>JAKFHU010000901.1:2805833-5611666 GCA_023783475.1 Daubentonia madagascariensis | reverse complement strand
CTGATTGCCATTGTTGCTACCACCACAGAATATCAGTGCATGAGAGAACAGAGAAAAGAAAAACAAAGGAGAGGTTCCTCTACTGTTTCTGAGGTGCGGAGACCAATTTCTCACTCCTTGAGTCAGAACTCTAGGGCTTTCTCTGGAACTTTCTCTGTCCAGGTTGACACTTCCAAGTATTGGGTTGTATGAACTGCAGCCTAGGGGATAATGAGGGGGGAGAAAAAGCAACCTCACACCAGCAGAACAATTCTGGTTTGCTTCCCTGATCTGCCTGCTACTCTTTGCTTTTCAGACTTCAGAGCAGAAAAGCTGCTCCATGCATTATTTTCAGATTTTATAGCTGTGTTCAGTGGGGTAGACTGTGCTTACTCTAACTTAACCAATACTGAAACTACATTCTCTTTTAAATTCAATAGTTCTTGCCTCCCACACTCCACTGAAGATGCTCCCACTCAGGTCATCAATATTCTCCATGGTGCTAAATCCAGTGTTTAATCTCTGTCTTCATCTTTGTTGAAATTTAAGCCTTTGATCAAATTTCCCCTTTTCAGTGAGGTTAATTCTAGCTACTTTATTTAATACTACAAACTTCTCCTATGCACCTCAACTCTTTTTTGCCTTGTTCTACATTTTTATAGCACTATAACTTTCTCATATTTCAGACAATTTAGTAATTTATTTTATTCACATTTTTTACTGCACTAAAATATCACATACATGATGTCAATGATCTTTGTTTTATTCACTTTCGTATTCCAAGTGCCTAAAATAGTGGTAATCTACTTAGAAAGCCCTCAGCCAATATTTGTTGAATAAGTGAAGGTGCTCTAAGAGTTTTTTTCCTTTATTTCTTTTCTTTAGTTTCTATATAAGTATGTTTTACAGGAAAGAGTTAAGGTAATGCCCTGCTATCTTTAGAAAGCCCTGTTTGCAAGATTGGTCCATGACTGGAAACTGGGAAACTGGATTTTAGAGGGGCTCCCACCATACGCAGAAATGGTAAGAGTGGCATTTCTCACATATTGTTACAACTCATTGGTTGGAGAATTAAGTCCATCCTGTACGATTGCACTGGCAGAAGACTCTTGGAAGTTTGCACCTGGTTTCTTCCTTCATGAACTTTTTTCATCTGCTGATTTTGCTTTGTATGCTTTCACGCTAATAAATCATGACAGTGAGTAAGATTATATGTAGAGTCCTGTGAGTTATCCTAGTGAATCATGGAAACTGGGAATGGTCTTGGGGAAATACTGACACACCTCTACCACATGTATATACATATACACACAAACACACACACATGCACATGTGCATGTAAAATTTTGGCTCATGTATATGGCATAAATTTGTCAGATAAACATATCACTGATTATAGCCTTCTTGCATTATCTTCATTATCTCCATGTTTTCTGTTTATTATACCCTCTATTGTTTATACTGGAGAATTTCCTCAACTGGCCAGAGGTAGTTGATTGTCAATTGATATTTAAAAGTGATACATCTAAAGTGGATTGGCAGTTCTAAGTGTACTGATAGGGGGCCTTTGCTGAAAAGTGATCAGTAAGTAAGCTGGCAATTATATTGGAGATTCCTGAATATCAAAACTCAGATACCTTTTTTCCTGGAAATATTCAATTTCCCCTGAGAAAAATTTTCAGGTTTCTTTCCCAGAAGACAAAATCTTCCTGCTGACATTTACCACCTTTGGAGTGGTGATAGCAGTGATAGAGTATTCTATACCCATTGGCCCCCACCCCCATTTTTTAACTCTATGCCTCACTTCAGACCTCTATTTGGCTGTAAGGCCTCAGTCTCTGCTGTGTTTTTGAGGGCATATTGGCTGCCTTTCCATCTATATCCTGCTCTGCTGGCACACAAGGTCTCTCAACTCTTCCCCACCAGTTATCATCCCCCTTCTGCTTTCAATGTTCCAAGATGCTGTTGAAGTCTCTTTTCATCTTGGCCCCTCTTCTGTTTCTTCTGCTTTCTTTATTACTGTGGATTTATACATTGTTATTTTTTTACTATCATTTTAATAGGGTCTTGGGACAGAGAGAAGATGAAAACCTGTGTTAGAGCCAATTACAAACATTTTATTAACTATTTTATAAATTGGTCTGTAGAAATAATCCCTGAGCAGAATGCTAACACCCACGTGGTGGGATTTGAGCAGTCATGACAAGATCCCCCTTCCCCAATGCCCCCTTTACCTGCTTGCTCACGCATGAAATCCTTGTTCCATTAAATAAACACTTTCGTCCCACAAATGGAGACAAAATTGAACAAGCAAATGTCTGTGAAAATGTTGGCATAATCCGAACTTACATATAAAATATAGACTTTAGATCTTTTACTGAGAGCAAATGTTGAAAAGGAAAAAATAAAATGTAGTGTTAAGAATCTATACCTAAAAGGTAGGAATTTGAGCAACAAAATAGGCATTGAAGTACGCAAGATGGGATATTGAGGTATTAAAACTAATTCATTTCTGATAAGCTTATATAAAATACAATGTGAGCTGGACTGGGAAACAAGCTTATAAACTCTCAGCATCACCACGGGTTTTAGTGTTTTTTTGCTACGTTTCATGAGGATTACACTAATGATACTTAATTCCTCACCAGCACTACAATTTTATAATACTTTAAAAATGTTTGAACTGGAACTACAAATATCCTTGCTGATCTAAACTTAGCATCATTATTGATCTTTAAATATTAGTATTTTCTAAATATATGAACAAAACTCATTCCTTCACATTTTCTTTAGTTTTTCCACAGTTAAGGTTTATCAGATCTAAAGAATTCGTATTAAAAAAAAAACTTTATTTTGCCCTGAGTTTTAGTAATTTACTACTTTTCACTGATCCAAAGCCCTTTCAGCTTGCAGATTTTCACTCTCCATTTTGCTGTGAGCGGTACCACCCTTAGGCCCTGACAAGAGGGGACCTACTCCAGGCTCCAAACTTTAAGGGCCTATACACTTTGGAGTGCGTTCCTTGAAATTTTTTAAGTCCCACTTTGGTGCCTGGGCCAACAGTATTGTAGGGAGAAGGATGCTAAGCCTAAACTCAGGCCTTTTGGGATCTTATGCTTGCATTCCATGAGATGCCCCAAGTGATCTCGGGGACTCATGTCTATGGAGTCATCTCTGAACCTGTGGTCAATCCCCAATTATAAGAGGGAAGTCTGAAACTTCTTATATGGCTAGTGCAGTATTCCCTTGCAAGATCATATGAGATCAAGCCATCAAAACGGAGCTAACAAGACAATTTTGTATGAGTCTCATTCAAACCATGCACAATAAATATGTCCTTAACAGGACAGGTTCAGAACTCTGAGCTATCATGGTCCACTGTCCTTGTAGTATGAACCCACATATCAACTTTAACCTATCTAACTGTGGTACTCCTTCCAGTCTACAGCCCTGGAAGACATCAAGCTTTGCAGCAGGTGTCCTTTATGTTATATGCTCCCACCTCTGGCTTGTAGGTGGTCATTCCACTAATTCCATGCTCTGGTTTAAGGAGTCCTCCAAGATTATCCATGCCTGCCTCTCCTAAAGCTTTTGAGAACTTTGCTCTAATCATAAAAGTTTCTTCTGATTCTTGCACTTTTTTGCTTCTAATTGATGTTGTGTTGCTGTGCCCTCCCGTTTGCCGTAAGTGGGATAGAATAGACATTCCTTATGCAAATGGGACTGCTCTCACTCTGACCACGGGCTTCTCATCTCCCTCCCCTGCTGATGGCAATGTGTGGAAGGCAGAGGTGCATAATTTACATTTTCCTGCATTCTCTGGGTAAGACTTGCATGTGAGGTCATCATCAACAAGGAACAGTAACAGCCTTTGGGAGAGTCGTAAGAAGCTAGTGTTCATGGGTGGCTCAAGGGATAATGCAGCATCATGAGTCATGATTTAACTGGAATTAAATAAAAGTATCAGGAAAATACAGAGGCAAAAATATCCAAAGAACTATGACACTGTGAGTAATAACAGGGCTACTACATCTTTATTGCAGTGAGATATGAAATCAGACAAGAAGAGTGCACTTGACAATAAATTACATATAGAGACAGTTCCTGGATCTGAACAGAAAGAGATGGTGCCTGGCCACTGTGAAGAGTCTTCACTGAATGTTCAGTTAACAAAAATGTAAGTTTGCTTTCTTTTCCCGTTATTCTAAATCATAATCAATAAACCATTATAACTTACATGAGCCCGTGAATTTTATATTCTTTTTAAATTCAAATTGTTTATATACATTGAATCCCAAATACACAAAAAAAATTTGCTCAGAACCCCACAAACCCTAGCAGTAGCCCAGGCTATGAAAGATAGGTCATTTATTTCACCAGATGGCTTGAATGGAAGAAGATAGTTAACAATGAAATTAGGGTTTGTTTTTTTTTTTTATTTTTAGATTAACCAATGTTTTTATTAGCCACACGATGACTCTGCTTTACTAGTTCAGAAAGCTGTATCTACATGACATCAGAAGAGCTAGTCAAATGAATGAAACTCAAGCCAATTAGTTCAATAGTAAAAAGAATAAACAGACCAATTCACTTCTATAAATAGTGAATGTGTAAGGATTGTTGATTATTGCTCTGTGCCAGAAGAATTATTTTTTTTATTATTTTATTTATTTATTTATTTTTTAAATTTCAGAATATTATGGGGGTACAAACACTTTGGTTACATATATTGCATATGCACTACCCAAGTTAGAGCTACAAGCATGCCCATCCCCCAGACAGTGCTCCCCGCATTCACTGGGTGTGAGTTTACCCATCCCCTCCACCCGTCTTCCACCTGCCCGACACCTGATGAATATTATTTCTGTGTGTGCACATAAGTACTGATCAGTTAGTACCAATTTGATGGTGAGTACCAGTGGTGCTTTTTTTTCCATTCTTGTGATACTTTGCTTTGAAGAATGGGATCTAGCTTCATCCAAGATAATACCAGAGGCATTAATTCACTATTGTTTTTTATGGCTGAGTAGTACTCCATGGTATACATATGACACATTTTATTAATCCACTCGTGTATTGATGAGTATTGGGTTGTTTCCACAGCTTTGCAATTGTGAATTGTGCTGCTATAAACATTCAAATGCAGATGTTGTTATTATAGAATGTCTTTTGTTCCTTTGGGTAGATGCCCAGTAGTGGGATTGCTGGATCAAATGGTAGTTCTACTTTTAGTTCTTTGAGGTATCTCCATTCTACTTTCCATAGAGGTTGTACTAGTTTGCAGTCCCACCAGTAGGGTATGAGTGTTCCTATTGTTCTTATCTCTCTACATCCACACCAACATTTGTTGTTTTGGGACTTTTTGATATAAGCCAATCTCACTGGAGTTAAGTGACATTTCATTGTGGTTTTGATTTGCATTTCCCTGTTGATTAGAGAAGTTGAGCAATTTTTTATATGTTTGTCGGCCATTATTTTGTCTTCTTCTGAAAAGTTTCTGTTCATGTCCTTTGCCCATTTTTTAATGGGGTTGTTTGATTTTTTCTTGTTGATTTTCCTAAGTTCTGTATAGATTCTGGTTATCAGCCCTTTATCAGATGTGTATCATGCAAATGTTTTCTCCCATTCTGTAGGTTGTCTGTTGGCTCTAATGATAGTTTCCTTGGCTGTTCAGAAGCTTTTTAATTTGATCAGGTCCCATTTATTTATTTTTGTTGCTGCTGTGATTGCTTTGTAGGTCTTCTTCATAAATTCTTTGCCTAGGCCAATGTCTATAAGAATTTTTCCAACGTTTTCTTCTAGAATTCTTTATGGTTTTGTGTCTTAGGTTTAAGTCTGTTATCCATTGTGAGTTGATTTTTGTGAGAGGTGAGAGGTGTGGATCTTGTTTCAGTTTTCTACATGTGGCCATCCAGTTTTCCCAGCACCATTTATTGAATAGGTATTCTTTTCCCCAGTGTATGTTTTTGTGTACTTTGTCAAAGATAAGATGACAATATGAGGATGGTTTTATATTTGGGTTTTCAGTCCTGTTCCATTGGTCTATGTCCCTGTTCTTGTGCCAGTACCATGCTATTTTGGTTAGTATAGCCTTGTAGTGTAGTTTGAAGTCTGGAAGATTGATGCCTCCCAATTAGTTCTTTTTGCTTAAGATTGCTTTGGCTAGACAGGGTCTTCTCTGGTTCCATATGAAGCATAGAATTATTTTTCCTAGATCTGCAAAAAATGGTGTTGGTATATTGATAGAGACTGCACTGATTCTGTAAATCACTTTAGGTAGTATAGACATTTTAACAATGTTGATTCTACCAATCCAAGAACATGGTAGGGTTTTCCATCTGTTTACATCCTCTGCAATTTCTTTTCTCAGCGTTTTGTAGTTCTCCAAATATAGGTCTCTAACCTCCTGAAATTAGGTTTTCAATTTTTACTACCATGTTTGAAATAGTATATTTATGGATAAAGGGTTAATGAGATCAATTAGATAAAAGTTAGAGAAACAAAAATATTGACAGATATTTAAATATTCCTTTTTCTAATTTGTATGACCTTATAATTTATTTCACAACTATGTGTCAATATGGAATTAAGATAATTTTTCAAATTATCTTTAATTTTCTAAATTATGTCTAAAATTCTGATCAACAAAATTTAGATTAGTTTTTGATCTTTATAATGCCACAGAATCAGTTTGAAAAACTCCTTTAGTTTAGTTATTGCCCCAACAATTCACAATGACAAACCATACTTTATTATAGAACATAAAATGTTTGCATCTCATACATTTGTATTGGATGGCTTCATATAGTATTTGTGGAGTACTATATTATCACAGAAAAATAAGTTCTGAATACATCCAATACTCAAATTGAGATGAATTTCATAAAATAATGTATCATGCCATAAATATTTTAAAAAGTTTTTCTCATATATTTACCATTATTGCTTAATGCTTTTAATAAATGCTTCTTATTATTGAACATATACAGTATAGAAAATAATATGATGAGAAATAGTATGCAAAATGCTTAGCTATAACAAATATTAACACTTGATATCTTTGCTGATATATTTATTAACAAATAAAAAAGCACAGATACAATTGAAATGCTTGTGTGATCGTAATCCTCCATCATTCACACAGTGAAGTAAAAGTAAATGAACAAGAACTGCATGTACTAAAATGAATTAATCCCAGAAAGATAATGTTGATAGAAACATCAAGTTGCAGAAAAAAACTTGCATTATGAAGCAACATACATATAGTTTAAAATTATTTAAAACAACAGAATATTTTTGTAGAACTATACATGTATGTGAGGAATTACAGAAAATGCATGATGATAAATTGCACATTAAGATTGGAGGATCTCGTGGGCAAGAGACAGAGAAATATGAAAGAGTTTTAGAATAATCCTACAGGATCCTTCAGTTATATTTTAGTTTTTTCATTGATAAGTATACAGACATTGAATGTTTGTCTGTTTTGAAAATACTTTGTGGTAAGTTTTTTTTAAAAAAACTAAGAACCACCATCCTTCCTTATAGTGTATAACTGTTATTCTATGTTTTCTCTTTAAGGTTTAAGAATATTATGTTCAAATTTTAACTATGATACACACAGAATTCATGATGTTAATTAGTGAACCAATATTATTTGGTATATGGACAACCATTAACTCCAACATTGTTTCTTGAATAGTCCATTCTGTTTACAATAATATTTAAGGTCACCTTTGTCATATATCAGGTTTTCATATAGAGATGCTTCTCTTCAACCTCATTGCTACATTTGCTTGTTGCTCCTACAAGGCAGCACAGTCTTAGTTACTCTAGTGTTATACTTGCTCTTTATACATATTACAGCATGTTGGCCAACTTATTTTTCAAAAAAGTTTTGGACATCAATCACTTTATTCTTTCACATGACTTTTAGTATGAACTTTCTGATTTTTCAAGGAAGAGTGAGTTTGTATTAGAATCACATTGAATCCATAGTCAAATTTTCTAAAAACTGATACTGTTAGAATATTGAACCCTCCAGAAAGCACAGACAGTTTCTCTCCATTTATCCACGTGCCCTTTAATGTTCTCCAATCATATTTTGTTACTTTCCACTCATAATTCTGTCAATTGATTCATTCCCAGCTACTCACCAGCCATCATGGGTATGATCTAACTATTCCTCTATCTGTTATGGATTCTAGACCCCATGCCCCTCGCTCTCTCTCAGCAATCATGCTCCTGTCTTCCCCTTTCTTTAACTTTCTCACTTCTGATCTTATGCTTCTCCTTAATTTTAAAATTATTTCCTGCTTTCTGCTTCATCTCAATAATTCCTATCATTCTTCACAATTCAACTTAAGCATCCATTGTTCAGGGAGGCCTTTGCTGACACCCCAGTGTGGTTAGGTCCCTCTTCTGTATATACACTCACAGTACCTGTACTTTTTCCTTGTGACTCTTATCATAATTATTAATACACCAGCATTTGTGTCATTTTTAAATATCTGTTTGGCCCGTCTGGACTATATGTTTTTATAGAGATTGTATCTGTCTTCTTTTGCTTTGTTTCTCTAGTACCTAGCACGGTGTTTAAAGCCTATTAACTGCTGAGTATTTATTGAGTGAATGTGTTGATTTTGTCTCCTTGAACTGGTTTTTATTGACCCACATCTTAGTCTTTGTGAAAAGTTTCACTGGGGAAAAAGAAAAAAAGAGAGAAATTTGTTGGTGTTACTTTTCTGATGTCCAAATTCTGTGAAGGCAGAATCATCTAATAGATGAATACTGTGTGGTGGAGTGAACACTAGATCAAGAATCACAGATTCTGGGTGCTCTTCTTAGTTTTGAGACCTTGAAGGGCAACTAAGCCTTAGCATATCTATTTAAAAATAAGAGATTAGATTAAATTGTGTTTTCAGCCTAAGTAGTATTAAAAGAACCATCCAAAATATCTACCAATGGTATCTATCAATACTGATGAAAAATATGAAATATCTTTCCTTATCCATCAGGGCAACAGAAAGATACAAAGTCAATGAACATAACTACAAAGGAGGGGCTCTTTCCCACTATGGGTTCAACGTTCTCTAATCTATTATTCAAAGATCATTTTCACCCATTTATTATTTCAACAAACATACCATTTCATCTCTGTATGCCAAATGCCCAATGGACAATGTGACAGCCCCTCAATAGTTTATATTCTAGTCAGGAATGCAGATAATACAGTGCAGTGTGAACAAACAAGGAGGCTAGACCCCATCTTTAACTCACCTCCTTTCTACTATCCTGGATCTCACAGACTCTGATAATACTTTTGAGGAAGGTACTTAAGTTTTATCAAATCTAAAATTTTTAATGTTTAGTCTCCCTTGTTCCTGATATTGGGAACTAGTCTGTAAGTTAAAATAATAGCATTCCTGAGATAAACAGAGCCACACAATACACAAAAGAATCAAATTTAATTAAGCAAATGTCAATATTGCTGACTAATATAACAAGCCAGTTTGCTTGTTGAAATATGTAACAATAAAACAATGAATTCATTAAATCTTCCCAAATGCAGAAAATCACTGTCAGTATATTCTGAGAAGTAAAGATGTCCTGTCTGATTATCTCCTGTCTAATTTGCGTTTGTGGAATAGCCAGCATGGGGGTTTGTAAATAATAACAGCATTGAAATAAGAGGGAGTTGAGTTTGTGTCTTGCCCTCTCACTCTTAATAATTGTATTGAGTTAGGCAATTGTTTCCTTTCCTTAGGCTTTTGTTTCCTTTTCTGTATTATGAGGCCAATAATATTCACCTTGCATTGTTGTTGTGGTGATTGGGGATAACCTATTAAATTAATAGGCATGATTCCTAGCAAATTAATGCTCACTGTTATTATTATTGCAGGTGGGAAAAGAAAGAAGGATTTAAAAATGCTTCCTAGTTATTTGTGACTTTGTTTATTCTGATGAGCTGACAATAAAGTATATGGTTATGAGTTTTAAAGTTTCTCATAGTTCAGGGGAACCTGAAGCCTTAAGGCAACGTGGGGCCTTCAAGGTTCTTAAATGTGGCCTTTTGACCGAATCCAAATTTTACAGAACAAATCCTTTTATTTTAATAATAATTTTTAAATTATTATTATTTTTATTTTTATTTCAAAATATTATGGGGGTACAAATGTTTTGGTTACATAAATTGCTTTTGTCAAGGTTATAAGTGCACCCATTCCCCCAGATAGTGTGCATTGTACCCATTAGGTGTGAATTTACCCATCCACTTCTCCCCCTTCATTTTTTTTTGTCTCTTATATTTTTATTTTATTTTTAAAAAGAACATTTTTAAAATAGCAAAGAATAAAATAAATTTCAACAAAATAATCCTCCCAGATTGACCGGCACAATTAGAACCTTAGTAAGCCATAAGGGTTAAATTGATGGTTGCTGTGCTCATGATCTAGTTCTAACTCCCCCCAGCTAACTGGCACCACTACTGCATGAGGCTGGTTGGTGAGAGTTTATGGAGGTTGAGTACAACAGTCTGTTATCAGCTGTTGACAACGGTGCACTGTATCTCTGTTTGAAGTGGAATTTGTGAATAGTTGCACAGCTTGACAGTATTTTTAAATTCTGTCTGCTTAACAGCCCATCATGTCAAAGAAGACCAAGAAAATGCTGAACAAAGAAAACAGATATTTTAATGAGGATTGGGAATCACAATATTGTCTTGTTTCTGCTAAAGGTAAGAAGATCTGCTTGCTTTGTGATACTACAACATCAACATTAAAGAAATGCAATGTTCATCAGCATTATAACACACGTAAGGACCACAAATATTTTAAATTAGAGAGAGAGGTGTGAAAGGTTGTATTGCAGAAATTAAAAGATAAATACAAAAGCAAACACAATTCTTTCAAGCAGCAATAAGACCAAGAAATAATGCCACTGACACAACTTATAAAGTAGCTTATGTCCTCGGGGAAAAAAGAGAAGCCATTCAATGATGTAAAAATTGTGAGAGAATGCATTGTGGAAGTTGTAGGATGCTTAGACTGCAATAACATTTCAAAGTACAAAAAACTGCCTCTTTCAGGGAGAACCGTAACTGATCGACAGCATGAATTAGCCTTCAACTTAACAAAACAACCTCATTCACTTTATGCAAAACTTCAAAAGGAAAAGATATATTATTCAATCGCTTTGATGAATCAACTGTTACTAGTGACTTGGCACAGGTTTTAAACTTCATTTGGGTCACAACAGAAGATTTTCTTTGCGACTAATAGTCACTCGCTTTGGGCACTCTTGCAAACAGAACATGGGGAATAGATATCTTCCACAATTTTCAAGATAAATATTATGAAATTGGAGTGAATTTGGTAAATTTAGTGAGTGTATGTACTGACAATGCACCTTCCATGACAGGAAAACATGAAGGGTTTATTGCACAGATAAAAAAAGTATTAACAGATCCAGGTGCTCTCATTTCTTTACATTGTATCTTGCATCAGCAAAATCTCTGTGCTAAAGCTACTATTTTAAGTAACAATTTCCCGCAAGTTATAAATATTGTTAACCATATTTCTGCAAATGCAGCATGGCATCATCAGTTTTGTAACGTGCTAAAGTTGAATGATGAGGTATTCAGTGTGGATTTGCCATATCATTCTAAAGTGTGTTGGTTATTGCAGAGACAGGTGTTAGCCAAAATTTTGTCTCTGCAAGAACAGATAGTTAAATTTTATGAAGAACAGAATCAGCAATATGAATTATTGAAAGAAGATTTCTATAGTAATGCAGCATTTCTGTGTGATATCATGTCAAATCAAAACAACTTGAATATTTCTTTGCAAGGTGAAACTAAGTCTACATGTGGCAAAAAATCCAAGCATTTCGAAAAAAGCTGTCTTTTTTTCAAAACACTTCTTCTTCAAAAGGAAATTTTGGATGAACATTTTCCCCAGTTAGCAAACGTCACTGATGAACAGGATGATATATTCAAATCATTTGAAGAATACATAGCTATTATAGACCTATTAGTTGGAGAATAAAATGAAAGGTTCATTGACTTTGAGAATCATGATATCAACTCAAATAAACATTTCAGCCTCACTAGTTGATATCACCAAGGCACCTAAAGAACTACAGATGGAATTGATTAAGCTCTCAGTAGATGTCATTTTAAAGTCATTGTTTGAGGCTAAGAAAGATCCAATTGAAATATGGAAAAATGCAGAATACCCATGTCTTTAGCAACATGCCTGAAAAATGCTTTCTCGGTTTTCAACCACTTATTGCTGTGAATCCACCTTCTCCTACCTAACCCAAATCAAGACACCCTTAAGGTCAGAAATGACTGATACCCATCTAGAGGACCAACTGAAACTGCGGACCTCCATGCTGCAAGCACATATTCAAATGCTTTCCAACAAAAAGCAGACACAACAAAGTCATTAAAAAGGTTACTTAACTTTAATATTGACAAATAATTTTCATTTTTTGAAATTATTAAGTACATAGTAGTTACATTTTTACAAAGTAATGTACATTTTTAAGTATATCTAATTGAAGTTTCTTGAGTGTGGCCTTATTTGATTACAGCTAAATTAATACAACCTTCCAACATGAAAAAGTTCCTTGCCCCTGTCATAGTTCTTTCCCTTTAAGTTCTTTCTCTGATTGGACAACTTGCATATAAGCCTTTACTGAAAATAAATCATATGCATAGACTGAAAAAAAAATTCTGATGAATTTCCCCTGATCCCCACCTTGCAGGTGAAATGATTGGTTCTCCTTGTGCTGGATAGTTGACGTTCACTTAGCTTCCAGGGATGGTCTTTAATCCAGTTTCAAGAATACAGATGAAAAATTTTCTTATAGGGCCTGCTACTGCAGAAAGGGCATACAATAGACTTAATAATTACCCTTTGAGCAGCATAAGACTTATTAATGTCCTCTTAGTTGATTTATGTGATCTGTTAACCTTTGTTCTATCAAGACTGATGAAATATATTCTAACAAGTGTATAAACATTTTCCAGAGAATTATATGAGATGAGGATTTGGGATAATTAGAAAAAAATCCATTCAATTGTGAAAGGTTGAAGTTGAGGTCTCCAACACAATATATGCAAACTTTTTAATATATATTTATATTTTTTTATTTCAGAATATTATAGGGGTACAAGCATTTTGGTTACATAGGTTGCTTTTGTACCATTTGAGTCAAAGTTATAAGTGTGTCCATCACCTAGATAGTGTGCATTGTACCTGTTAGGTATGAATTTACCTATCCTCTTTTTAAACTCTTTAATGTATGTGTTGATAAATGTTAATTTTTTAAAAAATCAAATGCTCAGAATAAGTCTTATTTAATGCAAATGAAATGTGGATTTGGAAACTAGAACATCTATGTTAATTGACCTGTTCCACTCTCTCTGGAATGTATTTTCACTTTGCGTAGCTTCCTTCTTTACTTTCATTCTTTCTTTTATGTGATAAACTGTTTGTATAAAATTGCTTTGTGTTTGTGATCACTCTGTCATCACCTCGACTCGGTACCAGTACTTATTCTTGACACTGGGAACCGGGGGACCAGCGAATACCCACCCAGAGGAACCTAACCCTAAGCTCAATGATAAAATTTTTGGTAATGCAAATCACTGTGTGTGCAGATATCATCTGGCCCTCTTTGTGTCAGCCTGCAAGAATTATAACTTGGTGAATTGCCTCAAAATTGCTGATATTCTGGTTACACTATTGCTATGAATAATAAATAAACTGTCTTTCCTCTCTGACTCAGGAGTCTTGTGTCTTTACAAATGTCCGTGAAACTATGGCAGACTAACTTGTTAACTTTCAAGCTAAGTAAAATATCAAACTGTTCAGAGTTCTTGGCAAAGTCTGTTTTCTCTAGGTCTAAGAGTAAAGTCTCAAAAAACAAAGAAATAAATCTATGGCCAGGGTAACTAAGAAGAACACATAATTCATCATGACCATGAAGCCCAAGAGTCGATGATGTTAGAAATTGTCTTTCAGGTGGTATTCTATTTAAGCCTGTAGTTCAACTCATAGGAAGGTCCGAGAGCCCCAAAGGATTTTTTTTAAATGTCATCATGAAGTGCAGTAAATATGAATGATTTTATTTAGTTGTTTAGCAAACACCAGGTGCCAAATTCTTTGAAAGTATTAACTACTTTAATTCTCATAATAACTCTATGAGGTTTTTTTAATGTGTCAGCATTTTCATAGCATTTCACTTAAATTATCTTGTAACATTTTACTGAAATTTTAAGGTCTGCTTGGTGGTAATGCAATGAGAGGAAACAGATATCTGTTTTTACTTGCTTGTTTGCTTTTTTTGTTTTAAATCTGGCACTCTAAACTTCAACATGGCTTCCAGGAAATGATAATCATGTTTTATCAGTAATTAGTATTCTAAAGAAAGGTACTCAACCTCTTCTGTACACATTTCACATGCCAAGTGGTATGTTCCTCAAACATCACAGCTGCACAAACATATGTGGGTTATATACACAGTGTATCACTCACATGCCCACACACACATGCACACACACACACACAAACACATGCACCCAGATTTTTTGGCAGTTGCTCTGTGTTGTATTTCTACATAACTGGCTTATGGTTTCCAAGACTGATGAGATAAGGGAACTATGCTGAATAGGAACCATTTTCTACTCATTATAGTACAAAGATATAGGCACAAACTATTACAACTGTTGGTTTGACACATTAATGTACTTGCTCAAACACAAATCAATGACAACACATCTCAAATTATTGTTGTCTCTCCGGAGTATCAATGGTAGAACAAGCATGTATTCCAATGTTCTGAACTACTCATATGCCTGAGCTTATGTGCATGGCTGAAGTCCATAAATTACCTGAAGCTTATTCCTGATCAGCTCTTTAGCTAATTGTCCCTAACATGACACTTACCTACCTTTCATTAAACTGTCCTCATTGAAGGTCTTAACATGCCAAAGAATGACAAAATATCAACTATTAGTCTTAGGAGTAAATAAATCAGCACAAGTTTCCTCTTTTTTTTTTTTTTTTTTTTTGGCTCAATAAGCACTATATTTGACATGTGAGGATGGTGTAAAGCTCAGAAGTTATAAAATCAAACAGACTTTGAAAGACAATTAATACCATCTTCTGAGTCTCATATTCCATTCTCCTCCTTACCATGTAAGTGTATCGTAGAGACCCCATAAGACATAGTATGTAAAGTACTCACAGAATTGCTGGAATATAATAAATAATGAGTACTTCTTATACTCCTCCTTTTTTCTAGTAGCTCCCATCACTTAAATGTGACAACAAGCATAAGAAACAAATAAACAAAAAATCACTTGGTAAATAAATTTTTAAGAAGACAGT
This sequence comes from Daubentonia madagascariensis, assembly GCA_023783475.1. NCBI lineage: Eukaryota > Metazoa > Chordata > Mammalia > Primates > Daubentoniidae > Daubentonia > Daubentonia madagascariensis. Next base: position 5,596,289 of record JAKFHU010000901.1, on the reverse strand, counting down.
CACAATATTCCAATTTTTTGATCAATGAATGATGGAGTCTCCAAATCTTCCACTACAATTTATTTATACTGAAGGAGTTCAGGAAGTGCCACCCCAAAATATGCCAATTTAGAGGGTACTGTGGGAAGAACAAATGCAGGGTGGGGCTTTCTCTGCCCTTCCCTAAACTGCCTTAAGACCGATCCTCCAAAAGGAACACTATTGTCATGAGACCTCTCCTCAGGAATCTCATCAACCAGGGAAGATTAACTCAGATCACAGGATAGGGGACTTGGGGTCAACACCATGCCCAGAAGAATTTGTCACAGGTTGTCACTTACTCTTTTGAGGACCCACTCATCTTTCCCAAAAATCATTTGTCCTTTCCTAAGTTGTCTGCTTCCCCCCTCTGCTTTCCCCTATGAAGACGGTATACAAGGCTCTAGATCTTATTGGGTTTTGGGGTATTCACTTTTCTTTCATGTGATGTCCTCACACATGTAATACATTTGTATAGCTTTTTCTCCTGTTGATCTGTCTATTGTCAGTTTATTTTACAGACTCAATTATCAAACCCTTGGAGGGCAGAGGGAAAGTCCCCTTCCCCACAATACTATTATCCTTTATATTTGAAGATTGTGCTGTCTCATCTTAATTCTGGCTTATGTGGCTCAACAGCTAAATACTGTGGCCAGTAAATTAAATAACATTAATATTTCACTTTTTCTTGTTAATATAACCCTACTGTTCTTGGAGGAGGAAATAAGAACATCTAAGAAACACAGATTTCCACCACCTTGCAGCAATGAGTGACTAAGTTAGACAGCAATGACCAGAAAGACGCGAGGGAAAGTGCCCTGAGGCTTTCTGGTTACATTTTTGGTTTTCTAGATTCAGTCAATTTTTTCTGTCTTCTTTCTTCCTCCTCCTGAGATATTTATAATATTTTGTATACAATGTTTATCATATATTATAATAATATTGTGATATTACGGAAAATAATTTCAGTTTAAGCATGATGTATGATAAAACAGAATGATAGACAATTGAGTCTCTTGTGGCATTATTGAGATGTCCTACAGAGAATATTCTACACTTTGACCTCTTGTTATAGGAAGCAAATGAACCCCTTTTGTTGAAACCATTATGAATCATATTATCTTTTATTTTCAGCCAAAAGCATTCCTAAGTGATAAATCTCCTCACTCTGCATGTATCAACACATTCTCTGTCCAAGGAACATGTGTAAAATAGTGACATAGCTAGATTTATATGTATTTTGTAGAACTCAAGAGTCACAGTGAACACTAAGCACAATAACAAAAGAAATTTTTTACACGTGGCAAAAAAAAAATCCCTATTTTTGTGTGGATTTATGCTTGAGCTAAGGAAGACTAAAACACGGAAGGATTCCAGGGACTGAGTCTCCATCTCTGTGGGGTGTCTTGTCAGTAAAATAGTTGGGAAAAGTCCCTTTCTGCTGGATGTCTAAGATCCTTGTAGAGTTTGTAATCTGACACAAAGCATTCAGCCCCAAACAAGATATTATAAAATGGAAACAAGGTGGCTTGTTTCTCTTACTGCTAACCAAGCACTCCAGAGATTTATCCCTAAAAAGCTAATCTTGTGACTCTTTTATTTCTTAAATGTGCCTGCTTTGTATTTTATGTGGGTACAATAAGGAGATGATCAAAATATGATTTCACCAATCAGGTGATTTATTGCTGTAGAAAGAGCCTTTTTCCCCTTTTATTTCACAATGCTTAAAGAGGAGAAGAATAACAAAAACAAACCTCATGGGGAATACACTTCATAGAAGAGATGCATAACCACATACTGAGCGAGTTTTAAAATTACTAATGCCTAGTTGCTCAATTAGGATGGAATGAGGCCTCTGTGGAAAGTAAAGCCTAATTAAAGTTTGACTTATACTTTTATATAAGTGGTTCTGGGCAGAAACTGGGTTGACCAACACAGCCAACGTCCATGAGGTCATCATGTAAAGTCCCTCTGATGCTAGAAGGAGGTGCTGGTGTTTGAGATTAGCTCAAAGGCTAACAAGGTGTGGTCCTGTCCCAGCCTGACTTCTCAAAGTGCCTTTCAAATTCTTGAGTTTGTAAGTATTTTGAAGTCCAGTAGTTGAGGTCAATAGCTCACATTTGGGGTCTGGAATGGGGGCATTAATTCCAAGTTCTTATCACAGCAAAACATCATTCACGTAGCAAACTGTATTAAGTGTTTGGAATCATTTCAAAGCTACATATCACTTTGTAATATACATATTCTCATTCCTTCATTCAATAAATATCTCCTTATTGTCATAACTTATTTGCTTCACTCATAGCTTTAGCCAGTGGTTTTCATAAAGGCCTATTCAAAACCGATGCTGCTCTGTCTCTGCATCTGCATATCTTGCTCCTGTATGAGTGTCGGATCTCAGTGCTATTTCACTGTATCAATTCTAACCCTTACCTCACTAATTTCAGGGACATGTAAACTTACATTCAGCCTAATTTTGCCATTTTTAATCACCTCTAAGTCATAACTTTATTGTGTTAATCTTCGAATGGGTCATTTATGGTTTTATTGCAAATATCTTTAAATTTTATATATAACATTTGTGGTACCATATTTTACATCTTCAGCTCTAAACTTCTACCATGTCATTTTCTGTATCCCATCCTTTTTAAAGATCATATAGTATTTTACAGTTTTAAGAAAGCTTAGTGAGGTTTCCAACTGCATCATCAATCTATAAATAGCTAGAAAGCATAAAAAATGTTGAAAAAATTGAATGTAGCCAACTCTGTAGGGATAGAAGTTAAGTTGTAGATAATTGGTAGGCAGGCAAATAACTCATTTCCTCAATAATACAACATTAATTTTGGCCAGTAGAGATATAACTGATTTCCACCCTAAAGAAAAGATTATCTCAAACATTACATTTTATTGCCCTGTAGGATGTTAATTAGTTCACATCTATTAGCTAATTTATTTCAGCATTACTGATTACCTATATACATGTATATTCTTTAAATTCATCTTTAACATTTCTAATTTCCTCATTAAATTAATAAGTTAAGTAAAATTATTGAAATCTGATTATATATTTGCATGTGTGATATTTTTAAACTTTTGAAAAATTACACTTTAGTGATGCCACTAATTGCATTTGTAAGTGAAACAAATATGATTCTGAATGTTAAAATAGATAGTCACTCAATTTGATTACCTGAGTACTACCAAATCACAGACTAGAGTCCAGTTCTTTCTTTCTTCTTGTCCACTAATGCTTAGTTAGTGATATATTATAAAACTTCAGCTTATATTTCTGACTTTTATCCCTCTACCATTCTTTTTTAACATCTGATTACCTATATACCCACTTATACTCATTCATGTCAACACACACACACATACATACACATACACAATAAAAACCTGAACAAGAAAAAAGAGATCTCATAGTAATACAACATCCAGGAAACAATGCCAAAATATTCAAAAAATTGAATTTCATTGAATTTCTTCATTATTTTTATTTTCACCAGTGGTAAAATGAGGAACTACTAGATAAACAGGGGAAACCACATGTTAGTGAGTAGAAACATGCCACCTACAATTAGTTTTGTTTTTAGTCACTGATTTACTACAACCTTCAGTAAACAATGGTCATTTAAGTATCAAGGGATGGTAAGGGTTATTTTTTATTGTGTTTTATTGTGGTGCTTATGTGTACAGGGTTACCACATTTGCAACCTGCTGGACATTTGTTTTTCTGCAAGTTTAGGCATAATGCTTCCCTTCTGAAGTGAAAGATGTTTCCATTTGAAACAATAATGGGCATGTCAAAGAAACAAGAAATTCTTTTTTAAAAAAAAATAGCATGATTTCTATTTTTATAAAAAGAATATTTAATGGGGAAAAGGGTATTTTGTTTAAGACAGCACACGAATAGAAAAATGTGTCTAATTAGATTTACTGTTTCTCTGTCAGAGCCTCAGAACTGTGCAGAAAAGTAAACAATGCTTTTTACTCCCTGGGCAGAAATAGCCCATCAGGTTTATTTTCCTCTTTGAATAGCATGGTGAGTAAGAAGAATGAGAGAGAGAACTCTGTTTTGGGTAGGGATTTTCGAATTATTCTCTGAGATATGTCTCTTTCTGAGAGAACAGCGTATACATAAAATAGCTTATTAGCTTCGTTCCACAGTGTCACAAACTCAGCTCTGATATCTTCTAAGGAACATAAGTGCTCCTTATGTCAACAGTCCTCAGCTACTGAAGACCTTAGTTCAAACCAGAGTTTCCCAAACTGCTGTGGGAAACATTCACTGGGTGTCTGCAGTTACTTGCTCAGAAGGGGGAGGGTAGTGGGTGGGTGGCTTAAAATTAAATATGCTTGTGAAATTCTGGGCTCACTGAAGTTAAATGAGTTTATTTCTTTACAGGATGTTTAGATATTTTATTATGCTTATGTTATGCTATGTCATGTTTTAAAATTTATTTTAATTATTTATTTTAATTTAGGTTTTGAGATCATATTTGTTGGAAAACTGGTGGGCACCTCGCAGCATCCTGCTGTCTGGAAAGGGTGGATCTAGATCAAAGATTATCCCTGACACTAAACTGAAAGCTCTGTGGTAAACATACCATGTCTCCCTTGCCCATTGGCAAGCACTACAGACATTCAATAAGTATTTTCTGACTACAATGCCATCTCCTTTTCAACCAATCCTATTAACCATATGTCTTCTACCTTAAACAAGCCATTTAATAGCCTGTCTAGTAAATGGAGTTTTGAAGATCAAAGTACTTCATGGAAAGAAGACAGCTTTGATGATTGTAAACACTTTTCAAATATAGCATCATGGGATACTGCAACTGGTAGAGTTCTTAAAGATTATCCAGTTCAAATTATTCATGTGATAGTCAAGAAAATTGAAGTTACTTGAGCAAAGCCACACAACTCATCATTTTAAAACTACATACAATTAGAACCCAAGTCTCATAATTTTTAGCTCAATGTCCTTGACAGTATGAATATTATTCCTATTTGGTATGGGCTTTAGAACATTTATTAAGTCATAAATTTAGAGGAAGGATTAAATCATATTTACTAGCAGTGTGTTTGAGGCCAAATGGGAGAAAATAACTTAATAATTGTCAGATACAATAGTGTGTCTATATTAAAATTGTGCATGGTAATAAAAACTAACAGACAAATAAAAATACAAAAGACAAATAACCCCTGAAAGACTCCCTGAGCACAGATATTTTTTATGGTTTTGAACTCACAGTCTTATGTCCTTAGCCCAGAACATTTTTATGAAGAATTATGTAAAAGAGTAGATTAACTTGACTTAACTGCCAAAGAGATGAAGATTTGGACTGGCAGAGTTTATGATGTCCATAGCTTTTTCTCTCGCTCTCTTTCCCTTAACATAATTGGCTTTGACTGGGCAAATCATGTTGTTTTCATTGTAATGTCATTGCAATTTATGATTCCATAAGGCACGTGAATAGATTTTTTATTTCATTTGCTTTGCATTTCATTTTAACGCCACCCAAGAAAATTACCTGCACAACTGTGCATGCTACCTTTTATTAGCTTCACCAGGTTTCTCTTTTAATATTTTTGATCACCATCAAATTTTTAGCTGTATTATAAAATTAACTCTGCTTTCACAATTAGATCATTTACCTTTAAACTCTTTTCTTGTGAATTCTTTATCTGTAACATTGTATTAAATGCAGGCATACACCCAGTAAAACAAAACTATAACAATAATCTGCTTATTATACAACATTTTGATAGAAATTTATTTCCACCAGAATCGAGCTGTATATTTTTATCCTAGTCATTATTTTAATAATCTTTAAGAAGCAGGCAAAGATGTAAAACCCTATGTAAAGTTTTTATCCTTTATTTTTAGTTGAGGAATTAGTTGTATCAACATCTTATTATATGTAAATGCACAGTTTCTATTCATAAGACTAAACACAATCAGGATAATGCTATTTTCATATACTTTATGGCAAATGAAGACTCATTGATGGGATTGGCAAGTATTGAGGAATTAATGTGATCCTGGGAATTGTGTTCCACAAAGATAAACAATTCCCTTTGTGTATTTTTCTCTTAGAGTTGAAAGTAAATTATTTTGTGTCTACATTTTGCTGTCTTATCGCAAGCTTCTATTTGTCCATTTGTATTTAGCCCTAACTTACATTTGAAAATAGATTTTTTAAAAAGTTTTAGTCATAAATTAATGTGTTTCACAAGATCCTTGGGTTACAATCTCTCTTTTACATGCAGTGAAGGATCCTGGGGCAAAGGAAAAACTACCAGAGAGAATTGAGTATGATGAAAACTGGACACCCTCCCACGGACATCACACCAGAAATTTCAGTCAAACCTAAATCTTAATCGAGTAAAGAGATTGAGTTGTAGGAAGCAATGAAGAAAGATTGTATTTCAAACTACTACAAGTCTGTCATTCTTTTAGATGTTGACATGTATTTTCTATCAGACGTGGGTCCCAAAGATTTCATAAGATAGACGCTGTTGAGGCAGTCATGTGAAATGGCTTGTCAAGGATTAGGAGAAACTATTATTCATTTTAATATTAATCAATTCATCTATTAATCACCACATATTTAATGAGAATCTACTATGGCTGTAACACTCTATTAGTGCTAGGAAAACAAGAGAAGAAGAAGAGAGTAGAGTTTTTTCCTACTAATGGTCTCACAGAGTAAGAAAATAAGACTTAAGGAGATAAGACTAACCTGTATAAAATAATTTGAAATGAACAATATGTAGAAGGTGTTTCAGACTAAAGAGACTCATTAGATCATGCACATCCCTGAGTTGTCTATCCTGCTATGTTACACATTATCAGCTTAACTTAAAAAATAAAGTCAACATTCTTTTAATATTTAACCACCATGAGTTTTTCCTTTAGGGATCTTCCCTCTAAAAAATTTTTGAAAATATCATTGTTTTATTTAACAAATATTTGCTGAGTGCCTACCAAACGCTAGGAACTCTCCTACGGGCAATGGATACAGAAGTAAACAAAACCATACAACAAAACAAAACAAAATAAACCAACAAACAAAAACACCTGTTTTCATAGATTTTACACTCTAGTGGGAGAAAAGAGAGTAAAAAGTTAGGTTGAATATAGGGCATGGTGGTGTTAATAATAACATGTGCCATTAAGAAAAACAAGGAGTTCAGATGGAAGGTGGGTATGCAGGTCTGTAATTTTAGATGGAGTGCCCCTGACAGAGCTCACCAAAAAGTTAATCTTGGAGCAAAGGACTTGCTTGCAGAAGTGAGAGAGAGAACCAGGAAGACATGGAATGAAAAACACGTACAAACACCCTGATGCAAGAGTGTGTCTGGAGCGTACGAAGAACAGCAGAAAGAGTGTGATGACCTCTGGCAACCAAGATGGGAGGAGGCAGAAGATGAGAGAGGAGCAGGGGCATCAGATTAGGCAGAGCCACGTGGACTGTGGCAATGACTGCGTTTTATTCTGCGTTTGTTAGCCATGTGAGTTTTCTTCAGAACAGCAGTATGATTTGGCTTGAGCTTTGCAAGGATAATGTTTGCTACTCTGTTGATAACAGACCACAGGGAAGTGGGAGATTCAGAAGGAGCTATTCCAACAGTCCGGGTGAAATCTGATTTTAGCTTGCTGATAAGAAAGCTGATTTTCGGGTGATTGGAATGGGATAAGTGATAAGTACTGGGATTTTGAATATATCTTTAAGGCAAAGTTAACAGCTTGCTGACAAATTAGATATAGAGGCTCTATAAGAAAAAAGAGGATTTAAAGCAAACACTGGCGCAATAGCTAGAGGAGTTTCTGGAGCCAGATGCCTGGTTCGTTTGTTTTTACTATAAATAATGGAATAGATGCACTATAGAGAAAATGATGATAGGTAGTGAAGAAAATGGAGTGGAAAAGTGAAGCAATGAACTAGGGGAAAAGTGACGGGAGCTGGTGGAGAAGTGGATGAGCCCGGGGAGCAGGGTGGGGCTTGTCCACAGCAGCAGGGGAAAGGCAGAGCACCTGGGTGCAGATGTGGACAGAAGAGAAGCTCCGGTGTGGTAACCAGCCCCACAAATCCATGCTAATGGTCACAGATCTTTCTGCCATTCACGTATATTCGTAAAATTCGCAGTCCTGAACTCCAGTCTTGTGGCACGTTCCTTTTACCTGCCACTTAATCATCAGCAGTCTTTCATTAGGGAAAGGGAGAGGTAAAGGGGAAAGGGGGCGGAGAGAATGGGGGAAAAAAGAAGTAAGAGAAGAGAAAGAAAAAAACAAAAAGTAAAGGTTCAATAATCGGGTCTCTGTATTTTAGGATCCAAGGTGAGAAGAAACAAAGATTTGATTAGAATTGATAAATTAAAAGCTTTGTAGTGTCAGGGATCATTATCTATTATTTATTTTTTTATTTAGCTAATGGTAAGATTTGCATAGCTGTCACTCAAGAATATTTACATAATTAATTAAGTGCTCAAAGTGGCAGAGATTTTAAGAGGGAGGGAGTTAATTTGTATTTATGTATTTAAAGTTTAACCTGGAAATCAAGCGACCTAGAGCTGTGTAAAAGGCCTAATTCCATAAACAATCTCATATAGATTGAGCATACATTTTTTAAAAATAGAATTTTAAATTATTTTTAAATAGCTAAATTTATGACAGAGGAATTAATACTTTTCGGTTGTACATTTGTTCTCAGATATCCAATTTGCTCTAAGGAATGTTATCATGTAAAATTCACTTAATACATGATTTTAAAATTTACAGGTGAGTATATCAAGTTACAAGACATTGTGTCTTTTTTGTGGACATACCTCATTTGAGCGGTTTTAGTTGTATTAAAGGGCAGTAACTGGGTAAGAGAAATGTTCCTTTCTTCAGGATTGAAAAGGACATAAAATATGTTTGCTTTCTGAAAGCTGAACCAATAATATCTATACACATTATATTTTATTATCTATGTCTGAGGGTAAATGCAGAAACTATAAATATGTGGCTGAATATTAATAGTTTGGGTAGATACATAACTCCATTCTGGTTGTTTTGGGTGTGTGTTACCTTGAGAAGTTAGGAGAAAATGTGATTTGTTAAACAGATGTCTAATAACTTAATCTATTACATTGTACCCAGTGTAGAAGGAAGTAGAGAACACAAGGAGAATCCAAAAGAACCCAAACTGGTCAAAGACCATGTAAGCACTGTCCAGGGATAGAAGCCATATATCCCAGACCCAGGGAATCTTATCCCTGTGGCCTTATAAGACTTGTCATGGAATATTCAAAATGTTCTGATTCCATGTCCTCCAAACACCCTTCTAATTACAATTTGGCATATTGCGTAGCATGCTTACATAGAGAGAAGATAGTGATGCCCCTCTCAGCATTCTGGCTTATATCACAGATTTATTCCCGTTAGAAATCAGAAAATTTACTTTGTAATTTTTATATCAGTTTTTGTGCACTTAGACGATGAGCATCCACCTTTGAGGAGCGGGGGTCTGTTCTTGAGGCACATGCAAAATCAATTATCTGACTACAAAATTTCAAGCAAGTAGTTTGTACTACTGTAGCCCCCTCTTATGCGCAGTTTCAGTTACCTGTAGTCAACAATGGTCCAAAAACATCAAATGGAAAATTTCCAAAATACACAATTCATAAGTTTTACATTATACTTTGTTCTGAGTAGTGTGATAAAATCTCAGGCTATACAGCTCCAACTCCCCCCAGGACAGGAATCATCCCTTTGTTCAGCGTATGCACACTGTACATGCTACCTGCCCATTAGCCACTTAGTAGCCGTCTCCGTTATCAAATTGACTGTCACATATCACAGCTCGTATTCAAGGTCACTGGTAGCCTAATGCTACATCACAATGCTATGTCATTCACCTCACCTCATCTCATCACACAGGCATTTTATCATCTCACATCATCACAAGAAGAAGGGTGAAAACAGTATAATAAGATATTTTGAGAGAGAGTGTGAACCAAAATTAAATAAAAATCTTCCCCCCCACTGGCTGACTGAGTGGACCCCCTCCTGGCCAAGAGGATATCCTAAAACTAAATTGTCTGCCACGAGGAGGAAGTCAGACATGCCTCACCATGCCCCCTTCCTTTCTTGGAGACATCCTTTGTAACTCATTAACAGGCCTAAGGCTATGCAAGACAAACCTGCAGGTCCCCAATTTACACAACAAATATATGTCCGGTGACTTGTCTCCTATATAAAACATTCCAAGCCTTTAGACAAAGCTTCATTTTTTAACCAATTACAAGTCAAGGAGTCTTTAAACCCACCTATAACCTGTAAGTCCCTGCTTCAAGATGGCCTGCCTTTTCGGGCCAAACCAATGTATGCCTTCCATGTATTGATTTATGAATTTACCTGTGACCCTTATCTCCCTAAAATGTATAAAACCAAACTGTAGCCCAACCACAGTGAGTCCACTTGCTCAAGGCTTCTTGGGTGTGGCTCTGGGTCATGGTCCTCAAATTTGGCTCAGAATAAACCCCTTTAAAATTATTTTACAGAGTTCGGCTTCTTTTCTGTAGACATGAGAAACACTACATTCACATAACTTTTATTACAGTATATAGTTATTATTTTTCTATTTTATTATTAGTTATCATTGTTAATCCCTTATTGTGCCTAATTTATAAGTTGCACTTTATCATAAGTATGTATGTGTAGGTAAAAACATAGCATAAAAAGGGTTCAGTACTATCACATCTACTTGGGCCTTGGAACATATCCCCCATACATAAGGGGGGACTACTATACTACAATTTTGGTGATGGTTACTGTGGAAGGCCAGAATGTGCGGCACCAAAATATGTCTCTTTAGCATAAGGACTATTTTGAGAAACAGAAGCCACAGGAGAAGCTCTGAACACAGAGTAGAATTTACCCTTTTGTAAGGGAAATTTATGTTTATAAAGGAAATCTCCATTTGTAGTGCTCACTCTTTCCTTCTCTCTCTCTCTCTCTCTCTCTCTCTCTCTCTGTCTCTCTCTCTCTCTGTCTTCTCCCAGTAAGAGAAAGATTACTCTATATCACTACATACTATCATACTATTGTCAATGAAGAAGGCACAAACTTAAATCTGTATAACAAACCTTACTCATGTTTACCATAATTTTCTTGGCTCTCTTTCTATATAAGCAGACTTTCCCCGACCCTTCATTCTTTGGTTCTTTGTTTCAGCAAATGATAACATGAATTAGTCCTGAATTCAGAGCCACTGTTTTGAGATTTATTTATTTTCTCTGGGTATCTCCCATGTATATGTGAGGTATATATGTTATTAAACTTCTGTTTGTTTTTCTTTCGTTAAACTGTCTTTTGATACAGGGGTCAGTTCCAGCTAAGAGCTATGAAGGTTAAAGAGAAAATTGTTCTCCTTCCCTACATTATCTTACTTATAAAAACATGATAATACTTTGGAGCTTTATATATATATATATATATATATATATATATATATATATATACACTTTGTAATGACAGAAAGCTAGCTGTACAAACAAGTGTAGTAAAAGTTCAGAATGGTTTGAAATAAAACAATCTAGCTTCCTTCTGGGTTGACAGGATCTAGACAGATAAAGTACTGCTTTATCCATGCTTATGCACATATCAATAGACCATGTGAATTTAATTGCTGACTGACCCTGGTTATGGGTGTGAAATTAAATAATTCAAACAAAGCTGTTGGAACTTTATTCTGAGCCTTGAGAGGAATGTGCCTATGTGGCCTGAGTCATGTGGTATGCAGCCGCAACTTTGGCCTTTCTTTTTTTCCTGTAACTAATTAGGAAGACCAAAAGGTGCCAGAGATAAGACCCCCTCAGATCACTACCCCTCCTCACAAAATAATAAAATGATCTTCCTTTCACTGTAGCAATCTGTAACCAATCACATCGCTGTACCATATGCACTGCTCTCATATGAAAAATGTAATACTGCTAAAATTTCCCTGTCTTTGCCTATATAAGTGAAATCTTAACTTCTCCACTTTGGAACACTGACCCCGTTAATTTGGAGTTGGTGTTTCCCAGGTGGCTATCCTCAAGCTTTGCACTCAAATGAATTATATACTTAATCTTATTTTCTGATTCTCATTGTTTAAAGTTGAAATGAGTCACTTGGTTGACATTATACCCCCTCCCGCAAAAAAAAAAAAAACACTTAAATTACACAAAAGTCATTTAATTTTAGTGGGAGAGAGAGGAGTTAAAGACCTAAAACTAGAATTTGAGGCATTAGACATAAAAGATGAGGTCCCCATGAATAGAATCTAATACTCTTAAAATATTTTTCCATAGGCTATAAACATTTACATTTACATTTTTCTCTGGGCTTTAGTTTTTGATTTAAAAAAAAAAAAGTAGAACTAAAAGAATATAGTTGATACTCCCTAATCCCTGCCCCAATGTAAGTAGTCAGAAAATAAGAAGAAAGCAATATTTATTAAGACTAATGTTATGCTACACAGTGTGCCAGGGAATTTTAGAGGTATCATGACACTTAAGCCTCACAACAACTCTATGGATTAGGCATTATTTCTCCCATTTGGTAGAATATGGAAGGGAGACACAGGAACGCAAATGCCTTCCCAAGCAGCTTGCAAAAGACAGAGCATAAATTAGAACTCAGAATGATTAACTGCCAAGTTTATTCTCTCCCACCCTCTCCCTTCCCATAGATGCAGTATGAGTAAAACATTTCAAAAGTGTAAGACTGGGGAGATTTTCAAAATCTTCAATCCATTCTACTTACAGATTTTTTTCATCATAAACTCTCAGTATTTGTATTCTAGTGTTTTTGTGAGATTTAAATCACTCATAAATGGAGAGAGATGAAAGATGGTAAAAATAAATTAATTCCATTTGAAATGTATTTATTGAACACTTACTATATGCAAAATATCTTCTTAAAGTCCCTCTAGGGAGAGCAAAAAAGGAGAAATAAGCAAAACTATTTTACCTCCCTCATCGCTAGCTGATTACAGAGAGCTTCATGTCTATATACTGCTTTCATAAAATTTTATTAATTATAATGTGCTTTTGCTAACTATAATGTTATGTCAACATGAGCCAAGGAGATTGAACAGCTATCAAATTACTTCTAATGGCTGATTACCAGCCAGAACCACTAAACTCAGAAATTTTACCATTTTTTTCCTGCTTGTTTAAATACCAATTTTGCTGAGTTTGATTGGTTGCCTTACTTCTTTACATGATTGAAGTAATTTAAACTTAAGGATGCATCACCTTGTCAAAATCAATAGAAAATCAAACTACTAGTCCTTACTTCTGAAATTCTCATATAAGCTCATGTAATCAGAGGGAACCAATGGAAAGAAGGTAATATTGATGCTTTTCTCAACCAAATTAAACCTGCAATGTTTTTCTGCAATTGGAAAAAGCCTTCTCATGGACTAAGAAATCTTTTGAAACTTCTTGAACATCACAAAGATCTCAGAAAATGTCTTGATGTACCAAGCAGACATAAGCCAGAAAAATATATATTCTATTTCCTTCAAGTATATTCTGTTTTCCATGGAAAAGAGAGGGACACTCCCTTTAATTTGAACACTGTCTGTACCCCCCTTTTTCAAAGGACATTTGAAAAGTTCCAAACGAGCTTAACAAGCTATAGAAAATTGGCTCGAGGAAGAATAGGGTATATATCAAACCTGAAAGAAAGAGAATTCACTTGGGGCAGGGTGTTTAATGTATTATTTTTTATCATGGCAACCTAAGATTCATAACTATAAAATATTATCCCTTTCTTATGGGAAGATAGAATAAAATAATAGATGAGTCTGAGTATTATATTTTACTTTCATGTTAAGGACAAAATTAATCATTCATATTAATGACAAAAATTATAGCTCTCAAACATTTCCATCTGTGACAAATTACATCATAGAATTTATTTAAACATGCATAAATTAAACAAATACTTGCAATGAATCTTCACAGCAGCACTAATCATGATATAGCCAAAAATTTAGAAACAACGAAAATGTCCATAGATGGATTAATTAACAAACAAAAGGAGATATAGGCTGAGTATCAATGCTATCAATAATTAGTGTGGAACAACAAGTAAAACCCGGTACAATTGACCCTTGAACAACACGGGGTTTAGAGGTGCCAACCTCCTGCACAGTTGAAAATTTGCATGTAAATTTTAACTCCTCCAAAGCTTAGCTAATGATAGTCTACTGTTGTCCAGAAGCCTTACCAATAACATAAATAGTTGATGAACACAATTTTGTATGTTATATGTATATACTGTATTCTTACAGTAAAGTAAGCTAGAGAAAAGAAAATGTTATTAAGAAAATCTTAAGGAAGAGCAAATATATTTAGTATTCATTAAGTGGAAGTGGATGATCATAAGGGTCTTCATCCTCATCATCTTTACATAGAGTAGGCTGAGGAGGAGGAGGAAGATGAGGGGTTGGTTTTGCTTTCTAAGGGGTAGCAGAGGCAGAAGAAAATCTGCATATAAGTGAGCCTACACAGTTCAAACTGGTGTTATTCAAGGGTCAACTGTATTATTCTAGGCACCCCAGACCATGTGGTCCACCTATTTATAAGGTGTTCATTCCAAACTCCAAAATCTGACTTTGTGTGCACAAAATTTCTTGTTAATTTGATTTTTAAAGCAAATTTTATTCATTGCCTTTTCCTGTCTGGTTGGAGGACAGGAATTTTTTTTTCCTTTACTATTAGTGCTTTCTATACCTCTCTATGTCCAAATTGGGTAAAGACCCAGGCCTTTTTAAAAGGTAGAATCATTTGGATTAAGGAGGGTCAGCTCATCTTCATTTTCAAGTCACATGAGCCATCACTTATGGTCAGTCCAGGTGAGCCTTTGAAGGTCTGTGCATCTGCAGCCTTTATGCATGCACATCCATGCTGCACTTGGGCACGCAAATACTCATAGGAAGTGCTGGCATCCACAGGCTGGCCCCAGCTTGCCATCCCCTCTGATGTATGCTATATTGAAATGGTACAGTTCCCACTAGTTACAAACCTCAAAGTCACAACCCCTTTTGAATCTTGGAGAACCTTTTCCTCTCTTACACCATCACCAGACAAGAGGGAAGCCTGTGGAAATAGAAACTGTGATGGGATATATTCTTGACTTTTTTACCATTGTGATACTTGAAAAATGGGGACTAAGTGAAAAGAAATTTACTATAATACAATTAAATGAGGTAATTCAAAGCAGTATTTTAGTTGTTATTAAACATTCTGCATGTGCTGCAAATGCCTTCTAAGGACTCTTTAGAGATATGAATAACTGGAAGACTAGTGAAAAGCCAAACTTTAAATTACCTAAAAACAAAACCAAAAATTCACCAAATACCAGCAAGCTCTGACAGGTTTTCCTGACACAAACCTTCACCGAGTACAAGCACAGCCTGAGATAAACTGCAGAGAAGAGAGAAAAGGAGATTTATGGCCAAGAGTAAGAGTGACCTAAAACCACCGGCAGAAACACAAAGTCCACCACCTGCGTGAGATGCTGACGCGATGGCCTGGTAGACCAAAACAGACTGTAGGGAAGGGACTTAAAATTATTCACATGATTAGAAGATGCAGTCTTGGAAAGTCAACCCTACAGCAGCAATTTCAAAAAATGCCAGGGAAAAAAGTACTAAGCAAGGACTTTATATCCAGCCAAGCTGTTCTTTAACTCCCAAAGCTATAAAAATAATAGCTTTAACGCATACAGGAACTCAGATAATTTTGTATCTTTGGATCATTTTCAAGCACTATATTAGTAGTGGTTTGTAAACCATGTCGTTTTGGTTTTATAAATGAAGTATCATTGGAACACAGCTCCACTTATGAGTTTGTATATTGTCTATGGCTGCTTTCACTCTACCAAAGCTACAACATGTGACTTGTGAAGCCTAAAATATTTGTTATTTGGCTCTTTACAGAAAAAAATATGGTCCCTGGACTAGAGAAAGATCTTTATCCCGCCAAAAGGTAGCTAGAGAAACTTCAGCAAAGTAGTTGATAGTGAGCACACACATATATGTAAAATTGTATTATAGATTAACATTTAAAACAAAGATGGGGATGAGGGTGGAAAATGTGTTATAATTAATTATTATGAATAACATAGTATTAATATTATGTGTTAAAGAAAAGGAAAGGGGAAAAAAAGAAGAAAAGAGAAAATTGCAATAAGCTCTGTGATTGGTGTAAAGTCCTAGGAAAAGTTAAAGATACCATGAAAAGCAGATAAACTAGATAATAAAAGTGTAAATAAGGAAACCATGGACTAAAGAAATTTAAAAGATATAATTAAAAAGGTAACCATGAGAACAAAACTACAACCCTTCCAAAACATCAAGATAATTTTCTTGAAAAGAGCAAAGATAACATATGACATAAAGAAATATAACAAATGCGACAGAATACACATGGAAGTTGCAGCATAAAGTATGATGTATTTGAGACCAAAAATATCAGTCATATTAATATGCAGAAATGGACTTTGCTCACTTATATACATATAATTACATGATATATACAAGAGACATGCCACATTTATTTAAATGATGTCATAAGGGTAAAACTAAAGAGAATAGGAAAGATACGGGAATATGGAAATAATAAGATACAAAGAATTGTGATCCTCATATAAAATGAGAAAATTCAAACCAAAAGCATTAAATGTGACAAAGAAGGATCAACATAAAACTATGTCTCTTTGCACATGATATAATAGCAGAGCTAGAAATACTTAGAGAATCAGTGATAAAAATAGGTCAAAAAATAAAATAATTCAGTAAGTTAGCAGAATATAAAATTAACATGCAGAAACTAATAGCTGCCACATACACAAACACACATCATTCAGAGGATATAATCATAGAGAAAAACCTCATTATGATGACACCAAACAAGATAAAATGCTTCCAAATAATCTTAAGAAAAAAATATACAAAATATATGTAGTATAAACTTGGAGACACTGAAACACTCTCGAAAGTATGCTTGAATTAATAAAAACATGCCTCTTGCTCCTAAATAGAATAACTGACCATTAGAGATGTTCGGATATCCCTGACATAATTCACAAATGTAATTCAATTTTAACTAAAAAAAAAAAAAACCAAGAATCTTCCTTATGGAGTCATAGAATTTGGTACTAAAATTGGTATGGAAACATACCAGTATATCCAGAAAAATGCTGAAAAAGAAACGGGGGTATAGCCAGTAAAACAGAGTATAAACCCTCTGTAGCTAAAACAGTGTGATTCTGGCATCTGATAGTTAGATATGACAATGGAATAGAATAGAAAGTCTAGAAATGAGAACTTTAGGTATGATGGAGGTAGCATCTCAAATAACTGGGGTAAAGACAGGTTTTTAATTTTGTCTTTGTTTTCACATTAATGATGTTATAATAACTGCTTACCCATTTGGAAAAAGATAAAATTAGATTCCTATTCCTCACAGGGATCTAAATGTAAAGAATGAATTTACAACAATGGATTTCAAGATTGCTATAATTAGAAAATATTGGAAACAATCTAAATGTCACGATGGAGGTAAGTGGTTGAAAAATGATGGAATGTCTACCCAATAAAGTACCATGTGGTTGCAAAAACTAGAATGGGAAATATCTCTATGAACCATACAAAGTGATTTCCAGGATATATGGTTAAATAAAAAAAAAAAAAGAAAAAACACAAGGAACAAAAGTGTATCTGTAAAATGCTGCATTTTGAATAAGAAAAAGGGAAAACTAAGAAAACACTTATGTTATCTCTCCTCTCCCCCAGCAAAAGGAACAGAGGAAGGAGAAATCAGAAAATATTAAGACTGGTTCCTTACAAAGGGTAGAAAGTATGGGACAAGGCTAGAGAGTTGGGAACAGGAAGGGAGGAAGATGAGGACGAACATTTCTTTAAATATAATTTCAACCTTTAGAATCATGTCATAGTTCACATTCTCAAGTTGAAAAAAAATCAATAAGGAGGGGGCAAAAGGGAATACAAACAAAATCAAATGCATCTAACTATACTGAGAAGGAAACAAAACAAAACAAAACAAAAACAAAAGAACTTAAAAAGGAAAGAAAAAGCTTATTTAAATAATTATTGAACACATTAATTTGATTGTACGCTCAGGCCAAAGACAAAAAGAATTATAAACAGATATTGAACTGTAGTTAGTAGGTTTGGTTTTCACAGTGGTATCTGTTGGTTGGCAAAGTTAAAACTACTTAATCTATATTCCACGATTGACCAAATAGTAAATTTACTGTGGATAATAGGAGCCTGGTTTCTCACTTTTGGGGAAGGGCATGGCTATGGACTGAATTTTGTCCCTCTAAAATTCATATGCTGAATCTCTCACCCCCAATATAACTATATTTGGAGATAGGGCTTTTAGAAGTTTAAATGATGCCGTAAGTGTGGGTTCCTAATTCAATAGGATTGGTGGCCTTATAAAAAGAGGAAAATCTCTCTCTCTCACGCTTTCTTTCTCTCTTTCTTTCTGCCATGTGAGGGCAAAGTGGGAAGGCACACATTGCAAGCCATGAAGACAGCCCTCACCAGAAACCAAATTGGCCAGCACCTTGTTCTTGGACTTCTCACCTTCCAGACTGTGAAAAATAAATTTCAGTTAAGCCAGCCAATTTATGGTACTTTGTTATAGCAGCCCAAGCAGATCAATACAGGAGCTAAAATATGGAAAGGGGAAAACTAGAACGAACCTTCTGGTGTGGATTATAATCAAGGTATTAGTATAAATTCATAGTTTTTAAAATATAAGTAGATAAGTATGGAAATTGATGGGGGTGTGTGTGTACATACACAATACATACACTTGCCAGCTCTGTCCACTGAAAAAGCCAAGAAACAATGGTATACCAACAGCATTGAGCATACCTGATAGCCACATGTTGGTTTCTAAATACCACTAAAAGGTATCTAATTTCTAATCCACTGAAAGGACCCAAGACCCGTTTGAGAAATGGATGATTTCAGAGCTGGAGAAGAAGAAATACTTGAAACATCTTGCAGCCTCAGGAAGTAAGGAAATACTGAAAATAAACAAGTACACATTTTTAAAAGATGAGGAATGTCAAACAGACACTGGAGGACCCCTAGAACTTGATAGGATTTCTCCTTGCAAAATATACAGCAATTTGAATATAAAAATTAATATAGTAATAGTAAAAAGGAATATAACCTAAAGAATAAAATAAAAATTCATGAGTCCATGCTGATATAAGTAATTAAATAAATGGGGGAGAAAGTAAAACTCTTTCTTAGAGCACAACAATCAATTAATACATGTAAAAGAAATGATGGAGTTAGAAAATCACTATTTGGCAGCCTCCATAGTAATAATTGCTTCTGGTAAGGGACTCCACATGAAAAACTTATTGAACAAAAAGAGAAAACTAGTAGCTCTACAGTAAAAAAGTTAGGGTAGATACCACTTTAAACACAAATCAAAGTTAACGTCACTAATAATGAAACAAATAGATCTCTTGCATCCTTGTGATTTGATGAACTGAGAAAGACACAATGTTACTTCTGTGATATTCCTGCCAAAAATTATAAGTTGAATTCATCATGAGGAAACATCTAACAGGGCCAAACTGAGGGGCATTCTGTAAAAAGAAACACTTAACCACACTCTTCAAAAATGCCAAGGGCAAGAAAGACATAGGAAGACTAAGGAATTGCTCCAAATTAAAGTAGATTTAGTCATGACAACCAAATGTCATATGTGTTCTTGGAATGTGTTCTGGGCCAGAAACATTTTTGGTGGTTTGGTTTGGTTTCTCTGTAAACAACATTAGTGGGACAATTGACAAAATGCATATAAATTTTATAGATTAGGTAATAGTACTATAGCAATGTTAATTTTTTGATTTTCGTAATTTTACCATGTGCAGTTATGGAATGTAATTTTTTTTAGAAAATTTACACATAGTGATTTAGTGATAGACATTATGTATACAATCTCCTTTGAAATTATTTAGGAACAAAATTATCTATCTATCATCTCATCTCTTCTTTGTTATCTATCTATATGTATGTCTGGGGAGAAAGAAGAAATAATATAGCAAGAGAGGGCATGGTAAAATTTTAAGATCTGGGGACTCTGGGTAAAGAGTGGGTGGAGATTCTTTATACTATTTTTACAGATTTTGTAAATCTGAAATTATTTAAAAAACATTAAAAAAGAAATGTATGTTACTTCAAAATAAGAACAGGAGTTCATTATAATAGTGGGCACTTAGAAGTTGTATACACCATGCTTTTATATCCATGAGCCATAAGGTAATTAAGAGACACAATATTTGTAGTCGTCAGTCTCTAGGGAACGGGAAGTTAATTGATATGAGAATATTATGCTCTGCGTATCCTAAACAATAGATATTATGAATTTATTAAATACATGCCAAATTATATTTATTACTCCCATCCTTACCCACCAAAGTCTACCTTTCTGATTTTCTTACTTCAAGACTAGTCCAACTCATTTAAACTGCAAAAATAGGTAGGTATTATATTAAAGTTGGTGCTGCAGGATGGGGCCCCAGGACAAGACTCAGAGACTGATTTACACACTGGGATCTTATTAGGAATTGCCATCAAAATCAACACCCAGGGGGAGAGAAGGAAGCTCGGTTGGGCAGAGAAGAAAGATTAACTCTAAGTCACAATAAAGGATCAGCTAGGATAAAATTCTCAAGCTAGGTTGGCCATTCAGAGTTCTCCTGATGGGGGAAAGAGAAGTCCAGATTTTTATACCCGCATCAACCAGTCATTGGACATGAGCATCCCCAGTAATCTTGGATGAGGTCACTCTCCTCAAGCAAGGGCAGTCCTGGAGGGAGACAAAGCTTAGAACGATCAGCTGTCACTAATCCCAGCGGCTGGGGAAAGAGCACAGCAGCAGGTTTGGGATCTGGGCTGTGTATGTGCATTTACCACATAATGTAAGCCCCATGAGGTCAGGGATACATGATATATCTCATATGCCTAATATGGTGTAGCAAAAGAACTCACTCAAACATTTGCATTTTGAGTTAACATGGGAACAGGAATTTGAAGGAAGCTAGATTTGAATTTCCAGTGGGAAGAGCATATGCAAAAACTCATTGGTGAGAGGCTGGCAGAGAGAGGGCACGGTTGACTGTAGGAAAAGGAAAATACTGAGAAATAGTTGGGGATAAGACTTAGGAGAGTTGGTGCCACACTGTGTTTGTCCTTGAGAGCCAAATAGCAAAAATGCTGTAAATGTTAGGAAAAAATGTCTTATTTCTCAAGTGAAAGTATGGTAGAAAGGAAAGGGTATTTGAGGATATTTATTTATAAAAGGGAGCATATGTGGAATGATTGTGGTCCTGAAGGACCAGTTAACAAGGCTGCTAGAAGGAATCTCAACATAACTTGAGTAAGTGCTGGTGACAGAGACAGCAGGGAGATGCAGAGGATGTGTGTGGCAGGTTTGGGTATGTGCTGACCAGTGAATATCAGAGATGAAAGAGAAATACCACCCGGCGGTCACAGCATGAGGCCTGGAGAATGGTGTAGTTCATGGGAACCAGGAGCAAGCCAATTTGGGATTGGGGAAGTTCTGTTTTAGATAAACTAAGATGGAGCTAACAGAATCCTCTTATTAGAACTTTAGATATGTTAGCACTAAATGAAAAACCCCATAGCGGTTCTCATCCTGGGACTTGTCACTTCCACTGTAAACCTATATGTCCTTTTTCAAAGTTATTCCTACTTTGATAAGGTTGCTGCATCTGAGAAGAAAAGTGGTCTCTTTTCTCTTCCGTCCCATCATCTGTACCTGCAACAAAGGCCAATTACAATGCTCTTAACAGGACTTCAGTTCCAAGTTTTTATTGAGTCAGGCTACATGCCCGGCTGACCAAGCTACAGTCCTCACAGCCTGGATGGCTGTACTTCACTAATGGGCAAAGTGATTAATGCATGGCCTTTACTTTGCCAAGCTTTGGGGGTTCAGATAAGAAAAAGAACCATTTATGTATTAAATAAATGATAAAGATATTATTTTTTTGCCAGACATTAGATCCCTAAATAGAAATGCATTAAGCTTGACTATGATTTCCAAATTATTCCCCCCAAGGGTGGGGAGATTCTGGGAAATAGATACCAGGGTGCCTGGAAATAGACATCCTAAGGACACATCAGCTGAATTTCTGTTATTGGTCAGTCTGATTAGTCAGCGCAGAATGTTAATGATGTCAAGGTCAGAGGTTAGATCTTTCTCTGGGCCAGTAATTCTGCTTCTTCTCTGACAGTGCAATCACAAGCCAACTGTCTCACAAACTGGAAAATCTTATAGTGAGAGAGTGTATGCATGCTTTAGCATATCTTTGCCACTGTAAAACCAAGAAGATGACACATCTTGTTAATGGTGGTCAGAAGTGCTACCATGGTGTATAAGTGTATGTGTTCTATAAAATATATGGTTTCTAAGAGATGACATTAATGATTCCATTTTGTTCTGCACATCTGACAATTACTAACCATCACCTGTACCTATAACATGCAAGACTTTTTTATATACATACATTTTTTAAATTTCAGAATATTATGGGGGTACAACACTTTGGCTATATATATTGCCCATGCACTGCCCGTGTCAGAGCTACAATCATGGTCATCCCTCAAACTGTGCTCCCCGCATCCATTCAGTGAGAGTTTTTCCTATCCCCTCCCTGCCTGCCTGCCCCCCCCCCGATGAATATTATTGCCCTGTGTGATCTAAGTGTTGATCAGTTAGTACCAATTTGATGGTTAGTACCAGTGGTGCTTGTTTTTCCATTCCTGTGACACTTCGCTTCGAAGAATGGGTTCTAGCTCCAACCAGTATAATACTGGATGTGTTAGTTCACTATTGTTCCTTATTGCTGAGTAATACTCCATGGTATACATATACCACATTTTATTAATCCACACGTGTATCGATGGGCACCTGGGTTGTTTCCACATCTTTGCAATTGTGAATTGTGCTGCTATAAACATTCGTGAGCAGATGTCTTTATTATAAAATGTATTTTTTTCCTTTGGGTAAATACCCAGTAGTGGGATTGCTGGGTCAAATTTTTATCAGTTGAATGACCATTTATCCCTGTTGCCAGGACTAAAGCCTAGCCCATAGTATGCACTCAATAAATACTTTTTGAATATATGAATGTTCACATTTGGACTGTTATCAATATCTATGTTACAGATGAGTCAACCAAGGAATGGAGAAGATGAGTGTTTTACCCAAAGTCACACAGTTGGAAAGTGCCAGAACCAAGATTCAGCCCAGATTTTCTGAATCCAGAGCCAGCACACCACATTGCCTAATTGTCTAGTAAAAGCAAAAAATAATAATAATAAAAAGAACACAATATGAGAATTCATAATCAGCCCAGGAGAATTTTAAACTTAGAGAAAAGAGATGCCAAAAACTTTTACCCAAGCAAAGACTCATCAGTGGGAATGAGCTTGAGAATGCATGAGTGAGAACAATAAAATTTCAGAATTAATAGAAAAGAGGAAAAAATTGGCCATTAGACATTAAAAATATAGGTAAATTTATTGATAATAGAGGCATACAGATTAAAGTAACAATGAGATTGCTTGCTTTCTTAATTTAACCAATATTCAGGAGAGCTTACTATGTGCCAACTGTAAAAAAATGACATTTATGTTGATTTTTAATTTTGGTAGAAGGATGATATAATGGGCACTTTAATATTCTAGGAAGCAATTTGGTGACGTATTTCAATACCCATTTAAGGTGTTCATACTCTTTCACTGGGGAGTCCTTCTTACCCCCCTTCAGAGAACTCTATCCTTGATAAAAGAATCAACAACTAGGCAAATATTTTTACACACGCATGTTTATAGCAGCATAATTATCTGACAAAACATCAATAGGGCAGTCAACTAATAAATCAAAATATAGCTATATTATTGCATATAATTCAGCTATTAAAATGCTATTTTGATGACCACATGAAGAAGACAAGATAGAAAATGTTGATGATATAGTGATAAGTGAAAAATAATTATATAAAGTGGATATACAATGTCTTCAGTTTTATAAATTGCATATATATATCTCATATACATGGAGCAGAGTTTATTCATACTGAAATATGCAAACAAAGGCGGTTTCTTTATTTCCTACTTAAGGCCAACCACCACACGAGAAATTTAAAAAATGAATTACTTTATTTTATTCTATTTTGTCTTTTAGAGACAGGGTCTTGCTCTGTCACCCAGGCTGGAGTGCAGTGGCACGATCATAGGTCACTGTAACCTCAAATTCCTAGGTTCAAGCAGCACCTGCCTTGGCCTCCCAAGGTGCTGGGATTATAGGCGTAAGCCACTGTGGCAGCCAAAAATAAATTCCTTTCAACTTGATAGACATCAGTATCTCAATTGTCTGTTGGACATAAATGCTCTGTCTTCCACTCCCATATGAGCTCTTATCCAAGATGGTGCTGGGTAAATAAAGAGAAATAGAAGGAAGAGAGACTTCATGTCCTTGCAGACATGACCTTCAGACCTTCACTGGTCCACGCTGTGGAATGACTAGTCTCCTAGAAGAGACCCCATGCTGTGCGGTGGTTCCTTTTTGCTTTTGCGGGCAACCTGCTAGTCATATTGCTGGTGTCTGTCGTCCCAGCCATTGCTCCGGTTATAAGTTCACCAGCTACGGCAATCTCCTTGTTCTTACGCTAGATGGGTGGTCATCTATCACCCTGTCTTTCCAGCTTCTCTATATCTTCTCAAAAGAACAGATCAAACTTTTGATCTCTTAAATATAAGGCAACGCCAGGGATGATGGGACCTGATTCAGCCTCGTTACCTAACTGCCCGCTGCCACCATTTCATGTTTCACCATGATATATGTGCGACTTACACTAATATTCTGTAGTTCCTTCAAACCTCTTTAGATGTTTCAAATCCCCCTTTCCCCAATCCCTTAAGGATGGCCCTGAGGTAGAGATAGAGATAGAGAACTACTACCATGCTCGTATTTAGCCTTCTAGCTCTATCTCCTTCTCTTTTCTTCCCACAGCTTGTAGACCTAGAAGAAGCAACATGACCATGACTCCAATTCATATCCTGAGTTCTCCTGGAATATGGTGGAAGTCTTTGATCTAGCCCACCTGGCCTAGATCATAAAAAGTTAATTAGTAGTCACAGAAATTTGGAAAATCTCTTCCTTTCCTATGGACTACTACTTTCTAAAGACCGTGGCAAGTCTAAATGAAAAGTTATGCTTTTTAAGAAGACTTTTTTTAATGAACTCCTGAAATCCAGCATTGAAAACAGATGATTTTTTTTTCTTAACAGAATCCAACCTGTCTTTCCGTAGGACAATAAAACTCACAGTTCAGCTTTGGAGGTGGGAGCCTGCGAGGAAACATGACTTAAAGACAAAAGCCCATGATTTTAATACCTTAAAAAAATTATTCCATTATAAACATAAGCATACAAAATGGCTAAAAGGAATCATATAAAAAATGTTAATGATGGTTAATTTTGGCTATCAAGATTATGAGCAATTTTTATTTTCATTTTTTCAGCTCTAAAGTTTTCAGATAATCTAAAACAAATATGTGTAATTTTTATAATGATAAAAAAATAACACTAAGAGAATCTTTATTGATGTAATCTCCTCTTTAAAATTCCTCTCTCTCTCTCTCTCTCTGGGAGAAGAAAACAAAAATCAGAACACGAAAAACATATTTTACAGTGTTTTGGCCGCAACAGTATAAACTTTTTAAACCACTGGGGAAAGAATCCACAGCTTTCCGGAAAAGCAGAATCTTTAAAAATATATATATATATTTTTAAATTTTTTTCATTTGATTTTTCAAAATAAACATTCTTCAAGTAGACAAGTCTGACTCAGAGTAGAGTTCTTCATTACTTTATGGTGGGTCCTGCATTGCACAACATCTGGTTATGCCTCATTTTGCCAGTAATATTTCATCCAAGACATTTTGTTCCCATTAATTATCATACATAAGAAGACATCTTTGTATTATTTTTATGGTTCCAATTCTCACATAAGGCAGGCAATGGAGTTTTTGTGGGGTGGAGAATAGAGAGTGGATAAAGACATATCCCAATGGAGTGGCGTGTGTGCAGCCAAGATGATGCTACATCACTGCAAGCAGATGTTGGGGAAAAAACACAGGTCAAATTACTGAACCACTGCTTATGAGACAGTATTTGGTCTGTGGATATTTTGTTGACGGGGGACTAACAAGTGGAAGTCGAAGTTCTGCATTTTAAAAAATCATTCAATCATTGCTTCATTCAATCATTCCATAAGAATTTATGAAATATGCACAAATCACTGTGCCGAGTATAATGGGGAATACAATGACAAAGACAAAGAAACAGAAGCAACAACACAAAATGATTCCCGCTCTTGAAGATGTTATAATGCACTGAGAAAGACAAAAGTATAAACAGCTGATTTTATTAAAGAGTAGAAATCAAAAGAGCCCAAGCCTTACATTGTATTGAATGAAATGATTAACTCTTTTGAAGAATTTGAAAGGTAATTCAAAATTATACAAATGGAACTTGTTCTTACAGAATGAATAGAATTTCTATAAGCAGAGAAGTGGGGGCAGGATGTTCCAGGTTGAAGAAACTAATGGCCCAAGGATACCATTGTCATTATCAGATGCTTTAGTCACCAGGAACTGCCAATTTCATTTCCCAAATTTCTTAATTCTGATACATCAGCTTCTCCATTCTTATTTCCGTTGCCATTACTCTTTGTTGTTGTAATAACTTCTTCACAAGAATGTATTGTTAGATATAATGTGAATATTTCTTAAGTGGGCTTACCGTATTCTAAGCACTGTATTAAGCAACTTTTGTGCAATCTCACTAAATTCCGAGGTATGGTGTATCCTATTATTAGCCCCATTTTACAGAAGAAGTTTCTGAGGCTTGAAGATGTTGGTGGAATAAACAGGACTTGAATTCAAACTAGCCTGACTCCTAAGAATGTGTACCAAGGGGCTAAGTGACTAGCCACTCACCTTGCTCTGCAGCAGGGGTCAGTTTATTATGTCCCCAGGCCAAATCCAGCTGCTGCCTATTCTTGTACATAAAATTTGTTGTAACCCATCCATACCCATATGTTGACACAGTGTCTATGTGTGCTTTTGAGTTACAATGACAGAACTGATGCAGAGTTGAGTAGTTGTGAAAGAAACCATCTGGCCCACAGAGACTAAATATATTTACTATCTGGCCCTTGACAGAAAAAGTTTGCACCCCCACGAAGCATCCTGATATTCATAGTTTTGAAATTCTCTAGTATATCTTCTTGCTGTTGCAAACAATTAATTCATTTAAAAAATAATTTTCAATTATTTATTAGATGCCAGGCATTGATCTAAATGCTGGGGTCAAAAGCAATGAATAAAACAGATAAAGCTGTTTCTTTGTAGAGCTCCTATCATAGACTGTTGAGAAGAGGGAGGAGAAAAATGTGCAAGACAAGCAAACATATAAATGTATAAGATACTATTAAGTATTAATAAATGCTATGAAGGCAATGAGATCAAGTGATGGGGTACAGTGAGACTGGTGTGTGTTGGTGATACTATGAGTTTTCATGAATGGCCTGGCTGAAGAGGTGCTGCGTGGATGGGAACCTGAGACACATGAAGGGTTACCTGTGTGTAGGTTTGGATTAGAGCGTTCCACACAGAACAGAAAGTGCAAAGCCTTAGGGTAGGAATAAGATTGGAATGTTCAAGGGAACTTCAAGAAAGCAAGCAAAGCTTACAAGACAAGAAATTAAGTCAAAAAAGTGGGCTGGAGGCGGGGCAATCAGAGCTTTTTTAGCTGTCGTGAGTTGGGCTGATATCTTAGTTCATTTGGAAAAGTTTTGAGAACTTTAGCAGAGAGGTGATATGGTCTGGTTTACATACAAGGAAATAATTTCTAGATAAAACAAAAGATTTGTTGCTAGACGGTGTGGAGTTTTAGGTGAGAAAAAATGAGGAATGAATAAGCAGGCACCCACCCTGTGACAGGCATTGTACTGTTTTCCGGTATTTAACTCTCTGCTCGTTTTAGACAAATGGAACATTGTATATCCTCACCCCGCTTTTAATTAGGCTTCACTGTGTGACTTGCTTTAGCTAAAAAATATAAAATAAAATTTGAGTAAAAGTAATGACTGTCACTTTTCCAGAGAAGCTCGTGATTGCAGTTGGACCCCACAACCCATTTTTTTTCCTGCCATATATCACAGAAACACATGTCTATAAGGAGATGGCATGAGTTCAAAACAGACATGCAAGCTGAGCCAATATATGTAGAACAGCTGTCTTAGAGAGTCACCTGGACCTGCATCAAACTTCATGATAAGGGAGATAGAAGCTTTTATTTTTAAATTTTTAATTGATGATAAACCACCAAAATATTGCGGTTGCTTGTTCCTGCAGCGGGTATTAACCCCTCCTGACTAATATGTATACCTACTATCCTTGGTTTTCCGCTACTTGGATTTCATTACCCAAGCTAAATTACAATCCGTTATGAAACATCCAAGCACTTATTGAGTATCTAGTATGTGCCAGGTACTATGCCAGCTGTTTTATGGCTATAGGGAGAAATAATTCATTTCTCCTCCCACCTTCAGAAATTTAAAGACTGAAAAACATATAGCAGGCATTATTAACCATAACATAATGTGGTAAGTGTTATATCAGAAGTCAGACCAGTGTATCATAGACCACAGAAGAACAACCCAAAAGGAGGTAGGAGTGTGATATTCAAGTGGAGCCTCCTTGTCCACTGTAGCCACTTTGCATTGCCTCATTTCCCATCCCCAATAATCCTGAAAGGTAAGTAAAAAGGGTGTCATCGCTCTCATTTTATAGATTAAAAGCAATGAAGTTTGGAAATTATACAGAGTTTATCTATGATGACCTAGCAGCAGTTACTGGAGTAGAGAATTGAGCCTTGCTTTTGAAATCGAAATTCAGTCTGCATTTAGCTTGAAATGAGAACAACAATATTGGATAAAGTGACCCCAGTTTCCCTAAGCTAACAATAAAACGTGAGACACTTTGAAAGCACAACTCAGCTTTACAAAGCTTTCTATTTAATAACCTCATTGATTCAGATTGTACCACTTTGGAATCTCTGACATTTTAATCAAAGTTTACTTTGGTTGAAATTGTTTTATTAAAAAATGAGACTAATTAGGTAAAGAAGCTCACAGGGGGCGTGTTTAAAATAATTATGGGAACAATCTCTTTTTAAATATTGTCCAATAATTAGGAAGGATTATTTGCATCCAAATGATCAATGACCTCATCATGATCCCAACATCTTAGAGATGAAAGGGATCTTTAGATACTATTTAGCCAAATTCTCTTGCCTCAAAACTAAGGCAACTGATACCCCGGTTAAAAAAGGAAGTACTGTATGTTAGACAATTCAATGTAAACCTAGCTATAGCTTCTGTAGAAATTTAAAAGCAACAAAAGTAGTATTCTTTGTAACACATTCATAGGCAATGCTAGTGTCTATGTGGGTGTCATTGGCTTGGCAGTGGGATAAGTTAGACTGAAGATGACCTAGAAACCAGATAGAGTCACGGGGTTGGGATTGAGGGATTCAGTTAGGAAAGATACAACCCTAGGACACAGATGACTCCAGCTGGCTACATAGTCATTTCCAAGTAAATCCAAAATAAGAAACTGGAGGACACAGCAAGTAGTGAGAACATAGATAACAAGCTTGCACAGATCATAAGGAGTCAAGAGGTCAAAATTAAGACAGGCAGACAGCAAGGACAGAAGAAACAAGACCCCCATTTCTACCGGTGGTGAAAGTGAACCAGCTTGCAAGGCCTGACTCTTGCCTGTCTCCACGTGGCCTTCTTTTTACATAACCTGCCAATGTTCTCCATTTTTGAGCCCTTATAGTATTATACACCTCTCATGGGCCATTTAACACACATACTTTTTAATTATTTTATTAAATGTTTTGTGCATATATGAATTCTTTACACCAAGTTAATTGTTAATTATGGCATCCTAAAGGAAGCTATCTTATATTTATCTCACCAAGCTATTTGAGTAGTCTGTGCTCATTAATACTTATCTAATTTATTAACTTATATTCAGTTTCTTTATTGCTTCTTACTCATTCTCATGTATGGGTCAGGATGGCTCAGGAAACCTCTTGTCTAGAGCCATTTCATTACAGCACCTTCTGGATTGTAACCCTAATATCCAGGGTAAGCAGGTGGATAATCAGTGATATTTTCCAGCCCAAGGTTATAGCCCAAGACCTAGCCGTTTTCCCCTTCCCCCATATAAGCTGTACTCAAGTATCACTTTTGACATCTGGAGGCAAAGAGAGAATATTTTCTGGAAAGAAATTCAGACTTCATCAGATTCTAATTTTGTCCCCAAATCAGCAGTTTCTGTGTTTAATTAAGAAGAAAACAGAGACACTGTAAATATGAATTAAGACTGAGTTGACATATCCTGGTATTATATTAAGAAACATTCATGGAACCTTGCTCCAAAATGACAAAACTGCTCTCAGAATGTGAAATAAAACAGGCTGACTAATTCTTCATTTAGAGACATGAATTATTAATTGGTAATATATTAAAGCCAAATATAATCCAGTTAAATCTCTGTATTCCGAGGCTTTAAAATCAAAGTTCAGATCATAAAGTCCTCCTCATATGTACTCCATTTGCTTTGTACACTTTTTCATGAACACATGGACATCTGAAAAACCTAGATAGGAGTCTTAGATAGTAATTTATGTCATTCTACTTAACAAGGTGTGTTACTTCCAATGGGTCACTTTACTTCTCTCAGCCTCAAAGTTTTATTTTAAGGAAAGAGGTAGTGGGTGAGATGAACCCTAAAATGCCTCAAGCTGTAGTGTTCTAAGGTGTAGATGTCAGAGTACCACCTTGAAGTAGAAATTTTCTCCTTTTGCTCCCAGAAATATATGATTATCCACGACAAGCATTCTATTATGGTATTCTTATTCCTTCTTCCTACCACCCAAGCTCAACCTCTTTCTGAAAAGTTACTGGCTTGATAAATGAAAGAAATAAGCAAAGCCATTTATCCTGAAAATATCCAGCTGGTGTGAGATTTTGGTCTACGGTACATACTAATTAAATAGAGAAACATTTGAGATTTGGAAAAAAAAAAACTTAATTTACTAATTAAATGACAAGTACTCTTCTTGAATTGTTTCTTTGGCTTACAGTGCATTTCGAGAATTAAATAACAATACAATCAGGCTACAGTTGTGAAATGCCAATATGGATGTGATTTGAAGATGTAGCTTCTGTTTTCCATGATGATTTCCTGTCTTGTTTTGTTTTGTTTTTTTTAAATGGGAGCTGCACCCTAAAGGAGATACTGGGTCTTTCAATTTGTCTGTGTAAAATTAAAACGAGTTTGTGGAGTCTTGCAAGCTCTGCACACAACTCAATGATACATTTAATGGTGCATTGCCTAGCCCCTGACACAGGCGTGTGTCTTGATTAGATTTCTTTAATCGTTTACTAGAAATGAGGAACATAAAGTCAGTTTGGGTTTGGATGATGTCCATATGTTTAGCACTTTTGAACTGGGTGATGATAATGCCTCTTGGGAGTGGATCCAGCTCACATGATAGACTGAGTTCAAAGTAGGTTAATACCCTGAGGTAATGAGGAAAGGAGAAACAGAAATGTGCCTTCTCTTTTTTCTGCCTTGAAATTTGAGGTGGCCAAAAGAACAGTATTAAAAAGTAGAATGTGAATTTTGTTATATTTGGTTTTAATTTGTAACTTGTTTTTCCTTATTCTTCCCCATTCTGCCGTGCTCTTACCCCACCACTCACCCCGCCTTAAAAACACACCCAACCGTTTGCACATCCCATGGTTCTGTCCTCAGCGATGACTGGCGTGAAGGGGACAGGCAGACAGGAGGCGCTAGGGGTGAGGAGAGGCCGAGGGGAAGATCTTCCTGCTTCCTGCTGGGCCTGCTCTTGCCAGTGAAGTTCTTAGACCTGGAAGGGTACTGAGCAAGTGTTCAGGGCTCTCCCTTTCCTTCATCAAAATTTACTTTGAGAACCATTTTAAAATTAGCCATATACTTCTCACTGTAATTCTTAGTCTATGGGTTATTTTCCTACATATTTGTACTTTGTGCTGAATATTTAACACACAACATATGACTTTTTCTCCCCTTGAAAAGAAATCTCATACTTCAGCTCAGTTGGTCATTGTTACCTCTTCAGAGAAGGAGTAGAAAATATTCCTCCTGAAATCTCATCAGTCATTTTCCATGGGACTGTTGAATAAAGTTGAACACTACTGTGATGCAGTCCTTTCCAAATACATGCTTTTTATTTCCTCATGAAAACCAAGCTCAACCACCCAGTAATATGCATCATCCCTTCTAAACATCACACATCTGGTTCTTAAGACAGTTCTGGACATCAGCACCTTGGCTTCCTGGACATTGTAGGAAATAGATAATTTGTGAACAAAACTGTCTTTCAAAAAAAATGTGATTAAACTTTCATGAGTTTATGAACAGAAGCAATCTAAATTGTGAGGTCCAGTGAATGTTGAAATGAATTATATTCTGTCACCTCCACTTTATTCTGGTGGTTTTTAAAAATAACACGTTGTTTATCTTGCTGGCTTTTGGTGATTTTTCTGAATAATCTCATTTTATCCCAGCACTTGGAAAACAACTCTATGAGAAAGACATGGCATGGATTTCAGTATCTGTCCCCCACTAGCAAGTCCTGTTTTACATTTGCTTATTTATTTATTCATCCATCTATTCAAAAACATTTATTATAATAAGGATAATAATAATCATAATAGGTACAATTTCTGAGTAGCTAAATTGTTCCACTGTGTTTTAAATTAGAGATACAAAGATGAATGATTCACAATTTCTGTCCTTAAGAAACTTGAAGTCTAATGGAGGAGACACCTGCATAAACAATAGTACTAAAATGTGTTTAATAAAAGAGAAATAACTGAGAAATATGGGAACACAGAGCAGAGACATTGAATCTAGCCCCAGGATCCAGCAAGTTTTTCTACAGTGGGCAACACTATCTAGTTACTTCCACAGTGCCAAATTCAAGGTTTTGATATTTGGGACAACACAGTGATTAAAAACAGACTTTATGCTCATGGATCTCATGGATCTTGCAGACTATTTAGGGAAATAAACTAGTAAGCAGGAAATTAAACCTCAGTTCATCGATGATATACATCAAGCCCATTAATGCAAACATCAAACCCAGCTTTAAAGTGGAAGGACCAGAATGGCTTACCAAAGAAGGGAAATCCAAACCCAGGCCTGAAGAATCAGTAGGACTCTATATTGAGTTGGAAGGGTGAGCAGAAGAGCAGAGAGGAGGGAAGTTCATTGCAAACTCAGGAAGCAAGTGTCCATGAGAAAGCCTGACATTTTCAGGGGACTGCAAAGTCATATTAGAATTCTTCATGGCTGAGGTCTGCAATATAAGGCAATCGGGGCTGAACTGGTAAACTGGTATGGTAGCTGGCAGATTACAAAATGACTTGTACATTAGTTCAAGATGTTTGAACTGTATTCCTGAGGACAAAGATAGCTAGAGAAAGGTTTTTAAGGGATGAGTAATGTAATCCATACTTGTTAAATTATTTTGACCTGTTGTGGCTAAACTTGAGCTAGAATCTAGGCCCCACTTTTTCTCCAAGTTCATGCTTTGGCTTCACTACCACAGCTCTGCTCTCCATGCCACCTCCACAGAAGGACTTCTTCTGGGAAAATATATGACGATGAAGGGTTTTCTCCCCTTTCCAGCTTTGATCATTATTTTTCTTATATATTTAAGATGGAGAATCTAGCTCCATTTTAGAACTTGTATTTAGATACTCTGTGACAGTTATCAGATAAGTAGTGGGTAAATAACCTTTAAGAACATTATTAGAGAGCTGGAAAAACACTCTGTGAAGCTACGGGTTAGGGTGACATAATTCCCGGGTTCCTAGCTACACGAGCAAGTTGGATGCTATGAGAGATTGCTGTAGAAAGGATGCAATAAAGATGCCCAGTATTAGCCATGTTTCTAGCTTCTGTAAACTTGATGTTTTAACATCCACCCTGTATGTATATGCCAGATCCTCCTTGTTCTGGACAACCCAATAATATGCCTGAGTCACCTCACCTTGGCTTCTGGCCTCCCTCATTATCCCCCCTCCCCAGGAGTCCTCCTCCTCCTAGGAGTGCATTTTCCAAATACGAACCAACCAATCCAGAGTATGAACTTCCCTTCACCTATGTTATCAGACCCTCATGTTCCAGACCACTGCACACCTGCCCTAATCACCCCAGGTCCAAACGCCAGAAAACTAGGGACATTTCCTATGCCTCAGAGGTTGTGAAAATTATTCAAACAAGCCAATCCTAAATCTGTCCACCCCACTTCATCTCTTCCTTCCCATGGAAATCATAACAGTTTCTTGCCCACAGCTCCTCCCTCCCCCTTTGCCTTGTTACTGATCCTAATGTTTCCCTGTGTGGCCCCCCAAGGCATGATGTGTACTTTCCCTCTCTTGAGATTTACGAGTATAATAAACTATCTTTTCAACAGCAGTCATCTCCTGATCTATTGGCCTAACCATACCTAAATAATAATTAAAACATGCTCTCACTAGGAAACTGTTAAATGTGTTCAGGGTTTAGTTTATCAAAGTGCTTTTACACATGGCATCTCTTTTGATCATTTTGCTAATCCTCTGAGTGAAGTGGTTCAGCTGTGACTCCTCCCCATTTGCAGAGGAAGAATGACACAAAACCATCAATTTGTGTAGAGTCACGTGCCTATTTGGTGGTAGAGGAAGAACTGGAAACCAGATGCCCTGATCTCATACAAGGCTCTGGGTACTGTGCCAGGCTGTCTCCTGAGGAGACAGAACAAACAGGGATTTTTGTACTATCAGCCCTTGGAAATGGGAGCAAACTGGAGCATGGGGACATCTGAAATAGTGGCATGTCTAATTAATCAAAATATGGCCTAAATGTTATAAATCAAATTAATTAGATAAGAAATGTTTCCAAGTACAGTAAATTTTCAGGACTGTATTAGTGAATGAAAATGGTTCATAGGCAATTAATATCATCTAGGCAATATAAATTCTTGATTAAAAATCCTTTAAAATGCCTTTTCTCTGAAATAGTTAATTTTTCCAGTGCAATGCTATTAATTAGATTCATTTTGTGAGTAGAACATTTATTGTTATATAATACAAAGGTGTTCAAATAATAGGAATGAATTTATCACTCTCTATAAATCATTGAAAACTGGAAAGGACATTGGATATGATCAAGTCCAATTTCTTCTTATTTTTACATAAAAAAGAACACCCAAATTTTCTGAAATTCTATATGCCCATTGGTGATGGATTCAACCAAGCTGTGGAGTTTGAATCTTTCTTGGTAAGTCTTCATGCCCTCTCTTTGTTAGAATTATACTTCTCTACCCTCTGCCATGAGATTCTGTGATACTATCCACTGGAGTGGACAGAGTGTAGGACCCTGCTCCACTCATGTTGAGTTTGACCATATGACTTTCATTGACCAAAGTAGTGTGGGCAGAAGTGTCAGTCTGTCTATTCTGGGCTGAAATCTCAATATGCATCATGTGTTTCTGCTCACCCTCTTGCACTCTTGTCATTGGCCAAGGGAACACATCTGGAGTAGCCGCTGGCTCAAAAAGAATGGTGGGAAGATCTGTGGAAGAGATCTGAACCCAACCTATAGTCTGGAGCCAAACCTAATGGAGCTCCAGCCAACCTGCCTACCTAAGAATGAGAAAAAAGAAATACTTGTTGGCATAAGCTACTAACTTTTGGGGTGCTTTCTTGCAAGGCACCGTTGCAACATTAGCTGACTCATGCACTAGGCCATCTATTTGGTGTCTTCCATTCCAAGATTCTTTTGATTGCAAACATGTTCATCTTTATGAATTTTGTTTAGCTTTCTATAATGTTTGTAAAGAGCAGTGTCATCCCTAGAAAATGGAATTTCATTTAGTTTATTTTAGGGTTCTTGATTTACTATCCAGGCAAATAAAACCTGCCAAGGACAAAGTCTACTGGGAATAACAAAGAATCCTATGTTGAACTAAAAATAATATTTCTGTAATATTTTAGGCAACAGCAGCCTGTTTATAGGCTGAGTAGCTCACTTGTCTACTTTGAGTCACTTGAGATTTAAGCCAGACAACAAACCTTCTCCAAATTCCTTTCTTTTCTTTTTTTTTTTTTGAGATGGGGTCTCGCTCTATAACCCGGGTTATAGTGCAGTGGTGTGGTGTGATCATAGCTCACTGCAGCCTCAAACTCCCAGGCTAAAGTGATCCTCCTGCCTCAGCCTCCTGAGTAGCTGGGACTTCAGGAGTGCACCA
Source organism: Daubentonia madagascariensis (assembly GCA_023783475.1). NCBI lineage: Eukaryota > Metazoa > Chordata > Mammalia > Primates > Daubentoniidae > Daubentonia > Daubentonia madagascariensis. Next base: position 5,559,711 of record JAKFHU010000901.1, on the reverse strand, counting down.
CCACACCCAGCTAATTTTTTAAAAAATTTTTTATAGAGATGGGGGTCTCTCTATGTTGCTCAAGCTGGTCTTGAACTCCTGGCCTCAAGTGATCCTCCCGCTTCAGGCTTCCAAAGTGTTAAGCTTATAGGCATGAGGCCTAGAGTCCAGCCCCAAATTGCTTTTAAAATAGCCTTTATGATTTTTTCCCCTATTTTGGTATCCCAATTATAATCCCCACCTTTGGTACCCTTGAAGAGTCAGTCCCCTTAGAAAAAAATATTGCATGTTAAAACATCCCTGATTAATGTATGAAATGGTTGAATATGCCTGTGTGGACAGATTTGTAAAGCACCTTCTGCACCTCATCAGTAAATAGGGTTGTACAATTTAAAAAGTGATTCCTTGTCTATTATCTCAGCTGAGTTCATCAGAACAGGTAATGTTGCACCATTCTGAGGAGAGAAAACTGAGGCCAGGAGAAATCTGTTCAGGTCGTGCAGCCAGGAAATGGACTGCTCCAAATCCCATGTACTTTCCCAAATACCTCATCAAAGATGAGCTGTGAAGCAAGGAAGCCATGTAGGATGAAGAATATGGGATAGAAAAGGCAGCGTATTGTTGTTTGGGGTCATTAACATTAAAAGGAGTCATCAGTTCCAATTCCCCTCCAGTGGCAAGATGATTCTTTGTATCCTACCATTTAGCATTCTTTTTTTGTATCAGTAAGAAAAACAGAATCTACCTCAGGTAGTTAAATTGAAGATTTTTGTTTTAATATTTAGGTAAGAACTGATTTTATTTTATTTTTAAGTTCTATTTTATTTTTATTAGCACAGAAGAAACATGATGGCCACATTTCTGTTCAGCTTCCTATATCTGCTTTGGTTAAAGTCCAGACAATAATCATTGAGAAGATACATGTCTAATAAAATACATAATTTAATAATTATGAGACTTTCAGTTTTTATCTCCAAGGTTAGACTTAGAATAAAGAATCCCAGCAACTCATTACAGTTTACTTAAGATTTGAAATGTTAAAAAATTGATTTGCTTATGGAAGATGCCATGGTTTTCCATATGGAGTAGACAGGAGACACAAAATTTTTTTGCATTCAGTTTTTCACTTGACAACATTTGTTTTCTCAAAGTATGGATCTAGTGCATTGAACCCAATAAGTAGGCAACTGAGGAAATTAATATGGAGAACTAGCTCTAAGGGTGTTGTAACAGCTACAAGGGTAAATAGGCGATGATAAAGTCACCAACAGATTTATAAGAGCAAGATAACACTACACCTCTGGGGCCAGTGGGACAATGTAAGGAGGAGGGTTACCAGAGCCCAGAAGCTGTAGCCACCTGCAAGAGGTAGAAGCTAGAAAGGAGGCATTGCCCTAAGAGAGCAGGGGCCAGAAAGGAGATACAACTCTCTGAGAGGCCACCAGCAACCAAAAGAAGGGAAAAAAAAAACCAAAACACTTTTGCTTTCCCCTCTTCCTGTTCTACAGTTTCCCCAGTGCTATCTGGGGCCAAAGCTAACCAGAAGCAAGTGGCAAGAGAGTCTGGGAAACAGAATTTGCAAGGGTCTGTTCTCTGCCATGCAGAGAACAAAGCAGAACAGGATAAGGTCAGGAATCCAAGATCTGAGACTATGTAGGCAAATAATAGACACAGACCCCTCCTAGATTGCAAACCTCTCAGAGAAGCAAGTTTTAAAGGAGCAAGTTTCTTAACTGAGAGCAATGCCTGGTTTTCATGGGAGTCAGGTTAGCCTGTCAAAGTGGAAGGAGTGAATGTTGAAGGTGCACTGGGGGTGGGGGGGAAGAAGAGACACTGGAACAGAATGTGCAGCCTGTCTAAAGACAAACTCTGAGCCCATAGGCACTTGTTACTGTTGTCATTTAGCAAGCTCTGTACTCATGTCCGGTACCATTGATTCAAGGTTATTTATCTCTTGAAAATCCTAATAACCTTTCTCCCCATCCCATTGCCCCCTTACAGAAAGCATGTGGATGAATGTGTGTGTGAATGTGTGTGTATGTATGTGTGTACATACAAAATCGTTAGAATCAGTGTCTCAGACAGTCATGGCAGGGCGACTTGGCCCAAGTCTCTTCCGGCTGTATCTGATCAATGAAGGAGGCGCGAGGCCCATGCATTGGTCCTGCGTGTCTGGCAGCTCCTCCAAAGCTGGAATCCAGTGTACAAAGAACACGCTAGCCAGGGGCATAGAGATGGAGTGGAAAAGTACTTCTGAAAATGTGTCTAATTTCTTTCAGATGTCGCCCATCAGCTGGTTGTTGGCATGCTTTCTTATTTTCCATTTAGTACCTTTTACAGTCACATCTTCAAATATGAGATGAGTGAGAATAGAGTTTTTGAAAAATAAATGTTGTACATCCATATTCATATATACCCATAGAGAATACAGAAACTTATAAACATGCTTATAAAATGCAACCACATATAAAAAATATACACATATATGCTTTAAAGAAAAAGTTGATTACGTTTTACTTAATTAACTTTGATTTTTCTGTCTCATCTATTGGTGCCTACAGAAGAAAACAATAATAAATCATTTATAAAAATGGCCCAATCCTTTCTACTGGGAAATACAGTCAGACAGACTTTCTCATAAATTGTTTAGAATAATGCAAATCTCCAGTGAGTTTTCTCTGATATGTGTGTTTAAAAGAAGAAAATATCAACCCCAGGCTTTGAAAGATGATTTTATTGGGTGGTGGGGGATGGGATTCACCAGGGGGAGGAAGAAGATGTGTTGGAGAAATCTGTCCATTTTAACAAATAAGGATAAAAGGTACTTCCTCATATCCTTGCTAAAGAACACATATCCTGTCTCTTGTGGAAAACTAAACAGAACAAAACACTAGACCAGAGGCTAGAAACCACAAACAAAAATATTGATGGCTGTAAGTAAATAAATAAATAGATATGTATATGGATAAATAAATAAATAAATAAATCCTTTTCTCTCTCCCTGGGCTTTTCGGAAGTTTTTCTCTTATGAGGGCCATAGGTTGTATTAATGCTAGATCTCTCAAGCCAAACATTGTGAAACACTCCCTTACTCATCAACTGCAGAAGAAACAGCTCTCCAAGCCCTAGCCCTTGTGAAGTGCCTTCTCTTAGATAAAATTTACCCTGAACTCATTATTTAAACATGAGCTGTTTCTTTTTTCTTCTAAGAAAATCAGTTGATCAAATTAAAAATGCAAGGCAAATGCTTAACTTACCTAAGAGAAACAACTATCCTAAAGGACATAAAATATACTTTTAAAAAAATACAGATTGCATGTCAGTGCATTGCCATTCATTTGAATTCAGGGCCTAAGGGTATCTTCTGTACCTTAGTACCTTCTGTACCTTCTGTACCTTACCATCATACCAGGCAATTTGCAAACATTTTCATCATTACAGTGAAGTTGTTCCTTATGCATTTTTGTTGGACAATAAGGTTTGGCCCATTATATACTCACATTTAAAAAATATCTGTGAGAAAAAATTACATGTCGTTAAATATTTTACAAACTCATATTGGAAGCTAAATATTCTGTAACATTAATGCATCTCATTTTATTTAACCAATTACCTAAGGTTGCAAATTCAAATTGTTTTCATTTATTTCTTCATTGCAAACAATGCTGTGATGATGTAAACATCCTAATAGGAAAATCTCAAAATATTATTCTGATTAGTTCCTTTAGAAACATCCCTACAAGTACAATTACTGAGTCAAAGAATAAGCACATAAGCCCTTTTATACATATTTCCAGGTGACATCTAGAAAGTTCACCAGCATTTATTCTCATTAATGGTAGAAAAATACTCATTTATTTACTGTATATTTGCCAACGGTGAGCATTGTCACTTACCATTTTAATCTTTTCTTAATATGCATTTTGATTACTAATAAAATAAAACCTTTTCATTTATTTGTCATTTCCATATGCTGACTTACAAATTCTTATTCATATTCTCTAACAGTCACACCAGAATGTATTAATTTATGTCTACATCAGGTTCTGTGCTGAGGATTTGGGATGTAGCGGTGAACAAGACAAGCAAGGACCATGGGGGTCCTAGTGGGGGAAGAAGATAATAAACATGCCATCCCAAGGGTACTGAAGGGTTTGAAAGGCTGAAATACTTCAAGGGATCTATTGTAATCTAAACAGACAGGGAAGGCCCTGTTTATGAAGAATAATCAATTTCTTTTTTGTTTAATTGCTACTTTTGATTTTTAAGTGCTGCTCATATATTAAAAATTATTATTTCCCCAGGGATATATAACAGACAGTATTTCCGATTTTCCATTATTTGTCTTTTAATTTTGTTATTAATTTCTCTTTTGCCAAATTTAGTAATTAACTCCCCTATAATTTTGCTGTTGGCCATGCTCAGAAAGGTCTTCTATATAACAATATTATAGAAATCCTTACCAACATTTTCTCCAATCATGTGTATGGTTTTGTATATTTAAGTATTTATATGGAATGTATTTTATAATATGGAATGAGATAATACTATAATGTTTTCTGGATTTTGGTTTTTTTTTCAAAGATTCTTTTTTAACTTCAAATGCTGACAATTGACAAGTAGATAATTTTTAATGCTCCACTCTCTTTTCTCTATTCAGTGAGTTAGGTAAATTTATGGTATACTAAATCATTATTATGCTTTCTTCCCTTTAAGGTAATATTTTTAATTTGTGTGTGCCAGGGCCAATTATTTTTAGTTATCATAGTCTTATATATTATTTTAACATTTATAATACACGATCTTCCTCAATACTTTCATGTTTCAAAAACTGCTTGCATATTCTCAATGTAGGTATTTCTGTTTGAATTGCCTTAATATTCTATATCAATTGGGGGAGAATTGACATATTCCCCTATGTGTTACCACAGATTATATTAATTCTGATGAGCTACCTTTAGGAAGTTTAGGATTAATTGTTATATTCTACCTCTCTTTCTTCTTATACTACTTCTGGTTCATGTTCATATTATCTAAGATTTCAGAGCTAAAATAAAAATATTCAATTATTATATACTATGCATCTTATTTCTAGAATTAACTTTGCCATTTTTTATTTTATTATCAACTTTGCATTTGAATATAGTAGAATATAATGATTCTACATTCATGAGTTCTCTATTTTTCCTTATTTCACAGAGTGCTAAAGTATACCTTCCCATAATTCTTTCCAGTGGAGCATGTGCATATTGTGTGTTTTGTAGTCTTCAATGCTAAAGAACATCTTGTTTCCCTCAGAGATGAACATCATGGCTAAGCATGGAATGTTTTGGTTACAATCACTTCCCTTCAAAACCTGTGGACACATATTGCTTAACTTTTGGTATTTAGTAGTGCAAGAAAAAATATTTTTATGTAATTTATTAATTGTTGATATTATTATCATTTACTTTAAGTAGCTCATTTTAGCTTAATATGATTTTTTTCATTTTGAAATTTTAAAAAACTGAAAGCTTGTCTCTTGATATTGCTTTCTTTTTTTTAGTATTTCTTAGTGCATGGTAAGTTGCAGACTAGATACAAGAATTGCTTCTCCCTAAAAAGGCTCGCTCGTGCAATTCTTAAATCATTGTTTCAACTCTGTTTAGGTGCAATCTTTCTGAGATTCTTATAAATTATAGGAGATCCTGCACCTGCCCCTTATGTATCTCATCTGTTGTCTAATCATGTTCATTGTTATCATTTCACTGAACTGTAAAATGTCCACTATGAATCTGTTCTTCATTACTTCTTAATTTGGCAAATAAGATTATATTTACATGCCATTTTTGTGATCTCAGATTATTCCTTCTTTATGATTGCTTACTCTGCCCTCTTGAATCTTTATATAAACATAAATATGGTCTAATTTTTTATTTCCTTTTTTTAGGAAATACTTGTCAGAGTGACTATTTTTCCAAATCTTTATAGGAGTACCTCCTTGGATTGTAGTACCTTTTCTTTCTTTCTTTTCTTTCTTTAATTTTGTAATAAAGAAAAGAGGTTTATTTGGTGCACAGTTTTGCAGGCTGTGTAAGAAGCATGGTGCCAGCATCTGCTCCTGTTGAGGACTTCAGGCTGCTTCCACGCACAGCACAAGGAGAAGGGGAACCTGCGAGTGCAGAGATCACATGGTGGGAGAGAAAGCAAAAGAGAGGTGGGGGAGGAGGTGCAAGGTTCTTTAACAACCATCTCTCCTGAGAACTAATAATAGGGCGAGAACTCACTCATTACCATGAATATGGCACCAAGCCATTTATGAGGGATCTGCTATCCCCATGACCCAAACACCTCTCACTAGGCCCCACCTCCAACATTGGGGATCAGATTTTAACATGAGGTTTGGAGGATCAAGTATCCAAACTATAGTAGTCTCCTTACATTGGATAATTCAGCTTATCAATAAATCCAAAATAAGGGATGCAGGAAAGGGGTCCACCAGACAGCAGTATAAGCAGAGAGTCCTCTTTCTTCTCTAAATATCCCTAGAGCTTGGATTATAGTATCTTCTCATAGGTTTTCTGAATTTTCTCTATTTTTCTGAGAGGAGTGATTATCTGTTCTAACACAGGCCTGCCGCTATGCCAGCCAACTTTTTGCTTCACCCACATGCTCTAGGGTCCATTCTACAGCAGTCATTCTATGCTTGCTGTCACCACAGGATCCAGACAAAAGCTATCTGCTCGATGGAGTGGATTCCTGAGAAATATGCATTCCAGCCCCAGCTTCTTAGCCAATGCAAACATCAACTCTTGGCAGAAGAGTCCTTGCTTTGTTCAATTGGTTTTCTCTCTGTCATCTGCTTGATAGTTATCCATCTGGGAAGAAGTTCTTCCACAAAAGTAGAACTTTCTCTTTTTGCAAACACCATTTCAAAGGAAGTCTGGTTCCCTATCTAGTTTTCTGCCAGCTGATGGGGGTAACCCAAGTGTCTGCTTTCTTTTTTCCAAATTAGGGGTGTCAGTGAGGTTTTGACCTTAATTACTTTCTAAGTACCCTGCTTTTTAATAAGGAGAATTTTGAAGCCCTTTGGCACATTATCAAGCAGAAATTCCTTAACAGTTTTTGCATGTGAATGGCATTATCTTCCAGGGATGATAGAGGTTTTCCCCCATTTTTCTCATATTTCAGGTCAATTCCATTGAATTTATAGGAGTAACAATTTAGTTGCCTTTGTTAAGTTTGCCAGAATATAGAGAAGTCCACAATCTACTGATGGTAAAAGAACTGCATTTCTTAAAAAGAGAGCAAACCGTGAACTTTTCAATAATTCCAACTAGATGTTGCCCTGAAATAATACTAGTTTATGAGGGTTGACAATAAGGCCTCATTACTCTTAGCAATGCCTGGACAGTAATCACTGGACAGATGAAAGAATAATATGCTCAATCATCCCATATTTATAAAATAGCTATGATGTGCCTTACTCGTGGCAAGTTGTGGGTGGAAGCCAAATATGTAAAATACAAAGTCATATCTCTTGCTTGCAATTTATTACAATATACAGGAAAGCAATATATTTAATGAAATAGTTGATGGGAAATAGTATATTATTAGATTGTTAAAATTATTTACATTCATAAAATGTGTAAGTCAGAATATAATTATTGTAAGTGGTGAAATTTTGGGGGAAAGTGGGACTTTCCAAAGGACTAAGAAGATACAGATAGGTTAGAATAAAAGGAAAATTCCACTTGGTGGAAAGTGAAATTACAATAATAATTATTATAACAACAATCCCTACAACTTAACTATTTCCCAAGCTCTTTACTGGCATCATTTCATTAATCTTCTCAACCACCTTTTGAGCTACCAAAACTCACAGGGGAAGAAATTGTGGCTTAGTGAATGATGCACTCTGGATTTGAATACATACTGTCTAGATTTAAAACTGTACAATTTTAACTGCCAAATCTTACTCCATAGGACCAAATAGTCATTGTTAAGAGTTAATATAGAACGTGTGGGGAGCAGTGATGGGTTCAGTGTAAAGATTAAAATAGTAGGTTCCTATGGGAGGATCTTTCAGAACATCATTGTATCAACATTTGGACTTAAGAAGGCCTGAATGTCATTCACATGCACAGGATATAGTCTGAGTGGGTGGTTTACCAAGCATTTTCTGTTATTGATAGAACATTACCTTTTATGTCTTACTTCTCAGGAGATTTCCATTGCTTTTCTTGCATGGGTCAAGCACAGAAAAGACCTAAAAAACATGAAGAAGCTGACCTTGATGTTGTTTTCTTCTGTAGCGTTATTATGGGGAAGAGGTGGCTTGAGTGTCCCTCAGGGAACAACACTAGCCTGGATTTGGAAAACTAGAAATAATGAGCAGCTGTAGCTGTGATTGAGAAAATTCTCCACACATTTGAGCTGAACTTTCTTGACATTTAGTATCTTTATAAGCAGACCAAAGGGAATTGGGAAGGATTTATTTTTATGGTTCTTACTCCCAGTTTTAGAATTAGCTTAACATTTTATAATTGAGCTTTTGAATGCTACATGGAGGGACTGAGCCATGCCTCTGTTCTTAAGGAGGTTTTAAATTCCACCAGTTCTGAGTGAAATAGAATTTTTCATGAGTCATTCCGACTCTCTTAAGAAATGGCACAAATCAAAATGTGTTCAAATGTATCTGATGACTCTTGTATAATCTTTCTGTACCTTCCCTCTCTCACTCCTATCTTTAATCTGACTGGTTAGTTTTTTTCCCCGATTTATGCTTCTATGTATTTTACAACTCCTCGACCCACCACCGCAAGCAGTATGTGTCCACTTGTGTGCATATTTTGGGAAAATAGATAAAAATCCCTGATTTTGACAGATTTTCTTGTGAAAGATACTCCTAAAATCATCTCTCATACATAAAGAGATAAAATCTACTGTAAGTTGCTATAAATTTTAAATAATTAATATTTACTGTAATATAGGTAGTGCTATCTGTTTTCTCCAGTCCTTTTCTCAGATGTTCCCATGTGAATTTCCCACGTTTAGTCAACTCATATTCAACTTATATTCATAGGATACTAGATAAATTGCCCAGATTGTAACCCAGGGTAGCTTTTGCTTGGCACCAACACTAAGACTGGTAAGATTCTTATTTCGTTCAGGTGTCTTCAAGGCTTAGTCTGGTTTTGACATCCCAGGTCAATCTCTATGTCTCTGGGTTTTTTGATACTTCTTTTCTATGGTTCCAATATTTGTCAGTGCTACTCTATTCCCGTAATTCATGAATAAAAAGGCACATGCTTCCTCCTCTTGGCTTCTTACTATGCCATACTGATCTCTAGTTGTTTCTCATGCTGGATGGAAGTCTCTCTGTCCCCGACTCCTGAAAATTGTCCTCTCTGCTCTTACTCATTTATTTCTAGTCGGCTTGACTTTTACCTGTAGTGGAGTTCAGCCAAGAAGGCTGACTGGTGAAGAGTTAGCTTTAAAAATTCTACCTGGTCTTGTTGAAGGCCATGTAGCTTAGAGAGCAGGTGGCATCTTCCTGGCACCCCTTCCAAATGCGATTATTCCTTTCTGGTATTCAAGACTAGAGGACATTCTCTTTGCATTTCAAAGCTCAGATCTTATGGAATCATTAATACTCAGTGCTTGCATCCAGTCTCTGGTTGATCTTAGCTGTCAGATGTCATCAAAACAGAAGTATCTGCCTTGCCATGAACCTGTGGCTGATCATTCCTTAGAAGATTCATCATACTGCCTAATGTTAAGGCAAATGTTCTCGGGACGTTTTCTGTGACCTAGTTTTATGAAAACTGATTTTTCCAAATCCTGGTAGTACAGGTCAAGAATAGAAAAATAGTGTAAATTTAAAATAACAAGAAAAACTTCAGCTGAGAGCAAAGAGCAAGAGGATGGCTCTTCTCTTAAACCTTCCTAAAGTCTATCAATGTCACTTTCATCAAATAAACTTTCTTAGTCATCCTAGTTTAATTATTTTCATTTCTTCCTAAGTCCTATAACACTTGCCTTTATCTCTCTTACAGTACTTGTTATGTATTTTTTATATTGCCTTTACCCATGTTTCAGTCTTGTCTCCTAGAGTAAGTTTCTTAAGGACATAGCTACACCTTATACTCATTCATTCTCTTGAGCTGCCAATGTCTCCTTTCCCTAGGCTAAAACACATGGTCAAATACTTTAGAAAAACATTCTCAGGAAGGTACTTAATTCTTTCCCCACTTGGACCAAGTCAATCATTCATTTTTGTGTCTTCATATGAGTGGGTCTCCTAGGATTCCCAGAGAAGACCACTTAATTATTCTGAGGGACTCATTTTTTATTAATAGGTCCCAATATCATATGGTCCTTTGTAGTGCTATGCAAAAGGTTGACTTACTCCTAACTCACAACCTTTCCTTGCCAAGAAGTTCCAAGCCTTTCTACTCTCTTCCAAGTTCCTCCATCAATAATCCTCTCAATTTTAGTCACTTGGTCTTCAATTTCTCAGGAAATAGGAGCCGTTAGGAGTAAGGCTTTTACATCTCCTCCACTATCTCCAAAATATTTTTATCCATTTTCTTGTTTGAATCAAAGAGGCCACTCTATGCTTTTTGTCTTGTTTTGTTTTGTTTTACAGCGCTTCTCTCAATGTGTGGCTTTGATCTTTTCTCTTTAAATGTTCATTCATACATTTTCCACCAAATACCTCATTTTTCTCATTAATTTCTCCTTCTCCTTGGATATCATTAATATTGTCTGAAAATGTGTTTAAGACATCTACAGCTTAATGAAACCATCTCCTCCACCCCACTCCCCACTTAAGCTACAGTCTATTTTCTTTCAGTGATAAAGAGGGGATCATAATTTCATCCCACTCTCTTACTTACCTCCAAGTCTGTACGTCAACTTTCTACCCCTACAGTCCAGCTGAAACTGCTCCAGCAAAAGGTCACCAAAGACCTGCTATCTGTCAAATCTCATGACTTTCTTTCTAGGCTCCTTCTTTCTAAACTTGTGGGAACTTTGAGAATTTGACCCTCTTGCTCTTCCACATTTTGAAATTTTTCTTTCCATGAGGCTTTTTGAAATCACTCACCCATTGTATCTTTCTACTCTTTGATCACTTTCTCTCTTTCCCTTTTTTACTGATTATTGCATTGATGTTAATGTTTTCGAGGGTTATCTTGATCTTTCTTCAATGGCATCATGATAACTGAGATCTCTGAGTTCTACTCTATGTTCTATGGCTTATGAAAAAATTATATCACAGGTAGCCAGCATAGTAAGCCATTTAAGTGGGTAATCCTCTCTCATGCTTGTCTATGAAAGTGAAGCTTGAAGTTTAGGGAGGTAGGTAACTTGCCCACTAATAAGTTGCAGAGCTGGTATTAGTGTCTAAAGTATGCTGATTCTCCAGCCTGTTCAAAAGTTTTTCATGTATAATTTTATTCACATCAATGGTGCTAATTATTACCTTTATACTTCTGATTCTAAGATGTGTATATCCAACCTTGACCTTGTCTATACCCCCAGATCTATTTTTCTACATGTCCTATAGATCTTGGGTCCCACCCAATTTTCTTTAAGTCATTTTTGGCTGCACAGGGCTCTGGCTGAATTATGTTGGTAACCTGATATTCATGATTGCTTCCCTTGCTCCTGCTTTACTCTGTGCCATAGATTGCCCTATATGTGGCCCACAAGGTAAACTCCCAGACCTAAACTACTCCTCATTTTTTAAGGTATAACTATAATACAATTTTTGTTTCTAGCTTCCCCTGACTTTCACTTTTTTAATCGCAAAATTAATATCTCCCACACCTGTATGCCATAACAGATACACTGAACATAGCTCCATTATAATACTTAACACATACCATGGTAGTTTGTTTGCTTGCCACATGATATCTTTTTCAATAAATATACGATAAAATATATTACTTTATAATTGCCTTTCTATATATGGTAGGAATCAATATACCTTGCACATTGTATGACCTCTGTAATCATTTCTTGAATAAGCAAAATGAATGACTATTTCTCCAAAATTACATTTTAAAAATAAGAAGTTTAGAATTGTCATGTGATCTTTGTGCATTTCAAGCTGTTGTCAATAGCTAAATTGAGGCCTCTAGGACATACTGCTTATGATGTCTGAATTCTGCCCCCACACTATTTTTACCATGTCAGAAGTCATCTGCCGAAGATAAGCACAAACATTATCTGAATGACAAGGAAGACACTGTATGCTGTAAATAAATTATTAAATCAATAAATATTCCTTCTAAAACCTTTCTTTTTCATTTCTGCATATCTAATTCCTACCTAGCTTGTAAAAAAATCCAGTTCAAAAGTCATCCCTTCCATGAATCTTTCCAAGAACGTGCTGTTGTAAAAAATCTTTTTTTGTAAACTATTCAAACTCTGTGTCTATATCTCTCCTATGGTGCGTATTTTTATATCTTGTGTCTGATTACTTCCACCAGTCTGTAAGATGCTTGAGGACAAGGCTCTCTTTCTTACTTTTCATTAGCATGCTTTATGCTTAGCACATATTTTCTCACAATAGGCACATAATAAGAATAATCCATAAACTAATCATAAACTCCTCTTTAAATAATTAATCTCAAAAATATAATTGAGAAGCTAAGGCTCATTAAGTCAAGCCAAGAAACATCAATTAACTGTTAACACTATATCTAGCCCTACGCAAAGGTTCTGTGAGTGATATAGAAGAGAAACACGTGATTGTGCCTCTTATAGCTTTTTAAAAATAGTTGCAGAGACAGAGTTTTACAAATGAAACTGCAGAGCTGTATGTAATCAAATGAGTGATTTTTTCCAATTACATCATCACCATTTATATGATGGAAGAAGATTCCTTCTAGAGGAATCTTAATTGTGTCCAATGATTCTGAACTTTAACAGCTGGAAGTGAACAGTTTGACTGACAATAGTCAGTGGAAACTCATGCCTGGGAATGAGTTCAAAGCACTGTGATTACCAAGAGTGGGATTGTCAAAATCAAGTACAGTCCGTGGGGAGAAAGCTCTCATCATGAAGACTATCTAGACAGGAGATGGAGATGAATCAATGCAATTGAAGATTCAAGCTGTGAGACTGGAAGCTATTTGGGTGAGGTTTGATGCTGAGGTCACTATTGAATTTAATGGCTTTGTATTGCTAAGAGCAACCACCAGGCAAGAGTTAGGAACAATTTGTCCCACTCCAGGAAGAGTGCCAATCTAAAGTGCATATGTGTCCAAAATTCATCCACTAACCTTCTTCCTGACTTCAAAAACATTTAGCTCTTGACCCTGGCAGTTTTCTTAAGTGAGCTTTGTTTGAACCAAAAATTCAGAAAGCACTTATTGACCTTTGAGATTTTGGCTAGAGAATTTGTGCATTTATTTTTAAAATAAAAATGTGTGAGTGTGCAACTATTTGTCTAAAATGGCATTTGGCCACTGATGCAACCTTATACAGTTTAATTTAAAATATCTGTGAAAATAAAGAAAGGTTAAAAACTAAAAAATGAGTAAAAGTGTTCCCTGAACGCTGAAAATTTGTTTCCAAAATCTGGGAAATATTAATTTTTATTATGAGCCTGATGGATATGAATTATTAGAAACAATGCTTCTCCTTGTGAAAAGATTGGAATTCCTTCTATAAGGAAGAAACTTGCACCCTGGTTTATCCCTGGTTCTTGGACTAACCCCAGGCTTAAAGACACAATCTGTGCAGACCAGAAAACAGAATGAGTACCCTTCAACTGCTTCTAAATAGGTGCTGCTTTTAAATATTACCTAGAACCTCACTTGTGCCAAATTAAAAATCTTTAGTGTTCAGTTATCTGAGCACTTCAAAAGCACCTCAGGTGATTTAAGAAAATATGTATGTATTATTACTATTATTAGCCCATAGATAAATATGTTCACATTAGTAAAAGGTGCTTCCTTTTTAAGACACTTTTTCCATGTTTTGGAAAGCTATTATAATAATTTTGTTAGAGCACAACATTTTGCAGCCATTTGCAAAAAAAATTTCTTAATAATAAACAATGCTATGATGTCTATGTTGTGAGAATGCCCCCAGATGTGTGCAAAACATAGTCTGCATAACTATTCTTGGCAGTTATATCTGACATTTGCAACACAAAACTCTTGGGTAGTTGTGATTCATTAAAACACAAAAATACCCAAAATGTCTCAATGTGTGAGTTGCTAGCAAGATCACCATGATATCATTGAAGTCATCCGTGATTTTCTTCCCAGCTCCTTCCTCTGATTTAAGTTGCTATGACATTATTAATGACATCCTAGCACATCACATTTTTAATGCTATATAGAAAATAATTTTCCTATGAAAATGCCAATTTTACAGGTCAAAAACCTGAATATCAAAAATTTCATGTGGTTTAATCTAACACAATGGTCAGATATTTTAAAAATAGTTGGTCATTTTAAATATTTTTACAGAAATTTTTGTTTAATTCTTTCAAGTCATTGAATGAACGGTGCATTTTAAATAGTATATCTGGGGGAACAGAGCTTTCAGGGAAGATATTTCTCTCACTAAGTACAACTATTAATACAAATCTTGGATATTATATATAAAACTGTGAACTAAAATAAAAATCCTAAGCACCCAACCAACTGAATGGATCCCCTCTTGGCCAAGGGGAACCTAAAAAAACCTTAAAACTGAGTTCCTGGTCAGGAAGGGAAGGGAGGTCAGACATGCCTCATTACACCCCCTCACTTTTGGAGTTTAGATACAATTGACCAACATTAATGTTAAAAGAAAGATCATAAGACTGACAAAACAGACTGTTTTTGACAGTAAGATACAGGACCTAGGCCATGTAGGGCAAAAGTTAAATCACCTACAGGCCACCAGTTTGTTTAACGGATTGCTTGAGTCAGTATATTCTGGCTTGTCTCTGATTAACAAACTTCCTTATTTTAACTTAAAACACTCCAGGCCTTAGACAAAGCTTTATTTCTTTAACTAATTACAAATCAAAGAACACTTGAACTCACCTATAACCTATAAAGCCCCACTTTGAGATGTCTCTCTTTTTCAGGCCAAACCAATGTACACTATCCATGTATTAACAATTCCTATCTCCCTAAAATGTATGAAACCAAACTGTAAGTCAACTGCCTCTGGATCCTTTGCTCAAGATTTCCTAGGCATGGCTCCCTGGACCATGGTCACACATATTCACATATTCAGCTCAGAATAAACCTCTTTATCCATGGATGCCAGCAACCTCTGCCACTGTCTAGGTAGCCCTGTATAGCTGCCACCACTGCTGCTACCACAAGACCCGGGCAGAGAATATGTCCACAGTCTTCGGCACCCTCTGCTTCCCTAGGCAGCCCTGCCCAGCCACTGCTGCCACCATTGCTGCCACCACCCTGCCCCTGCTGCTGCCACCACCACTGCCATGAAACCTGGGTAGAACAAACAGCCCCAGCACCTGCTGTTGCCAGCTAGCTAGTCCCAACCGGCCATGTCTGCTGCAGCCACCACCAGGGGATCAGGACAGAGCAAACCCCCATGGCCTCCCACCTCTGCAGAGAAGGACTTGCCCTGCCCCCTGCCCAAGCTATCAGCAGCGGCCTTCCACACAGAGATCCCCCAGCACCTGCATGGACTGTAACAACCAGAGGGGAACAGGAGACATGACAGAGCAGCAGTGTTACAGCACACAGTGCATCCATCCCTCTCCTGCCTGATCAATCTTCTGGAGCAGGACAACAAGTATACCATCCAGGGACCTAGGAACTGGGAATTATATAACCTAGTCCACCAACACTGGCACCTGATCACCCTCACAGGGATCAGAGTTCCAACTGACCCAAATTGCCAGCAGCACCACAATGGGTACCTCTTAGCACACACTGAAAGGCAGTGTACCTCTCGACCTCTTCACTGAGTAACAGAGTCCTCAGCAGAGGATAATAGGTGTACTGCAAAGCTATCTGTTTTTCACTGAGGGAAGAGATTCCAAATGAGAAGGAACCAACATAAGAACTCAGGAAACATGAAAAAATAGGCTGTTTTGATACCCTCAAATGATCACACTAGCTCTCCAGCAATGGACTCCAACCAAAAGGGCATTTATGAAATGTCAGATATGGAATTCAAAATATGGATTGAAAGCAAGTTCAATGGGATGGATGAGAAAGTTGAAAACCAACAAAAGAAACCAAAAAATTCATTCAGGATAGGTAGATAGTTTTAAAAAATCCAGAATTCCTAGAAATGAAAGAATCATTTAGAGAAATACAGTAGAAAGTTTCAACACACACTAGACAAAGCACAAGAAAAAATTTCAGATGATGAAGAAAGGGCTTTTGAATTTACCAGTCAGTCAAAAATGAAGAAAAAATAATTTAGAAGAATGAACAAAGTCTTTGAGAAGTATAGGACTATGTAAGATGACCAAACATAGGCATTATATGTATCCCTGAAGGAGAAGAAGAAAAAGCAAAATATAAGGAAAACCTACTTGAGGGAATAATGAAAGAGAATGTCCCTGGTCTTGACAGAGATTTAGACATCCAGATACAAGAAGGTCATTGAACTCCTGGAAGATTGATTGCAAACAGGACGTCTGCAAGGCATGTAGCCATCAGGCTGGCCAAAGTCAAAGTGAAGGAGAAAATCTTACAAGCTGTGAGTCAAAAACATCAAGTAACTTACAAAGGAAAACTCCTCAGACTAACAGCAGCTTACTCAGAGTAAATCCTACAAGCCAGAAAGGAATGTAGTCCTATCTTTAGTCTTCTTAAACAGAATAACTGTCAGCCAAGAATTTTGTATATTGCAAAACTAAGCTTCATAAATGAAACAGAAATAAAGTCTTTCCCAGACAAGTAGGGAAATGTAGGGAATTTATTACCATCAGACCTGCCCTACAAGAAATCCTTAAAAGTGCTCTATACATTGAACAGAACAATCAATAAGCACCAGTGTAAAAAAAACTGAAAGTAAAAATTCAAAGCTCTTGTGAAACAGTAACACAAGGGAGAAAATAACACAAGTAGGCAGCAATCAACATGATGACTGGTATAGTATCTCACATATCAATATTAACATTGAATGTGAATGATCTAAATGCCTCACTTAAAAGATATAGGTTGGCAGAATGGATAAAAAAAATACAACCCAAATATATGCTGTGTGTAAGAAACTCATTTATCTCATATGTACCTAACACAGGAGCTCCTAGATTCATAAAACAAATACTAGTAGGCTTAAGAAAAGAAATAAACAGCCACATCAGAATAGCTGGTGATATCAACATTCCACTGACAGAACTAGACAGATTATTGAATCAGAAAATCAACAAAGAAACACTGGTACTTAAACAGGACTCCAGAACAAATGGACCTAACAGACATTTACATTCTTCCCATAAACTACAGAATATACTTTCTTCTCGTAAGCACACAGAACATTTTCCAAGCTAGATAATATGTTAGGCCATAAAACAAGTCTTCACAAATTTAAAGCAATTGAAATCACAACACATACACCCTCAGACCACAATGGAATAAAATTAGAAATCAATTCCAAGAGGAACTCTCAAAACTCACAAACACATGGAAATTAAACATCCTGCTACTGAAAAATCCTTGGGTCAATGATGAGATCAAGACAGTAATCAAAAAGTTTTTCAAATTGAATGACAAAAATGACACAAGCTATCAAAATCTCTGGGTTTCAGCAAAAGCAGTGCTAAGAGGAAATATCACAGCACTAAATGCTTACATCAATAAAACAGAAAGACCACAAATTCACAACATAATGCCACACCTCAAGGTAATAGAAAAAGAAGAACTAACAAAACCAAAAGCTAGTTGAAGTAAAGAAATAACAAAGATCACAGCAGAACTAAGTGAAACTGAAAACAAAAAAAAATTACAGAGAACCAATTAAATAAGTTTTTCTTTGAAAAGATAAACAAAATAGATAGACCTCTAGCTAGATTAACCAGAAATAGAAGAGAAAAGATTCAAACAAGCTCAATAAGAAATGAAAAATGAGTCAATACAAGTGACAGCACAGATACACAAAATATCATCCAAGAATACTATGAAAATCTCTGCACATACAAACTAGAATTTCCAGAGGAAACGGATAAATTCCTGGAAACACACAACCTCCTAAGCTTGAATCAGAAAGAAATAGAAATCCTGAGCAGACCAATAACTAGTAGCAAGATTGAAACAGTAATAAAAAATATCCCAACAATAAAAACAAAAGCCCAGAACCAGACAGATTCAAAGCCAGATTCTATCAGACTTGCAAAGAAGAACTAGCGCCTACTCTACTGAAACTTTTCCATAATATTGGGAAGGGGGCAATCTTCCCTAACTCATTCTACAAAGGCAGGGAAGGACACAACAATGAAAGAAAACTACAGACAAATATCCCTCAGGAACATAGATGCAAAAATACCTAACAAAATACTAGCAACTGAATCCAACAGTACTTCCAAAGGATAATTCACCATGATCAACTGGGTTTTATCCCAGAGATGCTAGGATGGTTGAACATACACAAATCAGTAAAGATTTTCTCATCACATAGAGAGAATTAAAACCAAAAACCATATGATCATCTCAATAGATGCAGAGAAAGCACTTGATAAAATCTAGCACCCCTTCATGATAAAAACCCTCAATAAAGTTGAAAACATTCCCCCTAAGACCTGGAACAAGACAAGGATATCCACTGGCACCACTTCTATTCAACGTAGCACTGGAAGTCCTAGTCATAGCAATCAGACAAGAGAAAGAAATAAAAGGCATCCAAATTAGAAAAGAGTAGGTCAAACTATCCCTCTTTGCAGATGATCTTATACCTACAAAATCCTAGACTCCTCCAAAAGACTCCTAGAATTGATAAATAAATTCAGTAAAGTCTCAGGTTTTAAAATTAATGTACACAAATCTGTAGCATTCTTATATACTAATAACAGTCAAATTGAGAGTCAAATCAAGAACTCAATCCCACATACAATAGCTGCATAGAAAGGAAAGTACCTAGGAATATACTTAACCAAAGAGTGACAAATCTCTACAAGGAGAACTCTAAAACATGGATGAAAGAAATCAGTGATGACACAGACAAATGGAAAACCATCCCGTACTCACAGGTCATAAGAATCAATATTGTTAAAATGTCCATACTGCTCAAATTGATTTACAGATTCAATACTATTCCCATTAAAATACCAACATTATTTTTCTCAGAATTAGAAAATAACAATCATACATTTCATATGGAATCAAAAAAACAGCATGGATAGTCAAAGCAATCCTAAGCAAAAAGAACAAATCTGGAGTCATTTCATTACCTGACTTTAAATTATACTACAAGGCTATAGTAACCAAAACAGCATGGTACTTATATAAAAGTAGACACATAGATCAATGGAACCGAATAGATAACCCAGAAATAAAACCACACAGCTGAAACAACTGATTTTCACTAAAGCAGACAAAAACAAACACTGGGGAAAGGACACCTATTTAATAAATGGTGCTGGGAAAATTGGAGAGCCACATGCAGGAGAATGAAACTGGATCCTTATCTCTCACCATAGATATAAATTAACTCAAGATGTTAAAAGACTTAAATGTAAGATCAGAAATAATGAAAATTGTGGGAAAATATGTAGAAAAAACCCTTTCGGACATTGGCCTAGGCAAAGAATTTACGACTAAGACCCCAAAAGTAAATACATCCACAACAAAAATAAATAAATGAGATTTAGTTAAACCACAAAGTTTCCATACAGCAAAGGAAATAATCAACAGACTAAATAGATAACCTACAGAATAGAAGAAAATATTTATAAAATACATATCTGACAAAGAACTAATATCTGGAATCTACAAGGAAATCAAACAAATCATTAAGAATAAACAAATAACCCCATTAAAAAGTGCACAAAAACATGAAGAGTTTTTTTTTCAAAAGAAGATATACAAATGGCTAATAAACATATGAAAATATGCTCAACATTACTAACCATAAGGGAAATACAAATTAAAGACACAATGAGATATCACCTTACCCCTTTCAGAATGGCTGTTAAAGTAAAAAAATAATAGATGCTGGCATGGATGTGTTGAAAAGGTAATGCTTATACAGTATTGGTTGGACTGTAAATTAGTACAACCTCTATGGAGAACAGTATAGACAATCCTCAACCGACTAAAAGTAGACCTACCATTTGATCAAGCAATCCCATTACTGGCATCTACTCAGAGAAAAAGAAGGAAAATGCACCTGAATGTTTATTGCAGCACTATTCACAATTGCACAGATGTGGAATCAACCTGTGTGCCCATCAACTGAGGAGTGGATAAAGAAAATGTAGTGTCTATATATTCAATGCATCCTACTCAGCCACAAAAAGGAATGAAGTAATGTCTTTTGCAGCAAATGGATGGAACTGGAGACAATTATCCTAAGTGAAGTTTCTCAGGAATGGAAAAACAAACACTATATGTTCTCACTTATAAGGGCGAGCTAAATGATGGGTACACATGGTTACACAAAGTGGAATAATAGACATCAGAAACTAAGAAGGGGGGAGGGTGAGAGGAGAGTGAGGGACCGAAAACTACCTTTGGGTATAATTCACACTATTTGGGGAATGGGTACACTAAAATCCCTGATTTCACCACGGTACAATTCATCCATGTGACAAAAAAACACTTGTACCCCCTAAGTCTTTTGAATAAAATAAAAAGAACTCCTAAAAATCAACAATAGAGAAAACAATATAAACAACACAACAATTCAAAAATGGACAGAGGCTTCGACTGGCATTTCTCCTGAAAAGATATGCAAATGAGAAGATGCTCAACACCACTGTCATTAGAGACAAAACCCCAGTGAGATCCCAACTCACACCCATTAGGATGGAAACTATTAACAAACAAAACAAAACAACAAGAGTAGCAAGGAGGGAGAAATTGGAACCCTTGGGCACTGTTGGTGGGAATGTAAAATGGTGCCACTGGTATAAGAAATCGTATGGTGGTTCCCCAAAAAATTAAAAGCAGCTACCAGATAATCCAGCAATTCCACTTCTGGGTATATACTCAAGAGAATTCAAATCAGGGTCTCAAACAGATATTTGCACACCCAGGTTCATAGCAGCGTTATTCACAATACTGCAAAGTTGGAAGCCGTCCAGAGTCTCTCAGTGGATTAACAGATAAACAAAATGTGGTCTATCCATACAATGGGATGTCATTCAGACTTAAAAAGGAAATTCTGACACATGCTACAACATGGATGAACCTTGAGGACATTATGCTGAGTGAAATAAACTAGTCCACTTATATGAGGCGCCCAATGTAATCAAATTCATAGAGATAGAAAATACAATGGTGGTGGCTGGGAAGTTGGCAGGAGGGGAGAATGGGGAGCGGTTGTGTAATGAGGACAGAGTTTCAGTTTTGTGAGGTGAAAAGAGTTCTGATGATTGGTTGCACAGCAAGATGAATATACTTAACACTTAAAATTGTTATGATGGTAAATTTTATGCATATTTTATCACAATAAAAATATTTAATTAAAAAAAGAATAAGCCTTTTAAAATTATTTTACAAAGTTGGGGGTTTTTCCATAAACCAAACAAACACAAGAAGACTCTGAGAGGTAGAGAAGAAGGAACAACAGCTAGTGACCTCGGGTCACAAGGATAAACATGGTGGTGAATTCCCTGGGTTTGCTTTTTGCTTCATATGTCTCAGACTTAGAGGTGAACAAAGCAGCAACCCCAAAACACCAACGGATGCAGACCAAAAACAAAACCAAAGCAACCTCCAACAAAATCCTGCACAGTCAGCCTAAAGACCAGGAAAAGGGCAGACAAAATTTTAGGCACTAATCACTCTATTTTGGTGAAATACCATAGAAAAAACTGTGGCTCCCAACACACTTACTTCAACAAAATGCTAGTGAGAAACCTGGAATTCCACACTCAGTAGGCTGTAAAGAGGCACCTCAACCCCCCCACCCCCACCATGATACTGGAGTAGTGTCAGAGAAGGCCAGTAGGAAAGTGGGGAGCCAGGACTTTCATCCCCATCAGGTGGCAAAGAGTTCATCACCATACCCCTGTGCTGTCAGTGGAAGTCGTGTAGAGAGAAGGAACAAGGCACCACTGCTCCTCCAAGCCAAGCAGGTATGAGTAGAGGCCTACTGGGGACTCCTGCTCAACAGCAACAGTAACTAGGAGGCCCTCCCTCCTTACTCCCACCTGGCAGTATTGAAACAACACTTCCTGCCCCTCCTTCTGCAGGAGCAGTTTCACAGGAAACCAGCTGAAACAGAGATTTAAATAAGATTCAGGGCCTAGCATACCCAAAATGTACAGATTTCAATAAAAAATCACTTGGTATGGTAGTTTTAGAACTTAAAAATACAATAACTGAAATAGAATACTCACTATATAGACTTAATAGTAGACTTAATAGTAGAGTGGATATGACAGAGAAAAGAATCAATGAATTTGAAGACAAAACAATATAAAGTACTCAATCTGAACAACAGTAAGAAAATAGACTTAAAGAAAGGAACCGAGACTTGCGTGTGTGACTATGACAATATATCACAAATTTATGTCATTAGAGTCTCAGGAAAGGCGAAAGGGAGCAGGGCTAAAAAATTACTTAAAGAAATAACAATAGAAAACTTGCTAAATTTGGCAAAAGATATAAACCTACAGATTCAAGAAGCTGAATGACTTCAAACAAAATAAGCTCAAACACACCCATGCCAAGACGCATCATAGACAAATTTCTAAAAGTAAATACAAAGAAAAATCTTGGAAGCAGAGAGAGAAAAATGACACCTTACTTATAGGGGAAAAATAAAAAACTGGAATGGCAGTATATTTTTCATCAGAAACCATAGGATCCACAAAAAAGTAGCACATTTTTCAATGTTAAAGTAAATATCCTATAGCTGCCAACTGTGAACTTCAGATCCAGTGAAGATATACTTTGGGAATAAAGCAGAAATCAAGACATTCCTAATGAAAGAGAAAAGAATTTGTCATGAGCAGACCTATCATAAATAAATGGCTGAAAAATTTCTCTAAACAAAGAAAACAATATATAGAAGGAATCTTGAATCACCAAAAAGAAAAAAAGAAAAACAGAAAAAGTAAAACTATCAGTAAATACGATACACCATCCTTCTCATCTTTGCTGCTATCATTGCTACAGGCAGGTGGGACCATTTGTTAGTGCCCTGTTAGTGGACCAGCGTCTTGGGAGGCCTGGGGTTTTGCTGCTGCCACTACTGTGGCAAGGTGGGACTACCTGCACATGCCCTATTTATAAAATGGGAGCTGGGGAGGCCAGGGACTTTGCTGCTGTTGTTGCTGTCACTGCTGCCATCAGTAGAACAAACCACCCACCAGGCCAGGGGTGGAGCAGGGGCTGATATGTCTGGGACTCTGCTGCTGCCAGTGGATCAAATGCCCACAGAGTCTTCATGGAGGAACAGGAGCTTGGGCTTCACTCCAAGTGTCCATTGCGCTTCTCATTTTCCAGTTCTTTGGCCAGAGAGAACAGACTTTCTTGGGACTTTTTTGTCTAAACCCATTGTCAGTCCCAGCTTACAGGCCTCTTTGACACCCAGTCGGGGAGAACACAGGAAATAAAAAGGAAACCCAGAGAACTCATCACATTTTTCTGTCTCAGATTCTCAGGTCCTCAGGTCTTTGGCCAGTCCTCCTTCTTTCCAGCTTTCAGTCCTTTTACCAATGTCTGTTGACAATGTCTAGGGTACTTAGTTTTATTTGGAGTGGAAGAGCAGGAAAAAGTGAGTCAAGGCCATTTGTCCCACACAAGAAGACTTCACTGATATTTTTGAATTGATTTTTTAAAATGTTTTATCTGTGGGTTTTATCCTAGATACATTTTATTTTAGGGAACCTTCTTGACTTCTGACATTTGGTTTCCCTCCTATGAGCTCCCATTGGACACTATACTTGAATTAAAAAACTCAGCTTCTGGTATAGTACCCAGGCAAGTTAACATAGTATTGTGAGAGTGTGACTCTATGTTGTAAGGGATCATGCTGTGTTCAATGTGTAAACCCCAAAATGCCTTATGGTAAGAGCTCAACAAATGTTATTGAACAAATAAATGAATGTTTGAATGAGTGAATGAAAAATTTCCATTCTCAAGTGTAAACTCTGTGACAGTAGAGACTATCTCTCATTTGTCTAACTGCCAGTATTGGATACAAGTTTTACTGTGCCTTGACACCAAATTCTAAACTTTAGATTTCTGAGATCCATTTACACTAGCTAATATTTTGTTTGTTGTTTTTACTGTTTGTGTGACTTAATAAAATTAAGAAAATGATCGGTAGAATTTGACCTAGCCCAAATTATTAAATTAACAACATAACATTATGTTAACAGTATAAATAGTGTATCATTCCAATCACTCTAAGAACACTTTATAAAAATGCTTTGCAAATCATGTGTTGTGATATCATGTTCCAGTTGCTTCTGAATAGAATTTGATGATGACATTTTAAGAAGTTGGTTTTTTTTCTGCTCCTTGACTTCTTTATGCACATCTCATGCTGTTCTGTGTCATTTGTAATTGAAAATTTATATTGAAACTCAGATAAATTGAGGTGATTTTTTTGGTCTGCAACTTCTTAAGGTTTCATATTTTCAATGCAGAGTGTCACTACCTGGATTTTTACAGGAACAATGTATGAAAAAATCTGGCTTGGCCACAAATACAGGAAAAGTCTGTTTTTTAAAATATATGTATATTTTGTGAAATGTTGGACATTTCTGATTTAGGAAATGGATTTTTTTAATCCCGTATTCCACTGTATCTTTTTCTTCTTCCCTTTTACTTTCTCCTCTGCCTCCACTCATCTTCACCCTCCTGCTTTCTCTTTTTTGTTACTGCTGATCTAGTCCAACTTAGATATCTTTTTTAGAAAATATATTCTAGAGGTTACAGTCAACATGGAAAGTTCAGTTTCTGTCACTACCTAGAACTCAATGAACTTGACAATACTCTCCATATCTCACTATCAAGTATTCCACTGTCTGTAATCGTCTGATCTTCAACTGTGCAAGCATTCCATGCTTGGCCTCAAGCATGAGCATCATTACTCAATCCAATTATTCTGAGATCACTTCAAGGAGGAAGTTGTGTCTTTGCATAAAAATGGCTTCTTTGTTGTATCTTTGCACAAATGTAGCTTCTTTGATGTGACCTGGCATGGAGTAGGTATTTCAGTCATAAGAAATTTTCACCTAAACAAGGTGGAAATATTTCACTGGACAGATACTGGGTTAGTTTATCCAAAGGAAAAACTGAAAAGTAGGTAGTCCAGAAAAAGCACTTGAAGAAGTGGCTATGAATTTTGATCTGGTTCCTAAATCCTCACGGCAGAATTTTGACTATCGAGATCCCAGAATTTGCCTTCTCTCCCCTACTCTACTCACCCCCACCATCGAATAAGTCATATTTTCTGGTCTGCTGCATTATCTAATACATGCCCCTCACATATGTAGTAAAATGAAAGATGAAACTCTGTTTTAAGGAGGCCAAGGTTTTAAAGTGTGCTGATGTAATGACTCTCCATGAGTTTCCTGCAGGTATTGTGTTTAATAATAATGAATTATTAATTAATATTGCCTATAATGAACAGTAATGATAAACATAATATGTTTTATCCTGCAAGTGAATATGGTATCATCTTATTATAACAGAGAATTATCATTTCTGCAGCAATATTATTTCACCATAGACTTCATTACTTATGATAATAACATGATTCTCTGTCAAAAGTCATACCTACTCATCATATTACATGTAGAATAAAAACTGGGAATTATTTTATCCTCTGTCAAAAAATAACAACTGAGCCATATAGAAACAACTTTTTTGTAAAGTGACCAACATGCATTGTTTATCCATCATCTGACATCTTACTGCAATGAATTGGCTCATGAATGACAATAGATTTATCATATATCCTTTATAGCCATGTTCCCAGCCCAATGTCATGTCACTGTATATTAATTCATGGTACTTTAATAATCACTAACTGTAGCTTCATGAGGCAGGAAGAGTAAGATGTTATCTTATTCTCATGACATCACAATAAGGAAAACTGAATAATAGGTCTAATGGCCAGTCCTGTGCTATCCAGTATATTAATTTTTTTTAAAGGGGGGGCCATTTTCCTAAGTTCAGGAGAACTCAAAAAGCACAATATAAGAATCTCAACTATTATAATAATTATCCTTTTTACTTCATTCTTTTAAATGGCATGAATAATAAATGTATATAGTAGATTAAGTCACTTATGACCCCAGCATCTGGGGAAACTCGCTATTTAAATTTTTACATGTAGCCTTCAAGGAATCCACCTTTTCATTTACAGCAGACCAGGTAGACAGATGCAAAACTGGACTATTAGAAAATGGCATAAATGACAACTAGTTTTAGATTGCCTTCTTCTTTAACTATACATTGTGCAAACATGAATTATATCTACTAAGTGATGCTGGTATAAAACAAGATCCCAGACTTCAAGAAGCTTATAACTGATTTTGAGGAATAAGACCAAAACAAATGCAAGAATATAACCTTCATGATAGCAAAGATTTTTGTTTCTCGTTCATTATTATATCCCCTGTACCGCTCATCGAGAATGACTCACAGTGGCAACTCAATAGATGTGGTGAACAGCTAAATGAGTGAAAGGGTATCTTAAATATAGTAAAACACAGCTGAAGAGGGTGACATGATTTGGGTTTATTTGGGGCAGTCAGAGACGCTTCATGGAGGACGTGACTTCACTTAGGCATAGGAAGATGGACGGATTCAGAGAGGAAAAAAGCGGGCAGAGTTCTCCAGAAGGGCAGCAAGAGGAAAGGCACACACGTGTGAACGCACAGGTCTGTTGGGAGTATCCCTGCAAAGTCTGAGTTGGAGAACAGCGTGCGTGTCCCATACAACAAACATTGGCTTGTACTCAACTGTAGGGTCCCTTAAAGCTTGACAAAAAGAGTGTTTTAACTTTCAGGAATTTGAAAGCCAGTTTATATTTGCAATCAGCTTGCTGCTCAGAAAAGAAAATGTTTTTAATTTTCATATCCAGAATAAATTTGAGGAAGAAAAAGCTGAAAACAGGAAATATTGGCAATAAGAATAGTCTGACCCTGAAATGAAAGTGACCAAAGCAAGTGGTAGCAGTGATAAAGAGAACGCATGCATGTAAATGAGTGGAATCACTCTAGAAGTGGCACTGCACAAAGTATGAGGGATAATCCTGACCCTGAGACAACAGGGAGTGAATTATGGAGAGGCCTGAACTAACATGTGTTGAATCAAGTACTTGGAGAAGCCGCAGCAGCAGCGCAGGGGTAAGAGCAAGAACATGTTAGGACTGGCTCCACTTTGTAATAACTGTACAATGATGTGAGTTGATTTAACTTCTCTGATCATCAGTGTTCTCATATCTGTAATTAGAACACTAAAACTGCCCCATAAATTTGTACAAAGATCAAATGAACTAAAGCTTATAAAGGACTAGTGCATAGTAATCACTTCATAAAGGCCAGTAACTTCGATCAGAACTTTATATATGGTAAATCAACAAATTACTTTAGTCCCTTTAAAAATTTTATTATGTAATATTTGATACATGACAGATTATATGTGTTCTGTATGTTTTATGAAGCAGGGTAATAAACCATGCACTTGTGGACTGACTATCTAACTTCAAAATGAAAACAGAACCAATGTCTCTGAAGTCCTCTGTGAGCATCTCAGTCACAGAGGTAATTTTTATGTTAATTTTTAAATAATTGTAGAGCCATAATTTATATACTATAAAATGCAGCCATCTGAAGGGTGTAGTTCCATGAGTTTTGACAAATATATACACCACTCCAACGCCAAATGTGACAAGAGTGTAACCACCACCCTAACAAAGACATGAATTAATTCTATCACCCTAAGAGGTTTGCTTGTGTCCCGTTATAGTCATCCCAGCCACCCCAATTTGTCGCAGGCAGCCACTGACTTGACCTATTTTCATACATTCAGGTTACCCATTTTAGAACTTCATGCAAGTGGAATCATTTGTTGTGCCTCATTTTTTTCACTCAATCCAGTGTTTACATCACCCATATTATGTGTTAACAGTTTGTTCATTTTTATTGCTGACTAGACCATGCCATGTAGAATATGCCACAAGAGATGACATTTAGTTTGCTTCTAGATTGGGCTATTATAAATAATGCTGTTATGCACATTCACATACAAGACATTTTCTGGGTATGTTTTCATTTCAGGTAAACACCTGGCAGTGAAAGTTCTGGGTATAGGGTAGAGACATATTTAACTTTGTAGGAAACTGCCAAATTGTTTTCCAAAATTTTTGTTTTGTTTTGTTGGGTGATGGTGGTGTTGTCTGTTTGGTTTTTTGGCTTTGCTTTTTTTCACTATTTCACTCCCGCCTGAAATACGTGACAGGTCTAGTAACTTCATATCCTTGCCAACACTGGGTATCTTAAGACTTTAATTTTAAACATTCTAATTGGTATAAAACAGGTATCTTATTGTGGTTTTAATTTTCATTTGCCCATGACCAATTATATTATACATCTTTTCATGTGCTTATTAGCCAGAAGTATATCTTTTCTGAAGCGGCTGTTAACAAAGTCCTTTGTTAATTTATTTTTAAAAGTCTCTTTGTTTTCTTATAATTGAGTTGTAAGAGCTTTTTATAAATTCTGAATGCAAGTCCTTTGTCAGATACATGCATTACAAATATTTTCTCCTGGATTGTGACTTGTCTTTTTATTTTCTTAACAGTGTCTTTTTAAGAGCAGAGTTTTAAGTTT
This sequence comes from Daubentonia madagascariensis, assembly GCA_023783475.1. NCBI lineage: Eukaryota > Metazoa > Chordata > Mammalia > Primates > Daubentoniidae > Daubentonia > Daubentonia madagascariensis. The sequence continues at coordinate 5,530,793 of JAKFHU010000901.1, read as the reverse complement.
TATGAAGTATAGTTTATTAATTGTCTTTCCTTTATGGTTTGTGCCTTTTGTGACTTAAGAAATCTTTGCTTACCTCAAAATTGTCAGGACTTCCCCTTTTTTTTCCTCTTAGAAGTGTCTTTGTTTAATCAAACATCTAGTGAGATAGGCATTATTGCCTCCATTTCAGAATTACTGAAAAAGACATTGGGGCAAAGGTGATGAAAATGTACATTAAAGCCAAACAAGCCTGTCCAAATTCCTAATGCATTACAGGTAGAGTAAAGAACAGTGGCAACAAAATGGGACTCAGAATTGGAATTCTGGAAATCTAACGCCAGATCTTCTGTATCTGGGTTGTGTGACTTTGTATAAGTAACTTTACCACCTGGGGGCTTGGTTTCCCACTTGTTAAATGAGGGGTTAGAATGGAAAGCCTCTATGTTTGCTGCAGCTCTAATTTTATAAGTAAGCAAAGCCCAGTCTCCTTTAATGTGGGCTCTTGTTGGCCAATCACAGCTGCCTCTGGAAGCTTCTCATATATGTTGTAAATGATGTGTAAACTTCTTCAGCCCATGCAGAGGGAGGCAGGCATTGCTATGCCATTTCACCCGGATGTGCTGGCTGAATTGCAATCCTTGTAATTACATTTTGAAGACCCCATCTCCCCCGGAGTTTTAGTTGGGATGGAGTACTCTGGGTTCCTGCACCACAGCCCACCCTGCCTTTCTCAGCCACTGGCATCTATCGCTCTATGTCATGAAACAACCACCAGGCCAGCCCTGGAAGTGGCCTCTGTGTGTGGTTCCAGCACAGGGATTCCGGGAAGATGCTTTAATTGAGGCAACTTTGAAACCTAAGTCTTTCTATCAATGGACATGTCTCTGGTCACTCCCTCCAAGCACTGAGAAGAAACCCAGGGTTGGGGCAACACCAAGAACAATGATGTAGGTGAGGACACAATTTGGAAGGAAAATTAAATCTTTTAAAAAAATTTTAAGGGAAATGAAAAAATACGGTTTTAGGCAGAAAACAAATGTAAGCCTATGTTTATTTCCATGGGGCTGTTGCTCCAGAGGTAACCTCGTTAATTAGATTTTTTGTGTGTGATTTTGTTATTAGATCTTTGTTAATGAGCTTTCACCATCACAATTTGCCTGCAGTTTCCCTGGGCTGCTCTGGAAGTCTACAGATGAGAAAGCAGAGAGAGGTGTCTGCATGGGAGGCACTTACTCGCTATATATACAACCGTATCTGCTTTTATATCGGACACTTCAAACACTCTGAAAGCCCAATGAGGCAGACAGCCTGAATATCTTTGTCTTACAGAAGAAATTAAGGCTCCAAGTACTTAAATGACAACATGGCTGAAGAGGAGAACTGGTTAGGTAATAAACTATTACTTGTGACCTAATCTTGCCTTAGGCTACTTCTATGCAAATAGTGGTTCACTAATTTCTTACTTCTAATCCCTTTCCATCCCAGTGTTTGTTTTTAAAAATCATCCCCATCTCTTTCTGCCTTATGGATAAGCTTGTTCAGTCAACATCCAGAAAACCATGGTGTGTTGATGAAGTTTAATTCAGCAGCCCACACCGTCACTGTCTTGCCTTCCTTCTTCTTACCTGCAGCATGAGGGGTTGGACTCCTCTGAGGTACTGTACTGCTCCATCAGTCTACAGTTTACTCTCCTAACCTTTCTGTGTGCACTGGGCATTTGTAAATGTGTATGAAAGAGTGGGTGTAGTTGACCTTCATGTATGGGAATCGTAAGGATTTACTTATGAGAATGAAGTTGCTAGTTTTACAAATTACTTCAGTGGCAAAATAATGAAAAAACAGGTTTTTTTTGAAAGAACAAAGCATATTTGCTCTTCTTATCATTACTATATCTGGCAAAAGTTTCCATAATAATTAAGAATTGCTCTTAAAATGAAGAGCAGAATCACAGTTTATTATCTCAGAAATATCTACCCTTTCATCTTTCATAGTGCTGTCTTTGTTTATCTTGTCATCTGTTATATCTATTCTATCTGCTTAAGATTTGCCTTTTCCTTTAACTGGAGTTTTTAAAGGTCCCTGCTGCCATAAAGCAGAGGTCACCACTAAAATATTATGCCAATAGCTTAAATGTTCATAAAGCTATTAGCTTTTTGCAGTGAAATGCATCTTGTATTCCTCTGACCCACAGATAAGCAGTCTGTAGGAAAAAAAAGAAGGTCTTAGTCTAATTATTACACCAACTAAATTACTCTGAACTGCTCATGGAATCTTTTTTGGCTATTTTCTAAAATATAAATATCTGTCTCATCTAATTCAAAAGATTATCATGGGAAATGAATGAATTCATAATTTATTCATTCAAAATTATTCACTGAATTCTTACCACATACACACACACACACACGCACACACACACACAAAAACCCAACACTGTTATTGGAACTTTTCTGAGAAAAATATGGCTCCTGCTCTCAAATATCTTATGTTGCAGAGAAGATAAAAAGTAGACGTAGAAGTAAAAAGAGTAAAATAGTGGAACAAAATGTATTTAAAGGGATGATGGCATCTCCATGGAAGACTTCATGGGGAAAGCATCATCTGAGCTAGAAATACAATGGGGTGGACTGTATCACACTTAGGGATGATTGTGACAAAACAGTGTTTTGGGAAAACTGTTCTGGAAATGATGTGCTAAAAGGAGTGAAGAACGGAACAGACTGGCCCAAATGCAATATTTCTGAAAGTGCTTTGTGTAACCAAGTACGCAATGTAAACAAAACATATGATCATCATCAAAAACTAAGACAAAGACAAACCCTCTTTGGGAATAGACAAGGAGTCAGAAAACTGAGGCCAAAGTTGCAGTTATGAAACTATGAGTGAGGTCGTGAACAAGTCATTCACCTCTTCTCAGTCTCATTGGTGGTGGATGAGGTTCTCTGCTCTTCCTCTCTTTTCTTCAGGATTATTCAGGGAATTAAATTGCTTTGAAAATTATAGTGGTGGGGCAAAAAATTTAAGGGATAATGATGGTGGTGATAAGTACGATGACATAAGTATTTAGAATACAGGAAAGAAAGAAAACAAGAATTGTTTTTGACTACCTTATAGGACTATGATTTGTCAGAAAATGGTCCAGAAAAACCATAAAGACAGCAATATTTATAAATACTTGGTAGTCTCCTTTTCACTCCAGATAATCTTGATTTTCCCAATACTCTTTTCCACACATGCACACACACAGACACAATTACTCTCATTTAATCTGTTTTCTCCATCTCAGTAAAGTTTTTCTTACAAGAGAAAACTTAAAAACTCAATGCTAACAAAGTATGAATGGGATATGTGAAAATAAGGTGGAACTCCCCTTGAGGACATTTTCATTTCAGTATTGAAAATCCCCAAAGGCATATACATTAATACTTGATATTATTCTTTTTTTTTTTCCTTTCTTCAAACATTGTGAAGCTAATGGTAGAAAGCTGAGGGCCGAGAGCTCTATGCAAGGCTTCTAACATTCCTCTTTAGCTTTGCCTTAGCTTAGAGCCTTTGCTCACCATCCTTCATGGTCCGTGGCTCAAAAAATAACAAACATAAGCACTTAAGATCCACTTGAATTTCCATGGTAAAAGGAAAGTTATTGTATTAGTTTCCTACGGCTGCAGTAAAAAATTACAACAAACTTGGTGGCTTAAAACAACAGAAACATTTATTCTTTCATAGTTCAGGAGACCAGAAGTTTAAAATGAAGGCATCATCAGGACCACAGTCCTCCTGAAGCCTTTGGGAGAAAATTCTTCCTCGCCTTTTCCAGTATTTGATGGTTCCAGATGTTCCTTGGCATCGCTACAGCATTTGTTTGCTAGAGTTGCCATAACAAAGTAATACAGAATGGGTGGCTTACACAACTGAAATTGATTTCCTCACTGCTCTGGAGTCTGGGAAGTCCAAAATCAAGGTGTTAGCATGGTTGGTCTTGTTTTAAGGGCTCGCTCCTTGGCTCATAGAAGGCTAGACTGTCCTTCTCTTCTTTCCTCTGGGTTTGTCTGTATCCTTATCTCCTCTTTTTATAAAGATACCAATCATGTTAGATTGGGACTCATCCTAATGACTTCATTTAACTTCATTTTAACTTTATTTATCCCTATAAAGGCTCTAATTCCAAATGTAGTCACATCCTGAGATATTAGGGATTAAAATTTCAATATATGAATTTGGGGAGGACACAACGCAGCCCACAGTAACACTGAGAAAGCGTTCTAATTCAAGATTTAAAAAACAAACAAACTCACAAGCCATGGAAGAAAAATTTTTAATTATTCTGAAAAAAGATATTAATGAGTAAAAATATCAACTGAGAAAATATCTTTGTGATTTTTTATAAGTGGGTATAATATTAAATAATATCAAATATTGCTTAAAAATTAATACTTACAAAGATCTATAATTACAGAAGATATTTATTCACAAGTGCTTTAATTTCTTACAAATAAAAATATAAATTAAAAAAGAAAATATGCTGACAGGTGGTTCAAAAATAATCAGAATGACTTTTGGATATGTGAAAAGTATTGGTAAAGATGTGGGAAAATATCCTCTCATAAACATTTGGTGCAACTACAATATCTTATGTGATAATTTTAAATGTCTATCAAAATGTAAAACATGTTCTTTGTCCAAGTAATTCTAACTTTAGGAATTTAACTCATAAATGCACTGGAATAAATAAATGTAGAAGGATTTGTGCACAAGAGTATTTTTAAATAATTCTTTGTAATAATTAAATTTCAGTAATATCCTGGATACTCGTAGAGACCATTTCACTAATCTACCCATTGAAAAAATACTTATTTAGCATCTTCTTTGATTATAGATAAATTATCCCATAATAAATATTATGAGATATTCACAAAATGGAATATTGTAAAGCTATGAAAAAATAATTTAGCTAATTATAAATAATACTGTTAATTTCCAGGATTTAGTTAGTTTTAAAAAATGAACCTAAAAAGACTGTCAATGTATAAAATATGGTTACATTTGTGCAAAAACAATGGAAACACATACTTATACATATAGGTACATGTTTACACACACTTGTGTATGGGGAAAAAATAAGAAAATATACATATGATCTTTTGACCCTGATGCCAATGAGAAAGCTATCTAATCACCTGAACTTTGAAGCCTTATTTTTATTCCATATTCTTTTGTACTTTCAATCATATATATTTTAGAATATTTTAATAATTATACATTAAAATATCCAAGACATCCATGTTCAACAAGGAGAATAAATTGGATTGGTAAGAAAAAGTAACAAAGGACTCATTAGGAGTCTGTTAAAATAATCCAGTGAAAAGATTTGCAAAGGTCTAAGTTAAGACACAAGGACAGGGACAGGGAAAAATGGAAAGATTCAAGGATATTTGAGGGCCAAATTTTATAGAATTTGATAACCAAATGGATGTGGGGAGTGGAGAAAGTGGGAAGGAAGGTCTCAAGAATAAGTTTGAGTTTCTAGCTTGAGTCTGGCACCTCAAAGGGCAATCAGTAGATTTTTTAAGGCATAGAACAGCCTTGGTCAATAGATGATGAGACAATTTTGAATGTCTTTGACTGGAGATGTTTATAACATCTAGAGGTAGAACTTTCTAAGGAATAAGTGGGAAGGACAACAGAAAATTGAAGCAAGACTACTTCTCTTTGGCCATTAAGTTGAGTGTTTCTCACATACTGTTACATGTAGAAATGAGATAAAATAGTACTCTGTCACAGCTACATCTTCCCCCAACCTTCTACTTATTGACAATAATTGTTGGCCCATTTCACTGCTGTCACTTTCCTTTTTCTCTCTTTTATTATCAGGTTACAACATAAAGAATTTTACTAGTTGAACAGTCCAAGGTGTTCAGGATTGGGAAACACTAGCCTTACCTTCTTGTTTGTAATTATGAGGAAAATGAAGCAGTGTTGCCTTTTACTCATCTACCAAGGGACAGCATCTAGATGAGACTTAACTAACTTCTAAGGTTATGGTGGTTCTATAATCACATAATTGTGGAGGTGATTTTCACTTTGATTTCAGGTGGGTGAGACTATGCTATCAAAATCTGCTTAATGAAGAGAAGAAGTCAAGTCCATGATAAAGTCAGAAATGATGAGTTACCTGATTTGAATAAAATAAATACATTCCTTAAGACAGTTCAATGATCAGAAGATGGTTCATCCCTCTATAACTCCCAAAGCAGGCGAGTGTTGGTTTTTTAGAGGATGGAGTTTATAACTTGGGTCACAATTTATGAGCCAGATTTGGGTGATTTTGGTTAGGGATGAGTAATCTCAGGTATTTAATCACATTCAGAATAAGTAGCTTTAAGCACTTTTTTGGAAACAAAATTTCAATTTGGTAAAACTCAAAACATTCTTTTTTGTCAGGCATTTTCCCTTAATTATTAAACCCATGTGGCTGTTAATGGAAACTTAATCCATGTGTTTCTCATTCACTTGTATTCAATTCATCAACTGCTGTTTTGTAACAGCCTTTGACATTAAAGAAGCTTTCTGGGGACTTTTTCTTAGAAACAGGAAGTGCTGTTCTGCCAAAAAGTAGATGAACTCTAACTTCCAAAGATTCAAATTCCATTGAAAATGCTGAGGCTGAAAAAGAAGCACAGGACTTAACTTGACAAAATGTATCTCCTAACTCTTTATTTCTTCAGTTTCAGTGGTGGAAAATTATCTTGTGAACACTCGACTGGGTTTATTTTCGCTTCTCTGTTCCCAGATAGCTGACTGGCAAGTCATATGAAGGGAGAGCTTTTGTTTTGACTGTGGCTCATATTCCTGTTGCCCACAGATGCCTGAGAGACTGTTAGTGAAATTCTCTTCTCCCTCAGGAAGAGGCTGGTAACCTGGGAAGGAGAAAGCATGCTTTCTGCTCAAACCCGACTCTATTGCAACCATCAAAGGGTTTCTTCTCCTCTGGGTTGGGCAGTCAGCTACATCAGGGAGGTAAATATGAGCAAAATTAGTATAATTCGCCATTATTCTCTGGGGATGAAATGTGGGCACCTTTTTTTCTAATTTTATGTATTTATTTTTCATCCCCTAGAGTGATTACAGTGTGCAGCCAAGTTTAAGAAATAGTCTCCCATCCCCTTGGGACTCAATGTAAAATCTCAGCTTCAATCCCAAAACTATTGAATCTCAATCTTCAATTTCAATAAGACCCCCAGATTCATGTGCACATTAAAGTTTGAGAAGCAAGTTTTAAAAATGCAAATGCCTAATTCTCACCAGTAGAGATTTTGATTTAACTGACCCTGGGCATCAAGCCTTTTAAATGTTTTTTTTTAACCCTCTTCCCCCAACCCAAGGGTTTCTAACGTATAGAAAAGTTTTGAGAATGACTGCTCTAGGCTGCTTTGTAGAACCTCAGGTTCATCGAGTTTAGGAAATTAACTGTCAGGATTTGATGACAACCTAGTTATGACCCAGCAGGGTAGGAGATGATGACCGATCACCTCATCTTGTGACATCACTGCCTATTTCTAGGGTGAGTGCATCATCACCCAGGTTAAATGACTGCCCTAGAAAGTACTCCTAAACTATCACCTCCAAAAAAAGGTCATGTCACTGAAAAAACCTTCCATTAGCATTTCATTGATTTTCTTGATCAGAGAATGCTTGATCACTTTCCTCTGATTCACCACGGTAATTACTCTGAACCTGCAGCTTATGGTGCTGAGCAAAACTGTGTCTGAATAAATCTCCAGGTTAGAGAAGAGGAGGATGTGGTCACCATGCACAGGCAGTGAAAGGGAGCTGGGGGATATCTGAAGGGTGGGGCTCTTTGGTAGCCTTCCTTTGAAAGATAGGCTACAGCTTCATCATTTTGGGAACAATTGTAGTTGACTTGTAAGGGATCCCGATAGTGGGCAGTACGGAGCAAAGGGCTGACAGGCGGATATCTGAGTTTTAGAATCAAGAAAATAAAAACGAATGTGAAACCTGGTGGGCTTTTGGAGTGGAGTCTGGACTGCAGGAGAGGTTTCATTAAATGTACAAATGAAAGGGGTAGTGATATTCCAAACTAAGACTGGGAAGAAACAGAAAGAGAAGAGGATGGTGAAAAATAAATAGCAAAACAATCAAATTAAGAAAGCTTGAGTACAGGAGCCAAAGAAAAAGTATTAATAAAATCAAGGTTGGCTCCCCAAACATAAGTATGTATACAAAAATGTGTTTAAGGAAAAATAAATAACTGTTGTTGTTTTTCTGCATGTCACCCTCCACATCATTCAATCACCATGTTCCATTGAATTTATTCTCTACATGCTTTTGAATTCTCCTTCTGAGATATTCCATCTCCACTGACACTAGTTAAGTTTTCCTTTGCAGGCTGGTCTCACCACTCTATTCTACACATAGCAGCCAGAGTGGCATATTTGAAATTTACAACCACTTAAAAGCCAACAATAAGATAGAGTCCGAGTCTGCCACAGCCCTAGAGACTCGAATCCTACCTATTTCTCCAAACTTGTGAGCACTAACACCAAATTTTATGTTTGTGTTTCATCCGTGTTAGATCTGTGTCCGTTCTTCAAACACATCATTCTCCTTTCTACCACAGGATAGAGGCTACATCTTAATCATAACTCTCCGTCTACATCTTAATTATAACTCTCCTTCCCTGTCATATGTCCTATTGCCTATTGAATTCCTCCTCCCTCTCTTCTAAGGCACCATAATATTGTAAGCTGTGTAATAGCTCAGACTCTGGATTCAATCTTCATGGGCTTAATGACATGCTCTAAAACCTTGGGCAAGTCGAATCATCTAAGTCTAAGTTCCCTCATGTCAAAATTAAGATAATAAAGACAAGTATCAGCACTTGCTGTCAACCAATGTGATTCGTACATTGGATCATTGTGAAGATTAACTGAAATAAATTATGAACAGGCCAGTAGTGTAGTGTCTAGGACATAATAAGCCCTTAACAAATGTTCACTATTTGTGGTATTCGTCCAACAATCACTTCTTTGAGAAAATTTTGATAGACTCCCAGACATTTTATATATTTTTTGCTGTATGCTTTTATGGCACTGTGTTCATCTCATCTATGTCTGCCAAAACAAATCTAAGTTAGTAATATCTCATGTGATCAATTGTTTAATGACTATCTCTCTTGCTAGCATATAAGCTACATGAAGGCACAGACCTTATCTGTACTGGTCCTCAAATTAGCTCTTTTATGGCATTTTACACATAGCACAGACTCATTTGTGAAATAAATTAAAGATTCCAGTCATCATGTGAGGTGTTTTTCCAATTTTTCTTTTGTTATTCTGTATGTTCCTATGAAATGGGTATTAATATTGATAAACTGACAAATTAAAAAACTAAATGACCTGTTCAAAATGGATAATCAGGAATATAGCCCTAGACTTTCTGATTTCATATTAACCTGAAGTTTGTATATACTAGTCAATTTAGTGCATTTATTGAGAGTAAAAATCCTAATAAAATATAGTAATTTGAAGTAATGCCAATTCTGCTTTTTTGATGTTTAACTGTTGCCATGTATTTATGATTTATTCATTCAAAAATACTTATTAAACATCATTTCATATGAGCAGAGTTGTGCTAGCTGGATTTTAGTGTTCTAGTAATGGAAAAAACTGAGGCAGTTTCTATGCTTAGGGACCTTACAGTCTAATGGAGGAGACAGAAAATAACTAAGTAAATAGGTAAATGAATTGTACAAGTTCTGTTCCATGCATCCCAGACTCGATAATTGAGACTAGTTCATACACAATGTACAGCTAGAAAAACTACCAAATGTAAGATAAAAATGCTTGACAGCATTATTGAGTTAATATGATAGCAACAGATTAACATGTGAGAATTCAAGGGAAGGAAGAGAACCAGAAAGATAAAAGTAACATTTGTGGATACTCTCCCCTTAGGCAAAAAGAGAGAAGCTAATAAACTAAGAGGCTAGGATGTACTTGTAATAGCCTCAATGGACTAGATGTGCAGGTGTTTGAGTCTATGCCTCTCCAAAGTGGAGGTAGCAGTGGTGAGCCTCTAGGTTGTAATTTAGATTCTGATAGATTTCATCATAGGAGTACACTAGAATTAGATAGATCTAATTAGGTTACATAGGAATTTTAGTTCAATATTGAATAATCTCAATCTCTGAAATTAGATTGAAGTGATCCAGGAATGCTAGTGCACCCAAGTCTGGGGAAGAAGCAAAGAAATATATTATCTTGAGTAAGATCACAACATTCTAGGCCACAAATTATTTCTTAAACCTATTTTGCAAATGAAATGTTATACATATTCCAAAATAACCAGGAACACTAAAAGACAGGAAACATGGTGGGGGGGGGTATACAAAAGAAATGGCAAAAAATAAAAGAGACAATAAAGGACTCCAAATATTGAACTTATCAGATTCATACTTTAAAATGATTATGCTTGATATCTTCAAGAAAATAAGAGACAAAAGTGATAATAGTGGCAGAAAACTGGACACTCTAAAAAATCAAATGAAAACTCCAAAATTGAAAAATGCAATAACAAAAATTTAGAATTCAATGGTTGGGTCTATAGCAGACATGACATAGCTAAAGACAGAATTAATAAACTGGAAGAGAGATCAAAAGAAAATATGCATTATCAAGAACATTAAAAATAAATGGATTAAATATACAGAAGACAGACAAGAGACATAATGAATAGTGTGATATGGCCTGATATAAATATCTATAAATTAATAAATAATATCAGTACATATTAATAAATAAATTGATAAATTAATAAATATGAATAAATTAATATATAAAATGAAAAGTAAGCATATAAAAAATTCAAGCACTATCATTAGAAAACTTGACCTAACTGGCATATATTAGATATTGTAACCAACAACTTCAGAATATGCAATTGTTGAAAATATATGAAAATATTTATAAAAATTTAATCTTATATTGTGCTATATTTTAGTCTCAACAAATATCAAAGTATAGAAATAATACTGAGTATGTACTCTGACCACAGTGCAATTAAGCTAGAAATCAATAACAAAAAATTAACTGGGATAAACTAATTTGAAAACAAGACATAAGCTTCTTAAATAAACCATGGATCAAGAAAATCAGAGGAAAAAGAAAAATTTTGAATTTAATTGTATTACAACATAGTAATATAGCTAAGTCCATAACTAGAGGGAAATGTGTAGAATTAAACAATTTTTTAAAAAACTGAAAATCAATTAAGAAGTTAGAAATAGAATAATAAGATAAATCCCAATAATGTGTGAAGAAGGAAATGATGAAGATGAGAGCAGAAATTAATAAAATAAAATACATACATACTAGTTTATCTTCAAAACTTAAAACTGAAAAGATATTTTAAATTTATAACCTCAGAATCAAAATAGTCCTATAGGCACCATAAGAGAATTCTACCAAACATTTAGGAAAGAAATAATGGTAGTATCACTCAAATTCTTTCAAAAAGAAACAAATCCAAATTATTTTATGAAGTAGCCTTTATATGTAAACCTGATAAGCATATTAGCAAAAAGGAAAAATGTATGCAGCCTAAAAATAATTAAACAAACTACAGCAAAATATGTGTGTTTGTGTGTGTGTGTGTGTTGTGTCTGTGTGTGTATGATAATGTAGCCTGACTAATATGGATTCAGTCTGTACATTTGACTAATTCAAAATATTAATCAATGTAATGTTTCACATTAACATAAAATTTTGATAAAAATCATATGATCATCTTAATGTATTTTTAAAAAATAATTTTAGCTCATTGTAATGATTAAAAAGATATACTCTTAACATCCTAAATTCTGAATAAAATGATGTTAATTTTGTAAAGCACAACTACAAAAAACATCTACAACAACCATTATATAAAATTATCAAATGATAAACAACAAGAATTCCCACTACATACGCTTGTACATAGTATTGTACTAGAAATCTTAGCTAGTACAAAAATACAAGGATGATTAATACATGTGTAAGGATAAATTAAATAAATAAATATGTCATTATTTGCAGAGGATATAATCACATGAGAAAATCCACCAGAATCTAATCTATAGGCAAGTTATTGACATATTAGTACAGCAAAGTTGTTAGCTACAATATCAATATAAAAAAGTTGCATTTTTATATTCAAGCAATAAAAAATAAGAAAGTATAATTTTAAAAAATACCATTTATAATTGGAAAAAATCAGATACTTGGAAAAAATTTGATAGATGATATGCAAGACTTTTAAACAGAAAACGATATAATATTATTGATAAAATGAAGACCTTTATAAATAAGAGATAAACCATATTTATAGAATGGAAGATGTCGATTATTTCTAAATCAGTCCATGCCAGTCAAAATCCTAGCAATTTTTTTCTTGTGATGTGTGTGTGTGTTTGTGTATGTGTGTGTGTATGTGTAACTTAATGAACTCACTCTAAAATGTATATGACAATGCAAAAAGCCAAGAATCGTTGAAAAATTTTGAAGGAGAAATTGAGTGAGTATATGTTATATTAGATATCAATGCTTATTATAAATCTATAGTAATTAGATCAAGATGGTGCTATGCTAATTAAAGACAAAAGGCCAAATGAATAGAGAATCTAAAAACGTGCCAATGCCTATGTGGACATGTAATGACAACCTTGACACTGCAAAGCAGTAAACAATAAATCATTTTTCAATAAATATTCTTGAACAATTAGTTATGCATATGAAAAATTATAAAAATTGACCTCTCCATCACAACATACACAGATGTCAAATATAGGTTTATTGTCAATCTGAAGTGAAAGGAAAAACAATGAAAATTCTAGAAGATAATATAGGAGAATATATTTTCATTATATCATCACAGGAAAAACATTTCTTATACAGGGCACAAAAATAATCACGAATGAAAAACTAATAAAATGAACTTTATTAGAATAAAGAATATCTGTACTTCTTTTCTTGAAAAAATCATTAAGTGATTGAAAAAAGAAGCCACAAAAGAGAGAAATATTAATAATGCTTATAACCTATAATTCTGAAGGAATTTTCTCAAGGATATCAGAGATTCTTAGATGAAAAGTAACTTCACCGTAGTCTAAAAAAGTTAATCAACTAAGCCAGATGGGAGAAAATGTGATGTATAACGAGATGCTAGCTTAGATAAATACATGAAGTCAAATTTACCAAAGGGAAAAGTAAGAATTAAGACATCAACAAATTTTATATTTGATCAATAAATAAATTTCAGGCAAGACAGATGGAATACAAAGGACTGGGCAAAGACCCACATTCAAGTTTCTAGGGGTGCAGAACTAGAGATTTCCAGATAAAAGTAATATATGGTGATGTCAGTAGGTGCTGACCTGAAGCTGGAAAGATGTTCAGGACAGTTAATGTATTTCTTTCTGCCACCAGAGGCTGAAAATTAGAGAGACCCATTAATGCCCATCACAGTGAAAAACCAAGTAACATGTAGTCAATCCCCTGATCCTTTGTAGGGCCGGGAGTAAAAAAATGACTCCTACATGCCAGAAAATATTTTTATGGGACTGTTTGTCTAGATAGAATTCACCAGAACTCTTTAGGAGTCATCTATGAACTGGGAGTCTGAATACCTTATAATTTATGTCATCTGTTATCACAGAGTCAGAAAACTGCAATTTGCCTTGGCATTCCCTTTTCTTATTTATTTTTATTTTTTCATAGCATTTTAGCAGAGTTTTGTTTTAAATGCTTTTGCTCAAAAAAAAAAAGAAAGTAAGGTAGAAAGACAAAGGAAAAATTTTGTCAGATTTGGCTCATGGTTGGTGTGAGAAATTTGGAGAGAAAAAGAAAACAAATCTGCCTGTACTTTATCAGAAGAGCTAGGGTAAGCACAGCGCCCCAGAGACATAGTGAGGTCATGCCAGCTGGGGGATCAGGGGAAACTGACAGAACTGAGGCTGTGAGTGGGATAAGTTCCCCAGATCAAGGGCACTGCTGTAAATAACTAAGATAGTTGTTTTTGTCTCTTAATTGGTAAAAGAAATATAAACTAACTAATCCACACTCATGTGCACAGATGGAGGTAAAACTCAACAGAAATCATGCATGTAGGAGGGGGGAGGAGGGGATGGGTGAAATCACACCTAACAGGTACAATGTACACTATCTGGATGATGGGCACACTTAGAACTTTGAGTCAAGCAGTACAAAAGCAATCCATGTCACCAAAAGATTTGTACCCCCATAATATTCTGAAGTTAAAAAAAATGTTTTAAAGATTATGAATCAGAATGTTAAAAATTGTCCAGGTGCTCCTTTTATCTCAGATCCAGAATTACTTTCAACCTCTGGGTCTCTATCATTATTGTTGTGTTTGCCTGCTTCATGGTGTGTTTACTTCTCCCAGAGAAGTGTACTGGGGAGCTGGAATCATGGCTATTGCCTATCTAAAAGGCACATCCAAGATTTAATCAGAGACAGTGTTCAGGTAAGACTGAAGCTGAGAAAAGGCAGCACTGGAAGACTGATGAGGGGAAGAGCCTCTCAAGGCAACTCTAACAACCATATTTTACCCTATTAGGTTTCTTTCCTGGTGTATTTTTATTCTGCACAATATAATCATTAGGGTGGGTAGTAAAGTTGACCAACATTTCGTAGACATTTGAGTATGGATGAGTACATAGCAGCTTGCAGAGGATCTCTGAGAATGTCCTAGATATTTTGGGGTATAAATAAGTACTTTATTAGTCTCAATGGTCTATGTTAGGCTGAAAGGATGATTTTACCACAAAATTGAACTATATGAAAAAAATTAAGAAACCTGTCTCATTTATAATAGCATCAAAAATAAATAAACCAATAAAATACTTAGGAGTCAATTTAACCAAGGAAATGAAAGATCTATATACCAAAAACAATGAACATTGATGAAAGAAATTAAAAGATGACACAAATAAATGGAAAGATATCTTTTGTGTTCCTGGATTGAAATGATTAATTTTGAAATACCCATACCACAGAAAGTGATCTACAGATTCAATGGGATCCCTATAAAAATTCCAATGTCATTCTTCACAGAACTAGAAAAAAAAATCTTGAAATCTGTATGAAACTACAAAAGACCCTGAATAGCCAAAGTAATCTCGACCAAAAAGAATAAAGCTGGAGGCATCACTCTACTGGATTTCAAAACATATTACAAAACTATAGTAATCAAAGCAGCATGGTACTGGCATACAAACAAACACATTGGCCAGTGGAAAAGGACAGAGAGCCCAGGAATAAACCCACACATCTATTGTTAATTGATTTTTTTAAATTTCAGAATATTATGGGGGTACAACACTTTGGCTATAAATATTGCCCATGCACTGTCCGTGTCAGAGCTACAATCGTGGTCATCCCCCAAATAGTGCTCCCCACATCCATTCAGTGAGAGTTTCCCACCTCCTCCACCCCCCTCCCACTTGCCTGCCCCCTGATGAATATTATTGCCCTGTGTGATATAAGTGCTGATCAGTTAGTACCAATTTGATGGTGAGTACCAGTGGTGCTTGTTTTTACATTCTTGTGACACTTTGCTTCGAAGAACGGGTTCTAGCTCCAACCAGGATAATACCAGATGTGTTAATTCACCATTTTTTTTTATTGCTGAGTAATACTCATACATAAATACCCAGTAGTGGGATTGCTGGGTCAAATGGTAATTCTATTTTTAATTCTTTGAGGTATCTCCATATTACTTTACATAGAGGTTGTACTAATTTGCAGTCCCACCAGTGTAGGGACTGCAGTGTAGTGCAGTGTATGAGTGTTCCTATCTGTCCATATCCCCACCAACATTTGTTGTTTGGGGATTTTTTGATATGAGCCAATCTCACTGGAGTTAAGTGATATCTCATTGTGGTTTTGATTTGCATTTCCCTATTGATTAGAGAAGTTGAGCACTTTCTTACATGTTTGCTGGCCATTATTCTGTCTTCTTTTGAAAAGTTTCTGTTCATGTCCTTTGCAGAACTGGTGCCTATACTGCAGAAATTATTTGAAAATATCCAGAAGGATGAAATCCTCCCAAACTCATTCTACGAAGTCAATATCACCTTGATACCAAAGCCAGGAAAGGACACAACAATAAAAGAACATTACAGACCAATATCCCTTATGAATATAGATGCAAAAATTCTCAATAAAATCCTAGCAAACCGAATTCAAATGTACATCAAAAAAATAATTCATCACAATCAGGTGGGCTTCATTCCCGAGATGCAGGGATGGTTCAACATACGCAAATCTATAAATGTAATTCACCATATAAATAAAAGCAAGAACAAAGATTATATGATCCTTTCAATAGATGCAGAAAAGGCTTTTAACAAAATCCAACATCCTTTTATGATAAGAACTCTTAACAATATAGGCATAGATGGCTCATACCTCGAAACTATTAAAGCCATAGACGATAAACCCACAGCCAATATCATACCGAATGGGGAAAAATAGAAAGCATTCCCCCTTAAAACAGGAACTGGACAAGGTTGCCCACTATCTCCACTTCTATTCAACTTAGTGCTGGAAGTCCTGGCCAGAGCAATCAGACAAGACAGAGGAATCAGGGTTGTTAATTGATTTTTGACAAAGGTGCCAAGAACACACTATGGGAAAAGGACAGTCTCTTTAATAAATGATATTGGGAAAACTGGGTAGCCACATGCATAAGAATGAAAATGGACCCTTATTTCATCCCTTATTCAAAAATCAAATCATAATGAATCAAAGACTTAAACATAACACCTGAACCTATAAAATTATTAGAAGACAACATAGGGAAAAAGCTCAATGCATTGTTGCAGGCAGTGATTTCTTGGGTATCACTCCAAAAGCCCAAGCAAAAAAAGCAAGAATAGATTAATGGAATTGCATCAAACTAAAAAGCTTCTACACAGCAAAGGAAAGAATTAATAGAGTGAAGAGACAACTCACACATTGGGAGAAAATATTTGCCAATCATACATTAGATAAGGGGTTAACATGTAAAATATACAAAGAATTCAAATTACTCAATAACAAGAAAACAAATAACCCTATTAAAAAATGGGCAAAGGACCTGAATAGATATTTCTCAAAAGATGACATACAAAAGGCCAAAAGATATGTGAAAAAATGGTCAACATCTCTAATCACCAGAGAAATGCAAATTAAAACCACAATGAGATATCACCTCATAACTGTCAGGTTCATTATTATTAAAATGATGAAAGGTTACAAGTGTTGTCGAAGATGTGAGAAAAAGGGAACTCTTATTCACTGTTGGTGGTATTGTAAATTAGTATAGCAATTTTGGAAAACAGCATGGAGGTTCCTTAAAAACTAAAAATAGAATTACCATATGATCCACCAATTCCACTTCTACCAAAAGGAATTGAAATCACTATGTCAAAGAAATGTCTGTATACCAAGTGTCTACATTAATTATTCACAATAGCCAAGATATGAAAACAACCAAAATGTCCATCAATGGATGAATGGATTACAAAAATGTAATCAATGGAATACTATTCAGCCTTAAAAAAACCAGAAAATTCCATCTTGTCATTTGCGACATGGATGAGCCTAGAGGACATTATGTTAAGTGAAATAAGCCAGGCATAGAGAGACAAATGCCACATAATCTCACTTATACATGAAATGTAAGGAAGCCAAACTCATAGAATTAGAGAGTACAATGGTGGTTACCAGAGGCTGGGGCCCCGGGAAGGTGGACAGGGAAAGGGGAGACGTTGAAAGACACAGGGAAGAAGACCACGTGATGGTGGAGGTGGGGATTGGAGTTATGCATATGCAAGCCATGGTTGCCATGGAATGCTGACAACCGCTAGAAGCTGGAAGAGGCAAGGAAGGATTTTTCCCCTGAGCTTTCATAGGGAGGATGGCCTGTGGACACCTTGGTTTTGATTACTAGCCTCTATAACTGGAAGAATATAAATTTCTGTTACTTTAAGTCACCCCAGTTTGTGGTGAGTTGTTACTGCAGCCCTAGGAAACTACTGCACAGGCCAATTGCTAACACATCTTGGTGTGCCTGGACTAAAGTCTCAGTCCAAGTGAAAGGTCAAGTAGTTACCAATGATATTTATGGTGAAGGGGAAGATGAAGATGTACAAGTTGGGCCTGAGATTTATGAGGATGTTTTATCTATTTCACCTTTGAGATCACATCCTCCATCTATAGATATTTTGTTCCTTCTAGGCCAAGCTGAATATAACTTACTTCAAGTTAGGTCAAAATCGCCTAGTAAAATCTAGCACACTCTTTCTGTATTCTCTCAAAAGCACACCCAGAAGTTTGTTTTACACATATATTCTGCCTGATTTATGTGTATTTGCAAAATTGTGAGAGTTATCAAGATCTTTGGGAATGGAAACTCTGTTATTTACTTTAGCACCTTTTGGGATTAGTACAATGCCTGACTCGTTGTGCTAATTGTGAGTAGCCAATTAAAGTTTAGTGAATGAATCAATGTTTTACACTTGTACATTCTTCATTGTATCTCTCTGGTATGGCTCTATTCATTTTCAATTAAAGTATGAAACTATGAATAAAATAGGGCATGAGATACTTGATCAATAGTATATAAAACTTAACAGCTACCAAATTCAGTTCACCTAAACTCGTTTCAATGAAAAGGACAGGGAATTATGTCCATTTAATTTCACTTTCCTCATAAGCCCATTCTTGTTCTCTGGGTCCTTGTTTTAATATTTGTATTTAAAATCAGAAATTGATTTTTCCACAGCCATCCCTGATTTTTACTCTTACTCATTAATGAGGCAGTTTTACACTACTGAGGCAAATAAACCTACTAATAGGGTTATGCCATAGAGCTGAGTTAAGATCTGTGGAGAATTTCCAGCTGTTTGTTTTTCTGTCTCCCAGACAAAGACAGAAATGGGCTTCCAATGCCTTTTGAGTTATACTTTCCATTTCTACATAGAAAATGGAACTACAGTTTGGAAAAAGGACTCCGTGTTTGAGCTGGCGACTGGCTGCTATATAATTATCGTTGCTCTTCTTTATTAACCGCTCGCCTTTGCCTTATGTGGTGCTTTGTTGATAGATGTAACCTCAATCTTGTTGCTATGGTGACAGTAACAGTAGCTGAGAAGATTTTGTTTGTGGTAAACAAATTCAGGCATATGCTTGAAGCCTGGTGGAGCAGTTTCCCAGCTTCCCTTACACTGCTGTTCCTGCATAAAATCAAAGAACCCCAACTGACAAACCCACAGCCTGGATTTGAAATAGAAAAATGGGAAACAGTCCTGAGATTATATCTTTTTTTGTGTGTGTGGGAATGGCCCAGTATAGATGTTTATGTTCAGGAGTCAAGGCCTCCTCTGCTGGAGGGCGTTCTCTGTGCAACACGGTCAGAGGAACGGGAAAGCCTCGCACACCCCAGGGCTCTTGGCATCCATCAGCAAAGCTGGGCTGGCACATTAACATAATGACAAAGATTGCTTCCCTCTTTCCTTACCAAATCCTCTCTGCTAGGGCAGTCTGCATTTTTATACATTGGAGAGAAATGTTTTTCCAGAACACGCTTTTGGAAACATTGAAGTCAGACACCTTCAACACCATTTCATAAATTTTTGGATTCAGTGAAAGTAAACCACCATTTGAAGGAGAACAGCCGTCTCGTAGGTAGATGGAATCGAGGGTCAGACGTACTTCCCCTTAGTGGACATATTTGTGGCTGGTCTGGTTTACGTGGCCCAGCGCACTCCCTGACTCTCTCTCCCTGTCTTTCTCACCAAATGTTTTCTCTCCAAACTGACAACTGATGTTTATGATTAAAACACCAAAACTGTTTTCCTCACTCCTCTTCTTTACTCTAAGGCTTTGATGGCTCACTTAAGAATGAAAACTTGAAAAGCTTCAAATAATGACAATTTGAAAAGCTGCATGATGAAATTGAAATGATGTACACAATTATCAGCCATTTATGCCCAATCCTGGGCACAAATTAGAAATCATTTCTTGGTACAAAAAGATGGAGGAAAGAAGTGGATTGCCTAGCTGGAGTGGAAAATCTTTCAGTAGAGAACAAACAAAAGGGCCACTAGCCAAAAATACTTCTTTGGACTTCATAATAGTTCCTGAGAACTAATAGAATCTTGCTTATTATTTTCACCACTAGTGAAAGAGCTTTGCTGACACCTATCTCCCAGGTACCAAGTGCATAGCTCTACAGAAAGGTTGAGCCTTAATACAGCAATGTAGGAAGCCAATTTTTAATCCCTCAAACACAGTTGAACTTCCTGCTAAGTATTTTCTTGTGTTTTAAACTTTTATTCGGATGTTTGTCTCATAAGCCCACATTGAGAATACGGTGCCACAGGGTTTGATATAGCTCATTAATTCATGTCCTCCATGGGGAGTCTGGGGATGGTGGAGTAAATAGTTCAGGCCAACATTAAAGTGATTTTTCTGCTAAGCACATTAATTAAGATATCATTGGATGGTGTGGGGTATTTGTTATGATTTACCTTTGTAAGGTAGCAAAAAACCAAAAAGAAACTAATCATGACACTAATAATAATTAATAAAACACTGTATACTTTTACAATTTAAAACAGAATTTTCTTTTTAATAAGATCAAAAAATGTTGAAGGAATAAAGCTAAAGACGCCTCAAGTGGGATTCCTGGCCCTGCTGCCCACTCTCAGTCTCGGTTTCTTCTCAGACTTCTTAGTCTTACAGCATATATGTTTGTGTTCACTGATCTCCTAGTTCTGTTTCTGGAAACTCCACCTATCACATTTACCATATTGCCTGTGAATCCTGGGGGTTCTCCCTTTCTCCTGTGCTTGTTCAAGCACCATTTATTCACACACACACACACACATACATACACACACACATATATACTCTGGCCCTCTCTCCAATTGTTTGCTGATTTCTTTTCTAGATCCTAATAGACGTTCTTCTTTTTTTGCTACAACATGCTATGAAGCAGCTCTCATTTTTTTTTCACTCCTTCTGGTTAAAATATAGGTGCTATTGCTCATGTGTCTGCTGGAGGAACTAGGATGTAGAGGGGTCATACAGATCCAGGAGCCACAATCTGAACTCATGTCTGTCTCACTATAGAGCTCATGTTCTTAATCATGACATGAAAAGTTTTTTTTTAGCAAAAACACTTTGTCCTTAATCGAAGCTTCTGTACATGGAACTTGCTTCCCTGCTTTTCCTGCTGAGCTGATCTAAAACTCTAGAAGAGTTTCCCTCTCCTTTTTATAGCCTAGAGCCAAAAGCTGTCCATAAATCATCATTCCCCAAACTTTCTCTTTTTTTCCCCACCATGTTCCTCTAGCTCTGCTAAGCGAGTCTCAGTCATGCCGTCCTGCCATGAAATGCACCTCCAAATGAGTCTTCTCATCCTAAATTCCAACCAGAAAGGGAATGAAGAGGTCAGAATTTCTTGGCCCCAAGGAAATTATAATTTTTTAAAAATTATTTTCAGATTAGTGTTTGATCTTCACTTGAATTGTAAGCACTTGGTTGTTGCTCTTAGCCCTATCGTGAGAAACACTGTCTAAAAGGTAGGCAGGAGGGCAGAACGTGGGACCAGCACTCCACAGCAACTATTCACTTGTAGATTGAATAATATTCCATTCGCAGCCTGTTCTATAAAGATCTGACTATGCAGGCTCACGTGTGGCTGACTGTTAGCTCTTTCTCACTTTATAGTACTACAGATTTTCACATTTTAAAAGAGAGGCGTGGGAGGCTTGAGGGATGACTCAGTGGAGGCCCAGGGAATTTTAGGCACTGAAACTCTTCTGCGTGAAACTATAATGGTGGGTATATGGCGTTATACATTTGTCAAAACCCAAAGAACTGCGTAGCACAAAAAGTGAGCCCTAACGTAAACTGAAAACCTTAGTTAATAATAATTTATTTATTATTTGTTCATCAATTGTAGCAAGTATACCACACTAATGCAAGATTTTAATTATAGGAGAAACTGTGGGAGAGGAAGGGGGCATATGGGACTGTACTTTCTGCTCAATTTTTCTAACAAATTAAAACTGCTCTTAAAAAATAGTCTATTAGTTAATTTAAAATCCAAATTCTGGTAAGGGGAAATAGAAATGGAAGAGTATATCAGTGGTTGAAGGTGAGGAGGTTGGGCTCTCCCAAGTCCTTAGCCATACCTCTGCCTATTTCTAAAAGTGTTTGGATTGTTATGTCCACCCATATATACCAACTATCTGGGCTATGGAGTGAATTGTATTCAAAGAGTCTTGGGAAGGTAAAAAAGATTAGACATGCCTCCCCCGCCCCCTGCAAAAAAAACAATTTGCCTATGCTTCAGTTTCTATAAAATGCACAGATGTGCTAGAATTTAGCTGCCTCCCTGGGGTGCAGTAAAGCGTTGTTCTGAAGTGTTTCAAGACTAGAGCATCCCTGGGCCTGGCACTGTGGTGGGACTCAAGGGAAGAGATAAAGCACAAATTGAAAAGCAGTATTACTTGGGAAACTGTAGTTGAACACATGTGACAGGCAGTATCTCCCTGTCTACTAAGATTTCTTCCTTATTGCTTTCACACAAGGTCTTCATGATATCAGGGGCATATTTTTCCCTTCCTTTCTCTAAACCTTGATTCACTCTTCCATCTCAGTGCAAGAGGAGGAAGATTAGGTGAAGATTGCATATGTAGTTTTTGACAGAAATTTTACATGTCCCATTTTCCAGCACTTGAACTGTCAATCCTATCACTGGCATTGCCTCCCCTTCCCTATTTCCCGAGCCTACAGTGTCCTTCAGAGCTCAGCTCAAATCCTCCTCCGAAAACTGCATCTTGAGGGTGATCTTTACTCCATCTTTCAACTCCACTGAGTGCTTCTGCCCGGCAGCTCATAACTTGGCCGCATGCTGCTGAATTTTAAATTGTGAGTTCAATTTACAATCTTGCCTAACTTAAAAGGAATATATATATATATTTTTTTTTTTCACCCCCTAAAGATGGGACTTTTTCCTTTTATATCTGTTTCATGTCCACTCCTATCCATCCTTAACCCCTGCTATGGTGTATAGGTTGAAGACAAAGCAATAAATGTTGGGGATTTGAACGCAAAAATTTATAAATTTTTCTGCCCTATTTTTCTTCCTAATTGGTCCCTGAAACTCAAAATGTTCACCATTATACTCCTTAGGCTTACTAGTTTGACTCTGATCTTTCAGTTGGATATTTACTAAGATAGCTTTCTTTCATTAGTCAATTAACACAGACCCTATTGTGTTTTGTTGAGATTTTAGGAGTATGTCCCATTTAAATGAGAAACTTGAGAGTAGAGCTCTCCTTTGGGTAGGGAAGAACAGAATAGCAAAGCTGTGGGGCAAAAGGCACAGGCCCGGTGTTATCAGATCAGTTTGAAGCATCAATCTCTTTTGGGCTCTGAGAAAGAACATATGGCCCAGAGGGAGAAACAAGTATTTGTGGTTCAACTATCTGCAAGCTTCTTAACATCTGTAAATGGGGTTTGTTTCTGTGGTGCCTGTGAAGGCCACATAAGATAATACCCAAGAAAGTTGTTGCAGACTATGGTATGCAGGTGTGGATTTATTAGCAATAAACCAAAGGGCCTTGGACAGCATTTTCTACCTTGAGGTTAGAAGTGGGGTGGGGTGAGGAATGTGAATTCAAGAAAAATAAGAAGTGGTTGCTAGCTACAAAGTTTCTCTACTTCAGTTCTTTGAGATTAATCCTGTTTGAAGACACAGAGAATTCATAATGACTGAAACAACACCTTTGATTGTTCAGTTGAGTCTCTTTGCTTTCTAGATAATGAAATTTTGTCACAAAGAGAATAAGTACAAGCCCATGTTTCAGTACAAAAGAGAGTCACCCACGTATGTGTGACTCTTGGCATATAAAGCCACCACCTGCAGAACTTGGGCAAGTTGCTTGATTTCTCTGAGCCTCTGGCTGAAGCATTTAAAAATTTTCAAATTATTAGGCCTGACCTTGGGTAATTTTTTTTCTTTATTGATTTCCTTAGCCATAGTTTTTATTCTTGTCTTGGGAACCTTGAAGTCCACCTGGCAAAGACCTGTCAATTTACCTCTTTGATCCCCAGTATTGACTTAACTCATTTGCCTAATCTGAACACTAAATAACACCAACAACATGTCTAGATCACACCCATTTATGTTGAACTTTGCATTTATAAAGTTTTTGCAGTTTTTTTCTCCCACCTATGTACTAAAGTGACATTTTCTGCAAAGGAGAAGGAGAAATTTGCCCTCTTCTAGAGGTAGATTGTTTTCTACCAACTCTTTTCAATTACTTTCATTCTCAAGGACTTATTCTCTCTTGTGAAATCCTATAACAATGACAGACTAAACCCAAGGCTTGGGTTTTTTGTCACAGAACTGACTGATAGTCAATTAGCCAATGTTTTTTGAGGGATTACTATGTGTTAGATAAAAGATCCAAAAGGAGGCATAAGACTATGCCCTATTCCTAGAGGCAAGCTCTATACTGCACAGAAACAACAGGGACCTATGATGTGGTGCAAACCAAACTCTAGCAATGATACGTGGAGTTTGGCAGAGAGGTAACTGCACTGAATTTGGAAGCTCAGGGGCAGATGTATGAAGCTGAGCACATTGAAAATGTTCTGAGAAATATCAAGGTTTAATTCAGCAGAGTAGGGGCAGGAGAATGTCACTGGGTGTGAAACTGAAGGGGCAGAGGATGCAATTAGGCCCATCAGATAACAAGGTCAGTGAGCAGATTGTCCCAGCTGGAACAGAGAGTTGGTCCGGACAGATGAAGAAAGATGAGGCAGTGACACATTTTAGGGTAGACTATGAACACTCTCCTGCCATGATGAGAAACCCTGACTTGTGAGCCCTGACCGTGTCAACAGAGGATGGGGTTTCAGAGCCTGAGCACAGAGCTAGAGATGTCTGAATTTCACTCTTGGCATATAAAGCTACCACCTGCAGGACTTGGGCAACTTGCTTGATTTCTCTAAGCCTTCCATTTCTTCCAGTGTAAAATTGAATTAATAAAGACTCTTAGGTCTCATGGAAAGAGACTAAGTCTTACAATAGAGTAGGTGCTGAAAAACATTTTTTTGGCTACTTTTTTGTAATTAGTTATATTTTTGTTTGTTTGTTTCCAGATAGTAGATGTATTGATGTGTGATTGTTTTTCTTCTTAGCTTCTTAGTAATTATCCAAGCCATAATATTCCTTAAAACAATATATCTTTTTTGACCTATTCTTATCACCCTACTAGTTTTTAGAGTCAACAAATTTTCCCTGATTATGGGATCATGAGCTTTGAATTTCAGTTTATGTCTAATCATTAGTTCTTTACATTTCGGGAGTTACAACCCTCTGGCATGATTTGACCTTGTGGCATTTTTATAAATTAAAAACTATAGGATAAAACTTTACCATGAAAAATAGAGAGAAACATGAAAATAATTTTGTTTTTTATACTTAAGGAGAAAAGCTGACTTGATGGGTAGATAAAATCAACAACTTTAAAAGAGTTTTCCCCTTCAACAGAAATATTTCCCTCATTGACCTCCTATGGTGCCTGAAATTCCACCATATGCTCTCCTCCTTAAGGAGCCATGGACCCAGCAGGAGCATATTGATACAATGATGGTTTTCACAGCATTATATTCCCTGGGAGGGGCAACACATTAACCAGGGAACACACCAAAAGGGTGCCTATCATCTCATCTCATATTGATCACACAGCCTATTACTCTCCTCTCACATCATGGAGATCCTTCAAAAGTGTCCAGTGACAAAATAAGAATAATAGCAAATACTTATAGTATTTGCTACGTGCCAGGCATGCAAAATTCTCATGACAGTTTTTAGACAGGGGTGGTATCACAGCCCTCATTTTACAGTTAGGGAAACCAAAAGCAAAGTGAGATGTCTGACTGCTAAATAGTAAGTTACAGGTCTGAGATTTAAACTCAGGACCCTTGCCTCCAGGTCTTGTCCTTAACCAGGGTACAAACTGTCTTGGCCTATGCAATGGTTACCAACTTCTTTCTCCAGGACTAATAGTAGAAACTTTTGGGGACATGTGAAGTAAATAGAAGTAGATCTAAAGACAGAGAGAATGATTTTGGAACTATAGTGAAAAGCTTTGGTTCTCTATGTGTGTGTTTCTTTGAGGGACGGGAGTTGCCCATGAAGAGGTAGCTTCACCTCTGAAAGGCTACGTAAGGCTGGAAAGGCTGCAGCCTGGATCAGGGGAAATTACAAAAGCTGGCTTATTGTGCCTGGCCTTGTTCCAAACTTTAAAACTGAATGGCAAAGGGGATTTTCTTGAAGTTGTCACATTACACAACCAAGCTCTCTACAGCCTTCTATATCCAAAATCTTAGCCAACAATGAAAAGTGTGGAATTCATGTTGTACCACATCTTCTGGGAACCTAATTTTATCAGCAGATACCTGGACAGAGATACTAACAGAGAAGAAGAAATGTAAATGTCCCACATCACTCACAATTACCCTGCAGAAAGGTTGATCCCGAGAAAATGGAACACAAAATAGGAGAGTTTTAATGGGAGAAGAGGGTGAATGAATGATGCTTACTGGAATATGAGAACCATTTAGGCACAGAGTATTTACAGCAGAAAGGGTTCTAAAAGACAAGTGGAACAGCTCTAAAATATGGAGGACTTGGCCTGTTCTGGGTGCATGTTATTTGAAAGCTTAGCAACCCAAAGATTGTGCGTCTATACAATGACATACTATATTTTCCAAAACGACCAAAGCAATATGTTCTATTTCACAGTTTCTTATACAGTGTGACCTTGCTTCTCCTCCACCAAGTCTATTTCTTCACTTCCTTGAATCTGAGAGAGACGGGGCCAGTGACTATGTTGTCTAATAAAATATGGTGGAAGTGACACTGGGAAATGAACAGCCGTGCTGAGAAGCCTGAGGTACATGTAGTAGCCATGGATAGGTGCTCCTGTCGATAGCCTCAGACCCCAGCTAACAGCCAGCATCACTTTCCAGCCATGTGAGTGAGTTGTCTTGGATATCTAGACCAGTCCTTCCTTCAGATGACTCCATCCTCAGCTATTTTCTGACTGCAACCAGATGACAGGCCCTGAGCTAGGACTGTACAGCTGAGCTCACTCAGCCCTCAGAACTATAATGACACTGATAAGTTGTTCTTTTAAGCTACTAAGTTTTGGGGTGGCTCATTACATAGAAATAGATAACTGAGAACAATAGTGCAACTAAAGGGGATAGAGCATAATGCTACCCAAACAGTTCTTAACAGTTAAGAACTAGGATGGAATTCTAGGGTATTGATACACAGGTATATAGCATTTAGAGAGATTGCACTAGACATGTCTTCCCTTTGATGGGACCCTGTGCCATCACTCTAGTGAGGGCTACCATGTCCACTTTCTTTAGAAGAAAAAGGACTTAACTCCTACCTGAGATCTTTAGCTTCACTCTTTTGAATCAATGCACTGCCCATTAAAGCTGGTGATCTTCAATATCTATGCCTCTCTGTAGCTCCAGTGAGCACTTCCTCCTCTGAATCCACCTGACTAGTCACGAAGACCTAGCAAAAGATGAAGAATAACAGACAGGGGAGCGTTTGAAACTTATCAAGAGGCCAAGAATTCCACTTCTGTCTTTCATTTTCAAAGACTGGTGACCAATTTTCATGAAGAAGTTAAAAAATCAACGCAAAATTGACCAAAAGAATATCCCTTGAGCCAATGAATTATCTAGTGAGCTTATCTATTTCCAAATTCATCTCCTAAATTCAAGTCTTCTGCAGGTGTGCTATAAAAATGCAAACTAGGAATCTCTGAAAGATAGTGCCCAGTTGTGCCTGCACTTGGTTCTGTGGTTATTATCCATGAAGCTGTGCTGCTTTTACTCTTTCCACTCTCCTCTGGCTTTGATGTGGCTTCTCGCAGTGTGCTATCTGCTTTCTTATCTCCCACTGCCTTTTGATAATTTCACTTGTTTAGTTAGATTTATATGTATTTGATCTTTTCCTTTTTTGATTAAATGTCAGCAGCAATTCACACATTACTGCTATCACTAAGCTAAAGCCAGAAGCACATGCGTTATTTTTTCCAGCTTCCTAAACTTCTATTCCTAGATACTATTTTGGAGAAGATCATACCATAATACTAATGCTGCCTTTCTTATTAAAATAAAGGCAAACATGTGGCCCATGAGAAAAAATAATTAATCCTTTCTGGAACTTGTATTTGATAGAATTCATAGCATCCCTGGAGACCAGATCCCAAGGTAACAAAATAAATCATATCATTTAGATACATAAGGGCCTTTGGAAATTGTCTACTTGAATATATTCCATTTTGAAAAGTCTACCGTGGAGTGGCCCAGTGGTTAGAAATTCCTGAGTAGAGCCTTATTTAGGCATGGCGATTCGAAGTGGAGGTGGGCAGTGAGAATCAAAGACTTGGAAGAGTGACTCTGGTGATAGACCAAGCCTGGAATGGAAACAATTCAGGTTTTGGTTGGACCCTTTTCCAGCAGACAAAGCAGGCTGGAGGAGAGTGCGTGGGATTTAACAGCAGAATAATGAGACAGTTCCTGCTGTCTCACTGCTTGGTGAATATATGAACCTATGCTCATGTCCTTGTGGGGAGATTGCCCTTTTTCTTAAAATATGACTCTTAAGGAAAGGGAGCAAGTTTTCTCACACACACATTATTCACTGTTTGTGTCCAACAAGAACAGCACCTGTTCCATGCAGCTGAGAGGGCACATCAGGTGTTTCTGTCTTGGTGTAACTTGCCAGATTTGATTTCTTAAATGTCTTCATGGGAATTGATTTTCTTCATAAATAAGCTGCTTCAAAAACCAAAATAGAATCCAGAAAACAGGAGATAATTTTACAAAACCAGTCCAGATCATTAGCTCCAAGGCTAAATCTAGAAATTAGATTGCACAACTGCCAGCAAACTGCTTTTCCCACTGCATGTTATAGTGTTTATTTTGTTACCTGCACACATGTGTGTGCATATGTGTGTGAATGTGCATATGTATGTTTAGGCAATCATCATAATGTTTGTCTTTAACTCATAAATGTACTTATTTTTTCATTCGTATGTTCAGCAAATGTTTGTAGAGTATTATATGCCCTTGGATACAAAATTGAATGACACAAATCTCATCTGTGTTCATAACCTGATTAGAGAGACAAAGAAATAGTAACAATAGAGGGTAAATAAGGGCTGTAAGAGTAGCGTGGGCCATGTGACATTGGAGCACACGGGAGGAGGCATTTAATATTCCCGAAAGAGTCAGAAAGCTGTCTCAGAGGAGATGCTGCTGAAGAAAATGTTAAGGAATTTCCCAGGTTGAGAGGCATATTCCAGAAAATTGGTACACTGTAGACAAAGAAATGGAAAAATAAAGTACACAGTGCATTTGGGGTTTAGTATGACAAGGGCCAAAGCCCCTTGGTAGAGAGTGCAGGCTCCTTGTGGGCTGGAACCTTGGTTCTGCCGCTTGCTTACTGTGAGAATTTGAACAAGCCACTGACCTCCCACTGCCTCACTTTCCTCATTTGGCAATACCATCTGGCAATGATAATAATATCTTCCTCAAAAGCTTGTTCAGCATATTAACCAAGATCGTTCATGTCAAGTGCTTAGAAAAGTGCATGAGTCCATACACACTAGCTATTTTTATGGCTGAAATTAAAGGTCTGCTTAGAAAAGAGATGGGGAATGAAATTAAAAGTTAGGCAGGAATAGAGCATAAACTTTGTAGACCATGTCATGAAGTTTAAATTTTATTTGCATCCAAAAACATGCCATGAAGAAGATTTTAAGCAGGATGCTGACTTGGTAAACATCCATATATAAAAAGATTCCTTGATGGTTATATGTAGGTAGCAAGACCAATTATGAGATTTTTGCAATAATGCAAATGAGATAAGGACTTGAACTAGAGACAAGCAAACTAAAGTAGGAGTATGAAGAGATAGAAAAGATTATAAAGATATAATCTAGAGCATTTGGGTATAATAGTTTGCATAACAAATAGCCTAAACATAATTGGTATACTTTTGCTTGCATAACTAGGTGGACAGTAAGGACATTCATTGAAATAGGAAATTCAGTAAAAGAGAAAGTTGAAAATAATATAATGAGCTGTTTTTTAGACATCATGACCTTGAGGTACTTATGGGCCATCAAAGCAGACAGCTATAAACTGACCTCAAGGGTCTTTCTTCTTCAACATACGTGAAATTCTTCTTCAACATGTATCTGGAAATATAGAATCAGTAATTCTAAATTTAAGTACATTTAAGCCATAAAAATTTTGATAAAATAATAATAAAACTAAAATTTACTGAGTGCTTACTATATGCTAGGACATTAACTAATTTCCTTTGCATGATTAATCCCACAGACACAAAATAACCCCTGAGACAAGTACTATATGGTTCCCATTCCACATATAAGGGAAGTGCCTTTAAAACCTTAAGTAACTTGCCAAAGGTCACTGTCTTAGTCTGTTTTCTGTGTGGCTTATAGCAGAATATCTGAAACTGGGTAAGTTAGAAAGAAAAGAAACTTATTTCTTAGATTTATGGAAGCTGAGAAGTCCAAGATTGAGGGACTGCATCTGGTAAGAACTTTCTTGCTGGGGGGGACTTTCTGAAGAGTGCTGAGGCAGTGCAGGGCATCGCATGGTGACAGGGCTGACTGTGCTTACTTGCTTCCCTCAGGTCCTTATTCCTCTTCTTATAAAGCCACCAATTCCCTTCCCATGATAACCCATTAATCCATTAGCCCATTAATCCATGAATAAATTAATCCATTCACAAGGGCAGAGCCCTCATGATCCAATCACCTCTTAAAGGCCCGAACTCTCAATGCTGCCACATTAGGGATTAAATTTCAACATGAGTTTTAGAGGGGACATTGAGACCATAGCAGTCACATATCTAACAAATAGGAAACAGGAATGCATCAATTCCTATTAGATTCCTTTGAGTGACAGATCCTTCAATATACTTGTGGATTAAATAAAGAGAATTTATTTCCTTTTCATCTCAAATAAGTCTAGAGGGACCCAATTTCCTTCTAATTTATTTCTCTGCAATATTCAGTGTTTGATTTTCTTCTCAAAATCCATCATATCTGTATTCCAACCATCAGAAAAGATAAAAGAAGGAAGTAAAGTATGCCATCTTATTTTAAGGTTTTTCTCTAGAATTTGAACGTAATGATTCTGCTTACATCTCACCAGCAGTACTTAGTAA
The DNA here is from genome assembly GCA_023783475.1 of Daubentonia madagascariensis. NCBI lineage: Eukaryota > Metazoa > Chordata > Mammalia > Primates > Daubentoniidae > Daubentonia > Daubentonia madagascariensis. Next base: position 5,499,437 of record JAKFHU010000901.1, on the reverse strand, counting down.
TAAGACATGCCTAGCTGTGAGGAAGGCTGGGAAATGTAGTTATTTTTTTTATTTTTTTTTCTGGGAAGCTATTGCTCAGTTATAAATTGGGGGTTCCATTACTAAGTAGGAAGTAGAAAATACATACTGAGACTGGACTGGCAGTCTTTACTACAAAGGATCCACTAGAAAAAAACATAAAGTTTAAAAAACTTTAAAAACATCAGTTGGATTCCTGGAGAAACTTAGCATGGAATGGGGCAGCTGGGGAAAAAGAGTCCAAGGAGTATTTTGGTTAGAATAAGTCAGAGACATGCATCATTATCATCATGAGAATCCATTACTTATATAAATATCTAGGCATAACAGGAGACAGAGCACATTAAATAATTAACATTCCTGGTAGAAAGTTGGTGCACATAATAGGGACAACACTGTTGAAGAGAAGCATGGAGAAAGCTGGAGAGGAGTTTGAACTAGGTAAAAGTGAAAGCATCAATTCACTTGCACTTTAAGGATAGACTGCTAACAAACCACGCATAATGAAAAGGAGATTATTTCCTTACCAAATGTTTGTTCAAATTACAAAGGCTTCACCTCATGGTTTCTCTAAATAGTGAACTCCCCTAGTGCACTTAAAATAGAACTCAGTTTAAAAGGATTGAATTTATAGGCAACTTTAGAAACACATTTATCGGGAAAGTTAGACGTACTTGAGGTACCTAAATCTCGGGCATAGAAAGGAACGGAATTAGTACACAGAAAACCGTTACAGATAAATATTTAGATTTGAGGAGGTGGGATAAGTGCTTACTTTCTAGGAGAGCATTTTTGGAGAGATAGGTTTTTATATAAGGCATTTATTTTAAATAGCATCAAGAACTTCTAAACAGAATCTCCAAATAGAACTCTCCTGAATATCTGTATTAGTCAGAGCTCTGGAGAGAAACAGAAACAATAGGATATATATATATATATATATGTGTGTATATATATATATATAAATATATATATAATTATTATATTATATTATATTATATATAACCCTATTTTATATATATATATAAAAAATCTATATGTAGATATATAGGTATAGGCATAGACATATAGATATATAGATATATCAATATATAGCTCCCTCTATGTTGATATAGATATATAGATACATATAGAAAGATATTTATTATAATATATTGCCACATGCAATTTTGGAGGCTGAGAAGTTCCACAATCTGTCATCTGCAAACTGGATACCCAGGAAAGCCAGTGGTGTAGTTCAAAGGTCTGAGAACTAAAGGACCAACGGTGTAGATTTCAGTCTGAGTTCGAAAGCCTGAGAACCAGGAGTGCTGAGGGCAGAAGACTGATGCCCCAGTTCAAGTAGTCAGGCAGGGTTAATCAACTCACCTCCCCCTTTTTGTTCTATTCAGGATCCTGGACAGATTGGATGATGACCTATCTGGGCATCCAAGACCCAGCCAAGTTGACACATAAAATTAATCATCCCAATGTTCTTGGTTCTATGCTGAAACTATTTCTTAAAAATCTTTTTATGACATTGAAAAAAAGCTTGAGAGTGATGACAATGGCTTATAAATTTCTTCATGTACCTGAGAAATATGAGAGAGAATAGAAAACCATCATCCTACACTAACTTACCTATTTATAGCTCTTCACACTCTTTTGCAGGTGTTGGTACATACATACACACAAACCATTCACCCAGAAATGTTTAAAGGTACAATTTGAAAGCCCACAACTGTCTTTTAGTCCTTTGATTTCATGTACCTGCCCTTGCCTTTATAAGTCAAATATGGTACAGCATCTCCCCCATACCATCTTCCCCAAAGGTGACTTAGTCTCCTTCTTGATCTGGTTCTGTGATTTAAATTTTTGCTGAATTCTAGGAACATTTGATTACTACAGTAGGTTCTTTAACCACCTTCTTTTCCAGACCCCATCCTTCATGTCTGCCCTTTTTAGCTTACTGAAGCCTGAAATTTCACCAATAGAAAATTATTGCTTTAGCTTAAACTCAATAAGACATTTTTGCTTCTGTTATACAAAGGTTTCTAGTAGTAGAAAACAGAAATCTTGCTCCCTATTTACATCTCAAGTCCCAAAGAAAGAACTCAAGTACCTGAGGCTCATGGATAAAAGATACTGAAATGCAAACTGGGTATATTTCTACTTCTCTGCATCCGTACTATATCTGATATTCATATAATAAACCCCAAATTGTTTAAGAACATCCTCAGAAGATCGTCCTCTGGTCAATTTCTTGGTAAGGAAATGGAATTTTTTTTAAAATAGCCTTTTCCATTATTTCATCTGTGGTAATAATGGAAGTCAAATCTTTGACTTCAGTCAGACTATCCTTACCATTTCTGGATAGGGCTGGTGCTCTTTTGCCTTTTTGCCTTTATTAATGCTATTTCCTACCTAGATGGCCCTAAATGTTTTGTTCTATCTTTCATGTTTCAATTATACTTTTAGTGAAGTAGAGCATACAGAATGTCATGTGCATACATCTCCATAAATTTTTACTAAATGAGTACACCTGTGTTATGTCACCACCTTCCAGGTCAAGGAACAGATCATTAAGGTACCTAAAAACCTCTCTGTTGCCCTTGTCGGAGAAGGTATAAAAGTCTTTCCTCTACCCACTTATATTCTGTGTCTGGGGAATGCAAACCAAACTGACAAAAGACATATTAAAAGAGGAATTTAAAAAACTATTTATTTACATGTGCAATGTGCATACACATGGGAAAATTCAGTGGTGAGTGCTATGGTCTGAATGTTGGTGTTCCCCCAAAATTTATATGTTAGAACCTAATACCCAATGTGATAGTATTAAGAGATAGGGCCTTTTGAAATGTGATTAAGTCATTAGGGCTCTGTCCTCATGAGTGGGATTAATGCCCTTATAAAAGAGGTTGAAGGGAGCTGCCTTGCTCCTTCTGCCATGTGAGGACGCATAGAAGGTGCCACCTGTGAGGAACAGTCCTCACCAGAAATCAAATCTGTTGGTGCCTTGATCTTGGACTTCACAGTCTCCAGAATTGTCAGCAATAAATTTTTGTTTTTTATAAATCACCCAGTCTAGGGTATTTTTTTATAGCAACTTGAATGGACTAACACAAAGGGTGTTCAGACTTTGGGGCTTACATGCCATCTTAACAAAGGGTGATAAATTATGAAAAGTGATAAACAAAGAAAGAGGAGGTTGGGCTTCTAAAGGTGATAAATTATGGGAAGGTGACTGGGAAATGTATGGAAAATAAGGTTTGCTTAGTATAATTTTTATGCAGATAAGTCATTCCCTTCCTTATACAGGAGAGGAGAACACCTTTACAAATGGAAATTAATGTCACCTTTACAAAAGGAAACGTTTGCCCTGCTTTTAGGAAAAGGGGGGAAGGGCAGAGAATTCTTCCTGTGTTTGCTGTTTATCAATTACTTTCACCTCAAAATAATTCTTTTGCCAAAGTGGCATATTTTGGGACGGCATGTTCTGATCCTCTCTCCCTCTTCCAGTTACTAGCACCCCCTTCACTGCCTCTACCTCATAGGCAATCACTAGATTGACTTCTATCACCACTGTTTTATTTCAGCTGCTTTTGAAATTTCCATTAAATGGAAAGATACATTATGTATGCTTTAGTGCCTGTTTTTTTTCTCTCATTATTATGTTTTATTATGTTTGTGGTGTTCATCCATGTTGATGATTGTAGTTGTAGATCATCCATCCTAATGGCTTTATTATGTGATTTGTTTTATAAGAATACCACAACCTGTTTATCAAGTACACACTTAATGGATATTAAGTGGTTTCCAGTATTGGAACAGTATAAATGGTGCAACTATGAAGATTATTGTATGCTATTTGGCAAATATGTATGTATTTTTGACAGGTATATACCCAAGAGTGAAATTATTGGGTGATAGAGTATGTGTATAAACAACTTTAGTAGATATTGCCATGTAGAAGCAGTATATAAGAATGCTCCATATACTCACAAACACTTGATGTTTTCTTTACTTTAAAATTTATACATCCTGGTAAGTGTGTAGTGGTATTACAATGTATCTTTTTTAAAAACTGTGAAATCTTCATTAAGTCACATTTTCTCTTTTAACAGTGATTTTTTTTTATTTCAAAATGTTAAGGGGTACAAATATCTTTGGTACATGGATTGCTTTTATAATGCTTATGTTAGGGCTTAAGTCAGTGTGCCCATCACCTGAATAGTGTTCATTGTATGTTAGGTAGGTTTTTACGCCTCCCCTCTATCCTCCTCCCCCTTCTTAAGATCTCCTAGGCTATTCTTGGCTTTTTGCATTTCCACATAAATTTTTTGAATAAGCTTATCAATTTCTTTTAAAAAATGGCTGAGATTTTTATTGGAATTGTAATGAATATATAGATCATTTTGTGGAGAATCATCTTTCTATTGAATCTTCCATTCCATAATGTCTACAATGTATATCTCCACTTCATTTATTTAGACCTTATTAATATTTTTCAATAATGATTTATAGTTTTCTTTGGATAGATCTTGCACATTATTTTAGTTATTTAATGTGCCTTTTTTTTTTTTTTTTGCTATTTCTTTTTACTTGGGGACTTGGGACACACCTGAATATTCCAGCAATTGTGACTTAGTCATTGTTAAATTTTTTGCTTCTAGTATAAATCCTGGCACATAATAGGTACTAACTCAATATTTGTGAAATGAATGAATAGATAAATAAATGTCCAATCTCCATGAAGCCTTAAATTCTGCCATCTTCCTGTAAACTCTCCCTAATTCCTTTGGCACAACTATCAAAAGTTGTAGTACCTTTGGCATATCGTCTACTTCCAAATATTATTTAGCAGTGCATCAGAGCAAGTACAGTTTTCTTTGGTGTAAGTCTTATTTATCATATAACCCATGCCACATAATCCCCTACTTAGAAAGATTCAACAGAGCTTTGTTAATTATCTAAAAAGATAAATGAGAAGCTGAAAATAAAGAGATAGACTCGGCCATCGGTGAAATTGGCGCGATTATTTTTGTGTGTGCACTTCTTCCTGCTTTGTTTCTTCCCTGCTCTCTCCCTCTGCTTCCCAGATAAGCAACGCTCCTGAGAAGCCTCATCCCTCTTCTCCCCTGGACCCTTTAGCAGGGCCCCATGCTCAAAATAGGTCCTGACATCTTGTCACAAACATCGCTGCCTGTTGATGGTCAGCAAGCTATGATGGAGAGATGGCTTTTGTAGTGAGCTGCGCAAGTTTTCTACCATGTGGAGGCTAAGTTTCCTTATCTGGAAAATGTAAAGTACTTATAAAATACACTGAATTAATTTGAGTTCCTTCATGTTACCTTTAAAAACATGGCAAAATATTTTAAAACTAAGATACTTATTTAGCCTTCCTAAATTAGTATTAGACACTTGCTGGCACTAGACTAGTACACCATGGAGATATTAAACATAAAAATAACATTTCAAAGGTAACCTTTTATTCTGCTTTTGCATATCACCTTTCCTACATATGAAAGAGTTTAACATATTGACTGACACACACGCACAAAAAAACCAGAAATTTTCCTTGGGGGCCACAGTGTTTTATTATGAAAATAGAATAAAAACTTTGAGGTACTTTAAAGGTAAACATAAATAGAAAAACAAAATTTATTGACTTCTATTCATTTAATCTATGTTGTTTTTAAAATTAAATTATCAATATTAACTGTAACTATATTAACATCAACAAGTAAGATTTTATATATGCTTCACTAGAGTGAGTTAAATACAACTCTCATGGCAGTTAATGTGTTAAACGCTAACATTTTTCCACTTCCCCCAAAAGATTGTGTGCATTCTGATAATAACTGGTAATCTTCTAATCTTTTTAGAAGCATATTTCTGTTTACTTGCATACTTTCTACTTGGACTGTGGATAGGTTGTCAGATTCAGCAAATAAAAATACAGGATAGCCAGTCAAATTCAAATTCCATATAAAAATATTGCATCATACCAAATTTACTTATCCTACACAAATTTTGTCCATGCAATATTTGAGACATTACCAAAAAATGTTGTTCATCTGATATTCAAATTTAAGTGCACATCCTGCATCTTATTGGCAACCCTAACCGATCCTTTGAAAAGTCCATTTGGAGAATTCCCTGGCTTTCTTTGAAAAGATCAGCTCTAGAGAAAGATTTCAGGGAGTTAACAGGAATCTTAGAAGGAATTACATGGGAAATGCCTTATTTCTCCCCTTCCCTTGCCTTCAAGTCTGCAACCAACCTGCACCTGGACTCAGGCCCTTGTTCCCTCTGGGTACTATGATGTCTTCTTCCTAAGCTCAGCCCAACATTCCACCAGAGCACTTGATCCCACACCTTCTCTAACTTAAGGATTTGAGCTCACATTTATTCCTTCTTCTGCATTGTCATATTTTCCTTCTTCTCTACTGGATTATTCCCATTACAAAAATTTCTTCTTGATCCTATATCTTCCTTCATACACATTTCAATTATTTTTAAAAAAACTATTCAAATGCTAGGTATAATAACAGTCTCCTCTTCCATTCCCTCCTCAGACAACTTCAGACAGGAATATCTCTTCCATTACACTGGATTTCCTGTGCCAACTGGCACAAAGTTTAACTTTTTCAGGAGTTCCTGTGCTTTGTTCCTACAGAGCCTACTCAATTTAGATAGCTAGAGGCAACCTGTATGTTAATTTTATAAAAAAGTATACTTTATCGAGTGGCATAATTTTTCCCACCCCCAAAAAAATCAGAGAAGCAAACAGAATAAAAAAGAAAAATACACTACCATATCACCACAATTCAGAGATAAATTTTATTAACGTTTGGGAAAATAAACACCTTTACAAAAGATTTTAAGCATAAATAATATATGACATTAAAATATAGAATATTTTATAACATGATTTTTTTCTTACTGTCTCATGAAATAATAACATTAATAAATATGACATAATATCATGTTTCTGTCTGCTTGGTCTCTCGATGTCTGAATTGCCATAAATTATTTAAATAATTCTTTTTGATGTATTTCTTAAATAATTACTTTTTTATCTAGATTTTGGTTTTAAGAAAAAAAAACAGGAACTGTATATACATATGTGTGTGTGTGTGTGTACGTATGTATAGACAGTTGTTTCTCAGTGTCCATGGGGGATTGTAGTTGCTACAGAGACTGTCTGGCCCAAAAAGCCTCACATGTTTACTGTCTGGCCCTCATAACAATAGTGGCTCCCTGATGTAGGGTGATAACTTGATAACTTCTGAAAAACCAGTTGAAAAGGAAATTTCAGTCAGGCAATTTTTTTATGTGCATCAATCACTAATTGTGCATTTATTGAGCCCCCATTCTGATTTCAGTATTCTTGGGGATAAAATTGAGGTATAATATACGTGATCACTATTCACAAGACATTTATGATGAAGTCAGGAAGACAAAATATCCACACAAACAAAATAATATGAGAATATATAATTGAGTCCTTAGTCTAGGTGAGACATATTTTCAAATCTCTTATAATAGATACATGATATTGTATCTTTCCCACATTCCTAGAAAATACCTCACTGAAGTATGTTGTCTTACTGAGGACATCTTAAAGCATTTTTAGGTGACTCAGTTCTACTTTTGTAGAAGCTAAGATGTCTTCTCATTTCTGATTTTGGAAGAAGCCCCTAAACTAGTTCCTTTAAACTAGTAAGTTCTTGATAAATGTCACACACACTAAATTGTGTTAATAACCGGGATGTTCCTACAGTGCAATGAATTTTGCTAACTCTGAACAACTGATAAATGACTCATCTAGTCTGTTTTAAATGACCTGTTTGCTGTTATCTGTGCACAGTAATTTACTGGAGGAAATTGGATTTTGCTGGCCTATACTTCCTGCTTTGTTCACTTTGTACTTCTTCCCTCTCCTATTTTTACTATTAAATGAGTCAGTCTTACTTCAACATAATGCTTTTAAAGTCTAATACTTTGTGAGAAACTTTTAAAAATGATACTCATGAAATTAAAATGAATAACTTGCTGTTGAGGATATTCTCATAAGACTATGAAAATGAAGATGGATAAAATATTAAGAAAATATTTCTAGAAATATTCTGTAACTCAGAAGAGTTGCCCCATATAATAGCACTCCTAATTGATTTAATTTCATCTTAGAACACTCAGTTAAAGTGACATGCATGGGTGTGAACACTGAACATATTTATGTTTCAGGTGAACAAAACCTCTCTAGCCATGAAAAGCTGGTACAGATGTTTATATTAACTTGCTGCCTGTTGTCACTAAAGATGTGAACAAAAGTGGCTCTTCCAATCAAACTCTGACATTGAACTTAATGAAGCAATCAATCAGCCAACCAAGAAGCATCTGCAAAGCATTTACTTAATGCCTAACATTTTCCTGGGTACTCTAAATTTCTGGGCACCATAATAATTCTAATTTTTAAAGAAATTACAATTAATTTTGGAAAACAAGATTAATATAGACAGAAAATAATGAAGTGTTGAAGAATATAAAATTAAATGAAAGCAGAGATCACATCTAATATATTTTTTGGATTTCCCAAGAGACTAGTCCACCACTTTATACACATGAAAAGCTAAATAAATTATTTGTAAGTAAAGTACTTGATAAGTAAAAATTTTTTATTTATAACCTCCAAATGTAGCTAAATTCAGAGAACTTGTAGATTTATTTTTGAGATAATTTAGGAAAATATCAATGAGGCTATGGATTTTCAGCTTGCCTTTTCAGGATGGGAAGATTTAGATGAGCATAGGATTGATGTAGGCCTTCTAGAGTGTGGGAAAGACATAACCAAAGAGATAGAAACAGAAATGGGTATAGTATATGAGAAAAAGCTAATCTGATTTGTATGATAATCAATAGGAAAACTGAAGCCAGATTTTCATGTACACTCAAAAACCAGGAAAAAAATTGGATTAACATAATGAATAATAATTAGCTTTCATAATGAATAATAATTAGCTTTTGCAAGTTCTTAAAGAGGTTGGTTAGATATGAAATGAGTATTTTGTACACAGTGAGAATTATCCCAACTAAGCAGTACTTTATAATAGGTTTGTAAATCTGGGCCAGGATTTATTTAGTTTGATAATTGGCTAGCAAGAGCATGAATCTCTCTCTTTGTGAATTATAATGCAGTGGCAACTTGTTAATTTTCTTAGTAAACTTTGACTATCTTTAAATTAGACCTGTGCAAGTTGTAGTCATTAGCATTGACTAGAATAACCCCTCCCTCCCATTTTTAAGTTAAAACCAAAAGCAATTTTTCTGATTATATTAAAGGTCAGCTTAATTTCTAAATTCTTGCAAATATAGCAAATTTTTGCTAATTTCTTGCAATTCCTACCTCCTCCATGTGCATTAGGAGCCCAATGGAGAGTTCATAGTGATGGTTATCTTGCTCATATACAATGAGGTGTCTATCAATCTGCTTGTCATTCTTTGACTTAAATGAAATGCTTTTTGCTGTTTTTGTTCCATCAAAACATAATCATACTTATAAATTCCCTTCAAGCTATTCTTTTATTTGAAATTGTAACCACCTCACCTACATACTACTTCTACTTCTATCAAAAAACTAAACTAAGTTAATTATGTAGTCTGTAGATACTGGATATTATAATGCTAAAAGTAATCCAAAATATATCTGTATATGATTTCAGAAAAGGTAAAGAATAGATAATTAATCAAAGGCAAGCTAATAAAGTTGTAGGTGAAAAATACTTAGGAGCTAATTGAAGTTATAAAGACACAGATCAGCAAAGATTCCTTGCTGAGATGCTACTCAGAAGGCAATGTTATATTAGTAGAAGGACCCAGTTGGAATTAAGGGTAGATACAGTCCAGATGAGAATTAGACTCCCAGGAGCAGCAGGTTAGGAGCAGACATAGTAAATTCCTGTCCATTTAATCAAGAGAACTTCAGGCAGAAGTGCAGTATAGCGTTTTTGATAATTCATTAAGCTGCAAATCAATTCCCTCCCTTCTCTGTAATCAGAAAACTTTTCTATTACTTACTCCAGAAAACTAAAGTCACCAGGTGTGATCTGCCTTACCTTCTTAGTAACTCTCACTCATGCAGCTCTACAAGCAACTGTCTATATTTCTCTGTCTCTCCACACATACACACACACACATGCACACACGTACACACACACACAGAGGAATCATTTTCTCCACTATGAGAAATTTAGGTGCAGCTTCTCTTATTCACAGCCAGCACTGCCACCTTTGTTGTTAAATCAGTGTCTTACATGTTTTCTGGTACCTCACTCCGTCAGTAATTCCCACTCCTGGTTAGTTGGTGCTCTTATGGTTTAGACTGCTCCAGCACTGAAAATTATTTCCCACAACCAGACAGTCCCTGTAGGCACCTTCCCATCTCTCTGCTTTCCTTTGCAGCTGTACTTTCTGAAAGATTAACTAACATTTCCTATTTCTAATTCCTCAGCTACTATTCCCTTCTTACCTCCTTAACCTTGTAATCTGATTTTAATTTCCACTGCTGTAGAGAAACTATGTTCACCAAAGCTGCCAGTATCTTCCTAATTGCCCAAGAAGGCAATCCCTTATTTACTTGGAACGTTGGTGCATGTGACATTATTGGCAATTTCATCCTCAAGTTTCCTTCTTCTCTTAAACTCTATAACTGCTCACTTTCCTCACATTTCGTATTTTCTCCGAGAATCCAATATTATTAATAGTGTCCTTTATGAAATCTTCTCCCATTAGGCCATGACTTCTGCCCTGTGCTCTTCTCATAAGCTCTCTTTAAAGAAATCTTTCCACTTTTGTATTTTTAGTGATTTATGCTACTGATAGATATCATACAATCGCAAACATTTACAGAACATAACTGTATGGCTTGATGGACTTTCACAGAGTCAATACACTCATTTGACCACCACTCCAGTGACAGAATATAACAGGCCCCCCACCCAGAAGTCCTTCTCTGCACCTGTGCAGTCCTCCCTCTCACAACCACCATGAACTGATGGTGCTATACTAACCTTAAATAGTACAGATCAGATGGAATAATTCAGCATGTGTTCTGGTGTGTCTGGCTTCTTTTGCACAATATTTGCTTAGTGAGATTCATCTATGCTTACGTGCATGACGGTATTTTGCTCATTTGACCACAAATAATTTTTACATTCTACTGCTGGTGAACATTGGTGTTTTTAGTTTTGTGCTACCATATCTGCTAGATATATTTCTAGGGGTAAAATTTCTGGATGATAGAAAATGCAGATATTCAGCTTAAGGGGACACTACCAAAGATTGTTTTAAAGTGGTTAAATGAATTTACACTCCCAACAGCAGTAAAAGTTCCAGTTGTTCCACATCCTTCCGGTACTTGGTATGGTCTCATTTTTTAATTTTAGCCATTTTGGTAGATACAAAGTTGTATGTCATTGAGGTTTTAAGTTGAAAATCCCCCAAAGACTCATGATATCAAGCACTCTATTTCATATGTTTATTGGCCTTTAAATATTCTCTTTTGTGCAGTGCCTGTTTAAGTCTTTTCCCTACTTTTTGATTGAATGTTCTGTCATTTAACGATTTATAAAAGTCCTTTTTATATCCAGAATATCAATTTTAGTCATATATATATTAAATATATAGAAAATTATTCATCCCATTCTCTGACATATATTTTAACTTTCTTAGTGATGTCCTTTGATAAATAAAAATTTTTAATGTGAATGTAGCCCAATTTACCAGTCTTTGCCTTTATGGAGAGTATGTCTTTGTGTCCTGTTCTGTTAGTGTTGATCAGAGCTGTCTTCCTTGACTCATTCTGATTCTTAAGTTAAATGTTTCTAAGAAATTTATAATTAAGTATTATTTGCCTTTAAGTATTATAGGTTTTTATAGATAATGCACCCCCATATTTCTACTTTGCTATGACTATTTTATTATAAATGGATGTTGAACATTTTCAAATGCTTTCTATGCTTCTATTAATATGATTGTGTACTTTTTCTTATTTTTTCTGATAATATGTGAATTATATTAATTGATTTTAAAATTTAAGCCAAAGCTTTTAAAGAACTTGGGTGTTGATACATTTTTTAAATATATCACTGAGTGTTATTTGAGATGGATACTTAGATCCCTGATTTTGAACTTTTCTTCTTTTCTCATATACGTATTGAAGGCTATAAATTTCTCTCAAAGCACTGTTTTATCTACATATCAATCAAGATTCCATCAGGAGGCAAAATTCACACAGCAATTTGCACAGAATTTTACTATAAAGAATTATTAATTAAAAGAAAGAATTATCTACCAACATATAAAGAGAACTCTTGGGCTGAGGCAGAACACTCAAGGAAGGAAAAAAATCTGGAAAAGCACCTTCCCTCCTCTACAGCTGTGATCCAGCCTTCATTAGAGCCACAGCCCATTGGATAGTAGGAGACTGAGTTGTCAGATTGGTGGAATTTACTGAGGAGCTGCTTTCTGGAATGCTAGGGGAAGCTGCCCATAGGAGCTATGTACTGAAAAAAAAAAGCTACCTGCAAGGGTGAAGTGCCTGGAAAGAGCCTAGGTGCTTGGGAAAGCTGTTCATGAAGAGGTACCACACTGTGGGACTCACTAGAGGGGAGCACCCCTGGTATCCTGTGCAGAGTTAGCATCCACCCATCTCAGGAACAGAAACAGGAAAAATCCTCCATTTCCTAAAATGTATCACCAGATCCCCCTACTAAAAGAGTTAGACCTAGTGCCAGTTGACAAAAGAGAAACACTTACAGGGTCCAGCAAGGCAAGGACAGTGGATTTGAAAGGCAATAAGTTAGTAACTGCCATAAGCTGCATCCTACAAATTATGGTATGTCAGATTTTATTATCATAATTTATTCTCTGATTTACATTATGGCTTCTTCTTTGACTGGTGGGTTTGTAGAAATATGTTGCTTAATTTCCAAACATTGGGGAGGATTTGTTGTTATTTAGTTTTTCCTGATTCTTGCTTTAATTTCATTGTTATGAGAGAACATATTTGGAATGATTTTAATATTTTGAATGTGGAGACTTGTTTTGTAGCCATAGGTATTATCAAATTGGTACTTGTTCCATGTATACTTAAAAAGAAGGTCTCTTCTATAATTTTTGGTTGCAATCTTATTTATTTATTAATATGGCCCCAAATTTATTAATTGTGTTGACCAGGTTCACCATATCCTTTGGATTTTTGTTTGATATTTTTGATAGACTCTGCTTGAGTCTATCAAAAATGTTGGCATGTTTGTGAATTACTCTATTTTTCAAATACTATTTTTGTCAATGTATCTAAAAATTTGTTTGTGCCTTCTACAGAAATAACCACATCCTCTGCAAAGAATGATAGTTGTATTTCTTTCTTTCTAACCCTCCTGCTTCTATTGTTTTCTGTTTGTTCTATTTCACAAGATAGAACTTTCAATATAATATGAAATAGAAAAGGTAGACATTCTTTTCTCTTTTATGATACTGAAGGTAACATTTCTAATGTTTTTCTATTTGTAATAATCTTTGCTCTAAAATTACATGAACATTTTATCAGATTATGAAAGATACTTTCTCCTTCTAATTTGCTAAGAGCTTTTGTTACAAATGAGTGTTGAAATTTTTCAAGACTCTATATATCAATTGAGATAATCATATAATTTTCTTTTTTCTGCTAATGTGAATTTTATTTATAAATTATCTAATGTTAAACAATCTTCACATGTCTTGATTAAATCTTTGTCATATTATATTACATACATTTTTATACAACCTTAGATTTGGTTTGTTAAAGTTACATTTAGGATTTTTCTTGTCTTCATTCATGAATGGAATGGGTTTTTTATTTAAGTTTCCTAATCTATTTGTCTGGTTTTGATATCAGAGTTTTAATGACTTTTAGAATGAGCTGGAAAGTATTCCATCTTTTTCTATTCACTGAAAGAATGTGTACAAAATTGGAACGATGCATCACTTAAAAGTTTAGTCATACTTTCTGGTAACGAATACTTCAATTTCTTCAATAGTTACCGGTTTACCTAGGCCTTTTATTTCTTCTGGACTCAATCTTGGTAAGTTACATTCATTTGGCTCAAATTTTAAAAATTGTTAGTATATAGTTGTCGATTTTATTATGTTATTACTTTTTTTAACGTCTAGTTGGTCTGTATCCTATTCCTCCTTCCAGTTATACTATTATTTAGCTGTGACTTTGCTCTTCTTTTCTTAATCAGCCTGTGGAATTAGTTTTATCAAAGAAGCAAATTATGGCAATGTGGATCTTCATTATATCTTTGCTTTGGTTTTTAAATTTCATTAATTTCTGCTCTTTTTTTAAATGTACTTTCTTTTACCTGTTTTTGGATTTTTTTTCCTCATTTTTTTCTAACTTCAGTTTTGATATGAAATGTCTACATTATCTTTCATTTCTAGGAATAATTAAATTTTATTATAATTTTTTTCTTTAACCCATCATCTACTTAGCAGTTCAGGTTGAATATCCCTTATCCAAAATACCTGGGATGAGCAGGTTTTTAGATTTTGGACTTTTTCAAATTTGGGAATATTTGTATATGCATAATGAGATATCTTGGGGATGAGATCCAAGTTTCAACATGAAATTCATTTATGTTTCATATACACATTCTATACATACGCTGAAGGTAATTTTATCAAATATTTTAAATAATTTTATGCATGAAGCAAGGCTTGCGTACCATCAGTAAGCAAGGGCGTCACTATCGCAGCCACCCATATGGACAATCTGTGGTTGTATGGCATCACCGTCATCCCTGACTCTGAATTTACATGCTACCAATAAGCAGTAATTTTCTTAAACGTATTCACATATAAGTACTTAACAGTAAGAAATATGGCATACCATTAATACAGTAAAAAAATAATATGTTCAGGCTAACTATGCAACACATTAGCAACACCAGATTACCTGTATAGATTTAGCGTCCCTGATCCAAAAATCTGAAATTCAAATTGGCAGGTGTGGAATTTTCCACTTGTGTCTTCCTGTCAGGGCTCAAAAACTTTTAAATTTTGGAGCATTTCAGATTATAGATTTTTGGATTAAGAACAATTAACCTATATATATTTTAATTTAGAAATATGTGGAAATTTTGAATTTATCTTTGAATTATTAACTTCCAATCTACTTGAATTGTGATTGAGAGATCATTTTCTATTTGATCTTGTTTTTACAAATGTGTTGAGCCTTTCTTTATTATGAATTTTTGTAAAAATTCAATGTATATTGAGAAAAATATGTATCTTCCAATGCTGGATGAACAATTCTATGAATATTTTTTATAAAAGGTCTGTTTTTTGTTTTTTCAACCTTCCATATTTTCTGGTGTTCTGTCTTCTTTACAGTTAACCTAAAATCTCCCACTAAGATTGCATTTTCTCCCTTTAGTGATAACATTTCTGCTTCATATATTTTGAAACTATTTTACTAGGAGCACACATGTTTAAGTGTTTATATATCTTAGTTAATTGAAACTTTTATTATTAGGTAATTATATTCTTGCCTAATATTAACATAATATTTTATATTGACATCGATATACTAGCTTTATTCTGAATAGTATTTGCCTGATATTGCTTTTTTTAAAAAATCCTTTTACTTTCAGTCTTTTGGTATTTTAAACAGAAAATATCTGGAATTTTTGTAGTCACCATTTTTTTCTTTTAATGACTGAGGTGAGTGCATTGATACTCACTGCAGTTTTTCTCTTATCTAACCGTTTTCTACCATTGTTGTTTATTTCAGTTGCACTTGTTTCATGTTCCTTTTGCTTGCATTTCTTTATCTTTTTTCTTATTATTAATTATTCTAGTTACATAATAGTTGCATATCTTTATAGGGTACATGTGATGTTTTGATACAGGCACACAATGTGAATTAATCCAACCAGGGCAATTGGAGTATTCATCGCCTCAGGCATTGATCATTTCCTTGTTGTGTTCAGAACATTCCAATTCCGTTCTTTTAGTTATTTAAAAGTATATCCTGGCTTACTTTTTATTATAGTCACTTTGTTGTGTTACCAAATATTGTTCATTCTATCTATCTAACTATATTTTTGCACCCATTAACCATCCTCACTTTGTCCCCCAATCCCTGCTACCCTTCCCAGCCTCTGGTAACCATCATTCTGCTCTCTGTCTCCAGATCAATTGTTGTTAATATTTAGCTCAACATATGAGTGAGAACATACAAGATATGTCTTTCTGTATTTGGCTTATTTCACTTCATGTAATGTTCTCCAGTTCCATCCATGTTGTTGCAAATGGCAGGATTTCATTCACTATATAATATTCTATTGTGCACATGCACCACAATTTCTTTATCCATTTATCTGTTGATAGGTACTTAGGTTGATTCTAAATCTTGGCTATTGTGAATAGTGCTGCAATAAACATGGGGAGTGAAGATATCTTTTCGATATACTGATTTCCCCTCCTTTGGATACATACCCAGCAGTGGGAGTGCTGGGTCATATGGTAATTCTATTTTTAGGTTTTTGAGGAACCTCAAAAACTATGGCCCAAGTCCAGGAATTACTCTTGTAGACTCCTGGTGGTACTGCCTTGCTGGACTTGGGTAAGATGGGAAAATTCCCTAAATTGCCAGGCAAATACTCTCACTAGCTTCCCTCACTCTCTATGCTGGATTGCTGGAGTTGGAGGAGGAGTGACATGGGCACTCCCTTATGGCCACCAGTGCCAGGTCACACCTGAAGCCAGCCTGGTGTCACTTAAAGCCCATGGTGACTGTTGCCTGGCTACCTCTGATGTATATTCAAAGCCCAAGGGCTCATTAGTCAGCAGGCTGTGAATCCTTCCGGGACTGGTCATTCCCTTCAGGGTGGCATGTTTCCTTCTGACCCAGGGGGGGTCCGGAAATGCCTTCCAGGAACTAAGGCCTGGATTCAGGGGCTTCAGGAGTCTGCTTGGTACTTTATTTTACTGTGGTTGAGCTGGTACCCAAGTTGCACAACAAAGTTCTCTGAACTTTTCCCTTTCCTTTCCCCCAAGTGTAGGAAGAGTCTCTGAGCTGCACTGCCTGGAGTTGGGGTGAGGGGGTGACACAGGCACTGGCTTGGCCGTCACTGATGATGTCTCACTGGGTCATGTGCACCCCAAGTCCACTGGCTCTGAACCAGCACAGCCACAGGAATTGCCCAAGGACTGCAGACTTTGTGGCCCAACTGCCTTACAAATTTAGTCAGGGTCTCAGGCTGCTTTTTGTCAGCCAGTGGTGGGGCTAGCGGGAACTCGGGTTTCTGGATGGAGGATTTCTCTCTGGCCGGGCTGGTCTAAATGCTCCCTCTGTGGGCACCAGCAGAATCCTGCCCTGTGCTGTGTTCCCCTGTGCCAGGGCAGCCCTGGGTTTCGATGCAAAGTCCCACAATCACTTCACTCTCCCTCCCCCCAGCACACAGATTCCCTCTCCACTGGCGCACTGGTGTGGCACTGCCAGGGGACGGGGGAGGGGTGGCGTAGGCCATGCAAGACTGTCTCTTCTGCCCTCTTCAGTGCCTCTTTCCTTGATCTAACACTAAAACCAGGTAATATAATTGCTTACCTGATTGTTGGTTTTTCTGAAGGTGTTTGCTTACGTGGATAGTTGTTGAATTTGGTGTTCGTGCAGAGGGACGACCGATCGCTGGAAGTTTCTATTCAGCCACCTTGCTGTGCCCCCTCTCCTTGTAACCTATTTTTACTTTTTAAAGTTTGATACCTATATCTTACACTAATGTAACTGGAACACTGGAATACTCTTACATTCCTTGATTTTCCTATAACCCCTACTCCCTTTCCTGTAGATACTATCTAGATTTCTATAATTTGGGCCAATATGAATTTTTTTTTTACTTTTTCTTTTACCTTGACTTTGTTTCAGCAACCACAGATTTTGACTACCTTCACTTTTTTTTTTTTCTTGACAAAGTACTTAAATAAGGGAAGACTCAACCAGGAAAGCTGTAGATAATGCTATAATTTAACTTTAAGAAGAATCCAGAACATGTGAGCATAGTAAATTTCCAGAAAGCAAAATATAGAAACAACTGAGGTAGATATGGTAATGTTCAGTTAACGCCTACCCATACGACTTTAACAACTACTTAACACCACTATGATAAACAAGAAATATAATGAGAAGATGCCAGGCCCAGAGCCTGATGCCAGAGAGAGTTGAAAGTTGTGTTAGCCAAGGCAGTGAACTTGATAAGTAGAAATAGCTGGACAAAGTAAAAGCCACTTGGGTGTTTTTAGTGTTCAAAGAGAGAAGCTAAAAATATTCTAGCTAGGATTTTGTCCTCTGTACTCTTATCAGCATCTAAGTAGAAGCTGAAAAAAGTTAAAGAAAATTATAAAAATTATCTAGTCTGGACCTAATGGAAGAAAGGAAACTCAACAAAGTTTATGGAAGGTGCTTATTTGTTCTACCTGGTACATTCTTAAAATAATTGCTATATCAGAAAAATACATAAATATTTATACTAAGTAGCATTTATTGAGACTGGTTTTTGTTAATTTTTCTTCCCCAAATTAGTTTAACTGTTATACCTCTAGAACTCTCGTGAGGTTCCATTTATTACTTAGTACCCAGTCACTGACAGAAATGCGACTAGTTCTCAAGATATTTTGGCAAAAGATGCATGGCAATGAAGAGTAGTAACTACTGTGAGAGCCATTGTGGCAGCATTGTAGCTGGCTGCAGAGCCAATCTAGAAAGTAGCCAACATGATGTGATGCACCAGAACTTACTTAAATAAAATTTCCATTCATTCACTAAGTATTTTTGAATATATCTTATGTGCAAGACAAGGTGAGTCATGAACCCTTTGAATGCCACAATAGTTGATATTGACATCATTTTTAAACTATAAAATATTATCTGGCCTTTATCTCAAAAAGGGATCACATTAAGTTACTATACAGCATTTATAGATCTTTGTAAAATAAGTCTATTAGATCAGCATCTCTCAAACTTTAATGTACATACAAATCGTCTGGGAATCTTGCTAAAATGCGGATTTTGATTCAGTAGATCTGAAATGGGAGCTAAGAGTCTTCATTTCTTAAGTAGTTCATTTTCTATAGGTTCACAGACATACCAAGTAGCACGTGGGTGTCCTGTATACAGCCTCGTGAGACTGAAGAGGGGTAGAAAGGTGAGCATCAGGTATACAAATTCCTGGGAAGAGCAGTCTTAGATGGGGCCTTTCAGGTTCAATCTGTGGGATCCTAAAAACCTGAAGGATAGATTAAAAAAAAAGACAACTAAAAACAAAAATGGATGAGAAAGTTGGGAATAAATTTTTTCTAATTTTAATTTTTCTTAGGAACAGGCCTGAGCAATACCCTAATTACACCTGGGGAACTGAGACCCCTGTAAGTAGCCCTATGTAGGCTATACTTTAGAAGAGTCCAATGTGGCCCTTCTCTGGCCATGACTTTCCCTGTGGTGTGAGAAGAGCTTAGGGCCAACAGGATGTGCTTCCTGGAGCCCACACCTCCTTCTTCCAGACCACGTGCATTCTTCTTTCCCCAAATGCCCCACAGCCCACTTCTAGGACCTACATAGACATCATTCTCAGAATGTCTTCCCCAGGGCAATCCGTGCCACCCACATGAACCAGCCAAAGGTAAGTTGCTTAGTAGTTGATGGGATTGATGATGAGGGGCTGGTGCTTGGTATAGCCACATAGCTGAGACTCCTTGCAGCATGGGACTAAAGGGTGGCTTAGCAGAAAAAGAAGGGCAGTGGGCTAGGGTCTTCCACTTGTACACTTGACCTGGGCCCCACAAATGGTAAAGATGGGCCTGTATCTGTGTGGGAATTTTCAGTGTTTCTGATTGCTTTGATTTTGTTTGGTTTATCTGAAACTGCTGTTGAAACAGCTGGAACCTAGACGTGCCTCCATGTTCAGTTTCTGGAAGCATCCTTTGTTCCGGAAGTTCTCCTTCTTCAAGTCTGAAACATCTTATTATAAATGAACTTCTATATGTTCAAGTACAGGTACAAGAAAGAGTTATGGTAGAGAGGGTCAGAGGGCTCTGAAAGTGGGGGAAGGAGCTGGAAAGACTTTGGGAACATAGGGAAGATAAAGACAAATGGTATGTCTTATTTACTGTGAATCATAAATGTCAAGCACAGAGCCTGGCACATGGTTTATGGCCATGGTTTATTGCTCACCTTCTGATGAGTGAATGAACTGATGAGAAAGGAGCTCCTGAAACAAAACTCTTGGCTTTCCTTTCACCATCTCATCTTCCACGCCCCACGTCAAACTAAAGCTCAGCTTTGACAATACCAGCTGATGGGGAGGCCCCTCTGTGAGTATTTGGTCAGATTTGGGTAGGGATGAAAAGGTAACAGTAAGATCCCCTAGTCTGGTGACTACAGTGAGAGAATTTTCTTAAGTACTTTAAAGAGCATAGGACTTAGAATAAGATTATGGATTCTAGCCCTGGCTCTGCCACAAGTTAGGTGTCAGATCTTGGAGAGTCATTAGATTTTACTTTCTTTAGATAAAAAATGAGAACTATAGTAATTGGTCCCTATACTAGAGAAAATGAATAAAAAACAATTCTTTGAAACAATGTAATGCTATAAAATACTAGGTATTAATTTTAATTATATTTAGTACAAAATTAAAATCTTCAGTTCCTCTGTGTCTATATTTGGATAGGATGTTTAAGATAGAAATAAATCCTGGAATAATATTATTACATGGAACCTCATAGACACAAATAAGAACCTATAAAGTCCCTGGAATTTGGTCTGATTTGACTTATTTCAAATAGAGCCATACAGATATGGTGAACAAAGCCTACACGTTTTCTAACTTGTGGATTAATTATTGAATGGAGACTGAGCTCAGAAAGCAAGCTAGGTGTAAATGGAGTTAAGTCAGACCAGCCCTAGGGATATTGCTGAAGGGGCCCAGGGGAAATTTTATCTCAAAATATGGTACCCTGGTATGCTGACTATTTTAAATTAAAGATCCTTGAATGTCAGCAGATGCTGGAAGAGGATCCACTCTACTATTCACTTATTTACCTTAAGACTAGACCCACCAGAGAGAACACAATTGCCTTCCATCCCCTCCCTGAAATTCTGTTATCTATCACAGAAAAAAAATTGACGAATCTGAAGAAAGAAACCACACCTGGATGGACTTTTTCACAAGGTGTCTGCCTCCTGGGTCCATTCAAATTCCAAGGAGAATCACTTAATTTCTGCCTCTAAGTTTATTCATTCTTCCTAATAATCATTTACTACCCCTTGAAAGAATTGCCTACATTTTCTATCTCCCCCACCCCCATGAAGAAGGGTATATAAGCATCTGTACCTCATGGGGTTAATAGGTACTCATTCTCCTGCAATGCCCCCATGCTATGCATGTTAAGTAAATCTGTATGCCTTTTCTTCTACTATTAATAATTTGTCTATTGTAAGTTCATTCTCAGTGACTCTTCAGAGGGCAGAGGGGAAGATTTCCCTTGGCCCATACAATGCAATTATAAAGGGACACATTTTTTTCTAAATATAGATTCATAACTTTACAATGTGATTCCGTGTTTGCCAGATATATTAAATTTCTACCAAATTGGCCAGATCTTATTATTGTGAAGTTCAAAGAATACTGCTCAAACTATCAGGAGACTTGAATTCAAATCCTGACTGTCCCCTTTACCAGTTTCTCAGTCTTTTTATAAGGCAAATTGCTTAGTTCCTTTTACTTTCATTTCCCCATCAGCAAAACAAGAATTATAATAAAACCTGCCATGTTTTTCCTACAGTGCTATTGCAAGAAAAGAAGGAGAGACAGGGAGAAAGAAAAACAGAAAGAGATAGAGAGAGATGGAGACTGGTAAATATACCTTGAAACAGGCAAGTCCCTCTACACATGTTAGCCATCAGTAACTGTTTTCTAAATTCTAAGCTCAGAAATAGTTATCATTTTGCTCCATTTTCTTTCATCTGGCTTCTTGTGGGACTGATGACCCCCAAGAACCAAATGACTGGCTGAACTTGCTAGTGTCTCTGGAAGAAAGAAAAGACGGCTGATGTACTTGGGCCAATCCCATTATTGTTACATGACTATACATCCTGAATAGACTGAAGGTTATATGGATCAAGTTAACCTAATCTTTGGGAAATCAACATGTAATTTTATCCTATCTGGATTCCTTTGTAGTCCTTTTCTTACCTGAGAAACAGTGGCTAGCTGAGACTAGGGTGTGCTTAATAATAGCAACCAAATTTAAGGAGTTCATGAATTTGAGTAAAATACTAAATAAATTGCATCAGCAACAATTCCTTCTGAAACTAACATATGCCAAAACTGTGAATGGGTACACACTTTTAACTAGAAAGCCTGGTATTGATTTTGCTTCCCTGATGCAACTACAAATATTTAATTATCTACAGTCGTGAACAGCATTTGGGATAGAAATTTTGATGCTTGTGTGATGTAGTTCCAACAGTCATATCCAGAAATAAATATCCGGGTGAGTTAAATTAATGTCTTTGTGCACACACATGTATACACAGACACACACACACATATTTACACGTTTGTGTCTATAGATAGCAAGTTCACATTTATTCATAATTAAATATTTACGTATACCTTAGACAACTTCATCTTCCTATCATTGAATTATTTTTTTCTCCTTGAAAACCCTGCTCTCCTAAAAGATTTGGATTTCTACAGTGACACAATTAGCAAAACTAAAAGAGACTCTAAAGTAATCTCAAATTTCTCACTCCCTGCCCTCGTCCTGCCAGTTTAGCTAGGGAACACAAACAAGAACAGTGAACCAGGAGCCAAAGGAGTCTGTGGTCACTATCATTTCTTTGTATTTTTCATGCTAATTCTGTTCTTTCTGTAGTTGGATGATTTGGGATCTCAGATCTAGGGGTGAAAATTATTACAATTGCATTAAGGGTTGGCTCCCACATTTCACTGTCTTTTTACTTGCATGGTCATTTAAAAGACATTTGTAGATTTTGACAAAGCATCGATGCCTCTCAATAAGAATAATGTGCACATTCAAATGGAGCCTGGCTTCTCAATAAATCTGAATCCAGGCTAAGCCTTTGCCAGAGCATTTTCCCGAGATTCGCTGCAGAACACTGCCATCAAGTGTGGAATTGTCAAGGCAGTTTCTAGAGGTAGTTTCAGTGTAGACATGGTATTAAAGGGGTGGTCTGCTAGAACACTCACACTCAGATATGTTTTTTGTTTTTAATTTTGTGACAAGTTCTCAGCAGATACCTAATGCCTTTTAAAATTTTTCAGAGAATTTTGCTTTGATACAGCCCTTTTAACCTTTATAGCAAAATAGAAATATGTCACATCAAAAGCAGGAAAGACTTGAAGACTATGACTTTGCTATTTATTCAGGTTGAAGCAAGGAAGAAACAGACATGAATGGCCACCTTGTATTGCCTTTTATGTGAGTGCCCCAAATTATTCTGCTCAATTTTGTATTAGGAGAAACCTCTACTTTTTAGTTTCTCAGCTAAACTTGGATTAATTAAAAAACAAACAAACAAACAAAACCTGCCTTTGTTGTTTTTACAAATGTAATCTATGTATGTAAACAAACCCACATTATCTTCTAAAATGTGCTGAATAGATTGCCTGGCACAGAGTAAACACTCAAAAACTATATATTGAATGAATGTAAAATTAAGGAATAAAATTCAGCCTGTCATTCAAAATACAACAAAGTATTCCTCCAGCACAGCACCTTTCCAACCACACGTATTGTACTCTCCTCAACAGATAAAACTTGTACTCCAACCAATATAGAAAGATCAAAAAAAATTTTGTTTTCTTATTTCACTGACTTTTAAAAATGTCATTTCCTTTATCTACTATATTCTATAGCCTTAACTTTACCAGTAAATATAACCTGGAAATATGCCTTAGAAGACCACCCATTCTCCCATGCCTAACTCAAATTTCTTAATACTGAATCTGAGTTAATCCTCATGTCTGATCACCTCCAGCACTGAGTCTCAATCTCACATCTGAAATACATTCCCATCTTTGTAAATGTCAATGTCTAAAAGCATTTTGAGACAGGGCTTATATTTCATATTTTAATTTCTCAAAACCAACACATCTCCCATTGGCTACCCTGGAGAAGTGATGGCTGTCTGTGACCCTAGACATCGGCAGCCCCATCCAATTCACTCAGTATGCTCCACCTCTCTGTCAGTGGTCTCAACTTGCAAATTCCACCAATTTATAGCAAAATATCCCAGACATCTAGAAGTCTAGTAGTGATATGCAAAGAAGAGGGTGGCTGTAATCTGCACAAGATCTCCATCTGAACCAAAACCAAATACTCTGGCTGTTATGTTACAGCCATAAATCTATTCATTCTTCTTGAATATGTCATTTTCCAAAAGACTTTGAGATGCCTGCAAGTAAGGCATACATGAACAAGTTGTTTGCACTATGAGTACTTAGTTAATGGAAACTGAGTTCAAATAGGCTATGTGTCACATGACATAGGACGTTTTTAATGAAAGTATAGATTTTTGCTCAGAGAAGGCAATGAGCATGAAGCAAATTAGGGCATTAGTCAGTATACCATGTGGTCAGTCTTATATACTGGTTGCATGTGTTCAAAAAGTTGGAAGTTTGCAATGTTCAATTAAATTTCAGTCTAATATTTTAAGTATTTTTTATGAAAGGAACACAAAGTTTTACCACTATCTCCAACAGATAACAGTATGACATCTGCTCAGATGATAGCACAAAGTCATGATGACAGGCTCTATGCTAAGTGCTTCACACACACTAGACTCCCCAACAGTAGGTAGGTAAAATTGTCCACATGTTATAGATGAGGTCAGCTAGTTTTAGCTACTTGTGCAAGTACACATTAGATGTTAGTATAGCCATGATTCAAACTTAGGCCTGTCTGATTCTGCTACATATGCTTTAAGCATTCAATATAATAATATAAAGGATCACTAAAGTGCTTAAGTATAAGTTGAATTGTTTGGTTTGCTATAGATAAGGATGACGATTATTAAAGATTGACTATTGGCTTGGGTACAGGATTTGCTAATGGTAGTCTCTTCTCATTTTCTTCCATTGGTGTGAAATGCATACGCACATTCCAATCTAGAAATCCAAATCTTGAATGCCCTTTGAAATATGGCTCAAATATTTCTTCCTGTAAATTATCTTTACTACATATTCTCATATCATTTTGAATATTCTGATACTTCAAATTTCATAAATTCTTAGATTATCTATTTACAGTTATATTTTCTATATGTATTGTAAAATGTTCCTTATTTGGTTCGTGGATATCAGTCTTTCATGAAGTTGCAAGTTCCCTGAGTAAAGGAATCAAGTCTCATTAAAACTTCCATCCACTATTCATTTCTACCTATAACCCAACACACTAACTTATAGAGTTGCTGTTGGAGAGTTTCCTGAGTTGACTAATATTTAATTCCAGATGACTGAGAATGTTTTATGAGTGAAAGAAATGATCACAAAGCTATGAGTTCTAGTCACATTCTCTGAGTCACATTCCTTTTAATAAGCTACATTTTGATAAATATTAGCATATACTTGGATTTTAATAAAGGAGCCTGTCATATAAGGATTATAAGAAAAATGTGTTCCTATGATTCGGGAGATAAGAAACAGTCAAAAAATAACATAGTAACTAAGCAATGAATTTAGATTATAGAGACCACTTGGCAAGCAGTGTCTTGCAATAGGAAAAGCGTGGGTCTAGAAGCTAAAGGATTTGGGTTGTATTTTCTGTTTTCTTATCGTCAAGGTGGAATGTGGATCTTCTCTCTTAATCTCTTGACTTCATTTTCCTCACCCATAAGGATATTATGTATGCCCAACCTATCTCATGGGTGATGAAGAATAAATGTGATATACGATGAAGAGAATTAAAAGTTTCATGTCAACATAAAGACTTAATAACTCTTAAAAGCACACATTGTTTAACAGTAGAATAGCTGGCTTTTTTTCTCTTCCTGGGTTATGCGTGCAGTCTTGCCACTCAGCAGCCGGTCTGGGTTGTGGCATGGCTGTTCTAAAGGAGTCTCAGTCCATAGCACTGCCAGTGCACTATTCACTGATTAAGTGGCTCTTAAGCTCTGTGGGCTAAGAATTGCTGTTCCATTGTATCCTATCGGTTGTCTAGCAGGCATCTAAGAAAAAATGTTGGAAGCACAGATCTCCATAGATAGGCTGAGTGGAAAAGGCTTGAAAAAATAACAAAGTTAATTATTTGAGGATATCTTAGAAATGTCATTTTGCCCAATACAAGCAATGCCATGATCCATTTTCAGTGTAAATATGTATATATGTAGTATGTATATATTTAATTAGCATGGTCTTCTACAATGTGCTAATAAAACTGAGTCTTATGGTAAGATTAATCCCTAGAATTAACATCTGCCTTGCAGAATCAATATGATTTGGGGGATGAAATCTAGGACTTATACTAACTGCTACTTTGGACTACATATAGGTCTATGTGGTCTATGAACTAAAAAGTCACTTCTAGCAGTGAAGGAATAAACTCTCAAATAGTCTCACCCCATGCCCTACCCACTGCTTCATGCTGGCCGGGGATTTCAGGGACAATTCAAAATGAATGAGCAATAGCCCCAAGTGGAAAACACTTGTAAAGTCAATTCTTCTCTGCCCCAAACCTTACTTTCCTGAATGCACAAAAGACCAAGAAAACACTAGGTTCAAGGAGAGACAGAGCTCTTTTATATATGGAAACTAAATTTAGCAATATATTAGAGGCCTCAGTCATGATTTACTGTGGTTAGTGGACTATCAATATCCAGTGCAAGTAGAATCTATTCCAGTGGCATCCATGAGACTCTGGTCTGTATGACTTGAGACTGCTCACTTCCCCCTCTGTAGTCCCATGGGTTGTAATTCTGCCCTGCCCTGCTGCCTAGCCACCCTTTGCCTTGGTGGCCAATCTTGATTTCTGTTCCTCCAAGCTGCTGGCCGGAATTCTTCAACCTGGACAGTTCATCCTGTAACTGCAACTCTCTAGCCTAACTAAGAAAATACCTGCTGCTATGCTTGCATTTAAGCTTAGTTAATGTGGATACTGATGTCAATTTGGATCCCATCCAAAGCCCTTGAACATTGCAAATAAGTCTAACTGTTCCTCATTTTGATGATTTCTGCCCAACTGCCATGTAAGTTAATTTAACCTTAACTACTTTTTTCAGCTTACTCCCATTTCCCAGACAACTCATTCTTTTGGTCTCAGCGTTCTTGTGTACATGTTCTTATTTAGGAAATAATGTAAACTTCATTGTTTGTGCTGAGTGATTATATACTTGTTTGCTCACAGCCAGGCTCTGCTATGATACCTTCTCTGCCCAGTTCCTGATGATAATTTTCCTCCTCTGAACTCCTTTACCGTCAACCATCCATACCATTCACTTGAGACGTAAATATTCCATTTATCACTATTAACTTTTGTGGCAGCTAGGACCTCTGTATTTTAGGCTTCTAAAGTACAAGTACTATAATTCATTACTCTTTCTGTATCACATTATGCTTTGTAATACCTTGCTCATTTTATGTGTAACAAATATGTTGATGATGGTGATGATGAACATTGGGCTTTTCTCTTAAAAACTTCTTAAATTCTGCCTCTACTTTCTATACGTACTATTTTACTTTTTATATTCCTTGTCCGTGGCTCCATTTCTTCCCCACTCTTCCCTGTGAACCAATATGATTTGGATTGCATAATCTTAATGAAAACTCAAGTTACAAACAAAGTTGAAAATGGAAATGATTAAAATTTAGTGTGTTTGGGTCAGATACTTCGATCATCTGATTACCCAAATCAGATGACCACACGGCTAATTTCATCATCTTGACAACATCAGTCTTTAAAATGACTCATCTTGCAGTGCTGATCTCCACGGCACTGAGTAAACATAATCACAACTGCTGGATTTGATAATGATGTGAGCTCAGACTCTTATCATTTAAATCAAGTCTATGCAAATAAAATCAAATAAGTAATTTGAGACAATCCAAAATTTTGTGTTGTCGGCTGGAGGGTGAAGGTAGAAGCTCTGCAAATTAATTTTAACTTCATTCATCCTTTCCAAGTATCTTCAAAAATGTTACAATAAAAATCCAATTGCTATTACTATCATCTACATTGGACACGTGGAGAAACTGAAACCCAGAGAAGATAAAGGAGTTTCCTAAATTTATGCAACTGATGATTCAAGTAATTAGGACTAGAACATCTGCCGAGATGATTCCAATTGCACCGCACTACCTCTGACACCTCAATCATCAGGCCACAGAAATGAAGACCTTTCCAAGTTATTATGGTAGGATCCTTCTCTTTCAAACTGCATTGCTGATTTAGTCCTTACTTTAATCTGTCTGAGCAGGGGTGAAAAGAGGGTTGGGCTAGTTTCTTTTCTTCCAAAATGGTTTCCTAAAATCTTGACATCTGCCAAAAGTTTGGACTGAGAAGAAACCTTTAAAAGCTCTAAACTTTGATTTCTAATATTTCTTTGAAACTTAGCTGTGACATGATTTCTCAGGAGTCCTAGCCACCTGCCAAGTTTGAAGTGTTTTTGTTCAGCTGTTTTTAACTTACTGCCGAGAGAGTTCTTAATTTTAATAAAATGGAAAATTGTATTTTTCCATTGGCCTATAACTCCAAAACAACTAAATGGGTGTGCTATGTAAAAAAAGAAAGAAAGAAAAAGGCAAAAACCAGATGCAGCATGATTATTATATAATTTGGCATATAAATCATTCATTTGAAAAAGTGACATAGAAATGTTGGGCAAAAGACAAAGACCACTGTCCCTCAACCAACCCAAAATGATTTAGTGAGTGCTGATAATTTATGTAGTCAGTATTTGGTGCTATTTAGGAAATGATGTGCGAAGATACTGCCCATTCCTTAGGGGGACAAAGTCTTCTAATTAATATAATTACATCCTTGAGTAGAACAGTTTAAATCAAAAAAGTAAAACATCCAAGTAGCTGTAACGTTTTTATAAACATTGTTTTATATACAGACATTATCTATGTACACTAGGAAGTAGGAGCCAATAAAATATCCACTAAGGCAATTTCTTCTTGTTTATTAAGTGGTGTTAAAAACTAAAACCAGTATTTGTGAACCTGCATAACCCATATGGCTTTTGAAAGGAAGACAAGTTAATAAATAATTTTTCCTCTTCTCTATCAGTTTCTTTTTCAATTTTCTGACACAGTAGCCAATTTCAGTCTTGCCAATTAGATAGACACAATTGTAAAGACAACAAAATTATATTACTTCAGCCTGTATCTGTGATCTTAGTTGAAACCACAGGCTATATAGGTATTGAAGAATGTCAAAACACCTAGAGAGAACAAGATGCTAGAGTAAGTGTTTTGCTTTGTTGTCCCATCAGTCAACATATTTAAGCCATTTGGTATATGGAGACACTGCCATAGTGTTAGACAGTTGAGTAATTCTACCAAATTCTTGTTGGAACACTATCTTGTTCTCAAAAGACAATTGAAGATTTAGGTCATGAGTCACTTTTTTTCTTGTTTTCTGAAAAACGGTTTATTTCCCACTTCTGACTCAACAGAATAGAAAGTTGTCCCATGACTGACTCCTACATTATCACAAATAAATGTTGCAAATCACAAACACTTCTCTAGAAAGTAGGAGACATTTATTTTGCAATAACGTAGTGATTTTTGTCTCCATTATTCAAGATGATTGATGTAAATGTAATCATTCTGTCTCTTAGATATTGGTAAAATAGAGTGATGATTGTTGGCTCTGCAATAAGAGACCAGCTGTACTAGATGCTTGGAGGAATTGAAGGTTGGCATGTTCACAGCATGAGATAAAAGATTACAATTATTCAGTTAGTTTATGAAAGATATGGTTAAACCAGAAAAGTCAGGTCTAATATTTTACTTCAAATCATGAAATATCTGGATTGATTGCCAGAATTAGAAAAGATCAACTTTAAAAATATTCAAGTGGTGGCTGGGTGTGGTGGCTCATGCCTGTAATCCCAGGATTTTGGAAGGCATAAGCAGGAGGATAGCTTGAGGCCAAGAGATCAACACCAGCCTGGGCAACATAGCAAGACTCTGCCTCTACAGAAAAAATTTTAAATTAGCTGGGCATGGTGGCATGCACCTGTATCCCCAGCTACTTGGGAGGTTGAGGTGGGAGGACCGCTTGAGCACAGGAGTTTGAGGCTGCAGTGAGCTAGGATTGCACCACTACACTCCAGACTGAGCAACAGAGTGAGAGCTCATCTCCAAAAAAAAAAAAATATATATATATATTCAAGGGGTGTACTTACGAGGTTTTGGTGTTTTTATCTCCATGTGTACTTAGATTACCTAGACTAGAATCCCTTCTCTCCTCCTGGCCCTCCATCTGATTGCTATGCCATGCTTTTGGGTCTGGGTTAAAGCCTAGCTCCTCCAACCTGAGCTAGGATTCAGACAGCCTATGATCTTCTTAGTGTCTCATCTTCTTACCCATCGAAGAAACGTGTAATGTGCGTATACTTAGTGCCAAGGACTATGCAAAGTGATGCAATCCAAACATAAACTAAAACATGATTATACTTTCTAGAAAATCACAAAAATAATACTCAATGAATAAATAAATAAATAAATAAATAATACGTCCATGTCAAGATGGTTGTGGAACGAACACTTTGTTTCTTCCTGAATTCGTCCCTGAGCCCACACAAGGGAGACTTTTTACCAACACTCCTTTCCTCTCCGAGCTGTGTCAGAGGAGCAAGTGTGTTCCTCTTGTTCATTCCTCACTTTGCACACAGGGAGAAGTTGCTACCCCACACAGGAGCCTGCCACGCTACAATTCTTAATAAAAGCCACTTGATCAAGATCAAATAACACAGCCCGTGCTTGACTTCTGCATGTGTGCACTGTCTTGCAATCTCTTCCTCTTCCTCTCTTCTTCCTTTCTTTCTCCTTCCTGCCATTGGAAGCATGACTTTTTTTTAATCAGTTGATGAGCTGATTTTTAAATTAACATTCTAACAGTAGAAGGTTAAGATCTAGAGAACACTTTGGCTATAAAGAAGGAATATGATCCAGTGAAGACATTTCTTAAATTTTTAATTTATTTTTTATTGACAGCAAATATACATATATAATTTATCATCTTCACTATATTTAAGTATGCAGGTCAGTGGCAATAAGAACATTTATGTTCTTTGTATTTCTATTTAACACTCTTTCCCTGCTTCCTTTCCCTCCTGTGGTAACCTCCATTTTACTCTTTTTCTTTGTAGGGTACACTTTTATAGCACCACATATGAGGGAGAAAATGTGATATTTGTCTTTCTGTACTTGCCTTATTTTACTTAACATAATGGCCTTCAGTTTTGTTGCTACAAAAGACAGGATTTCATTCTTTTTTATGCCTGAATAATATTCCATTGTGTATATATACTATATTTTTTTGTCCATTCCTCTATTGATGGGCACTTAAGTTGATTTCATATTTTGGCTATTGTGGATAGTGCTGCAATAAACATGGGAGTGAAGATATCTCTTTGATGTATTGGTTTCCTTACTTTGGGATATATACACAGTAATGGAATTGCTGGGTCATATGGTAGTTTATTTTTAGTGTTTTGATGAATTTCCATGCTGTTCACCATAGTGGCTGTATTAATTTGCATTCCCACCAACAATGGTCCAGAGTTCCCCTTTCTCTACATGCTCACTAGCATCTGTTATTGCCTGTCTTTTTGATTCAAGGCATTTTAACTGGAGTGAGGTGATATTGCATTGTGGTTTTGATTTGCATTTCTCCAATGAGTAGTGATGTTGAACATTTTTTCATTGACTTCTTGGCCATTAGCATGTCTTCTTTTGAGAAATGTCTGCTCAGATCTTTTGCCCATTTTTTAATCAGAGTATTTGGTTTTTTGCTATTGAGTTGCTGGAGCTCCTTATATATTCTGTTTATTAATCCCTTATCAGATGGATAATTTGCAAATATTTTCTCCCATTCTATGGGCTGTCCCTTCACTTTGTTGATCATTTCCTTTGCTGTTCAGAGCTTTTTTATTTAATATAATTTCAATTATCTGTTTTTGCTTTAGTTGCCTGTGCTTTTTAGGTTGTACATGAAAATTTTTTTTGCCCAGACCAATGTCCTTAAGCATTTCCCCAATGTTTTCTTAGTAGTTTCATAGTTTCAGGTCTTAGATTCAAACCTTTAACCCATTTTCATTTGACTGTTGTGTACCATGAGAGATAAGGATCTACTTTCATTCTTCATGTGTAGTTATCCAGTTTTCTAGCACTATTTATTGAAAAAATTGTTTTCCCCATTATATGTTTTTGGCACCTTTGTTGAAGATGAGTTAGTTGTAAATGTGTGAATTTATATCTGGGTTCTCTGTTCTATTCCATTGGCCTATGTGTCTGTTTTTATGTCACTATTATACTATTTTGATTATTATAGCTTTGTAGTAAATTTTGAAGTCAGATAGTGTGATGCCTTCAGCTTTATTCTTTTTCTCAGGATATTGCTTTGACTATATGGGTTCTTTAGTGGTTCTATATAAATTTTATGTTTTTTTTCTATTTTTGTGAAGAATGTCATTGATATTTTGATAGGGATTGCACTGAATCTGTAAATTGCTTTGGGTAATATTGCCATTTTAACAATATTAATTCTTCCAATCCATGAGCATAGAATATCATTTTACTTCCAAAGGAGCTATAGTAGTTTAGTACATAGTTTAGTGGTAAATAGTTTTAAAAGTTATCTTTTGTAGATATAAAATTAATCTAAAACATCTTAGCAGTTGTAAATGAACTAGAGAAGAGAGATGAAGCAAGCATGATTTAGCAGACATGAGATGCAAGGAGGGCCTGAAATGAAAGGTATAATTTAAATAGGTAGAAAGGAAACAAATTCAGGACGAGGATCATAAGAGAAATAGTTATAAATTCTGGAGGTAGTAAATTGTATTCTTTATTAAAGTGAAGAGCTATACTGCTTTGGGGTAATTGTTTTTATCATTATTATTTCACAATCATCATCATTACTGTATATCCACATTTATGCAAATTGAAAGGTTACAGCAAATTATTTTCATTAGTTCATCTTTTATGGCTGTCTTACTAAATACATTTCTTTAACGGGGTCTCAGACCTGCCATTTCCCTCTCCTGTGACCCTCTATCCTTTGGAATAGAGCAATTCAGGTAATTGAAACATCAAACTCACAACCTGCTGTCTTCCCCTTACTTTGAAGTCTGAAAAGCCACCATAAAATAAAGATGTATTTGTTTGCCCACCTGAGTGTGGAACTCTCTCCTTTCTTTTCACTTAAATTTTAGACTTACTCTTCCATTCTTTGTGGCCCCTTGTAAACATAATTTAGAATGCATCTCTTTTTAAAAAATGGAATTCAGTTTTAAAAGAAACTTTCAGGTTTTTTTTTTTCCCAATAACTCCTCTCCCTCTTTCCTTGGTGCCATGAACATTCTTAATGTGCTCAAAGCCAGAACCTAAGGGGCACCAGATACTATCCTAACATTTAGAAATATCAGGGCAAGGTTTCCCTGGAAACCACATGCACATAAAAACCATGCAGAGCAGACATAGTTTCATCTCTGGTTACATTTTATATTGAAGAGAGAAATCACCCTGGTTTACCTTTTGTTATGGAGGTGAGATTCAGGGCAGAAAGCTTTGGAGGTTATTTTATTGGGTTTCAACATCTATCAGACCAATCAAGGAGTTATAGTTATTGGATGAAAAATAAAACTAAATATGGGCTAAGTCACATATAAGCCCGGAAATGAATTAAAAGCCCAGGCTTGCCTTTTCTCTTTCCTTATGTGGTAAGAATGACAGATAACAGCATGGAAGGGTGTCCTGGGTGGCCTCCCCATCGCTGGTGAAGGAGGAGAGCATGGTGAATTCTAGAGAGGAAAATAAAAGATTAATTATCTGTAGTGTACACTATGATGGTCAGTTTGGAGGAAGATGCCCACCAAGCATCTTTTACTGCTGAGAGAATAGAGGAAGCATACTTTATATCATATTGATTTTCCATGAAGGCACAATAATAATCAGAAGATAATAATGTCTTTCCATTAACTCATGTATATTATAAATATAAGCTTATTGCTCTATAACTTCTTAGAATGGCTATGTGGTGATGACAAGGCTTTAGACAGGTTCATATTGTCTTGTTGTCTGAATGTCCCATCACAGAGTCTATGATTCCACATTACACATTATACAGATGTTTCATACAATGTATTAGTTAGCATGTGCTTTCATTTAAAAGTAGGACAAATGTTTCCCTTTCATGCATAAAAGCCTTGGGCCTAACTCAAATGGATATTTTTTAAGCCAACCTGGTGACATGGTAATACATAAAATTATAGAGAGTACATAGTATTTTTTCAAAAGCTTAGAATTTATATTCCCTTTCCTGGAGTACAACAATAACCCTAAAAAGAAACAAGAAAACTATTCTTTCTCTCTAGGGAATTCCAAGTTTTTGGCAGAGGGAAAGTGCGTATTAAAGAAACACAGGGATAAATGTCATCTCCAGTCTGAAATTACTCAATATCCCTGCTTTCCCCAAATTACCAAAGACTCATGCTGCAGAAGGGCTAAGGGAAAGAATCCTCATCTTCTATAGACTTATCCACAGAGCAGATGTCAGGTCCCACCTCAGTCTTGTTGTCTGAATTAAGGTCATTTGTTTCCTTTAGTTGTTCACAACAAAACTCAACATGGTTCCTAACGGTACAGTTTAAAGTTGAGCTGTTCTAGTTAATTTTCAGTAGAACCGTTGTCTCTCCCATATAAACCCGCTTTCCAACGCACTATTATTTTTGTAAGAATTTGGAGAATTGACAGAAGAAATATAAGCAGAGAAGACATTCCATACTCTGCCCAATCCCTTGTATATCTTACAAAAGGTTGTCTTTATTTCACACAAACTAGCTTAGTCATATACTTTATATTCTAGCCTTCTCATCATTCCACATTACTGAACATTGAAATAACATATCATTAGCATGCATCCTTCTAAAGGGTATGATGTTAAATGTTGGAAGCTAGGAAAATCTTTTTCTTTGATTTTAAAAACGGGAAGAGTGGGTACTAGGGTTGTTAAATAATTTGCCCTGGAGTCCCACAGTCACCTGATGATCTGAGCCCAAATAGACCTCAGGTCTCTTGATCTGCTGATTATCTTGAAAGCAATTTGTGAACAATAAGCAAATGAAAATTTGAGACCTTAAATGCTCTTATTTAACACTGAGTTATTTATACATAATTTGTTGGGCAGTGGACCTGCCTGTTAGTCTTTATTGGAAGAACGGTTGATTAATTCCCATTAATTCATGCTGCTATAACAAATCAGCCAACATTTAGAGGGATTTAAGTGGGGAAGAAACAGCACTATGAGGTGGTGGCTTTCCAACACTAACTTTGAACTTATTTCCTTCCTGAGTGACACTTTGGCAGAAGCCGTGAATGAGAAATTCCCTACTACATTTAAAAGTTGACATCTATAGTGCAATTTGATTTTTCCATATATCATTGGTGATTATTTCTCATAATGTCCTATAGTTTCAACAGAGGAAGCTGAAAAGTATGATAGGCTGCAAGTATATAACTCTAAATCAATGAAACTTTTACTGTGGTTGATTCTATTGTATTAGCAAGAGGGAAGACTAGTAGGTTTTATAAGGGCATGAGAAATGGGAAGGAAATGGATAATAAAGAGCCTTGTGATGAACATTTGTCTTGCTCTCTGGTTGTCCATCACTTCAAGAACAGTATCAGGATGCATGGGAATTATCTCCTTTAGTAGTCATGCCTGCCCAGGGAAGAAACCTTAAAACTCACTTTTGCCAGCCTCCTTTAAAAGTGTAATGCAGCATTTGAACTAGACTCTACTAATTGGTTGAGTCTTAGGAGGCCTTGATTTAGGAACTTGTCTCCCTAGCCCTGATTTGGGAACTGAATTATCGGAGGAAACATGAACCAAGCAAAGCCAGTTTTTGGTGAGGGCAGCTGCAGAGACCTGTAGTTTCCAGGGGCAGTAGCAATAAGAGTCCAACTAACATGTTCATCAGTGTTAGCAGTGGAGTCCATGCCCACCAGGAGTAACTCTAGCATCTCTGCTGGTGTCAGTCAATAGTGAAGATGAATGTTGTTCCTAACTGCATGGATTCCAAGTGTGACATTTGGACCTTTATGAGCTAGTTAATATTGTTTAATGGGTTTCTTTTCTAATTAAACAAGCTAAAGTGGGCTATGTTATTTTCTGTTAAGAACCTTACTGAATCAGTCCCTAACTATGTGCCAGGAATTCTGCCAAATATTTTTCATATTCAGCAAAATTTTATTCCTTACAGCTATCTTTTTATACAAGAATGTTATACAGAGAAGCTCAGAGATGTTAAGTGATTTACTCAGGATCACTCAGCTGTTAAGTAGAGGAGCTGAGACTCAATCCAGAAATGACCATTCTAACCTTACAAAATATGAATGAGGTTGAGTTTTAATTTAAAAAAGAAAAAGCACAGATGTCTTACATTGGAATATAAAATGAGGAAGTCTTGATGAGTTCTAGAATTGGAACCCAAATCTGTAATCAGCTTACATCTCACCACTACCTAACATAAGCCAGCTACTCTTATGAATCAGAGGTATTTACTATTTCACACAGATTCCCACCTCTTCTTAGAATATTTGAATAAGTGCCTTTCTCTCTTATTTTTCACTTATCCAACTTCTTATACCACTAATTCCAACTGGCCTTTCCCTGAGTAGTTTGCCCTTCACTAATCTCTTTCCCTCTTCAATCCTATGGCAGATATTGTCTACATATGTGTATACATATATATATATATATATACACACACACACACACACACATACTCAGCTAGCATCTAGCCTGTGCTACCATATGCCCCTCTTTCTGGATTCTGTAGCTCAGGGGTAAGAAAAGCTTTTCTGTAAAGGGCCAGATAGTAAACAAGTTACTCTTTGCAGACCACAGTTTCTGTTGCAACTACTTAATTTTCCTGTTGTAGTGACAACAGTCATAGATAATCAGCAAATGAATACACACAGCTGTGTTCCAATAGGACTTTACTTACAAAAACAAGTGGCCGCCTGGATTAGTTTGCTATAGTCCAGTGACCCTCAAATGTGAATGTACATCAGAATCACCTGAGGGCCTGTTAATACACAGATCCATGGTCACCACCCCCAGAGCTGGGATGCAGCCAGACAATTTACATTTCTAACAAGTTCTACTTTTCTTTGCAGTAAACTTGTATATGTACATACAGTGAGGAATGAGGGCAGTGGATAAATGTTTACCCTTTCTTTCTTTATGAAATATTTTCTAAGGCTTTTCAGAACATCCACTGCATTGAGCAACCAGCTGCCCTTGGTGTTGGCCAACTCGATTAAACATTTCTGCATTGGCTTTGCCTATTGTCTGGTTTTGTTCTCTCTGTCCCTTACTCTTGCTCATTGGAACCACATTTTCAAATAATGTACCATTCATAGGTCTTTGTTTCATGGCTTTATTGGGAAGAACTCAGACTAATAACTTAGCACAGTACTAGGAGTGGGGTTAGAGGTCAACCCATGGCATGTAGTATCATATTTATTAAGACTCTTACCTTTAGTTAATTGTGATAATGGGCATGTGGGATGTAAAGATTTATAAAATAGTTGGAACACTTAAATAGTATGAGGAAAATTATAATTATTAAGATTATGATACAGGTTGAAATTTGTTAACTGCTTTGGAAATCATGACAAAAGGAAATGAAAGGCATGTTCAGCTATCGATTCGAGGAAAGCTGTGAAACCAGATGCCTCCACTGCAGCATTAAAGGAAGCCCTACACCCTCTAGCCTCTGGAGAGACAGTGCTAAAAATGAGTTCCA
Source organism: Daubentonia madagascariensis (assembly GCA_023783475.1). Classification (NCBI taxonomy): domain Eukaryota; kingdom Metazoa; phylum Chordata; class Mammalia; order Primates; family Daubentoniidae; genus Daubentonia; species Daubentonia madagascariensis. Next base: position 5,461,330 of record JAKFHU010000901.1, on the reverse strand, counting down.
GTATTTAATTTTAAGCACAGCAGAGCTGCAAAGGTGACTTGATGTGCAATTCTGACAGGTTTTCTATGTCAGTGGCCTAGGAGAAGAGTTGGGCCCTGAAACCTAGGATGAAGACAGTTGGTAGCTGAGCCTGAGAACCTTAAACAAAGCCCCTTGAATCCTCTATGCCAGAAGAAGAATCTCCCTTCCCTGAATATAAGAGAACAGATTTCTCTTGCTTGGTTATGCACCTAAAGCAGGTGCCTCTAAAAATTGTACTTGCCAACCACAAGGTCTGCCTCTGTCTCCACCACCCTACATTGCCTTCATGCCAAATACCAGGGTTAGAGCTCTGTATAACCCAAGCAGGAAATGTAACCACTGCTCTTTGAAAACATAGCTCAACACTAAATAAATTTAAAGACTTGGTTAATATATACTACTAGTAATTGGTAAAATATGTCCAGGAGTGGATCTCTAGAGTTTTTCATTGGATGGGTGAGGGGATATATATAAGACTTGACATGTGCACACCCACTGTTCTCTTGGGATTCAATATTCCTGACAAGGTTTTCCCAACCTAGTACATTACTGGGGTGGCTTTTTGAAGCTGGAACATGATTCCTAGCACTGAGGAAGTGGTCAGAAGGCTCAGGGAAGTGAACATGTTGTCATGAATAATTTATATGAGATTGGAGAACCAACCAGTGATTTAGTTCCTCAGGTAGATCCAGGGACACTCCTTTCCTTTAGGCAGTAAATAACATACTATATGGGCAGAATTAGCTTCTCTGAAAACCTCAGTGGTAGCTGTCCTATAGAGGCCAAAATCTACAGTGGAAGATGGTGCTAGGGACTTGGGATCACCTATATAGTGTTGTGTCCCTGATAACTTGAATACATAGGTCTGGGAACCAAGGGACAAAAGTAGGATTGGGCTCTGTTGCCACCATTTCCAATCACTCACTTGTGGAACATTTTCTTCCCATTTCTGCAAAGTTAGGTTCCGTTAAGTCCTGAATCTTGGAAAATTCTTTCAGAGGATACAGTAAGGGTTCCAAAGAATTTGAAGTTAGAACTATCACATGGTCACTTTCAACTTCTCATGCTAGTAGAAATTAGGCTAAAAAAACAAACCTATTATACTGGGGTATACCAATTTATTATACCAAGTTTTTATACTCATCTTGAATGGGACACTTTGCTGGATTGAATTTAGTGGATGGTATTAACATATCTGAGGAGTGCAAAAATTGGACTATTTTGGGCCCCTTTTGTGAACCACTCTAATTCCTTTTGGGGGCCAGTTGCAGTGGCTCATGCCTGTAATCCCAGCACTTTGGGAGGCCAAGGCAGGAGGATCACTTGAGTCCAGGAGTTTGAGGTTGCAGTGAGCTATAATTGCATCACTGTACTACAGCCTGGGTGACAAAGTGAGACCCTGTCTCTAAAAAAAATAAAAAATAAAAATCCTTTTGACTTTAACTCTTATTTCAGCCATTATTTTAATAATAATTTCCACATGGTCTTCAACTAGTTTCATGCAGGTGCAACCTGAAAGCCTCTTAAGTTTTCTTGTTTCTTGGCCCAGAGCTTCTCTTCTGCTGTACCATAAGATACCCATAGGAATTCACTCTGGATTCATGCATAAACAACCTACAAGTGCAAAGTTGTTAATATCTCATAAGGCAACATGAATTATGGAGGATGGGAGATGATAAATAAATGCTTCTTTCTTTCTTTCCTTGGATGAAAAGATCTTAGACATATTTCTTAGATTTCTTGGATCCTGTGGGATAGAGCACCGGCCATTCATAGTGGTGACTAATTCAGCAACATACCCTTGGTGACTTTTTCTGTTTCCCTGCTTGATTCCACTATTCATCATTTCTGTTTTCTCCATAGAAACTTTTGTCTCAGGATCTGCTTTGAGGGGAATTTTGGTTTAGACATTCAGAAATGAGAATACTTACATTTCACCCCAGGATTGCCATAAGTGAATGAATGAATGTTTGGTTACTTAGTGTAGCAATCATCAAATCTGTGGAGACCAGAAAGTTCCAATCTTTTGTACCCTCTAAAACAAAAAAGATACCTTATTGAAAGAAACTGTAGACTAAAAAGAAAAGAAAACAAAATCCTCATAGGGTAAAAGTATTAGAGATGTTCTGTGTTGTGTTTCCATATAGGACATAATGAATCACAAATTCAGACGCAGGTGTGATGGTTCCACAAAGCTGGTGATTAGATGATTCACTCAAAAAGATAACTTAGATCATATCATTTATATGTGAAAATTTTAAATGTGTTGAAGCAAGGGTGACTTTGCTTGAATCCTGTAATGCCTTTTCAATGAACAGCCAAAGATAGAGCTTAATAGAATCATAATATCACATATTAGTAACTCTAATCATTATTCTAAATGTAGTTTGCTTTTTATCAATTATAGATCCTTAGGGTGCAATCCAAACCACTGTGTAAAGAAATCTCAGAAGTACAGTACAATTTAAAGTACTAGAGTGGCTTTTACTCTGATTGAATTTTTCCTTTTTTCAAAACATAAACACTTTTAACAACATGTAGCTCTTCTTTTAAATTTTTCAAAATTAAAATATAAAGCATTCCAGGACTTTCTACAAATATGTAATATACTGGACCTGGTTATACAGAGCAATAAGTAACAAAATGGCTTAGCATCAGTGAATATTAGGGCTGAGCTGGATTCCTAACAATAACCTCATAAATCTTACGTTGGCAGTTGAGTTAAGTACAGGCAAGGTGAGATAAAGTAACTTGCCAGTCCTGGGGCCAAAACCCTGGTCTCTTGACTGAAAGTCAATTTCTTCCATCTCTAAAGATTTATTGGAAAATTGTATTTTTTTCTTATTTTTTAATACTTCCATTTGTTTTTCCAGAATTCTACTCTGTTTTTTGCCCTGAAACAGAAGCTACAAAAATGAGTAAAATAAAGTAGGAGGGATCCTGAATATGTTCCACATTTTCTACTGGCTAGCACTGGCCTTAGAGAAGAATAATCTTCTGGGAGACATTCCCTGGAGATATTCCTCCTGAGGGATAAGCTAGATCTATTTATGGAGATAGCAGTGGCTCCTCCAGTGACATTCCAAATCTAATTGACTCCCCCAATGTGAATCAGCCTATTTTTTTTATCACTTTTTGTTTGACCTGATTCACTGAGTCCCCAATACCATTTCTGGTCTACTAGGTCCTGGTGAGCAGGTCTGGACATGCAATTCTAGTACCCAGGAAAATTTGTATCCAGATAAACGTAGAGAAAGCCTCATTCTTCTTTACCTATGTAAAAGAATCTGGGCATGCAGGTGGTATCCAAGTCATCTAGATATCTATGTCATTAAGATAGGACAGTTTATATTGAGTTAACAAATCACCCTGAACACTAGTGGTTTGAAACAGCAAGAGTTTATTCCTTATCCATGCTACATATCCAGTGTAAGGGGACAATGCCCATTACAGTTACTCAGACTGACAGAAGCTCCAAACAACATATGCTGCTGTGTTCAAAGAGGCTGCAAGTGGGAAGGTGATGAAGTGCATACAGCTTGTTAAAGTTTCTTCTAAGAAATGATACTCTGCTCATTTCCAAGGGGGTAAAAGGGGGGAGGTAGAAATATTTTGTAGACAGAGATAACGACAATCTCAACTGCCTTTTGATATATCCCCCATCACCACCCACAGACGAGTCTATATAGAGCATCTCAAGTTCCTGCTCCACCTCTTATGTCCCATTGTTCTGAGCCTCTTTTCTCCTTTCTGGTTTCTGTCTTCTCCCCTAGAATAATTTCCGCTCGCATCAGTATAGTTAGCATATCTCTAACAATCTTTCTGTCTGGATTGGTTTGGTTATTTCCTCGGATGCTTCCTTTGAAAGCACAGCTATATGCAGCCCACAGGCCAATACCACATCACCCTTGAACTCATTTCAAAACTGACCCAGAATGTCAGCTTACGTGTAGCACCTCAAGCCTATCATCGTACAAAAGGGTCATTCTGGGATAGTTGGGAAAAGGAACGAAACGGGACTGGCATGAAAAAGACCTATAAAGGAACGTGACTGCCCAAGTTGATTTAGAAACTTGTTTTCAGGTAATTGGAGAGTCACTAGAGACATCAGGAGGGAAGAAATATTTAAATTTTTAGTTTTATTATATGCCTACTTATGTGGGAGATAAATATGCATAAAATATAAATACCTATAAACTATTGAGTGAAAAAGAAATTTCTGAAAGAGTTGATTCATTTCTGTATTTTATTTGAATATTACTATGCAAGGGGTCCTAGATTCATAGGAAGGAACCAAAAGGGTGAAATTATAATTGGAACCCAAAGGAATTTGATGAAATTTGCTCTAAAATTCCACCCATAGCTCAATTCTTTCCAGATCTCACTATATCGGGCAAGAGAAAAAAACACTGAAACCTGAGAGCTTGATTCCAAGCTCTGTTCAATCTCTAAGTAGTGGGAAAAACTTGGAAAAGTTACTTTGCTCCCTGGGTCTCATATTCCTAATCATCTGTGTGGGAACATTGAATGAAATGATGTGAAATTTCCCTTTCAGATCTGAATTAGAGAAGTCTTTTCTTCTCAGCATTAAATCTACTTAAATGAGTCAAGGGAGTAAGATGAGAGTAGAATTACCCTTAAGCTACCTTGTTGGCATTTTTGGTATGGCTCCCCATCCTTCCTCTTTGGTAGCAGGTCCCTCCTCAGACATACTAAACGTGTGTAAAAGAGCTTGCATTATTATTGTTATATTATAGTGTACAAGAGTGTAGACTGTTCTTTATTCCACAGGAATTCCAAGGCCAGCTGAAACTTATTTGAGTCACTACACTGGACTCTTCACATAGGAGTAGATAGCCTTAAACGATGGGTTTTGCAAAAATACTTATATTTTAATGCTGGTGAGAAACACTGATTCCCGAGATTTCTTCTCTCAGTGAGATATTAGCCTGACCCTGAGAGCAGAACAATTAAGGTATGTGTCTTACAGTCCTTTACTGCAAGTGTGCTCAGGTGGTGAAGACATCTTTTAGAAAACGATCTAGGGCTAGGCCAAGTCAGAAGAAAATTTCCTAGGCCACACAGGGCCATCAACTTGCTGACTGAGATGATTCTCTGGCCTTGGTCTCCTAATGTAGCAAAAGAGGTGGATACAGCAAAGCAGTGGTTTATTAAGGCCACTGCCTAAGTTAGATTAACCTAGGCTCTCTGTATGGTCCTGTAAGTTTCCAGCCTTCAGAAAAGGGTTTCTCTGACTGCTTTAGTTGAGAATAGGCAAAAAGAGTTTTGAGGCTCACGTAGGAGCCAGGAGAAGACATTAGTAGTGGAGAAATTGAGGTGAGATCAGATCCTGACAATATTTTGAGTGCAGTGACAACAATGTTCTTTAGTGGTTTGTATGAAAACAACAAAAAATAGAGCAAAGGAAAGGTGACTTTAATTATTTTTGGCTTAAAAACTGGAAGGACTGAGTGGCTATTGACTTAGATGGGAAGACTGTGAGAAAGTAGATTATATTTTCATATAACTCATATAGTATATTATAGCACATATTATTTTTAATAGTTATAATTTATATAATTTGTTTATATCTATAAGCAACTATGTTTATATTTGTATATATATTGGGGGAGGGTTTTGAGAACTCAAATTTGGCCATTTTAAGTTTCAAATAACTAGAATATTCATAAATCTCCTAGTGTGTTTTCCTTTGCATGTAGAATATTATATATACATATGTAATTATACTCTACATAATATATTTATAATCTTCTTTTTTCTTTGGATCCAGATGAGTAGGGAAAGTCTTCGAGAAACTCTACAATACTGTATTATTGCTGCTTCTTATAGCAAGTGTCTTCTCCAGGGCATCTCAAAGAGACAGGACACTCAGCCTCTTATAAATAACCTATGGAATCTACCTGAAGTATCCACACTTTTTTACTTCTGAAGTAGGCAAGAAAATGTGATATAGGCCAAGACAATGTACTGTGAGCTTTACTGAAAGTATAGGCAAATCTCTGACGATGTTACAGTGGCAGTGTATGAAAAGTATATGGAAGACTTTTCCCCAATTTCAACATACACCTGTACTTCACAAAGCTCAGCTTTGCAAAAAAAGAGTTCCTGAGTACATTTCTGGTTTTTATAAACATAAAATGTGCCATAAATTAACCCTTGAGCAATTGACCATAGGATTTTGAGATAGATTGCTAGACCCATGAACAAATTTGTATGTGGGTCATTTCATTCCAGTTCAGATAACCCACTATTGAACTCCCTAGTGAGAACTCTGCTGTACCTTAACCAAGCTCCATACATAATAGAAAACATTAATTTTCTCTGAAGACAACTTAGGATGTTTTTCTATGGAGGAACTAATATCTGTATTATTTAGAAAGTTACTTCTTTGTCCTTTAGGAACAATAGACCTCTTATTCCTCTACCTTCCTTCACTCCTTTCCATGTGATGGTGCTTAAATGTTCTTGGCTCTGTCCTTCTCCCAGAAGGCCTGCCTGCCTGCCATTACAAGAGAAACCACTCATTCTGGAAATGGTTGCTCTTTGCTGCTACCCAGAATTAGTGCTGCCAGGTCCCTTTGCTTTCTATTCTTCCTCTGAACAAAGATGATGAAGGGAGGAGTTATTGATTTGTCCCACTCATGCAACATATCATTAACAATCTTATGGGACATATTTTTACCTTCAGATCCCAAGCATGGTGCTTCTATTATAATAGGCGCAAATAATTGTAATAAATTACATTAAATTGGCATCTGGGAGAAAAGCAGAAAGTGAAAAGATGTGTGGAAAAAAAGTGGTTGCAAAATAGAGGCAAATATGCAAAAGCAAAAATGAGAGGTAATCAAAGAAAAACTTGCTAATTGTCCAAGTTTGCCTCTGGCCAACTGTGGATCCAGTGTAATCAGGGTGGTACACTTAGGACCCAGAAAGTTCCTGTGATGAGAGGAGTTAAGGTGTTCTGAACTTCAGCCTTATATAAACCATCTCCTTTCTACTGCTCTAGGTCTCCAGTTCCTGGCTGACAAGCAATGCGACATTTGTCCGAGAAGCCCCACAGCTGTCAGTTCCAACAGGGGTCAGAGTAACTTTGTTCACTAGTGTGGAATGTTCCCTGAAGTGACCGACAGTCATTTCCAGGCTCTAGCTGACTCCAAGCCTCACAGTAAAAACTTTACCTACAAATTGGGAGTAGCTTTTGGACAGTATTCAATGCTTAGAAAACTTCATATAAAGCAGCAGCTACAGATGATCTCAGACACTGGAAGCTTGTCCAGAACAAATAATTGAATTTTATCAGACTGTCCTGGAGAAAATTATCCACCTTTGCTGATTAACCCACAGCAGTGACTCCAACAGTGTTCTTTACACATAGATCATGTTCTAATAAATATTTAGTATATCTGTCAATGAGGAGTCCTTAGTTCATTCTATCAAGGTCATGATCCTTGATACCTGCAAGATGGATGCTACAACTGATCTTATATTTTTCTGAAATAAAGTGATTGTTCTTGGTAAAAGGATTAGTGTAATATGAGCTACTTTTTTATAATAAGATCATCCCTTTATGTTTTCTTTTTATTAATTTGAGTTCTTATTGAAGTATAATTTACTGACATAATTTAGGTTCCCCAGAAAATTTAAAACTGTAAAATTTGTGTGTATTTGGCTGTCTTATTCTGTTTCTGCTGCCATAACAAAATATCTGAGACTGGGTAATTTATAAAGAACAGGAATTTATTTCTCACAGTTCCAGAGAATGAAAAGTCCAAGATCGAGGTACCACTAGGTTCAGTGTCTGGTGAGGGCCCGGTCTCTGCTGCATCCTCCAGAAGAAAAGAACACTATGTCCTCATATGCAAGAAGGGACCTAGCTACTTCCCTCCAGCCCTTTTATCAGGTTGCTAATGCCATTTATGAGTGTGGATCCCTCCCTTAATCACCTCTCAAAGGCCTCACCTCTTAATACCATCACATTAGGGTTTAAGTTCCAACATATGAATTTTGGAGAGACACATATATTCCAACCATAGCAGTGACTTACTGGGGTATGTGAGAGAAACAGTATTGCTCTGCAGGAAGAGTTGAATTGTGATGTTGTCATGACAGCAGCTTTAGTCAATCCCAGGAGGATGGCACTACAGAGATGACCTGAATTGAAATGAGGGTCTAGGCCTACGTAGCCATGTGTCAATCAATCATGGGGTAAAGGAGAGAAGGTGCAACCTTGGAAGAAACAGTTCCATTTAGATGAGGGCAATTTCCAGAGAGGGATGCAGCTGTGACTTTAGCAGCCTACCCTCCCAGCAGCTGAGGAATGAGCACATTGGTCCTGAGAGGGGATCTGGTTAACCTAGGGAGGCCCACCACAGTCATTGACTACAGGCTACTCCTTATACTCTGATCCTCTTAATTGATAGTCTAAATATATCTCTTCCAGAAACAGCTGCTCCAGGATTCTGGTTGGTTTTGCTTCCTAACAAAATTTACAGAAGAAGGGTTAGTAGAAAAGCATATTCCCTGCCACTAGAACTGGTCTTGAGACACTAATTGATACTCACTATCTCTCTCCTCTACCACCCATTCTAGAGTCTCCTAACCTTGTCAAGCATCTCTTCTAGTCTAGCTGGCTTAGCTGGTAGGGTGAGCAAGACCTTCATAACAGGCATACCTCAGATATATTGGGGGTTCAGTTCCAGACTACCACAATAAAACAAATATCACTAAAGTGAGTCACACAAAATTTTTGGTTTCTCAGTACATATAAAAGTTATGTTTATACTATACCATATTCTATTAGCATTATGTACAATAATGTCTAATAATGTACAATAGCATTATGTCTAAAAAAACAATGTGCTTACCTTAAGGAAAAAATATTTTATTCAGATGCTAACAATCATCTGAGCCTTCAGTAACTCATAATCTTTTTGATGGTGGAGGGTATTGCCTCAATGTTGATGTTGCCTGTGGTAATTTATTAAAATAAGACAATAATGAAGTTTGCCACATCCATTGACTCTGCCTTTCACAAGAGATTTCTCTATAGCATGATGTGCTGTTTGATCACATCTTACGCACAGGAGAACGTCTTTCGAAATTAGAGTCCTTTCAAGCCTGGCTGCTGTTTTATCAATTAAGTTTATGTGATATTGTAAATCCTTTTTTGTCATTTCAACAATGTCCATAGCATCATTACCAGTAGATTCCATCTCAAGAAACCACTTTATTTTCTCATCCATAAGAAGCAACTCCTCATGGGTTCAAGATTTATCATGACATAGCAGCAATTCAGTCACATCTTCAGGTTCTACTTCTAATTCTAGTTCTCTTGCTGCTTTCACCACATCTGCAGTTACTTCTTCTGCTGAAGTCTTGGGTTTCTCAATGTTATCCATGAGGGCTAGAATCAAGTTCTTCCAAACTCCAGTTAATGTTGAGATTTTGACCTCCTTCCATGAATCATGAACGTTTTTAATTGCATCTAAAATGGTGAATTCTTCCCAGAAGGCCTTGAATTTACTTTTCCCAGATCCATCACAGGAATAGTTATCTATGAGCTATAGCATTGCAAAAAGTATCTCTTAAATAATAAGACTTGAATGTCAAAATTACTCCTTGATACAGAGGCTGCAGAATGGATGTTGAGTTAGAAGGCATGAAAACAACATTAATCTCCTTGTACATCACCATTACAGCTCTTGTGTGACAGGTACATTGTCAATGAGTAGTAATGTGTTGAAAGGAATCTTTTTCTTCTGAGAAATAGGTCTCAACAATGGGCTTAAAATATACAGTAAGCCATGCTGTAAACATATGTGATGTCATCTGGTCTTTGTAGTTTCATCTATAAAGCATAGGCAGAATAGATCTGGCATAATTCTTTAGGGCCCTAGGATTTTCAGAATGCTAAATGAGCGTTGGCTTCAACTTAAAGTCACCAGATGCATTAACCCCTTACAAGGAAATCGTCCTGTCCCATGAAGTTTTGGAGCCAGGAATTGACTTCTCCTCTCTAGCTATGAAAGCCCTAGGTAGCATTTTCTTCCAACATAAGGCTGTTTCATCTACATTGAAAATAAGCTGTTTAGCATAACCACCTTCATCAGTTGTCTTAGCTAGATCTTCTGGATAACTTGCTGCAGTTTCTATATCTACTTGTTGCTTCACTTTGCATTTTTGTTATGGAGGTGGCTTCTTTCTTTAAACCTCATGAACCAACCTTTGCTAACTTCAAACTTTTCTTCTGCAGCTTCCCCACCTCTCTCAGCCCTGCTAGAATTGAAGAAAGTTAGGGCCTTGCTTTGGATAAAGTTTTGGCTTTAGGGAATGTTGTGGCTGGATTGATCTTCTATCCAGTCCACTCAAACTTTCTCTATATCAGCAATAAGGCTGCTTTGCTTTCTTATTATTCATGTGCTCCCTAGAAAAGCGCATTTAATTTTCTTCAATAACTTTTCTTTGTATTCACAACTTGGTTGACTGGCACATGAGACCTAGCTTTTGACCTATTTTGGCTTCTGACATGCCTTCCTCACTAAGCTTAATCATTTCTAGCTTTTGATTTAAAGTGAGAGATATGTGACTCTTCTTTTCACTTTAACACTTAGAGGCCATTGTAGGCTTATTAATTGACCTAATTTCAGTATTTTTGTACATTGAGGAACAGAGAGGCCTGATCAGAGAGAGAGAAATGTGAAAATGTCTGGTTTGTGGAGCAATTAGAACACAGACAATGTTTATTAAGTTCGCCATCTTATATAGACACAGTTGGTGGTGCCTAAAACAATTACAATAGTAACATCAAAGATAACAGACTATAGATTCCCATAATAGATATAATAATAAAATTTTGAAATTTGCAAGAATTACCAAAATATGACACAGAGACACAAAGTAAACACCTGCTCTTGGAAAAATGGTACTGATAGACTTGCTTCTTGCAGGATTGCCACAACCCTTCAGTTTATAAAAAAATGCAATATCTGTGAAGTGCAGTATGTCAAAGCACAATAAAATGAGATATGCCTGTATTGAGGCATCTGAGTGACTGGTCACATGTGCCTTTTAGGCCATAGCTACTGCAGTTGTCCACCTATCATCAAAATTGGACAGAATTTTGTCAAGAGATGCCCCAGTGGATCATCTGTGTGCCAAACATATTATTCCTTTCCCTAATTATGTAATTGCAGCCCCACTTCTTCCTTGATGATGAGGGTCAATGATAATTGCATGGGTGGTGATTCCTTTCCTTTCCTTCTGATCTTTTTGGACAGAGGTCTGAAGTTTCTGGGAGGCAGTTGTAGCTTAAAGTTTAAAGACAATGTTGATGTGTTCCCTGATAAATTTTTTCATATTTAGAAACCAGAAACTCTAACTTGTATAGTGCAGAGTTGTAGAGACAAGAAGAGAAATTTCCCCCGAGGGTCATGGGGAGTGATGGTAAACAAGATCACTTTCGTTTCCAGACTTTGGTTTCTGGACCCACATGTTCTACCTACTGGGGACATAGTAGAGTATAAAGGCCATTGATTTAGAGAGTGAATTTCATTCTGGATGGCAGTGTTTTATTCTTTCCAGGATGTTACCTCAGCTGAATCATTAAAAGGATATTCAGAGATTTGTCAGGCCAGCAGCTTCTGTGTGATATAGGATCCCATGGTCATGGGTTTACTGATATGTATTCTTTGCTGTAAAGTGGATCCCCTGGTCTGATATGATATTATGCCACATCCTGCATCAGTGAATGCAACCCTCCTGAAGCCCTCAGATAGTGGTGTTGGCTGTAGCCCTTGGGGCAATAAAGGCAAACCCATCCACAGAATATTTGACAGTTTCAGTCAAGATGATTTACTGCCTCTTCCAGGGTAGAAGGGTTCCTTGAACCCTACCATCCTTGAAGATAATCATCTTGTCATCCAGTGGCTGGTTGATCTCCTTAAGGGATTGTATTTTATCAGAAGTGACATAGAGTTTCTGTTGCTGGTAGATTGGACACCTAACCAAAGAGGAAGTAAGGTCAGCCCTGTTTAGAGGGATACCATGTTTTTGGACCTACACATAACCTTTATACCTGCCATTATTACCATTTCACACATTAGTCCATTATGCCAACAAGTTTGGCTGATCAAAGAGGCTGGATGATATCAGTAGTCTGAGTCAGTCTGATAATTACTGTTTAGTGCCTCTTCTGTGGTAGATACTTTCTTGTGGGCATCAACATAAGAAACAATGATTTTCACACTTTGTGTCCACATTCATAGGTCTGCCCACAATCTCTTCTACAGATTTTCTTATCCCAGATATTCCAATACTTCTCCTTTCAGCCAAGCTATTTGCTACTTCCCATGAATCATATATATTCTTACTTTGTGCCACTTTTTTTCACACTAAGAAGATGACCAGAAGCACTGCCCAAATATTGACTGATTGAGAGAGTTTCCCCCTCACTACTGTCTTTCAGGGCCACTCCAGAGTGGGGCTATAGTGGAACAACAGGTAATAAAAGTGATCCATTTCTGAAGCAAGCTTGGTTTTTTCCCCCTTCTTCATTAAATAATCCTAAGGAATTTCCCCTCCAATGTGGCCATAGGTATGATTTAAGAAGGAGATGCTAGAACAGCAATGGAGGATGACATAGTAGTCTGGAATACCTGCTTGTGTAGCTTAATTCTGCCCTCAGGCCTTGTCAATGCTCAATCCTGAATATACCACTTCCATGAAATGCATGAAATGACCATATGACTTGGTGAGTCTGATAGAAGCCAACTCTTGTTGAAAAGTTTCACCATATCATCACTTGATTTGCCAAGGTCAGTGTCTATCAGGGCCCAGTATTATGTCAAAGGCTGTTTTTCAAATGGTATATAATTCTCTACTGGAGATGGCTTTTTCTTACTACAGAATCCTATAGGTAAATATTCTGATTCTATTAATGCAGCATGCTATAAACACCACATGACAATTATTGAATCACTACTTCCCCAAATAACAACCATGAACTATGAACAAAATATAAAACCAACTACTGGAAAACATTAGAGAAAGACCAAAAAAGTAAGAAAATACTAGAGAATGATAGACAATTAGAAAAAAGGTGGGTGAGTTTTCTGTTTCTCTTAGCTTTAAGCCTGAGAGCAGGCTCCATGCTATGCCATGTAGGATAGCTAAATCTCAGATAGAAAACTTGGAGTTATACTGGCAACTCTAGGATAAAAGACAGGGTTAAGAGGTAAGAGTTTTTAATACAGCTTTAAGGTTCTGAAATTCATGTGAAGTAATACAATATCAATATTAAATGACTAAAAATTAAGGATGCATATTGTAATCCCTAGAGATACCACTCAAATAATGCAAAACAGTACAGCAGAAAACCAATAGATATATTAAAATTTAATTCTAAAAAAAATATTAATTGCCCTAAAAGAAAGTAGGAAAATGGAAACAGAGGGCCAAAAAGCATATGGTGAAGACAGAGGAAAAAATTCAAACATGCAGACTTAAATCCAAACATGCCAATAATTGTATTAAATATTAAAGGATTAAACATACCAATTAAAAGTCAGGCATTACCAATTTGCAGTAAGAAAGTAAGACCCAAGTGTATATAGTCTACAAGAGATGTGCTTCACATATAAAAACATAAATAAGACATAAGAAAATGGATGGAAAAGTTAAACCTTATAAACAGTAGTCATGGGAAAGCTATGATAACTATGTCAATATTAAAGTAGACTTTGAAAAAAACATTCATAATAGCAGAAGCACTAATTTATCAAGAAGACATAGCAATCCTGAATGTCTGTGCATGTAATGACAGATCTTCAAAGCACGTGAAGCAAAAACTGACAAAGGAGAAAAAAACAAATCCACAATTACAGTTGGACATTTCAACAACCCTCTTGCAATAGCTAATAAAATATGTAGAAGAAAATAAGTAAAGATATAGGAGACTTGAAAAATACTATCAAGCTAATTTCCCGAATTCACATTTATAAAACACTACCCTAAAAGAGTAGCTAATTGTTATTCAAAATTGCAGGCCTTCCAGAACATGGATAACTTTTAACAGATTCTCGATCACCTTTGAAGCATTTATGCCACACTTTTATCTGTGCTGCACTCATTGCATCGTCCCCGAAAGCCTTCTGAATCATCTGAGTGGTTTTCGCGGAGGAATGTTCAAGCTTAACGCAACATTTGATGCAGATTCATTGCTCTACTTGCTCAGTCATTTTGAATGTGACAGCCACACGGTACACATGCTCACTCAGTGGCATCTAGCACCCCACTGACTAGTATAGTAAAGTCATCATTGTTCACGCATGAGTATTGCAGTCCACTCTCCTTGGCTGCCAGGTTACATTGATGTTGCGCAAACTGTTCTCATTATATTTAGTTTATTAAGTATCAAATGTCTGATTTCCTTAAGTAGAAAGTTTGATGGTTGATATCTCTGACATTTCACTTTGACACTTCTTGTTTTATTTTTATTGTGAAGGTACCTCCTTGGTCTTTCAAACGCACGTTTTGGCTTGTGATTATCTTTCAAAATTTTTTTAGAGCAATTTTTGTGAAACCATGGATAAGTCAAAAATTTGTGTTATTTTCGAATATGAGTTCCTTCCTGGAACCAATGCAGCACAGACAGCCCAAAATATCCACAAAGTGTTTGGGAAGGATGTGGCTAATGAATGCACAGTACCTCGATGGTTTGAGAAGTTCCATTCTGGTGATTTTAATCTTGAAAATGAGCCAGCCACGTGGGCAACCTGAGCCCAAGGTGGATAATAATGAGCTGAAAGCTTTAGTGAAAGCAAATACATCTCAACCTATGCATGAATTAGCAAAAGGTTTGATGTTACTATTCCAACAATATTGGACCATTTGAAACAAATTGGCAAGGTAAAGAAGCTAGATAGATGGGTCACACATGAATTAAACGAGCGTCAGAAGAGAAATCATCTTGAAGCTTGCCATTCTTTGCTGTCACGACATAAAAGTAAACCATTTCTGCACCGTATTGTTATGTGTGATGAAAAACGGATTCTTTTTGACAACTGCAAGCATTTGGCACAATGGTTGGATAAAGATGAAGTGCTGAAACACAGTCCAAAACCAAATATTCATCCAAAAAAACTAATGGTATCTGTTTTGTGGTCCAGCACTGGTATTATCCACTACAGCTTCATGAAACCTGGTCAATCAGTTACAGTGGGTGTCTACTACACCAATTGGATGAAATGATGAGGATTCTTGTGATTAAGCAGCCAAGATTGGTCAATAGAGATGGACCAATCCTCTTGTAAGACAACCTTCGACTCCATGTAGCACAAACAACACTGCTCAAACTACAGCAGCTGGACTTGGAAACTCTCTATCATCTACAGTATTTACCAGACCTTGCACCAGTTGACTACCAATTCTTGCAGGCTTTGAATCACTTCTTGCAAGGAAAAATATTCAATTCTCAACAAGCTGTGGAAAACGCCTTTTGCAATTTCATCACCACTCGCTCTCCAGACTTCTTCGCCGCTGGCATAAATAAGCTACCGTTAAGATGGCAAAACTGTGTCGATAGTTTAGGCACATACTTTGATTAATTATACTGCTTCTTGTTTGAGATATAATAAACTACACTTTTGATTGGAAATCAGACATTTCATATTTAATGACCTTAATCTCAACAATGGCTGGATACTTTCAGGGCACACCTCATATTTTTTAAAGCACCATGAGTGGTTTCCTTGTGAATAATGTAGCTAGAGTAGTAAAGTACTACCTGAGAATTAATGAAAATTAATTTTTGATATATTTCTTCCTAAAAATAAGGGAGAATTTGGTTTTACAAGTGGTGAAATTTCGATATCAGAACTGCCAACCACCAAAATTTCAACAAATTTAGTCTCAAGATTTAATTGGCTTTTATTAGTGATTCATGAATTGGGCAGCCTCTTGTCTATGATATAGAAAAGGCACTCTTTACGAGCTGAGCAAGGGAAGTGGGATTCATAGGCAGAAAAGGCTGAGGAAAGCAAAAACAAAGAACATGAGGTGGATCCATCATTTCAAAGTTACTTTCCTTTTAGTGTTAAAACAGAGGGAACTTCCTTATCATGCTAGCTCAGGTAGACTGGGCCCCTTTCCATTGGTTGCTGTCAATCTCCTATTTTTTAGAAAATTGGCCCATCTTAAAGTTCAGTTTAATTACACGGAACCTGGCATAAGTGACTCCACTCTGGCTTGGTCTGGTCTGTTGAGGTGTAGTGCAGGAGGTCAGTCCCAAACAAAGGCCTTCTGTAAGTTTTATTTAACACAGCATAAGGCATTCTTTTGGAATGTACAGTGCTCTGGAACCATGGGCAGCTACAGGATATATGAAGACATTTGTGTGGCAAGACCCAAACATTTTATGTGTTGCCTTGATAGGTTTGGGTCTTATGGGGCTATAAAAATCTACCCATGAGTTTTCCTGCTCTTGCCAGATATAATCCCTAATCAGTGGGAAAGGTTCTCAACTCAGCTATCAATTACTGAAAGAGAGGCATAAGAGGTTTTTGCTTTGTTTTGTGGAGACAGGTCTGTGGGCACTAATTCAAGTCTATTAAGTAGAATTTAAAAATACACGTATCCTGGCATTACAATTCCAGAAATCTTAATTCTAAACTACCTGCACCCCATCCTCTGGTTACTACAGAGCCTGCCTACCACAGTCTTACTGGTTCACTCAATTTCTGAGAGAACAGGCCTGCCAGTGTGACCCTGCATGGAGTATAGTGTTCTCCTCCAGGCTGTTAGTATATGTGACCAATAAATGCTGCCAACCTCATCTGTCAAGTGTTGGGTGTCACATGTTTGGCCATCTCATGCTATTTAGGGTGACATATCCCCCTTTTACCAGTAAGGTAAATAGAAAGTGATCAGAACAACACGGAGTATTTAAAAGGAAGAATGAAGCAGGCACAGGAAAGGAGGATATTAAAGAAAAACTGTAGAGAGACTGCATACAAAAAATACCTAGTCCTTTTGACTATTATAGAATTAATTTGACAATTATTTTTCAAATCAAAAACTGGCCTAGCTGAAAAAAAATACTCTTTTATATAAAGTGAATGCTTTTATTACAAACAGTATACATACAATGAAGGTTCTCAATAATATCAATGAACATTTTCCCTTTAAATGAAGCATTTTAAGATAAGAAGAAATATACAGATGCCAATTGGGATAGAGACGCCACAGATTTTTCCAAAGATGTTGTATCTTCCATATTAACTCTTATATTGAGGAACATTGAATCCTAAGGAACCGTGAGCAGTTTGTCCTGCTGTTTCTGTTGAATTCCCCTTAAACCAACAATCACTAAAGGTATGCCAATGTGAATGGAAGTACTTTTCTTGTTAAATAAAACCAACAGGGGGCTTGTTCCAAGGAATGCTTGACTAGGTAAGCAGGCTAAACGTGCTGAGCCGCAGTTTAGAGGCACTCTGTTAGGTTTCTTTTTTTTTAATTTATTTATTTTTATTTTTTCTTCAGAAAACAGCCTCAGACATCCAGGCTCGTGATAATTACTCAATTCCTCTTAAAAGCACAATTGCTTTACCCAAAGGCATTGTCTTTGTAGAATCGGAGAGTCTTTGGATTGATGTACTCTTGCTATCAATTCCTTCTTTAGATAAAAAATAGAAAGATGAATGATAAATTTCTCATGATTTCTTCTGTTTGATAAAAACTGAAGGCACCTGATACTAATTAGTAGATTCCATAGCCTATTATTTTTCATAATGGTCACCCTCATTTTAATATAAGATTTAGGCTTATAGCTTTTGTTTTTTAATAAAAGAAAGAGGAGAGGAAAAATGATGAGAAACTTAAGCAATAATAGGATCCTTCTAAGGAAAGGAGAGCGTGATCAGGCTTATACTAGATGCCATCTTCTTTTTGATAACTCTCCTGAAACTCTTCTTTATCCATACCCATTCCTCAGAAATAACCTATATTTTGTCCTCCTATTTACTCCTCCTTTAAAAGCAAGTATTAGACTGAAATACAGTGAATTACTCATGTGTCCATTTTTATGATTTTATACTTATCCATCTTTATATATCTATGATGGTGGCAGGCTCTAAGTAGACATTCAAAAATATTTTCTGAATTGAATTTTGTGTGGCGTTTGCATTGTTAGTTACTGCCAGCGAAGTTCAGGGACTCTTGCCTCTTCCTTTTCCTCCACTAATCAAGAGTGGCTGTCCTTTGCATCTTCAGCTGCCGCTTGACTCAGAGATTACAGGACCAAAAGCACATACTGCAGAAAAACTGGAAAGGCCATTTGGCTCAAGAGGAAGTTATCTTCACCTTCTAATCTGAAGGGGAGAGAAGAAAGGGCCTTTGTCACTGCAAGTAATTGTGATGTTCATTAATTCAGAGCCCCAGACCACTCTTAGATTTAGAACATGCCCTCAACTTGGCCTCTGATGTTTATATGACTTTTAGAACACCTGAAAGTAAACTGACTTTATCACCCACCCTTCTTTGTGACCCAATCACCCTGCAAATCCCACTGGATATCTTTCTCCTTGCTAAGTGACTTTCTGGGCTGTGACTGAAGATTTCAAGTCAATGGAAGTAAGAATTGGCTTGTTGGATTAAGCCATCTTCATCAAAACCAGCACCCATGTCACTTTCCAGCAGTTTCCCTCTTCAACTCCTTCCCTCCTGCTTCATTTAACTATATCAGTAATCAGTAATGTCTTGCTGAGTTCTATCACCTTTTTGCTTAATTTTCCAATTTTCTCTTCCCTAATTGTGGCTAGGCATGCTTTGTATACACTCACTCTTCAGTTCATGGGGCCTTATTTTCAGCAAGGGAAAGTCTTTCAATCTGTGAACATGCCTTGAGGGGCCCTGTGGAGGAGCCCAGGCAAATTTAAAACGGGCCTCTCAGGAACAGGGAAGGGAGCAGAGCAAGTCTGACAGGGAGGACAAGAGGACGTGGAAATACTAGTGGGATTTTATATATAGGTGCCACAATCCAGTCCTACCTAGTGGTTCAGATCTGAAACCCTCCATTAAAGCCCCGCTCTTCAGCCTTACAGAGCTGTTCCACCTGTTGAAATCCTGTTTACACGAATTTTGAACAGTTACACCTCAAGGTGAATGTCTTTAACACAGCATTTCCCCAAAGCACATTTTAATAGTGGAGAGGGACTGTTTCTCACAGATAGCTGTGTGCCTAAGGTATTTGGGGAAAATTCCCCAGAGATGAGATAAATAGAGCAGAAAGGGATAGCTGGGGACTCTGGAAAATAAAAGTAAAGGTTTTCAGGAAGAATTGCTGTGTATCTTCATGTTGTTTAACTTCCCATATCTTGGTTCTGCATGGAAACAACAGCAATGTCTAAGACTCAAAAGGTTAATTTACTCTGAATAAATTATTTATAATAATGGAAATGGTTCTCTGCAATTTACCCTGGGATTCTTAAGACCTCTGGAGTTTTTCCTCATTTTCCTACCTGAGGTAGCATATTCTAGGCATTGGGTATTTCAATGTGCTTTCCAAAAGGCACAAAGTGTCATTGTCTCAGTTTTGCGTTCCTCTGTACAGATGACTAATTTAGACCTGGCTCTCTTATCCTCCATTTAATCACTCTTTGTACATTGGCTGCCCTTCACTGAGGTCTTTCTTTCTCTATCTAGTGAAGTGTTTTAATTCTTTATCTTGGTGATTAGCACATATTTGATCTACTAAACCTTCACAGCGATTTTTAACCCAAATCTATTAACCCTAGAAATAAGCATTTTTTTTTCCTTTATCCAATAAAAAAAAGTCACCCAAATCAATATCTACATGATACAAATATTCTTTGCCATCATTAGCCACTGAGGTTTTTTTGTGTTTCCTCTTCTATGATTTAACTGATTCTTATTCTTTGACATTTTCAGAGCAAGAACAGCCTTTTTGAATTCATTAGTGGGGTCCTTAGCTGGATACTTGCCTCCTGTGAATTCAGACCCTTCACAGTTCAACTTTCTCTAGCACATAATTGCTCTTCTCTGATTGTGACTTTTAAAAATTGCCTCTGTTCATTACCTGTCTTCTTTCAGTAAGGCCCTGTGAGAGTTCTCTAATTTTTGAAGCTTTGCTGGATTCCAGTTCACCATCAGGATAAGAAGAGAATGGGAACATATTTGTCCCTTACTATCAAAAAGTAGCTTAAAGCAATCCCTCTCCAAATGTCCTTCTGCCTCTCATTTCCCACCTGCACCCCAAAACACAGGCACCAGGAGACCTCAGTAGGACAGCTGAGTACTCAGCACAGGAGCAATTAGACAAGGTGATGAGATTCCTTTCACCTTCTCCTCCAGGATTCTCCCACCATATACAGCCTTCAGGGTAAGTGGGGAGCACTGGAGAGGTCACCAAGCCCACAGCACCTTTCCTCAGTAAAGCAAATCATTTTAATGCATTGCATTTGAAAGTAATTCACTGGTTAGAATTCAGGCCTGCCAATATACTGAGTCCTTCTCCTTATGTGATCTAAGACATAACACTTAATAGGAATTTTTTCTGTAAATTGCTACTTTGGGAGGGGCTGTGTTTCTGGCTCCAAGTGACTGGGAGTGAATTCCTTATAGAGAAATTCATGGAATTGCAGAGAGGCAATCTTATTTTTGCAAAAGAACCTTTTAATGTCATACTGCATTAATCTTATTTATTTATTAATATTTAACAACTATGTTTGAGCACCAATTATGCAGTTTGCTGAGCAGGGTGGCCTATTTAGTACTGATTATTGGTTGCAAAGAGCAACTAAGGGATTGATAATGTGATGTCATAAATTCTGGAGCACCCACATCAGCAGTCTTCAAACTTCAAGAAAGTAAAAAAAAAAAAAAAAAGAAAAGAAAAAGAAAAAGGAAAAGAGCCAAAAAAATCTCGGACAGCTGGCAGCTAGAAGCTGAGAGCCAGGCTGGGCTGTTACCAACTAAACATGGACAAAAACAAATAAAAACAAAAACTTTCACAGAACATAAACAATACTCAGACAAAGCCATTATGTGACCCCAAAGGAACACGACAGTGACACAGAAGCTCTGC
The DNA here is from genome assembly GCA_023783475.1 of Daubentonia madagascariensis. Classification (NCBI taxonomy): domain Eukaryota; kingdom Metazoa; phylum Chordata; class Mammalia; order Primates; family Daubentoniidae; genus Daubentonia; species Daubentonia madagascariensis. The sequence goes on along the minus strand of JAKFHU010000901.1, from coordinate 5,440,191 downwards.
GATGAAACCAGCTAGAAAGAACACCACGCACCACAAAAATAAGCAGCCTCTTCATCCAGCTATCCTGAGTGACCACTGTTTCTTCACCAGTAACAGCTCTAGTTCCACATTAATTCTCCCACTTCTAGAGAAAAATTACCTAGATACCCAATCACAGAATTGCTCCTGCTTCCTGAGAGCCCCCAATCCATAAATGACCACTACTTCCCACAAAACCTCCTTAGAATCATCTGGTACATATTCAAGTCCCATAATAAGCCCTTCACCACTGTCTTTTACAAAGACGCTCTTTGTTTTTTCTTATGTGCATTCTTACTTGCTGCTGCAAGCTAAATAAATCTAACTTTGTTTGAGAACATGCCTATACATAGTGGTCATTGGTCTATGTATTATAACACATAACACTTGTTATAAGCTGAATACTTGCATCCCCACCCCCCAAAATTTATATGTTGAAATCATACCTCTAATGCATTAGTATTAGGAGGTGAGGTCTTTCAGAGGTAATTAGGATTAGATGAGGTCATGAGGGTGGAGCCCTCATGAATGGGATTAGTAACCTTCTAAGAATCCCAAGGGAGTTTGTTTCCTCTCTCTGCCATGTGAGAACACAACTAGGAGACAGTCATCTATGAACCAGGAAGTAGGCCCTCAGGAGACATTGAATTTACTTATACCTTTTTCTCAGACTTCTTAGCCTCCAGAACTGACTGTGAAAAATAAATTTCTATTGTTTATAAGCCACACAGTTTACGGTATTTTGTTATAGCAGTCTGAGTGGACTAACACAGTACTTTTCACAGATGATTAACTATAAAGACTTAGTTTTGTCCAAATACTCTCAAAACTAATATATTTTAAAATAGCACTGTTTGATTTTTTTCTGATTAGAAAATTGAAGTGCAGCCATAGTGGGAAATTTGGAAAACACACAATTACATTTTTAAAAACACCCTTCTTAGCCATACTATCACCACCACTGGTACTGCTGTTACAGCTATTAATGCTACCACCATTCTTTATGCTTTATAGAGCATCAAGGACTCCAATAAAAAATTTACATACAATATTTAGTAAGGTAGAGTTTTTAATCCTCATTTTACAGATTAGGAATATGAAATTGAGGAAGTTCACAAACCTAGTAAGTGGCAGAGTATTTAAGTGGCGTTTAAGTGCCTTTGTGTTTCAACAAGTCCATTTTTTTTTTGTTTTTACCATGTTTTTAAAACATTAACTGTATTAGTTTGCTAGGACTGCCATAAAAGACATTAGATTGCTTAACCAACAGAAATTTATGTTTTCACAGTTCTGGGGACCACAAAGTCCAAGATCAAGGTGTTACCAGGGTTGGCTCCCTCTGAAGCCTCACTTTTTGGTATCTAGATGGCCATCTTCTCCCTGTTTCTTCACATGGTCCTCCCTCTGTGTGGCTGTGTCTTAATCTTCTCTTCTTATAAGGACCAGCCGTAGTAGACTAGGGTTCACCTATATGACATCATTTTGTCTTATTTACTTCTCTAAAAGTCCTATCCCCAAATATAGTCACATTCCTAGGGGTTAGAAGTTCAACATGTGACTTTAGAGAGAACACAATTCAGCCCATAAAAGCATATGGCTGCATTTCCTCTTTCTCATTTTAAATAAAAATAATATTTGGAAACTTTGGATTATGTTGCATATATGGTAGAGTTCTTTTTATATACCATTATCATGAGTATTTCTAACATTAAATATTTTATAAGTATAATTTTAATGTCACTAATTTTTTTTATCTAATTGAGATCTATACATTTCATCTTGTAGGCTCTTGGGATAATAAATTACTAAAATATTCTATCTGTTTAGAGAATAGTGTTGCTTTTTATTTAAGATTTTAGTTAAAATTTTATTGAAGAGTAAACCACAAAGGGCTGCTGGATCCAAGGGGACTCCCTTTTTTATAACATCATGGAACTTATTAAAAGTAACTCACGTGTGGTTGACAACCAAAATTTGTTTTGATTCAGAATATATTTGGGCTTACTCTATCAAAGCCTTTCAAGATTTGGCAGACATACATAACAGATTAAAACACTTGTTATATCTAAATCAACCTAAGTAATCACCTAGTTTATAAACCTCATGCCACAGAAAAGGAAGTTGGGACCCAATGAAGAGAAATTACTTGCTAAATTCTCTCTGTTGTAGGTAGATTCAAAATTTAAGCCAGGCTCTTGTACTTTATGTAATCATTTCTCAGAGCTTTTGAATTTTAGTGGAAAGTCTTGTTGAATTGAGTATCACTAAAATCCACTCACATACTGTACGTGGAGTTTTGGAGATGTTATAAATAGGGTGATTTTATGATATACAGTCCAAACCAGAACTCTTTTGAGAGGAAAAAAAATGCATTTTAATAGCTACCCCCAGACAACAGGTATAAACCAGAACTGAACCAGATACATTAGGACCTATGGTCAGCATATTTATAAGCCAAAGTCTCAACTGTGCCCAAGAGCCTATAAGGTCAAATAATAAGTAAAGCATTGTGTCCAAATACTCAATTGCTATCCATCAACAGTTTTATTTTGTATATCTTTTCAAAAGGTATGCAAAGATGTTCAAGTACTACACTGATGGGCCAAAGGGCACATGATTAAAATAGGTGCAAAGAATGAGTGAAGCCCAACACAACCTATCACGAAATATAAACTGTAGTTTTAAAAAATACACACATATATAATTATGTATGTATGCAGACATATGCACATTATTTATATAAATAAACATAGAAATAATCTCCTTAATTTTTTTCCTAATTAAACAAAAAATGAAGTACTATCATCCAGAATGGTGGAGTTGATATGTATATATAGGAAAGCTGGAAATTAACCAAAGGCTTGTGACAAGCTTTTTTGGGGAACTTCTATTCAAGAAAAAAGGCTGATTCTTGGTAATAACAGCAAATTGCATGGGATTTTAACTTACCTCGGGCACCCTTCACTGCACAGCTCTTTGGTAGCCATGAAAATAGCAAGCTGCATTCCCAGTACCTAAGGATGTAGAACAGATCTCACTTGTAAAGGGCTATAATAAATTAATTGATCTGGCCTGCCTGGTAGCTTGCTGAAATAACAGCTTAAAGGCTTGTCTTTTTTCACCAAACTTGAGACTAGCCTAGTGCCAAAGCTGCTTCCCAGGTGGTATGTCAAAAACATTTATAGACTATGTCTTGGGTTGCTGCTGCCTAAGATAACAATTGGAACAAATAATAGATTAACCAGAAATCTTGGGAAGAAAGGCTCAGAAATGAAATATTGTAAAGGGTTTTGAAAACCCCCAAAATATTATTGGAATCTAAAAGGCCACCTACATGGTCAGGGATATATGCATGCTTAGGAAAAGATATGAGAAGATCTTGCCAAGCTCTTACCTCCTGCTGGTCTTGAAGCTTGATGGAGGCAGGAAGTGAAGGCTAAAGCAGAGTTAACTGTCTTTCTGAGTGTTGAAGACGTGCCCCAACATAGACACAAAACCCCTCAGCAAACACTGGAAGATTTCTTGGTTCTAGTCACTTAATGAAATCTGCTCAATCATTATATGACCATTAAGAAAACATAATGGAAAATTTATGAGACACATATAAGAAGAATACAGAATTTATAGAATAAGTTCACAGCAGTCACTAAACAAATAAATAACTATGTAGCATGAACAACAAATCCTGACAAATTCCTGGGGAGGAGAGAGAATCTGAGTTCCAAAGTTGCCACATTGTAATAGTCAAAATATCTGATTTTCAACAAAAAATTATAAGTTATATAAAGAAAAAAAAAGTATGGCCATACACCGGAAACAAAATAAATCAATAGAAATTGTGCCTGAGAAAGCTCAGGCATACTGAATGAGAATCTCTAGGATTGACATTCTGGATCTGTATTTTTTCAATAACGTGTGTATGATTCTAGGTCTGGGTCATATTGCTACCTAGGTACATCAATGAGTATATTTACTGGTGTTCACTGATGTAAACTAATTTTTAAAAATGATCAAATTATAGAATCCCATGGTTTCAAGTGGCCCAAGTGGCCTTAAAATTGAACTTACGTTGACTGAATGCTCCCAAAAACAGGGGGGAAAAAAACTCATTACTTGCAGTGGTTACAATGGAAATCTCACAAAATTTTGTAATTGTAGAGATTATAGGAATTTCAAAAGATTTTCAAATATTTTATCTCATTTTTTCTTTTGAGGAGTGTAAAATCAATATTATACTCATTTTCCAGTTACAGAAATTTATTTTCATAAATTCTAAGTAGTATTTTCATAGGGTCACATATCTAGTCAGTGGCATTACTAAATCTAAAGGAAAAAATCCCATTTTGTTTCATTTATAAACACACAACACACATATACATGTACATATATACAAATTATGTGCATAGAAAAGATATTCATCAAGATAGTCTCAGAGATTTTATTTAATAAAATGATGGTTAGGTTTCTTTTAAATATCTATCTTTTTAAAAACAGACATTATTTTGGAGAAAAGAAATAGTTTATTTTTGTGTAATCTTAATTTATTTAGAATAGTCAAGAAATGCCAATATACCCTTTATCCAGATTCATCAATTGTTTACATTTTGCCCATCTGTCTTACCTTCTCTTCCCTTCCCTCCACATATATTGTATATGGGTGTGGGTGTGGGTATGTGTATTTCTCTGTCTCTGTCTCTGTTTCTGTTTCTCTCTCTCTCTCTGTCTCCCTCTTCTTTTTACTCTTTCAGCTTAAAAAACTTCCTTTAGAATTTATTATAATGCAAATCTAGAGGCAATGAATTACCTCAGCTTTTGTTTACCCAAAATATCTATAATTGACACTCATTTTTGAAAGACATTTTTGTTGGATATAAAATTCTGGGTTGATAGAATTTGTTTCCGTTTTTCTTCATAAATTTTAAAAATGTCATCCCATTTACTCCTGGCCTCCAGATTTTCTTATGACACTAAGTTGCCACGTATATTGTTGTAATAAAAAGTCTTTTTAAAAAAGATAATCTCATTATCTTAAGCATTTGTCAGTTTAATTATACGCCTAAGTGTAGTTCCCTCTGCATTCATCCTGCTCAAGGCTTACTAAGCCTCTCCGGTCTTATGTACCAGTTTTTCACAAAATGTGGGGAAATTTCAGCCATTATAGATCTCCAAAATATATTTTTTCTATTCTATTTTCTTTCTCCTTTCTCTGCAACTCCAGTTGCTATTGTCCCATGGGTCACTCAGGCTCCATTTAATTTAAACATTTTTCTCTATTTTTCTTCAGTTGGATAATTTGTATTGATTTGATTTTCTTGTGCAGTCTCCAATAAAATATTAAGCCAATTAACTAAAATTATCATTTCAGATATGGTCATTTTCAGTTCTACAATTTGATTTAGCTCTTTTTAATATAGTTTATTTTTTATCTTCTATTATTTCCTATCTGTCAGTCATAATCCACACTTTTCTTTAAGTTCTTAAACATATTTATAATAACCACTCTGAAGTTCTTACCTGCCAATACAAATATCTGGATCATCTCATAATTTGTTTTTCTTGACTGATTTTTCTTGAGACTATATGTCACATTTTTCTGCTTATTTGCACATCTTTTAATTTCTGATAGTGTGTTGGACATTGTTGATCATACGTGACATAATGCCCTACTTTCTTTAAAAGTTTTGAGTTTGTTCAACTGTAAACTAAATCAATGACAAATTCTCTTGGCCCTATTGTATTTACATTTATTCTTTATTAAAGCAGGTCCATTATATTTTAGAACTCAATTCTAAACATGTCTTTGACTTTAGCTAGGGGCTAAACAAATTATCACCCACAGCCCACAAACCTGGCTGCCTGTTTCTGTGAATAAAGTTTTACTGGAACACAATCATATTCTGTCATTTAGGTATTGTCTTTGACTGCTTTCACACTATAATGGCAGAGTTGAGTAGTTGTGACAGAGATTGTATGTCTCAAAAAGCTTAAAATATTTACTATCTAGCATTCTGCAGCAAATTTTCCAACCCCTGTTCTGTGGCATGGTCCTCACTCTTTAATCATGGCCTTTAATGAACTGCAGATAAATGCCTAGGGTGCAAGTCTTTCCATTATGACAATGTCAGAACTTCAATATTTGAAGGGTAATTTTTAAAAATCTTTTCTGTGAGTTTGAGAGAGTATAAGTAGTCTCTTCATGATTTTTGCCCATTTCCTATCATATTTTTGCCCTTTTATCTTAAATTTGTCATTTTTTATATATTTTAGGGATACTACCCTCTTATTTTTGATATATCTTGCAAATATTTTCTCAGAGTTTATTTGCTTTTTGACTTTGATTATTATTGCCAAGCAAAATTTTTTTTAATGTAGTAAAATTTATTTACCATTTCCTTTGTTTTAAGGGTTCTCAGCTTCAGCATGATGGCTATTTTGAGCCAGAAATTTTTTGTTCTAGGGAACTTGATCTGTGCATGGTAGGATGTCTAATTTCATTCTTGGCCTATACTTACATGATGCCAGTAGCACACACCCTACCCCCTATTCACTTATTATAAAAGTATTCACAGACATTTCCAAATGTCCCCTGTACAGCAAAATCACCCTTAATTGAGTACCACTGTTTTATTGCATCTGAATTTTAAATTATAAATAGAAAAGCTTTTTCTGCACCCATGTTAAAGTGAAATTTCTTCTAATATTCCTATGGTTTTATTCATTCATTCCTTTTTACATTTGGAGACATTGAATCCATTTGGAGCTTTTTATTTTTTATGCTTTGGTGTATGGGTGTATATTACCTTTTATGTATAGTTATACAGTCGTTCCACCATCATTAATTAAAAAGTACACTTTTGCCCTAATGGTTTGAGAAAATAGATGTAATATGCTAATTTTCATACATATTAAGATTTCTGGACTTTCTAGTCTATTCTATAATTTTTCCAGCTATTTAAATTCTATATAGACTGTATAGTATATTTAATACTTGACAAGGCTAGTCCCATTGTAGCTTTCTTTTTTCTCTGTTTTCCTACATATTTGTTTGTATTTTATTGTTTCATATCAAATTTAGTATTAATTTGTCTAACTTCATAAAAATATTGTTTGCATTCTTTTTGAGATGTTTTAAAATCTAAAAAGCAACTGACATGCTTATGATGTCGATGAATCATTAATCCAAGTAAAAATACATGTATTTTCATTTAAATACATCTGTTTTTGGATCTTTCAGAGTCTTCAAAATTTTCCTCATATAGCTTTTGCAATTATATAAGTTTATTCTATAGATTTTTGTCTTCTTAGTTGCTATTGTGAATGGGTTATTCACAACCATTATTTTCTCTAACTGGCCGTATTTTGTGTATATAAAGTCTATTAATTCTGGAGAGTAACTTTATACCCTGAAGCTTTACTGATTTCTCTTACTGTTTGAGATAATTTGATTCATTGATTCTACGATCTTGCAGGTATAGTATTTTATCATCAGCAAATACAGTTAATTTCATTTTTTTCTTCCAATTCTTATTTTTCTAACAGATTTACCATGACTCCTTACATTGATTAATGCCACTGGTTCAATTTGAAGTAGTAGTGGAGATAGTGGGCATCTGTTACTGATTCTTGAACTTCTGGAAAACCTCTAGTAAATATTTCCTTACTAGGTACAATGTTATATTTAGGATTAAGATGTATGCAAACACAGACACACACAAACAAACACAGAAATACATACATACAATGTTGAGAAAATATTTACAAATTCCTATGTTCTTGAGTATTTATATCAGGAAAAGGTATTTAATTTTTAAAAAAAGCTTTTTTAGCATTTGTAGAGATAATCATATAAGTTTTCTCTTTTTATCTGTTAATATGGTATATTATTTTAACAGAGTTTTAAACATTGATTTAATCTTGGAGTTATAGAATAAATCCCACTTATTCGTTGTTTGTTATTTTTAATAGGGCATTGAATTCTGTTTGTTAATATTTTATTTAGTATTTTTGCATTGATATTCATATGTGAGATCATACTATAATATTTTGTGTTTTTATTTTTGGTACTGTATCAGGTTTAGTAAGCAATATTATCCTTGGTTCATAAAAAATTTAGAAGTTTTCCTTCAATTTTTATGATCTGTAAATAACATGTGTATTTTTAGGATTATGTATTTTTAGGGTTATCTGGTCTTTAAAGGTCAAACACCTGCACCTGGAACTTTCGCTACAATTGGTTCTTGAAAATATTTCATATATATATTTAATTTAGTCCATCTAAGCTTTCTTTCTTTAATAGCCTCACATTTTACAATTCCAACACCCCTAGGACTTTATCCCGTTCTTTAAAGGTTTCAAATTTATTTCTATAGAGGTCTGCAAAATAGTCTCTTATCAATTATTGTTTTCCAACCATCTCAATGATTATTTTTTCTTTATGATATCCTCTGTTTCTTATTTAAGACTTCGCTCTTTAATTGTTTATTAAGCTACCTGTAGGCTTGTCTATTTTAGTTTTTTAAAAAAACAGGATTCTGATTTATTAATGAGATGTACTATTTTTATATTCTCTACCTCATTTGTTTCTGTTTTTGTCTTTTCTCTGTATTTTTGTTTTGTTTTGTTTTGTTTTTGTTTTTGTTTTGAGACAAGGTTGCCCTGTGTTGCCCTGGCTGATCTCAAATTCCTGGGCTCAAGGAATCCTCCCGCCTCAGCCTCCCGAGTAGCTGGGTTTATATTTGTGAGTCATCTGCCCTGCCTTATCTTCATTACTTTTATTTTTTATTTCCTTTTTCGTGTTTCATCTTATAACTTCCTATAATTTTTGAGTTGGAAATTTAATTCATCATTTCTGCTATTTAAAATTATATATATGTATTTGTGTGTGTGTGTGTGTGTGTGTTTAAGGCTATGAATTTTTCTTTTGTCTTAGGGTTATCAAGAGAAATAGACTAACAGGATATATAGATAGATAGATATCTTAAAGCGTTGGTTTATGTGATTATGGAGGCTGAAAATTCTCAAGATCTGCAGTCAGCAAGCTGGAGACCTAAAAGAGCAAACAGTATATTTCTTGCCTGCACCTGAAGATAGGTGAAGACTGATGTCCTGGCTCACAGAGAGCAGAGAAAGTGAAATCTCTCTTACTCGGACTTTTGTTCTATTCAGGCTTTCAGCAGATTGGATGAGTCTCACCCACAGCAATCTGCTTTACTCAGTATACTAATTCAAATGTTGGTCTCATTAAGAAACACTCTCACAGACCTATTCAGAATAATTTCTAATTATTCCCAAATTTCAAATATTTGGGAACACTGTGGCCCAGTAAGTTAACACATAAAATCAATCATCACACCTCTGATCCCTATTTTTTGTTTTTAATTGTGGTAAAATGTACATAACAAAATTCGCTCTTTTAACCATTTTTGAGTGTACAGTTATGTGATATTCAGTACATTCACATTGTTTTGCAACCATCACCACCATGTATCTTCAGAATTTCATTGTCTTCCCCAACTGAAACTCCGTACCTGTTAAACACTAACTTCCTTTACCCCCTCACCACAGGCCCTGGTCACCACAGTTTTACTTAGGTCTCCATGAACTTCACTACTCTATGTTCTGCTTCCTCTGGAACCAGGGATGAGGGTCCCACAATGGGAACACAGGATGAAGTCTTCAAAACTGTAGCCAAGTTAAGGGATGGGAATGAAGCAAGGTCAAATAATAATGCCACAAAGTTTTTTTTACCATTTTTAAGTTGCCTTTTTCTTGAGTCAGCATTTTTTTGGTTGCTGTAAACATTTGACTGTTTTCCAAAATTCTGACAAAGTTGATTCTGGCAGTTTTTGCTTTTTCAAAGTTTCTATGGGTGGATGGGCCTATCATGTTGCTTGCTGTGCTGTAATTACTGACATCTTTTTTTGTTCTTTTAATATAATTGGTCTTTTTGCCTATAAACAGTGAGGTATTTAAAATTTTTTTAAAGTCTAGTAGTTTTATTAGAACATATCTCAGGGCTACTCATTCCACGTCTATTTTCTAAGATACCTGATAGACCCTTTCACTATGTCAATTCAGATGTCTTTAATTCACAGAAAGTTTCCTTGGAATATATTTTAAAATATTGTTTTTGTTCAACTGTTTTGGTATTTTTTATTGTTAATTATGATGGTAACATAATAGTTCTATATCTTTATAAGGTACATGTGATGATTTGTCACAAACAATGTGAATTAATGAAATCAGGGTAATTGGGACATCCATAACCTCAGGCATTTATCATTTCTTTGTGATAGGACCATTCTAATTCTACTCTTTTAGTTAATTTAAAGAATATCCTAACTTACTATTGATTATAGTCACTTTGTTGTGCCATCAAATATTGTGCATGCTATCTAATTATCTAACTATAGTTTTGTACCATCCCTACTTTATCCCCCCCCTCCCCTCTACCCTTCCAGCATCTGGTAACCATTTATTCTACTCTCTGTCTCCATGAGATCAATTGTTGTCAATATTTAGCTCCACATAGGAGTGAGAACATGCCAGGTTTGTCTTTCTGTGCTTGGTTTATTTCACTTAACAAAATGTTCTCCAGTTCCATCTATGTTGTTGCAAATGGCAGGATCTCATTCTTTTTAGTGGCTGTGTAATATTCCATTGGGTATATGTACCACAACTTCTTTATCCATTCATCTATTGTAGGACACTTAGGTTGATTCTAAATTTTGGCTACTGTGAATAGTGCTTCAGTAAACATGGCAGTGTAGACATCTTACTGATATACTGAATTCCCCTCCTTTGGAGGCTATTTTCTAGATCTTGTAGGCATGATTTATCCTTTTTTATTTTTATTTTTTCTTTTTTCTCTTCTGACTGTGTAGTTTCAAAAAGCTCCCTAATTCTTTCTTCTGTGTGGTCAATGCAGCTGTTGAAAGACTCTGATGCAGTTCTAAGTTTATCAATTGAATTTTTCAGCTCCAGAATTTCTATTCAGTTTCTTTTTTATTATTTCAATCTCTTTGTTAAATTTCTCTGATAGGCTTCTGAATTCCTTCTCGGTGTTGTCTTGAAATTCATTGCACTTCTTCAGGACAGTTATTTTGAATTCTTTGTTTGAAAAGTCACATATCTCCATCACTCCAGGACTAGACACTGGTACCTTATTTGGTTTGTTTGGTGAGGTCATGTTTTCCTGGATGTTCTTGATGCTTATGGATGTTTGTCAATGTCTGGGCATTGAAGAGTTAGGTATTTATTTTAACCTTCACAATCCGGGCTTGTTTGAACATGTCCTTCCTGAGAAGGCTTTCTAGACATTCAAAGGGAATTGAGTGTTATCATCTAAGTCTTTGTTTGCTGCAGCTGTTTAAGCACTGGAGTTGCCCCAAGACCACTAATACTGTGACTCTTGCAGACTCCTGGTAGTACTACCTTGGTGGACTTGGGTAAGATATGGAAGAATTCCCTGTATTACCAGTCTGTCACTCTCTTCCCTCACTCCCTGTGCTAAAGATGCTAGAGTTGGGGGAGGAGTGATGTGGGCACTCCTTTGTGGCCACCAATGCCAGATCATACCTGAAACCACTCCAGTCTCATCCAAAGCCTGTGGTGACTGCTGCCTGGCTACCTCTGATTTTTATTTAAAGCCCAAGGACTCTATAGTCAGCAGGTGGTGAATCCTGTTGGGAATGGATCCCTCCCTTCAGGCCAGCATGTTTCTGTAACAGAGGTAGTGGCCTGAAATAAGGTAAAATGTTTTATGAGCTGTTTCTTTAACACCTGCCCCCCCCAACACTCTTACTGGGAATTAAAACCTGCATCCCTGCCCAAGGCCAGTAATCAGAGGGACAGGGGAGTGTTCTTTGCTCTTTGTACCACAGGAGACAGCTCAATGGAATTGTCCAAGCAGAGGTTACAAGATTGTCTTCACTGGAGATGCTATAGTTAAACAGCAATAGCCCAAAGCTGAAAACTCCTTTTAAAAGCTCTGTATTTCTGCTTAAAGGGAGGATGATGGTACTTGAAGATGAGAGTCTGCCATACTCCTCATTTTATGGCAAATTAATAAACTTCTCTCTCCTTTTCCTCAAACTCCTGGTTCTCATTCTTCTTTTGGCCATGGGGACAAGTACTGAACTTTCGGTAACATTTCCTTCTGGAACCCAGAAGGCCTGAACTCAAGGGTTTCAGGAGTCTGCTTGGTACATTATTTTACTGTGGCTGAGCTGGCATCCAAGTTACAAAGTCCTCTGAGTTCTTTCCTTTTCTTTTTCCAAGTGGAAGAAGACTTTCCCCGAGCTGCACTGCCTAGAGTTGGGGAGGGGTGACACAGGCACTGGCTTGGCTGCCACAACTAGTATCTCACTGGGTCACATGCACCCCATGCCCACTTGCTCCAAGCCAGCACTGCCATAGGAATTGCCCAAGGACTGCAGCCTTTGTGGCTCAACTGCCTTACAAATTTAGTGCAGGACCCAGGCTGCTTTTTGCCAGCTGGTGATGGGGCTAGCTGGAACTCAGGTTTCAGGGTGGGTGATTTCCCTCTGGCTGAGTTGATTTAAATGCTACCTCTATAAGCACCAGCAGAATTCACCCCTGTGTTGTGTTCCCCTGTACCAGGGTGGCCCTAAGTTTCAATGCAAAGTCCCACAATCACTTCATTTCCCCTCCCCCAGGCACAGAGATTCTCTCTCCCCTCAGTGTGCTGGTGTGGCAGTGCCAGGGCATGGGGGAGTGGTGGCTGAAAATGAATGAAAGGAAAAAGAACCATACAAAATAAAACCAATTTTTAAAATTGTTACTGCATTTAACAGACACAAAATCACATGATCAAATTGCTATATTCTCTATATACATCTCAATTTCTGTACTTATGTCATCACAAGCCAGTAAAAAATATTTTATACATATGTCTATAAATTATACTTTGAGTAGAATTGCCTTAGGTAATTTCAGTAAGATTTGATTTTCCATTTCAGAGACAGAGATAAACTCAAGGGAATCAAATCACCTGCTGAGATTAATTCTGCGATCAACTCAAATACCAATAACCATTGCATTGTGGGATTCTAAGAAGTTACATTTTATATTTTCCATTAGTTTTTATTTCATCTATTTTCCTATAGGTACTGAGCATTTAAAAAAATATTGGTAGAAAGATTAATATTAATTAGAAATATTATGCATCAAAAATAATAAAGGAAAGCCACAAGTTAAAATGAAAAAGATAAGTTTGAGAATGAAGAAGAGATGAACAGCCTCGGAATCCATTGTGACAAGGTCTTGTAAGCATATGCGTATTGCCCATGGATATTTCCATTAAACAGCTATCTCTAAAAACTTCTAGTTGCTTCAAAAACTTAAAGCTTTAAATATGCCTTACATACCACCAGACAGAATGTTTTACATTTTTCATATTGGTTCATATTTGTTAAACCAATTATTTATCTGTATGTCAAAGACCCATTATGTAAGCTTAACAGCTAACCTGCTGTGTTCTAATGTCCACAAAGAAAAATTATACTTTATTTTGTCAGTTCCCTTCCCAAGATCCATTCCCTTCTTTCCTCATTCCCATGAGACCCTAATTATTTATCCCTTCGTCAAGTGGCTTATATGCCCAAGAGAAAGCTGACTTCAGAAAAAGCACATGTCCTTTCTGTCAAGCTTTGGTTTAGGAATGTTAATGTGAATCCAAACCGGCCAGTAACAGGTAAGAAGTTGTGACTTGGAAATTTCTGGTACAATTCTTCCTGTTCGTATAAAAAGTCAAGTGAAGCTACTAAGTCTCTGTAATGATAGAAATTTTAAGTCAGTGCATTCCAACTGCTACTGAAGATCATCCTACAAACATGAGACAGAATAAGCCTCAGAATGAAACCAACTCTGTAGGAACGTATTTGCTGAGATGAGAAAAAAAAAAAACAACAGATTTCTTTATGACATAGTTGAAATGGTGAATCACCTAACACTGAAGGCTGCCTACTTCTAGGTGCTTTTTTTTTTTTTAAACAATATAAGTAAGTCATTACTTAGCCAAATTTGAATTGGATTTTCTGTTTCCCTACATTCAAAACTAAGAACAGTCTACCAGATAGAATGGCATATATCTGGAGGCATATTCTGCTACATTGCTCATGTGTCAATTTTTTGATTAAGAAGTAGATTAAAGTGAAAAAAAGGGCAACAGAATAAAAGCAGAGATGTCATAGAATTGGAAAGTTTACAGTATAAATATAAAGGGGAGGAAGGAATGGCACATAAGGTAGTTCTTAGAAGAGTTTTCTGCTTTGACATCTTTTCATGTTACGTAGTATTGCTTAAGATAATAACTGGACAGGGAGCGGCAGTAATGACAATTAAAGAGAAATCTACAATACAAAAACCCTGGAAAGAACAAAGACAGCAGTTAGAAATCAATCCACAAATTTCTTAGTAGTTAACAGAGATCAATGATAATTATGCTCATGGGCTGGAGGAATTTGCTATTCATGATCAAAACCTTCATCTTTTTAATTAAATATCAAACAATGTTATTTTGGGGCGTCTCTTAAATCTAGTTATTCTAGCTGCCTCTGTAGATTTATAGCTCCTGTCTCTTGATTCATGGCAATTACTGCTTCCCTTCCACTATTTTTCTACATTAAGTGAATTTTTGCTCTATATCCTTCCTTACACTATTCCATCTAATATACAGTATACTCTGTGAATGCACATCTACATGTTTCTTGGATTTTAAAACTATATATCCAATTCTGTTTCCAGTAAATCTGGGCTCTAACTAACTTACCATGTGATCTTGAGCAAAACAATTTACCTTATCAGGACATCAATTTTTTCCTCAGTAATTTGAAGAAAATAATGCTTGCCTCATAGTGTTCTCATTACATTTAAGTGAAGCAGTGACTCAGATAGCATTTTATAAGTTATAAAATACTTCGCAGTTCCATGTAAGCTCTTACTGATTTTACAACTGTATTAAGATAAATCTTGTCTATATTAAGTCAGTGCAGTATTAGAGCATATAAGAAGAGGAGCTTTGTTCTTTGATTTGAGTTCAAATCCCAATTTATCACTCATTAGATGGGGATCATTGGGCAATTTATGTAACTTCAATAGGTAAAACAAAGAAAATAAACATCTAGTTCATGAGACTGTCATTAACAACCAAATAAAATTAATATAAATTACTTAGCATGTTAATAAGAAGTGTTCAAAAAGTGTTAACTATTATTATTATTACTTGTTATTATTTTTAAATAGTAATAAATTTCTTTAAAAGAATCCAAATTTTCTATTAGAGGATATTCTATTTCACTTAGCATAAATCCTTCTTAAATATTAAAATACATTCCATTTGAAACAGATAACATTTTAATCATCCTTAGCAAGTGTTCTTATTAATTTTAATAACAAATAATTTAACTGTGGTTTCTTTTGAATGTTCTATAAAAACATCATGTCATTTAGCAATAGTGGCAATTTGTTTTCTCTTTTTATATTCTTATAAATTTATCTATTTTCTTTTCATATCACAGTGGCTAAGACACTTCATTTTACATATAAACAATAAAGATGCTTGTAGCCATCTTTATTTTAAAGAAAATGACTTATATGTTCCATAGTTAGGATAAAATTAGCTATTGATTCCTGATAATCTTTAAAATGTAAGGAAGTTCCTTTGTATTTCTAATTACAGGTGTTTTTCACATGAAATCAATACAAAGAATTTAGCAGCTAAAAATATCCATTAATAACATATTTCAAATCCACATGTACACACATTTAACCATATATACAAAGTAAATCAACACATTCCATATGTAAATTTTCAGATATGCATTCTCTTGAGTTTGTCAACATGAAATATAAATGATTGTATGATTTATTAACTGCATATGACTCATCAGCATTGTGATAACTTTTGGCTCACTATCATACAAATTTCATAACAGCATTATGAAATAGCTAAAACGATTTTAGCTATTTTACTGATGCAACCTGAAGCAAAATGTGGTTAATTTACTCTTCCAAGTGTCTAAGGATCCTCTCAGTAGAGCAGGGATTTATACTCAGATTATAATCTGCTTAACCACTATGCAATTGCATTAAGCAATTATGCAATGTTTGTCTTTGGAATGCAGAGTTTATTTATATTTCACATGTAATCTTAGTAACAGTTTATAGAAGCAAAGAAATTCCTCATTCTGAGAGACTGTAATCCTTTTCTAACAAATGCCTTCATTCCAAATACACAAGAAATGATAAAATCAACAGTCTGTTGACTCTAATCCAGTAAATTGTTTGCCACCTTCTCCTTTTGTACTCTTGACGGCAAAACTCCTTGGAAAAGTTGTTCATCTCACTTTCTCCCAATTCTCTTTTCCAACTATCTCTTCAATTCTTTCCAATCAAGCTCTCATCTCCACAATTTCATCAGCAATGAAATTGATCTTTTCATGCCCACCAATTACGACCACATTGCTAAATTCAAGGTCATTTCTCAATCCTCACCTAACTCATAAAGCAACCACTGATTTCTTCCTCTTAAAACCTCAGATTTTACCCTTTTCACTTTCTACACTTAAAATTCAGAACTCCACACTGACTAGGTGTGTTCTTATTTCAGCAGTCACTTAGTCATTTTTTCCATTCCTTCGTCTCTTCCTGATCTCTTAAAGTAAAACATCCCAATGGCTCAGTTCTTGGTGCTTTACCTTCCCTATCTTCATACACTCTGCTTGGTCTCACATAGTCTCAGGGCTTTGAATACTACCTAATATGCCTAGAACTCCAAAACGTATCCATAGCTCAGCCTGTGCTTGAATATCCTACCCATATAGTCCATGTCGTGCCAAGTGTGAGGTGACAATGGTGTGGGGTGGTTTTGTAATGTTTGCAGAGAATATGTGAAGGCTGACTAAAAGTGAATCATCTTTTTATGATCATCATGCCTTGGCAATTTTATCGTAGTTCATTGTTAAATATTTCTCCAGCAAAAAAATCTTCCACTGGTCTAAGTTCTAAACAATAGTTTGCTCCCTTCACGGATGCTCCCATCACCCTACCCTTGATATCCCATGGCACATAGTCTACTACCTACTGGACATCTCCATGTAAATATTTACTGAACATTAAACACAACATGCCTAAAACTTAGCTGTTTTCCCCAAAATTTGCTCTAGCCTTAAACTTTTTTGTTTCAACCGAAAGGCAACCAACTACAGCCAAAAAGCAGAACCATCAAGGTGTTTTCTTTTTCTCCACAACCTTCATTGAATCTAGTGGGAAATTCTGTTATTTTTCTAATGGGATGAGTATGACTCTATGCGAAGAGTGAGGATTTTTGTGTGCTTGTTTAGTTTTGTATTTTTTTTAGTTTTTATATTTTTCAAAAAATTTATTCATTGTTATTTTTAAAAACTTCCAATCCTTAGCAATTACTCTACTGCCTTTTGAGCAACCTGTGCTACTATTTGTATTTTCCTTCACGATTTCATGTAGCTACTGTCTTGTTCTTTGAAAATTCACTTGGAAAAACTATGTATTTTTTAAAAATGTTTTGCTAAGTTATAGCTTCCAAATATTGGCTTATTTCCCCCACTGCTGTATCTAAAATTCCTTTAACAGTGTTTCAAGTGGGAAATTAATATCATCTATTTTCATGAGTTAATCAATTAAATATTGTATATTTGTTATATAAGACAAATATAGAAATATTTCCAAAGCAGGGCAGCAGGAGATAAATGTTGGGGTGGTTTTAAGAATGGAAACATCACATAAATGGTGATCCCTCATGAGAAACTTAATGGAGGAGAGAGCACATGACTTGGGCCTTGGAAAATGGCTTAACCAGTTGAGAATAGGTCATTAAAGTAGTGGCAATGGCAGAAGTTCCTTATAAGGGTGAAAATTAGTTGACACATTGAAGAGATACATGTACTATAGCTTTTTTGGTAATAATATAAAGCATGGGGGAGAATCGGAGAAAATATCTTACAGATACATTGCAGCCATTTTATAATTAGACTCAATATCACTCAGAAAAGTTTCTATATATAGATCCATGGGTTAGAAGGAAGCATGTTGAAATTATTTTGGGATATAATTGAGGAACTAGAGGGTTGTGATGAAGACACCAAGTAAAGACCACTGTGCCAATGAAGGTGAAATGACCTGATAAATACAGTGTTGGTACTACACATTTGAAAACTACTGATATTGTGCATTAACTAAATTCAGATCTCTAGCCCAGACCTCTTTCATGTACTAAAAACTGTTATTTTTAATTATTCATTGTCCTATCATACAAACACTTCAATTTTCCTAAGTCTAAAAGAAAACTTATACTTATGAAAGAGGAAAATTTTCCTATTCAAATCTATTTTTGTAGCTTTATCCCTAGTCTTGTGAATGACTTACCAAGTTATTCAACTAATTAAAAAAGAAATCTAGGCCTCTGTAACTTTCTTCTTCTCCATCTTGCTAAGTATATAATGTATTGCTCACAAAGACCTCAGCTTTTATCCCGTGTCTTTTAATATGTTCCCTTCTCTTCATCTCCCTGTAACTGCCCTTTCTATACTCTCACTGGAATTGGGAAGTACACTTGCTTCCTGTTTTTCTTGCCCTCAATCCACGTTCCTGAGTGGTGTCAAAGCTTTATTATAAAACATAATGCTGTGACTTCCCTCCTTAATTTCCTATGCTGGCTTCCCATTGCTTCCAGGAAGAATATCAGTCTCCCTTGTGTGACCTTGCAGCTCATTTGTGGTAAAAATAATAAATCTAGCACTAATAATAGTAATGATACTGATAGTAATTACAATGGGCACTAATTGAATGCTTAATCAGTATGCTCCAGACATTGTTTAAGCATTTTATATACTGAAGTATAATTATTTTTACTCTTCCCCATAGTTCCAAAAAGTGGGTGATATTGTTATCACCTGATTTTACAGATGAGGAGAGCGAGGCAGAGAGCACTGAGGAAGTATGTCCAAAATCACAGAGTAAGAAAGTGTCAGAGCTGAAATACAA
This sequence comes from Daubentonia madagascariensis, assembly GCA_023783475.1. Taxonomy (NCBI): domain Eukaryota; kingdom Metazoa; phylum Chordata; class Mammalia; order Primates; family Daubentoniidae; genus Daubentonia; species Daubentonia madagascariensis. The sequence goes on along the minus strand of JAKFHU010000901.1, from coordinate 5,421,132 downwards.
ATCCAGATTGTGTATTTCTCCTGATTATTTCTCTGAAGACTTTACCTCAGTTCACATCCCCGAGTTACATTCACACTTTGCTCCAACTATACAGGAATGCTGAAATTTCCGAAAGCATCGTGTTGTAGAGTGTGATCGTCTGATTGCTACTTCCCTGTCTGTGTGAGTTGAGTCTCTTGAGGGCAGAGGCTGTGTTTTACACTTCCTTTTATCCTCCAACCTGAGCAGAGTACCTTACACGTTATGGATGCTTGATATAGTTATGTTCATGTATAGTCAGTTCTGTCATCATTGACAATTAAACATAACATAAATTTCATGCTTGCTTATGTGCAATTTTGTCCTCGATAAATACTAGGCAAACACAGAAAACTATACCAAAAAGAAGCAAGTAGTGTTGGAATATGCAAAATGCATGCATCTTACTTCTACCAGCTACCTTAATTCCCTGTGTGTATTAAGAGCCACACCCCTCCACATCTGGTGTTACAACTTTTCATTTCAGAAAAATCTCATTCCACCACGTCACAATAATTTACAAGCTGCAACCCTTCCAATGCCCATGTCCACAAATCCTTTCAGGTCTTTCTCAAGATAAAGTATCATATTTATTGTAGTATTTATGTTTTTCCAAGCCTTTAAAATATGTGAAACTGTTTTATCATTTTTATTAGGTACCTATCTCTTTGTATGCGTTACTGATAAAGTTTTTGAGTGTTAGTTGTGTCCCAATCCTATTTTCCTCATAAGCTGTATGGTTTTCATTGTGCCAACTTTGCAGAGGATGGTGATGTTTCAGAACATATATTTCTCATTGTAGCAGAACTGATTGTAATTGAATGAATTAAAGAAAGGCTAAAACTCACTGGATTTCTGTTAGGGCTGAATTTTGCTCCCTCTAAATTCATACGTTGAAGCCCTAACACCTAGTACCTCCGAACATGACTGTATTTAGATATAGGGACTTTAAAGAAGAAATTATGTTCAAATGAGACCATTAGTGTGGGCTCTAATTCGATATGACTGATGTCCTTATAAGAAGAGGAAATTTGGACAGACAAAATAGACATGAGGCATGCACAAGCACAGAAGAAAGACCGTGTAAGAACACGTAAGGAAACAGCCATCTGCAAGCCAAGGAGAGTAACCTCAGGAGAAACCAAACCTGCTGACACCTTGATCTTGGACTCTTCACCCTCCAGAACTGTGAGAATATAAATTGTTGTTGTTTAAGCCACCCAGTCTACGATACTTTGTATGATAGCCCTAGTAAAAAGTTACCTTGACTATTTTCCATACATCTTTCAAGATTGAGTTAAGGCATCTTTTCTTTATTTGAAACACCTACCCTCACCCTGGATGGACATTTTTCCCCCCATCCCATCCCTGGCCACATTAGATCCCAGTATATCTTTTATTTTAATACTTATCAAACAATTTCATAATAACTTATACTTTGTCTATGTGGTATAGGTTATGAATTCTTTAGACTGATATTGTCTATTTTTAAACTTTGTGTCAACAACTACAAATATGACATTTGTAACATTGTAGACTATGAATATATTACTGTTAAATAAATGCATGTTAAAAATATTGTGGCATAGAATCAAAAGAATGTTGCAATGCATTTAGTGAAGGAAACCAAAAAGTAATACACTTTATGCAAATATAGTATTGGGAGGGCATGAATGTGTAACTGTCCACAGTTCAGATGACGATTTCTCTTTCATTTGTGGGCACACTACTCCTGCTCTGTCCGTGTTCTCCTGCACTATACTTAATGAATAATCTTGCAAGATTTCTAGCGTGAATGATAAAGAAAATGATAGTACTATAAAAAAGAAAACAGAAGAAGTTGAAGTCTGGAGAAAATTTATAACCATGTGTTTAATATATGAATCAATATCTCTCTAGAGGGTAATGATTGGACATCTACCATCTATTGGAGGACAATTTCTACCTATCACTCAGGAAGTTAGCTCATGCTGAATGATAAGGGTAACCTTCTACATAAATGCTATTGCTTTGGCAAACACTGTGATTGCAGCAATGAAGAGAAGGAGAATTGGTGTTCAGTGCCTAATAATTGAGAGATAAACGAAATAACTGCAGTAATATAACTGTAGTATTTATATACAGATGGGGGAATAATAACTCTAACATTAATAATAATATTTAACATTTATTGACAACTTGTGCAAACTGCTGACATTTCTTAAAATTAAAACATTTATTTTTTTAGAAAAAGTCATGAGCTCTAGAAGATGGGGATCATCATCATTCTATTTTATGAACAAGAAAACTGTAGCCTGTGACAGTTAATTAATTCACCCCGGGTAGTACAGCTCCTTGGTAGACAGTTAGAATGTGAAATCTGTTTCTGTTTGTACTTTTCTATTATGCTCACTGCTGGTATTAGGAAACTCTTTGTACTACCTTTTACTTCTTGATCCTTCTCCAATCCTCATAGCTCTTCTTTTTTGTATTTACTCTGTTTTCCCACCCAGTCCAAGTGATGCTTCTTGTGATAATACTCTAGGTCACTGTGCCATTGTTGTTTCTAAATATCTGTGAGCTTTACCTTCTGTACTAGTCATTTGTGAATCGTCATGCTCTGTTTTGCACTTTCCCAGTGAGTTTGAAACACCTTGTATTCAGACATTTTGACTGCTTTTCAAAATAATTTCCCTTTTGTACCTTACAGTGAAATCGCACATATTTCTGGTTTGATGGATTCTAGAATAATTTATTAAAAATTATTAATACTTATTGAGGTAATCTACTAAATACCAGACACCGTGCTACAACATATATATTTTTTTTCTTACGTCTTCTTCAAAAACTCAAGTTGATAGTTGTTTTGTGGAGCATACGTGTTTCTGTGTGTGTGTGTGCGTGCCATGGATTGTGATGTAGAATGCGTTACCTATCCTGGGTGATGGTCAAAAAAGTTTGACGCTATTGTGACTTATATAATTGCAAACCTAGGTCATATATTTAGTTTTTAGCCAAAGGCAAAGCTTTCAGACTTTTTTATTCTTACCATTTTGCCAGTTAGAGGTCTTATAGATTACAATAGTTTCTTTAGGCAAGGTTGCTTGAACTGTCTTGATAGCACAAACGAAATGTCAGTTGGGCTAGATTCATTTTCTGTCACCTGGCCCAGCTCCAGAAGTTCATTGATTTTTGTAATTAAATGAGCTGGAAGTAAATCCCAGGCCTGTGCTGCATGTTAGTCATTGGTGCTGATGCCTGAATCTTAATAAGCTGTTGAGTGTGATCTTGTGCCAGAGAGGCAAGGTGTTAACAGTCTTTCTGGTGCTCCCAGACCATGTAGCAATCTGGGGTTATAATTGCTTCATCCAGGACAAAATAGAGAGGAGGTGGACTGGCCCTTGATTCAAATAAGACAGCACACTTCAGAAAGTGCTTAACTGATAGAATACAAAATTTGTCTTTTTTTTTTCCTGTACATAAATTCAACATAGAGGGCAATTTTCTTTACCCTCTCTGAATAGAATGTGAAATTTCAGGCTTTCACTGATTTTCACTGATAGTTACCACTGATTGGGACAGTGGTAAGTATTTAAACTAAGAAAGGCAAACATTAAGTATTTTAGTTAATTTCAAAGATAATAAAGGCCATGCTAAGTCAACAAATGCCATATCATTTTTTGTTTGATTTTCTTGAAGCAGGTCTTAAAATTATAGTTTTCCAAGTTCACTTACAGGAGCAAAATAGAAATATACCAGACATATATACATACATATGTATATGAAGTATATATATTTATATATCTATGTCATTCCTATTTATGTCTATATCTACATCTATGTATATCTATGTGATCTCACAGTATATGGTAGTGAGAAAATAATCTAATCAAGCTTTTGAAAAAAATCTTAGTACTAGTTTTGTCAATCAATGAGAAATTACAAATGTGGAAAATTTAGAGATTTCTTTGGAAAACACAGAGTTTAAAATCTAAGTACATTTTAGGAAGAACTTGATTGAGGAAAAAAAACTGAGTTTTTACTTGCAAGTGGTAGAAACTACATCTCCAGAATTTTCTAATTGTTGATGAGAGTGAAAAATATGGGCTCATTTTTTGTTAATGCTTTACAAATAATTATGTCATTTAAGCTGGAAAGTACAATTTAGAAATATATTCTAAGAAATAATATGACAACTTCAAAAAGAATGGATATAAACTAAAATGTTCTTGTAACATTCATGAAAGTGAGGAAGATTGGAACTTAAAATCTAACAAAATGATCAGTTAAATACATACAGCATGCCTATAAACAAAATACCATGCAAGCATTATAAATGAAAGTGTATTATTGATACTTAAATTTTTAATATGCATTGTACAGTAAAAACAGGTTATAAAATGCTATACATGTAGATTAGCACTATATAAATCATATATTTTTATATACGTATATCATGTTTGAGCTTTATATTTCTATATTGATATGCATGTCATGAATAGAAGATATTTGTAAATTTACAAAACAAAATGTTAATAGTGACTATCTTTAGTAGCAGAACTGTGGATGGTTTTATTTTGCTTAGCTCCATCTTTTCATATCTTCAACATGAGCATTTATTTCTAATGTAATTAAAAGCAGCTTAAATAAACTCATATTTTAATGTTATTCTATATAAACTTGAAAATATCGTTATTCTTTTACCAAGGAGATGAATAGCAAATTAGACAGAATTCATTAAATATTTATTATAGTTCCAACATTTTACTGGGAACTCTGGAATATAAAAAGAAATAGAAGTCATTTTGCATACCCTATACAGCATTACATGTTCTAAACATAAAGCTCCAACAATCCTTTGCTCAAGCACACATAAAATTGCCTATTGCCAAATGAATGAAGTGAAAATCTCAGTCTGGCATTCAAAGCCTATACAAAACAATACTGAGTGTGACTCTGATGACCACTACCACCACCAAAACAGGATTTGAATGAACGTCAAACAGAACTACTAGAAATGACTGATATAGCTTCTGAAAATACATATATTATACATATATGTATAATATGTATGTATAGTGGAGACCTCTGTATCCGTGGGTTCTGAATGTGTAACTCAATACAAAGGACCAACTCTAAGGGACTTGAGCATTGACAAATTTTGGTATCCGAGTAGGGTCCTGGAACCAGTCCCCTGGAAATACCGAGGGATGACTGTATATAATATACATATTTTTGATAATGATTCAAGCCTGTTAAAAGTAAATTGTATTAAACTGTTATATTCCCTCTATACAGAGAGTACTATGCAGGTGACAAGAATGTATATGATACATGCCCATGACTTCAAAGAGCTGGTGTTCAAATCGGGAAAAGTAAAGTGACTGACTAATATTGATCTAAGATGAGTGGGAAAGGGCAGACTTTGCTGGAAAGGCTGGATAAACTGGCATCAAACCCAGGGTTTGCCCACTTGTCACTGCATTCTGTCTCAAATGGTTTCCTATAGTTTGTCCTAGGGTATATATTCTAGGTAAACATATCCACAGCTTTTTGGCTTCTTTCAGTCCTGTTGGGAAGTAAACTGTTAATGGGTCATTTCTCACAGGTTGCTTCTAAGGTCTCCTGTGTCTTTAGTGTTCCATGGTTTTGTTATGATGGGTTTAAATCTCCCATATTTTCCAACTTTCTGTGTGTGGATTTTGGGCTATTTCTTCTAATATATCTTGCAAACCATAATTTTTTCATTTAGCTATGTCTGATTTACTGATCACCAACTGAGTTTGCAGAACTCAGTTGCAGAAACTACATTGATTATTTCTAGAAGTTCTATTTGATTCTCATTCAAATCCAGCTCTATGTGTGTGTGTGTGTGTGTGTTGCTGTTGTTTGTCGTTGTTGTTAGTATCTTGGGGCATTTTTGTATGTGTGCACCTTCAGTTCCCTCTTTGGTAATTTTAAATACACTTACCTTATTGTCAGTATCTGATAATTATACTATGTGAAATGGTGAGGGGTCTGATAGTGCTATTTATTTAGCTTACAGAGCCTCAGACATTAAGTATTAGATTTCTTCTTAGCATGCTTTATAATTTAGGATTTTAGGCTTAGAATTTCCTAGGATACAACCATTCCAGTAGTAATTTTTTGCATACATATACTATCTTATAAGGACAGGTAAGTAGTGTAAGCAGGCCTCAAACCTACAGGAAAGCAAGCCCGCAATTATGAATTCTTAGGCAAGGGCTTTTCTTTTGTTGTTTCCTTATCTAGACCCGAAATTGAAATAGGCAATCTTTCTTGTCATCTCTTTCTGCATGAGTTTTCCATATTTATTCTTCCCTTTGTGTTTACACTTTTAATGTTCTCAGCTTTACACATGGGCCATATCTATTCTACCTTACTCAGTTGAGTATAGCATCTTTCAAGTGCAAGCCTCTGGGTTATTAAATCCTACAACTTCTCTTTTCTCTCCTACTCCCCCACTAAACCAGGGCAGCAAAAGTGTCTATACCACCTAGCCTCTCCGATGTTTCATTTCTCCTTCATTTTTGATCCCTTAGAAATCTCTCATTTTTCTTTGAGATTAATATAAAGGGTTTATTTTGTATTTATTTATTATACTTGGATGTGTCAAGGCAGAACCTCATGTTATTTAATCTTCAATATTCCTGAGACGTCTTAATGTATATTTGATTAAAAAGTATGTTTAGTCTTTCATATCTACAGAGCAACATTTTTGAAAGTATTTTTTCCTCAGTGCTCGGCCCAGTTTTTATGTACAGTAAAGGCTCAATACATAAATACTGATTAAAAGAACATAGGAAACCCAGAGTCATTATAGGAAGAATTGTGGCTGTGCACTTACTCCCAGCACGGATGTAGCCCTTTCTTTCAGTGGTATTATGATATTGCCTCCTATGACAAAGAAGATAACTTCAGAAACGGATGTGGAATGGATACAGGGAGCCTCATGAAGGACAGGGAAGGCCAATGAACATCAGTAATTTTCTCAGCTGAGAATTGGGCAATCAGCAACAGTCACTGATACACCAAAAATCAAAACCTAGCCATGTCCCACCCCAGATCAAAAGCCTATGGCATATTCTTACTGACTATCAAGACAAAATTCATCCTGCTTGGAGTGATGCATATACTTCCTGTCTCATTTCCTACTGATATTTTTCTCCATGCCCCAGTCTTCCTTGTCTTTGATCATGCAGTTTACACACATATAATTACTTATTTTGCCTTAAGCCTTTATATTAAATGATTCATAAATGTTATTCAACATTCTCTCTCACTTTTGTAATAAGGAATAATAACTATTCTAATTATTGGAAGTTTTGAAGGCACTTCTGTTGACTGTTTTCTCTTCCTTTCAATGTTTCGCAATAAATAACATTGGGATTGCATATTCTTTTTACAACTACAATTCTAACCATGACTATAAGTATTTAGGATTGTAACTGTAAAAATTACTTTCACAGAGCATCATGGCTTCTAATTGTTCTGCATGTTGTATGTTCTAATTGCTCTAATATGTTCTGTATTATTGTATGAATATATTTAGGAATCAACTCAGAGTGAACATCAGAATAGTTTTTGAAATTTATTAACTCTATAGATGCCTAAAAAGTACACAAAAAATTGCAAACTATCATTAATTTTATGAAAAATTACTCATCCTGTCTTATAACAACATAAATGCTGTTTAAACTACCCTGTAATATCATTTCTCACATATTGAATTAACAAAAATATGAAAATTTTCCTACATTCTCCATTGCTATAGCTGTGAGGAAAATAGGCACTCTGACATTATAGCTAGTGGGAGTACAAAACAGTACAACCTCTGTGAAAGGGAATTTGGAAAAATCTCTACCCAAAGTAGGTAAGTATTTACTTTTCTTAGTGTCAGAAGTATCAGTTTGAGGAATCTATTCTAAGATTCTGTGGCAAAAATACAAAATAATAAAAGAATATGTGCATGAGATTTTTCATTGTGGTGTATTAGTAATAACAAGAACCTGGAAATGGGTCTTTTGTTCATTATAGAATACCAGTTGAATAAACTGTGGTAGAACTACCTGATAAATTAATAAGAGATGAAGAGGATTCAATATCTCTAGGATGTCTTGTAAAGATTTAAAAAAAGGAACAAGACAAAGGAATATTTTTAAGATAATAAAATAAGACACTGAAACATGTTTATAGTAAGCTACCTTTACTATAAAATAGGGATGTTGGCAATATGAACGCAAATATGTTTATGCGTATATTTTCAAGATGTAACTATGAAAATGAAAAGAAGAATTAATCAAATAAGGTTACTTTATATGAGGAAAGAGGGAACTGGGAGAGAAGACAGGAATAGAAATGAGACTTCTAAGAATATATCTGCTTGTATATTTTTGATTTTGAAACCAAAAAATTCAGTCACACAATGGAAATTGAAAACAAACTGAAACTGATAGGCTAAACCCTGTATTAAGGGAATGGTATAACCCCCAAGAGAAGCTAATTAGCTCCTCTGACTTTAACACTATGTTTTGACTATCTGTTTTTTAGTAGAAATTATTCTAATGACAAAAAAGAAAATGAAGAAATCCTAAACTTTAATCAAATTTTTAATATAAGCACCAGTGTACAAGAACTACAGGGGACAGAGAAACAGGGTAAGCAACATCATGAGATAGTAGTCAAAAATATTCAGATAAATCCAGATGCTATGTTCTACCATCTACAGGATAAATGAAGTAGCTTTACTGACATATCAAATGACATTGGGAGAAAAAAGAAGAAAGTTTATTATCAAATAAAAGAGCCTTAAGAGATGTTGTTCAAGTCTTGATCAGAATAAACCAATTCTAAAAAATATACCTTTAAGACAGTTGGGAAAATTTTAGTGTAGATAAGGTATTCTATGCAGTTAGAGTTTTTGTTTATTTTGAAAGTTTTAATAGTCACTTGATGATTATCTTAAAAAAAAACTCATAGAATATTATAGTAATAGAGACACATAATAAACTATTCACAGGCAAAAAGAGATGATGATATCTAAGATTTGCTTTAAATTGCTCTAGAATTATTTAAAAAAACATTTGGGAGGATAAAATAAGATTGGCAAAATGTTTATTGTTGAAACTGGATTAGGGTTACATGAGGGGCCATTATAATATCCCCTCTGCTAAATTAGAATCTCCAAATATAATGACCAACAAATGGTATTTTTTAAAACCTCCTTGAGTGCTTTGGATATTAATCCAGGGTTAGAAAATATTATTACCTAGCAATGAAGTATACGTTTATGGAATCTTTATGTATCCAAGTCAAATGCCTGCCGTCCAATTGTTTGACTAAAAGACACTACTGTTCCTTTTTCTTGTCCTTTAATTTGGTTGCAGTAAGGATATGTCTTTATTCTTCTCCTCCTTTTCTTTCCCCTCCTATTCATATTCTAATTTCAATAATGCAGTATAATATTAAAGAGAAAGTTAAAGCCACTCATAATTTCATATTGAAATACTGACATGAAGAAGTAAAAGTCCCCACATTTGCTCCTCTGGGGTATCCTGCCGTTCACCCAACCCAACCCAGACTCAATCGGCAAAATTATTCTTATTTCATATGGATTTGCTATGAACTGAGCTATGTTCTCCCAAGTTCATACATTGAAGCCCTAACCCCCAATGTGACTGTATTTGGAGACAGGACTTTTAGCGGGTAATTGCAGCTAAATGAGGTAAAAAGGGTAGGGTCTCAATCTGATAGAATTGGTGGCCTTTTAAGAAGAAGAAGAGAGAGAATACAAAATATATAAGGCTGGAAAGGTGGGGAATACTGAGTTCTTGGGGCTTTATTCTGAGTCAGTGATTTGCAAAATCTCCAAGCCCACAAAAATGCCTCAGAGCTCCCCTTGGTAGGGTCAGGGAAGGATGAGAGGATGACTGTTAGGAAAGCTCTATTTTATACACGAAAATTCAGTATAAGGGATCATTTGAATAAATGAGTACCAAAGAATTAACAAGCAAAAGGCTTTAAAGTCAGGAACCAAAAAGAGATAGAATATCAAGATGTGAATCATATACTACCATATACTTCAAGGATTAAAAATATATGGGTTGCCCTGATTCTGAACAAGAGATTGTTCTGTCAACGTGGAGTAACACCAACTGAATTTATTCTCAGGTCTGAAAAAACACAAAAGTTGGATAAAATATATGAAACAATGGTTTTCAAGACACTGGAAAGCAGACATGAAGAAGAATGGTCACTGAGAAAATGGAAAGAAACAATGTTAGCCTTATGATTTCCCCAGCTTACTTCATTACAAGAATTCCCAGGCTACCACACAAGGAGGAGCAAACCAGGAGGAGCCTATATACTCTCTGAGTTGCAGAGACAAAGTTAAGAGTCCTGAGAGACAAAGTCAACTAGAGTTTGCAGGACAGAGTACCAGAGAGTAGCCCTGAACAGAGACAGAGATCCAAAGACCTTCAGAAGGATCCCTTGAATATTTGGCACAAGATTGATTAGCACAAGTTGTAAGAACATTGCTTGAAGAATTAATAAGGGAGGCATAATTAGCTTAAACCTAAACACTGTGTTGGTGCTGCCTAACAAATCTCAAAAGCAAGAACAACTAGAGAACTTGAATAAAAGCCAAAGCTAGTTCTTTAAGAAGATAATTAAAATTGATACACCTTTCTCCTGATTCATCAGGAAAAAGAGGGAGAGAGAGAAGACACCAAAAACCAATACCAGGAATGACAGTGATACCATCAGTATAGATTTTATACACATCAAAAAGATAATAAGAAGATATCATGAACAATTTTAATCCAATAAAGATGACCATTTAGATAAAATGGACAAATTCCTTGAAAGACACAAACTATCAAAGGTATTCAAAAGAAATTGATAACCTGAATAGTCCTAAATCTAGTTATGAAATAGAATATATAGTTTTAAAACCTCACAAAAGATCTTTAGGCTCAGATGTCTCAACTGATGAATCACACAAAACATTGAAAAAAGGGATATCATTTCCATACAATTCTTCCAGAAAATTGAAGGGGTGAAAATGATTTCCAGCTTATTCTGGAGGCCAGAACTAACCTGATAGCAAAACTGTACAAAGACATTATAAGAAAAGAATACTACAGAACAGTATCCCTTATGAACTCTGATGCAAAAATTCTAAACACAATTTTAGCAAACTGAATCAAAAAGTGGATGAAAAAAATAATGCATCACGAATAGGTGGGTTTTATAGCAGGAATGCAAGGTTACTGAAAATCATTTGAAAATCAATAAATGTTATTCTCTATAGCAAAAAACTTGTAGAAACATGCAATTTCTTATTAGATGCAGAAAAAGTATTTAATAAAATATAACACCTATTCCCCATAAAAATTCTGGCAAACTAGCAGTAAAAGCACACTTTCTCGATGTGATAAAGGGCATCTATGAGAACTTAAAGCTAAAATTATAGTTAATGGTGAGGGACTAAATGCTTTTCTTCTAAGATCAAGACCAAGTCCAAGATGTCTGCTCTCATTCTTTTTCTATTCAACATTGTACTGAAGGTTCTAGCCAAGGCAATAAGGCAAGCAAAGGAAATAAAAGCCATCCAAATTGAAAAGGAAGTAAAAAAAAGAAAGTTCTATTTATAGCCATTTAATTTCTTAGTCATATCTACATGTCTCTTTTACCCTCTTCACCCCACCATACATTTGTATCTGTTACTTATTGCAAAATAATAGAAATTAAACCATGGAATTATCTAAAAACACACTAATATATTATAGTAATTTGGTTAAACTGCACAAGAAACCTGATTATCTTCTGCTGTAAATTAAATATAATGTACTGAATAATTTAAGAAAAAAATTAATACTGAAGAAAATGTGAACCAAATATAAGACAAGTTTAAGTCTGACTTTTAAGTTAAAGCATTGACTGAAGATTTTAATCAACAAAATGCATGAAGGCTAATCCAAAAATTTATTGGAACCTGCTTAGGAATAAATTAATTCACTTGGAATGTATCACTAAAGTTATTTTTTGATCTAATGGAGTGATAATTGAATTCTTCTTTTCTAATCTGAGACAGGGGAGATAGTAGCACCACAATGTAATTACTTGTCTAGTTAAATACATAGTCCTTTTTTGTGGAAATTATTTGCTTTCAAATTCATGCTGAGAACCGACCAGCTTCTCTTTATCATAATATAATTTAACAAAATGTAGCATTCCTTCTTCATCAAATTAAGGCAATTTGGAAAATTAAAGAGACTTTGGGTCTTTGCTCTTCAATCAACTTCCATTGTTGCTCTCAGCGGAAAAAAAAAATGAAAATAAATCTCGAAGGACTTAATTTCCTTTCATATAACTAAGCCATGGGAAATTATGCCCCTAAAAATGGTAATGAATCAGAGGCTCATACCAGCAATGTCCTTCTTTATGCTACCTTTTCTGGGTCAAGCCATCTTCTTCCAGCCTCTCACAGGATAATTTACAGGTAGATTTACATGATCACAGCTAATAACAAGTTTACACTGAATAGCACTAAGATGTCTATAATATTGACCAAGACATCTCTCTCTCTCTGTGTCCCTCTCACATGTCTTTCTCTCCCCCACCCCATACTTATAAACACAGACCACCAATCAAGGACACCACTAGGACAGAACAGAATCACTTCTTTATGAGACACTATGAGAACTTAAAACAACAGAGGTATCCTATAATCCCATGATTTTTCCTGGTCATTATATCCCTGATTTTAAGTGAATAAAAAACATCATTTCATAAGGAGCATATCAACTTGAAGTCGTAAGATTTAAGAAATATTTTTAAAAAAAGATTTGTATGCTCTGGGGTAGCAGTTATGAAGGCATTCAGAAAAGGCAGCTATAAAGATATTAGAAGAAAATATATAAACTGATATTGGTTATAAAAATTATTTCAGCATATTCTTTCTGAAGCATTTTTGGGACTCTTATCTTCGGATGATTATGAAGCATGCAAGAACTTATGTTATTTTATATTAACTTAAAAATAATTGGCCGGGCACAGTGGCTCATGCCTGTAATCCTAGCACCCTGGGAGGCTGAGGCAGGAGGATTGCTTGAGCTCAGGAGCTGGAGACCAGCCTGAGCAAGAGTGACACCCCGTCTCAACTAAAAATAGAAAAAACTAGCCAGGCGTTGTGGTGTACACCTATAGTCCCAGCTACTGGGGAGGCTGAGGTAGGAAGATCCCTTGAGCCCAGGAGTTTGAGGTTGCAATGAGCTAAGATGACGCCACTGCACTTCACTCAGGGTGACAGAGTGAGACTCTGTCTCAAAAAAAAAAAGAAAACAACAACAACAACAACATAAAAACAAAATCACAAAATTTCAGGATACTTAAAGAAAAATTATCCCTTGTCTGACTAGAGTGACACCAGTAATGTGAGAAATCTGGTATTTCTCTCTTCTGGTATATGCACATGTCTGTTTCATAGCTGTAGAAAAATTTTCACAAAACACTATATGCCATTTTTATTTATAATGTAGTCTGGTTAATCAATATTAGAAATCCGTAAGTAATTGAAAGTATAAATTAATTTAACTTATAATTTCAGTGCTCTGAATCTTTGCAGAATAAAATTATTTTTCTTCATTTTAAACTTGGTGTACATTTGATATGTTCTGTGCAAATCATTGTTCCCTTTTTGTGTTTTATTTATGGAAAATTTTGAACATGTATGAAAGTTGAGAAAATTGACCCCTGTGTAGCTAAAATCCAGATGTAGAACTCATCACTTTCTGTCATCTCTACTTCCGTCCATTTACCATCTCCAAACGGATTATTCTGAAGCAAATTCCCAACGTCATCATCTCTAAATATTTTACTATGATCTCTAAAAGATAGTAACTTTTAAACACAACCACAGTAGCTTCAATATTTTACTCAACATTTAAAAGTATGTTTATATTGGTATATATAGATACAATGATTTATTATAACCATTTCAAAGCACTCCAAGAAATCAATACACCATAACTTATTTACTAAATACCCTAAAAACATTTTTTTCCAATCTTTATGCCAGGACAAATAAGGCTGCAGTGAAGGGTAAAATTCTTCATATGACTGGACTTTGCCAGTTCCTCTCCAGACACTTTCCCAATTCGTACACCTACCAGTAGTGAAAGAGAGAAGCCATTTATCCCAGTGTTTTCTAACACTGATAGTGACAGATATGTTCATTCTTGATAATTGAAAATGTCTGCAATGGTGTAACATTACGTATTTCGTTTGCATCTCCATCTTGCTACTGAAATAAGTCACATTTCACAATGATAACGAGTTATTTGCTTTTCTAATTATTGAATTGCCTATTTGTATGTCTTATTTATTTTTTCCTATTGTGACTTTTTTAAAAAAATTTATAGCCTAGTTAAAAGTGCTGCAATAATTCTCCCAGTTTATGACTGGTCTCATCACTGTTGTTATTTGTTGAATAATAACAACAGCAGCAACAAATCAGCAAACAATAGCAGTTTCAAATCTTTCAAACTTGCCCATCTTTTATAATTAGATTTTTCCATTAGGACTTCTCTTTTATGTATGAAATCTTCCTCTTTCATAATGGCATAATGGTATTATATAAGTATATTTTATTTAAATGTTTCTTCTTTCAAATTTATCAATTATTTTTTCTAGAATTTTTGTGTATTTATTTTTTTGTGTATTTTTGAAGAGAGTTTCCTATATTTTCCATAGGGATGGCCAAAATTTCCAGCACCATTTTTGTTCAATTCTTTCTTACCCCTGATTTGTAATGACACGTGTGTTTTTTAACAAATTCTCATACATGCATAGGACTGTCTTGATTCTATTCTGGTCCACTGGTCTATGTACTATGTCCCTATTTAAGTATAACAGTTCATTGCTCGATTTTGTAAATCTTGCATATTTTAAATAAATCTTTCTATAATTCTCTTTTTCTTATCCTGCTAAACTGTTTTTTACTACTTATTATCCATCAAATTTTTATATAAATTTTAGTATCAGTTTTTCAAGTTCTAAAAAAAGCTTTATTTTTATTATGTTTACACATTTATTTTTAAAACACTATGTCACGACTATTCTGTTTCAAGCACTGTTCTAGGTCATAAATGTTTCCAGTATTAACTTATAAAATTTTTATAACTATCATAGTAGGCCAAAAATATATCCTTAAGGTCACACAGGTTATAAACAGAGTACTAGGGAAGCGGAACAATGAATCCAGGCAATATAGATTGACATTGTATTTATAGATTAGTTCGTACAGCATTGCCATCTTTATGACTGGGAGTGACATTTGTCCAACATGGTAGTCATTAGGCACATGTGGCTATCGAGAACTTGAAATATGGCTAGTCTGAAGTGAGATATGCTGGAAGTGTAAAATACAAATACAAATCAAATTTCAATGACATAGCTAAAAAGTTTTCTAAAATATGTCACTAATATATTTTTATACTGATTACACATTGAAATTGTAATATGAATGTATTAAGTTAAATAAAATATTAAAATTAATTTTACCTATTTCTTTTACTTTTTAAAAATAAGCATTAGAAAATTCAGAATTATACATGAGTCTTTCATTATTTTTTTTTGGTTAATACTACTATAGAGTATTCCATTCATGGATACAGTATAATATCTACATTTATTTAGATTTTCCATTACATCTTTTAGTACTGCTTATATTTCCTGTATAAAATTGTTGAAGAATTATCATAAATTTATTTACAGATATCATAGTGGTTTTGTTATTGTGAATAACATTTTCCTAATATTAAACTTTTGAATTCACTGTACAGTTATTTTAAAAATATCCATCATGAGTCCAGCAATCTAGCTAATCTCTCTTGAGTTTGAGCAGTTTGTCTTTAGTTTTTACTGGATTTCTTATTTAGAAAAGTATTCCATCTTCAATTAATAAAAATTGTGTTTATTTATTTGTTTATGCTTGCGTTAATGAATGGCCTAGTACCTATAGCAAGAATAGAATATAGAGTGGTTATAGCAGGCATCCTTGTATTTATTCTGATTTTAAAGAAAATCATGTTTCATAATCCAGTATGATGTTTACTGTAGATTTTTAGAAGATGCCTGTTATTAGGTGAAGGAAGTTTCCTTACAATATGGTTTGCTAATATATTTTGTGTATGTTTAATATTTTCAATCTTTTATTTCATCTATAGAATTTACACTATTTTCTTTTGTTATTTGTTCATGATGTAATGAAAACATTTTCTATTTTTAAACCTTTCTTGCATTTTCATGATAAACACTACATGTTAATGGTTTGATAAACATATTGTTAGATTGATTTGTGTGTGTATATATATAAATGTTTGTATTTAAACATTTTTGCATACACATTCTCAACTGATGGTTTGAATATTTGTCCTCTCCAAAATTCATATTGGAGTGTAATCCCTAATGTAGCAGTATTGAAAGGTGAGGCTTTTAAGAGGTGATTGGGTCATGAGGGTTCTGCCCTCATGAAAGGATTAATCCATTTATGGATTAATGGGTTGATAGATTATCATGGGCATGGGACTGGTGGCTTTATAAAGAAAGGGAAGAGGGACCTGGGGAGGATGCTCAGCATCTTGGCCATGTTTTACCCTTTGCCACCTCGGGACTTTGCACAGAGTCCCCTCCAGCAATAAGGCCCTCACCAGATGTGGCCCCTCGACTTTGGATGTCTCAGCCTCCATTGCTATAAAAATTTCTTTTCTTTATAAATTACCCAGTTTCAGGTATTCTGTTGTAAGCAACAGAAAATGGACTAATACAAGTGAAATTTATGTATACTTTTTCTTCCTTATGTTGTCATTGTTTGGTTTAGATACCATGGCTCCAGCTTAATAGAAATAGACACCTATTTCTTCAAGGAGGGTAAAACGTGCCTAGAGATTGCAAATTGATTTTTGAACAAAAATTCAATTTACTTAAAGCTCATGGTCCTCTTTACTTTTTTAGAGTCAATTTAGTTACTTTATAACTTTTCCTAGGGAAAAAATTCCTTTCATTTCAATTTTCAAATATGTTGGCATAAAATTGTGCATCATATTTTTTACGGTTTTTTAGAAAGCATCTTTTTTTGTCATTATGTTCTTACCCACTTCCGTTATTTCTAATATTGTTTGTACCTCTTTTTTAAAAAATTCTATCAACTTTGATAGACCTTATTCTATTTCACTAGTCTTTTGCAAGACCCATTGTTAGTCTCCTGTTCCTCCCTATTGTGTATATACATTTTTTTCACAAAAAATACAACATTTATATACCTTACTTCATACACCTTACTTTTCACATAAAATATATATCTTGGAGATATTTAAATGTCAGTTTTATTAGAAAAATAATAATTTTTCTAATTTAAAATGCACAATGTATTATTTAATCAGCTTACTAAGAATAAGCATTGACATTATATAAAAATTTTACTACATTCAATTCCCTATTGAATTTGTATATGAAAAATGTACAATGTAAAATGTACATTTTAGCATATGTATTTTGCAAAGCTGTGTGTGTTTCAGGGATATATATATGTGTTTATATTTGTACTTCGGTGTGTATTTTTGTCCCAGAATTTCAGAGACAATAGGTATATTATTCAAATTTTGTTTCTTCTACCAAAATTTACTTTGTGGGCCATTATCTCCATGAATAGATCAATCAAAAATAAGCTTGCTTATTTCCTCACCTTTTTTCTACCATAATGTGTTATCAAACTTTTTGTTGTTTACTAATTTGATAGTTTAACATTGGTATCTTAATAAACTCTTAATTTGGATATCTCTTATTATGCATATGATTGAACACATAATAATATTATTATTTTAGAAATATTTTTTAAGAAAGCATGTGTATTTTCCTTTTTGTGAAATCTCTCTTCATATTATTTGCCCACTCTTTATTTGACTATTGGTGGTTGTCATGTACATCTCTGGATGTTGTATACATGAAAGAAATTATTCTATTGTCTGAATTATGACTTACAAATAGTTATTTTTTAATCAGTTTGATGTTGTATGTTGAATCTGTCCATAATATTTAATTATTTGCAATTTTCATGTACTCAAATTAGTCAGTTATTTACCATAAGACTTCTAAGTTATGTGGTATAATTTGAAAGGCTTTTTTAAAATAAGATTTTATGGGAACAATATTCTGCCATATATTCCTCTAGCTCATTTTTTATACGTTCATTTTTCATATACAAATATGATCCATTTGTAGTTTATTTTGAAGTAGTTATTAAATGTTCTAGATTCCCATAAGTATATTGCTCAATTTCTGGTCTTTTTAATCTCTTCAGTTCTTCAGTCTCTCAAAATATACCCTAGTAACGTCCTATATTACATATTGCAGTCTTATCATTTGTTTTTACTATAAGTTGCTTTTTTTCTGAAATTTTCTATTATTGTTTATTTCTCATATGAACTGTAAAATTAGCTAACATATTTATAAAATAATGTTTTTTTAATTTCATTGGAAAATTACTCTTTTTACTCTTCTGCTGTAGAAAAACATCTTTATGATGTTTAGTCTTCTTATCTATTTGTTCTATTTTTGGTGTATGTGTTTGTGTGTCTCAATATAATTTAGAAAACTTTTTATATGACTCTTGCATGTTTCTTGTTATATTTGTAGCTATGTATTTTATCTTTTTTTGGTGCTATGGTAAATTAAGCACTTAATTTTTTGCATTATATTTTCAAACTCATAGTCTATGACACTTCCTCATTCTAATTTATATACCTTTCGTTTTGTTATTTAATTTTATTTTTTGTCCTTTCCACAGAATTTTCCATAATGTAATACTGGTTGTCCAGGATTTGTTTCTTCTTTGTATGGACATTCTTCTAGCAGTTCCTAATTCACAAAGATTCTAGCATTTGGAATGTGATAAAGCTGGCTGCTGCATGAGATTCTTCTGAACAGAAAAGAGGAGAAGCAGGTGTTTGGAAGCTACTGCAATGATCCAAACAAGAGGTAATGGTGACTTAGATAAAGATGGTGACCTTGGGAGTGATGGGAGGTGCTCAGCTTTGAAGGTAGAACCAAGAAAATTTCCCAGATGACTTTGATCTATGCACCCGAGAGAATGGAATTACCATTAATTGAAAGGAGGTGAACCACGGAAAGAGCAGGTTGGAAAATTGGACAGAGATATCAAGAACTGCGTTTTTTACATTCATTCCAGGAATAATAATATGCATTAGTATTAAAAGTATTATAATCTACCATATCAATAGGTCAAAGGAAAATATTATTAACTTTGATTTAATGTGGAAAAGTACATTTGATAGAACTCAATATCTTTGAGGATAAATGACCTTAGCAAAGGATAAATAGAGTCATAATTCTTAATATGTTTAAATGCACATTTCAGAAACCAGCGGCCAGCATCTTTGTATTTTTGTAAAATACAAAAAGTGTTACCATTAAATCCGAAAAAAATGTTGTCTGCTGTCTGCTATAACCATTGCTGTTAGGCAGTGAGAAGAAAAATATGTATATTTGAAAGGAAACTACAATGTAATTTATAAGTAATATAATGTAAAACTGAAAAAATAGAGAAACAACATAAGAAACCTATTAAAATACTATGAGAGCTTGGGAAAATGATCAATTATAAAATAAACACACAAAATGTAACAGATTTTAAATTAAATGAAATAAAGAATGAACAAATGAAATGAAAAATAAATTAATTCACTTAAATCAAAACTGAACATGTTTTGTATTATATCTTAAAACTTGTTATTTTAAAAAAATTTTATTTTAAAATTTTTAAATTAAATGAAAACTGAACATGTTTTAAATTATATCTTGAAACTTGCTAAAAATGTTTAAAAAATAACAATTTTCAAGATATAATTTAAAACATGTTCAAAGTATGAATATTAATTAGAAATATACAGAAATTATATTAATAAAACTACAAAATTATTAAACTCTACTCAAGGAAATAAAAAATAGTAACAAGCACTTAAATACCATTTACTATGTGCCAGATACTGGTCTAAGTTCTTTACCTTTTTAACTATCACCAGAAAACTATGTATGAGATATTATTATTATCTTTATTTTACATTGGTAAAAACTTAGGAAAGGAGGTGCTTAAATAATTTTCCTAAGGTCAAGGCATTAGTAAATACAGAGCCAGGTGAGAGACTAAATATACAAATGGACAACAGCCAGACCATAAATGAAAATATTATTCTGACCCTCAGTCTCTAGAAAGCAGCCCAGCAAGCCAACCCATTACTTATAGTAAACCAGTCCAAGAAGTCAGACTACCAGCTCTAGTAATCAGTTCATGAAATCAAACAAAAGTCCCTGAAATAAATGGCCCCAAATGGCCAAAATTTGATAAATAACTGACAGCTTCCCTAATTTTTGTCCCTGTTTCCAGCGTAAGACCAATCAGAGAATGCCAAATATGTGCCTTTAACCAATCACATAGGATGTCTCACTTCCGGTTAGCCTAGGTACAGCTTCCCCAGGACAACAGCCTACAATTAGGGCATGATGAAGTCTTCCCTCCATTGTAAAGCTTGCCCACTCCTCTGCTTGCCTTTGAGTCCCTGCCCAATGCAAGTGATCATGGCTGACCGCCTTGCTACAGCAAGCTCTGAATGAACAGCCTTTGCTTGTTCTCATATGGGTGATTTTATTTGTTTCTACACAGAATTCGTATTTAGTCTGTCTGGGAAAAAGCTTTCTCCTTGGTAAAAGGCAGTTTACTATATCTGTATTAAAAACTCATTGGACTTTTCTTTGAAACTTGATAAAATTCTTCTAATTTTACCTAAATATAAACATGAAAGAAAAAGCAGAAAAAATATAAAAAAGATAACTAAAGAAAGAGACAAGCCTTACCAAATATTAAAATGTATTTTAAAGTTATAATAATCATAGTGGTGTGGCATTGTTATATTAATAGAATAGCCAGTTATATCAATAAGACAGAAAAAAGACTCCAGAAATGCTTCTAGTGTAAATAAGACTTTATCACATGGCAAAAATAAACAAACATGCAAACATTTCAAATATTTGCTAAGGTGGGAATTTTTTAATTGTTTGAGTTATATATGTACATACAAATCCTCATAGAAAATAAATTACAGATTTGAACTTGAAAAGTTAACCACTTATATAAAAATAAAGTATATCATCCAAAATAATGAGACTATATTTTGAAATTTTATACAACAAATTATTGCATCAAGCCTATAAAGCACTAACCTCCTGAAAATAAAGAAAAAATTGACAGAAAATACTAGTAGTGGCAGATGAACACATATTATTTCAGATCAAAAAAGATCAAGCAGATAAACAGTAGTAGGAACCAAGAGGATATAAATAGCATAAAAAATAACATTTATTTAATCAGTAAAGAAAAAATTCACTCCCTTATCAAATGTCCATGGCATACTTTAAAAAAAATATAGAATTAGACTATACAGAAAATTTCAATAAATTTCAAACAGTGAGACAAAGCTGGGACTCCTCTTAGGGCCACCCTCTGGCCCCCCACTATGAAAATAAAGTAAAAATCAGAGTCCCTTCAAGGGAAATTTCAGGCACCTACCTAGCCTTGAAAAGTAAATAAGCAACTGCTTAAGCAAGAAGATATTAGTAACTTAAAATAATAGTCTCCCAAGCAAGCCAAAGTCACAAGGTGTTTTGGTTCCCTATAGAAACTAAGAGATAACATCTTAACATATGTCCTTGAGTTGTTTTTCAAAAACCCAGATCTCCAACTGATGGAAAATGCCAATCAACTATCATGTAATCCTCAGATAAGGAAGAAAGAACTACAGACTTAACTCTGACTGCAGTTCTTTGTTCTAAATATCTTTCTGAGAGACCTAGAGAGAGTCACACACACAGGCCATATCTTAACATTGCTTTCTGCTGACCCCAATTTTATAGACAAGGCCTTGCTTCCTTAACCAATTGCTAATCAAAGAATCTCTGAAGACACTTATGACCCATAACCTCCCCCTTCAAGATATCCTGCCTTTTTGGGCCAAATCAATGTATAACCTCAATGTATTGATTTATGATTTTGCCTGTAACTTCTGCTTTCCAGAAATGTACCACCAACTTTAAAAACTCTTGCTTGTAAGCCATCAGAGGGTTTGGGTCTTAAGTGTTAGTTGCCTGTTCTCCTTGTTTGGCCCTCTAGAATAAATACCTTCCTTTCTTTCACTGCAAATCTTGGTGTCAGGTTTGGCTTTGCTGCACCAGGCAAGGGTATACAAATTTGGTTCGGTAACAACAGGAGAGATAGCATAAAGTGTAATCTCTAGGCCTAATGCATCAACTTAATAATTAAGAGAAAACTGAAACTGCAATAAGAGTGACAAAAATTTCTGCAACATTTGGGAGTTTGATAACATACTGCCCAACTGCGTTGTACTGCTTGCTGCACAGAGAAGAGCCAATGCACTCAGACAGTCAGGGTTGCAGTGGAGAATGAGTTTAATTCCACACAGCACTAAGTGAGGAGATAGGAGGAATTTCTCAAATCTGCCTCCCTGAGAATTTGGGAAAAGGGTTTTTAAAGATAGTTTGGCGGGCAAAGGATTAGGAAATTGGGTCTGCTAATTGGCTAGGTTCAGGGCAAAATTATAGGGTGTAAAAATCATCTCATGTTTGAGTCAGTTCCTAGGTGGGGGTCGCAATACCAGTTGAGTCAGTTTCTTGGTATGGGCCGCTGGTCTTGTAAGGGCAAAAACTGGAGTCACATTGCTGAAGGAAACACCGAGAGGTATACAAGGATGCAGAGAGATCAAGTTTATTAATGCCAGCAGGCTCAGAGGGATCTTCCACCAAAATCTGAGCACTCCCGGTCAGGGGGACTTGTCTTTTATATTTCAAGAGCAAGGAGGTGATACAGGGCGGCTTATACCAGGAAGTGTACACATACGGAAGTTACTGTAATTGACAAGGTAGCTGCTGCAAGGGGAGCTGTTTACGGGAGCATGAGCTGCAGGCATTTTTCAATTTCAGTTTCTTTCTTTATAACATCAGTTTCACAAACATTCCTGCGGGTGTGGCGTGTGGCGACAAGCAGTCTTACAGAAGCAGATTAAGCAATTAACATACATAGGGCTATAGCTTGTCCGTTTCAGGGTAAAAGGTTTTTAGTGAATTTCTATTTTTCCGTCACAGTCTGGGTGGGTCTGCCTCAGCCATTCCACTGGAATGATCTCAAAAACTACCCTTAGGTTTCAAAAAGGTGATGTTATTGATGGAGAAAGTTAAGAATCTTTATGACCATCAGCTATGTGACTTCCGAGTAACAATTATAGGAAGGCAAACTAGGGGACAGTGGCTGGTTATTATCATTATTTTTAGCTATGCCTGTGCCTTTCTTTGCAAAGTTTAGGCCCTTGCCACGGTTCTCACCTTGCACCCCTTTATTAATTTGTAAATTAAGACTCAGACTCCTCAAAATAGTTAAGACTGCTATTAAGTGAGAACACTATATATCGTAACAGATGGGACTAGGTATAAATGGTACTAGAAAGAAAATTTAGTCTATTGGGGCTCAGAAAATGATACCCCAAAGTATGGCACCTTGACATGCTGAGTACTTTGAACCAGAGGAGATTAGAAGGCCTCAGAAGTGAGTTCTTTCTGAGCTTCTCTTGTCTTCTTGTCTCCCACCTGTCTTTCTCCCAAAAGCAAGTTATAGAAAGAATTCCTCTTCCCCAAAGCAGGTCATAGGAACCAGAAGCCCAATTTCCCAAAGCAAGCCATAAAAGCTAGAAAGTTCACTCTGTCTCTTCCCCCTTCTCCCTTGAAGACTAGCATTCTGGATAGGTCCTGCCCCATACCTGGGAGAAAGAAATACTACACAGACAGGCAAAGAAGAATCTGGACAGACCAGCCTTGCTGGATTTTACCATCAGGATATTTATCATAGATCATACCCATTTGTCCAATCATGTTTCTACACAGCTGTGCATTCTTCACTGAACCTAAGCATAAAAATAGACAGTTTTCCCTAAGTCTTTGGGTCTTCATTTCTGAAGGCTCTAGTGTCATGTAAAACACTGATTAATAAAAATGTTATGCTTTTCTCTTGTTAACCTGTGTCAGCCATGACCCTTATGATGGGTGAGGAAAGGTCTCATACCTTTCTACCCCTCCAAGTGTTAAGCATAAAAATAAATGACTTAAGCATCCAGCATATTATATTAAAAAAAAAGAGCAATATATTACAGTTAAGGTAAGCAAAGATACTGGGCTCCCAGCCATGTGATACTGCCATTCCTTTTTTGTTTTTTTTTTTTTTTTTGCTTTACTTCTCGTTTTCTATTTTATTCTAGACGTGCTGGTATAGGGGAGGACAAAATCCTCTTCCCTCCACCCTTCTAGGTTCTCACCTGAAGCCCCTGTAACAAAAGACAGATTAACAAAATAAAACAAACATAAGTTTATTAACATGTGTATCTCATATGTGCATTGAAGAAACCCAGGGAATGAGTACCTCAAAGAGGTAGCTGGGAAATTTGGGTTTAATATCATCTGTCTGTAGCTTCTTAAAATAATCAGCTCAAAATAATCCCTGTACAAAAAAGGCATATTTTATGTGACATATGCTGGTCTCTTACATAAACTTCTCTCAATTTTCCAGCCACAACTCGTGGAACTACCTGGAATGTCCTTTACTCTCTTTCTATTTCTTAGCATCATGTCATCCTTCAAAGCCTAACTAAATCTGCCTTCTTTTGTAAAGTAGTCTCCAGCAATAATCAAGCCACTGTTTAAAAAAATACAGAATTTATAGCATACACCAGTCTCTGAGGATATTTAAAAATCAATATTTAATTATGTCCCATCTTAGTATATATATGTCATCTCTAACTAAATTAGTAGCTCTTCAACAGCCTTATCCTGATTATTTTCTACACACAGATTATAAAGTGACTGATAAAGAATTTTCTTTTGGAAGAGCACTAATACACTTGTGTCATGTCAATGATAATATTTTCCAGTCATTTAAGATCTGGAGCAGGAGATAGAGAAATGTACCAAGGGACAGAGACATGGCAATGATTTCTCCCATGGGCCAAGAGATTTTGTGATAATATTTCCAAATAAGGAGTAGACCTTGGCCCCATCACTTAAACTGATTTTGGTGTTGCCGTTTTGGTATTCCTTCCAGCCCTTCTCCCGTCACCAAGTGCTGTGATCTCATTGTATTTATTCTGCCACTTTACAGGATTTACTCTGTCAAGGATCTTTGCCTCTGGCAAACACAACTTGTCCTAAATGATTTTCATACTTCAAAACAGAAGCTAGTATAGACATATTTGTAGCTCAAAACTCCTGTCCTTTTTTTCTACCATCTTTCTTCTAGTCTTCCCAATTTTTCCCTCTCCTGCTGATTTATAAAATAATCTGAATACATAGCAAACTTGAAAAGTTATTTGCCAATGAAGACTTTGGGAAGAAATGTATCCCCATACTTGCTCAAAAGATGTAGTAAGCAGTAATAGCATGCATTCGGGAGGAATCAGGAGTAGGAAAGTTCATGTGACAGATAGGCACTTGCATCTCAATGGTGCTGCTTGCTCTGAGCTGATGGGAATTGGCTGTCAGGTAATAAACTGGATAGAGTGTCGACTTGTCATATCAAAAGCTTTTAGTTTTATTCTAAAGATAAGGGACAATGCAGATTTCCCTGTGATGGAGTTAAATTAAGCTGTTCTGAGAATTTTTAAACTGTAAATTGTCACATAAAAAGCAAATGCAGACTTAGGTAAGGAGACTTTATTCAAAAGAATTATTGCAAGAGGAAAGAAAGGGATTTGCAATAAGGGAGAAGGACTATTGCACCAGGGAGAATAATTTGACTGTAAGATCCACAAGCATCTCAAAGGTCAGGCAGAAAGGAGCTTTTCTTTAGTAGAGAGAAAGGAATGAGTCTAGAAAGAACTAAACACAGAGAAGTGGGTTGAAAGGGTCCACAGTTTATCAAGGAATGTTTTCCCCTGAAATCAGTCTATGCTCAGCTATATGCTGGCTCAGGGTTAGGGGGGATAAAAGTCAGGGCTGGGGAGGAGAAAAGCTTCACTAAAGTTTGGCCAAGTTAAGGTAGAAGGTATTTTGTCCAGATTGGTCAGTGGGTACAAACAGTTTAGCTAATCATTTAGGATGTGAAAAAATAAGAATTTGTAGGGTCTTTGTCCTTGTCATAGGTATATAAAGGGGATATCTAGGAATCTTATCTAAGTCACATGGGAAAGGATGGTTCCTTGCGCTGAGCTGTTACAGGAACACAAACAGGTGGGAGAATTTTTTTTAACCTTCACTGTTTTACGGGATCACGGGGCTTGGGCAGAGTTTAACATTGTCAAAAGAAATCTGCATTAATAAAAGAATTAACTGACAATTCTGAGAGGCTGAATATACAATGGCCAGCCCACAGAAGACAATAAAACATTGACCCGCAACCTCTAAAACAACCAGCCAGGAAGCCAAATCACAACCTTTGTAGTAATTGGGACAAAATAGTCAGAACTTGGTTATCAACATCCAGCTTTCCTTCCTATTTGCTCCTGGTATCAACTTAAGACTAACCAGAAAAAACAAAGTATGTTCCCCATACCAGCCACACAGGATGCTGTGTTCCCAGCTTCTCCATACCCGCCATCTCCAATGCAAGCACTCCTGAATCCTTCCCTTGTTTTTACCATGAAGTTTTTCCACTTATTCGCACAACTTTGAATCTCCACCAAATGCAAGTGATGGTAGCTAGTACCCTTGATATAGCAAGCTCTTAATAAAAAGCCATTTGGGTGGTCTTTGCTTAATTCCACAGTTTTCCTGGGGGTTCCACTGAGACACAGTTGCACAGCCTGCCACTGCAGGCCCCAGCATTCTGCCAAGTGAGCACCCACAAAGGCCCCTTGTGCCTTGCTGCTCACAGCTTACTGGGTCCATGCCTAGGTGGTAAGTCCACACTACACCAGAACTCAACCTTGCTTTGAGTTTCTTTGCTGTTTATTCTCAGTGTATTGAGAATACACTGAGTTCTGCTATTGTTTTCCATTGTTTGTCATCCTTGGTTAGAATCAGGATGTTCTTTTCTATCCATTTTTGCTCTCTTTTGTGCTTCTGTTCTGTGCTGTGCTGTCTAAAAGTACTGTTTGTCTTGAGAAGGAGAGTTACAGGATCAAACACAGTCATGGGCTCTATGAGCTTGTGATTCAAGTCTCACACACTAATGAGTTTACATTTCACACAAGTACAGACAAACTTTGTTGTGGATCACAAATAAAATTGGATAAGGTTCTCTATCTGTCTTTATTGTTTGGGCCTGAGATCTTGGCTCTGACTAACAGAAAGTGTTTTCCTTGGTTATTTGCCTGCCTGGAGACACAAATTGCCCAGTCTGCATTTAGAGGCAACCAACTGTCAAGTTGGGGACCCAAGACCTGAAGTGTACAAACATCACTTTCAACTAACAATTACCAGCTCTCATAGGGGTTCTCAGGCTAAATCCTCTCCTCCTCCAGAAAAAAATTCCTGCTTCTATATGTACTTTTATTATAGTTCTAATTATTGCACCTATCTCTCTAAATGTCATATCTTCACCAATGATCTTTTGAACCTTCAGTGATTGCTGTGTGGCACATCTGAGTTGAACAAAATTGTTCATTTAAGGGACATCATAGAAAAGAACAAGGACAAGATCACTCAGTCTCAATGGAAAGCATTTTTTGATTAGTATGCAGAAAACTTAGAATAAAATTCTGATTCAAAAATTGCTTCGCTAAAAGATTATCTGGCCAAAGCTAACAGGATATTTGATAAGCACCAAAAAAAAACAAACATTTTTTAGTTAATGCCCCCATTCCTTGTCTTCAATTTGCCTCCCTATATTCAATTCTTTCTCTTCCCCATTTCATTGGCCCTTAGAAATCCATCCTTCTCATGATTCAGGTACGCAGGCAACTATAGAATTTAAACCTCAGACCTGAGTTAAATTAAGAGCCATAATTAAGGAATTTTTGTAAAGTTGGGCAAGATCAGCAATCATTTATAGAATAATTTAGAAATTCTTTTGGGTGCACGCACTGCAGGGTTACCTGATGTATTGGTTTTCTATTGCTGCTGGAATAACTTACCATAAACATAGTGGCTTTAAACAACAAAAATTTATTATCTTAAACTTGTGTAGGTTAGAATTCCCAAAAAGTTCTTACTGGGCTAAAACCAAGATGTCAGCAGAGGCATGTTCCTTTTAGGAGGCTTGAGGAAGAGTTCATTTCTTTCCCTTTTTATGAGTTCTAGAGGCCACTCATGTTCCTTGAGTCATGATCTCTTTCTCCATCTTTAAGGTCAGCCACAGTGGGTCCAGTCTTATCTCTGATTCTCTTCTTTTATTGTCACATCTCCCTCTTGGACTGCAGCCCAGAAAGGTTCTCCACTTTTAAGAATTCATGTGATTTGGTTCAGTCCACTTGTATAATCCAGGATAGCCTCCCCTTTTCGTGGTCCTTGACATTAATGACATCTGCAAAGCTCCTTGTGCCATGTAAGGTAACATAATTACACGTTCCATAACAGGACGCCCCTATAACTGGTATCTGCAAGGCTCAAACATGTAGGAATTTTATCTGTAATACTAGACTTTACCCTGTCTCATGTAGATACGATAAAATATTGCAAGGAACTCGAAACTGTCCATATTATGCAGTGCCATATATCCCACATCCCTTAAGCCATTCTTGAAGACTGAGCAAAAATCTCTTAACTTTGTTAGCCAGATTTATTCTATTGAAAAGACATGAGAGAAAACACTCAGCCTGTAATTTGTTGAAGGGACCTGATTAGTTACTGTTGACAACAAATACAGCAGTGAAACACCAGCAGCAGGTCAATCATTAGGATCCCATTTTACAACCTGAGGAAGCAATCCAGAATTCCAGAAAAAAGACTATTTTATTAGAAGACCTCAAATTATGAATTCTCAGAAATTGTCTGGATGTAGTCAATCTTTAGAAGTAATCCATGACCCAAGACTTTTGAACAAGCAGATGATCTCAATCTGACATTTCCACACTATCTGCACAACCTGTCAGTCATGTGTTTTCTGGTTTTGATATTCTAACTCCAACAAGGTCTCTTTTTCTCTTTTTTTTCCTCTTTATAATAATTGTTAGGTCAGAACATGCTCATTCTCATGCCATTTTTAGATTACTCAAATAGAAACCACAGTCCTCAATTTTGCTGATTCCTAAATATGCCAGCAGCTCTGAGTCCCCATGATAAAAACCTCTGGGCAATTTATGTCTCATCAAAGGAAACTTTAGGGAATTACAGTTCATGGTTCTTCCATGCACCTACATGGACAAATGAATTTAAACAAATCAAACTACGACTTTGTAGTGTCCTTCTCTTTCAGGAAAAAACAATAAAAACAAATTTTTATAATCTATTGATCAGGCACTAGGAAATTCTTAATTTGTATTGAGCAACCTTCCTAGAATTAGGGGCCAATAGGATTTCAAATTTGTAACCCGGTAATGTAAAGTCTTGGGTATGATTATATCATGAATGATTTCTTTGTTCCTGGATCTCCATGTTTTGCTACTGGATACCGTTTCCTTTGTGGTCAAGATACTTGTTGTTTGCCTCAGACTAAAACCTCATGTAATTTAAGATTTATACTTCAAAACTTGTTGATACACAGAGACTCTAAATCTATACATCCTCAATGCCAAAAATTTTGACTTAGACACAAGATCCAAAATGAAACGAACTTTGATTATTCAGGTACTCTAGCTGAAGGAATTACTGAATCGTTTATGCAACAATCAGAACAGTGTCAACAATGGTGAGAATCACACAAACAGTAAAGGCTGTAAGAAGCTTATGAAATCTGGCAGCAATAATTAACACTATTACTTCTGCCCTAGAAGGAATACAGATCATTCTCAGCTCTTTGGCATGAATAGTGATAGACAATTGCATTGCTCTAAAATTCTTGTTGGCTAATGTGTATATGTGCCATTGCTAATACTTCCTTTTGTACTTCAATCAGTGAAATAGACAAAGTAGAACAGTTATACATCACCTTAACAAAAAAGCTACTTGGTTTTCTAAGGTTAATCCTCATAGCCGATGGAATTTGTTCTCTTGATCCTTCTTGAGAAATTTTGGTTCCTGGTTCTAAAGGTTCATATGAGGACTATTAATTGTTTTTATTTTTATCATATGGGGCATAATGCTGGTCTGTTGCATTCTATCCATTGTTTTAAATGCTTCTGCCCGGTGACTGTCTCATCAAATAACTGCCATGAAGATACAACAAAAATGTCAAGAAGGCTTTGTAATATAGTTAACTATGGAGACAATAGGACAATCTGTGGGTGGTGAAGGTCTGGATTTCTAACCTTCCCTCAATTGGTCAACCTCTTAAAAGTGAGAAAATGACCGAAAAGAGTAAATGAGAAACTGAATATACAGACAGACAATGGCCAGTCTATACACGACAATAGAACTCTGATCTACAACCTCAGCAGCAGCCATCCCAGGAAGCCAAACTGCAGCCTCTGCAGCAAATAATCCAAAAAACAAACCATAACCTGTGCAGCAATTGTCTCAGAATAGTAATCACTTTGCCAGTTAGTTTGTAGGGGCAGAAAGATGGGATAGCTTTCTTCACCCATCACAAGGGTCATAGACAGCACTTCCTGTTACAAAAAACAGGTTAGTAAGAGAAAAATATAAAGGATTTATTTAACAAAAGTTTTATGTGACTTAGGAGTCTTCAGAAATGAAGACTCAAAAACTCAGGGAAAACTGTCTATTTTTATGCTTAGGTTTAATGAAGAATGGACCACTGTGTATAAATGTGATTGGACAAATGGATATGATTTAAGGATAAGAGACTGAAGGAGAAAACCCAGTAAGACCTGCTTATTCAGATTATTCTTGGCTTATCTTTGAAGCATTTCTTCTTCTTGGTTATGGGGCAGGGACCATCTGGAATGAGGGTCATCAAGGAGAAGGGAGAAAGGGATCTTTCTAGATTTTATGTCTTGCTTTAGGGGAGAGGTGTTCTAATTTCTGTGACCTGCCTTGGGGAAGAGGAATTCTAGTTTCTATGATTTACTTTGGGGGAGAAGGAGGGGCAAGAGACAGGAGGACAGGAGGAGGTCAGGAAGATCTTGCCTCTTAGGCCTTTCCAATTTCCTTCACTTCAAGGTCCTCAGCATGTCCATGTGCCGTACTTTGAGGTATTGTGCCCTCAGCCCCAACATAGTCATCAGTTTCTGAATTTTTACCCCTGCTTCTAGCTCAGGAATAACCAGAGAAAGCCAAATGTGCTCCCCAAAGTAATTAAAGGTTGAATATCTCTTATCTGAAATGCTTAGGACCAGAATCCTTTTGAATTTCAGATATTTTTGGATTTTGGAATATTTGCATATATATAATGAGACATCTTGGGGATGGGACTCAAGTCTAAACATAAAATGCATTTATGAGTCATATACACCTTTTACACATAGCATGAAGGTGATTTTATACAATTATTTTTAATAATTTTGTCATGAAACCAAGTTTTGGGATTTTCTACTTGTGATGTCACGTTGGCACTTAAAAATTTTCAAATTGTGAAGCATTTCAGATATCAGATTTTCAGACTAAGAATGCTCAACCTGTATGTAACTTGTCCCACTTTTATTTGGCCTGGCTCTGAATTCCCCACACCAGCAACCTCTACTAAGAGAGTTTCTGAAGCCTTTCCTTTTCTTCACTATGATGTTTCCTCACCCCCCTGCCTGTCTTCGAGTCTCTTCCAAATGTAAGTGATGTAGGTTTACTGCCTTGCAATAGGAAGCTCTGGATAAATAACTTCTGTTTGTTCTCATTTGAGTGATCTTCATTTATTTCCACAATATATTTTTTACATACAAGCTTTTATTTGATTTGAAATTTTCTTCCCAAAGTGCCTCTCACATTAGAAGGTAATGAGATTCAGGTGGTGTGAAATTATAAGGCCATTCACTCTGAACAGTTCTCTGTTGACAGAGTTTACTGTGTCACAGCTCTTTCTTCCATTTCAGGAATGGGTGCACAATAATACTCAAGCTAGAGTATTGTGTGCACCCTGAGCATGCAATTGCTTATTTTCTCTTAGTTTCACAAAATGGAATTAACTGAAAAATCTGTAAATACATATAGGATATTGATGTCACAAAACATTTTAAAACAATAAAAATGATGTGTTTTGTGAGGAAATTTTAGAATGAGCAAAAGGGTGTATTAGCTGTTTCCAATGGAAAACTGGACTATTTTGAGCATTCACCTTTGGATTTTTAATTTTGACTTTTTCTTGGCTTTAAGCTATTTTACAACTTTGTAAATAGATCAAGATAGCAATGTGAAATAATTATCATGTATGGACATAAAAATAAATTCAATCCTGTGGAGGTTCAATTGACCACTCCCCCACTGAAAAACGCACTTGCGTTTTTAACTCTATTCCATATGAAGTTGTGCTTTTTTGACTTCTCCTTTGAACCAGTTGTAAGATCTGCTTGTTTTTATCATTAATAATGAGTTTAATAAAATATTTAACACATGTTCATCTTATATCTGTATTAAAGTCATAATTTTAGCTTTTTAATTACCCTTTCATAGTTTTAAGTCTTTAAAATCACTGACAAAATTAAAACCGTAACCTATTAACTCAGTTAAATTATAGTATATTTTAAAAGCAATTATTTAAGTTTGTTATTCACTTTTCCTTCAGATTTTTAATGCTTAGAAATAAAAAACTCAGAATATTTAGACATAAAAAGAAATTATTAGGTAATTGTATATAACACAATTTCACATATTTTAAAAGTCTTCTTTAAAATAGACAGAACTGAAAAAAAAATCTCTCCAAAAGAATTTCTACATTCCATTATTACCATGTAGGGCCTTCATTTTAGTTCTTCAATGTCATCTGAACAAAAACATATCTTGAAGATTATATGGACAGCTAGTTATTAATTTTGAGGTGAGAAATTGCCAGCAGCCTTGTTATATTCTATGTTTCCTTTAAAATATCTGTTACTCACTTTTTTCTTATGTAACCTGAAGCCACAAGCACAGCTGCTTAAATCTCCACTATTGCTACACTATTTCTTTCAGCTTGACAGAGTTTTTGGTTATGTACCAATTAAAATAAAAATACCTTGGAAAGAATCAAACATAATCAGGGTTCAAGCCTAAGACAGAAGCTTATTAAGTCTTGGTAGATTTAAATATACCATATACAATCTTGATGTTTTCCCTGAATAGGGAAAAGTGGTCAAATTGGCAAAAAAAGGGGGAATGAAATGGGATGATTGAATTCTTTGACCTTTCTCATGTTTTCAGAGTTACGTGAAATTTTAAATGTTAACTTCTGGCTAACAAATTCTTTGGAATCTGGAGGCACCCAAGGAGCATTACTCAGCGGGTATTCCCCCCCTGCCCCCCGCTGCTTCCAGATTCCTAACCTCTTTGTGCTGTTTTGTTTTTGCTGTGCTGTTTGTTGCCATTTGATTTCATTTCATTTCAGCCTGTCTCTCCCCATCCTTATCCAGCTGTCTGGGTGTCATTTCAGTTATAAGCCATCAGATCCTGGCACCATTCAAATGTCCTTCTTAAGTTGGCAAATAGAGAATGATGGCTTCATCGTTAACACATAAAACAAACCAGTGCTTGTGGCCACAATAACAAATGGGTGCTCCACGCCTGAGAAATTTGAACAGGAACAGTTCATTTACATTAACAAATGACAGTCTCCAAAGTTCTAACTTAGCATAAGCAGCGCTAAGGAAATCAGAAAAGAAAGATGAGAAACAGCTCGGGGGGGAGAATAACGAGAGAGTCTTCATTTGACAGGAAGTTAAGCCGGGCCTGAATTAGTAATGTTAAGCGCACTGGATAATTATGCATTAAAGGTAAATCAATAAAGTGGCAGAAAGCAAATAACATGGTGAGCGCTGGTGGGATAATAGTTATTTTTCTGGGCCATTTAAGTACAATGCAGGTTGGAAAAAGAGATCTATGTAAATTGAGAAAGGTTTTTTTTTAATTTTTTTTAAGGGAAGTTCCTTTTATTTTGTTTTTTTAATCTTCTCGAAATCAAATGATCATTTCCATTTTGCAGCAGGAATTAGATGAGATCACTAAGAGGTGATCACATACAGATTTAAGGCCTTCCCCTCACACAAAAACCTGAATAAATTCCCTTTCCCCACCATGAAACCTCTCCTTCTGTCTATACTTTTATTTTGTGTTAAGTTGTATATCTACAAAGGGGCGTAAAAGTGACTGGTAAGAGAAATTAAAATTGTACTGTGTGCCTATTCCTCTTCTCTTACGTAAGCTATAAAACAATTCAGGGAGATAGTTATAAATTTTATCCTCATTTTACAGATGTAAAAATTGAGGCAAAAAAAGACTCACAGTCTCAAAAGTTGTAAGTGATTTAGCAAGGGTTTGCTCTTGGTAGTTCTGACTCTGGAGCTTGTGCCCTTAACCACTTGTTTATTCTGTCCTCAAAAACCACTTTTTAAAGGAATGAAAAGCACACTGCTTGGATTTGGGCTGGGCACTGAGAGGTAACTAAGGGTTTGAGAGTGATTCTAGTCTGCTAACTCTATCTGAGCACACTGGTCTCCTGTTAACAAGAAGAATAAGATGTTAAGAGCACAGAGTCTGGAGCTAGATTTCCTATGAGAAAAATCCAGCTCTATTGCATACTAGCTGTGTGACTCAGGGAAAGTTTACTTTGTCTATGCCTCAGTTTTCTCTGCTGTAAAATGAGGTAATATTGGTAACCACCTAACAGACTTGTTATAAGAATTAAATTTATGAATATATATAAATATTAAACAGCTACAAATATTTATGTGTTTGCTATTATTACTCCTTTTTCATAGATAACTATATTTGATAGAAACATTTTTGCAACTGATTAGATGTTTTTAGGATGCATCCCAATTAAATTAATATTCTATTTTATTTATATGCATATAATCTTTTAGAATGTCTAAGACTTTTAAGTGCTCTGAGAAACAGGTTGAATGCTATATTTATGGATTCTTCAAAAATTTGAACATGAAAAATGTTCTAGACATTTAAAACATTTAATTAGCTATACATACTGTATATTTAAGACTATCAATAATTGAAATGTTTGGTGTTGCTAGTACCAAAGTTCAGTGAAAGAAAAAAAGGCTGGCGTGAGAAGAGTAAGTCACTTTGCAACTCACTAGCCACATGTACCTGGACTCACCCTTTTTCATTTTGAATTTTAGTTTTCTTACTTGCACTATGGTAATGATAGTCTGAAATTAATAGCACTGAGCTAAAGAATGAATGAATTTATACATAAGCAGTGTTCTCAATAAATGCCAGCTATTATTATTTGTTTTGGACTTGGCTGCTATTAAATTTTCACGCATTAGACAGTTGGGCAGGGTGAGCACTTCTAGCTTTCATCTTGAAATGCAAGTTACTGATAACCTTTGTGAATTATATTTGAGCATATTTACTTACTTGGAGGAAGCCACTAAAAGGTAATCACTCATGACTGACGTTAACACACTTTAGCATCAATTATTCTGTTTTCTCTTAAGAGTCAATGGCTCATTCAATTTACATATCTGTCACCTTTATCTTGAATTAACCTGTTCTTTCTTTTTTGTTCAGTCTATCTCTGCCTTTTCCTGGAGGAAAAATTTCTCTGAAAAAGTGAACAATAAGATAATATATGAAGGATAAGTAGCAGTTAACTAGTCAAACTAAGGATGAAAAAACAGTCAAGGAAGAGAAATTGTATGTGCCAAAGGTCTGTGCTTCAAGACAAAGTTGTAAGAGTGCCTGAATATTTAGCACCATGGCCAACATGACTGGTGAGATGTTGTCTTATCTGTCTTATGTTGAAAATTATTTTAAATATTTTCATACATAAAACAAATGCTGATAGAAATTATTATTAAAATAAAACTGAATTGAATTAAATATATTAAATAAGAATAAAGACTTACAAAGTGGCAAACTGAGCAAAAGAATTAAACATCCTAAACATATTCATGACTAATATGACTAGCAAAGGGTTGATGTTCTCACTGTTGACAGAGATCATCCAAGAACATGTTAAATTTTTTCATTAATTCTATTTTTTCAGATCAAGATTGTTTTTCGATAAGACCTTACGTTCATTTTATTATGGGTCCTGTCTTTCCTTCTTAACATATTCATAAGGATTTTGTAACTTTTGTGGCTGCTTCTCAATGAATTTTTTTTTTGCACTTTGATTTCTGGGTGGATGTTTTGTACTATTGTAGCAATAAAGTATTAATTTATGTACATTTATATTATGTCTAATCACCTTAGCCTCTCAGAAATTCTAATATTTTAAAATTATTAGGCTTTACATGTATATAATTATAAACTCAAACCAAAATATATGAGCATAATTATACAAATATTTGTACCATTCACTTCATTTTATTATCATATTGTGTTTACACTTTGAATACAAATAGGTTTTAAAAATTGGATTAAATTGTCCTAAAGTTTATAGGAAAAAAGAAAGGCTAAATAATAGCTACAACATGTATATTAAAAATGAGAATTCCAAAAGAGGTTTAATTAGTAGAGCTACTATAATAATATCAATTTGACATTGGTTAAAAATATAAAAATAAATCATGGAAAGTAATATAAAATATCCAAATTGAGTACCCCTAGTAGTAAAAAATGAAGTTATTTAAACCAAAACTTGATATTAAGTAGAAAACCTATTTAAAATGTTACATTAATATCAGTGTTAATATCACTGAAATTATTAAACAAAGATAATACAATGAAGACTAGAGGTCAATATCCAGAAGAAGGAGACATAGAGAAGATAGCCTGGCCGTTGAAATCACTTTCTATCTGGAAGCATAATACTAAATCTTTTCCTAAAATTGACATATAATAATTGTGCATACTTATGGGGTACATAGTGATGTTTCAGTAAGTGTTATATATAGTGATCAGATCAGGGTAATTAGCATATCCATCTTGTCAAATATTTGTCATTTCTTTGTGTTGAGAACATTCAATATCTTCCTTCTAGCTATTTGAAATTGTATATTATTGTTAACATAGTCATCCTACAGTAGTATAGAACACTAGAACTTATTCCTCCTATCTAGCTGTAATTTTGTATCCTTTAACAAAGCTCGTCCCATCCCTTTTCTTTCTACCCTCCCCAGCCTCTACTATCCTCTGTTCTATTATACTTTTTACTTCTTTTAGATCAACTTTTTTTAGCTTCTACATATGAGTGAGAACATGTGGCGTTCAACTTTCTGTTCCTGGCTTATTTCATTTAACACAATGTTCTCTAGTTCCATCCATGTTGCTGCAAATGACAGGATTTTGTTCTTTTTAATGGTTGAATAGTATTCAATTATTTATATACACCACATTTTTTTTTATCCATTCATCTGTTGTACACCTAGATTGATTGACTACATATCTTGGCTATTGTGAATAATTCTGCACTAAACATTGTGGTGCAAATATCTGTCTGATATAATAATTTCCTTTTTTTTTTTTTTTTTGGATAAATGCCCAATAGGGAGATTTCTGGGTCATATGGTAGCTCTATTTGTAGGTTTTTGAGTAACCTACATTCTGTTCTCCATAGTGACTATACTAGTTTACATTTCAATCAACAGTATGTTAAGAGTTCCCTTTTCTCCATATCCATGCCAACGTTTATTTTTTGTCTTTTTGATAATAGCTATCCTATCTGGGGTAAGATTGTTAGTGACCTGTGAGTGGAGGTTTTTCTCCCAGGTTCTTGGTGATCATCAGGAGAAAAGAATTTCAGGATGCACCACATAAGCCAAGCAAGTGACAACATTTTTTATTGAAAGTGCAAGTACACTCTCTCAAGAGAAAGAGAGCAGGCAGGCTAGAAAAGAGCAGATGTACTGGGAAGAAGTGTCTTTTGTTCTTTTAAATATTTATTAACTGAGAGGAAGAATAGTCAAGGCTAAGGGATTGGCTTTTACTAAGACTTTGGGTAGAAATTCCTAGAATTGGGTTCCCTCCCATTTTCATACTTTATATGGTTGTCTCAGAACTGTCATGGTAATTTCAAGGGCAGATAAATTTTAAAACTACAATATAAATGATATTATAATTAGCCAAACTTCATGTAAGGTGACAGAGATAGCTGAGAAGCAGATTGAAGCTAGTTCTTGGATATGGTTATCAGCCCCTCTGGTTGACTTCTGCCTGAGGGTGGTTTGCTTTAACACCTGCACCCAATCTTCAAGACCCTGCATTCTGTCTCAGTCCTGTCTCCTAGTCTCCTGTGCTAACAAGATGATACCTCATCGTGGTTTTGATTTGCATTTCCTTGATGATTAACAATGTTGAACAATTTTTCTTATGCCTGTTGGCCATTTGGGTGTCTTCTTTTGAGAAATGTCTCTTCAGATCATTTACACATTCCTTAATCATATTGTTAACTTTTTTTCTATTGATATGTTTGAGGATTTGGATAAAGCCTGAACTGTTCATTTGAGATTTTGGTCACTTCTTAGATTAGGGTAATAAAACAAAGTCCAAGGCCTGTCAACCAGGATAGGGCTTGGTAAGAGAAAAAAAAAAAAACATTTTGTTCCCAGATCTTAAAGTGTTCAAGATGTAAAATTTAAACCTGAAATGTACTGTGATCACAAGGACAGAAAGCCAACACTGAATTGTGTCACAGGCCTTGAAATTGTATCAAGGTGTACCTGGCCTTTTGCCCAAAACAAATGAACATCTTTCTGGAGTAAAATGACATCATAATACTTAAATTTATTTTTAAATTTGTATTTCTACATTGTCTTCAAATATGCTATCCACCACACAAGGAAATAACCATATTCATTATAAAATAAGAAACATAATTAAAAACCAAGAACAAAAGACATACACATCTTCAAGGGATCTAGAAAATGTAGCTATCAAATGTGTGCCTAAAGTGTTTAGGTAGGTACAAGGCAAGATAGATTGTGGTATAAACTGAAAATATAAAAAGAACCAAATAGAAATTACCTAACTGAAAAACATGAAACCTAAGTTTACAAACTAATAGGATGCATCTAATAAAACACAGTTGAATGACTGTAAATTGAAAAATAGCTCAGAAAGAAAAGGGAAAAAAATTAAGAAGTATGAAGAGACTAAAGGGAGGAAATATAGATGATAAGGGAGAGACTTAGATGACACAGTTAAAAGATGTTTAGAATTCCAGAAAGAGTGAAAAAAAAATAGGACTAAAACAAGCCTTAAAGAGATAGTGGCTGAAGAATTCCAATCATAGTAAACAAATGAAAATCCACATTCAGGCTTGTCATAACAAATCTAAAAAAAAATAAATAAAAGGGGAATGTATTTTAAAAGACTAGAGAAAAATCTAAAATAGTTCATTACCTTCAAAAGAACAACAATTGGACTTATAGCTGGCTCATTTAAAGAAACCATCAAAGTTAGAAAACCAGAGAGTGTTATCTTTGAATTGCCAAAAGAAGATAACATCCAAACTAGAAATTCATACATTGCAAAAAATATGCCTTAATATTAAAATTGAAAAAAGAAACTTTCAATCATCAAAAAACTAAGAATTTTTGTCATGAGGAAGCTTGCACTAAAGGAAAAGTTTCTTTAGGCAGATTTAAAATAATTTCTTAGAGAAGTTTAGATTTGCAATAAAAATGGTAAGTAAATAGAAAAAGCTAAATGCCAATTAATTGTGTAAGTCAAAAATAATGCAATTTGGGGTTTATATAGATAGGTGTGTATTGTATGTGTGTGTGTGTGTGTGTGTGTGTGTGTATAAACTCCATGACAATAACTGTATGTAATGTGGAAGGGAGGTAAACTGAGCCAACGTATTCTAATTTGTGTGTGTGTGTGTGGTGTGTGTATGTTTGTGTTTGTGTGTGTGTGCCTGGAAAGAGGTAATAGTGCATGTATATGTTAATTTTGGATGAGTCCAAGATGAGTTTTATAAACTCTAGGCTTGTACAAAATTAATTTTATAAAATAATGTGCTTTTTATGATCATTTGGGCTTTTGTACATGTTGCTCCCTACCCTGGAAAATTATTCTCTTTTTTGATATAATGAACTACCATTCTTTCTTTACAATTGATAATCAGATATTAATTATTTGGTAAAAGTATCTTTGACATTTATAAGCTGACCTGATCAATTCCTCTTTGATAATTATTGAAATGTATGTTTGTCTTTTCATTGATATGTCACAAATGTCTTTGAGACTAAAAGAGCATGAATGAATTGACCAAGTCACATGGCTAATCAGTGGCAGATGCTGGGTGAAAATTCTGAACTCCTGACTCTCCCACTACTGTGTGTTTCCATGGTGTTACATTGTACATCTCACATAGTTATTAATTCTTCTCCAAAGCATCCAAACATCTGTGATCATTTCTTTTGATCAACTAACACTATAAAACTGAGTGTCACATTCATTAGCTCCTCTCTGTTTTATTTATATTCTCTTGTCCTTTTTATTAAAATAGAACTTTTTGAAGGCAAAAACCAAATTCTACACTTAGGGCCAAAGATTGTGATTAAAGTGTTTTTTATGTATACATACACAAGCATTTTTTTGTTTCTGTGTGTGCATAGAGTGAAGAAAAAGCAGATATATGATAAATATATAAATTCCTTTTTTGCAATAATTTCAAGATATTAAACAAAAGAGCATGAAAAGAAATAATTCCAAAAATATCTAAATCATAAACATATTATTTTAAACTAGCTTTTTATTTTACTTAAAGTAAGGGAAGAAAGTCCTAGATTTAAAAACAGAAATATATGATGGGCTAAATGAATTTAGTTTGATCATATAGTTCCTGAATTAAGGGAGCTATAGGACCAGATGGTATGCAGATTTTATATTTTAACTATTGATTAAGATTATAAGAAGAAAAACAGTTTTGTAAAAAAGGGTAATTTTTTTTTTTTAAAGTCAATCCTAAAGCATCATGTGTCTAAACCAAATTTTATCTGGAAGGATAAAATCATTCTGAAATCCTTCTTGAACTGTTGGAGAGCCATTTTTGAACTGTTGGCTTAAGATTTAAGCCACTATAAAACAATTACCAAGCAGCATAGGTGGAGTAGTTCATGCGCAGGAAAATTATTTTGAGGGAAAATGCACCAGCAGTGCTGATAAAATGAGTGCTAGTTGACATCCTTCAAAAATTATGTAAGGTTATATCTGGCTCTTTACCAAAAGTTTGACCAAAGTCCTTACTCTCCTTCAGTGCATCGTGTATTCTGCCATTCTTTATAAATTCACTCTGATTTTGTTGCTAAACTAGAATAGTTTAATTTCTTTGAACAGTCTCTTTTTTATTTAGAATTATTATTCCTAAAATTTTATTTTAGAGTCCAGTAACACATTGGTTACAGCCTTAGTCTTTTTTCTGCTGTTATGACAGAATACCTGAGACTGGGTAATTTTTAAAGAAAATAAATTTATTTGGTTCATGGTTCTGGAGGCTGGAAAGTCCAAGAGCATGGCCAATGGCTGTTCAGGGGCATGGCAAAAGGGCCTTTGTGTTGTATCCTCCCATGGTGGAACACAGAAGGGAAAGAGAACATGAGTGAAAGTGAGAGAAAGGGGGCAGAATGTATCATTTTATCAGGAACCTACTCCCTCCTTTGATGACTAACTAACGCACTTAGAGATAATGACGTTAATACATTCATGAGGGCAGAGGCCTATTGACCTAGCCATCTTTTAAAGGTCCTACCTCTCAATACTGTTGCATTGATGATAAAGTTTCCAACACATAAACTTTAGGGGACACATTCAAACCTTAGCATCTTCCTCTACCCCTTCATTTATCTACCTTAATGAATATATATGCTACTGCCACATCTATTTTAGAAAGCTTTAAATTCCAGATGATTTCATTGTACCTGCACCTGTGAACAAGGCACTGCAATGAACTTACTAAACACTTTAGTATAATAGGGCGGATCTCAGTACTAATGATCATATACTTATCAATCCCCAACTTTAGAGAATTAAAATCTTCTCTTCTATTGCTCAATCCTCCTATCTACTAAGTGTGAGCAGTGATGACAAAGAAGATTTGGAGAAATATATTTGGCTTTAAACAACCTATGATAACTACTGTAAACACTATTCAAGGATATACTAGACTAATATATTACATTTAACACTCTTCTGAATTTTTACCAGTAATAACATGACCATATTGTGATCATCCCTCCAGATTATGCCATTTACCATAAAATTCAATAACAGTAGAATCACTGCATCACCATTAGCATTAGTCATAGGATTGCATCTAATGCACATGCTTTCTGCCAAATTTCTTAGTCAGAATTAAATAACCTGCATTCTTTTTACTTGCTAATTAAGTTAAGCTGAAAATTCCAGCTTGATCAGAAGGACACGTTTTCCAATGTTCACTGATTTACTGAATTTAAGTTTTTTGATATAGAGAGAATGCTTTGAAATGGTGGATCCAATATAATTAACTTGTAAATAGATTCCTAAAATATAGAAAATATAGCATTTTAAATAATCTTAAGATTATTAATCAAATTAAGGCTCTAATACAGTCTTATTTTAAAAGGTGATTTTCTGTGCAAACCTTGTTCGTGTTTATGTAGGTCTCTGCACTGTATGTGTGTATTCTATCTTCTTGCTAACTGTGGGGAAAATTGTGAACAGAGCACTTTTTGTCTCTAGGGCTCTCCTTCTCAAACTTATTCAAAGACTTATTTTCTTCTTTATTGTAAAGAGACATTCTAATAACCATCAGAGTGACAGTCATTCACAGGATTATTTTCTCCAAGGAATTTTAACTTTCACTTTCATTCCTGTTTGTTAAATGAAAATCATATCCTGGTAAAGACATATTATTGCTTTTGTTGAGAAGTGTTTTTGAGCTGAAAAGAGGGACAAAAGACAAAAGGAGGAAAGATAGTGGAGGGGCAGAGGATAGAGGAGAAAAAGGAAAGAGCAAAAGAAAGGTGAAAGGTGACTGTCTCGTGAAGCTCAGTGGAGAAAGACCCGAAAAGGAAGAAACCACAAGTATCAAAGCAAAATTGTATACGATGGGGTGACAATTCCTGTAGGGAGATAAATATTATCTTTAAAAAAATGAAGGCAAAAAGAAGAACAAAATAAATATC
The DNA here is from genome assembly GCA_023783475.1 of Daubentonia madagascariensis. Lineage (NCBI taxonomy): Eukaryota > Metazoa > Chordata > Mammalia > Primates > Daubentoniidae > Daubentonia > Daubentonia madagascariensis. Next base: position 5,377,786 of record JAKFHU010000901.1, on the reverse strand, counting down.
TTTGAAAAAGAAGATGTCTTCAAAATGATTGTAGCAACTTGTAACTTGTTCTTTTAATTAGTATATGCTATGGCCTGAATGAATGCATCCTCCCATAATTCATATATTGAAATCCTAACTCCCAAAGTAATGGTATTAGTAAGTGGGGACTTTAGGAGATGATTATATCACGAGGGAAGAACCCTCATGAATGGGATTCGTGCCCTTATAAAAGAGACAACAGGCAGCTAGCTAGCCCCTTCCACCATGTGAGGACACAGTGAGAAGGGACCATCTATAAACCAAGTTACGAGCCCTCACCAGACTCTCAATCTGCCAGCACATTAATCTTAGACTTCCCAGTTTCCAGCACTGCAAGAAATACATCTCTGTTGTTTATAAGCCAACCAATCTATGATAACTTTGTTATGGGAGCCCAAACGGACTATGACAGTATAAGACACAAATAATAGGAATTTTTAAGCAGAGTATTATACATCTTATGTTCATTCTTCATAGAGAAAAATTATTCAGTTTTACTTCATATATTCTAAGTGTATTCATTCCACACAAAATAAATATAAATAAGCAGTATTTAATGCATTTTACAGAAGATAATTTATATAATTTCATTTTTTGAATGAACAGACTTTATTTTTTGAGCAGTTTTAGGTTTACAAAAAACTTGAGCAGAAAGTACAAAGTTCCCATATGCGCCCTCATTTCACCCCCTCCCGTTTCCCCTATTACTGACATCTCGCCTTAGTATGGTACATTTGTTATGATTAATGGGCAAATATCAACATATTATTATTAACTAAAGTCCATAGTTTTTTTCTTTATTATAAACTAGTCCATATATCAGGGTTTACTCTTTGTGTTATACATTCTATGAGTTTTGATAAATGTATAATTCTATATGTCAACCATTACATTATTGTACAGAATAGTTTTACTGCCCTAAAAATCCCTATGTTCCACCTATTTATCTCTTACTCCCTCCCCCAACCACCTGGCAACAGCTAATCTTTTTTCTGTCTCCATAGCCTTAATTTTTGAGACTGTCATATAGCTGAAATCACACAGCATGTAGTTTTCTCAGATGGACTTCTTTTACTTATCAATATGCATTCAAGTTTCCTCTGTGTATTTCTAGGGCTTGAAGTCTTATTTATTTTTAGCACTGAATAATACTCTGTTGTATGAATGTACCATATTTTGTTTATTCGCCATCCCTTGAAGAACATTATATTAGTTTATTAGGGCTTCCATAACAAAATACTACAGATTGGCTGACTTAAATAATAGAAATGTATTTTCTAATAGTTCCAGGGGATAGAAGTTCAAGGTCAAGGTGTCAATAGGTTTAGTTTCTTCCAAAACTTCTCTCCTTGGCTTATAGATGGCCACCTTCTTTCTGTGACCTTGTTCCCTAGTGCCTCTTCATGTATCCAAATTTCATGCCAGTCAAATTAGATTAGGGCCCACTCTAAAGGCCTCATTTTAACCTAATCACCTCTTTAGAGGTCTATTTGCAAATACAGTCACAAATGTTATGAGGTTAAGGGCTTCAACATATGCATTTTGGGGGAACACAATTCAGCCCATAATAGATATCTTATATGCTTCCAAGTTTTGGCATTTATGGATAAAGCTGCTATAAATATTCATGTTCAAGTTTTTGTGTGGACATAAGTTTTCAACTCATTTGGATAAATATCCAGGAGCACAATTTTTGGATCATATGGTAGGAGTATATTTAGTTTTATGAGAAACTGCTAAACTATCTGCCAAAGTGGCTGCATCGTTTTACATTTACGCCAGTAATGACTGGGAGTTCTTGTTTGTCATCTTTGCCAGAATTTGATTTTCTCTTTGCTTATTTTTATTTAAATTTTTGCCATTCTTATAGGTGTGTAGTGGTATTTCATTGTATGATTTGAAATGCTCTAATGGCATATGATGTTGAGCATCTTTTTATATGCTTATATGCCATCTGTACATTTTCTTTGATGTAGTATCTGTTCAGGTCCTTCCCTTGTTTTTTTAATTGGTTTGTATATATTCCCATCATAGAGATTTAAGAGTTGTTTGTATATTTTGAATATCAGTCCTTTATCAGATATGTATTTTGCAAATATTTTCTCTCAGTCCATAGCTTGTCTTTTCATTCTCTCAATGTACATTTTTTTATGACATTTTACTTATTACTAATTTGTATATATGTATAGACTTGAATTTGGGACCATGAGCTCTTGGATTAATATAGCAAAATAAAATAATATTCCTAGTTATTGAAAGAAACTCAAATCATTTAATGTTATGGTAAACTGCTTAGCAAGGACATAGACCATATACTTCATTGTCAAAAAATAATCTTAATTCTAACCTAAACTTTCACCTAAAGCTTTCCTTCAATTCCTCAGATTCTGGAGAATATCTACAGCCAAAACCAGGTGAACAGAGACTCTATTGTGCTCATGGAGAGTATTCCGGGAGATAAACTAGTTTTTAGGTAGTTTTCTCTCTGCTGGGGAGTGTTTGCACAAATGCATACACAAGTATCCATTAACAGCCTGTGCCTTTAATAGAGTTTATCCCAATCTATACTGAGAGTACTGACATTTACATAAAACGTAACCCAACAACCTTATCCATTCCTACTTTTACTTTTTTGAACACATTTTGTTTTGAAATAATTTTAGATTCACAGGAACTTGCAAAGATAGTACATAGAGGGCCCATGTAACCTTCTCTGAGTTCCCTTTATTGGTTATATCTTACGTTAATTACAGTACAACATTAAAGCCAGGAAATTGGCATTGGTATAACATATATGTAGAGTTCTATACCATTTTATTACACGTGTAAAATATGTAACCACAATGGCAGTCGAGATAAAGAACTATTGCACCTTATAAATATCTTCCTCATGCTACCACTTTATAATCACATCCACCCTCCACTTTCTCACAATCCCTAACCCCTGGCTACGACTAACCTTCTATCATTTTCATAATTTTGCTATTTTGAGAATGTTGCATAAATGCAATCACACAGTATGTGATATTTTGATATTTGCATTATTTTTACTCAGCATAATGCCCTTTAGGTCCATCCAAGTTATTGAATGTATCAACAGTGTTCCTTTTTATTGCTGAGTAGTATTTCTTGATATGAATGTATCACAGTTTGTTTAACCATTCACCTATTGAAGGATGCTTTGATTGTTTCTATAACAGCTTTTGGATATTACAAACAAAGCTGCTTTGAATATTTTAATAAAATATTTTGTGTGGACATAAATTTCCTCAGGGACAAATGCTAAAGAGTGTAATTTCCAGGTCATATAATAAGAACATGTTTAGTTTTTTCTGAAGAAATTGCCAAATTATTTCCTGGAATGACTGTACCATTTTAATTGCATTCTCACTAGCAATGACTAAGATATCTATTTTCTTCTCATTCTTGCCAACATTTTGAATTACAAATTCCATTTGTTCAATGTTTTAGGGGTAGTTAAATGATGTATTTTATATGGTGGGATTTATAATGGTTTCTTCTTTTTAAGGACTTGGTCTTTTTCATCTAAGTGGTCAAATATATGAGTGTACAGTTGTTTGTACTTGCCCTTATGATTATTATTTTTTTTTCTGGTATCTTCAGAGTCTGTGATAACATCCCCTGTTTCATTCCTGATGTTGGTTATGTGTGTCTTCTCTTTCTCTTCTTTTTTATGTCAGTCTTCCTAGTGGTTTGTCAATTTTATTAATTTTTTTCTTTAAAAAACTTTTGTTTCATTGATTTTTAGTTAACTAATTTCTGCCCTTATATTTATTGTTTCCTTCCTTCTGTTTACTCTGAGTTCCTTTTTTCTCTCTTTTTTTCCCCTACTTTATTGAGGTAGGACCTTGATTACTGATTTGAGATATTTCTACCTTTCAGGTTTGGAGATATTTTCCTTTATCTTTCTGTTATTGATTTCTATCTCTAATATTGTTTCCAATGTGGTGAAAGAACACACTCTGTATAATTAAAATTTGTTTAAATTTGTGGAGATTTATTTTATGGCCTTGGATGTAGTGTATATTGGTGAATGTTCCCTGGCAGTTGAAAAGAATGTGTATTGTGCTGTAGTTGGGTGGGGTGTAGAGTAGATACTATTGGTTGATTATGTGGTTGAGTTTTTCTATGTTCTTGCTGATTTTCTGTCTTATTCCATCAGTTACTGAGAGAGATGTTTAAATTTCCAAACTATATTTGTAAATTTTTATATTTATCTATTCAGTTCTCTCAGTTTCTGCTTCACATAATTCATAGTTCCGTTGTTTGGTGCATACAGTTAGGATTGCTATGTGTTCTTGTTACATTGAACCTTTAATCATTAATATAATGTCTCTTTTTGTCTCTTAACTTTCTTGGCATTGAACTCTTTATCATCTGATATTAGTATAGCCACTTTTGCTTTCTTATGATGAATATTTGCATGGTATTATTTTTTCTTTTTACTTTCAGCCTATCATAATATTTGAAATGAGTTTATTATAGATACCTTCTAGTTAGATCATTTTTAAAATCCTCTCTGCCATCTCTGTATTTTAGTCAGTGTATTTAGATCATTTACATTTAATTTAATTATTATTATGTCAGGGCTTATAAGTCTGTCATTTTAGTTTTTGCTTTCTGATTGTTTCATTGTTATAAAATCTTTTTTTACTCTCTTTTATTTTTCCTGCTTTCCTATGGGTTACTTAAATTTTTTTTAAATTCCACTTTGATTTATCTATGTTTCTGAATGTATCTTTTTATATAGGTTTTCTAAAGTTGTTGCTATAGCTTTTTCCTTGTGCCTGCATAACTTATAGTCTACTAGTGATGACATTTTACCAGTTTGAGTGATATATAGAAACATTACCTCTCTTTAGGTCTGTTTACCTTTCTCCATTTGTAATACAATTGTCAAAAATACTTTCCCTACCTATTTGAGAAAATGTTATCCTTTTTCCTTCAACCATTAAATATGTTTTAGAAATCTTGAGAGGAGATGAGTCTACCTTATTTACCTGTAATTTTGCTCCAGTGTTCCTCATGCAAAAAGAAGAAAAAGAAAGTGTCATTGTGCCAATTGGGGTCATTGATTTTGACTGTTAAGAAAAAAATAGGTTCTTCAACACAATGTTGCCAAGGAGAAGTTATGGATGGAATTCAGGGAATCTATTGGAGCACCTTCTAATACTACTGGGTCTAGTAGTAAAAGTTAATGGAGGACTAACAGGCAAAAGTAATCTATACTGTTATTAGTCAGGATAGTGGATATCTTTGGAGGGAGTAGATTAGAAGGAAACTCAAGGAAGACTTCTGGCAAGCTGGTAAGAGTCTGTTTCTCAATCTTCATGCTGGGTCATGGGTACAACTAGTTTGTGAAAAGCTATTGAACTATACATTTATGTGCATTTCTCTGTACATTATACTTAAATAAAAATGTTTTATTTAAGTAAGTAAAAGACTAAGCAACCTAATATAGGAAAGATGATACCACTTAGAAGTAAAGTTTGTTGTTGTTTTCCACGCCGTTGGTTTACTGTTTCTGATCAGCAGAGGTGCAAGCTGAAGGCAAAAAGTAATTTAAAGGGAGTGGAGGGCAAGATTCGTAACTACCAGTGACACCATTGTGACTAGTTGCAGAAACAAAGATAGTAGTGTCTGTTGTAGTTTTCTGTTTTTTGTGTTCTCACAGTTTTTTAAATTTATTCATTGTGATTTTGTTTTGCTTTCCTATTATTCTTACTCACTATATTTTTGTAAAGTGTTTTATTGTTGGTTAAATTAATCCATTGGTCGATATTTTGCAAAATATTGAAAGGATCATAATAGATGAGTGTGCCTTACCCCAAAATACTGATGTAAGAATTTGGTGGAGTAACAGATATGAATTTGAGTTATTCCCTTTCAGGGTGTGTTGAGTGTGTTTTTGGTAATAAGATGGATAGTGACAGTATGCTATAAAGAAGTAGTCGTATAAATAGGGAAGAAGAGTGTCTATGGATATTGGACAGGTAAAGGGATTGACTAATGGTCATTTGCCATTTTTCATTGAGTAGAATTTAATCTCTCCTTCCTAATGGGAAGAATCCTCAATAATGTTTGGCAATGGTGGAAAAAGGAGTCTGACCATCTACTAGTGAAGCTTTAGAAAAGTGGTCATCTCTCTTCAACTCTAAGCAAAAGGATGAGAACACTTGATTAGGTCATGGGTAATTTGCTATTCCTACCAAAGACTCTGAATCTGGGGTTAGCAATGCAAAGCTTAAAGGAAGGTTAGAATTCAAACTTGGTAAATGCTGAGATAGAAGAGTGTTGGGTGTCTTGTCAGCAGTGGTGGTATTCTGGTCAGATAGTTCCTGGTGGTTTTTGTGCTTTTTGCTTCTTTTTCTTCCAAAATTTACTTTGGATATTGTTTTTGAAGTCTGCTATTACAAGTACTACTTGTGACTATAGTTGTATCTATGAGTATCTTATATCTTTCCTATGTATTTTTTTACTGTTTAAAATAACCAGAGTCAGGTTTGGAGGTTTGTAACCAAAAACTCTGACCAATACTCATGCATTATCTAAATTGATTATTGTAATAAACTTGGGAGGCAGATATTGTTATCCACAATTTACAGTTAAGGAAACTGACTCTTGGAGAATTTGAACAACTTACCCAAGGTTATATTCTTTCCAAGTGTCAGAAAAACAATTTTAATCTCTATAAATTGAACTCCAATTCCCCATTTTAACTATTATGACAGATAACTCATAGGAGGATAAAAGCCTGCCTAGTTCTTTGTCCAGGAGACTTGGGAACCTGGGAGGATGTCAAGTGGCCATCCTTCCTAAATTTCTGGAATGTACCATAGAACTTCAAGTTGCAGTGCCATATCATCATCAATACTTTCTGCAAGGACCTGAGCTAGAAACTCAGATATTGAATAAGCATTTTCAAACAATTTGCTTCTGCCTCCTAATGCTGCCTCTCCTTCTTCATGCAGAATTAATTTTACAAATACTGGGTATGGACTTGAAATATTTTAAGACTCTTAGAAAGCACAAAATGCACACATGATCAAATCAAGCCAGAATTGCCAGTCCTTAGGTTGTTGCTTCCATCTTACTGCTCTTTGAAATAACTATTCTGACGTTAATGCATGTGCTAAGATACTTCTTTATCCTTTAATGATACTGTTTAACTATTATATGCCAAATCCTTTGCTTAGTCATGAAAGTATAAAAGCAATATTTTATTGTGTCTGCCTTTAACATCTTAAGGAATAGTAAGAAGGAGAGATCTATAAACATATAATTCTTTGTAATAGTCTAAAGTCTGGAATCTACAAAGCTCATAATGAAAATAAACAGGAATAACACTTATAACAGCAATGGGAGAGAATGGGAGTCAGGAATATTATCAAGATAAATTGCCACTGGGGTATATATAAGGATGAAGAAGTAATTTTCCAAGCAAAAGAGATAAGACTGTGAGGAGTGTGTCCCAGGTAGTGTAAGTTCCAAGAAGTACAAAAGGGTAAATTACATGGACTGCTACAACCAATCTCATATTATAATGTAAAGCATGAGACATGAGTGGTAAGCTGTGATTCTGGAGAGGCAGAAAGGGCCATCTGGAGGAAGACCTTATAAACTATGCTAAAAACTTGGACCAAAACAGGGAAATGGTAATTGTGCATAAATCCAAGAAAAATAATTATATCTTAAAATTAGTAGGATTTGCTAATGGGTTGATTATGGTTGTGAGGCAGGAGAAGAGGTTGAAGTTGAATCTTGGTTTCCTTCTTTAATCAATTAAGGAATATAGAAAGAGAAGAATTAAGATGGTTAAGGCCAGATAATACTGTCTTTAGTTTTGAATATGCAGGGATGTTCATAAAGCATTTGTGTATATGAATACCTGAAGCTCAGGAGAGAAAACTGGGCCAGAGGTTTGTAAAAGTATAGATTTTAGTATACATACAGGTCAAATAGGTTGAGGAGAAGGAGTTCATACAATAACTTCACAAAGAAAGTCAGGCTACTCCTTCCCAGGAAGGAATATTCTCTTTCCTTTGAATCATACACCTTGTTCTCATCTTCCCCTAAGTTGCATTATTCTTGTAGTTCTCTCAGAATCTTTCAGTAAAATATGACAATCAGTTAAAAAGAACTATATTCTATGCATTCAGGCTTGGGCAAAGTGAAAATTGGAGAGTATAATCAGGCTTCTTCAGCCCTAGTGAACCATATCAGCTAATCTGAAATTAAATTAATAGACACAAGCAGTGAGGCATATTTTAACCAATGGCATGCTAGAGTCAGCTGACATTGCCTTTTTTTTTTTACAACTCTGATTTCAATGACATTATATCAGTAGCTTGAAATTAGCCATTGTGGGAATATTTATACCACAGAAATTGGCTGCTATGGTTTGAATGTTTTGTTCCCTCCATAAGTCATGAGTTGGAAACTTAATCATCAATGCAACACAACAATATTAGAAGGTGGACTAATGCTGCAGATAAAGAGGCTTTCAAGAGTGGGTTCATTCCCTTCCACTCTCCTTTCCTTTGAGAACAGTGGCCCGCCCCTCTGGAGAATGCACTATATTCGAAGTGGAGGCTGGGCCCTACCAGACACTGAACCTGTTGGTGCTTTGATCTTGGATTTCCCACCCTCCAGAACTATGAGAAATAAATTTATGTTTCTTATAAATTACTCAGTCTCAGGTATTTTGTTATAGCAGAACAAAACAAACTAAAACATTTGCAAATGCGCTAAACCAATACTTAACAATTTGTTTTTCCCCCCGAGAGTCAGTTATTAAATATTTACCAGCACACCACTGGCTCTGCCATATAGATACATACTCCTCAAAAAAAATTTTCAAAGGAAGCCATGGAAAGAGCAAGAAAAACACTGGAAGCAACTCTAGAAAGACCACAGGCACCATATTAGAAAAAAGAAAAAAAAAAGCTATAGAAATAATGAGTAGATGTGGGTTTCAGGTTGGCTGAGGTTACAGATTCACTATCTAAACAGCTAAGTCTCTTGACATCTTTATGTCTGAGTGTTATCACCTGTCAAGAGGAAATAATGATTTACACAGAAGAATAAATGTTAAAAGTTGAGTGATTATTTTGAGAAGTTTGACATGCTATGCACGTGTGAGATATTATTAGTAACTCAAGGATTTGAACATCAACAAAGTATATTCAAATGTCAAAGTCATCACTAAATTTTGCCTTTGGCACCATCTTACTTCAACTGAATTCTCTAAACTCTAGTAGTCTATAGGGAGTTATATAGCTTTTTATGCTTTGGAACTGTGATATGATCAATCCTCTTGTTTCTTCATATGTATTAAGCACCTCTACATTAGGGTTGGCTGTCTGTTTTGCTATTAACAAAGGGGGAAGTAAATCCTTTCTGATATTTTTGCTTGGGAAAGCTAGAATTCTAGCTGTAATTATTTTTAAACAGCCTGAGGGCATGGCATTGATAATTTCAGGATCAAATCAAATTATGTTTTAGTATGTAAATAGGAAAGTGTTTTTGTGGTCAGTTTTTCTAGTTCAGTTCCTGGAGAGGTTTTGTGATGCTACACAGTGGCTCAAAGACCAAATCAGGACTACAACCTGGAACTCTTGGATTCCAGGGCACTGCCCATCCAAGATAACATGCTACTCTCTCTGTGTTTAAAAAGCTAATTTTTAAAGCTAAATTTCAATTGTTTATAGTAAGAATTGTCTTCCCCTCTTCTCTTTCTTCATCCAAGGCAATGTGCCCTTAAAGGCTCAGTTAGAGTCTCATGTCTTACATGGAGTTACTCCAAGGACTTAGCACCCAATGATCCCTCTTGTTCCTGTAGAAACATAGCAATTTAGGATTTGATTATATTCTAGCTTGTAGCATAAATGTGAGCCCATCTCCCCAAGAAGAATGAAGATCCATTGGTAAAAAAGATAATATCTTTCTGCCCTTCTGTATCTCTCATACTGTGTGGCATGGAGTAGACCTAGAATAATTTCTGTAAGAATACTTGCTAATAGATATAAACAAATGAGTGTCAAGAAAATCCATACTTAGAGCTAATACATGTTCTATACACATTTGGACAAATGGATGATGGAAATCAAAAACATATGTGGCCCACTCAATTTATACATGATGGGATGATGTATTTATAGAAGAGGTTTTTTTGAGAGTTAATTTATGTGTACTATATTTGAAGCTGTTAGTTTCTTAGAAGGTTTTCCCCTCTCCCCTTGACGGATATCTAATTAGTATGCTTTAAATTTAGAAAGTATGAATTAATTGCTGAGAACATTTCTTTGGTGAAATGGTACTTTAAAAAATTTCCCTGAAATAATAAGATTTGCAGATGAGTTGTAAAGAACTTCAGCCAGCCCTTGGCTCATTGTCCTGACAGAGGAATGTTGTGCATTATTTTGTTATTGATTTCCTTTTAGTGAAGCATTTTAAAAATAATAATAATAATAATAATGATATAGAGGAACAAAAGCTTCCAAACGTAGCAATTCCTGTGGTATTTTTTTCCCTGTGTGACTCAACTGCTTCACCCAGTACGAAAAAAATGCCCCATGAGCGCATACTGATTTGGAGGACAGAGTGCCTCTGTGCCTGGGATCTTAGTCACCTCCTTAAACTCCAATAAAGCAGACAGTTGATGCCATGATCTTCTCTGTTTATAGCCACTACTGTTATCAAGTAATGTCTGGATTTGTGTATTAGAAATACAATGTAATGGTCCTTTAGTGTACCTTCATTAATTTATGAATTCTTTCATTATTCATCCATGTATTCATCATTTATCAAATAATTCAGTGCCTCTTGGGGGCATTTTACGTACTGGGGATACTACTGTAAATAGAACATTCTTCACATGTAACAAATCTAGAGAGACAGACACTAAAGACCCCAGACAGACATTAAAGACCCCAGTAAAAGTATTGAATAGAGAAGATCTGAGCATGTATTAGCTGAGAGCCAAAGGATAAGAATTAGCCAGAACCTGAAATCGTGGATGTTTCCCTTCTTTTTTGAATTAACTGAATACAAGACTATATTGCAAGACATTGAATTAAAAGTAAAACCTGCTACTTAGCATATCTCAACATACTTTCCGCCATGCCTACTGTAGCAAATCACCCCAATTTTTCAATCCATCTAATCACCTCAAATGTGGTGGTAAAATCTTTTAGTTATATGTCTATACTCTGTCTGCTACTTCCTCTTGTATCTCACAGCCTTGGAATATACTCGTTCTTTAAAGCTGAGTAAGACATCTCTCCACTCAAAAGCAGCCAGAGGCTTCTGATCTGAGTTGGAGAAAGAACTGAAATCCTGAATACTGCTACCTCTTTCCCCCATTTCACCCTGTTCCAGCCATGCTCAGTTCTTTTCTGTTTCTTGGCCAGTCCACATCCCTACCAGAAACTTTGTGTACTCTTCATATACAACCTGGAATAGATATCTGACTGGTGTTCCCATGATTCACAGCCTCACGTCTTTCAGGTTTCTGCTCAAATGTCACCTCAGTTTGATGCCTTTGATATCAACAGAAAAAAAAGTCACCTCAGCAGTGACAGTTTTCTCAGTATCATACTTAAAATAGTCTTTCTGTCTCCTCAATCACTCTTTCTTCTATGCTTTATTTTTCTCCATAACACTATTACCATCTGACGTGCCATCTATTTTACTTCTTTGTCTAATTTATTGTCTCTTCCTTCTTCCCTCATCATATGCTATACTTCGACAGGGAATATTGTGTGTTGTGTTCACTATTGAATTCCCAGTGCCTAGGATGGTGCTTGTCAGCACAGAGATGCTGAATGGACAACTAAATAAATGGTGGAGAGAAGGACTTATTCCAAGGTTCCCCTCAACTACAAATATATACATACATGCAGACCTATGTATATGCATACATATAAAGCTGTACAATTTTAATCCCCTAACTTGCTACTTTAGGAAACCAGGGACTTTATGACATCAAAAAATTTCTTCTCATTCAAAAAGAAGAAACTTTTTTCAAACGTAAACAGTTCTTACAGTTGATGGTCATGAGAAATTCAGTAATCTGTTGTTCCACATACTTTAAATGAAACCTGGATACTTAAAAGGTAAGAAACAATGTTTAGCTACATGAGTCCTCAACACACAAAATAAAGATCATTAGTTTAATTTCTACTCCATAGTTCTTGAATAAAAAAGAAAAATTCACCTAAATAGAAAAGATGGAGAAAAATTACAAATATTAATCTATTGTTATAAGTCTCTGTTAAAAAGATAGGGTTATAGGAAATCTAAAAGCACATAGAGCATGCCACAGATTCATCATTTAGGATAAAATTTCATGCTAAAATTGGTCAAATAGACTTTCATTTTATTAGATAATTAAGTACTGATATTAGAGACCTTTAAAGAACATTTTAAATTATGGGAATATTCAAACACAAAAAAATAGAGATAGCAATCACAGCAGCAACAAAAATAAATAAATGGGACCTGATCAAATTAAAAAGCTTCTGCACAGCCAAGGAAACTATCACAAGAGTGAAGAGACAACCTACAAAATGGGAGACAATATTTTCGTGATACACATCTGATAAAGGGCTGATAACTAGAATCTGTACAGAACTCACGAAAATCAACAAGAAAAAATCAAACAACCCTATTAAAAAGTGGGCAAAGGACATGAACATAAACATTTCAAAAGAAGACAGAATAATGGCCAACAAACATATAAAAAATTGCTCAACTTCTCTAATCATAGGGAAAGTGCAAATCAAAACCACAGTGAGATATCACTTAACGCCAGTGAGATTGGCTTATATCAAAAAGTCCCAAAACAACAAATGTTGGCATGGATATGGAGAGATAGGAACACTCATACACTGTTGATGGAACTGCAAATTAGTACAATCTCTATGGAAAGTAGTATGGAGACACCTCAAAGAACTAAAAGTAGAACTACCATTTGATCCAGCAATCCCACTACTGGGTATTTACCCAAAGGAACAAAAGACATTCTATAATAAAAACATCTGCACTCGAATGTTTATAGCAGCACAATTCACAATTTCAAAGATGTGGAAACAACCCAAGTGCCCATCAATACATGAGTGGATTAATAAAATGTGTTATATGTATACCATGGAGTACCACTCAGCCATAAAAAACAATATTGAATTAATACCTCTGTTATTATCCCGGATGGAGCTAGAGCCCATTCCTCAAAGTGAAGTATCACAAGAATGGAAAAACAAACACCACTGGTACTTATCATCAAATTGGTACTAACTGATCAATACTTATGTGCATACATGGAAGTAATATTCAGCGGGTGTAGGGCAGGTTGGAAGGGGGTGGAGGGGATGGGTAAATCCACACCTAATGGGTGTGGGGTGCACTGTCTGGGGGATGGGCACACTTGCAGCTCTGACTTCAGTGGTGCAAAGGCAATATATGTAACCAAAGTGTTTGTACCCCTATGATATTCTGAAATTTAAAAATAAAAATTAAAATTAAAAAAAAAGAGATAGAGAAAATGGTATAATGAACTCTATTGTATCCAACACTCAATTTTAACATTTGTCAACATTCTGCTATACAATAGTGTGTTTTGATGTCTTTTGGGGATGCAAAAAATATAAACAGTTTTTCTTTCTTTCTTCTAAAGCATATGAAAAAATGCTCATCTGCGTCTAAAGTTTTCCCAAAATGTGTACTCATATTTTCAACATACCTAGATCTCTGCACATTTAAATCATAGGGGCATAATTCAAGAAGAGGTTAAGTTTATTAGGTAGTTTTTATTATTTTTCTCATTTTTAAAAAATAAAATAAGCATCAGGGATTTTTGGTCAAGGTTACATAATTAAAAATTGAAAGAATAAATATTTGAACTCATGTTTTCTAAATGTGCCCTAAAGGTATTCTACAATTAAATATAGCTATTTAATAAGAGTTTGATTTCTGATTTCTTCATGAAATTTTTTTCTAATTAAATCCACCACCTTTTCTCTTTCTTCAATTATTTTTGCATTATTTGTTAAATCTGGGCATTTAACATTAATTACATTTAACTGTATATAATTTTTGTTTATTGTATGATTAGTATATGTGTGATTATTATAATATACTCAAGAGGAAGTACTGCATCTTATGATGTGTGCATTAACAAATGCAGAAAATAAAAAGTAGTATATTTCAAAAATACTTCTGCCATACTAAATAATATCTGTTAAATAATAACTCAAAAACTAACACATAAATCCTTGTTTTTATCATAGAAGATGATATTATCATAAGAAAATTAAAAGGCAATTTTATAAATCTATTTTGTGAAATAAAATAATGCAAGCTTTAGTAGATAATTCAAACTTAAAGCTGTTGTAACTTTAAATTATTCTGAGCCTTGAGAGGAATGTGGCTATATTGCCTGAGTCACATGACATGTACCTGCAACTTCTGCCTTTTTTTTTGTAAATAGTTAGGAAGACCAAACAGTGCCAGAGATAAGACCTCTTCAGATTACTGCCCCTCCTCACAGAGTAATAAAGTAATCTTTCTTGGAATGTAATAATCTACAAAGAATCAAATCATTGTAACATATTCACTGGTCTCATATGAAAAATGTTGTAATCCTGCTAAAATTTCTAATTTCTACCTATATATGTGACACCTTAACTTCTTCACTTGGAATGCTGACCCCATTTGTTTGGAGTTGATGTCTCCTGGGTGGCCATCCTCAATCTTTGCACTTGAATAAATTGTATATTTAATCATACTTTCTGAATCTCACTATTTAAGGTTGACATTTTAATTTATTTTCAGGTCACAGAGGGATCTGAACTGAACCTCAAGTGATCTCTGTCACTTAGCTGACAACCAGAGTCTTTGTACTGGCAAGAATGCCTTTTGTTCAACTTACCTCACCAGAGTCAAGCCTCCATAAAGGACAGAATTTACTTATTACAATAATTACCTTCAAAGGGACATAAGGTCTTAAAGGAAAAAACTTTGGTTCTGTCAAAAAAAATAAGGTATTTAGGTCATCTAATAGCAAAGGAAGGCTTAGGTTAATCCATCTTTAAAGAATATAAAGAATATTGACTTTCCCTACCACCCAAAACTAAAAAATAAAAAACTGAGAGGATTTGGGGGGTTGGTCAGATACTACAGAAGTTAGATTCCAAACTTCTCCTTAAATATTCAACCTTTATATACTCTTCTAAAACAAGATAAGCCAGACCCCCTGGAATGGACAGAGGAAAATCCGTTAACATTGGAAAAAATTTAAAAGTCTTATAGATGCCCCCACGTTAGGGCATCCATATTATAATATTCCATTTTCATTGTTCATGTTAGGAGTTCTGCCTCAAAAACATAGAGATCAAAATAGACCTGTAGGATACTATAGTCAATAACTGGACCATGTGGTGGAAGGATTGCCATCTTGCATGAAAGCGATAACTGCTACTGCCCTATTAATAAAAGAAACTCAATAAATAGTCCTGGGATCTCTCCACTCACTCCCTTTGTTCCACATTCTGTGCAAGTGCTTCTAGACTCCCACCACACTCAACACTATTCAGTTAGTAGACTGGCTTCTTATAAAAGTTCTTCATCTTTTTGTTCCCCACATTATAATCTCTGGATGTAATGTAAATCCTGTCATTCTTCTGCTCCTGACGTCACATGCTTGCATAATCTTAACTAACCAGCTTTTCTGTCCTAGGACAGCCCTGCGAGAAACCCCCCTTACTAATGCTTACAAATGTTGATTTACAGATGAGTCTTACTTAAAGGATGAGTGTAGGATTTATTGTGTGGGTTATGCCATAATATCTTTAACTTAGAAAATAGAAAGTGCTTATCTTTTAGGAGCGATCTAATTTAATAAGCAGAGTTAATAGCATTAATTAGAACCTATCAATTGACAAAAAGGAATAGCTGCTAATATTTATGCAGATAGCAGATAAACTTTCAGAGTAGCTCATGACTTTGGAATGCTATGGAAACAAAGAGGCTTTTTAACTTCTTCCAGTCAGTCCCTTAAAAGTAGACACCTTTTTTCAGAATTATTGGAAGCTATATTATTACCAAAGTCATTGGCCATTATCAAGATTCCAGGCTATTCAAAGGCCAACACTCTAGAAAGCAAAGGAAATCAAGTAGCAGATAGTTCACCAAAAAGGGCTGCCCTAAGTGTACCTTAAAAAGAAAATCAACCCACTTTAGCTTTCAAAGAAGCACTTGATTTTTGATATAAAAGTAGCTCAATCCAAAGCTCCCAAAAAAGAACAAGAAAGTTGGGAAAAAATGGGGGACAGTACTGCCCAGAGACTAGGCTAAGATAGGAACCAAATGGTCTACCTATACTTCTAACCAAATTAAAGTCATCTTTCTTAATTTATGTGCATGAATTAACTCATTGGATCCCCAATAAGATCATTGCTTGGGGAAAAGAATATGATTGGAAACTTTCTCCAACTGTTGCTCATAAAATGTATAATTGCTGCCATATTTTGTTTGGTGAAATGTGCATTCACATCCTTTGCCCCTTTCTAATTGGGTATTTTGGCTTTTTCTTATTAAGCTGTAAAAGTTCTTTATATATTCTACGTAAAAGTTGCTTACAAGATACGTGATATACAAATATGTTTTCCAACAGTTGATTTGTCATGTGACCTCTGAAGCTATATGTAGGAACCAAAATATCTCTCCCATGTCCTAAATTCAAGGGTAATACATCTATGATTTTTTTTTACTAAATATATAATTTTAGAGTTTGGACAGAATTTAATATCCTATTGCAAGCAAGCTAAAAGAATTAAAGAAACTGACATTTTTCAGTAGAAAGGTCCTCTGGTATTTTTGTTGTTGTTTGTTTGTTTTTTGCTTTTCTTTTTGGACAAGTGATTAAGCTCGTGTCACACTTTGGGGAGTCTCTGCATATCTACTTAAACAGAGCAGCACAATCAGGGCTCCAGGTCAGCTCAGCTTTTCTCAGTTCAGAATTGACCCTGTGGATCTTGGCTTGTCCCTGGTATGAACTCAAACCTCAAGGGTCATTATTTGGCTGGGTCAGCAGCTAAGGCTTTCTCAAAGATGGTCTGATTATTAGTGAAGGGGTCAGCATGTTTACTCTGGTGAAAACATAAATCCAGTCTTGAATAATTAATTCAATTATTTATAATGCATGGTAAAAGGGTGAAGCTCCAGGAAGATACTAGGTTTCCCAGCAGCTCTCCCAGGCAATGCTGATGTCAGTAAGAGGAGATGAAGTGCTACGGCTCGTGTAAATAATTGGAAAATGACAAAAATCCTTAACAGAACAGCACAATCCACTTAGCATCGATGTGCTTGTAAACCAGTCATTCTGTTCTTAAAAGTTTGTAAGTGGGATCTCATCATCCTAAAACAGAAACTCAATAGTGAGAAAAATATACCCTGTTGAAAAGAGAGTGTCTTTTGAAAGTATAACAATTCATTAAAACTCTAAAATATAATTGAAAGAAAGAAGAGATATGATCATAATAATAAAGGAACGGAGGCCTTTTGAGTGCTTGTGTGTTGTTTTAAGCAAAAAGAAAAAAAGGCACACAGTGTTGTAGATATCTCTCAATCTGCCTGCAGGACCCTTATGATTAATTTTAAATAAGTCTATTTGATCAAAGAACCAACAAGAGAATTTACATACTGTGTTTTATTTTTCAATCTCTCCAAAGATAGATAAACAGACAGACAGACAGATGAAAAGAATAACAAAACACTGTGAGAATCCCAGTCTCTTTCCTCCTTATTAATTGGTGTAAAACTTCTTAGAAAAAAAATCAAAAGAGGAAATGAAGAAAAGATACAAGAAAGAGAAGAGAGGGAGTGTGGGAGGGGGAAAGGGAAGGAGGTAGTCCGTGAGGAAGACAATTTTAAAAATAGGCAGTGAGAGAGAAACTAAAATATTTGCACATGTCTCATGTTTTTGAAGCTTAAAAACAGCTTTTAGGGATAGATATTATTGATACATTTTAGAAATGAGAAAGCTCAAGTTCAGAGAGGTTAGGTAACTTGATTCAAGTTCACAGCCAATAAGTACCTGGGTCTCATTGTCACATGAGGGAGACTCAGGGTACATTAACTGTGAAGACCAATCCAGGTTTAATGAAACAAGAATTGATTGTCCTAAGTCGTACATGCCCAGTGGCCTTTAGTGCTTGCTGAGGTTTCATATTGAGACAATCAGGAAGATAGTACCCCCCCACCCGCCTTCCAGGACCTCTTCTGTTTTCTGTATTGATTTGCTTTCTTCAATATGTATTTTTAATTTTTGAACTTTTTTAAATTTTAAAATATTAAGGGGGTACAAATTTTTCGTTGCATGGATACCTTGTATAATGCTTAAGTCAGGGCCTCTGTTGTGCCTATCACCAGAATAGTGTTCATTATACCCAACAGATAAGTTTTCATCCCTCACCTTCTTGGTTTCTCACGTCCTTTATATTGCATTGCATCCATGTGTACCTATCATTTAGCTCCCATTTATTAGTGAGAACAAATGGTATTTGGTTTCCCATTCCTGAGACACTTCACTTAAGATAATGGTCTCCAGTTCCATCCAAGTTGCTGCGAATGACATTACTTCATTCCTTTCTATGGCTGAGTAGTACTCCATGGTATATAAATACCACATTTTCTTTGTCCACTCATTAATTGATGGGCACTGGGTTGATTCCACATCTATGCAGTTGTGAATTGCATTGTGATAAACATTGAGATGTGACATAAGTTGTTAATTTGTGATCTTTCTGTCTTTTGATTTAGATATTTAAGGCTATGAATTACCCTTAGGACTGCTTTTGATATATCCAATAGATTTTGAAAGCTTGTGTCCCCTTTGTCATTCAGTCAGGGGAATCTTTTGATTTTCATTTTAATTTCATCATTGACCCAAGGATCATCCAGCAGCAGTTTGTTTAATTTCCATGACTTTGTATAGATTTGAGTGTATCTCTGGGAATTGATTCCTACTTTTATTCCACTGTGGTCTGGAGAAGATACATGATATGATTTCAATATTTTTGAATGTGTTGAGATTTGTTTTGTGGACTAAGTTATGATTAACTTGGAGAATGTTCCATGTGCTGATAAGAAGAATGTATATTCAGTAGTTTTGGGTTAGAATGTTCTGTAAATGTATGTTAATTCCATTTGTTCTAGAGTATGATTAAGTCCGGTGTTTCTTTATTCATTTTCTGTGTCAATAATCTGTCCAATTCTGTCAGTGGGGTGTTGAAGTCCCCAGTAATTAAGATGCTGCTGTTTATTTTATTGCATAGATCTAGTAGAGTTTGCTCTATGAATCTGAGAGCTCCTGTGTTAAGTGCACATATATATAGGACTGTTATGTCTTCTTGTTGAATTGCTCCCTTTACCATTATACAATGACCACCCTTGCTTTTTTTTACTTTTGTTGATTTAAAGTCTATTTTATCTGATACAAGAATGGCTACACCTGCTTGCTTTTGATTTCCATTTGCATGAAATTTTTTTTCCATCCCTTTACCTTGAGTTTGTGTGAGTCCTTATGGTTTTCTGTCTTTCTTGGAGACAGAAAATATTTGGGTTGTGTTTTTCATCCATTCAGCCAGTCTATGTCTGTTAAAAGGGACATTCAGAGCCTTCATCTTGAGTGTTAGTATTGATACTTGGGATGCTGTTCTGTTCATTGTGTTGGATGATAACTTACTGTTTTGTTTTCCCTCTTGTGCTATTGTTTTATAACAGCCATGAGCTTCAAATTTTGTGTGTTTTTACACTTGTGGGTATCTGTTGTGCTGTTCCATGTATAATGCACTTTTGAGCATTTCCTGTAGGGCAGGTGTAGTAGTGACAGATTCCCTTAGTGTTTGCTTGTCTCAAAAAGTCTTTATTTCTCCATCATTTATGAAACTGAGTTTTGCAAGATACAAAATTCTTGGCTGGCAGTTGTTCTGTTTAAGAAGACTAAAAAGGGGGTCCCAATCCCTTCTGGCTTGAAGAGTCTCTGCTGAGAAGTTTGCTGATAGCTTGATGGGTTTTCCTTTGTAAGTTAGTTGCTGCTTTCCATCTTGCAGCTTGTAGAATTTTCTCCTTCATTTCAGCTTTGGTCAGGTTGATGACTATGTGTCTTGGAGTTGTCCTATTTGCTATGAATCTTCCTGATGTTTGATGACCAGTATATCAGAATCTCTGGAGATACCAGGGATGTTCTCCTCGATAATTCCCTCAAATAAGTTTTCCATGATTTTTGCTTATTCTTCTTCTCCCTCTGGGATACCTGTAATTCACATATTAGCTCATTTCACATAGTCCCATATTTCTCTGAGTGATTGTTCATTCTTCATTTTTTTTCCTGCATCTTTGACTGACTGTATTAATTCAAAAGTCTTGTCTTCAAACTCTGAAATTCTTTCTTCTGCTAGATCTAGTCTGTTATTCAAGTTTTCTGCTGTATTTTGTAGTTTCTAAATGATTCTTTCATTTCTTTAAGTTTGGTTATATCCTTTCTAATGTTGTCTATCTCTTTAGCGAGCATTTCACATTTTTCATTCAGGTCCTGAAATCTTTTTCTGGTTCCTTTGTATTGGTTTTCAACTTTCTCTTCAATACCATTCATCTTATTTGCCATCCATATTCTGAATTCCATATGACATTTTGAAATTTCCTTTTGGTTGCGGTTCATTGCTGTGGATCTCTTGTGATCCTTTGGGGGTGTTGAATTAGCTTGTTTTTGCATGTTACTAGAATTCTTTTGCTGGTTTCCTCTCATCTGAAACCTCTTCTCTCAGCTCAGGACTAATAGGTTTTCAATACACATGTTTTCCTTTTCCAGGAACTCTCCTACTTAGTGAGAAGGAGGAGAGGTCCCTAAATATGGCTTTTGTGTCCTACTCTGGATGGTTGACCTGGTGGGAGAGGGGAAGATGCACTGAGAGCCTGTAACACAGCTGTTCTCCTGTGTTGTATCAATCCCCTGTGGTTGTCACAGTCTAAGCCGTTGCTTGGGAATATTTGTTCATATTGGCAGGTTGGTCCTCAGTCCACTGTTGGAAACTCAGACAGGGGGCTGTAAAAATCCCTCTCCATAAAGGCAGGTGCTGTGACCTTGGGTGGTGCCTGGGAGGGTCACTAGACCTTGGCAAGTGCCTGGACACGTCACAGGACTGCAGTCAGTGGGGGGGCAGGTCATGGGACCTTGGCAATTACCTGGGTGCATCACAGGACCTTGGCCTCTGGCTGGGTGGATCTTGGCCAGTGCTGGGGGATCTTCATGTGGAGTGGTGGGTTGGTCCCTAGGTTGCTGTTGGTAGCTTGAGCAGGGGGCTGGGTGAGTCCCTTTTCACTTAGTCAGGCATTGCAGGACTTTGCTCTGCCCAGATCACCCTGCAGTGGTGGCTGTGGCTGTTTGGCAAAGCTATCTAGGTGGTACTGCAAGTGTTAGGGCTGTGGACATTCACTCTATACTGGCCTAGGTATAATGGTGGTACACAGTGGAGGGCGGCTTGTGGCCAGTGGGTCCATGGTGGAGAGCTGGACTTCAAGCATGGTGTCATACAGTGCCACAGGGGTGTGGCCCACTGGCTGGCATATGGGGCTGGGAGCTTGTTCTGCTTTTTGGCAATCAGGGCCTTTGTGCCTGTTGACTTGTGCACTTAAAGATTTGTGGCAACCCTGCATCAAACAAATCTATTGGTACCATTTTTTCAACAGCATTTACTCACTTCATGTCTCTGAGTCACATTTGGATAATTCTTGAAATATTGAAAAGTTTTCCATTACTATCATATCTGCTGTGTTTATCTATGATCAGTGTGATCTTTAATGTTACTGTTGTAATTGATTTGGGGAACCACAAAACACACCCATATAAGACAGCCAGTTTAATTGATAAATGTTGCCTGTCTTCTGACTGTGCCATGGCCTGGTCATTCCCTCTTCTCTCTCGCTCCTCAAGCTTCTCTATTCCCTGAGACACAACAATATTGAAATTAGGCCAATTAAGAATTCTACAGTGGCCTTTAAGTGTTGAAGTACAAGGAAGAGTCCCATGTTTTTCACTTTAAATCAAAAGCTAGAAATGATTAAGCTCAGCGAGGAAGGCATGTTGGAAGCCGAGATAGGCTGAAAGCTAGGCTTCTTATACCAAGTAGTTAGCTAAGTTGTGAATGCATAGGAGAAGTTATTGAAGGAAATTAAATGTGCTACTCCAGTGAACACATGAATAATAAGAAAGCAAGACAGGCTTATTACTGATGTGGAGAAAGTTTGAGTGATTTGGGTAGAAGATCAAACCAGCCACATAATTCCCTTAAGCCAAAATCTCATCCAAAGCAAAGACCTAACTTTCTTTAATTCTATGAGTGCCAAGAGAGGTAAGGGAGCTGCAGAAGAAAAAGTTGAAAATAGAGATTGGTCATGAAGTTTAAAAAAAGAAGCCATCTCTATAATATAAAACTGCAAGGTGAAGTAGCAAGTGCTGATGTAGAAGCTGCAACAAGCTAAATATCCAGAATATCCAGCTAAGATAATTGATGAAGGTGCTGCACCGAAGAACAGATTCTCAATGTAGATGAAACATTGTCTGTTGGAAGAAGACCTCATTTAGGACTTTTGTAACTAGAGAAGAGAAGTCAAGACCTGGCTTCAAAGCTTCAAAGGACAGGCCAACTCTCTTGTAAAGGGTCAGTGCAGCTGGTGACTTTCAGTTGATGCCAATGTTTGTTTACCATTCTGAAAATCCTAGGGCCCTTAAGAATTGCTAAATCTACTATGCTTATGCTGTACAAATGGAACAACAAAGTCTGTATGATAGCACATGTGTTTACAACATGGTTTACTGAATATTCTAAGGCCACTGTTGAGACCTGCTGTTAAGAAAAAAGATTCTTTTTAAAATATTACTGTGCACTGACAATGTACCTGGTCACCTAAGAGCTCTGATGGAGATATACAAAGGTATGAATGTATGCTTGCTAACACAAAATCCATTCTGCATCTCCTCAGTCAAGGAGTAATTTTAACTTTCAATTCTTACTTCTTAAGAAATACATTTTGTAAGGCTATAGCTGCCATAAATAATGATTCCTATGATGGATCTGGGCAAAGTCAATTGAATGCCTTCTGGAAAGGAGTCACCATTTTAGATGCCATGAGGAACATTCTTGATTCATAGGAGGTCAAAATATCAACAGTAACCAGAGTTTGGAAGAAATTGATTCCAACCCTCCTGGATGAATTTGAGGAGTTCAACACTTCAGCAGGGGAAGTAACTGCAAATGTGGTAGAAATACCAAGGCAACTAGAATTATTAATAGAAGTGGAGCCTGAAGACATGATTAAATTGCTGCAATCTCATGATCAAACTGAATATATGTGGAGTTACTTCTTATGAAAGTGGTTTCTTGAGATGGAATCTACTCCTGGTGAAGATGCTGTAAACATTGTTGAAATGACAACAGAGGATTTAGAATATCACATAAACTTAGTTGATAAAGCAGCAGCAAAGTTTGAGAGGATTGACTCCAATTTTGAAAGAAGTTCTACTGTGTGTTAAATGCTATCAAAGAGCATTGCATGCTACAGAAAAATATTTTTTGAAAGGAAGATCCAATTAATGTGGTAAACTTCACTGCTGCCTTATTTTAAGAAATTGCCACAGCCACCCCAACCTTCAGCAACTGTGCCCCTGATCAGTCAGCAGCCATCAACATCAAGGCAAGACCCTTTGCCAGCAAAAAAGATGACTCACTGAAGGCTCAGATGCTTTTTAGTATTTTTTAGCAATAAAGTATTTTTTTATTAAGGTAGGTACATTGTATTTTAGAAATAATGTTATTGCACAGTTAATAGACTGCAAATATAATGTAAACATAAATTTTATATGCACTGGGAATCCAACGAATTTGTGTGATTTGCTTTGTTGTGATATTTAATATTCACTTTATTGTAGTGGTCTGGAACTGAACCTGTAATATCTCCAAGGTATGCCAGTAGATGATTTTCTAAGCCAATGTGCTACTTTTATAAAAGTCGCTAAACACAGGTTCCATCTGTTTCAGGACAAAATAATCTGATCTGATTTATTCTGATTTTCTTCCAGAAAATATCTTTAACCAGAAAAAAAAAATCAGTCTTGGTGCTTTCTAAAGGATAAACGTAAGAAGAATATTAAAATGAATCCAAAAATTATACATGCATTATACCTATGAAAAAGTAGAAGCCAAGAAATATGAAAATTTGCTAAATGCCCCACAGTTAATCATAGCAAGTTTCCTAACATCCAGTCCAAAACCAGATCTTACACACCAAAATAGCTCTTTTAGCAATTTAAGGGAAATTAAGGGCTTACCATACTTGTTCTTACTTATGCCATCATTCTGATGCCTGAACATGTAGGAAAAAGCCTAAAAGTGGCTCTTTCAGATACACAGGGCTTGGCTGGATATATGTTTTAGATGAAGGTCTGCAAACCTTTTCTGCAAAGGGTCAGATAGTAAATAGTTTTTACTTTGTGGGTTCTATGGCCTTTATCACTCGTGCTGCAACTACTTGACTCTGCTGTTGCAGTGTGAAACAAGCCATAGGTGATAATGTAAACCAATGAAACTTGCTTTACTTAAAAGGTAACTTTTTTAAAGGGTAAAATAATGACTCATACAGATACAAAATGAACATGGGTTAAAGATTTTATTTAATTCATATAAGGAAATCAGATATTACAAGCAATTCAAAGGAGAGGTCAAAGAATAGACATATTTATAGGTCAAGAATATTGAAGTGAATCTGCAATTTGAGGGAAATCTAGCTTTTCCACAGGGGAGAAGGAAGTTTGTTTCTCCACTGGACAGAATTTATTTGCATGTCCATACATGAGAATTATTTTTTGCTTTTTTCTCAGTTACTTACAATCTAGAGTCACAAAGTAGCTCCCACTGAGTCCAGAATCAGAAGAATGAACAATAGATAGTGCCAAGTTTGTCACTAAAACACCCTACATTACAAAAACAGATGGAGGCTGAAGATCGGCTTTGTCTACCTCTGCCTTGAATGAACTGAAGGAAATTAAAGAAAGGTAACAGCTGTTTTTTCTCACCTAAGCACTCACAGAGGAAAAGAAGAGAGCATTTCTACTGGTTGATATTGCAGGAAAACAAGTACAACGAAAGCTTTAGAGCTTTAGAGTGAACTCTGTGGTAGAATTTAGTTGTGAACAACTGTGAATACTGTGACCTTCCTACAATGTGCCAGCTCCTTCAAAGTCTGGGACCCTGATCTCTTCATGCATAAAACAGGAAAAATAAAAACTACCTCTTTTAATTCCCTTGAGTTTCCTGAGAATTCAACAAGACAGTGGATATGAAAAACTTGGAAATAAAATAAGCATAAGAATAATTATACAAGGAACCCATGCACATAAAGCCCTGATTTAAATTGCTGGGCTGGTGACGGATGGCTTCAAGCTTGTTGTTCTAGCTTCAATTCAATTTGTTCCTCATCAGTGCTTGCCACCTAGGTAATTTGGGAGCAGATGGCGAGAGGAATGGAGGATGTTCCCTTCAGAACTGCCACCTACCTGCCTCTCACTCTGGGCCATGAGAGCCTCCCTGTGTACTCTCTAATCCCTCATCACTAGCCCAGAAAAGTGATCTTTATTGCTTGTGATATAGTCCTTATTGCCTAATTAGAGGCACTGGGAAGAAGTGGGAGATGACTTTACTTGAGTTCATTAGGAAATAATATATCAGGTCTTGTTTAATTACAACTGAATTACTGCCACCTATTATAGAGCAGAACCTTGCTGGAATGATAGAGGGTGGCAGAAGTCTCTGTCTTCCATTATTCCAAGATCCACATTAGCTCAGTGGGGAAGGAGAGATTGCTCATCTGGGCTGGAGTTGCAACACACACATTGGCAAAAGGTTTTATCTAATTGTGACCCTTTTATCACCAGATAATGTAATCAGTATCATATGCCATTCAGTGAGTCACTCTTCACAGCTGCTGAGGGCTCCAGTGGAAGGAAATGCTAATTCCCATTGTTGGCAATTGCTTCTGAATGGCACAGAAAAGCATCTCACTCACTGTCCCTAACTGCTTACTTGCTGGACATAATGTCTTGCACTAAAAGGGAGGACAGAAATGGATTAAACAAGAACATAACCTCCTTTCAGGTATAAGGCAAAAATAGTAGCTTTTCTCCTGCTTAGTAGAATAACAAGTGCTTGCTTGCCACTATATTCCTATATTTGGCAATTATTTGTTGCATGTCTACTATGCAGTCAGCTCCATTTTAAACTTTATAGGGGATACAGAGTTGAATAAAATCTAATTCCTATGCACCAGGAGCTTATACTCAAACAAAGAAGATAGTATATATAGGCAAATATTTATAATATGAAGTAAACAGAGATATTTAGAAGAGCATTTCATGTGATGAAATTTTTCATTGAGGAGTTGGAACTTAGGGTAAATGTTAAAAAATGGATAGAATTTAGATATAAAAATGACTGGGAAAAGGGCATTACAGATAAAATGGATATTGTAAGCAAAAATACACAGATCTGATAACAGTGATCATCAATCAGAAATAATTTGGATGCAGTTTAGAGTTACTGAAAGTATAACAAGGAATAGGTTGAAGACTAGGTATATCATGATAGTTTTAATAGGCTTTGGTTTTTCTTTTGTTTCCCAGTATCTCTTAACCTGTTCCAATCACATACTGATTTCCTTCAGAGAATTACTCACTGTACACAAATTAATGGGGCTGTATGAAAATCAAGGGGCATCACCCTCCCCTAATCAAGGTACTGCTTCTTAATCTAAGCTGGTTAAATATGTTCTTTTTCTAAGATCTTTAAATCTTGAGTAGAGTGACAAAGGACTCAAATGGTGCTGAAGCATAATGATTGGGCTCTGGCTCCCAACTATTTTTATCCTATTTTCAAGGCTAGATTTCCTGGAGGCTGTTCATTTTGTGGCTAGCCTTTATCTTGATTTACTAAATTTTCTTTTAAATTATCCGTAAATTGCTTATAATCAGCCCATGGACTATTACAATCCATGGAGATCCTAATTGTTATTCTGGAGAAAATAGGTATCATTCTACTTTCATATTATCAAACATTTTGAGTACAGAAGCAATGTTTCAAAAACAGGATTCTGGAATCAGTGGAAAAATGTACCTTGTTTGGAAACAGCAAGGAAACCAGAAAATAGGTGTACAAATTAGGGAACAGTTTGAGCAACTGTAACACCACCAACAACAACAAAAACACAAACCAAGACAGTAGCTTAAATAAGAAGTTGATTTCTATGCCATAAAAAAATCTGTAGATGAGCTGTCCAGGTTGACAGGATAGTTCTGCTCCAAAAAACATTTTAGGGACCTAGCTTTTGACTGTTTCCAAGAAAAGTTTCCTCCAAGTGAGTATGAGTCTGTGGTCCTGATGTGGTGGACTGGTAGAAAAGAGGAAGGAGAACATTAGAGGGGCAAACAATCTTTAAGAAATCTGATTCTAGGTTTGCAAATCAATGACAAAAACTAACCTGACCTAAGTCAGCTAGATGATTGATTAAGGGAGAGAAAGACAGGGAGACAGTGTGTGTATAACTGGCCACTGCCAGAGACCAACAGAGAAGACTCCCTGTTGTGTGACTCCCTTACTTAGGTCCTTGTTAGTACTGTCACACATACGCTCCTCCTTCTAAAATAAGGCCTGTACTACTGACCTCACCCACTCCCTCAGGAAGATGATAAACTGGGTCAGTTGTTAGTAATAGCCCTCAGTACAATTTTCCAACTCCTTCCAATTTTTAAGTTCTCCTTTCTCATTTAATGCTGTATTGAGTCCCTATCTTTCTTGTCAGTTGAAATGTTTTTAACAACTCTATGGAGGTACAATTTTCGTATCATAAAGTCACCCATGTGAACTTTAGTAAATTTGTTGTCATGTAGCCATTACCATATCAATTTTAGAACATTTTCATCACCTTAATCCAATTCCTCATACCCATTTGCAGTTAAACCCCAGCCCCAGCCCCAGCCCCAGGCAACCACTAATCTATTTTCTATCTTTATAGATTTGCCTTTTCTGGACATTTCATATAAATGGATGAAACTTTAAAATATGTGGTTTTTGTGTCTGGCTTCTTTCACTTAACATAATGTTTTTGAGGTTTAATTTTGTGGTAGCAGGTGTCAATAGTTCATTCCTTTTTATTGGTAAATAGCATCCTATTGTATGGAGGATACACCACACTCTTTTCTAACTGTTCTCTAGTCAATAGATATTTGTGTTGTTTTCCCTTTTTGGCTATTATGAATAATTTAATGAACACTAAAATGAAAGTTTTTGTTTGAAGATGTCCTTTCATTTGGGTAGATACCTAGGAGTGGACTTGCTAGGTTGTATGGTAAATTTATGTTTAAATTTTGAAAAAAAAATTGCTGAACTGTTTTCCAAAATGGGTAAATCGTGTTATGTTAGCTGAATTTTATCTTAAAAATAAACAAATAAAAAATTATCTTTATTTCAAGGCATTAATGTGGGGACAGAGAAAATCTGTGTTTCTTTTATTTTAAAACAATACTAATTGCAAACTATTGAGTTAATAAAAGGTTTGGGTGAGTATAGATGGGGTGATATAGCAGAGGAAATTAGACATAAATCAATTCTATGTTACTACCAAATTTCAGAAACTTCAATTTTTGAGAAATAAATGTTTTTAGAATCAAGAATGAGTTGTCTAATCACATTGCCTCCAATTTGCCCATGGCTCATGCTGCTTGCTTTCCTGTGTTGAGAAAGATTCTGCATCTAGATCTTTGTGTAAGCTCAGAGGGAGGAGGGACACTGATTGATGAACCTCCCCTGGTTCCCTGGGAAAGGGCGTGTCTTATCATTTCGACCATTTATTTGCCCTCCTGTATTAGTAATTAATGTGTGTTTTCTGTTAGAAAAAGAGGCATTGAATCAAACCAATTTTTTAAAAAATCATTAAATAACAAATAATTTTTGTTCCACAGGAATGAATTGCTAGTGACCTAATTTCAGGCAGAGTTATAGTGGTATTGGGGTTGAACCTCCTTAAAAATGTGCTTCACATCAAATCATGGAAGGCAACATTTTTCTAGTTTTAGGTATCAGTTTTGACCAATGTAATCTGTGATTTTTAATCCAGAAATATGTGGATTTCTGCTTGCCTTCCACTTGGATCTGCAGTATCTCCTGCCTGCTTATTTCTGTTTAACCTTTTTATGACAACATTAGCCAAAGGGAAGTTTTGGAGGCACAATGTGAATATAAAATCTTTTTTTTTTTTTTTTTTTGATGGTGGGGAGTCAGCCAAAATCACAGATTTCCAGCCTTACACAATAGGAGATTTGCAATTTGACCAGTTCTTCCCACCCACTGTGGTGAGTGTTCTCTTTTACAACCATCAGCATTCTCAAAGCAGCTGAATATGAGTCTGTAATTACAATGGAAACAATGGCTGCAGGGCAGGAAATGCACATGAAATATAATGCAGCTGAGAGCAGCATTAGCCCAAAGTGCTCTAATGGCTTTAGGACCTCGCCAGGTGGTAAGCCATCTCCCTGGATTTTCATTTCCACCCACCATTTGCCAGGTAACCTTTGCCCAGTCACTTACCTTCCCAGGGTGCTGTCCTCGGAAGAGATGCTGCGATTGGTCCATTGCTGGCCTGGCAGGAGGATCCCCCAGCTGGATGAGGTCATGTAGACAAAGCTTACAGAAAGTGGTAAGCCTTCATTATACGGGCAGAAACAGAGCTAAAGTGGGAGGAAGATCTACTTCAAAGCTTTGTCTATGTAGAGGGAAAGATGGTGATTAGATGGCAAGACTGGAAGGGCCCTGGAAAAAGCTTCCCAGTCTCCATATATCACCAATACATGGCTTTTCTCAGTGGCAAAAACTGATGCAGTTGAATCACCTCCCTACTAAAAAGCGGGAGTGATATATAACAGGAGGAAAAACATTTTAAAATCCCCTTAGCACTTCTCCAACTTAAATGTGCATGTGAGTCAACTGAACATTTTGCTAAAATGCAGATCCCAATTCAGTAGGCCTGGGGTGGGGCCTGACAAGCTCCAAGGTATTGCCAATGCTACTGGTTGTAGGATTACGTTTTAAATAACAGGTTTCTACCATAAATCCCCTTCCCCATTTTTTTTATGTTTTATTTTTTTGTGTGGTGGAGAAAATGAGATGCAAAGAGGTACAGTGATTTGGTGAAGATATCATAGATACCTTACTGGCAGGGTGGGTCTAGCCCCTGAGTCACCTTGTGTTCCTTCCCTAATCCCAGCTCTCTGCATAGGAGCAGCAGGAAGCAGCAAAAGGAGAACACGTAGAAGTTAATATGGGGGCTGGATAGATATAGGCCCTAACAGACCATGATTTCAGCAAAGGGGGTTTGGGGACAAAAGGCAAAGTAAGGACTGGATTATATATTTTATTGAATATTCAGCTTGCTGGGGAGTGTTAGAAGCCAAGTATTCTACCTCCAAAAAGCAACAGATTTGGAGTAAATAATTACACTTCCATGCTGTCACTGCTCTCAGTTATATAATAGCTTGCTGTAGAATGATCTAAAGGTTGCTTCTAGCTCTGGCATTTTATGATTGTCTCATGGATTTAAATTGCCAGAACTGGGTGATTAATTATTTACCTGCTTTTTGTTTGTTTGTTTTGTTTTGTTTTGTTTCTTATCTTTTGTTTCTTTTTTCTGTTTCCAGGGAGTATAATATCTGATTGGGAGAGAAGAAAAATGCAAGGGCAAGGCCAAAAATACTTTTTAGAAACCTATGCTACTTGCTTAAGTCTTGTTTCTTCCCTACATTTCCAGAAAAGTGTGATAAAAATGTCTTGAGTAGATAACAGTCATTAAACTTTGGTTCAAATTTCCAATATGGACAATTTAATAAAGGCTTAGACCATTGTACATGAAGATTAGAATTAGAAGATGGTATCTTTATGTTGTGTGTGTATTTTCATTCTTCATCACTATTGAAAATGCACATCATAAAAATGCTAATTCAACATGCCCTTGTTAAGATACACCACATTTTCATATTTATATTTATAACTCAAGCTAGACTGCAGTTGGCTGAAGAAATTGTTGATTCTACTAGCACATGTAGAAAAGTATATTCCTTGTACTTTATAAAGTATGTTTCCTCTGCTTGAGTTATCATTTACTGAGACCATATTTTTTTCCTCACTAGAAGAGGAAAGTTACCCAAATCTAATCATATCAACAGTTTCCTGTTTCATTTTATTATTAATATTATTATATTTTTTAATGCCTGGTTTAGTTAATGAGATTTGAAAGTCTTATAATGAAAGCATTTGAAACAGAATTCATTAACAGATTTTTCTACCATATTCAGAAAATTACATGCTAATAAAATAGGAATATTATTTGAGAAATTTCTAATACAAATTGATTTTTACATTAATGATTTCAGTATCCAATCCCAGGAAAGGAGAAAGATTGGTTCAGCGTGTAAGTTAGACATGCATGAAAATAAGTATTTGCTGAGCCTGTGCTCCAGGCACAACCACATATTAGACTCTGTGGGGTCACAATAGTGTAAGATGCGATTCCTGCCTGTTCAAGATCCACTGTCTGGTCAGGAAGATAACTGCCATATATGAACCAATTAGAGAGCAACATGATATAAAACAGAATTAAAGTAGTTCTAGATTGTGTTTTTCAGACTGCAAGGGATAGCTTCATTTAGAGATCTGAAAAACATAGGACCAAGAAAAGTTTCAATGAAAGCAAGTGGTAACATGAACCCCCACTTAAATTGAGAAAGGTGGAAAACAGACCTAATCCAATTCACAATGATAAGATTCTGTCTAGTTACACACAGTCTTGTTTGTTTGTCTTTGGTATGTTTTCCCTTTTAAAATAGACTTCCATGGTCATTACCAGTCTTTAGAGAAATAAACTAAGAATCAGCACACCTGGATTCAAGCCCAGGTTTCTGCTATGCAGAAAATTTGCACTTAGAATGCATCTGAGAGAACAACCACCCCCAAGGAAGTAGGAGCAAAGGATAATGAACTCACTTCCATTGAAATAAACAAATGTCTTCTTTTGGTTGACAAAGAGGAGAGTCATTTTTGAGGAGAGCACGTTATCTGTCATTTAGATCTATTTTACTGTCCAGATCCTATCTGGATTTTTGTCTGAGGACCCTGTTAAATAAGGCGGCTGCAAGTAAAAGATTGAAAGAGCTGTTTTATTTCCTAAAGTCTGTAAGACATTGGAACATGAGCAGCATCACTTTGGGATCTCTTAAAAGAGTGTTCCTATTGAAACAAGAAACACTCAGCTTTTCATCTCCTGGATGCCAATTCCTAGCTACTGTGGGCTCTGGCAGAAAAAAATACTTCCTGGATGACAGAGAAACAGCTGGGAGATGCCCAGCAAGGTACCTCGGTCCCTGCTGGAAGATCATAAAGTCTAGTGGAACTATCAGTGTACAATAACAGAAGGCCAGAGAGGAAAGCAGTAGCCAGTGCCACACATGAACTAACTGGACAGCTTACTAGGTGTGTGGATAGACAGAAATGCAGGTAAAACACTCCATAGGTATCTTAAAAGAATTGAAAGTAGAGGCATTATATAATGAGTTTGAGAGGAGGGAAGAAGTGGATGAAAGGAAACAGTAAAATCTGGGTTATTATATGAAGACCCAGACACATAAATGAGGCCTAGAGCTACTCTGAATGTGTACAGTATCATGTTGATAGCTAACCATTTTCTTCATGGTTTCTAAATTTTTGGAAAATAATTGTCTTTTGATCTTTTTTCTATCTGTATATGTATTTATCTTTCCCCCCCCCAAATTTTGGGTGTATTTTCTTACTTTCTTATTACATTTACTAGTTATTACAAAAGAGTACTTATTGTATTATTTATTAAATTTATAGTTTTCTATTTTCATATATGTATTTATTTTTTAATCCTTATATCTTTATTTCCTTCCCCCTATTTTTATGGAAGGTTTTACTACTTTTTCTTTGTCTCAGTATAGCATCCCTTCCAGTTCAAGCTGAGGATTGCAACTTGACTCTCATTCTTATAGTCTTACATTATTCATCATGTAGTTTTATTTGGGGTGCAGTGTATATCATTATTGGTTTGGACTTCCCAGAACGACTTCCTCACAATTTTTGTCAAGACATACCTTTGTCCCAGGGAGAAAAGTACATCTTGTTTTTGAAATGGTAAATGACTCAAGTGAGGCCTTGAAAAATTCTTCCATGGAGTTGTTTGAGCTATAGCTTGTAGGACAAACCTATTACCTTTCAGATGACAAAACTAAAAGTCTAAGAATCTTCTGTGGCCATTTTGCAGTGACATGAAGAAGTGACTCCAGGGAGAAATATGAGAGAGAGAGAAAAAGAGAGAGAAAAGGCGGGTGTTGCATCAAGCACATACTTTCTGTCCTGGTGATCCCCAATAGCCCTGATTAATTTCTGCAGTCATGTCCATTAGCTTCTACAAAATTCATTGAATTAAAAAAAAAAACTCTCTTGATTAAGCTGCTTTGAGTTGAGTTTTTGGCCCTTGCTATCAAAAAAATTCTACTAATACATCACTAAAATGTGATTAAGATATTTCTTGCAATTCTATCTTCTTCCTAATGTCATTCTCTCATCTTTTCCTGGCTTGTGACAGCTAGAATGTCATTAATTCAAAAAGAATGCTTCCTATATTTTCTATTTTTATAATAATAAAAGAAGAACATCTGAAGCAATGAATTTACCTCCCAGTACTGGTTTGGTCTATTTCATAGATCCTGCTCTTATTTTTTTATTATTCTCTACCTAGAATGCTATGATTACTCTTGTTTTATTTATATTAGTTTAGAGTTTTATTTTAACGTAGATAACATGACTCATAATTTTGAAATGTTTATTATATTTTCCATGGATATTTAAAAAATATATTGTAGGATGATGATTATAGGGTACTGTTGCTGTAAGGTGATGATTTTATTATATATCCATTAGATATGTTATTAACTTGTTGCAATTTCACCCCATTGATGGGGACAATTTTTTGATAAACTTTCAGGGGATAGAATGTTGATTAAGTGCCTACCATCACTCTCTTTACAACATTTTCCTTTTATATTATAAATAGTTTTGGTATTTAGTTGTTTGGACAATAAAAATATATTTTCTTTTCAAATTTCAATAATGAACATACACAACTTTTGTAATCAGAAGATTAAATACTGCAAACATAAAGAACTGTTCTTTGATATTTTTATATGCTATTCATACAAATAGACTTAATAACATTTTACTCTTTTTGTCCTGCAATTAGCTTTGTCTGCCTGACATTTATTAGCTATGTATAATAGATACAAGTGACTTAACCTCACTAGATCTCAATTTCCTCACCTGTAAAGTATGAATATTAATATGAACTTCATATGAGCTGTTTAGGAGTACAAAATGAGAATGTTTCATTCTGAATATAAGGTCAACTTGAGGTATGGGAAAGCTTGAAATCCACAGGAATGTTTAATTTCCTATCTTTTTTTTATGGTATTTCTAAACACAATGCTTTTTTCAACCACAAAACACCCAAACACCAAGACAAAGCCAAGCAGATTATTTTATTTCTTTTGATTCAGCTGAACAGTAAATATATCCAAACTTCAGACTAGTAAAATTTGCATTCTTTAAACCTTCAGTTCTGTAAACTTTGATCCACTTTCCTGACTTCTAGAGTCTAAACATTCTTATCTGTGTGATGGGTTTAATAGCTCTGTTGGTGGGTTTTAGTAAGGATTAGGGATACATCACGTAAAATATTTAATATTTGACAGACACAGCTTGGGTGCTCAGTGAATTGTGGAGGTGGCTATGTCTTTGGGGCAAGTACACTTATGGCATGAGGCTGTTCAATGCCTTGGACAGAGCAATGGACATAACTCAGAAGCCGTGTTTCTCTTTCTAGGTTTGTTCCAAACACAGCTGTATGATCTTAGAGAAAATTACTTAATATTTCTGCTACTTTGCTTCTTCCTCTAATATATTTGTATTAGAATTCTTCCCTGACCACCTTACCTGGTTTTATGAGGACCAAAGTTATAATGGATGCCACTGAGCTTTGTAATTGCTTACTTTATACCCCAAAATAATGTCTTTTGGAATACTTCCAAATTTCTTAGCTTGGCAATTGAGACCTTTCATGGTCTGGCCTCTTCTTGTCATTCTGACTATATAGCTTTTATATATCACATCAAATATTTGCCCCAACCATACTACATTATCCGAGGTTCCCCAAAGTCATTATTTTTGCATAATGGGTTTCTACCTGCAGGACATACTCCTTCCTATGACATCTCTCTAACCCCTTTGTTTAATTCACTTTTTTTGGAAACTTAAGCCTCAAACTTCATGTCACCTCATACTGAAAAACACGCATTGTTGTTCCAATTTACATCATTTCCAAATGATCCTGCTCTTATTTATTTCTGTATTTATTTATATCTCTCAGAAATATGTGAGCATTGTT
Source organism: Daubentonia madagascariensis (assembly GCA_023783475.1). Taxonomy (NCBI): domain Eukaryota; kingdom Metazoa; phylum Chordata; class Mammalia; order Primates; family Daubentoniidae; genus Daubentonia; species Daubentonia madagascariensis. The sequence goes on along the minus strand of JAKFHU010000901.1, from coordinate 5,342,134 downwards.
TTCAAAATAATGATGCTTGTATATACTCAAAATAGTATTATTTTAATGATTTAAAATAATCTTTTCAAATTTAAATTTTGAGGAGATGGCCCATACCAAGTATGTTTTGATTATTGGTAGAGTAAGTAAAGTCTTCATAGAAGAGGAGGACAGTACAATAATGTATATTTTTAAAAAGTTTTTAAAACTTTGATAAACAAATATAAGGTGTCATCAGGTAAAAGAATCATAAAATCTTATTATTTTAATCATGTAATAAGAGCTATGTTTTGAGCTGGCAAACTTTCAAAGAAGCTCTTTAGATTCAAAAACATTCCTGTCAGGAGTTTAAGGGTCAGAGATGCCATGCCCCTCTGTTTACTGACAATTGTGGGGCTAGGAAAAATTCTATCTTTCTTTTGACTTTACTGCCATCTGTTGTTCAAAGAAGTAATCACGTTTCTATTATTTTTCTAAGTGTGATCCTAGATCACCTACCCATCAGAAGTGCTGAAATCTACCAAATCTGTCAGGGTAGAGCCTGTGGTCCTGCAATTTCAACAAGCTTCCTGGGAAGAGAGGAAAATATTTGGCATAGGACTTAATGTATACATCCAAACTTAGTGTGCACAGGCTTTCTGCTAAGTAGGGGCTGAGTCTCTTACTTTTTGAATAAAATTACTGTCACAGATTTATGCTTGACTCAGCTGTGTAGGCCTTTGATTTTTCCATGAGCCCATCCCATTACCAGACCACTCCTCAATCCCAAACCTGCTGTGGGTGGAAAAGTACAAATTTTTAACATCACATCTCTTTTTATTGCTTTTTATTTTGTTGATATTATGAATGAGATTACTTTCTTTATTTCTTTTTCAGATTGTTTGCTGTTGGAAAATATAAATGCTACTGATTTTTTGGGTTGATTTTGTATGCTGCAAATCTACTAAATTCATTTATCAGTTGTAACAATTTTTTGGTTGAGTCTTTAGATTTTTCTAAATATAAGATCATGTCCTCTGTGAACAAGGCTAATTTAACTTCTTCCTTTCCAATTTGGAAACCCTTTGTTTCTTTCTCTTGTTCAATTACTGCTCTGGCCAGGGCTTCCATATTGTGTTGAATCAAAGTGGTGAAAATGGGCATCCTTATTGTGTTCCAGATCTTAGAGGAAAGGTTTTCAATTTTTCTCCATTCAGTATGATGTTAACCGTGGGTTTGTCATATATGGCCTTTGATATTTTCAGGTATGTTCCTTCTATACCCAGTTTGTTGAGGGTTGTTTTCACAGATGATGAATTTTATCAAATGCTTTTCAGCATCTATTGAAAAGATTATATGGTTTTTGTTCTTGATCCTGTTAATGTGATGTATCATGTTCATTGATTGGAGTATGTAGAATCATTCTTGCATCCCTGCAATTAATCCTACTTGATCATAATGGATGATCTTTTTAATGTGTTGTTGAATTCAGTTTGCTGGGATTTTGTTCACGATTTTTGCATCTATGTTCATCAGGGATAGTGGCATGTAGTTTCCTTTTTCTTTTTCTTTTCTTTTTTTAATTGTCCTTGTCTGGTTTTGTTATAAGGGTACTTCTGGCCTAATAGAATGAGTTTGGAAGTATTCCCTCCTCTTCAAATTTTTTTAATCGTTTGAGTAGAATTAGTGTTTGTTCTTCTTTAAATGTTTGATAGAATTTAGCAGTGAAGGTATCAGGTCCTGGGCATTGTTTTTTCATGGGAAACTTTTTATTATAACTTTAATCTCATTACTCATTATTGGTTTGTTGAGGTTTTCCATTCATGGTTCAATCTTGATAGGTTTTATGTGTTCAGGAATTTATCCATTTCTTCTAGGTTTTCCAATTTTTTGGCACATAGTTGTTTGTAATAATCTCTAATAATTCTTTGTATTTATGTGGTTTCAGTTGTTATGCCCCCTTTTCATTTATCATTTTATTTGGGCTTTCTATCTTTTTTCCTTAGTCTAGTAAAGGTTTGCCATTTTTTTAATCTTTTCAAAAAACCAACTTTTCTTTGTGTTGATCATCTGTATTTTTTTTAGTCTCAATTTCACTTTTTTTTCTATTCTGGTCTTTATTCTTTCTTTCCTTCTGCTAATTTAGGGTTTAGTTTGTTCTTGCTTTTCTAGTTCCTTGAGATAGATCATTTAGGTTGTTTATTTGAAGCCTTTCTACTATTTTGATATAGGTGTTTGTTGCAATAAACTTCCATCTTAGCACTGCTTATACTGTATCATATAGACTTGTGTGTGCTGTATTTCCATTCTCATTTGTTTCAAGAATTTAAAAAATTTCCTTCTTAATTTCTTCACTAATGCATTGGTCATTAAGAATCATATTGTTTAATTTCTATGGTTTGTGTAGTTTCTGTGGTTCCTCTTATTATTGATTTCTAGTTTAATTCCATTGTGGTTAGAAAAGATGCTTGATATGATTTCTATTTTTTTTAATTTGTTCAGGCTGGTTTTGTATCCTAAGATATGGTTAGTTCTGGAGATTATTCCACGTGCTGATGAAAAGAATGTGTATTCTGCAGCAGTTGGGTGAATTGTTCTGTAAACGTCAGTTATGCCTATTTGGTCTAGTACATATTTTAACTTTGAAGTTTCTGTGTTGATTTTCTGTCTGGATGATGTGTCCATTACTGAGAGTAAGGGTATAGAAATCCCCTGCTATCATGGTATCACAGTTTATATTTCCCTTTAGATGTATTAATGTTTAGTTTATAAACTTAGGAGCTCTGGAGTTGGGTGCATAGTTATTTATAATTATTATACCCTCTTGCTGAACTAACTCCTATATCATTATATAGTGACCTTCTTTGTCTCTTTTGACAGTTTTTGATGTGAAATCTATTTTATCTGAGATAAGTATAACTACCCCTGCTCTTTTTAAATTTCCATTTGCATGGAATATTTTTTCCATTCCTTCACTTTCAGTCTTTGCATGCCTTTGTAGACAACGTGGGTTTCTTGTAGGCAGCATATAATTGGGTCTTGCTTCTTTATCCATTCAGCTACACTATTTCTTTTAATTGGAGAATTGGGTCCATTTACATTCATTGTTATTATTGATAAGATTTGCTATTGCCAATTTGTTGCTTGTTTTCTGGTTGTTTTGTAACTCATCTCTTTTTGTCTTCCTTTCTTACTGTCTTCCTTTGTGGTTAACTGTTTTTCTGTGGTAGTATGTTTTAATTCATAGCTTTTTATTTTTAGTGAGTCTGTTCTAGGCTTTTCATTGTGGTTACCATGAGGCTTACAAAAAGCTTCTTTTAGATATAACAAGTTACTTTAAAGAGATGACATCTTAGAACTTAAAGAAAATAATAGAAACAGACAAATAAAAAAAAAACACCTCTGCACTTTATCTCCACTCCTTCACATTTTGACTTTTTGTTTTCTCAATTTACATACGTTTATATTACCTATCACTTAACACATTGCTTTAGCTATTATTGTTTTTGTTAGTTTTATCTTTGGGGCTTCATACTAGAGTTAGGAGTGAATTGCACACCATAATTATAGTATTAGAGCATTCTGGATTTGTCTATGTACTTAATTTTATTTACCAGTAGGTTTTACACCTTCATGGTTTTCTTTTTGCATTGAAGTTTTTGGTTTTTTTTTTCATACTGAAGACCTCCCTTTAGCATTTCTTGTAAGATGGGTCTGGTGGTGGTGAATTCCCTTAACCTGTGTTTGTCTGAGAAAGACTATTTCTCCTTCATATTTAAGGGATAGATTTGCTGGATACAGTAGTCTTGAATGACCGTTTGTTGTTTTTTCTTTCAGTACTTTGAAAATGTCATCTCACTCCCTCTTGGCCTGTGTGATTTCCGTTAAGAATCTGTTGCCAGATGAATTGGACTTCCTTTACGTTATATGCTTCTTTTGCCTTGCTGCTTTTAGAATCCTCTCTTTGTCCTTGATCTTTCAGAGTTTGATTATTGTTTAGCTTGGAGTAGTCGTTTTTTAAATTTATTTATTTATTTATTTATTTTATTTCAGAATATTATGGGGGTATAAACATTTTGGTTACATGAATTACTTTTGTACAGTTTGAGTCAAAGTTATAAGTGCATCCGTCACTCAGATAGTGTGCATTGTACTCATTAGGTGTGAATTTACCCATCCCTTCCTCCCCCCCACCTGCACAATTTCCATTGAATTTTACTACCACATGTACACATGAGAGTTGATCATTTAGTTCCAATTTATAAGTGAGTACATGTGCTGTATTTTTTTTTCCCATTCTTCCAATATTTCACTTAGGAGAACAGTCTCCAGTTCCATCCAAGTTGTTACAAAAGGTATTGGTTCACCATTTTTGTAGTATAGATTGAAGTCTGGTAAATTGATGCCTCTCAAGTTGTTATTTTTGCTTAAGGTTGCTTTGGCTATATGGGGTCTTCTCTGGTTCCATATGAAGCATAGAATTATACAGTAGTCTTGAACTCCTCAAGCCTCAAGCGATCTTCCTGCACCAGCCTCCTGAGTTGCTCAGATTACAGGCCTGAGCTGCCACACCCGACTCTTAAGAATACATCTAGCTGGGTCCATAAATGGAAAGATCTCTGATACTCCTGTGACATGTCAGGAGAGGTCAAAAGAGGGGCCAGAGTGAGGGTGAAAAGTGGCACTTTTGATACTTACCTTTCCCCAGGGAGAAAAGCTTTCTTTGCTTATATAGCCAAATTTCCAATCTTACAGGATTAAAAGGGCCAAGATTAAGTCATGGAGTCGCCTTTTCATATTCTAGTACCTCCCAGAGAACAGAACACATTATTCTCCATGTCAATTGATGAAAAATATATAGTCAAAAGTGTTTGGTATACCTACCTTAACTACACATAAACAAAAATAGGCTTCAGGGCAAACAAATGAAAAAATAAAAACAAAATTTTTAGGAATAGAGTAGTTTACTATGTAAAAGGTACAATCATCAGGAAAGTATATCAATTCTAAATTTGGATTCACATAATAGGTAAGGCACTTATATTTATTTTAAAGATGGAATTAAAAGAAATATTCCCAGATCCACCATCATATAGGGAAATTTTGACAACTGTATATTAAACAGACAAAAACTAGGAAAAAAAGCAATTTTATTTTATTGGAGTCAATGGTTCTGAGCTGTGTAATGAAATTAATTTGAAAATTGTTGGCATTTACTTAATGGCCTAGTATGTCATCAATCATCTAGGGTGTAAGACGAATGTCTGATGCACAATTTTATATATACATATTGATGAAAACTTGTTAATTGTACTCATCAAATCAATGCTACAGACAAGGGATAAAGAGAAAGGTAAGGTGTAGAGAAAAGCTGTGTAGCCCTAGCCAGGAAATAAAATTTAATATGGAGTCTGTGGAGCAGGTTTTCAGGAAAGAGCACTAATCCTTCCTAGATGAGCTAACAGTGCCTGCATAGTTATGTACTGGAGCCAGCAGAAGATGCACAACCAAAGATTTATTTTCGAAATCATTAAAGTCGGTAGGAGTCATAATTTTCTCTAGGACTTTCCAGGTGTATCTACCATTATTTTCCACTTGAAATTAAAATAATCTACCAAGTGAAGGAATGGGAAGCTGTTATTTAATTGGTATAGTTTTAGTTTTGCAAGAAAAAACGTTTTGAAGATTAGTTGCCCAATAGTGTAATTATAGTTAACACTGCTGAACTGTTGACTTAAAAATTGTTAAGACAGTAAATTTTATGCTATGTATGTTTTGTCACAATTAAAAAAAAATGTATAAGAAAAACAAAGAAAAGGAAAAATAATCTACTAAAATCAAAATAAAACAAAAGCAAACACAAACAAAGTGTCCCCTCTGCTGCATTGGGTTGATTTTTTCCTGTAGCATGTGTGAACTTATATCAGATTGTATTTGGAAATTTTTAACTTCTCATCTGCTCTCTAAACATCCAATACCGGGAGATGTTGAACAAATCCTTAAACATAATATAATTGCTAAACAATTAGCCAAATAAGAATGTGGGGGAGTACCCTTCACATGAATTCTAAAATGCAGAGGGGTATGATACAGTAAAATATGTCCCCAATATCCCAAGTTATTACAAGTAGAAGGAGCACTGTGCATGAGAGCAGTAGTGGTGACCACCAAGGCTAGAAAGGTAGGCAGAGGCCAGATCATGATGGAATCTATGTTCGTATCACATTCTGAAAATATTGGGAGAAATACTTAAGAGTATTAGGCAGGGATATACTCTTAATTATTTGTTTATTCATATTTTAAATGTTATCAAGTGTTACATTTACATTACCTTTTAGAATGATCATGCTGTATAGAGAAAAGAAGAAAACAATAATTTGAAAAATGATAATAAAAGCAGTGAGTTTAGTTACGATCAGGCAGCTCTTGCACAAACCAGAGAGAGTGTGTAATAGTTCTTCCTCTGATGGCTCCAGGCTGCTGGAGTTGAATGAAAGGTACCGGTTTTAGAAATATGAGTAAATAGAATTGGTGATCTATAAGAGGGTAGATATAGGGAGAAGGAAGCCAGAATAGTCAATGACAATTATTAGATTTTTACTTTAGCTTCCAAGAAGCTGATAATGCTATTCACCTATATTTGGAATGCATGTGCTCTTAAACACACACTTTCTCTTTCTCTCTCTCTCTCTCAAACACACACACATACACACACACACAGGTTTTAGAGAGTAAGTTCAGTTAGAGGAGAAATGCATTGGTGGTGCTTTTATAATGTGCAAATAGAAAGACAATATTATGACATACAGTGGAAATATACATCTGGAGCTCAGGAAGGAAATCTGAACTGAAGACCTAAGTTTGGGAATGATCCATGCACAGGTAGTAGCCAAGGAGGGGGAAGAGAGACCTGAGCAAAACCAAGATTGGGATATCACTGATGGTAAGAGAGAAGATTTTGAAGTAAGAACATGTGTTTAATGATGACAAAGAACCAGTTTAATCTCTAAATCAAAGGACTCTACCAGAGTGTGGACTCTTTCTCTGTAACAGAAGATATGCTGTCCACTCAAATTAACTATATGACATTATGTGGTCAGCGTTTCCTTTCTTCTGACACAAAGTTCTATTTTTATTTTTCCAAGCACCAGGACATTTTCTAGTTATTGTCCTTCAGATATTTGTTGTCTACCTGTTGTGAGCCAAACCAGCCTGCAGGGAGGCCAAGAAAGGAAAGATACTAACAACTGCTGATCAGCTGTCACATCCTGACTGCTGTGCCTGTTACTTTGTATATATTAATTCATAAAATTTCTCATAATAACCCTATATTGTGGATATTTAACTCATTTTAAGGTGAGAAATAAATAACTTTTTGAGATTACACAGATAGTAAGTGATCTTTCTAATTCCCAAGTCCATTCTTTTCCCTATCTAAGTGATTTCCAAAACTTCTCTTGCAACAGTTACTATTGCTATTCGTCCATGGTTTGCGGGGATGGAAACACAATTCACCAAAGAATCCTGGCATCCTGGGATACTGAGAGTAGACCTCGCCGTTGAGACACTTCATTCCCTTATTGTCCGTGACCAATAAAATCTATTTTTCCCCTCATTTGTTTATGTCACTGATGACTAAGGATCTTACAGGTACACTAAACAGAATTTAAATAGAAATACCAGGTGGGTATATAATATTGTTCATGAGTGGGTACAAGATCTATAGCATGAAATTCAAAGCCTTTTATGAATTAGCCAATATCTACTTTTACAGATTTGTCTCCCACCATTGTCCATCACAGCTTCTCCTTTCTAAGCACAGTGTTTCAATTATCATCTCTTAGTGTATCTTTTTCTGGTCACTTTACTGCTATGAATGTAGCTCCTAGCCTTGAAAGCCCTGTTTCTCACCTCTTTTGGTTTCAGAATGCTTCAGTTTTAGACTTTACCATTTCTAGGAAGTTGTCTTTCTCCTCAGCCTGCATTTATATAGCACCACTGTCACCACTGTCTTGCAGATAGAAAGTATTTCTATAATATTTACTAATTGATTGATTATTTCCCTGTATACTTGGAATCACAGATTTTAAGTATATTTAAGTTTTTATTGAGATACACTTTACCTACAGTAAAATGCTGAGATGGTCAGTTTGATGAGTTTAGGTGAAAATATACACCCACGCAACCAAAACAAAATCAGTATAACTCCAAAATTTCCTCAACAGTTTCTGTCAATATTTTCACAGAGGCCACCTCTGTTCAGAATTCTATCATCATCAATTATTTTTGCTAGCATAGTTTTTTGTTTTGTTTTGTTTTGTTTTGTTTTGTTTTTCATATAAGTACTAAATATAATTTAAATACAATAAAATGTCCTGCTCTTTCTTACGTGTATAATTTGATGAAAGCTGACAATTTTGACAAATGCAAACACTTGGGTAACTCACACATTTGTCAAAACATAGAACTATTCCATCCTTAAGAAAGTGCTTATAAGAAGTGGCAAAACATTTAAAAAGTAGTAGTACTATTTTTTTTACCTGAATCAGCAATGTGTGAGGTTTTGTTTGCTTCACATCCTTGCCAGCATTGGGTGTTGTCCCTCTTTTTCATTTTTGCCATTTTAGAAGATGGAACTGTTATTAAATTGTGGTTTTAATTGCATGTTCATGATGACTATATTAGTTTCCTGTGGTTGCTGTAACAAATTATCATAAGCTTGGTGGCTTAACACAACAGAAATTTATCTCTCACTGTCCTAGAGGCCAGAAGCTGGAAACCAACATGTTGGTAGGGCTGTACTTCCTCTGATGGCTCTGGCTTCTGGTGGGTCTTGGCATTTCTCAGTTCGCAGTCTAATCATCCCAGTCTCTGCCTCCCGTCTTCACATTGTCCTTGAATCTGTGTCTGTCTTTTCCTCTGCATATCTCCTGTGAGGAAACTTGTCATTGGAGTTAGGGCCCACCCAGACAATCCAGGATGATCTTCTTATCTCAAGATTCTTAACACAATTACATCGTACTAACACAATGTTAATACGGTAACATTTGCAGATTTCAGGGATTAGGAAAAATCTTTTGGGGGGTCACCAATTTAAATTACTACAACGACTAATAATGTTGAACATCTTTTCATGTGGTGTTTGGCTATTCATATATCTTCCTAGCAACGTGTAACTAGCCCATCTTTTAAAATTGGGATATTTAACTTTTTATTACTGATTTATAGAAATCTTTTAATATTCTGAAGAGAAAACACTCTCTCCCTCTCTCTTACTCCTCTCTCTGTTTTGTTCTCAAACTCTCTCTCTCTTTCAATCCTCTATATATGTGTGTGTGTGTAATATTTTTACTCAGTCTTTATCTTGTCTATTTATTGTATTTATATTGTCTTTGACTGAGGAAAAAAATTTTAATTTTGGTGAAGTTCAATTTAACATTTTTTGTTTCATGATTTTTGTGATTAGTGGTTTATATGTCATCGTCTAAGAAATCTCTGCCTACTTCCAGTCAACCACTGTTTTTAGATTAGATTTTAGATTAGTTTAGATTTTCCTGAATTTTATATAAATGGAATCAGATAGTATGCACTCTTTTGTGTCTGATTTCTTTCACTCAGCAAACTCCTTTTGAGATGCATCCATTTTAGCATAAATCAATTTTCATTTCTTTTTCTTGCTATGCAATATTATATCATATGGATATAGCAAAATTTACTCACCTGTTAATGTATATTTGAGTTGTTTCCAGGTTTTTCCTGTTATTAAAAAAAGTAGCTGTGAACATTCATGTACACATTTTTGTATGGATATAGGCTTTCATTTCTCTTGGGCAAATACTTGACAGTGAAATGATGGGGTCATACAAAAGGCAAATTTTTAATCTTTACAAAATTGCCAAACTGTTTTCTAAAGTGGCTATACTATTTTACATTACTAAAAACAGTGTATGCAAGTTCCAGTTTCTATGTAACTCTTCCCAACACATAGTATAGTCAGTCTTTTTAAGTTTAGACATTCTGAAAGCTGGAATCTCATTATGAGTTTAATTTGCATTTCTCTAAAGACAAATACTGTTCAACATCTTTTCATGTGTTTATCTGTTTTTCTTCTTTGGTAAAGTTTTTGTTCAGACCACTTGCTCACTTTATTACTGGGTAGTTTTTTTTTTTTCTTGCTTTTAAGTTTTGGTAGTTCTTATATTCTGGATACAAGTCTTTTATCAACTATATGTTTTATAAATATATTCTCATAGGTTATGCCTAGTTTTTTTTAATTCTAATAAAGTCCAATTTATCTTTTTTTATCTTTATTTTTTTCTTTTGTGGTTGGTTCTTTGGTGTTGTATTTAGATGTTGCTGCTTAGCCCAAAGTCACAAAATATAAAATATTTGGGTATAAATTGACTCGATGTTTTCTTCTAGAAGTTTTATACTTAACGGTTTGACCTTTAGGTCAATGATATATTTTAGGTTAATTTTAATACATGTTGGCAAGTATGGAGGGAAGTTCTTTTTTTTGGCATATACATATTCAAATTCCATTTATGACTTGTGTATTGCTGTAGTAAGTATTGGGAAATGCCAATTATATTATATCCTCTTTTCTGTTGTTAGACAGTTGTAGGGCATATGCAACCCAGTAAAATGGCACTGTAATGTCCTAGGAGAGGTTCCATTTTCTGATAGCATTGCTGTACATTTTCCACTAGATGGCGATCTATACCTATTTGATATTTTAAATCCAAAGCCGCTGGACGTGAAGCTGCACACCTGAATCCTGGACTCCAGTGATTAGGAGGGCCTGTTCATTCACTCATTCAGCACCCTCAGAGCAGCTACTATAGGCCAATCTAAATATTAGGGATACAGAATGAATAAGATAAAGTCGCTGTCCTGAGGTTTCTCACAGACTCCTGAGGAGAGGAACAAATATGTAACCCATTAATTAAAATTCCAAATGATCAGTATTGTGATGGACAGAAGCTCTGACAGCCTTTGACTTGAGGAGCATCTGAAATCTCTCTTAAGTGTTTTTGCTTTTCTCTAGTATTAGGGAGAAGCATTTTTTTTTAAACTAGGGGCAGTTTTATAATAAAAGGGATGATGTTTAAAAAGGAATCTAATGCAATACATATTTATGGAGCATCTGCTATGTACATGTGCAAACCAAGATATTTGGTGCTACTGTGGAAAACAAATGACTCATGCTTTAATTCATTCACTGCTTAAGACACTTACAACATCAGAGGGAGGAATTGAATAAAGTGCACGGATAATTATAACATGGGAAATATTATAATATGAAACCTTAACATTTCTAAGGAGGGAAGGTTAAGTTCTTACTGGGAGAATCAAGAAGGTCTTCATCTGAGAGGTGCCATATAAAGAATCTTTTTAGAACAGATAAGATTCCAATCAGAAAAAATGACTGGGACCCTCACTTTAGCCAGAAGGAATAGCAGAGAGAAAAATTACCATAGGTACAAAACCCCTACATGTTTTTAAGGCTTTATCTAATTCTAGCAGTGTTACTAACTGACCAGCTCTGCATCCTTGGATATGTCATTTAATATTTCTGGGCACCAGCTTTCATCTCTGTTAATGAATTGACTAAATGTACATAATTCCTCTCACATCTCAAAGATATTCAATTCAAAGACGAAATGGTGAAAAATCTAGGTTTTATTTAGGCAATGGAAATTCTGCACTCCTGACTAAAGTGTAAGGTCTGGTTAGAGGCTATTATGGGCTAAAATTTGTGCCCCTCTTCTCCCCCACCCCATCCAATTCATATGTTGAAACCTTAATCCCCAGTAACTCAGCATGTGACTGTATTTGAAGATAAGACCTTTAAAGGGGTGATTAAACAAAAAAGAGGCCTTTAGGGTGGGCTCTAATCCAATCCTACTGGTGTCCTTATAGGAGGAGGAAATTTGGACGCACAAAGAGACACCAGCTATTCACAGCAACACAGAGAAAAGTCTATGTAGGACACAGCGAGGATGCAGCCATTTACAAGATAAGGAGAGAGGCTTTAGAAGAACCCCAACCTGGACACCTTGATCTTGGACTCCCACTACCAGCCCATAGCTGTGAGAAAATAAATTTCTGTTGTTTAAGCCACCCTGATCTGTGGTATTTTGTTATGCCAGGCCTAGCAAACTAATATAAAGGTTATTGTAAAATAAACCTGGAAAAATAATCCAGGGCCATTCCATAGGATTCCTTAAAACTGAGATAGAAATTACATATTTGATCTGGTACTAAGTAAGAAACTATCACAAGTTATGAGCACCAGAGAGAGACACACCTGCCAGCACCCAACCAGTAGCTGGTATCTTTCAGAGCAAAGACACGGTAGAAAAAGAAGCAACACTGGGAAGGCTTTTTGAAAACCATTTGAAAAAAAGAAAATGGACTTAAAGTGACATGACATAGTAGAAGGAGTTCTACCCGGATCAGCAGATGGGAGGGCATGTTCTAATGTAGACTCTCCAGCTCAAGTCCTCTTTTTAAAAGGCCCTTGAACCCATGAGGCTGCTATTTCATTATCTATAGCACAGAAATGTTAATACTGGCCATCCTCCTTCCACAGGATGTTTACTGGTCAAATAAGAAACTGTTGAGAAAATACTTTAAAAATTATAGAGTGCTAGACAGATATAGATTCTACATGTTCTTAGTGTTAGAAGAGACCATAAGGCCATATAGTCTAATCTCCTTAGATTTGTTAGACAAAGGTATGGCGTTGTTTGTATTGAAGACAGGAAAAGTATCCTGACATCTCTCCCCTGATTTCTAACACTAAACAGATTGTAATCTTTTTAATGGTTCCTCCTATATCTGAACAATTTCACAAAATTCAATTGGCACACACTTGGAAGAAAAGTAAGAGGTCATTTAATTCAAGTACCCACCAAGCTCTAGAAATTCTTTAAACCAAAATTTAGCTATATATGATCTTAGGCAAATTATTTAATTTCATCCATGGGTGTGTGTGTGTGTGTGTGTGTGTGAGAGAGAGAGAGACAGGGGTGGGAGGGAGGGGGCGGTGTGAATCTATACTACAAGTTGTTAGAGAAAATAAGATAATATATTTTTTAGAAGAGCCCAGAAAAATCACTAGATAGGTGACAGTTATTGTTATAATTACAGTTGGTAAAAATGACAGCAATATTCTTGTCAGGTTAAATCCTAATGGTGTTCAAGAGCTAAACCATTACATTTTTACTTGCTCTGATTGTTAGAAAACCATTTCCTATATTCAGCTGAATTTTGCCTTTCCTGATTTACAACCATAGGCCCTTCTTTCCTTTTGGTCATTTTTACTTTATTTTTTAAAAAATAAATGTTTTCTCTCTTCCAAATAATAGTCCTTTAGTTATTTGAGATCAACCCTCATGGTCCTTTAAAGCCTGTAGTTTTTAGATAAGATATCCCAAGTTCATTGCATCAAACCACACATAATATGATGGGCTGTTTCTTCCCTGCCCTAGTTGCCATTCTCTGAGTATACTTTAACTCCATAGTTTCCTTAGTAAGTAGTGCCTGGAACTTACAATAATTCAGCTATAGATGGACTATTACTGAACACTTTTGAAAAATCTTCTAGTCACTATAACTTCTAATTAAGTCCTTAGCATTGTGTCATTCAAATAGTAGGTGCTCAATAAATAATGTTAGTTTTTAGGATGGCTTAAATTAACATTTTAGGCTTAGATTAACATTTTAGGAAGCCATTTCCTGTTGTTGGCTCCCCTTGTGTATTCAGTAAATTCAAATCTAAAGTCAAAGATGTTTGCTAAAATAGTATATAAATTATGCCTCCAGCAAGAAGTATAAAAAGTGTTGGGTCTTATAAGTCCCCTTTGGTGGTTAATAGAACAATAAAACCATCCAGTAGGCATAACTAAAATTTAAATAATAATTTATAATGTGATCATGTTATATATCATTCAGAGGGGTGCAAGCGTTTTTATGTGCCAGGACACAAAGCTATGTTGACTTGCAGCACAGCTGTAAGAAATCAAGTGCTATCTTCTTTACATGTGTGTATTTTATACTTTTTTAGTAGTGATGATGAAATGTTCACAGTATGGCTGAAAAAGGAGTGGGGGAGGACACAAAACCCAAAGAAAACATCTTTCCCACACCCTTTCCTCAGCTTCTCAGAGATATCCTGGCTTCACTTCTTTGTACATGAAGCTGTCAATCAAGCTAGGTGTTTCTGGTGTTGAGACGCCACTCAGAATGGACGTTGTGCAAGTGAAACTGCCATTCCACATGGCTGCCTGGCAAATGGAGCTGTCAGTCAGCTTGAGCACTTCAGTCTGTTGTATTGTCAATAGGATGGGCTGATATGTACTGATAGCTGCTTCATCAGATTCAAAAAGTCTTGATTAACTCCCTAGCCTGTAGTTCCCCAGCCTCTTTTTCTTTTCAGTGGAATGATACTTTTTATTTTGCAAAAGCTAATGATGACCAATAACTAAAACAGAAAGAGGTGGTGAAGAGAAAATAATGAGGATACAAATTGCTAATAAAAGTGGATAAGGAGCTAGGTTAGCTGCTTACCCAACTTGTCATCATCACAGGCCAAAAAGAATGGAGTATAGTCCACGATAAACATTATAGACATTCGCTCATTCATTCATTCACTACGTAAACCTTTATGATATGTTTACTGCGAATTAGTCAACATTATTTGAAATAAGACATTGATGTGTTCAGAGAAGGGCAGAGCTTCAGGAGCCTCCATTTCTCAACAGGTTCTGAGTAAAATGCTTTATCCTGTGGCACCCCAATTTTGCCTGCTCCTCTATTTTCTTGGCACAGTTTCACTTGTGTGAAAAAGTTGTTTTGCCCTTTACCTGCTGTGTGGCTACAAGTGATGCTTCCCCCTTAGTCATAAACTTAGTGGCTTCAACTGGCCAAAGATGCTTTAGTTTTAAAAGATTATGGCAAAGATATTGGACTTAGGTATTATTTGAATTTATGTCTATGGAGTGTCAATTATAAAAGTAATTTAAGCTGACACAGTTAACATATGACTTTCCAGCCACACCTACTAGCAGAAAAATGAGATATTAACCTGTAGTTTCAGCTGCAACTAATTTCCAAGGAAATTCTAGCTCCAAGTTGGCAGAAAATGCATCGTTTTTAAATACTGAGTTAGAAACCAGCGCTGTGCTCAACACAGCGTAGGCCCTCAGTAAACAGTATTAAATAAAAGACTCTTAGCCAGAGTAGGGTAGCAATAGGAGGCTTTTTTCTAATAGCAAAATAGCTAGCTAGAGACAACATTTCTAGCACAAATAGGCTCAGTTTTTGGAATGATAAAGCAAGCCCCCTAGATTTTGTGTGGTCCAGGTCACTCAGCCTGGTTCTACACACTCTCTCATATTGTTCCACACTGAAATGTTGGACCACTGCCCTCATTTTTTGATCTGTAGCCCAATTAACTTTTAAGACTCAAGTCTTCTATTGCACCAATAAAATCAAGATCCTGAAACAATGCTATTCTAATTCTTCCTGGTAGTCCCTCTACCTAGAAGTAGAGGCAACTCTGCCATTCAAAACCCAACCAGAAACCTGACATAGCTGCCTTGCCTAACTATGAGTATCACTCCCCATCTCCGCTTCTGATGCACTACTTTTCCCAGAAAATTGCAACTCTTTGGATATCTGATAATATATGACAATCTTTGGACAATTTATGACATCTTTGGGCCCTGATTAACAGACCCCTGCCACTACCCACAATCCAGTCTCTTTCTTCAGCTTCAGGTTTTCCTCTGCCTGATTCTTTCTCAATTGATGTTATGCTTCTTAGACAGGTTCCACTAGGGTAAGGCAAACAGCCTCTACACTATTTTGTTTTGATCAACTATATAAATAAACATATTATTATATCAAAAATCTTCATTTTAAATGGCAAAAATGATAAAAAAGTCATAGATTTCATAATATTTTCTTTCTTTTGCTTATGGTTCTCAGCTATTTCTTCTAGATATGTCTTGTCATCTTAATTGATCCTAAGCTGCTTGAGACAATGTATGGTGAACATAATGTGAGAAGCTTTTTTGTTGGGATTAAAGAGGTTTGTGTTCTTCTGATAGATCTGCTGCTAACTTCATGAGAAGTTTGTATTAGATAATTTTTGAGTTCCCTTCTACCTCTAGGATGTTCTGATCTTATATCAATAAATAGGGAAGTAAGGAAATGAGGGAAGTAAACTTTTTCTAGGGAAGGGGAAGTTAGAAAGTTTGAATTATTATAGAAGGAACAAATTCCTGTCTAGCTGATGATAGTGTTGCTCAGTGGTGAGGTTCGGATGAAGGACACCATGTCATCATGGACAGATGTATCACATGAATAGTATAAATCATACATAACCTCAGTAGATTGGGATATGCCATTCTCTGATTTTGTTGAAAATACAGTTCTAATGTTTCTGACTGTACTTTCTTTGATAGACACCAGGTGGCACAAAGATTTGATTTCATAACATTGAAAGGAGCCCATATCTTAGAAAAAAACACGCTGTAGCATGGCTATTTCAGGTTCACCCAAATAATAAGGCTTTTAGAATTATGTAGACCATGCCATTGCTTCAATTAGCAGTGAAAATAAGCTACTTTATATGTTAGAGTACATTTATAATGAAAAACCTGTCAAATATGGGTTATTAACATACGAGAACAGAAGAGACAGTAGAGGGCAGACAAGAAAGGAGAGATTAGAAAGATAAAATGTTAGTGGAAGAGAGAGAGAAGAAAGATGGACACAAGCAGAAGAAAAGAAAAGGAATATAGAAAAATGAGACTTAAAGCAAGAATAGGGAAATGGTGGCAAAGAGACAGAATGAGAAAGGGAAACCAGGGGAAAGAAAAAAGAATAGTATTGGGAATTCCACAGACTAAGACTGAAGAGATAATAGTCTTCTGGAGAAAACGAAATGGGCAGAGGCTCAGTAAATTTGGGGGTAAGTGACAGAGGTTACTTAGTGTTATTCTGGCTATCTTAGTATTTTGTTTGTTTGTTTAACAAATCTTTGAAAGTTTTAAATAGAGTTATGTACATACTTACATTGGCAAAATACCCAACAGATTGGTGGGGAAAACCCTTGACCCATTTGAAGCAAGTTGCACATGTTGAAGCAAGAAAAGAAGATACACCCAGAAGCATTGTTCTTGTACTGAGGTTCAAATGACCTACTTAATAGACATGAATTTTGATGATGTCAACATCTTCATACTGTGCCAGCAGAAACATTGCTAGGCATGAGGAATATGGTCTCCCACCACTCACCACCTCCCAGGTCTGACATTAACGTCCACTGTCTGACTCAGTTATGTATGACCCTTGATAAGAAATTGAAGTGACAGTGGAGCTCCCTGATTTATACAAACTTGACCATAAATTGGAAAAAACAGAGCTTTGGATAGAAGAATGACTTCAAGTTGCTCTCTAGCCAATTTATCTCCAAGGCCATGCATAGTAACAATGCTGATGATCAGATACAATCTCAAAATTAAAAGAGCATAGCTCTAGGTCATGGAATTCAGTAGAAGTAGGTGCATTTTGGAGTCTGTCCAGTGAAATTTATTAAAAGAACTAATCATTAACCATAGAAAAAGCCTTTGTTATGAAACCTAAACTCAACATTATAATAGATTTTTAGAATAAAGCAAGGTTGATTAAGCAGAAATTTTTGGTTGGAAATTGTTATGGACTGCATGTTTATGTCCCTCAAAATTCATATGTTGAAACTCTAACCCCCTAGGGGATGTTATTAGGAGTTTGGTCCTTTGGGAGGTAACTAGGCCATGAGGGTGGAGCCCACATGATGAGATTAGTGCCTTTATAAGAAGAGATAAGAGAGAGTTTGCTCCCCTCTCTCTGTTCTCTACCATGTGAGGATACAACAAGAAGACAGTCATTTGCAAACCGAGAAGAGGGTCTTTACCAGACACTGGATCTGTCAGCACCTTGATCTTGTACTTCCCAGCCTCCAGAACTGTGAAAAACAAATGTTTGTTGTTTAAGCCACCCAGCCACCCAGTCTATGGTAATTTGTTATAACAGCCTGAACAAACTGAATTTAAAACAGTATAAAGACAATCAACTCAAACCAGCTCAAAGGAAAAAAAAGAAAATATTCTCATATAGTAGTAGATATAACCAGAAAATTTAAGGATGGAATTGGCTTCAATTTAGCTGAATCTAGTTGTTAAAATGAGATTATAAGAGCCTCTTCATCTCTCAATTCTCCTGCTTGGCTTAATTTGCTCTTGCATTCAGGGATATAATAATGTCACACTTTCTTTCTCTCCCTCTCTCTCTCTCTACTCCCCCTGCCACACACATCTAGGCTTTACCTGGTTTTATTATAATTATAGTCTCTGTCCACTTGGCAGGAAACATGGCCATACAGCCTCATAGTCACATTTTCTTAACATTGAACACCTCTTGTAGAAACGTTTCTCACACACACACACTCTTAGCTGTTTCTCCTAGATAAGTCTTGTCTTCTTAATTCATCCTAAGTTCCTAAGTTCTAAGATCCTAAGTTCTGATATATAATATATATATCAGAAAAGGTGGAAGGGAGTGCTATGTTAACAAGAACCATTGAGGTCGATTATACAAGGCCAAACTGACTAGTCCCCTCAGACAATTGGGCTGGTGACCTTGATAGCATGATGCTTTGGTCAATCAGGGAAACCAGAACAACGCTATAATCTGTTTAATTGTGTAATATGCCCTTTATCACCATCTATGAGCTCAGCCTTATTAATAAGTGTCTCCCTTCAACTTTAGAAGTTTTCAACATCAGCTGATTCCACCAGAGCTTACAGAGATAAAAACAATTCCAAAAACCATTGTGTTGAAGAACCTTCACTTCCTTATGGGAATCACGTTTAGTGCATAGAAATCAACTTAGTTTATGCAGAAATTTCCACAAAATGAAAATTAGGAGAAACATACTGAGGATGTTCTAAAAGATATTATTGGGTTGTAAGATCCATTTTACCTTCAATTTATTTCCAGTGTCTGATATATAGAATTAACTCAAAAGCTATTTGCTAATGAAGGAATGAATGTCCTTCATTCCCTTGAAACCCTTGAAAGCAAAGTCTGAAAGACATGGAAATTATCAACTATCACAGAATGAGTTGGGTTGTATTCTTTAATGAACCTTCAGCAGAAACTCAGTAATGGAAAATTTCTAGGGAACACATTGCCTTAAGTAGATGTTTATTATTTTGGTTTGGTCCTTTTGTTACTTTTTAAAAAACGAATTATTGACAGTTGACCTTTCAAAAAAAATGGATTTCATCCTTTACCTCCTCCTTCAGAAGAGCACGTCAAGCATATTTTACTTTAATCTTAATATCACTTATAATTTCTTATGTTCAGATAGAATTTCAGGAGGTACATTAATATTATGACTATATTCATATAGTAGACAATCTTTATATATATATAATCTTCCATTTTGATATGCAGCAAACAGGAAGTATTAACCATTCAAAAAACTTAAGCAACTGATAGCACCAATTAGGAGCAAACAGTAAGCAAATATTTTCCTGAGCTTCTTCTTTATGCTTGTCCTTACCAGAGACTAAGAAAAATAACACAAATTATAAACCATAAGATACTTCAGAAACACATTAGAAAGCTTCCGATCTATGTGGATAAATATACAGCTTAAAAGTATTCAAGAAAATGAGATGAAAGTAAAAACTAATGGATAACATGAGCCATCACAGGGATACAGCCAGGAGAAAAAGGTGAGTTGCAAGGACAGGTTTAGCACATGATGTAGTTTTTGCACTGAATCTTAAAGATGGACTGTACAAAAAAATATAAATGTATGTCTTCTCTACGTTAAGGTCTTTTTCATTTTACTATGGTTAACTTTCTCCTGGAATGGTTAGGAGACAACTTGACTCCTCTGGGGTTTGCAACCACAACAGATAAGGCAAAGCAAGGTGAAGTTTCCATACTGAAGAAGACCAAGTGCATAAATAGCAGTAGAAGCGTATACTTTCATGAGGTCCAAAAGATAAGACTGGAGAATCTAAACTCTGTAAAGTTGAAAAGGCAGTAGATCATGAATGGATGGATAACTTAGGCAAAACCAAGATTTTGGAGAAAAATGAATCAAAATGAATCAGAATTACAGTATATTGAGAACAAACCCCAAAATATCCTGAGGAGTTGTTATGAAAATGTCTGACACTTAGCATATGATACACAGGCAGGTTGCTGTATCTTACCAAAACAGAGATAGTACAAGTAGATTCGGATGAAAGAATCATAGACTCTTAGAATTGAAAAAAGTTTTAGGCTGAGCACGGTGGCTCACGCCTATAATCCTCACTTTGGGAGGCTGAGGTAGGAGGATTGCTTGAGGTCAAGAGTTCAAGACCAGCCTGAGCAAGAGCGAGACCCCGTCTCTACAAAAAGTAGAAAAAATTAGCCAGGAGTGGTGGTGCACGCCTATAGTCCCAGCTACTTGGGAAGCTGGAACAGGAGGATTGCTTGAGCCCAAGAGTTTGAGGTTGCAGTGAGCTATGATGATGCCACTGCACTCTCTCCTGGGGCAACAGAGTGAGACTCTATCTCAAAAAAGGAAAAAAAGAAAAAAGAAAAAAGTAAAAAGTTTTAGAGGTGGATTACTCTATATCTATTCAAATAGGGAAATGAAAAACCCAAATGTGATGTAAAGGGTTTGAGCACATATAACTGAGTGAAAGTATTGGTTTTTCTACATCTAGCTATGCAGATATACCCAACAGCATTCATCACTGTAATGGCCAATTTGTTTTTATTGAAACTTAGAGAGACCAATTAGGGGAAAATAATTTACTCCTGAGCAGTCAGTCATATCCATTTTTAAGTCAGTAAATTACATGAAGTTAATTTGGTAGCAGGGGTAGACATTTCAGCCATGAATGATCTTAGGGATTCTTCTATGATTTATCTATTAAAGGTATATTTGATGGTCAAAATAAGCATAGGTTTAGCTTAGTAACTTTACCTTTCTCTTTTACAGAGGTTTTCTTTTTTCTAAATTTCTTTTCTTTCTTTACTATCCATTTATTCTTTACTATCTATTTATTCTATCCATTTGTTTCTTACTGTCCATTTATTCTTTTTAGTAGCACCCAAGTAAAATAGAAATGGTGCTACTGAATAAGAAACAGCATTTCAATTCAACAAAAATTCCTTTGGGGTATGCTAGGTAGGATGACCACAGAGCTTATGATTCAAACTGAGACACTTTTAAAGACAGCTATTGAAGTGTAATAACATATGATAACTGTTCACATTTGAAGTGTACAATTGGATAAGTTTTGACATAGGTGTACACTCCTGAAACTGTCACCACAATCAAGTGGTGACACCCACAAGAGTTCCTAAAGTCCCTCTGTAATCGCTATCTCCTGCCTGTTCCACCTCCAACCTTCCCAGAAATCTACTGATCTGTTTCTGTCACTGCAAATTTGTTTGTATTTTCTAGAGTTTTAGATAAGTGGAATAACAAAGTACATATTCTTTTTGTTTGATTTCTTTGACACAGCGTAATTATCCTGAGAGTCATCCAAGTTGTTGCGTGTATCCATAGTTTGCTCCTTTTTATAACTGCGCAGTATTTCATTGTGTGGATATACCACACTTCATTCATTTGTTCTCCTATTTATGTGCATTTGGGTTGTTGCCAGTTTTGAGCTGTTACACATAAAAACTGCTGTGAAAATTTATGCAAAAGTCGTGTATGCTTTCTCTTTTCTTGGTTAATATCTACAAGCCACATGGCTGAATTTGGGGGCCTTTTGAGGTGAAAAAGAATTGGATGGGATACCAGAAATGCAGGCATGAAACAATTTGTCCTGAGAAAACCCAGTAAGGTCAGGCTACCAGAAAAGTGTTTTCAAGTTGATAGTAATTGGCTTGGCAAAAGGTGATTTTTACTTCTACTTCTATACTGTACTTGGCAATAGTATGATGTCAGAGACCACTGGCTGTCTCTCAATATCTGTCCTCCTCATTTTTTAGAGAAGGATTTGGCAAACTGTGGCCCTTGGGTCATATACAGCCTACCACCTGTTTTTATGAATAAAGTTTTATTGGAACACAGCTATGCCCATTCATTTACATGTTGACTATGGTTACTTTTTGCACCGTAACAGCACAAGTACTTGAATATATGCTACAAAGATTACATGGTCTGCAAAACCTAAAATATTACTATGGTGCTGGTGGGTTGAGGGGTTCAATTACACCAAATGAAACCTAATGGCTATAATACCTTATGTTGTAACTAAGTTTCATATTGTGCAATGTTCTTCAGGTCATCAATGTTGTGGAAGTTTGGGCAAGTTTCTTAGTCTCAGGAGCCCCAGAAACTTCATCTACCAGTGTGACTAATAGAGCTGTACCTCCCTGAAGGCTGGAGTTGAATTCAGTTTCCTGTTCAGATTCTTTCCACTACAAATCTCTTGAGCCTTCCTCACCATTTTCATCCCCAAATGTATGTCACCAAGCCTGTGTATTCATTTTATGCTGAACTGTGTTTAATCCTCACTGACAGTACTGGTGCAAGTTCCCTTGGATTGTTTATTCCTCATTGTAGGAAATCAGATCAGTGCAAAGTTTCATGTTGATTTTGCTGACAAAAATTTTGTAGAAATGAGAATTTCTTTTTGATGTCAATGTCAATATTCCAATAAAAAGAAAAATTCAAAGACCTTGATCAAGCTATATACCCATGTTATACATGATAGATTAATAAAAATATGATCACATGTATTTATAGGGGTATGTAATGTTGATAATGCAAGTAAATTCATGAACACTTTATAGTCAAGATTCGCATATAAAAGCAACAGTTTGAATTCACAGTAACACTTTTTAAAAATGAGAATTATTTTATGAACATAGCATTCTGATTTTTATATATTCATGAATTGAAAAATGCCTCTCACATATTACTTTTATTTTTTTGCCTTCACTACTTTTTCTACTTGGCACACAAATTTGTGCAAAGGAGTCAGTAAAAATAGAAACATTAATTTATTTGAAGAAATGTATGTCAATATTTCTCAGTGGGAAAAAATAGCAGGAATACTAGTAATTATCATCATAAAAAGTCATTACTAATACTGTTGCTACTATAACTGTTGATGCTATTATAATCTCCAGGACTATGGCTACTATTAGAATTACTTCCATCATAATCAATATATCACTATAAAGGAAGTGGGTATCACTCAGGGTGCAATATCAATCATAAAAAAATAAAATCACACCTGGGCACAGTTGCATGTGTCTGTAGTCCAGCTACTTGGAAGTCTGAGGTAGGAAGATTGCTTGAGGCCAGGAGTTTGGACAACACAGCCCCAGACCCTGTCTCTTAAAAAAATATATCAAAATAAAGTAAAGTCACTTTTCATTCTATTTTTTGAAAATTGAGTTTTAAAGTCCAATCTTCCTGGCTGGTGAAAAATTCAATGAGTTATTTTTGGGGCTACCTGCTCCCAGGATTGTGGAAACAGCAAAGCCTGGGAAAACCTGTTTGGTCACTGCTTGCCATGGTCTCAAACCTCTGATCCATGTGTCTTTGGGGCATAGGAACAAGTTTTCAGGCTTGGAAACAAAGACCTAGAGTCCAGCCTCCTTTGACACAGCCATCAGCCTCTGAAGTTTTGCTACTGTTCTAGTACACAGTCACCAAGGAAGTCACAAGTCTTTTCTCTCCTGAAAATTCATTATCTGCCCTCTAAGAAAAATTCCTCCCTCTTCCTCTGTCCTCTTATGGTTCTTTCATGGAATATTTTCTCTCTCTCTCACACACACACACACAATTCTTCAATAAGCCCAGGCTTTTGAAAAATGAGGAAGAACCCACTAACATTGAAAAATTTCTGTTTTCAGCTTAGCCAAGTTTTCTGGAGCAAGGAAATACTAAGAATCAAACTCTGGGTTTCTTCCCTTTAGCGCTATTAACATTTTGGAATGGGTAAGTCTATGTCATAAGGGGCTGTCCTGTGCATTGCAAAGCTGTTTATCAGCATCCCTGGACTCTCCCCGCTAGATATTCATAGCACTCCTTCCCAAGTGGTAAAAACTAAAAATGTCCTCAGACATTACCAAATGTTCCCTCAAGAGCAAATTTGCCGTGGTTGAGAATTCTCTATCTAATGGCTTAAAATGGATGAAGTAGAAAACATAAGCTAAAAAATAAAGATTAAAATTGAATAAATTGTTTGGCCCCACAGTCATTTATACCATGCTTATAATGTACAAGGCTGAGTGTCTTATTAATAACTATGTGGTCTCATTTTATCTTCACATGACACCTATAAATGTTAAAAATTTCCCTTTTTTGCAGTTGATAAAAATAATACTTTTTAAAGTATTACCAGTAGATATATTGATATATCTCTATATATTTTATCTATGGTGGTGACACTATTCTTTTTTTAATTTCTAGCATCCTTTAAGGTCCGGTCATAAGTCAGAAACCACACTGGTTATTTGAACAGAGAGATTTTAAGTTAAAGACATCTTAACTAAGCATAATGTTAGTAACTAGGTAACTAAAAGTTAAAAAGAGAACTCTAAGTTGTAATTGGCCGCTAAATTGGCTGTGCATGGTGGGAGTGGAAGTATCTCTGCTTTTCAGCATATGCCAATGCCAATGGTGTACACACTCCCACCCTGGATGATGCCAAGCTACCAACTTGACATCATCAAACTCAAAGTTGGGAAGAGAGGAGCACAGTCACCTTCTGCAAGCTGGTGTAAGCCAGCTGCCACACACTATAGATTCTAAGGCATCACCTTAGAGCTGTTTCTACAAATGTTGGAACGAACACAAATTGGATTCAGCCAGCGTCACAGGGAGGAATTGCTGCTGCTGGAATGAAGAAGTGTTGCTATGGTGATACTGACAGGAAAAACAAGCAGAAAGAAAGTAAAAAGTCCCTTCTCCCTCCTCCAGCCTTGCAATCTCTCTGACGTGCAAAGCCCAACAGGGAACCACTGGCAAAGCTGGCATGGTTTGTAGAGTTCTAGCCCCAGCATAATAAACACATTATAGAAGAATAGATTTGGAACTGAGAGGTGATAAATTCAGTGATTGACACAGATACCCAGATACCTCATGAGGTACAAGTTCACTTATGTAATCAACAAATATAAAATATCTATGGCTGATTACCTAATTAATATTATATAGACTTGAAGACAAGTAAGTCTGACTACATACAGTATGTTCTTAATTGCTACATTACATTGTCAGTAAGTATCAGTAAATGTTTTCTCTCCCTTGATGTTGAACTTGCTTATCAATAGATTATATTCCAATTTCTGTCTATGGTGGTGATACTGTTTTTCAAAAATTTCTGACATGAACTTTGCTTCTTTTTGGAAGCAAATGCACCAAAAATAAATGCAAACAAGAACCTGATTTAATGAAAATAGATGGGATCTGGCTTCTGGAAGAGCATTCTTACAAGTCTTCAATATATTCACATATTCACAAAACTGACTAATGACTCAATAGGAAAAAATCTCGTGGTACCCAAGCATTTCAAATTTCTGAACATAATTTTAATTTTTTTCAGATATCTAGGAAAGAAGTTTTTGTATTAGGATGGCTAAATGCAGCTGAAGCATGGAAGAATTCAAAGATCCCTTTCCTGTTACACAAGTCACTGATCAAATGGAAACGGAGAGAGTATAAAGTACTTGGTTCAGCGGTGTACATACACGCACACACACACACACATCCCCCACCTAAAATATGGAGATACTATTAGAGAGAAGATATAGAACTTGATAGAATTTACATGTCATTGATTGTAAGACACTCCATTAATTTATTTTCCACTAAGGGAAAAAACACTGTCACTTAAATTATGACAGACTTGTGCTTACAAAATATATCACAACTTCAGAGATGTTAAAACATGAAGAACGTTTACCTTAGAATCTATGAAATATGGCATAAATAAAGGATACAATAAATTAGGTATATGAGTTAGCAATGACATATTAAGTTATAGGGATTCTGTACTAACGAGAAGAAAGAACACTTTCAGATATCTTAATACAACACCTCAGATATAGGAATTTTTATCCTTCCTATAGTTTTTTTCCATCTCTACCAAACAATAAACTGCAGGGGTCTTTTTTTTTTTTTCACTAATAAGTAGAATTATAATTGAATCTAAGGAAGGCTTTTCTAACAGTAAGTTCCATTAGTTTGTGTCCTTCAAAAAGCAAATATCAAAATGGGATTAGATATGCCAGAGGTGTTTTGGAGGACAGAGTAGGGGATAAAGGGGTGTGCCTTCAGACTATGATATAGTATGGCACCTGTGGAAGGAGAGAGGGAGGCAAGGAAGGTTGGGATAGGAAGAATGTCTGACTATAGCACAATTCCAAGAAAGGTTTGACAAGGCTAATGGAAAGCCCCAAGCCCAAGTCACCTGTTAAAGGAATAAAATGTCTAACTGCCATGGGTGGGATTTCAGCCTCTGCAATGCTCAGTCATTGGCTGGGAGCAGTTGTAGGAGGCATGACCTTGGTAACAATGTGGTAGATCCAGAGGAATAGCAGCTGGAGCTGTCAATTACACTGTCTGCAGCTGGAGAACTGAGCAGGGCATTTACATATCCACCATATAAGGCCCAATAAGCACTGGAGGAAGACTGAAGATTTTTCTTAATAACATGTGAAAATAAAATATAATCTAATTTTTTGGAATGAAATTCACTCTAAAGGCAGGAGACAAACCTTATGAACTATTTAAGTCTTTCTCAGCACTGCAATTTCACTACTACACAAGTCTATATTTTGATCTACAATTGACGAAACTTTAGGAGCAAAACTTGCAGCTGAAAATGAAAGGCATTTACATTGCAAGAATGTTATTAAGGATGTGCCAGATGTTGATGCAGAAGCAATACTTAGAAGTCTAGAGGTGATGCTGAATTAAGTAAAGTGGTAATAATGAGCACAGTGTATTCATACACAGAATGGCCTCAGCCATTTAATTACTGTGCTGAGCTAACATGATAAATGCACCTGGACACAAATCAATGGTAAATGGTTCCCAGAACAAAGCATTCAAGAAAGCCATGTACACTAAACAGAATAGTGCTTGCAATATGCAGCCAGAAATAATTTTAATGATAGAGCACAGAGTTGAGGCAGCAGAATTCTAATTACATATTGAAAGTGGCTCTGGTAGATGAGTGAGTTACTTTCTGGCTATAAATGTGTGATTTTGGCAGGTGCTGTTAGGCTTGGAAATACAATTTATTGTATAAAATAAAGAACTATGTCCTGAGATAGGAGAATAGATGCCCACCTTCTCCCTCTACTGAATCTGAACTCACACCAAACACCTACATGCAGTTAGAAATCCTAACAGGTAAGCCCATGTGTTTCTCTTTCTAATCTCTTTCACAGAGAGAAGTATGTATGATACTAGAGGGCAAAAGGTCATTTATAAACCAAGGGCACTATGTCATTCCCAGTGAACTTAATCAGTGGCAGCATCTCCTTTTTCACTATTTCTAAGAGGGAGTTGGGGCAAAGGCTCATGGTCATTTTTATTTTTGAAACAACTAAACAAAAAATGTCTACAGCAGAGGACTGAGAAAGCTATAAGATACTTAATTATTACTTATGAATATATTATTAAGTTAATACAAATAACTTCTTTAAAATACTACTTTTTCACATATTGGTCTATGGAGCGCTGTATCTTTTACTCACAGTCTTAAAAATAATCATTTATTTTATTTAGAGACTTATACAAAGATTAAATTCCCATCTGGCATATGGCTACACAGATTTGTCATATACATTTGCAATTCTAGAGGCAATAAACCATTAATGATTTATGGATTTATTCAATATTTTTTCCCTCAATATGTATAGAGAGAACCTGTGTACCTGGAGAATGCAATAGGAAGTCAATACAGTAGATAGTTGTTGTATTTTCAGCTACAAGATATCCAGTCACACTCAGAGAAACAATTCCTATGTCTGTTTTGGGCTTCTTCCCTCCTCTTTCACTCTCAGGATGTGTAGTTCTAGGAAGGTGACTAACTCCAGCCCCAGGAACAGGGAATGTGAGCAACGCCCATGAACCAATTAGCTCATTCTAGCCTCAACACTGGATGGCTTGGGGATCATACTTGCTCTCTATCAGACTAATCAGAACTTCAGAGCCTCAATGCAAGTATTTTTTCCCCCAAAATTTATTTATCTTTCAAATTGACATATAAAATTTTATGTATGTATCCTGTACAATATGATGTTTTGAAGCATATATACATTGTGAAATAGTTAAATCTGGCTAATTAACAAATGCATTACCTCACATAGTTGTTATTTTGTGTCAAGAACACTTAACATCCACTCTCTTAGAATTTTTCAAGAACACATTATCGTTAATAAAAAATATCGTTATTTACCATATTTGTTTGAGCCATCCGGGGAGTGGATTTACTCTCTCCTGCTGAATGTAAACCTGTATGGATATAAGAGTTGGACCTATTCCCATCATCTTGTTACCAGGTGGGACCAGAGCCTAAAGCCAACACAGCAGAAGGCAGAGCCAGAGATAAGGAATAAATTGAGCCCTAAAATCATCTGATTCCACAGTATAGCAAGAGTGGAGCCAGTTCTTTCCCTAGACATTTTAGTTATATGAACCAATAAATTCTCTCTTTATCGGATAAATTTGGATCAGATTTTGTGCCCACAACCAGTAGTGTCTTGACTTTCAGATTACCCAACACAGCGAGATGGGTGTGGTGGGGTAGAATACATTGAAATGATAAAGTGATTAGAAGTGAACCTGAAACTTATTTTGTTTAACATATCATGATAACAATTCTTTTTAAATAAGTATAATAATAACTGAATGAGCTAGAACTGCTGACAATAATAGGAGTAAGGTAGTTGAGAAGAATTGGAATGTACTATACCATGTCAAGCCTAGGAAAACTTTATCAGTTCAAAGAATTATCTGGATTTTTCAGGAATAAGGAAAATATGGCAAGAGAAAAATGAAAGAAAAATAATCCACAAGAGAAATGCCAAACAGATTATTCCCAAGGAAGCAGTATAAATCTGGAGGAGAAAGATGGGATGTGAAAGCTAGAAAGGGAACTTTGGAGGCCCAGAACTGAGCTAAGCAGGTGATATTTCCGCAAGATGAAGACCTTTTGAATTCCTATCCCACATCCTCAACCCATTACTTTTCTTTGCTCACCTTACTATTCTTGTCCTTAATAGTAAGTTCCCTTAGTGAGTTCATTGAGGGATTCATAGTTCATTCAACATTCAATAAGTACTTACTGAATGCCTACTCTAGGCAGGCACCATGTTAGCTGTGGGTGAGACTATAATAAACACATTCACCTTTCCACATAGAGCTTACGTTCTACCAGAGAATGCAAACAGAAAACCATGCGTTAAACAGAATGATTTTCAAAATATTTTCAAGTGTTCTATGGAAGATTATGACTAACACTATACATAGGTTCAGCAAATATATCCTTAAGAAAGTGGCATTAGAGCTGTCCTGGGTGTAGGAGTTATCCAGGTGAAGAACAACTCGGGAAAAGCCTTGCATTCAGAGGGAATAACATGGGTGAGACCCTGTGGCAGGAGGGTGTTAGGCGTGTGTGAGAATCTGAAGAAAGACAAGTGTGGCTGATCACTGGGAGCTCAAGAAAAAGGAGCACAAATTGAGGTAGGAGAAGACAGGGGTCAGACCAAGAGGAGCCTGGCAGGCTGTGTTAAGGATACAGGTTTCTATTCTTAAAGCAGTAGGAATTCACTGGGGAGTTTAATCAGAGGTGCCACATGATCAAATGTGTAATTTAAAAATACAATTCTGGTTACTCCATGTAAATGGTTAATGAAAGGATAGATGTGATCTTGGGAGTTGCAATAGGAGACTATCATAGCAATAAGAAAGTTTTGGTGCTTATTAGGGTGATAAAACTGTAGGTGAAGCCAAGTAGTTACATTCAAGAGGTGTTGAGGTACTAAGTCAGAATTTTGTCATTGATTGGATATGAGAGAGGGACAGATAAAGACTGAGAGGTGCTAAGAATTGTCCCTGGCTTTGTGGTTGGCACAAGAAATGGAGAAGAGTCTTGAGTGATGCATGAGAGTATAAGCCCACTTTTGTCAGATAGAATTTGAGGTATCTGGAGATACATAGTGGGGAAAGTGAGGAGGCAGGTAGACATGTGGATCTGGACCTCAGAGGACTGATACAACCCTATGTATATAAAAATTTGAAAGTAACAGGTGCATCAAGAGCAATGGAAGAAGCTAGGAACACCATAAAATAGCCCAGAAAGAAAATATGGAGTAAGAAGAGCAGAGGGTCCCGCTGAGCTTCTCTGCTCTCTTATTCTCCTTTACCAGACCTGTAAATGCTGATATCTCTGTTGGGTTCCATCTTAGCTCATAAGAATAGAATCAAGATGGGTTGTCACAGAAAGCAAGAAGAGAGAGTATCTCAAGGTAGAAGGAAGGGTTAACAGTATCAACTGCTACTGAGAGGTCAAATAAGTTTGAGATTAATGTCTATTTGATTTAGTTATATTGAGGTCACTGGTGGCTGTATTAAAAGCTGTGGCAATGAGTATAAGAGACATAAAAAATTGAAATGTTATCTTACAAATAAACACAGAATCTCAGTTGTTAATGCATCACATTCTAGCTTTTTAACCTAATTATAAACACATACAGAAATGATTCATTGTGAGTCCTGATGAAACCTGTTCCTTGAGGTGTGATTGAAATGTAAGTAGTACTTTTTTTTTCCGTTTTGATGTGTTCCTAATCTGGAAATAGGATGTAAACATAAACTGTTTCCAAATGCAGAAAGCAACCTGATAACAGCATTGCTGTTGCCTCCAACATTCACCTAGCAAAAACTTTGTTGCAATTAAACAGTCAGGGTGCTTGCAGCTAAAATTGGGACTACCAAATAAAGCAGTCTATATCAGCATTTGGAGGCATTGGGGTAGCCTGGATTTGCTGACTCAAAGGAAAACGTAGCTAAGAACTGTTTGAATAGAACCTGCTAAATGAACAGGAGCTGAAGGATTGGGTTGGGCTACTTATTTATGTTGCCTCCTGAGATTATTTAAAGCTGGAGGTTTGTAGTCTGGTGAAAGGAAGATGGACTCTATGACCTCTTATCTTTGGCTACTTTCTTAGTAATTCCCTGGAAGCAATCTATTAAAGAAAATGTGATATTGACAAAGTAGAGATGAGATCATTATTTGGTGAGACAGGATTCATTTAGATATGATTCCCTGTGAAAGTGAGAGATGAAGCAGGCCAAGCCTTTAATATTCACTGTCAGGTGCAACAACTGCTGTTGTTGGAGACATCTGCAGGACCAGAGCAAGTGTTGCTTTTCAGACCAACTTTCTGTCTTAAATTTAAGGGACAGCTGCTTCTATTTGGGAAATGACAAGAAGAGTATAAATTTCAAAACATGTGTGACAAACACCTTTCAAAACCAATAAATCCAACAGTGGGAGATACCAATTTTTTTTCTTCTTCTTTCCCTACAGATTCTTGACAAAATGGCTCATTCATACCAAAAAAAAAAAAAAAAAGAACATATATTGAGTACTATTATTTATTAAGAGACAGTGTTAGGTCCCAGGATGTAAAATGAGAAGCAATATATCCCTTACCACAACAAATGTACATGGTGTCAGATCAGGCATACAATTATGTATATTATGAATTAAAAATGATAATTGTTGTAACAGAAAACTAATATGAGAATTTACCCTGGAGTAGCATGAAAAGAGATTCAGCTTATAGAATGTGGGATGTACGGAGCTGGACATGAAGGAGCAGCATATTATTAATAGGAAGGACCACAGGATGGTTTATGATGGAGGAGACTACATGAGCCAAGTGTTGGAAGTACAGCAGGACGTGGTTCATGTACAAAACAGTTGTCTGAGAGCCAAGTTAAGGAAAAAAGAATGTAACAACTCTTTCTACTCTATCCAAAGGTTAACACACAGAAAAGGACTTAAAGATGCGTATTTAATTCTTTACTGTTTATAAAATGCAGTGTAGAATAAAGTGGGAAGAAAGATAAATTCCTTTACTGAAGATAAATGTGAAGAGGCAGTATATTCTATTTTTAGGAGCAGGACTCTGGAGGCAGACTATCTGGGTTCTGACTGAGCACTTGCACTTACAAGCTTTGCGACCTTGGGCAAGTTATCCAACCTTCTTAAACCTTGGTTTGTTCATCTCTAAAATGGGCATAACAACATTACTCCCTTAACAAGGTATTTGTTGGGACCCAGGCCTGGCACATAGTAATTGTACATAATGTCTTTATTTTTATCCAAAAAGCCCCAACCATTAATTATTTGATAGATTATAGCCCTACCTACTGGTTGATGGGGTTGGATCCCAGAGGAGTAAGAAGCCAGGAAATCGCTGGAGTGTCTGAGGCCCCTGCCAGTCATTAGAAGAGTTATGCACAATTCATTATATAAAATAAAATGATCCAACTTGCTCTTCTTAGTTCATGGCAACATACTAGCTATATACTGGCTATAACTGAAAATAAAGAATTCCAGACAAATCCAGATTATTCTTCCATTTCCTCGTTTTGCTTTATCTCTTGTTACAAGCTAAAGAAAAAGCTCAGAAAGCTAAATATCAAAGGTTTTCAAACTAATCTTTATCTCAGTTAAACGAAATTCTAAAGTTAAAATATCCACCAGAAGTCACCACAAATCTAGGCCGAGTTTTTCTCCTTAGTTCGTCTCCATTATTCTCTTGAGTCTCATCTGAGACCCTTCTAGACCATCTTCCTCCTTTTTCTGATCTCAAGATACTGACTTTCCTCGCACTACCAACATCTTACCAAAGATTATTTTTAAATTTTCCTTTTCCTGATTTCTATGATA
This sequence comes from Daubentonia madagascariensis, assembly GCA_023783475.1. Classification (NCBI taxonomy): domain Eukaryota; kingdom Metazoa; phylum Chordata; class Mammalia; order Primates; family Daubentoniidae; genus Daubentonia; species Daubentonia madagascariensis. The sequence continues at coordinate 5,309,165 of JAKFHU010000901.1, read as the reverse complement.
ATCCCAAGCAGTCCTTACTAAGATCTGTCTCATGGCATTGATCTGATTATCTAATTAAAGTCATTCAGAATCAGGCTTGACAGAACATCATTTTCATGGGATATTTTCATTTTACAGATGAAATGTCAGTTATTAGAAAGCATGAGGAAAATACATTTAACATAGGCCAATGCCTTGGGCTCCTGCCTATTTAATACTTATGTTTTCCAGGATTCGAAACACGTAAAATCAGTGCTGAAGTTCCAAGCAAAAACCTGCTCCTTTTCTTGGACGTGAAAGAAGCCCTCAACTGATACCTTGTAGCACTTTAATTTTTTTCTAAGACACATTATTTTAAATAAATTAGCCCATTTGATCTTCACAATAACCCTTTATGTTAGCCAGGATGAGTACCAGCATCTTTAAATGAGCTACTACCAATTGTTCATACCTCAAAAAGTTAAACGTGCAAGCTTTTTCTGAACTCAAAATTTTGTGATCTAGGTTTTTTTTAAACTCTTCTTTTCATTAATGTAATCATAATTACTACTTTTGAAGAGCTTTTATAATTTGATTCTATAAGCAATATTCAAAGTATAGGAGCTTTAGGTAAAACCCATTTTGCCCTGACTCAGAATAATAAATCTATGGAAAAAAATGAGTTTGACTTCAAAGATTGTTTTGATTAAAAGTCACTTAGAGGCTTCCACTTCTTGCTGAGTAAAAACAAAAAAAAAAAACCTAGCAACCTAAGGCTAATTGAAAAACAAATGCAAGATGCCCTCCTATGTTTAAATGGCTCTGTTCACACACTCTTAGTCTTTTGCTCCACAGTGAAAATCCCTTGTTCATTGCTCATTTAGTAGTAATTTATCACATATTATCACTATAACTACCAAATGCTGAAGCTGAAAGTAATCTTGGAAACAGTTTAGACTAGCCCCTATTTTCTGATCTGGGTACCAGGAGTCTAAGATCCACATAAATAACAGATTTGCTGCAGGCCACAAATACAGTCACAGAGATCTGGAATTAGGTCTTGGTTTCTTTGTTCATATTCCAAGACCACGCTAAAAAAGGACCCCACACTACAGTCATGTAGATTAAAAATAAGATTCTAAGGTTATTATGGTTGATTTTGTAACAGTTTATTTTAAAATGATTTAAATCTTAAAAAAGCAAGTACAATAGTACCCCTTATCCACTAGGAATATGTCCCAGGACCCCCAGTGAAAGCCTGAAACTTCAGCTAATACCAAACCCTATATATAACCTGCCCCTTGAACAACATATGTTAACACATGAACTGCCATGAGAGTTGTATTTAACTCACTCTAGTTTCGACCTCTGGGCCACATGAAGCATATATAAAATTTTACTTGTTGATGTTCTTATTGTTACAATTAGTATTGACAATTTAATTCTAAAAACATGGAGTAAATGAATAGAAGTCAATAAGTTTCGTTTTTCTATTTATGTTTACCTTTTTTTTTTAATTTCAGAATATTATGGGGGTACAACACTTTGGCTATATGCATTGCCCATGCACTGCCCGTGTCAGAGCTACAATCGTGGTCATCCCCCAAACTGTGCTCCCCGCATCCATTCAGTGAAAGTTTTTCCCATCCCTTCTACCCCCTCCCGCTTGCCCGCCCCCTGATGAATATTATTGTCCTGTGTGACGTAAGTGTTGATCGGTTAGTACCAATTTGATGGTGAGTACCAGTGGTGCTTGTTTTTCCATTCCTGTGACACTTCGCTTCAAAGAATGGGTTCTAGCTCCAACCAGTATAATACCAGATGTGTTAATTCACTATTGTTCCTTATTGCTGAGTAATACTCCATGGTATACATATACCACATTTTATTAATCCACTCGTGTATTGATGGGCACCTGGGTTATTTCCACATCTTTGCAATTGTGAATTGTGCTGCTATAAACATTCGTGAGCAGATGTCTTTATTATAAAATGTCTTTTTTTCCTTTGGGTAAATACCCAGTAGTGGGATTGCTGGGTCAAATGGTAATTCTACTTTTAATTCTTTGAGGTATCTCCATATTACTTTCCATAGAGGTTGTACTAATTTGCAGTCCCACCAGCAGTGTATGAGTGTTCCTATCTGTCCACATCCCCACCAACATTTGTTGTTTGGGGATTTTTTGATATGAGCCAATCTCACTGGAGTTAAGTGATATCTCATTGTGGTTTTGATTTGCATTTCCCTGATAATTAGAGAAGTTGAGCAATTTTTTATATGTATGCTGGCCATTATTCTATCTTCTTTGGAAAAGTTTCTGTTCATGTCCTTTGCCCATTTTTTAATAGGGTTGTTTGATATTTTCTTGTTGATTTTCCTAAGTTCTGTATAGATTACCTTTAAATTACACTCAAAGTTTTTATTATATTTTGTAATAAAACACTGTGAGCTCAAGAAAAAGTTTCTGGGTTTTTTTGTGTGTGGCAGTCAATGTGTTAAACTGGGAAGTCCACTCATATGCAGATTTTTTCAATAGAGTTGGCCCTCCGTAAGGCAATTTCCACATCCACAACCAAACACAGATGGAAAATACAGTATTCATGGGGGGTAAGATTCATGTACGTGAAGCACTGACTTTCTATATCCGTGGGTTTCACCGGGCAAACTACGAGAGTATGCACAGATTTTAGTGTGTTCAGGGGCCCTGGAACCCAATCCCTTGAGAATACCGAGGGACAACTGTACTATGATTTTTCCTATACATACATGCCAATGATCAAGTTTAATTTATAAATCAGGCTTAGTAAGAGATTAACAACAATAGGTAATAATAAAATAGAACAATTATAAAAACATGCCAGCATCACTACTCTTGTACTTTTGGGTTATTAGTAGGTAAAATAAGTGTTATTTGAACACAAGCACTGCCATAACACAACAGTGTGATAATCAGGATGGCTATAAAGTGACAAAGGGGTGGGTAGTGTAGACAGTGTGAATATGCTGGACAAAAGGATGATTGAAGGACAGAGTGGGACAGGGTGAGATTTCATCATGCTGCTCAGAATGGCAGGCAATTTAAAACTTATAAGTTATTTCTGGAATTTTCCATCTAATATTTTTGGACCCTGGTTGGCTGTGAGTAACTGAAATCATGAAGGCAAAACTGTGGATAAGGAGGGATTACTGTACAGTACAAAGAAACCTTTCATATCTACTTAGATTACACCACTGCTGAAATTCCTTTCTACCTCATTTGCTCCCTAGTCTCCCTGTCTCTGTACACACATGTATGTATGTGGTCATAACCTTTTTTTTTTGAAGTATTTAAGAGCAAGCTGCAGACAGGATATTCCCAACAGCCCTAAACACTCCAGTGCTTATTTCATGCAAATGTTTACTCCTATCTAACCACCATACACACTTCCAAATCAGCAAATAAACATTGATAAGACACTACTGTCTAACAATGTCTCTTTTTCTTTCTGGTCAAGATTCTCCTCTAGGAATACCCATTAATTTAATTGCTGTGTGTTAGGGTGGGAACTCATGGTGCGGCCTGAGAAAGAATTATTGACACAAAGACTAGTCTAGTTGTAAAGAAAGAAAGTTTATTTTACTTCCCAAAGGTGGGAAGGGCACAGCACAAGAGAAGGAAGGAGAAGTGCTGACAGAGAGGTTAAGGGGTTCGGGGTTTTTATTTGAGGGTAAAGGGGAAAAAAAGAGTGGTTGCTGCCAGATGACAGCAAAGAGGCAGCTGTGAAATGGCTGCGTCTTTTTTTTTTTTTTCTTTCTCTTCTCTGCGAGGCTGGCTTATCATAGTCCTTGGAATGTGCTTCTGGCAGGAACTGAGTTGGGGACCTCGCATCCCTGCTGTCCCCTTGGGAACTCAAGTGCTGCTAATACAAAACTCTTGGAGACAATGAGATAAGCCCCAGGTGGCTGATCAAACAAGGAATTGTGTGCTGCGAGCTTTCCCTTCAAAGGGGCAATTATGTGCTATGAATTTATTCCTCTTTTTTTTTTTCTTCCTGTTAGATAGTTTATTTTCTCTGTTAGGTAGTTTATTAGCAAGGCTGTCCTATCACCATGTTAATTCAGTCTTCTCCAAACTTCTCCAAGCAGTTCCTCAGTGTTCCTCTGTCTTTAATATCCTAGACAGATTTAAAGTCTGTAGGTCTTATATTTTGTAGGATGATCCTTAATTGTATCTGTCCAGTGTTACCTCATAATCAGAGGTAACACTTTCTTGGAAGGAATTTTTAAAAATAAATGAGTTTGTGCTCTTCCTAGTGCATCAAATCAGGGACATATATTGTCTATTCATCACACCACTAATGATGTTAACCATAAATGCCTGGTCCCAGAAGTAGTCTACCTCCCTACAAATTCACAATTTTCCCCTTTGTAATAAATAAGTATTTTTCCAGAGTATACCAATGCCCTGTTCTTCATTAAAGCTATGCCCACTAGCCTTAGCCTTCATTGTCAACTGTTATTGCCAAACTGCAATTTTCAATTTCCATCCTTTCTCCCCCATATTTATTATGGGTATTCTACCACAAGGAAGAGCGTTCTATCCCCCCTTATACACTTATTCATACATTTATTTATATCAGTATGAACTCATGGATTTCTATCTTATTCAATGTGTTGCAATTCATTGTTATCGTTGTTTATTTTGATGCTTTAATTGTACCATATTTGTCCAGTAGGAGCCCCTTCAAGCTGGCTCTTGTGTTTTCTTGACATGTTCCTAACATTCTTTAAGCATTTATCACAACAAGATGTTCTAGCTTCTTCTTCTCTTTTTCCTCTCACATATCTGGAATTTGGCATTTCAAAAATATTTCTTTGAATAGCCCTGATGATGTTCAGAAATCAAAATCTGGGGCTAAATGTGTTAGTTTCTAGTGAGGTGTCATTACTTTCATTATTTCTAGGTCTTTTAGAAAACTAAAGTATGTAACATATGTATTTATACATGCATACACATAAATACATACATGTATATTTAGAACTATGCATGTGCATATGTGTGTGTGTGTATATCTTACATGGATTAATACTCATATCTCTAAGTATATTCTGGAACATCAGGGGACATTTTTCCCTCTACCCTTACAATATTTTGAAATACTTTCTCTAGTGAGAAACCTGGCTTTTGTTATCTACGTGTATTTTTCACTTACTTATTTGCTCAAAATAATTAATCTCACAACTGTGCTCCACTCCTCCATCTGCCACCGCTGCATTCATCTGCCTTGGCACACTGTCTCCTAAGCTGCCAGCATGTTTCCTGAAGCTTCGGCCACCCTCAAGTGCCATGTCCTTGGGTGCTACTGAATGCACAGCCAGAATGCTTCTGTGTGGCATCTCCTTCCCTACCTGGCCCCCCACCTCCTTGGGCACTGGTAGGAACACTGTCCTTGTGCCTAGGAATGTCTCCTCTCTTCACCTCTCACCACTGTTCGGCAAGCCCTCTGGCACCTCCCTGGCCACCCTGCAGTGTAAAGACAAGGGAAAGGAACATGAGAAGACAGTAACAGTGGGAATAGAGGACCATGCCTCTACTGTCAGCTGTCACCTTTTCTGCAGTCAAGATGCTTATCTCTACTGTGTCACTCCCCCACCTCTATGTATTTGAAATTTATACCAAGTCAGTCCAACAAGAATACTTAGCCTATCTGTGTACTGGATTCACTTATCTATATTATGGGATGGTAATAATGCAGAATTCACAGGGTTATTGTGGGCATATCATATGTGCTTGAAATAGTGTTCGTCAAAGCACTGAATAGACACTAACAATCACTTCATTCCTGTGTGGCCCGTGCGATGGCACCAGGAGCCCGATATTCAGTCTGCACCCAGGCTGGTGAAGTTCAGATTTCCTGGTAGTCTATTGGCACTTGGGAGATCTGACCAGTGAGGCAGATTAGTGTTTTTGAAAACTTTCTTCATAAAGAAACAGGCTATAGGTCAGGGACACTTTCATTGTGGTCAAAATAAGATCAGGACCAGAGGTCATGTGAATCACAAATGCTGTCCTTCACACAAATAAAGTGTGAAAAATTTCTATGGGCTAAAATGACTGGGAAAAAATGACTGTAGAAACATAATACTTTAAACTCACACCTTTCTTGCCCTTCTACTTTTTTTTTTTTTTGCAGCTCAACAAAGGTTGTTAGTGTTATTTGAGGTTCTTTGTTCTGTGTCACCCATCTTGAAACATGTTTCGTGTATAGGTCAGCTGGAATGATTTCTCTTTTCTGTGTGGTAGTTCTTCTCTCTCCATCCCCCAGGAGTGAATGGGAAAGTTATATATACAGACTGCCTTCAGAGAATATACTAACTCCTAATCCTTCTGCCATTCTCTGAGTCTGGTGCTATTTGTAGCAAACACCCCACTGTTGCTTCAGTGGTGTCAAGCTATCAGTTGAAATGGCAAACAACCTGATCCAGGTGTGAGGATGTATAGCAGAAAATGATGCTAAATTGTGGCAGTAGTAACCCAGCTCATCCTAAGGAACAGATGGCATTGATCATTTACCACCCTATCAAGAACTTGGTGCTTGATTTACCAAGGTTCCAGTGACTATCATTCATGCTACAGATAACCAGAGAAAAGATTCCTTATAGAACCTACACTGCTTTCTTTATTGGTGTGTCCCTGGTTGTCACCTTATTGTAACAGGATCATTCTTTCTTCTGAGACAGATGACAGAGCACAAACATCCTCAAATAACATTGACTAACTCCCCTCAGAGTCCTTGACCAAGCCATTTATATCCCAAAGTACATTTTTAACAGTTTCAAAACAAAGAAATCCAGCATATGGCAATTAATTTGGATCTTAACGACTCTGTACTTGGGAAAGACAAATGATCAGCAAGCTGTTTCAAACCTCAACCTACAATTTGAGAGGAATAATTTATTATCCAAACAAAAATCCTTTAATTAATCAAAACTTAACATTAAAGTCAGAATCAAGATAGGCTACCAAGGCCATCTGTTGCCAGGTACACACACATTCTCCTCTTCTACTGACACAATACTTTGTCCTATGTAAGTTTGCAAACAGTTTTTTTTTAAAGTTAATTAAACTCAGTGTGTTGTTCATTAAACATATCTTAATGACTTTTAATCAAGAGAAGGCTGGAATAAAAAGCTATTAAACATTTCTGTGAAAGAGAAAGGCAGTGGATAATGAAGAATATAGCAAAAGAAATTATCAATTTATCAGGCAGAGAACGACAGAAAAGTGAAAGTTTGCCTTATTGGCAATAATAACAAAATACACCTAATCTGCTATGAAATCATGATCCAAGCTTCCATTATTTAACTTCTAAACAAACTGCTTTACTTATCAAGCAATTTTGAACACACAGAATACAAAAAAGTGTGGGAAAGAAAGGCTGAGTCATTTACAAGTGAACAAAAACTGAAAGTCCCAAAGCATGAGTCTATAAGTATATCCCTCGTTCAGTGGTTCAAAATCTATGAAGGGCACTAAAAAATTATAATCAATAACAAGGAAGAAGACAGAGAATGTCAAACAGTCAAAAGGGATTTTAAAAACTTGTATATGACTCTTTCCTGCAGGGAGCTATAGCTTATATATTTCTATTTCAGGAGCTTTTAAAAACATTGCTATAGTACAATTGAAGTTAATAAATAATTTCTTGGGAATACTGTTAAATTATGCCTACTTCCTCTAACTTAAGAAATTAATTAAGTGTGCATTGCATCTCATTTTATATAAATTTAAATTAAAAATAACTTGGGAACATCCAAAAAACATGTTTATAGAACAATTTTGTATACCAGTATGCTATGTTTGGGAAGCTTCCCTTTACTTTTCTGGTTCAAAGTTCATTTGGCCTAAAATTTTAAAATCATTCATGGTCAACTACAGATCAAACTTGATAGACTATATTTATAATAGACTCCATGTCAGGCCAGCTTGGAGATAATTTTAGGTTAAGGGTAGACCTGAGCTTTCTAGAAGTCCCTTCCATAAGTTGTGAAGTGTGATTAGTTTTGATGTTAAAATATAAGTGCCTAGGAGCTATGTTTTAGAAAGTGTTTTTCAAACACTGTTCATCATAACCCTAAAGTTTCATGAATGTAGGGATTCTAAAGCCATTTGTTTCAGCATCCTTTTCTTTCTTTTCCTTTTACCTTTCTTTTTCTCCTTTATTCTTTCTTTCCTCCTTCCTGCCTGTGTTCCTGCTTTTATTTCTTTATTTCTTTCCGATATTTTATATTTATTTAGACAAGTCGTTATTAGGTTTCCATTTCCACTTGAGGTAGACCAAACTTTGAGAACTACAACAGTGAGATAAAATTTAAAACCATATGTTTCAAATCACTGGAGAGCTATAAATGCATTAAGGAAGAGAGAAAATCCTGGAGAAAGAGAAAAAAAAAAGGACATGTAGAAAGAGGTCTACATTTACGTAAAAATATTAAGTAAAAATAAATGTCTATATTGTTCCAGTCACTGCTGTATGAGTACACCTGACACTTGCACCTGAACTTAATTCTAATGAGTAAAGCTATTCAGTGCTAGACTGGAGATTCCAACCTAGCCTTGCTAATTAAATTTCACTAATTTTTATGTCACTGTAGAAAACACTTAAACTTCAGACCCTTTAAGAAAGGGATTGAGGAGAAATATATGATCAAAAAAAAGTTAAGGAGCAACCCCATGAAATCTTGTTCAGTGTTCAGTCCTCTTCACTCTTCTGTGCTAGGAAATTGATCAGCTATTTGGGAAGCTTCAGGCCCATTTTCATTCTTTCAGATGAGATGACATAAATTTTTGAAGGCTCCATCATTATGCCAGTGGAGACAACGTTGAACTTGTGTTTCAGGAACTAGGCTGTAAGTGCTGGCTCTGTTCCACCTAGCTGTGTAACCTTGTCAAGTACTTTTAACCTGCATGAGACTCAATATTTGCAGCAATTTGAGGTATCATGTAAATGATTCTAACAATTACCACCATCTATCCATCATTGTATAGCTAGATTGAAATGGTAAATATTAATTTTTTTAATATTTGCAATTTATTTTAAAATGCTAACAAATGTATCTTATTAATGTTATTATGTCTGCTACATGTCAGCTAAAATTTGCTAAAATTCCATGGGCTATTTATGGGTTTCCCTGAAGGGCTAAGCATTTTTATACCTGTAGTCAGATCCCTGTGGGCTAGAGGACTCACTGAATTTAGTGCCCCTTAAAGTCTCCTTCATTCTGTTTTGAGAGGGTCTCAGGAAATCACTTCCATTTGCTCAGTAAGAAATACCCGACACTTCCTTTCCTGTCTCCCCAGCATGTTGACATGTAGCTACCTTTGTAACCAATGGCTCCTTAAAACAGGTGGACAGGTGAGCACAGCTGGAATTCACCAGTGACACCAGCTCTCTTCACAGGGTTGGGGACACTGTTATTGGCCCAGCTTTGCCCTGAGCTTGGTCCTATACCCAATAGTATCACTCATAGAAGGTATAACCCTTAGTGAGAATTTGTAGAGTATATGAGGTCCGTGGAATGGAAGTTCAAAAGAAAGACTAATTTGTGTCTATGCCCTGTTCTAAGCAGGATCCTGGTTTGACTTGATATGACTAGGGCAACTCAACTTTCTGTCCTCCACCCGCCCCTAAAACACACACATTCTCTGTCCCTGACATAACCTAAGCCAGCCATTTTCACAGTTCAGGACCTTAATCAATCAAACTTTGGTTGGAAAGAAGAAAATTTTTCTCCAGTCTCACCTCACTAAATTCTCTCTTTCTGACCCAGTCTTACCTTCTCAAGATGATTGAAGTTATGTTTCATTCTTTTTGGAAGAAGACTCCCCCTCACTTCCAGTTGTATGCTCTGCCTCGTTGGTATTAAAAAAATCCCCAAATCTTCCAGGAAGGGTACAATTCTGAGATCATTCATATTCATGCTAACCCAAGCTTGCTACAGCAGCCACAGTGATGACATTATTGGACTGTATGATAGCCATTCATAACTAGTGAAGAGCAGGAACCTGTGGGGATAAAATGGGCCTGAGAAGGTCCAGTTGAGGACAGGAGCTTTCAGGGATAAGATGCTTCCTGCAGGCAGCAGAAACTCAGAAGAGTGAGGGACTCCAGGAGGAGAGAGAGTGTGGATGAGTTTGTGAGTAGTAAAGGGGATTGAAGGGGTGCTGCAGGCAAACCTCCCAGCCTAGTCCTGACACTTAGTCAGTCCTGGCTCTGCAACATGCTCTGCCAGGAGGCTCCCAATCAAACACGTAGAGAGGGGGACAAAAAAGCAACTGAACAAATCATAGGAATAAAGTAGGATATCCTAGACACCCAAAGATTGTTTCACACGGATATGTCTATTTCCTAATGAGGATTTTCTTAAGGAGGGGGGGAGAGAAAGAGAGAAAATAACTCAAATTCTTAAAGCCAAAAACAGTCTACATTTATTAATTCCAATGTCATTATTTAACACATGAGGACACTGTGGCCCTTATAAGTAAGGTTTACAGAGATCATGTTACTAATCCAATGACAAAGTTATTTTAGAACCAAGATAAGAAGCGTATTATCAGTCATGCATTGCTTTGTTCTATTCTGTTTTCACCACCCCAACATGCTACACCAGATGTGCCTAATCTCTGTAGTTTACATGGGTCGCTGAGGGTGAAACATGAATGAGACAGACAGAAAGACTGACAGGGTGTGGAAACTTCTAACTCTTTAACCATCCTTCTTTTACATTGTGTATTTCACTTTGATTTTAAATCTCCAAGCCCTCCCTCCTCCCCTCCTCCTTTCCTCCTCTCCTCTTCCCGCCCTCCCTTCCTTCCCTTTTTCTTTCCTTCCTACTTTCTTGTTTTTCCCTTTCCTCTCTCCCGCTCCCTCTTCCTCTCTTGCTCTATCTTCTTTCTTTCTCTACTGGTTGTTTTTCTTTTTCTTTTCTTTTCCAACTTAGTCTTCTTTCCCATTAAAATGCGTGGTTGCTTTCTATATAATTTATGTATGACTATTACCTGGTTCACTTTCTGTTTATTTGTTCTGCCTTTTTTTCAGTAGCACCTGATTGAGGGGGGATATATTTAATTGAGACAATGCAATGAAAAGATATGTGTCTCTATAATTATGAAATTGAATGGAAATGATGTCTGTGGGCTGATCTATTACAAAAGAGCTAATCTTATTTACTAATGGAATAGTTTAATCCTCACATAAGATTATATAAAACATAAGAGATATAGCTTGTATTAATAAGACAAATGGAATTCTCTTTTCATGCTTTTTACATGTTCATTTTTCATTATCAATGTTTTCAAAAAATCTCATTAGCTAAATAGCTCTGTTTTCTTTTATTTGGTGAGCTCAAAATTCAATCACTGTAGAGTCTCTTGACATTTCTTATTAGAGATATTTCAGAGCTTCTTTTATTGCAATCTGGAAGGAAGGGAATGGTTGTTAGCTAAAGAAAATTTCTGGAGTTTCAGTTTGGTTGCTATAGAATCTATCAAAGCAAATATTTTGTTCTTTGTTAAATTGGTTTGGTAATCAGCAGCCACATTTTAGTTTCTCACTGAATCCACTGCACATGAAAAAGGATACTTGTTTCTAATGGATATAAGTAGAGATTTTAGCTGCAGGCAGACTCCCTTCCTTGCCAATTCACCCCACCTGTTATTGAAGTTGTAAGGAAGCAGTTAAAATTTTTAATTTAAGTATTCTTTCTTTTTAGTATATATTGAATTAAATGCATTTGTTCACAGCGGATTCATTCAAACTCTAGTCTTATTATTTATTCCTGAGTGATATGAGGCAGGTTCTTTAAACCTCAACTTCTTCATCTATATTTAGCTATAACAACACTTGTCCTCCAAGTAAGTTGTTTATAAGAGAAAAATAAAGTAAAGTATTTTGCCTCATGCTTATGTCAGAAAAAACACTTTAAAAATGTTGATTGTAATGATAATTATGATATAATCCATACTTTTCTAAAGACTACCATCCAGAAACATATATTTCTAGGTTTTCTTCTAACAAAATGTTTTCATCTTCATCATAGTGCTAAGAGTACAGATGCATGTTTCAATTGCTTTGTATTGATATTGAAGCACTCTTTCTGTTGCCTCAGACCTATAACGCCTTTAGACTCATAGAATTGGAAAGAAAGTTAGAAACTATCTGCTTCAGATAGTTGGCAGTTGCCCTTGCCTTTTTGCTATGCTCCCCCATATTTCTCATTTTTTAAAATTCGAAATGCTGATATGATGGCTGGTGCTCCAGCAGCAATATTTGACCATGAAGCAAGGCAAAAAGAAAAGCCACATGTTGAATATGGTGGAGGAAAAAGGTATCTTTTCTAATGGTGAAATATTATTAATATTTATTGTATCCGACAACACAATCCTCAGCATTAGGTGTACTACACATCAACTGCTTGAACATTTAATGTTTGTTAAATCCTGTTATAATAAAATGAATTAAATTCTCATTACATAAGTAGTTTGAAAATTGTTGTTTGGAGACATCAAAACATGAAACTAAGAGACATTGAGGAAAACGCTCTAAGAAAACTGAGATGAGATAAAACCTAGAATTACTATCTTGAAGCAAACAGAGATGTATGTAATAAAAAGTGAAGCGAGTGTAGAGAATTAGCAAAAGGCATGGTTTGTGCACATAAGAATATTTTAAATGAGGCGCCATCACACTAGGATTCTCATAAAGATATTTGCACAACATTGAAAATGTGCTACCATTTCATGGAGAAGTGTGCTATAAAATTATTTTCAAAGAAGGCTTTTGTAGTTTATAATTTATTCAACATTTAAAGGTACTTAATTGACTGAAAACATTATGTCCGTTTTTATATATCCACCCAGGAAAAGATTGTTGTTTCGAAAGACCATCTAGGGGCACTGGTCTGGCCACATCCTCAAATCTCGTGGTAATTCTCATTGTGTAAGTTCTGAACTGATAGATGAACATTATAACTGATTTCTCATTCTCATCACTCTGTGTCAAGAAAACAATCTCATTTTAAAAAATTAATCTCTGAATTTTTCTCAGCACCAGGTTTATTTGAATTTCAACTATGATTGTCTAAAAGCTGCAATGTCTTTAAAAAGATGACTAAGACTAAGATGTTAGACACTTTTGTCTGCAAGTGGGGTTGATGTTTTGGGGTGAGAACATTTTTCTATGCAGCTCATATCACACTAGTTAGACCACTATTCATTCTAGCATTTTATGTAAGGCTGGAAACTACCTTTGCACATGAAATCATAGCATATTACTTTTTAAATTTTTTCCATTAGATTGAGAGTTTGAAAGCCAATCTAGTGACTTATTCAATTTCTCCTGCTGTGGTTATTGAGTAGACGTATTTTTGCTTTGGAGCCTATGACAGAAGTAGGTGCTATGGGTATCAGAAATACACCATTAACAGTAGTGGAGGGCACACTGATTCACTTAGGGACCACTTGGAATTTACCTCTAATTGACTTGAACTCAGCCAAATCAAGAATTGTGCAGCCTGTGAGAGTCTGCAGATCGCAACAATGATTCTGCTCATCCCCCAGGTGTGTGCTCTCCCGGCCTGAGGACTCCCATTTTCACTGTCTCTGTTTTGCCCTGTGGGTAGAAAGCAAATTTTTAACTTGCTTTTATAAGAAATTTTCTTAAAAATATTCATATATTTTAGTAGAGTTTCATTAAAATTTGAGACCTTGTGTGGGAACGTAAGTTACGTGGTAGAGCGTACCAATTTACACAGCACCAGGAGCTACTTTCTCTTCACTTCCCATATTTTCTCCTCACTCCTTCCTTTCCCAAATTTCCCTCTGGATTAGTTTTCCAGGGCTGCCATAACAAATACCACCAACTGGGTGACTTAAAACAACAGAAATTTATTCTCTCGCATTTCTAGAGACTGGAAATTTAAAATTAAGGTGATGGAAGGACCACACTCCCTCCTGATTCTTTAAAGGAGGACTTTCCTTTTTCCACTTCTTTTAGCTTCTGGTAGTCCCAGGAGCACCATAGTTTGTGGCAGCATAACTCTAACTCCACCTCCACCAACATATGACTGTCTTCCCTCTCTGTCTGTCATTGTGTCTCTTCCCCTCTTCTTATAATGACACCAGTCATAATGAATTATTCTGTCATGATTTTGTTGTAACTTGATTACACACATCTGGAAAGACCCTATTTCTGAATAAGGTCACATTCCCAGGTATTGCGTGTTAAGACTTCAACAAATCTCTTTGGGGGACACGATTCAACCCACAAGTGCCTCTTTATATTATGTTGAGCCTGTAGAAAGTCCTGTCCTGGAGGAAAGCGAGAATGTGAGCCTCGCCCGTTTCTTTGAGTGCATTCAAACTTTTTTCCCCCATTCTGTACTTTAGGAAACACCTTTAACACTGTGCTTCAGTACAAATGCATGCGTGCACAGAAATGACACAAAAATTTCACAAGTCACCCTTAGGTGAGAGTTGCTCTCCTTTCACCTATTCTAGTCTAGTCTAGTCTATTTCCATACAAACATATTGTATTACCAAACTGATTTCAAAATTCACTAATGGGTCCCAGCAAACAGTTTTAAAAATAATTAACTTACGTACAAAAATCCCACAAGGCACATGGCAGAATAATTGTCCTGTAAGACAATTAAGATAAGAGATATTGTATCAGATATACAAAACAAAAGATTTTTGCCCCTTTAGTAACATGCATACTGGGGAAAAGAAGGTGTATTCAGAGCTCCAGCCCCATCACAAGAAGCAATCTTGCATGGCAGGGAATTAACTGAGTGGTATCTTTTGAGCCTCCTCATCTTCACTTGCCTGGAATTGTGAAATTCCCATGGATATTTTCCTTGAGAGGATTTAATTGTTCTTGGCTTTTGAGAGCACAGACTTTTAGTTCTTTTTCTGCTCTGATAGATTTTCATCATGTCTCAAACCGATTAACTTGATCATTTTTAACTCATCCATATTAATAGAACTTTTATTACATGTGAAGTCATTATAATTTGACATGGGCCACATGCTTTTTAAAAATTTCAATTTTCTAATATTCTTTCTGCAGGTAGAGGAGATGGGTCCCCTTTGGGGAATGTGTATTTTGGAAAAGTGCAAGAAGAATTTGTTTTGAGACATAATTGCATGTGTCTTCATGACCCATACTTGGCTACTTGTGTGCACAGGTGTGTGTGTATGTTATATACAATGCATAATTCTCTCTTATAACATGCATTATCTCTATTGTTTGTCTGTCTCTTTAGTTACTTGCATATATTAAACCCGTGCTTCCCAAGGTCTTATTAGCTGTGGGATACAAATAAGAGTCATGTTGACTTTAGTGAATAGCATACCTCTGATTCACATCTCATCTGCTGGTGCAGTTCCTCTACCCTTTTAAATCCTTCCAAGCATTCCGGGCATCTCCAGAGTGGCTTCAGCCACTGTGTGGCTTTGCCTGTAGGTTTTTTTTTTCCCCCTTTCTTGTTCTGATTTTATTTGGTGAAGACCTTTTCCTGAGAAGTCGCGAACTCTTTCCACCCCCCTGCCTGAGTCTTCCCAGCAAGCTGTCCCGGGGCGCTGGTGCCGAGCTCTTGTCCCTCTGTGTTCCAGGCTGGGATGCTGCTGATGCCCTGGGCCTCTGGGTACTCACTCCAGTGTGCCAGACAGGCTGTGCTTATGCCCGAGTGGGAGGGGTGGGATTTTCTTCCTGTTGGCACATGTACCCATGCATTTTTGACTTGTCTCCTAATGTTGGTAAAATATCTGCAAACATATTAATTTTCTTAGAGCAATTTTTCTCCATAATAGTAGACCTGTAGACCTTGGAATTCATATGAAAGATGGACATGATCCTGTAAAATATTGGGCCAAGATTTTCTCTGACACCTTCTCCCTTCAGGATATTTTTTAGCTTTTTACCCAAATTCTCCTTGTTCATTGTTTACTTATTCAAACAATTCTTTCTCATCTTTTTCACTAGTATGGCAGGTCAAGAAAAAATAAAGATACATTATATGTAAAATTGCAAGTAAATTAAAAAATAAATTAATAATAAATATTAATAAATTAATAAAATAAATTAAAAAATAATTTATATAATTATGCATTATACATTAAATTCTCAATGAAATGCATGGTATTAACTACAGACAAAAATTAAAAATGTTGAAAACATAAAATATCAAGTTAGTGATGAAGGAATTTGGGTATTTTTTTAAAAATCAACTAAAACTGAAAGCTAATATTCTCATCAGTTAATTTAACTAGTTGAATATTATACAATTTGGACAAGTTCTCAGACAAATCCTGACCTATTTTAAACAAAATTAAGTAATTCTACATGCTATTTTAGAAAAAATTGACATCATTTTAGTTTTTATTATTAAATACTGCATACATAATACCTTCTTTTGATATTGTGCAATCAGTACAAACAATGCATTTCATAGATTTTATAAAGTACATTTTGTCATTCTTTAAAGTCTTTAAAATTAGGGTGAACTTACAAGCACATCACATCAATTTTGATATAGTTGTTACCTCCTCTTTATGTGAAAATGTAGTCATTTGTCATCATTTCAGTTGATTTACATACCATTTCATACCAGGCATCTTGACTTTGATTATTTTTTCAATTGTCTTAAAAAAAATATTTCACTCTGGTTCAACACTGAAATTAAAATCCTATGTAGAAAGGCATGGAAACAGCAGTGAGATGTATATTTCATAATCTTGAAGGAAATGGCTCCTGTGGATCACCACCACCATCATAACCTGGGGAACTGGTGTAAGAAGTCTAGAGGAAAATCTTAGAGGCAATCTAAGACACACTTTTAAGAAAGGCTGTCTCACCAATACTCTTGAGGTAGTTTCTTCATTGCTAAATTAGGAATCTACAGTTGGAATTGCTATTTTTTGTCCAATATTCGTTTCTTAGGAATAAAGCACCAATCTTTAGCTGGGCCCATGGCTTCATGGAGTGAAAAATACATTTTGAAGCCTCCCTTCAAGGCAGGTCTAAAAGCATGTAACCAAGTTTTTTCCAATTAGATAAAAGTAGAAATGCTGTGTGCAACTTTCAGGTAGTGTTTTTAATGAGTAAGAATATCTCTTTTCCCTTTAATTTGCCATATTAGACCATCGGGTAGAAACTACATGTTCAGAATAGAGAAATAACACGACTCACGGTATTTGAGTCTCTAATAATTATGGTGCCATCAAACTATCCTTGGACTGCTTCTGCAGTATTCCACTTACCTGACAGTAAACTTAATTTCTATTATACTTAAGTCATTTGGGGGAGGCGGGAGGTACTGTCACTTGCAAAGCAATGTTAATCTTACCTCATATGGCACCAAAATGCATATGCTCTAGAGTTAAGTTTTGTGCACTATGAATATGAAATGAAAAAAAGATGTGACTTTCTTCATTGATTATAACTAAATTGATCTTACCCATCTTCAACTCCTCTAGTGGTAGATGTGGGTATTACAATATCTCTTCTGATTTAAAATGCATCTTTGAGTAGATATCAGGCTGTGTCTCCTTTCCCAAGAGGTTCTTCTTTCTCTGCCTTTTTCATACATTCTGTCTGAGGGAAGCTCAGTTTTCCTCACACAATTGTGTGGGTCTTTGCCAAACCCCATGAGATAGATGTCATTCCACCTGGGCACTAGTTGGAATAATTAAGACCTTGGGATTATGAAAGACAAAAATACTTTCTTTTAATATCTCAAAAATATTATATTATCTGTAATATACTTACAATATTATTCAATGTAAATTATCACTGTTATGGCAACATATAATTGAGGCATCCAGACAGGCATTGAGTTAACTTACCATGACCAATTGAAGAAACTGCTAGAAAAATACCTTGGAGACATAAATTTGCTTAAGCAACATAGAAAAAAAATAGTCAAGTTTCTTAGTTGTTTTCAATTTGTTCCTCCTCTAAAACAGACAGGTGCCCTTTCCTGTAAGCCTTTTTGATGTTGCAAACTGCTTTATATATACAGAATGGAAAACAGACTGGAGACTCTATTGAGCTTCCCATGGATGTAAATGCTTTGATATGAAAGGACATCCTTGATATTTTTCTAGCAAGAGGAATGTAAACTTCTTGCAGGACATTAAAGATCTCAGGAGTTGTGATTCATAGCCCTTTTCATTCAGCTTGTAAAATGCTAGTATGACTTCAAATTAATGCTTGTTAACATCTTGTAATATGGATTCATGGTCATTCAATTTTAACCCAAACTTAAATCTAATTGACCCTCAGTGGAGCTTTATTCAAAACAATGTACTGATTTTAATAACAGATTTGCAGATTCAGCAGAGGAAAATGCACATAGGCATTTTAAGACATGCTTCTGAAAAAAATCAATGTACAACGTGCATAATGTTGGGTTTTAGTTGTACAAATCAGTAAGTTCTGGATGTACATGGCTTTGTGACTCTTTTATTTATCCTTAGGAAGAACATAACATACTCTATTTTTTCACATCTATATGAGATGTGAAAAATGCTCACATTAATTTAAAATTCCATTACTTATGTTACTTATGTAATCCCTGGAGTATTTTTTAAAATGTGAATGCAACGTCATGAAAATAAATCTGATCTTAGAGTCAGAAAAACTTGTTTTCAAGCACAGTTCTGACATAGCTCTGCCACTACTATCTCTAACTTAAAGGAGTCACATACAACTGCAATATCATAAATATGTTATTTTACTTTCTTAATTAATGTATTATTAATCAATTTTTGAATGAATAATGCATATCCATTGTACTAAAGTCAAAAGGCAGAGACAATTACAAAGCAAAACATCAAACTACTTTCAGTCTGTTGATCAGCTAATTCTCTTCCTCAGAGAAAACCATGGTTAGGACTTTCTTGTGTATTTCTGTAGAGACATTTTATATGCATAAAGCATAGGTATGAAACTAAATTATTATCTATTGTAATATGTAAAGATGATGGCTTACTAAGCATTATTTCATAATTTGATTTTTTTGCTTAAATGATCTCAGAGATTCTTTTTCAACATTCACATTAACTAGAACCCTAACCCTGATGTTAATTCAATTTTAATGTATGGAGTTACCATAATTTATTTAATCCATTCCTTACTAACAGGCACTTAGGTTATGTGTAATTTTTCCCTATATTAAGCAATATTCTAATAAATAGTCTTATGTATACTCTTTAAGGTTCACTAATATCATATTTGGAGCATGAATTCCTAAAAATTGAACCTCAAGTATAAGCACATTCATTAATTTAATGTCTATGGCTAATACTCGTTCACAGAATTTGTACCAACTTGTACTCCCATCAACAATGTTTGAAAGTGTCAGACCTCCCCATCTCACCAAAACACTGTGGCATAAAATTAGTTGATTGGAGATATATACATATATATATAAATGATATCTTTTGACTATCATGCACATTACCTTATAACAAGTAAGTTTGGTCATTGTTTTCTATGTTTAAAAGCTATTTGGATTACTCTTTTTTTTTCTTTTGTGGAATGGGTTCACCCTATGTTGCTCAGGCTGAACTCAAACCGTTGCACTGAAGTGATTTCCCCTACCCCAGTATCCCAAGTAGCGTGGACTGCAGGTGTGTGCCACAGTGCCCAGCTGAATTACTCTTTTTTATTGAGATAACTTTTCATATGAAATATTCTATTAGGCTATTGATTTTTTATTTCCCATTTTTTATGGGATTTTTTATATATTATAGATATTAGACCTTGTGTTGAAAATGTTTTTCCCAGTTTTTCATTTACTTTTTAACTTTGCATCTAGTGACTTTTTAAAAATTCAGGTTTCTTTATGTAATCACAGCCATCAATTATTGATTTATTGTGTTTAGGTAGCATGTCCAAAATTTGAGGCCTTCTCCATTCTAGAAATATTTTTATTAATATCATTTTTACATTGAAATCTCAGTGCTATGTAGAATTTACATTGGTATAAAAAGAAGATAGGAAACTCACTTTTTTGTTTTTCTATATAACTATCCAACTGTCCCAAATTATTTATTACAATACCTTGGGTCTCTCTCAGATGTGCAATGTTACTTTCCCATCTGAGGGGAATTCATAAACATATTTCACTGAGTAAAACTCTGGTAAATATACCCTGAAGTTGAATTGTTGCACTTTTTGTCAAAGATTTGGTTCAGGACAAATTCATTTTTTTTATAATATGCCATTTTCCCCCGTACCCCAGAAAAAAAATATAAACACACAATGCAAATGTAAACAATTTATAGAGCACAGGATATATTCTATAGTAGTCAGAGTTCTTATTTGCATGCAATAGAATGCAGTCCAGCTAGTTTATGCAGAAAAACCTACCTACAAAGAAGACTGTGAATGATAAGTTTCTGTCTTCCTTGGGAATGTAGAAAATTACTAAAATGTAAAGGAAGTGTCTAACAACATCACAAATATACACTCTATATCTCTTAGTTAACTTGATCCTCACCACAATCCTGTGAAATAGGAGTTATTATAATATTGTCTCCATTTTACAAATGAGGAAATGAGAGCCCAGAGAGGAAGTAAAATTCACCATCTATGTCATCCTTTGTACCAGACACTCCACATGTTTTCCCATTTAATCCTCACTAATCAATGAGTAAGTTAATTATCCTCGTGTTATAGATAATTTAATTGTATCTTACAGTGGTTATGCAAATTGCTTATTGTCACAATGCTAGTAGATTATAGAATGAAGATTAAAATCTATGTCACTTGACTAGAGCCAGTACTCTTTCCAATGCACTAGATTTCTTTAATGAAAACACAGGATTGTAAACCACAGAGGTAAGTTATCTCAATGTCAGCTCATCTATGAAAAACTGCATTCACATCTCTTAAAAATTATCAATTTAAATTCTAAAATATGAATCCAAAAGTGCTTGTATATGTTGGGTAATCAATGGGAAATGAAGTTTATGTGTATTTAATGTTATTGCTATTTATAAAATATTAAACAATTGCAATATTAAAACAATATTATCTTGAATTGATGTTTTCATTCTGGTGCTATGATTTGAATGTGTCACTTCCTAAATTCAGGTGTTGCCTAAGTGATAGTGTTAGGAGGTGGGGCTTTTAAGAGGTGATTAGGTCATGAGGGTTCTTTCCCCCTTAATATGATTAGGTCCCCTTATGAAAGGGCTTTACTTGAGGAAGGGAGTTTTTTCTTTATTGCCCTCTGCCTTCTGCCATGTGAGGATGCAGTATTCAAGGTGCCATCTTGGAAGCAAGGACTGGACCCTTTCTAGACAACAAAACTGTGGGTTTGAAAAGACTTGAAGAGGCTTTTGGACTTCCCAGCCTCCAGAACTGTGAGAAAATATATTTCTGTGTTTCATAAAATAACCAGTCTCAGGTATTCTGTTATAGCAGCACAAAATAAACTAAGATATCTAGTATAGAGATCCCTCTTTAGAAGTCAACAATCTGGGAATTGGCTATATTGAATCAGACACTTAATTGTCCAAATATTTTGCATTGTGAAGACAATATATGAATACTAACTATACTGTAAGTTACATCATGTTGAGGTTTTCATGATGTAGCACACCCATGGTGTAAATTAGAATAATACTTCAGTGTATAGGGGAGAAGTTCAAATTAAGTTAGATAGGAATGTTTCTAAACTCTATACCAGGACATTCTGATGTGACTTCTAGATTGAGAATCACTTTGTAAAGTTTTCTAAAATGCTTGTGTGGCTTTTTCTAGGCAAATTCAATTTATGAGCTTGAAATGTTCTTAGAAACATAAAGCTTCATTAATGACAACTGACTGGCAGGCTAATTTGTTAATATCTCTTATTAAAATATACTAAATATAATCAATTTGATTACATATGACATTTAAAGAAGACTTTCTCAGGATCTGCCTCTAAGTCTGCTATTAATTTTGAATAGTTTTGTACACTAGTATCTAGAAATCTAGCAATAAGGCCTTTGGATTATTTTTTTTTAAATCAGTAACAAATACTTATTTATTACATCATTAAATGACAAGATCTAATGGTGGGTCTAATGATACTGCATTTTTTAATTAAACAATTTTTAGAGCATTTTTATGTTTACCAAAAATTGAGCAAAAAGTACAGAGTGGATTCTATTTTTAATTGGTATAATAATTTTGTCACCTTCCTGATTCTACTTCTCATTGAGCATTGCATTCTTCTATATGCTTTAACCAATATTGGACATAAATGTGCAGCACTAAACCAAAAAATGGTTGTATCTTATCATCTTATCTCAGGTCCTTATTCGTTCTTACCATGGTCAGCATCACTGTCATTATTGTTATCACCAACATCATTCTCAGATTCTCTTCATCCTTTATTATTTCTTCAGAAGTCTGATGGAAATTCTGAGCTTGGTTTTTTCACCTCTTACTCTGTAAAATAATAAGCTAGTCAGATACTCTATTTGTATTAAATTTTCTAAAAGGTTTGTTTAGCTTTTCCTAGGCAAATTCAGTTCATGATCTGGAAATGTTCCTAGAAGCATAAAGCTTCATTAATGCCAACTGACTACTCAGATACCCTACTGTTGCTCACAGTAACTATCTTGATGACTCAAAGAAGTGATATTACAATAAAATGAAGGATTTACCTAATAAAAAATAAAAAAGCTAATCTTAGTAAATTGAAACTTTATTTATTTATTTTAATATTGATTCAGGTGTATAAAGGTACACCAGGGAACTGATCGAACATATGACGTAGCTACAGCTGTTTGAGTACTGCTACCGAAAACCACCAGCACACTGAGCTGTTCCTTCTTAAGTCTCCATGTAATCAACCAGTCAGATAGATTTAACAAACAGACACTAACGGACTGACTAAACAGCAGCCTCTGAAGGAAAAATTCATAATTATTTTTCTGATTGTCAAAAACAGAAAATAAAAAATCCCAGGATACACTATAAAAGGAGGTCATTAACTGATTTATAATCCCTGTTATTATACAATGGCTTTGTTATAAGAAATTGTTTTCTATTATTGTCTTAAGATGTTGAACTTATACTTGGCTTCAAATTATCAAGTGTATGTGAATGCAGATCTAGAATTAATCTATTTTTAACAGACATCACTGAATTGATGGGCCACTAATTAAAAAGAGTTAATTTTGTACAGAGTTTCTCATAACAGAAGGGAACAATGGAAGGCTAAGAAGCTAAGCTGAATAAGGAAGGACACAATCTTACCTCACTCCAAAAGTTCAAACGCAGTAAGGACTGGGCCATGAAATTAAACTAGAGGAATGAACACACATTCCTAATAGACACACTGGTCAATAAGTGGAAGCAAAGCTTGATAAAAAATGAACAAGTATGACTGAAGCAGGAGTGTCTAAAAGGTCACAAAGTTTGGTCCAAAGATAAAGTCACATGCACAAACTTGAGGCACTATACTAGAACTTTGTCACTAGTATTCTATTAACTTTTGTCTTACACACAGATTAATCAATTAAAAAATATTTTTCAAGTGCTTATGTATAAAGTACCCTGCTTTAAGTAATATTGGAGAATATTTTAAATATATATTGGGCATAGACACTGACATCAAAAAGTTTTGATTCTAGCTAGGGAAAAATCTAACATAGGTAAAAATGACTGAATTAATCTTTTCTACAATATCAGTCTATTGCAATATTTCTAAAATATCATTGCACAATTTCTACCTACCTACCACCAGAGATAGAGAATTCACTAATTCTTGAATTTTTAAGACAATATATTCCACTTTGATAATCCTAATGCTTAGAAAGTTCTACTCTCTGAGTCAAGCTATGTCTCCATAATTTTTATTTATTAATCTTTTATGTGATTCCCATTTATTTCATTTTATCTACTTAATCCTCTTCTTCAAGACAATATTTAAAATAGGTGAGGATGTCCACCAGGCATCTTCTAGGTCTTTCCTTTACTTCAAATGTTCCTTTCAGTTGACCTTTTCTAATATGACATGATTGCAGGGCCTCTTACAACCAAATATTTTTCTCTCAGCTGAACTCTCATTCTATTTAAATGTTCCATTTAAAGTGGAATGTTATATTTTATTTAAATATTCCATTTAAAATGAGTTTTCTGAATACAGTAATGCTGATGCCAAAAATAATGGTTTGTTGTTCTCTTCAATTTACTACTTCTCAAGCCAAAGATAAAATTCCCTGGTTTATCAACTTTATCAACATATTTATGTGCATTAATATTTTTTATTTTTAAGATTTTATAGATTCAGGGGGTACAAGTGCAGTTTTGTTAACTAGATATAGTGCGTAGGGGAGAAGTCTGGGATTTTAGTGTAACCATCAATCAAATTGTGTACCCTGTACCCATTAAGGAATTTTTCATCTGATATGCTCATCCCACTCTCCCACCCTTTCACCCTTCTGAGTCTCCAGTGTCTGTTATTCCACCCTCTATGTCCATGTGTACACATTATTTAACTCCCATTTATAAGTGAACACATGTAGCATTCTACTTTCTGGTTTTGAGTGATTTCACTTAAGACAATGGCCTCTCATTCCATCCATTTTACTGCAAAAGACATGACTTCATTCTTTTTTATGGCTGAGTAGTATTCCACACTATATGGAATGCTACATAGTATGTGATATAGTGTGTATGTGTGTGTTTGTATACACATATTCCATATTTTTTTATACAATCATCACTTAGGGCACTTAGATTGATTCCATATCCTTGCTATTGTGAACGGTGCTGTAATAAACACACAAGTGCAGGTGTCTCTCTGATATAATGATTTCTTTTCCTTTGGGTAGATAGCCAGTAGTGAGATTGCTGGATCAAATGGTACTTCTCTTTTTAGTTTTTTAAGAAATCTCCATACTGGTTTCCATAGTTGTTGCATTAATTTACATTCCCACCAACAGGATATTAGTGTTCCCTTTTCTCCACATCTTTGCCTATTGTGTTAAACAAAATTTTATAGTTATTCTTGTCTATGATAGAGTTAACCTGTGGAGTTTTGATTAAACAGGGAAAATGTTTGTTTAGAACTTACCTTTTATATCATCTTTTGTTAATCACGGCATGAGAGAAAAATTGTGTGGTTTTTAAAATTTATGTGTTTGTTTTTTTAACATGAATAAGGGTGCACAATCAACTGTCTTCTGGTGCCATGATTAAATGTCCTTTCTTCCTTGTAGATATTACTTCAAGTGTATTGAGAAGCCCCCCAAAATAAACATATTACCAACACCACAGATAGATAATCTCAAAGCAATGGATTCTAGAAATAGAACCAATGGATGATAAGACAAAAGAGAAAGAAGGCATTTGGAATTGATCCACCAATACCACACAATATGGACACACTTCCTGCCTTTATCTATAACCCCTAAAAATGACCCTACTGTTTATAATTCCACCAAAGGTTCTTATTATACACTTTGCCAATCCATAGTTTTTGTACTTATTGGATAATTACTTGCAAGTTAGCTTTTTGATATATTGAGAGATGGTAAGCTAGGAATAAGACTTGAGTATCTTATTCTAGAAGCTTGAAGAAGAATGGTCAAGTAGCAGGAAGAAGAGCTTAAGATATTCCATACCTATATCATATAATAGTTTTCCTAATGGGCAACTTTGACATCCTTAATTAAAACTAGAACATAAACCATTTTTATTAGTAGTACTATAAAATTTAAATCACTCTCCCGGATACTATCTCTTCACTTGAAATGATTTTTGAACACCTGTTATAGGAAGTCTACTCTGCACCTATCCTTCTGAGAAAGGTTTCATATTTTGTACCATGAACAAGTCATCATGTTTTGTACCATGTAACTTTGCCCTGCTGACCAGAACTAACTGGACCACCACCCATGGGCTGCCAGGGACTGGGTGGTAGTTCAGAATGAGAACTCTCTGGCAGACTTGTGTTACCTGCAGAATGATGACATCTCATGTAAGTCTGATATGCTCCAGGGAGTTGTCAGAATCAAAACTCAAGAGAGACTGAAGGGTTTAGAAATTAACAAATATCTGCTTTTGAGGACATAATTATTAATAGAGTCGCTGTCAAAACTTGAGACTCATTTAATGCTAATAAAGCCATTGATGTACCCTGATTTACTGTCTATTTTTCTCTGAAGTCTATTTGCATCACTCCTGCACTCTTTCTCGGTCTCCCCATGTACCTCTAAACCCCATTTTCTGAAGCACTTTGAATGTGCTCCTATACTTTGCCAGGAAAATGGGTCTAACTAACATGGTCTTCAGGGGGCGAAGGTCAGAAAGCAATAGAATCATATTGATCCATTGACAACACTTCACCTTGAACACACAGAACCTAATAATTAGCATTGTTGACACTCAAGTACCCTATAGAGCAAACAAACTTACATGTTTCACGATTGCTTTTAGTTCTTTGCTACTGATTTTGATTCCATGTAGACTGAAGTGGAGACATGGAGATAAGAATGTTTGAGAAGCTCTGTTTGGGAATTAAGTAAGGCCCACTCATTACATTGAAGCCAGAATAACATAATTGAGTATAAAACACCTGCCAATAGCTTGCATACATCACAAATGGTAGGAATCAGAGCCATGAAAAGATTCATCCAAGTCAGTTCAGACCCATGTAAACAGATCTAAGTGCACAGTTCTGTGCAATTTGACCTTTAAAAGATGAGATTTTATTTTTGTCTTTTTCACAATGGGCTTGCATTTTTATATAATAATATCCTGATATAATAAGGGAGACTATTATATAATTATTATATGACAGATAAAATGTTATTTAAAGATATATTTAATAGTGTACTATTTTTTTCTCCCTGTCCCAGGCAAATAAAAATAGGTAAAAGATGTTGGTGTAAATATAAGTTATAATAATGTATGGTAATCCTTTCTAATCAGATATTTCTCAGTGATGCTAAGAAATAATGAGCTTTGACTTTGTTCCCATGACCAATGTGTATGGGATCAAACAAATGCCCAATTCAAACGAAGGAAGGAAGGAAGAAAAAAAGTACAAAAAGTTGGAAAGAATGAAGGCAAAATCTTGCATTCTTAACTAAATTATTTGGTTGGTGGAATCATGATGAGTTTAAAATGGTCAAAATTTTAAATCTGGTATCTGAGTATAGGCACTGCTCTTCTTGATGAAGATATAAGAAATATGAGCCAGAGGAAACGTACAGAAGATACAACCAGCTTGCCAGGGTACTGAACCTTTTCTGCTGCTCATGACTGGGATGTTTTAGGGACATCAATTGATTTCTAATTTAAATGGGCTAAGCTAGATAGATAGATATAGATAGATAGAGAAATAGAAAGATAAAGAGACAGGATGGACAGATAGGTAAATAGATCAATAAATTGAGATTTGTAAATTGTATCTACTACCATACAGAAATTAATAAAAATATGAGATATTTACTTTTTTATTTTTTAAATTTATTTATTTTTTGAATTGACAGATAAAATTGTATGTATTTATAGTGTACAAAATAATGTTTAAAAGTATACTTATATTGTGGAGTGTCTAAATCCAGCTAATTAACAAATATATTAGCTCATAAACTTATTATTTTTGTGCTGAGAACACTTAATATCCATTCTCATTGCATTTTTCAAGGATACGCTGTATCTTCATTAATTATAGTCACCTTGCTGTGCAATAGATCTCTTGAGCTTATTCCGCCTACATAACTGTAATATTGTATCCTTTGACCAATAAGATGTCTATTTTTAAAATTCCTTGAAAAGGTAAAAGGCAGGGTAATATTTTTGCTTTTGTAGACAGAATTTTGGATGTTAGAATTAATTTCATTTGGCTACTGAGCTAGCAGATTTACCAAATAGGAAAATAAATAGACCTTAAGTGCCAAGGTTTACATCAGTGGAGCATAGATGACTGTATCAAGAAGCTTCACACACAATTTGAACTCCAAATCAATTCATTAATATTAACTGCAAACTAAAGGCCATAAGCCCTGGAACTAGTGATAAGGCAAACTGGCATATAAGCCAGGAGGGCTGAATAACAAATAGATCAGGGTTGGAGACAGAGAAAACCATAAAGCCCATGTCACTGGGCACAGAGACAGCTGGCTTAATGCTGGAAATCAGGATGAACAGGCACACAGCCAAAAGTTCATGCCAGAACTAGGGAACAGACACCTGCCTTTGCCCAGAAGTTAAGTTACATGACGCAAAATAAATATTTATTGACTACCTGACTGAATGAGCTAATGTTGACAAAGAATTATCCGGCTGAGCCAACCAGTGCAATAAAAGGCTTCCGCTTTGAAAATGAGGCTGAAATAATATTTTAAGTTATCTAATTTCATGAAAGAAGATAGTCAACTCAATAATAAACAAATGATAATACTACCATTAATAATAACAGTAGTAATGATTCATTGCTGCTATTTATGGAACACTGTTGTATAACAGACACTACATATGTTATCAGATATTATCCTTATCAAAACTCTCCAAAATAGGTGTTATTATTATGGCCCCACGTCTTCGGTTCTACAGAGATTTATAAATCTTCCCAAAGTCATCAGGCTACAAAACAGCAGGGCCAGAACTGGATCTGGATGTGGCTACTCTTTAAACATAAGCTCTTAAGACTCTTAAGTAACTAGTGTGACTTTCATTAACATATATTTATTGAATAGTTGTCATGTTTCAGTCAATCCCTAATGCTTGGCAAGAAATAAGGAGATAAGGCACAATATCTTCTTCAAAGGAGCTAATAATCTAATATAGTCTAAGAAGGAATGATGCAAGTGTAATGCAACTTTTAGGGGAATCAGAATGATCCTATCTAAAGGATAATACTTTATGAGTTAAAATCTAATGGTTTCGGGTTTTGTTTGTGGTTTTTGCCTTTTCTTCTTTTCTTTTTTCAAGGGGGGCAATTTTAGACTCATAACGAGCCATAGTCCCTTCTTATTCACAGTTTTGCATTCCGTGGTTTTAGTTATGGGTGATCAACCATGGTCTGCAATTAAATGGAAAATTCCAGAAATCAACAACTCATGGTTTAAGTTACATGTCACTTTGAGTAGCATAATAAAATCTCACACCATCCCACTGCCTCCCGTCTGGGACATGAATCATTCCTTTGCCCAGTACATCCACAGTGTATACACTACCCACCTGTTAGGCACCTATTAATAGAAGTTGTCTCAGTTATCAGATCAACAGATCACAAGACGAGCAAGTACGTACAAGCTATTTTGAGAGCAAGAGAGACAGACCACATCTACACAACTTTTATTTACTGTTTATTGGTTATAATTGTTCTATTTTATTATTAGCTATCATTGTAAATCTCTCTTACTGTGCCTAATTTATAAATTGAAATTTATAATAGGCATATATGTAAAGTATTACAAAAACATAGTACATCAACATCAAATTGGTATTAACTGATCAATACTTATGTCACACATGGCAATAATATTCACCAGGGGGCGGGCAGGTGGGAGGGGGTGGAAGGGTTGAGAAAACTCTCACTGAATGGGTGCAGGGTGCACTGTTTGGGGGATGTCCATGATTGTAGCTCTGATACGGGCAGTGCATGGGCAATATATATAACCAGAGTGTGTACCCCCATAATATTCTGAAATAAAAGGAAAAAAAAACATAATACATATAGGGTACTATACTATCTGTGGTTTGAGGCATCCACTGGGAGCCCTGGAATGTATCCCCCATAGATAATGGGGGGACTACTCTACTTGTACATACTTTTATATCCTGCTTTTCTCTTGAGGAGATTTTATAAGCATTTTAAAACTGAGATATAATTCACATACTATAAAATTCACTTTTTAAAATGTACAATTCAGTGGTTTGTAGTATATTACAAAGTTGTGAAACCAGTATCACTCTCTAATTCCAGAACATTGTATCACTCTGTCAATCCCCTAATGTTAAAGTTTGATGATGAATTTTATTACATATCAATTTTTTAAAGCAGTGAAACCCTTTTAAAAATAATTCTTTCATAGAAATTTAAAATAAAAGATATTAATATATTCAAGCAGAATTTTTAATGTGCATTGTAAACACCCTGTAAAAAGGACTAAAATGTTCTGGATGCGTGGGTGGATGGGAACAATAGAGGTATGGGAAGTTCCTGAAAAGGAAAGGGCTCAAAATATTTTACTGTACAAGTGAAACATACAGAAATATTCTTACATGCTGATATAGGTTGAATTGTTCCCCCAAAAACTAGTGTGTTGAGGTTCTAACTCCTAGTACTGCAGAATGTGACCTTTTTGAAAATAAAGTTGTGGCTATAACTAGTTAAGATGAGGTATAGATGGTGGGCCCTAATCCAATATGACTAGTGTCCTTATAAAATGGGAAAGTTTGGACACATAGACATGCACACAGTGAGAAGGCCAGGTGAAGATGAAGTAGAAGGAAGGTCACATTTCTACAAGCCAAGGAATGGCAAAGATTGCCAGCAAACCAGCAGAAGCTAGCCAAGAGGTATGGAAGAGATCGTCTTTCACAATTCTCGCAAAGAACCAACCCTGCCAATACTTTGATCTTGGATTTTAGCATCCACAACTGTAAGACAATATATTTTTGTTTTGTTTTGTTTAAGCCACCCAGTTTTTGGTAATTTGTTAAGGCAGAACTAGCAAACCAGTATGTACCCCCAACATCCATAATGAGATTTAGGGTTTTTGGTAGCACTTATTCAAAGTTCCCGTGAAAGTTGCTAGTGTTCCAAAAAAGTTCTCATTCCTTGGAAGAAAAGATCTATCAGGGCCAGTTCCAGTGATCATCATGCCTAATGTCATAGGAATATTTCTCATTCATTTCACAACTCTTCAGTCTGTATCTATCACTGATAAATAAGCTGTGCTGTTAATAATTTTTAAAAAAATGAGAAAGGAGTTTAGAAGGAGAGAATTAGATTTGTAGAGAACAAATATCAATGCTTCTGTAAATTTGGCATGTGTTATTGCCAAGCTAGTGGCTTGTCCTTGTGACTTTCCTACTCATAATGAAAAAAAAAAAAAACCTGCACAAAACAGCACATATATGGGAGGAAATCCCACCTGCAGAATATAGTATGTTCCCTGTTCCTTACTTCTTAATAGAGAAAACTCTCTTTTCCTTTAAGCTATTCACTGAGAGTTTTTCTGACTGCACCGAGAATATACAGATATTCCTTGACTTATAGTGGGGTGATGTCCCAGTAAACCCACCATAAGTTGAAAATATGTCTAAAATGGATTTAATACACCTAACCTACTGAACATCATAGCTTAGCCTAGCATACATTAAACATGCTCAGAACATGTAATTATCTCACAGTTGGATGAAATCATCTAACAAAAGCCTATTTTATAATAGAATGTTGAATATCTCATGTAATTTATTGAATAATGTACTGCAAGTGAAAAACAGAATGGTTGTATGAGTACTTGAAGTACAGTTTCTACTGAATTTGTATCACTTTTGCACTACCAAAAAGTTGAAAAATTTTCAGTCAAATCACCATAAGTTGGGGACTGTCTATATATTAAAGGGTTTACAAACATTGCTTGTAAAACTATAGCAAATAAAAAGTGTGAGTTTTCAATTATTTAACAACTTGTCTTTGCAATTACTATATAAGTATTGCTGCTAAGCCATGGAAACCTTTGTAAATGGTGAAATTCAATGAAGATACATTGACAAGACTTAGCCACCTGTAAACATTGTTATATAATGAGAAATGGATATAAAATACCAGTAGTAAATGTGAAAATTCTTTGTTAATATCATCCTTTACCTTTCTACATTCATTCCAGCTATTGTTTCATAAGAGAGGTTGGCAAACTATTCTACAAATGACAAAGTTGTTTAAAAAAATAGATTCCCTGAAGTACGTGGATTGGTTACTAAGATCATTCTCTCTCTTCTTGGTGTACATTTATGTAAATGTAAAGAACCAAATAAAAGTATATGTATGTATGTAAATACATAGCAATCCATTGTAAAGAATCTTCTATGCCCAGATGGATTATTGTACAGCAACTTTTTCTAGGGTGGCAAATAGAAGGGAGATTTATATTGAAGAAAAACTTCCACTCTACAAGGTGTTTCAATTTTGTGTGAACTGTTCACAATGAGATGTTTTCTTGGATTATTTGTATAAATATTTACAATCATTTATGGTTAGAAAAATACACAGGAAATTTATTATATATATTTTAGGATAGGGAAGCTCCTTCTGAAATATGACATAAAAGAAAAAAGAAAATGGCTATATATTTATTTCTTTGAAATGGAAGTTTTCTGTATGTCAAAAACAATTTAAGCAATGTTAAAGATAAATAATCTGAGAGAATGTTTGCACCATATTTTCTAAACCAAAGATTGGCCTCCATAGTAACAAATCACTTAAATATTAATAAGAAAGTACAATACCCCAAAACGATCACATGAAAAAGCTCTCTAAAAGGTAATTCACAAAAGTATAAATACAAAAACTAACCTGCAAGACAATGCTGAACCACACTAGTAATCAAAGAAACACACTTAAAAGCAATGTTACTATGTTTTCCCTAAATAGATTGGCAAAGACTTAAAGTAATAACAGTCCCCAGTGTTGTCATGTGGGAAGGAAATTGGCATGAGCTCAAACTGCTATAGGTATAAGAAGTTGGTTAAAAAAATAAAAAGTAACAGTATCTGGAGGCCAACTTGACAGTGTGTTTTAGATATTTAAACCTATGTTTATATTTTGACATAGCAATTCCACTTCTAGGAGTCAGTGTTAAGGATATAAGTGCATCTGTACAGAGATTAATATGTTTGTCTGCCCATAATATTGTGTTTAAAAAGGAAAAATTTAAAACATGAATAGTCAATAATTTGAAACTTAAATAAATACAATGGAATGCTGTGGAAATATTAATATTACACTGTATTTACTTTCATAGAAACAAGTAGCCTTACATTTTAGTAATCAGTTTACAAAAACAATATATATCCTGATTATATTTTTGTATAAAATTCTATGCATAAACAGGGTAAATAACAATATTTTACAGATGATTATCTTGAGGTAGTTTATAGGTAATTTTATTTTCTTCTATTTTCTTACTTTTTAATAAACATTGACTACATACACAATAAAATGTGCTTGTTAAAAATAACTTTTTATTAACTCAACTCATAAATCACTTACAATGCACACAGATAGATTATAGCTGTATTTGGTTTTTTTTTTATCTTCAGCAAAAAATACGAATAGAAATCAATCTTGTCAACCTAAATAACAAGCAGAAGAGGCTTTCTAAAAGAAAATGAGATTTTCTTGGAAATAAGACATTGCAAGTGAGGATACACGTGCCATAGTAAACAATGTGTGTATTCAAGGAGTTAAAGGAGGACAAAAATTTTTTTGTAAATATTTATTTATTTAGAGATGGGGTCTGCCTCTGTCACCTAGGCTGGAGGGTAGTGATGCGATCATAGCTCAGTGCAGCCTCGATCTTCTGGGCTCAAGGGATCCTCCTGTCTGGCCTCCCCCGTAGCTGGAACTATAGGCACATGCTAGAAGACAAACATTTTTAAAGGAAAAATGAGAAGGATTACCCAATTGTCCTGCAATAACTATCCTTGGCTACTAGGATCAATAACAAGGGTGATGACAGTCTGAGGTTGGATGGGCAGTTGCTGGGCAGATGTCCTCAAAAAAATATTTTTTGTTTAAGATTTGTAACGGCCTTTGTACAAGATTGTGTTTTTTGCATAGTCTTCTGTGATAATTTTTGTTATCAGACATTTATGCATGAGAAGCTTCTTTTCATAGCCTTCCCCAGCTCTACTTGTCAGGGTTTTTGTTCTTGTTTTTAGCACAAGTGACTTCATTTTGATTCTGACAACTTTCACAGTCTTTTACTATTCCAGTTGCAGTTCTTTTTGAGTTCAGCTGAAGTTTAAAAGTCATTTAATCTCCAATTTTGACAGGATTTAGTGAGTGGCCAATTTAACATGGATTGACATCAAAATGTCAGCATTAGAAATTTAATCCAAAAGGGATTTTTTTTCCAGAGAGGGTGAAATGAGATAACCTGAGGGGGTGAGAATAAAAACAACAGAGCATTTAATTGAAGAAACAAGCCTATGTTGGTTTCAGGATTTCCAGTACTCTATTGGACTTTCAGGGGGGAAAAGGACCTTATGAAATTGGTAACTGGATACATCTTCTCCAATGTCCCCTCTAGCCTTCTAAATAGTTGGCATTTCTCTAGCAGCTTTATGAAATCAATTTCCTCATGGGAATTGTACCTGTTCAATTTTATTGCTTTAATTTAGTCAAGGTCCTTATACATGTTCCAGGGGTTTGATTAGTAAAGATACTTAAAGCAATCAAAGTAGTTTGAATCAGTATGAAATACAACAATATAAGCTACTAATAATAGTTGACATTCATGGTCATTTATATGTTGCAACTCATTTTCATCTACATCACTTAATTTGTTCCACATAAGACTGTAAATGTAGACACTTTTAATCCCATAGTGTAGGCAAGGAATTTGTTCTGATCATGTAGTCATGCATTTTATTAGCAATCTTAATAACAACGCAAGAATAACAAGTAACATTTTTGAGGGGTTCTACACATGCCAGACACTTTTCTGGTACTTTATATAATTTATCTTTATAATAGACCTTAAAGACAAGTATTTTCATTCCATGTTAAAGACTGGGAAACTATGGCACACAAATATTAATTTGCCTGAGATCACTTGGCTATTAAGGGACATTTTCCCCTCCTCTATATTTCATTTTTTATGAGCATTTTTGCAGGTTCTTATTTACATATACATTTTACATCCATTGCATGGAAAGAGAACAGACTGGATTAAATTCAGACTATTTGAAAATTTATGAACCAAGCTAGCTGCCTTTGCAGATGCATGAGAGAGAAACTGTCACCTTTGTGATCCAGTGTGGAGGAGGCCAGAGCAAAACACTTAGACCTCTTTCCAGCATTCTTGGCTTTGTCTTTATAGCCTTGGGGCCTTGGGGAATGGATGGAATCAGCAAACCCAGAAGAAATAGGAAACATGAGACAGAAAAAGGTGGAAAAAAGTCAAAAAATCTCATTGGGTATAAAAAAAAAGTAATAAAAAATGTGATGGGGTAGCAAAAAATTTAATTCTAGGATTTTATAGTTCTTCTCCTTCCCTGGAACAATTAAGAAGGAAGAGGTATAACTGCCTGGAAAATGTCCACAGTACAGGGAGAACATTAAGGCTTAGGAGGGTATACCAGATTCCAAAGTCAGTCAGCTACCTACCCCCAATTCCTCAGCTGTTAGCTTGTAATTGTATATAAATTTGATCATATGGATACACATGGGAAACATATTTAATCATGAGTTATATTTATTATACTTCTAATTACCTTAATTAAAAGTTTGTGCTTCCTCAGTGAAAAGAAACTCATTAGTCTAATTGAAGAAAAGAAATTTAAAACAGGAAGAAGTCTTCTGTTTAGTTTTTGACATTCTTTTATTTTTTCAAAGGAACTGATTATGTTCCTATTTGAAATAAAGTAAACATTTGCTTTAGGTAGGAAATTTAACTTCCATAAAATCTAAAATAGTATTTAAATGAACAACATATATTCAATTTAGAACAGTACAAGAACTGGAATAGGTTAGACCAGAACAATTTATATTACTAAAAGCCTATGATTAGCATAAAATATTATGACTGAGAGTGAAGCTCTTCCATTTTAAGTATACTTTAAAGATGTCATAGTTATTCATTCACTCACATTGCAAACTCTTTGAGATGGATCCAATAACAGCAACGCTGAGCAGCTTTTCACCTTAAGACTTTCTAGAGATGTACTTGATTAAAGTATACTTAAATGAAAAGAAAGAACCCTGGGACCCTGAAGGACTCCCTCTCCCCAGACGGTGCAGCCCAACATCATTCCAGAGGAACCGCAAATGTCTTATTCAGCATGGGTAGGAGGGATTTGTTAGGAATAAGGTCCATGAATTTTCTTAGCTGTTGAGCCTTTACAGATTCACAAGAAAGCCCTTTACTGGGTTAGGGATCCAGGGAAATATACAAGGTGGCCTGGAAAACAACTATTTCTAAAAGCTTCTCCTACAGCCCATGTATCAAGGAATGTATTCCTAGAGTTGAAGTGGGAGCCTGATTTTTCTGCCAGGCTGGTTCTCACTGCAGCACCCTGAACAAGCCCCAAGTCTCTTATTTGAAATAAAACTTCAAGACCTGCTTGTCCATGGAAACTGTCAGTTCTCTGTCCACACAGGCAGGCCTTGCAGTCTGAGTGCTGGTACCTCCCGCTCTTTTTCCCAGCCCTCCTATCTCATCCCCCCATCCTCCCTCTCCTAGGTTTCTGTCCTGAAGCCACTGTGCCTACTGCTTCTCTCCTGATGCTGTTAAGAGACTGAGGCTAAGGAAAGTGAGATGCACGTAAAATAACCTCCCTGATTAACATTTAGGGGAGTGCAGACTGTGGGGGCTAAATGACTCTGTTTTTCATTAATCCTGTCATCATCAGGATTATCAAAGAGAAATCAAAGAGAAATATTTGCTTCCTCTTAATCATCAAAGAGAAATATTTGCTTCCTCTTAAATGATCAGGAAAAAATAATAAAGAGAAAAAGATTGTTTTCCATGAAAAAAGTATGAAAGAACCAGGAGACATAAATTTTTCATATATTATATGCATATAAATATCAGACTGAACAGTACAGTCAAATAATACTTTAATGCTATAGTTAGGTGGTCAGGTATTTCTGTGTAGGTTGCCAACTAATAATCAGATTATTTTTCTTCCCAAGACCACATTCTTTTTCCCTAACTAAACTAAATCCCTTGAAGGTGAGAAAAATTCTCACGTAGACTTTGTCTGGAACACACTGTTCATCTTCTGCTAAGTGAGCTGTGTTGTTCAAGTGGATTTGTAGACTGGCCTTATACTTCTTTGTTTATAATATTCTTGTGTTTATTTCAAAAATGTCTGACAGTTCTCCTTCATAGGTTTTAAGGTAGATGCTTGCATGGTACCACAAGTGATGGGCTCCTGTGGTTATTGCTCATGGCTTACTCTCCCGTGAGATATCAAGTTTTAGGATTTTCTTGAATTACTATATCAACAAAACCTATATTTAAATGATTATCTGGATAGAGTCTCAACTTTTTAAATTGACTGTGCTTCTGCTGTCTGCTAATCAGCTACTTCTGTTGGAGTAATTCTATTGTTTTCTGCCAAGCTCGTTGGAAGTTGCCACTACTTCACTCTGCCAACCATAAGATTGGGCCTTCATTTTAATGCTGGATGCCCTCGTTCTGCCAAGTTCATTGTTGCAAGCTTTAGCTACCACATTTTCTTTTTTTTTAAGTGTCTGGATTTAAAAGTTTCTAAATTTACCCTTATTAACTTGTATATTTTTACTTATTTCAGTGTGTACAAATTTCTTCTTTTTAACTGATCTGTGTCCCTTATAAACAATTTTAAATTAAATTAAAATTGTTTAATTTATCTTTAAAAAGAAAATTTATCTTTTTAAAGATAAATTTAAAAATTACTCTCAAATCGTAAAAAATTTAGGAATTCTACACTATCACAGAAGTGGCACTAAATACAATCTCATCATTGCAAATAAAATGATTGAGTGAATCATTGATATATACATTGACCTGATTGATGGGAATCAATAATTTTTGTTTAATCAGAAACAAAACAACTGCCACCCAAGGGTTCTTGATATGACTTTTGATTTTTTCTTTAAAGCTAACTTTGCAGACACTGTGGGACCACTCAGGCCAGTGAAATTGAACACTTAGATCACTGCCCTGGAGCACCCTGATGAATCTACTTTAACTGCAGCATTAGAATTCACCATTTCCCTCACCATAGATTAAAAGTATAAACTTGACAATTAGTCAATATATGTTTAAAAATGAAAACCAATTGGTTTTGCAAATAGAAACAAGTCAACAAATGAGACTGCAAATCCAGAATGATCTGGAGGAGTATGCAGATTTACTTAAGCCAGTTAAAATAAGCCCTACAATCACAAAGGTATCCAGCATTAAAATGAAGCCCCCAATCCTATAGCTGGCAGAGTGAAGTGGGGGGAAGAGATTAGGTCTTTGATCACATCACTGAGATTGAGGAGGATTGACCACCCCTACAATTTACCCCGACTCTGGGATTCCCAATTTCATTAACCAGGATGGATCTCTTTTGGTAATAGTAACACTTATATAGTGCCTACAAGAATATTCTAAGTGCTTTACATGTATTAACTTATTTAATCTTCAGATTGTTTCTGTTAATGTTCCATTTTATAGACAAGGAAAATGAGGTACAAAGAGGTAAACACAGTCAGTATGCAAAGACATAGGATCTACACACTTAAGTTTGGTTACTGAGTCCATGGTCTTGACCACCAGCCTGTATGGCCTTTCAAAGGGTAGCCTCAAAATAGTTGATGCTTAGTGAGGTATTTACAATATCCTAGACACTGTGCTAAGTGTTTTCTGTATATATGGTTGTGTTCTGCTCTCAACATCCATATCAAATAGATGCCCCTGCTAGATTGGGCTGAATTGGCTCACAAACACTGGATGTGGGATCT
Source organism: Daubentonia madagascariensis (assembly GCA_023783475.1). NCBI lineage: Eukaryota > Metazoa > Chordata > Mammalia > Primates > Daubentoniidae > Daubentonia > Daubentonia madagascariensis. Next base: position 5,270,480 of record JAKFHU010000901.1, on the reverse strand, counting down.
ATTGGAAATCAGAGTTATGTTTTTAGGTACTCCTTACAGAAGCTATGCTCTGAATGATCATAGCTAAGTCACTATATGTCTTTCAGGCTCCATCTTCTCGCAAGAGCTAAAGACAGCAGCCATGCTCGTCTCACTAGCTTGTTTCAGGAATCACATGGACTGGCATTTGCAGGACTCCTTTGTATTTTATAAAGTGTCATATAAAGCTTGCCTGTCCTGTCTCCCTTGACATTGCTGCCTTCTTTCCTGGGCTCCCTCCCACCATGTCATAGGAGTGGACCTTGCTCAGAACATTTTCTGGCATTGTGACGTCTATAAACAAAACCACTTATCCTCTGTACCTTCCCCTGGGTAATTTAATTGCTCCTAACAATACATCACGTTAATGCATTAATGTTAAGGTGTTAATGGCTGAAGTTTAACAGTTAAACATCAGAAGTTTAACAATAGTTTTCTCTGGAGAAAGGATCAGAGGCTTATATCTTTAGATTTTTCTGCATTTTTCCTTTTTTTAGAAACATATACTAATATTTACAACTAAATTTAAAACTACCTTCAATATAGAAGCATTGTGAAGATGCTGCCCAGCTCCTTATGCTACTTTTAGTTACCTACCTTAACCAGCTAGAGGACCCTGGAAGCTATTTTACATAATGTGACCTTGACCCTTAGTAATTATAGTTCCAATCATGGTGTGGGCAGGTGTGGCCAATTAGATTATCTCTGCAGGAATTGTGGAATTTGGACTGAGAAGGACAGAGATCATCACTTTCTTTGACCAGCTGGAGGTAAAATAAGTGTATTTGGGAACTGTGGGGAGGGCACTTCTAATTCACCACATGGCCCAGAGAAGCAGGCAAGTGAATATTGGAAGATGGGTAGGCAGGTAGGGAAGGAAAGTGAATGAAGCCCCTTCTAGAGAAGAGAAATATGGGAAGTGGATAAAGGATTTGGGGAACTTCTCGTCTTCTGATTCCAGTTCATTCTAGATCTTTATATATATTATAAATGGCATTCTCCTTGTGTGCCTCTGACTTTACATGGTGTTTTTCTCTTTCTATAGGACGCCAGACATATTAGGCCCACCCTAAAGACCTTATTTTAATTTAATTTCCTTTGCAAAGACCCTATCTCCAAATAAAATACCAGAGGTTAGGACTTCGACATGTCTTTTGGGGTATACAATATAAACTATAACAATGAACAACTCAAATCATAACTCTGGATTGTGTAGAATGTGGATAGATACAAGTAAAGACAGCAAAGAAGACTAAATCAGAAAAGGCAGAAAAACATTGCCTTGTAGGTTGGAAAGTAAATAGGGAAGTGCAGTTAAGGCAGAAAAGAGATTTTTAAAAAATATTATGGAAATGAAGTCCAAAAGCAACGCTGTTGTCAAAGCCAGACTATGATGTGGGCTCTCCGGGAGGTAAAGGGAGCTGCAGCGTGCCTCAAAGTGGTTAGGGAGGCAGGACATGACAGAGGGTGTTCTTGAGGAATGCAAATCTGACTGTGGGCTTCAGGTAGATCAGAAGAGGATGAGAGACTAGGGATGTAATTGACATGAAGAAAAAAGGCGGGAGGGGCTGAGGGACATGGGATAAATACATGAAGGGAAAATGAGCCTAATTTGGTCAGAAGAGATATATTATTCCCTATGATTTCTTGGTGCAGTGTGCTATATCAGAACAAAATGAAGATTCCTGAAATATTCCCATTTCTAATTATTTCATAGTGATCTGTCTTTAATTTTACTTTTAAAGGGCTAGCTAGGTAAAATACTTGTGATGTTTATTTTTCTGAACAAGTAAGAGTCTTAATTGACTGTTGCTTCTAAACTAACTTCTCACTAATATTCTCAGAACATCTCTAGAGAAATAAAATTTTCATCACATATTTCTCATTATAGAAAACTAATTAGAGTTTTAATTAGTATATAAATGGTTTTCAAAATAATCTTCTTTATAATCCAAAATAATTTACTTTTTCAATTAAATTTTGTGTTTGGCAAAATATTGGATTGATTAGATTTCTGAAAGCCTTGGATATTATGGCTGAGTCCTCATTTTCTTTCTCCCCATGGGGCACAAATGAGGGAAGAAAGGAAGAGTGGATAACAGAATTTGCTCCCACTTTATACCTCTGTGACTGCACCTATGAGTCTATTCTTTTCCTAAGTCTTTGCTTTTGTCCCCTCTTCCTCCTCCTATTTATTTCTATTTGTTTATTTATTGTTTGGTCTGTTTATACGGAAAGAAGTGTTTTCTTAATAGGAAGGAAATAAGTACAGGAATGGCTATTTAGTTTTAGTAGAAAAGCCTACAAACAAAGTTCAATAACATTTTAGCTAAATTCTGATATGGTTTTTAAAGATGAAAGACAGCATTATCCTAAAATATCAAGTATGGAGGAAGATGATTTTACCAATGTATGTAAAAACCAGACCATACAGATCCTTGTCAATCATCTAAGGGAGTATTGCCTTCAGCTTAAGAAAAATGAGAATCACTTGTTTTAAGTGAAGAAGTACCATAATCAGAATTATAATTGAACAGATCATTCTATCTATACTGTAGAGAATGGATTAAATAGGGTCAGAGTAGATGGGAATATAAATATTCATGCCTCAAATTTTTTCAAAGATTGACTGTTTCTTCACCAGATAGTGAACCTACCACCTTCTAGACACTAGCTAGGGATACAAATTGAAGCTACCTTTTCCTCTAGATGAGGATATAGACAAAGGAACACATCATTTTAATATTTTCAGGTCTCTAACCCAAGACTCTACATTCTACGTATTGACCTAGCTTGCAGAGTTTACTTTGCACAAATGATATCATCTAATTCTAACTCATTCAGTTTCTCTCATTTCTGTAACAGTCATTCATATACAGCACCTACTATGTGCCAAGCAATCTTCTAGGCCCTTAAGATATATCAGTGAACCAAAGAAGAATCACCCCTCCTGGACCTTATATTCTATAAAATCTCTATTCAGTTATCACTTTCAGAATACTGAGATTCCTCATGATTTCAAAAGGAATCAATGCTGTTCATTGTCAGCTTTTCCTCTGCAATTAACTTGGAGTGAGGAGCCTGGGCTGACCGGAAAAATCTTTACAGGTTCATACTTTGCATATGTGAGCCCCACATATGTTGTCATTTTAGCAAGATAATAATCCTGTTCTTCTTATAACATGATGATTTTGGTTTTGCTTTTCATTTTTTATTAAAGTAAACTTATATAAATAAAATTCACCCTTTTTAGTGCAGTTTTGAGAGTTTTGGTGAATGTATTAGGTCATGTAAACATATCACAATTAAGGTGTGGAACAGTGTCATCACCCAAAAGTTCTTCCATGTCATTTTTTAGAAAAATTCTTCCCCCACCCCCATATCCAGGCCCTGGAAACCATTGATCCATTTATCTCTTAAGTTTTGATCTTTTCCAGAATGTTATACAAATGGAATCACACAATACATAGCCTTTTGAGTCTGGCTTCTTTTTCTTAGCATATACAGTTACAATTCATCTATTCTGTTGCATGTGTCAGTAGTTTGATTCTTTTTACTGCTGAGTAGTATTACATTGAATGATGACTACTGCTGTTACACTGTTAATCAATTCCACAGTTGAGAGAAATTTGGGTTGTATCTATTCTTGGGCAATGAAGCCTTTATAAACATTTGTGTAGGGATTTTTGTGTGAAGATAAAAGATTTCATTTCACTTTGAAAAATACAAGTTGGGTTATTAGGCCATATTGTAAGTGTATGTGTAATTTTACAAAAAATTGTCAAACTGTTCTCCAAAGTGGCTATACCATTTTGCATTCACCTCAACAATGTATGAGGGTTGCCACATTGCCAACACGTGGTATTATTCATTTAATAAATCCATTCCAATATGTGTGTAGTACTATCTTATTGAGGTTTTAATTAGCATTTCTTTAATGACTAATGAATCTGAGCATATTTTCTAGTGCTTATTTGTATGTGTTTATTTTGGTGATATTTCTGTTAAAATATTTTGCCTATTTTTAAAAGTTTTCTTAATTATTGAATTTTGAGAATTTTTTAATAGTTTGGGTACAGGTTCATATGTGAGTTGCACAAATGTCTCTGATTTCTTTCAAAAGCTTTTTATAATTTTCAGCATACAAAGTTTATAGCTATTCTGTTAGATTCATATCGAAGTTTATAATTTTTTGCAGAGCTATTGTAAATGTTACTATTTTGTTTTCTTTTATTTTGGTTTCCAGTAGTTCATTGCTAGTATATAGAATTACAGTTGGTTTTTGTGTGTTGATCTTGTGTTCTGTGACCTTACTAACTCATTTATTAGTTCTAGAAGATTTTTGTTGGTTTTATGTATTTTTGTTTGTATGTTCTATGTAGAAAAATGGTATAATTTACAAATAAGAACAGTTTAATTCTTGCCAATCTATATGCTTTTTGTTGATTTTTCCTGGCTTAATATACTAGCAAGTGTTTCAGTACAACGTACATGACAGTAGAGACATGCTTGCCTTGTTCCTTATCTTAGAGGAAAGAATTCAATCTTTCACCATGAAGTTCAGTAGTATCTGTGGAGTCTATAGTGCTATTCTCTCTATCATTCCTGATATTGGTAATGCATACCTTCTGTTTTTCTTTCTCTTTCTCTTTTTTCCTTAGTTTTGATGAATGAACCAAGATAACATGAAAGATTAACATTAGAAGAAAATGGGTGAGGCATATAAGGAACATCTTTGTACTATCTTTTCAACTTTGTTGTAAATCCAAAATTGTTCCAAAATAAAAAAGTTTATTAAAAAACTCATAAGGTTTATTAGTTTATATAATTTTACTATCACAGACTGGAGAAAGGCCAAAGATTGAACAATTATTAATACCCTTTGTGTAGATATCTAGTAGTGGGATTGCTGGATGGAATGGTAGGTCTAATTTTACTTCTTTGGGGAATCTCCATACTGTTTTCCATAGAGGTTGTACTAACTTGCAGTCCCACCAACAATGTATAAGCATTCCTTTCTCCCTGCATCCACACCAGCATCTATTGTTTTTGGACTTTTTGATAAAAGCCATTCTAACTGGGGTAAGGTGATATCTCATTGTGATCTTAATTTGCATTTCCCTGATGATTGGTGATGTTGAGAATTTTTTCATGTTTCTTGGCCATTTGTTTAGCTTCTTCTGAAAAACTTCTGTTCATGTCTTCTGCCCAGTTTTTAATGGGGTTGTTTGTTTTTGTCTTGCTGATTTGTTTGAGTTCTTTGTAGATTCTGGGTATTAGCCCTTTATTGGACATGTAGATTGTGAATGTTTTCTCCCATTCTGTAGGTTGTCTGTGTGCTCTCTTGATTATTTCCTTAGTTGTGCAGAAGCTTTTTAATTTAATCAAGTCCCATTTATTTATTTTTGTTGTTGCTGTAATTGCCCCTGAGGTCTTAGTCACAAATTCTTTGCCTAGAATGATATCTAGAAGAGTTCTTTCTACATTTTCTTCTAGAATTCTTAAGGTTTCATGCCTTACATTTAAGTCTTTCATTCATCTTGAATTAATTTTTGTGAGTGGTGAGAGATATGGATTCTGTTTCAGTCTTCTGCATGTGGCTACCCAATTTTCCCTGTACCATTTATTGAATAGGGCTTCTTTTCTCCAGTGTATATTGTCGTCTGGCTTTGTCAAAGATCATTTGGCTAGAGGTAGATGCTTTTATATCTGGGTTCTCTATTCTGGGTTCCATTGGTCTATGTCTCTATTTTTGTACCAATACTATGCTGTTTTGGTTACTATAGCCTTGTAGTATAGTTTGAAGTCTGGTAATATGATGCCTCCAGATTTGTTCTTTTTGTTTAAGACTGCTTTGGCTATTTGGGCTCTTTTCTGGTTCCAAATGAAGTGTAGAATTATTTTTTTCTAGACTGTGAAATATGCCATTGGTATTTTGATGGGGATAGTATTGAATCTGTTAATCACTTTTGGTAGTATGGACATCTTAACAATGTTCATTCTATCAATCCATGAGCATATGTTTTCCATTTGTTTGTGTCACCTGTGATTTCTTTTCTCAGTGTTTCATAGTTCTACTTGTAGAATCTTTCACTTCCTTGGCTAAGTATATTCCTAGGTATTTTATTTTCTTTGTAGCTATTGTGGATGGTATTGAGTCTTTGATTTGACTCTCAGCTTGACTGTTATTGGTATATAGAAGTGCTACTGACTTGTGTACATTGATTTTGTAACCTGAGACTTTGCTGAATTTATTTATTAATTCCTGGAATCTCTTAGTGGAGCCTTTGGGTTTTCTAAATACAAGATCTATCATCAATGAAAAATGATAGGTTGACCTTCTTTTTCCCAATTTGAATATCCTTTATTTCTTTCTATTGCCTGATTGCTCTATTGTCATATAAGTGATGACAGTGGTCACCCCTGTCATATTCCATCTCTTAGGGGGAATGCTTTCAGTTTTTCCCCATTCAGTATGATGTTGGCTGTGTGTTTGTCATATATGGCTTTTATAATTTTGAGATATGATATTTCTATGCCTGGTTTCTTGAGGGTTTTTATCATGAAAGTGTGCTGCGTTTTGTTGAATGCTATTTCTGCATCTATTGAGATGATCATATGGTCTTTGTGTTTGCCTCTGTTTATGTGGTGAATCATATTTATTGATTTATGTATGTTGAACCATTCTTGCATCCCTGGGATGAAGTCCACTTGGTCATGATGGATTATTTTTTTAATGTGCTGTTGAATTCAATTTGCTAGTATTTTATTGAGAACTTTTGTGTCTATATTCATAAGGGATATTGGTCTGTAGTTTTCTTTTTTTGTTGAGTCTTTCCCTACCTTTGGTATCAAGGTGATACTGGCTTTGCAGAATGAGTTGGAGAGAATTCCCTCTTTCTCATTGTTATGAAATAATTTCTGCAGTATCAGTACCAGCTTTTCTTTGTAGGTCTGGTAGAATTCACCTGTGAATACATCTGGTCTGGGGCTTTTATTTATTTGAAGTCTTTTTATCACTGCTTCAGTCTCACTGCTCATTACTGGTCTGTTCAGGAGTCTTGGGAGACTGTGAAGATATTTTATCAAAAAGACACCTATACTTGAATGTTTATTGCTGCACAATTCACAATTGCAAAGATCTGGAATCTACCCAACTGCCCATCAATTCATGCGTGGATTAATAAAATGTGGTATATGTATACCATGGAGTACCACTCATCCACTGAAAGGATGAATCAATGCCTTTCACAGTAATTTGGAAGGAATTGGAGACCATTATGCTAAGCAAACTATCTCAAGAATGGGAAAAAAAATTCTACATGTACACTCTAATAAATTGGAACTGACCAATGGGCACACAAGTGCACTGAGGGAAGTAAAAGTCATTGACAATCAAGCAGGGAGAATAGGGGAGGATGGAAGGAGCAAAAACCCACCTAAGGAGTACAATGAATACTATTCGGCTGATGTGCACATTCAAGCATATAACAAAAACATTTGTATCCCTTAAATATTTTGAAATAAGAAAATAAAGTAAAAACATACATAAAAATATTAATATCTGCAAATGTCACTACACTGAAAACCAGCTCTCTTCTCTAGTCTGAAGATCTAAATCCTCTATGACATTTAAATAAATAGTTCAGCACAATATAAGCTTGGGTTTGAAGCCAAAATTTACTTAAATTTGAATCATAGGTGTGCTGCTTTCAGGATAGGCAATGTTAGGCAAATCACTTAACTTCCATAAGTTTGTTTCTTAATTTGTACAACAAAATTAATTGTCTTTATCAAATAAGACTATGAAAATTAAATGAGATATCATAGTTAATGTGTCTAGAACAGAATCTGGGACATTATATTAATAGATGCTCAATATACATTAATTCTCTTTTCTTTTGGACCTAACAATTGCTTACCTTGCTTAGACACTAATGTTTTTCCTATTTTCTTTTTCTTTAGTTTCCTTTTTTGTTTATAAAATTATTACTTATTTATGTCTTACCTGAATTCTGTAAATTGAAAACAAATTAAGATATTAAATTTAATCTATAAAATAGATAAAATAGGAGGTATAATCTATAAAATAAGAGGTAACAGATTCTTCATTTAATGATTAAAATCCTTTAAAACTCTGGAAAGTCACAGCTTTATTGTAAGGATATTGCCATTGTTAGAGAAATGATTAAAAACATGCCTTATATTCCTCTCTGAAACAGCTTTCAAAGACCGTTTGAGATAAACATAAATCTTTTCTTATTATGTATACTCATCTGCCTTAAATGGAAAATGCTGGGGGCTCATTGGTAAGTACAAATGGATTGGACTCTAATCATTTATTTTAATAAACTTCTTATCTGATTTTTACATGAAGTAAATAAAAGCTTCGTAGAATGATTTGGAAATTATTTTCTCTTTTTTACTTCCCTAGAATATTTTCAGTATGTTTTGCATGATTTACTCCTTGAAAGTTTAAATCACTTGAATACCACTCTATTTTTTCCTTTTTAAGGCAGAGAGATTTTAAACTATTGAGTAATTTTTTAAACAGTTATAGAACTAGTTAGACTGCCTACTTTATTTGTATAATTTTTGGTAAGTTATGTCTTTCTTGGAATTTATATCTTTTGTCTATTTTCAAATGTATTGACATCAAATTTATTCAAAATTCTCTATCTCTTTAATCTCTGCTGTATCTATAACCACATCTTCAACCCTATTACTTTTGTTCTTGATTACAATTGCCAGAATTTTAATCTATTACATTAGCCTTTCCAAAGCTAAATTTTGAGTTTGTTGATTCTCTTTATTCTATTTTGTTTTTTGTTTTTACTTTTGATAATCTATGTTCTTTTAAAAAATCTTTTCCTCTACTTTTTGGGGGAATTTGTTTTGCCCTTATTTTTCAAGGTCTTAAGTTGAGTATTTTACTTGCTGATTTTAACCTTTACTCATTTTCTTTTATAAGCTTTGAAGGTGGTAGATTTCCTCCAGAAACTGTGTTTACTGCATCTCACAAGTTTTGAAATTTAGTATTTATATTATCATTTGATTGTAAGTAGTCTTAAATTTACATTATGGTATTTTTGAGTTATAAATTATATTATGGACATATATGGGCATTAGTAGGTTTACATACCTGAAACATAGAAAGAAACAAATAATTGTAAGTAGTTTATAATCATATAATAAATAAAGCATTATAAATTCTAATGTCTTTGCATTTGTTATTCTAAACAATGCAGAATTGTCCTATGAGAATTATCCTTTTAAGTTTCCTTTCAAAATGGTCTTACATACAGAGCATGACAATGAAAAAGAAATTGAAATTCAGATCACATTCTTTTCCTGGACTTTTTACTACAGTGTAACTCCCAGATGTTAATCAAAATTAGCTATCATCATTTAGCTTTTTCTGTCAAAAGAATATGCTGGTTTCCATGTTCTTTGTTTTTTTTTTCTCAGATATGTCTGAAACAAGGTCACTAGTTAAGAAAAGAACAAAAGTCCAATTGTTAGCATATAACACTTTTATTTATTATTGGTGTTATTTTTATATTCTGAGTAGAAATATTGCTGAAGATATATATGTGAGTTCATCGTGACTTCCCATTTATGATCTCTTTATTAAAGCAAATAAATAAAAAACTACAGGGAAAAAGTAATATTCAAGAGATGTGGGTTTTTTTCCTGGATATTGTTAACCAGTAGTATCCAAAGTAGTGTTTGCCTAATTGAACATGGTCCAGGTGACTGATTAAATCTAATTTCTAGAGTCAAGGTCTTTCTGCTCAAATAATCCATCTCTCTCATACCATAAAAACTAAATTATGTAAAAATACTCATTCAGATGATTAAATATTTAGTCACTCAACCAATGCCTTTGTCTGAACAGCTCAGGTAATTATTTTGATGTATATACCTATAAATTCACTGGCATTTTAACTAATATGATTACTCAGTTAAATAGTAAGTATATTAAGCACCTACTATGAGTTTCAAACTACCTCCAAAACCATGAGGTATTCAAGAAATATAAAAATATCTCCCCACAGGAAGATAAAATACACATGAAGAAACAAGAGAAGAAAACAGAATAAAATACCAAATGCTGTGTATAATTTTAGAGAAGAAAATCCTATAAAAATCATCAAATATTCAGTTAGCACTTACTTTTTACCAAGTAGTCATTCAATAAAAAACTTAATTTAAAGAACAAGTATGTGTGAAAGGCATTGGGAATACAATTATGAGTTAAGAAGAACCTCTTACAAATAGCTCATAGTAAAATAAAATAAAACAAAACACTAGTCAATTAATTAGAACATGATGGGGTAATTAGTACAACATTCGAAAGACAGTGGTTGTGGTCAAAAGTTGAAGGGCACTTAATTTGGTCTTTGCAGGCCACGAAAAGAAACATAGCAGGCAAAAATCAGGGAGGGTAGGTAGCAATCATGAGTATTCCAGGATTGGATGAATATTATGTGGAAAGGAAAAGAATAGCACATGTGAAAAATTACAATTAGGACAAATAGTTGAAGATGGCTGGAGAAATGGACAAGAAATGGGGCTGATAAAGTGGAAGGTATAAGCATAGACTAGAATATGAAAGAACTACAAGCCATATTAAGAAATTGAGCTACATTCTGAAGGTGGTGGCCTCCAAGGTTCATAAGCAGGTATGATCAGATTCTTCTTTTCTGTCAAAAAGAAAATCAGTCTGCCTTTATCATGGAGAATGGATTGGATAAAAGCAAGACCAGAGGCTTGCAATTGGGGCTGCTTTACTAATCCAGAAAAGGTAATTGAGACCTGGATAAGGTAGTCACAACTGGAATACAGAGAAATGCTGTTTCAAAGGCTGTTAAGGAAGTAAAATGCAAAGACCTGAAGCAAGAGGGAGAATGAAAGGTCAATTGTGAAGTATGGCTGACAACTTCTACTGTATAGTGACTGATGGTGCCATTTTCTAAGTTAGAGAATACTAGAGGAGGTTCGGATGAATGAAATAGCAAGTTTTAGATATATTGGTTTGGAAGTGCCTTTGAGATACCCAAATATATGTAGTCATTAGAGTGCAGGATAAATGATGGCCACTGAGCTCAGGACACTCTGGATGAGAGATGAAAATCTGGGGGTGTATTATATAGATGATTCTATAAACCTTACAACTATCTAATGACACAAGTGTTATCCCTAATTTGGGGATAAGAAGTCTGAGTCTAAGAGTTGTTAAAGGAACTGACAAGTTGGTACATCTGGTAAATAGTAGCACCAAGATAAAATTTACACCTGTCTTGCTCCAAAGTCAGTGTTTTCCAAAGTTCATTTGTGCATTAAACTCTTTTAAAGGAAATACAATTCTGATGAATCAATAGTTTATTTTAAATTACTTTTTATCATAACACTAAATGTATACAAAAATGAGTTACAGTATCCCTTTTCTGTATTTCTAATAACAGCCAAAACCAAATTTACAAATAAATTTCAAAGGAAAACTTCTAACAAAATCAATAAAATATATTTTAAAAACATATTTAATAGAATAGATGATGTTTAGCTGACACCAAATCTCCAGCCACAGTTTGGATATGGATGGATTGCTCTGATATGAGGTCTTTTCAGTTTGGCTGCCTTCCCTACTTGTGCTGTGTGATAACTCAGTTTTCCTACTTCTCCTGTTATGTTTGTCTCTTCTAATTACAGACAAACCTTCAAAATGGTGCACTTTTGGATGTTCTTCCAGAGAAAGCCCAACCACTATGTATTTGCACTTTTCTCCTTAGTGAGAGACAACTAAAATGGGATAGTTGGTATGAGTACTATTTTAAACATAAACAAAAACAGGAACAAATCCCAGTTGCAAAGTGTTAGCCCAGAAAATGCAGAATATATTTATATTTTGTGAGCATAAAGATTATACAGCAGGTGAAGTGAATCTCAGTCTTAACATATACCAAACAGAATTCATCAAAACAGACAAAACCTTGAAATGCTATATCAGAAAATTTATAACCCCTTGAGGATATGTGGGTAGCCACGAAGAAAATTGTTCCCCTGTGCTAATGGGCATCCTCATAAAAGCTGTGGACATTTTCTTTTAAATTATACATATGACTTAAAGTAGTCCCTTTGTATTTGTCTCCTGAATGAGAAGTAGAGTCCTCTAGAAGACTTTTTTTTAATAAGTGATAGAAAGGAACTTCAGGATCTTTATTTTTAAACAGTAGATTTTTTAAAATAGGAAATTTAATGTAACATTTGATACATACAAGATACAGAAGCAGAGCTTCTCTTGTTGAACAGGCAGTGGGGACCTCAATTCTATGTGTTATTCTTCATCCTTGCACCCCATGAGGGTCCCTGAAGCACTTCCTTGGTACTCTATGCTTTTCTGAGCTCAGATTGAAAACCACTGGTCTGTTTCACCCTCTCCAATTTCTACGTGGGGAAATTAAGATGAGGGAAGGGTTAATGATATGCCCAGGTCTCCTCATTCCAAGGCCAGGGCTCTTTCTACTAATCTCACCCTTTTATTTTTTAAATCAACTTTGTTATAACTATGGTACAAGGAGACTCGGTAAACTTTCCCAAGCAAGAGATACCTTGGAAAGAAAAGCAAGCCTCTTTAGATATGCATTTTTCCCCATGAGTCTTCTCAGATCACCAGAATCCAAGCTTCCAAATATAGACATACAGTACCCAAGTTCATTTTGGGTTTTTTGGGGTTTTTTTTTTCTTTTACTTTGGAATGATATGGGGGTACAACACTTTGGCTATATATATATTGCCTATGCACTGCCCAAGTCAGAGCTACAATCGTGGACATCCCCCAAACTGTGAGCCCCAAACCCATTTGGTGAGAGTTTTCCCATCCCTTCAACCCCTCTCCCACCTGCCCGCCCCCTGATGAATATTATTGCCACGTGTGACATAAGCATTGATCAGTTAGTACCAATTTGATGGTGAGTATCAGTGGTGCTTGTTTTTCCATTCTTGTGATACTTCGCTTCAAAGAATGGGCTCTAGCTCCATCCAGGATAATACCAGATATGTTAATTCACCATTGTTTTTTATTGCTGAGTTATACTCCATGGTATACATATACCACATTTTATTAATCCACTCATGTATTGATGGGCACTTGGGTGGTTTCTGCATCTTTGCCATTGTGAATTGTGCTGCTATAAACATTCACATGCAGATGTCTTTATTATAGAATGTCTTTTTTTCCTTTGGGTAAATACCCAGTAGTGGGATTGCTGGATCAAATGGTAGTTCTACTTTTAGTTCTTTGAGGTATCTCCATATTATTTTCCATAGAAGTTGTACTAATTTGCAGTACCACCAGCAGTGTATGAGTGTTCCTATGTGTCTGCATCCCCACCAACATTTGTTGTTTAGGGAATTTTTTATACAAGCCAATCTCATTGGAGTTAAGTGGTATCTCATTGTGGTATTGATTTACATTTCCCTGATGATTAGAGAAGTTGAACAATTTTTTATATGTTTGCTGGCCATCATTCTGTCTTCTTTTGAAAAGTTCTGTTCATGTCCTTTGCCCACTTTTTAATGGGGTTGTTTGATTTTTTCTTGTTGATTTTCCTAAGTTCTATACAGATTCTGGTTATCAGCCCTTTATCAGATGTGTAGCATGCAAATATTTTCTCCCATTCTGTAGATTGTCTGTTTGCTCTAATGATAGTTTCCTTGGCTGTTCAGAAGCTTTTTAATTTGATCAGGTCCCATGTATTTATTTTGGTTGCTGCTGTGATTGCTTTGGAGGTCTTCTTTATAAATTCTTTGCCTAGGCCAATGTCCATAAGAGTTTTTCCAACGTTTTCTTCCAGAATTCTTATGGTTTCACATCTTAGGTTTCAGTCTGTTATCCATTGTGAGTTGATTTTTGTGAGAGGTGAGAGGTGTGGATCTAGTTTCAGTCTTCTACATGTGGTTATCCAGTTTTCCCATCACCATTTATTGAATAGGGATTCTTCTCCCCAGTGTATGTTTTTGTGTAATTTGTCAAAGATCAGATGACAATATGAGGATGGTTTTATATCTGGGTTCTCAGTCCTGTTCCACTGGTCTATGTCTCTGTTCTTGTGCCAGTACCATGCTGTTTTGGTTACTATAGCCTTGTAGTATAGTTTGAAGTCTGGTAGATTGATGTCTCCCAATTTGTTCTTTTTGCTTAAGATTGATTTGGCTAGATGAGGTCTTCTCTGGTTCCACACAAAGCGTAGAATTATTTTTCCTACATCAGCAAAAAATGATGTTGGTATTTTGATAGGGACTGCATTGATTCTGTAATCACTTTAGGTAGCAAAGACATTTCAACAATGTTGATTCTGCCTATCCAAGAGCATGGTAGGGTTTTCCATCTGTTTACATCCTCTGCAATTTCCTTTCTCAGTGTTTCATAATTCTCTCTATATATGTCTTTCACCTCTTTAGTTAGATATGTTCCTAAATATTTAATTTTCTCCGGTGCTGTTGTGAAAGGTATTGAGTCTTTGATTTGTTTCTCAGCCTGACTATTATTGGCATATATTACGGCTATGGATTTGTCTGCATTGATTTTGTATCCTGAGACTTTGCTGAATTCATTTATCAATTCCAATAGTCTCTTGGTTGAATCTTTGGGGTTTTCTAGATATAATATCATATCATCCAGAAGAGTGAAAGTTTGATCTTTTCTGCCCCCATTTGGACACCACTGATTCCTCTCTCTTGTCTGATTGCTCTGGCAAGGACTTCCAGAACTATGTTGAATAGAAGTGCAGATAGTGGGCAACCTTGTCTGGTTCCAGTTTTAAGGGGGAATGCTTTCAATTTTTCCCCATTCAGTATGATATTGGCTGTGGGTTTATTGTATATGGCTTTAATAATTTTGAGGTATGAGCCATCTATGCCTATGTTGTTAAGAGTTCTTATCATACAAGGGTGCTGGATTTTGTCAAAAGCCTTTTCTGCATCTATTAAAATGATCATATAATCTTTGTTCTTGCTTTTATTTATGTGGTGAATTACATTTATAGATTTGCATATGTTAAACCATCCCTGCATCTTGGGAATGAAGCCCACTTGATCATGATTAATTATTTTTTTGATGTACATTTGAATTCAGTTTGATAGGATTTTATTGAGAATTTTTGCATCTATACTCATAAGGGATATTGGTCTGTAATTTTCTTTTCTTGTTGTGTCCTTTCCTGGCTTTGGTATCAAGTTGATATTGGCTTCGTAGAACGAGTTTGGGAGGGTTCCATCCTTCTTGATGTTTTCAAATAATTTCTGCAGTATAGGCACTAGTTATTCTTTGTAGGTTTGGTAGAATTCAGGTGTGAACCCATCTGGTCCACGACTTCTGTTAGAAGATTTTTTATTACTGCTTCAATTTTGGTGCTTGATATTGGTCTGTTTAGGAATTCTACTTCTTCCTGATTAAGTCTAGGGAGGTAGTGTGTTTCTAAGAACTTGTCCATTTCCTCCACGTTTTCATGTTTTTGGGCATAGAGATTTTTGTAGTATTTGAAGATGATGTTTTGTATTTCCATGATATCAGTTGTGACCTCTCCTTTTACATTTCTAATTGAGCTTATTAGAGTCCTTTCCTTTTTGCTTCTGGTCAACCTGGCAAGTGGCCTGTCTATTTTGTTTATCTTTTCAAAGAACCAACTTTTCATTTTATTAATCTTCTTTATTGTTCTTTTGTTCTCAATTTCATTTAATTCTGCTCTGATCTTGGTTATTTCTTTTCTTCTGCTGGCTTTAGGATTGGTTTGCTCTTCCTTTTCCATTTCCTTAAGATGATTCATTAATTTACTGATTTGTGACCTTTCTGTCTTTTGGATGTGAGCATTTAAGGTGATAAATTTTCCTCTCAGGGGTGCTTTTTTTTTTATCCCAAAGATTTTGATAACTTGTGTCCCCATTATCATTTAGTTCGAAGAATCTTTTGATTTCCGTCTGAATCTCCTCCTTGACCCAATAGTCATTCAGCAACAGATTGT
This sequence comes from Daubentonia madagascariensis, assembly GCA_023783475.1. Lineage (NCBI taxonomy): Eukaryota > Metazoa > Chordata > Mammalia > Primates > Daubentoniidae > Daubentonia > Daubentonia madagascariensis. The sequence continues at coordinate 5,254,440 of JAKFHU010000901.1, read as the reverse complement.
TTAATTTCCATGTTTTTGGATGAAGATGTGAGAGTCTGTTGGAATTGATTTCTAATTTTATCCTGCTGTGGTCTAAGAAGATACATGGTATGATTTCTATTTTTTTAAATTTGTTGAGATCTGTTTTGTGGCCTGGCATGTGATAAATTTTAGAGAAAGCTCCATGAGCTGATGAGAAGAACTTATATTCAGTGTTATTTGGGTGAAGTGTTCTATAGATGTCTATTAGGCCCAAATGTTCTAGAGTCCTGTTTAGGTCCATTGTTTCTTTGCTTATTCTCTGTTTGCTTTACCACCCTGAATGCGCCCCATCTCGTCTGATCTTGGAAGCTAAGTAGTGTCAGGCCTGGTTAGTACTTGGATGGGAGGACTTGAAGACATTTTTGACTAACTACATCTGATTTGTTTACTTCTGTAGGCTGTTTTCTAAGCTAGGGTTAGGTTTTATCTCTAATGTAACTTGATTTAAGAAAGAAAACTGTGAGAAAATGGACAATTAAGTTTTTAATAGGGGAGAAGGGTATACCAGGATTTCTGAGGAAGTGGATAGTAACATGGAGGGGAATGATATAAAAGGAAACCAGATGCTCCAGAAACAGACTCAGCCTGTTTTACCGTAATAGCCTGTGTGTGGTCCTGTGCTGACCAGTTCTATGAGCATTTTCTGCTAGATGTATTGCATAGATAGCTCAGAAAAGAAAGAGGGCATTCACTGAATCAGCCCATACAAACCCTACCAAGGAGCCATAGACCATAGTCATTAACTTGCAACCACAGTGCCAGACAACACCTGCTAGATGACACAGACCCTGTTCACTATCATGCCCTTTAACACTAAGAGCTCCAAGGCAGTGGTTCTCAAACTGTTACAATGTCCTGGAGAGCTTTTAAAAATCCCAACATTTAGGCAGCACCTGAGATCAATTAATTCAGAATCTCCAGGTGTGGGATCCAGGCAGCAGTATTCTTACCTCTCTCTAGGTGATTCTAATGTGCAGCCAAATTTGAGAATCCATGCTTTACAAAGAACAGCATGAACAATTTATTCAATCTGTCCCATTCACTTTCTTTGATTAATGTGTAGTGTGTATGTATGTGACGACTCCATCACAGTAAAATTTCTGTAGATCAGGGGTCCCCAACCTATGGTGAGTTGTATAATTATTTCATTACATATTACAATTTAATAATAATTGAAATAAAGTGCACAATAAATGTAATGCACTTCAATCCTCCCAAAACCTTCCCCCAACCCCCACCTGGTCTGTGGAAATATTGTCTTCCATGAAACAGTCCCTGGTGCCAAAAGGTTGGGGACCACTGCTGTAGATTTTATGTAATAGTAGAGACACTTACACTTTGGTGGGTTATTTGTGTATAGGCATAATCATACACAGATCAAGGTTAAAAGTATCTTTTAGTTTAAGAATTCAAAAACCCCACACCAAATAAAAAGTTTGGGAACAATTATCTACCCAATTTATTTAGCATGAACAGGAAAGTCGGGAACTTACAGGAAAAACATAAAATATCCTTGTGGACGATTTCTATTTAGTACTTATGCCAATTAGTGGAGACTGCTAAATAAAAAATTAAATAAAAAATTATTTAATTAGTGATGAAACTGAAACCAGCCTTAAGTGTAGATGAAGAAGATGGCCATCTATGCAGTATTAAAGTGATATTACAGTCTCAAAGCCTACAACCCTGCGCCCCCAAAGTAAAGCATCCATGCTTGGGCTAGGATATACTTTTGGTTTTGTTAACTTCTTAATACAAAAGCCAGACACTAGTAATTTGTGTCATTGCCTCTCTCTCCCTAGAATAAACGTGAGGAGTAGTGCCAGAGCACGAGTACAATTAACAGGTCATGGTAGATAGTCAATAAATGCATGTGGAGTAGATATAAGAGAAATCGTTTCCAAAATGATAAGAGTGTAACTCACGAAGAAATAAGGTTTTTAAAAAATTCGGTTGGGCTACATTGTGCAGATTATAGAAATGAAGAGGATTAGAAAATTCTCATATTCCTAATCTCTCACTGGTTGTCAGGAAGTTGTTTTTCTTTTAAGAAAGAATGAGGGTGATAGCACAGTCCGAGAAAGTCAAACAAACTGGCAGAAAAGGAAACTCTTTCCAGATTCAACAGCAGGTGAAGTGAAGCCGTCTGCAAAATGTACAGATCAAAGTTCTTGGCACAGAAGTCTCTCTTTCCAGCAGTAGGCAGCTGTCTACTCGATATCCACATAAATCTCCAATAGCTACTGTACATCTCAGTCTCAACATATGCCAAACAGAATTCTTGATTTTCTTCCTAAACCTGGCTCATCCCTTTTCTTCTCCGTCTAATATAAATGGCATCATTCATCCAGGTGCTCAGGAAAAGTCCGTGATTGTTCTCTTTTCCTTATACTCTACATTGAATCCGTAAGCAAGTCCACAATATTCTACCTTCAAAATATTTAGTAAATTTTACCATTTCTCAAACTTTCTGTTAGTAATTAAGGCCACTATGCAGCAAAAGCCAATGTATTCTCCTTGGTGTCCCTCTCGCGCTGCACCATCCCAAACTGCATTCTTCAAATTGTGGTCAAAGTGATTTTTTTAAACATAAGCACATCTCTCCTCTTTGTTTAAAATTTTTCAGTGGCTTCTCATGCTATTTAGAGTAAAAGCCAAATCATTGCCCCTATTTTTCCTGCCACATTGGCTTCCTCCTTTACCAGGGGCATGGTAAGGTTGTTCCTACCTTGCACGGGCTATGCCTTCTACTTGGAATGCTCTCCTCCAGAGTCTCCTGTGGCTCCCTACTTCTCTCACTCAGGCCTCAGCTCCAGTGACTCAGCTTCTCATCACTAAGCTCAGATTAGCTCTCTCGATCTTTAATCAAGTAGCTCCACCACTGTGTCCCATGAATCTATTTTATTTTTTTTTCCTAACACTTACCAATATCTTAATTAAGCATTTTAAAATGAATCATTTAATGTCTTTCTCCCCACTCAAAATATCACTTGCTTGAAGGAAGGCATTTTGTCTGCTTTGTTCACTGCAATATTTCCAGTACCTGGAATGATGTCTGGCACATAAATAGTATGCAATAAAAATTTATTTACTTACTATTATGAATTTCTAACAGAAATATATACAAGTCCACTGGTATGTTCATGGTTATAGAATGATGGAATATTACTATCTAGAACAAGGAAAATCTGAGATCAATTAAGACAAAAATTTACTACTTACAGGTGAATAAGCTGAAGGTCTGAGAGATGAACTCATAAGAGAGAAAGCTAGGTCTAGAATTCAGGAAAACTGAATATAATGCCAGTAGTATCTGTCTTTTGTTTGGGGATTATTTTATTTTTATGACTGGTCAGTATGATTGTGGGCAGAAAAAATTATTTTTAATTAACCATAAATCACTTATATACCTGTGTATTTGTTTGGGACCAGGATATGTGTGGGGAAATATAAGAACTGTCACATGTAAACATTGCTCTCAAGGAAGCTAGTGTATGGATGGAATGATGCACTTTTATTTTTTTATTTTAACTTTTATTTGAGAAAATTTGAAAAAAAACTTAAGTGTCTAAGCAGGGTCAAAGAGGTATGGGCTGCAAATGAGGAGAACTGCAATTAGCAGGTATATGTCTGTGAGCTAGAAGGGAGGGGGTTGGATGAAGACGCATTTTTGAGCTCTTGAGGAAAAGAAAGGATTTCTACACAGAGAAGGAAATGGCAAAAGAAAAAAGAAACAAAAGAAAAGTACTAAAGGACATAACCTAACAAAGGATTCTATAGCATTAACATAGTGGATTCAGTTTGTTTTTAGATGGAATTGGGAAATAAAAATAAAAGTAATCCTGGCCCATCCATTTGTTTTTACAGGAAAACTATAGAGAGTGAAACAGAAGAGTTTGGAGTAAGATGAATAAAGGAAGGTTAAGCAGAAGCAAACACAATATCGCACCTTAGGGATTTTCAGAGAAGCTTCCAAGTGAATTGGACTTCAGAAAACATGAGCATTGTATGGAAGGGATTAAAATAAAGATAGGAGAGTAAATAGGAAATAAGCAAAAAGAAGAGGAAAATCATGCCTGTGCTTTAATTACACATTAGAATAATGAGGAAATATGAGAAAGAAACCTGTACTGCAAGGAAACCACGTTTGACCACGAAACCTATACAAGCAGTAGGCAGGGTCAGAAGCCCTGAAACAGAGTCACACTTGCGGGATAGTAAATGGGGTGTGGCTGTACTACAGAAACAGAGAAAAAGAAAGAAAGCAAGAACAGCTGTGTGAGGCAGAGAAAATCGCAGAATTAATATGATAAAAAGAGATACAGAGGGGAGGAACAAGAGAAGAAAGGAGAAGGAAGAAAAGAAAAAAAAAAACAAGAAAAAAGAAACCAAAAGAAGTTGACATTAGGAAACAACACAAGAACGATGAGTTTAATTTCTATTAGCCGATGTAAAACATAAGCCCATGTGGGCTGAATCCTTGGAAGAGCCTGGCACCGTCAGTTACCATATAGACAATTCTATAGACAGCTGCTTTATTTCCCAATTTCAATAATGAAGTACAAAAGCCTTCAAAGCTTGAAATAAATGTCTCTTGTGCTTCCTCAGGAATCACTTCTATTGGCAAATAACTGTAACTGCATCATTACCATTTAATGTTTCAGGCAGTTCCAATGGTACCTGGAAGATAATAAAGAGGTGTCAGTATTATTCATATCTTTTAATTGATCCTATTAGCATTTCTTTTGTTATCCTGTGGGCAAAATTGTAACACTTGGCTGGGCATACAGTGGATAAAGAAGTCATAACAGTCCAGACTAAAATACTCTCCTAAGTACCCATTACTTTGGATAGCTATGAGCAACAATATAACTTTGTAATAAAACCTATTTACTGGTAAAAATTAAAATTGCTTTTAACAGCTTTATAGCATGCAAATAATTAAAATAATTATACCAAGTTGCAACTGCTGTTCTGGTAAGTCTGGCTAAGAGATAAAGTAAAAGGGAAAGAAAAACAAAAGTGTAACTCCCAAGAGCGAATGCAAGAAACTTGTGAAAGCAGAGAATCTAGGATCTAGCATTACTGTCTTTCCTCCAAAGTCATTCACTGCTCACACAGTTGTAGGAACGTTCTTATATACACACTTATGTTTATAAAGATTAAATAAAAAAATGCATCCCACACTATTTGTGAAACTTCATGAAACACTTGTGAGATGTGAGAAATATCTCTTTACAGAACCCCCAGTGTCTTCACCTAGACTTAGCACACTTTGTCAACAAGCCAGACATTCCCATGCCATGGTAAGTAAAATCATTTAAAGGGAATCCAGAAAATTGGATATCTCACCACCTCCACAGTTTTTATTTGACAATATACTTTTGTACTAGTTTTTGGTAAACAATTGTGCATTCTGAAAATTCAGTAAGAAATTGCAGGTGACTTCTGTGTGCCCAGTATTGTGGGAAGTTCTGTGGGACAAAAGAAGGCAAGATATACACGTATACATTAGGCAAATAAAACCATGTGAGTTCCAATTCAGCCCACCTCCCACTTTCTCTACATTTTTTTAACATACATAGTTGAAAAACCCAAGATTCAGAGATGACAGACTAACACAAAATCAAATGTGATTCCCAAACTAGTATTAGCTAGCTGGGACTATAATCCATGATCATCTATTCATTTATTGCACGTATTCTAAGCATCTGTTACATGCTGACATTCTATTACATGTGCAGAATGGGAAAGTGAAGAAGGCATAGTCAGTCCCTCACCTTGAGGAGCCTACAGTATATAGTGGGAAAGACTGACACATAAAGAAATTATTGCAATGTTATTAGTCCTCAGAGAAAAAATACAAACAAAATATATAGTATTTCCTTAATCACATCAGGGAAGTAACTTTTCTTTCTAACTATATAATTTAAAACCATGTTTCACAGCCATAAAGGTGAGTAGTAATATGTATTTTGAAGGGTTGTTCAGAAAATAATAATAGCTATATTTTATTGTGTCTGCTAAGTTTCAGTATCTGTGTGCATTTCAGAAAATGTATTTATAGAGATGGGAAGACAGATTCAGTTGTGATAAGATCTTGGACTCTGGAGCCAGATTCACCTGGCTTTGAATCTTGCCCCTGCCACTTACTATGTGACCTTAGACAAGTCAGTTTCCACATTGGAAAAACATGTATAATATTAATACTTATCTCAGAGTATTATTGTAGAGATTAAATTTGCTAACACATGTACAGTTTTTGACTGAGAGAAAGGACTCCATGTGTGTTAGCTCTATTATTACATTTGCTAAACTTCACAAAAAGCCTATGAAAAAGGAGGTGTGCTTCCTTTTTTCAGATATGACAATTGTGGTTCAAAGAGTTAGAGACTTTCTGTTATATTCCCATAAGTAAACTAAGAGCAGAATTCAAATTTAAGTTTATCTAATTTTATGGACGTGATAATAACCCCTGGTTTTGCTTACAAACTATCGTCTCTTCTCATCCCTCTAACCTCACTTTGTTTACCCATCCAGATCCTTATCTTGGCCCAATCCTACTTGGATTTGAAAATCATTTCATCATTTTTCTAGGGCTCACTATGATGCCAGTCACTCTCTATGGTATCTGACTTTTGATGCCTTTTAATATCTCTTTCCTTTAGGTCTTGTGCATTTTGTGGCTTGGTTCAGGAATCATTCCCCAACCAAAATCATAATAATTTTCTCCAATATTATTTTCTAAAACAGTTTTATTTTTTTCTCTCTAAATCATCTGGACATGGTTTTTGTGTATGGCTTTAGTTAGGTTAAAATTTCCTTGTCTTTTGGTAGCCAGTTGTCCCAGCATCATTTATTAAAATAAAGAACTGATCTACAATTTTCTTACTCACCTAAAATAATGTATTTATCATGAATCCAGTTTCCAAAAATACATGCACTGAAATTCATTGTATTGCCTATCTCAGTACCAACATCACCCTGTTATGATTGTTAACCAGGCATGTCCCTCTAATCCATTGTTTCAAGGATAGCCTTGGCTCCTCTTGAATTTTTCTCTCTTCCACATTAATTATAGAATTAGATTGTCAAGTTATAAATATAAATTAAGGCATGACGTTTCTGGTTGGAACTGTATTGAGTCTAAATATGAATTGTTGAAAATTGACATTTTCTCAATTCACGGGTATTAGTAAATATCTCTCAACAAACTTTTATAGTTTTGTCAGTAAAGAATTGTGCATTATTTTAGATTAATTCTTAACTACATTATAATCTAATTATTCTATAAACAGTATTTTAAAAAATGACATATTCTTTGTCATATAGAATGAATCTTCAAAAAGATCATAGAAAATGCATATTATGAAAATCTATGTATGCATGGATTCAAAATTATTTTGCACCAAAATAAATTTGTACTAACTAGTTATAACATGTCTGAACAGAATCTAGTTTGATGCACTAAGAAGGATAAAATATCAGTTTGAAAAAAGCCCCAATCAGAGCAACATGAATTTTGCTAAAATTGAAGCAAGAACAAACATCAAATTTATGGTGAAGCTTGAGTAGATGAACAGTGAAATTACTGAAAATTTAGGGGGACAGTGTCCCAAAGAAATCAGCAGTTTACAAATGTACAACTCATTTTAAGAAGGGACAAGACTATGTTGAAGATGAAGCTTGCAGCCCCATACCATCCACATCAATTTGCAAGGAAAAAATTAATCTTGTTTGTGCCCTAATTGAAGAGGGCCGACAATAAACAGCAGAAATAATTGCTAACACGATCGACATTTCAATTGATTCATCTTACACAATTCCGACTGAAAAATTAAAACTGAGCAAACTTTCCACTTGATGAGAGCCAGAACTATTGTGCCTATATCAGCTGCAGACAAGGATAGAGCATTCAATGGAAATTTTAAACAAGTGGGATCAAGATCCTGTAGCATTTCTTCAAAGAATTATAACAGGAGATGAAAACATGGCTTTTACCTGTATGATCCTTAAGACAAAGCACAAACAATGCAATGACTACCAAGAGTTGGAAGTGTCTAGTCAAAGCAAAAGCAGACTGGTCAAGAGAAAAGCTCATGGCAACAATTTTTTGGGATGTTCAAGGAATTTTCCCTTTGATTTTCTAGAGCACCAAAGAACAATAACACTGCTTATTATGAGAGTGTTTTGAGAAAGTTAACCAAAGTTTGAGCAGAAAAATGACAGAGAAAGCTTCACCAGAGGATCTCTTATTACCATGACAATGCTCCTGCTCCTGTCATCAATTGATGGGAAATCATTAGGCATCCAACATATAGTCCTGATTTGGCTCATTCTGACTTCTTTTTGTTTCCTAATCTCAAAAAATGTATAAAGGACATCCATTTTCTTTCAGTCAATAATGTAAAAAAGACTGCATTGACATGGTTAAATTCCCAGGACCCTAAGTTGCTTAGGGATGGATAAATGGCTGGTATCATCACTCACAAAAGTACCTTGACCTTGATGGAGCTTATATATAAGAAATAAAGTTTATGTTTTTTATTTTTATTTTTTATCCCATCTTTCCACAAACTTTTTGAAGTCCCCTCATATGTGTATGTATAGTGACCACACGCACATACAAAATTGATAAATTGATAAATACTTTGCATCCAGCAAATTGATAAACTCACTAATTCTAATGATTTACCTGTAGATTTTGTACATATTCCATGCAGACAATTATAGTGGATTTTTGTTTCTTTGTTTTGACCTTACACTTTTTTTTTTTTAACCCCGTTGTGGTCACTAGGACTTCTAGGACAGTACTAAATAGAAGTGATAGTTGAGGATACCTTTGCCTTTTTATCAGCTTAAAGAGAGTGCTTTAACATTTCACTATGTAGTAGGCTCATTGTTATGAGATTTTTTTGGCATGTTCTATTTCTACTGTTCTGTTTACATTTATTTACTAAAAAATTATTAAATCATTTTCCACTGTTGTTGATTGAAAAGATTGTAATGTTTTCTCCTTTGATCTATTAATGTAGCTTTATTTATCCATTTCCTGACCTTAAATCATTTATTCATTCATTGATAATATAAAACCAATGTGGTTTTTATGTATTATCTTGCTGGGATTTGATGTGCCAATACTGTATTTTGTTAATTTTTTTTCTCTTTAATTTGTTGCGTGAGGGTAGAATATGTTTTTTCTTTCTTATGCTTCCTTGTCAGATTTTGGTATTCCTGTTAGAATAGTCTCATAAATATTAAGATGAGAAAGTGTTCTCTCTGCTTTTTTAATCAGGACTAGTTGGTGGAATATTTGTAATTTGTTCCCTGAATGTTCTGTGGAATTTAGCAGTATAGCATTCTGTATCTAGTGTTTTATTTGGAAAAAAATTGAAGCTTTTATTTCAACTTTTAAAAGCTTATGAGACCCTTCAGGTTTTTTATTTCCTTTTGGTTCTATGTTCATAGTTAATTTCTGGGAATTTGATCATTTGGTACAAGCTTTTTAACCCATCACCATGATATTTAATAATATCTCTTTAGTATCCTTTTTACCACCTATGACATTTAATATTACTATTATCCTTTGCTGTGTGTTTGTGTATGTGTCTGTGTGTGTGTGTGTGAGCTTTATTTCTTTCTTTACCAATATTACTGGAATTTTGTCAATGTTACTAGTCTTTTAAGAGAACCAGCTTTTGGATTTTTTAATCTTCACTATTGCTATTTAGGCAATCTTTGCTTTGCACTGTTCTGATACACATGGATTCAAGTTTTTAGGGGTTCGTTAAAAAACACAAGGCTCCCAGCAACACAGCTAAAATTTCAGTTATTGTGGTATATTAACTGTAATTGCATAATCATGTCACTTATTTTTTCAAATTCTGTAGTTGATTGGTAACTCTGTATCTGTTATTCAGTTCATATACAGACAGCAAAATGTGTAATTGTGTTGCCTCCTGTCTTCCAGTTGTAAATATGAAAGTTTACACAAATGGATAATCAAAAGAGGGAATTGTCCAACAAAGATAAAAAAGCATCAAAGAAACAAAAAGTCACAACTCTGAAAGTGATATTAGAAGATTTGAAAATTGCAACAGCAAAACAAAGATAGGACAAGACCTAGACCTGCATTGAAAAAGTCTGATAAATTTAAAAAACAAGGTAAAATCATTGCAACACATTTTAGCTTGATTTTTACTAAGAATGGAAAGGTTTTGTGATTGAAATAGAGCATTTACTTCTATTTTGGACGGAAGACAACTATAGTAAAACAAAAGTCCCAATCGAGGATCCCATTCAGGCCAAAAAATTGAAGTTATTTGCCACATTGACAGAAAACAGTAATAACAAAGGAATTAGAGACCATGCAATTTGTTTTGGCTAAGTTTTGGAAGAAATATGACGATGTAAAGCATAAACTGAAAATACTGCAGCATTACAGCAGGAAAGAACAATGAGTAATATGTATGAAGTATGGCAGAAACTTTTACCATATTGGGCAAATAATGTTGGAGGATTCAAATAAAACGTAAGGAAGTTGTAATAGAAAAAACTGACAATGAGAAATCACCGACATTGACACCTCAGAGCCTGCAGATATGCAGCCAGAGGAATTTAACAATGGAGAACTTATGGAAGTACATGAGGAAAATAGTAGTGACAAAAAAGACAACGTCCCAGAGGAAGTAGTGCAGCAACAAACTTCACTTTAAAGGAACTCTAAGAAATACTGTATATTTTACAACACTGAAAGTGCAAAGTATAAAATGTTGGAGGCTTGAGATTATTTGGACTTTTTGAATCTATTGATTGCTGTCATTAAACTTTCATAGTCATTAGGTATTCAATTATTCCTCTATACCATTCTCCTATTTCTGGGCATATATTAAATATTCTTTGTATATCCTCCATGCCTCTTGATTATTCATATTTTCACTTTTTTCATACTCTCTGTTTTGGATTCTGAATAATTTCTTCAAGTTTATGTTCTAAATCATTAATTCCTTTATTGAATAGGCCAGATCTATTATTAAGTCATTCCACTATGTTTTAAATTTTTATTATTATATGCTTTTCTCTTTTTCTAAGTTCCTGTTAATTTAACAAAATTTTTTTTGGTCATTCTGTATAGTCTCTTAATTAAACTTTTAATCCTTTATTTTTAAAAGTGTATTAAAAATAATGATTTTGTTTTCTGAGTCTGCAATGCTGATATCTAAAGTATTTGCCGATATCTGACTCTGGGGGGGGGGATGTGCACGTGTACATGTGTATGTATGTTTCTTTGCTTGGCTTTAGCTGATAAAGTATCAGTTCCTTGTGTGTTTTGTGGGTTTTGACAGAAATCATAGTTCTTAGAACTGTAAGTGTGAAAGGTCTTCAAGACTAAATTTAAGGTGGGTTCTTTATGAAAGGGTTTACATTAGCTTCTGCCAATTTCTTGGAAACTACTTATCAGGGACCACTTTAAAACAAAGTATTGGTTTAGGTTTGTTTATTTGTTTTCCATGACCACTTAGGTAGCACAGTTTTGGGTGTCCGAGATATGAGAGAGCCTGATTATGGTTATAAATTCTTAGGTTATAGAGATTCGTCCCCCCTCCATGCAGTGACGAGGTTCACCACTGAAAATTCTCTCTGCACCCTCCTAAAGGATGGAGGGTTTATTTCTGTTGCACTGAATGACTAAGGGAATAGCCTTTTGGAGCCTTAGCTTTATGTGGGGAGGTCTTCTCTTAGCCTCTTTATCTTGGGTAAATCTGAATTTTTCTCCTCTTTTATGTGTTCTATGAGGCAATGAAAAACCAAAATTCATGTTCACTGGGTTCAATAAATATCCTCAGGACAGAAGCCAGATTCCATATTCTTCTTACCTTTATGGGTCTCTCCTGTCCTTAATTCTGATTTGTGAAGTTCCTTTCTTTCTTTTTATTTTGTCTAGTACATTAAAATATTTTAAAATATGCTTTAAAAATATTTTTACATTTTTTTCAACACAATTGGAACATTGGTCAGCATACCAAATCTGCCCTTTAGTCAGAAATGGAAGCTTTCCCTGAGTCCTCTCTATCACTGCAAAAAAAAATTGTGCTTTATTGCTGTTTTCATTACCCAGAATTACATCTTTTCATCTTTTTCTGTATCTATGAATTAGCATATGAACTTCATATATTGCTAGTTTCAGTCTTCACTAATATATAACTAGTTCCTAGAACAGTACTTGACACATAGGAGCTGAATAAATCTTTTTTCCAATGCAATAATAATAAATTTCATGTGGTCAGAATGATCAGAGCATGGGTTAGTCCTCTCTCCTCTTTATCTCTCTTTAAATCTTCTCACTTTCCTTTATGTGAGAGCTGGTTCCAAGCTTATATTAATAACACTGACACGAGAAAGGATTACTTTTGCATCTCACTGAAGCTACCAATTTCAAAATTCAGATTTAAGATTGACTGAGAGGACCAAGGCCACTTAGGTCTGTGGTCCTGGCAAAAGCAATGCTCCATTGGTACAATAAAACTTATTAGCTTCCTGAATGGCAAAGATCCAATTAATAATAGAGCATCCTGTATGGAAATAAGTCCAAGGAAATATTTGGATTTTTATTGTCCCTTTTCCTAAAACCATCTTAATAGCACCCTAGATTCACTCCATTCTTTAATACTGCCCTGCGGGATTTTGTCACCTGTCCCCAGCAATGAGGTTGTTTTTCATGCAATTATTCTCTTGGCCTTAAATTTGGTTTTGTTTTGTTGTTTGCTTGTTTCTGACTATTCACCAAATACACACTTCCAAATATTCTGACTATAAATTTACATTTATAGTCAGACTAGGTAGATACATGTCTACCTAGTTTGTTCCACATTATGAGAATACAAGTTCCTGTTATAAAAACAAGTTACTTAGCATTTCTTGTAAGAAGGGGGGTAGTGCTAACCACTTGCCCTAGAAGAGGAGTTCTAAAGCGGAGTGTGTATGTGTGTGTGCACACACAGATGCTTGTATTTATTCAGTGAAAGGGCTCAACATTTTAGAATAATAACTAGATACATGACTCACTCCCAACTCAACCCCAATTTATTCATGTATTTGTTTATTCAATAAATCAATATTTGCTTTTTTTCTGGGTCCAACTAGACTCAATTAGTGTCTACTTTATAATCTATAGTTTTAAATGTGTGGTGGGGTCTATTTGCTTTAAAGAAAGCCATTTACTTCAAAAGTTTGACTTAAAGGATGTGTTCTTATCTGAATGTTTTAATATCTTCCTTGAAAAAAATGCAATGCCTGAATTAAAACTATAATTTCCTATTTTTAATATATCACATACAACCTCCTTCCCTGTGTCATTCATTTTCCTTTGTAAAATGTAGTTCTGCTGGTTTTCATATTATAATTTTTACTCTGCACTAAACCTACCTCCTTTAAAAGATTGTTCTAAGATGAAGCTGAATCCAATGTTTTATTGATGAATCCCAAGAGAAAGGCTTTTTCAAAATCCACCCAGATTGGTAGAAGCTATTGGCTATGTACCTCTGGCATTATCTTAAATAGCATCACTAATGTTTATAGAGCAAAAGAAGTCACTTAGTGCTGGGTTTCAGAATCATCAAAACCTAAAGGCAATGCCTCAGGCATTTACACTCTTGGTCATTAATATGAAAGAGAAGAGGGCATTACTAGCTGTTATTATCACACACTGAATTTACTTTTATTTCTAAAGAGAGAAAAAAAGAGCATATTAATGCTCTTGCTTCTCTTAGCTTTCTTCCCCGTGCTGATAATTAGAAGTGCTTAGAAAATAACACAGCCATAGATTCTTATCAGGCACATGGAAGGTATTAAAAATAATTGCATGTATCTTTCTTCCATTTGCAGGAAGCAGGCAAGTTATTATTTAGTTACTATGCTTTTTACCTGCAGCAATCTCAAAAAGACTCTACTGCCAAGTTTCTTGTCAAGTATTTTCAAAATCTGACTTTTTAAAGGAAAATATTTGTAGGATAAACCTTTTGGAATTACAAGAATGCTGTTTTTACCAGGAAACTTTTATAAACTAAGGGCTAGAGACAATGGATAATTTATAAACAGAGAAGCTAATGGAGAGAATGTGCACAAGAATATCTGTATTTTTTTTTTGTTATATTTGAGAGAAAATGGAGAGAATTGCCAAAGGAAAAATCTTTCTCAGTTTTCACTTAATTTATAGGCATAGAGACAATCTAAGAGGACCAATGTTTATGATTTAAATTGAAATGATAATGGAAACACGATTGGCAAGTTTTTTGTTTTAACTTTGAAAAACTAGACCATGGGGTTAGTTAAATAATTATTTCTATTATGATAAAATGCTTTACATGCCATGCCAACAACCTCCAATGAGGGCATAGCTAAAGCCTTCCTTTTTTCCACTATAAAGCTTCCCACTCCCACGTATAGGATGGTGTTTGTCTCCCTTGCTCTAGCAAGGTCTGAATAAATAGCCTCTGTTTGTTCTCATTTGTGTCATGTTTGTTTGTTTCCACAGGGCTCTCTGTGACCCTGGCTCTGTCAGTGACAATTTGAAGAAATACCAGTCTAACAGAAAATTAAAAATAAAATCAAAGCCACTTTTTTTAACCCAGACTATGAAACACAGAAGACTAGGAAGTATAAACATCTTCTAATCCTGACTATTCATTACTATTACTCTCACTGTTCTTCACAAGAAGGTGCACACAGTGTTAAAGTTCTCTCGCTCACCTTCTGCCCTCAACCAAAAGGTTATTTCAAACTAAGAGGCTCTTTTCTTCCAACCAATCCATGGACAGCTCCTCCTCCACTTGTTTCTCAATTTTTCTCACTCAAGTGAAGTATCAGAAAATCCATTTCTAATGCAAATCCTCCCTGATAGTTTCTCCCATTGTTTTGTTTTTCATCCTTTGCTCGGATTCCACATCAAAAGACTGGCAGGTAAAACCAGGGAAATCTGTGTTCGATTGGTAGATTGTATTAATGTCAATACCCTGGTTTCAATATTGTTACAGTTTTACAAAACGTTACCATTGAGAAAAACTGGGCAAATCGTACAGGGCTTCTCTCTGTATTATTTCTCACAACTGCATATGAATCTATAAATATCTCAATAAAAATTTCAATTAAAAAATAAGACACATGGAACTGAGGTGGGCAACAAAATTCTTCTTAGAGGATGAAATATGGACTAAAATGAAAGGCAAAGACAGAATTCTATTTGGCACTCAGGAAGAAGCAGAAGGCTATGAATACTCATCTATTATTAATGTTTTGAAGTCATATATATGTTCATATATATATATATGAAGTCATATATATGAACTCAAAATTAACAATGATGCACCATAACTATGGGTAAATTTGGTAGACAGTAACTAGAGAGAGTATTTAATCTAGAAATAATTTATTGAAGATAAGACCTCAGACTTGAAACTTGAGCATGTGGACTAAAATTCCTTTTGTAATATTTCTACCATGTGGATATCTAGCCTAGGACTAAATACATATTGGACTAAGGAATAATCATACTCACAGAAATGATCGATGCCTTTTAAAAAAGTTAGATGACTAATTGTTCTTTTGCCAAGGAAAAAGATACCTTTGTGTTTGTTGTAAAAACATATTCTTAGTGTGCATCTGTTAAGTGCCAATGACTGGGTACTACGGACATGGTTGAAATAGGTTTGTCCTAAAATTGTTCAGAGTCTAGTTGGGGTGACAAAACAAAAATAAATAAATCAAAAAAGTCATCATTTCTATAATAGATGCATTTATACAATATGATGGAAGAACAGATATTAGTATAATTTATTCATATATCTGGGATGGCTATGACACCCAAAAAAGAAAATAAAACTTTAAGAAATTATAACATTTGTACTAAACCCTTAAAGCATGACTGGGTCATTACCAGGAGAAGAGCTTGCTAAAAAGATGTGGGGAAAAATGGGTAAAGTGATAAGAATCAATAAGTTTCAGGGCTCATTTAGTAAAAGAAATAACTAAAATAAAAACAAAAGGGAATATTGATGGAAAGACATAAAATGGGAATAAGATCAGATTATAAGGGACTCACATGAACAATTCTGTAGTTAGAAGATCATCTTGACAGTAATATGGTAAATGAACTGGTAGGTAGAGATATCAAAATCTGGGGACAGGGAAGGTTATAAAATCGGTGTAGGCAATGGAGGGTAGGATTTGTGAAAACTGGTGCAGACAAATGAATGTATGGAAAATAGTGATGTGTTTAGCAGCAGTTTTTGGTTAAAGTGATTCATCTAGTTGCTAATATCTGACTGAGAACTCCAATGTTGTAGGGGGTATTAGAGTTCTCAAGTATAAATATATTTTCCAAATTTTTCCTGTGTACAAATTGAAGAAAATAATCCTAGTATAGAATGGGTGGCCTTCATGGACTTTGTCATTAGTCATAATAATCACCTTTTTATTTTAGATCTTACTAGCAATTCTTTAGTTATTCTTTCTCAAAATTCCCCAGAGGTTGATGTAAAGTTAAGCAGTGCATATATAATTTGTGGGACACATCTCTCCCTTTTTAAAAGTTGTCGTGATATACACAACTTTTTCTTCCAGCAGAACTCTAACTGTTCATCATTTTTCAACATGACTAAGGTAGATTAGTGACTCTACTAGCCAGAAGTTACATCATACAATTTAGCCGACTTCACTTATGTGAGGGGACTTAAAAAAGCTAGTTTCTCTTTTTTAAACTCTTCATCCATCTTAGGCTTTGGTTCCCTCTCTCTAAAGTTTCTTCTTCCACTTTCAGTACAAAGATTCTTTTCCTTTGAACGAATTAGGGTCAAGGTTTTCTTTTTATGTAATCCATTAACAATTCTCCAACCTCTCCAACAGTGCTTACTCTTTTTATTTTGCTTATGGCTCCAGTGCCTACTCTGTTTTTCTTAGCATTTTCCGCAAGACATGATTTTAATTTATCCATGATATTCTGTTAGTTTTGTTCATTTTTATATTTTTAAGTAATATTTTAATGTTTTTACTCACTGAAGTCTTCTCAGAAGTATAATTTTGTTTTCTTCACAAAATACGTATGTCTGCACCATCGCAACTGCAATTTGCAATTTGGACCTTGTAGAAACGACTCTGTAAAGCATTTGGTCTCAGACAGACTAGGGCTTACATTTCCTCTCCATTCTAATGTTTTCTTGAGAAGCCACTTACCTTCTATAGAAACATTTTTCTCATCAGCAAAAATGGAGACTGTAGGGGGTTGAATGGTGACCCTCAAAAATGGTATGCACATGTCCTAACCCCCAGAATCTGTAAATGTCATCTTGTTTGGAAAAAGGGTCTTCACAGAAGTAGTTAATTAAATAATTTCAAGATAAGGTCTTCTTGGAGTAAGGTGGGCCCTAAATACAATGGCAAATCATTATAGGAGAAGAGAAGAAGAAAGAGAGAGGCACAGAGGATAAAACCATGTGAAGACAGAGCAGAGCAGAGATTGGAGTCTTGAAGGCCTCAGCCAAAGTATACCTACAGCCACCAGAAGCTGGAAGAGGCAAGGAAGATTCTCCCCTAGAGCCCACAGAGGGAGCATGGCCCTACTGACTCCTTGATTTCAGGCTTATGGCTCCCAGAGCTGTGAGACAGTAAATTTCTGTTGTTTTAAACTGCCAAGTTTGTGGTGATTTATGTATTCCAGCAGGCCTAAGAAACCAATACAGAGATAATGTCACATTTTGAGGAGTAAATGAAAAATCAGATAAGCCATATAACAACTTTAGTAGAAAATCTTGTACATAGTATGTTTTTGAATGTTAATTTACTTCTTCCTTCTATGACTTTCTTTTACAATATAATGGAATTTAATGAAGGTTAAACATTCCCTATTTTTGGAATTGTATTTATTTTTTGAGTCTAGCTTTCTGAAAACTTGGCTACCAGGTTGAAGTGCTATACATACCCTCTTCACTTTTCTTATTATGATGACATTACCAAGCAGTCCATGTTATTATACTTAGAATAAGATGCAATTATAATAATAATTTCTCCAATAATCACTTCTAGCCACAGCTGTGTTTAACTATCATTAAAATGACTCCTAACTTACCCAGGCCTACATTCTGTCTTGTGTCCTGCTGGCTTCTCTATTCTGTCACTTGCCTGGGAAAATGTTGCATGCCAAAGTTTTTTGGACTCAGCTCATTATACAAACAAAAGGTCTATTAGATATTTACACCCTGGTGTTCATAAATTTATAGGCAAGAGAAAAAAAATCAATGTCATAGAAGAATACAATAGAACAGGGTTTTACCTTTCAGCAATGAAATACAGTTTATTTTGCTTGAAGGTGAGATGGGGACCCAAGAAACCTCTTATATTCTATATCTGGTTTCCTAGTTCAGTAAAGAAAGCTAAAAAAATTTTCATTTCAGGAAAACCAATTTTACTCCTACAACTGTAAGGACATAGACTTATTTAAATTTGTGATTTCCTACTTTAAAATTTGCATTTAACTGTCTTAGTATTACGATGACTCTACCTTAATAAAATGACAACCTGATACTACAGTAATTGTTTCTTAAATGCAATAATGTGAAAGTCTCTCAATCAAGTGAAATAAACGTCGGGCTATAAAAGCAATAACCCATTCTTATTCCTTGCTTTATTGCAATGTAAAAATTATCATTATACTTACTAACCTGAAAAAATAAATATTCATTGAATGATCATACTTCCCTTTTATTAGGATTTTCACAATAATAAAGACTCTAAATTTCCCTTTCATATTAGGTTCATAGTAAACATCTCAGATGAAAAGCAGATGAACGTGTCAGTGTAGTGAGGATAAAACTATTTAAGAGGAAATAATTTATGTTACTGGAAAAGGACCTTCTTCTTTTTCGAGGTATTCTGAGAGTTATTTTTCTCACTTTTTAAAAAATTGCCCATTCCATGCCCATCTCTCCCTCTCTCGCATATCTGTCTCTATCTATGTCTCTTTCTATCCCCCTCCTCTTTTTCCTTCCTTCCTTTTGTTCTTTTTTTCATCCATCTGTCTTTCTTTCATTTATGGAATGTTTCTTGAGGGCTATGTGCCAAGCACTGGCGCAGAGGGTACTCTGATGAATATGACAAAGTCACTGATTTCATGAAGTTTACGTGGTAAGTGGCTTCTTTATGCAACCAGACTTGCTTACATGCCTCTAATTGGAAATTATCACCTGGATGTCCTTCTACAATTGCATCAAACATATCTTTTTTTTTTTAATCTATAGAGGTTAACTTGCTCCTTAAGCTCTGAGCCCTTATTTACTCCTTTGATGCCTTCATTCTTCACATCCAGTAACCAAATCAGGTTTATTTTACCTCTGCATTTCTTGAATTTATATACTTGCTACTGATTACTTCTCTTTCTGTCTCCATATGGTTATTCTCCAAATTCTTCTTTATCTTGTCACTGAACGAACTCTCTATCATCTAAAATGTATCATATCTGAATACCTAATGAAAGTATGAAGACCTCTACAATAAAAAAATAACAGAATATTTTTGGAAAAAAATTTTTAAAAAAGTAAATGTACAGAAGTATCCCAGGGTTGGGGAACCTGCAACCTTAAGGCCACATGTGGACTTCTAGGTCCTTAAGTGTGGCCTTTTAACTGAATCCAAATTTTATATAACAAATCCCTTTATTTTTATTAATACATTTTTGTTCATCTTTTATATTTTTATTTTATTTTTAAAATGAATGTGTTTAAAATACCAAAGAATAAAATAAGTTTCAAAGAAATAATCCTCCCAGATTCACTGTCACAATTAGAACATTAGTAAGCCATAAGGGCTAAATTGATGGCTGCTATGCTCATGATTTAGTTCTAACTTCCCCCACCTGACAGGCACCACTACCGAATGAGGCTGGTTGGCTGGAGTTTATGGGAGTCAAGAACGCCAGTCTGTTAGCTTTTGACTGGTGCACTGTATTTCTGTTTGCAGTGGAATTTGTGAATAGTTACACAGCTCTACAGTATTTTTTAATATTGTCTGCTTAGCAGCCCATCATATCAAAGAAGACCAAGAGAACAAAGAAGGAAGAAAACAGATTTTTTAATGAGGATTAGGAATTGCAATATTATCTTGTTTCTGCTAAAGATAAGATGATTTGCTTGCTTTGTGTTACTGCAATATCAACATTAAAGAAATTCAATGCTCATCAGCATCATAACACTCATAAGGACCACAAATATTTTAAATTACAGGGAGAGGTGCGAAAGGTTGTATTGCAGAAATTAAAAGATGAAAAGCAAAAGCAAAGGCAATTCTTTCAAGCAGCAATAAGACCTGGAAACAACGCCACTGAAGCAACTTGTAAAGTAGTTTATGTACTCAGGAAAAAAGGGAAGCCATTCAGTGATGTAGGAATTGTGAAAGAACGAATTGTGGAAGTTGTAGGATGCTTAGACCTCCATAGTGTTTCAAAGTACAAACAACTGCCTCTTTCAAGAAGAACCATAACTCATTGGCAGTGTGAATTAGCCTTTAACTTAACAGAACAACTTCATGCAATACTTCAAAAGGAAAATATATATTCCTTTGGATTCAATCACTTTGAATAAATCACCTGATACTACTGACTGGGCACAGGTTTTATACTTCAGTCAGGTCATAACAGAAGTTTTGCTACAAAGAGTTACTCTCTTTGGCCACTCTTGCAAACAGAACCCAGGGAATAGATATCTTCAACAACTTTCAAGATAAATGTCATGAAGTTGGACTGAATTTGGTAAATTTAGTGACTGTATGTACAGACAGTGCACCTTCCATGACAGGAAAACATGAAGGGTTTATTGCACAGCTTAAAAAAAAAATTAAGAGATCCAGATGCTCTCATTTCTTTTCATTGTATCTTGCATCAGCAAAATCTCTGTGCTAAAGCTACTATTTTATGTGACACTTTGCAACAAGTTATAAGTATTTTTAACTATATTTGTGCAAATGCAACATGGCATAATCAGTTTGGTAACATGCTAAAGTTAAATGATGGAGAATTTAGTGTGGATTTGCCATATCATTCTAAAGTGCAACGGCTACTGCAGGGACAGGTGTTAGCCAAAATTTTATCTCTGCAAAAACAGTTAAATTTTATGAAGAACAGAATCAGTGATGTGCATTATTGAAAGAAGATTTCTGTAGGAATTCAGTATTTCTGTGTGATATCATGTCAAATCAAAATGACTTGAATATTTCTTTGTAAGGTAAAACTAAGTCTATATATTATATGTGGAAAAAAATTCAAGCATTTCAAAAAAGGCTGTCTTTTTTCAAAACACTTCTTCTTCAAAAGGAAATTTCAGATGAACATTTTTCCCAGGTAGCAAAGGTCATTGATGAGCAGGATGATATATGCAAATTATTGAAAGAATATGCAGCTGTTATCGACCTATTAATTGGAGAATATAATGAAAGGTTCACTGACTTTGAGAATCATGACATCACACTCAAATTAGCATTTCAGCCTCACCTAGTTGATATCACCAAGGCACCTAAAGAACTACAGATGGAATTGATTGAGCTCTCAGTAGACAGCATTTTAAAGTCATTGTTTGATGCTAAGAAAGATCCAACTGAAATATGGAAAAATGCAGTAGAATATCCATGCCTTTGGCAACAAGCTTGAAAAATGCTTTTTTGCTTTTCAACCACTTATTGCTGTGAATCTACATTCTCCTACCTAACCCAAATCATGACACTCTTAAGGTCACAAATGACTGAAACCCATCTAGAGGATCAGCTGAAACTGTGGACCTCCATGCTGCAACCAAATATTCAAATGCTTTCCAACAAAAAGTGGACACAACAAAGTCATTGAAAGGTTAAATTTAAAATTAACAAATAGTTTTCATTTTTTGAAATTATTAATTAAATTGTAGTTAAATTTTTACAAAATAATGTACATTTTTAAGCATATCTAATTGAAGTTTCTTGAATGCAGCCTTATTTGATTACAGCTAAATTAATGCGGCCTTCCAACAGGAAAAGGTTTCCCCACCCCTGCTCTAATTAACACTAACAGACTGATTAGAGAAACTCATAAAGGTCTATCTATTCAGATTCTTCTTGGTTCTCTTTGTAACATTCCCTGGAGTATGGGACAGGCCTCCTCTGTAATGGGGGTCTTAAGACCTAAAATCAAACAAGGTAGATCAAAGAGTTTCTTCATGGCCATTTCTTACACGGAAAGGTAGGGGAAAGTAAGAGTAACATTTTTCAGTTTCATGATTGGCTTTTGGTAAGAGGGATTCTAGTTTCTATGGCTTGCCTTGGGGGAGGAAGAGGGGTGTAAAACAGGAGGGCAGGAGAAGGTCCGACAGAGGCTTTGTTTCTGAGGCTGCTTCTGAGGCCTTCACTTTGGGTTATTGTTTTCTGAGCCCTAACATATGTAATAAAACTTTAAAAATATGGACTGAAATCAAAACAAAATTGTATTTATGCTACTGGGAAGGGAGAGAGAAGATGGGACTGAGGAGTAAAATAAGGTGGCTTTAAGTATATTTGTGGTGTGTTATTTTTCCCTCAAATTATATGTGGTTCAATTTAATAGGGTCATTATTAAAAAGGCAGTATGGTAAATTTATCAGGAGAGAAAAAATATGACGGTATTTACATAAGATTTTGTTTGTTTGTTTCATTGTGAAAAATTCAAACATTCACAAAAGTACCTGTGTACTTTTGTCATAGTCATGTATCCATCACCCCAGATTCAATAATTGTCAAGTCCTGGTCAATTTGTTATGTCTGTACTCCCACCCACTTCCCTCTCCTGCATTATTTCTGCATTATTTGAAGCAAATTTCAGGTATCATCTCAAGTTATTTATTATTTTATTAAAAAATGAAAATATGAAGATATTAATATTTGATAGCTCGGCGTGGTGAGTATATAGACATTTGTTATATGAGCCTTTGGACATTGCTGTAATTAACTATTGATTACAAAAAAAGATAATGGTAAAGTAGCAAGAAGGAATAGGAGAAGGACAAATAGCCATTGACTATTTCTGATCATTTTTCTAAGGGATCACTTCTCAGCCTTCTGGCTAAAATCAAGTGTAGCATTATTTATAAGGTAATCATATGCTGTCACCAACTGATTTACTTTGAATTCCATCTTTACTTTGAATTCTAGGTTATCACCTACTCTTTCACCCAATTGTGGAATTCTCCTTCCTCTACAAAAAGAAGCAGAATTCCAGAAGATATCATCAGAGAACACTGAATTTTTTTTTAATTTTTATTTTCTACAGAGGAATGAAATGTTGAGTGCTTTTTGTGTTAGAATAATTTCCCTTCAGCAAGATTTTCTACAATTAAGAACTTCCTGTGCAGGAACCCTTCCATGCACTTTAAGCAAAAGAGAGCACTTGTTCTTCAAAGGAAGGGTTGATGTGAAGTTTTCAATGTTGCCTTTAAACATTAGCATTGTAAAGAACATTCTCAGAAAAACTTTCATCAAATTCACCCAAGGACGCCTTAAATAGCTCCTAGCTTTAATAATCTAGAGAGGGAGAGATTGCACTAGTATTTTGGATTAAATAAACTTACATTCAAAGAGCTACCAAGGCCTGTGTCAGCACCTACTTTTTACTGGAAAAAATCTTCCAAGTATTATACAAATTTAAACTCGCCCACGTCCCAGGGAAATTGATCAATGACAAGAGGTGTAAATTAGAAAGTGGTGGAAAGAAATTTATTACCTCTCTTTCTTTCATACAGTGCACACATCCTTTGAATGTAGGTGTCCAAGACAATTAATTTCATTCAGGTAAGAGAGAAGATAATTAGGTATCAGGAGGAAGCATGGCTATACAGTACCATTTCCTCTTAAAATGGGAAAATTTAATCTACATGTCCAAGATTAATTTAAGATCTCTTCTTAGAACTTATCAATTGAATTTAAGGTAGGAAAATGTTATGTATCAAGAACCATTCACTTGGATTCATGAATGCTACAATTTAATTGACATTTTCTTAGTTAAAAGTAATCTTTTCAAAATAAAAAAATAATTTTAAAAAGCAGACCACAGAGATGTTTGATAAATAGCTCAGGAAGAGCTATGGCCACACAAAAAAAGCCCAATAATTTTAATAAACACAAAAATAAGGAAGCTTATTATTTATTGATGTTAAAATCATTAAAAATAATTTATTTTATGTCATTTTATTTTTTGCCAATTATATTTTGGGAAACTCTGGGATACTCAGACAACTAGAAATGTAAATTTGACCATTCAAGAAACTCGTAAAGTAGGTATGTCCATGAGAATTTATTTTATTTTACTGATCACTTTTAATTTTGAAAAGTACATTGGCTTTATCTTTTACCAGATTTTAAATGTTTTGGTCTCCATCCCCTCATTCCCAAAGGAGGTGGCTGCCTCCGTGGTTAACAACACAGATGCATGTACTGCTTCTTCATTTGTTGTTTGTATTTGGACACGTAGTATAATTTTTCAAAGTCTGTTTCTTAACCTATAAAATAGGGACATAGGTGATACCTGTTTGTATGCTTCCAACGAAAATTAAATGAGATGCATTATGCAAAGTTCTTTCCATCATGCCTGGCAATAGTATGTATTCATTAAATGATAGTCATTATGATGGTTATTTTAATGAATGTGGATAACATATATTATTTTCTATTTATAGGTTTTTCTTAGGCTAGAAAGGTTGTTAGCAGTATTACTGATGTTAATATAGTTGCTTGCATAATGACATTTTCTTCTCGGGTGAAATCTTTTACCAACATCATTCAAACAAACAGGTCTGGCCTGGAAGTGAGAAACTCTGGATTTTAGTGCTGGTTGTCTGCCTTAGCCTTTGTGTATTGTTTAAGGAGGCATACAGAGGGCAAACCATGACAGGTCCTGTGTGCTAAGCCAAGGATAAGAACTTTAGACCTTTTCTTAGAGATGTAACTGGGGTGGGAGGAAGGGCAGTGGTTACTGAAGGACTTTGAATAGGGCAGTGAACAACTAAACTAGATGAGTGAGAAGAATCATTTAAATAAGGGTGGGCAGGGCTCAGAAGGCAGACCGAGAGATTGTTGAATTAATACAGGCCAGAAATGTTTTAAGCCTGAACAAAGACCATGGGAGTGAGGATGGAAAGGATATAGTACATATGAGAAAAATGCATGACACCATATGCAGCAATATCAACAGGTCTTGGGGACACATTGGATTGCAGAGTCTGAAGAGATGGGGTATATTTAGGTGGATTCCCATATTCCTGGTTTTGGTGGTCAGTTGTATGATAGAACTGTTAGTCCAAACAGGGCCCACAGAAGGAAGAAAACAGGTACAGAGAGGGAAAGAAAGATTTCTATATGTTTTTTGCATATTTGACAACGTTCATGGCCATTTTTTTGTCCCAGTGAACTATACCTTATTGTTAAGAGTCCATCAGGAAACACAGAAATTAATGTTGACTTAAGTTACCATGAAAGCTTCATATGGGCTTTGGAGTCAGAGTACTATATTTGAAGGTAAGCTCTGTCACTTACTCTCTGTATGATCTTGGGCAACTTATGTATACTTCCTAAGCCTTAGTATCCTCATATGTAAAGTAGGTGTTAAAATATCTACCTACCTCACTGTGTGTGTGTGTGTGTGTGTGTGTGTATATGTATAAAAGAGAGGGAATTTATATCTATATATGTTTTAAAAATCAGTTAGTAAGAACTTAGTCTATAGTAAGCCTTCAAAAAAGTGGTAATATTCATTATTACTATTATGATTATTGGTAGAAATTGAAACCAAATAATTAAGTTAGGACTATATAAGGTATACATTGCCAGGCATTGCACAGGGTAGTTTACACATGTGATATACCCAACTATAGCTTATTCCCACATTACAGAGAAGAGGCAGAAAACCCAGAAATTTGAAACTTGTCACACAGTTATCTTGTGGTTCCCAAAACCCATGAATACACAAT
Source organism: Daubentonia madagascariensis (assembly GCA_023783475.1). Lineage (NCBI taxonomy): Eukaryota > Metazoa > Chordata > Mammalia > Primates > Daubentoniidae > Daubentonia > Daubentonia madagascariensis. Next base: position 5,228,416 of record JAKFHU010000901.1, on the reverse strand, counting down.
TGGGAAAAGATAATCTCTTCAATAAATAATTTTGTATAAACTACATATGCATATGCAAAAGAATGGAATTGGACCTTTGTCTTACATATACAAAAAATCAACTCATACTGGATTAAAGACTTAACATAAGACCTGAAACCATAAAACTCCCAGAAGAAAACATAAGGGAAAAGCTCTATGATATTGGTTTTGGAAATGATTTTTCAGGACATAGGATACCAAAAGTACAGGCAACACAAGCAAAAATAAATAAGTGGGACTATATCACACTAAAAAGGTGCTACTGTTCCTTTTTAGGAAAAATAAAATAAAAAGGCAAACTATGGAATGAGAGAAAATATCTGAAAATTATGTAAGTGATAAGAGGTTAATATCCAAAATACATAAGGAATTCATACATCTCAATAGGAAAAAAACCACAAATAACCTAATTTAAAAAATGAACAGAAAACCTAAATAGACATTTTCCCAAAGAACACATAGAAATAGCTAACAGGTATAGTAAAAGGTGTTCAGCATCACTAATTGTCAAGGAAATGCAAGACAAAACCATAATGATATATCACCTCATTCCTGTTAGGATGGCTATTATTAAAAAGACAAGCGATAACAAGGGTTGGCAAGGGTTGGGAGAAAAGGGAATCCTTGCACATTGTTGGTAGGAATGTAAATTGGTACAGTCATTATAGAAAACAGTATAGAGCTTCCTCAATATTTTAAAAATAGCACTACCATATGATCCAACAATTCTGCTTCTGCATATATGTCCAAAGGAAATGAAATCAGTAACTCAAAGAGACATCTCCACCCCCATGTTCACTGCATTATTCACAATAGCCAAGATATGGAAACAATCTAAATGTTCACTGACAGATGAATGAATAAAGAAATTGTGATATATATAATCACAATTATGTATAAACCACTATATATGTATATGTATATGTATATCTGTATCTATCTACACACACAATGCAAACACATCCACTCTCTCATCTGCTATTCAACATAGTATTGGATGTCCTAGCCGGGACAATTAATCAAGAAAAAGAAGAAATAAAGGCACTCAAATTAGAAAGGAAGAACTTACACTGTGTGTGTGTGTACCTTACACAGATGTTACTGTGAGTATGTCTTTGGTTTTGAGCCTATAGATTCTGGAGTCCTGGACAGGTGGCCATGGTGATGCCTGGGAACTTATGACTCAGTGCCTGGACTTACCAGATGCAAGGCAGAATCAAGCCCAATATGGCTCCTTGCTCCCTGGTCCAGCTTTACCTCCTGGCCGTGCTGCGAGCAGTCAGATCTAGGCATTCTTTTCACAGCTCTATCCTCAGTCCTCAACACTATACCTTGTGTGTAAATCTAGGACTCAGAAGGCCATGCACTTCATAGCCATCCCGGAAGCCATGCGGATACTCAGGACCCAGGATAACTGGAGAATACATTAGGGAGAGTACCTGTGTCATAGTTTAAAAATTATTTTCAGTAATTTAAAATCTTCAAGTCATGTTATGTTAAATTAAATTAGAAAATAATAAAATGTCTAAATAATAAAATAAAATAATAAAATTTTGTGTATATAAATGAGACAGTAAAATATTATTGTTCACCTTTTGAGTAAACTGCAAAAAAAAAAAAAAAAAGATGAAAGAGCATAGAGAGATTTTGTCTTATGCTGTGTTGATTGTTTAGAAAACTGAGTCTCTTCTCTAATAAGAATAAAGATTTTTACTTTTTAAAACTTTTTAATTATCATTTTGCTAAATAAATGACCCTTACTGACGTGATCTGTGATTCTATTTTGACTATGTGTTTTAAACCTTTCACATATTTCACAGGCTTCCCCAAATCAAATTTCAAATTCAAAATTAAGTTTTTAGACCTCAAACTAACTTTGGGATGTTAAAGAAGGCTTTTTCAACACCAAAAAGAGATATCAAAAATAGGCAAATTTGATGTGTTAAATTACATGGGAACATTGCCAAATAAGAAAATGATGCTTAACCTTCTCTGAGTCATATTTTTATAGATGTGTTATTAATGTATGTTCCAAAATTATATTAGATTCCTCAAATTGTTATGTCTCAGTATGTTATCAGTAATAATTATGGTTTCATGTTAAATTATTGTAGGCCACAAAAGTAGCCAAATTTTCTTATCAATTCTGTCTTTACTCATGGCCATTTAAAGTTATTTCCACAGTTAATTGCTTAATTCTGCTCCATTTTCTGAAAGTTCTTTATAAACAAGTGAAATCCTAGAAGTATTGTATCTTCAAAGAGGTTCGTGGAGAGGGTCCTGACAAGCTCTCTTGAATACAGGTTTCTGATAACTTTAAGATTATATCATTTGGACTGGGTAAGTATTCCCAGAACTCCAATGAAGACACTGACTGGTTTATAAAACTGCTAACCCAAGCAGGACAAGATTTAATTAAATACCATAAAATACTCTGTCAGATTTTCATGCTAAGTCAGCCAGTACTGAAATTATTAAGATATGTAATTTGAATGAAGTCCATGGTCCAAGTCAAATTACCTGTGATAACCCATTTAATAAACAGTGCTATGCATCTGAATTGGAGAAACAAAATTCGTATTTAAGAGAATATAAATCCAATGTTAATTGTGGACTCAAGGAGAGCCTGGATGGCTGCCCGGTTTTTCCTAAGTCTTTAAAGCTTCCATTATTAAATCTCTGCACTCTACGATTCATCATGGAAGAGATAAAATGATCCAAATAGGAAATATATTTATATATTGGTGTCACAACTGTTGTAAATTGTCAAAATAGTTTATGACCAATGTTTGGTTTGTCAAACCCATAATCCTGAGAAGACAATCCAAACTTCAGATGCATTTCTGCTACCTAATGGGCCATCTGAACATTTATAGAAGAATTGCATTCAATTGTCATTTCTGATACATGTTTTCTGGTAGTATAGAAGCTTTCCTATGCAAGAAAGCTGATGCTATAAAAGTAACTAAAAGGTTATTAAAGAATGTGTTTCCCTCATGGAAAGTTCCTGGAGAAGTCTCTAGTGATAAAGGTACTTATTTCACTGGACAAATTGTAAAACAGCTAAATACAATATTACAGATACAACAGCTTTAGACAAAGCTAACTGAATCAACTAGATTGCCTTAATCAAAGGTATTGCAGATTGATGACAATCAGATCAACTTACAGTGGAAAACATAAGTTGATTCCTTGTGAAATAGTCACTGAAAGGCCTATGCCCCTAGTAATGGAACCTCATATTTTTTTTACTCCTAAACTTTGATATGACTGAATGCTGCAAGACTTTAATGCATTCTGCCAAAGCATATTTTCACCCCTTAAAGGAAGTTTTTCATGATCCATTGATTGAGGACAGTCAAGCCTTTCATGATCTAGAACCCAAAGATTGAGTCTTCTAAAAAAGGCATTAGAAAAAGACTACCCATACCACCCATACGACAGCAAAACTTTGGGACCTTGAACCTTGGATTGATAATCTCACAACTCAGAAGGGTCCCTCCAGCCTGTTAGAACTGTACACCTGTTGGAAACCTTTAGGTGAATCTAACCAGGGAAGTGTCTTCCTAGAAGCAGACAGTATCCTAGACACAGACAGTTTTTCCAAGATCAGGGATCAAGTCTTCTCTGCCACCGTAAGACTCTTACTTCTCTTGTTTTAATTGTTTATGCCTCTATAAAAAATAGAACTGGAAAAAGGATTTTGCATGCACCCATGGGGTATTTTTTTTATTTGCAGGGAATTTCACAGTCAATCTTACACATGAGCATACACTTTCATTCATGGAAGATACAGGTCTAATCTGGACTAAAAAATTTAGTGGTGCCTTTGTTGTTCCATAGAAACAGAACATTTGTCCACTCCTCTTAACTTACGTCATAGGCTAAAGATAACATTGACAAAAAGCCTTCACTTTTCTGGATTGGCATCATTGTTAGGTTTCTTTTTTCATTGTTTAGTGTAAATACGCAATGATTAAAAATTTATCCCTCACAATAGGCTCTAGAGCAGATTCTACTGCAAAAGTGAGGGTTGCACAACACGCTTCTTTAACGTCTCTTGCTAAAGTTGTACTAGATGATAGAATTTGTCTAGATTACCTACTGGCTAAACATGGAAGAATCTGTGCAGTTACTGACAATTCTCACTGTACATGGATGAATACATTAAGTATTATAGAGAATCAGTTTTGGGAATTAATGAATAGGCTACTTCATTGAAACAAGTAGACCCTTTATGTGGTTGTTCTTTGATCTATTTGCTTTTACTTGGTTTGGTTCATGAGGACACGGCTAAAGAGCATACTCCAAACCCTTGGTGTTACCCTCCTGATAGTCACAATAATAGTCTCCCTGGCGTGCTGTGTTCTCTGAAATGTTTTAAATGTCTACATGCAGCCATCCATAGAACCCGTCAAATAGTCTCTCTTCCACAGAAATGACAAAAGCTCATAGAAATGCAGCATGATGAGGACATTGGAACCTATAAATGATGTGCTGAAACCAGAAATCCAAAATTATAGTAACTGAGATTAGCCCTAAAGCACTAAGTTTTGGTCACACTTTCACCTGACCAGGAGGTGGGAATTGTTAAACAAAATTGCGGGAGGCCACTGTTTTGGAATGAGCTTGTGTACTACGCTTCAATAGACCAGACCAGATTAAACCAAAATAGAGTCACTCATGGTAAATGCAACATAATCAAACTAAAACTTTAAAGAAACAGATAAATCCCCAAATAGACCGGGGTTTTTTTTCCCCTTTCCTAACAACAGGACATTCCAGCATAAGGAGATCCCCTCTGCTCAAACCCTTACAAAAAACTAAACTAAAGTCCTTGCTCCCACCTTATAAAACCCACTGTTCTGCTATTTCCCAGTAGGATTTGAGACTATCTCTCTCTATACACACACACACACACACACACACACATATATATATATATATGATGGTAACAGAGTAACATTAATGCCCAAAGTTTTTTATCAGCCTCTCAAAATTGAAAGCTTGACCAAAAGGGGGAAATTGTTAAATTATGTTCAGCCTAAAGCTGCTTCCTTACATATTTTAAGTTTGGCCTAAAGATTTCTCCATAGATAGTGAACTGTAACTTAACTGGATGTATATACACACTGTAACATACTCTTGTACAAATCCAGCTGTTTCTCTACCTCACTTCCATTTTTTGAACATCACTTCCTTTTTTTCTGCTCATAAATCCTTCCCAACCTCATGGTATTGCTCAAGTTGCTTTGAACCTATTCTGGTTCGGGGTGGCTGTCTGATTTGCAAATCATTCTTTGCTCAATTAAACTCTGTTAAATTTAATTTGTTTAATTTTTTCTTTTAAGAGCCTAAAGATAGATTAATGCCAAGACCAACAAAACTAAAAATGCCATGAGATGACTACTACTGAACAAGGAAGGTCCTTTCAGTTACGTGATGCCATTTATAGTATCACATTAAATTTGAGAAGTCAGTCAGGAAGATATTAATTCCAGTTTTAAAATAAATGCATAAACTGAGACTCAAAGAATTTAAGCAATTTATTCATAGTGCTACATTTTCAAATGCACAGGTCTTCTGCGTTCTAGTTTTCCTCCTCTCCACTCTGCTGCCTCTGAGTTCACAAGACAGGGCCGCTATTCTTTCCCTAGGATTTATGGAAGTTTCAGAAGGAATTAAAAATACCGTTTCCTGTCAGCAAGATTCTCACACTCTGAAAACAGGTAGTCCTAAGAAAAGTCACAGTATCATTTCAAAAGAATTAAAAGAAAGATAGGAGGGGTTTTGCTGGATAAAAAATGGGTCTTACAGCAGAGTTAAGTCAAGATACTGAGGCTTTGTAATCAGCCCCTCTGCTCTAATGGCCACTGGCATAGGCTACCTTCCCCTAAAATCAGAATTGGGAGTGGCTGGCTTTTCTTATATGACAGACGCGTAGTCCAGACCACAGTCAGAGCTGATGCTTCTCTGATTTCTGGCCCTTTAGTCTCACTACTTGTTTCTTCTCATTGGTAAATTTGTGAATATAGCAGCTGGCATGTTCCTGAATCCTATTGTCCATCATTTTTTCCTTTTCTAAAAAGTTTCCTCATCCTCCACTTTCTCTGAAACTCCATTTAGGTCCTAGTTCACCTCGGTAAAGTTAACATCCCGAAACCACCAACACTCACTGATCCCATCACTCATTTGGCTATAATCATATAATATTTTGCCATCTGGTACAATGGATTTAAAAGCATATGATTTTTGAATTGGAAGACTTGAATGAACCTTCAGCTTCTATACAAATGACACACACTGTCTTGGAAAAATTATTTATGTTCTTACACGGGAGAGTCTCTTGTCACTACTGTTATTGTCTGTCTTTAATATTTCAGTATAAAATTGGGTGACATTACTAATCCTCAGCAATCAGAACTTACAATAATATATTTGAAAGTACATTGTAATACTTTATCAAGGTATCACTTGAATTTTTGATATAATTAGAATGTCCATGAGGACTTCTCTTTTATATTTAGGTACCTTCTAATGTATCTAAAACAATGTTATTTGTGTATTATATAATCAGTAAATACTTGTTGAACAAATATAACTTCACCTCCCAGTTTTCTTTGAAAGTGGTGCCCAGGTTTATGTATACCCCATTTCTGTTGCAAGTTTCATCTATAAACTAAAGATTAAATAATAAATGAAAACAGAATTATTAACAGTAACTGCAACTAGAGACGACATACAGGGTGACAAGAATTATTGATACAAGGGTTTTATTTTTCCACACTTTTCTTCCCTTAGATTGTGACTTGGCTGCAAGTTTTCTTATTAGTCAATAAGGATGTAATGAATATTAGCAATAAATCACTCTGATTATATTATGGTAATAAGCCAATTCTTTTACAAAATTAAATGAATATCATAATAATAGCACAACCAAGATTTAGAAGCAGAATTTTATATTCTCAGCTGTCAATCTATTTATTGATGAAATAATAGTTAGATAAATAAATTAATCTCTATCACTTTCATCAAATGACACACACCAGCTTGACTAGTGTACATTAGGTGACTGGTAATATAAAAAAATACAAATTGCCAATATCTTTGAGAAGGAAATTACATTGTTTTAAAAATATTTACTATTTGGATGTAATTATCATTTAGATGAAATTTACTGTCTGAATGGAGCTATTTATTTGAAGGGAAAAACTTGACGTGCCTGACAAAATATGTCACACTAACTAATGCTTCCTCTTTTCAGTCTTAAGTGGCCATAAAAAAGATAAAATGTCCTAACTCTGATGCATTTATAAAGAGAGGACAAATAGAAAAATATGAAATGTGTAAATCTCAATTCTTCTTCATCTCATTCACTTCTCTGCCTTTAGTTGAAGAGGGGTAGAACTTGGTGAGATTGTATTTGACTGAAAAGATTAAGTTGATTGAAGCAGAGGCAACATTTTTACTTGGTGTCCTGCAGAGGCCAAATCTTGGGCATGGTGGGGACTTATTCTCCATGTTGATAGGATAGGCTAATAAACATCCCATTTATTTGCTTTGTTTCCTACAAGCAGACCTGAATAAGACCAAGAATTTGTTAAAATTTGAATCTCTCTAAGTTTCTCATCTGCTATAAAATAAAACAAAAGCTTAATAACATCCCTATGACAGAGTAACTGGTACCTAGTTATCCTTATACAAAATACAGCAGTAAAAATGCAGAAAATGTGTAAGGCATCTTGTCTGCTGTAGTAATATGAAACACAGAACTGTGATCCTTGAGAAAAGGAAAACAACACTAAATGAGCCTGCTTTCTGCCTGGAGGCAGAAATATCCATTCATCATAAAAACCTTTAACCAAGGGTCAAGAAACAATGAAGCACCAGCACCAAGGAGTACATGTAGCACCCAGATCTTTATTCCTAAATACCATTCTCCATTAAAAGGAAACAGGACCCCTTAAAAAGAAGGCTGATTCCAGGGCTTAGTTTAAAAAGTACTGATGAGGCTGGATCGTCTTGTAACTTCAGAAAGCAAAGAAACGTTCATGAGACACATCAAAAACACACAGGAACGAGGTTGAAGGTGGTTGCACTGGCCAAACCTGAAACAATCTGAGCATCAAAATAAATAATGACAGTAACAAATAAAATAAGAATTCATGAAACCATATTGTTATAGGTAAATGAAAATATGAATAAACGAAGGAGAAGAAAGAACAGCTTTCTCAGATCTAGAAGAAATGATTTAGTTAGAAAATAATGAAGATATTCTAAAACTAGTGGATGATTGTTTGGTAAGAAGCATGACATTAATTTTTTCTCAAAGTGTCACCAAAGTAATAACTAATTTGAAAGGTAAAATGTTAACTTTATAGTGCAGATTCTTAGTGGACACCACTTTAACCAAGTAACATCACCAAAACTGGGGTGTGCTAACATCTTATGCTTTGGTGGTGAACTGAGAAGTTTGCAACATCTCTTCTGAGAAAGCGTGCAGGGGAGAAATTATAATATAATGGTTGACCATGGCCTTTCAATTGACTAAGAAGTGAGGAAGAGAACCTGGGAGATTTATCCTCTTATCCTCACTTTACACATAAGGACACTGCAATCCAGTAGGTCTATTGACCTGTTTAAGTTCATTAGTCAGTGACTCCCTAAAATGGAAACAGTTTCAAGCTCAGTACATTTTTATTCTATTTGTACAATTTCAAGTAAACAAACCATGAGATTAAGGAATGGGAATTAAATGGGTTTCTATTCAGAACAAATGCAAAATTTTAGATTTTCAACTTCCTTGTACATCTATTACCCTTGCCAGTTTACAGTTGTGTTGTTATGGAGGCAGAATGCCTATAACATGGGGTTATTTCTTTGCATGACAGCCCAGCTCTGGTATGTTTGCATCAGGTAAATCTGCCCTTTGTGAAAATTTCAACACATTCAACATTTTCATGTGAATTATGAGTTCATTTTGAAGTTTTTGTCTATTGTCTGCAGAAATACATGAAAAGCCACCAGTACTTGCAATATAAAACACTGTGCCAACAGACAATGTGTCTATGAAGAAGGAGCTTTCATTTAAAATGCCTCCCTACTCAAAAGCACTTAAGAAATTACACTACAGAGTTTCCAAACCTCTTTCACAGCTTCACTTCTATTTGGAGGCAGTTATAAATAATTACTTCAAATACAGAATTCTTTCTAGGTTAATGTCAATTCTTTTAGTTTAAAAATTTTTTTAAAAGTTTATGAAAGTTTTCAGTTTCTCAGAAGTTCTATGGGAAAAATTTATAAAACATAACAACATACAAAACATGGTACCAGAGTGGAGATCCATGAAATGCAACGCTATCACAAAGAGTTTAAAATTTTACTGACTCAGTACTCAATATGCAGGATGTACACACAAATAAGAGGACCTCATGCAGCTACAGGGAGTCAAGGCCAGGCTTACTAGTTCAGAGACTAAAAAGCTTTGGCTGGGTCTGGAATTAGAATTTGAAAAGGTATGTTTGGATAGGGGAAATGTGGTTTGCAAGAAGTACTAAAATAAACAATAGATATGGAGGGATTCTGACATGTAAAAGCTCAGGCAAGCACAGGTATTATATTCAACATTTGTATACAGTGTTCTATAGGCTTGTCTTTCCCTGATATTTGGGATGGAATATATGAAAAGACATTTTATGTGAAGAAACTCAGAGGCAGTCTTCCATTCATGGCATCCCAGCAAGCCTGCAGGTCGTCTGCAGCAGGATTAGAAGAATCTGTCAGTGATCCCAGGAAAGGATCCCTCCCCTCCTCCCTACTCCTCTCCACCAGTCCTCACCTGCCACCCCGCCCCCTTCCCATGTCGGCTCTGGCTGCTACATTTCTGTAAAACTGAGGCTACACCACCCTTAACAAACATTGACATTCTAGGAGGAAATATGACAAAGCTCCCCTGAAGTGATGGAATACACAAACTCCATATTAGCCCATATCAATGAAAGAAAAATATTCAAGCAACATCTGCAAATTACATACAGGATTATGAAGTGTTTAAAAGATATGTTATACCTACATTAAAGGTACATGTTTTATTGACTTAATTAGAGTCTTAACAAGGGAAACAAACAACAATAGAGTAAAAGTCTAGTACATTTAGAGTAAAGCCAAAATAGCTTTCTGCATAAGAAAAGGAAGAGGCAAACAGATCTCTGCATAAAGCAGATTCTTTTTACCCTTAACAATTCAGTTCAAGAACAACAACAAATATAGCAGTGAATCTTATACAACACTCACATGACCCAGCTCTAGTGCCAGTTTGTCCAAGTTCACACAGCTAACCAGTGGCAGTGACAACAGTCAAAGCCATGTAGTGTGCTCATGGAGTCCTGAGTCATAACCATGGTGATATTAGTTACTCAATACACCATCTTCAGTGCTAGGCACTGGGGCTTCAGGGATACCTACAAAAAGATTTTTAATCACAGGAAAATATCTGTCTGGGGAGATAAAATTTGATAGTGGAATTTGGGTCAGAACACAAAAGCCAGAACATCAAATCCAATCTGGAGGGGGGATAATGGAGAGAGGTGGGGACGTAAAAGAAGAAATTTTGGATGACTTGGATTTTTTACAAGTTGTGAGCCCTAATATTCAGTCTACCCCCTTGTATCATGTGCTTATGCCTTTCATACTGGAAGGAGTCATACTAAAAATATATGAACCCAATGAACCATATGAACAATAAGGAGGTTCATAGATTGAGGAAACTCTCCCCTTAAAAACTTTTTATGTTGGACTGAACAATGAGGAAGGGAGAGAACCACCGCAGCTTTTGCCAAAGCCCACGTCTGAACCACTGCTGTAATTCTTTCAGACTGGTCTTTCATGTTGGACCATTCTGAACTGTGCACTATAGCCTAAAATCCAAATTAATCACCTAGTTCAACTTTACTTCTATGCTTCTGTATGCACAAAATACACTGGATATTGTACTCAGAATCTTTAATCTTCCTTAGCTCTCAACACTCCACTTAATCCTACCATTTCCTTAAACTCATCTATGACCAAATTTTCTTCTTCCCTTCTCTTAACCCCAAAATCACCATGTGTGATATACAAATACAACCCATTTGGAGATGAAATGCTTAATTCATTCAATAAATAACTATTGCTTAATGTATTCAATAAATAACTATTGAATGCAATATTCAGTAATAGCAAAGAAAATGGCCTTAGAACTAGACTGTGGCTTCAAATCCTGGCTCTCCCACTGAAGAAATGTATGATCTTGAGCGAGTTGACCCTATGTTCATAGTCCATACTTCATCCTCTACAATCAGCCATTTATTCATCTGTAAAATGACTTTAATGGTAATGTCCACCTTACAAAATTGTTGTGAAGAGTAAGTGAATTAGCATTTAATTAAATAATTAATCTTAAATGTTTATAAGAGTGCCTTATTTACGTTCTTTAAGCTTTAGGTATTTTTGTTATGTTCTAGTCACTGTTATATAAATCAAAGACTGAGATAGAGCACAGAACTTGCAATTTTATTATGTTCTTCACAGCCAGAATCAACATAGTAGGTAATATTTTGAATTGAAATGAAAGTGATGTTTGAATTTTTCTCAGGGCATTATGTTTTGAATGAATACTTTTCCAAATCTATTTACAACTATCTCAGTATTTGAACATTCTTATCAAACAAAGCAGTAAAGTAAATATACATTTTCACTTATTGTTTAATTTTATAGTGCTATTTGGTAAAGAAAAAAGAAGGAAAGAAAGGTAAAAGTAAGAAGAAAGCAATAAAGAAATCACAGGGCCTTGATTTATGAAGAGAGTAATCATCAATTTGTTACATAAAGTCAGCCTAATAGTTATCCATAGGCAGAGAGAAAACAATGAGTCATAATGTTTTCCCTTTTTTCCCCTTTTTATCAACTGATATAAACAGGGATTCTACTTTTGCTTCGTTACCACTCTTGCTCTTGAAAAATCTAAGATTTATTCAGTTACGTAGCAAACAATCTTTTTTTTTCTTTGATTCTTTCTTCACTAACAGGCATCATGCCTGTACTCTCTGGTGCGATAGTCACTATCCACATGTGGCTATTGGACACTTAAGGGGCTAGTCCAAATTGTGGTGTGCTTCAAGCATAAAATGTATGCTGCATTTCTAAGATTTGGTATAAAAATTAAAACAGAGTCTCAAATTTTTATTTTGGTTACATGTTGAAATAATATTTGAATATATGGGGTTAAATAAAAATACATTACTGAAATTAATTTCACCTGTTTCTTACTAGTTTTTACTGTGGCTACTAATAAATATAGAATTACTTAGGCAGCTTGCGTTATATTTATACAGAGCAGTGCAGGTCCGGGCCGTCTGAGTGTCCTGTCCGTATTGAGCATCCAACTAGAGTTCTGATACACTGTTTATCTCCTCTTCTCTACACCCTTCTTCATCCTAACTTTTAGTGCTTATAGACAGCAGTGGCAGAAATAATTTATTGGAAAGATAAATATACACTGACAGATCATACAATTTATTCTCTAAATCATAGTGAAAGAATCTTAAACTGCAGCTATGGTCATGTCACTCTGTAAATGAAAACCCTTCAGTGACTTCCTGGACTTCCTGTTTTCCTCCAGTGAACATCAAGAGTCTTTACATACCTTATAAGGCCTTGCATTACCTGGCTCTGGCTTTGTTTCAGCTTCCTCTCTCTCCACTTCCCACTTGGCAGTCACATCACAGCTGTGCAGGTTTCTTTTTGTTTCTCGTACAGGACATCTTCTCTCCTGCCTAGAGTCTTTCACAAGACTGCAACTATCTCCCTCCAACCCCATTTCATGTGGTTAACTTTAATTCATCCTTCATTTGATAGTTATTTTGAAATACCTTCCTTAATTCTCTATAGCTCTAAAGTTGGATTATACATTTCTAATATATGTTGTAATAGTCTTTATTTTGAGCTATAATTTTGTTTTTTATATTTTTACGAGAGTTATACAATATTTTAAGAGCACATTAATTATGTTTCTTTCCTCTTTCAAAAAAGACAGTATGAGCATGTTGGGGGAGGCAGCCCTTCATTGTATGGGTCTCTCCCAGATAGTGCAGGATGTTTACCATAACTGGACCTTACCTATTGAAGACCTATAGCATTGCACACTCATTATATCAACAGTAGCACACCCTCCCCCTGCCCCCCACCCCACAGCACTTACCACGTTTCCACATCCTACCTAGGGAAGCTAATCACCCACATGAATACAGGCCCCATGAAGCCAGACAGGAGACCACATCTGACTCTTTCACTATTGAGTCAAGTGTACCCAGTATAGTATCTGCCATACAGAAGGAGATCTCTGTTTATCATAGCAGAATTTATTCTAGTATTGACTTAGTTTTTATAACATGATATGCCACATTTGATAACATGATAGGCATTTTTAACATGGGATAGAGCAAGTTCAAGAGAATTTTTCTCCCTATTTAGCAAATACTGATGGAGGTTGTCACTATCAGTGCATTTCTTCTTGACTTTCACAACGCAGCCTTTGGAAGTATCCATGAAGTAAGAACTGAAGAAATTATTCTATTCTTACCTTCATAGCCTCTGATTTTCAAGCTCTTTTGAATGTGAAGTTTATGTATTAGTGCATTTCAAATATGCTTATGCAACATTCAGCTTAATAAAAATAAGTCATTTCTACTGGTCAAAATTCTTAGTATATGTTTATTGTTAATAATCATTTATTAAATTAGGATTAATATGTAAGTGCCTATTTTCTATAAAAGATAATATTTGGTACTAGAGATGCAAATAGGTATAGCATTTAAAGAAAAAGGACTTAATTAGGCTGAATGCAGTACTTTGTTGATTAAGTCATTACGAACATGTTTCTATAATCCTGCAATTATGTCTAATGCCTGGTTGTTTGTTGTCCCAGTGTGTCTGGATATCCAATTTAATGCTTACCTGTGCTGTCTCATCTCCATCTTTCATGCTTGTCCCTAACATTCCTTCTCTGCTACCAAAGGTACCAGTGTAGACAGACAGCCCCTAATACCATTTCTATAAATGCCATCTGTTTGCATTAGAGATTTTGTTCTGAATAATGAGTTCTGAATCTTAAGCTCTGGATATTGATGGTGCAAGACAGAAAATGCAAATTTCTATTAGGTTCAGAGATGAAAACCAGATCCCAGCTTCTACAATCAATATTTCAGCAACTGCTAAAATATTCAGAAAACGGAAACTAATGCAAACTCAGAGCATAATTAAGTGAACAAAATGTTTGTTTTTTAGGTATCATTATAAGCCACTTGAAATCACTTCTGGATTATGTTTTGAGTACAAATAAGCTCAAAATAAAATGTGTGTTTTTATTTTAAGGGGAAAAGAAGTTTCTGATCTCGGTGGCTGCTACGAGAACAAAAAGAACTCTGCAGAAGAAGAGTGATGACTTTAGTTTTGTTGTTATTGTTGTTAGACAGATTTTTAACCACCTGGTACACCATCTGTACCAAGAATCTGAAAAATTTAAAAATAAAGGTGTGCAAATGTGTAAGCTTAGAAGTAAAACAGTCTCCTCCCCAGTTCCGTATTCAGTCCGCCACATGAAAATATACATTTACATAATATTCAAGAATGAATTATTTCAATTCCTTTCTGTCTTTTCCCTACAAGTAGGTATATTATTGCTTTATTTAGATGGGTCAACAACCAGATTTCTGGCACTTGTTGATTCTTACCCAAAAAAATATTTCATCAAAATTGACTGTCTTAACATTTCATTAGTTTCCTAATCACAACCCATCTAACTAATTATGGCAGTAAATTATATCTTATTTAAAGTAATCACTGTTCTATATGTTTGTCTTCCTTCTCAGTTGCATTAAAATTTTTTTTAGAACAAGCACCATATCATAGTTGTACACATTCATACATATATTTAGTTGCTCACTAACCATGAATGGAGCATTTACTGACTAGGAAAGCAAGAACATATATCTGAATAAAATGCAAATATTGACTATGAAGAGGTTGCATTTAAGTGAAGGAGAGATACTTGAATAATTAGCTTCAATTAATGTTAGGGAATAAAGAGGAAGGAACAGTGTCTGGTATACATTGAGGATATAGATAAACGGCCTTATGTTCCCACTCTGGAACATCTCATTACAGCATGCACCACCTTAAAATCGTCTTCTAGTAGCTATCTGCTCATTTATAAAGCTTAATTACTACAATCATGAAAGTAAGCATATTTCAAGGACTACCCAAAAAAGCATTCTGTTCAATTTAAACATTTATCTGGGCACCTGATGAGATACACAGTGTTCAGAACAGGCTACGTCTCTGCTAAATATTCAATAAATTATTGTTTAGATATTGAGACTGGTGTGTACACTGTTGGTCCCTTTCCCAGATCCCCTTTAGTGAGCTGGTGTGACTATCCCCAGCTGCTGTGATTGTTGGTTGCTAATAGTCATACAATTGCACTCATAGTTAGAGAATTGCCCTCTGCCAAATGGTAGCTGTCCTGCCTTGGAGTTTATATGCCTTACCCCGACACCTGGTGGTATCAAATGACTGACTGGCATGAGATTACAAAAGCCCAGCTTCCTTGCCTTGAGTTTTTCCTCTGTGTAGTTTATGCTCCAAAGATCCCATGAGGATCAGGCTGAGCAGCTAGCAGCTGAGACACATACTGGTTTAGCTCTTTCTCTGTCCTGCTTCTCTCATGCTGTCTCCTGAGAGCACTGCCTTACAAAATCTCATGACACAAATCATTGCCTTAGGTTTTGCTTCTAGAGAACCCAGCCTCAGATGGAGATTAAACTAAGTTAAAAATACTGTGTACAGTATTTCTGACTATAAAGGATGAGCAGTAAATGTACTAATATCTCTAACTGCCATTTTTTGTTATAGGAGACAATTTAGTCCACACTAGATATAATCTAATTGATTGATATTTGCATAATAAAAGACCAAGAAGACTTTATTAGTTTCCTTTATAAAGCATTTCCCTTTAGAAAAATTTTCTTGAGAACTTGATAGACTTGATGACAGATATAGGGATGATTTAAAAACATTACTTTCCTCAAAGCATGTTTTTAAAGATTACCTGGGTCAGGATAATGTGGAGGTATTTCTTAAGAAATAGAGGTGCCTGGACTCTAGGAGGCTTACAAGTCAGAATAACAGGGAGTGGGTTCTGAGGATCTACATGAAAATGTTAACATCTTTACCCACCACCCTGAGTAAAGATGAATAATACAAAAGAGAAGAAAAATATTTGCTTTAATAAATATAATCACAGTTGTATGGACAAAGAGGAAAATATAGCAGAGTAGCCTTTTATATTAACCTAAAGAGTAGTATAGATGATACATGTAATGTACCCTTAAATGGTTCAGAGAAAAAAATGTGTGTGTGTATGTGCGTGTGTGTGTGTAGAAATGGAGGGAGGGAGGAAGTGAGAGAGGATGGTGAAGTAAGCATGTGGGGTTAAATGTTAACAATAGATGAAACTAGATAAAGGATATATGGATGTTCCAATCTAGTATTTTTATTTCTGCCACATTATGTACACTGAAAATTTTTAAAAAAGGGTTTTTGAAAATACTGCAGAATTTTATACATAACAAAACAAACTGCAGGATGAAACAATGATGTGGTATAATAAGGAATATATTTGGTCTTTGCCTCCACTGGGTTCCTGGTAAAGAGATTCTAAAATTCTTGGAATTCCCTGAGTGACAGGAATGTCTTTTTTGTACAAATGAGGTGACAGATGAGGCTCCTGATGGCTTCAGAATGAAGGCTGGTCACCAGTAAGAGCAATTATGTGATTAGAAGTTTGAAACTTCAGGACACACAGACTTTTAAGGAGTGGAGGGGGTGCTGGAGACTGAATTCAATCACATGGCCAATTATTTAATCTATTATGCCTACATGCCCCCTGCCCCAAACTCTAGACTCAGAGGTTTGGTGGAGCTTCCTGTTTGGTTGGTAAACACACTGATGCACAGGGAGGTTGACATGCCCTGACTCTACAGGAAGAGGGCATGGAGCTTGTGAGACTGGAACCCTTCCAGATCTTGTCCTATTTGTAACCTTTATAATAAAACTGCAATAATAAGTATAGCATTTTCCGTGAGTTCTTTGAGTCATTCTAGAGAATTTTCAAACCTGAGGGAGTCATGGAAACCATCGAATTTATAGCCAGTCTGTCAGAAGTGTGGTTGGTCCCTGAGACTTATGGCTGGCATCTGAAGTGAGGGAAATTTTGGGGAAATGAGCCTATAATATTGTGGAGTCTGATGCTAACTCCAGGTAGTGTCAGAACAGAATTGAATTGTAGTTCATCCAGTTGGTGTTAGGGAACTGATGTCAGAGCGATAATGGTGTTGGGTTATGCAAATAAGTAATGAATGAATGAACCAAATACCCTCCTCATTCAGTGCCATCTAGAGCTGTGCTTCACCTTACAGTATTGGGAATTTAATACCTTCATTTATCGCCTCTGATTCTGGAAGCCACAATGGAATACTCAAATCCAGGGAGTTCTATGTGCTATATGTTTTTACAGAAACATTACAGAATCCAATTCCTCTTGTCATAGGGACATTCTTATCCTCTTTGAACCATGAAACCTCTTGGTCTGCTAAAAAGGGTATAATTTTATGTAAATACGGTTGTCCCTCAGTATACAAAGAGGATTGGTTGCAGGACAGTATTGTATCCTGTGAATAAGCTGTTTTCAATCTGTGTTTGATTTAAAAAATCCACGTATTAATGAGCCCACGCAGCTCAATCCCATATTGTTCAAGGGTCATGCATGCATTTACTGCAGGTATATAATTCTCCCATAGATGGCAAAAGATGAAGAATAGAATATATGTATGCACCATTTTCCTCACATCCCTCCATCCCTTGTGTCTTATATCATCTACCTTTGGTCATAATTGCGTTCCCTATCACAATGGCTTGGTGGCTTGTTCAGGTTCTGGCCAACAGAAACTGCCCATATTTCTGAATGTGCAACTGCATCTCATCTTTTTCCTTTCCCAACCAGCTAGGAAAGATTTCTCACTAAAGGCAGTTAGTGTTTATTTCCCTCATGAAACTATGATTAGAAATAATTGATTAATATATAGTCAGGGTGTAACTATAGATTGACAAATTGATTACAGTGTTTTTCTCTATCACTAAAGTTGCCTCTAACATTGTGTAAAAATACCTAAAAATCTGCGTTTTTTTTTTAGTATGGAGTAGGTAGACAGATGTAGAAGGAAATTAAGCTGAAAAGATTGAATATTAATAAAAGCACACAAAAATTCCAATGAGTGGTATAGTATTTTGGGCTTTATTCTATGGAACACGAGGAATCTCCAAGTGTTTTCAAAGGGGGTAGACATTATCTGACTTGTGACTTCAGAAGATAAATTGTGCCACAATGAGAAGGAAAGATTATAGAGAAAAGACAACAGAACAGTCCGGAGTCCACTGCCACAGTTACCAGGGTGAGGGATTATGAGGACCTGAACAGGAGCTAGTGCAGCAGCACCGAGTACACAGGACACCATGACTGCGTGAAAGAAAGGAGAAAATGAAAAGGTGCTGAGTTATGGATTCAGGTTTATGAATACTGAAGATAGTGTTACCTCCCAAACGGAGGGGTTCATGAGTATCAGGCCAATACACACAGCCATGCCAGTTATAGCAAGGAAGTTTATTACTTGGCACAAGTAAGGAGCACATAGGGGACAGTTGCCAAAGCAATGTGTCCCTGAACAAAGGGGTTGGGCTGGGTTTATAGTCAGAGGGCAATGAGGCATGATCTGGTAGTATCTTGTGATGAGGTGATGCCAGAAACATACCATGTTTCCTGCTGGACCCTGCCATGGAGTGATGCCAGGGCTCAATCTGATTGGATCCCGCATCCTGTCATGAAGTGTCTGCTTAATTCATTCCCAATTTCTTGGTCCAAGTACTTAGGTGCCACTCATGGTTGCATGCTTGGTTCTCTGGACATGGTTTGGTTATATGACCTTTGACCTGGGGGTCCATGGCAAATAAAAAACAACTCACAACTTTGTTACATAAAAGTTAAGCCAGACAGTTCTGATGTGGATACATAAGCATAAACTTGAGGCTATCCCAAAGAGTGATGGTGGCTTTTTGGAGTTTTAGGGAATTTGGATGTTTAGGGTCAGTTTTGATATGGGTAGATAAGAAATACAATAGAGAAGCAACCGCTCCATTTCCTTCCTCCAAATATCCATATATGCTCTCCTATCACTCTGCAGCTAAAGTGATCCAGTAACCATATCTTGTATCATGGGACAGCATTTGAATTCTCAATGTTTTTCTGTGAGTGCCGTTTTATTTTAATGACTGTCATTAGCTTTCATTGGGGTATCATTTGGGTATGTCATATGGAGTCAATGACTCTTTAGTGGGGCTCTACTACACCAAAATGCATATAAATACTTCAATTATTCCTAATTGAAGCAACATCATTCATTATACAACCCCGTAGACTGGTCATATTAACATTTTAATTTAGTTGGTGGCAAAATGCATATGCAGATATGCAGGCATTAGGTGTGTATTTTATTTTTCTTTCTTCAGAATTGCATGTCTTGCTAATGAACTGTTTTAGCACTGAAATGTAAAAGGAAATTTTGATATCACCTATTTTATTATTTGATCTCTATGTAAGGTCCCCCAGAATATACCCATTTTAAACTGGCCATATGGTTTATTGTTGTATTAGTAAGTGATCGTATTAAGTATCCTATATAAAATGATACCTAAGCCTCTTGGAGGGCATGTAACTTGAAGCCTTTGTGAATAATGTGGAGATTAATTAAGTCTGTTGAACTAAATTATCCCATTGTCATGATTTTTGAAGTGCCTGCTCAATCTTCATTCAGCCCACTTAATACATTAGGACTTTTTAAAATTTCATATACTAGCTGGAAAAAAGAAAAATTCTGAGCAAATATATACATTTATAAAGCAATTTTTCCATTTTATCTAAAAAATTAATATGATTACATTATAATTATGACTGATTATTCTACTTAGACCTTTTTCATGCCCTTAAGTTAGCGTTAACATTTTTGTAAGCTCACAAAAGAGAGAGTAATATCCCTGTTATCACATGACTGAAACAGGATTTTTTTTAAGGGAACTAGGAGTCCACTCTAAGATAACCATTACCTATTGTGTTAAACTATTTTCTATAGCACTATTATTGGTATAGGAGTTAATGAATAGCCTCTTTTTGCTTTATAGAAACAAACCTTGAAAAAATAATTTAGACAAGTAATTTGCAAATATGGCAATGAATCAAAATATTCTGAGTTTTTTAAATTTAATTTAATTTAATTTAACTTTTTGTTGCTGTTTTTTATTTCAGAATATTATGGGGGTACAGATGTTTTGGTTACATGAATTACTTTTATACAGTTTGAGTCAAAGTTATAAGTGTGTCCATCACCCAAATAGTGTGCATTGTACCCATTAGGCGTGAATTTACCCATCTTCTCCTCCCCCTCCCACCTTCTTGATTTCTGTTGAATTTTACTACCATATGTACACATGAATGTTGATCATTTAGTTCCAATTTAATAGTGAGTACGTGAGTTGTTTGTTTTTCCATTCTTGTGATACTTCACTTAGAAGGATGGTTTCTAGTTCCATCCAGGCTGTTACAAAAGGTATTAGTTCACCAGTTTTTTATGGCTAAGTAATACTCCATGGTATACATACACCACATTTTATTAATCCACTCATATATTGATGGTCACTTGGGTTGTTTCCACATCTTTGCGATCGTGAATTGTGCTTCTATAAACATTTGAGCGCAAGTGTCTTTTTAAATAAAATGTCTTTTTTTCCTTTGAGTAAATACCTAGTAGTGGGATTGCTGGATCAAACAGTAGGTCTACTTTGAGGTGTCTACAAACGACTTTTCATAGAGGTTGAACTAATTTGCAGTCCCACCAACCGTGTATAAGTGTTCCTTTCTCTCTGCTTCCACACCGGCATCTGTTGTTTTGGGACTTTTTGATGAAAGCCATTCTGACTGGAATTAGGTGATTTTAAATGTCAGACATACCGAAGGGAATCTCTGATTCCCTGGTAGGATCTTACACAATAATCCCAATATTAATCCACGAACAGACAAGTGCTTAGAAACTACTGATATGATCAACTTTATTGCCCCCTATTGGTATTCCCCAAGCAAAATACTCAGTTATCCTTTTAAGAGGCCATGCTGCTGGAAAAAGCCAGCACAGTTTAGTTGTTAAGAACAAGGAGGCTGAAGCTAGATGACTTGGGATTTAATTTGTCCCCTGCTTTTCTGTAGCTGTACCAAGTTACTTAACATCTCTGTGTCTCACTTTCTTTGCATATAAAATAGTGGTTTTTTTATGGTGATTAAATGAATTGATATGCCTGGCTTGGGTTTAGGGTTATATAAATGTTGAATGAATAAAGTATTTATTAGATTAATTTATAATTATGCAGAATTATATAACTTCTCATGGCATACTTTGACCTCTGTAGGGAATAAGCATTATACTAAAACCTGTGTTTCTAATGGAAAAATGCCACACACTAGTGAAAAGTTAATTGGCCAGAAATGGAACTATTGTTTTTTCTTATATTCATTGATTCAATAGTTATTCCCACAATATTAGAGACACTGGCCTAGATCCCCAAAATGCAAGGATAAAAAATACTGTTGATAGTCAAGAAACCAATAATTTATTTGGCGAGCCATTATGTAAATTAATAATTTCAGTATGATATACAAAAATAAAGTACAAGTGAGAGTCATGGGTACAAAGCAGTGGTGATCAGAAAAGGTGGAAACATTTGAGTTGAGTCTTGAAAGTATTACATGAGTTCACTAGAAGATCAATATGTGGTTGTCATTAGTGCTGCTTGCCAAATAGTTTTGGTACTTCCTTTGGGACATATTTTCTCCCTCCTTCTCCTCACTAGGGCAAGCAGGATACAAACAAATTCTGCCCAATGAACTGGGCTCTTCCTTTTCTCTCTGGCATTGTGACTGGCAGTAGGTGGTGGCTACTC
Organism: Daubentonia madagascariensis; assembly: GCA_023783475.1. NCBI lineage: Eukaryota > Metazoa > Chordata > Mammalia > Primates > Daubentoniidae > Daubentonia > Daubentonia madagascariensis. The sequence continues at coordinate 5,206,261 of JAKFHU010000901.1, read as the reverse complement.
TGTCTGCTGGGTCACTGTGTGATGAGCAGAGACCTGTGCCCAATTACAGAGAATGTGTATTATAGATAAGAAATGAAACCTTGTTGGTTTAACCTGATATTTTAGGGTCATTATCATTATTATATTATTATTTTTTAACCACAGAATAATTCAGCCAGCAAGATAAAGAGAGATGCAGGTAATGGGCCTGAATATGTGAGTCAGGGTATTTGAGAAAATTATCAATAGTTCATTGGAGTAGGAAGTGAATTGTGAAATTTGAAGCTCATGAAAGAGGCAAGATCAACTCTTAATGACTTCTTTGTGGAAGTTACACATTGGGAAATGAGATTTCAACAAAGGGTTTTAAGTTGTGGAACAAAGCAGTAAGATTTGCTAACTAAAATAGATCAACGTTTTGGCAATGGGGAAGTTAAATTCAAGGAAACTAATTTCGAAGTCAGGAAGAAGAGCTAGCATACTGGCTTATCTTGCTAATTTTTTTTCTGCTAGTTTCTCCTATGCTAAAGACAATGATTAATGCTAGGCCTCAAAGAGTTTCAAACGGAACAACCTATGCAAAGTGCCAAGCCAGCACAGAGCATGTCATGTGGTAGCTGGGAATACACATCAGGCCCCTTCCCCTGAAAGATTAATGTCTGTTATATGAAGGATATCTTATTAATAGCATGTTTGTAAAGGGCTTTTCATCTCCCTCCACATAGGCTAACTGTTGTACTTGTTTTCAATAAAAATAGAATTGTGTAGCTAGAAAACAAGTGTTGTGGTGGAAAACATGAACCCATGACTCCCATGATTTATTTTTATAATCCTTAGATCATGACAAAGACTCTCTGCTTGACCAAACATTAGCCACGTTCCTCCGGGCCTTCTTCGCAACTAGGATTCAGCCTTGGTCCCCATCCTTGCCAAGGCCTGTTTTAGCAAGAATCTTGCTAAGTCAGTTTAGCAAGAATCCCCCACCCTTGATATCTGGTCACCCTGACCTGCCTTTAGCAAGACTCCTGCTAGATCAATTAACAAGAATCCACCTACCCTTGATGTCTTCTCTTAGTAATTTTCCATCCATTGACACCCTCACTTGGTTTTGTTGGCTGTAAATTGCCAGCTGTCTTTGTTGTATTTGAAGTTGACCACAATCTCTCTCTTCTGTTGCAAAAGTCTTGACACCTATTACAAATGTCCTGGTAACAAGGGTCAGAATAATTTTTTTCTTTGACAATCACAGGGTATTGATATTTAGGCTTTGCATATAAAAAGCTCAGTGACTCAAGATTTGTGAGGAAGAAAAAAAGTACCAGGTGAGAAGGTGACTGGTGAAGCAGAGACCATAGGACAGCCAGGTTTCAGTTAGAGCAAGAAAGCCAAAGGACTTTTAGAAAAGTGGATGATGAAGCAAGCCTTTTGCTGGAGAGTGAATTCCAGGAGATGCTGTGAATGAGTGTGCAGTTTGTGAAGAGCGTGATCGTGGGTCATTTTAGGAGATATTCAGAACCATAGTGTAATGACACTGTGGGAAATTAGGGTTCATAAAGGAATCTAGGATTTCTTTCAGAACCTGAGTAAAACAGAGATTTAAGACATCATAGAATTAGTTGTATTCATCTCTCTGGCAAAGGCAGTCTACTTTTGGCCATTGCTTATAAGCCAACATTGAGGCTCTTTACTTTATGACTTGTTGATAATATCCAACGTACAATTACCAATGTAGGTAGCTGGAAACTTTTAGCATTTATTTTGCCTGCCTAAAAATAGCAATAATTATCCCTACTTAACTGATTATTACAAAATTAAACATTAATCTTTCAAAACTTAGCTTTGTTTTAAATAGAATGTATACAATGCATTGATCACAATAACTTACTTTCCCATAATCAACTTGTTTGCCTCAGCAGAAGTTATGATGAAAAACACCATCATACAGGCTGCAAGTGGCTTCAAAATGATCATGTGAGTGATGATTTCCTAATGTGTTTTCTGCTTAGTCATCAAATATGTGATTCAAAGCCAAATGTTGGGTGGAAAAAGATACAAATAACCTTGCTTAAGAAAGTTATCTTGTTTCATTTTTAAACTGTTTATTTTGATATAATTCTAATTTTTTTAAAAAATACAAAGGTAGTACAAGAAATTTCTGTATATGCTTTACCAAGTTTCACCAGTGATTTATATTTTGCCCCACTTAATTTAGAATTTATCATATATTCATATTTTAATGAAAATTTTGAAAGTTAACTGAAGATTCTTTTACCACTAAAAATTTAAATTTGCATTTTCTAAAAATAAGCACATTCTCTTACAGAACCATATTAGAATTATCTAAATCAGGAAATTTTACATTGATGCAATAAGAGTATCTAATCCATAGTCCATATTCAAATTTCATCAATTGTGGCAACTGTAGGTCTGTTTCTTAAATAGTTTCTAGATGGGATTTTCTTGGAGGTCTATTTCAGCATATATAAGATGGAATCATGAAACATATCACCCTTAAATGTTATAACCTCTCCACCAAGTAAATGTAGCTGCTCCAGTATATAAGCTGATACAAGCAAGGTCAGACTGTGTCTACAGATGTCCACATAAAACTGCCATATATCGGTCACTTCCTCTAAAACCTTAGATGTCTCTAGTCCTGTTAGTCCAAGCACAGTTGAGTGTCCACAGTAACTTCCTCGCCATTCTCATGAGCCACTAGCATAGTGAAACTCAGCAAATATTTATTGGTAGAATAAAAGAACAAAAGAAAAAGCCATATTTTCCACCACCAGCAATGGCCCCTTCCTCCTCTCTATACATTCACAATCTATCATTCTGTTGATTATCCAATTATTTTTGAATAATTCATTCAGAAATAGTTATTGAGTGTCTGTCACTGTGAGGCCATGAATTGAGGCTGGTAATATAACAGTAAAAAAGACAGATAAATGCTCCTGTTCCTGTGGTTTTCATTACAGTAAAGGATAAGTTGTGTCTAAGTAGGTCTCTTTTTTCTTGGCTGTATTTGAACATTGGCATGAGAATATCTAAACTGAGCATCTCATGCTATTTTATGCATCTCTAATCGTTTTGTTTTTCTTCAGGTGGGTTGATATAGCTTACAGCTTACACGTTCAAGGTTTAGGGCCACACTGCCTGAATCTGAGTCCTTGCTCTGCTACTTGCTATTTGTGTGATATCGAACAGGTCTTTTTAATGTTATAAGTTTCCCTGGTATAGCAGTAAGGGCACCTACATCATAAGGTTAAAGGAGATAATGCTTGTAAAACACTTAACAGAGTGCCAGGCACAATGTGAACATTCATTAACCATTGATTGTTAGTATTAACTATTAATTTTGAATCCAGAAATTTCCACTTATACATTTTTTCTTATCCCATAACAATTAGAATGGTGCTGAAGTCATAGGAAATTAACAGTAAATTCCTGATCAGTAAATAATTGATTTGAAAACAATATAAAACTGTGAAAAAAAGCTTGTCTACCATTGATATTGCCAAATACTCACACATGACAACTTTTTCACTCTTTTCACTGGTATAAGGGAAAAAGCTAATTTGACTTTTCAAACATTTATTCTAATACCCTCTTCTTTCCACTCTGTTGAGGTAGCATGCCTCTTATTGGAAACAATTATTGTATTATGTTATTCATACCATCATGTAGCAAAAAAAAGTAAAAGTTATGAATTTTCTGTCAATATTGTAAAAAATATTTATGTGTAAGACACAAGAATCTGGAAACTACTAATAGATAGTGGATGGTAGTAAGTTTCTTAAATTTAGAAAGACTTGGACTTTGATGAATGGAGCTCAAGGTTAAATCCTGAGAAACCATATTAATAATGCCAACATCTGTGAAATAGAAACAATAATAACATGCACCTTGTAAGTCATCATGATGCTCAGTCAGATGCTGTCTATGAAATCCATTTAGTGATAATGCAATATACTAACTTGATTATTGTTAACATTTAATCTGACATGTTATAAGGTGTAGGATTCAGACTTTTGATACTCTTTCATGTGTAAAGACAAGAGAATAAAGACAACAGTTAAGTCAATGGATATGCTATAAACATAGATAGTGTAGGACAGGATTATTGCTTCTTTGAATGTTACTTTTAGGTTACATTTCACCCTCCTTGTAGTTAAAAGGGGGGCCAGAGTATACATAGTGGGAGAGAAGCAGCACATGCAGCAGAATTTCAGTGGGGTGGCGGTGGAGGGGGAAGGGATGCCTTCCCAGATTTATTTTTGGGCATCAGGTTATGTGATTGTATGGGCTGGCAAGTTGCAGGCCGAAAATTTTGGGGGCAGACAAGCAGGCTGGCAGCTCAGGCGGGAGTTGATGTTACAGTCTTGAGGCAAAATTCATTTTTCTACAACAAACCTTAGTTTTTGCTCTTAAGGTCTTCAATTTATTGGATGAGACTCACACACATAATTGAGGATAATCACTTTTACTTAATGCCAACTGATTGTAGATGTTAATCACATCTGCAAAATGCCTTCACAGCAACACAGAGACTGTGTTTGTTTAAATACCTGGGTGCAATAGCCTAGGTCACATCTACTGAGTGTGACAATGTGTGTGTGAGCGCCAGTACCAGTGGCACAGCGCACTGCCTTTTTGCCTGTAGTGTACTGTAGTCTTACAGACCCTCAGATTTTGTGTCCAGTCTTTAGAAAAATTATAAAGTTGGTCTATTTTTAAACAAATGTTTTACCTTCTACATTTGCCTTCCTTGCCTTTACTTTCCTCTCGCTTCCTAGTTTTGATGCCGCTCTCCTGGTAATCCCTGGATATGCAGAACCCCCCACAGCAGTATGGCCCCAGTCCTGTTCTCCCTGAGCAAAGCACAACGCTTTGGATCTAAACTTTGATCCACGCTTATTTTTATGGAACTGTAGGGGAGAAAAAGTAGTATTTTTTCCTTACTCTTCACCAGGTTCATGGCTGAGACCCCTATAACAAAATATAGATTAACAAGAGAAAAGAATATAAATGTATTTAATATAAGTTTTACAAGACACAGAGCCTTCAGAAATGAAGACCTAAAGACCCAGGGAACACTGTGTATTTTTATGGACAGTCTTGCAGAAGGACCACTGGAGGACAAGGGTGTATGATCTATAGGTAATAAACTGACTGGTGGAGGAGGCACTTAGCAAGGCCTGTTTGTTCAGATTCTTCTTGGCCTCTCTGTATAACATTTTTTTCCTCCAAATGTAGGGCAGGACACCTGTAACATGAGGGTCTTCAGGGGAGGAAATACTGAGAATGTCAGAGAGTGACCTTCCTAGGATTTACGGCCTGCTTCAGAGAAGCAGGGGGGAGGGGCATTAAGGTTTCTGTGGCCTGTTTCAGGACTGAGAGAGGCGGGAGAAGTTCAGAGAGACCTTTCAGAGTCCGCAGTTTTCTCAGTTTCTTTCAGCTTAAAATACTCGATATACCAAGCAAGGGGCCATATTTTAGGGTAGCATTTCCTGCACTCCATCAGAAGATACTTATTCATCACATGATCTATTCTTTTATAATTTTGCTTAACTAGTTAATGGTTGATAGGGTTTTTTTTTTTTTCTGTTAAAATTAAATGCCAGTAATGGGAACAACATTGATTTGGGAGTCAGATGTCCTGACTTCAAATGCTGACTCTGCTGTATAACATAACCATGTGACTTTGATGGACTTGTGTAACCTCACTGATGCAGACTTAGTTTTCTCATCTAGGTGGAAAAAGCATATTCTCTGATGATAAAGTTTTTTTGTTCTCAATCACAGATTAGAACCAATCATACTTTTTCCTTAATTTTTAGAGATATCCTCTTTAGTGTGTTTTCTTATAAACTTTTTAATTTTATTAATGGAATAGTTTTAGATTTGTTTAATACACTTAATTTGAATAAATATTTCTCTTCGTTTATTCTTACTGCTTGATGTTAGAGTAAATCTGGTTATAAATTTCTATGCAATAGTGTTTAAGACAAAGATTCAAAAATAACTATTAATTATACTTGATTTATTGAGGAATGAAGGGAATTCTGCATGATATTAAGTAAAAGAGATACTGTCCACAAGAAAAAAGGAAGAAAGAAAAAGAAAGAGGAAAAAAAAGAAAGAAAAAGTTAAAATCAATATACCCTATAATTTGAGCTAGTTACATGATTTGTATGTACTTTTGGAGTAAAAAAGTTAGCATGCCACTTACATTGCTATTACAGTAATGACCTAAAACACTTCAATTCCCTCACATTCCTAGATCATTCTGGGCATGGGTGATGAATACATCCCATTCAACTTTCTCGTTCTTGTGTTGGGTGCTTTGGCATATTGAATTTCGAGAACAAGTATAGGTAATTAATTTCCCATGTCAAGATGGTATTATTTTTCCTGTAGCTGAATAAGTACACTACTATATTGATTTGCACTGTCTTATAAATGTGAAGTTTTATCACCAGAAGAAGAAGATGAATTCATCAAGGGCATTGATTATACCCTGTTCCTTTTTTACCTTCCCAGCTATAGCAACCTACAGAAAGCTGAACTCAGATTTTGGAAATTTCTTGTTTATTTGAGCATATCAGTATTTTTCTATTACCATACACTATAGAAAATCAAACAACACTCTTGAAAAATTTGAAAAGAGAAAACGCTTTTTATTGGTTTTAGTAATTGCACATGCTTTCTGTGCTAAACATCCCAGCTCAGCATGCTATCCAAAATATCTTGGTCAAGCAAAAGAGGCATGCAAACCTCCAAGATTTAAGAAATAATAAAAACAATCATCAATGTTTTGTTTCCTATACATTAGGCACCTGATACCTCCATAAGTATAAACTTTTCATTCAGTCACCTAATGGATAGTACCAAAAGATATATTTGATAAGTTAATGAATATTCATTGCTTATAAGTGTATGTATGCATATCCACTTATAGAATCCATGTACTTTATATCACAGCAGAAATTACATATTATCTAGATTTAGAAAAAATATTTAATAAAGCATAAGGATAAAACTTAATATAGAAATGCTCCTTTGCTCTAATTTCTTGTATTATCTTCCAAATATTTACAAATGTGTTAATTATGGGCACTGAGCACCACCTACTCTTTTGTTTCTCTAACTAGCGTTGTTTGTAAGTTTGCCTTTAACACAAAGATAGAGCTTTCAATATTTTCTGAGAATGCTCTGCTAACCACACTATTCAGAGAAAAATTACTGATGCTGATGACAGTATCAAAAATGGTACTAAAATGAATTAAATACATTAAGAATTATATATTTTACTAATTATTTACCCTTCCAGTTAGAGCAAGCTTGCAGATCTCTCTTCACAAGGCTGAAATTGTGAATGGCCCACATGCAGGAGGAAGATGGTAGCTGATTCCCTGCCTGGAGTCTCTTCTGATACACAAAATGGGAATCCTTCAGGTAAATCTTGTATTGTCCAAACCTTATTCTGCCCATGTCTGACTTGGACTTACATGTACTTAATGCTGGGAATGTGTTTCATCATCAGTCTTTGAAATGACAGCCTTCAGACCCAATGGGGCAATGTGTAGGAGAGACTAAGGGATTGTGTCCCATCAGCTTCAGTGATGCTGTCCTTCTTTACTTCAGTAAAGAACCAGGATTCTAGGAATGGCTGCTTTGGTCTCCTGATCTGTGGGGAAGATTTGACAGGCAATTGTGGAGACCAATAATCCCTTTTCTCTGTGACAACAAAGTTCTCAGGTCAGCTATGTTAGACTCAAAGAAGAGCAATTCTGTCTTTTGAATGTTTAGACCCATATGGAGTTGTAACTATAAGGAGGTCTAGCAATGAGAGGGCAGCTCAGGTTGCTGGGTCTGAGTGGTGCAAAGCTCCTTGCACATCCTTGTAGTCAACAAGACCCTCATCCAAGCACAGAGTATCTTTTTTGTACAGAGTTTCTCTTTTCCTCATACTTTTCTTTTTTATAGAGAATTCTGATTTGCACTGAACTGATGGAGAGTTGCTATTTATCACATCAAACAATTTTCTATCTAGACACCAGTCCTCTGACAGTTTGCTTTCAGATGAAAATCCATATGCGTCACATCCAAAGAGGGGATGGAGAATTTAGGGAGGCAATTAGAAGTCATCACAACTTGGAAAATGTTCTTGTCCTTGCTTGTTAGTTTATCTTTTGCTGCAGGCTTTCTCAGTCTGAAACTGATCCAAACAAACATGTTTTCAATAACAATCTTTATAGCAAGCTGAGATGTTGTCAACAGCATGATTTCAACCTGCAGGTAGATTGTGAGTCCCAGAATGTGAGTTGATTAAAATCTCTCTCCTGAAGTACTGGACGGGAACTTGTCTTTTATAGACAGCTCTCATTATGTCATGTTGAGGTCAGACATCATTGGCATGGAAACAGGAGACTGAGAACCTGCTACACTCTAGCTCACACTCACCCTGTGATTCATGCAGCTTCATCACATTAAGGCAGCTCAAAGTGTTTTATATAAAATATGTTTTTTAACCCTCACCAATTTGAGTGCAAAGTTCAGGAAAGAAAATGAAGTATGGTAAAATTATTCAGCAAATTTATTTTGAAAAGTGTATTTATACACTTTAAGTTTGATGCTAAAATATGAACAGGATGGCACAAAAATATTTGACAATGTACACAACATGTACAAAAAGATATAGATATGGTTGGATTCACTATAGAGGGCTTTGTTTGTAATTGACTGTGTCTTTTTATTGATGACATTTTTGTTTGCTCATGTTTAGAGCAAAACCATTTCTGTTTCCAAAAGCATCTTGAAAATGCAAAAAGATATGTGTAAAGAGATAGGGAACAGATAATTTTAATGGGCCAAGGAGCAAATTATTTATACATATATGATGCTTAATAACATGTGAATCTGTACTTTATACTAAGTATGTCCTAGTGACCATGTAACATGTTAATTCACCTGGAGGAATAAAAAGACACACCTCTGACCTACAGGAACATATACTGTAGAAAAAATATTCTTGAAAAATGGGCACAGAGAGAACAGCAGTACTAATTAAAATACTGAGCTATTTGTCATTGAGGTGATATCTGTGGTTCTTAGAAAAGTGGGCTGTAGTGATTAGGGCAATACTGTACATAAGATAGAAGGTGGAATCATCTTTTAAGAAAAAAGGGAAGAGGGCAAAGAAAACAGCATGGGAGCAGGGGTGGACACCATGGTGTCTTCCAGCTCCTTCACGAAGAGACAGGGAGAAGTAGCAAGGTGGTAGGAGCAGACATATCATGTGGCCTTGAAAGACTAAAAATAAAGATGCATACCCTTAATTTCGTTCTCTTGCCTGATTGCTCTGGCTAAGACTTCTAGCACTATGTTGAATACAAAAGGTGACAGCGGGCATCCTTGTCTTGTTCCAGTTCTTAGTGCGAATGTTTTCAGCTTTTACCCATTCAGTATGATGTTGGCTGTGTGTTTGTCATATATGGCTTTTAAAATTTTGAGATATGTTCCTTCTATACCTGGTTTCTTGGGGATATTTATCATGAAACGGTGCTGAATTTTGTTGAATGCTTTTTCTGCATCTATTGAGATGATCATATGATCTTTGTTTTTGCTTCTATTTATGTGGTGAATCACATTTATCAATTTACATATGTTGAACCATCCTTGCATCCCTGGGATGAAACCTACTTGGTCATGGTGGACTATTTTTTTAATGTGCTGTTGAATTTGTTTTGCTAGTATTCTATTGAGGATTTTTGCGTCTATAAAATATTCATAAGGAATATTGGTCTGTAGTTTTCTTTTTTTCTAGTGTCTTTTCGTGGCTTTGGCATCAAGGTGATACTGGTTTCATAGAATGAGTTGGGGACGAATACCTCCTTCTTGATATTATGGAATAATTTCTGCAGTATGGGTACCAACTCTTCTTTGTAGGTCTGATAAAATTTGGCTGTGAATCTGTCTGGTCCATGGCTTTTATTTATTGGAAGATTTTTTATTGCTGCTTCAATCCTGTTGCTTGTTATTGGTCTGTTCAGGAATTCTATTTCTTCCTGATTGAGTCTTGGGAGGTTGTGTGATTCCAGGAATTTGTCCATTTCCTCTACATTTTTTAGTTTATGTGCATAGAGATTTTTGTAGTATTCACAGATGATATCTTGTATTTCTGTGGAATCAGTTGTAGTATCTCCTTTTTAATTTCTGATTGAGTTTATTAGGGTCCTTTCTTTTCTACTCCTGGTTAATCTAGCAAGAGGTCTATCAATTTTGTTTATCTTTTCAAAGAACTAACTTTTTGTTTCATTGATATTCTGTATTATTTTCTTGTTTTCAAATTCATTTAGTTCTGCTCTGACCTTAATTATTTCCTTTCTTCTGCTGGCTTTGGGTTTGGTTTGCTCTTCCTTTTCTAGTTCCTTGAGATGTGTCATTGGATTGTTAATTTGTGATCTTCCTGTCTTTTTGTTGTAGGCATTTAAGGCTATGAATTTTCCCCTTAAGATCACTTTTTCTGAATCCCACAGATTTTGATAGCTTGTGTCCCCTTTGTCATTCAGTTCAAGGAATCTTTTGATTTCTATCTTAATTTCATCGTTGGCTGAATAATTAATTGTTCAGGAGGAGGTTGTTTAATTTCCATGACTTTTTGTAAAACTGGGTGTTTCTCTTGGTGTTGATTTCTAGTTTTATTCCACTGTTACTTGAGGAGATACATGGTATGATTTCCAAATCAGGAAAGAAGAGGTCAAACTATCACTTTTTGCTGATGACATGGTCTTATATCTAGAATACATCAAAGACTCCACTAAGAGACTCCTGGAATTGATAAATAAATTTGGCAAAGTCTCAGGATACAAAATCGATGTACACAAATCAGTAGCATTCTTATACACTAATAACAGTCAAGCTGAGATTCAAATCAAAGATTCAATACCATTCACAATAGCTACAAAGAAAATAAAATACCTAGGAATACATTTAACCAAGAATATGAAAGATCTCTACAAAGAGAACTATGAAACACTGGGGAAAGAAACCACAGATGATACAAACAAAGGGAAAAACATATCATGCTCATGGATTGGTAGAATCAACGTTGTTAAAATGTCCATACTACCCAAAGTGATTTATAGATTGAATCCTCATCAAAACACCAACATCATATTTCACAGAAAAAAATAATTCTATGCTTCATTTGGAACCAGAAAAGAGTCCAAATTGCAAAAGCAATCTTAAGGAAAAGGAACAAATCTGGAGGCATCACATTACCAGACTTCAAACTATAATACAAGACTATAGTAACCAAAACAGCATGGTATTGGCACAGAAATAGAGACATAGACCAATGGAACTGAATAGAAAATTCAGATATAAAATCATACACATATAGCCAATTCATCTTTGACAAAGTGGACAACAACATACACTGGGGAAAACATCCCTATTCAATAGATGGTGCTGGGAAAATTGGATAGCCACATGCAGAAGAATGAAACAGGATCCATATCTCTACTACTCACAAAAATTAATTCAAGTTGAATAAATGACTTAAATGTATGGCATGAAACCATAAGAATTCTAGAAGAAAATGTTGGGAAAAACTCTTCTAGATATCAGCCTAGGCAAAGAATTTATGAAGAAGACCCCAATGGCAATCACAAAAACAACAAAAATAAATAAATGGGACTTGATTAAATTAAAAAGCTTCTGCACAGCCATGGAAATAATCAACAAAGAAAATGGACAATCTACAGAATTGAAAAAAGTATTCACAAGCTATATATTTGATAAAGGGCTAATAACCAGAATCTACAAATAGCTCAAGCAAATCAGCAAGGAAAAAATCAAACAACCCCATCAAAAAGTGGGCAAAAGACATGAACAGAAACTTTTTAAAAGAAGATATACAGATGACCAATAAACATGAAAAAATGCTCAATGTTACTAAACGTTAGGGAAATGCAAATTAAATCCACAATGAGATATCACCTTACCCCTGTTAGAATGGCATTTATTAAATTGTCCAAAAGTAAAAGTTGCTGGCATGGATGCAGAGAGAAAGGAATGCTTATACACTGTTGGTGGAACTGCAAATTACTACAACCTCCATGCCAAACAGTATGGAGGTACCTCAGAGAACTAAAAGTCAACTTATCATTTGATCCACCAATCCTACTATTGGGTATTTACCTAAAGGAAAAGAAGTCATTTTATCAAAAAGACACCTGCACTAGAATGTTTACTGAAGCACAACATACAATTGCAAAGATGTGGAATCAACCCAAGTGCCCATCAGTTTATGAGTGGGTTAACAAAACATGGTGTATGTATACCATGGAATACTACTCACCCATGAGGAAGGATGACTTACTGCTTTTTTCAACAATTTGGATGGAAGTGGACACCATTATTCTAAGTGAATATCTGAAGAATTGAAAAATAAACACCACATGTACTCATTATTAAATTGGAACTAACTGATGAGCACACATGTAGCAAAACTTAACAGAAATCAAGCTGCCAGGAAGAGGGAGGTGGAGATGGGCAAAAACATACCTAATGGGTACAATGAACACTATCTGGGTGACGGGCACACTTATAACCATGACTCAAGCATTACAAAAGTGATCCATGTAACCAAAAATATTTGTACCCATGTAATACTTTGAAATAAAAATAAATAAATAAAGAAGCATAAAATCCATGTGCCAGCCAATCAGGAGACACCATTGAGTTGAGCGTGTAACTGCAGGCACCTGTTAGGTCAGTGGCTCCACACTGCTTTTCCATGAGTTGGTGAATCTTGCACTCTGATTAGACTCAAATTACTTTTAAGAGTCAATTGCCCTTTCTTTTATTTTTTTTTAATTTCAAAATATTAAGGGGGTGCAAATTTGTTACATGGATACCTTGTATAATGCTTAAGTCAGTGCATTTAGTGTGCCTGTTGCCAGAATAGTGTTCACTGTACCCAATAGGATAGTTTTCATCCCTAACTCCCCTCCCATGCTCCCTATTCTTGGTTTCCAATGTCCTTTATATCTCTTTGTGCTTGTGTGTGCCCATCATTTAGCTCCCAATTATTAGTGAGTTCAAGTATACCAGGAATGGAAAATCAATTGCTATTTTGTACTTCCCAGGATGATTGAAGTCTTCCCTAATCATTAGTAATCATTCACTTATCACTTGCTGTATTCAGCTGCTCTGGGCCCTGGTGCTTGGTTCACCTCACTGGTTACCAAAAGACTCCAGATCTGCTAGAGCATTTTTGGTTGAGTTTTGATGGGGTCTTCAGAACTCCCTAATCCAGCAAGCAAAATGAGATGGGGAAGAATTTTATGCTTTTCATTCATTTGCCTGTTAGTAAGACAGAGATAAATCTTTGGTGTTGAGGCCTATCATTTTGATCTGCTTGTATCCTAGGAGACCTTGCTATATTGCTCATACCAGTCAGTTGGAGGCAGCCGATTGGGTGAGGAACTTTCTCCTCAGTCTGCGGCTGCTTTGGCTAGCAAGGAGGCTGCTGTGCTGTTGTGGAAAGCTAAATGGCTAGTAACACAGAAGACCCCACTGGGTTCATGCTCTTGATGTGCTTAGGGCAACTCCTTCAGGGTCTCAGTTTATCTGAGAGCTGACCCCTGTGATTAAAGCTAAATAACCAACTTCTATAAAATATGTTGTAATAAGAAAAGGCTAAATGTTCACTTATTAATAAAGAAATCCATCAGTTCAGGCAAATATACACCAAAATATCCTCTATGTTCCATGCTTAGCACTGGGGATTTTGAGGTAAAGAGAATAAATATATTTTTCTCTCTATGGAGCTTACAACTTAGTAAACTGGGGATTTGGAGGTTGAGAAAATGTCATTGAACTAGGAAGAAATAGGAGGAACATGAAAAATGGTAGGCTAAAAAGCACGCAAGGATTAGGCTACCTTAACTAAGACGTAGACTATAATTTCCTGTAGGTGGAAGGAAAAGCAGCAGGACCTGAATTTTCTTGTGTATGATCTTGTATTTCCTTTCTGTTATGCAAGCCCTGGTCATGACTTACAAAATCTGCTAAAATCCTGGCCCTATTTGTCCCTTGTAATTTACCAGGCATAGTAGACATAACACTCTTAGAGACTCCATTTGCTGGTGTGGCACCATAGGAATCTTTCTGGACTGTTGAATAGGAACAAGGAGTTGCAGAGATCAGGAAAAAACTAAAGAGGAAGAATTAAAGCAAAAAATTAAAAAGAAAAGAAGGCTGGAAGGCCGGATAGGAGGGAGGGGGCGGGCTGGAGAATAAATGGTTAAAATCCTGGCATTCATATTTATTTCCCTGCTGTTGGAAGCTCACACTAATATTTTCCTTCTTTTAGATTTTATTGTACTTTGTATCAGTACCTGGAAACAGCATTTTGTTATATTCAGTTACAGGACTGTGATTGTTAGAAACAAATTGATTTGAATTAAATTAAGCAATGTACTAATACTAAAAATAAATAATGAGAGTGATTTATTTTAATTTGCAAGGCTGGAACACATAATGAAAAGGCAAAATTATAGCTGAGTTCAGAAGAATAAAGGCAGAAAATGCCAAGCTATCATAGCTCTGTTTTTTGCACTTGTCTCTGTCTGTCCCTGTATCTCTGCCATATTCAACTCTCCCGGCCCTGCAGTTCTTTGCAGCAGGTTTGGTTCCTGAGACACAGATGCTGAAATAGAGCTGGGATGCAATGTATTTATCAGGAATTACCAATAAAGAAAAAGGGGAGAAAGCAGAATTGAACAGAGGAAAAAAGTCAAATTGCACGCCCAAAAAGGCCTCAGCCAATTTGGCAGGGAGGTCTGGAGTAAGATTACCCATCAAGTTTTCCCCTGGCAGGCTGAAGTGGGTGCCTTTATATCCATCTCTTCTTTACTTAGGCATGGGATGCAGACTTTCCCCAGAAGTGGAAAGGACATGACTTCAGAAAAAGGTGGCTCTTTCTCCATGGGGCTGAGGCCGATACTGAAGGGCCACATTTGCCACATTCCCGGCAGCTGGCAGCAAATCTTTCCTCGAAGGGGGATTGGGTTTTGTATCTCTGTGTCCACCACACTCTGACTTTCTTGTCCTCATGGCTATGTGGTTATTTCACAGCTGCTAAGTTTCATGAACACACTGTCTAGTTACTCAACCATAAGTTTTAGTAGATAAAAATGGTCCTCTACCACTTGAGTGCTCCCCACGATAGCCTGAGCAATTAGAAACTCCACACCCAGAGCACCACCATTATGAAGTGGTGTCACACTCAGTAAGCCGTGGTGAAATTCTTCACTGATTTCTGAGCAGGACAAACTTGGACTACATTAGGAATTTTTCTTAGTTTTTTTGGACAGAAGGAAAAGTGAAAAAGAACAACAGAACACGATACCAAACTTCATGGAAATTCTTTTCCTAGAGAACTTCAAGGGGGAAAAATAACACTTTGTCCATTAAAAAAATATACAAGAGAGTTAATGTTGGCAACTTTAGTTTCTGCCTTAGTTCTACTTCTGATTAGATGTGATGTTGTTCAAGGCACTTAGATTCTCTGAGCTCATTTTTTCATTGGTTAAACAAGAAGTTGGGATGAGTTGTCACTTTTATTGTAATATTTCATGAAATCTATATGAACATAGATGGTGACATGCTGGGTGTTTCAGTCATTTGTTGCTGAAAGCTGGATGTCTGGCCCTAAGGTTATTTGTGCGTCTGTGTGTCTGTGTGTGTGTGTGGGTGAGTGTGTGTGTTTCTTCTGATTTAGGACTTTTCCGATGCTGAAGATGGAAGTTCTTGTGATAAATAAATAGAAAAGAAAAAACAAAAAAGAAAACAACATTGAGAAGACAAGTTGAAGTAAGTCCTTTGTGGTCAGCATGGATAACCACAGTGAACACATTTTTTGAAGACTTAGGTTTTAGGATGGAAAAATGTCAGTTTCAGTTAATCTTCTTGCACTGATTAGCTCAGTGACTATGAATAGTTCACTAAAACCCTCTAAACCACTTCCCTCTCCTTTTATGAGAGATATGAATAATATCTAACATATGTACATCAAGGGAATGTTGTAAGTTTATAATTAGATAATATATAGAAAAAGTACTTTGTAAATTGCAAATCTTATTAATATGGTTGTAATTTCTTTAATCCTAGATAGATAATGGATTTGGTATTTTAAAGAACTTAAACCATTAGTGGCTCAGGGTGAGTGAATTTCCAACACCACTTTTAACAGTGGCACTGGAACCTGGGATGATGTGAGATATCGAACAATTTAGCAAGAGGTAGGGGTGCTAGAAACATGTAAGAGTATTGGAAAGACAACCTCCTGACTTCCAATCTTTCTGAGACCTGGCCCTGACCTCACATGCCATCTCTGTCCCAAGTCTGTCATTTCTTATTCTATGTTGATAGAGATTTTTTTTTTAATCCTTAAGATGAAATGCAATTCATGACAAGAATGAAGTAAAACTGAGCCCTGAAGGAAATAAAGCAGGCTATAAAATGAAAGCCCTCTTCAAGCCGTAAAGTTCAGTGAAGCCAGCCCTTTCAATTAGAGCTCATCCCAAGCATCCATGATAATTTCATCTCCTTCCCAGTCATCAAGATTTCTCACGGAGCAGGCATAAACTCAGTAATGGATTAACAGTTCTGTGATTAATGGAACAGAAGTAAAATCATCATTTTTTTAATCACCATAGTTTATAAATCTGAAATTGTATAATAATGGTAAATGATGATAACGTTTATAATCTCCTCACCTCCTAGTCACCCTATACTGACCAATTTTGTTTCATAATAGCAGAGCTATGTGTAAATATAATTGGTGTAATAAACATATGTGAGCTTTTTTTTTTCAAGGAAATCCTTTATAAAACAAAGATTGATTTAGTGAGGTAAGAAAATGTTTCATAGTTTATGTAGTTTGGGATGGTCGTCTTTTGGGAATTTTGCAAATCAAGTATATATAAATATATCAGTTTTATTGATATACAAACGCTTGAAACCCATGAGAATATTTGAAATTATCTGGTTCAACCTCTTTCCTTTTTCCCAGGAATAAATCTGAAACCATGAAAGGTGAGGAGACTTGCCCAAAGCTCAGAGCTCTATACTGGGAAAGCTCAAGCTGACTGCAAAGACATAACCACCCTCACCCTGCATGCCCTCAGTGTCAGCAATCATATCCAAATGGTTCTGGATTCATCAGCATTTATTCTTGTACCCAATAGAGAGCATCTTCTATGGGTATTAAACAGGGCAGGATGTTCATGTGGGTATGTGTAACTCCAGGGACTATGGTAGTTAGAATCATAGACTCCAAGAATATGGTAAATAGAGGCCATAGAAGTCACTTAAAATTCTTTGTTCCACGTGTGAATCCTTCAAACAAAGTGGTCATAGAACACCTGAAGAAGCACTTCCAAAGACAGAAACTTACTGTTTTATGTCCAATTGTAGGATAGTTTTAAACATTAGTTATTCTTCTGCTCAAAACCATAATATTATGGCTCAAATTTGAAGATATTTGAGGCAGCCATTTTTCTACCTCCCTGTTCTCCCTTCCAGGTAAAAATAAAACATTAAGCCATGCGTGGACACATCATTGTATCAACTAAAACTCTCAAAAGTTTTTAACTCACTCATTCATTCCACATTTGAGCCCTTAAAAATGTGTGGTTTTAGGGAACAGAAAAATAAATATATAAAATGGTACTACCATAATGAATTCATAGTATCATGGAGGGAAAATTTAGGTAATTAAATACTTGAAAAACTCTTATTTAAACCACAATATAAGTTATGCATAAGCAATTTAGGAAATGTGTCTAGAAAATTAGGAGTAGTAAGAGTTTCCAAGAAGCATGGATATTGTTGCACTTGTGGAATTAACTCAAGAAACAGAAACAGAAGCGGCATTAAAGATAACTTTCATTAGCTAATGTTTAAAGATGGAGAAATGAAATCTTAGAGAAGTGACGTCTCCAAATTTCTATAGCTTCTTTAAGTAGAACTGAAGGGTGGCTTTGCTGAGAAACTGGGGTTTTAATATCCCCATAGAGGACTGAGAGGGAATTCAAAGAGCTGCAAGGGGTGGAACAGCATTTCATACCACGGGAACAGCTGGCGTGAGGCCTAGAAGGCAAGACTCCTTCTGAATTGTTACAGTTACCGTGAGAAGTTCAGCATGGCAAGGTCATGTAACACCAGAGAGGGACAAGACTGAGAAAAATCACTATTAGTAAAAATAAAATTTAAAGAAAATCTCCAGTGCTTCCTTTATTATCCAGTTCCTATGTTTTCCAACCTCTACCATTAGGTAATTCTTCTCTCTGACTATCCTCATTCATTTGCTGACATCAATTAGACAGAATTATAGAAAAGAAATTAATATAATTGCTCTTTATTCATTGTTTTTGCTCAAATGGCTCTTCAGATTCATGTGACAGGTTTCCTAATTTATACTATGTAAAAAATAGGAGAGTGGATTTCTAGTTATTACTTTCTTAATTTTCCTAGTATCTTGAAGCAGGAGAAGCTGGTCCAAGACTCTGCAGAAAGTTCATCATCTCTTCCCTCAGCCCTTTTATTTGCTTTCCTTTGATTTTCATCAATTTTCTTTTTCCCACTGATATGGCAGAACTACTGTTCACTTCACATAGCCATCCCTTCTGCAGGCTTCTCTTCTTGTACACTTGCTCTGATATTACAGAGATGAGCCTCAGAGGCCAGGCTCTAAGAAGGCAAGGCTGTGTGAGTCACCTCCATGGCTTCTCGTGCTTACTGTGTGGCTGATGTTCGATAGAAAGTAAATAAATGCTACCCTCTGCTGTTTCTCATCTGTAAATATGAGAGCAAACTCAGGAGGAGTAAAGGTGAAATCCTGTCTGCTTAAAAGCAAAATGGCTATGTGAAGCCTTAAAAGCCTGTAATTTACTCAGGAGCTGAAACATATGTACTCTCTAAATAACCAAAACAAAGAAATAATCTATTTAAAAGCTATGGGTATTACAGTCTCTTAGCTCTAAATTATACCTTCCATTAAAGTGGCAAGAAATGACTTGGATGTGTTCTACAGGTAAACAACAAATGTGAGCTTATAAGTCCCCTGGAAGCTTTGAGATACTTGTGGCCCAGAATTCATCATGAGGACGAGCTGGTTCCTTCATAGAAAATAGGGGTGTCAGTTTTTGAGCAGACAATTATATAGTTATCCACAGAAGAGGACAGAGATTCCAGATGGGGGTGTCCTTTATATGAACCAGTTTTCATCATGGCAAGATGAGAGATTTTTCAAGTGACATTCTGAAATAATGGAATTTGGACATTGAGGTGTCCTGGAGGGGGAAAATTGTCTCTGTGGATCACTTCTCCATTCTTCTCTGGAACTACCACCCCCACTGCAACACATACACACACACACACACACACACACACACCCCACAGACAGGACATAACACAGGTATGGACTTCGGATAGTAAATCCTTGAGACACCATTTCCCTCTGTCTTTAATACTAAACACTGATAGTTATGACTGTCTTCTAATGCATTCTAAAATGACCCTCAGTAAAACTTGGAGGGTTTTAAAATTAATTAAATGTATTGGCTAAACCAAGCTCTCACCATATGCCATGATTTTTGCTCTAGAAGAATTTATAGGCTGCAAGAGGATACAGACATGTAAACAAACACTGAACAAAATAGAGTTGCAAACGCTTTAATGGGGCTTTATTCCAGAAGCTATGGGCACACGTAAGAGGAAACTTTTCAGGGAGACCTCCTCCCTTTTCTCAACAGATCCCTGCTGCCTCGTGCTGCCCCCACTCCCAATATTGCCACTTTCAGAGTCTGAAAATATGCTTTCTAATCTACTCACACTGAGAGATAACTGTCCAGAAGGGCAGAGGTGGAAAAAAGGCTAAATAAGACTACAGGTATAATTTCAGGCATAGTCCAACGGATAAAATGCGTGTCTGTGCATGGGGTATGATGGCATGAGACAGCAGGCATCAGGCCCTTGTCTAGGGCCCTTTAACAACTGATGCCAATGTATAGAGCTAATCCCGGAAGCACATATCTTGTGTATATTTCTACTTTGCAGCAAGCAATAATGACTGTGTAACCCTCACAGGTTGATGCAAAACTCAGCTACTTGCCATGTTCCTCTTCGCTGAAGGATTTAGGAATGTGTAGAAATCACCATAGCCTGTTCTGTTACAGTAACTGTAACTTTGCAAACCAAAACATGGGACTAGCAAAGGAATTTCTTTCAATAAGTGATACATTCATATGACAACTCTTACACTTTTATAAAAAATAAATCCACATTTACTTATACTGTTATATTACCACATACTAATACAGGTACATTATGCAGTGATCATTAAAATGATTATTTTAAGCAACTGTATGGTTTGCTCTTCTTTTTCATACAGCTGTTGAAAACTCAGTCTTCACAATAAATATTTTTAAGAGACTTGATTTATTTTGATTCTAGTTATCATCATATTGGATTTTTTAGGGAATTTCTATGGTATATGAAGAAAACAGGTAAGGATATTTGAAACTGGCATACATAAAAAGCTCCCTTGCCTTCAAGTTTTCTACAGAAAGGAGGTAAGCAGAGTTGCAACAATTTCAGTAGTAAATTGCAACCATCTTATTTTTTTGCTTTGTTTTGATATTGAGGTTAACTTACTTTAGGTTACCAAATAAAACTGTTTTGTGTTCCTGCTGGTAACAAACTATCTATGCAGACAGATGTCTGCTCAATTAAACAACAACAACAAAACATTTTGAAAAGCTAATCATAGTAGCTTTGTTTCATTTGGGTTTTACACTGGTTTACGTCTCCTTTAACACTTCATATGTGGTTTTTGATATCCAATTACTTTGGACATTTCTCAACAGCCAGGTTGTAGAAATGGGAGAAGTGTAGGGAGGTGGGGGGTTGTATGTTGAATTTCATGATGTAGAAGTCTACTAAGCATTATTAGGATAATAATGTTCATATTTCAAGCCCTCTTTGAGCTCTACTGGGATGCAGCACCCATTGCAGCCCCTATGGGTTTATTTTTCTCCATATCCTTGCTTCTCCTAACCACATTGTCCTTATTCTCTGTTCCTTATACAATAGTATGACAAAAATTAAACAGGCTGATTTCTTAGAATATGTCTCAGTCCTTCTCCTTCTTAAATTTGAAATTTCTTAATTTTTTTATTAGTAGATAATTTTCTGTAGTTCTCAACCAAGTTTGCACAAACCCCTAGATGGAGCATGAATGCAATTCAGGAAATACTGATAACTGTTTACAAAAATTTGGGTATGTATATTTTCAGGCATTTTTCTGGGGAGAGGTTCTTTAACTTTTAAGAAATTCATCAAAGGCCATTCAAAAATGATTACAAGTTGATCTGTTATATGCTCTGATTTATTTTTTAATCATTAATATAACTTATTCTTTATAAGCTCTTTACAAAGAATCTCTACACCCTCCTTCTATAGTACTTAAAGACGAAATCCAAATTCAGTAAACAAAAATTCAAAGCCCTCAAAGATATAACTTTAGCATATTTCAACTTATTAGAGTCGTATATGAATATCTCTAATTAAAAAAAAAATCTATTGAACAATGAGGAAAGGATGATATTTTCAACAAATGGTGCTGAATCAATTGGTGAGCCATTTATCCAAACAAATGAACCTCGATTCTTAGCTCATGCAATATACAAAAATTAACCCAAAATGAAATATAGATCAAAACTTGTGAGCTACAACTCTAAAATTTCTAGAAGAAAACAAAGGAGAAAATCTTAGTGACATTGGGTTTGGCAAAAATTTCTTAAATAGAACATAAAAAGCACAAACTGAGAAACTGGATTCACTAAAACTAAAAAGGTTTTCTCTTCAAAAGACGCTTATTAAAATGAAAAGCCAAGACACAGACTGGGAGAAGACATTTTTGAAATGTATGTCTGACACAATTTTTTACAGAACATGTAATTTACAACTCATAACAGGAAAACAAACAACCCAATAAAAAAGAGGGCAAAATACTTGAGTAGACATTTTCCAAAGAAGATATATTATGGCAAATGTATACATGAAAAGATGCTCAACATCATTAGTTATTAGGTGGATGTTAATTAAAACCACAATGAGACATAATACTTTCCCACTTTGAAAATAAAATGCAAAAATAGAGTGTGAAAATAAAAAATACCAAGTGCTGGCAAGAATGGGGAGCAACTGAAACGTTTCTGTACTGCTGGTGAATGTAAAATGACTCAACCACTTTGGAAATATTTTACTTACAATATGATTCAGCCATTTCATTCCTAGTTATTTGCCTAAAAGAAATGACAGCATGTGTCATATTTGCAGCAGCTCCATATATTTGTAATACCCCTAAACTGGAAGCAATCCAATTATTCATCGACAGGTGAATAGATGAATTGTGGTATAGCCACACAATAGAATACTACTCAACAATAACAGAAATTAAACAATGACACAAGCAGTGATGAGCTGAATTTGGCTAGTACTGGCTCGCAAAACCTGATTGTGTGCATCTTTTCCCAATTGCGAGTTCAGAGACATCGTGTTGGTAGCTTGAAATCAGTCCTGGTGGGAATATTTACTCTGTGGGAATCCACAAATGCTACACATCACCCACCCCCACCCCCATCCCGCTGCCTCCAGAGAGCTGGTTGTTAAGTATTTACCAGCATGCCACTGGATACATGAAAAAAAAAAAAGAAAAGAATGAATTTAAAAGTCATTATGACAAATGAAGGAAGCCAGACCATAAGAGAGTATGATTCTATCTGTACAAAATTCTTGAAAATGCAAACTAATCTATAGTTCCAGAAATCATATACCTGATTACCTGGGGACTGAGGGAGAAATGGATTATAAAGAGGCATAAACTTTTGGAGTCAATGTATATGTTCATTATTTTAAAGATGATGGTTTCATAGGTGTATATATGTATCAAAACTCATCAAATTGTATACTTCAAAGTTGTGCAATTTATTGAATATTAATTATACATCAAAAAGATGAAGAAATTTATTGGAACACCAAATTATCAACTTCCTATTGCCAAATTATATCTTGTTGTTCTCCTCAGCATTTTCTGTTAACTCTATATTTTCGCCTGGAATTTCTGTGTCCCCCTCCATATATATACACACACACACACACATATGTATACACATACATATATTTTTTTTCCCTATGCATCCATATAAAATCTCTTCTGGGAAACCTTCCTTTATCACAGAGGTGGAAAGTCATTCATTCTTTCTGCTTTGTACCTCCATAGCCCTGCCTGGCTGCCTGAAATATCTTTCAGGACCTTAATTTACCCAGCCTTGCATTATTTACTAATTTTGTTCATTGTATAAATATGATAAACATGCTTCTATAAGAAAAATAATCAGAAGCCACTCCAAAGAATGGTTTTGTGTAATAAGAGTTTGGACTCATAACCTATCAAAAGGATCAGAGGGTGAAAGAAAGTCATTCACCAGATGTAACTCTTGGAAAAAACAACAAGTAGTTTCACATGATTGAATTCTCCAGAGCAAAGTAATTTTTCTGCATGGGAGGATTATAGGAAATTAAATTTTTCTGGGAAACAACTGTATATTCCGGAATTTGGACAACAATGTACATTTTCATGTGACCATGTGGACATTTAAAAGTTTGAGGAAAAAATGGATATATAATCCATCCTTAGTTTTTATTTCTATTTTTCTACAAATATACCAGGCTCCTCCATATAAAGTAAATCATGTTCTTTTAAACCTATAGATTTGCCAGTCATACACAAATGTTTCTTCAAACAGAAAATGAATGTCTAAATCTCATGAGACATATGAATGATCTTAAGACAGAGAAAGCAGAACATTTAAAAATGATGGGTCGAAGATATAAAATGGAACTTCTAAGAAGTTGCAGAAGTCTCCCATCAGCCATGCCTAACTCCCCACGTTCATGGGGGAAGATGAGGTGAAGACAAATATTGCTAAAATAAATGCTTGGCTATTTCTTACCACACAAACTCTCAATTCTCTAGCAAACCAATTTGTCCCACAGCTCTTGTTTTCTAAGCTATCAAGCAGGCCCAGTAAATTCAAAATGTTCACTCTGAAATTAACTATTTTATTTTGCATTGGTAGGTA
This sequence comes from Daubentonia madagascariensis, assembly GCA_023783475.1. Lineage (NCBI taxonomy): Eukaryota > Metazoa > Chordata > Mammalia > Primates > Daubentoniidae > Daubentonia > Daubentonia madagascariensis. Next base: position 5,182,058 of record JAKFHU010000901.1, on the reverse strand, counting down.
TTTCAAGCCATCACTTATTTTAAAGAATTGCAATGACTTTTCACAATGAATCTGAAATATATATTTATATATACATATATATATATAAAAAAAAAAGAGGTCAGATTCCCAGAGAAAATATAAAAAATATTCACTTCTCCAATGTTGAGTGTCACTTAATACATGACACCTTACTAAAAATCAATTTTTAATTTTTTGTCTGGGGAATTTCATTCTCTTTCCAAATAGTTTGACCAAGGCCAGGGCAAGAAAGTAGAGGAGTGGTAAGAACAGGTGAAACCAGTGAATCAAAATACTGAATGACTCCCAGTACACCCAATGTCACTTCTATGCAGCGTTCATTCATATACCAGATCCTATTTTAAAGCTGTTGGAAAACTTAGAAAGTAACTCTGCCAATGTTGTCCTGATATAAATGGTCTTAAAAGTAGCCTCTTATTCTCTGACGAGGTAAAACTAGAAAGCTGTCGGCTCTGCAGCACGCTGTTGTCCTTCCACCTCCTGCTACAGGATGACGTAGCACCAAGGCCATCACCAGCTGTGGCCCCATCGTGGACATCTCAGCCTCCAGAACTGCAAAAAAATAAATTTCTTTGTTTTTTTAAACAAATTATTCAATCTGTAGTATTCTGTTACAGCAACAGCAAAATGGACTAAGATAACTAGTTATCTGGTGGTTCCATTGCTAAGTTGCCCCAGGAGAAGAGAGAGAACAGAGGAGACTGGAAGGATGGGGAGGAGCAACACAGGACAGCAGTGCTGCCCGAGGGCAACGAACGACTTGAGCGAAGCACTGAACAAATTTTTAAGGAGACACCTGTCTAATGTTCAGTTTCATATGTATCGACAAGCCACAAACGCCATCTATATATCCACCAAGGCCATCTACAGATGCAAGTGCCTTTTATGAATTTTGTTTATTTCGAAAAGAAAATGTATTTGTGCGCTGTTAATAATTTATGCTGTTTTATGACTATTCCCATTTAAAAAAATGTGAGCAGTGAATAATATAAATGCAAGAATGCATATGAAATAATGTTATTAAACAAATTAAATTAATTCAGAAGAGATAAGTGGTCACTTCTAGGTGGGACTCTGATAATGTTACCCCTTCAGGAGTTTTTGGAAATGTCTGGAAAGGCATGCATCTTTCTGTAATACATAATGGAAATCAAGTCAACTTTGTTTATATCCTAAAGGTAATAATGTCTCTGGATGGTATCTGAATTATACTCTTTAAGACTCTCAAAAAAAAAGGAAAGAAAGAAAGCTTTCTTTTTATTTGCAATTTTGTCTTCTAATAAAAATATTGATTCTCTTTGAACATGGTATATGGCCACAGAGTGAATTAGAGTCCAATGTGAAACTGATTTTGAGCTTAGTGTTGAAGTACTTGAAGTGTGTGGACTAACGGAGAGCGGAGCATAGTGTCCCTGAGAAGTGCTCCTACAACCAGAGGACAGGGGTGGATCAGATCAGTTCCACTACAGGTATTTAGTGCTTGTCATTCACAGAACTATTCCTCCCAACTAGCCTTGGAAGTCCAGAGATAAATAAGACACAGTTTCCCTCTGAAAGAAGATGATGGGAAAGAAGACGTCAATCCATGATGTTTCTTAATGGCCAGCAATGAGGGACATCAGCCCAAAGATTCTATTTTCAATTCAAAAAAGGTTTTCTTAGAAAAGATTATGTGTGTGCTGACTCTTGAAGCATAATGGCAATTATCCAAGTGAACAAGAGCAAGAACATTGGTCTGAGCAGATGGAATGAAATCACAAAAAATTGGAAGCATGAAATAAAAATATAGGAGTAGCTTAATATTATTTAAACACAAAGTGCATGATGGGATGTGGCAAGGAAAATAGGTCACAGTCTGCTTTAATATAGGCAGTTTTGTCTGCCCTGATGAAAGCCTGCAGCAAGACTTAAAGTAGGGCAGAAATACGGTCAGATTTTAGTTTTATATATCATAATGTTCATGATCAAGTCTCCTATGAAGCTAAGCAGAATGGCTCAACTAGAACACATGTTTTGTGTTGGATAGAGGCTGAGATGCGACTGCCAAAAAACAGACTAGTTCATCAAACGGCTTGAGGACCAGCTTGCATTATTCCCCAAATCAGGACATATTGTTACTGTTTAATCACCTCCTGTTCACCCACTTGGATTCCGGCCCTATGGTCATGGAGATAGCCAAATGCATGACATCTGACACTGCACAGACGAGATAGCAGTTTAATGGTCACGTATATTCACAGTCCAGAGGAGGCAGACACCAGAGGCCACACAGGGCCACATAGGGGCTGCACTCAGGAACAGAGCAAAGAACCAGGGGTTGTGAGAGGCAGATATCACAATATCGAGAGTGTGGGTGACCACTGATTCTCACAGGAGGATGTGATTGACTGGTCTGAATAATTCTGTGGTCTGCTAGAAAACTGAAACTCCTCAGGGATGAACCAGAAGTGTAATTCATCCCCTTGATAAGGGGGTTATTTGGCTAGGGCACTTTACCTATGGGGACAGAACAAAGGGGAATGTGTGGTTGGGCCAGTCAGGGCTCTCCCAGTTTCAGATGGCAAAGCTGTACATAATATTGGGTTTTGATTTTAGATCTTTCCCCATATTTATGTGTCCACAGCAGTGAAGATCACAATCATCTCTAACATTTATTGGCCATTTTCCATGTGTCAGGCACCTCTTCTAACGTCTTTACAAGTTTTATTTCTTTTAATTCTTTTAAAACTCTTTAAAGTAGAAACCATAAGTGTCCTTATTTTAAACACAAGAAAACTGAGGCATAGAAAGTTTATTCAATTTGCTCAATTCACAGTCAGTAAGTAAATGTTTGAACCAGGATTTGAACAGCAGATTACTTCATGCCAATGTCTTCAGAATGCACATGATGCATCATAAAAAAAATCATTACTTAATGATTAATGTTTCAATTAAATCTAGCACATCTATATTATGAACCAAAGCACCAAATATGCTTAAATTCTTAGGAAAACTTCAAATGATTTTATGCCCACAGGGAGCTACTTTGGACTGTGATTCTAGATCCCCTGGTATACACATACATACATACATTCACTCCCCTCTGCCTTTAATGATACTTCAGTGGAAATATGTAGAAGGCCTTACAGTAGGAAGAAGTCTCAGTCTCATTTTTAGCACTGCTATCAAGAGTGAAACCTGGCATAAATCATTTTTTTTTTACTTTAGCCGCTTCATATCTCAACTGAGAAGGCTGGATTATTTATCCTCTGAGAACCCAGACAGGGCTCAGCCTCCCCAGTCATGAGGAAGACAAACTCTTGCTCTCATAGAGTTTATGTTCTGGTTACGGAAGGCAATAAAAATGTAAAAATAAATGATATAATTTCAGATAGTTATAATGCTAAAAAGAAAATTAATAATCATGAAGAAATAAACCTAGGGAAAGAATTTCAAACAGGAAAGAAGAAAAGGTACATTATATGTGCTGGAAAACAAGAAGACCCATGGGTCTGGATGGACGGAACAATGAGAAAACAGTTAGGCTTTAGGGAGGCAAACAGATACCAGAACTGAGAGGCAAGACACAACTTGAAACTTGTGCCTTGATTCTTTCTTCTAAGATATATCTTCTTTAGAAATATAAGATATAGAAAAAAATCTAAGAAAAATGTGAAATGGTCTGAACTGAAGAGTCCAGGATGTAAGAGTGAATTTTCATTGTGTATGTGCTACTTCATCCAAGATGGGGTCAGATTCTACTTGGTGGAGGTGTGAAGTCAATCACTAGACATTGTTATGGTGCAGAGTGTAGGCATCAAGACAAACAAGCAGAGAAAGCATAGACATCAAGAAAGATAACTTTTGAAATATTTCCAGCATTTAGGGAACTGATGAGGTCACTGGTGATCTTCACAATTTCAGTTTAAAATTACAGACCAGAGCCATTTGCTGTGAATAAATGATAGAAGAGGAAGAGGAGAGAGTGAAGACTTCTATTAGGAGGAGATTAATATATTAAAGGAATAACAAATTTGGGTGGAAGTATGACGTTAACCACATGATTGATGGGGACTTTTAAATATGGTAGATGTTTAAACATATTTTATTTAGGAAGTACCAATAGGGTGAAAGAAATTGAAGCTTCCAAAGAGAGAGGGTAGTGGATAGAAAAATATCTCCATTTAAATGAGAAAAAAATTGAATAAATGAAAGTCTAAAGGGGACTCTACAAGAATGGCAAAGATGTGGCAAGGGATCTGGAGTATTGACAAGAAAGCAGAGGCCTTAGTGTGCAAGTGAGGGCATGGGGGCAGGGACAAGAGAACCTGAGAGCAGCTACATCAATTCAGGAACTGTTTGCCACCAACTGGCAATGAGTAAAGAAATTGAGAGCGAGCATTTGGACTGATTTATAGGATTAAATTTGTGAGTATCAAATATAATAATTAAAAATGGAGGCCTAATTGCCTTTTGTATGTCTTTGTTGTTTTTGTATTTCATTTTTGCACAAGTTTATTTTTATTAAATTTTTTTTTTTATAATTAGCAATCATAACCGATTGAGGAAAAAAGTAACCCGGTTCTTCACTATGGGCGAGGTAGTTTTAGAAGCGCTAGTTTCAGGAAGTTTCAATCAGTTTCAGGAAGCTTTTTGGTAAGAAGCAGACTCTGCATTTCTGGATTGTAGGGTTATATCCTGGGTCCATCTCCTGTACTTCACGTGATACAAGTCCTCCCCCTAATATCACGGGCTCCGCACTTCTAGGCCTTTGACTGGCATAGAATTCTGTGAATGATAGTGGTCTCTCAACAACAGGATCTTCATTAAGGAAAAGATAACACCAACATAAAATGAAACCTCAGAGGCCACTTTTCTTAAACTCCAGAAAAGGAACTCAAGAAAATATTCCATTTTAGTAGCTAACTTCTCTAACAATTCAAAAATAAATTTATTCTTAACTACTATGACCAAGGAATTTAGACAGATATCATTGACTGTCAGGCTTGACTTCAAATATCTTTAGTGGAAATGATATGTAGCTTCTGGTTACATATGAAATCTATTAAATACCTCCTTTATAAGTCATGTAAATTCAAGTAAAGTGATTCCATAAAAGTATAATTAAACACTGGTAAATATTAATGTATTTGAATTACATTATTCTGAAGATATTATCATGCAAAGAATTATTAATATTTATTATTTCTTTGAATAGTCTGCTTTTACTGTTAGATGGAATGAGTAAGATTACTCATTCCTTTCAATTATAGAAATTGACTACTTTCAATTATGGAAATTCTATAGGACAATTTACCCGACAAGGCAGGTTTCAATTCTCTCAGGCATGTAAAGTGCCCAGGTAATAAATGTATAAGTGATTTAAATTTAGGACACAATGTTACAGTAAAAAACGATGAGGCTAATGCTTGATCATGAAAGAAGCATGCACATGACGGGGTTCAGGACGCACTACCTCAAAATACGGTACCTTGACATTTGAGGGAACAGCAGAAGCAGGACGGTCTCTCTGACCTTCTCTCACTCCTTCCCTGGAGGGGGCCAGAAAACCCAGCTGGCCGTCCCTGAAGCGTGTCATAATACCCTCAAAGCTAGAGGTACCCTCCCTATGCCAGGAGAAAAGGAACATTTTTATCTCTGAAGACACAGAAACACAGAGAAGAATCTGAACAAGTAAGCCTTACCAAATTCCCCCAGTTTAATACCATTAGATCATATCCTTCTGCCTTGTGATCCTACTTCTGCATGGCTGTTCACAAAAATACATAGATTTCCCTGCCTGTTTGGGCCTTCATTTCTGAAAGCTCCCATGTCATGTAAAACTTACATTAAAACATTTTACCTGCTTTTCTCTTGTTAATCTGTCTTTTGTTAGAGAGGTCTCAACCATGAGCCTTATAATGTGTAAGGAAAAGGATATTACTTTTGTCTCCTACACACAGCACACAGCAACAACAACAAAAACAATGCCTGGGTGTTGTTTTCTTGATTGGCTGCAGAGAAATATTAAATTATCTCTCTAGGTGGCAGCAGCAGTCTAAAGACTTGTTTAGGAAAGAATGTCTTCAAATGCCTAAGAAAAATCTAAGACAAAGCCTATTTTAAAAAACAAACTTTCTCTTTTTCATGTCTATGAGACATTAGAATGTCTTAACTGCACAAATGCTCTTGGGATTGTTTTAAATCAATTGGATGACATAATAGAGGGCTAATAGCTACAACAAAATAATAGCAACTCAATCAGTCCATGTGTTCTACCTTGGAAAAATAGACGGTTGTCTAATATTTTATTTCAGGCAAAAAAAAGGGAAAGTAACAGGGAATACAAATAATCTCTCCCCTCGTGAATCATGTATGGCTGAAATTGTATCATAAAAATCCTAATCATTTTCTGTAAGACCTTGATTACAGTCAAATACAAATTTTCTTAGCATTTAATGGACTAAATAGGTGTGTATAATTTTAAAGATGGAGGGTGCATTAAAGTTCACATCTTGCCCCCTTGTCCTTGCTTCTCTCTCTTCTACCCTCTGCTGAGTTTCTCTCTTTACTTTTTCACTTCTTACATCATTGTCTCCACCCTTCCTTTCCTTTCTTTTTTAATATTCTGAGCCATCTCTACAATTTTAAATCTGTATGTATAGGGCAGGAAGAAAATATTCATAATTTTAAAAATTTACAAGACAAATCTCTTTGGTGGTGACTTTCCTAGTGAAGGGGGTTAGAGGAAAAATAAAATTCATTTCAGAGCTATATACCATTTTTTAAGGAAAAAATGTTATTTTGGTAATAAAGGATGAAGTCTAGAACTAATTTATAAGGAATAAAAATATGATACAACATTAGAAATATATGATAAATTAACATAATTTTAATTTATTATGGGCAATATGGGAGGTAGAGCTTCAGGAACCCAGACCTCAAATAAGAAGGAAGATGGGAAAAAGCTCCTGCAAAAAGATGGAGTAAGTTTTGATTATATGGCGGCAGTGAACGTTTAAGAAAAATTGTTGATGGAAAAATTGTAAAAAATCCTTGTGTTGGGCATGGACAAGGGACAGTATGAACACTTCAAAAAGAAAATGTTTCTCTTACAGCAGCTCTTCCCTAAGATATCAAAACTTACTTTGGGATTTCATCCCAATCAATTCTAATCTGCTGAAGCTGATATTGGATCATAAATTTTGACCCTAGGACACCAGACCCTTACTGGGACTAACTGAAGATTTTCCTGAACAGGGCACAAAGAAATCATTTTAACCAATTGTATTCAGACATATGGACCCATTCAGTCCTCTCTGGCATGCTACTTTTCAATTCTTAATTAGCTTAATAGCTGTGAACTTTCCGGTTCTTCCAGATTCTTGAGCTTTCCGCTCAAGGAAGTACTCAGTGAATTTAATTTATTTCCTTGCTTGGCACAGTTAAGGTTGACTCAGTTGTGTAATTTTTACCTCTGTCAGCATTTGTTTTATTTGTGACCCTGGTTAGCTAATACTTAAAATGAAGTCCTGTTTTTTGTTTTTTGTTTTTTACTGTCCTTTATTCCCCCTTTTTCATCAAACTTTAGCTTAAAGTCCATTGTATTATACAAAAGAGCATTATCTTCATAGTGCTTTGGGAAATGTCTCCCAAACACCTTGCTTTTATTCTGTTTTCTCTGTATACCCCCTCTTCAAGTTTCCATTAATCTGACCCTTTAACTAGCCCCCCAGTTCTATCTCTTATTCCCCTGCTAATAAACTTCAGGGACTTCTGCTTATAAAATTCGAATTCCTGGAGTTTCATTAAAGAGTTGCCACCACTGGTCCTAAAATACTTTTCCATTTCGACATCCCTCTGGTCTCCTGAGTTTACATATTGTTGGTTTCTTTCAAATATAACCATTTCTTACTCTTTGAATTTACCTGAACTTAATGACATCCTCATTTCTTCAAGTTCCATCTTTCACTGAGAATACCATGCTTGTCTCTTTAAAATCTACCAATGTTTAAGGACAATATTAAAGTCTTTCTATTTCCAATAAGCCTTTTGGAGCTTCCCTCGAGTCCTTTCTCACATCTCTGAAATCCCAGCTTCAATTATGTGCCACTTATTACATGTGCCATTTATTTGGTGACCAAGCAAGCACTCCCTGGTAGTAACTCTTGACTTGTGATTTTGGTGTTGTAGTTTAACTTTCCATAGGTTTGCTCAAATTCATGATACATCTTTGCATCTTTCTAATTTTCTCAGCAACTGCTCAGTTAAGTTAAAGTTTGCTGATCACATATGATAAACAGGCATCATTCCAGCCTCAAAGTGTGTCACAGTCAGGATGTACTAGGTTATAATTTGGTCATACACAACCCGCAAATCTCAGCAGCTTAAAACCACAAAGGTTTATTTCTCGCAGAAACAACTTGTCTGTCCCGGTTTGTCTGGGTATCCTGCTCACTCCCAGACCCAGGCTTCCAGAGCAGACACTGTCTGGAATATGGCTGTATCCTTGGCATGGAGAAAAAATGGCAAGTCTCACACTGACTCTTAATGCTTTCCACCTGGAAGTGATATGCAGCACTTCTGCTTACATTTTACTGGCAAAATAAGTCACATGGTCAAAACTTACAGGAAATTTCTAGGGAAGTGCAATTCTACCGCAAATCTAGAAAGAGAACTGGAAATATTTCCTAGAGTGGGCAGGTAGGACGCAACAGAGATATGTGTGTCACACACTACCTCAACTTGAAAAAAATGCAACCTCACCATGTAACCCAATTATCTATTTATGATGTCTATTATAAATTTTGCACATGGTAGTGTGTAGTGTTGAAACATCTCATGTATTTTCAATCAAGCAGCATTTAATTATGTGTTCTGTATGTTTTCAAATGTTTATTAGACTTGCAAATAGTAAAGGATGACTGCATTGTAGTCCCAGGTTGTTTCTTCATCATATGCTCCAAATAGTTAAGCCTTATAGATAAGCACTAGCCAAAGCTGAATACCAATAAGAAGCACTGAATTTAATTATTTCACTGTCTATTCCCTGGAAAGCAGAGCTAGTTAAGGCAGAAAAGAAAAATAATTGAGATCTGGTAGTCATCTTCTTATACTTCTTTTGAAAGGTTACTTAAAATAAGATGTGAATTTGTTTTGAAAATATGCTACCTAAAACATGGGCTTGGGGCAATGTTTATACTGTAATTAAAATTCAAAATAATGTAAAAAACATTCACTGCATTAACCCCTCATAAAATTTATATGCTTTGGGGCATATCCTTGCACCTGAGTGCCTGTAGAAAGAGAAACCTTGCCATCTGCATTTAATTGGAAATTCCTGTTGCTTTTGTTCCATAAAAAGTAATCTTATAAAAGACATCTGTACTGGGGGGGAGGCAATAGAGAACCTCCAATAAAAACAGAACCTGCAGCGTTGCTTTCTTCACATAGATATTGGATCTGTAAATCCAGTCTTGCCTTGTAAAGTTAATGAGGCTCCTCCAAGCTTTTAAAATGACTACAACGTGGAATCCACATAACTAGAGAAATAAATGGAGGTTAACCATACTGTGGGGTTATATTATACTTCCCATGCTAACAGTCCCATAAAAACTTGGGCTAAGTGAACAGGGATATTAAACATTTTATTGCGCATATATTGAGGACAATCTTTTGTTGGGGCTGCTGCAAAGTGGGCAGGACAGTCAGGTCACAAAGTAGAAGGTCCTTTTGAAGAAAAGGGAAAAGGAGTAACTCTAGAAGTAGTATGAGATAGTGAAAAAATATGAGAGCAACAGGCAGGGATTCAACAGCAGGATAAATGAAGAGAAAGAGGAGCAAGGAATGGGACAAAAGAGAGAGGAAAAAATAAATAAAAGATATTGTGCACAATAAGATGCTATATTTGCAGTGATCAACCTGTAATGAAATTGACAACTGAATGCTTCTGCAGCTACCTTTCCCATTGATGTTGTTGTTGTGTTTGTTTGGCTGTAAACTATTTTTTAATGAAGTATACTATACCTACAGCAAAGATACAAATCCAAAGTGCACAATTCAATGTACTTTTGAAAAGTCAAACCACTTATGCAATCACCACTGAAATAAAGATTCAGAACATTTTCAGAACCCTAAAGGACTACCTAATTATTGGCTCCGCAAGTCACCACACCATCCTGTATTCTGTGTCTACATTCTGATTTTTATCTCCATAGATTGATTTTGACCATATCTGAACTTTCATAAATGAAATCATGTTAAATGTATTTGTTTGTGTCTAGGTTCTCTACTTCAACACTATGTCTTTGAGATTCATGCATGCTGTTTTGTGTAGCTGTGGTTTGTTCTTTTTCACTGCTCTATCATATTCTAGTATGTGAATATAACACAACTCATTTATCCATTCTTGTGTAGATGGACTTTAGGATTAACTCTAATTTGAGACTATTATGAATTTTGCTGCTACCAGTCTTCTTGGACACGTCTTTTGAGGCACATATACACATTCTTTCGGGTACATACCTGGTAGTAGAGCATAGAATATGTACAGGAGGGCTGTCAGGAAAGCGTCCAGCCATTGTCAATATAACAAGAATGGTTACATGGCTGGATACTTTCTGGACAGCCCTCATACAATCAGCTGCAGAGGATATCGCCAGTTTTCCAGATGGCTGTACTAATTTGCATTCTTATCAGTAGTGTATGAGAATTAGTGATTCTTTACATTCTCATTAATACTTGATATTGTCAGTGTACTGATGTATTTTAATTTTTATTATTTTGTTGGTTGAGTATTGTATCTCATTTTGGCCTTTATTTTCATTTCTAAAATGACTGTACTGTAGTCGAGCACCTGTTTGAAAGTTCATTACATTTCAATATTCTCTTTTGGGAGGTACATATTCACAGCAACTATTTTGGAAGTATTGTCCATACAGCATTTTTTTATTGATTTGTGTGCACTCTTTATATATTCTGGATACAAGTTATTTTTCAGGCAAATGTATCACATATCTTCTCCCACACCACACCTTGACTTTCACTGTCTTATGTGGTATCCTTTAATGATTAGATGTTTCTTAATTTTAATGAAGCCCAATTCATCAATATTTTTATTAACTTTGGTGTTTTTGCAAAATGTTAAGAAATCTTCATCCACCTGAAGATCATGATAGACTATCTGAAAGTAGAGAAGCTATAGAAATTTACTTTTTGCATTTAGTTATACAATTTATTTGTTTCTGGTATGAGTTAGGACTCAAAGTTCAGGTTTTCTAAAAAAATTTTTTCATGCAGAATGTGGTATATGCAGCACTACTTCCTGAGAACACCACTATTCCTTGCCTCCCATGCCCTCACCCCCTAATTGATGTTGCATCTTTCTTTTTTAGGTAATCCATATGCATAGATTGGATATATGCAATCTCTATACGCACAGTTTCTGGAATCTCTTTTCTGTCACATTGGTTTATTTAGTTATTCTTACACAACTACCATGCTATTTTAATTATATAGCTTTATAATATGCCTTGCTACTATAGATTCTCTATCATTATATATTATGTAATATATATCAATGAGGCCAATTTTAATAATAATGTTTTTCAATTTCTCTATACATCTACTGATTTTTTGGTCAACCTATCAGTTTGTAAGAGAGTTATTTTTAAACTTCTCACTATGATTTAGACTTTTTGTTGTTTTACTTCTGTCAGTATTTAATTTTATATTTTGACTCTATTTATTGGGAACATATATATTTATGATAGTTATATTTTTTCCCATTAAAGTAGCCATTACAAAATGTCTCATAATAGTCCCCCATGATTCTTTGAATTTCTATGGTATCAATTGTAATGTCTTCTTTTTCATCTCTGATTTTATTTATTTCCGTCTTCTCTCTTTTCTTCTTAGTTAGTCTGGCTAAAAGTTTGTTGATTTTGTTTATCTTTTCAAAAAACAAACTTTTTGTTTTGTTGACCTCTTGTATTTTTTTAGTCTCAATTTTATTTATTTTTGCTCTGATCTTCACTATTTCTTTTCTTCTACTAATTTAGGGTTTGGTTTGCTATTTGTTTTCTAGTTCTTTAAGAAGCATCCCTAAATTGTTTATTTGAAGTCTTTCTACTTTTTTGACGTAGGTGTTTATTGCCATAAACTTCCCTCTTAGCACTGCTTTCACTGTATCCCATAGGTTTTGGTGTGTTGTGTTTCCATTTTCATTTGTTTTAAGAATTTTGAAAATTTCCATCTTAATTTCTTCATTGACCCAGTGGTCATTCAGGAGCACATTGCTTAATTTCCATGGTCTGTGTAGTTTCTGAGGTTTCTCTTGTTATTAATATCTAGTTTTATTCCATTGTGGCCAGAAAAGGCACTTGATAGCATCTTAATTCTTTTCAATTTTTTCAGACTTCTTTTGTGGCCTAACATATGATCTATTCTTGAGAATGTTCCGTGTGCTAAGGAGAAGAATGTGTATTCTGCAGCTGTTGCAGGGCATGTTTTGTAAAGGAATGTTAGGTCCATTTGGTCTAAAGTCAGATTAAGTCTGATTTTTTTTTTTTAATGCTGATTTTTCTGTCCAGATGATCTATCCAATGCTGACAGTGGGATGTTGAGGTCTCCAGCTCTTATTGCATTGGAGTCTCTCTCTCTTTTTTTTTGTTAATTCTAATAATATTTGGTTTATGTATCTGGGTGCTCCAGCATTGTGTGCATATGTATTTACAATTGTTATATCCTCTTGCTGAATTGACCCCTTTATCATTATGTAATGACTTTCTTCATCTCCTTTTGCAGTTTTTGTCTTGAAATCTATTTTATCTGATATAAATATAGCTACTCCTGCTCTTTTTTGGCTTCCACTTGTATGAAATATCTTTTTCGACCCTTTTATTTTCAGTCTCTGTGTGTCTTTATATGTGAAGTGGGTTTCTTGTAGGCAGCTTATAGTTGGGTCTTTTTTCTGTTTGGTTTTGTTTAGTTTTGTTTAATCCATTCAGCCACTGTATGTTTTGTGATTGGAGAATTTAGTTCATTCACATTCAATGTTATTATTGATAGGTAAGGACTTACTCTTGCTATTTTGTTATTTACTTTCTGGTTGTTTTGATGGTCCTTGCTTTCTTTATTCATTCGTTCTGTCTTTCTTAGTGTTAAAGTGATTTTCTCTGGTAGTATGTTTTAATTTCTTCCTTTTTATTTTTTGTATATCTATTATAAGTTTTTTTTGTGGTTACCATGAAGCTTGCAAGTACGCTCCTACAACTAATTATTTTAAACTGATGACAACTTCATTGTGATCACAAAGAAAAGCAAAAAAATAGAAAACTAAAAAAAAACTCTACACTTTACATCCCCCTGCTTTTTGACTTTTTCTTGTCTCTATATCTTCTGATATTGTCTATCTCCTAAAAATTATTGTAGTTATTATTTTGATAGGTTTGTTTTTTAGTCTTTTTACTAAAGATATGAGTGATTTACACACCACAAACATAGTGTTAGAATATTCTGTATTTGTCTGTGTACTTATTTTTACCGGTGAATTTTATACCTTCAGATAATTTCTTGTTGCTTATGAACATCCTTTTCTTTCAGATCAAAGAACTCTCTTTAGCACCAGGGCTTGCCCAAGAACTGCAGTCTCCCTGGCCTGAGTGCCACTCAAATATATTCAGGGACTTTGGCAAGTTTAGTCAGCCGGAGGTAAAACTGTCCTGGACTTGGATTCCACCCACTGGGACAGAGGATTCCCCTCTTGCCCAGGGCTAATCTAATGCTCCCTCCTTGAGCACTGGCAGAATTGTGCCCTGTTTTGTGTTGTGCTGTGACAGGGTAGCACTGAGTTCTAATACAAAGTCCCACATTCACTTAGCTCTCCCTCCCCCAAGCACACGGATTCTTTCTCTATGCTGCCTGGGGTTGGGGAATGGTGGTGTAGGCAATGTGAGTCTGTTATTCCTACCCTCTTCAATTCCTCTTTTTTTGGTATTATGTTGCAATCAGTACTATGATCACTCACCTAATTTTTTGGTTCTTATGAAGATGCTTTCCTATGTGCATTGTTTAGTTTAGTGTTCCTGCAGGGGGCACAATCACCCTGCCTCCTCTCCCTCATTTTCTTTTATATCTCATCTACTATCTAGAGGGGTGCCGAGATGGCAGATTTATTTATTTATTGTTCCTGTCATCTTTTGGGTAAATAAAATTGGCTTATTTTATATTATTAGACTTAATATTTAAGTATTTAATTTTAATCTTTAGCTATTATTTTAAGTTTTTTAAGGCTTATAATATTCATTTAGATTTTCCCTTATATTTACCTTATCACTTTTCTTCATTGAATCTTACATTACCATACTTCATTTATGGTGAATATCGATCTGCCTAAAACACTCCTGAGTATTAATTTCAATGCTTGTTTTCTGGGAAATATTGTCATTATTTTACTTTTATTTTTGAGTGAAATATTAGCTGAGTAGAAAATTCTATGTTTTAAGTTTCAGCACTTTATATATTCCATCCTTATTTCTGGTTTACTTCTTTTGTGTTGAAAAGTCAGCTTTCAGTATCTTGTTTCTCCTGTGAAAGTAGTGCACTATTTTCTGGCAGCTTTTAAAATTTCTGTTTTTTGTTTCTCATTGTCAGTAGATTTTCTATGATATGCCTAGGTATAGGTTTTTTGATAGTTTATTTACTTCTTGCAGTTTGTCGAAACTCTCAAATTAATACTTGAACTCTCTTTTCAGTTTTGGAAAACTTACATCCAATATCACTTTATATATTGATCTTACCCATTCGCTATTGCTTCTCCTTTGTGACTGTGTAACAACAGAGTATGGACTGTATCAAGAAAAGGGTGGGCTATTTCCAGTTTTTCTTATTCCTTGGGTTTAGCCCCTCCAGGTAGACAACTAAAAGTCTGAAGTATTTACCTGAGCCTCTTTTACTTGGTAAAAGACTGAATTCAATTTTTCTCTTCCTAGAACCATGAGACTCCAGCATTCTCTACTTAGGTCTCTAATTCCTTAGCAGCTGCTTGTTGTTTTGTTTCACTGTGTTTAGTTCTGCACGTTCGGCTTAGGAGCCAGCAAATGCCTTGAGAGAACAGTGCACACAGACGTTGGGCTCTGCAGCTCTCTTTTCCCCATCTTAGCCCCTTCAGTCTGACTGCTTAGAAGCCCTGAACTCCATTTTTGTGTGTGACTGTTCTGTTCATCCTCTTACCTGCAGGAAACTGGCAAATGTTTCAAGGAGAAGCAGCAGAGAATACTGGTTTCATTTCAATGCATTTTCCTTCTCCCTGGAATCTTCATTTCTCCAGTCCTGACTGCTTTGGTTCTTCTCCAGTCCTTTTGAGCAGCTCATGTATGTATAATATTCAGCTTTTATAATTGTTTTCAGTGGTATAGTTAATCTACTGTCAGCTATTCTGTTACAGCCAGTAACAGAAATCTCCTCTCTTGTTTTATAAGAGTAACATTAGTTGACAAGAATATGGCCCTGTTAAATTTCTCAGCATATTGAAAAAATGCCTCAGCAAAAGTGCCAAGAATAAGGATACACTGTTCCTCTAAATCCCACAAATTCTTTGTATGATAATTTACTCATAAATTATCACTTTTCACTGCAATCAATGTGATAAAAGCAAGAATTAAAGGAGCAGGATAAAAAATATCTTTGAACTCATTGATAAATGAGTAACCAGGAGCCATTTTTGTTACAATCATTAAATTATATATAAAATATAAAACTGACCCAAGGAAAGAATATGGGATCAAGAATTATGTATCACTATGTCATCTCCCATCAGAGCAGAAACCTCTGAGATCCTTTTCTTGGCTTTCCTCCTGGAGATGTTCCATGGCTAGTTCATCAACAAGAGCATGGAGGAGACAACACAATGGGGAGTCAGTGTGAATCTGCTAAGGCTACCAAAAGCTGGGATCTGCTTTTACTTATGAATATTTCACTTTCTTAAAATAAATTAGTATCCTCTTGTTTAAATTGGAGGTGAAAATACTGTTATTTTAGTTTTGACCAAAATTATAGAAAGAGAAACAACATTTCATGAGGTCTGCAGGAGAAGATATAGTTTAGATTGAGAATAAGACTAACTACAACCCACAAATCAAGTCAAATGAAGTCTGTGCCTGTTTTTATAAATAAGGTTTTATGGAACAATAAGATATGTAAAAAATCAACCAAAGTGATTTTTTGCTACTCTCCCTCATTCAGTCAAACTTTTGCCACCAGGTCCCACACACCAAGCAATTCTCCAGCAGATTCTCCAGAGGGTACCAGCTGGGTGTCCTCTAATTCAATTCCATTCTGACGCTATCTCCAGGTAGATAGCATCAGATCCCACAGGTTGAGGGCTTAGTCCCACACGACTGCCCCTCACTTCAGACGTCAATAGCAAGTAGTAGGTGGTGACCTACACTTCTGACCAACTGGCTATAAATCAGAGTTTTCAAGACCCTCTGCACAGGTTTGATTAATTTTCTAGAGTGGTTCACAGGACTACAGAAAACATTTCATATTCTTCTACAAGTTTGTTAATAAAGGCTATTACAAAGGATACATATGAACAGACAGATGAAAAGGTGCACAGGGAGAGGTCTGGAAGGGCCCCGAGTGCAGGAGCTTCTATCTCCATGGAGTTGAGGTGCACCACTCACCTGGCAGGTGATGTGTTCTCCAAACCAGAAGCTCTCCAACCCCCATAGTTTAGGGATTTTTATGGAAGCTTCATGACATAGGCATGATCTATTATTACCTTCATTTCCAGTCCCTCTCTCCTCTCTCAAGAATGGCGGTGGGGCTGAAAGCTCCAAGGTCATAGTCATGGCTTGGTTCTTCTTGTGACCAGCGCCATTCAGGAGCCCATGGAGAGTCACCTTATTATGGCAAAAAGTACTCCTACCACCCAGGAAATTATAAGGACTTTAGGAGCTCTGTGCTAGAGTCTGGGGACAGAGAAAAATATTTGTATTTCTCATTATTTCACAGGAACATGGCCTCACTTACTTGCTTATGGTTTATTTCATGCTATGCTATATAGTAGTTGTGATAGATTAAGTAGTTGTGATAGAGATCATTTGTGGCCCACAAAGCCAATAATATTTACTATTAGATCCTTCACAGAAAAAGTTTGCTGAACCTTGGTTTAGATGCTAATATTGGGATTTAATCCCCTAATGTAAAGATAAGAAGAGGATAATCAAGAAAAATATTAGGGGACAGATTTTCTGGGTATGATAGAAATAGTTTAATCTGAAACACATAAACTCAAAGAAGAAGAACCTACTTCCTCATGAATGTTTTTTACAAGTTTATGTTATCTTTCCTACTTGCTAGTTGTATGAATTGCCATTTTGAAGCCTTAGTATTCTCAGCTATAAATGGGGAAAATAATATAATTAGCTTTATGGGTATGTTATGATTAATTAGCTATTACCTGTTAAATGCTTAGGTCAGTGTTCAATAGAGTAAAAGCTCTATAACTTATTACCTCATTTCTCAAAATCTTTTCAGAAGCAAAAAGGAAATTTTCTGAGGGAGAAAGAAAAAAAATAATTTTAATTAGTTAACTTTGACTGAGAAAAACTCCCTTCTAGCATACTCTCTCCAAATATCAAAAACCTTTGCTTCCTAAGCCCTGGTTTAAGATTCTTACTGTCCAGTGTATACCTTCTGTTCAAGCAGGAAAGGAGTTATGTTGCAAAAGATGTTATCCTAAAACATAATTGGTTTTGAATATGACCTAGATGACAAAGATTTAATATTTTGAATATTATAGAATTTTTCATCTCAAAAAATGAGTAAAAATTCAGAAAGCTCTTCCTTTACATTCTGAAAATGAGAAAACTGAAAGTCAAAAACAGTGAGTGACTTTTTCATAGATAATTAGGGAGCTGGGGTCGTAACTGGGAATATGACCTATGTCACATGATTCTTAGGCCGTTGCTCACTCTCCTGTCTTTGGCTCTCCCATTGCTAATGCAGCAAAATTCTTGGGATTTCTTTTTGTCTTTGTTTCCAATACATTTTTTTTTCTGTTGTTATTTGGACCAGTTACCCCCCAGATTCAGGAGGATATTGTTTCAAAGCAAATAATTATATCTTGATTGCTATTTGTTTGTTTGAATCCAATAATGCTTTTTCATCTTTAAAATTCAACTTTTCCATTTTAATTGATATAGCTCATAATTGAAAGTAATTATTCATTTTTATTCAGAGAAACTAAAATAAGAGATGTGATTAAATTCTTTACCACAATGACATGACATTCAGTTGATCATTCCTATGTATTTCTTTTTTCTCTTTTATGTGGGATTCTTCATAGGATGCTTGCTATGAGAATTAGTGGTAGACTGTATTATGGGATGGCTGAAGACTGAGGAGGAAATTACCACGTAAGTATAAAATATTACTAGTTTTATTGTGGGTAATTGATGACTGAGTTACTTTTCTAAGTTTTCCAGCCACTGAGGCAATCAATTTAGTCTTCTTGTGGGTTGCTGGTTAATCTCACTGTTCTCCATGGTTACAGAGCACTGGAATGCTAGACTGAGCTAGCCATTTTGAAGACCCATTTGTATCCGAGTGGTCATAAGTAAGAGCTGCTAATCAGGGTATAAATGCCACAAAAGGAGTAGATGAACTATTACTGCCATTATAAATGGGCAGGGCAGAGTTTTACATTCTCACCTTATGACTCAATTCTACTGATTAGTGAAGAAATTACTACATAGAGATCTAGCATGGGTTATGGAGCTAGATAGCCAGCCTTCTAAATTCAGCTATTACTTGCTATATTAGTGGCAGTGTGGAAATCCTGAATCTAGGGGAAAATTTTCCTCATCCATAAATAAGGAAGAATAAATAGTAGCTATCCCAGAGGGGTAGTTATCAGAATTGAATAGGAAAGTCCTGTAAAGCACTTGGCCAATGCCCGGCACACAAAAATCACTCAGGAAATGTTAGTTATACTGATGATAATTATTACTGCCATTATTGCTGTTATTAAAGATAAGTCTACTTTTTGTCATCTTTTCTATCATAGAATCATACAATGTGGAGATAACTTTAGATTCAAGCATTCACTCAGTAAGGAAATGTGGACCACTGTGCCAGACATTTGGCTAGACACCATAAATACACAGATGATGAGACATCACTGCCAAGCCAAGTCCAGTCCTCAGGGCAGGAGAGCCTTCTGTAGCATTCAAGACAGACATACATTTACTTCCAACCTGAGAATTTCTAGGGATGGAATCTTACAACATCTTGACCCAGCAATGTAACTTATTAGTGGACAGATCTTAATTTAAATTTTCAAACTCAGTTCACCTCAGTGATTACAATAGCAATGAAACAAACAAACACACAAACAACATTCTACCATGTCTGAAGTTTATAATTGTTCCAATTATTACAACTGTATAACAAACCACCCCAAATGTAGGTGGTTTACAGCAATAACCATTTTATTTTGCTCGTGGATTCTTTGGTTCAGGAATCAGGAAAAAGCACAGAAGTGATGGATTTTCTTTTCACAATGTCTGGGAATTCACCTAAAAAGACTTGTGGCTGGAGACAATTAATGGCTGTAGGCTTGAACCATCTGAAGTTCCATTCAGTCAAATGTCTGCTAAATGGTACTTGTTATTGGCTAGGACCTGAGCTGAGTCTGACGGTTTGTAACAACTACATGCAACCTTACTATGTGACTATTTGAGCTTCTTCACACATGGCATTGGATTCTAAGAGATCGCAGTAAGGGAATCTGATGGAAGCTGTATCACCTATTATGACCCCACCTTGAAAATCACATGGGATCACTTCTGCTACAACCAAAGCTCGCCCAGAACCACAAGGAGGCAACATAGCTCCTACCTCTTGATGGAAAAGTGCCAAAGTTACATTTTAAAGGAAGCACGTGGAATAAGAGATATTGTTGTAAGCATCGTTGGGACATACAATCTGTCACAATGATAAGAAGATACAGTTGACATTATGAGAACTCACATTATCATGAATAGGTTTTGGAGTTAATCTAATTCAGTCTGCTGATGAGGCAACTGAGTCTACAGAGATAAAGTAATGCTATTTATCTGAGCAGAAAATCTTTTGATACTTTGTACATTTGGAAATTATTCTTTAACCTCTGAACCCCTCCCATAAGCCCCCACCCCCTATACCCTCATCTTAGTCTGCTCAGGCTGCCATAACAAAATAATGTATACTGGAAGGCTTAAACACTAGAGATTTTTTTCTCTCACAGTTCCAGAGGCTAGGAGGGCCAAAATCAAGGTGCCAGCAAGGCAGGTTTCATTCTGAGGCCCTCTTCTCTTGACTTGTAGGTAGCCACCATCTCACTATGTGCTTGCATGACTTCTTAGTGCATGCTTGGAGAAAAAGAAAGAGAGAGAGCTTGCAAGCTCCTGCTGTCTCTTCTTATGAAGACACTAATCCTATCAGATCTGGGTGCCACCCTTAGGACCTGATTTAACCTTAATTATTTCCTTAGAAGTTCCATGTCCAAATATATTTACACTAGGATTTGGACTTCAACAAAAGAATTTTGGGGGGACATAAACATTTAGTCCATAACACCTCCCTCCAAAAAAACTTACTAACAGAAGCTAATGCTATTTATAATGCTACCTTTTATGCTCAAAGTTATCCTAGAGTCATTACCAAAAAAACTTTCACTAATCCTAATTATTCCATCCTTGCCTGGTCTTTCCCAAGGATTTTGTTTTCTGTGACCTCAACTTATGACACAGCTGTAGATATAGGTTAGCTATCATTACTTCTGCTTTTAATATGTATCCACTATATTTGAGTATATCATTGCCTACTTGTCACATTTACCTAATAAATACCTCAAGTATCTAAGCAAACTGAACATTTTTAAGCAAAAAAGCTGAGATAATTTTAACTATCAGAGCCCACATCATATTTAGGATATACATAAAATTTAACATTACATATGAACAAGGAATTAAAAACAAAACTGAAAAAATGAAGATACTCGAAATGTAAAAATACAGGGACAACCAGATATTTTCCATTTTTATGAGTTTCACTGGTTGTATATTATATAATTTTATATATATATATATATATATATTAGAAACAGACTCCAGACTATCAGATGGGAATATAATGGTCAACTTTAAGACAGTTGAATCTGCCAGCTAGCTATTTGAATTAAAAGAATACTGTACTCTCATTCAAAAGTTTATTGCTGGTTAAAGTTCATTTCCTTCATCTGCTGGTAGAGAAACATCTTAGCATATTGGTCTCAGCCCCTAGTGCAGAAATACACTAATGGCCAGCAAGTCTTTGAAATGCAGAAGGGATAAAAGACTGAATTCATGACCCTATTGTGTGATCTGAATTTGTGCTCAGCTTTGTTCTTTGTCAAGCCTACTCTGAGGTTGACATGGGAATCTTGGTGAGGAGTTAGTGACCTTTAAAAATACAAACTGTTCCTCTAAAATATTCTAAAAATGTTCATACAAAACATAATTTGTGATCTAAGATCTCCAAGTCCTGATGGTTTGGCCAGGGCATTCTTTTTATTGAGCAGCTGTGTTTTCTTTTGTTGCTACTGATGGGCTTGGGAAACACATTAGCCATGTAGATCCCATGTTTAGTAGTTACAAAACATAAAGCTTTTTGAATCATTCCTAACTCCTTAAACACAAAAGGACTAAGCAGAGGAAATTTACATCTTAGACTGGGACAGGAATGCTGAATCTCAGAGTGGGAATTTATAATTTGTGAATTAGGCACAATTTTTTTCTCTTTCTATATAAAATTTTTAACCATTTTTTCCCTACCAAGACCAAATTTAATTTCATTTGAGTTATTTGACTCTGTAAGGCCCAGTGCCAGATGCAGTGAGGCATAATGATATTTATAGGAAAACAGTCTGTGACCTGAAGGAACTTACCACCCAGATCAGGATGTAATTAAGTACCTAAATATAAAAGACAGAACATGATAAGTTCCCTAAGAAAGTGAAAACCATATTTCTGTATAGGGAGCCTAATGAAGATATGGTGCCTAAGCCTAAGGGATGGGGAAATTTCAACATGAAGAAATGCCAGAGGGAGCATACTAGGTTAATGGAAGAACATGAACAAAGTATGGAGGTTTGTTCTCACCTGTGCAGAAAGTCTACTGATCAGAGAGGAAATTGGTCAAGTAAGTTACTTTGTCATGGGTACCCACCAAGAGTTATTCCATTCTGCAATACAAGATCCCACTATCATAGAAAGGTATGCATGAATAGTGAGGCATTTTTGTCTAAGGATGCTCCTTGCATCCGTCAACTATACCATGGATTTGAATTTCTATTCTGTCCTCATGAATGTCTATTGCTTCTTACACAAGATTGCAGTAATTACTTATGCTTTCAAGTGTGGCCAGATACTAGTTAGTCAGACCTAAATACAGGGTGAACCACATGCAATTTATGCCTTTGAGTAGAGATGGGAGAGATGTTTTTTGGAAGGCATGTTGTGTGAGCTCCACTGGGCCTCCCAGGGTGCAACACAGAGACAAGTGGGCCAAGGAAAGGGGGTGACTCCCCAAAATAATATAATATGCAGAGGAGGAAGATCTATCAAGAGAGTATATAGACATTCATGAAAATGAAACTTACTGGTGAAAGTAATTCACTGAACCAAACTTCCAAGCTTTATCTCTCTTTTTAATTTATCTTCCTGATTGTCTGCCCTACTGACTCTAAATTCTCTTCACATTCAACTATTTTGGTTTCCCAAATGAGGCATGTGGTCAACTTCACAGAACATGCTCATACCTTGATTCCCTATCCTGAAATGTTTGGCATCTCCTTTCTAACTTGATAAATTCTTACTAATTTTTCAAACTCAGCTCAAAATTTTATT
Organism: Daubentonia madagascariensis; assembly: GCA_023783475.1. Lineage (NCBI taxonomy): Eukaryota > Metazoa > Chordata > Mammalia > Primates > Daubentoniidae > Daubentonia > Daubentonia madagascariensis. The sequence continues at coordinate 5,159,124 of JAKFHU010000901.1, read as the reverse complement.
TTCCTGTGAAATTTTCTTGAATTTTTTTCATTGTACCCTGTCATTATCTATTTAGAGTCGATTTAATGCAACCTGTTGAGAATAGATAAACTGAAATATAAAATTACAATTATTTGTGTGTATTCCTATCTCCCTCACCATAGTTTGGCCCTGAGAGTATAGAAACTGAGTCTTTTTAGAATTACATTTCTGTGGCGCAGCACACGGTAAATAGTATACATGTTTGTACTCAAAAAAATGTCAGAAATAAATAAAGCAATAAAGGCAGGGGTGAGAAAAACATGAGGGGAGCTGCGCATCAGAGTAGAAGAATACACATCAGGGTGAGACACTTTGCCTGCACGTTTTTACGATGACTCAGAAGTTGAGATTCAAAGTCAACTTGTATCAACATACCTGACCTTTAACCAGATAGGCTTAAGATTATTGTCTTTGTAGCATTTGTCTTTAAACACACAGTCTAGTGAAATAGGGCAAAGCTAACAGGAGAGACACTCTTGATGGGTCCTGATAAAATACATTGATAATTTGGATAGAGAAAGAAGTTGATGGGACTGGTACTGTGGCTAGCATGGATCAATGCTAATCATCTTCACCGAAAATTGGAATAACTAAAAGATTGTTTGTGATACAGTGAGATAAAAAAGTATTAGTCATGGATTTTGAAAATCTTATAATCCGGTGGGGCAAATAGGATTTGAATAATTATGAAAGAAAGAAAAAATCCCTTTAATGAGGAGATTAGTGTATGATTATACAGAGGCAGGATGTGTTATAGTCTGTGTTGGGGACAGGAAGAAGGCCAGACTGACTGGACAATGGGATGCACATTGGTGAGCAATCTTAGATAATGCTAGATCTGTGTTGACAGAGGCAAAATGGAGCTGACAGCACAGACCCTTATCAGCCCGCAGGTTAAAAAACAATTAGTAACATGAATTGAGCTCCACTTTTGTTCTGGGTAATATTAGAAACTTCAATAAGTATAGTACCAGCAATTGCTATAGTAACATAATGAAGTATGTTTTGAAATATTCCTGTTTGTATGGAGAAAATTGAGAATCTTCAAGATTCTCAAGATTGCTCAAGATTAAGACTATCAAGATTGCCTACGATGAAGGTGATGTGAAGCCAAGAATACAATCCAAGTGTGTCCGATCCCCAAATCTTTGCCCTGTTTATTTTTCCATTTCTTCCTTAGGGTGAGGTTCATGCAGATAGAGTCTTCCATTGAACCATATTCTTCATTCCAAAGACATTTGCAGGTGTGGAGTTGTTCTCATTAATTTGAAAATTTTCCAGATGACAAAAATAAAAAGCCAACTCTCATGTTAAAGATGCTGTTTTTTTTTAACAAAAGGCAAAATCATGACTCTCATAGAGATATAAAATAAACAGGCATTTTGGATATTAGCCCCTTATCAGATATATGGTTCTAAATATTTTCTCCTAATCCATAGGCTGCTTTTTCATTTTGTTGATTGTTTCCTTCTCTGTGGAAACTTAAGCTTCTTTGTTGGATGTAGTCCCACTTGTTTATATTTTCTTTTGTTGCCTGAGCTTTTGGTCTGATATCCAAAAAAATTCTTGCCAAGGCCAATGTCAAGGAGGTTTTCCTCTATAAGGAACTCACACAACTCAATAGCAAAAAAACCCAAAACAAAACAAAACAAAAAAACCTGTTCAAAAAAATGAGCAGAAGACTTGAATAGACATTTCTTAAAAGAAGATATAACAATAGCCAACAGGTATATAAAAAGATACCCAACATCACTAATCAGTAGGAAAATGTAAATCAAACCCACAACACGATACCACCTCACACCTGTTTGGGATGTCCATTATCAAAAAGACAAGACGTAAGTTTTGGCAAGAGTGTGGAGAAAAGCGAACATTTGTGCACTGTTGATGGGTATGTAAATTGGTGCAGCCATTATGGAAAACAGTATGGAGGATCCTCAAAAAATTAAAAATTGAACTACCATATGACCCAGCAATCCCACCGCTGGGTATATACCCCAAAGAAAGGAAATCAGCACCTCATAGAGATATCTACAGTCTCATGTTTATTGCAGCATTATTCACAAAATAACCAAGATATGAAAACAATCTCAGTGTCCATTGACGAATAAATGGATAAAGAAATTGTTATATGCACAATGGAATATTATTCAGTCTTTAAAAAATAAGGAGATATTGCCATTTCCAACAACATGGATGAATTTGGAGGACATTATGCTAAGTGAAATACATCAGACAGAAAGAAAAATACTGCATGATCCCACTTATATTTGGAATCTAGAAAATAGTCTAATACATAGAAACAAAGAATAGAACAGTGATTAACTGGGGTGGGGGTGGGAAGATAGGGAGATGTAGATTAAAGAGTGCAAATTTTCAGTTATGTAGGGTGAATAATTCTAAATATCTAATGTATAGCATGAGGACTATAGTTAATAATGCTGTATTGTATACCAGAAATTTGCTAAGAAAGTAGACTTTAGGCACTCTTACTACACACACACATACCCTATACACAAAGTAACTATGTGAAATGATGGATATGTTAATTTGCTTGACTATAGAAATCACTTCATTATGTATGTGTGTATATATATATATAAAAAATCATGTTGTACACCCTTAACATATACAATAAAAAGTTGGTACACTTAAAATATAAATACTTTGTTATTAACAAAAATTATACAATACTTAAAAATAAGTAAATAAATATACAGCTGTTAAAGATTTTATTTAACTCATCATTAATGAGGGAACTCATGAGATGTTATGATTAGTCTAAAGGAAAATTTAAAAAAACACTTTTATAGATTAGGAATATTGAAATTAACTTGCAAATGGACAAGAATAGCTTTTTGTGGGGGAGGGGTTGCCCCTCCACCAAACAGAATTAATTTTCAAAAATTACTTTGCATTACTCTCAGTTACCTACACCTTTCAGAGTTGTAATATAGCTCAAAGAAAATGAAAGACAAAAATCAGTTAGTCCAGAAAAGTGTGCACTAAACAAAGGCATACTTGCAACTGAAGACACCAGTAATTTTTTTGTTTATTTCGAATGTCCTTACACTAACTTCAGTAAAATGAGCACTTGACCATAAGGGTATACTGGAATGTTTCATGATGCTCAGGGATAGGTCACTCAGAGAACAATATAAAGCAGGGACCCTAATGCTGCCCTGGATCTTTATCATTCATTTCTTCTTTTCCTCTATTGGTATCATTTGCTTCTTTCTACCCATTGCCTTTTTCTCTTCTTTAGTTCATATGACAGAATGTGACCACAAACAGCTCTGTAGTGTGTTTGTTTGTTTGTTTTTTTATTTATTTCTGGAGAGTAGCCATAATGTGCTAGACCTCATTCCTCAATTAAAAATTCCTGAGGAAGAACTCGGATTGGTCCCACTTGAATTAGGTGCCAATTTCTGGACCTTTGGATTTAAGGTAAGGAGGAAGACCATGATATTTTAACTGGACAATTTACTCAGTAACAATGTAGGTGTAAGGAGGGAAAAACAGAAGGGGTAATACTGAGCAGATAAAAGTATGGGTATCCACTACATATTGTAGGAAAGAAGAGAAAAATCTTTAAGGCAATTTCTACACATGACAGAAGCATGCCAAACATGCAGGATTTGATAAGTCAGTGGCTTTCAAACTGCAACTCAAACATCTAGCTTTCAAACTGCTAAACCTAACACAGGGGTTATGTTGTATGATGACCCTGTAAACACACACACACAATGAAACAAATGTCTCCTAAAATAGCAAATATATCCTTCCAAGATAAGATCTATTCTATTCTATTCTATTTTTATTCTATTCTATTCTATTCTATTCTATCCTATCCTGTTTAAGGAAATGTTGGCCATAATCTACTAAATTTATTTTATGATCCATAATAAACCATGACCCTACAGTTTGAAAACCCTGATCTAGCTAAAGCAAAGAAACAAAAGGCTCCTGGAAATCAAATATAAAATTAAATATCATAAAGAAACTTACTATAGTTAATGGAGGAAAAAGAAGAACCCACTGATTAGGCACCAAATATGGAGCTTAGCTGTGGGCTGATGTTGGGAGGGGAGTGGAGGGGAAGATCTCAGACAGTGGAGGTGGAGCTGAGGGGGGAAACTCCAGGTCAGAATTTGCTTTGTAGGTTCAGGAAACAAATTCCATCACTTTAATCTATGTTGGTGGGGCTCTGAGGAAATGAGTCACACTAACCAAAATCACAAGATTAATTAAATTAACTCTGGAAAATAACAGGATATTTTCATATTAAACCTCAAAAGGTAAGCTTAAAGGAAATAATTTGTTTTATAAGGTCTAAAGTAAAGCAAAGGATTTTTCATCAAGGAATTATCTCTTTGAAATAGAATAGCTTGATGTAGTAACCTATATTCTATAAATATTCCTTTTTACATAATAATACCTAAAATTTTTCAGTATTGATCACAGTAATTTTTAAATTAATTTAAGCATTACATACTTTGCTACAAAATGCTCAAGGCACCCTGACAATTTGGTTCTGGTGACTCTTTCATTTAGGCTTCAGTGTAGACAGCCTTCCTTTTGTCACACTCTATTATTTTAAAAACTTGTCCTTGGCTACTTCCTTCACAGTTCACTTAATAAAATTTGAAATATACCTTTCTCCATATTTGTAAGATATATTCATGAAATTGGGAAGTGTCCTAGACAAGTGTGTCTCAAACTTCAATGTGTTTGAGTCATCTAGGAATCTTGTTAAATGCAATCCTGATATAGTTGGTATAAATGAGACCTGAAATTCTGCATTTCCAACAAGTCTTCAAGTGATGCTAATGTTGCTTCTTTGAGGACCCCTAACTGAGTAGCAAAGTCCTAGATTCACAAATGTATATTTTTAGCTTTGTTTAGGGAATTATTTGCAATTCTCGCTGTGTTCTTTGTTCTATCCATGGCAATTTTTAAGGAAATTGAGTGAAATGCAAGTGCCTGGAAGACCACAGCCATTTGAGGTCTTAGGCTTATTATTTAGCAGTGGTTTTATACTACTTAAAGGTTTAATTAGGAGTAGAAAAATAAAATTCTTATTTTTTAATTTGGTAGGCACATATTAAAATTGATAAACCAGAAAGTACCTCTGCACAGACTGTTCTTTATGAGATTGCAATGCCCTCATCATCAGATTTCTCACTGCTTTATTAGCCCATTCATAAAACATTTGTTAGTGTACCTGCTGGGTGTACATCTACTATGTGCTGAGCATTGGAAATACACAAGTCCTGACATCTACACTAGTCCTAATTTCAGCAAGGAGATAAATGCATAGGCAGAAGAGTGCAAAATAATGTGGTGGGATAAGAGTTTTGCACAAGAAAATTAAATTGGGGACATTTTGCTTATCACTTACTTAGAATGGACATGCCTAATCACTAAGAAGTGGCAATCTGAAGTTGGATTATAGGAAAATAAGGATGGGTGAATTTGTTTTCTATTTCAATATGCCTATATCCACTAGCCTTCTCTTGAAATTTTTTAGGGTGAAAAAATGCTCTCCTTTTCTGTTCTTCAAGGCTTGTTTAAAAGAGGTACAATTTAAGTTACTTAATTTACTCTCCATCATCTTCTTGAAGGACTAGAACAAAACCACATGTATATATCCAAATACTGGAAATACACAGTAGCTCTTTGGATGCTGAGAAATAAAGTAAAACAGCAACATCTTTGCAAAAGGTGGGTTAAGTGAAATCATGATAAATCAGGTTGGTTGGGGGGTGAGAAGGTTATCATGGAATAATTGAATTGTGTAGTTCACAGAGGATACTGAAAACTCTTTTTGCCCCCCTTGTTGAAAAGATTTTCTACATTATGTGGTCACCTTACCATGCTGATCACCAAAAAAAAAACCTTGAATTTGATTTATGTTGGAATTCTGAGAGATGTTTTTCTTGTGTCTTCAGCCATGTCTTTAGGTATTCAAATTATTGTTGGAAGGGAGCATATACGATTTTAAATTCTTCAATATTTTTTCTGCTGTCTGTGTAGCTTACTCCTTTCATTGAGAAATTAAATGACAAGTTAATTCTATGTGTATTGGTTATAATTATGTGTTTCAAATTGGACTTAATTATTTGAATAAGGTAATGCATACTTGAGAAAATGAATGGACCACAGATAACAAATTCTTCGAAGGTTCAGAGGACGGAGAGGTCTGCCACTACCTGCCTCCTTCCCTGTTCAAATGCAACTACCTTTCCTCCAGGTGTTCTACCTGTCTTCCCAAATTCTGTCTAACTCAAGATTTATCTTCATTCTAAAGAACTTGCATCTAGAGGATCTGAGGCTGACTTTTATCAGCTTTTCCTTCTCCCCTAGAGACAAGTTCTTAATTAAGTGAGTATGGGAGCATGTGTAAAGTGGACCAGGATCACTAAGAGAAGTCTCTTCTCACAAGGAACTGACAGTCATGCTCAGTTTTAAGCAGCTGTGGCACAGAGATGGGTGTTCTGGATGGAGGCTAAAGTTAATGCACAGTAATATTTAAACCCAATGCTTTGTCATAGTGGCCAGAGGCCAGGAAGCCAAAAGAACATAAGGAGGTATGCCCCAAATTTAGGTGGTGAATAAGTTGTATTATTTCAGCAACTGAAGGCCCACAGTCTAGCCAGGAAGCAACGTAGCCAGGCTAAAAATAAAGGGAGTAGAACAGATAAATGATCCCTCAGAAAATTCAGAACCTTGAGATATAGGCAGGTTTCCAAATGAATATGAGCTCTGTTTAGCTCAGGCATTGTGGTGAAAACCAAGTCTGAGTAAATCTGGTCAGCAGAGGGTTTGTCATTCAGCCCCTGTGGTGTAAGACCTAAAATTAACACTCACTATTCTGTGATTCCTTGACATCTGAAACATGGAGGGCCTCAAAAGGCCGAACCACAGGTGCCCTTTCCACTCTGCTCCTACGGATAAAGTCCCCTTGCCAAGTAACCCTCCTTATCCAGGGGAGCAGGCACAGTTCCTGTTTATTCCGAAGTAGCAGGTTTTAGTTCCCTGCCAGCCCATAAAATTATTCAAACAAGCCAATCACATCCTCCAGCAGGAACAAAAGGTCCCTTACCCTCTTGGTACTACAAAGCCTGCCTCCCACAGCCCCTGGTGGTTCATTCTCTTTCTGAGTATACCCCTGTGTGGCCCTACATGGTATGCAATATACTCCTACCCAAAATTTGAGTAAATATGACTAATAAACTGCTATTGATCTCATCTGTCTAGTGGAAGCTTTCATATATTCAGCCATCTGCAGAAATCCAAGGCAGAAATCCCTCCCTCATCAAAGGGTTAAAAAGGAAACAGTTAAAATAGCTCCAGACTGAGTGAAGTATTCCTTGGGTCATGTGTGACTTCTTCCTATTTAGGTAAAAGTAAATGTCTAATTCCTACACAGGAACCTGGATTTGGTGACCCCTAGGAGATGCTGCAAAAACCGAATGCCTAGACATTAGGAGGAACAAAAGTTTCCTTGCTTCTTAAGCAGTGTAGTTTTTACGGAGTCACTGAGACCCTAAATTTCTCCACTAGGTATGTCAGGATAACAGCCAGGAAATAGTGGACACAATTCCCATCGATTCATTGTAGTTTTCTAATGAAAATGACAGAGAAAACCTCCCCATTCAAATCTTTATTTGGCCTTCCTAAGTTGTAGCTTGTTCCAGTTCATTCAAATAGTCTCCTGATTATTACCTTTATTCTTTGATATTCTAAGATATTAATTTATTAATGTCCTTTTGGGGATGATTTATTAAAAAACTACCTATTTGATGTGAACAATAAAGTCTTTAAGGTCAAGAACAAATGACTTGTATGCAATGTCTGTGTGCACGTGTGTGTGCACACACTCAAACATATGGACCAGGCTAAGCCAGTGTCTGTGCTTATCAAGGACTTTCTCAATACTGTTTCCAAGAGTCGATGTATTACACCCCAGGGCAGGTTAATGGGTAGATAATTTCCGGTGTTCCTTGTACTCTCAAATGAAATATACTAACTAAAACAATTATTTACATATATCAAGTGCTCTTTAAATATCACTTCCTCTCTGATCCTTTATTTTTCATCTTATACTGATCCCAACATGCACATGAGAAACTTAAACTAAATAAAGCCTAATCACTATTTGCTACATTGACTGGACAAGAGAGGATGAGAGAAGACACTTTAAAAATCCCCAGTTACCTATAGACACACGATCTTATTAGACAGCCTAAGTTTTTCACTGTATCTTTTGCTCAAAAATGATTAATAAAATTACTGCTGTAGTAAATTACATAAATTAAACAAGTAATTATATCCCCAAATAAAAGCAATATTGGCAAAATGATACTGTCCTCAAACTGGACAATGTTTAAAAATATATATAAAATTTGACTTGAGAGCTAGCAAATGAAAACTTTATAATTGAGAGGTCCTTAAATTCTCACCTATTAAAAACAGAATAAAATGCTCATATTTACTTAAACAAAACCAGTCTAACTGTATGGTATCAAAAAGCATTGAAATCCAAAAAACCTTAGAAAAATTTAAAATGAGAAGATGAGCAAAGATATTCCTTGCATATGCAAACAAAAACTAAGCAGGGCTGCAATATTAATAAGAGGCAAAGTAGAATTCAAGATCAAATGAGCTAAATAGGACAAAGAAGGTCATGTTTTATTGGTAAAATCTAAAATCTACAGTGATGATATGAATGTCACAAACCTGCATAGCATTAAAATGTATTAAGGGAAAACTCCCATAAATCAAGGAAAATTTAGAGGACAGCATCGTTGGAGGCTTTAGTACATGTCTTTTGCTGCCAATCAAATCAAGAAGGACCAACTTAAATAAGGATAAAGAATACTTAAGTAATATAATTAATAAGGTTATTTAATAATTATATAGTACATATTAAATTTCATATTCTACATACATAAAATGTATCCACTTTGACATGCTTACAGAATACCCTCAAAAGAGATGACTCTGCATAGGCACAAAGAATACATCTAAAGAGAGAGAGAATACAATATGGGCCATATTCTTTGATCATAAAGCAATAAATCAGAAATTAATCAAAATAGGAAATGAAAACAGCTACTTAAAAATCAATGTCACACTCCTAAATTTGACTCCTGGGGCCAAATACGAAATCAAAACAACAATTAATGAATAGTTGGAAAATAGCAAATAACCACATAAAATGAAGTGCATATCCTTCTAAAAAGGTTGAGTATATAAGGTTTCTTAAATTAGAAAATATTACCTTTAATGCTTATTGCAACTCCAATATAAAATAAGCCAATTTGTGTATACTCTGAAACTATGGCATTTCTGCAGGTGATGTCATTTCACATTAAAAGACCTTCTAGTGAAAAACCTAGTTTCTTGTCCTATCAAAATAAGGTGTTGCCTCCCAGCTCTCATGTATAACTTTGTACCACATCCTGCTCAATGGCTCTCTATTTTATCCACAGTAGAAACAGAAAGATACTAGGAGCAAGGTTCTTCTTCTTCTACCCTCCATTGTTGCTTTGTTACATAAAAATCAATGTTTCTAGACATGAGTAGCTTCTTAACCACTCCAAAGAAGTCCATTAATTCAGTGTCAAAACTAATTTAATGAGTAATTTAAAAAGATGAACTTCAGCAGTTGTGAGATAGATATATATACACATTTATATATAAAGAATTTGTATCATAGTAATTAAATAAAACTCAGGGATTGAGAAAACTCTGAACAAAAAAACCCAATGTATCTCAAAAATTTATCAAAAACTGACTAGTGACTTTCTGCTATATATAATAATTAACATGTATAAAACAGAAATTTATGTGATACTTGTTTTTATTCATAGAAAAGTAAGGAAAATACCCCTTTTAATTATTTTCACAAATATGGAAGTTGCTTGACAGCAAAGAATATTGTTTTTTCTTTGTTCTCTGCTGCCTAGATCAATATCTGTTATATTATAGGAACTAAATAAATGTTTGGTGAATATGTGAAATAGCAAATTAATTAATTAAATCTTTAACATCTTAGGACAAGGTAACAACAAAGTTTAAGAAATAACTAGTGAAGAATAGTCCCTTTATGTAAACAGTTGAATCAATAATATCAAAATGACTTTTGTGAGTCAGATTCCCTCCAGAACTTTGGCAGGATAAAAAGATGAGTGTTCTGTTTTATTTTTACAGTGCTCTTAATAGCTGTAAGAGGACATAAAACGGGTATTCAGTGTAAATGACAGGGGTGAGTGCTTTGTGTTCAGAAGTTCTTCATAAAAGGGTATAATTCACATTCAATTAGCTACTACTTCCCAGAAGAGCTTAGAGGATTTATATTAAGAATCTGTACGAATTTTCAGATATAACCAATTAGAATAAGATCTTCAGCTTAGTAAAATAGTCATGGTGACTGTTTTTTAACCTGCCCAATATGTGACACTCATACAGGTAGTGTTAGCAATGTGGGTCTCTGATTTGCTCCATTTTTTCTATATATGCCACGCAGATGTTTGCTCTATCAACTAGAGAGAAGATAAGAGAGCTGTAAAGTTGAAATTTGCTGTGTGAATAAGCTACAAAGAAGGTGCAGGTGGCCAGATATGCTCTGGTGAGAGGGGGAGCCACACAGGAGGTCAAAGCAATGGCATGAGGTAGGATAGCAAGTCCAGAGGGTACACACTCCACCAAGGTCCTTGACGCTGGAGTGGTTTCCAGCTAAGTAGAGTCAGGGAGCTCATGCCCGGGTATAATCCCCTTCAGAGAGCACAGGGAGCCATCTTGCACCTGCCAGTCTCAGTAGACACAACTTCAGCAACATACCACCCCATCTGCTCACTCCTATTCTGCCTTTCTCTCTCTCTTACACCCTTTCTCTCTATTTGCTAAATAACTTGCCATGAGGAATACTAACTACATTTTGATTGTACCTTGCTTTAAAAGTCAATCACTACATTCTAGGGTAAGCCACCATAGTAGGAATTACCTTACATACACAGCAAAACATCAAGACATACGCAATTCCACAAAAATCAGGCCTGTATTCTATCAATTGTATCATTTCTGTTGTTTGTAAGCATTTGAAGCTATTAGCTTCAATATGCACAAGTAAGATTGGACAATATCTGTAATTTAGCAGCTATTTCAATCAAACGTTTAAGAACTATTCCAAGAAAAGTGAAGAAATCCTATTGACTGATATTCATTTGTCTTTTTAAGATGCAGCCCGTAACAATTTAGATCATCAGCCATTCCTGCGGATTCTGAGCCAGATTGAACAACTTCATGCCCCAGCATAACTACTCAGGTTTCTGAGGATAAGCGGGCGTGGTGTGTGAGAACTTACGGCCGTGAATCTTACTCTCAAACCAAGGATTACGAACAGAGAAAATGTAATTATTGTAGGACAGGGCGCATTGCTTATGCTAGAATACGCAAAACAGTGAAAAACATTCAAGAAATCTTACAATGGGATTAACAGAAATCTGGCTGGCTTTTCTGGATGCTGTCTCCCTCCCTCTCTTCCGTCCTTTCTTAATCCTTCCTTCCCCCCTTCTTTCCACCTTCTGCCCTTCTTTCCTTCCTTCTTCCCTTCTCTCACTCCTTCCCTCATTTTTCCTTTCTTCCCTCTTTCCCTCCTTCCTTCCTCTTTCTCTTCCTCCCTCCCTCTTTTCCTCCTTCCCTGCAAAGGTTCAGACACTGACATTGTGCACTGTACTTCATAGACGTTTTATTTTCTAGGAGTTCGAGAGCTGTAAGTTTATTGCTTTAGTGCACCAAAATTATTATTTTTCATTGCTAGGTTAGCCCTTCAGACAATTTTAAGATTTAATTTAAACTGTTCATCTCACTCTAGGTCACTGTGATCCTTTTTTGTGTGCTGAACTCATAGAACCTGAGAATCTATATTTGACAACCCATCATCAGCTGTAAGAGTGATCAATTTTAAGTCTTCATATTAGTGTTTTGCATACTTACTCCTTATGTATGTAACAAAAATGTTTAATGTGTTTCTATATTATGCATATATTGTACGTCCAAAAATGCTTCGTGTAATGCTGGGTATCTAATAAGTGCTTGCAGCCTGGGACAAGTGATTGGCTCTATGCAGCTGGCTGGGTTCATACATTAGCAATAGTCACACTGGAAGAAACGAAACAGGAAATGCCAAGCCCAGATTTTGCACTTTCTTGGGGATACCATAGGCAGTTAAAATCCCAGGGGATCGTCAAGGAAAAGACTAACAGACTTAATTTTATAAAAATTAAAAAGTAATCTATACTAAAATATAATAATAATTAAAAGTCAAATTCTGAACAAAATATTTGCTAAATATAAGACAAATAATCATCAATTTGATTTTTATATATAAGTAAATATTGTATGTCATTTAGAAATAAATATTGGGATTGTTCTACATCTGTGGAATACATAAATAACTAAAAACCTCAAAGATCTGTACCCTCATTGTGCTTACAGTCTGGTAGAAGAATGCAGAATATATTTTAAAAATAAATAAATTCTGAGATGTTCCTATTTTCTGACAGTGGTCCTGTGGTCTGGGTTAGTTTACACTATTTGCTCAGAAAACAAATATTTTGGTTTTCTTTTACATTTTACACAGATACACACACACAAACACAAGAATACACTTTGCATGGTACCAGACAGGACAGCAATGGGAAGTGCTAGTCAGTATCCATCACTTCAGGTGCAGTCATTAGTAGCATCACCTTGCATGGGGACAGGATGGTCAGGTAGGAACGTGTGGCACAACTGTATTTTTTGAAACAAGGCTTTTACCTCTTCAGAGCAGGAGAAGACATTCTGGCACAGGAGCAGTAGAGGGAGTGGGTAAGTGTTATTTTGTTAGAGAAAGATAGTAAATCATTGCCCTGTACCTTTTTCAAGACAATTAACCATAGCTACTGTATGAGAAATACTCATTATAGCTCTATTGTGTCCATTTTGAATTCCTTGAAAAATGTCATTCTACAAATGTCACATGCAGTATGTTTCAGTCAACCAAACCCTGAAGTTTGTGGATAGATGAGAGATGAAGATACATTTTTGCCTCAGCATGTTTGGTTCAGAACCTAAAAAACACAAAACCTCCACCAAAGCAAAAATTCTTTTGACCCAAAGATGAAGTTCCGTTTAAAGTAAATGATGCCATTTTGGTTATATTATGCCAACATTTTACTAAATCAGTGCATCTGAAGCGTCTGTGAGAGCGAGCAGGCTGGGAAAACATCACCATAGACGGCCCAAGCAAAAGAGAATATGGACAAGCTCTGCCCTAGTCAAAAATTTCAATAGCTGTTGTAAGAGAGTAGGATCTGACTCTGAATTTCTAAGGTGGCAATATGAAATATTTTTATAAAATATTTTTATTTTTATGTTTCAAAGGAAATTTCTTCTCCTGAAATCTGAGCAAAGTGCTTGTGGCTTTTCATAAGTATGGTATATGGAATATTAATACTTTCCCACCAACTCTGCAATTTACTCCAGTAAGATGGGGAAAAAAAATCTCATTTTAGAGGAATCAGCCAAGTTTTTGAACAGAAGCAGATGATTTTCTTTGACATATCTAGGTTTATTCAAAGTCTTCTTGTCAATGCTAGGTGAAATAGTTAAATACTAGCAGGTCTTTCATATGAACATCAGACTTAGTTGTAAAAACCCTCTGGCAAAGCTCAGAGTCCAGAAATGCTCCAATTTTATTAACATTTGTAACTATGCTATTTTAATGGGGAAAGAAATATCATGATTTTGATTTCTGTCTGGTTAACAGACCATACCGAGATAAAGAATCAAGGCTTTTCAGGGTATGGATGTTTACTACCAAAGGACACATTGAGATTTTTAGAGCAATTCTTCTCAAACCACAGGTTTGAGTGACCCATAAAATTGAAATTGAGTGACCTATTTAGTGACCCATGACCCATTTGAGGACCATAAATTTAATTTTGTGAATTATAACTCAGTATTGTTTTTTATTGAAAAGTAGTGGAATTGGATGGAATGATATAGACTAGAACACAAAGAATATAATAAAATAGAAAGAATAGAATTTATCACATATAGATAGGATAATATTACCTCATGAAACAGATGTGTGTGTGGAGTGGGGTGGGGGATGGCATATAAATTTCTAACTGTGTGTTTAGGTGACAAATGTTTATTATAAGGTAATGAACACAAAGAAGTTGTTTACTGTTGCACATTTCAAGGTACAGTGCTATTTCAAATGAGAAGATGGAAACAAGTATTTTTGTGAAATGCAAGCAGGAACTAGGTCTATATTCGTCCAATAAGCACCGAAGGGTGGTCACACGTTGGGCCCTCCATTGTTCCTGGAGTTGCAAAGGTGAAAGCAGAATACCCTCTCCCGAGGTAGCCCAGTGCAATCGGGGAGTTCTGACTCTGTGTTTCCTTGGATATCTCTCCTTCTCTTTGCCTTCCTTTCTTCTTTTTGTTTTCCTTGCAGCACTGGGTGCCTCCAAGGTTTCCTTCTCAGCACCCTCAATGTAAACACATTGTTTTGATTTTGTCCATCTCCCAAGGGGCTCTGATTTCTGCCAGTAACTGAAGGAAAGAGTATCATGCTATTCTCTTTGTTTTAATAAGAGACACTCTAGCTTGAAAGAATTCTTAAGAGTGCATTGGTATGTATAAGACACGAATTAATGGAAGAGATATTTTCAAATGTGAGGAAAGCGGCTTCTCAGTATACCCTAGTTTATACCATAGAATGAAATACCTATAGTGCCAGTAAAATGGGGGCCAATGTAGACTTGTGTTCGCCTCAGCACAGTTATGTTTACAATCAATTTGGCCTGAACTAAGCCTATTCTGAGACAATTTGAACTGATTAATTTAGAGTAATCTGAGACATTGTTGTCCTGAGGTGGAGGAGGCCTCAGGACAGAATAGGGAATCCATATATGATTAATTAAAATCTAGTCATAATATAAAGGTTTAAGAAATTAGTATCACTAATAAAAAACTTTTTAAATAATCCTAGGAATCTTTCCATCTAGATCAAGGAAAAATAAATCATTGGGATGGAGGAAATAGTCAGAACTTTTATATTTCATTGATGGAAAATGTAACTCTTTCCTAGGTGTAGGCATTTCTTATATTTTATAGGTACTACTTAGAACATGATTTATAATAATAAAATAAAGATGAGTTTCTAAGAGCTCAGAGAGTAGTCTCTCTTTCCATAGTAAAATATGACTCAAAGGGGAAAAGCATAGTGATTGCTCTTAAACCTGTGCACCATGTCAAGGTCAGGATGAGCTAAAGAAGGCTTTTGGCCAAAGGAACAGAATCCTGAACGTGTAAGTATACCCTCAGTTAATGTTATAACAGCTTCTCATGTTCCCTAGCTCCTGGGTACTGCACAAGCCCTTTTGGTTCCCTCAACTCTTATATCTATAAATAGTCTCTCATTAAACTCTATTATACTTTGAGTGGGCCATAGGCTCCCTTCCAGGCCCTGGACTGAAACAACAATGATGAAGCAGAAAGAAATCTTAATTGCCTTCAGGATTTTATTTCAATTCCAAAATACATCTCTGGTGAAGGAATCTTTTGGTTTGATTCTGGTAAGCCAAATAAACATGCAGCTAGAGCCAGCTGAAAGGCTTTCTTTGTCTCATTCTTTCCAAGCCCTCACACAAGAGCCAGATTTGAACCTTCTGGGTTAGAGAAAGCTAGTGCAGAGCATGTCAGCTGGCAAGAAGAACTAGGGGAAAATAATAAGAAAGTGCTGATCCCAAAGCCCAAAGAAGAATTGGTTCAGACCAGAAAATGACATTTTATTTTTTTTAGTATACACTGATATCACTTGAGATAAGAATGGAGGGTGGGGCCAGCACCCTCCATTTATCTGTCATATTTATCTGTCATATTTAATTTGACATTATGCATAGAAATATTGTGTATTATAGACATTTTTGAAAGATCCAAAAAGTAGTAATGAAAAAAAATGACATAAAAATCAAGGTAAATAAAAGCTCTAATTTCTTTTTCCAGCCCTTCAGTGGGTTGTCCTATGCTCTCACTTCAGAGAATCTTGGTTAAGACAGATTTTTTTGGGGAGAATCAGACTAGAGCATAAAAGTATCTACTGGTCCTCACATTGGCAGAAATCCCAAGATGAACTAGAAGTGTCAGGAGAAGAGAAGCCCCATCCATCTGTCTTGACCTCTTTTTTCCTTACATTTAAAACATGATTAATAAAATGCCCATGGCATAGAGCAAAACCTCTCTTCCTTGTCGACCCTGTGAAAAATCATTGATCCTGGACCATTCCTTTTAGAAGGGATGATGAAAGAGGAAATCTTCAATCTACCTAAACACTGACATTCTACCTTATCTACACACCATTACAGATAATATTTCCAAATGCTTCACCTTCTGGTGATGCTCAGTTTGATAACAGTTGGGAGACTGCAATGACAAGGAAGCTTATAGAACATTGATTTTCATGTCCATGCCAGGGGAAGCAGGGGAACAAGTAAAATCTAAAAAGATCAAAAGAACAAAAAGGTAGAGGAAGAGGGAATCTACTTTCTCTGCCTGACTACTTGAGCTAGAACATTGGTCTTCCCCTGTTCTCAACTGGGACTTACACTATTGGCTCTCTGATGGTCAGAGCTGCACTGCTGGCTTTCCTGGGTTTCCAGCTTGCAGACAGAAGGTGTGTCATGGGACTTCTCAGTCTCCATAATCACATAAGCCAAATCCTTATAATAAGCCCTATATGTATCTTACTGGTTCTATTTCTCTGGAGAACCCTAACTAGTACAACAATGCTTAATATCACCATATACCTGGAGAAATAGCTCTCATTTCCATTTTACAAATGAGGAAACTAAGATTCGGAAGTTAGGTGACTAGTCTAAATTCACACAACCAGTGCATGGTACATTCAGGACTTGAACCTGAGGATCCTAAGTTTCGTTAAGTGTTCTCTCTGGTTCTTTAGTTTATACTCTACAGGGCACTCTAGAGTATGGCCCTGCTTTATATTTTTCATTTTGTCTCCCACTTACTTGCTACATAAGGCATCCGTGCCTTCTTTTCTTTGCAAATGTCTTCCTATCTCCACCCCTATCTCTGCCTCTTAAGATTTCACCCATCCATCAAGGTTTTGCCTCAAATATCAACTATTTCATAAAGCAGCAGTTTTCAGCTTTGGTTGCACATTTAAAACACCTAGGAAGATTTTTAAAATCCTGATGTTCTGCCTGCAACCCATGCCAATTAAGTCAGTAAGAAATACTGACTTAATTGGCATTCTTACTGACTTAATTGGCATGGACAAAGTTGAGAAACACTTCCTTAAAATATTTTCTCATCTCATTACTGGTTGATATTTGTTAAAAATTTTCCCTATTACTTTTTCATAATGAGACTATATTTTACTCATTTTATCTTCTTCCTGCCCCATCCCTACCAAACAAAATACATTACTTATTTTAGACACTCAGTAATAATTTATTTATTTGAAATGAACTGGATTTACCTGAAGAAGTATAAAAAGGAAGGAGAGTATTCTAGACTCATTCTTTAGGAAATGATTTTTTTCTTTTTTTTTTTTTTTTTTTTGCCTGGGAAAGCAACTTGAACTTTTGGCCCAAAGACATCCATTAAGCAAAAACATAATTTAAACATAAGTCCATCTTTAAAACTTCCCTTTATGGTGTTTTCTGGCTTATTCTTTTAGTTGAGAGATTTTAAACTTAATGTGCATGTATTAGAATTTGCCACTTAAAGTAATTACACATTGGTAATATCTCTCTTATCTTAAAGAAAAAATTATAATGGACTGAAACTATATAGCTGTCATGAATTGGGTATTTATATTTCCAAGAAAGCCAGATGAGGATAATTTATTCTGATTCACTTCCTATCTTTCATTGCAATAACTTTTGCTTTTTGGTACCTCAAAAATGTTCTCATACTGATGTAGTTGTTATTAATACCATCCTCAATAGTGTCAGCATCCTCTTCATTATCATTATCACTTCCTAGTTGTTGACCCCAGGATGTCATTGTTGCTCACTTTGATTTTTGCAAGTAGCTTCCTACCTGGTCACGTGTATTCTTAACATTTTCTAAACTTCTACGTTTTTTCCATCCATAGTTTCCTCTACTATATATTTGCTTAGTTTAGACACCAGCTAAAGCACCTTAATGTCTCCATATATCTCTAGGATCAAGTCAAAACCTGGTATCCAAATTCCTGTCAAATACAGCTTCCACATAAAATTTGCATTAATTGCTCTTGTAGCATATTCCTTGTTCCTAATAGTCTGTGGAGGTTCAGTCACCTTTTTCTGAGCATATCCCAAATATGTTCTGCTATTCCCAGTATCTTCCTGAGAAAAATCCTAAAACTTTCTTAAAATCACATTAAATCTATTCCTTCATAAAGTTTTACATAGTATCCCCAACAGAAGTGTTTGTCTATCATGTTCCCTTCGCACTTCTCTGGTTCTTCTGATGAAGGATCATGAACGGGGTTTAATGTTTCACTGAAGGGATGTTCAACTATATTCAAAATTTTGTGTGTATATGCAGTTTTCCAGATATCCATCTTTCATCAGCATCTCAAAAATCTGTGACCCCAAAAGTGGACAGAACTGATGATCTATGACAGCATTTATTTGTATGCCTCCCAAATTGCTTGTCCCTATCTCCATTTAGACTACAGTCTCCTAGACAACAAGCTTTGACTCTTAGTTATCTTTGCATTCCCCTTGGAATTTGGATTAAAATAAAGTGTAAGGATGATCTGGAAACAAATGGGAATTGAGTTAGTCCATCAAATATTGTGGGCATTTATTTGCATTGTGTAGCTTACATACTAAGTAACTTCTTTCTATCTCTGTACATGTACAGGAACCAGATGGCTGAGCCAAGTGAGCAATATTGTGAGGAAATTTTCAAAGAAATGCTAAGTTCAATAAACCTGGATACTTATTTCCAAGGAACAAAGAGCTGGAATATAAAAATATCCATGGAATTCACCATCAAAAGAGTATGAATTCCTAAGGAAATAAAAGACTCTGTTGGGTGGGGAGAAATATAATACCCTTTTTCATAAATTTTATGAGTTTTATTTTCCTGTATTCATGTCTCTAACACCTTACCCAGTTCCTTGAGATAATTGTTACTTAATATAAATTTATGGATTGCATGTTTAACTAAGTTGATGAGAAGTACACACATGCTGAAACACATACATGTAGTAGAGGTAAATTGCTGAAAGTGGCAAGTGTCAACAGAGTCGTGAGTTTAGCTCCTCTGCCCTAGAAAGGGCAGCTATACCTGACTAAAGAAACATTTGGAAACTCTTCCCTTTACCCCTACCACAGAAGGATCAGAGAGATCTTTTTACAGACCAGACACTTTTGAAGTTAAAATATTGGATCAAAAATAGGCAATATCTCAGATGTGTTAATGGCTAAAGTTCAACTCCATTTTGAAGCAGTTTTTAGAGCTGTATTACAGATGGGCTATGGTACACCGCAGAGGGTAATTGGTGGGATGAAATCAGACATGAATGTGAGATCTTGCTATGAATCAATGCTTAAAGTCCAACCGTCAGGACTTTGGTGACCTTTTTCTAATTCTTTCAATATTCCGCTATTGATAACACAAAAGAACAGGAATTTTGTTAGCTTAAATTTATCATGACCATTATGGGAGGTATTTAATGTTGGAATAGGTGAAAATGAATTTTATGGCAATGTTTGGTGTCCAAGCTAACTCCCAACTTTTACTAACATTTCCTGGATGGAAACAATAAGGTAGTTCAATTAATAGGGACTTGTGAGTTGCAGTTTTGATAGCTGCAGTCTTCTACCACCAGTGTACACCATGATGAAGGAATAAAAGCATGGGATTTTCCAAAGTTAAAAAGTATATTTTACACATTTTCTGTCCTTCACATGTACAGTATTTCCAGCGTTTGAGTTGCTCATGGGTTATCACTTCTGCAGTGAAAACAGGATCACTCTAGGAGAAGGATCTTCCTAACAATATTTTCTAATGAGGATAAAAACCACTCTGGATTCTTAGTTTGATGTGATGTATGATGTAGTTTCAGGGCAGCCAGATAATGTGCCTATTGCACTAGCACATTTAGTACAGAGGCAGAGTTGGAAAGCTTCATCCAGTTGGAAAATCGTTCATCCCAGTGGCAGCAACTGTCTAATGACAGGAACAGTAGGAAGACAGCTCACATTAGGGCTTATTACATTAGCCTAGGATAGGCCAGAGAACCCTGCTGTTCAAGTGGCCTGAACACAGACTATACATGATTGCTCCAAACAATGTGGACCCTCTTCAGATTCAGGGCCTGTTAATCACTGCCATCATGCCACTATTTCAGATGTTTGAAAATTCCTTGAATTTGAGGCATAACAATTAAATATTTTTTCTCACTCCCTTTGTGATTGTATTGAGATGTAGTATATGCAAATTGTCATGGTTGTTAAAGTATATTGTGCTTGATTGTTTCTACCCAAATTTGCCATAGAAATGACCATTTCTCTTAAGTAAAACTTTGTTATGGAAATCTTTAGTGCTATAGAAAGGGGTATCTCAATTTAGTATGACAGCAGTTCTTAAATTTGAGCATGCACCAGAGTCACATGCAAGGCTTGTTAAAACACAGACTACTGGACCCCACCCCCAGAATGTCTGATTCAGTGGGTCTGGGGTATGGACTGGGAATTTGTATTTCTAACAATTTCCTATGTGATGCTGGTGCTGTTGATCAAGGTACCACAGTCTGAGAACCACTGATATGGATTTTATTTAGGAAGATATTAAGATTATGAGGAAACACATGCCATTTTTAAGGTGTCATGTAATTTTTTATATGTGAAGGTCATGATGCTATTCATATAATAGGTTGTGCTTTGGTGTTTGCTTGTTCATCCATGTTTGCTTATCTTCCAAGGTTGGAATAGATTTGTTTCCCTGTAGCCTTCCTCTTTGCCTATCTCCTTCCCTTCAGTGGCAGTGATTGTAAATCATCTGAAAGACCACTAACTGCTTTGGAAGACAGCTAATTCAGGCCAGCTCAGGGAATAAAACAAGAAGTGAGCAAAGAAAAGTGTGATTTGCACTATTTTAAACTCAAGATGGTATAAAATATTAGTGTTTTGTCTTCTTGCATTTGTAAAAGGAGTAATGATCAGCTTCCTATTTTACTTTTACTTTCTCCTTCCCTCCCCCCATCCCTTCCTCCCTTCCTACCTCCTTGTCTCTCTCTCTCCTGCTCTCTCTCTCTTCTCTCTCTCTCTTTCTTTCTTTCTTGCATTTGTTCTATTTTACATTTGGATTTGCAAGTTGCAGTGAAGACGTTCCTCATTTCCTTTTCTAAGCACTTGTCTATAGTTAGCACTTGATAAAAAGTACAGTTGACATTTGAACAACACGGGGGTTAGGGGCACCTACTCCTGCATAGTTAAAAGTCCAAGCATAACTTCTGACTCCCCAAAACCTTAACTGCTAATAGCCTACTGTTGATCAGAAGAATTACCGATAACATAAACAGTCAATTAACACATCTTTTGTATGTTATATGTATTATATACTATATTTTTAAAATAAAGTAAGCTAGAGTAAAAAAAAAATTATTGAGAAAATTATAAGAAAGAGAAAATATACTTTCAATTCATTAAGTGGAAGTGGATCGTCATGAAGGTCTTCATCGAGTTGTGTTCACACTGAGTAGGTTGAGGAGGAGGAAGATGAGGGATTAGAGTTGCTGTCTTAGGGGTGGCAGAAGCAGAAGAGGTAAAGGAGGTAGAAGGAGAAGCAGGAGAAGCAGGCACACCCAGTGTAAATTTATGAAAATATGTCATAATTTCTGTCTCATATTTTTGCTTTTTCATTTCTCTTAAAAATGTTTCTATACCATACTAACCCTTCTTTCACTGTTTGTTTCAGTCCCCATATAATAGAAGGGAACATATTGTAAAGGAAGTCAAAAACAGTCTTTAGTAGGAATCCTTCTGCCAGATTGCCTAATGTCAATTTGTTTTCTGGCACTGCTTCTTCTACATCTTCTTCCTCATCTTCTGGCACTGGTTTGGAAGCACTCACCTCCATCAAGTCATCTTCTTTTAACTCCTCTGGTGTGGTGTCTATTAGCTCTTGAATTTCTCCAAGATACATATCTTGAAACATTTCGCCACCCTACCTTTTAAGACATATCCACAATCTCTTTTATAATTTCCTTGATTGGCACTGTTGTTAATCCTGTGAAGTCATGCACAACCCCTGGACACAGCTTCCTCCAAGAGGAATTTATTGTTTTGGGCTTGATTGTGTTCACGGCTTTTTCTGTAACAACAATGGCATTTTCAATGGCATAATCCTTCCAGACTTCCGTGATGTTCTCTCTTCCATAGCATTGACAGTTCTTTCCATGAGCTTTAAAGGTCCTTATGACCCCCTGATCTAGAGACTGAATTAGTGACATTGTGTTTGGGCACAAGTAGACCACTTTGACACTTTTGGCGTTGAACTTATGGGGTTCTGGGTGGCCAGGGGCATTGTCTGATATCAAAAGAACTTTAAAAGGCAGTCTCTTACTTGGTGACTTCGGGGATAAAGCACTAATGGAGCCAATCCAGAAAAAGCATTCTTGTTGTCCAGGCCTTCTTGTTATATAATAAAAAGACTGGTAGCTGTTGTTTATCTTTCCCCTTCAAGGCTCAGGGGTTAGCAGCTTTAACAGGGCAGTCCTGATCATAAACCAGACTGCATTTGCATAAATAGTAGAGTTAGCTTATCTCTTCCTGCCTTAAATCCTAGTGCTCACTTCTCTTCCTTACAAATAAATGTCCTTTGTGGCATTTTTCCCCTAGAATAGGGTGCTTTTGTCTGCATTTTACCTGTTCAAGGTAGGTATCCTTTCTCCTTAATGATTTTCTTAGTGGTGTCTGAAAACTCATCTGCTGCCTCTTGGTCAGCAGAAGCTTCTTCTCCTTGACATTTTTTAAACCAAAACTCTTTCTAAAATATCAAACCATCCTTTGCTGGCATTAAATTCTCCAGCGTTAGATCTTTCACCTTCCTTTTACTTTAAGTTGTCATATAATGACTTTGCTTTTTCTCAAATCATATTAGAGTATGCCTTTCTTATGGCAATCCTACACCCACATAAAAGCTGCATTTTCAATATAAGATAAAAGACTATTTCACAAAAATTGCAAGGTTTTCACACCTGCTGGCATAGATACAGCAGTGGCTTCATGAATTTCTTTTTCTTTTTTTTTGTAATGGTCCTTACACTGGATTCATTTATCTTGAAATGGCAGGCAACTGCAGCTACAGACCTTAATCTACAGTACATATCAAGCAATTCAAATTTTCTTTGTAATATCATAACTTTTCACTTCTTCTTGGGAGCAGCACTTCCAGCATCACTAGCGGCAGTTTGCATGGGTCCCATTGTGTTATTCAAAGCTACAGTATTGCAGTAAACATGATGGGAAAAAAACCCACAAGAGCCATGAGAGATCATTTTATGCTGTGATACACAATTTACTGGAGAGACCACAGCTCACACAGAGATGATGAGCATCACATGGTGTTGTAAACATATCCTCACAACAGTTGAGCTCACTGCAATAGCAGCAGGAGTTGGCTACAAAGTTATTTCATTAGTGCAGTATGTACTAGAGTTAATTTTGTGCAGTTATAGTTTTATACTGCTTCTCTATGTTTGTTTACATTTCTTTTGACAACTAATGGCACCATGTATGTCTGTGTTTGTGTGCATAAGTTTTGATAAATTTTAACCTTTTATAATAGATTTGTGTGTATTTTATGGTAGTTAATTGATAAATAGACTAGTATACACATATGTTTTATGCAGTCATGACATACTTCACTTTTTCTTCATTTTTTGGGGGGGATATTTTTAGGCTATGCAGTTTTTCTGTGAGTTTTTTTCAAATTGTAATAAGTCTCCAAAAAGTTTTCCAATATATTTGTTGAAAAAATCCACCTATATGTGACCTGTACGGTTCAAACCCATCTTATGCAAGGGTCAATTGTATTCCTAGATCATGGCTTAAGGTAAATGATAGAAGAACTTCAACTTTGGGTATGGGCAGGTGAATAACAACACATACATACACACACACACACACTGGGTCATTGAAAATCACTCTCAAAGAAAAAAACAGAGAAATAATCCATTTGTTTTGCACATTACTGATTTAATGGTTTATTTCTCCTGAAGAATGGTGACATTTTCAAAGCTATTTTTAATTACCATCCTCTAAAACAGGCCCTGATGTTACAAATGTTAGCTGAAGGCATGACCACTCTGAAGAGGTCATATGTTGGTTGTCAGGGGCTGATTTGTTCCTTACAAATACTGGGGCCCAATTCCACGTGTGGAAAAAGCGGTCCTGTTCTCCAGCCATGTGAGACTCCTTTTTTGGGTAGAAATCAGGAGTCTAGAGATAAATTTAATTAAAAATTCAAATATTCTTTGGTTGTAGAAAAATAGAGTCAGAAAGTTGGCTTGCTCCTTGGTGAGAAGTAACAGTGAAAGATGAGTAGGTAGAGGGAGGAAGGAAATAAAAGGCACAAAATCAGATCACATTTGCTTGTACCATTCAGTCTGGTTACTTCAAGTGGTTTCCAACTAACAATTTAATTCTTCATCCATTAGAACTAATTTTTAGCACTGCAACATTGCATGTTGTTAGATCAACAAAATAACAAGCTGGTGGTATTTCCTTCAGGGACCTCTGAGTACATTGAAGAAGCAAAGTAGCTGATGCACAATTTACATAGTTAACATTCATTCCCCACACTATAACATAAAGAGAAGTATATACCACTTTACCCATGTGGGAAAACAGCACCTTCTTGGTGCTAGCAGAGAGATGATGATCAAAATCTGAACAAATTAACAAAACTCCCTGTGCCATTTATTTCTGTGATCGCTATTGTCAGCAATTCATTGCCTGCCAGCACCCAGATATTTGTTGAGCATCTACTCAGCGACATTCACAGTAACAGTCTTTGGAGATATGACAATAAACAAACAGTCCACAAGTCAACAAGCAAATGAAATTTATGAGTTGCAATAGTAATAAAAGGAAACAAACAGAGGTATAATCAGTGATAATAGTGAGAAATAATTCAGAGAGGGGGGTCAGAGAATGCTTCTCAAGCATGTCAAGATGACATTTCCACTTTAAAAAGTAGAGAGTAGAACATATATTTTGTTGTTTTTATATACAGATGTGCTCTTAGATTAGCATATGATTTTGTATACTTTATTTATATACTTGTTGTTTTAGAAATATCAATTTTATCCAATGGTTAAAATTTTCCAAACATTCCTTATTTCTGTAATTTAATACCCAAAGTATTTATCACGACATATAGGAATGACTCATTTTTATGAGAGCTCTAACTTCTCCTTCACTATGTTATTGTTCCATACCCTTCCCCCATGTCACAATGAATACTTGCATTTCCCAACTGTACTGTGTTCTTCCATGACTTTTTACCTTTACAGGTCTATATAATTATGTGGAAGGATGGCCTTCCTGATTCTGATGGCCTCTACCCTGGACTGCCTAGCTAACCTTCATTTGTCCTATAATTCTCAGCTAAGATGACTCTTCCTTTTTGACTCCCTCCTTTATATTGAACTAGATGCTTTCCCTAGTGCCCTATGCATATATCTACTCTAACACATTTCATATTGTGTTTAATTTCTGATTATCTATTGTGCTTCTCCCATAAAAATGTGACTCCTTGAAGACAGGTATTGTACATATCTCCACATCACCATCATAACCTGTAGTAATTGGCTCAGAGTAGGTCTCCAATGAATGTTAAGAAAATGAAGTAAGAGATGAATTGACTACATGAGTGCCATTTAATTCCTATTTTCTCAGGCCACATTGGACTATGGTTAAATGTAGTCAACACTTCTGAGAAATAGAGTACACATGCTTCTTCATATTCTTCCAGCTAGGTACTACTAAGAATCGTAAACATTAAATACAAAAGAAACAAACAAAGCTCTGAAAGTTGGACAGCAGTCAGACTATCCAGGGACATTGAGCTTCAAGGACTGCTATGGTGACATTCCCTGGATTTTCTTTTTCCTATATTCATACAGCTGAAGGAGCTGGCGAACTGGAAACAATAATAGGCACAGAAAAATAAAGCCACTTAAAGTCTGCTCTCTCTGGAGAAAAGACCAGGAACGGGGCAGATTAGCGAGATGGAAAACTTGGATAATAACCACTCTGCTTTAGCCAAATACCACAGGTGGAGAATAAAACAACAACAACAAAAAAAAAAACCCACAAAATTTATGGCCCCAACTCCAGCAAAGGCTGAATGGGAACTTGAGGCTTCTATTCTTATTGATCTTTAACAAAGTATCCAACATTCCTTCCAGGGTGCTGTCATAAAATGCCAAGTAGGGGTCTTGGACTTTCATCCTCACCAGGCAGTAATGAGGTCCCCCCTGCCACAATTTCAGGACACCACTGGGCTTCTGCTCCCACCCACAAGGTGGCTCTCACCCCCCTCGCTGGAGTGGTGTCATCCCCACCCAGTAGTGTTGAGGACCCGTTATGTTGGGGAAGTATCAAAGTGTGCTGAGTGGAGAGTCAGGACCTTCATCATTGCCCAGTGGTAAAAAGCTACCTCTTCCATAGTGTCAGAAGAGGCCATGCAGAGGGTACTAATGAGGCCCTTCTCCCCTTCCCAGCCAAGGCGGCATCAGTGGAGGTCTTGTGAGGATCCATAACTCCCACCCTCACCTAGAAATAACAAGGCCCCCCTCCCCAACTTAGTTGTCAACAGAGGCTGAATGAAGAAGCTGGACTTATCTCATGGTAATAATGAGACTGTGATGGTTAATTTTAGGTGTCAACTTAAAGGAATAAAAGGAATAAAGAGCTGGTAAAGCATTATTTCTAGGTGTGTCTGTGAGGGTGTTTCCAGGGAAGACTGATGTGTGAGCCAGGGGACTGAGGGGAGAAAATCCTTCCTCAACATGGGCAGGCACCATCCAAATGGCTGAGAATCAAGATAAAATAAAAGAAAGGCAGAGGAAAAGTGAATTCTCCCCACCCTCTATCTTTCCTGGACATGGGATACTCTTCTTCACCTGCTCTTGGACATCAGAACTCTAGGCTCTGTGGTCTTTGGACTCTGGGACTTGCACCAGCAGCCCCACAGGTTTTCAGGCACTCAGCCTCAGACTGAGCATTACACCATTGACTTCTCTGGTTCTGAGGCTTTCAGAGTTGGAGTGAGGACGTTACCAACACTCCTGGGTCTCCAGCTAGCAGATGGCCTCTCATGGGACTTCCTTGCCTTCATAATTGTGTGAGCCAATTCCCCTAAAAACAATCTCCACTCTTGTATCTATCTATCAATTTATCTATCTATCTATCCTTTTGGTTCTGTCTCTCTGGAGAATTATGACTAATATAGACTCATCTCCCATCCATTCCACTACTGGGGCAGTGTTAGAAAAGGCAAGCTAAAATAGGAGGTTTAATAAGATCCAGTGTCTCCTAACAGAATGCTCAACATAGCCAAATTTCAAATGAAAATCATTTATTATAGCAAGAAAAAGGAAGACCTCAAACTGAATAAAACAAAGATAATCAATAATATTATTGAATATGCCAAAACTGAGATGATAGACATATCAAATTTATCTGACAAAATTTTTAAAGCAGCCATTGTAAAAATGTTTCAATGAACAATTACAAACTGGGTTGAAACAAATGAAGAAATGCAAAGTCTCTGTAAAGAAATAGAAAATATAAGGATGACCCAAATAGGAATTTTTAGAACTGAAATCTACCATAACTTAAATAAAAAGCTCAGTGGATGTCTCAACAATAGCATGGAGGGACAGAAGAATCAGTGAACTGAATTATAGAAGAATAGAAGTTATATGGTCTGAACAACAGATAAATTAAGATACTTGGAACATCAGGAAAAAACAGGAACACTAAATATGGGTAAATATCAGATTTCCTTCTTTCGAGTTTTCTAAATCATGTTTTATAACTGAATCAAAAATCAAAACATTGTCTACCATGGTCCTAAATGTGTATAGAAAAAATATTTAAGACAATTATATTAGAAACAAGGGAGGATAAAGGGGCATAAAAGGAGCTATGGTTTTAATACCACTTAATCTGGTAAAATGATACCACCAGTTTATTCTGATAAGTTATGTATATATAATGCAATACCTAAAATAACCACTAGAGAAGTTATATAGAGAGTACACTAAAAAAATTGAAAAAATAAAATGGAATTCTAAAAAAAAGTTCAAGTAAGCACAGAAAGGCAGGCAAAAAAATAGGGAAACTAAAAACAGAGAGAGCAAATAGAAAACAAAAAATAAAATGACAAATGCAAACCCTAGCAAATTAATAATTACATTAAATATAAATAGCCTAAATATATTAATTAAAAGACAGAGATTGACTGAGTGGATTAAAAACACAAACCAACTATATGTCATCTCTAAGAAACATACTTCAAATCCAATGCTATAGACAGACTGCAGGTAAACAGAAAAATTAAATATATCTCATGCAAACTTCAATAAAAAGAAAGTGGCTATATTGGTATCAGACAAAGTAGACTTTAAAGCAATGAAAACTACTATGGATAGACATGCATATTATATGATAAACCAGTCAGTCAATATACTGAGAAGACTTCACAATCTTGAATGTGTATGCATCAATAAAATTGATAAACTTCTAGTAAGACTGATGAAGGAAAAATAATAAAAGAGCTATAAATTACTGATACCAGTAATAAAACAGAAAATATCATTAAAGCCCTTGCAGATATCAAAAACAATAATAAGGGAATACTACAAACAACTCTGCACACACAAAGTTTACAATTTAGTAGAAATGAACCAATTCTCAAAAACAAATACATAAATAAACAAGTAAATAAATAAATTATACCACAACTCACCCAATATAAAATAAACAATTTGAATAACCCTATAACTATTAAGAAAATTGAATTTACAATTTAAAAATCTTCCAAAAAAAGAGAAATATCTAGGCCCAGGTGGTTTCATTGGAGAACTCAACCAAACATTTAAAAAAGAATTACAATAAAATATATACAATCTCTTCCAGAAAATATAACTGATGGTACATTCCCTGATCACTTTACAAAGTTAGTGTTACTCTTAATAACAAATTTAGGAAAGGATAGTACAAAAAAGAAAACTACAGAAAAATATTTCTCATAAATACAGATGGAAAAATCTTTATCAAAATAGAATTCAGCAATATATCAAAGGAATTCTACACCATGACAAGTGGTGATTATTCTAGGGATGCAGACTGTTTCAATATTTGAAAATCAATCAATGTAATTCACCACATTAATGAGCTACAGAAAAAAAACACATGATCATATCAATTGATATAGAAAAAGCATTTAACACAATTCAATATTCATACACAATCAAAACTATGTGGTATTGGAATACACATACATGGACACATAGATCAATGAAACAGAATACAGAAACCAATAATACATTCACACAAATATGTTCAATTAATTTTTGACAAAAGTACAAAAGCAATTCAATGGAAGAAAGTCTTTTCAACAGATGATGCTGAAGAAATTGAATATCCAGAAGAAAAAAAAACTAAAAAAGAGCATTGATCTAAGTCACACACTTTATACAAACACTAGCTCAAACTGGATCACAGACTTAAATGTAAAATGTAAAACATTTAGAACAAATAAGAAAAAATCTTTTGGATCTAAGGGGCAAAGTGTTCTTAGGTTTGATACCAAAAGTGCAACCCAGCTGGGCATGGTGGCTCATGCCTGTAATCCTAGCACTCTGGGAGGCCAAAGCAGGAGGACTGCTTGAGCTCAGGAGTTGCTGAGACCAGCCTGAGCAAGAGTGAGGCCCCCCCCCCGTCTCTACTAAAAATAGAAAAATTAGCCAGGAATTGAGGCATATGGCTGTAGTCCCAAGTACATAGGAGGCTAAGGCAGGAGGATCGCTTGAGCCCAGGAGTTTGAGGCTACAGTGAGCTACAATGACGCCACTGCACTCTACCCAGGGCAACAGAGTCAGTCTCTGTCTCAAAAAAAAAAAAAAAAAAAAGAAAATTAAACCCCCTCCTCACTCCCCCACTTCATATGAAAAAAAGAAAGTACAATCCATAAAAGAAAAAAATCCAATAAATAGAATTTCATCAAAGTTAAAAAGTTTACTCTGCCAAAGACCCTATTAAGAGGATGAAAAGACAAGATACAAAATGGGGAAAAATATTTGCAAACCAAACATTCACATTGGTTAACAAGAGAATACTACCTAGAATATATAAAGAACTCTCAAAACTCAACAGTAAAAACAAATAAATCAATCTAATTAGAAAATGGGCCAAAAACATGAAGGGACATTTCACTAAAGAAGATATATAGACTGAAAATAAGCATGTGAAATGTTTTCAACATCATTAGACATCAGAGAAATGAAAATTAGCACACTAAAATATCACTATATACAACTATCAGAATGACTAAAGTAATCATAACACCACCAAATGCTGGTGAGGATTTGGTGAAATTGAACCACTTACTTTGCTGGGAATGTAAAATGGTGCAGCTACTCTAGAAAATAGTTTGGCAGTTTCTTAAAATAAATTGAACATACAACTGTCATACAACCCAGTGCCTAGTGCCACCGATGGCCACAATGAAGGCATCAGCGTGAGATGTCTTTCCTGGCTTTTTACCTAATCCCAGTAGAAGATGTTCCACCTTTATCACCTTTATGCTCTTTCCAAGGCAAGCTGATAATTTTGCCAAATAAAGAAAAGTCTTCTCCATTTTGTTGTGTAGTCTTTCATTGCGCTAAAAAGCAGTATTGTCGTGTCCTGTAAATGTACAGTGATTTCAGGGTTTCTTTTAATCATTATTTGAGTTTTTAACCTACCAAATCCCTACTACCACCCTAGTAAATTCTATTAAGACTTCAAGGGTTTTCTGCTGCATAATCACCTGACTTATACACAATGCTGCTCTCAGAAATGCCCAATTCTGTCACTTTTCCTTTTTCTTTGGACAAAGCTTATACTCTTCTGTCCACTCTTACCTTGGGTTGCCTCTCATGATCTATTTATATGTGGGTATGTAAGACCAGCCCTCCCCACATGCCCAGACAGGTAAGATTCCAGGATGAACATGCCTTTGCCTCCTGCTGATACTGCCTTCTATTGTACAAAGGGACCAAACCACATATGATTGCCACTAAAAATTGAAAGATTAAACTTGTTCCTTCATGATACATGATTGGATTTTATTCCAGTGAAGAGTGAGGAGTTTCCATTTTCTTCTGACAAATATAAAAACAAGAGTGAATGGCAGCAACATTAATTACTTAGTAACCATTATCCAGAACTACCTTATTAGAAATAAGAATTGCCATCCCAAAGCTGTCCAAAGGATATTAATAAACTCTATTAATTACAAGGATAGCAAGAAACAGCAAGTAAGAAATTGCCTACCAGATTAAAATTTCCATTATTTCAATTATAACAAGCTATCACACATATAAATGCAATGAACCTGTAACACATATGAATTATGTTCTGGCTGTAGAGAACAGCATCACAGTGTCTCCACTTGGTAGAATAAATAGTATCCCATTCATTAATAAAGACTGTCAGTGTAAATGCTAAAAGGCCGGTGGAGTGAATGCACAGACAGCACTTATCAACTGCATAGTGGTCCCCTAGGTCAGTTCCTTTTTTGGCTTCTACCTCTTCATTGTAATCCAATGTCAAATGTTATCTTTGTAAAGAAAAGGACTTCCTGCTACTTTCCTTCCTAACTTCAGTCAATAATTAGTGAGTATTTGGCTTGGAAAATCAATTTGATCTTTAAGTTACTTTTTATTTCCCCAATATCAATCATCCTTGCTTTCACACAATAAAATACACGGATAGTTCAACTAGTTGTCGTGAAGATCAACTTTCTGAGAGTTTATGTGAGAGCTGGATATACATCTTTCCAATGATTCAGTGTATTTCTGTATGGGTGATTCATTCTTTTTTTCCCTAACATGATTTAAACATGTTACTGTCATTTTCTTTGTTTCATGCTAATGTGTTATATGACAATATATGATAATTTCTCACTTTCCATTTCATGTATATTTGATAATTAATAGAGTATTTAATGTCCTTTGGACAGGTTCAAGATGGCAAAGGTAATACATGATAATGGTGAATTGCTACTGTAACACGTGTATAAAAAGAGAAGTATTATATGATCTTAATTACTGCCGAGAGAACACCATTTTAGCTGTTTTGCTACATAAATAAAACATTAAGCCAATGTTTTATTTCTTCCACCTTAATACCTTTGTTCATGCTGTTGCTAAAATGACTTCTTGCTAAGATGGGGCTGGTTTTAGTCTATAGTTTATACTTTCTTCCACAAGGAAAATGTTACTAAGCTAACTCCACCCTGATATCGTATGTGTGTGGTGGTGGTGGAGTTCCTACCCAGGGGCTTATGGACCTGCGTATCAACATTACCGCAGCCCACCCCAGAGCTACTGAATTTTAATCTCTTTTGTGGGGCCCAGAAATCTTTATTTTTACAAGCTTTCTAGGTGATTCTTGCATACACTAAAGTTAGAAAAGTCCTGCTTTGAGCACTTTGTATCATTGACTGCTTCAGAAAATCTCTATTGAGTGCTTTCCAAGTCAAGGAGCTCTTCTGAGTAATCAGACATGAATGCTCTCTTGAGAAAGTACACCAGATTTACACGAGATAAAACTAGTGTAAATAACAATTTACACTACATGTAACTAGTGTAAATAACACTACTAAATGATTTAAGTGCATATATTCATAAGCAATTTAAACAAAGCACTATAAACCATTATATGAGATACAAATTATTTCCAATTAAAATTATTTGTAAAAGCAGTGGTCCCCAACCTTTTTTGGCACCAGAGACTGGTTTCATGGAAGACAGTTTTTCCACGGAAGTGGGGTGGGGGGACGGAGTTCAGGCTGTGATGTGAGAGATGGGGAGTGGCTGTAGATACAGATGAAGCTTCACTCACTTGCCCACTGCTCACCTCCTGCTGTGCAGCCCAGTTCCCAAGTTTCAGGGAAAACAATTTTTCCACTGGGAGGAGGGGGTGGAGGTGGAGCTCTGCACCCAGTTTCTAACAGGCC
Organism: Daubentonia madagascariensis; assembly: GCA_023783475.1. Lineage (NCBI taxonomy): Eukaryota > Metazoa > Chordata > Mammalia > Primates > Daubentoniidae > Daubentonia > Daubentonia madagascariensis. The sequence goes on along the minus strand of JAKFHU010000901.1, from coordinate 5,125,776 downwards.
ACAGATGGGTACCAGTCTGTGGTCCGGGGGTTGTGGACCACAGTTGTAGAGGAGTGTATTGCATCAGACTTTGATAGATGAATGAGCTGTGGAACTACTAATGCAGGATAAGGACAGGGCCAGTTGTATGCAAGACAGAAAACACCAAAGGACAAGATGGGACCATACAGAAAAGGCAGAAATTTGCTAGTGGTTGAATCTGAGTGATGTATGTGGTATGTAAAACCCTACAGTTGGAAATAGAATTTAAAGAGAAGTTGGGGCCATCCCAGAGTCGGCTTTGAAAGAGAGTCAATTACCTGTTTATTCTAAGTTAGTTTCCTGTATTTTAAAATTAATCTAAAAAAATAAAAAAAACATTGCTCTTAATGAATACACTCTGAAAGTTCTTCAAAGGCTTTGTATCTGCAGTGCCTAGCGTGGTTCCTAGCATACTATAGAGGCTCCATACACATTGTTGGCTGAATAAGCAAATCTTTTATGTATAGCTTCCAAATAAACTAACAGCAAACAGGCACTTTATCTTTGTATATGGCTTCACACATTTGTCTGAAATACTAGAACTCCCAACAGAAATTTATATGGTCCGTTGCATCCAAATAGTAGATATGTCATAGCAAAATGATGGGCTTTTATCTAAATACCAAATTATTATTCTTATTTATAAAAGTGTAACTGTAATGAAATACTTTTTGAGAAATAAGAAAAATGTAACCATAAGCTTTGTATTTTTTCATAAGACTAATGTTGGATTCTATTTCATCTTTTGTGGATAATAAACAATTACAATTTTGGCAGAATTCTGAAACTTTGGACCAAAAGAGAAAGTTATAAGCTCTCCTAAGCCAGAGACCACATGTATTGATCTCTCTATATGCCATAGTGTCTTGCACATAATAGGCAATCAATAAATGTTTTCTTAATTGAATAAACCTCCAGTGACAATCTTGGGACAGTCCAGGTTTTAGGAGGTTTTAAAGATATTACCAAATAATAATGATTATGACAGAAATAAAAATTTGTGGATTGAAAACTATATATTTGCAATAGTAGATGAGGTGAGGATTTTTATTCCTATGCAGGAAAAAATGCAGTCGGTTGTGCCGGGAAGTCAGAAGGTCAGCAGACTGACCCATGCACATCTATAATCATAATTTTATTGTTGCCCTGGGATTTGGACACCAAATGGAGACAGTAATAAAGCCTCATTTTGTGAGCATAATATCTCCACCTTCAATGAACTGGGGTAAGTGCCGTAATGCTCCCTTCCTTCCTAGGAAGGAGTCAGGTTACACCTAGGCTCCAAGCTAGAAAGCTAACTTGGACAAATCTGTTTTTTTTTTTTTTCTTTTCTTTTTTTTCTTCAACTGTGGATCAGTAATATAGAAAAGTCTGTGGCCTTCCTAACCTTGCATGGGTCTTGAGGGAGGGTTTCTTTACCCAGAGCTTCTAGAAGAAATGAAAATAAAAGTAATGACAGTCTTATCCACTTTTTTATTATGAAAAATGAGAAATGAGTAGCCAACTGAGCCTACCAAGTTGCTAACAAGCAAATCTGTTCTATACAACGGGGCTGGAATTTCATAGTCTTGAAAAGAAAACCACGGTTTGGGGGCAAAATGAACAAGTTGTTCCATGCACTTTCTTCTCTTCTCTTCCAAAAATGATTGACGGGTGTATTGAATATCTCCTTGACTAAACTGGAAGACAAATGTTTTGTCCCCAGAGATTGCTTATCCCAGAAGACATTAAACCTTTGTCTACTAGCCTGGATGTGCTGTCAATGAGACTGAGGAATTGACTTGTCAGAATCTGAGTCTCTTCCTCCTCTTTGTACACAGATAATAGAGTCCCGCTTCATATGGTGGAGCTGGCTAACTCTAGACCTTCAGATCTTTTCTTGGAGACTTTGAAGCAAGCATGAAGGGTACAAACTGTCATTTTGAATTGTTTGTAGGCTATGATTTAAGGCAGTGTGTCCTTTTAATGATTTGAAACCACTTACAATGTAATGGCATATGAGAACACTTTGAACTTCCTAGAATTGAAACGTGCTTTTTCCCAATAATGTTCCATATTACAATTTCAAAATATAAAAGCTGATCTAATTCCCTATTATATGTCAGGGAGAATGCTAATAAATTATATAGTTTCTCTTTCTCTTTTTTCTCTCTCTTTCTCTCTCTTTCATTTTTAAAGGCATCCTTTAAATACATTTAGATGCCATCTTTCCTTAACTATCACCTCTTTACCACCCTACCCCCCAACCAACTGCCACCACCCAGAATATAAGCTCCAAGAGAGTACTTTTTTGTCTTATTTGTTGACAGACACCTGCCTCCTCAGTGCTTAGGACTGGGCCCAACACATAATAAGTGAAAGTGTGTTGAACAAATTATTCCTGTGTTGTTGTTAATAAGAAGCATGTAGGTTGTACCCTCACAAAGTCACACAGCCACATGGGGCTGAACTCCATTCTGTGCTTGGTGTGGGATTGCCTCAGGGGGAAGAAAAGGCTCCTTTTTGTAATACTCACAAAGACACCCTACTTGCTAGCAGCCCCTGCACTGGAGACTCTGAGCTGAAGTGATTAGCTCAGTTTTCTAGTGCTGACAAACACCAGCTCACAGGAGCAAGACAAGTTCTATCTGATTCCAGCCATGTTCCCTCCATTACATTAAAAGCTAAGTGTTCATTTTTGAGCCAATGATCCATATGCAGTTCAGGGGTATATGGTGGTGAAAATGGCGCCAGTTCTCCTTCAGAAACTAATCAAAGCTATGAACTCTCTAGACATAGACACACACACACAAACACACGAACAATTGTGTATACAATTTTTAAGAGTTCACAAGAGAACTTGAAGCAAAGATTAAGAAATCTTGCTTTTGTGTAGTCATTGCTCTTGCCTGTTGTGAGCTAGCCTGGAAATTATATTAGTGCACCTCCTTATTCTGATAAACATCTATACTTGATATAGTCTCTGTAGAATCTGAAAACAAGTGTATTTCTTCTTACCAGCTCCAGAAGCTTTATGGGTCAGTGTTCTAAAGTTCTATCACTCCCTTTCCCCTAATCAGGGTCCTGCACTCCTACCTTCCCACAATGAGCACCAAGAGGTACACTGGTCAAGGACAAATTATATTCATCAAGCCTTGCCAGTTTTAGGGGTCCCTCCTTTTGACCAAAAAGGCATAGATAGCTATGATTTCAGCATTCTGACAGTTGGTTCCAAACACAGATAACCAGGGTAGCTCATTAATCATAAAGTGGGGGTCATGCACTTAATTCTAATGTGTGAATTTAGCCATATATTTCAGTAGAAATTTTTAGTATTTGTAAGTAAAATCTATTCATGAATGTATCATCTCTTAGAATTGAACATTCTACTTTTGTTTGTAGGAATCTAAATTAATAAAATCATTACAAACTATTAAAAATCAGAAAACATTTCTGAGCTGGGCTTAAGATTCTAAGACCTGATATACTGATCTAATAATTGGAGTACATTTATCGAAAAGCCTACTTTTGATCTAGAAGAAATATAAGGATATTTGCTATAAAACCTCACAGTTGCCACTGAGAAAATCTGCTCCAAATGGTAAAGGGTATCACAAAGAAAATCTTCTCTGTCAAAAGACAAATTTACAACAAATTTAGTTATAGATGTAGTTGGCTTTTATTCACACTTCATGAATCAGGACAGTCTCCATTCTAGAAAATACAATGAGAACACCCACTGGCCAATGGCAGAATAGAGGATTTTGTAAGGTGGGGACAAGGAAATGAAACAATAGAAAAAAATCTGATTGGTTAATATCAGGTTACTTCAGGTTACTTTTTTTGAAAGGGTTAAAGCAGAGGGGACTTTCTGATTATACTGACTCAGGTAGACTGAGACCAGTTTTTGGGCAAAACTGGTCCATTTGGGGATCTATCTACTTTCTTAAAATTTCAGTTTGGTTTTGTGGTATTTGGCCTAAGTGACTCCATTTTGGTTTGCTCTGGTGTGTTGAGGCCTAGAGCAAGACCTCAGTCCAAAACAATGGCCTCCCATAATTTTTATTTAACGTTGCTTAATAACCCACCAGAGACCTACCAGTAGAATTTTATGCAACATCTTTTTAAAACTGGTTATTCATTCAGAAAGAGAATTATCGTTGAGATCTTCTTGCTAGGCAAATTTGTGTTGCATTTAAGATAAAGGATTACTTTCAAAGTGGCATTGCCTTGGTAACTTCATTATATCCAGATGTAAAGACCATTTCCTGAACAACAGTTATTTAATTTGCTTATATCTTAAATGGATCATGGATTTTTCACCTCGTATTTAAATCTCTTAAAAGTAAAATTATAATATAATACTTAAATGAGGTGAGAATAAGGTCTTTAGCAAAGTGTTTTCTACTAACAACTGTAATGATAATGTGTCTTTACTCATTTGTTACATAAATTGTGATTGTATTTCCACCCTGAATCTTGACACAGTAACTTGTATTTCAATGCATTCTTAATTTAAGCATTAAAAATAAAGGCATTTTAAAAACAAAAATCTGTTTTTGGTTCTTGAATAAAAGATACCATAATAGTAATTAGGGGCAAAAGCTGATGTGGTTTTCTTATTATAGTGATAGATAAATACTGTAACTACACCATTGGCTCCTAAATGAAGTATAATAATCCCTGTCAGCAGAAGATGGTTCTCTTGTAGATATGAACACATTCTGCCCCATAAAACCAAAAATTAATTTTGCGGCTATCAATTTCTTCATTATTTATTATACAGAGTATATTTAAGCCATGCTCCATGAGATAAGAGCTTAACATTGTCTGCATGCTTTGGCCCCAAAGAATTCTCCTTTTCCATCAATGCATAATAACCCAGATAACAGAAATTCGGTTAATTAGAGTATTAAAGAAAAGTCTAGGAGTTAATTGGGAATGGCTATTGGTCCCTATAATTGGGTGATGAACACCATCTCACCATCTCATTACCTTATTCTTTGTTAATGAGATGATTTTGTTCATTTCCTATATGTAGAATGAAGTGGTAACTTGCCTATACAGAGATGAAATAATCATGGGGACAATCTCCTCTGGCGATAGTATAATTCATCACTAATTTGAAAATAATATCCAAACAGGTAGTTCAATCATTGGTATGAGGAAACCATACCACAAAGTTACATGTATTGTTGATTCTGGGTTGAGACCTCTTTTCCGGTAACAGGCCCTTAGGAATATCATGGCGTCATTGATTTTCAGTTTGCTTTTACAGCAAGATTCCTTGTGCTCACAAAGAGGGAATTGAGCTCTGTGCCCTTTAATAATTTGGTTCTTTGTGTTCGGAATTGAGGGCAGGGGAATACATTGGAATGCACTTACATTCAATCAATATTTATTGTTTATACAATATGGTAAGGTAAGGGCTGATTGCAATCAAGCTGTAGGGTGCTAGAATCTTCCCAAATTCTGATATATGATCAACTGCAGGAAAAATGAGTAAAGGTACAATTAACCCCACACCTTAGGGTTTCATTATGGTAATCAAATGGGAGCTCTTAGAAACCATCTGTGGTACCACCTTTTCTTTCTCCAACTTCTACATCCCCTCTATACCCACATACATGCAGCCACAGCTTTCTGGGCAATATGTAGCATATATATCATTCCAGATAGCCCATAACTTCAGCAAAAGAAAAAAATTATAGCTGCAGAGAATAAATTTTGAACACTCCTGCAGCTGAAAAGATATTTACCATAGCAATAGTTGGTTTGAGCACTGGAGTTGCAAGTCAGATATACTGTTCTTATTTGCATGCCAGAAGGCAGAGCCCACTCAAAGCCTCCCAGCCCACAGCTGTTTCAGAGGACTACTTTTCTGCTTCTGAGTGCAGAGGTGGGGCCATCTGCACTACTTGAGGTTTTCTTGTGGGCACACTCAGTACTCTGCTGCAGGCTTTTTAATTAACTGAAAACTAGCTAAAGGAATGTTCAGCTATTGAAGGTAGAGAGTTGGAAAAACAAAATCAAAGAAAGTGAAGAAAATGCACATTTTTTTTATTATTATTGGATGACTCATAGTCTACAACAATGCCCTGGATACAGCTCCAATATTTTGAACCAGCCCACTAAGGAACAAGATCAATTGCTTAAGGACAAAAACATTTGTGCTGTATTAAGAAGAGGGAACAAATCATCCTGGTTATGCAAAGTAGACCAAGCATTGTGCTATAGGGCCTTATCCATAAAACATAAATGTGTGAAAATTATCATAAAGGTAAAATGCACTCCCTAAAATACGGTGCCCTGGAAAGTGTAATGCAGCACACAGTTTACATTTGGTTTTGCTGTAGGTGTTATCTAAGTAGCTCAGTTAAAATAATTTTTTCCACATATGATTTAAACTCCTTTAAGTACAAGTCTGTGCATATAATGGCATACTACAAACCTACATCCATATCCAAGCACCTTAGAAGGTATTTTATAATTTAGTTTCTTAATGAATTTGCCAACTTCCCACTCTGGTGATCCTCGTTCAGGACATTCTCTCCCTGTTACCCCTCCTGCAGTTCTTACTCTCCTTGACTGATTGTCTGGGATTTTTGCTGGATAAAAGGGCTAATGTTTAAGTTTTCTGTAAGCGATAACATAAGCTATTCAGAGGTAAGTTTGGATGAAATTCTAATAAAAAATATAAACCCAGTTCTTATTCCTTATTAATAATATTGTTTTAATACTAGTAGTACTATTCACTATAACCACCACTTTTTTCCAGACCTCCGCCATGAGTGAAAGTGAAAAAAACTTCCCTGCCTAATCTGATATTACCATTGAGGCAAACAAGTTCCATTTTTCTTTGGATTCTAAAAGAGAGAGAGAGAGAAAAAGAGTAAGGAAGAAGGAAAGAAAGAAAAATGGAGTATTGCTGTTAGATTCACTGTGTGTAAATTTTTCACAATTCTCAGTGTTGACGAGAAAAAATTCCACAAAAAGATAGAATTTGTGAGTTTAACCATTTCAATCAGTAGCCTGGGCTCGTGTATCTTCCTGGAATTGACCAGTGTTTACTGAACATAGTAATCAAGTAAATCACTAATTCTTCATCAATTTTTATCTTGAACTCCAACTTCAAATCTGGGTTTCAACCTTACTTTTCTAAAGGTTTTGGGGGTATTTCTGTTTGCATTCAGTATTACTCTTCAACCATTAACATCATCTTTACCACTAAAGCTACTTCCCATTGTGATGACCATAGATTCCACTTGCATCACTAATGAGATGAGTCTAAGTGGAACCCACATTCGAAATCTTGGTGACTTTCCCATCTCTCACTGCCACCTACATTACACTGCCGCAATCTTTGTTTTATGGTATTACTCGAATGTTTGCTCTTGCCTGTTTCCAGTGCCCCTAGCCCAAAGCATGAACCTCATCTTTCACAAATGGGAATTGTAATCATTTTCCAAATTGTGTTCATATCTTCAGTTTTTTCTGGGCATATAATAGCCAATGTGTTTTCATTTCTAATTTTTTTTTTAATCTTATGCCCTTCCTCATGTCATAGGCATAGTCTACTGGATGATTTTCTTTCTCCTGCCTCAAGGAATGGATGTCACAGCTAGACCAGAGAAGAATGAAGGTAATTGTTTTTATTTTTTTAAAACAGATTTTAAAATTACTGGCAGAGACAATAGAAGTTTAAAAGCTCTTGATTTATCGGTTTCAGAAGAAAGGCTACCCTGTCTTCCAAAATAATTAAGATTCTGTGACCTGGACGAAGGGAGTGTTGAAGAAGACAGGATGAATGATAGGGGTTGGTGGGGCTTGTATGAAAGGCCATTCTATGAGATAGGAGTCACATTTTAATGTCTTCATTTGCCAAGTGGATAACTAATTATTTCAGCATCATTTATTAAGAAATCCACACTTTTCCCAATGATCTTCAATACCAATTTAGCAACTTTATAAATGAAGTTTCCATATATGTATGGGTCGTTTGGGGGCTCTTATGCTATAGCTCTGGCCTAAGTGCTAATCTCACACTATATTAATACTTTATGCTGTTTGCTACATCATTCTACCTGGTTGATTTTCTTAATTCTTTGTTATTTGCTCTTTGCTAAAAATTTTAGAGTAAGTTTGTTAGATTTTATGAAAACATACAAACACAAAGACCAATTTAGATTGACAGATACAACATTAAATTTATTTACAGATCCATCTGGGAGCATATCTATTTATTTAAATTTCCTTTCATTTCTATTAATAAAATGTTATAAGTTTGTCCATTTCAGTCTTACATCTCTGGTTAGATTTATTTCTGGAACTTTATATATTTTATACATTATTAAATGAGATTTTTAAAATTACATTTTCTAACTATTCATGCTAGTGAATGTGCAATGGTGTTTTGTATATATATGTCATATCATGCGACTTTGTTGAACACCTTTACTAGTTATAATATTTGGCCTGAAGATTCTAATGTTTGCCATTATGGTTGTCCACAAATATTCCAGTCTCTTCAATCTGGAAACATCCGGAGGACTGCACTTTCCCACCCATTTGAAATTTGGCATATTCCTGACTCACTTTGACCAATGAAATAAATAAAATGTGGATGGAAATGACACTTGCCACTTCTGGGTGGAAAAAATTAATTGCTGGTGATCCACTTAATTAATTGCTGGTGATTCTCACTCTCATGGCGATGGTGAAAACTTGTGCCTTAACTGCGCCACCATCATCTGGGTTCCCTGAGAGAATTCACTGTGTACCACCCTGATCACTTTTGTTAGACATGCAGTACGAACAAAACACGAAGTTTTTGCTGTTTTAAGCTTCTGAAATTTTATGGTTCTTTTTTATCACATCTATCCCATTTAAACTAATGCAGTGCCACTGAAATTTTACATATACAATTATGTGACTGGAAATAGTATCAGTTTAATATTTTCCTTTTCTATAATTATATTTCTGCAGGTTTTCTTGCCACCCAGCAATAGCCAAGGCTTCTAGTATACTATTGAATAAGTGAGGATATAATGAACACTATTGTCTTGTTCTTAATTATAAAGAAAATACTTTACCATTTAGTATGAGGTCTGCCTTTGGGCAATTTTGTCAGATAAAACAGATACCTTTTATCAGATAAAACATGTTTTCTCTTCTATTTCAAGTTTACTAAAAAGGAGTTTAGAGGGTTTTTTTTTTAATCATCAGTGGGCTGTTGAATTTTATCAGTTGCCTTTTTTACATCTATTGACTTGAATATTTAGTTTTTCTCTCTGTTGATCCTTTAATGTGCTGAATTATATTACTTGATTTTTCTCATATTAAACCAAAGTAACATTTCTCAGTTTAACTTAAATTTACCATATTTTAAAATGTATTGCTAGATTCAGTTCATTAACATTTTGTTTAAAATTTTGTCATTTGTTTTTGATTAAGATTGGTCCATAATTTTCCTTTCTTATATTTTTCTTGAGAGGTTCAAATATCAAGATTATAAAATGTGTTGGAGAGTATTCCCTGTCTGTCTAGACTCTGCAAACATATAGGTAAGATTGAATGTATTCCATGTTTATAATTCATAAATGAATAAATATTCATACATTGGAGAATATACTAAATTTTTTAATGATGAAGGGATGTTTAAATAGTTTGGTAACCAGTAGTATATATAAAAGATATAAATTCTCTAGTTTGGCATTTGAGGCACTCTATAGTTCAATCCCAAGCTCTTTTTTCAAATCTTAAACTTAGGGAAAATATTATTCTTGATTTCCATTAGCTATATTACCTATTTTTTCATAAATTTATAAAGAGTATATTTTAAATCCAGAAGAGATATCATATGGTTTCTGGTTAAATCTTATCCTTTTCAGATGAATTTATCTGGCTCAAAATGGTTGAGTTAATTCTCCAAGGTCATATGAATAAGGATTCACCCTTTAAGTTCTGATGTCCTTTGACAAACTATTTCTGATTTCTCCACCCTCTCTCCCATAGCAGGGAGGTGTCTTACCCCTGCACTATTACCCCATACTATACCAAATTCATCTCCACTCACAATATATAACCTCTTCAGAAAACTTACGATGTTTATTACATTACAGTTCGTTGTTCTTGTGGGTAGAACATGCAAAGTATATTTTAGATATAGAATAAATATTTGTGATTTAGATACATTATTGAATGAGTGTCTGTGTCTTCAACTAAATTTTGAACTTCCTGAAGACAGGTTTAACCCCCCTTAAATGCTCCATAAATGTATATTAAATTAGGAAATGCATGCAGTAAACCAGCTTAGTGATTTTTTTCTGCTCTGTTTTGTTACTTTGTAGACACATAAATTTGCTAATAATACATATATAAAACACCTCACAATGTTTTTCTTCTGAAATGGAACTAATTGTACAGGAATTAATAAAAGAAGGAATTTTAAAAAGATTTTTCTCTAAAAACAGTCTGTTTAGAAAGGCTACCTTAGGGATTGTGATGCTAAATGCGCACAGTAAAATGCAGGACAATGTAGGATCCATGCGCTCTTCATGTAATCAAAAGGGCCACCTTATATTTTTGTGTGTGTGGAATAAAGTCAAATAGAAATAAATAAGTATCATCAAAATATAATCAACAGTGACATGTAGTTCCATAGTTAGGGACCACGGGACATGTAAAAACAACAAAAGTGTGGTATATTCTTTAATTAAGCATTTATAAATGAAAAACACAACCAAACATGCTCTATTTAGAAGTTAAGTCTTTAAATAATTAGAGGTGATAATAGGCTCTTTGATTTTTGTATTTATCCATGCATCTTCGGAGTTCCTATTAGGTTTGGAGAATGCAAATGTAATTGAGACAGCACTCTGAAATTTAGTAATTCATGTTTTAGAGCAGACATGGATGCCAATAAGTTTCATGTATCTGGTTGTGATCCCAGTTATCACCAGGTTATGAGTCAAATCATGCAGAGATCACGCAGGGCAGTGAAAGCAGCATGTGCTCAGACTCAGTCAGAAGAATCCTTGGGGGGTTGGAGGCAAAATATGATGCAGAAATATGTGAACTTCTTTGTATTCCAAGCTCACCAGTTTATACTTTATTCAGGAAGTGATAGGAGTGGCAAAAATAATATCATTTTATATTGTCAGCTATATGACTTCAGTACAGCACATGGTTAAGAGAGGCAGTATTGAGTAATAGAAGAGAACTTGAATTCTGAAATCAGACTGTATGGTACATATCCACTTCCACTACTTGTACATGCCACGACCCTGAGCAAGTTTCATGTCTGTTTCCTCATTTCTAAACAAGGACAACAATAGCAATTACCTCCTTGGTTGGGTTTGGAGATTGGGTGAGTTAATATATGTACAGCACTTATAACAATGCCAGGCATATTGAGGCAGCAATTGTTAGCTTTGTTGTTATTATTATTATTAAAGGCATAATAACTAAATTGAATTAACAGTGAACTACATAGTTGGAAAGGAGTAAATGGACAAGCAAAATTTTATCTTAAGAAAAAAATGGCTTGGAATACTAATCATATATGTTCATTATATTTACTCCTTATCTCTTCTCTTCCCAGCTGGTCAAATTGGGACCAGATATAACCATTGTTAAATAAAAGATGTTGGAAGAAAATGTGACTGAAATATAAACTCTGGAATTTAGGTTATTAACATTTGGAATAAACAAGAAAATGTGACATTATAGCAACAACTTCTCCTGAGAAGTTCTTTTATTTTCTCCTATCAAAAAGATGTGGGAATTATATAATAATATATGCTAAGAGGAGAATGACATTGAAGGAAGAAGATTTGGAAAATTAACATGGTAAAGTCTTTGTGAAAGGCTCTCTCTGTCTCACTCAGCTTTGGTCTTAATTATTATTCAACTCCCTTGCAATGGCATGCAATGCAGTCTTTCAAACAGGCCAAAAACAGTTGCTGTCAAACCTTATGTCATACATGATCATTGAGCATGCAGATGTCAAGAGCTGAATGGTTCTAAGTGTTCAAAACAACTAGATTTCTTTTCAGTAAGTTCACTCAGCAGTGGTGTGGAACATGGGCTGGAATTGGGAGACGTTGGGACTGAATAATCCAGGTAAAATATCCAGTCATCCCAGGCAAGTGATGACGACGTCACTGACCATGTCAGTGGAGAGGAAGACATACCTGCAGGGAGGCAATGTGCTGGGCTGTTGACGACATGTGAGATATTAGGGAATTATACTGGGTAGATACTGACAGTGTTAATTCTCCTTGAGAGTTTAGAGGTTGATTATGTTTATTGGGAAAGAATTTTAGATGAATGTTAGACATTTTAAGTTTATATTGTCTGGAGTTGGTCTTATTTATAATTAATTGGAAATATAAGTTAGAATTTCAGAGAAGAAATAGCATCTGGAAGTTTCATAAACTTGGAGCCAAAGGTATAAATAAATAAAATCACCTAGAGAAAAACATATAGTGTGGCAAAAAAGGGGAAGAATGACAGGACACTAGAAAACCTCAACATTCAAAGGGAGGATGAAAAAGGTAATAAGAAAAAACAGAAATGCAAATATTTCTCTGATTTCCGTCTTCCTTCATCCCTCCCTTATATGTTGGTGTTCTCAGAGTTCCACGCTCAATCCACTGTTCTTTGACATATACACCTCTTTCCTGAGCCAAGAAGGCAAACCATCAACAGTCTGCTAGACATTTCCATTTCAACATTTCACAGGCAACTCAAGCTTTGAGTCCTTTAAGAGAATTTACCCAATTAAATCAGATACACCTTTTATGTCCTTTATTTTAGGAAAGGCCACTAATGTTCACCCAGAGGTTCAAGTCTAAACAAAGCTCTCCATCTCTCTAGGATACTTTCTCTTGCTTGTTCTCTACATTGAAGTTCACTGCACCCTGGGAATCTTGCATTCTTTAGGACATTTTTATCCACACTTCCTCTTAATTACCACAGTCACTTCCTTTTGAGTTAGGCTTTCATATTTTGCTAACCTGGTTGGTGCACAATTTCTTAGTTGTTTGTTTTCCAACTACACTTCCTTCTCCCTGCCCATGTAATTGATCTGTAAATATGGATTTGTTTTTGTCACTTCCCTGCATAAAACTCAGTAATAAATTCCCATGGATAAAATTCAAATTCTTTGGAATTGAACATAATAACATGTCAGGATTTGGGTGTTGGCTACCTATTGAGTTTTATCTTTCACAATTCCTTAAATATGAAACTTCTAATGTACCATGTTGGCTTGAATTTCGGAATGGTCTGATGTAATGGACCATATGTATGTGTATGTATTTGATTCCTTGAAATGTCTAAATCAGTGGTCAGAGAACTGCAAACCACAGCCTTCAGGCCAAATCCAGGCTTCCATCTGCTATAGTAAATAAAGCTTTTTTGAAATACAGCCGTGCCTCTTCATTTACAAATTATCTATGGCTGCTTTCACACCATAAAGCAGAGCTGAATAACTGCAATAGACACCATTTGGCCCCCAAATCCTGTGATAGTTATTCTTTGGCCCTGTGCAGAAGAAGCTTCCCCACCTCTGGTCTAAATCGATGTTATAAATACTAGGGCACCTTGAGCCATAACAAGATTTTAGAAGGCAAGAAATATTGCTTTTAAAGAGAACTATTCACCAACTTCATGTAAGTACATAAGTCGTAGAAAAAACAAATCCTTTAATTGGCATTTATTATAGGCAAACACATGTATTGTAGCCTCTTTATCCACAAGAACTGAGATGCTTATGTTATCTTCCAAAATTCCACTCTGACCACATCATTCTCCATTTTGAAAATCTCCACCATTGATAGACCAGAAATTGGAAATTCAAATACTTCGGGGCTTGTGGCAGTTATGAGAAAGGGCTTTGCAGACCTCAAATTGCAGGGAATAAAATGAACTGAGGGCCCAAGCTGCTGAGCCCTGACACCCATGGCTGCATTTGCACTGAGGTCATGTCTCTCAGGGGCTGCTCCCAACTGGTGCCTTAGTTCAGCTGGGATTCTAAAGCAGACCTGTTTCTAGAAGACACGTGTTCCTTTGATGCTGACTTGGTCTGAGGATTCCTCGAAGGCCTTGTCCAACACACCTTACATTGTGTGGTGGTCTAGGACACTTATACCCAATCTTCCCTCTCTTCTTCACTCAAAGTAGGACTTGCGTCATAATCTGACAGTGCTACCGGCCTTTTATGGTTCTTTTCCCATTTTTCTCTCATAGGTATTTATCTAATAAAATTCTTGTGTATTAATTCTGTCTTGGTGTTTGCTGCTCAAGGAACCCAGACACGTTTTTCCCTTTTCTACATAAAGGTCTTGTTGAATTTTAACTTCTCCTCCTCCTTTCCTCATTTCAGTCTTGCCCCTCTAGTTCAAAAAAGAAAATCAACTTTTTTGAGCAGGGTGGTTAAAGGTCTGTAGTGAAGAGTTTTCAGTGAAATGATGTACTGGGGGATATTCTACACCACATTATTTTCTTAAAAGTTTTGCATTCTACAGTATGCCACAGTGAGGTGAGCATTATTTTTCTTGTGACCCACCCACACAGCTTTAGAAGTATCAGGCAAATCAGACACAGGAGTTTCTGTTTTCAGCTGGGAGTTTTCTACTCTGATTAATTACAGAAGTTGAAAGCGCTAAACTGTGCTATTCTCACGTGGTCTCTATTCATTGATTCATTAAGCAAATATTTATTGAGTGTCTGCTGTATGTGAGTCAGGCCCTGTTCTAGACTGAATCTGAATGAATCAGGCCCTTAATTCAGCAGGCTTTAAGAAATTAGTACTAAACATTTCCTACTATGCTGTGCCTCTTGGGGAGAGCTTAGATGGCTCAGAAATTAGTCAAGAAATTAGAAAGTACCCTTTGCCAAAATCTACTAGCCCACATTGTCTATCAATTAGAAGTCAATTTGAGTCTTACTTTTAAATTGCCAATATACCTTTGAAGAGTTAAGATTAAAATTGGATCACAACTTAGAGTGTTTTGACTCAGTCAGGCAATTGCATCTCAGCTAGTGACTTGGGAATGCTAGGGACTTCACAATGTCAGTGTGAAGATTAACAACATAAAATAAACTCACAAAAGCATAAAAGAACTAAACAGAAATGTATGAAAACTATAATAGCTAAAATACATTTTTAAAATGAAAAGATGAGGTACCTCTGAGGAATGAGTTAGCACGCTGAAAGATCAGATTTAGAAAATCAATTTCCCCTCAAAAAAAAGGAAAGAATAAAGAAACATAAAAATATGGCTAAGATATATAGAAGCTAGACATAAAAGTGCTAGCATACAGCTAGTTCCAGAAAGAGAGAAAAATAAAAATGAAGAGGAACAAAACTTGAATAAATAATGGAGATTAATTTTATACAATTAAAAAAATGACATATGTCAGTTTGAAAGTGTTTATAAAGTGCCAAAAACCAAAAACACTAAGACATAATAATGAAATGTAAGTATACTGTAGACACCAAAAAAATCCCAAAAGTTTAGAGAAATTATAGATCATGTTCAAAGGCAGAGACATTTTTAAGATTACATTAGATGCAACATGGCACACAACTTTCAAGGTATTGAAGGAAAAGATGTTAGAATCCCAAATTTTTATTGAACAATACGGTCATGTTAAAATAGTCTCAGTTGTGCAAGTCCTCAGAAATTTTAGTCTTCATCATTGACAAAGGATTAGTATAAAATTTGTATAAAATCTCTAACAAATAAATAATAAAAATAATCTAATTTAAAAATAGGCCAAAAAAACTCAAACATTTCTATCAGAAAGAACACATTGACCAGAAAACAGTGATAACATTACTTGTAATGAAGGAATTGCAAATCAATATTGCAATTAGGTAGTATTTGTAACCTATTCATTAGAAAAAGTGATAAAGTAAAAGTTTAACAATGCCAAGAGGATGTAGAACTACATAATGTATTATGTAGTCTTGATAGGAATATAAATTTTTGCAACCACTTTGGGTAGTAATTTGAATTTATCTTTTATATTTGATGATTCTTAAATCCATAGATACAGAAATTTCATGTCTAAATAAATACTTAAGAGAAAAACTTGCACATGTGCACAAAGAGATGTGTATAACAATGTTCTCAGAATCATTGTTCACTATAGCAATGGCATGAAAACAACACAAGCATCCCTCAATGGAGAGTAGAAAAGTAAACTGTGGCATAGTTACTCAGTGATATACTATTTGTATTCATGTTCTATTGCTGCTATTACAAATTACTGCAGACTTTGTGACTTAAAACAATGCAAATTTATCATCTTGCTGTTTTGGAGGTCAGAAGTCTGAAATAGTATTACTGGGTTAAAATCAAGGTATCAGTGGGGCTATGTTTCTTTCTAGGGCAGAATCCATTTTCTTGCCTTCTTTAGCTTCTAGAGTTCTCCCACATTCCGTGGTTCATTGCCCCCTTCTATTTTCAAAGTGAGCAATGTCTACAGGAGTCTTTCTCACATAGAATTATTCTGACATGTTTTTTCCTGCCTCCCTTTTCCACATGTAAGAATGCTTGTGATTACATTGGGCCCATCCTGACAATCCAGGATAATCTCCACATCTCACCCCCTTAAATCCCCTTAATTCCGTCTGCAATCTTAATTCTCTTTTGCATGTAATTTACCCTACATCCAGGTTATAAGGATTAGGACAGAGGCATCTTTGGTTGCCATTATCCTACCTACTACAGCATATAGCCATCAAAACAAATAAGCTACAGTGATATGGATGAACTGTAGCAATATAATTTTAAGTAGAAATAGTCATCCTCAAAAGATTATATATAACATGATTTCCTTTTCATAAAGTAAAAAAAAAATAAAACATGTATATAATTAAAAATGCAGAATTCTAAGAAATAGGAGTTTGGGGCACCATAGGAATGTTGTAGAAGGAGGTGAGTCGGGAGCGGGGACTGGCATGAGGGAGGTGAGGTTCTGGAACACCTGCAGTGGTGCCTGAGGTATACCTTACTTTGTAAAGAAACAATGTGTCAGTCTCCATCACATAATTTTTAACAGTCTAGATTGTAAATCTGCTGATCATTTGTGGTATGGAAACTTTTTAAAATCCCACAGAAAATTTAAATCAACATTATTTTTTATTAGGTTAAAAACACGTATTTTAACTTTATATATAAAACTCTATATATGCAAACAATAGAAAGAAAAAAATGGAAAAGTGGACTAGTGAATTTGAAATACTTCTTTGGGTTTTCAGAATTAGACCATTTGACATAATCTTGCTGAGTACTCACATCACATTTTGAAGTATTTCTCATTTATGTGTCTACTATAGAGAGTGAGATTAATGTGGTATAGTGAGTTGCAGGCCTGAGTGAAGTTGTAGACTACATTATAGTTGACCTTTATTTTTACTTTAGTGCTTAGCTTGAACAATCATGCATAGGGGACAATTTCCATACTGTGGTGTGAGAGGCAGGGCTATATGGAACCATGTGCTAACTCTCTCTTTAGAACATCATGATGTTTCATATATACTAATTAGAATTTCAGAAGCTGGGAATATCATTCATACATAGAAGAAACAAGATCTGTTTTTCACAGAGTGGATATATCAATTCAATTTACGGGTCACTTCAGGACTTGAGCTCCCCAAATTATTTTATAGTGTCTTGCACTCATATCATACGGCATGATTTGCAGTGTACTATCAGATCCATTATCTTATTAGGACTCTCTTATAATCCTGTATGATGAGTTGAAAAAGCATCATTATTACTATTATACACACGATTATGCTGAGATATGGTAAAATTAAATACCTCATCTGAGTTTAAACCTCATCATCATCTAATGGTAGAGCCCATACAAAAATTCAAGTCTTCTGAATCCTAGCTATATTGATTAAGTAATGGTTTTTGTTGCTATGAATGCCAAAATGTATAATAGATAAAATATTTTAGAAGTTTATTTATCATTCAAATAAAGTCTAAAATAGGTGCTTATAATTGGTGGGCAATTTCCTCTAAGTGTGATTCAAACACATACGCTTTACCAGTAGCTTCCAAAGTCACAGTCTTTACTTGCATCAAGTTGTGTGAAAGAAAAGAACATGTAAGGTTTTTATAAGACAGGTTCACAAGTGGCATGCATCCCTTCTACTCACATTACATTAGTAAAACTCAGTCTAATGTCAAGAAAATCTCAGGAATTGCATCTAGTTATGTCCCCAGAAGAAACATTTCACAAGTTTGGTGGACTGGTAGGCTGTTCTTGCCACACAAACCACTCTCCCCATATAATAGGTTACCAGATATGTTCATTTATATCTACCTCCCCCTCCAAAATCAGGAAACACTGAAGTAAAGATTCAGATGTTTATTCTCTGTAACTGATCAAATGACCATGTTCAATAAGTGTTATGAATGTGTTTGTTGACATTGATCTAAAAGGAGGTTTTTGATAAAGGGAACAAAAAACTTTCATGTCATCCTTGCTGCAATGGACTAAATGTTTATGTCCCCCCCCATTTTTTTCTTTTTAAATTTATTTTATTTCAAAATATTGAGGGGGTACAAATGTTTCTGCTACATGGATATACTGTATAATACTGAAGTCAGGGCTTTCAGTATGCCCATCATCTGGATGGTGTTTGTTGTACCAGATAGGTAAGTTTTTAGTGCCTCACCCCCCTCCCATCCTCTGACTAACTCCCAAAGCAATGGTATTAGGAGATAGGGACCTTGGAAGATGATTAGGTCATAGGGCCAAGCCCTGTGAATGTGATTAGTGCCTTTATAAGACTCCAGAGAGATCCCTCACCCTTTCTGCCATGTGAGATTACAGTGAGAAGACAGCCATCTATGAGGAAGTAGGCCCCTACCAGACACCAAATCTGCCTGTGCGTTGAACTTGGATGTCCCAGCCTCTAATACTACAAGAAATAAATTTCCTTTGTCTATAAGCCACCCAGTCTGTGGTAATTGCTAGTAGCAGCCTGAGCAGACTAAGGCACTAGCTGTGGTTAGAATTGCAATGGCCACCTGGATAAAGACATAGATAGCATACATATCAATTTTTCAGGTGCTACAGATTAGTAACTGTTAGGTAGTATGAAATGTCAGAAAATGAAAGGGATTTCTTCATGATATTGTGTTTAATAACAGTGTCCATTTTTATTAAAATGAGATCCAGTACAGAGCCCATCACCAAGATAGTGTTCATTGTACCTGTTAGGTGTGTTTTCGCCCATCCTCTCCCATCCCCTCCCACCTGCTTGATTTCCTTTGAAATTTACTTCCCTCTATGCACTTGTTCCGATTTAAGAGTGAGTGCATGTGGTGTTTGTTTTTCCATTCTTTAGATACTTCACTTAGGATAATGGTCTCCAGTTCCATCCAAATTATTGCAAAAGACATTAAGTTATCCTTCCTCATGGTTGAGTAGTGTTCCATGGTATACATACACCATATTTTGTTAATCCACTCATGAATTGATGGGCATTTGGGTTGATTCCACATCTTTGCAATTGTGAATTGTGCTGCAATAAACATTTGAGTGCAGGTGTCTTTTTGATAAAATGACTTCTTTGTGTAAATACCCAATAGTGGGATTGCTGGGTCAAATGGTAGGTTAACTTTCAGTTCTTTGAGGAATCTCCATACTGTTTTCCATAGAAGTTGTACTAATTTGCATTGCCACCAACAGTGTGTAAGTGTTCCTTTCTCTCTTCATTCACACCAGCATCTATTGTTTTTGGACTTTTAGTAAAAGCAATCCTGACTGGGGTAAGATGGTATCTCATTGTGGTTTTGATTTGCATTTCCACAATGATTAGTGACATTAAGTATTTTTTTTCATATGTTTATTGGCCATTTGTCTATTTTCTTTTGAGAAGCTTCTGTTCATGTCTTTTGCCCACTTTTTAATGGGGTTGTTTGATTTTCTTTCTTGCTGATTTGCTTGAGTTTTTGTAGAATCTGGTTATTAGTCCTATAGTAACCAAAACAGCATGGTGTTGGCACAAAATAGAGACATAGACCAATGGAACAGAACAGAAAACCCAAATACAAAACCACCTATATACAGCCAACTGATCTTTGAAAAAGATCAGTTAACAATATATACTGCAATGCAGAAGAATGAAACAGGATCCATATCTCTCACCACACACAAAAATTAATTCAAGATGGATAAAAGGATGGATAAAAGACTTAAATATAGTGCGTGAAACTATAAGAATTCTAGAAGAAAATTTTGGAAAAAAACTCTTCTAGCTATTGGCCTAGGCAAAGAATTTATGAAGACCCCAATGGCAATCACAGAAACAATAAAAATAAATAAATGATACTTGATTAAGTTTAAAAGGTTCTGTGCAGCCAAAGAAATAATTAACAGAGCAAATTGTAATACTTCTTTACTTTACACTATAATGTAAAAACTTTAAATTTGAACTGTTTTACTAAACCTCTTTTACAAAAATCTGTACTAGGAACTTCTCTGGATTTTTCTGTTATCATGCACTGAGAGCCACAGATCTAATTTTGTACAGATGATGGTTTGCTTTTCATTCACTGCACATACCTCCTGCTCCCATAGTGTCCCTCTGGGATTTATGCACAATAACATGGGCAGCTGGCCTTTTCGAGGAACTCAATTTGACCTTAGCCCTCAAATGCAGGTTCTGAAATTCTTCATCAGATATAACTTTTTAAAATATGTTTTCTAACTTTAATTTCTCATATGGATTACTATACTTCCAATTGGATAAACCACCCTCATACCCTCAATCAATCTGTCTGTGAACCCCCTTCCTGAGATGATCATAACTTCAAAGGACAGTTCTTGAGTCAGGGAGGAAAGGGACAGAAATTGAATGGTAAACGTGACATAATCTCAAATAGGTATTTACTGTACATTAAGACATAAATTCCCCAAATCCCCACTCCTACATGGTTATAGCAGTATGAATTTGTAGAAATTATTTAAGTAGAGGGGGCTATGCCATAAAATGTAGGGGTTAACTAGAAGGACTTGCTTGTACAATATAAAAATGCATTCTCTTCTTTGGTATCTTTTTCGAACAACATAATTAAAATTTCTTCCCAGCAGCAAGGACCTGGCTCAATTTTTTATTTGATATGACAAAAATCGTCATCTTTTCAGATCCTCTGCCAGAATACATTTTTGGAGAAAAATATGGGTGACCTTTTGAACAAGTTTGCCCCACTGCAATTATGTCATTGTTCTGGACTTTTCTTAAGCCACACTCGAATGAATGAATATTTCATGAACAGCTGTAGCTACAATTATCTATAGTTCAGGGATGATGTATAAAGAAAATAGTATAGCAATCTGTGATGTTTTTAACCTCTTTACAGAAATTGGATTAAATCAGTGGATTGGATGAAGAACCCATGTATCTCTCTGTGTAAAATCAGAGGTCTGATAAATCCCCTGCCACTGGCAGAGGTCACATAACAGGAATCTGTTTTCCAACCTTGGTTTCTGAGAGCACAGCAGACACCAGCCCATGTATCCAACCCACTCATTATTCTGCACTGCAGAGTGTTTTGTAGATCTCAGCTGCCCCTGCCTGTCTCCCCACCTGTCTCTTTCCTAGATAGCTACCTCTGCAAGGGCTGCCTCAGTTTCTGAACATGTCGCAACAGCAGCTGAAGCTGTAAGTTTCCTCATCCAACCCTGGAGGCAAAACATACTGCTCACCTAAACAGGATGTAGGTCTGGCTCCTGAGATGCTGCATTCTCATCACCCTTGTCATCTAGTCAAGTAAATTTTTAGGGTCTTGTTTTGATTAAACACTTTCTTCAAATGAAATCTTTCATGGAAGTCTATTATGCAAAATAGATAGAAGGCACTTGCTATGCAAAGTAGATAAAGAAGATAATAGCTGGTTTGGAGTGCCCAGATTTCTCTTGCTCAGCTACTGCCTTGGACATGGTGTCTGAGACATCTCCATAGACCTGCATGGCTTTATGGCATGTGATTTAGATGCCCAGACACCTGGGCTTGGGCATTAATTTCCTCCCTTTCTCTGGAAATTCTCAGGCATTCTTCCTGCTGTCCCAGACTTCCTTTCACACTAAGTCTTATACTGATCCCCAATAACTTGAATGGGTCTTCTGGGCTTCCCTCATGCCCTCTTCCCAATATGGGAACATGCCACCAGGGCTCCAGAGCTGACTCCTCTTTCTTCTGTGTTCTCCTTATTGTTTACCCCAGCTCACGTACTCTATGACACGCAGTAGGCAGAGCTGAGTTATATATGTACCAAGACCTGATTCTCCTCAATCCTCTGGGTTGTGGGGCTGGGCCTCACATTGTGAATGAACACATCACCCAGAACTATAATGGAACCAGAAACTTCCTGCCACCACTCCCTTCACCAGCTCATTAGACTTTGTAGTTGACTCTTGTTATTTTGCTTTTACTGATTTGATTCCTGTGGCTTGGACTCCATCAGAGGACACATCAGCTTCAAATGGATAGCAGTAACCCATATATGTGAAGATAAAGATATCCAAATTAGATATGGTCAGTGATTTGAGACCAGAGCCTAGGATCACACTTAAACCTTCATTCTCCCCCAGAGACCCCAGTGTCACCTTGATTATGGTGCAGTGCTCTTTGTACCTGGCCCAGAAGTTCTTCCAGCAGTTGCTTAGTCCCCTTGCTCATGAAGGACTATTGAGCACTTTGTCACTGGATGGCGAAGTGTGTGTCTGGGTGGCAAGACCCCTTCTGAGCTGGACTCTTCTCAATGAGATGGAATGGTAAGCACAAACTCTACCCCGTATGCCCACTGAAGTGGGGATCTTGTAACAAACCATAAAACCTTGGTCTGAGAAGTTCTGGATGAGGCTACTCAATGCTGGAGGTGACTGCCCAAAATATTGGGCTTCCTCAGGCCCAGGCCTATGATGGAGTACATGAGCTGGGCTAAACAATAAGAAGAACAAGGAATAAAGAGGAGTCAGCTCTGGGGCCATGACAACACATTCCTATATTGGGCTTAGGCAGTCTTGCTGAGGAAATAGTAAGTATACAAAGGTACTTTATGCCCTGGTGAGATGACAATGGTGGATGCCTTTAAGAGAAGCCATAGTAGTCATCATCTCTACTCTCATTTCAGAAACTCTTTTAAACTTTATTATATAGAAGAAGGCTGCTTACCTTAATCATGTATCATAATACAAACACACATACACATGCATACACATGTGCACCTGTTCTTCTCTGAATAAAATTTTTACCTAATTCGTTAATATTTGGCATTTACTATGGATTTTATGTTGAGCACCACTTTTGTTCTGAGTGTCTGATCCTGCGGTTCAATCACTTTAACATCACTCTTTTTATTCGTGAGATGCATTCAGGGTGAGGTGTTCTTATTGAAAATTTCCTTCGGGGTCTGATTATGACACCAAAATGAAGTTGACCACCACATAGTTCTGATGGCTTTGTCTTAGCTCAGAGAATAATGGCTGTTGATATTTTGGGGATTAAAGCAACAGAAATTCCAGTAGTTGGGGTATGGAAAGAAAACCAGTTTTCCATTGGGGGAAATCCAATCCATGATGCATTACTTTAGAACCAAGAGTGAAAGGAGGCCAGCTACAGAAGCATTTCTACCACCAGATGGTCTTTGTCTGCTTCTGTGTACTAATTGCTATCAATAATTAAACACAGGTCTCTGATTCATATGCACAGAGGCAATGATTCTTAAATTAAACATTTTAGAATCATTATAGTACATTTTATAGCTTCAACTAAACACAGCACTCTGGCTGATGATGATTAAACATACTGATACTAAATTACATATTGATCCCATAAATATCAGTGCATACAGAGAAGCAATGGGTGAGGAACGCTTATAACTCTAAGGAGCATTTTAATTTGAGATGATAATAGGGGCAGTTTTTAATGGAATGTCTGGCAGGGGTTTGGGTTCTCCCAGCTGACTTTCATCACATAGGAAATGTTTTATTTTTCTTTCATAATACTAAACATTAATTATAGATTGTGTCTAGTTTTCTGAAGTACATACTCATCAATAGTAGATTCAAATATTTTGAAAAATGAAAAAAATGTGTTTTGTCAGTATTTTCTTAGAACTTTAAATATAGCAATGTAACTTACAGTTATTTCTACATTCTTAAATGTTTAGCAATAAAATAAACAGGTGAACACATTGCATTCATCAAATACAGAAAGTAAAATTTATTTTGAAAAGGACATGACATTGAATGTTAACAAAAAAGGATTATAGTTCAGACTGGCCACTACCATGCTATGTGACCGTGTGACCTTGTATCAAAATTCTTGACAAAACTGAGTATCTGTGTCCTCACCTAGATGTTAAAGAAGAGGGTTCAAAGATCTTTGAGGTCTCTAACAGCTCTTAAATTATATGATTCTACTATGCTATTAAGGTCGTTAAATATGAAACGTCCTATTGTGAATCAAAAGTTTAGTTTATTATATATCAGACAAGAAGCAGTACAATTAATCAAAGTAGGCACCTAAACTATTGACACATTTTTGCCATCTTAACGGTAGCTTGTTTATTATGCCAGCAGTGAGGAAGCCTGGAGAGTGGCGATGAAATTGTGAAAGGTTTTTCCACAGCTTGTTGAGAATTGAATATTTTTCCTTGCAAGAAGTGGTCCAAAGTCTGGAAGAAGGGGTAATCAGTTGATGCAAAGTCTGGTGAATACAGCTGGTGACAGAGAGTTTCCAAGCCCTGCCTTTGTAGTTTGAGCAGCGTTGTTTGTGTGGTGAAAGGTGGTCAAGTGTTGTCTTGCAAGAGGATTACCTGTCTCCATTGACTGATCTCGGCTGCTTAATCACAAATACCCTCATTGTTTCACCCAGTTGGTTGCAGTAGACATCTGCTGTAATCGATTGACCAGGTTTCACGAAGCTGTAGTGGATAATACCAGGACTGGGCCACTAAACAGACACCATTAGCTTTCTTTGATGAATATTTGGTTAGGGACTACTGTGTTTTGGCATTTAATTTTTTTTTTTGCTTCATTTGTATTATTTTTTGCATTTGCCTTTTATTTTGCATATTTTAATTAACAACTTTGAATTTAGCACTTAACTGTGTATCAGGCACCATTCTAGTGCTTTCCACATATTTACTCATTTAATACTCATGGCCATGTTATGTGGTAGGTATTATTGTTGACCTCATTTTATGGATGTGAAAACTAAGGCCAAAGGAGATAGAAGTTAAGTAACTTGCCAGGGTAACAGGTTTAGTAATTAAGAGGAGCAGATTTATTGTTTATTTTATTTATCTTTTTTTTTCAGAGTATTATGGGGGTACAAATGCTTTGGTCTTTATCGAACCATTGTGCCAAACACTTCAAATTGTCAAAAGAATCCATTTTTCATCACATGTCAAAATACGGTGTAGAAATAGTTTGCCTTTATGTCATAGCAGCAAAGAAAAGCAAATTTCTAGACCATTTCTCTTCTGACACTTGTTTAATTCATGCGGAACCCATCTTTACCTTGCCGATTTATTTCTAATGATCCAATATTGTTCCAATAGTAACATCAAACCTTGCTGCTAATTCATGCTTAGGTTGAGATGGATTCGCTTCCACTACAGCTCATCATTATCCACCTTGGTCTCAGGTCACCCACGTGGTTCATCTTCAAGATTAAAATCACCAGAATGGAACTTCTCAAACCATGGACGTACTGTGTGTTCATTAGCCACATCCTTCTCAAACATTTCATTGATGTTTCAAGCTGTCTGCGCTGCATTGGTTCCACAACAGAACTCATATTCAAAAATAACATGAATTTTTGACTTATCCATGGTATCACAAAAATTGCTCTAAAAAACATTTTGAGAGATAATCTCAAGCCACTGCGTGCATTTGAAAGACTGAGGATGTACCTTTGCAACAAACATCAAACGAGAAGTGTCAAAGTGAAATGTCAGAGATATCAACTGTAAAACTTAGTACTTAAAAGAAATTGGACATTTCATACTTAATAACCTAAATGTTAAAATCCGCAGCTATTTGAGAGGATGTTACATTAATGCAAGTGGAACTGAGATTTCTCATAGAATCCAGAAGTTACCCTTGATGATTCACTCATTTCCAGTCATTTATCTGCAGCTCCATTGACTGATGCAGATACTTTACACATTCTGCATCAGCATCCTCAATCAAAGCCACTGGGTGATGCAACATGTCTAAAGGACTATCTCTCAATTATGAGTCATGTGTTTAAATGTGCTCGAGGAGACAATAAATAATGAAAACATTTATATTAGAAGGGAAAGGGCACTGTTCTTTATAAAAATAGATGAATGAATTACTATTTCTTATTGTTAATTTGTTAACTGCTTCGAAACATATTGTGCCCTGGTGTTAGTAAGTTGATTAAAAATCTTTGGGAAATTACAGTGCATGAGATACATAAAGAACAGATAATCCTTTCTTAGGGGTTTTGTCTTCAAAGGGTTCCAAACATTTTTCAGTAGATTTTAAATGTCACATTTGATTCATTCTCTTTTCTTCCCTCTCACTTTGGTTTCACTACCAGAGTGCCTGTGCCAAGTTAGAGACAAGTCCAACAGCAGAGAAACACAGCACATGGTTTCAGCAAGGTCAAAGGATTAACAAAAGTGAATGTAGTTGTAATATCAACCTAATTTATTCAGTTTTATAAGGCTTTTGCAGTGTAGCCTTCGGGAACTTATCAATTCCTTCAACCTCCGTGGGACTCATTTTCTAGGGGTGACTCATTTTCTAGGGGTAAGTAGGTAAGCAACAAAAGGGAAAACCTCCACTACTCTTCATGCTGGGCCTTAATATCCTCATCTATAAATGAAATTATTATTTTTCATGCAAATATTAAATATGATGAAGAGTCTTATCAACTAATAGAATTAGATCAATTTCATGTTGTAGCTCATTTTTAGCATTACATTTTATCCCTTTCTGCTCCATTTAAAGATAAAATATTATGTCCACTGTGCTCAAACTCATGGACTCTTCAAACTCTTCTTACCATCTAGTTGTAATGACAATGCTTGGGCTTTGTGTTTTGGAAACTTTTGCTGAGGCACATGAAATGGTAGTGTCATTTTAGGTTGAAATAATCAAGACAAAGGCAGTGTACGATTTTTAATATATTGATCTATAATGTATTTTATTGTTTATGAAAAGACACATTGTATATAAAATAAAAATAAATGACAGGAATAAGTGAGAGGCACAATAGGTTCTACATGTACAGAAGAGGTCAAGGATGGAATGCAAGTTCTATCCATGCCACATTTCATAATGCAGAAAAATAAGAGCATATTTAGAGCAGAAAGCACATTTTTATTTTTCTAACACTTTACTTCACAGTGAAATTCCAATGAACACTGGCAAAAAGTAAATGAAAGCAAACATCACAACATCACAAGGGGCCATAAAATGATGCAAGGATTGGAGCTAAATCTACAGAGAGCTGAGAAGAGAAAATGCATGCACATTCATGGTACATGCACAGATGCAAACAAAGAACCACATTACACATGTAAGCTGCTGCCCAGGCAGGCAAGTAAACATTATGCACAAGCACACAAAAGCCATTTGAAATGTAGAAATGGCCAAAATGCAAGACTGCATAGAGAAAGCATGCTGTGATATAGATGCACATGTGCAGATGTGCTTTGGGAAAAGAGAATTCTCATCAACAGCCTTTCCCAGTTCAGAATGCATTTTGAGTGGATGAGAATGTCATTAGTTTTTGATTCTCCACATGAGGACACTCTCATCTGTATGGGGGATTAGTGCCAAGTGTGATGGATAAGGAGCCTGTGACAAGGGAACACTTTGAATATTGATCCTGAAACACGCCCAGGAAAAGTCACAAGGAAGTGTTTGGTTCAAAGGATTTGGACATTGCCTCCCTGCTGCAATATGCCCTGCAATCATTTAATAATCTAGCTCTGAAAGAGCTCAACAACTCAGCATCCCTGTAGTAAAGGGAGTCACTTCAACAGGTACTTCATTTATTGTACATCATGCTTCAAAGCTGGTGACATTTATTTAGTCAGGCTCCTGTACTTTCCATTGCATATAGAAAATTACAGAACTCTATTGCACATTTCAAGCAGCACACATGATTTTTTTATAACTCTCATCCTGAGCGCAAATGCCTAATTTGTGTCTGAGAATGTATTATCAGGTATCTGTCTTCAGGTTTTAGTTTTGACTAAAAGTTATTGAAGTAACTTGTATTGAAGTTATTGAAGGTAGTGCAAAAGCAACAAAGGGAAATTACCTTCATCCTTGCCTTCTTGAATGAAAATTTGCTTTTAAGAGTCACCTGAAAATTTTTCCCAGCTGCTCCATGACTTCAAAACTTTCCTTACAAGGCTCATGTTGCTCACTGCTTTAATTGGTTTTGCAAATACAGTGACTATTAAGTTATAAATGGTACCTGAGATGAATAACTGCAGAAAGTCATTACGATTCAATACTGAATTTAATATAATTAATCAGATAAGTCCTAGCAAGGGGGAGGAAAAGCCCAGGGAAGTTAAAAATTTAGTTGACAAAAGTGAATGGGAAGCCAAGTCTGGGGTGTAGGTAAATTCCTTACTCCATATGAGGCACTGTGTGGTAAATTCTGGGAGTCCTGAATGCCTGAAGGATGAGGAAGAAGAAAAAAGAAGAGATGTAGAAAATGTAGAGAAATGCTAAAGACAAACATTCCTTTCTTCATTTCTATACCAAGGGCCACCCATGAGTAATGCTCTTATCCTGGCCATAAGGCATGGGGATGTTGCTGCAAAAACAGGGAACAGAGTTTGAATCTGCTTTTCACATCACCTGTCACGTTTAACTCTCTGTCATTCATTTTGGAAGATATCAGTAAAAGGCACACTTTTTTAGAGAGAGTTTGGAAGAAAATGATATAAAGTTTTAAAAGATAGAAATACAAAAGAAGGAGGAGAAACTTACAGAATTGGGTCCTCCAGTCGTGTTCATTTTAATTCCATAAGCAAGAGAAAAAAGGAGTCTAACAAAAGTTTATGATTCTAGAAATGACCCTGGGTTCTAGATTCAAATGGAATATAAAGTTTGGTGATTACCTGACTCAAACTGGGGATAGTCACAAGTGCTATTAGCTTATTAAGTATGAAATGTCCAATTTCCTTAAGTACTAAGTTTGACAGTTAATATCTCTGACATTTCACTTTGATACTTCTTGTTTTATGTTTACTGTGAAGGTACATTCTCAGTCTTTCAAATGCACATTTTGGCTTGTGATTATCTTTCAAATTCTTTTAGAGCAATTTTTGTGAAACCATGGATAAGTCAAAAATTCATGTTATTTTCAAATATGAGTTCCATTGTGGAACCAATGCAGCACAGATATCAACAGCTCAAATATCAACAAAGTGTTTGGGAAGGATGTGGCTAATGAACACACAGCATGTCGATGGTTTGAGAAGTGGTGATTTTAATCTTGAAAATGAGCCATGTAGGTGACCAGAGACCAAGGTGAATAATGAGCTGAAAGCTGTAGTGGAAGCGAATCCATCTCAACCTACACGTGAATTAGCAGCAAGGTTTGACGTTACTATTTCAACAATATTGGGCCATTTGAAACAAATCAGCAAAGTAAAGAAGCTGGATAGATGGGTTCTGCATGAATTAAATGAGCGTCAGAAGAGAAATGGTCTCATAATTTGCCTTTCTTTGCTGCCATGACATAAAGGCAAACCATTTCTATGCCGTATTGTTACATGTATGAAAAATGGGTTCTTTTTGACTATCGCAAGGCATTCAGCACAATGGTTGGATAAAGATGAAGTGCCAAAACACAGTCCAAAACCAAATATTCATCAAAAAAAGCTAATGATGTCTGTTTGGTGGTCCAGCTCTGGTATTATCCACTACAGCTTCATGAAACTCTGTCAATTGATCACAGCGGATGTCTACTGCAACCAACTGGGTGAAAGGATGAGGATGCCTGAGATTAAGCAGCCAAGATTGGTCAACAAAGATGGGCCAATACCTTTGCAAGATGATGCTCAACCACATGTTGCACAAACAATGCTGCTCAAACTACAGAAGCTGGACTTGGAAACTCTCTGCCATCCACTGTATTTACCAGACCTTACACCAGCTGACTACCATTTCTCGACAATCTGTGGAAAATGCCTTTCACGATTTCACTGCCACTCACTCTCTAAGCTTCTTCACTACTGGCATAAACAAGCTACCATTAAGATGGCAAAACTTTAGGCATATGTCAATAATTTAGGCCATACTTTAATTATACTGCTTCTTGTTTGAGATATTAATATAGTATTTAAAATTGGACATTTCATATTTAATGCCCTAATAATAACATGAAGACTAGTTGTTGTAGGTTAATAATTTCTGTGCAGATAAGACATAATACATGAATGATTGGATTTGGAAGGATATTGGGAATAGATTGAAATAAAGTCCATTTACTCTTACAAAGGGGTTAGACTAATTTAAAAACTACTGTAAATATGTCACTTTTTACCCCTTCAAAGCACAAAGTGCTTTCAAATCAAATCATCAATAGATTAGAATGAGTAAATGTGCATGTCCATTTATAGCATTTACCATATATTACTGTGCTTTTTTGTTGTTTATAGGGTTATCTTTCTCACTGTAATATGATCTCTTTGAATGTAAACTCAGATATTTTAATCCATTCTTGTAGCATCAGTACTTACAATGGTCCATGAGTAGAGAGATACTCAATAAATGCTTATTGAAGGACCAATTCAAATAAATACAAACCCCTTATGCTGGTGTTCAGGCTGTACCACAAACTCTTCCCAAACTATTTCCAATATTTTAGTCACTACTGTTTTGTACAAACAATATCAAGTTGGAACTTCTGTACTCACTGCTCCTGTTTAAATCTTTCCTTTTCAGGGAAACTTTTGTTCATACAGATCTATTTTTTATATATGATGCCGAGTCATCTGCACACTTTGCTCGATCCTGGGTTAATCATACCACTAATGACACTTTAGTTTGGGGACTAATATTCTAAAATGGACTTTTGTCCTACCTTACTACAAAAGGATTCAAAAGCTAGTGCCTGACATTGATGTATATACCTACTCTGAAAAAATTTTTAATAAACTTATTATTTTGGAATAATTTTGGATATATATATATGTTACAAAGACAATATAGATGACATTTTTAATGCAGAAAACCCTAGGGAATAATAAAAAATCAACCATCCAGAACTAAAAATTGAACTTAGTAAGGTCATAAGACACAAGGTCAATACAGAAAACTCCATTGTGTGTTTCTACATACAAACAATGAACATTTGGAAACCAAAATTTAATAATATGATATCATTTACAATAGTACCAAAAAATGAAATAGTTAGCCATTGATCTAACAAAATATGTAGAGGGGTTATAAGCTGAACACTACAGAATATGGATAAAAAAGCAAAGAAGACTTAAATAAATGGAAAGACTTACCAAGTTCATGGTTTGAAAGACTCAACATAGTAAAGATGTCAGTTCTTCTCAAAGTGATCTATGAATTTAATACAATACCAATCCAAATCCCAGCTGGAGTTTGGTAGATGCAGACAAGTTGATTCTAAAATTTACATGGAAGGGCAAAGGAACTAGAATAGCTGAAACAATTTAGAAGAAGAACAATGTTTGAAGAATCACCCTTTAGGGATTTAAAACTTAATATAAAGCTACAGTAATAACGACAGTGTGTTATTTGGCAAAGGGATGGATACATAGATCAATAGAACATAGTACAGTATCCATGCAAATATGGTCGTATAATCTTGAAAAAGGAGTAAAGGAAATTTGATGGAGAAAGGAAAGTCTTCTCAATAAATGGCGATGGAACAATTGGTAATCCATATGTAAACAGAAGTCAACTTCCACCTGAACCTCAGACCTTATTCAAAAATTAATTCCAGATGGATTTTAGATCTAAATGTAAATGCAAATAAATATACATTTTAAAAGAAAGTTTTCCTGACTGAGGTTAGGCTAATATTTCTTATAAATGATACCAACAGAGTAATCTATTAAAAAAATGATAAATTGTACTTTTGACAATGCAAAGACAAACTATGGATTAGTAGAAAATATCTGTAAATCACATCCAACACAGGATATCTATATATCTGTATATCTATATATCTGTATTCCACCAGAATATATAAAGAAACTTTAAAACTCAGCAATAATAAAATGAACAATGCAATTTTAAAAAGTGTGTATATTTAATAGTATGTGAACAGACACTTAACGAAAGAGAATATATGAATGGTATGTGTGCACATGAAAAATGTTCACTATCATTAAGGAATTGCAAATTAAAACCACAGTGAGATATCACTACAAATCTTACATACCTAGTAGAAATACTAAAATAAAAAATACTGACAATACCAATTGTTGATGAGGATGTAGAGCAAATGAAATGCCTGTGCTTTATTGACAAGAATGCAAAGTTGTACAGTCACTTTGGAAAATGGTTTGGCAATTTCTTATCAAATGAAACATAAACTTATCACAAGGCCCATCAATCCCACTCCTGTGTATATACTCTAGAGAAATAAAATTTGTTTTTA
The DNA here is from genome assembly GCA_023783475.1 of Daubentonia madagascariensis. Taxonomy (NCBI): domain Eukaryota; kingdom Metazoa; phylum Chordata; class Mammalia; order Primates; family Daubentoniidae; genus Daubentonia; species Daubentonia madagascariensis. The sequence continues at coordinate 5,093,090 of JAKFHU010000901.1, read as the reverse complement.
CAGAGAATACTGGATATGACTGTTCTATACAGTGTTCTACATAATAAATAAAAACTGGAAACAACCCAAATGTCCTTCCTTGGGTAAATGATAAACAAACTGTTGTTGACTCATATAATGTAATACTACTTAGGAATAAAAAGGATCAAGTTATTAGTACATGTAACAACTTGAACGATTCTCAAAATCTGCTATGCTGAGTGAAAGAAGGCCAATGTATTAATAAAAAGACACATACTGCGTGATTCCATTGACAGGAAATTTTCAAAAATCACAAAACTAAAAACTACAGGGATGGAGAACATATCAGTGGTTGCCAGGGTTTATGCATGGGGGAGTGTTTAACTCTAAAAGGGCATAAAAGAGAAGTTTTGGGGGGGGTGATGGAATTTTATTCTGAGTACAGTAGTGGTTATATGAATTTATGTATGTATTAAAATTCACAGAAGCATACACAAAGTCAATTTCACTGTATAATAATTTAAAATATGAAATCTAAAAAGTGTCATAAAAATAAACTTCAGGATAAAAAAAGACAACAGACAAAAGGAGGAAATGGGAAAAAAGGAGACTACTAACAACAGAAAGAGTCAAAAGGAAGCACATTTCTGGGGCTACTAACCAGACATTTTTTGGTAAACTACTAAATTATATATATTTTAATTTTCTATTCAAAAGATATTTTTATTTGCTTCCTGTTCCTCCCTCTCTCTCTCCCTCCCTCTTTCCCTCTCTCCCTCTTTCTCTTCTTCCCTTGTTCCTTCCTTCCTGGCTTGCTTTATTACTCATCTCTCTGCCTAACTTTGTCCTTTTCCCTTCTATGTCTTGCTATCTTCTCTTTCACTTCCCTATTATTTTACTATTTTCTCTGTGGTTTTTTTAATCTCTTTCTTCCTCGGCCCATGCTCTGTCCTAGACACTGGCAAAAATTTAGCCTTAGATGTTAAGGTGACAGTTCATAATTTCCTACAACTTCAGTAGAACTAATCAGCAATTTTGGGAGCCATGGCTGCACATCAAACAGGCTAAATGTGCTTGAATGCCAAAGTTAATAAGTAGGTTATAGTTCAATTAAACAAGAAAATTCCAGTAAAAGATGGAAGGGGTCAGGAAATGTACAAAACAGAATAAATTAATTTCAGTAATTTCTAACTAATATTATCCACTGTCACTTAAAAATATAACATTTTAATAGTTGTGACCCACTAAGCTATCATTGACTTTTCCTTTCTCCACATTATGGATATCTTCACAGGCATCAAATGATTTCCGAAGTTAAACATTTCTTCTCTTTTTCTCTCCTTGCCACTATTAAATCAATACCTTTAAACCTTGATCTTAATTTCTCCAATATTGCTTATGAATGTGTGTCCTGCTTTCCGAAGAGAGAGACTGTGAAAAGAGACAAAACAGCATAATCGTTACACGGTCTTAGAGGGTCTGGTAGGAACTCAAGTGATTTTCACTCCTTTCATTACTTCCTGGAGTATAGAAGAGTGTTTGGTTGTATTCTCAGATGACCATCTTTAAAATACACATCTCTTCAAGAGAAGTCACAAAAGGATTTTATTTCACGATGTACTATGAGCAACTTTTATTAGTTTTTCACCTGAGAGTAGGTATGGGTTTGTGAAGGGGAGAAAGAAAAAAGATAAGTAGATGAGCATTAAATTTATGAAGAAATGAGCGTTATGAGGTAAGGAGAGTTTACATAAAGCAAAGGTGAGGAAGCAAAGGCATATTTAACTTGGGAGGGACATGTTCATTGCTACATGTAGACTTTTGGCATTGGGTGGTACTTGGTACAGAATGAGTTCAGTGATGTGGAGATCAGAGCTATTTTCTCTGGGGTAGAAAACAGTTTTACAGCATCTAATAATTTAAAGGAAGCTTAAAGGTCATGGAGTTCTAGACCTTCACATCCTTACTTCTCCAATCTGATGCTACATAATGAATCCAGCCCACTGACCTTTACCCCTATCTGCACTATATACATAATCTAACTCCTAACATGCTATGGAGCTCCTAGGATTGCCAGGAAAAATACAGGACTTTTATATTTTTCATTTCATTTGCTAATGTGGAAACCATGAGGAAAAATAATTAGAAATGTATATTCACTTGATGTAGAAGTCCAGGAAGTTCAAATTTCATATACATTTTATTTGCATAATCTTTATGCAGAGCTTGTTCTTGCTTCTTTCCATCATCATACTAATCATCGATGTTTATAGTATCAATACCTTGGTAAGAGAACTAGCTCAGAGCTCATATGTTACTGTAAATCCAAAGGGTAGGTGCAGATCTTTGACTCTGAGACAGGATTCAAGGTAGATATTTGAAAAGGTAAAGATTGTTCAGAAAAATATTCAAGTTTTTGAAAAAAATAATCACAGGTGCATCATAAATTTATGCACAGTCCATCTCGAATTTCATTTATTTTTCTCCATTGTGTCCAATTTCCAGTCATATTCTCTCCTTTATAGGCATCTACACTAATTTGTTTATACATGTCCTTGGAAATATATTTATCCTTGTAAAATATGTAGCAATGTTAAATATATACACACATTTTTCATAAGCTTTTTTGACATATAACATACATACAGAAGAGGACACAAATTATTATATAACAGAACAACTCAATGAATTAAAAACAAACAAAACTTTCACAACTACTGCCCAGATCAAGATATAGAATATTAACACCCCAGAAACCTCCTATGTGCTTCATCCCAGTTACTGCCCACTACAAATGTAATCACTGTATGACTTTTATCAGCATGGATTAGTTTTTCTTGTTTTTTGAAATTTAAATAAGAGTACATGGAGCAGGCACTCTTTTCTGTCTTGTTTCTTTCAATTAACATTATATTTACTAAGTTCATTTTTGTTATATATGGAAGTATTTTGTGCTTTTTCATTTCTGTATAGTATTTTACTGTATACACTTATTTATCCAATATAATATTGATAGGAAAGGTGAGTTTTTTCCTGATTTTTGGCAACGGCAAATGATACTACTATGAATATTCCTGTACATGTGTGTAGTCATTTCAATTTAGAATTAGCAATGAGTAGAATTGTGGCTATGTTCTGCTTACTAGATGCTGTCAAACATTTTTTCAAAATGTTTGTTCCAATATAAACACCCAAAAGCCATGAATAAGATCTTATGTTGTTCCATACACTTATCAACACTTGGTATCACCCTCCCAAAGCCTTTTAGTGGGTGTGTAGTATTATCCATTGTGTGTGATTTTAGTTTGCTTTTTTTAGATGCCTGCTGCTGCTAAGCTCCTTTCACATGATCATTCACCTTTAGGATATCATATCTTTCTTAGCAAAGTGTCTCTACAAGACTTTTCTCCATTTTTAATTGGAATGTCTGTCATTGAAACATTGATTTTTCTTTACATATTTTTCAATACAATTCCTATGTTAGAAATATGTATTGCAAATATATTCTCTAATTTCTACTCTGTAGGTTGCCTTTTTTGCTCTCTTGTGTCATTTGTAATTTGTATTTTTCCCTGTTTTTTTTTCTTTTCAATGTTGCCAGGAATTATCAAGAAGATTAATCTCTTCAAATAAACTATTATACTTTAGATTTTGTTGTTTCTCTTTAGTGTTTTTAAAAAACGATATTAATTTATTTATCTTTTATTTTTCCTTATTCAACATTCTTTGAATTAAATTTCCTGTTTATTTTCTATCTTTTGGGAATGAATAGATAGATCTTTTTTTGCAATGAATAATGATATCCTTTACACATCTTTGTGATTGTGAATTGTGCTGCTATAAACATTCAAGTGCAAGTGTCTTTTTTATAAAATGTCTTTTTTTCCTTTGGGTAAATACCTAGTAGTGGGATTGCTGGATCAAATAAGAGGTCTACTTTTAGTTCTTTGAGGTATCTCCATACGACTTTCCATAGAGGTTGTATTAGTTTGCAGTCCCACCAACAGGCACACTTATAACTTTGACTCAAACTGTACAAAAGCAAATTATGTAACCAAAACGTGTGTACCCCCGTAATATTGTGAAATAAAAAAATAGTGAGATCATTATTTTTCAGATGGCTTTCTGCTCTAGTTTGTGCATTTATGATTATATACTTTCTGAACACATTCAGAGCTGAATTTGATAGATTTTGGTATGGCAGAATATTGGAAAGCATTGGATTATACACACACACACACACATATAGTTTTTTTGCTTTTAACTGAAGAATTTTAACATAATTTATTCATTCATATTGCAATGGACATTTATATGTTGCCATCAACTCCCTGCTACCACAAACAGTGCTGTCATGTATATAATCATGCATGCTGCCTCCTGGCTCTGGGTAAGAATTTCTCTGTGGTGTGTATGTACTAGCCAGGGGATTGTTGGTTTGATGGATATACATATACACTTTTTTACTTTTTTCAATGGTGTTCTAATATATAATCTTTGAAAATTATGGTTCTTGATGTTTAGGTCCATATATTTTAATAGAAGATTATATAATTTAATATCTTTTCACATTTTTAAAATACTTAGTAATATTGCATTAAATATTTGAGAATATTTCCCTGCTCTCCAAGAGATGGCTGGAGGAAGCAATAATGTCTATATTCATGAGTTGTGTTTCTGTTTATTTCTCTTCAGTACTTAATCACAGTTTTGCTTTCTATATTTGATGGTAAGTTATTTGGTGCATAAGCCTTAAAAACTGCTGCCTTCACAATACTTTCATAATGTAAACATGAATATCTTCTTTCTTTTGATGTTTTATTCTTGACTTTCAAACTTATACTTAATGTTTTTATTTCTATATTTTAATAAATCATTGTGCACTCTGTTATTTAAATATTTTTAGTTATTTTCATTTAAGTATTTTTACTGTGAGCAGCATATGGTTAAACTTTATTCTTTAACCCAGTATAAGACCTTTTACCTTGGAATTTGTAAATCTTTTATGCTTTCTTGGATACTTAGATTTTATTTAATTTCTCTATTTGCTTTTTTGATCATTTGATATTTATGATCATTTTAACTTTACTCTTGCTTCTTGTTTTTTATTATGCCTGTATATTTTATGTTAGAATGCGTATTATCCAGTGATTTATTGGACATTAGTTCTTGTCAATCTTACCAGTATTTTTCTTTATATTTTGAAAATAAATATTATCAAATAATTAACCATTTGTTAAATCTCCATTGTTTAAGATGGAAAATTTAGTATACTTCCACTGTTCTTATACTTCCCAATCCTAATTTTTTAATGTTAGTGGAAGGCTAAGAGAGGAATATGTTGTAAAAGGGGAGGTGTGTGTGGGGGGAGCTAGCAAGAAATGCCTTCAAGATAAATTGAAAGAGGAAAAGCTTCTAGAATGGTTTTAGGTCAAATTCTTGTTGAGATACCAAGATCTAAGAATTAGAGAAGTTGACTCAAAGACTACCTTAAAGGCAGGCCTGAAATGTAAAAATAAAATGAATAAAACGAAAGTCATGAAAAAATTGGTGCAGAGAAGATCAGAAACAAATGGGAACCTTAGGGTATCAGGGGTTAGCATTAGTGAAGGTCTTTTGTTTATCTTTCTGGGAATTGTTGGTATATGGATCAAGGATGCATCAATCTGGCTTAAAAGATTTCACTAGAGATAATGTTAGAAGAATTTAAATCAGAAGATATCCATGAGTGCTGGTAAATCAGAAATTTCATAGCATCAATGCAACTTCAACTGATTCTTAAAGGAGAAAAAAGTAGTAGACAGATATAGGGAATGGAAGAATGCAAACTATGTAAGAAACATAATGAATCCACGTGCATGAAGAAAGAGTCAATAAGAACAGACTCAAGGGGATAGGCATGATGGCTCTGGAATATTGCTGACCAGGCTTTGTAGAAAGTACCAAGCAAAAGAAATATGGATGTAATTATAAGCTACTAAGGTTTTTTTTCCAGTTCTAGAGGAAGACCTGTCAATTTCTCCTGTGGTCTGTAAGCTCCATGAGGGCAAAGATCTTTTTTTTTTTTTTTTCATCTTGACCAGTATAAATTCCTCAGTTAGCAAAAAACTAGGAGGAGTGCATATTTAATAAGTATGTGTTGAAAGAAAGAAGAAAGGAAGGAAGATTATAAACTTTTTTCTTGTTTTTTCTTTTCTTTTCTTTTTTTTGGTTGCACTGTCATTCACAAGCCATTAAAAGCACATAATGAATGCTGAATATGTTGAAAACAAACAAATGTAGAAATGTGCGTGGTGGTAAAGGGATTTCTGTGATACCAACTGGGAAAGCATTTGTCTTGCAGAATTTCGACTTGGGTGTGCTTGTAATATCAATCTATTCCATTAGCATTAGAGCCAGCATTCTTAACAGAATGATATGGAACATTAAAACGGTTATCCGTTTTCCATTATCAGATACTTCAATCTACCCGACCTACATACCAGTAAAATGCTTTTGTATTACTAATCTGGGCATTACTAAAGATTACTGAACATTAACATTTTCAAACCTTTTGAAACTTTCTTTTGTTTAACAGAAGGTTCTAAATACATTCACCAATATTTTTTTAAAGGAAGAACGGGAAAAAATATAGACTGTATTACACAATTAATAAAATATATATATAAACTTTATTAAATCAAACTATATATTAAATTAAACCAAATAAACTAAACGAATAACATAGAATAAAAACAATCATATGATGAGTTGCCAATAGTTTTTATATTCAACTGGATTTCTTAAAATTAAATTCAAGTTTCTGTTAATTGTTTCTCAAAGCATATACAGACATTTCCAATAAAAAAAAAATGGAGGGTAAAAGTTGAAACACTTTAACAGTGAAAGAATCATTCTGAAGTGAACACTGCCGCCTGTACAGAACAGTCTGTGTTTGCCAAAGCAGGAACTTGTTTGAGGCTGTGTGTTTTGGGTGGCGAAAAAGGTGGTTACCTAGCAACAACTCCTCCTCCCTAGTCTCCCCGGCGAGAGCGAGCATTGTGCGCGTCAGTGAATTGATTATTTGTTTGATGGATCCCAAAAGAACAATGCAGTAATGTGGTAGGGCGTGAATCTCAATCATAAGAAACTCAGTTTTTTTTTCAGCGTGAGGTCTGCTGCCCACTCCTCATCTGGTGATACTGGAAGCTTGTCTAAAGAGGTTGGATTATAACTAAAATGTTATTAATCAAATGAAAATGACTTCAGACATTTTAATTAATAACATTTCTTTTCAGTTTGCTTATAAAACAAGCAATGAAATAGTTACTACATCCACAATAGCATTAGCTCTGGGCAAGAGATAATCTTATCATACTGTGTCCTCAGAAATGAGACAGCACAGGATGGGGTGCAGTTCTGTAGAAATAGAGTTTAAACAATCTAGACAGGTTATAGATGACAGTATTTTACCATCTGAAGGTAAAACTGATGAGATACTAATTCATATAGACCATACACTTATGTTTACAACTGAGTTTAACCATATGTTAGCAATAACTTAGCTAGAAAACATACACTTTAGTACACATCACACCATACATTTGGCCTGCCTATGATATGCATCACAAATAAAAGCTATTGTCTCATTAATCTAATGGATGTTTATTCCTCAGAACAATCCCACCAGGTGCATGCATAAGTGACTAAACAGGTAATCTGAATAAAATGGAATGGTAAGGACACAACCACAGACCCTGCCAGTGAAAAAAATATAGTAAACTAGTTTGTGTGTTTTCATCGCATGAAGATATAAAGTTAAAAAAAAAATCTCTTAGAAGAACACCAAAATGCCAAGTATGTGGAAGACAGTAGAAAGGGAAAGAAAAGAGACTGGTTTATATAATAAAATTTTCCATGATGCAAAGAACTGAAGTCAATTTCTCCCCAGACACAGCCCTGACGCTCAGGGCGGCTGCTTGCCAATGTTCAGGAACCTGTCACTTGTACAGTAGCTTTCTGAGGCTCACTAAGTATCCCTTCCTCCCCATCCCAGCACACATTGAATGTCGTTTGCTTATTGAGCTCCAGAGCAAAGGAATTCTTTGAGGAGCAATAATTGACAGTTGGAGTTACAGACTGAGTTCTTTCCTTTGGAAAACTGCTAAACATTCGTGTTAAAAAAGCATCAGTCTTCAGATTCAAATTAATCAGAATCAAACAACATATTTTCCCCAGTTACTCTTCCCCAAGAATATCATTAGTTCAGAAAAATATGTGTTCCTTTGAAAATAACCAATAATAATCAATGTTATTTTAGATTTTGGTAAGATTGTTGTAACTATTTTGCACAAGCCTATTATAAGTCAGGGCTTTTAACCATAACTGTCAACCCAGAAGCAGTCTCATTATATGCAAAAGTCATAACAGACAGTGAGGTCTGAATACAGAAGGGATTATTCTCATCTGTTCCTAAGTGCTTTAACTGGTCAAATGTCAGATACTAAAGGGGAGAACGCTGACAGATCAGGAAGGAGCAACAGCATCAGTATTAATCTATTAGTTTAGACTAATAATTTGTTGGAACATAAGGGATTATATTGGGAAAACTATCTTATTTCAAATGGATCAATATGCAGTGTATTTTTCTAAGCATATGTATCACATGTCTAATATGTCAAAGAAAATTTTAGAAAGCAAGAAAATATATTCTTGAATTTTGCAATTGGTCACTTGATGCAGAAATTTCTCCTCTAAATCATATCATTCTGATAACTCAGAGATGCATTTTTATTCATGTAGGTGATCAGGAGATTTTATATTAGAAACTGACAAGGATCAGCGGTGGGGCTCATCTCCGCGTGCCTCTGAGCCCACACAGAATAGCAAAGCTAATCGCTAGTAGCCTAATAGTTAAAATAATTGATGAGTATGTGTTGAATCCTCAAGAGAGGGGAGAGGAAGCAAGAAGGAGGGGGAAAAGGAGAGGGTTGGAGGGAGGAGGGGAGGGGGGCAGGTGCTGATTTCAGCCCTGTAGCGTCAGGATTGCGTCAATTCGGGTTTCAGCCACGTCTGGAGTCTCGGAGACGAGCGTCTCAGAAGAGCCAAAACAGGAACAGGGGTGGCAAATCACCGTGCGAGGGCGAGTGGACCTCCCTCTTTGCCTCCTCCCAGTTCCGGGCGCTGGTCCCCTGGGCTCTTCGCTGTTGTTTTCAGCACTCTGGAAGCCGGCGCTTCAGATCCAGGCAAGTGAATCAAGCCAGGCAGTTTTCCGTTCAGCACCTCGGACAGAACACGCAGTAAAAAATGGCTCCGATCGCCAACAGCCGGGAGGAATTTGGTAAGCAAGTTACTCAACTTATGGCTGCGGTCGTTCCTTGAATACTCCGGGGTGGGCTGTGCTTTTTTCACTCCCTCGCCCCAGAACCCCCCCCCCCCACCGCTGGATGTTGAATATAGATTTCCTAGGTAGTTAATTTGAAAGGAAAATGAGAACAGCAAACAGGCAATTGTGGCTTATATCTGCGGTTTTGGTTTTTTGGGGGGGTTTAGGTCTTTTTTTCCACCTTTCTTGGTCTCTTTCTCCTTAAAATTGTCTTCTGTTAGTGGGAGTTCACCTTCAAGAAGTTCTTAAATGTTTAGGTAGCTCTGTAAATTACAGCATGTGCTAAGTAAAGGAAAAGGGGTCGGTCGTTCCTATGTTGGTTTCATTTATTTTGTAGGTGTTTCGTATTTGTAGGTAAATCTGTAATTTATTAGGAAAAGCCAAATATATCAGTGGTTACGTAGGGGTTTCATCTTGGTACAAAATAACTTGTATATTGGAAGATTGGGGTGTATATTTTATAACAGAGTGTACCACATGGATGTTTTTCTCTGCTATGTTTTTCTTGTATTTTTGAAATATGTTGCTAGTGGAAGACGCAGAATTATATGGTAGTAGAGTTACAGGGACTTTCAAAAAGACTGGCTCAGCCCATTTCATTTCACCGGTGAGGTAACTGAAGCCCAGAGAGATAAGGGGAGTGTTGCAGGTTGCACAATTAGCTAAAAGCTGCTGGAAACTTGAATTGGAGCTCTTATTTTCCAAATTTTTGGCACCATAGCTCTTTTTCTCTGTTTCAGTAAAAAAATTAAGTGTACTTCTTAGAATAAGCAATATTTTTAGGTCTCAGTATATTCCAAAGGCAAGAGATCAGAATTTTACTTACTTTGCTAGTGTTTTCTTAATCATGGAATTTTATGGAAGTTTGTGAGTAGGGATGATATCTATAGATATGTCATAACTGTTATTAAACTGATTAACATGACTACAATCTTTGCTCTCAAGAGCTTAAGATCCTATCAGTAGAAAATACATAGAAAGTAGGTCTTTCCACATTATATTGAATGTTTTGCCATTTGACATACATAATAAATAGAGACAGTTTGTGACATTGTATTCATAAATGAGTTTTGTTGACAGCCTTCCATTTGAGTTATTGGGATTATTTTGTTGTGGTATTTATTCCCAATTCTTGATTTGGAATCTGAAAATTTCTAATACAGAGGCATTTTTAGAGAGTGTGCTAGTGAAAATATGTTCTAGAAAAAATCATTTTCTACTGCTTTTATTGTTCTTCTTACATTGGCTGAAGAATTGCCTCAGTTCATGACTTTGCTTTTGCTCACTGGCCTTGGATTATTAGGGTCCAGTAGTGGGGGTGCATTTTTTCCACAAAGACTTGAATAGAAGAAAAAACTGAAAAGCTGATGCTAAGTTTAGCTGATTATTTTTAGCTCTTGCCTCGTTACATAGCATTCACTGTATTTTTTTCTATTTGGGGAATTCAGAGGTTTATTTCATCTTTACATGATTCAGTTTCTTTACATCAATAAACTACAGAATTTTTTATTGTTATCATTTTGTTTGCTTTTTTTACTCTTCTAAGATATTTCTCTTATTTGTCTTTTCTTAATCTTACATTCTTTAAGTTCAATTTTGTGAATATGAAGTAGATAGTCAGAAGATTTGTGGGGATGGGGAAGGGAAGTAACAAAAGATTGGTCTTCCTGAGGGTATTTGGAAAAGTATTAACCCTTTCCAGACTGGGACTTTTTAACTTTATTATTCACTATTTGGAATAAAAAGCGTATTGGAAGAGAATTAAAGGTACATAATATTATATTAGTTATATTCACTTTGGTTATATTAAATATTGACTCAAATGATGCACTATGTCCAGATGTAGCAATCCTTTTACTTACATGCTTTACTAATTATTTGTTCAAGAAATATGCTTACATATGAAATATGATAAACCTCATGCATAATCAATATTACCTAATATCAGTAATTTAATGTGCCCTCACTCATGAAAATAATGCCAATTTCAATTTGATGATCATGTTCCATGTGGAAATGTGCTAGGAAAAAAATCAGTTATAGATAAAATTGAACTCTAAATTATCTATACTCACTGTTCTCATTTCATGTTAAGGAACGATGATTGCCTTATAACCATTATTGTGTTTTTATCTTATTTAAGAGTAATTGACTTGTACTTTGGATAATTCAGTGTTTTACTGGGGAATTTTGGGTTGGCATACAAGGTAGTTTTATAAGTTATGTAATATTAGTATTCTGTTGCTCTTTTTTGTTTTTTTCCCTAATATATGTAAATTTATTTTACCACTGTTCTAGAATTAGGATAAAATTCTTAATGAGTTTGTGGCAATGGCAGATAATGTTCCATCATTTCTGTTTTTAAATAAATTTATGGTGTATAGTATTCCACAATTTCTTAAAATTGCATGAACCACTGAGTCACTAGATTTTTGCTGCTTGAATCCTGGGTAAATAAAGAACTACTAAGAATACAGAATCACTTAGTATTTGAAGAATGTGCATTCAGTGTCCTATAGTCAGTAAGAATTGATGCTTCTGGAAAGCCTCAAAATGTCAATAAAAAACATGAAATTAGTACTGACCCATCATGTTGTAGTTGACTAATGTTATCTGAAAAAACAAAGATAGGTCAGGGTCATAAAGCATCTCCCTATATCTGACCAGAGCCTAGTTTCATCTTTTCATTTTATTTGTGAAAAACTACTGAAATGGAGGAGTTTCTATTATACTGTATTTTTTCTGTGTGTTACACAGGGGATGTGTTCATACCTGAAGTTATTATGAAATATGTACATAATTCATACCCAGAATAGCTGGAAAGTAATTCAATCTGTCCAACCTAAAGCAATTGCCATTTCTATTATGCTTTTCAAATAGGCTCATATTTCCAACTCTGCTCCTTTAATGTATGCTGTTGGTCATTTGATTTTTCAGATGAAATCCCCACAGTTGTGGGGATCTTCAGTGCATTTGGCCTGGTCTTCACAGTCTCTCTCTTTGCATGGATCTGCTGTCAGAGAAAATCATCCAAGTCTAACAAGACTCCTCCATACAAGTTTGTACATGTGCTTAAGGGAGTTGATATTTACCCTGAAAACCTAAATAGCAAAAAGAAGTTTGGAGCAGATGACAAAAATGAAGTAAAGAATAAACCAGCTGTGCCAAAGAATTCACTACATCTAGATCTTGAGAAGAGAGATCTCAATGGCAATTTTCCCAAAACCAACCTCAAAGCTGGCAGCCCTTCTGATCTGGAGAATGTGACCCCAAAGCTCTTTTTAGAAGGAGAAAAAGAACCAGTTTCCCCTGATAGCCTAAAGTCCAGCACTTCCCTTACTTCAGAAGAGAAACAAGAGAAGCTGGGAACCCTCTTCTTCTCCTTAGAGTACAACTTCGAGAAAAAAGCATTTGTGGTTAATATCAAGGAAGCCTGTGGCTTGCCAGCCATGGATGAGCAGTCGATGACCTCCGACCCATACATCAAAATGACAATCCTCCCGGAGAAGAAGCACAAAGTGAAAACCAGAGTGCTAAGAAAGACCTTGGATCCAGCTTTTGATGAGACCTTTACATTTTATGGGATCCCCTACACCCAAATCCAAGAATTGGCCTTGCATTTCACAATCTTGAGTTTTGACAGGTTTTCAAGAGATGATATCATTGGGGAAGTCCTTATTCCTCTCTCAGGAATTGAATTATCTGATGGAAAAATGTTAATGAACAGAGAGATCATCAAGAGAAATGTTAGGGTAATTCATTTTGAGTGCTTAAAGTATTTATAAACAATTTTTTATGTAGCTTTTTGTATCTAGGGGATTTTCATTAAAAGGATAAGCTTGTATATATCATCCTCACCATGTTTAATTATTATTAATTATAATCAAATGGAGAGCAAGGGAATAGAGGCAATGAAAGAAAATTTAACCCACAACTGAAATACTCAAAATATTTCAATGATATAAAATAGGCATTCTTTATGGATAGATATTTAAATTTTACAATGTTAATTTCTATCATAAGTATTTTGACAAAGACTGCTACTTCAAAATACAGGCAAATGTTTATTATTCATAAGCAAGTTAACAAAGAGGTTTCAAGGCCCGCATAATTGAATCTGAAATTTAAAATTAAATCAATTCTTCCTGAGGATTTGGAAATTGTATTGACTTTCCATGGAATTGCTTTTCAAGTAGGAGGCATCATATCATATTCAATTATAAATGTCCATTTCTAAGTTGTATAACAGGAAGTGAGTTACTCTGTTTTCACAGTTATACCACTCTGGTAGTTCTGAGCTTATTAGAAACTGATAACATATCAATTAAATAAATTTAACCTTATTACCACTTTAACTCAATTGATTCTAACAGTGATACTTCAGAATAACTTATGTCTATAATGGTATAATTTATAGCATACAATAAACATACTAATTTATGTTTTTAAAAAATCATAGTGTTTTAGCAATGAAAATAACTTTAGAGCTCATTTTGACCATTTCCTTTCCTTCTTTTGAAATTAATGAAAGTCAAGGTCCAGAGACATTACATAGCTTGTTTGAGACACCCGGCTTATTTAGTGGCACAGTAGGAATAAAGATCTGTATCCTACTCTTATTCTCCTTGGAGTACTTATTCATACAGCTACCCCATGCCAGCTTTTTTATAAGTACATTGCAGTTTTAGTTCTGCCACTGTCATCATTCTTAGTTATAACCAAGCCCAAGTTAAGATTTTGATACTCTCAGTTAAAACTTCTATTTTGAATTCTTGGTCATCTTACCTAGTGTCTTTAAAGTACACATCAAATTTAAGTAGCATGCAAAGAAGGACCCTGTGACACTGTTTAAAAACAATGTATTAAAAACTGAGAATCAATTCTCCCAAATACTTCCATTCATTCCTTGGCTTAAACAGAGACTTGCAGGTGTGAGGGAGGCAGAAAATTTTAACTCTTTCATCCCTCTGGGCCAGGATAGTGGTAGAGGCGAGATTAAATCTCATTTGATCTGAATTCAAATTCCAATAATGTCAGTGCTAAAGAATTTGAAATCAAATCAGACTTAACCTGAGTCATTTGACCCTACACAGATTCATTCAAAGAATTAAGTAATTTTTATTACTATTAATAACTTCAAAAGGTAGATATATCATTAAAAAGCAAAAGCCAAAAACACTCCCACATAGGGTATAATTTAAATAACCTAAACCTTTCTTAGTAATGGGTGTGGCCAACTCAAAGCAAACGTTAACATTATGTAGTACCTCTAAAGACCACAAGATGGCAGACAGTTGTTTGTAGGTAGTGATGGTACTGCACAAAAGCTTTTAGTTACTCTTCCATTCCTTAGCATGTTAAAATAAAAATAAGTAGAAACATTACATTTAAATAACAATGCTATAATATTGCTGTAAAAACTTGGATGAAAGTACAAACTCCCAAACTAAAAACATACTAAAAATACTTATACCACATTTCTCTTTCTTTAGAAGTCTTCAGGACGGGGCGAGTTACTGATCTCTCTCTGCTATCAGTCCACCACAAATACTCTCACGGTGGTTGTCTTAAAAGCTCGACACCTGCCTAAATCTGATGTATCTGGACTTTCAGGTAAGAATGCTCTTGAAATGCTCAGGCTCAGTGTGTAGTGGTTAGGATATTGAGCAAATGAGTTGATAACTAACATTGGCCTATGCTTTTGTCTTACCTTTTATTCACGGTCACAAGTGATGTGACTGTTTCTGTGCCGCCATTTGTTGGAGTAATAATGTGAGCCAATTCTGTCAACAACGAGAAGAAATCTACATAGTTCTAAGCTCTGAGCCAAAGCTAGTGCATGGTAGATGTCTGATTGATTGGGGTTGAGGCAGAAAGCAGTGACAAATGCAGAGATGAGAATTCATTGCCAAAATTACAGAAATAGAAATAAAATGAAGGCTGAGAAGAGTTTTTAATCAAACAAAATTTAAAATTTATCTTATTTTAAATATGCTCACCTACCCTTATTCTTGCATTAGTTTTTGTTACTGTTTCTCTAATTCTTTTGTATCTGCTTTAAGAATTAGCTTCTAGTTTTGTGACTAATTTTATAAAAATGAAACAAAACAAAACAAAACACCAAATTATTGTTGTATAACATGGTGAGAGAACATGATCTATGGGTTAAAATGATCTTAGTTCAAATCCTAACCTTTCCATTTTTTAGCAGAGTATTAATGGGTATGTTTCTTAAACTGTACAAACTGAACATAATGATGCTTACCTTAAGGGGCATTGTGAAGACTAGAAATATACACTTCTAGTGTATATTTTGAAATTTACACTAAATATCATCTAGTGCTGTCATCATCATAATTATTATTATTCCATGATAGAAGTTGAAAACGTGGTTTAAGATTATGATTAAGGTTTAGATTAGAAAGCTGAAATTAACTCATATGTTCAACCAGAGAAAGGCAAAAATAATTGTGATAAGGTAGCATGATCATAAAATCTACACGCTGGGGGTGACACAAAGAAAGTCAACACTGGGAAACAAAAGTAAATCCAGCAGGTGATTAAAGAACTACAGAAAAGTTAAACCCAAAAAAAAAAAGTTGTCATTATGGAGTCTAGATCGCTGTTCAACAGAAAAAGCAGTCCAAAGTCAGAGAGATAAAGAGACTTACTCAAAGTCATACAACTCAGTAAGTTTAGATGTTGTCTAATACTTTTTTGCTTCTATCCCTTTCCCTGGACTGAGTTATTAGGAATCAGAAAGCTTCCACAGAACATTCTATTTTTTCCGCTTTTATGTTACCTCCTTTTCCTGCCATTAGAATTCCTTCCTTATTCTCTAATTTAGAGCTGCTTTCACTTATGTGGCATACTCTTCCGTATTTTCAATTTTGTTGACAAGAGAGAAGCCAGGCTTTGTCCATGTTATCCCTTTGTTCTGACTCATTTTCATTGTAACCATGTCTTATTGACATAGCATGATCTCTAAGGGCAGCATTATCTTAAGATCAGCTCTCCAGCCTGATTCTGTCGTTGTAATGCTTGTTATGTGCCATTTCAGATCCCTATGTCAAAGTGAACCTGTACCATGCCAAAAAGAGAATCTCCAAGAAGAAGACTCATGTGAAGAAATGCACCCCCAATGCAGTGTTCAATGAGCTGTTTGTCTTTGATATTCCTTGTGAGGGTCTCGAAGAAATAAGTGTTGAATTTCTGGTTTTGGATTCTGAAAGGGGGTCCCGAAATGAGGTGATTGGGCGGTTGGTCCTGGGTGCAGCAGCAGAAGGAACCAGTGGAGAGCACTGGAAAGAGATTTGTGACTTCCCCAGGAGACAAATTGCCAAGTGGCATATGCTCTGTGATGGTTAACATCCTAGCCATGAGTTGGAACTTAAGGATTTTTACTAGGCAAGGAGCAATTTTTTTTCTTTCTGTACTGGATTGCAAGCTTGTGACAGCAAGCTATCTTTTTTGGTTATTGTTAAGAAATGGATTCAATTAGTAGACCAGAAAGTAACTGTAAATGTGTATCATGATAATTTCCCCCTTTATTAGAGGAGTTGGATAAATTTTCATAAGATATTCAATTTCCCCTGCAGGTTACCAGATATAAATAGGAATAGTCAAGCATTTTATGAGTACTGCACCAGAATCCCAAATTATAAATGTGACAATTTCATTGGAACTTGTCAGAGTAAATCTATGTGATTGTTATGATTTAAAAATGAAAAGCATGCCTTCTCTTATGAAAATTCATCCATTTTTCTTCAGGTTGGGGAAATCAATTTTTCTTTAAATCCAAAGATATTAAAGAAATGTTTTCTAGTTTGTTTTTATTAATTATGTCATGTGTAAATGGTTGTCCTGCATATAAAGTAATCTGGTCATTTCTCTTTGGTTTGTAATTATTTGATATAATTTTATCATAAGAGGAATAACTTAGGTACATTTTAAAAGGACAGTGAACAAGCTGAAAAATTATTTTATCAAAGGGCTGAGTTGAAAACACTGTGGCTACAATTTTAATTTTCTCCACCCTAAAGTTATTTAGTCAAAGTGTGTAAATAAATCCACATAAAACATGGTTTTCCTCGAATAGTTCACTGCCTGTCACAAGCCTCGAATGTCCTAAGAAACCCCATTCTTCGGAATTGTCAACTTAGCTAAGCTAATTGAACTCAGCTAGAAATTCTAGTTGAATTGCAGTTTTCTTGTAGGAATACATACAGTGTGCAAATTTACTTTCAGATGCCGTTTTACCCAGAGTGGCATGGCCACCAAGTCTATTTACTTACTCCCCAGAAAAGTCTAACTATCTCATGAAAGAAAATTAAAGCCAAAGAGCTGTAACTTTTAACTACCAATAGAAAGTCTTATGAAGCAAGAGTAATAAGACTAAAAAATAGTTAGAGCAAGTCTAATATAATTTATATATGTTCACACTAAATATACTTAGGCTGTCAAATTAGCACAACACAGAATGTGTTTCACTATCTTTTCTAGGCTAATTTGTCTTGAGCTATTGTCTGTAGAACAATTTAGACTTGTGTCTTGTACCATTTTTCAGTACCAGGGTTCTGAAATTCATTCAAAACTGATTAGAGTAAACCAGCACCCTGTGAGTATTTGGAAAGAATTGAATTGAGGTATTTCACTATTAGTACACCTGTGTATGGAGAAGTATGAGGGTATGTCCTATTTGAGTTTGGAATATAGTGGACCTTGGGTGTGGGTGAATTATTAAATATGCAAGTTAGAAATAAAGTCTACTGAAAAATTTACATTTTGAGTCAGGTTTTGTGTTAGTACTTTAGCAGTTTTTGAGAATGTGTTTGATATCACAGTGTTTGTAAATTCTATGAAAATGCATTTTCCAAACAACTTAAACATGCTTTTTATGACTATGCCTAATGTAAAGAAGATGTATTACATTCTGTATGTACAAAGATCGAAAATGCAACCTTTTTGTGTGCTTTAAGATTATTTTGAGATTAAAAAAGAATATTCCCCAATCATTGTCTTCATTCCACTGCAAAGTCACCTCAGAGCATCTTGGTCCACTCAGCATTTTTGTGAAAGCAACCTGAAGTGAACTGTAGTCAGTGTGTAGTTGGGGAAGTCAAATGACCTTCTTATGTATGTACTTTTCGTATCACGGGCCATGGGACATAATATATTCTGGAGCTCTGAAAAGTTGTGAGGAGCCAGTTTTAAGTATTCTTTGCAGCAGCCAGAAGTTAATGGCAGTGCCAGCTAAAGTGTAGTGGTTGGAAGAGGTAATCATTTTTTTTTTAAGTGGAACAAAACCAACAAAAAATACTTTTAAAATTACAATGAATAATTTGTAAATAGTTTTTAGCTTTTAAAATTTAAAGTGTTTTTGAGTGTGAAAAGTTGAGTAAAACTATTTGCAACTGGTTTTAAGAAAAGAAAGAAAATAAAACAAGAAAGGAATTGAAACAGCCAGGGAGATACCTGATCTCATCATTTCTGAAAATTGTACTGTTTTATAATGTATTACAATATTAATGTGAATATCTTAAATTCTGTTACTAATCCTGCACTGTATTAAACATGTAAATTAATTGTTTGTCTGATTAGCCAACCTAGCCCCCCTAATGGGGAGGTGTACATGTTTGAAGAACTGTGTAACTCAGTAACTGACTTGTTCTGATGTTGTAACTCAATAGAAGTGATTTGGAAGGAAGCATGGTGTACGAGATGGTGTCTGTTCC
Source organism: Daubentonia madagascariensis (assembly GCA_023783475.1). Lineage (NCBI taxonomy): Eukaryota > Metazoa > Chordata > Mammalia > Primates > Daubentoniidae > Daubentonia > Daubentonia madagascariensis. Next base: position 5,074,031 of record JAKFHU010000901.1, on the reverse strand, counting down.
TTTGTGCCAGCTCTGTGTGATGTTTGTAAGACCATGTTTGTAATACATGAATAAATTGCTGCTTTTGCCCAACCCATTTCAACTCAGACTTTCTGCCAATGCACTCTGTAATAAGGCTTCTGCTGTGGCTATCTCAGTTTTCAAGTTTTCCTAATAGACCTCCTGGCATACATTATGGAACATTAGTGGTTGAGCACCAAGATCTTCCATACAATTTATTTTATTTTGTTTAATCTTCATAACAATCATTTAAGGCAGGCATCATTATCCCTATTATACAGAAGCAAAACCTGAGACTCTAGAAGCTTAGGCAACTGACACAAGTCTGCATGGGTAGTAAGCAAAAGGACTTCATGGTATTCCCTGCTCTTCGTTCTATGCCACACCGCTCTCCTCAAGGGGGTCTTACCAATTGGCTCTGCTAGATTCTTAAAGAGACTCAATCCCACAGTCTTTCAGTTCTTTCTAAATTGTATTCACGTTTCCATATTTTATGTACTTTTTATCCGCTATTTTCAATCACCATTCTTCATTTACTCTTCCATTTTTTTCTCTTATCATCTTATTTCTCACTTGAATCTCTTTCATTACCTATTTTATAGCCCTGCTTTTTCTTTTATTTTTCATTTTTTCTCATATCCTTGTAATAGATAGATTTAGTTAATAAAATGATGTGGAAATGGAATTTTTATTTCCTCTTAAAGGAGGGGGAAAAAACAGGACATCTGCAATGTTCTCATTAGACACCAGCTAAGATGAATGATAGCAGTGGGATCTGCCACCTGGAGGATCAGACATTTTTTACAGCTTGAATCTGTACAGAAGTATTCTACTGATCATTGGAAAAATGGTCTTATGAATGGAATGCAACTAGAATTTGTTGCCCTTATATTTTTGTTTCAAATCGTATTTTATTGAGTATGTAGGAGTTAGTCATAACATTTAAGCATTCAAATACATTTTAAGAATGCCTACTGGCCAAAAGCAACCAGAAACATTGAGATTTTCCAAGGGAATTTATCATTAAGAAAATGCTAACTGAAACCACAATAAGATTCACTGCACATCTATAAGAGTAACAGAAACTAAAAAGTTTGAATGTGCCAAGTTCTGGCAAAAATGTGGAGGAATTGGACCTCTCCTTCACTGCTGGTAGAAATGTAAAATGCCCAACTGCTTTGGAAAACTGGTAGTCACTTTAAAAAAAAAAATTAAACGCATACCTCCCACATGATCCAGTCATTGGACTCCTAGGTATTTACCTAAGAGTGATGAAAGCATATGTTTACACAAATCTCACTCATGGATTTTGATACAGCTTTATTTGCAATAGTCAAAAACTGGAATCAACCCAGATGTTCATCAACAGGTCAATAGACAAGTAAATTGTAGTACAGCCACACAGTGGAATACTACTCAGCAATAAAAGTGAATGGTCCTTTGATGTATGCAGCAACACATATGAATCTCACAATAATTGTGCTGAGTGAAGAAAGCTAGACATTCGTCACCCTACAAAATGTAGAGTGTATAGTACGATAAGAAGCAGATCAATGTTTATTTGGAGATGGAAGAGGTGGTATAGAGAGACGTGAACAAGAGAGATTAAAAAAGGTCAGGAGAAAACTTTTGATGTGATGGATATGCTCATTTTCTTGATTGTGGTGATAGTTTCATGAGTGTATACATGTACCAAAATGTATCAAATCATGTGCTTTAAATGTGTGCAGTTTATAATAGGTAAATTATACCTCAATAAAACTATTAAGAAAAAAAGCATACAATAGAAGTCAATTATAACAAAAAAAGGAATAACAATATTAACATTGTTACCAGTAATATGATTCCTGAAAATCAATAACACTATACTTTGGGGGCAGTTCTTTTATTCTTGAGGTACATCTTCCTACTAATGTATAATTACTTTACTACTTTTAAAAAGTAATTTGAGATCGTTCCTATGTAATTATGCCATCAACTCATAGTTCATTTAAGTACATTTTTTGTTTACTTTTGTTTCTATTTTTAAGAAATTGCCTTTTAAATTAAATATTATTTTATAGTTATGTGAAATGTTTACATTGTTCTAAAGTTAAATTTGCAAAGAGAATATATTAACAGAAGCCTTTCGTCTATTTATATACTCAATCTGTTCCCTTCATTCCCATATAATGACTTTTAAAAGTTTTGGTGTACTTCTTCTTATGTTTAATGTAGTGATACACACACACACACACACACACATACACACACATTCACACATATTCACACATATTCACATTACCTCTTTATTTGAGGAATAAAAGCATGCAATACACATTTTTTCCAACTTTCTATTTTCGCTTAACAATGCATCCTGAAAATCATTCCTGACTGCATATAGAGATAGTCCTCATTCTTTTTTAAAGCTGCATAGTACTCTTTTACAGCATCAATTATAAATGTACCGTGATTTAAATTTAAATGCATCAGTGGTTATTTGGGAACACGTGAGAATGTGCTTATTCTCCCATTATAAGATAAGGCCCTTGTAAGAAAGAAATATGTATTTTATTGATCTTTGCATTTTTATAGTAGATAGGTCAGGATTTTGCTTATAGTAAGCTCAATGAATATTTATTTAATTAATGACAGTTTGAGCCACCATAAATGTCAGATTTGAATCAAATTTAGGAATAGTATTTGAAAAAAATATTTACTCCACATGACTCAGGGAGAAAAGGCAGGAGAACACTAAAAGTATTGCCTTATCATTTATGACATTCATAGTCTATTTATCCAAGGAAGAATCTATAAAGACACAAGATCCTTGGATGGGCAATAGCATTGTTCTCATCCCCAAATAGTTCCTCTGACCCAGGTTGCAGATAGCACTGATGCTGGTGCTGCTGCTGTTGGTTTATTACCTCTAGTACTAATACCACCACCTTATACTTGAGCTTAGGTGTTTAAAGCTTATACTCTTGCTTAATGGGGAATCTTTCTGTGATACCCATTGCTGTATCCCCACCCCGTATCTGTAAGTAGGTAACCCAAACATTTACTAAATTCAAAGTTAAAACCTAATAATATGGATGGGATGGAACCTAGGATTGACTGAATCTTACATCCCTGTTTTGTGTACAGCATTGTACTGACCTGCTTCTAAGCTAACACAGTATTATGTGTTTTGCTTCATTCACCCCCAATCCTATGGTAATATCAGATATATAGAAAATGCTGAAAATACTGGGAAATACTTATTGAATTAATTCCCCAAGTTTTTGTTGTTATTATTTGTTTGCTTTTTTTTTTTTTTTTTTTTTTTAGCACAGACTATAATAAGTAAGTAGTAGAAACTGGAACTGAATATGTGTAGGTTTTTCACTAAAAGTTTTAGGAACTACTATTACTTCTCTGAATATTCATGTTGAAAGTTTGATGCAGAGGTGACAACTCAATGTTGAAATCTTGAATGTTGATGCCAATCCAGTGGTCATAACTATGTGGAACATTGTGTTGAGATGGATTATAAGGCCAAGTTACAGCTTAATAGAAAACTAATGGGCCTGATTATCTATGAACTGGGAAGAGTTTACTTATTTTAAAGGTAATATTTCTAGTTATTCTCTGGCAAGTAAAATTCCATAGCTCTTCACTTTCTATGTTGGTAAAATGTGAATTGATTATATAGCTTTATTAAGTCAACTTCTCTTTATCTTATTTAAAATATTTTCATTCTCCCTATATATTAATGGATAAAAGCATGAGCTCCATAGTTAGACTACCTTAGTGTGAATTTTGGCTTTGTCTCTTACTAGCTATGTGAAGACTGGCTGGTTGTTAAACATTTCTGTGTTTCGGTTTCTTCCTCTCTAAAAAACAACTGATAATAATTCCGCCATAGCAAAATGCGCAGATTGCATAGGCAGATAGTAGTTCATTGTGGAGATGGGTTTTCAGAAAATGTGTAATGGATTTCTTTGGTTCTAAAGAGGCAAAAAAAGAAAATCTAGTAAGTTGAACTGTAGGGCTTTTAAAATAGGTATTGATATCTGTTAGTAGTTCAACTGCTTCTGGAAGCTTACAACTATATTTTACGTTATAGTGTACACTCATTTTAACAATTAATCCTCACAAAAAGTCCATGAAGAAGGTAGGAAAGATATTGTTTTTTATCATTTGGGAGTTTGGTGATTTATCAGAAGTTGACATTCACATTTTATCAGTGAAGGCAAGTGGGGGATGGAAAAGGGCAGAGCTGGAGGGAGCAAGCATTTCAGACACAGTTTAGGGTTAAGGTAGGACAGAACCAGAACACAAAGAAAAGAGAGAAAAGCCATGTTGAAACCAAGTTAAAAACTGCAAACTATTCATGATGACATGGCATGAATGATGCGGAGATCACATAGGGTACTGGGGGCAGGTAGATAATAACACTTGTATGAGAAATGCTTTATTTGGGTGTAACTGGAAACTGATTTTTTGTGTGTGGTTAACCTACATTATTGCTTTGTTGATGCAGCTCTGCCTTTATCTATTCACATTAATATTTACATGCAGAATCCTGGGTGCTTTGTGTGCAACTAAATATCAAACATGTTATTAGCTGCAAAAGCAAAATTTTCAACGTAAGTTTCCAAAAACTGCAAAAGGAATTACACTAAGACAATTATTGCTGGGGAACTTGTAAAGGTGTACATTACTAAATATCATTATTATAGCATAATAATTTTATTCAAACAGGTATAATGAAAGCACACAAAAAACAATAAGAAGAATTACAGGGAGACAACATAAAAACAAATATAGGCTTGTACTCTGAGGAATATAAAAATAATAAACATAAAAAGATAGATGGTCTTGAAATTTGTTAGTGACGCCAAAACAAATATCATTGACTGGGTGTCTTAAACAACAGAAATTTATTTTTTCACAATTCTGGAGACTAGAAGTCTGAGATTAAAATGTCATCAGAGTTCATTCCTTCTATGGCCTCTCTCCTTGGTTTGTAGATGGCTGTCTTTTTTTTGGTGTTATCATATGGCCTTCTTTGTGTGTGTCTGTGTTTTACTCTCCTCTTTTTATAAGGACTCTAGTTGTATTGAATTGGGCTCACAGTTATGACCTCATTTTACCATTATTGTCTCTTTAAAGACCCTATCTCTAAATACAGTCACATTCTAATGTGATTTCATTCTAATATTTTAAGGTTCCATAATTCTATATGACTCAAGATAACTTAGTTCTGTTTTGACATCATTTAGTCATTCAGTGGATGTGGTCAACTCAATCTTTCCACATTTTTCATGAAGAACAGTACTGTAAGAAAAGAGAATTTTTAAACAATGTTGAAACCAAGATCTACATTTGATTAATATGGACCTTCCCCCCCCACCCTTCTTCTTTCAATACTTGTTCATTCTCAGCTTTGGCATGGTCATCCTCACACAATCATGTCATACAAAAAGTAAGAGAATCAGTTGACTTCTCAAATGACTGACTTGGGACCTCTGCTGCTGCCATGTTCCCTCAGTAACTTCTCAGATTGATTGAGACCTATCTTCCCTGAAGGGAAAAGAGACAACTTTCCAAATAACATGGTTAGGAATGCTTAAAAAAAAGTCCCTTGTATTAAATAAATGCCCATCTGGAATAAACAGATTTTACTGTTTATTTTTTTTTGTATTCAGTATTACCTCTTACAAAGATCTACTTCAGACTATGCTGTCTTATTGCTTAGATTGCTTAAGATCCTTAAGAGGCATAGTGCATTAAGTTGTTAAGAACCAAGGTGAATGCATGTAATTCAATCTTTAGACAAGAGGACTTGGCTCTTATGTGTGAATGTAAGATGGACAAATAAAAAGAGGAAGGGTGTAAAAAATAATGATAGACTCTGAAGGTAAACTTGATGTTCTTCAACATTATCCTGGAGATTTGGCTTTTAGAATTGTTACAGATTTATATTATCCCATGGAGTGTACCAACTGGAAACTTTTAAACAAAGCAAAGTTTTGTATATTAAATTAATTTAATACTGGATTGGCTCCACAGAGCTGTTTATATACTGAAATACACTTGTTAAAATATACTAAGTGTATTTAATAGATTGGGAGCAGAAAGTCTCAAAATTAGAAGGATATTGAAAGTTGAGACCCTTGATTTCTGAGAACAATAGGTTAACAAGCCCCATTCTCAAAGTTTCTGTCTCAGTAGACTTCAGGTAAGATCATATAATGAGTTTTAAAAGCAAACATACAAATAAACAACAAACTAAAACCAAAACCAAAACAAAATATCAGCAGGCAATTCTGATTGACAGCAATTTTTTAAGCAATATTGATTTAGAATTTATAAAATACTTTTATATACTTTTAACTCATTGAGTCATCATGAGCCATGTGAACTATTTAGGAAAGTTATTTTTGAACTCATTCTACAGATGAGGACAATGAATTGACCAGATCCATTATATAGCTTGTCCAAAATGGAGGAGAGGTGATTTGAGCCCAAATCTTCTGTTTTCTAATTTTGTATTTATCCTTCAATACCATGCTGTAGTGATTTTTGAAGCATATTCTTTTGAGATGTGGATAATTTTCTTCTTATTCTTTTACAAATATAGATTTTTCAATTGGCATTTTCTTCTGTCTGTCTATTCTGAATTTCCACTTGGATGTTTAATTGGTATATCAAATTCAGTACATTCAAAACAGAACTCACAGTAAACTCACTCCATCAGCATATCCTCTCAAGTGAAAATAACTTCCTGTCTTCACTACCACTCCCCTACTCCAAGCTGTCATCACCTCTTCATTGGACCATTTCAATAGCCTTTTAATGGTCTAATTCCATTTTTGAAGCACCCTCCAAAAAATATTCTCCATATAGCAGCCAGAATTATTCTTTTAAAACATAAGCCATATCAGGTCACTCTTATGCTGAAAACCATCCACAGCCTTCCCATCTGAACATGGCCAGCAAAGCCTCCACGGTCCTCCCCAGGAGCCTCCCTGACCACTTCTGCTCCCCTTCTTCTTCATTTTGTTTCAGCCACTACTGGCCTTGCTACTACTAAGACACATCAAACACACTGCTCTCTCATAACCTTTGCAAGTACCGCTCCTCTGAATTGTATGCTCTCCCCACCAGAATTCCAGTGGGCTTTGCTCCTTCATTTCCTCTAAATATCTACTCAGTATGCTTTCATTACAGAAGTTTTCTTTGAACCCCATCTCTTGCCACATCTTCACCTTCACTCTGTTTTTCTCCATAGCTCTTATTTCCTTCTGAGAACGCAGATGTTTATTTATTTTCTGTCTCAGGCCACTGGAATGTAGACTCCATTATAGCAATGACCAAGAATTTTTATTTTCATGTTCTAGAGCAATGTCTTTTACATTCTGAGTACTTAGTTAACATTTGTTAAATTAACATATGAAAGAAGCCAGTCCCGTAGGTATTAAAAGCAAACTTTCAGAAATTGTGCTAGATATTTATGAGTTATGCCTCTCTAGTCAAGATCCCTTCATTTTTGTGGCATGGAGTGAAAGGAAATATACCTAGAATGTAGGATTTTCTAGAACTAGGAAATTATTTGAATTTTCTGCTGTCTAATAGTGAATGGGGAAAACCAGTCACCTCATTATTTCCTCATTATTCCATTCTGTTTCCAATCTTTTTCTGGAATGTTTTTCATAAATGTATTTAGTAATTTAATAATTGGACATTTTCAAGGCCTGTGTCCCTAATCAGTCACCATCAGGAAGACTAGCAAAGAAATGTGAGCAAGTAGCTGAAAAACCAAATTTGTACTCTAATTTTAGCTTGTACCTGATTTCTTAATTTAGGATTGCACAACTAGAGAGAAAAATAGCTTGAAGAAAAATGTATGCAGGACATTCTCTCTTGAATCTTAAGCATAATATACTCCCAGAAACTGTGCCTGACCTTTGGAACATGACTGCCATCTTCTTTAAACTGACAACTCATCCCTTATGATGAAAATGAAAAGGCTAAATTTGTCATTGGTACACTAAAAGCAAAGTAGGATGAAATGAAATTTCACCCAAGGAACACAAGACTGCTCCTTTTGTTGTGTTGTGATTTGAAATAACTTTTAAGAGATGAAAATGTTACCAATAACATGATATGTTCCATATAGTCTTACAAGTCAACAGTGCGGGGTTCAGATCTGTGAGCTTCAAGATGACTAAATGCAGACATCTCCCCTCTACTAAAAAGATGACCACTTCCCATTGTGGCATCCTGCAGTCTTTAAATTCCTAAAAGTGGCAACACACATACAGGGCTGTCTTATAAAATCTCAAACTTTAGTTAGACTATAAATGATAGAATTTTAAGACTTGCAGAGATCATAGAGATCTAGTAACCTAACATTCTTATTGTATAGATAATAAGACTTTGGTGAGGTGCCTGGTAAACAACAGTGTCATAGTAGAATCAGCTGGCATATAGATCAGACATTAAATACCATTTCACAGAGCAGGGTTGGCACACAGGCAATGCTCAAGTAGTCTTTTGGTAGCTCACATTTCAGACTATATAAATATCCATCATCTTTTGCATTATCACAAATAAAAAGCTTGGCTTGATGTATGGTTTATGTTGATATAGCATCAGAGGTTCAGAAATGTATGCATTATTGAGAACATGAAGTGAGATCCCTGGCCAGAGGAAGGGCAGCATAGGAGTGTTTGATGCTTTGTGTAAGTAAGAATGGAAAATAAGAGCTCTGGAAAATAATGCAGAAAGCCTGGGAAAGGAAACATTAGCTCTCACTCACTAGTTGTAAAAAATTGACTTCTCTTGACCTGTGTTTCCTCATCTCTAAAAGATTATTATTTTTCTGGCTATACTACTTAGTGATGACAACTAATATCATACTTACAGTCATAATCAGCAGTTGTTGGACTTTTCCCTCAAATGCTTCTGGTTTCAGAATTGTCGATTGATTTCTTATCATCCATTCCCAACCCCACATGATCTCCTGTTTGCAACAGCTCCCAAGGAATATCACCTATATGCACATAAGTACAGTTTTCATAAGTACTGGCTATTTTCTTGCACTCAGCTGTCAGCATCTCTCCCTGTGGTTTTGCTGTGGAAGTTTCAAGGCATCAAGTGATGCCTCCATAAAGTCACAGGAGCTTTCTCCTGCTGTTGCATCAGCACTGTGGGAAGTGATCATATGACAACCAATGGCTGACTTCCTGTCTGAAGTTGCTCCGTAGGCCTGAACCACCAGCATTGTCAGTGGTCAAACAGTGTGGCATTTTCCAGAATCCAGACATCACACTACCATTCTCTTTTCCATAGAATTGGGAAGAATTCCCTATCCTTTAATGTTGTGTCAAATTATATGGGTCCTAGAGATTCTCCTTCTCCTGCTTCCAAATGAGGATTGTTGTCTTCAGAGTCTTTTGAGTTTTCACTGTGCCCATTAGCTCTGACCATGAGTTGTATGTGCCATTGCTCAGGATTAAGCCGATACATGCTGCAGTGGAAGGTAGCCCAAATGAGCTCTCCTTTGTGGTAATAACAATCATCCCACACCCCAACTCTCTCCTCCATCCCTGATACATTGCTTTTAGATTAAGTTTATATGCCCAATTTTTCCCCATTGGACAGATTTTCTCTTAGAAGACTCTATGTTATCGTGTAAAAACACCACTGGCAACACCCTTGTAAGACTCCTACATATTTTCCAAACATTCTTGAATCTCAGGGTGAGTAGAGCCCAGCTTTGTGTTATGCAGACTTTTGCTGCCAGTAGCATTAGAAGAATCAGATGACTGGGTTTTTCTCCCACTACTAAAGCACTGACCTCGAGTTAAAAACTGGTCAGAATTATTATGGCACCATCATGAGTCATCAGAATTCCTCTCTCTGAGAAGCTAAAGTAATGCTCTGATTTTTCAAGTTGTTCAGTTATCTAGATCTAAACAGTTTGGTCTAACAAAGATCCAGAGATGTCTTTAAAGTAGCACATATAATTTGTGTAAGGGAAGGATACTTTGGAGGCAAGTGGTATACTAGAAGAGCAATGGGAATTTATTTCAAATCAGGGAAAGTATTAGACACACAATTGCTTGTAGAATTTGTAACTGATAGGATTAAGAGATCAATAAAACATGGTACCTGCCCTCAAGGGCTCCACACACAGAAAAATAGACATATGTATGTACAAGACTTAAAGTACAGGGCAAAATGTATTACATGCCATAATAGTGGTATGAAGTAAAATAGGATTATAGAGAATGGAGAGAGTAATTACAACAAAAAATTTGCTGATGTTCGTTGCAAATGTGACTTTCAGATAAAGTTAAATGTGTGAATATTAATAGAAATTTATCCAAAGACCAATATTGATAAAGCAAAAGAAACCATGTGGCTTATTATAAATTATCAAACAATTCTTTGCAATTGAGGGGATAGAGTTACAAATGTATGTGATGACTAGATCTTGGAAGCCTATGAATGAATGATCTGCTAAAGCATTTGAATATTATTCCGTACATACTAAGTAAATTGAAAGTTGTTTGTTGTTGTTTTTCTATCTCTTCGGATTTTGATCTTTAGCCAAAAACATGAAGGGGACAGATGTGGAGTTTCAAATACTAGGTGGTTTTATTTTATATATGTAAGTGTATATACATGTAAGTATGTATGTCTTCCCCCAATAGGACATAATCTCAATAGATTGCTGGAAAATGATCCTTATGTTTAAATTTGCATCTCTAATTCTAAGCATATAGAAAGAAAAGTTGAAACTGAAAATTAAATTTCATATCATATATTTTCCCAGGCTTAGTTATAAATCTGAAATGGTGCAGTGACAGTGTATCTTGATAAATGGTTGCTATTAAATCAGAATTCCCCACCTTCCATTCTCCCTTTGCTGAAGCGTTCTTTATTTTCTGTATATATGAAGTATATTGTTTCTTGGGGCTACAACATACGTTAATCATAAGAGTATGTAATTTAATATCTCCAAGAGTCTTCAAGAAAGTAATTTGTTCTGTCTTACACAGTTGTATTTTTTAAAGATCTAATGGGATAATAAATATAATTGTATAACATTTCCACATATAGAATTATAAATATCATCGTGATTACTAATACTACTAAAATATTGAATTAACCTTAAAAAAGGAGGAAATCCTTCTATTTGTGACAACATAAGTGAACCTGGAGGACCTTATGCTAATTGAAATAAGGTAGTCACAGAAGGACAAATACTGCATGATTCCAATTATATGCAGTATCTATAACAGTCAAACTCATAGATACAAAGAACACTTTGGTGATTGCCAGGGGCTGATGGGAGGAAGAAATGGATAGGTGTTGTTCAATGACTAAAATTTCATTTATGCTAGAAAAATAAGTTCTAGAGACCTGCCATACAACATAGTGTCTGTAGTTAACGATATGGTATTGTTCATTCCAAAGTTTGTTAAGAGGGTAGATCTCATGTTAGGTGTTCTTACCACACATAAAAAAAAGCAAAAACAAAATCAAAGAAACACAAGGAAACTTTGGAAGGCGCTGAATATATCTATTCCCTTGATTGTGGTGATGCTATCACAGGTGTTTTCATATGTACAAACTCATCAAATTGTATGTATTAAATATGTGCAGTTCTTTGTATATCAATTATGCCTCAATAAAACTGTTAAAAAAAGAAGAAAAAATTCATTTCAGGAACTATCCTGCCTTATCCCTCTTTCCCCAAACTCAGTGTGTTGAGGTAGCTCTTTCACTGCTTTCTATCAGAGAGAGGCACTGAATTCCTGGATGTTGGCTCCCAGTGATGGAACATGCTTCCCTCTTTCCTATGAAAATAGACCTTGTCCATGTCTTTTTATAACTGAGCTTTCTTTTATAGTGTGGTACAAATGAGCATTAATGAGTTTATTGGGTAATCTAAACTATTCAATTGCATTGGCTGGTTTTTGCTCCCTTCCTAGGGTCAGGAGGGATTGATTAAGTTAAGACTGACAGGTTTCAGAGGCCTCCAAGAGATAACTCTACTTTCTGGTGGTGAGGGGCTGCTGCAGAGGACTACTACTGAATAGGGAGGCATTCACTCTGATGTCTACAGTCCCAGCAGTATGTTTCCCAGGCACGTGCTACAAGATAACCCTTATACTAGCAGGACTGTCCCCAACTTCCAAGCTCCTTCTACTTTAGCAACGTAAAAAGATGGAAGACAGGTGAGGCCATGTGATTTATTTGGACCAATGAAATGTATACAAAAGTGAGGTTGTCATTCTATGTGAAATTTTTAAGAGCCAGAAATGCTTTTCCAGAGTCTCTTTTTCCTTTGCCCTGTTCGTGTTTGGAAATGTTTCAGATAGAATTGTTGCTTTCTTACTCTGGCTTCCATAATGTGGAGATGAGCTCCCAACTAATCCACTGTGGTTGAAGCCACTGAGACTTGGGGTTTGTTTGATATGGATATTAATCCCAAGTCTCAAAACAGCTCATCTAAGAAGTAACATGACTTTCTCAAGATCATATAACTAGTTGGAAGCCTAGTACATTAGAATATTACTGACTATCAGTTCTGTGATGTTGCCATTCTACTCCTCTCCCAGCCTTAAATTCTAACATTTCCTTAGCCACGTTGCTCATCCAGCATGTCCTTTTTTGGAACCATTACATCTTTAGTCTTTCTCAAGTTTACTATCATTGTTTCCCTTTCCAGAATCACCTTCCTTTAGCTCTACTAAATTTTCTTTCTTCAATCTTAATTTTAGCATGCTATAGATTTTTTTGGAAGAGTCTCTCATTCTTATGTAAGTGGAAGACCCAAATACCATTTTTAAACCACAAATTTAGGACAATTTATTTGTGCAAGATAGTGATGAAAGAAAAACCAAGGAATGTTGAAATCATGAGTTGAAAGTACCACTGGCAACAGAGCTCAGGCAGTCTCCTGGCAGTCACATTTATTTCCAGATAAGATAGCATGCTATTTAAATTCTACACATTTCACTGAAACATAAGAAGAGAATTATGCACAATTCTCTAAGAATACCTGAGACTCTAGAAAGGAATGAATTAGTCAAACATTTAATTGTGGGAGGGGAAGAAATTGATTTTGCAGTTCTTGAAGTGTTCGTGCACATTTTTCTGGTTGTATTTGTTGAGAAGATGCTGTTTCTGGGGGATTTTGGAGTATTTTTTCATATTACTAATAATTGGAGTAACACTTTTAGTCATCAGCAGCATCACAGCTCTCTAAAACTTTTTCTTATTCATTATTATTATATGTTAAGAGGTTTATCTTGTTTTGTTGGTAGCTCCCTTATTATACATAAACATTTTTTCTGTCATAATATCTTTTTCTTTTTCTTTAATCCAAGTTCTCATCAACTTCAGAAAATGACCTCGAATCATATCGCTAGGAATCTTACCATCAGAGAGGCAGTGTGGCATGGCTGGAAGATGTAGACTTTGCCAACAGACAGGTCATGACTTGAACCCCCATCATTCTCAATTATTGCAAGTTATTCTGAGATTTGATTTCCTCACCTGGTGCAGTGAATACCTACCTACCTTGCAGACCTTCATGACAAAATGTTTGACAAATCACATTATGCATAATAATTAGAAACGATTATGACTTCAGCTTAGGATTTGAATCTGTGTTCTGCTAAACTTCAATTTCCAGGCCTGGCTGTACAATATTGGCTCTCTTTGGAGAAAACTGGGTACTCATCAACTCTCATTGTGTTTAGCACCAAGGTCAAGAATAGGTAACACTTGGCCATCTTTTCTTGCCATGATTATGCTTTTCTATGGGCCTACACATGGGTTCAGCAGTATTTTAACAGTACTCCCTGTCTGATCTCCTTTTCCTATGTTTAACTTTCCCCCTTCACATTTTGGATACAGACTCTTTCCATAATTCATAGACTATATCTTCTTCATGACTTCATTGTAGTTTATTTCTTTTGACTCTACTTTAGCATATCTACTCACATCCTGTATCATACGGTTTTGGCCCTTCTCAGACACCAACATGGGATCTCCTGAGTCATGTTTCTTTTCTTCAGTTTGAATAGACACCTTTAAGCTTTCACCTTAATTTTCACCTCCTGAAGTCATGTTAGCTGCATAAAAATTTTTGCTTTATTAACTATCCCCAGAAATCCTTGTATACTATATCTCAGACATAAATCCATGCCTAGTCTGCCCTGTATTTACTTGCTTACTGCTACCAATTGCATAGCATTGATGCAGGTAATTAAGAAATGTGGACTAAAAGTCATGGATACTCAACTGTGGACATAAACACATTAAGTATATAAGTATAACAAATGGACCAAGTGAATTAAATTATGAAATCATTTTCTTTCACCTTATATATTTAGAGACCGATGCTGCAACTGTGTGTTCCTACTCCTCAAATGTTTATGTGATTCCACATAATTTAGATCCTGTTTCCATCTGGAAATTGATCCAAATGGGATGTAGGGTACTGCAAGCTGAGCACTTCCACCAACTTTTCCATCTGAGAACAGCCTGAGATGCCCTGGGAATATTCACAGGAAGGCTGAGCTGTAGCTCACTCAGCAGCTTTAAGACTGCAGATCATTTGAATAAGCAATTTTTCCAAGGTTGGAGATCCTGACCTGTGAGGGTTCATCAATATCCATAATGTCAAAAAAGACACTACAATTGTGGTATGCCAGCATACAGACTTTGGGTCTGGTTTCTATGGAGACCTCAGTGAAATTTCTCTGGCTTTGTGTTAAATTTTCATTCATTGATTGCTTCTCTTTCAGTAAAATCCAACCATCAAACTTGTGTGATTTAAACCCTTTAGGTATATTTTCACATAAAAAGGGATTATGTTTAATGTGACATCAAATATTTGTAGATAAATTTTAAACTAATAAAATTGAATTCCTGGAGGTTTTGAGAAGCAACTCGGTGTCTACTGCATTCACCATTTCTCCCCTTTCCCATACAGTCATGGGGTACTCCATGTGGAAAGTGGAGCTCCAGCATTCATGAGCATACCAGTGTCTATGTCTGTCTGTGTGGAGTGGGGTGGGGAGAGATTAATAAATATTCATTAAATACATGGGCCTGATTTACTGGGTTATAGGAGAAGTGGACAGATTGAAAGATTATATGCACATGTTTTTCCTCATCACCACCGCCTGATAGGCATGTTTTACAGCTGTCTGTTAGAAGGAACCCAAGTCTTAAAATGAGAAGACATTGATTTGGAAGCTTAGATTTGGAATTTCCTAATTGTAGGAGTTTCAACAGAGCACTTAATCCCTCTGAGTTTCTGTTTTCTCATCTTTAAAATAAGATAATATTATCCTACCTTTCTATTCTGTTGGAAAACCCATGGGATAATATGCTAAAGTAAGTTTTCAAGTCATTGTTGAGATTATGGAAAATACTTCTATAAAATGAGCAATTGTCTTTGAAATTTTCTTTTGCACATAAATGGATCCTATAGGCCATGACATTTGCTCATGCATGATATATTCAATTTGATTTAGTTTAATTCACATCCATTTGTTGAGTACAATCTAAATGTTTAATCCTGGACTAATGATAATATATAGTTTCTGCTTAAGCCAGAGGGGAATCTAAAATATACAAAATTAACTAGAGTATAGTATATATAAAAGACTAGAAGAATGCAAAAAATAAATTCAGATAGTGAGTCATCATTTCCAGCTGGGATGTTCCAAAAAGCAGATGAAAACCAAGTCGAACTTTGAATCCCTGGAGAAATTTTGAAGACTGCAAAGGTAGAATTTTCAAGTTGGATACAGACAAAGAGATGTTCAACTTCAAGTCTCCAATTTTATAGGAAAAACAAAAAAGAACCAGAAAATAGGGACAGATCAGGGAAACCACTTTAGCCTGGTTTCTCTGCTACTTACTGGAAGTGTTAGTAATACTCAAAATCAAATCTTCAGATACTAGAAATAACTAAGTCTGTGGATGTGTGTTTAATGACTCAGCTTCTTACTTTTTGGATATATAAGCATAGGGCATTTCTTATTAGGGACAGAGAAGAGAAAAAAGTTATTACTTTACAAATTTTGGAGGGAGATCATATGAAAGGTGAAATTAATCAGTTGCTACAATTACACCCATTATATGGAAAGACCTAAACAAAAATTTCTCTGTGAGTTTATGATCACTCTTGTTATGTCCATAACTTGGAGAGTTAAATTGATGTTAAAGGGAATTTTAAATCTTATGACATAAAATAAAAGAAAAAAACGGAAAACTTCGTACTGAAGCCAATTAAGTCTAAATTATCCTGATAATTCATATAAAAAATACACTATAAAAAGTTAGCATTGATAGAATATTGAGGCTTAGAGAGATTAGGTGACTCATACATAGTTGTTATTTATATATCTCCAAAAAACAAAAATAAAAATGCCAAATATGTTTAAATCCATGAGGTGATAGTTTCTTTCCACCCAATTTTCTGCTCATTTGATATGACATCATCACTTCAAGGTTTAATAAATTTTAAAGTATTCTAAGCCTATAAATAGACCTAAAAGGAAAATATATTGGACATACACAAAGACAGTAAAAATGTAATTTTATCATGATTTTCTGTATATAAGCAAGGAAACACATAGTTTCTACATCATAAAATTTGAAAAGATGACTTTGAATTCATTTGGTTATTACAACAACAGTGATTGGGTGGATACACATTGAGCTGTTACACTAATAGGACTTCAAAAGTAAAGGCAACAGCATGTTTTCCAAATTCTTTCAATTCAGTTTGAATTCTGAATTAATTTAGAATTTACTAGTTTTTTTGAGAAATTTCTGAGAATATAGAGGAGATTGAATGCCTGAATTTAGTGATAATATTCAAGCTCCAGAAATATCCATGTTATAAATTTGACCATATCAACATGGACTATTTGGGTCAGTTATTTACTATAAGTGAATATATTTTCCTGAAAAATTGACAATGGCAGTCAGATATAGAAAAGTAGATGTAGTTGAGTTGGAGTTTAAGAAAACATTTGATACAGTATCATATAAAAAAGTAATACAGGCTGAACACAGTGGCTCATTCCCTTTGTCCCAGCTACCCAGGAGGCTGAGGCAGGAGGATCACTTGAGCCCAGGGGTTTGAGGTTGCAGGGAGCTATGATGATGCCACTGTATTCTAGCCCAGGCAACAGAGCGAGACCCTGTCTCAAAATAATTAATAAATAAATAAATAAATAAATGTAATATGCAAGTTTCACAGGTACATGACCTTGATGAAATAGTGAATTGGGTTAAAAAATTGTCTGGGTTACAGAGGCCAGACTATAACGGTAAACCTAATGGAAATACAAAAGTGCCATCACTAAGGTCATTTACAATTAAGTACTAGAAAATATTTTTTGATAACAATCCTGGAAGAGATAAAGTAGATATTCTAGTAGGTTTTTTGTTTCCCTACTTTGAACGCCAAGTATCTATGAATCAAGTAAGAAGTTGACAAAATGAATATTAAAGAGAGCAAGTTCTAAGTAGCCACCTGTTTATATGAGACAATGTGAGAGTAAGAGAAAAATATTACTCAATCCTATCACATAAGGCAGGTAACGACACCATAGAACTTGCTTTAAACTTAAAAAGACCAGGGCAATTAAGTAAATCCGAGTTCAATTTAAAAAAGAAAGAAAAAAGAAATTTCTTCCTTCAAGCTTGTCTCTATTAAAAATATATAAACTTATTGAGCCCTCGACAATTTATACTCTATATCAAGAATTTTTTATTGGTCTTCGCATTCTCACTTTCTAGCACAGGATCAGACATATAGTAGGCATTAACAATTCTTGTGTTAATGAATTGAGTATAATAAATTAATGTACAACATTGTAAAAACTAGGGGTATATAACACAATAGAAGATGTGACAGGGCTAGGAAAATGCACATACATATGACAATAATACTATTTATGCTACCATGAGAATAAAAAGTAAAAATTAGAAAGGGATTCAAAAAAGGAGAAATTAACATCTTGCCAGGAAGTTTGGAATGTCTTTATGAAGGGCTATGTTGGAGATGGACAGAATTTTAATAGTCCCAGGAAGAGACAATGTCTATGAAAAGCAGAGAGATAAGAACAGCAAAGATGTGGATAGGATGTAAATGGACAATAGATAGTGGTTGAATTTTACTGGTTTATTGTGAAGTTTAGAGATATAAGAGGAAATAAGCTGACAGAAGAAACTTCAGGGTATAGTGAATGAGAAGAACATGTAACAGTAAAGTTATCAGTGACAAAGTGATATGGGATGAGGAAAACACATTTATAAAGTATAAAGAAATTCCAAAATGACATAGACATTTATATGTTTCTCACATTCCATTATGGTGTTATGAAAATTTACAAATATAAAAAAATTGAAAAAATAATACAGTGAATGTCCTTATGCCTACCATCAACAACTAATGACAACTAATATTTTGCCAAATGTGTCCTATATTTTGATTGATTGATTGAGAAATGTATCTGAAAGTTAGACGTAGGTATTGTGATATTTAACCTCCAAATAATTCAGCATGCACCTTATAAAAATAAGGCCATGCCAAGCTATAATACTGTCATCAGATCGAAACATTTCAATGATTTCCTATTTTCATCTAATAATCAGTCCATACATCTTTGTTTCTATGAATCAAGATCTAATCAAGGTTAATTCATATTTGATTGTTAGATATTTTTAGTTTCTTTAATCTAAACTAGATT
This sequence comes from Daubentonia madagascariensis, assembly GCA_023783475.1. NCBI lineage: Eukaryota > Metazoa > Chordata > Mammalia > Primates > Daubentoniidae > Daubentonia > Daubentonia madagascariensis. The sequence continues at coordinate 5,055,264 of JAKFHU010000901.1, read as the reverse complement.
CTCTCCAACTTTTTTATTTATTTATTTTTTTATTACAAAATCGACCTTCTACAGAGACTAGGCCAGTTGTCTTCCAGAATATCCTATTAGAGTAGACTTAACTGGTTATTTCCTCCAGGTATCCTTTAACTTATTTCTTTGTTTCTCTGTATTTAGTGAAAAATAAAAACTGGGTCTAAAGTTTTGATGAGATTAGATCAAACATTTTTAGCAAGAATGTATCATAGTGATGACAAGTATTTTTTATTGCATCACATCATGATGCAGGTAACATCAGTTTGTCCTGATACAGGTATTAGTATCAAAGTTTGCTCACTTAGTTAATGTGGTGATTGTCAGAACTTTCTATAAAGGTGCATATTTTTCCTTTTTAATTAGCTATGGATGTATGCAAGAATGCTTTGATACCAAACAGACTATTAGGAAATATCCCTATGCAACAATTGATGATCTTTGCCTGAATCAATTATTTCATTGGAGACTGTAAAATGATAATTTTTAAAATTTCTATTACTACTGGTACATTTATTTGCTGGTATACTTCTATATTATAAGGGCTTGCTCTCAGTAAGTAAGAATTTAAAAGCAGAATGCGTATTTGTATTTTTTATTTTAAAAATTATCAATCTTTAGAGTAAGGACTTAATAAAATGGGCTACTCCAATGATAATAAATGAGTCTTCCTTTGACCCTCTTTTTTGAGTAACACTATGGTCTCGTGAATTTTTTATGTAGTCATATTGTTACAGTTGATTAATGTTACAATTCTTCATTATGCTCCAATTTTCACAAGTTTAGAAAGTTGGAGTCCCTTCAAGATGGCTCCAGTGGTTTTTTTGTTTGTTTGTTTTTTAGGGTTTTTTTTTAACACCCTCCTTGGTCTTTGAATTCTTCCTTGCTTTTTACCATAATATTGCCAGGCTCATTTTGTACTTTTTCTGCCCTGGACCTGAAATCAGCCATTTCTACAAGAAATTGTTACACTTTTTTTAAGAAACTGGCATCTGGATGCTGGAGATACTTGCTGCTGTTGTGATACTTCAGCTTTTAGACATTTATGATGGAAATAGACAATTCTAAAAGACATATACATTGATATTTTCAATCAAAATATAACACAAAATATAATTTCTTCTTTGGCTCCTTATATAACATGAATATATTTACTTATTTGGTTCATTCTGCAATATAGACAAAATAGTTTCACAGTTGCAATTTCATTAATATTATCAATAATAAGACTAAGGGAAATTTAAAATCACTTTTCAATTTTTTGTCATAATATATTCTTTTAAGGACTGCTGAAAAGTCACCTGAAGTGATTTTATCACCCAATATAAATATATGCACACACACATTTATTTATATAGGTTCATTTGTTTCTGTTTATTTAATGTTAAGGTTTGCTTTATTCCTGTTTTGATTTTTGAATATGTAAAATACTTAATTAAAAGTCAAAATTAAATTTAAAAGGCCTATTCAGAGAAGTCTTGATTCCATTCCTATCTCCTCCACCCTATCTATACTTTAGTAAAGAATATAATCCAACTTTATTTACCATATGAATAAAAGCACGGAAGTATGACCCACTTTTAAGAGAAAAGGCAATCAATAAAGGCCTGCCTTGATTGACCAAGATGTTGGAATTAGCAGATAAGGATTTTAAGTCAGTTATTAAAACCATGCTCCAGGATGAAAGAAAATATGCTTACAATGAAGGAAAAGAAGAAATTTTAGCAACAGAATAGGAATTATTTTACAACTGAAAAGTACAATAACTGAAAAGAAAACAAATGGATTCCGGGGATCTAATGTTCAGTGTGAGTGGTAATGGATATATTAATTAATTTGTTTGTGGTAATCATTACATAATATTCTTATATAAAATAATCACATTGTATATTTTGAATATATTGAATCTTAATTTGACAAATAAACCTTTTTAAATCAATCAGATGGATGTAGCGTAAGAATGGAGATGACAGAGGTAAGTATCACAGAATTTGAAAGTAGATCAATAGAAACTATCCTAACTGAAGAACAGAGAGAAAAAAAATAAAAGTGAACATAGCCAGCTTGCCTGAACTACAAAAAATAAAAATCTCTAAGGCTGTAGTAAAGTGATACCAAATTTATCTAATGAGAGCTAATCCAACCAAAATAACCACAGTGATCAGCCTAGATAGCCACCAGCCAGAAAGAAAGCACCCCTGCCTACGAGTGGACAAATAGACCAACACAAACTACTTGCATCTTAAGGCAGTGTGGTCTTTTACCTCTTTCCCAAGGGTGAGTGTGTGTGTGTCTGTGTGTATTAATAGGAAGGTTTAGCCTAGATAGACGACATATTCTTAGTTTGGATACGATTTTATTTTATTTTGTTGAATAATCCTATAATAACTACAAGCTATTTGAAAAGGCTGCCTCTTGTTATTTTTTATTTATTGCTCCAAAACCAGTGGAATAAATATAATGCGACTTTGTCAAGGTTTTGGGCCATTATAGTTTTGACAGTATGCCGTAGGTTTTTCTGTTTTGAGACTGTCACTACTATGGAAAATAGCTAATCACAACTGCATATATTTGAGATAAATCTAGGTTCCTTCTATTCAAAATGTCAACCCAATTTACATAAATGTCATTAGCATTGTAAATATAAGTTTACCTCAATACTTGGTCAATAATATGAGTAGAATATTGAAACTTTTAATAAGATATTTATGAAACAACAAGGTTTCTAAAACTTAATTTTGTTAATTAAAACGACAATGAGTAAAACAGTACACTGTTGTGTAATGGCATGGAGATTTCCTATATATTGTTAAGGGAAAATAGTAGTATTTTTAAGTAATATGAATAGTGTGCCAAAATTTAAAGTATAAAATAGTTTCACACAAACATCCATAGTTGTTACCTCTGATGAGAGAAATAAGAAATAGAGAAATGTTCAATGACAGCTTCAGCCTTATAAAATGTAGTTATCGATTTTAAAGTATTTTAAATTAAAATTGTTTTAAATTTAAAAAAAGAAAAAAGGAAAAGAAGGGGATAAGTTATTGCTACTATACTTATTAATCTTTATAAATTATAAAGGGGTTCTGAATATATTACTTCATTTCCTTTTGATGCCCTGAGTCGCATCCTCTCAGCCCTCCCTTCAGCACAACCGGAGTGGACAGTTCCAAATACTTTGTCAGAGCTTTGCCTCGTTAAGATTCCCACCTCAGTTTCTCTTTGCTTTTATGAGTAGGGAATGCATTCTTTTGTCCAGAGGGGGTTTTAGATAATTGTTCAGAGACAATTCATCTCACATTTTTTTAAAGGATTTTTGTTAAGGTAAGGACTCACTCTATTCTTATTACCTAATTTTCTCATTTTTATCCTCTCAAAATCATCCTGTATTTCTCCTTAAATAATTCCATTATGTAAGTAATACACTTGTAACTCAAAAATGTTGAGCAATCTGCTTAAATGCACAGAGAAAATAAGAGGGTGAACCCACGATTAAGTCCTAGTCTCACCTACTTATTTTTTAAAAGCCTGTGCTCTTTAGCAATGCCACAACTGCTTCTAAGAAGAGAAAACACAATTTTAGTTTGCAAAAACAGAACTAGACTACTTAAATTGAATCCATACAGGTTCCATTGTTCTCTCCCATAGTTAAATCACATCCAGAGCATTGATTTAATCATGAGAGATTAATTATTTCCAGAAAAAACAAGGCAGCTAGTGAAGTCATGGATAAACTGTTTTATGAAAGTCAGAAGGAGCTAGAGGTGTTTAGCTATGGAAAAGGAGGTTTAAGTATTAAACGATTTCCAGATATTTGAAAAGATGCATGTCTGGAGACAGATTTATTTTAAACTGTGCAGTAATTAAATAAATAGAAGAAGTTATTGGAATTATTTCAGTATAATAAAGGAGTTTTCTCTTTTGGAAAGATCCAAACACATTTTATATCCATGACTTTATTAACCTTGCTTTGTCCCGGAGAATATATGGCAGAATGGGATATTGAACTGACTTCTCACAAGATCCAATGGAAACACGCAGAGAAGCTTTTTCCCCAGCCAAAGGTTAGTTAGAAAGTTCTTTTCAGCAAGAGATAGGATTCATTGAGGAAGTTCTTTTCAAAACACATGCAAAGAATAGAAACATAAACCATCTATTTTCCATTTTTCCTAGATGTAAGTTAAAGTGGGCCCAGGGAGTATTACGTCCTCACATGATTTGCTTTAATGTTTATTTCTGTATTATCAGAAATGCCCATTCTTTTCTTGATCCTAAAAGAAGTCTATGCAAGTCCAAACCTCAGTGAAGTCTCCTCTTAAGCAATTCCTCTTTAAGAACAATATTCTTGTGAACATGTAAAGATGAATTCAATTATCTCAAATGCAGATAATCATAAATAATTTAAATAGCAAAATATTAATTCTGGAGTGATTTTGAGACTTCTTACTCTGCCTATTGATATCTGATTGGCTAAGCCAACTTTGAATTCTGACCCTGATCTGATTTCTTGAACATCAGCTATTTTTTCCCTCAGTGTTCACTGTCCACACTTAATCTATGATTTTCACAGTCCGTCCTTCAACCCCTTTTATTTTTCAGTAAGCTCATGTCAACCATAGGACTTCTTGCCTTGTGAGTGAGGAGAATTCAAATCTGTGTATGGAATCTGATTAATCTGTTAAACCATAATATCCTATTTCAATGTTACTCAAACATCAGTGTGCATAATATCACATGGGTGGAAAAAGAGTGTATAGATGCAGATTCCAAGAATCTATTCTCATAAAAATTGACTTAGTAGATATGGAGTGGGGCACAGAAATTTGCATTTAATAAGTATTCCACATGATGCTGAAGCAGGTGATCCATATCAGGTGCCTTATCATTACATTTGGTAATATAATAATAACTATATGCCTATGTCAAGGTTTTTTGTAAGGCTCAAATTGACATAAAGTTGGGGTTGAGGACAAATTTGTTTATTATTATTGTTGTTAGAAATGTTGTTTGTGAGTTTCTTCCCATATAACATTGCTTATCCTTTATTAGTCTAGACTTTCCTCCAGTATCTGAGTGAGGTCAAAAATTTTAGAATGCTAGAGATACAAGTGATTGTGGAGATTCTGTACGCCAAACTACTTTATTAATTAATTCATCCATCCACCCATTCATTTATTCTGATACTCTTCTGGAGGCACATGCAGCATTTAGGGAAAAGCCACAGAGAGAGTGACTAACTTCCAGCTAAAGTCAAGGCAGGATTTGCAAAAATAGAACTTTGATCTGGGTCTTAAATCTTAGGTGAAATTTTGGCAAACTATTAAATGTGGTATAGATGTAAGGAAAGGTTTTAACAAAAGACATTTTAATAAAGAAGTTTTATTCTGTCATGCTGCTGTGGGTGGAGTTGAAATTTGTCCAGAAGGCAATAAAAATCATTGGAAGCCTCTTTTATTATTTACACAAACACACACACACACAATTGTGATTATTATCCATGTGTGATGATACTATGTGAAGAACTAAGTGGAAGATGGAGGTGAAGAGACAAGTTAGGATTGTGGTAGTCTAAAAGGCTGTGTCAGTGAAGAGAAGGAATGTGATTCAGGAAACATTAAATTAAAATCAACATACATTGTCAGTAATGGCTTCTAATAGGGCTTAGAACTCAGAGCTTAGTGATGCACGCTATACTTCATGTTGAGAGCTGAGCCAGTTTCTGGGGTGATTGGAATAGCTGGGGGAGCTAGAAACTAAAGAGTGAGGAGAACGGGGTAGTGGACTCCTGAGAGATGGTACCACTTGCCAAATGTGGGTGGTTCTGAGTCCAAAGCTGATCTTTAGATTAAAGACTAAATTCTAAAGGTTAAGCCCAGAAAAATCAATTTACCAAAGCAAACTTGAAAGCAAGGAACTAAGGCCATAATATGGATGTTTCGTCATTAAATCATACGCAATATTGCTTTGTTTCTTGTGCCTATATTTTTCTATGCAAATTGGTTATAAACCATTAGATTTAAAATAATACTCTTCCACATCTCCCTGTAGGCACGGCTTAAAAAGAGTTGTTAAGGTAGAAACAAATTAAAACAAAATAAAATGAATAGGACCTCTCAAATGTTAAGGACATCAAATTATTTCTCTAATTCTTCCTTTGTTATTCCACTTTTTTTAGTGTCAGTCTGGCTTCAGTTACCTGCATTCTGGACTTAGTCTAATGGGGAACATGTTCTTGTTTGTCCAGGGAAGAGAGACTATTGATTTTAAAGGTAAGATAATTACCTACAAGTCCCTACAGGTGTAAATACCAGAGGAAAAATTTGAATTATTTGTGATTTAAAAAGGTATAATTAACTCACTGTATAATGTGAAGAAACTGAAAAGGGGTACATTGAGGGAATGTCAGTGAACTCCTCCCTAAAGGTGAGATCTACTGGGGTTCTGACACAGAAACTTCCCAGGGTATAGTGGGGGCTCTGGCATTTTAAGTGCTTTATTCATAGTGGCAGAGGCTGAAATATTTGCCAGAGAAAGATGACTCCCTGAAAAAGAAAAAAAAAAAAAAAAAAGTTAAAGCCCAATCACATTGTGATCTTTCAAATCACCAAATTTTCCTATTCCTTTTCAAAAAGGGAGGTAAATTTGAAGTGATTAAGGGTACAAATGTCATTATGATAGAGGGTCCAGTGAAAGACCGGAAAATTCAATTCAATAAAGCAGAGTGTGTGTTGCTACACACACTCTGTGTGTGGGGAAGGGACTTTGCAATTTTTTTTATTTTTCTCTATATCTCATTTTTTGGAATATTTACTGTGAGCTCTGTGCTCACCATCTCTACACACACACACACACACAGACACACACACACAAACCTCACCTCTGCTCCATACACATTTCTCTTGCTGAGATAGCACTGAGAGATATTATAAGCATAATGAGAAAAAAGTAAATGGGAAAGGTATTTGCAAACAATACATGGCATTATCGAAATCTTGCTAATAATTGAGGGAAATTAACTATTTCATAATAAAACCACAGGTTGGTAATTGCACTTTTTTTCTACCCTTACCTAAATCAAATTAGGTGAATTTGCCAGCAGTTGCCATTGCTATACTGGTATCTATGGTAACCTCCAAGAAAAAAAAGTAAAAAAAAAAAGACAGCCTCTGTGTTGTTCTGTCCTCATATTTACAGAGTTCTTGGAATGTTTATATTTTAATTTATAAGAACTACAATAGGTTACAGAGTGTTTTTGTTTAGCCGTGAATCATGTACCTTTGGGATGAAGGGTCATGTTGAAAGCAAGCACTACTGGAATTAGTGGTGCCAAGCAGAGAGATAATGCAATGTACCTTGCCCTTGGACATGGCCAGCCACAGCTGCAGAGATGCCACGATAGCTTCATTCCAACATACAGGGTAAATGAGACAAAGAGAAACAGGGTGAGGTGAGACATCTCTTTCCAAACTCTCAATGAACTCTGCCTTATGGAGCTTGAAGGAGCATGATTTCCACAATACCCTATCCTATAAAGGGTGATAGAAGGGGCTTCCACATAATCAGCCATTTCTTTCCAGTACTCAGAATAAAGGAAGATCGCGTTTCCAATATCTGTTGTATCTGTTCACTTTGGTCACAGTTTCTATTTGCACCAGAGTATCAGAGTTTGTTAAAGGAGACAGTGAGATGAAACACTGGAGATCTGATTAAGGTTATATTTTTGCCATTGGGTAAAGGATGGATAGTATTGTGTAAGGAGTCGGCCCCAGAGAGGAAAAATGATGATCTCAAGATTTACAGAACTAATCAATGGAAAAGCTCTTTCTGCTTTTCATCATATTATCCTCACTCCAACATTCTTGTAATAAGTCAAGATATAAGTATATGTCATGGAGGCTCTTATAGGACCAAATGACACCCCTTGCATATGTTGATTGTTTTCTTCACAGTTCAGTATGAACATGGTTTGATTCATGCCTGATTTGGATTTCTGTTTCAATTGCATTTTAATTCTCTAACAACTATTTGGAATTCAATTTTATCCTGAACTGCATCATTTAATTTTCCACCTGCAAATTACTTTGAAGTCCCCAGAGATAATTCTAACTAAGCAGAGGACATCATTATGGTGTTCTCATTACTTGATAGCTACAGGTACTAATGAAGAACTCCAGGCATGGCACTATTTATTTTCTACATGACACCTAATGTCATCAGTTCTCCAGTGGTCTGACTAATATTAGAGGTTCCACTCAGTGATGTAGGAGAGAGAGGAGCATATGTTCTTATTTCATATCTAGATTGAAATATCCTTGAGGGAAAGAACCATTTCTTAGTACTTATAATTCTTCAATGCCTAGTATTAATAGCTATAATTCATTGAATCTTTGCATTAGGGACTTTAAAAATATCTCTAATCCCTATGCTAGTCCTACAAAGAAGATAATACTAGACATCTATCACCCTATCCCATTTTTATTATAGATAAGGATGCTTAACAAAAGCAATTTAATAATTTATTCGAAATCTCACAGTTAATATATGGTAGAGCAGATTGAAATGTAAGTCTATAAGAGTCTAGGTCTTATACCTTTTCCATCATATCACACACACAGTGTCGCATTCCATGTTACACAATTTTAATATTTCTGTGGTGTGCAGTGTATCATAATAAGGTTAGGGCTTGTGGGTGATGCAGGAACTCTGAAAGGAAAGAGAAGGATAGTCAATTCCATAAATAATTTTACAATGATAATTCAACATTCTTCAATGCATCCTTTGAGTTTATGGTAAGTTTACAATACTTTGTATATTTTTTTACTTTATGTTAATAAAAGTTGTCTAAATTTTTGCACAAAGTGGGTGCTAAAGGACAGAAAAAAGTAAGCAATATAAAATCCATGACTTGTAGTCCTGAAAAGAGACTTTAGGGTTATTAAATACAAATATATTTTTTAAAATATATTATTTAACAATTAATAATGATAGGGGACATTTATTAATTGTTTATGTTGTGCTCACTACTGTGTTAGTCATGATAAAAGCTTTATCACATTTAATTTTCACCCTATTCCTGAGGTTAAGCATCATACCCAATGCTACTGTTTGAATGTCCCCTCTGCAACTCATGTTGAAACTTAATTCCCAATATGACCATATTGGGAGATAGGGCCTTTAAGAGATGATTGGATCATGAGGACAGAGCCCTCATGAATAGATTCATCTATTCATGTATTAATGGGTTAATGGGTTATTCTGAGAAGGAAAACAGAGGCTTTATAAGAAAAGGAAGAGAGACCTGAACTAGCATGTTAGCATGCTCAGCCCCTCTCCAGGTGATGCCCTGTGCCACTTTGGGACTCTCCAGAGAGACCCCACCAGCAAGGAGGCTATCACCTGATGTGGCCCCTCAACTTTGAACTTCTAAGCCTCCATAAACATAAGAACTAAATTCCTTTTTTATTATAAATTACCCAGTTTTAGGTATTCTGTTATAAGCATCAAAAATGGACTAAGACAGATAATTGGTACAGAGAAGTAGAGTGTTGCTGACAACAAACACCTGAAAATGTGAAAATAGTTTTAGAACTGGGTAATGGGCAGAAACTGGCAGAATTTGGAAGAGCAGGCTAGAGAAGAGTAGATTCTGGTGAAGGCATAGATGACAAGATTAGGGAAATTTGGGAAACTCTTTAGAGGCTGGTGAAGTAGTCATGACCAGAATGCTGATAGAAATATGGACAGTAAATGCCATTCTGATGAGGTTTCAGACGGAACTGAGGAAATGGGTACTGGAAATTGGAGTAAAGCAATGATTTTTATAAAATGGCAAAGAATTTGGCTAAACTGTGTTCATGCCAGAGGGCTTTGCTGAAGACTGAACTTGAGAGTGATGATCGAGCATATTGGGCAGAAGAAATTTCTAAGCAAAATATAGAAGGAGGTGCATGGTTATTTTTGGCCACTTACTGCTGGTATTCGGGATCAAAGGAATAATTTAAAGAAGAATTTATAATTAAAAGGGAAGCAGAGTGGACAGATTTGGAAAACTTTCAGGCTGGTCATGTAAAGATTGAAAAAGTATGTTTGGGAGAGGAAATCAAGTGTATAGATTTAGTAAAGAAATTAGCAGGAATAGATGGGAGCCAGGTACTGTTCCTCAAGATGATGAAAGAAAGATCCCCAAAACATTTCAGAGATCTTTGAGGCTGCCCTTCTCATCACAGGTCTGGAGGTCTAGGAGGGCAGAATTGTTTCTGGGGATAGGCCCCTGGTGCTATCTATGGGCTTGCTGTCCAGGGCTGCCTCAGGACTCTGCTCCCCACACCCTACCCCAGCCATTGTGCTGCAGCTCTGGAAGGTACAAGTCACAAACTCTGGCAGCATCCATGTGTTGCTAATTCTGCAGGCTTGCAGAAAGCAAGAATTATGGAGGCTTGACAGCTTCCATCTAGATTTCAAAGGTTGTCATCAAAAGCCTGGGGGCCCAGGCAGAGACTTTTCACAGGGGCAGGGCCACTGCAGACAATCCCCACTAAAGCAATGCAGAGAGGAAATATGGGGTTGGAAATGCCACAGAGAGTCCTCACCAGGGAAATGCCTGATGGAGCCGTGAGAGTGGAACCACCAATGAGCCCCTAGAACCCTAGAACTGCCAGCATGCAATGATAGCCTGAGAGAGCTGGGTGGACTGAGCCCAGCAAAACCATATGGGTGGGGCTGCCTGGGGCCTTGCAGGCCCAACCCTTGCACCAGTGTAGAGAGGATGCTAGACATGGAGTCAAAGGAGATTATTCCGGAGTCTTAAGCCCTAATGTGTGCCCTGTTGGGTATGACACTTGTTTGAGGCCTCTTACCCCTTTCTTGCCTGTCTCTTCCTTTTGGAATGCAAGTATGTAGCCTATGCTTGTCCTACCATTGTATCTTGGAAGTAGATAACTTGTTTCGATTTCACATACTCACAGATGAGACTTCGTACTTTGAACATTTAAGTTGGTGCTGGAACAAGTTAAGACTTTGTGGCTATGGAGATAGAATTAATGCACTTGTACCTGAGAAGGACATGAGCTTTGGAGGGCCAGGAGTAAAATACCCTGTGCCACCTTCACAGAGTCCCCATGAGCAAGAAGGCTGTCACCAGATATGGCCCCTCAACCTTGGACTTCTAAGCCTCCATAACTATAAGAAATAAATTCCTTTTTTAAAATAGATTACCCAGTTTTAGGTATTCCATTATAAGCAACAGATAATGTGCTGAGATTTCTTACTAGTCAGAGGCAGAGTAGGTGTGAGGATTTCCCCCAAATCTTGGATTCAGGCCTCTTATGTCTTGTTTATGTTCTTTCCTGAATGCTTAGTTTCCACCAAAGAAATGGGCACTTTCCTCATTATAATGGATTTTCCCCAGGCCAATTCCCATAGTTTAAATTGTTTTTAAAAAACTCACCTATAATCCCAATGTGCATTCCCACAGCCTTTAGGTCACAAGTAAAACTTTCTTCTATGAATGAAGAAGCCAAAGCATGATGTGAAATTACACTTTAAAACATTTTGGGTATCAGGGATGATGTGCTTAGCAAAGTAGGGAGCTTTGCTATTTTCTACATGGTTGGCAGTGATGAAAATCTGCTTTATGGTAGTCCACACCATAAAAGTCATGCTTCCTCAAAGATCTATTTCCCAGACTATGGTCAACGAACGGAACTTGATATCATGATTTGAAAAATTGCTCTTCACTTCTTAAAATCATTTTATGTGTCTCCATTTCATTACAATGTAATCTGACCTCCTATTCATAAAGTGAACATTAATGGCAGCAGTTTCTGTGATTTTTTTTTTTTCTCTTTCTTATGGGGAATCCACCCCTTCCTCCATCTCAGCCCATGTGATTCAGGCGGGGCTGACCCAGTCCCCAGCATCACCTGAGTCATGTTTGCTCAATCAGTGCATACCAGCTTCATGGCCAAAACAAATGTTTTATCAATATATATTACCAAAGCTTGAATATCATTATTGGAGAGAATAGAAAGAAGATCAATTTCTCATCTTAGAATGCAAAGAAGATGGAAGATGAAAGTTTCTGGTGGTCATCTTTCTCACTACATGTGGATGGCATGGTTAAGATGAAAGAAAACAGAGTAAAGCTGGCCTTCTGAGAAATCAAGAGAGAGCAAGAAGCAAAGTCCTGACAACTTGGCTTAATACATTCCTTTTTATCACTTTGCTTAGTTTGAGTTGGGTTTCTAACACTTACACTGAGAAGAGTTTCATCTAAACCACATGGATCAATCCTTGCTGGATCATTATGCTGCCTATGTTTCAACCTTGCCTGAGGTCATTCTCCTACTTCATTACTCTGCTCTTACCTCACTGACTTTTCATTTTCTGTAACATGCTAAGTCTTTTCCAACTTCACACATTTGATCCATCTGCCTGAAATTTCCTCTCTAATACTTTACATGGCTGGACCCTCTCAATATTTAGGTCTTACCTCAAATATTACCTACTCAGACAGACTCTCCTGGACCACTGTGTGTAAGTAGACTCCTTCAATATATTGTCAATGAAAGGTTTCTGCTAGTTGTTTTGGTGCAATTTCCTAATTTTAATTTTATGTATAATATCTTTTTATCTTATTTTGCCTTGCTTCCCTATATGTAAAAGCCTGTGCACTCTATGATAGTTAGAGACATGTGTGATTTTTTTCACTATTTGTCAGAATATAACACAGTCTCTGTTGCATAGAAGCCATTCGTTTTTGAAGAGATGAATATAAACCATTATCCTTCAAAATATAGGCTAAAATCATCCGAAGGAAATTAAGTTTGAAAAGAGAGAGACAAGGATGTGGACTGATACAGAAAGTGTGAAAGTTTTCATGTGAGCAACTTGGGTAGCAATTACAGAATTTTAGGAAAAAAATCTTCATACCTAGCCTATTTTTTTTAAAAGAGAATTTATTTGGAAAAAATGCTGTTCCACTTAGGATAGTCAGACAAATTAACATTAATTCCTTTTTATTACAAGTAGAATATTTATTACAAACTATTCTTTTCAATTTTCTCAGAGATAAGGAAATTCAAATACTGAAAAATTAATAAACTTTTCCAAGATCATACACCTAGTTAATAATAGAGTCATGATAAAATCTCAGTCTTTTTGCTGACAGACTAGTGATCAGTTTACCGCATCATATTTAATTTTGTTTCAGTTGTATCATAATTAATGTTTCCATTATTTATGTTAAGACTGGACGTGCATTTAGATACCATGTATGGGTTCAAGCTGATGGAATCCTTGATGAAAACCCTCTGCACTAATTAAATGGCCTCTGTGGTATCCTATTTCATTTTTCATTCTTCCATTATAAATATCTGTGAATTAGCTAGAAAACCTCAACGGCCTCCTCTGTTCACTCACAATTAAAGCCAACTAACTCTCAACTCAATGTCTTTACTCATTCCACACCTCCCTCTAACCTTCCTGCCCCTTCTCTCTGACTAACCAAATCCTACGCAGCTTCTAAGAAACATCTCTCGCGAAAATACTCTCCTGGCTTCTGCAGCCCCCCTATACTGACTGCTTTCTTCCTCAGAACCATTTCATGTGAGTATCTTTTCCAATTATTTTAGCAATGAAGTTGGCCTTACTTTTACTTTGCTTCCTATTCACAAAGATCTCCTCAAAGTGGGAGAATAATTTTTCCCTCTCTGACAGTTTGCACAATGCTGATAATATAAACCCTTAGCAACTATTTTGGTTGTTACTGTTCATTAATATCAGCTTCTCAATAAACCTAGTTGTGTCAACCAAATTTAAGTAGGTTATAGTGAAATCCAGGATAATCTCAAGACCCATGTTAGAGTATCATGTATCTTCAAAGAATATTGACAAATAAAAAATCATCACATCAATTAAATTTCACTTTTTTGTAATAACATGACCAGAGACTAAAGAAGGAGACACAGACAATCCTTCCCTGGGAAGTTCAAATCCATTAGGAGACCATTGAAGGAGCTTATAGAAAAAGCTCTGGGTAACTGACTTTTCATGGTGTTAGAGTTTTGCATTATGCCCCACAATCATGTTTCAAATTCAGTGGTCTGTCTTCTGATATGAGAGATGTAAACTAAAAATAAAATCCTAGCGCCCCCCCTCCTCTTGGTCAAAAGGACCCCTGAGAAACCTTAAAATTGAGTTCCTGGCCATGATGGGATGGGAGGTCAGACATGTTTCATTATACCTCCTCTCCTTTGGGGCTTAGACAAAATTCTGGACCAGCATTAATTTAAAAATAGAGATTATAAGACTAACAGAATGGACTCTTTGTGACAATAAGATACCAAATTATAAAAAGAACCTAAGGCCACGCTAGGCAAGGGTTAAATCATGTCTGTAGGCCATCAATCTTGCTAAACAGTTCATTTTGACCCAGTATTTTGTGGCTTGCTCTGGCAACCAGACTCTGGTATAGCATCCTTAACTTAATTTATACATTCCTTTCTGCTAACTTCAAGTTTTTAGACAAAAACTTTGTTCCTTTAACCAATTGCAAATTAAAGAATCTCTGAATCCACCTATGACATGTAAGTCTGTGCTTCAAGATATCCTGACTTTTCAGGTCAAATTAATACATAAACTCCATGTATTGATTTATGAGTTTGCCTGTAACTTCTGCCTCCCTGAAGTGTATAAAACAATATTGCAGTCTGATGGCCTCGGGACCACTTTTTAAGACTTCTTGGGTTTGTGTTTTCACCAGGCCATGGTCGCTCATATTGGCTCCAAATAAAACTCTTTAAAATGTTTTACAGAGTTTGTTTTTTCCATTGACAGAGATAATTGCCAATGTACAAGTTTGAGGGACACAGACTTAAAAAACACAGCACAACAAAACAAAACCCATCATGATTGGAGAGTAAGTGGTAGCTGTTGGCAGCCACCATAATATAATAAAACAATCATCCTTTGATCAGCAAGAATGATTTTACTCAGAGGATCTATTATTCAATAGTGATTATTTGAAATAAAAGTTTTATTGGAGCAGGAGAAAAAATTTAAGCAATAAATAGACTGTCAAGAACACTGTAGCCTGTCTGGTTAGTGCTTTATTATGAGAAAGTCATGACACAGACAAAGAATAATCTTCGAGAAATTCCCACACAGGGCTTATGAAAACAATTGCTTCTGATTGAATTCTTTTATTTTTATAGACATAATATTGGAGGATGAATTATTTATTGGACATAAGAGTCAAAAAGGCTGATGAGCAGTTTCTGGGTATCCTTATTAAAAACCAAACAACAACAAAAAATTGCACAAAACTATTTATGCTGCACCAGGAAAATTAAGCCTTATTGAGAAAGAAAAATCCATTACCTTCTGCATAAGCTGGGGATTTTATTCATTTTTGGAGTTTTATATTAGAAAAGAAAGGTCTTTGGCATTGTCACTTTTCCACATGACTGTTTTTGACCTATGTCTTTGATGGTCAGAGTTGGTAACTTAGTTGAATGAAGAAAGTATGTGCCAACAAGGGTCTAATTTTATTGAACAAGAATGACAATTTAAACCACATTTGGTGATAATTTTATTGAAACAAGCTTACTCTGCTCAAGGCTCACATGAAGAAACACTGTCTCTATTTCCCCCATCAGTCTGTGGTTCAATATATTTCTTCCCCTTTCTGATATCACGAGTCTCACAAATCTCCTCGCCATCCTGTTCTGAGGCTGTTCTCGCTCTCTTTAATTAACATAAAAATAGAATTTTATAACTTAAAAGGATCTTGCCACTGCTGCTGTTGTGTTTTCTCCTCATGAATCCATAGAAAAATAGAATTTTATATTTGAAAAATAAATCTTATATATGCAGTCAGCTGATGATAACGTCATTATCTCTCCTTAGAAATTGAGGAAAAATCAGTATAGTAGAAAACATTTTCACAGGAAATCAGAGAATCCAAAACAGACTTTGAGGATTGATAGAAAAGTCATTGCACACATCGAACAGGAATATTTGAATGAAGAAGGAAGAAGGGGGGATGTCCGAGGGTCCTAAAAGAAAGGTTTAGGGAACAAACACCTGGACAGAGAGTTCTAAGCCAGGTATTTTATATACATCCTCATTTTACAACAACCTTACATAGGAGACATAGGAGATAGAAGATGAGAAAGCCTTGGTTCCCAGAGACTAAATGACTCTTCAGAAATTACAGCGCTGCTAATCGAGGCCCCAGGCTGGATTCAAGCCCCATCTAGACTATTCCAGAGCCCATCTCGTTACCGCAACCCACTCTTTCTCTAGTATATTTCATTAGTAATTGATGGGCCCCAAAATTACTTTTGCTAGTAATTATGTATTTTAAGAAGAACAGATTGGCTAAAACATCAAATTTCTTTGACTTTAACTGTATGCATGTGTATATAGACTATCTTTAAGCTTCTATGAGATAGTGAAAATGATTAAAGTTGTCTAATTTTTGCAGTGAAACAATCAGAAAAATGTTTGTCACTGCTTGCTCTGTCTGTTGAGTAGATAGTCTTCTTACATGAAACATTCCTGCAGGTGCTCTGCTGTTTTTGAATATTGCTCCTGCTCCAGAGCTCCAGATACAGGACTCAAGGGCTGGGACAAAGCTATACCTAGTACAGCCTTCTGTGCTATACGTAGTACAACTTCAGGTGTAGGCAATTCCAAATGAATCCTCAAAAATAGAAGCCTTTTCTCCTGTGTCTTCCCACTACCAGAGAAAGGTGTCCTGGGAGAGTTCAGAGGCTGAGCATCTGCACAGCATAAAGTAAAGAGGTACTGGTATGAAGGGTAGAAAACAAGTTTCACTAAATAGCTAAATAATATTGCAAGCTATTTAAACTAGCTGAGCCCCAGGATCCCATCTGTAAGTAAAAATAATTTTCTTTGATTCACACAAAACTTGATCAATTTGGAGTAACATGAATAGCAATAAATAGTGCTTCTCTGGCTTACCTTTACAAGTCTACTTCAGGAACTTCTGCTTGCCATCCATCCACTAATCTCACCTTTATTTGAGCAGAGGTCTTCTGCAGGTGCATGATATGTGTATCCATAATTTTTATCTCCTTTTCCTCTCTCTGTGTCCTATCTATCACTTTGCCCATGAAGCCATGTAAATACAGTAGCTATTGATTTTTGCTGTTACAGGTGTCCACATCCATGAAAGGGTTTTTATTCATCTTCACCTTTGAGGCCAACACAAATATTTTCCCACAAATTGAACTATGATAATGCCAGATTTTACTAAATTCTATGAGTGTTTTTGTGTGAGAACATCTGTGGGAGCATGGCAAAACGAGGTGGTCTCTACCCTCTTTATCTACAATCTATTCATTTTATTTTATTTTTAATTTCAAAATATTAAGGGGATACAAATGTTTTTGGTACATGGATAGCTTTTATAATGCTTAAGTCAGAGCTATTAATGTGCCCATCACCCAAATAACATTCATTGTACCTGTCAGGTAGGTTTTTACCCCTCCTCTACTCCCCCTTCCCCCTCCTTGATTTCTAATGGCTTTTACTTCTCTCTGTGCCAATGAGCACACATAGAATAATTTACAAATAATCCTTGCAGAATAATGTAAGATAAATCCAAGTGACTACGTATAGTCAAATCCCTGGTGAAAGTAAGTTAAGGCCTGGCTGGTGAAAGGATTTGATCATCATATTCCAAGGAGTCAAGGAGTAACTAAAGGAAATGAAAGCTATGAACTGGGGTTAAGGGAATATAGAAGCAAATAGTTAGATACTAAACAAAATCTTGGTGACCTAGAGCAGCTCCAGAAATTGAAAGGTCTTAATGGACAGAAAATTAGAGTTGAAGGAATTTAAAAGATTAATGCAGTATGCATAAACTATGAAGATTCAAGGTGATGAAAGAGAAATCCCAATGTACGTATGTGTCATGTGACATTAAAACCTCTAAGACCACTAGCTCAGAAAAGGGTGAAGTTGGAATCTGACAACATGCTAAGGAAAAGCAAAAGAATGTATAGGCTGAAGGGAGGAGAAAACAAAAGATCAGAAAAACATGAGTCACATAAGTAATAAATGAGTTTCTGGGGGCCAAATGAACGGTGAATAATCCCAAATATTTAAATGAACACAAAGTAATCCTGCTAAGGAGGACATGCATTTACATTTGTTTTGAGAGAAAGTGGTTATAATGAAATGCTAAACTCTTGCACATCATACACTTCTGAGTAGGAAAATAGGAAGTTTCAGAAAGAAATGATCAGCCAAACCCCAGAGTCAATTGAAGAAATAACTGTTACTCACATCTCCTGAAGACATGTCAGTGAAAGTGAACACCACATTAATAAAAGATCTTGTAGAACAGTCTCCTAGAGAGTTCTGTAAATAAAAAGAAACAAAACAAACAAACCAACCTAACAGATTTGTGCAGGAGGCAACCTCCTAAACAGCTGAAAAACATTAGTACAAGTCACAGTTTCTGGGACTTCCATACTCTATGTATTTATAAGTGGCTTAAGACATCTTTGAGGTGCCAACATAATAATTATAGTGTAGTTATCAGAATAACTGAGATAATATAAATGAAATACTTTGAATATTTTATAAATTATTTAAAATGTAAATATTATTATGACATAGATGCATGGGATTTTAAAAACTAGAGACAAATTACTATACATGGCCAAATTGTTATTGTAAAATATTATAAATGAATAAATTGCTTACTAAGGAAAATGGTGGAGAGAGGTGTTTATGGCAGACAAAATGCTGTGTTGTAGCCAAATACTGTTGTTGACTTCCTGAGCACATGGGATACTTGCATTTCCCACTCCCCCTGGTACTTAGGCTGGGCCATGTAACTCATTCTAGCCAATGGATTGTGGGTGGAAGGAGGAATAGCCACAAATAGTCTCTTCTCCCAGGTGTTTTCTTTACTTCTTTCATGCACTTAGAGGCAAATGATTAAGAATTACAGAGCCAGAATCCCTGAAACACCACATGGAAGAGAGTAGCCCTGGAGAACATTATCAGCAGCATCCATGTTAGACATTCTATGTTGTTAAAAACCTTTGTTATGCTGGGCCACTCTGGTTGGGGGTTTATTTGTTATCACTGCATAGCTAACCACACTTAGACTAACATATTGTTAATTACATATATTTTCCAAGAATGTTTTAGAATTGTCTTTTATCTCAGGATCAACTTGTGGTTTTTTTCTGACTAATATTGAATAGCTCCCCAATGAAAAATGCAGTTTTATTGGTGACACAAAGTCTATAATGTCAACTCTCCCCATTGGTTTTATAATTAACTTTGTGTCTCTTTCTGTTACTCTGGGAACTAGTTGGCATATTCATGTGAAAATGTAGGAACAAGTTCAAAGTGGCATACCTTTCATATGTTTTGACTAGCACAGATTATATTGTAATTATTACCTACTTTAATAATGGACAAACATCTTCAATTAATGGAATCTAAGAATCAATTAGACATTTTTAGTAACTGCTGTTACATTTTTCTATTTGGTTTATGTTAGTTTTATAGTCACCTATCATATTTTTGTATTAATTATGGTTTAAAAGATTTTTCACAATTATCTCTCATATATATTTTTACTCATTTCTTTTGAAGAGTTAATATAGATTTTTTTAATAGGCTTTACTTTCTAGGGAAGTCTCAAGTTCACAACAAAGTTGAGCAGAAAGTACAAAGAGTCCCTATATATTGCTTACCTCCTAAATATATTCTCTCCTTCTATCAACATTCTACACCAGAGTGGTTCATTGTTACAATCACTGAACCTACATTGATGCATCATCATCACTCAAATCCAAGGTTTACATTAGGGTTCATTCTATGGGTTATGACAAAGGAATAGGGACAGTATTCACCATTATAGTAACACACAGAATAGTTTTACTGCCTTAAAAACCTTTGAGTTCCACCTATTTATTCCTCCCTCCCCTATAAACCTTGGCAACCCTTGCTCTTTTTACTGTCTCCAGAATTTCACCTTTTCCAGAAACTCATATAGTTGGAATCACACAGAATCTAACGTTTTCAGATTTGCTTCTTTCACCTAGAAATAGGCATCTAAGGTTCCCCTGTTTTATTGTTTTGTTTTGTTTTTTCATGTTAGATCTCTCATTTCTTTTAGTGTTTAATAATATTCCATTGTCTGAATGTACCACAGTTTATTTAGCCATTCAGCAACTGAAAGACATCTTATTGCTTCCAAGTTCGGGCAATTATGAATAAAATTGCTGTAAACATCTGTGTGCAGTTTTTTGTGTGGATATAAGTTTTATTATTATTATCATATAGGTAAATATCAGGGTGTGATTTCTGGACGGTATGGTAAGAGTATGTTTAGTTTTGTAAGAATCTGTCAAATTGTCTTTAAAGTTGCTGTACCATTTTGCACTCGCACCAGCAATGAATAAGAGTACCTGCTGCTCCATATTCTCACCAACATTTGATGTGAGTATTTTAGATTTTGGCCATTCTAATAGGTATATAGTGGTATCTCACTATTGTTTTAGCTTGTAATTCTCTAATGGCAGATGATGTTGAACATCTTTTCGTATGTTCATTTGCCTTTATATATCTTCTTCGATAAGGTATCTGTTCAGATTTGTTGCCCATTTTTAAAAAGTTTGTTCATTTTATTATTGTTGAGTTTATATAGTTCTTTGTATATATTAACAGTCCTTTATCAGACATGTCTTTTGCATATACTTTTTTCCAAGTCTGTGACTTATCTTCTCATTCTGTCATCAATGTCTTTCACAGAGCTGGTGTTTTTAATCTCAATGAAGTCCAACTTACCAATTAGTTCATTTATGGATCATGTCTTTGGTGTTGTATCTAAAAAGTCACTACCAAACTCAAAGCCATCTAGATTTTTTTCCTGTCTTATCTGCTAAGAGTTTTATAGTTTTGTATTTTATATTCAGATTTATGATCCATTTTGAGTTAATATTTATAAAGGGTATAAGATGTGTGTCTAGATTCTTTTTTTTATTTACATGTGGATATTCCATTCTAGTAACATTTGTTGAAAATATTACCTTGTCTCCATTGTATACTCCCTTTGCTGCTCTGTCAAAGACCAGTTGACCATATGCATATGGGTCTATTTAGGAGCTCTCTATATTGTTGCATTGATCCATCTGTGTATTCCTTTGCTTAGTCCAGGTTTTGTAATTGGTTGGCCCTCCATATGCTCAGGTCTTGCATCAGCAAATTCAACCACTGGTCAAAAATATTCAAAAAAGAATAACAATGCAACAGTAAAAATAACACAAATAAAAATAATATAGTATAACAACTATTTGCATAGC
The DNA here is from genome assembly GCA_023783475.1 of Daubentonia madagascariensis. Taxonomy (NCBI): domain Eukaryota; kingdom Metazoa; phylum Chordata; class Mammalia; order Primates; family Daubentoniidae; genus Daubentonia; species Daubentonia madagascariensis. The sequence goes on along the minus strand of JAKFHU010000901.1, from coordinate 5,033,896 downwards.
ATTTATACTGTATTAGGTATCATAAGTAATCTAAAGATGATTTAAAGTATATGAGTGGATGTGTGTAGTTTATTTGCAAATCCTATGCATTTTATATGAGACTCAGGCATCCATATCTGTGAGAAAGAGAGTGATGGTGGCCCTAGAATCAAACCCCTGTGTATACTGAAAGACAACTGTATTGTTCCGTTTCTATTACAAAGGAAAAAAGACTCCAACCCTTCCTAAAGAGAGATTAGGCTGATTTCCAAATCCTTCAAACACTTATCTTTTGAAAGCCTCAATACTTTTTCACACCTGGAAACTTCATTCTAATGGAATTTACATGCTAACACACAGGACAAGGTAATTTAACCTATTTTACCCAGTCTTCTAGAGAGTAAATATATAGTCAACTTTCATGGATAAAAATAAGCCCTTAAATCCAGAACTCACAGAGGAGGGTGATCTTGTTACCTACATTCTATAATTAATTGAAAGTTAAACAGAAAGGGGAGCTTGATTAAAATACCAATTTGCCAATTTTTTTGAAAGTTAGCATATTTTTTCACATCCAGACTGAAATACAACCGTTTTAACCTTTCCTTTCAAAACTATTTGTAATTTAATCACTGAATATTCTCACAAACTGCTACCAATTTTTCCAACATTCAACATACTTTAGGTAGTGTGCAGTTTTTGATTATTATTATTTTATAAAAATATTCACTTTAATATATAGTAGTGGAATAGTTTTAAACATATGTACAATGTTTTAGATTTTTTATTGACATCAACTGTTTAAGAAAGAATTTTATATTTTTTGCATTAAAAAACAGCAAAAAAAAGTTTCTCTAGACAGTGATTATTGATCTAGTTGCTTAATTGATTATATTTGAATAATTCAGGTAGTGTTTTCTTTATTGTAAGTTCAATACGAGGTATGAATCTAGGTGCAAAAACATCTCTTGTGATTATACTCTTGGATAAATGAGGCTGAATTACTATGATTATGAGGAGATTTTTCTGCTATTCCATTCTAAGAACACTCAAGTAACTTGGGAAGTAGCTTCTTCAACCTCTTAAATGTAATGCCTTCTAAATAATTGCCTCAAATACTGAATACTGATATTGCTAGCAGGAATGATTTATAAATTTTTAAAGTAACTTACTTGTCAAATATTATTAAATAGTTTTAGGCACAGCTTTCAAGGAGTTGCTCTCTATTATTTTGACATATTTTATGTAAGTTGATTATACATGTTTGTGAATAGTTTATTGTTACAAATATATTTTATTGTTTTATTGAAAACACTTTAGGGCCTGATAAGCCTGGAAAATAAATGTTACTTGTACAAACAAGGTAATGTATATATTCCAGCGACTTGGAAGATTATAACTGGGAAAGAACTTAGACATTAACCAATATTAAAGCTTTAATTTTCTAGATTGGAAACCTAGGGACCAGAGAAGAAGAGCTAAGGTCACAGAAAACAGGCAGAGTATGATTACAAACACTGAGAGAAGGGAAATTGAAGTGATAAATCTCCAAATTTTTCCAGTTCTCTCTTTGGGGAATGCTCATTGACTGCAGCATAGTGAGCTGAAATCTAAGTGTAACCCAGCCATAGGCTAACCAATGAGTTGAGGAGGCACAGGTATATATGAGGGAAAGTTGAAGCACCTGGGACTTGCAGTGCAGTAGAGAGGAGGGAAGTCAGCAAGGTAATCTCCAGAAGCCTGTTTGGGTCCTGTGTGAGTCCTTGGCCGAGAGCTGGGCAGCTTATGTGCAGAGCACGACTACTTAAGGGTTACTAACGAATAGCTTATGAAGTTGAGAGTAGAGCGGAAACACCAGCAGTGTAGTGATGCTGGGGGGCATTGGGCTTTCAAATAGAGTGGAGAGAGAACTAACTAGTATTTCATTAGCATTTTAGGCATCCATTTGAGACTCAGGAAAATTCTTTAAGGAGCAAGCATCATAGCCTAGAATAGGATCTATGCTAGATCCACTCTAACCAAATCTAAACCAAGCACTTACGAGATATACAATACAGACAGTCTGTAGTTTGAATGCCATCTTATTAGAGGGGTTAGAGAATCATTTTTGATTTTCCAAAGATCTGCCCTAACAAATCATTATACTAAGCCTATTATAGGATGAGATAATTACTCACCAATTATACTGCTTACTACAAAAACCAACATTCTTCAGAAGAAGGTAACTGAATCCAAAATCTCTACAACATATTATGTTAATTGTTCAGTATGCAATAAAAATTAGATATGAAATAAAAATCCAAAAATCTGACACACAGTTCAGAAAAAAACATAGCCAACAAAAACCTATCTTGAAATAAAACCGAGACTACTAGCTTTAAAGTAGCTATTATAAAATGTGTTAAAATCATTAAAGGAAAAATATGATTTGAATGAGAAAACAGGAAGCTCAACAGAGGAAATAAAATTATTAGAAAAAATTGGATGTTTTAGAACTGGAAATTGCTCTAACCAAAAACAATACCAAATGTGTATGCACAAAATAAAAGAAATGTCAAGACTTACTATAGAGTTACAGAAATTTTAAAAATGTTTTTACTCACTTAGAAATGGACATTTGAGTTAGTTGAACAAAATAACAGTCCATAAATTGATTCACATCTATATGATCAAATGTTTTTTAACCATGATACTAAGGTAATTCAAAGCAAGAAATGATACATTTTTAAAACAAAATGGGACTGACATAACTGAATACTCATAAGAAAAAAAAATAAATATTGACTCTTATCACATACCATAAACAAATACGAACTAAAAACAGATAATAGACCTAAATATAAAAACAGAAATATAAAACTACTGGAAGAAAACATAAGTAAAAAAATGATAAGTTGGAATTTATCAAAATGAAAATCTCCCAGTCTTCTAAACACACTATTGTAAGCAAAAAGCAATTCATAGAGTGGGAAAGAATAGTCAAGTATGTATATCTGACAAAACATTTTCATCCAGAATATATAAAGAATATTTAGACCTCAGTAATAAACAATTAATTTTTAAAATGGGCTAAAATATTGCAGAGACACTTTATGAACAGAGACATGAATGACATGACAAGGTGCTAGATATAATTATTCACCTGGGAATTGCAAACTAAAATACAATGAGATATCACTACACATCATCACAATGGCTAATGTAAAAAAATTAGATTAACAATAGCAAATGTTGGTGGAAATTTGGAACAACTATAGGTCTTACACATTGCTATCATAAAATTGTAAAATTAAACAACAAATTTGGAAAACAGTTTGGCAGTTCTTTATAGAGCTAAACATATGTATTTGTCATATGAATGAGCAATTTTCCCCCTAGGTATTTACCCCCAGTGAAAATATTTGTGCACCAAAAAGACTTGTTTATGAATTTTCATAGTAAACATATTCATAATTCCCAAACCTGGAAATAAACCAAATGTCCATTGATAGGTAAATGGATAAACAAATTGTGGTGCAGCCATAAAATAGAATATTATTCCACAATATAAAGGGAAAATTATAGATAAATTCTGCAACGTAGATGAAAGTCAAAAACATTAAAATGAGTAAAAATAACTTAGTCACAAATAAGTATATGATTCTATCTATATAATGTTCTAGGGCATGCTAAATTAATATACAGTCATAGAAATTGACCAGTGGTTGCCTAGAGCCAGTATTGAGTTTGGGTGGCTAATGGGATAGAGGATAGATTGAAAGCTGTATGTTGAACATTTTTGGTTAATGGAAATGTGGAAAGGTTCTTTACCTTGAATGGAAGGTTGTTACATGTTGCTATACATTTTTCAAAACTCAATCAATCATACCTTTCAAATGTGTGTTTTTAATTTTATGAAAATTATATCCAAAGTTGGCTAAAAAGAAACACTAAATTTGAATGAAGCAATCAAATAAAGAAAGCAAGCAACGGACCTATTCTTTATTATTAGTATTCTTGCTCAGGGAGTTCTGTGAAAAACTCAAATGTAAGAAGGGAATAAAAATAAATATAAAAGAGAAAAAGAAAGAATTACAGCAAATATAGGTTTGTTAAATTTAAAATTAACGTCGAGAGGATAGAACTTTGATTGAACAAAAGTTTGTCAATGGTAGGTGAGACATTCAAAATCACTTTTGCATCTCTGCTTGTACCAAGATGAATAAGAAAGAAAGATCATAAAATGCAGACAAGATTGCAGTGATGTAAATAAAAACTCCAGCACAAGATTCCGGCTGTAATCTTGATTCAGGGTGTAATCCGTACTTACCTCTTCTCCCTCCTAAGATAAATGATAAAAGTGGAGTTTTAAAAATTGGCAAAAACTCTAGTGAGATGGAGAATGGAGGTAAAAAATGGAATGCAAAGATACTGATAAGTTTTTGTTCAATGGAAAACTAAATGGTGAATGGGAAAGAGATGGTGGCTTTAAAAAATCTTTACACCAATGCATTTGCAGAGTACACCAGTGCAAAGGGAGCCAGTTCACCCCACTGAAACTTATCTCGCAGGACCTGAAGACACAAACTAATAATTAAAGAAACCAACCTGATTAATTCAGTAAATAAGTTAATTTATTAATAAGCAAATTAATTAATTTGTCAACAGAACAAAAAGAAGACTTGATAAGTCAATCCACAAGTTAATGCTTTGAATAGACAGACAAAAATGCAAAGGCAGGTAGTTTATTTTTTAATTGAGAAAACACAATTAAACAATGAATAGAATACCACTACAGAAAAACTGGAAAAGTTTTAAGAGATTCTAATTTTCAAATCTATATAAGACATTTGAAAATACTGATAGAATTATGGATTTTATAGAATTATATAAATGATCAGCAGTTATTCTAGAAGGAGTTTTAAAAAATGAATAGAACAAGTAAGTAACAACACAATTAAAAAAACTAGATGGTATTAAGGCAAGTTTTTATTTTTTCATTTTCTTTAGAGATCAAATAATTTATCTGCCTTTTATGTTGCTTAAGACACTGGAAAACCAAAAATTTACTGCACAAATCATTTCACTAACTTAAAATTTATCTAATTCCAATACTGAAGATAAACAGAGAGACAAAATTCATAAAGAAAATATTAGTAAATAAAATATATTAGAATAATATAACAAGATCACTTAGGGTTTATTATAAAAATAAAAGAAAAACTGGATATTAGAAAACATATTATAATTCATTATATTAAAATTTCAGAGAAGAAAAAACAAGTGATCAGGACAATTGATGCTATAAAAATATTTATAAATAACATCCATACCATTTACAAATCTAACAGTAAGAGAATGTCCTCCTAATATGAATAAAATATCTACTCCAAACCAATGTTAGATGCATTTGAGCAGGCAAATCACTAAAATCAGAGAATAAAGAAGAGATACTTACTATTATTTGACATGCTAGTAGAAGGTCAGGTTAAAGATGATTAGACAGGAAAAAGTAAAAAGAGAAAAAGAAGATGATAAAATAACCATTATTTTTGGTTGATATAATTGTTCACCTGGGAAACTTAATAAAACTCACTAAAAAATTACTGAAATAATAAAAAACATTTAGTAATGTGATCAAATAATACACAGACATCAAAACAATTATCTTGCCAGGATATTAATAATAATCTATTAGAAAATTTGTGCAAAAACAGATCATTTATTATTCACTATAATAAATATTTATAGTCATGTGCCCCAAAAAGATATTTCTGTCAATGATGGATCATGTATATGACAGTGGTCCCATAAGATGATAATGGAGTCGAAAAATTCCTATCACCTAGTGATGCCATAGCCATTGTAACATTGCAGTGTAACGCATTACTCATGTGTCTGTGGTGATACTGGTGTAAACAAACCTTCTGTGCTGCCAGTCATATAAAAGGATAGCACATTTATGTACAGTACACAATACTTGATAATAATGTTACTGGTTTATGTATTTCCTATATTATACGTTTTATCATTATTTCAGAGTGTACTTCTTCTATGTATTAAACAAAAAATGTTGACTGTAAAACAGCTTCAAGCAGGTCCTTCAAGAGGTATTGCAGAAGAAGGCATTGTTACCATAGGAGATGGCAGCTCCATGTGTGTTATTGCCCCAGAAGACCTTCCAGTAGGACAAGATGTGGAGGTGGAAGACAGTGATATTGGTGATCCTGACCCTATAGGCTTAGGTAATGCATTTTTTGTATTTTAGTTTTTAACAGAAAAGGTGAAAAAGTTAAAAAATTTAAAATTAAAAATTATAAAAAAGCTTATAGAATAAGTATATAAAAAAAGAACTTTTTTTGCATAGCTGTATAATGTGTTTGTGTTTTAGGCTAAGTAGTATTACAAAAGAGTCAAAAAGTTAAAAATTAAAAAGTTTATAAAGTTAAAAAGTTACAGTAATCTATGGTTAATTTATTATTAAAAAAAGAAAAATTATAAATTTAGTGTGGCATAAGTGTATAATGTTTATAAAGTCTAAAGTAGTGTACAGTAACATCCCAGGCCTTCACATTCACTCATCTTTCACTCACTGACTCACCCAGAGCAACTTTCAGTCCTGCTAGCTTCATTCGTGGTAAGTGACCTACACAGTGCACCATTTTTTATTCTTTCATACCATAAATTTACTGTACCTTTTCTATGTTTGGATACACTAATAGTTACCATTGTATTACAATTGCCTACAGTATTCAATACAATAATATACTCTACAGGTTTATAGCCGAAGGTGTGTAGCAGGTTATACCATCTAGGTTTGTGTAAGTACACTCTGTGATGTTCACACAAGGTCACCTAAAGATGTATTTTTCAGAATGTATCCCTGTTGTTAAGTGATGCATGACTGTATTAGAATAGCATACAATTACAATTATATATTATAATATATAATATTCACAATATATGTTATTTAAGTTATTCTACCCCTGTGAAGAAAATTACGCTATTTTCAGCAATATATGTATTTGAACAAATAGAGCTGTTTTTGAGATAGTAAGATTGTAAAGACAAAATTCTTTTTAAATTAATGTACTGAATTAATGCAGTGTCATTAAATATCAATGAAAATGTTTTAAAATTAATAAAATGAAACCTAAATATCATGAGGAATAATATACATGTATAACTATCCAGAATTTTAAAATAAGAATATTACCCTGTACATTAAAGTGAATTTTGATGCCACAATATTTAACACTATCTTTAGAGAATAATTTGTCAGTATCCATAAAAGTTACCTGAACATGCACTTTGACTAAGAAGTAATACCAATTCTAGAATTTTTCTGTGTTAGAGACTTCTAACACAGAACATATCCAGTTCTTTTTCCTTCCTGTCAATGGATTGGAAGCAAAAGTGATAAGTGTTATTTACGCACTGAGGCATTTTGATGCTGATAATATTCTCGAGTTTCTCTTCATTTGTTGCGGTGATCATGGAGTTTGCCTAAGGTTGACATAACAGAACCAAAAGTTCTAAGTAGCAGAACCAGTGTGCCACTACCTGGAGGACAGTTGCTTATGAGATTCCTTGGAACTACAACAGACATTGTGGATGAGAAATAAACTGCTTGTTAAACCACTGAGATTGTGAAATTGTTTGTAACCGTAACACAACATTCCTCACAAAACATTCAGTCTTCTTATGGTTGCTCTTATAACAAATAAATAATTATTAATTTAAACCTCAAATACATGTATACTAATCAAATGCTCAACTTCTCATGCACTGTGCTCCTTCCAGCCTAAGTTTTTGTTTGCGTAAATTGCTTCCCTAATGAAACTGATCACTATGGATCATTTTCCAACTCTAAGATTCAATGATTCTATGATCATTTTCTAATAATTATAAACCAGAGTTGGTAATGTTCGTCAATTTACTTAACACCTGACACATTAAGTATACCTCTTCAACAGAGCTGAAATCAGAAAATTATTACCTTTTTTGAGCCTAGAAGATGAAGATACATGATACACAAATTGTTCAGTGCCAGAATAACTCACTCAATAGAGAATGGAAAGAAAGAACATTTGACAGGTTTTTAAAAAGCAGTCTTGAGGAGCAATACTCTGTTTATATTCAGCTGTGAGGTTCCTAGTGATAATAGCTTCATTTAAAATACTACCAATTGTTTAACAAGCGAATCATCACTGAAATGCAGACAGCTTAAAGTTAAAATAACTCTTTGTAACTATTCTTGAAGTGTTATGTTTATTTTACACTGCTTTTATTGGAGCCTAATTTCAAAGAAACTCATATAAAACTCGTATAAAAATCCCGATTTACAGACTCAAAGCATTCATCTCTTGGCTTTTAAGATGCTTTTTATGAACAACAAAACCATATTATCTTAAGTTGTGATTATCTGTGGTAAATTAGTGAACCAATAATGCCTCTGTTTTCCCATATATTATCTTGTGGTCTCTCATTCCAACCATATTTTATTTCAAAAACCTCCTATGTACTAACACAGTGCTTGGCATGAAAACTTGATTGTATTAAGTCTCTGCCATTGAAGAACTCCCTGTCTATCTGTTATTCTGGTCTCTGTTTCTTTTTGTCACTCTGTCTCTTTCCTATACAGACATACACAAACTCCTGCACATGCACCTCCATGTGCACATATACACATACACTCAGACAGACTATTGAGTAGAAGACTGTATCCCTCTACAGCTTTAATTAGTGTTTTCTGAGGTTCTTTCTCACACCATTGATTTTCAGCATTACAATAGTTGTGCTCAAGTAAAGAAGCTGTTTGGATGCTGCTTAGGAAAGACATGGCTTCCTGTCACAGAGCACATTAGTTTATCATTCTGTTCCTCAATCCAACCAATGGGTTGCCTGCAGGAGGTATAAATGGTTCATATAGTTCTCAATGGAATAATAGCTGCACAATCTGTGGAAGGCATCAATGAGTTGTGGGTAAGGGTTGGCAGCTGGGGAACTTTCAACTAATTTGGTCTTCTTGTAATCATCTAGGTGTCTCTGAAATGAGCAAGAATTATTATGACGGGTTTTCAGAAGGTATAATCTCTCTCTGTCCCTCTTTCTCTCTCTCTCAGGCAATTTCTGTGCATATTATGTGGACCTTACTTACTTTTTCAAACTCCTCTATTTATATTGATTATCCCAATTATGAAAATTAATGGAAATTGTGGAAAATTTATTGAATATTATTACCTGGTATATTATTATGACTTAGTTCTCAAATGAGCATGTTTTCTCAATTTTTTCCTAGTCTGTTTTGTTGGTAGCAGTGATTTGGGAGCAGAAGATAGAAAAATGCAACTCTGAGAGCAAGAAGGAACATTTGCAAATTATGCAAAAATGGCATCCAAAAGTTTTACCCAGGATTTGAGTTAAACACCGAGTGAAATTATAGCCTGAGATGCTGACTGAATTTTAATGATATAATTTGGTTTCTAACTTATGTCTCAGACAGACAAGTCTAGAAAAATGTAAAATATCTTGGGAACTGAAAGTGACAAAGCTTGACTACACCTGTCTCCTCATGGAATTCTGAAGCATTTGTCAGTTTAACCTGCATGTGCCATCTCTTTCTGTTATTTCATAGTAGTTAAGGTTTCTAGTTTCATGCAGTCTTGTTCAAATTAGATTTTTCTTTAGGAAAGCATCATCAGTAAATTAAAGTATTCCAAAATGCATAAGTAAGTTTCACTTAAGTTGAGGTTGCCAGTGTGATAAAAATTAAAATTAGACTGAATAGAAAAACAAAATCATAACTTTTTATACACTGTTATCAGAAATCAATGATATTTTTAAATAGGTATGACAAACTTAAATTAAAACAAAGGTAAGCCTTCAGAGAGCTCCCTTTGAGAAGATATATTTATTCTATTGGTGCTGCTTTTCCTAAACCTATTTTAGAGGCATCCTTAGAAAGTGTCTTTAAAATATAAATAGTATAAAAAAATCAATCTAATTTATTTAGGCTCCTACTTTGTGTCAGGCTTAATAGAAATATATCCCAGCTTGATTGCTTAATAATTAGTTAACAAAAATTATGATGCATGTACCATGTGCCCATCTTATGTACAAAGGATAAAAAAATAGTCCATTGATAAACATTTTGAATGTTTTATTCCAAATATAAATAATGTTGCAATAAAGCTTAGATGCTATTGGAAGATAGATATATTAATTAACTGATCAAAACAAATCATATGCTTTGAGATAAATCCTATAAAGAAGAATGCATATGCATAGCAGTATGAAAGCATATAATAGGCAGACCTAATTTAGAATGATGAAAGTGATATTTTATTGGGATGTAGAAGATAAATTTGCAATGTAGGAGACATTGGAGATGAAAAACAAGTAAACAAAAAATCCACCTGGAGGTAAATCATAAAAAAAATTTCTGCCTTTGAAAGGCGTCATGTATTCAAGGAACTTAATGTGCCCTACGGTTGATTGTAAGCCACATTAAGGATAGTTGTTTTTCTCATAAGAGCAGTAATCCTCCACTGCAATGTTTTAGGATGGGGTGACACATTAAGGGTCAGGAGAAAACAAAGCCTGGCTGAGTTGGTAGGCTTGAGGCTTACCTGACAGAAGTTTTAATTCCTTACTTCCATATTTCTTTTCAATGGAAAGAAGAGACTTCACCTGCTTCTGTAGGTATTGGCCCAAAACCTTGGTAGGCTAAATCTCGGGAGGAAGCTTCAGTTTCAAACACCTGGGTGAGGTGGAGGTAGGGCAGGCTTGCCCCAAAAGATGAATCAACTGTGTACTCTGTTTCTAAAGTAGTTATGGTTTGGGATGAAAATGGCATATACACACATAATAATATTTGGTAAAAAGTAGTTCACTATGTGCTTGCTGTATTATTTGAGAATATTTTATTCAACTCTAGCAGGGAAGAAACAGTAGGATCAATGAAACTCATGAGACATGATAAGAATAGATAATAAGTAGGTTACTAACTTATGAGCCAAATGAGTCATAAATGGAATAAATAGGGCACATGTGTTTTGAATATAAATTAAAAGCCTGGAACAATCAAGAATGTCTTGTAAATAGAAGAGGATAGAAACACCATGTAAATTTTAAATACAGGGAACAGATCATGAAAGCTCCAGATTGACAACTTTTCCAAGTCTAAATAGACACCCACTAATGTAAGGTTGCCAGATTTAACTAAAACAAATAAGGACATCGAATTAAATTTAAATTTCGGGTCAATAACTCTTAATATTTTAATTTAAGTATGACCCATGCAATATTTGGGAAGTAAAAATATATGTATACATATACATGTTTATTGTTTATATGAAGTTCAAATTTAACTTGGTGCCTATATTTTATCTGGGAAATATAAATTTGTGACATCCATTGTAATCTTATTCTGGCCCCATGCATATAAAACCTAGAGCTGCTAAACACATTAGTCAGTGAGCTACAGGTGTAGCAAATGTTGTTTCCCATCTATTTCTACAATACATAAAGTGTATCTAGATTCATTCTATTTGCTGAGCCCCTGTCTCAAACTTCAACTCTGGTCCTTGTGACCATAGTATCTGCAGGGTAAGCTAATTCTACAGAGAGTGACAGGACATATGACCACTTCATGACAGAGGATTCAGGCAGTGTATAAGTACACTTGGGCTGCTGCAACAAAATACCACAAATTGGGTGGCTTAAACAACAGAAATTTATTTCTCACAATCTTGGAGGCTGGCAAGTCCAAGATCAAGGTGCTGGCTAGTTAGGTTCCTGGTGAAGGTACATGACTTATCATCACTGTGAAAAGGGAGACGTGGGGGGGGCTTGGAGCTCTCTGGTGTCTCTTCTCATAAGGATACGATTCCTATTGGATCAGGGCCCTTTCCTCCGTTATAATTTCATTCAACTTTTATTTCTTACTTAGAGGTCCCATCTCCAAATACAGCCACACTGGGCATTAGGGCTTCAGCATATGAATTTCTACAGACACAAACAGTCTATAATAGGCACAGTAGTGTTTCAACCATGCATATACATCACCCCAAGGGAATTCATCTACCACATCTCTTTCTCCTTGCTGTATGTTTTAAATCAATTTAATAAATAGGTGTGATTTCAGCATCTTAATTTGGTCTGTCAGTCTTTCTGTTCTGTTACCAATGGATAGCTTGTTGGGTAGGTATTTGTTGCCAAGCACTATGTCAGCATAATTTCCCACATACAAATGGTATAAAATTGGGCAGATTCTGTAATCAGGAAATACTGAAATTCCAATTCTGGAAATTTATCCAAGGAAAATAGCAATTATAAATTTACTAAGAGATATGTATAAAGATGTTCTGCATTGCATTGTGTGAAGGCAATCTAAAACCTAATACACTAAAAGGATTTTGTAAAAGAATAATGAAACATCCAAAGAATTAAACACCATGCAGTCACTGAATCTGATACTGCATAAGAATACAATTCAAAGGAAAATGACACAATTTTATGGGAAAAAACCAAAGCATAATGCTAATGGAAGTGCAAATTGCAGCAGTCTCTTGAAAAACAATTGAGTGTTACATGTTCAGGTTTTAAATGTATGTTCAACAGTCCATCTTTTAGGGAGCTAACCCATAGAACTGAAAGTGCCAGTAGGTAAGGCTATGTGTATGCGGATGTCTTTCATTTTCTCCCTCAGATCCACACTGCCCCTCTCCCATTCTGCTCCCTTTTGCCTTCCCCACCAGCCCAACTTGCAGAGATTATCTGAATGGCCCCTCATGCCATTTAACTTCTGATTGGGGAACCCCAGTAGTAGGAGGTTGGAGGAGAGCTGAGTAGGAGAGTGAGATCAGTATATTTAATCTCTTGACTCCACTGAGAGGGAACCTCGCTGAGAGGCTGGCTATATTTGTCAACCACAGGTCATTCTTCATCTTAAAGCAGCCTTCTTTTTTTTTCCCCAGCTTTTGGATTGCATGTTTTAGCCTTCTTTACATAAATTTTTTCTTCATTTTGTGGTAACAGCTACCTCTCTATGTCTTTTCTGTTCCGGAAATGGTAATAGCTCTATACTAGTAGTTCCAGGTTACTGGTATATCCCTTTTGGCTACCCACGATGTCAGTTTTGAAATGACTTTTGAGACCTGACTGAGTCAATGTATAAGAATATTTATTGCAGCATTGTTTGACGCTCCAAGTAACCAGAATTACATCAAGGGGGTAGTGGCTCATACCACGTAACACAGCTAGTATAGAGAACGAGTTAAAGCTGTGTTAGTTAATGTAAATGGATATCCACAATATGCTGTTAAGGTAGGAAATACAGTAGTGGGAAAAGTATAATCTCATTCTTCTCTGAAAAATCAACAAAATGTCGTACATTTGTGTGCATATTCTTATGCATATTTAATTCTGCATATCATTAAATATATATTTTCTATATATTGAACTTGGGTGGCATTGTTTTATTGGTTCCGGTGAACACATACCATTTTTTTGTAATTTTTAAAGAGTAAATGTTTTAAAAAACATTTAAAATATTTAAGTTTGAAAAGCAACTTTAAAACACATAAAACTTTTAAAAATGTATGCATAATGTGTTATCATATATATATACTATTTAAAATACTAAAAGGATATATCAAAATTCTAACAGTATTTGTTTCTGGGTGATAGAATTACAGGTGCCTTATTTTGTTGACCTTCTGCTTCTGCTTCTTCCTGTTCTTCCTCTTCCTTTTTCTCCCTCTCCTCCTTCTTTTCCTGTTCCTCCACTAAATGTAAATCATGTGTTTTTAATATGAAATTTTAGTTTTAAAAGAATATATCACAAGATATATACAGACAAAATACGTTACAACTTAGTTCTGACTGGGTGCAACAGAAATGGCTTTAAGCAGAAAGTATAATCTGAACCATCTCTAAAAGTCTGTGAAAAATTTAGAAATAAACAGACTATAGGAGCACAGAGCAGGTGGAAGAAACAATACAGGCAAATGCACTCTATTTTTAAAATATAGGATATGCATCTCTCTTGGTAAGTCTTCCATGTTGACTAAACTATACAGTGTAGGAGTGAAAAATAAAGTTTGAAAATCAGGTAGGAATAAGTTCACTATACAAGGAGGTCGTGTCATGGAGGGATTTATAGAGTGAATGGAATGTAATAAAGGCCCATTTGGAGTTTGCATTGCTTTTTTAGCAGAGTAGTGGAATAGTGGGAGTGGTAATTTTGCAAGATAACTTTGGCATCATTGTACTAGACAGATTGAGACTTGTGAAAAAGGTGGAAAGACAACCAAAGACAAAGGGCTAGAGAGGAGGCTGCTGCAGTGTTCCAGGACGAAGAGGAGAGGGCTGCACAGGACAGGGGGCATCAGTAATGAAAATGATGGGCAGAGTCTAGAGGTATTTAAGGAAACAATGTGTTTCCAAATGATTGGTGATTTATTTTTCAAAAATGCATGTTGTATGTTAAAACTGTTAAAAGAGGGTAAGGTAAGAGGCAAAGGACAACAAAAGTTTGAGTGTCAGTGACTAAGAGGGACCTGATAGTATTAGAAAAGCAGAGAACTGCAGGCAAGGAGCAGATTTTAGTGGTTTCAGGTCATCATTTTGAGTATTCAGTGAGCCGCCTTCATTAGCCTTTTCTTCTCCTTTAAAGTTGTTACCAAGGTTGTTCAAAATTCTGTGTTGATATTTGCCTTCTTAATCAGGATTTGGTTTAGATTTAAATGTGCAATTGGGCATCACAGTTTTGGATTTTGTTGTCTTAACTGAAGGTACTATTCTTCCTAAGTGTTAAAACAATATTTGAAAAATAATAACAGCAATGATGAAGATGAGAATCATAGTCGTTGTAATAATGTCCAAATACTTGCATAAGCACCGTCTTATGTGATGGTCTTCTCTTCATTAACAGTTGATTATTTCATTCCTATTCAACCTTAAGAACTTTAGGTCTCTGATTCGGAAATTGACTTTTCTATGAGGTAGACATATGACCTGGACATTTTAGAGAATGTCACACAGTAAATCCTAGTTAACAATTGATTTGGAATTTTACCTTTTTTCTTTCATTTATATAGCAGCTTGTTTTGACACTTGTAGAGTAATTAGATATCTATGCTTATTTGTAGGGGAAAAGACATGAATCCACGCAGATATTTTATTCTTTCAAACTGTGTCATAAGTTATTCTAGAGACCTGCCTCAATTCTTTGGGCATGAGGCACAACTCCAATGTGAAGAAGCCCATTTTCAATCAAAGCAGGTGTTTTACGGATTTTGATTTAGTGATTCTGTCTCCAGGGGTCTGCCACAATCTAAATTTTAATCTCACTCATTTATATTAATAATAATTGCATGCAATTGTATACCTCAATAAAAAGTCTGTTCTTTTTATTAAGGTATATAAATAAAAGACACTTAATTAATTAATATGAAAGGAAAAACTAGCCTAAGTTGGTTTGAAGTCCTTTGAAGGACCATAGGTTGAGCCTCTTCAGGAGACTAGAGCAACCTCCAAACTTTATTAGGTGAATCAATAACCATTCAATTCCACTAATTAGTTTATATTTCTTCATCTGTGTCTCAGTTAATGTGAATTTTAAAGAGTGACTGCTTTTCAGTAAAATTGTTTTTGAGTTTAAATTACCTCTAATTTGAATTGGCCCTCCGTCCCAGTGGTCTCAAATTCAATGGCTGAATGTAACTTGAGTCCATGCTGACAGATGGGAGAGTTGGTTCAAGTGAAGAATGTCATTTTCAGTGGTTCCAGCTTATAACTTAAAAATGAAATTCTCAGAACAGTTATTTGACCCACTGTACTACAATAATCCAATTTGCTTTTTTGGAAATCAGTATGATTAATGCACTGAACAAATTATGAGAACCAGCAATAGAAAGTTTCATATTAAAGATAACCTCCAGCCTTGGGAATAGGCATTTCCTCAGGGCTCATTTTTGGCACAACAATTATTGAGTTTAGGGTGGTGGATTTAATCCAGATCCCACCTATGGTAAAGATGGTGCTTATAAATTACTACTGGGTTTAGTTATTATTGGCTCTGGAAGTAATATCTACAGATACAAAAGTAATAACATCTATAATAAAAAATATGGACAGAGTTAAGTTCATCATACCCATCACTTTGTCATAGAAAAATAGGGACATATTGTGATGTTATCTGCCAAATTAATTTCTCAGCTCAATTGATTTTACTAATGATACATAGATATAATTCCACAAAATTTCCATTAAAAAGTGAAATAAACTAAAATTCCAATTCAGATCAAAGAACTATTTTCTCTGAGAAGTTAAAAAATAAAGATGTATTTATCTGCAATGAACCTAACTTTAGTTCATAAAGAATCTGGTACTCAGGCTGTATTTCTTAAGTTGTTTGTTTTATTCCATAAATTTTTATGTAATGTCTATTGTGTACTTGGCAATATTCTCAATCCTGGGGAGAATTTTGAGGATGTCATAGAATATCTTTACACTGTGGGGGAAGAGACCTGTGTCTGTGGCCCAAGACCCTGCCTACCAGCTCTTTAGCATTCAAATGACTTAATTAAATCTTCAATATCTCAGGAAAAGTTAATGGCACGTATCTTAAAATGTCTGGAAAATGTTTAACACAATGTATGACACATGATTAAATGTTGTTAATACTGGTTTACTCTCATTTTTTTGCTTCTCTGTGGGATATAGGCATGAATAATACATGGTCTTTACTCATAAGGAGCTAACAAATTGGGGTAAGATATGAATGCAAAAAAACTACAAAGGAGTATTATGAAGAATCACCTTTTTTTGAGAAGATTCTTAGGGCCAGACACAGGGCTATAGGGAGATACATACACGCACGTATAAAATCTTTTTAAATCTCAGAATAGATATATAATACAAATCACAAAGAATATATGACATGGGCCAACATAATCCAAACATACAGAAAATGAAGATGATGATGAAAATGAAAACATTGTGTCAGGCTTTACATTACTTTGGATATCCTTAAAATAGCAGAATAAAACTTATAGTTATTAATATGATTATCAAATGAAGGCTTTGAAGGTTAGAAATGTAAAATAATTTTCCCTATATCACACAACTAGTGAGTACAGGAGAAGAGACTAAACTCAGCACATATTCATAAAAAGACAAATCTTTTTATTATCATTGTAGCTCAGCTCTACAACTCCAATGCCACTCTCTCCATTGTGCATTATCATTTATTTATTATCTAAAATAAGAAGAGGACCATATTTTTATTAACAATAGGCAGTGAAAACCCAGATTGTAACTAGACGTTTTCAATACAATATGCACTTTGTAAATTTTGAAAAAATACAATTTCTTATTCAGATACAGATATAACTATTCTAATTGGAAAGCCATTTATAGCACATAATGTTGCCTTTATGTGGTAGACGGCTTTAAAACAACCTAAAATACACATGCATCTATCTTGAAATAACCTAGAAATTACAGAATCAGCTGACTAGAGGCCTTTCAGCTCTTTTCATATATAAACTAATCTGACTTTCATTTCTTTCCCACTGACTTTCTTCTATGAGGTGAATTTTTTCATAACATCATATTGTTTTTTCCCTCCCAAGGCACCTACAATAATGCATTCTTTATTTTTAGTGAAAAGCATGTATTTCGAGTGATATCTTCTTGCCTTTAACATTCATTTACGAATTAAACGAATTTAAAGCCTAGTAGTAATCTAAAATGTTTAAAATACATAATTATACAATATTTCCATGTAAAATGATGATTAATTAATCAATAACATATAGATTTTTACTCTAGAAGATATAAAATAAGAATCATACTTTCATAAGATCATGTGCATAAGCAAACCCTCATTATTGTTCTGAGAAACCAAGAGTGGCAAAAAATAATTGAAATGCTAAGATAATCCCCGGGGGAAATATACAATTTTTTGGAAGTTTTTACAGTAATACCCATAAGAAATAATGTGGGATTGCATTAGCACTGTTACAGTGGGATTTAAAGAAAGCACAAATTGAGAAACATAGTGAATTTGGAATTTAACAAATTTTAATAAATTATTATACATCTGTGTAAGGAAGAAGAAGGAGACTAAGATAATTTTGGAATTTCGAACTTAGTGACTTGGGGCATTATAGAATCATTGTAGCACAGAAATAAAAGGATGTTAGAGTTCATCTGGTTCTGAGATTTGGCACCCAGATATTTGACAGATGAGTGGCTCAAGGTTTCCAATTTGTCTAAAGAAAAAGATTCAGGATAATGGTGTAAGAACCCCAAGTTGCCAAATGCTCAGTTAAATATTCTTTCAGATATCCTTGATTTAGCAACAAACATGAGAGAATCAGCGGGTAGATGTGAGTGTGTGTGTGTTTTGTGGGCTGCTGGTGATTGTTTATTTGAGAGATGAGATTGTAAGCAGAAAATTTAAGTGTTTTCTAGTCTACTCTGTTACAGAAGCAGTGAAATGTATAATGTACTTTATAAAGGTTTCTAATGTGATTCACCTTTGTTTTTGGTACACTGATATGTAAAGGTGTAAGCTTCCATTACCTGAATGTTTAATTTTTGAAGAGTCTTCTTCCCTACAATGTCTGATAAATATAGTGGTGTTAATTTGTCTCACATGATATATAGATATCCACTGTTAGTTAAAACCCATTACCAAAATGATTTCTGTAATTTTTGTAATATAGGAACCAGAAGTTGCCTAGAATTTAGAAATACGACTTAAAATTTTAGTATTCAGCTCATTGGACTGTCAATACTACAACCCCTGAAAAGAACCACTGACATGGCAGCTATAACTGTAAATGTGCAAAATAATAGGTTTATGAGACTATTGATTTTAACGTTGTTTGTAAGAACAAAAGGTTAGAAGCATTCCAATGTCTTAATGTAACTTTTAAAAATATAACAAATATAACAGCAGGCCAGATGTGGTGGCTCATGCCTATAATCCTAGCATTTTGGGAGGCTCAAGTGGGCGGATTGCTCAAGGCCAGGAGTTCAAGACCAGCCTGAGCAACATAGTGAGACCTCTTCTGTACAAAAAAATCGAAAAATTAGCAGGCTGTGGTGGTGTGTGCCTGGAGTCCCAGCTACTAGGGAGGCAGAGGCAGGAGCATCCCTTGAGCCCAGGAGTGTGAGGAGCCCAGGAGCCCAGGAGTGTGAGGTTGCAGTGAGCTATGATGACACCACTGCACTCTAGCCCAGGCAACAGAGTGAGACCCTGTCTCAAAGAAAAAAAAGTGCGTGTGTGTGTGTGTGTATATATATACACACACACACACACACACACATATATGTAATAAATACAACAGAAACATAGAATTGCCTACCTATTAATATGGAATACACTCCAAAGTACACTGAAGTACATTGCTAAGTAAAAACAGAAAGTCACAGAAAAGTATTTGACCATTTTTCTAAGACAGGAGAGAAAAGCACTCACACACACGCACACACACACACACATACACACAGATGGTTGTGTATGTATAAAAATTCTGGAAGCATAAATAAAAATCTGGTGAAAATAGTTTACATTGTGGGAAATGGGAACTGGGTGGATAGGAGAAGAGAATGAGTGGGGAAATTTTCACTGAAACCTTTTTATATTTTCAAGTGTTTGAAAGATGTGAATGTATTACCTACTCAATTAACAGCTAAACAAACAAATAAACTTTAGTTTTACTTGCTAGACAAGGTTTTTATTTCTCTATTTTGTGATAAAACACTCCCTCTGGTCAATTTTCTCCTTTTTGTTCCTTAAAATTTGTAAGAGTATTTTAGAAATTCTGTCATGCTAGCTCCATTTAGGAAGACATGAGTAGACACACCAGATTTGCCATGTAAGGAGTTACCTTGTAAGGATGTGCTTACCTGTACTCTGATGTATTGTGTACAGTTCTATAACCAAATAATGTAACTTATTTCTTTACTAGTTTTACAAATTATGTTATATCAAAAACTCTCCCCTCTCCTAATGCACCTAATGGTTACGATGGTCAAAAATAACAGAGTACTTAAAACTGCACATAAGAAGACAAACATCATGCAATAACAAATGTTTTAAATTAATGTTATTAATTATTAATAATAATTAATGCCTTATAATTGGCAAGTACTATATATCACTTATTTGATTCTCTCAAGTAAATTTCATTACATTTATTTTCCAGATAGAAAAACTAATGCTTTCCTTAATTTAGCCATTCAAGATCATATGGCTAGAATATTAAAGAACAAAGGTGAAAGACTAGATTCACTTTCAAGTCAGTATCTTATTGGCTTCATGAGATATTAGTGATATAAATATTAATAAGCATAATTACACAAGTAGAACATTACAGGAAACTAAAATGAGAGGAAAACCTAGAAGAGTACCCAACCATTACAAGCCTCGAGCAAAGCTTCAGTTTAGGTTCAGCTGGAAAGCTGAGACACAACGTCCCCCTAACAAACTCTCTCGATTCATTTCCACCCTACTGACTTCATCCATCCATGGCTGTTCTCCCCACCCTGGCCTCTATCAGTTTACTCATTTCACTGACTAGAAACTCCTTTTCTCTTCCTTCTCCTAGCTATTTTTGATTTCCCAGGTTATCCAGCCACCTCAGTGACATAGCACCCACTGAGAAGATGTTTTTTGAGTAGGAGGGTGGAGGGAGAAGAATGTAATGTACCAGCTAGAATATTAAGGAAGTAATTTGACAGTAGAGTTTTTTATGTCTTGACATTCACACACAAAAAAAATTTCCATGCAACGAAAGCTTTCATGCTTTTACTAAAGGCGTTTGCATTTCACAAACTGATACTAAAATTTCTTAGCTCAAGCAAATAAATGTATATTGATCTGATAGTGAAATAAAATAAGTATGAAGTAAAAGGCTTGATGAAAAAACATTTCAGGAAAGGAACTTATTCCCAGTGCTGGACCCTGTGAGTTTCTTGCTGTGCTACATAAAGGAAGTGTCTGGGAAGATGCTGTAAATTCCTGTTGGGGTTATGTTCACCTGGCAGCACAGCAAGGTGGTTTGAGATAAATTTTAGAGCCAAACTGCCTGAATTCCAATCCCAGCCATGTGAATGGGAACAAGTCACTACAGCTCTTTGCCCATCAATGGCCTCATCTGTGAAAAAGGAGGTAATAGAAATGCCTATATCATAGGGTGGTAATATGGATTAGGAGGATTTAGAAGGGTACCTGGGCACAGACAAAGCTCAATAGATGTTAGAGTTCAGAAACTTTTTCACAGTTTCCTCCATCTTCTCTTTCCTCACTATTGTATTAAACTTGCTTACAAGTGGCTGGATTCCTAGCATGCCCTGTACAGTGGAGAGGCCAAGATGCTGCATCTGTGTTGTTGCAACTTCTGTTTGGCTATTTGCTGCATTGCTTACTTCATATCCTTTATGAAGTAAACTGGAAAGTAAATATGTGGATGAAAAAAAATAGCTGGATTGTACACCATGCATCAGTTATAGGACAGTTATCCACAAAGCTTAGATCAGATTTCATCCTGGCAGTTCTCTGTCCTAATGAGTGACACAAGCTCCTTGATCTGGAAGATATTTTACAGATCATATAGCACAATCACAAATTGCAGATGAGAACACTGAGGCTATCTCACAACTGGCCAGTGTTCAGAAACTATGGTGGTTTGTTTGTAGCCTCGTAAGTTTTTAAGTCAGAACAAGTAAAATAGGCAGACTTGGACTTGAGTCTTGTCTCTACTCCATATTGTAAATATACCTGGGAATATTATTTTTTATTTTCCCAAAAACTTTTCTTTGTATCTAAAACATATTTTGAGGTGGGTTGGGGTGGGGTGGAGGATCAAGATTATATATGAAACAGCCCTCAACTCAGAGAGTGCATATAGTAGGTATATTAGTTACAGCAGATAAGGTTATAACAAATAGGTCACAAACTGTAAAATTGCTGTGGGTGATTGTATTGTTATTCCCAGTTATTCACTCTGTCCCTCCTTGAAAGGCATGATACCCCATACCCCCAACTTTACACATGCCTTGATTTTGGGCTTATTTAGGCAAAAGAACATGAGTGGAAGTGATGAATGCCACAGAACTATAAACGTGAATACTCACATTGCTTAGGATTCTTACATCCTTCACTCTGTCGTGAGAACAGCATATCTCAGATAAAGTCTTCTTTTGCATTCTTGGCCCTGCATTGTGAAAATACACTGAATAAACCCAAAGTTACCACACCTGGGGCAAAGCTGCCACTGAAACACAGTCCTCAAGTAGTGTGAGTGAAAAATAAATATTTGCCCTTGTAAGACACTGAGGTTTGGGGTTTTCCCCCAGAAAAATAATCTACCTAATAAAAAGTCTCAGGTGATAGTTTATTTCTCCTTCACATAGTCCAAAAAGAGTTTTTCTGATTAGTGGGCAGCTCTCCACCAAGTTTGGCCTTAGGGACCATTTTGTGACTCCAACTTTCTCAATATATGGTGTCCAAAGTCCCCTAATTCATGATTTAAAAGCATGAAGAATAAGGAAAAGCGTGACAAATTGAGAACGGGATGATTTTATGGGCAGGGCCTAGGACGGAGGCACAATAATAAACTCACTCCATTGGGTTGAATTTAATCATATGGTCACACTGTATTGATTATGTAGTCTCTTTTTCAAATAGAAGAGAAAACTGGTTTAGTGAAATACTTGACAGCTTCTAGCATAATATGTTCGCAAATAAAAATCAGTTCCCCTTATTTCCATCAAAATTTACATCCTGTATACTTCCTTCAAGAGCCAATTCATCATACATATAGCGAACAGAACATCTTTCTCAAAGTTTGGATGGGCCTTTTCAAGCTTCTCTGACAATTCATCCAAACAGTTCTCAGTATCTACAATCAATTGAAAGTTTAAATTTCATAACTTAGTATTTAAGCCCTTCTGCTTAACTTTGCAACATATATTTCTCATCTTCGGGCACCCTATACTCAGTTTAAATAGAACAATAAAACTACTGTGGTAAAGGCATCATTCATGCTGCCATCCTGCATTTTGGTCCATATGTCTATAGAGATTAATTTATTCCTTAATTTTAATTTATCCAACTTCTTCCTTTAGTTATCCCTCATGGACCAATGAGCCCTACTATGCAGCATTGGCCCAGATAGGAGTAATACCTTTGCCTGTAAATGTGGTATGCCGTACGGAGGGTAAATTATTGGAAGAAGGCATGGAAAAGTGAAATCAGGAAAGAGCAAGAGATGTCCTATTGATCTTAATTACCAAATTCAAACAATACTATGTAGGATATAGGTTGCAAATCAAAGAGCCAGGAAAATTGGGGTATCAATAAAAGAAAGGAATTTTAAAGGACTGAAGAAAGGCAGGCCTGGGCAAATGCTCTGATCCCAAGCATTGATCATTCTTGGTGCCTTTTGCAAGCTGACCAGAGTCCAATATGAGCAACCAGGACTATTTAGAGCAGCTGAAATGGATATTCTCACCACGTTCGTGTCCCTAGACCAGTGTTACCACTTCCATAGAACTTTCTTTGATTCCTTCCATTGAAAGTTAATGTTTCTTTTCCTGAACTCACTTTTAGCAAATAGCTTCTACATATGACTTGATACTTATGATATTTTTGTAATATTCTTATTTGTGTACATGTCATCATTCACTTATCACATACCAAAATTTTATAAAATAAGTAATTTATTTAAAGCATCAAACACAGTACTGAGTACATACGAGTAGCTCAAAAACATAGTAATCCTATCCGCAGGAAGATCCCAAACTCTCTGCCTTCTTTATTGCTTATAAAAGAGTTGTTAAAATAACAGTTTAATGGGCAAATCAACAAATTAGGATGATAGAAGAGACTGGGAGACTCATAAATGAGAGTCACTAATGAACTATGACTTTGGGCAAATGTTTAATTTTCCCCAGAGTTCACTTTTGTCTAAGTCCATTTGTGTTGCTACAAAGGACTACCTGAAGCTGGGAAATTTATAAAGAAACAAAAAAGGTTTATCTGGCTGGAAGACTGAGCATCTGCTGAAAGCCTCAGACTGTTTCCACTCATGGCAGAGGGCAAAGGGGACCTGATGTGCGCAGAGATCATATGGCAAGAGAGGAAGCAAGGTTGGGTGAGTTGCAAGACTCTTCTTAGCAATAATCTCTCCTGGGAACTTACTGAGTGAGAACTCACTTACCTCCCACCTCCAGGGAGGGTATTAATCTATTCATGAGGGATCCAGCCCTACAACCCAAACACCTCCCACTAGGCCCCACCCACCTTCAACACTGGGGATCAAATTTCAACATGAGATTTGAAGGAGTCAAACAAATTATATCCAAGCAATAGCAACTTTCTCATAATAAATGAATGTTGAACAAGAAGCTGTCTGAGATCCTCCATACTTCAAATATATATTGTTCTTCTATTGTTTACCAAATGACCACAAATTTAGCAGCTTTAAAAAAATACCCATTTGTTATCTCATGGTCCTGTGGGTCAGAAATCTGCTCATAGCATGACTTAGCTAGTTTCTCTGTTCAGGGTCTCACAACTTAAAATAAAGGTGTTGACAGGGCTGGGATCTTGTCTGCAGACTCTAAGGAAGAATCCACTCCAAGTTCCTTCAGGTTGTCAGGACTTAGTTCCTTATGGTTGTAGAACTGAGGTCTCTGTTTCCTTGGCATGCCCTGTTGAACCTTTCACGTGCTTTGAATCTCTGACTTCCCTTTCTGCTTTTAATTACATCTGCAAAGTTCCTTTTGTAATGTAACCACAGGAGTAAAACTAAGGAGCAAAAATCATGGGGACCAAAATTCTAGCTACCATAGATATTGAGATATTCAAAGAATCTCTAGAACTGTACAAAACAGAATGAGTAGGTTTCAAAAGTAATGGCTGTCCACTAACTGGAGGTTTTCACACAGAGAATTTTAGAAAGGCAATGTTTGAAATATATGCTTTTCCTAGTCCTGAGAATAAACAACCTTCTGCTATATAATTATCATTTAAACAATTAACTGATCAAATTTTTACTTGGTAAAGTCCACTCATAGTCATTTGCTGTCATGGACAGCCTAAGGAAGGTGCAAATGGTAGTCCAAAGTGTGGCAAGTCAATAAGGAAAGAGCTTTGTGAGCTCCTTTGTCTCATTCAAAACTAAGGAGCCACAATA
Source organism: Daubentonia madagascariensis (assembly GCA_023783475.1). Lineage (NCBI taxonomy): Eukaryota > Metazoa > Chordata > Mammalia > Primates > Daubentoniidae > Daubentonia > Daubentonia madagascariensis. The sequence continues at coordinate 5,008,715 of JAKFHU010000901.1, read as the reverse complement.
ACACGTCTTTTATAAAATACACATAAATGTGCACTTAATTTATGCCTCTTAGTTAATTCATATATCTAAACCTGACATAAGCTTAAATATTAATGTGCATATTGCAATACAGCTAGCAAACTTGGAAAAGTATGTGAAATGTATTTAGAAATAATGCAAATTAGAGAAAGAAACTCTTCAAAAATATCTGGAATGTCTCTGAATGCAGAATGAACATCCTCCGGGAATGTTCCAAATTTACCTGCTGTCATCTCTCTCCAAATTACCTCAGAAATACCATGTATGGTTGAGTGCTGTATACACAGGTGGCTGTGCATCAATGGTGTTTAATGATGCCATGCACAGGGAAGAAAAAGGAAGAGTAAAAGATCACCTTAGAATATGGGACATTTGGTACCATGACATTAGCAAATGTAAAGCACATTCTAATAAAATCTTCATCATCTGGAGAGCTACTGAAGAAAGAAAAGTGTTCCAGCTACCTGAATTTCCTTGTGTGTGGACGATTACCCTGAATTCTTTCCCTGCTTTCACACTTGTTGAAATACTTTCTAAAATGTATGTATTCCTTTCTTGGACTGAAAAGTTTTGTATCATGAACATTATTGCATTATTGTTTGAGGAAGCCTATCATAGATCTTTGTCAAAGATTGAAAGTAGAAAATAGATGAACAACAGGTGATTGGATCAAACCACCCTCAGTCTAACACATGCCTCAGAAATTGTGAGGGCAAGTGACATGCATGAGATGTCAAATATATTTGTAATACTATGTTTTTGCAATTTAGCTCCAACATTGAAATATGGTGACTTCATGTGATACTAGTGAATAGAAGTTTATTTTGCAAAGTGGAAATCAATACTGGTGCTTGTACTACATTCTTTTTAACAGTTCCCAGCTCTACGGCCAGCTGGAAGTTGGTGAGAGATCTGCATTGTGGTTATTTCAAAATGCTTTTTATAACTCTTTATGAAATGAGGGGCACTGAAGGAATATTTCAGAAGTCATAAAACAAAGTGCCAGCCTGGTCACATGACTTTGAATGACAGTTTTTTCAAAATAAAAGAACTGGATTAAATAAATAATTTCCAAACTTGAGTTATGTATGTTAAATGACCATACATTCCAGTTTGCCCAGAAAAGAACTGATTTCTACAGATAAGGCTCACTGAGTAATTCTTATTTGTGTTCCCTTTTACTTTCAGCAGCGTCCTAGTGGGATGACAAATTATATATATATTTTTATATATGTATATATATTTATATTTTATATATATATATATATAAAATATATATATATATATTCACCCTAACTGTGGACAATGTTGAGAGGGGAAAAAAAATGAAAGGTAAAATATGCAAAAATAAAAATAAGTAAAATCTACATATATTTATAATTCTTATATAACATTATGAGCAAAAAACATTACAAATAAAAAACAATTCATAAAATGGATTCTAATAAGCAAAATTAGTTTTTTTGTCATAGATTATATTTTGCTGATACTAAATCACTGATGTTGGTTCTGATGGTATAAGAATATAGCTTTGGAGCAGATCCTACATTAACTTTGTGTTTTGGGTGTGGTTTTTTTTTGTATTTTTGATTGCTATATCACAGTTATACATATTTTCAGGGTAAATGTCATATTTTGATACATGAACACTATGCATAATGATCAAGTGAGTGTAACTGGGATATCCATCACCTCATATATTTAACTTTTCTTTGTGTTGGAAACATTACAATTCTTCCAGCTATTTTGAAATATACAATAAATTATTGTTAATGACAATTCCCCAAATGTATTATCAAATACTAGAATTCATTCCTGCTATCTAACTGTATTTTTCTGCCCATAAATTAACTTCTCTTCAGCCCTCCTCTCCCCTGTTCTGTTCCCAGCCTCTGATAACCACGATTCTACTCTCTACCTCCATGAGATCCACTTTTTTAGTTCCCGCATATGAGTGAGAACATGCAATATTTGTCTTTCTGTGCCTAGCTTATATCATTCAACACAATGTCCTCCATCCACAATTCTGCAAATGACAGGATTTCATTTTTTATGGCTGAATAATATACTATTGTGTGTATGTATCACATTTTCTTTATTGTTCATCCACTGATCGACACTTAGGTTGATTCCATATCTTGGCTATTGTGAGTAGTGCAACACGGGAGTGCATATGTTTCTTTGACATACTGATTTCCCCTGTTTTGGATAAATATCCAGCAGTAGGATTTTTTGGTCATATGGTAGTTCTATTGTTGGTTTAGTGGGGAACCTCCAAACTGTTTTCCGTACTGGCTGTACTATTTTACGTTCCCACCAACAGTGTGTGAGTATTTCCTTTTCCCCACATCCTCACCAGCATTTGTTATTTTTTGTCTTTTTGATAATAGCCATTCTAACTGGGGTAGGATGAGATATCATTGCAGTTTTTATTTGCATTTCCCTAATGACTAGTGATGGTGAGCATTTTTTCATGTACCTATTGGCCATTTGTATGTCTTCTTTTGAGAAATGTTTATTCAGGTTTTTCGCTCCTTTTGTAATTGGATTTTTTGTTGAACTATTCCCTCCCATTCTGTATGTCTCTTTGGTGTGCTGATTGCTTCCTTTGCTATGCCAAAGCTTTTTAGCTTGATGTTATCCCATTGGTCTCTTTTTGCTTTTGTTCCCTGTGCTTCTGAGGTCTTACCCCAGAAAATCTTTGCCCAGATCAACGTCCTGTAGCATTTCCCCTATGTTTTCTTCTAGTAGTTTTATGGTTTCAGGTCTTACATTTAAGTCTTTAATCCATTTTGAGTTGATTTTTGTATATGGTGAAAGATGGGGATAGAGCTTCCCTCTTCTACGTATGGATAAGCAACTTCCCCAGCACCATGTGTAAAAGAGACTGGCCTTTCCCCAGTGTACATTCTTAGCACCTTTGTTGAGTTGCCCTTATGTGCAAGGATTTATTTCTGCGTTTTTTATTCTGCTCCATTGATCTACATGTCTGTTTTTATGACAGTACCAAGCTGTTTTGATTACTATAGCTTTGCAGTATAATTTGAAATCTAAATATATCAATAAAACATTCTGAGAATCACTGTTCACCTAACTTTTTTTGTTCAAATGTTACCAATAATTTCAAGTTTTTTTGATTGTCAGGGAAAATCAGGTTTTGGATTTCACCAAAATCTACCAGTAAGCAATTCCTGAAAATCATTTTAAATAAAATTTACTTGATAAAACTTTTCTATTAATATTACATATTTATTGGAATCTGTAATAAATAGTAATCTAACAAAATTAGCTACTAACATTGGAAGCACAACATACTTTAATAAGTATTCAGAACTTTTTTGCTGAGAACTGTCACAAGCTGACTTGCCTAAGACATGGCTGTGATTCCTTAACATCCACACGCCTTTACCATGGTGAACGATATCACCACACTTACTGAAATTCTCCTTCTAAGTGCAGTGTAACCATCAGACGCTCAATGCACTGTGAAATGATTGGGCTCTCACTCAGTGGAAATGTTATCCCAGACCCAGATGAGAATAAAGGCGCTAAAAATGAGTGTCTGTACTGGGTTATAAATGTACCTGGACAATGCAGAATACGCTCATAATATTTGCCATTGTTATAAATGAAAATACTTGATTAAAACTTCTTATGGAGACCTCAATATTCTTTCAGAATATGCTTGGTCGCCTCTTTGGATGCCAAGTTGAGAAGCAGTCCATTTAGAAATTCTAGTTACAATTTGGTGAAATAATTTAGCCAGTGGAAACTAAATTGCAGCACATTTCTCTCACATACTGAAATTACCTGTTTTAAAACGTTTTGAAAATTAAATGAAGATTAAGTTGCATTGAGAAAATGATTTGAAGGTTATTCTTTTGTCACATCCTAAGATAATGTGAGTTTTGTAGTTACTAATTTTAGTCTTTCTTAATTTTTTTTTCAAGGAGGTGAGACTTCAGGAGGATTAGCCAAAAATTTCACAGAACAACTGTAGATGTTAAGTTAATAAATTCTTGTTGACAATATTTTGTAATACTGAAGATGTTAAACAATGTAGAACACACACACACACACACACAATCCTGAGGTAAGAGGAACTAAGTCTGCCTTGTCTTTGATTCCCATTTATGATATTGCTTTTGACATGTCATATTGCATGATGTCAAACACACCATGCAGTGCAAGAAAAGTTGATATAATCAAGAAAACACAGTTTGAAATGTCTGCAAAGTGATTTGACAACTAAAATTTTTCAAATGAACCTTACTCACTTTTAGTTTTTCCTTCCTATAATTTTCCTTATTTACCTTTTCAGAGGTAAATCAAGGCCTTTAATTATAAATAAAATTTGTATTTTATTCCAATAAACATTCACAGAATACCTAATACCTGCATATTGGCTATTCCAACCTGTTGGGATATGATGGAATTTGATACAATCAGTTCTCTTATTTATAAAATAATTGTGACCATAAAGTTTTCCTCAAATCTAAATTGAAGAGCCTGTTTATTGTAAAAAAAAAAAAAAAATTATAGGCATTGCAGAGTTGCTGAACTTAATGTGGTATTTAAATTATTTTGAATATATTTTGAATCAAGAAGGAAAATATGAATTAAATAAGAGAAATTTTACCTCTGGATTTTGAGAAATAAAATCATGAAATGTAATATTTTTAAGAGGCAATACAGACTGAAAAATATATAGTCTCAGATGATAAACTGCTGTGGGGATTAATAAATAGTTTCACCAATCATTAACTTATAAAAATACTGATCATATTAGATTGTAAACTTCATAGCATCATATAATCTGTCCGTCTTGATCACTTATGTTTCAATAGTGTCCACCCAGTTCTTTGACATAGAAGGTATTCAACTGGTGTTTTTGGATACTCAGGGTCAATAACATAATACTCTATGCTGGAAATCCAAAGTGAGTCCTAACCTCATTATTCAACTGGGAAGACACAAATACAGTTATATGCTCTGGATATAATCTATGAAGCTATCTTTAGTGATAATACTGTTAATTTTAACATCTTTAATAATTCTCTGCACATTAATTTCCTACTTCTTTTTACCCAGTTTTGTATGACACCTGAAATTCAATAAATGGGAACATTATAAGGCTTCTAGATAAAAATAGATAGGAAACTATACCCAGAGAATTTAAGCTACTCAATAAGAGTCATGTAAAAAATAATTATTAAAGTGAAGAATGCCTTCCTACCCCCTGTTAATAATTCCATCTGTGACCAGGGCAAGCTCATTCTGTTCCTTCTTCTAGACCACCCAGATTATGACTTGTTTGAGCTGCAAATTGATTAATTAAAGGGATTGTGCATGACGAGCTACCTTGATTTAGAAACACGGAATTGGGGCAAGGCATTTATACAGATTTTCAGACACACTGTTGCAATATAGAAAAAGCTGGTTAGAAAGAGAATGATACTATTTTGTAATTCTTTTCATTAGTAGGCTGTTTTGCTAATTTGATCAATATCTTTTGAGTATATCAATTTTAAAAGACATAGCTAGAAACAAGTTTGTTCAGCATATATTCCCCGCTTTCAAAAAGCTTCCAGTTTATAGCTAAGCTAGAAATCATTGATACATATCTAGTGCCACATGAATGATCCACAAAAGAACTATAGGCTAGAAGGGAGAATCACATAGGTACGTGGATGGATCAGGTACAACACAGTAAAGACAGCAAAGATGTTATTTTGAGAATAGTTAGATTACACCTCTCCAAAGAGTGCATATGGCACGTTCAACATAGAAAAGCAAGGCACAGTTTAGATCTGCAAGGCATCCAGACACATGGCATTTGTGTTTCATATAATAAATGACTGGGATAAAGAATGGAAGAATTGATTTAAGTAATAATGTAGAAAGGCTCTGACTATCCAGATGCTGGCTCACTGAAGAATTCCAATAGGTTGTCTGTACATTATTTTGAATATTCTTGGTACACTCTAATGTCCTCTGCTAACAATGACAGTTTTATTTCTTTATTTTCAATTCTTAAGGATTTTATTTCTTTTCCTTGACTACTGTATCAATATTACCAGTATAAAGTTGGAAAGAAGTAGTGATTGCAGGCATACATTGTCTCATGATAGCAGGCATCCTTGTTTTATTCCCAATGCCGAGGAGAAAGTTTTCAATATTTCACCATTATGACTGATATTTGCTGTGAGTTTTTGGATATTTATGATTAGGTTAGGGAAATTACCCTGTATTTCTAGTTTTCCAAGCACTTTCATTATAATGAGCATTGAATTTTATCAGAAGCTTATTCTGAATCTAAACCTATGATTTTTCTTTATGATGTTATTTATATTGACTTTTCACCTTGAAATTCAAGAAGGTGTTACAGCTTTACCAGGTTCACTGCCCACTGCTCAAAAGGAAGCCAACACACTGAGACAGCAGAGATTATAGCAGAGAAAGTGTTTAATATCACAGGCGCCGTGGAAGGGGATGGGAGGAAGTTCTTAACTCCATCTCCTTGAGAATTTGGAAGAAAGGGTTTTTAAAGACAGTTTGGCAAGCAAAGGCTAAGCAATTGGGCCTACTAATTGGCTGGGTTTGGGGTGGAACCATAGGGTTGTAGAAATTCTCTTCTTTGCTGAGTCGGTTCTTGAATGGCAGTTGCAAGACCAGTTGAGTCAGTTCCTTGGTATGGGCCACTAGTCTGGGTGGCTCAGCTGTTCCACCAGAGTGCAGGGCAAGGAAGATATCTCAAAAACTAGCCTTAGGCTGTTTCACAAGGGTGATGTTATCTATGGGAGCTATGAAGAAAGCTAAGAGTCTTTATGACCTTCAGCTATGTAACTCCTGAGTAGTAAGCAATTATAGGAAAGCAACCTAAGGAACAATGGCTGGTTATACATGTATTTCCCCTATCACAGTTCCTACATTGTTGTTCTTTATCAATTTCTAAAGGGCATTTGCAAAGGGATGATCTTAATCATCTCTTCAATATGGTCTAAGTTTTCAGTCTTTTCCTAATGGGTACTTATTTTTGTATCCTGTTAAAAAATCTTTTGCAAAGATCATGTAGATATTTTCCTATATTACTCTCTAGAAGTTTTATTGTTTTTACTTTAAATTTATATATACAGTTTACATGAGATTTATTTTGGTTTGTAATAGGAAGATAAGTCAAGACTTATTTTTTGGTATATGGACATGCAATTGGCCCAGTGCTATTTGCTGATAAAACTGTCCTTTCTCCACTACTCTGCAGCATCATCTCATTGTAATTCTTGTGTCCACATATGTGTGAGGCTATTTTGTTCCATTGGTATATTGGTCAATTAATGTGTCATTATCACATTGCTTTTATTACTATTTTATTTTAATCATTGCTGATGGTACATAAAATTCTTCCAATATTTTTCTCCTTCAACATTCATTAAGTTTTCTTAGTCTTTTTTGTATTTTTTAAGGATTTTAGAATTAACTTTTTCATATTGTGAGGGAGAAGGAAAACCCCTGGAAGGTTCACTGAAAGATCAACTCGCAATAAGGCAGATTAATAAGAGAAAGAGATTACAAATTTATTTACCATATGCAAGAGGTGAATCACGGAGAGATTACCAAATATCTCAATGGGGTCCAGAAGTTTATATACCCTCATTTTAGAGGAGTGGGGGAGATGATGAATATAGGTCATTCTGTTTAGGGGCAATACATGGTTACTAGGGAGGATGAATAGATACTTTGCACAAGGAATGGATGGTGGGAAACAGACTGACTTGTACATGATTCTCTTCAGAAATTAAATTAACCTGAGAGACAGATATCTTACTTAAAATGGATTGGTCCAGGTCTTATTGCATCCTTGGTCTTCATTTCTGAAATATATTGACATAACAGGGAGGGGAAGCAAAGGCAATCATTCTTTATGATGGGTCCATCTGGTTTTATGTAGACAGAGGGAAATCCCCTTCCAATGCCTACTGATCTCTAAGGGCCTTTAATTCAAAATACTCTTTATTCCAAGGAGTCAAATTTTGGGATGAAATTCCCTGAGCTCCTTCAATATCTACAACAAATTTCTACAGAGATTTTGATTAAGGCCGCAATGAATTTCAAGATCAATTTAGTGAGATTGACATGTTCGAAATAAAAACTTACAAGGACTGGGTTTTGGGAGCTTTTGGATAGCTGAACATGTGAAGGTTCTTGGAGGGAGCCTTCTTGGAGAGGGCATAGATGCTCCATGTCACTTCTCCCATACCTCATCCTATGGATCTCTTCCATCCAGCTGTTCATCTGTATCCTTTGTCATATCCTTTATAGTAAATGAATAAATGTAAGCAAAGTGTTTCCTTAAGTTCTATGAGGCACTCTAGTAAATTTTTCAAGCCCAAAAAGGGGGTTGTGGGAACCCTAATATATAGCCTGTAAGTCAGAAGCACAGGCCACATCCTGGGGCTTACAACTGGCATCTGAAGTGGAGGGTGGAAGAGAAGATTTGTGGGACTGAACCCTCAATCTGTGGGATCAGACACTATCTCCAGATACATAGTGTTAGAAATGAATTGAATTAGAGGACACTCAGCTGTTGTCTACTGGAGAATCTGCTGGGGAATTGTTTGGTGTGTGGGGAAAACCCCACACACATCTGGTCACAGAAGTATTTTGTGTTGTGTTGAGTGTGAGAGTAGGAAGAACACTTTGTTTGTATTCTTATCTCAGACATACATAGTAGACCTTTTATTTTCCACATGCTCTTGTTCTATTACACACTCTTTGGTTTTTGCTTTCTTGATTTCCTCCCTGCTTCATATTGTATATTTTATTTTATATGTCATGTATATTGCCACTCTTTTCCTCAGCTGTTTTTATTCCACTGAATAAATAAATTTTTCTGGAATCCTGATTCTATATTCTAACAGTAATATTGTCATGATTACTGTTGCTTTGTAGGAATTTGTTTCTTGAATACAGTTGGACTAGGAACAGTTGCCATAATTTATTCCAAGGATCAGACTAGTTAAAGATTGAATATACTCTTTTGAGGAATGCTCTTTTACACTTAACAATGGTCCAGGGCTTTAGAATGTCCCATGAAATCTTTGGGTGTTTAAGTTGGCTCCTCTACTTGGGCAGGATCTGAACACCAGTTGCTGACTCCTTCATCCTCTTAGACTGCCCGAAGTTCTGATCAGCTCTTGAGCCACCACTTTTGAATTTGACTCTGCTTCAAGGAAAACTACAGCACCAAGCAAGCTCTTGCATTCTAATGCCTTCAGACAATTATTTTTTTCAAAATATTTTCTCAATTTCTTCTCGTTCTAATGGGAGCTTCAGTCATTTATGAGCTTTTACCAAAGCCAGCACAGAAATCAGAACTGACTTTCATTATTTCATAAAATTACAGTCTAGTTCAAGACCAATTTCAGATTTCAGCCTTTGAAATATATTATATATAATTTGGAGGCCTATCATAGATGTAGTCTCAAAATTTAACAAGAAAAAACTGTCATATTACACAGGGAAGTCTTCCTAAAAGATCTGGACCTGAATTGATCTTGAAAGAAAGGCAGAATTCTCAATAGTCAAGGAGACATTTGGAACTAATTATTCAGTAATAACACTTTCATAAAAAGCATGATTAAATAAAATATCAAAGATTCAAAAGAAACCTTGGGAAGAAAAGTATACCTACTGGAAATAAAACTCTGATTCATATTATAAATGTTGCAATTATTCTACTATTGCCTTCATATTAAATACTTTACATCAATTACATCCTTTGAATTCTATTATTAAATTATCAGAATACTGAAGGAACATACAAAAATAAATACATCAATTAGAGAGGAAATAAAATTCAGTAATACACAGTAAGAAAAGTAATAGCACCAACCATTCAATCAGTAACCAATGCTGAGTCAATTAATGCAAATAAACTTCCTGAGAAGCTTTGATGGAAACATCTTTTAAGTATCAACCTATTATTTATTATGAAAAGAGAGTTTATTTAATTCATTGTGCTCTCATCTGGAGGTGGTTTATATTATAACATAAGCGGGAGGGGTTAGTGATTTATAATACACAATTTTTTTTTCAATAGAAACAGCTGAAGTGTTCTTTGAATGATTTTCTGGCAAACCACAGAGCACTGTTCTTTGCTTTCTATGCCCTTGTCAGAACATTTGAATCACCCTATATTCCATTCAGTTCGACAAGTCCCTCAATTAAACCCACGTTACAAAGCAAAGCCTTGCTGTCCACAAATATTTCAGGAAGAAATTTCTCTCTGTTTCTTAAGAATTGAAAAGGTGGAGGGAAAAAAAGGAGAAAGATAAAGAAAAAACTGTATTGAAATACTTAGGGATCAGTTATGGTCACAGCAGCAGGGAAAATATTTTTTGTAATTGATAATATATTACTGAACTTAATGGTGAAGTCACATGTCTTAGGTCTCAGTTCAGAAAATAAATTCTACTTTCAAAATCAATCCATGGTTCTTTGCCAGGTAAAAGTCAAATCGGCATTATTAGCAGATTTTGGGGAAAACTCTGGATCCAGTTAGAGTTCAGAGTGATCAAGAGTTTGCTAAGTTTGCATACACCAGAATACGCATACGCACAAACACATAACAATAAGAGAATGTACATGCTAATAATAAGAAAAACTCAGGCAAACTGATCTCACTAAATGAAAGTGTCACACAGGTGGTTCTGATTGCTCAGAATCTATATTGTCAAATCATGAAATCATTTTTGCTATGTTTTGCCTCCGTTTTAAAATTAATATACAAATATACAAAGCATGTTTTTTAAACAAAATATGAGAATCTCCAGTGTGGTAGGTTACAAGGATGGGTAATGGATCTAAATATGTATTTAAATCCTTTGCCATGTGATTTTGCAGGACTGTCTCCTCATAAGCAGAGGAACTTATCACATCTTTTGACACTGCGATCTACTCCATGACTTTTTTTGACTAATGGGGAAGTGGCAGTCATGACCCAAGCAGAGGTTGAAATGGGCTTATTTATGGAGGTTTTCCCTTTTGTTCCTCTGCCATCACCATGACAACATGCTAGAGCTAGTTTTCAGGAGAGAGAGATATGTTACGGCAGTGTGCTGGAGTGAATTTGTACAGGCTTGCAAGACTTCATTTCTAAATATTCAGGAATTTTGTGAGTCAGTTGTTAAACCACTGGTAGCTTGAAATCGGCCATGGTGGGAGCTTTTATCCCAGAGAAATGAGCAAATGCTATAAATTAGGGCTTTCACCCCATCCCCATTACTCCATTCTTTTTTCCTTGAAAAGCAGTTTACTATCATTACCACTGCAGGTGAGTAGAGCCAAGTCATAGCATTTGCCTCACACACCGACCAGCCAACAGCCAAACATGTGAGCAGACCTGGCCAAGATCAGCCAATTTGCCTAGCCAATTCTCTCCTGACCCCAGACATTTGAGCAATAAATTTATTATATGTCACTGAGGTCTCGTGATTGTTTTACATACATTATTGTGGCAATATGTACCTGATAGAACAAGAAAAGTGATTTAAAAAATAAAGTAGGCAATCACTATGATACAAGACATGACACTTTCAGTGCTTCCAAAGACTTAAATCAACCATAAGCAAAGATAAATGAGTACATAATAAATGAATAATTACTTTATTGCCTATTAAAGAGAGAAGGTAACTAATATTTATTGGGTACTTAAAATGTTCCAAGAATTTTATATTTAACACCCACAGCAAATGCAATAATATGATTTGCTATCAGAAGGCAAACTGAGTCAGACTGTATTTTCCAAGATGTCTGCAACAAGATTTCTCACCATGTACGCTCTTCTTGTAATGTGGCATTGTCTCTTTCCAATTGAGAAGAGTTTCCTTCCTCTTGAATCAAGGATGTCCTATGACCATGGCAGAAAGGACGCTCTGGGACTTTCAAGGCTAGGTCATAAAAGACAATACAACTTCCACCTGGTTCTCTTGGAGCTTCACTCATGGAAACCAGTTGTTCCCTTGGAGTCCAAGACACATGCATAAGCCACGTGTAGGCGTTCCAGCCGAATTCTCAACTGAGTGACCAGAGGACAGCCAGCATTAATGCCAGACATGGGAGTGAGGAAGACTTTGAGATGACACTAGTCCAGGCCACCTTAAAACCAATATCCTAAATGAGGAAATTATGTATAATTTTCTTGTATATTCAAACCTCAAATATTTTTATCTTAGAGAAATTAAATTGTGATGAAGAGACAAATTTGAAGAGGAAAATTCATGTTAGGCAACTGGAAGCCTGTATGGGGGGTGGTTAGTCCTAGTTCTTTTGGTCTCCTCACAGAAGCAGAAAGGCGAAGGGGAGACATCCTGATGTGCCTGCATCTCAAGGCCTCCTAAAGGACATGCTGGGTGACAGTCCTCTAAGTACAGCCCAATTGTTCAAAGTCTGCTCATCTTTAAAGTTCAATTCTCATTTCTTCTCTTCTTTAAATGCCTCCTAATCTCCTCTTACTCCCTGTTTATATTCATTACTTCTTCCTCGTACTTAGAACTTTGTATGTGTTATCCCATTTAGTGCTCATCACAGTGTAACGAAACAGGCGTTGCTTTCTCTGTTTTACGGATGGAATAACAGAGACTTGGAGAAGGCTAGTGACTTCCCTACAGTCACTCAACTGGTGAGTGTTGCAGGTTGTCTTTGAACCTCCTCTGACTCACTGAAAAGGAGAGTTTCAGTCAACTCTATCTTCTTCTCCTTGGCTGTCCTTATTTCATGAAAGAATTATGTAAAATACCCTTCAAAATGATCTAAAGTAGCTTCAGCTTTGCCACTTTCAACTGTTCAGAATATCTGATTAAATATGCATAAATGTTTACAAGCATATCAAAATCCATCACTAGTTTCTCTTACCAAACCACAAGAAAGAATATAAATTTCTTAATCTGATTTTGTGTCCCCATTTTTTAGCCCTAGGCTTCCCCTTCAGTTTTTTTCTCTTAGTAATTCTTTATCCTGTCTGATCCACACAAGTTGACTTCTCCTTGTGTCCTTAAAATACTTTGTGTAATTCTGCCTCCATGTGTTTGTATATTATATTATTGTGTGTTTTATATATGTGTATATGTACTGTATATACTACTGTATATTTTATTACATATTATATATACATATGTCTCATACATCTGATGAGAGAGAGAGGAAGAGAGTCATAAGTCTGTAACCTATAACACCAAAGAATTGTGCATTTTATTTATTATAGATTATACCTCAATTAAAAACATTAAAAACAAAACAGACACCCCAGTATGGTTTATACTTCTTTGTCTCTTCCATTGTGCTGTGGCTGATTTTCCAAAATTATAGGTGTAGAAGTTGAAATGGTTGAAATACATCCATAGTGATATTCCCTGGATATTTTCTCCTAAAATATAACACATATACAGCCAACATATCAAGTCCCCCATCTTTCAGAATTTCTATAATGCTTGTATGATAGAATTTAGATTCCATCAAAATGAGTACTCAGTTGAGTGAAACTAAATAAGCTGAGGCTTCTGTTGCAAGTGAAAGAAGGAGGGTTGGTGTGCACTTTCCCAATCTATAATACCGTCTCCTGAGAAACTTAACATTTCCATGCCTCGTTTTCTAACTCTTGAAGAAGAAGATAACTCTATAAAGCTGTTCCAAAGTTTTTGAAGTCTTGGGATAGAGTTAGTAGAAAATTGAAAATCATATCTGTTAGTAACTGCTTTGGAAATAATGTGGTATTTAAATAAGATATAATAGTACATTGTTCTAATAATAATGTTATGACATGCGGAGTTCCTAATGCCAGATGCATTGATATTCTTTTCTTATCTCACTTTATGTTACATTATTTTCCTTGTGAAATGGTTTTGTTACTCTTCGTACATTAAGTTTGAACGAGTAACCATATTCCAAGCCTTATTGTTCTGAAACAGCTATCTTTAGTGCATTTCAGATGGTATTAAGACACCAGACTTAAGTTATACTGATTTCAGTTGCACCGAATTTCCTGAGATAGCCTATCTTATTGCTGTTCAAAAATAAAATTTGGATATAAAATATGAATTCTGATTAGTCTTCTCTGCAGTCACTGCCTCTGTGGTTAACAGTGTGACATTGCTGACAGCTGCTCAAAATATGTCATCATTCTCTACTGCAAACCCACAGACACCAGTACTATTATGTGAGTATGCTAAATAAATTAAGAATAAAAAATATAGATTTGTCTGATTTGTGGGGTATTCTAACACCAAAAAATATAATGATATTAGATTTCTGCTCTTTATAGGAGAATGACATGCCACATAGTAAAGGAAATTTCTCCCACTATGACCTATGTCTATTAATGATGTTAAATAAAAACAAATCCCAATTTAGGTTATGGAGAAACTTTATTGCAAGAGGCTATTACATCAGGGAGAACAATCCAAACTCAGGATTTGCAAGCATCTCAAAATCAAACAGAAACAGGCTTTTCTTTTTAGGGAGAGTCAAGCCAGGCTGGCAGGAGGCTTTGAGGGGAAGTTGCCAAGTGAGGGAGAAGAACAGACAGCATGGTCAGGGTGGTCTGACAGAAAGTGTTTTTAGCTGTGGTCAGCCAATTTTTAGAATGAGCTATTAATACGTGATTCTCTGTATTTTAGTGTTTGCTCAGACTTGGGAGCAAGCCAAAGTTTAGGGACCAGTGGAAAGCAGAGAAGTCTGACTAAAGGTTGGTCAAGCTAAGTCAGTGGCAACTAATGGACAACTGTAAGCACTTGGTCAGGGGTTTACTAAAAATCCTATGTTTAAATCAAATTGAAACCAAGTCAACAAATACATTTGAGAGTCTACCATGTACAGGACATTATATGTGGTGGAGAATGACAAATTCAGAGATGATCTTATCCACCATGTCTCTCTCTCTTCTTCTTGGAATTGACCATGGTGAACTTGGAGTTCTACTTTATCTCGACTGCACTTGTTTCCTGCCACTTGGAAAGCTTTAGTGAGTGAGCAATGTCAAGGCAATAGAAATAAAGCAAAGTTAATATTTGCAAGTTCACAAAAATGCCTAAGGGTAGTGGTAAGTATATTGTGCTAGTGAGTCCATTTTTGGGCAGTCAATTTATAAATAAGTAAATTTATGACAATACGATAACATGGGGCACGTGCATGGGTGGGTGAGTGTGTTTGTGTGTTTCATGTATTCAGATGGTGCTGAAAAAGCAAAGAGGCAAAGTTTCCGGGCAAGGGCAGGTGGTCTACAGTTGGGTTGAGTGCCTTTTGTTCAGAACATAAATTGAGGTCTCTATAAGTAGAGCTAACCACCCAACTCATGTATGTGTAGCCAAAGAAATAACAGTTAATAACATTAGGCAAGAAGCTAAATATCCATTCTCTTCCAGAACTGCCTAAAATAATGTAAATTGTAAATGATGTTGTGCAGATCATTTAAACTCTTTGAACCTCACTGCTAATATCTATGGAATGAAGGTGTTTGATAATTTTTAGAGCTGTTACGTCACCAACTGTAGCGAAGTAAACTGTACTTGCCTTTGTAAAGATATGGGAAAAGTTAAAGAGCAACATTTTATTTGGTTAGAGAAAACATAAGAGATGTAAAATAGTATGTGGAATTAATTATCAAATAAATGTTACAGATATGTGTGTAGCAACAATTCACAGAAGAGTAAGAACACTACTAAAACACATAAGAAAATGAAAAAAGCTATTTGAATATTCAATTTAGTTTTTTTAAAACTTTTGAAAAACATTAGATATCCTTATTTGCTGTTTTGGAAAGTATTTAATGGTATATCAGAAAAAAGATCACAAGACTGATGATTTCTTTTTTGAGAGAGTTTAAATAAATCATTAGTGAAAATATTTTCTCAAGCTAATCCATATGTTTATTTATGAGGGTTGGGTCTGAAATATATGATCACTTTGAAATGTATAGATGCAGCTTTAATTAGTGTTTATAAAATTTATATTTACTGGCAGGGTGATGTGATTTTGGACTATGAAATATGGCTTTGGGGTAATAATAATGTCAACTTTCAAAAGCTAAGAAAATGAAAACTGAAATTTGATAGATTTTTGATGTTATTAACCTAGGCATAAATGGTGGTTAATAACTATTGTATAGCCTCATATTGGGCTGAACTTCTTAGCATTTTTAATAGAATCTGTTAAATATATCAGAGAGAAAATAAATTTGCCAACACAAATAAATAAACTATAATTACAATTCACATAGATATACTAAAGTCTAATACACAGCAGTCCCCTTAAAATAGCCCTTAAAACATGACATTTTCAAAATAGGATGTAGTTACTATAGCTGAAATAAGAATGAGACTATGGGTAGCCATAGAAGGTGGAAGAACATTAATCTATGTTTTTAAAGAGAAAGTCTGACATGTAGGGAGCAGCATTTTGGCGCAGGAGAAGATAGGTGTTACATGATTTGCTATGAACCAGCAAACAGGATTAATCTCTACCCATCTATCAGGAAGACTGATGGCCCCCTTTTGCTGGTTAATTCAGGGTTCTTTTTCAAGTATCAGACGTCTTTGTGATGCACATTTTATGGCTCAACAACTTTCCAAGGTTACTCTATTTATGGTGAAGAGTAATTTGCCAATTCAACCACTGTTGCTTAGAATAACATTCATCCTGATCTCTAACTGTAAGTTCATATTTATTGTGATATGTGATGAATTATCTGTCACTACTGAGTGAAGCCCAGAAAGTTTACTGTGCTGACTGAAAAGCAGTCAAAACTCAGCCTGAGTTCTTTGGAGGTAAAATATAAGTAAGCTTATGTTCCTATCCATAGCCATTTAATTCTCATAGTTACCTGTTTTTGCTACAGAATTTCTAAGATCTATGTTCTGTTCTTTGTTACAATTGGTGAAAATAGAGCCATTACTTTGTGGAAATTCTCTTGGAAATTTATATCAAAATTCAGTATGTTTCAGTTATACTTCATAAAATACACTTTCTCTGTAGGGGGGAGAGAGAGCTAAACATATATCTTACCAGTTATTGAGAGCTTCCTGTGTACTGAGCACTGAATCACACATATTATATCATTTAAATAATAAAACTGTGATATTGCTGTTAATATTTTACAAGTAGCTTCAGGACACAAAAGTGAGTCATTTTTTGGAGGAAGTGTAATAAATACAACTATGTCTCAAACACGAGGCATTTCCACAGCTAAATTTCTAAGCTGTTCTGAGTATAAGCAGTAGTACTGGTCAATACAGAATTCTGGAAGAACGTACATAGATGGTTCTGAATTCAACAATTATTTACAAAATGCTGCTGAATGTACAGCATCATCAAAATGAGAGGGGGTATCTGGGGATGATCTAAGAATTCATGGAGGCGAGAATTCATGGCACAGTGGACTAGGGTAGCTGAAGAGCATAAGTGAATGAGCAAGAGGAAGTCATGGTTCTATGACCAGGAAGAAGAGAAGATTGGAAAGGATTTGAGTTCATATATCTTTCCCCTATAGAATCCTTCTAACTTAATAACTTTTATTCTATCAGAGAGTGTGACAAGGGAGGGTATTATTTTAGGTGAGCTTAGAGCAAAGGCTTAAAAGAAGTAAGGGCTAAACCATCTGGTGTCTGGGGAAAATCCTCACTGACACAGGGACCTGTAAGTGTAAGAGTTGTACCTCAGAGCACCTTGGCTCCTCATGGCACAGTGTGGGGCTGGACTGAAAGAGGAGGAGGGGAAAGCAGAGGTAGTCTGAGGTATTAAGAAGTACAATACTTAGAGGTATTGTTTCATGTTAGATTGACCATTAAACAAGTGTGATGTGTTTGAGAAATTTTCATGAAGAAAACAGTTTGGATCTGGACTCCAAAGAAAAGGGAAGATTTTAAATGGAGAAGAATGAAAATAGCAGGTGAGAGAGAAAAGTGAAATAAACGAAAATACAAACGTGAAAGCACGCATAAGGGGTTTGGAAACCATGCGTGAGTAGTATTCTTGTTCTCGTTTTTTTTCTTTCTTCTCCTCTTTTTTCCCTACAGGTTTTTAAACCAAAGTTATAAAGAAATGGATTGAGAAGAAGTCGTGTTCAGGTTATGGAAGATCTTAGAGTAGGTTGAGATTTTTTTTTTTATTTTATAGACATTAAGGAGGAAATTAAAAGATGGTTAACAAAGAACTAGTAAATCCCATAAACAAATGGACTCTCGTAGTAAACTTTATAACCATAAAGATTAGCATATTCATAAAACAACTTCTTGATGAAATTAGGTAATGGCTACCCTTGAACTTACTCTTCTGATACAACATGAAAAATCTATGCATTTGTTGGAATTACTACCAATTGGATAGTGTTTGGTTACACTAGCAACCACTTCATAGTATTTTTTTTTTTGCATGCCTTGAAATACAAAAGTAATTTGTAATTTTCTTCCTTCTTAAGAAGTGTGTATATAAGGACTTTCAAATTCTTCATTTTTAAAACCTAAAGCTCATTAGACACTTTGATGAACATGTGTTATGTCCGTAGATTTACACACATCCTCTTTAGCCAGCTTACCTCACTATTCCACTGTTCAGAATATGATCATGAAATTACCTGAAAGCTTGCTATTTCTGTAGTCACTTTCACTATTAAGATGACCAGTAAAATTTCAATGTAAGAAATTTTATGTACATAGAGATTTTACGGAGATTCCTCAAAGAACTAAAAGTAGACCTACCATTTGATCCAGCAATCCCACTATTGGGTATTTACCTAAAGGAAAAAAAAGTCATTTTATCAAAAAGATGCTTGCATTTGAATGTTTATTGTGGCACAATTCACAATCGCAAAGATATAGAATCAACCCAAGTGTCCATCAGTTCATGAGTGGATTAATAAAATGTGGTATATGTACAACAAGGAATACTACTCAGCCATAAAAAGTGAATTAATACCTTTTGCAAAAATCTAGATGGAACTGGAGACCATCCTCCTGAGTGAAGTATCACGAGAATGGAAAAACAAAACACCACATGTACTTGCTATTCAATTGGAACTAACCAATCAGCACTCACGTGCACAGACGGAAGTAAAATTCAACAGAAATCATGCAGGTGCCGGGGGAGGGGATGGTTGAAGTCATACCTAATGAGTACAGTATACACTATCTGGGTGATGGGCACACTTATAACTTTGACTCAAGCAGTACAAAAGCAATCCATGTAACCAAAACATTTGTACCCCTGTAATATTCTGAAATTTTAAAAAATTAGATTGAACATATTACAGGAAGCACAAATACCAACATGGAATTAAGAGAGCACCTCATGTTGCTATATGTGTGAAATATGGACAGTAAATGACTTCTATTCTGAGGCAGTAATGTAGAAAACAAGGCTTCTGGAGTCAGATAAACCTGTGTACTAATTCTCAGTCTAGTACTAGTTCTTCCATCTTCAGCCTTTAATATAAACTCTGTGAGCTGTTCTTCATTTATCCATAACATATGCTCCATGAAAAGTCTTGGAAGAAGCTCTGCTGTTTATCTGCTTGCTTTTTCTTTTGTGAAATGCTATTTCCTTTACCTGAAATCTGTCAAAAATCTCCACCTGCCCATTAATGAGCATCTCAGTCCTTTATGTTAAGGCTATATAACCCTTATTTCTAAAGTTGCTTTTTTGTGATTATTCATATTTTTTTCCAGAAATTATGTGATAATTAATTAAAACAAGGTTCCTATCTTTCAAAAAAAATTTAAAAGCAAGCATCCTTAGCAAAAAGGAGGAAGGAAGGTGTCAAACATGGACATTACTAAAAAAATGAATCCCTAGTCTTCAGTACCTCTAGTTTTCCTGTTTCCACTGACGCACAGTTATTGCAATTTTGGTTGACTATCCCTCCTGGCAGTATATATTAATAGATTTTATTCTTTTGAAAAGTCAGAGATGATATACTAGTTAAAAACACTATATGTAATAGCAGTATATGTTATACTAGTATAACACTTATGTGGCTGTTTGTGAATAGTAAATATAGAAAAAACTGAAAAATAGAAGACTATATAGATTAGATAAATGGGAAGTTGGCCAATGGGTGGAGACAACATACACACCATAGAAAAGCCCATTGTTGAAAACCAATAGTTATAATGACTATTGCCTCCCCTTATAATTAAGACTAGGATAATTGAGATGTTAGGTCAAGATCATGCCCTAAAATTTGTAGCCTACACAAAATTTTCTATATTATCATACAAATGACCTCTACTGTTGGACAAAAATCACAGCATGGACACAGTGTTGAGCTGTTGTCCCTCAAAGATATGAGACACTGGTAAATGCTAAGTGATTATTTCAGTCCAGGTAGAAAACTTCACAAGGGAGCAACTTTAGGGGGAGTTTCCATGGAAGGAGGGACTTCTAAGTATATAGCTGTGAGGTTTCAATAAGTCTGAGTTGTCTACTCAAGGTACCATGAGGCTATTTCCAAAGCTTCACCAGAATATTGGGAAAAAAAGTCCGGTTTGAAAGTTGTGTTTATTATTCCAATTATCCAAGGAGATGACAGTGCTTGCCTGGACAGGGTCTCAGAGGTTAAAAACACTCCCTGGATTTAAGATCTTTTGTGTTAGGAATTTTTAGATGTTTTAGCCTATATTTTATTTCCGTTACCCAAGTAACTAATTCAGAGCTTTGCATACAGTAGTAGTTGGGTATTTTTTAATCAACAGATAACATACTTATGTCTAAGTGAATTTTTAAGGAGTTCAAGGAAATTTTCAGGGTAAAAAAAGTAGTGAAAATATTCTGACTAAAACAATAGCAATAAGTCTTATACCCAAATGAAATTGACTCTGTCAAGCTCTAAATTTGCTCACTCTATTTCAGTAAAAATCTGATGGTCAATGTTTCTCAAAACTCAACTACAAATGATTTAGGTTTCTTGGCTGACTTAGACAAAAGGAATCTAATGTTTTGGACATCTTAGAATATATTATGCCTTTCCCCTCTAGTGGTCATAACTCTTACAGATCACTTATTTCTAATGTTATAAGCCAGAGGCAAAATTGAAAGAGTAAAAAGTAATTTGTGAAAGTCAGGCCTTTTTCACAGGGGCCCTGGGTTAATGTGAACCATCAAGAACAAGCATGTTAATATATTCACTTGCATTTTTTTCTCTGTATTTTATGATTTCTTTTTTTTTTTTTTACTTTTACATTTTCGTTTATCTTAAAATCCTTCAGTACATGGTATAAGATGTAATAATGTGTAAAGTAATAAGTGATGTGATGCTTTGCTTAATATGTATTTCATAATTTCACATGTATATGAAATTTCATATATTTTATATCTCAGAAGATTTGATAGAAAATCTTAAAACCCACAAAATACATTGTTGTTGTAATAATTATGGAAATATAAAATATTTTAGTATTGGGAAAAATACCACCTTTTATTAATTTTTTTCAAAATATTTTAACTGCTCATTCTTTCACACAAATGCATGTTTGTTATTTTATTCAAAAACAAATATTTACTGAGGATCTATGAGGTGCTAGGCACAGTAAACAAGACATATGTGGTCTCTCTTCTCATCAAGACTGTAGTGTAGTACAATATATATTCCTGGCTAAGGCTTCTGTCCAAATTCTCATTTGTGTTACTCCTGGGGTGCACTGGGCCAGACCTTGAAGTCTCAGGGGTATTACTTTATCTTGCTCCCTTCAAGCCTTAGTCAGAGTTAGAACTTATCAGACTATGTCATCTTTTTTACCTTGTCCACTCCTCAGTAACTTTTAGCTCTATAGAGTTGAGGCCTTTGCAAAATAAGTTGTATCTATGCAGTCCCATATACATGAAGGTAGGAATTAGATCTTTATTTCTTGTTCATATAGTATCCCTAGCTCATGAAACTCTTCCAGCACAGAGTAGACACTTAATATTTGTTTAATATAGCAGATTTGTTATTGGTATCTTGACACCTCTTATAAATACAAAAAAGTTGATACTCTTTTTAGATCTCCTCAACTAAGAATCCATTTATTCATTCAACAAATATTTACTGATTGCTTATAGTGTGCAGGTGATTTCACACCTCCATCAAAAATCCTATTCTTAATCCTGAGGCAGATAAAAGGCAAGTCTTACTCTATGATGACTTCACACTGTATGTGCCCTCATTGCACCTCCTTGACACAGCCTGGATCCCTTTCTCCAGGAGTCTTGAATGGGGGTAAAAAGAAGCAGGTGAATGCAGCTATTGATGTCTATCAAGAGCCTGATCTCTGGCACCACAAATAAAACTATTTTAGATATCTGTCCATCCACGATAGAATTCTTTTCCAGCTCTTTCCATCAATATCATTAAATAGAAATGGATAAATATAGATTTAAGCTGCTGACATCTCTAAATGAATACATCTCTGGTCTTGCAGAGGATTTCTTTCCCTCTTTGCTGTATCATCTGCCTTATCCTGCCTTCTAAATACAACATATTTGCAAGTGTTTTTTCCCCTCTATCAACCCCGCTTTCCAATAAATAATCAAATCCTATTTCTATTCAATGCATCATTTGACCCAACACCTCTACTTTTCTCTGCCCCTATACCATTCTTGATCAAGTGAATCACTAATATATGCCTCCCACCCACCCCTACTGCCCAGTGGTCTTCCTTCTATTACCTTGTCTCCTTTAGTTAGGATAAAACATTGCTACCTGGTTGCTATTCTAAATGATTGCTCTGATCTCGCTGCTGATTTAAAAAATCACAAGACATAGGACTGTGTTTCATGACAAACTGATTCACTTATTATAAAATAAAATAAGATCAATAACTCATTAAATTTTCAGTTTTCCAGGATGCCTTGAACTAAAATCCATGCCCAGTTTCAACAAGTCTCCTTAGCTGAGATTTTCTTTCAGAATTACCACACCCACTTCAGTTTTGGCCCTTCGCTTCTAAGATCCTTTTGTGAAATCTGGTAGATTAACAGTGACAACAACAATAAAAATTTACAAGAAGCTCTGTCTTCTTCAGCAAATTCAATATAAGTATAAAATATAATTTATTTTTATTTATTTATTTTTTAATATATTTTTATTTTTATTGTTTTTAGAGATGGAGCTTCGCTATGTTGCCCAGGCTGGTCTCAACTCTTGGGCTCCAGTGATCCTTCCACCTCAGCCTCCTGAGTAGTTGGGACTGGTGTGCGCCTTCCTGCCCACCCCCCCACCGCCCCGCCCCGCCCTGCTCCACACCTGTCAGGATTTACTTTTAAGGTAAACTATTGCTTCTTATTCTAGGAAAACCGGAAAACCTCTTACCACGGCCCTACCTCTGTGGTCCTTAACTCTGTTTGGGGACAGGAAGCAAACTCTGCATAGATCTACACTTGCGTATATTGGCAGCAGTCCCCAAACTTTTTGGCACCAGGGACCGGTTTCATGGATGACAATTTTTCCACAGACAGGGGGTGCGAGGGCGGAGGGGTGGAGCTCAGGCAGTGATGTGAGCAATGGGGAGTGGCTGAAAATGCAAATACAGATGATACTTCGCTGGCTGCTCCCCGCCCCCAGCCGCTCACCTCCTGCTGTGCGCCCCCCACCCCCACTTCCTAAGTTTCATGGAAGACAATTTTTCCCCGGGACAGGATTGTGGGGGAAGAGCTCTGCGGCCCGGTCCCTAACAGATGGTGGGCGTACTGGTCCACGGCCTAGGGGTTGGGGACCACAGTTGTAGAGTGTCTGCTGGCTGTACTGAGTCATGAGTTTCAGTGCACATTCTCTGTTGGCTGTTCCAGATCCACTCTCCTGCCTTTTTGATGTGCTGGCCCCTCTAGACTTTATCAGCTGGGCCCCCTGGCCCTTTGCTTCTGGTTGAGTTCAGCCAAAGGTACTTGCCAGCAGGAGCTCAGAAGGACAAGGAGGAGCAAATTTGGGGCTTTTATTCCCTTAGCTCCCTCCTTTGCAGATGAGTGGTGACATCTGAGTTTCTGTCCTCTGAGGGGTGAGCAAGTCTCACTGAGTTCATAATGGTGATCTCCGCTTACGATGGATATCTTGCTGTCACTAGCTTCACCATTCCCTATTGGCCTCCCTTAATCCTGCTCAACTTTATAAATAGTCTCTTTATTAAACCCTCTTTAATTACATTTTGTGAGTTTACCATCTCTTTCTTGCCTGTGCCTGACGAATATACATCAGTTCTTATTTGCTTGAGCAGGAAAAATGAGTTGACGTCTCTGCTTATCCATCTCTAATCTTTCCAGGTGGCAGAAAGTCATAAGTTTCCCCTCACATGGAGGAGGAGTCAGAAGCAGCAGCTGGATTGGAACTGGGATGTGCTATATTCTCAAACTAACATTTATGATGTATTAAATGTAATGGATTATGATGTTTTGATGTAATTTAATTGTCTTAATGAGTGTTCTAGGCCAATACAATAATCCTGTGAGAGTGGAATTTCTGCTGTTCATCATCAGGGGAAGGAATCGATTTTATGAAAGGAAATGAAAGCTTGAGAGATGGGTCTTTAATAAGGGTGAAGGACAAACACTGTCTTTTTTCTGAACGATGTTAGTTGAGCCTTGATTATAAGGCATGATAGATCCTGGACATTTCTGGTGAGGGTTTCAGCTGAGTTTACATGAAGTGAAATATTAGGCAAGAAAGCAGTCTTGGAAAGTCTAAATACTGCCGTTTCAACTAGCAATAGTTTTCTATTTTATATCTGCTTTGGTTAGCAGAATTTTACCGAAAGTTGTTGGACTAATGGGATAATCTGGTCATTTTAGGCCTACTGGGGTAGATTAAGGTGTTGGTGGCCCAGTGGTGATAACTGGAGAATAACTCTGCTCAGGAGAAAGTAATTTTAAGAGGATCATCCTCAAGAGAAGTAACAACAAAAACACATAGACACCAGAAGCCTGTCTAGAGTGTACATGTGATAGCATCTGTGGATACTCATACAAACTTGGGAAACATTAGAGGTAGGCTAATTCCTGGCAATCAGGCTACCAAGATCTCACACACACAAACTATGATTCCTGGAAGAATCACTGAATCTGTCTTATAATCTGTTGTTGATGAAACCAAGTCATTTGTATTCTAATTGTTTAATGCCTGACTATAAGTTCTTTTACTATAAGCTGCCTTTTTATCTTTCTCTGATTCTTTTTTACTATCAGGATATAAATAAAAGTAAATGATTAGGTACACACTTAATACGTGTCAAAGAAAGGGGAAAATATTGGATATATGAGAGAGGCAATATTGTATAGTGGGTGAGGGCCATAAGTCTGAATAGCTGTGTGACCATAAGCAAGTTATCTAACCCACCTCTGCCTCAATTTCTTCATCTGTGAATTGGGCCTTATAAAAGTGCTTAGCACATAGCTTTGCTGTGAAGAATTAAATCTTTTAATATATGTAAAGCACTTAGATCAGTGCCAGTCATACAGTAAGCTCCAAACATGCCAGCTATTAATATTATAATTGTTACCATTTCCACTACCACCAATATTTAAGAAAATAATTATAGAAAATAATTGGTTAGAAATTGGATAATAATGAGAGCTGAACCCCTTGTCTTCCAAGAGATTTTTCACTAATTCTCACCAATTATTTTAGTTCACAATCATATCACCCACTTGAACTATTCTGATTTTATTATACATATACACAATTGTATATGGAATGATATGCTACCTTTCTTTTTCATCTGCCTCATGTGTTTTGATGCCAAGAGTTGTCCCCAAATTTGTCATTTACTTAAAGACTGGGCATTTTCTTAGGGTTCCTTTGCATTCTTCCTTGTTACTCTTACACTGTGGAATAGACAGCTCGAACACAAATTGTACATATAAATTGACAAGAAGTGATTAAACAGGAAATTATTATGAAATTTTTATAATTACTATATATTTCCACATCATTAATTAAGGTCTAATAATCAGAAATTATACTATTGCATTAATAATACTTAATAAACAAATGGAGAATTTATTTTTCTCTTTGTGTCTAAAAGTTCCTCTCTCACCACACTACATTAGATAAAGCCAAAATCCAGGGACTAGAAAGCCAGAATGTACCTCTTGGTTTTGGGAGAAAGAATGATAAACATGATATGTATAAATGACATACGTTTTCTGTCCAAGTATGGATTCCCCAAGGGCAGAGGCATCCCCTTTGCTTAGACAAAATAGCATTATCACCATCCCAACACACTCTCTGGAGAGACTGGCTTTACATAAGTAGAGTTGGCAGCTCTTTGTCTTATTATACAACTTTTGATATTTGAGAAAGTCCCCATTTGATCAAAACATCTCTACAATAATAATACCTAAAATTCTCCCATTATTTTTTTTCCAGGAGGTGATGAGTTCCCCCCCACCATTTTATAATACAGAGAATAAAGAAGAGAGAGAAATTAAGGCATTACATAAGTTAAATAACTCTTCAGTCTTTTCCAGTACCTGGGAGTGAAATACGATGGAGGTAGGTGATAAAAGAGAAAGAAACTGGGCTCACAAGTAAGGCAACTCGGTTGCTAGTTTTGAGACTCCCACTACCTTGGTATACAACCTTTCCCAAGTGCGTTCACTGTTTTTCATGTTATTTTCTCACTCATAGAGCATCTCTGGGTGCAAAACGGTACATCGGGCCAGTATGGCCTCTAGTCTTGAGAATATTACAGTCCATTTAAAAAAACAAGATAGGTCCATGTAAAAGTCAAATACCAGGGCAATACAATATATGATTCTCAAATAACTGGTATAAACATATAATAATAAAAGGATAAGGGATCACTGTGAACAGAAGGGTTAGGGGAGGTAGAAGCTGATGAGTCTAGGAAGGAAGCTGTGAGGTCAGTGAAAGAGTATAATGTGAGCTAGTAAAGTACCTTATATTAGGTAAGACTTTGGGTATAAACTTGGAATACAAACTTTTTATGATTCATTTGAAATCATTATAATGAGGGAATTTATTTTTATAATCTCATTAAAATTCCTGATAGCTTATATAGAATCTACAGTTCTATCTTCATTCATTTTGTTAGCCAAGAGTTAGCATTCACTGTTTAACTCAGGATTTATATGGAGAGGAAATTATTGGGAGATCTAGTTATTTCTCTCTGGTTTAGTAAAAAAAAAAAAAAAGAAAAGAAAAAAAGATTTTTTTTAAACAATGCCAAATGGGGTCATCGATTTTTATTTCAAACTAAGCAACTACAATCTATTCTCTGATAAAAATGAAGAATTTCCTTTTCAGCTGATAAAGCACAGAGTGTTTATCTTTGGATGGTCATAGAAAGAAGTTGGCCTAGGCAATCCATCTGCTTTTATGAGGCCTTGTTAACACAAAGGAACAATGAGGCTGAAAGTGGCTTTTAACATATTGGATCCTTATCATATCTGGCATTCCTTCACGAAGGAAAATAAAAGTCAGGTGGCAGTTAAATTAGATGAACATTTCTAAAATAAAAATAAATGTGGGGAATGGTAGGTGTCTCCCCTTAGTCTCAAGAGTCATATGAGAATGAATGTTGCTTACAATTTCAACAAGTAAAGTTCACTTTATCTCCCTGGCCTTGATGGCATGTGCTTAGCACAGCACATGAGCAAGGAAAGAAACATAGGCATTAATCCCACAGCAATCCATTTTAAAAGCTTCCTTGGCAATTATCTCAGTGGTTCCAGTTGTCTTCTGCAGCCAGATGTTGTGATATAGTTACCGCACCATGTGATATAGTTCCCAGGATCAAACACACCATGAGAAGAGAATATTATTGCTGCTCTGATAGTTTGCTCTATGTTGTACATGGACTCCAACAAACAATTTTTACATATTAAAAATTAGAATGTTTCAAAAGCATTGATTATTTTAATGACAACTTCAGGTTTTATTTAGGAAGTAAAGTTCATTTTCTGACTCTCTTATTATTACATGTATATCTCAGGATGGGGATGTCACAGTCTGGTGTCCACAGCTGGACTTTGTAGTTTTGCCCCAGTTCTTGGGCTCCTAGCTTGGAAGAATCACAAGCTGGGCCCCGCATGACGGAGAGAGATGACAGACACTCAGCAAGTATGCGTGAAGGATTTATTGGAAATAGTGAAGTTATAAGAGAGCATAGGGAAGAAAGCAAAGATGTTTCCTAAGGGGAAACGGGTCTATCTCCGCAAGTGGAGAAGACACTAATTAACTCTAAACTTCTTCCTTTTATATGTTAGCAATTTATGTTGATGTAAATAAAGGTAAGTCACAAGGTTAGTCATAATCACCTATGACTATATGTCACAAGGTTTGGGGACTGAATTATACATGTGATGGAGAAAGTCACCATTTAGGGTGTTTTTCTATTTTCTGATTGTTGGTCAGTGTTCCATGATTTAATTACCCCATTCTTTAAGACTGAAAGAACTGTTTCTCCTGGTTATTTTTCTGTAACCATTTCCTCCTTATTGTTTTTCTATAAATGCTTTTTCCTTTCTGCTTTTCTGATTTCGATTACCTCTCACTTGTTTTTCTGTCCCTAACAGGGAGAAACAACTTCAATGGCTACATTCAATACCGACCTTATCTGCAATATTAGAATCCCTTCTAAGAATCCTTAACAGGTGTTTCTTCAATACCTATTTGAACAGCTTCCCTAAGGGAGAGTTTGTATCCCCAGAGTCATCTGATTCCATTGTGTACAGCTCAATTTGTTAGGCAACCTCTCTTTGGCTAAATATTCTCTTAATATACACAGATTAGCAATAGCTTTTATAACACAAACAGTGCTCTGTCCACATATGTGCCTCAAATATTTGAAGAAGTTTTCTTTATTTTATTTTTCTTAGCTTTCTCTTTTGTTGAAATTCTCACCTACTGTAACTGTTAATCAAGAGGCTTGGTTTCTAGACTTCTTATCATCCTGGCCATTCCCCTGTGTATTTGCTTTGTTTTAATATATTTAATATTCTTTAGAATATTTTATTTTAGAATATTTTAGAACTGGACACTGTGCTCCAGATGTGAGCAGATGAGTGTAGAATATAGAAAAGTCTCACTTAGATTATATTTTATTAATGTAAATTAATGCTGATTTTCATAGTAGTCATATTGCATGACTTGTAATAAAAAAATTCTCGAGGTTTGTTTTCAATTTGATCTGCTGATACATACTTTCAGGTAGGTACTTTTAAAATATATAAAGGTATGAGAGTTAATATTACTTCTTCTAAATTTCAATTTGTCTTTTGGGCCCTACTTTCACTATTCATATGTGTTGTACATTTATGATCTTGCCCTCTAGGACTTTAAGTAAAACAATGAATATAAATATCACAGGCAATTGTCATGGACAGAATTTTCAAATAAACCAAGGCACTCCTATATTTCCTTGCAAATAGTCACAGCATTATGCTCTCCTCTCATGCGCTTGCCCTGCTTCCTTACTTTTCCTAAAGACTCTAGGCCTTGCCAGTCACGTTTCACTTCAAACCACTTACAGTGTACAGGGAGCTTCAGCACAGAGACTTTGCCCTTTCTCCCTAGCACAGAGACTTTGCCAAAAATTCTAAGCATCCAAATAGAATGTAAAATAAAGGAAAGGAAAGTGTTAATAACAATGCAGTGCTTTCCCCCAAATGGGATTTTACACCTACAAGGTAAGAAAATCCAAGCAAGGAATCCCCATCAAAATAATCAATTAATGAATAGCTATTAAATCTACTAGTGTTATAGGACACATAGAGAAGGGCTAGACATGCTTTGTGCTCTAATGGAACTCATACACCAATGAGATTTAAGGAAATGATGAATAAGTGAAAAATAATTAAGAAATATTAAATGTTTTCAGTAGATATTCTAACTGACTACATAGCAGAACTTACAGAAAAGTGGTTGAGTGACTGTGAAATGAGTGTCATATATAATGAATGAGGCAGTTGTGTGGCAACATGGTCCAAGGAAGGAACAGTTTCAGTGGAGCTTTTAAGGTGAGGACTGGGGTTGGCATTCTAAACAGAAGAGCCACATGAATTGTCTTCGCTGTCATCAGATTGGTTGATATCCTGGCATATTTCACCATTCTGTTCATGTGATCAGGGCTCGTACTTATTTGGAAAATGAGTGTAATTCCACTACAACTCTTGAGATAGATAATTATTAATAGTGTGGGGCAATATGACTGAGTTTTAAACAAACAATGGAATTATGTATGCCAATTAAAGTTCTTTTCCCCACCCCCAAGTGAGGACCTTGGGAAGCTACACATCACTTGGAGAGTGCTGAAAGGAAAATTAGAAAAGTGGTGGACCAGAGCAGCACCAGCGTGACGAAAGAGACAGGCCATGTGCAAAGTGCCAAACTGGGAAGGGCCAAGAACCTCAGTAACAGAAATTCAGGGGGGTCCGCAAAATTTTGTAGAGAGAGCTTTGGAATACAAAGTTCAGGAACAAAATTAAATTCAGCAATGTTCCAACTTTGTCAGGAGCTAAAATATATGAATTAGATCTTAAATAAATTCCAGGATTTTGTTCAGATCTCTCTCCTCTGAACTGTTTTTTGAGACTCCTCAACTTAATAAGTTCCAACAGGCCCATTATATTTATTATTTAGTCCAAAGATGCCACTTGACTGAAAAAAAAATCTCAATTTCCTTAAATTATTAAGTACACTGTTTAGAATATGGTCACTAAGTGCCTTGTTTGGAATAAGGTAGGACAATAAATAATATTAAACACAGTAAATTTATGAAATTTTTGCTCTCTGCATTTTGTGAACTGGATCTGAAGGTAAGTCCAAAAGAAGAGATGCTGAAATGTTTGAGCACCTTATGAATAGCTGTAATAAGTATGATAGTATTCTATGAGGACTACTTTAAAAAATAATATTCACCTGAGGAATGAGTTTTAATCCACTCATAAAAATGTCAATCCAATTAATTTATAATCACACCAGATAATGTAATTATGAGCCTACAGGATTGAGAGGCAGGTAATTATATTTTTCTTGAAAAAATAATTTATCTTTCCTTTTCAATTTAGAAATCATTTTCCCCACCTTAAAAGGCTAGAGTTGTATTTATGAACTTCTTATAATTAAGGCAATTGAAATTTTTAAATGTCTAAATGATGCCAGATTTGGTTGTAACATCCCAATGCCAAAATTCTATAATTCAGAAGAGGCCTCTGAAAAACTCCCACAAGGTGCTACACTAAATAATACTGCTGGGAGTAGGGTGGGGTGGAGGCACAGATAGGAGATGGAGAAATCACGGAGTTCACATGAATTAGGTATCCTCCACCCTGGTCTCTAAGCTCCTTCCAAATTCAGTAATTATTACTTCCATCTCTATCAACAGGGTAATGAGGAATGGAATTTGGAAGAATAGACTAGAACTTGAACATCCCGAGGCACCATATGCTTGGGACTGCACGGATACTCGTCCTTTGCATTGCTGTTTAGCTTCAACACTGACATCTTTGACCAACTCAAACTTGAAAGCAATTATCCTGGAATATTTGAACTTTACATTCCTAATGGACTTTAGATTATATCCAGCACCTCTTTTCCTTAGTACAGTGACATGATGTATAACTTCTGAATTTGTATGCATTTAATTAGGAGCAAAGTGAGAGATCACATGAATAAATAAATAGGCTGTCTGTGACAGAACAAGCATATGAAAGAGTTCATAAATAAATCTTCTACTGGTTGAGAAAGTGGGAGTCCCTCTCATCTGTATGAATCAGTGCCAAACTCATGGGGAAGGAGTATCTCCTAGTGAGTGGGGAGATCCTGGGGATAAAGAGGTTCTATAATAGTTTATCCTCCAAGTTCTGGGCAAGGTCCTTAAAGGAACACACCCCTCCAATGCAGCACCTCTATTACTGTGCCACAGCACATAGCAGAACACCTCAGAAAATGTGCAGTCTTTCTTTGCTTTTTATAATATGGCTGTGTAGAAAGCAATGAGGAGCTCTGAGGCAAAATTGAAAGACTATAGCCAAGTTTTGAATTCCATCCCTACCACAGAGGCCTTGGGTATGTTACTAAACATCTGTGGACCTCAGATTTTTCATTGACAAGTGGTGATGTTAATCCTTACCTCACATACCCTTACATGAAGATTAAATAAAGAGCAGATGCCGTATCTAGCTAAGAGCCAGATGCACGTCATATCACCACTTTTTTTCAAGTTCTGTGTCTGGACAAACCTTCCTTTTGCTTCTCTACATGGGCATGTCCCCAGTCAAATACATCCTCTTCCATGACAACATCTTCATTTCCCCAAAGTCTAAAGGGTTGCTTCTTGGGTTACAAATTAATGGTCTCCTCACAGCATTGTCAAGAATTACTTTATTCAAGTTACTTATTTTTGTAGCCATCGTTTTTTCTGGGCTGTTCGCTGCTTGGCCATAGGACCCACATGTGTCACGTATCTTGCAGCCAATTTCCTCCTCCTGCTCGGGTACACCCCTTGTCAGTCACCCGTCACTTCCCCATTCACTCAATGTTTTTCCTTAGTGAAATGAGAAAGTGCATATGAATAGAGACACAAGCTGCCTCCTGACCAATTTATCTAAATTTCCTCTTTTTTTTTTTTTTTTCTATTTCCAGCTTAGTTCCTCAGTCCTTAACCTTTTTCAGAATTTTGCCCTCTGGCCACATCCAGTGCATTTGTCAATCAAATTTTTGTTCTGTCTCTAATCAATCAACTTCCAACCCATCAAAAATCAAACAGTCCATGTTCCCACTTACATTAATCAAGTGTATGATATTTTATATTAAATACCAAGAGAGACACAATTATGATGCACTTAATCAAATTACTGGGGGAGGATCTCGACATTGTCAAAAAATGAGGGGCAAGCACCTGATCAGAAGCCTCCAGCACTGTGCCATCTCCCTCTGGACTACACTTTGGCTTGCAGGAAACTCATTTCCACTAGAATTGGCATATAAATGGAACCAGATTCTGCACCTTGCCATTTATGTTCATTATAGCATGTTTTCCTAGGGACTAGGAAATCAGGAATGGGAGGGTGATCAAAAGGAAATGGCATCATCAGGGAATCCACAGTCTTGAGAGAGTTATAGTAGTTTCAATATTTGGATTGGTGTTTTCTTACTAGCTTTACAATGATGTGTTTGGGTGGCACAATTAACTTTGTCTTGGTGGTGTCTTTTCACCCCCCACTTTTCTAATTGGGCCAACTTCCACTTTTCAATCCATTCCCAGTCTCTGGTAGACCCCAATAGCAAGCCCCCAATTAGGAAAGTAGCAAAAGAAAAGAAAATTGAACTGGTGTCTGAATCTAACTTGTTTATTAAAACTCAAATTTTAAAAATAGAACTTAGGAAGGAAGGGCAAAGCAGTCCAGTACTCATTAGGCTGGGAATTAAGCTACCTGTGTTTAAGATCTCAACACAGCTAAGAAGTAGATGATGAACCTGACAAAGTACCCTGGTCTCTCTAGATTTCTCTTTTTTAATGTTTAAAATGAGGAGAGAAACCATTTCTAAAAATCCCTCCCAGCTCCAATATGTTGCAACTTCATAAATCACTAGAATTCATAACACAGTGATGTCACATGGAACAGACATTTGAAGGTAAAATTTTCTATTTAGCATTCTCAAATCCCTCATCAAGGTGACCATTTGCTCTGTTTATGTGAGACCAATTTACACAAGATTCCCACACAATCTCAGCTAATAAATAGTCCCGGGCATGCATGTAGACTCACACGTAAATTACATAAGTGGATATGTGACCACAGGACACAGGCTGATATTTAAACTATATCACTGAAAAAAATGTGCTGTGCACATTCAAAACACTTAAATGTCTTGAGGGATGATTTTTAAAAAATTAGAAAAAGTTACTGAATTATTTTTCATCTGCAAATGGGTGATCCAAATTTGCCATACTTTGTACCTCACAGCAAATGTTCTTATTTTTCATTCAAAATTTCCTGTTTTCCATTCAAATTAAAATGCACATTTCATCAACTCATTATTTAGAAATGGTAATGAAGTATTTAAATTAAAATCAGATCATTCACCTGTGGTATGTGCTACCATGAAGTGTGAGGTGGACTTTTTCCAGACTGATTGTCAGTTGGCTTCATACACAGTTTCATGGATAAACAAGGCCCTTTCTAGTGTTTTGATTTCCAAGTTCCTCTTCAAAATATAAGTTTTTGTTTTACTTTAAGATTTTAGGGTTTTTTTCTAGCATTTCTGGGCTTATTAGAATCTGTAAACTGTGCACAAGTATACTTTTGATTAATTTTTAAAGAGCTAATATTTTTATTTGGAGGATAAAATGGCAGAGAAGGAGAACTCCAATTAGGTCTGTTTGTACATAGAGTTGATTTCTTTTCTGTTTCTTTTTCCTTTTTTCTTTTTTTGAAGTATAGGACTAGAGAGAACAGCATGCATAATATGGTCATTTTATAAAAATCAGCTGTATTCGACTAAAAATGTAAACACTTGTTAATGCTTGCCTTGGCAGCTGGGAGTGACAGTCTATTTTCTGTTATAGTGACAGCTTAGAGTGGCTTTGCTTTAAGTTGCCTGATTTCTTGATTTGAAGAAAACTTTCCTATCTCCAAAATCCTCTTCAGCGGAGCTCCCTGGGGGGCTTATTAATCTCAAAATCACAATCCGGAGAATCCAAGCTGACCTTTTGCCTCAGAAAGCCACGTGTTCCCTCAGCTGCAACTTCAGCCTGATGCTCCACTGAGGCGAAAATCCTAAGTGCTTTCCTTGCCATTGCTGATGTAAGGGGGCAGCCGGGGTTATTTCTTGAATGTCTTATAGCTGACCTACTCACACCTTACTCTGCAGACACCCCTCCAAATTTACAGGGCATGACAAGAAAGTCTTCAACTGCTTAAAAACGATCCCCTGATTGGATGAAAATGTCATGAATTCCGCTACCAAAGATTTTGAAATACATGGACTCTAGAGTGCTGAGAGGAAAATTAAAGAAAGAAGAAAAGAGAAAATATGAGAATGAAGGCTCTAAGTTATGTACTATATATACAGAGAAAATAAGGTAAAATAATTGTCATTTGTGGAAAGGGTGGGCCAGGATACAAAAGAGCAGGCTGTGCCCGAGATCCACTCAGTGCACTGTAATCTTCTGAGGAGTGTCCCCTCACAGAGGTGGTGGAGCAAGTGCACTCCACCCCGTGCAATCAATGCCTCCTTCACAATGATCCCTGCAGAATGCTCCTTGCACAGTGCTCCCAGCAGACACAAGCTTTGCAAGTCAAACCCTTGCTTATATCTGAGACCTTCATTGCCAGATGCTCAGTATTTTTCTGATTGATCTTCTTCAATTAGTAGTGACTCCAAACTCCTTAAGTTTTGCCTCCTCTTTCTCCTCATGCCCCATTCTCTCTCGATCAAGTGCTTAATGATCTGGAAACAATTAAAGTTTCTGGAGGATCTGATGTTATCAAGGGGCCCTTTGTAAAGTGGACTTTTAAAAGGAATAGTAATTTGCTAACATATGACATTAACAAATTCTGATGGAGGTGTACCCATTTTCTAAAACAGAGGCTAGCCTGTCCTAAGCCTTCATCTGCTGCAAGGGGAATACTGTTGTGTGGCTTCCATGGATACTATGAATATTCATAGTGCTTTTATTGAACATAGGTTAATTGTATTGGAGGCTGGAGATCATTGCCAAATCTCCCCCCCCCTTTTTTTCTTTTCTGTGCTTCTAATTTTCTTACCTTGTGTGAAAAGAATATCCAAATAATGACTCAAGGATGCTGCTGGGACAGAAGCTAGCCTGCTGTCTGTTTAAGTTTCAAGTACAGTTTAATTTGACTCAATTGAACACATAATCTCTTTGAGCACCTAACTCAGCCCAGCACATGCCGAGTGCCATTAAGGGCTCAAAGGAGTAATCTCTGTCTCTAAAGATTGACCATCCATTTAGTGAAATAAGACACAGTCACAAAATAAACAATTAAAGGAAAATTTGAATGAGCATCCAAATGCACAAAATACATGAGAAATAATATATTTTAATGAATGCATAGTTGAATATGCTTTAGATGTCTCAATAAAAGCATAGTATTCTGTCTCCAAGAAGAGTCATCTCATTGTATCCAGGAGTGCTCAGGGATAGCAGAAGTGTTATACTCCCTTCCAGCCCACCACTGTAAGAGCATCAATGACAAGTCAGAGATGATGTACACAGAGAAAGGTAAGCAGTATAACAGGGAGTGTGTCTCACAAGAGGAACTCTGGTAGTAAGCAAGGGCACTTGACCTCCAAAAGACAAAACTAAGCTGGAGGGAAATAACTGCCTCCAGTTCACTGGAACATTTATTT
Source organism: Daubentonia madagascariensis (assembly GCA_023783475.1). Classification (NCBI taxonomy): domain Eukaryota; kingdom Metazoa; phylum Chordata; class Mammalia; order Primates; family Daubentoniidae; genus Daubentonia; species Daubentonia madagascariensis. Next base: position 4,972,345 of record JAKFHU010000901.1, on the reverse strand, counting down.
TTGAGAAAAAGGATGATATCTGTCCTCTGTTGCTGAACACAGTATAACTAAAACAAACGGAAAGGAAACGCAAAGAAACCAAATTTATTTGAATACATTATAATCTTTTTCAGAAAACTAATAACAGAACCATATACTGTATATTTGTTTCACATTTTAGAGTCAACAAAACTCAGCTCTATTTTTATAGTCTGTGGGGGAAGTCATTCCTATTTTATAGATTTTTAAATTATATAATGGAAGTTCTAAAACACAGTGTTTCATCCTTGTAGTAAATGGCAGAGCTAAGAATTAAACCATGTCTTCTGGTGCTAAATCCTTAATTGAACCATAACTGGCACTTTGGATTCATGCTGAAGACTGGGCTTTCTGTCTGTCACTGAAGGGATTCAAGCAGACACAGCAGGCCCAGCTGTGGGGGTCCTTAATTAGGTAGCAAATTTTTCTCGGACAATATCTCAACACTCCTGCAGCTCTAAGACATTATTCTTTTTTATTAGTTGTAGAATTTTCAAAGAGATTCATAAGACAATTTCTGTTAAACTTGTTCATGGCTAAGAATAACTTAAATCAGTTACATTAAACTGGTCCTTTTCTTATTTGAAAATCCAAGCTTTCCAGTGCCGTTGTCTGTAAAAGCCCAGTTGGGCTTCAAGTTGGTAGACTCTTACTCTGTACTTTAAGTTTCTAACAGATACCTAATGATAATTCTGCCACAGTCCTTAGCCAACATTATTCCTTTCAGAGCTGAAGCGAACTGAAGGCTGTAATTCTTGAGGAATAGCAATTCTTTCCCTCTTGTATCCTCTTCTGCAAACCCAATAATACATCAGCAGCATTTTTGATGCTTTAAGAGGCTTAACGTGTGTACTTAGACTCACAATGAATCAATACCTACCAATCTCAATAAGGACTTCATCTTACGTTTTAATTTGTCTAACATTTAGCCCGCATTATTTTCTTAGAGTTGCCAATGTTTTCTCCCATTGGAGACTGAGATTAACCAACAAAATCCACTACACTTTACATTTCAGGTCTATTTTGGGGTGTTTATGATATGCACTAAGTGCATCAGAAAGCAAGGAGCAATGCACAGCTACTGAATATTTCATGGCTTCTGCAGTCCAGGAAGTTGGTGGAGGCATTTCTGCATCAAAGCACAAATCCACATTTGGAAAAAAAGGTAGGCTATGCCCATACACATACCCAACAGTTACTTCAGTTGGGATTTGAGGCCACATAGAACAGTGCAGGATGTTTGTTGGATATTGTGATCACAGGTGACTTTCATGAATTTCTCCTGTCTTACTGCTAGGCAGATCATGCTTAAATTAATTATCTGGGTGGACAGACAGATATATGAGTTTTCTATGATATAACAGGAAAAGTTTAGAAGACTTTTATATGAGGGTAACTAGCATGCTGAAAAGTCTTAATCCATGTCACAAGAATGTTACATAAACTATTGTTGTGCCTGGAAAGAAGAGCAAAAGATGTAGTAGCTCTGCTAAAGGATACAAAGAACTTTCTCATCAAAGAGGTGCTGCTGAGTTTCCAACTCACTTCAAAAGGCAGGACTAAGGTAAGTAGAAGATAAGAAGAGAAAAGATTTTATATCAATGTAAATAACTTCTTTGAAATAATCATGATGGTACAACAGTAAATTATCTTACCCTGATCTCCCAGTCTCTGAAGGCTCAAGGGAAGCTGGAGGAATGCAAATCTGGAACGTAGAGGGGCATGTTGCAAGATGGGGAAGTATGACTGGATGGGTGGCTGCCAAACTCTTTTGTTCCTGAGTTGAGAACTCATATTTTCTTCCTAGAAGGGCAAATTTAAAGCAGAATGCTGCTTGATGGGCACAGAATTAACATGATCTAAGTGTTGAGTAACAGCAGCTCCAATGGCTACTAGAGCTCTTCCCTCAGACAGGGGAGATTTACTGAAGTAAGTGATGGGAGTTCCTGATCTGATACTTAAAGTGGGTGGGCTGATCTCTGGCAACTCTTTTTCCACTGACTTTAATTTTTTTTTTTTTTTTAGATCCCTTGATGGCCTGCCATCTTCACTTAGATCAACACACTCTTTCTTAGGCACCTTAATAAACTATGCTCAGTAAGAAAATAAGACCTTATGTGTGGGACCAAACTTTGACACAAAAATTAATTATCTGGGCTGAGATATATAACTTATTTCTGGAAATCACATCCTCTTGAGCCAAGGTTGTCTCTTGGAAGAGCTATCTCCAATATAACACTTGGAGGCATCTAATTAAACATGGCATTCAACAATTCAGTTAATTTCTCCGGCTTGATCTCCTTCATGTTTGATTTGGGTTCTCTAATTTTTGCTGGGATTCATTTGTTTTCACATTATTGATGTCTTTGGACTTCCTTCTCAGACTAGGCCCTTTGGGTTTCTGTTCTGATTTCTTTTCAAGATGCTGTTCCTTATATTTATTCCCTAAGGAAAAGACATAGCAGTTAATTAGAGGGGAAAAATGTACCTCCTGCTTGTCTTATATCTCCTCCTACAGCAACAGGCTTCTGACTTGGTGATTTTAGCTGGTGCTTTGTATCAAATCCAGCACTATGGCCAGTGTACTCACCCTCCACTTCTCTAAGAGGAATAGGGAGAAGAGCAATTATTACTAATGACTTGGGTGAAAGTCCAGTGCTCTCCAGATCTATCATTTCTCTCATCACTGTCATCAACTTGCTTTTTTCCTCTGCATCCTGCACATCACTCATTTAATTTTCAACATTGTCAAATCTGATTTTGCCATTTTTAATTTGGATTTCAATTCTATCATTGCAACACAAGTTTCTTTGCATTTTCCAATAGTACTCCCTATTATTTTTTATCAGTCTATTGTGATTACATATAGGAGCTGATATTTATGGAGAACCTGCTATGTGCCAGCCCTGATACCTGATACTAAAATAACATGCATTACTCGATTGTTACATTGTATCTCCCACTACTGTACTTTAATCTGCCATCCTTCTCTTTACATAGCTTTCTACTTTTCTGTAGCATTTTTCCTCTCTTTTTAAAATAACTTTCTACTTTTCTATAAATGCCATATTCTGATATGCTATTAAGAATTTGTAAATATTTTTGGAGCAAAAATCACAGAATTTTAAGATTTTTCAGAGGTCTGTTTTTCCTCTATCATCATGATAATGTTTCTTTTTCTTGTGCCACGGCATTTTTTTCAGAGGCTTCCTTTCTGCCTGCTCATTTGAAAATGTGTGAATCTATCTGAACCTATTTCCCCATGCTGCTTGGTGCCTATTGTTAGTTCTCTGAACAGGAATACTTAGATAATCTACAAAATCTAACATGCCCTTCTCATTAGGTTATTTATTTTTCTGTTTTTTTTAAGACTAACCTTCCAGAGTGTAGTATGTAACTATCCACACTCCTCTTATATGACACATTGTCATTTTCTGTGAATTACAATTATGAATAGGTTAAAAAAAAAAGGTGGTGGGTGGTGGAATAATCCATGCCCAGTTTTGTTTGGTGCAGACCTTCATCTCTAAATCAGGGGAGGGTGCAGAGAGTGCATGAGTTTCACATGTCTGTCTATTGGTATTTGGGACAGCAGACTTGGTAGATTTCACCAAGCCAAAAACTGAAATGTCAGTATTTTTTTTTCCTAATGAACCTTATTTTTTCTTGGCTTTGTCCTCAATAAAATTGATTTTTTATTTTTTCCATCTTCATAAATATTTTGGTTAGAATGTTGAGGAAGCTACAGCTAAACTCTTTGCTGGGTATCATTTCAAACCATTAGCTTTCCACCCTAATTTCTCTATGCAATGCTGAAAAGCTGCAGAGGTGAGCAGAGAAAAAAAATCAGAAGGTCAGCAAAATATATCCCAGGATTAGAGGATAAGACATATGAGTTCAGACATAAGGGATGAAATTTATACAGTCAACAAAAGAGAGGCCTCCGAGGTAGGCTCTTTGTGACATGATCTATAAATATCATCAAGGTAACAAAATAAACAAAGCAAATTATTTACAGTCACAAAAGATAATAAGACGAGAATGATTGAATCCAAGTGAGGGAAAGTTTACAATAGGTTGTCAAAAGAGAGTTTTTAGCTGAAAGCAAAAGCAAACAATAAAACTAATATACAAAAGTTAAGATCTATCACAGACTTGTGGTAAAATATAGTAAAAAAAAAACCTTACAGGAATAGGCAAGAATTGCATTTTTTCAGAAAAGATGCGTGATTATTAAGTATTCATTGTAAAAATGAAGAACAAATCTTGGTATTTCCTGTTCCCTAGCTGTAGGACAAGCTATTTTTAAATATGTATAATTAATAGAGTTTGTTAGAGGAAATAAGACCTAGCATTTGATAGACTGGTACGGTGACTATAGTTTACAATAATCTATTATATATTTCATAATATCTAGAAGAGAATAATTCAAATGTTTCTAGCATAAAGAAAAGACAAATATTTAAAGTGATGGGTATTCCGATTACACTGATTTGATCTTTACAAATTATATGAATGTATTAAATTATCACATGTACCCCCAAAATATGTACGTCTATGATGTGTCAACAAAAAAATTAAATAAGTATATATATGCATACTTACAGTAACAGTTGTTTCATGTGACTTCTGTGCAACCATATCCTGAAAATGATTCCTCATTGATTCTATAACAATTTGACAATATGTCACACTCTTTTCTGTACTCATCAAACTTTGAAATGAAAAATATGTATGTCTATGCTTAACTCCTCCACTCCTACTCATTCCATCATCTCTTACTATCCGATTTCCACTCTCACTTTTTTGCCAAGATTGCTCTGTGTTCACTAATAAGCTCTTACTTTTCGAATGGAATGACATACTGTTGCTTGTGTTCTTACATGACCAACCTGAAGCATTTGAGAGCATTGACCGACACTTGCTTCTTCAAGGCTTTCTTTGCTTGGATTCTATTCTCATCATGGCTTTCCTAAGCCTCTGGATGTTTCTTCTTTCTTCTCTTAATAATAGGACTGTAAATCTTAAGGGATTATTTCATATATTCAATAAGAAAATGCACAAAAGAATTCTTAGCAAAGTATCTCGAACAGAAAACTTAACAAATATTATCTTTGTCAATTATTGTCCATCTTTCCATGCATAAAGGCATCCTTTTCTCTCTCCTCTTTCTAGCAAGCACTCCATAGAGAATCTCATCTCTCGCTGTGTTTTCATGTACCTCTACTAAGCTGAAGATTTCCTCATCCATAATCCATGTCTCTAAGTCTCAGCCTCTCCACTGAGCTCATAATCTATGGTCTGAAACTGCTTTCTGTACGTATCGAACCATATATTCCAAAAGAACCTCAATCTTAATGCAATCAAAATTTAAATCATTATTCACATCTCCCTCTTTATTTCATCCTGCTCACTCTCTTAATTCTGTATCTAGAGATACCACAGAGATGATACTATTACCTGACTAGTGTAGCCAGTGATCCAAACAAAAAGCCACAGCCATCTTTGATTCTTGTCCCTTTTATATTCCCACGTGCCTGTGGAGTACCAACACCTGCCAGTTTTTCTTCAGTCATGTGATATGGGTCACATTCCCCTTTCCTAGTTCCTCAGCCATGGACCTAGTTCACCTAGTCCAAATTATCACCTTCTCTCTGCTGGATGACTAAAAGAACCACCTAGCCATTTTATTGGCAGCTAGCTTCTCCTCATAGTAATCCACTCTCCGTACTACCTCTAGAGAGAGCTTGGTAAACTTTGTAAATCACACACTTGTTAATATTACATCTCTGCTTAAAAACCATACCTGTATTCACATCATCTGCTGGGTAAGTCTAAACTTCTCAGAATTGTGGAGGAAAAAAGACCATCACGGTTTACTTCCAACTGTCTTTTCAGTTTTTGCTTTGGCCACCCTCCCACACATAGTACACATCAGACACAACAGCATTCCCAAAGAATCACATGTCCTTTCTTCTATGGTTTTGGGAGAAACTGTGCATCTCCTACACGGACCTGTCCCTGACTTAACTCATGTTTACACTTCATGGGATTGGAATGACCAAGACCACCCCTAGCCCCATTTCTTTCTTCCTTGGAAGGTACTTGACAAATGAGTAAACTTTCTAATGTCAAATTTTCTGTCATTAATGGTGTTCCCAGACACTGAGTTTACATCATTTCATTTGAATCTCACAAAAAAACACATATATTAGGTTCTGTTTTGAAGATATGGTAATAACAGCTCTGAGAGATGAAAATATTTGTCTATTATCACACTATTAGTAAGTTGGTAAGAAAGGTTAGAGCCATAATGAGGTTATCCTTCATCCAAAACCTGAGTGTTTTTCTGCTATTGTAGGAGGTCACAGTAGGCTATTTTGTATAGATGTGAACTCTCTGATACTCGGTATTCAAAGAATAGATCAATAATTATTGATTATGGGGTATCTTTCCCAGATGAAAGGCTATACTGTGTATATCTAAAGCACCCTCCAATCCTAAGTTCTTATCTCTCAGGGGATGCTAAAGCAGATTTTCACAACTAACCTTGATATAAATGTAATATTATTTTAAGTTTTAAGCTAGAAAACAATTATTTTAATGTAAATAACAAGGCTGTGTACTGGCATTTGCAGCAGAATATAAAATTATCCAAGCACAATATTAAAAAGCTTGATTTTCTATTCAGTCTGAAATAGTTTCATTTTGTGCATTGAGGTAGTAGATTCTTACTTATCCAGAATTTGAACACAATAATATATTCAAAATATTCAACAATTCAAATTGATAATTAACTGATATCTATTATAAGATAAAATTATAATAAATAGATTGTGTCAAAATTATATTGAATAAAATTAAACATTTCTTGGACATTATATTGCAGGATCTTACATAGCCTCAAAGTCATCACTGCATATATTAATTATAATTGTACTATAAACATGTAAAAGTAAAAAAAAATGATTGAAATCTCTGGTTAATAAAATGCAGATGGAAAATTTTTGTAATATTTACCTGAAATTTACCAGTATAAAATAATTTTGTTTCCTATAGTTTAAATGTTCTTGTCCAAGTTTTTAAATAGCCTTAGGCTGATAGTTTTTCTTTATATGGTGAAAGTCAATTTTGACTGACTGAACAGAAAAAGTTGCAATCAGTAGTAACTGTATCAGATTTTACTATGAAGTATATTGAGCAAAAAAGTCTTAACAATTTTTTATTGATCGTTTACAACATATCAGGACCTAGGCCTAGAACCATGAGAAATATAAAGAACAAAATGGAACAGGAGATCCTCTCTCAAGCAGGTTACAGTTTAGTAAATTGTGGAATGCTAAGTGTCAAATTAATGACTCAAACAATGATAAATATTATAGAAATTTAGCTGAGTTCAAATCACTACAATTTGAGAAACCCAATAAGACTTAATGGAAGAAAAGTAACTTGAGCCAGACCTTGATTTTTCTCTAATCAGACATCTGTTATTCACTGTTCTAATTCAAAGTGGGTATCATGCTTTGCTTAAAGAAAAAGGCAAAGAAAAAGAAAAAGAAAGAAAGAAATCCAAACTCAATATGCTGTAATTTAAAACTCTCTGTAATCTACCTATAACCCAAGTTTTGGACTGTTTTTCTATGTTCTCTTGTTTCAATTACATGTTTTCAATTTACAATTAAATACCTCCTCTTCTCTAAACTTTGAATACCCCTAATTTTTGTAATCTCCTTTATTTGAAGTCTTGCTTAAGGTCCTAGCCCAGGGCACTCCTATTCCTTGGCACTTCACTTTGTCTTCCTATTTGGGGTCAGTCTCTCCTTCTCCCACAATTCTGTCAAACTCCATTCATTCATCTATTCAGTTACTTGCCACATTCTGGCTTATTCCAGAGCCTGGTATACAGGTGACTTTTTCCCACAACAAGGTATAATAACTTTGAACTCATGGACTATATTGTGTTTTCCTACATTTTTCTAAAAGGCTTAACACAGTTGTTGAATGAACCAATTTGAGAATGTGCAAATTAATCTATGCTTAATGAATGCATCCATGTTGTATGAATAAATAAATGAATGCAAGTTATTTAGATCACATTTAAGATCTTTTTTTTTTTTCTAGGTATTTCAACCTTAATAAGACTTCAGTATGAATGTCCCACAACCAGAAGTATTCACATACTTTGATTTTAACTATATGTGCTGGTGAGTAGGTCAGTGTGAAGTAGAAGTTTGTGTTCTGCAGATCACATTCTGCCCCTCATTTGCAAAATTATCTCTTTCTTCTTCTTCTTTTAGCTTTGATATTTCCAGTTTATTTTTTGGTCTGAGCAGTCATCAATGGTCAGTCAATGGTTTAAAATGGTTTTACACTTCATGGTAAGAATGTGAATGTCAAGCATTTATTTGTCCAGAGATTATCAACTAAGTTGCCAACTCTCTCTTCCCTCTATGATTTATCTATTTATTAAGGTATAAAGAATAAGCAATACACTTTGAAAGGTTAATTTTAAGGCAATATATAGTTACCTGTTTGGTGCAATTAATTTTTTCATTTAACAAAAATGTCTTTGTCACTTACCACATGCCTGGCCTTGTGCTATTAAATAAAATTTATGGGAAGCCATTGATGTGGACTGATGTCCTAGACTAGGCCCCAACAGACCAAACCAAAATGGAATCTCTCATGCTAAGTTTCCATGTCACCAAAGTGAAACCTAAGCTCTCTACTTATAAGATCTGACCTTCCAAGAAATCAGGAGAGAGATAATAGTGAAATACCAAATTAGGCCAATTCTTAAAAAAAAAAAAAAAGAAAGAAAAGAAAAGGGAGAGGTAGGGGAAGATGGCTGACCAGAGATACCAGCTGCCAGATCGTCTCAGAAAGAAGGAAAAGTTTTAGAAGGAAATGAAAAAACCAACAAACAAGCAATCATAGATCAGTTGTAATTCTGAGAGAAAAGTGCCAGAACCTACAAGTGATTCCATAGGAAGAAGTTGGGGAGCAGAACAAGGAGCAAGATATTGGCAGAGGTCAACCCCCAAGAGACCGAGAGTCCAGCAAAAAGAGTAGGTGGAGTAGTTTGTTTCTCCCTCCCTTACATCTCTAGCAGTCAGCAGGCTCCTGAGCTGCTAGAGAGCCTTTCTACCCTCACGAGCCCAAAAGCTGCTGCTGCCAGTGAACTGGGAGCTTTTTGAGGACAAAGCATCAGGCTGCCAGCCCCCTTGGGGTGCTTCAAGTAACCACAGATTGGACCCAAGAAGGCAGGAGCCATATGGCTTCTTTACCCACCATGCACCTTTGTCCTCCCCAGGGGGCTTCAGCCCCTCAGTTTTCATCTAGCTCGGTCCCACACAAACATTTCCCAACTCCGGCCCAGACTGTGGGAGCCACAGGGGGTCAGTGGGTCCTGGGGGATCTATATGATCCCAGAGCCTGAATATTCTGGGAAGGCTGCCTTCTGGAGAGAGGGACACAGATGACCAGAGTGCTAGCTTTCCTCCATTCAGATTCTCTCTCTCCTTCCCCTCCCCCATCTGTGGCTTCTGAAAGAGATGCCTAAGCTGGGACTCTCAGGAGCTGCTGCTTCCAATCTGTTGGGGCTTACACACAGAGTGGGGCTCAAACTTTTCCTCTTAAAGACCTGCAGAGGACTAAGGGGTGCTCGAACTGTGAGATCCCTGCTCACTAAACCTCCCCGGTGCTGCTTGCCCCGCTGCTCAATCAGAGCAGAGCACACCCCAAAGTGGAAGGATGTCAAACCTGCTTGAGTACCCCATAGGCAACTCGGGACCAGCACACTTCTCCCTGGCACAGTCAGGGATTGATCTTTGGGGACCCAGAGACAGGTCAGCAGGCCAGATCCTGTACCCCCAGGACTTGATTGTGTTGCTCTGGGAACAAAGGGGAGATTTTTGAACTAATCTTGGAAGGTGAGGAAGCCCATGTGGGCAGAACTGAAAAGAGAGCACACTGTGGGTCCCAGCCACAGCACACTCATGGAGCACCCCTACCTCTACAGGAAAGCTGTGCTCTCAGCCCAGGGCAGGATCCTGCACAAGGAAATTCTCACCCTGCAGCACCATTGCTGGGGAGCTCAGCTAGTTTGACCTCAGGGAACACCTCTCCCCCCACAGGTAGACTTTCTGACTGGGTGGGGCCAACTCAGACTCTCCCTGCCAGCATTCCTCAGAAAACTGGGAGTGGACCTTTGACTCTGCTGAAGTAGCTACCTTACCAGCTTTTGTGGAGTGTGAGGGCAGGCTCACCCAAACCAGCTCTGTCCAGCCTCCCTCTCCCACTCATCTCTGCTGTGGCAGTGAGTAAGGACTCACCTGGAAGTTCCAGGGCCCCACCCACCACCTGGAGCATTCAAGTGCTTCTCCTGAGGGCATAGAGCCAGGCACAGTCCCCAAAACAACACTGCATCTTGTTGCTTCCATCAAGCACCACCTCCTGCCAGGGAGGTCAATTTGCACAGCCCTTTACAGCATATACCAACTCAATTATATAGGGTGTGGTTGATTCTTACCCACAAGCACCACCTGCTGTCTCAGAGATTAAACTGGGTGTGCCAATATAATTCACCTTATTTAGAAGACCATAGGGCTGGGGAAAGAGAAAAGATCTCAAAGAGCTCCATCCACCCTCATCAAGAGAGACAGGGAATCTGCCCACTCACTTAGCTCACCACGGATATAGCCTACAAACAACTAGCAACTGAGAAAACAATCACACTAAGGATATCTATAACTAAGGCTTCCATCCAGAACCTAGACCTCCATCAAATCACCCACAAGCAGAGCCAAAGATTCTTACCCAATACATGCTACAAACACTCCATTGCAAGGAGGGGGGAAGGAAAAAAATTCCCACCTAGACAAAAGAAAATCCAAAAATGAGAAGTGATAGCTGCCCCAGATGAGAAGGAATCAGTGAAAGAACTTTGGAAGCATGAAAAATTGGAGAAAAAGAAAACCCCCAAAAGGGAACACCAGCTCTCTAGTAATGTATCAACCAAAGTGAACATATTGAAATGACAGATAAACAATTCCAAATATGGATTGTAAGGAAGCTCAATGAAATCCAAGAGAAAATGGAAAATCAACTCAAAGAAACCAGAAAAACAATTCATGAAATAAATGAAAAATTCACTAAAGAGATCAACATATTAAAAAATAAAAACCAAATAGAACTTCTGGAAATGAAAAATTCATTTAAGGAAATACAAAACACAGTGGAAAGTTTTAAATATAGACTACACTGGGCAGAAGAAAGAATCTCATAGCTTGAAGACAACTCTTTTGAATTAACTCAGCCAGCCAAAAATAAAGAACAGAGAATTAAGAGGAATGAACAAAGCCTACATGAAATGAGGGATTATGTAAAACAGCCAAATATAAGAATCATAGGCATCACTGAGGGTGAAGAAGAAAGTGCACAGGGGCTGGGAAAACTATTTGGGGGAATAATTGAGGAAAACTTCCCTGGTCTTGCTAGAGGTTTAGATATCCAGGTACAAGAAACTCAGTGAACACCTGGGAGATTCATTGTAAAGAGGCAATCACCAAGACATCTAGTAATCAGGCTGGCCAAAGTCAACATGAAAGAGGAAATTGTGTGAGCCTTGAAGCGAAAATATCAAGTAACTTACAAAGGAAAACCCATCAGGCTAACTGCAGATTTCTCAACTAAGACCTTATAAACCAGAAGGGATTGGGGCCCCATCTTCGGTCTTCTTAAACAGAACAACTGCCAGCATAAAATTGTGTATCCTGAAAAACTAAGTTTCATATATGAAGGGGAAATAAAGACTTTTTTAGAAAAACAAACACTGGGGGAATTTGTCAAGACCAGACCTGCCCTGCCGGAAATATTCAGAACTACATTATACATGGATCAGCACAATAGACACCCACCAAAGTAAAAGCACCCAAAAGCTAAAGCTCAAAGGTCATATGAAAAAATAGCACAAGAGGTAAAACAAAGTAATAAGGGATATCCAACAGGATGAACAGAAAAGCATCCCATATATCAATTCTATCAATCAACTGTGAACTGTCAGAATGCCCCACTCAAGAGACGAAAGCTGTCTGAATGAATGAAAAATACAACCCAATTATCTGCTGTCTCCAAGAAAGACATCTAACCCACAGGACTCACACAGACTCAAGGTGAAAGGATGGAAAAAATATTACATGCAAATGGAAACCAAAAGAAAGTAGATGTAGCCATTCTTATATCAGATAAAATTGACTTTAAAGCAACAATAATAAAGAAAGAAAAAGATTTTAATTATATAATGGTAAAGGGAAAAATTCAACAGGAAGACATAATAATCCTAAATATTTATGCACCTAACACAGGAGTGCCCAGATTCATAAAGCAAACCCTACTAGATCTAAGCAAAATGATAAACAGCAGCATTGTAATTCCCAGGAACACCTCATTGACAGAACTGGTCAGATCATCCAAGCAAAAAGTAAATCTAGAAACACTGAACTTAAACGGGACTCTCAAACAAATGGGCCTTACAGACATTTACAGAACATTTTACCCCCAAAATACTGAATATTCATTCTTCTCATCAGCACATGGACCATTTTCTGAGACTGATCACATCTTAGGCCACAAAGCATGTCCCAAAAAATTCAAAAAAATAGCAATCATACCATGTATCTTCTCAGACCACAGTGGAATAAAACCAGAAATACACTCCAAGAGAAATACTCAATTCTGCACAAAGTCATGGAAATTAAACAACCTACTGCTGAATGATTATTGGGTCAATAATGAAATTAAGATGGAAATCAAAAAGTTCCTGGAACTGAACAACAAAAGCGACACAAGCTACCAAAATCTATGGGATTCAGCAAAAGCAGTCCTAAAGGGAAAATTCACAGCTCTAAATGCCTACATCAAAAAGACAGAAAGATCACAAATTAGTAATCTAACGACATGTCTCAAGGTACTAGAAAAGGAAGAGCAAACCAAACCCAAAGCCAGCAGAAGAAAAGAAATAACTAAGGTCAAAGCAGAACTAAATAAAATGGAAAACAAAAAACAATACAAAAGATTAATGAAAAAAAGTTAGTTCTTTGAAAAGATAAACAAAATTGATAGATCTCTTGCTAGATTAACCAGGAATAGAAAAGAAAGAACCCTAATAAACTCAATTAAAAATAAAAAAGGAGATATTACAACTGATACCACAGAAAATACAAAATATCATCTGTCAATACTATGAAAATCTCTACATACATAAACTTGAAAATGTAAAGGAAATGGACAACTTCCTGGAAACACACAACCTCCCAGGACTCAATCAGGAAGAAATACAACTCCTGAACAGACCAATAACAAGCAATAAGATTGAAGCAGTAATAAAAAATCCTCCAACAAAAAAAAGCCTCAGACCAGATTGATTCACTGCCAAATTTTACCAGACCTACAAAGAAGAGCTGGTACCCACACTGCAGAAATTATTTCATAACATAAAAAAGGAAGAAATCCTCCCCAACTCATTATACGTAACCAGTATCACCTTGATACCAAAGCCAGGAAAGGACACAACAAAAAAAGAAAACTAGAGACCAATATCCCTTATGAATATAGATGCAAAAATCCTCAATAAAATACTAGCAAAATGAATTCAACAGCACATCAAAAAAATAATACACCATGACCAAATGGGCTTCATCCCAGGAATGCAAGGATGGTTTAACATATGTAAATCAATAAATGTGATTCACCACATAAACAGAAGCAAAAACAAAGACCATATGATCATCTCAATAAATATAGGAATAGCATTCAAGAAAATTCAGCACCCTATCATGATAAAAACCCTCAACAAACTAGGCATAGAACAAACATATCTCAAGATTATAAAAGGCATATATGACAAGCCTGCAGCCAACATCATACTGAATGGAGAAAAGTGGAAAGCATTCCTCCTAAGAACCGGAACAAGACAAGGCTTCCCCACCGTCACCACTTCTATTCAAAATAGTGCTGGAAGTCCTAGCCAGAGCAATCAGGCAAGAGAAAGAAAGGGTATCCAAATTGGGAAAAAGAAGGTCAAACTATCACTTTTTGCTGATGATAGTACCTTATATCTAAAAAACCCTAAAGACTCCACCAAGAGACTCCTGGAATTGATAAATAAATTCAGCAAAGTCTCAGGTTACAAAATCAATGTACACAAATCAGTAGTATTCCAATATACTAATAACAGTCAAGCTGAGATTCAAATCAAAAACTCACATCTTAGGCCACAAAACATGTCCCAACTCAATACCATTCACAATAGCTACAAAGAAAATATCATACATAAGAATATATTTAACCATGGAGGTAAAAGATCTCTACAAAGAGAACTATGAAACACTGATGAAAATAATCACAGACAACACAAACAAATGGAAGAACATATCATGCTCATGGATTGGTAGAATCAACATTGTTAAAATGTCCATACTACCCAAAGTGATTTACAGATTCAATGCAATCCCGATCAAAATAACAACATTGTATTTCACAGATCTAGGAAAAATAATTGTATGCTTCATTTGGAATCAGAAAAGAGCCCAAATAGCCAAAACAACCTTAAGCAAAAGGAACAAATCTGGAGACATCACATTACCAGACTTCCAACTATACTACAAGGCTATAGTAACAAAAACAGCATGGTATTGACACAAAAATAGAGACATAGGCCAATGGAACAGAACAGAGAACTTAGTTATAAAACCATCCACATACCTCCAACTGATCTTTGACAAAGCAGACAACAATATACACTGGGGAAAAAAAGCACTCTTCAATAAATGTGCTGGGAGAATTGTATAGCCACATGCAGAAGATTGAAACAGGATCCATATCTCTCACCACTCACAGAAATTAATTCAAGATGGATAAAAGACTTAAATATAAGACATGAAACCATAAGAATGCTAGAAGAAAATGTTGGAAAATGTCTTCTAGATATTGGCCTAGGCAAAGAATTTATGAAGAGGACCCCAATGGCAATCACAGCAATGACAAAAATAAATAAATGGGATTTTATTAAATTAAAAAGCTTCTGCACAACTAAGGAAATAATCAACAGGGCAAATAGATAACCTACTAAAAGTACACCTACCATTTGATCTAGCAATTCCATTCCTGGGTATTTACCCAAAGGAAAAGAAGTCATTTTATCAAAAATACACCTGTGCCTGAATGTTTATTGCAGTATAATTCGCAGTTGGAAAGGTGTGGAATCAACCCTAGTGCCCATCAATTCATGAGTGTATTAATAAAATGTGGTATATGTATACCATGGAGTACTATTCACTTATGAAGAAGGATTAATTAAGGCTTTTTGCAGCAATTTGGATGGAACTGGAGACCATTATCCTAAGTGAAGTATCTAAGGAATGGAGAAACAAACACCACACGTACTTCTATTAAACTGGAACTAACCGATGAGCATACATGTGCACAGAGGGAAGTAAAACTCAGTGGAGATCAAGCAGGGGAGAGGGGGAAGGAGGGTATGGTGCAAACCTACCTAACAGGTACAATGCATACTATCTGGGTGATGGGCACAATTATAACCCTGATTCAAACATAGCAAAATCAATACTTGTAAACCAAAACATTTGTACCCCCATAATATTTTGAAATTACAAAAAAAAAAAAAAAAAAGAAAAAGAAAAGAAAGGAAGGAAAAACCAGGAGATTCACAGCAACCAATCAAAAGGGACCCAGTCGACCTGAGCTTGCTTGGTAAGGAAGTCCCCTCTGCTTTAACCCATAAAAGTAACCTGTGGAATTTGGTGTTAACAAATCTTATTTTTGCACTCTGCTATTTCCTTGTTCTTGCTCAAGCTGCTTTCCAAAAACAGACTGTACTGCCATGTCCAGTGTAGCTTTTGCATATTTTGTAGACTGGATGCTGCTCAGTTCATGAATTGCTAATAAAAGCCAATTAGGTCATTAAAATGCAATATAATTTGTTGAAATTATGTTGACAGTGTTAAACCCGAGAGAGGTAAAGTTGAATATAGCGGAGGTCATGACTTTTTAGTAAGGTGGACTGAAATGTAAATAAATCACTGTAATAAATACAGTAAGTGCTCTAATGAAGAAAAAAGTGGCTTTGCAGACAAAGGCATGAGAAACTCCGTCTGCCAGTGACTGGAGAAGTAAGAAAAGAACTCAGGATGCTCTGAACTTCTCTTCTATAGACCTACCACCTTGACTGGTTGCCTTAGCACTTCCTAAAGGAATTTAGAAAGACATCCAAACAAATAGAGCTAATGCATTCCTTTTGATGTAATTGCTTGTTAAATTAGTTTTCCCCTTTGCCATCTGAGAAGGACTGGGGAGGTGAACAGCAGCAGCACATGGAGACAAGGTGGAGTGTACTTGGTCCCTGCTCAGTGAGTCAAGTGGCTACACCGAACACCTGAGTCTTAATCTGATGGAGATGAGCACTCAAAGGGAATGATGTGCCATCCAAAAAGGATGGCAACTGCCAGGGTGGGTTTGAGGAAACGAATGCAAATTCCAATCATTTAATAATTTTCCTGAGTGCAAAGCTATCTGTCAGGAAATGATTTTGGCCTCTTAAGGGCTCCATTTCAATCAGCATATATATACCTGGGAGATAGACCCTACACACAAACACACACAAACATAGAACACAGACTTCTGACTGCATTAGTCAAGGCAGGAGACAGGCAAACTTAGAAAAGTCACTAAAACTGAAAACCAGTAGTATTAGAATGTGTCAAAATTCAATCATCATCAATCAGGAAGATTTTTTGCCCTTAGTAATTCGGGGGAAGGAACTAGGGTGGAGAGCCTTAAAATTTCAAAGAAGAGGTAGACAAAGAGGGCTTTATAGCTAAAAAACTCTCCCTACACTTTGTTTTTTTTTTCTTCCATGTAAATAGGGAAAACTCCTACTAACTTTCACGTGAGGAATACTGACATTAACATTAACAATTAAGAAGAAAGACAATTCACCAGTAAGTTTCCCTTTTGTAGTGTTCATTCATATTTGGCAAACCATTCATTTGTTTACTGTGATGAGACATTTCCATGTATTCCTTTCTCTTAATCAACATTAAAATAAATGTGGCTAATAAAGAACAGGGCCAAGGACACAGCTGTCATGACAATTCCAGTGCTTTTCCACCAAATCAGAATGGCTGACATGGAAAACAGAGTAACAGATGGTGGGATAGCTAAAGAGGCACATGATTTGCTCAAGGTCATAAGAATTCCAGCAGCACAACTAGAAACAAAACCCAGAAAGACCTTGAAGCTAAACGCTATTGTTTATGCACATCATTTCATTGAGGAATAAAATTTCAATTAAACAATTACAGGATAGTTATAATACAGCCCGAGTTCTTTATTAGATCCAATCATGGAAATGATAGTTTTGTTGGAGGAAAGGCAAGTAGCCCACGTTGCCAGTCTCTATTGTATGGAGCGTGAGGGCTACATTGGAACATGAGACTGGAATAAATGCTTTGTGTCCCTGTGTGCTATTCTAATCTATTGGATTGTATTTTTTAGACATTTGATATATGAATATGTGTACAATAGGGTCAGTGAGGTTGACATTTTAGGTAGATTTCCCTGACATCAGTATACAGGATGAATTGAACACTGTGAAAGGGAAGAAAGGGCAGGGAGCTTGTACTCAGGGAGGAAAGTTATGGAATCATTTCAATTATGAAGTTCAAATATTAGAAGAGGTGGAACTAAAACGAGGACTTGCAGGGTGGGGATGGTCCCTACAAAGACAGAAAATAGTGTTGACTTTGTTTATTGACGATGAGTGTGATGTCTTTCTGGACATACTGAGGTTAAGATACAAGCAGGGTTTTGATGGAAACATCCAGGAGGCAGTTAGATTCACTTCTGCAGCTCAAAGGGAAAATTTGGTCCAGAGTTAACAAACTTGGCAGTTACTTATGGCAAGGTGATAAATCGACCTACCACAGTGAGTGAATTTGCAATCAAAGGGTAAAGAAGATGAAAAGAGAATTGGGAATAGAATCATGGGACAAGGTTTCATTTAAACCTGATGCATGATATAAAAGAAATAAATTACAAATTGGGCTCATCAAAATTTAAAACTTCTGCTCTTTGAAAGATACTGCTAGGAAAAGCCACAGACTAGGAGAAACTACTTGCAGAACATGTATGTGATAAAAGACTTACATACAGAATAAATAATTCTCAAAACTCAATAAGGGAACAAACACCTTGGCATAAAAGTAGACAAAAGACTTGAACAGATACTTTGACAAAGAAGATATCCAAATGGCCAATAAACACATGAAAAGATGATCTCTTCTCTGGTGAGTGTTTATAAACAATGAAGTGACAGCACCACTGATTCAAAATAATAATAAAATAATCATAATATCATATACTGATGTAGTGCTTACAAATTGCCAGACACTGTTTTAAGCACTGTGCAAACATTAACTCACTTAATTAGTTAATAAATTATGGTTTTAATTAACCATTTTATACATAAAGAAACCGAGGCACAGAGAGGTAAAGTAATTTTCCCAAGGTCATGTAGCTTTTAAGTGGCTGAGCCCAGATTCGAATATAAGCAATCTGGTTCCAGAACCTGTGCTCTTGACTATGACAATTTGCAGTCTCTTTAATAACAAGCAAGTATATACTGAGTGCCTACTTATTGCTTAGCATTTGACAGTAAACTATAGCATCAAAAAGAATGGATTAAATATAGTTCATTTCCTAGAAGAGCTTAAAATCTAGATAAAAAGACGAGCCTATGCACACCAAACACTTGTCTTCATCTAATCATGATTCATCAGAAAATAAACCATAAACATACAGAACATCATGCTCTTGATTGAAAGACAAGATCTGACTATGACAATTAGGGATTATTGAAAGCATCCTAAGACCTCTATAGTTTAGAAGTTCTTCAGTGAAAAGCAAAGACCCCAAAGCTCTAGAAGAATTCAAATAAGGAGTAGGAGTTTGGACATTTGAAAGATAATCTTCTGTGATCTTTTATACTACCATAATTGTCAGTAAAAATATTTATCAATTGTCTCTTTCATGCTTGACAGGGTCCTTGTGTTTTAGGTTGTTTCTAATAACTTAGTGTAAACAAGCATGATCCATGCCCAAACATGATAATGATCTAATTCAATTACCTTTCTATGTTAGAAGTGCAACTGTCAAGTGAGCTGAAACAATTCCTGCTATTCGGAATTTATTTCGACAGCACTAAAGACCTATCCTTAGGAGCCCTGAGTTACTGTTTTTTTTTTGTTTGTTTGTTTGTTTGTTTTGTTTTGTTTTTCCCTTTTACCAGAATGAGAACCTTGCAGGAGGGTGGTGACAAGAAACAAGGACATAAGCAATAGAAATCCTTCTTAATTAATTGATTCTGATTAAAAGAAAACAGTGCCTTTGAAGTTGTAGCTACAGAAGTGAATCTGTGAGACACAGCATCTCTCAGGAAGTCTCAGATTCACTCCATTCTAGCAGCCCAGCCTGGAAGGGAGTCACCTTATGTGTGTGCCTCTAACAGCCGCGACTATGCAGAGGGTGGGCAGAGAGGAGAAAGGAGAGACAGAGAGAGTGAGGAATAGAAATGGAATCAGAGGAGGGAAGAAAACAAAAAAACAGAGGGGGGAGAGGAGGAGAGAGAGAAAGAGAGAGAGGGAGATTGTGGGAGACATGAAAGAGTGAAGGGATCGGATCGGAAGGAGGAGGGGATGCAAAAGCCAGATTTTTATTGGAAGCAGTTGAAGTGGTTGCTATGAGACCCGCTCGAGCAGAGGACCAGCAGTCAGCCCGACGCTGATGGCTCTTACCTCGTACTAAACCTTGCCTTTGACACAGTTTTAGAGTTGTTAATATCCGAGCAACCACCTGACACGGGTGACTTTTTCCTTCTTTTTTCTCCTCCGGTCCCTCGGGTAAGATGGAGGTAGAAAATGAAGCCAGCTGCTCTCCGGGCAGCGCATCAGGCGGGTCCAGAGAGTACAAGGTGGTAATGCTGGGAGCAGGGGGAGTTGGTAAAAGCGGTAAGTTTTCACACCAAACGCCGGGGACGGAGGGACCTCTGTAGAGGCAACTCTATAGAGTGAAAAAAAAAAAAATGATATCGTTGATGCTGTTAGGGGTTAGCTGTCGTAGTTAAACACAGAGCGTCTGTCTGGCAGCATGTTCAAAAGTGTCAGGACTTAAAGCGATGCTGATGAGTCAGGAGAATGCAGAGACAGCAGCCATGATATACAGAACTTGAAAAGGATCATTGTTTCCTTTGATTTCATGCTGGGTGACATTTGCTCTTAATTTATATGTCTTCTTTAAAAATAATAACAGTATTTATTAAATAGCCATGGTATGAGAAAAATGTGTTCCTGTTCTCAAAAAATGTTCACATAAAGAAAGAACTGCTGTAAATATCCAATTAAACACAATGATACAAACACAGATATATACTCAGGACTATCAGTGCTGATTGCTGTGTTTGTTGCTTTTATTAGGAGGTTCTTGTCTCCTTTTCCTTGTCTATGGTCTGACATAGCATGTGTGGGCTTTGAATACCAAAAAGAAAGTTGGTTTTTGAAAGTGACAGTGATTTAGGGAACATGTTCATTGTAAGACCAGTGCAGGTAATCAAACTAAACTTTGTGGTTAACTGAATTAAAGGAGAAAGCTACAAGAATAAAGAAGTATGGGATGGTAATAAAGTTGAGGATTAGTAAATTTGTTTTGGTACACAAAGAAGTTGTCAGTGGTTGGAGTTCTTGAGGAGCTTAAAAGTGCAAATGTAACAAATTTAAAAAGTAGATATGTAGTAGTGTTTGAGGCTGATTAAATGTTGGATAGCTTGGAGCTATGGATGTCTCTAGAAAATAAACAGATAAATATAGCTTTTTATATAAATATTAAATATCCCCACTGGGGATACATCTTTGGGGATATTAAAAGACAAGAAATATTAGAATTAGCAGGAACAAAAAGTATCAAAACAATTCAATAGTTTTAGCGCTTGACAAAAAAAACAAAATTAAGTTGAAGAAAACATTCTTGGCAGAAGAAACCAAAAAGCTAACTACTTTGGTGGTGGGTCCACAAGGGATAAGAAAGCTGAACAGTGACAGGAGGGGAAAGAGATTGTGACTTTTAATGGACTGCAAAGGTAAAGAGGTCAGAAAAATAGCAAGACACATAAAATTGAACACTCCTAACTCTCCCGACCCCAAAAGGGAATTACCATAAAAAGGAAAGAAATAGGTAGCTCTGGATGTTGTCTGTAGCTAAATGCTTGTCAAAGTGAGAAAAATTAGTCATCTCTTCCACGAAGGAAAAGTGAAAGGAAAAGCTTTGCAATTGTATACGAATGAGGAATTTTTAAAAGGCTTTCCTTTTTTTTAATATAATGGTTTGAGAAGGAAGGAGTCAAAATAGGTGAGGATTTAAGGAAGGAAGGGAGTAGGAGGAAGGAGAAAGAGAACATAATCTATATAAAATAGAGCTATACTTTAGAAGACTACAGTCAGTCAGACACAATGAGGAAGAAAGAAACAATATGAGAATAAAATATTAAGATGAGACAGAAACAGATCTGAAAAACAGGCAAGAGGCCACTCAATAGAAAATGCCACCAGCAGGTTGTGAGATCAGGAAGACACTGCAATAGTCCCACAGTGTACCCCTGTATTACCTTTGTTTGCTGGCTTGGTATTTTCTTGTTTCACCAGGAGCTTGGGGGGTGTGGGAATAGAGTGACTAGGATTTAGCCCCCCTCATTTCATTCCACAGGACATGGAACTTGGAGAGAAGAAATGTTGGACGGGAATATCCTTCAGCAATACACTTTTCTTGTGATATTATGATATTATAATAGTGATTTAATGTCTCCTATTTTGATGTCTCCCCAGTATTATTTGTAGTGACTGATCATTGTTACCACTTCAATGACGAGGGATTTCCAACATAACACGTGGCTGATGGAGTGGCCTGGCTTGCTCTCACCTTTGCTTTATACAAAAGAAGCCAGTTCATAATTAAATACTTGAGTAAAACTTTTCCAGTGGGATAAAAAGACAGGAGTGGCCAGCTTACCCTCAGCAATGGTTAAGAATAAAAGAGGGTAAATTGTTCAATTGTATTGATTATATAAATGGCATACTTTGCTATTACTCCAGAGAATATTGCTCATACTACAATTCCACACCTGGAAAACGCTGTCCTTATGGCTGTTTGGAATTGCAATGATCAAATTACATCTGGTCCTTGGACTTGCTCCCTCGGATTTAGCTGATGCTATCAGCATGTAAATATTCAAGTGTTGATTCTCAATATTAACCTTCTCTTGAAGGTTAAAATATTTGCTTTAAAATGTACTAAATATTTTTTAAAGCCACTTTTTATGTAGCTGAAGATCTAAATCAACAGAGGTGTATGAAAGGATTGTGCATCCCCATTACAGTGGGTTTTGTGAAAGGATTCCCGGGAGAGGTCAGGTCTTCTGAAAAAACTAAAGAAAATGCATCAAGCAGTCATCTGTTTCCAATTTTGAGAGTCAGATCTGAGTTAGCTTAAACATGGATGAGAAACTCAATTTACTGTGACCATAATTTTTAAATGAATAAAATCTTGGATATTTTGGAGATTTCTATGCTTATTGAGAATTAGGTTTTTTTAATCCATATTTTACTAAAATATACTTTTGTGAGTAAGAACTTTTGAAAAGATTTGCAGCTTTACTAGAATAAGAATTCCAACAAGATTTAGAACATGTCAGTGAATAAATGTGCTGTGTGTGAGAAATTTCAAAGCACAAGTAATCAATAAAGTTTACTGAGCACATATTATTCATGGGCCTATACTAGTTACTATAGAGGAGAAAGATGAAGGAAGGGAACATTTATGAAGCCCCCACTGTGTGGCAGGTATGGGATACATGTATTTCATGCTTGTATTCAGTCCTCACCATGATTTGAGTAGGTCTTTCCATTTTTACAGATGAAAAAACCGAAGCCAAGAGGAATCATTTGTGCCTGGTCAATGGGGGTAATAAGTTATAGATTTCTGTGGTGTTTCATCTAACTCTACAACATTATATTTAACATCCTGAGGAGGAAGAGCAAAAGAGTTCCACCACTCACTATTAAGAAGAAAATAGGGCTATTTAACACACTCTCTTTGTCTTGAAAGTTATGTTTAGAAAAGATCTTAATCATCTAGACTATTCTTCTCATTTATACATCTATGCCTCCTTAATCTTTAAATTAATCTAATTAAACACTATGCATAATACTTTCTATTCTGTATAAATATAAAATATATATTTGTATTTATATTTATATAATTAAAATTGTATCTAATATTGTCCAAGAGTGTTATTAACTTCAGAGAAAACAGGGATACACAAGAAATAGTCCCCACCCTATTTGGACAATGGATAAACTGAGACCTTGAGAATTGAAGGGACCTGCCAAGTTTATTCATACAGTAGTGGAAAGGTCAGATCTAAAATGCAGCCCTCCTGATCCCATGGAAGCTGTTTTCCCACTACTCTCTAATTTCTACACAGGATACACTGAATCAAAATTGGACCATATAAAGTAACATATGCATGCAAAGTAGCAGATATATAGGATGAACACATCTAAAGATCTAATGTACAACATGAGGGCTATAGGTAATATTATTATGTTGTATTTGGGATTTTTGCTGAATAAATAGCTTTTAGCTGCTTTTGCCCCCAAAATAAAAAAGAGTAACTATATGAGATGATGGATATGTTAATTTGCTTCACTATTTTACCATCTATAATTATCCCATAACATCATGTTGTATACCTTATATATACATAATAAAATGCATTTAAAAAATAATAAAGTTAAGACTCATGATAAGAAAACTACTTATAAAACAACATCATATGAAAAAGTGTAGAACACAAATATATATGTATATACATTTGGTGAAATGACGTCAAATAGAAGAACACAAATTTATATGAACATAAACTGTGATTACATCTAAAAAAATAAAAAATAAACCAATTATCCAATGAATTTGATGTACCTTAGGCACATTCTTAGCCTTCTATCTTGACTTTGTTCCACTGCCCACCATTCCCTCCTCTTACACACACAAAAAGGAAAAAAACTAGATAAACTCTCATGGATGTAGTTTAAGAGTTTTATGGAGTCTAAATAGTTCTTACAACTATTTTAAATATTGACCTTCCTCTGTCTTTGTGGTTTGATACAGAAAGGCTCTTCCTCAATGGCAGAGCATGATGAGTTGTTGCTTGCTTTTCTGCATTCACATCTGGTTCTCCCATCGCAGACTCAAATGATTCAGCAGATCTTATCCAATAATAATACAATCTTATTTTCTAAAATACATTTTACCTATTCTGTTTTGTGATCTTATTTTATAATAAAATAATTTAAGGAGGTGAGTAAGTCATCTATTTATGATGTTCAGATGAGGTATCTGAGGTACACAAATGTCAAGAGGTTTGTCCAAAAATACACAGAAGTAAGAAAGTCAGGAAGTAAGAAAGTCAGGAAGTAAGGACTAGAAATTAACTCCAGTTTTCTAACTCTAAATTGTTTTTCCATCAAATTGCACAGGAAAAGTAGAGAAAGTATCCAAATACCAGATCAGAGCTATATGCTCTTCTCTGGTCCCTGGGACATACCTGGGAA
The DNA here is from genome assembly GCA_023783475.1 of Daubentonia madagascariensis. NCBI lineage: Eukaryota > Metazoa > Chordata > Mammalia > Primates > Daubentoniidae > Daubentonia > Daubentonia madagascariensis. The sequence goes on along the minus strand of JAKFHU010000901.1, from coordinate 4,947,590 downwards.
TTACTTTGGTGAAATTTTGTCTTAATATACATTTTCAAGTAAAATATGTATGAAACATTATGCAAGTCATTGAGAGGGGAGAGGATTATTCATTACTATAATTTCAGAAATGATCCCTGCCCTCTGGGGGTGCACCAGCTCATGGTAGGAAATACACTCTATTGAGTAGTACAAAAATGATAAGTTTATATTAGACTTCTAATATAAGAGCAGGAAACTTAGAATAAGGGATGACTGAATCTGTATGCAAAAGTTGGGAAGGAATCACAGCAGAGATGGTATTTAAATTGTGTATTAAAACATGAGGAGGATTTTTTGAGGCTGAGAAGGGAAAATAAGAGAAGAACTGAGGAAGGGAATTTAACAGACACAGTATGTATGTGGGACAAAAAGGAATGTGAGGGCTTATAATTTTTCATGGAGGGACTTTGATAACTTAGTGTCTTTTAGGGATAGTTGGAAAAATCTCTCCTGAAATTGGCTCAATACATACCTTAGGACAGCGGTCCCCAAACTTTTTGGCACCAGGGACCAGTTTCATGGAAGACAATTTTTCCACAAACTAGGGAGAGGGATGGTTTTGGGACAATTCAAGCGCATTACATTTATTGTGCAGTCAAACCTCTCTGCTAATGATAGTCTGTGTTTGCAGCTGCTCCCCAGCACTAACATCACTGCCTCAGCTCCACCTCGGATCATCGGGCATTAGATTCTCATAAGAAGCATGCAACCTAGATCCCTCACATGCTCAGTTCACAGTAGGGTTCACACTCCTATGAGAACCAGTGCCACGCTGATCTGACAGGAGGTGGATCTCAGGCACTGATGTGAGCGATGAGGAGCTGTTGTAAATACAGATAAAGCTTCTTTCACTGGCCTGCCGCTCACCTCCTGCTATGCGGCCTGGTTCTTAACAGGCCACGGACCAGTACCGGTCGGCTGCATGGGAGTTGGGGACCGCAGCCTTACGAAACTGAAATGTTACGCAAAACAAATAAGCTGAAAACATAAAAAGTATTAGGAAACGAAGAATTTATTAAAATGCATCCATTGTGAACTCTTTGTAAAGAAAAAACTCATTTGTAAAATAAACAAACATAGTCTCCCCCACAGCCTTTTGCAATTTGTCTTTTTTGTAAATTCAGAGTTTTGTGTAGCGGGATTTTCTAAAAGGAAAGCAATAACAATATTTTCTGAAGTGAACAGAAAGCAGCACACAACGAATTCCAACTTTAATGAATTGGTACAAGCAGGTAGAAAGTCCAGCCTTTATCTAATGAATTAAATCAAGGCAAACAACCAAGTGCATCATTCACTTCCTTGAGGCTCTGTGTTTCACATTATTAGCAGAATTTTGGGTCTGACAAAGCTGAACAATTGTCACATCAGGACCATGTGTTATCCTAACCCTGTGTATTTGCAAAGGGAAAAGAAAAAAAATAAACCAGGGAAAAATTTTTAAAAATTTAATATTTTAAGATTCTGTTCTTACCCTTAATTGTTACCATCCCAGTTATAGTGCATACCATCACTCATTGTAATACTGTCAGCAAGAATTAGCCAAGAGGTCCAAGTAAGGCTCAGTAAAAAAGTACTTTGGTACTCATTCGAGTAATGGTTGAAAGCATCATTTGGGCAAAAGGTACTGACTGGCAATATTTCCAAGATTATATGCACTTTACAGATTTTAAATTGATGAAAGAGAGTTACCATAGCTGTGTGTCTGTACTACATGCTATGTCTGTACTATCTATAACTGGAGCTAAATGAGCACATAATAATCCCTAAACTACCCACATGTTGCTGGGCTCCTTACATTTACACATTCACCCTGGTGTCCTAATGGCCAATGGTCTATCATATTTACCTGCCCTCATTTACTCCTCACCTTGATCTTGTGAGGAAGGCATTATTGTCTGCATTTTATAGATGAGAAAACTGAGGCATGCACGCACACACAAAAGTAATATGGCCAGAGACGTTAAATGATGAACCCAAAGTGCCTACACATGTATGACTAGGTCCAATGCCTACACTATTTTCATTTTTTCACCCTGTGAGTTTTAATTTTATTTCTTGAGGAGATGGTACAGTGAACCTGAATTCCACTTTCAGCTGCATCTTCATCGATGTGTTTTAGACATCAAACAAAATCATCTACATCCAAATACTTTTAAAAATTTAATTTTCTACACAAACAACGAGAAATGTTACTCTTATTACATGGGGTTGAGGGAGGCATTGGGAGTTCTGACCAAACATTTCAGAATGCAGGCACCAAAGACTCATTTTGTTCTTGTCCATTCAGGGACCCCCTGAGGTCTTTACCACATAGAGAAAGGATGACAATTCCCTCAACTAGAAAAAATCAAGTAACCCTGTAATTATAAGAAGTTATTAAAAATAGGGATCATGCTAACAGGAAGAAAGTAAACAGAGTGGTAAATATACCAGGTGAGTTTTTGAAATCTATTAGGTGCTGATCTACTTTAGAGAGCATATTTTCTCTAAATATATACATTATAGAGTAATTGATGAAAACTACATGTCACAAATGGAAAATACATTCCTTGTCCATTTATTTAATAAGAACTGAAGTGTGTGTATGTGTGTATGCCTAGACCTGTGAAAAGCCCAAAACTATCACTAAGGATAAAACACAATCTATTCTATCAGGGTAAAAAAAAAAGATTCATGAACAAAGAATTGTGAGGCAATGTGGTAGTTACAATGATAGAGATGTACATGTGATATTTTGAAAGCAATGTGAACTGTGACCTAGGAAGTTAGAATGACCTACCATACATTGTTCAGCTATTCAGCTCTGGTATTGGGACGAGTCTCCTGACTTCCTGGAGCATGAATTTTTCCAGTAGGCCATGCTGTCTCCTGTAAGCCAGCATAAACTCTGCTTCTCCTAACTGGAGATCTGGCTGCCGCCAATGACTTATTGGTTCTTTGTGTGTGTATGTTTGCAGTGTAGTGGAGTTGTGACTATACACACTTACGGATGGCAGTCCTCTGCACTGCTTACATGCATGCAGGATACTCTCTTATCAATAAATTTGCAAAGCCTGTCAATGATTTCAACTCAGTCACTCAAGCTTTGCTCATAAGTACCAACTTTCTGATGACAGTGACCAAGGAGTGCCATCTATCCTTTTGGTTTGTCAGCAGGTACCAGCTAAGTGCCATTGCTGACAGTTGTACCAGATAATCACTTCTGCCCTTTCTGCTTGCCATAACCCTACTCCAACTAACACCACAGCAACAGCATGAGAATATTGACCTGTTCTAGTCCCCATACACTCTTAGGCATTTCAGCAGCCTGCCACTGCCAAGTGTATTGGGGAGACAAAAGCGTGTGCCTGATTCTTCCTGGAGTTATGTGTGAAGGATGGAAAGCTGAAGTGGAAAAGGGGATGGTGGGTGGCTTCTCTGGGGATGTTGCAATGAGAGGGGAGTCAGAGAAAAGACAAAGTTTGCAGTCCCAGGAAAAAAAAATCTTTAATTAAACTGGAATGAAATGGTGTAGAAAACTTGTGGTCTCACCATGAAACACCAGAAAAGGATTTTTAACTTGTAGTTAGGTAAGTTATGTTGGTGGTGAAGGGAGGATCGGTTTGATCAGAAGATCGCTTGTATATGGAAGTCAATGTTTGGGTATTGAATGGATCAGAAATCCTTAGAAGTTTACCAGACCACAGTTCCTCTTAATATATGTTCAAATGAGCAACAAAAATGTGTGCCTATATGTGCATAAATTTGTATGTGTTCACAAAAGAGGAATGATTTTTGTTTTGTCCAAACTATTACTCTTTCAATTTCTTCCTGTGATGAATAACAAATATGAGTTAACACTTTTGAGTCTTACCTATACCTGGCCCTGTTCAAAGCGCATGATATGTATTCATTCATCAAATCTCACCAAACCCAGCAGTGTAGGCATGACAATTATCTCTAATTTACAGATGAGAACAGTGAGGCTTGAAGAGGGTAATTCACTCAGGAACCCAGAGCTTGCACTGGCTGTGCAGGACATAGCCACAGCCAGAGCTGAGGCCCTGAACTACTGTCCACTATGCCACTCACCACCCTATGCTCTCTAGCCACCCTTGATCTGTACAATGAGACCCAGCATAGAAATCATGACAGAACAATGTAAACTGGAGGTTTAGGTAGACTAGAAAATCCATATTTGTGTTTTCTCTTCTGTAAAATGGGGATAACAATAATAACTATTACAATGACTCATACTCACAGAATATTAATGACAAAGCCTGGCACATACTAATTGCTGAATAATGTTTGTACAATAAATGGATAGCTTTGTTTTTAATTATTTGCCCTTAACAGCATTTGACCTTGTACATGTCACTTAACATCTTTGAGTCTTCATTTTCCTCATTAAGGGCATTAATTAATATTGCCTCAGAGAGTTGTTGGGTAGATAACATTAGAAAATATTAAATAAAAACTAGAGATCATAGTGTCCAAAATATTATACCTTCATTAAAACTGTTGCCTGCCTGTCTTCCTTCCTTCCTTCCACACCTCCACCTAAAGTGGCTTACCTCCTCTGTAGCAGGGGAGAGGGTAATGGCAGAAGATTTTGCAGATGGGTTCTAGGAAAATGCCATTTGGGTTGAATATTGTAAACCTCCCATTGTATATGCACCTGCTCTATTCCTGCTCTTGCTCACTAGATCCTTGTATTGATTAGCTTCAGCCTTGGTCTCTTGAGTGGTAATTTCAGTGACAATGGCAACAGTGGTTTGCTAGGTACCCTAATATACAATTCCTTTATTCATCCTAATTGACTTCTCTTTCTCTCTCTCTCTCTCTCTCTCTCAAACACACACACACACACACACACACACACACACCACTGCCTGTCAGAGAAAGGATTCGAGGACAACAGCCTACTACAATAGCCCACAAAAGGCCTGATTAGAGGGGCTACGGCTTTTAACAGAACATCCCTCTGCTTAAATCTGGACTGCATTCTTTTAATAAATTTTGAGTAATAAGATGTTTCTTTTGTTCTCCATAGAAACAACACTGCTACACTTAAATGGAAAGAGTAATATTTAATGATTACAATAAAAGCTTATAATAAGCTACACACATACAGATTTTATTTGATGGAAGAAATCAGACCCTTTATTTAGAAGCGCAAGGACAAGTCTCTTATTTAAAATTGTAGAATCTTTAGCTAATTGGTTCCTGCCTGTCATCTTTTATTTATTTATTTATTGTTTTTTTAAAGATGTCTTACTTTATTCCAACACCATCATTTTAGGATTGACATAGGTAGGAAAATACCAGGTATTGTATTTAGGCAAATTCTGAGTACCGGAAGTCTAGAATTTCACCTCACATCTTTTTTTCCCTTTATTTTTAGTTGACACATCATAATTGTACATATTTATGGGATACAGAGTGATATTTTGATATGTGTATACAATGTGTAATGATCAAATCAGGGTAATTAGCACATCCATCACCTCAAACATTTATTGTTTCTTTGTGTTGCGAACATTCAAAATCCTGTCTTCTATCTTTTTGAAAATATACAATAAATTATTGTTAACTATATTAACCCCACAATGCTGCAGGATGCCAGAACTCATTCCTCCGTTCTAGCTGTAATTTTGTATCCATTAAATAAACTCTCCCCATCCTCCCTTCCCCAACTTTCCCAGCCTCTAAGACCCACAATTCTACTCTCTACTTCCATGAGCTCAATTTTTTTAAGCTCCCTCATAGAAGTGAGGACATGCAGTATTTTTCATTCTGTGCCTGACTTATTTCACTTAACATAATGCTCTCCAGGCTCACCCATGTTGCCAAGAATGACAGGATTTCATTCCTTTTTATAGCTGGAGAATATTCCATTGTGTAGCTATACCACATTTTATCTGTCCATTCATCTGTTGATGGACATTTAGGTTGATTCCATATCTTGGCTATTGTGAATAGTGCTGCAATAAACATGGGGGTGCAGGTAACTCTTTTATATACTGATTTACTTGCCTTTGGATAAATACGTGGCAGTGGGATTCCATCTACCATCTTTTAAACCCCCATGTCCTACACTTATCTGCTCTTCACATTACTGTCAGTCTGATTTTCCTGAAATATAGTTTTGCTTCTTTCTTCTCCTGCTGAAATGTCTTCAGTGACTCCCCCATCCTCCGCCCAAATTGCCAGCAGGCTGACATCCAAAGCCCACAGAACTCCTGATGTCTGAGACAGGTGGGACTATCTGTCAACTAGTCATCAAGGGGGGCATCCCCAAAGCTACCCAGACAAGGAGGACTGCCATGTTGGAAGGCTCCACAGAGTCAAGCCAGAGCTGGGCAGAAAGGTGGATACCAGGGAACAAAGACACATGTCAGGAGCCAAGAAGGGTCAGCAAGGGGTTGAAATGGAGAGTCAAGAACACACCTTGGCAATGGAGTGAGATGAAGTACAAGTGGGAAGATTCAGAACTGAGGTTACAAAGGCTGGGGTGCTGGAGAAATGTTATTTCCTATGAGCTCTGCTATCATATGATTTGTTGAACTTTAGCTCTCCTCTCTCTCTACTCTCCCTTACTCTCCTTCTTCCTTTCTCTTTCTCTTTCTCTATCCCTCCCTCAATATGAGCTATGCCTCGATCTAAATTTATTTTAAAACACACCTTACTTTATTCTAACATCATCATCTTAGAGTTGCAAAAAATCCAGAACTATCCTTCCAGCAGTCTATCTTCTAGACTGTCTAGAAGACATTTCTATCTTATGTTTTATTTTTTGTCCCCCCAAATTCTTGAGACTTCTTCCCTATCTTATTCACAAAGTTATTATAACATAAGCTTTCTCCTCTTTTCCCTCAATGTGTCCATTTTGATCTGTCCTTCAAGATTCCACACAAGCATTTCCTGCTCCTTAATATCTTCCTTGTCTACTCTAGTCTAATACATTTTCTCCTCTTTATAACATTTAAAATTCTTTTTGGTTATTATTTATTTCATAACTACTCACAATTACAAAATTTCTTCTAGCATCTGATTTGTGGTCTTAAAATATTATTTAAATCTTGAGCTTTTATTTAACTTGCTATCTCTTTATATTTTATTTCCTTATCTTGATCTCAAATTCCTGGAGGGTAGGAAATAGATTTTACATTGACTTTCTTCTTCCGTGATACTTATGGTAGTAAATCCTTAAAAAATAGTTATAAATTTAATTTCCCTCTCATCTTTGAGGGAGTGCAGAGGGTAAGACACCAGGCATATGTAGTAAAATAAAACTAAGCAATACCCTAAAATTTCACAATAAAGCCATGGATATAGAGAAAGAAAATAGCACCTACAGAAAAGTAGCAGGTATGTGTGCATAGAGTAGGGGTGTGGCTTGGGAAAAATGCACTCAGACCAGCATCAATAGTCTTTGATAACATTGAATTTGAAAGTGAATAAGCCCACCCTATGTCTAAGATGCTCCATGACACAAATAGGCCACAGTAAATTTGTCAGCCAAAACCTGGCAAATAGTTAAGAACAAGTAAGATACAAATGCTGCATTATAAGAAGTGATCATGTGCCAACAGACACTCTGGAATCGGGGGCAGTGTACACATTCCTTGAAAGCCAAACCCTGGGACAGCTGGCAACCAAGTAACACATGAAACGTTAAAAATAACTCACGTTTTATTTCCCACTGAACACCAGAACTGTGGACTACTCTTGAAAATAAGTTTTCCTGGGGGTGGAGGTGGGCAGGAGAAAAGTATTTTATTAAATGTTCTAGGAAAGCCTTAGTAAATAAGCTTGAAGAACATTGTTTACCTCCTTGGTTCTGAGTTCAAAACGCTTACTTACGTAGCAATGAGCGATTGTTTCTTGGTCAACACTGAGAAAAACTGAGGTAGATTGTGATTTTGACACTGAATTTTGAATCAGCAACTAGTTTCTAATGTTTCCAAGGTAGGTGAAAATCATCTTGAGTATGATTTAATTTTAATTTTGACAACCTCTATTCTAAAATTAAAGCAAAGTCCCAAGAATAGCAAACAGTCATAGGACTGGATTATAATGAAGGCATCACTTCTCCCTGATTTTAGGAAGCTTTAAAATCAAGAAAGAAAGATCTATTTCATAAGTAAAGTTGTTGCTGCTAAAAAAAAAAAATCTACAACAACAAAAAAAAACAAATATACAAAAACAATTTCCCTCTCTAGGATTAAGAACTTTTCCTTCCAAATTTTTCCATCTTTGGTTTAGCTACTCACTCCTTTCTACTTGCTTGGTCATAATGAAAGAGCTTAAACAATCTAATATTTGCTTTCACCTTTTCTTCACATCCACCCCACAAAAGCCTTTAGTATTTTTCTGCCCTTAAAAAAAAAAAAAATATATATATATATATATATATATATATATCTCCCACTTACTTCATGGAAAAGCAAATTGAAAACATTCTTGCATAAAATACTTTGCTGTGACAAGCATGCAAGTTGTCTGCCTCTCTAAGCTTATTTGCATTTTTCTTGAGTGTAATCCTGAGGCAGCCCAGCATATTTGAAACAGCATGGACTTTGAGCATGGATAGCTATCCACTGAAATTCAGTTCTGCCACCTACATAGAGAGTGACTTTGCTGGTTCTTCCACTTCTTTGTGATGTCTTCAAGTTGGAGGACATGAGGCTTATTCCTCTGACCTTTATTCATCTTTAATTTCCTAGGGTATTTCATCCAGCTCCATGGCTTGAATATAATTTATAGTACCTTTATATCTTAGTATTAAATTAAATTTATGTCTAGATTAAAATCATAATTAGATATCACTAAAATGGTGAAACATAAAAAGACTAACAATAATAACCGTGGACTGGGGTACAATGAGAGTATAAATTCATACAGCTACCATGTTAAATGATTTGGCACTCTGTATGAAGATAAAGAAATACATAATTTGAACATATGATCTAGCAATTCTACTCCTAGATTTGTGTGTGTGTGTGTGTGTGTGTGTCCGAAAGTATCCAGTCATGTAACCATTCTCCTTATACTAACATCACTGGATACATTCTGAACAGCTCATATATGCCCAACAAAAATTCATGCATGTGTGGACAAAGAGGCATGGTCAGAATATTTACAGAAGCGTTATGCCTAATAACCTCAAAGTAAAGGGGTATTCATCAGTATAAGTGAATGAGTGAATTGTGCTAGAATTTATATATAGGTTAATTATATACACACAATTTGTATATGTGTGTGTGTATATGTACACACATATATATATACAAATTCTGTATATATAATTATAGAAATTGTGTGTGTACACACACACACACACACATAAATTAAAGGAAAGTATCACCATAAAGTCCAGGCAGTCCCCTGTTGGGGGAGGGAGGAAGCAGTGATTGAGAAGGTCACAGGGGCATTCTGAAGTCAGGAAATGCTCTTGCTTCAGTCTGGGTGGTAGTAGTATGGGTGTTCACTTTTGATGAACCATAGAATTGTACAAGTTTCTTTTGTACATCTTCTTAATGTTAAATGTCACCTAAGATTCATAAAGTTTTAAAACATCATATTAACATCTCCAGTCTAGACTTCCACCCTAAACCCCAGATTCATCTACTCAACTCTTTACTTCACAATCCACCTAGATATCTAATAACAATCTCAAACTAAAATTGTCACAAGCTAAACTACTGATCTTGTTTCCACACTTGTTTCATGCATAGCCTCTCTCATACCGACTGATAGCAACTCTGTATTTCCAATTGCTCTCTTGATCTCTTATCAAAACGCTGGCCTGATCTCTTATTCTTCTTTCTCTCATACTTCCACATCCAATTTGTAAGTAAATTCTTTAGTTTTCTCTTCTACGTATATCCAGAGGTGTCCTTTTCTCAAAATTCAACTGTTACCACCATAGTCCAACTTACCATCCTTTTTTGCCTATATCTGCAGTTTTGCAATAACTCTTCTCCAAGTTTTTATTGTCTCCTACAATTTATTATCACAGCAGCCAGAGTGGTCTTTTTAAACTAAAAGTCAGATCTTGTCGTTTCTGTGCTTAAAACCCTGCCATAACTCCTGTTTCACTCACAGCACTTTTAAAAGCTGAAGTCACTTCTCTGATCTTATATCCCGCTAACGTCTCTCTTGCTCTCTCTGCTACAGAAATACCAGCTTCCATGCTGTTCCTAAAATATCTCAGACAGGCACACATCCTTTTCAGGGCCTTTATTCTAGCTTTTCCCTTTACCTGGGATACTTTTCTCCAGATATCCGCTTGGCTTACTTCATCTCTTTCAAGCACAGCTCTCCTGTTTCTGCCTCAATGGGCCCATTTTGTTAAAATCCTCACATTCTTACTATACCCCCATCTCCTGTTTTCTGCTTCACTTTTTTCTTTCTATCATACCTGTTACCTTCTAATATAATCTTTATTATGTTATTGTTTATCATCAGACTTCTGCAACTAGAATGTCTGCTTTGCTCTCCCAGTTTCCCAGTGAATAAATGAAATAAAGTCACCTAAACCCATGAAGCTTCCATTTATTCATCTGTAAAGTATGGAAAATAATATCATCCTTGCCAGTGGCTTCTAATATTCAGGGTAATAGCAGTGGAGATGAGACATGATAAGACTCTGAATATATTTTGAAAGAAATGCCAAAAGCATTTAACAATTGATAGGAGAGGGTTGTTGGCCTAAGTCAAGAATGGTTTTGCCATCAATTGAAATGGATTATTCTGTGTAAAGTTCCTGGCAATAAAAAAACCTTAAAAGGTTGTTCTTTTACTCCTACACAGCAAAAGAGCATACATGGTTCTTGATGTACAGAGAGACAAAACACACATGTATTTATGATCTTCAGATGTTTACACTCCTGTTGGGTTCAAGACTTTCCCAAACAGAACCTTTACTACAGGGCTGATATGAACATTCATATGAACATTAAATGTAATAATTCAAATAAAAAAGTGCCATACATATAATAGGTATGTGATAAATGTCTGAAATTATTATTCTTCATTATATTAATAAAGAGACATAATTTAGGTGAGCAAGGAAACAATAGGTATAAGATTTAAAATTGCAAACTAATATTTGCATATTCTAAGTGGAAGGAGGAGAAATGCATATTTACTAACAGACCTAAGTAATCTTAGAAATCTCACTCTATTAAGGAGGTTTGAACCAAATCATTCATTCATTTAATATGTAGTTTAGATGTATTCAGCTCTAGCTGTCCAGCTATTGTTTTGGATGCCAGGGTCACAGCATCAAATTAGCCCCAGCCAACACCTTCAGAAAACTGTGTCAAAACAGCAAAGGGAGGCGGGTAATCAGGAAATTACAATTACCAAAGCTTCGGAGTTAATCTTGTTAGTGCTCACTTTCCTGAGTATCTTTCCCACGGAAATTTGCCCTATATGATTTACTTAGAACCAAAATAGAAAATCAGAAAACTCCATTCTCTCCTCTCCTTGTAGTCATATGCCAATAACATGGGGAGTTTCCTTACATACACAGCCCAGATGTTGCCTTCCTGTTTCTCTATTTTTCTCTATTTCATCCCAAATACCAACACAGCTATTCATTCCTCCAAGTCTGGGTTTGTTTTGTGTGGCATGGGTCACGAGCCTTCAAATCCTGGCTCACTCATTCAGTAGTGTTGTGATCTTGGGCACATCACTCAGCATCTTTGAATCTGTTTTCTTCTCTGTCAAATGGTAATGGTAATACAGTGGCCTTTCAATGCATTGATGAAAACAGTGCCAATGAGTTAATGTCAATGAAGTCCTGAGAACAGAACCTGGCATTTCCATATGAGCTCTAATTATTGTCATTGTTGTGATTGTTACTGTTGCTATTGTGTCTTTAAAAAGAAACCTATTCAATCTTACCCAGGCTGAAGATTTATGTTTTCTCCATTTTGTCCAAGGCTGAGACAACTTCATTTCCCATTACTCCCAGCAAAGCATTTCCTACTTACCTCCCTATGTACATCAACTCTTCCCTTTTTGTTAAGGGTAAAAATATTCATGCAATCCTAAGCAAATGGTCTAGCAGGAGGGGGCCCAAAGACCACTTTTTCTAGTGATTTCCTGGGAAAGAAGGTGGCTTCTGATTTCTAAGACTCCACTCCTTCCCAGAAAGGAAGAGATATGTTTCTTCACTTTTTGAAAACTCTCGGTTGGACCATAAAAAATCACTACCTGGAATCACTCTGAACACTCAGAGAAGGACTTTCAAATACAACTTCCAACATTGCAAGCCTCTGTCTAGTTTTTTATATGGAAATTCTCATGTATTATGAGATTTCAGAATCAAGTGAATTCAGAGGAGAATTAGGGGAGTCAGGATAGCTTCAGCATTTTTTGTTCAACTTGAGCTTATCATGGAAGGTCACATGTTTCACATTTCTGACTGTTCCCCATCACTCCTGGCACATGTTATCATTTTTAATTTTCAAATTTTATAGCTAGCACTTGAGCTGCACTAGCTAATCTCTATCTAACTAATAAGGTCCCTCTTCTTCCACCTTTATTGATTAATTATTTGTTGGAGTTTTTAATATCCATTTGTATTTAATTTGCTGATATTAAAAATGCCCCATTCCTGAAAGTGATAAATGGTCTTCCAAAGGACAGGCCTTTGGTTTTGATTTATGTAATACTGAGTTGACTGGAGTCTGGCTGGAAACCTACCCTTGGAGATCACTGTAATAAAGAGCTCTGTGAAGGATGCTTTTCAGGTCTTTAAGAGCTTCCCTACTGTCTGGTAGATAAATTTTTCTTTTTTCTTCAGACTTCTATGTAGACTTTTTGCACCGACTTTCAATAAGACTCCCCCAATGGTAACTACTATTTCCTTGTACAAACCCTTTGTTCCAGGCAGAGGGACCTTTTTATTGTCTCCCAAATAAATCTTTTGCCTCTCTACCTAACTTTTCCATAAGACATCCTAATCATTTCCAATAACTTTTTGGAATTTTCTCTGCCTATTTCAACTTCATTTATTCTTCAAGAACTGAGAGGTAAACATCCAAACCCACATTAATTTATTCTTCCTCTCACTATTTCTAGCTTTTACTGTATGTACTATTTATATAACATTTAACATATTCTGATTTGTATATTTAAACTTCTGTATGTATGTCTTGTCTCTTCATTATAATATAAGCTCCTTTAAGTTAAGGTCTAGTTTTATACACTCTATACTTTATGCCAATAATTCTCAAGTTGTGGTACCCTGGTCCTTAACAGCCACAGTATGTGGGAACTTGTTAGAAATACAAATTCTTATACCCCACTCAGATCTACATAATCAGAAGCTCTCAGCTCTCAGTGTGGTGCCCAGCCAGGAACTCTTTTGATATTACAAATGTAAGCTCAAGTTTGAGAACAAAACTGGTCCTCAAACATGGCTGGCTGCACATTGGAACCACCTTGGAGAGTTTTAAAATACTAATGTCTGGGTACTATCCACAGAAATTTGGATTTTATTTGGTCTGGGGTACAACCTGGGCATTGAGATGTTTTCAAAGTTCCCCATGTAATTACATTGTGAAGCAATATTTAGGAATTCCTACTCTATACCAGACTGCTTTCTTTCCTTCTCACAGTAGTGAGGGCTAAGGATGTACTGAATACTCACATATTTGTTAGTTAAAATGAGTTTCTTTTAATTCTAAACAACAGCTAAAACTCTTTGGGTAGAATTAAAGACACACCTCTTCCTGAGCATGAAGCTAGTTTCTCCATTTCTCTTCGTTCCTTTATTACATTCTTCTCCCCATCCATGGATTTTATTTTTAGCATCACACTTTCTCAGAGAACTCAAAATGTAGAATATAATGTACTTATTCAAGCAACTGTGGCATAAATTATTTTATCAATCATATTAAGTGATTTCCCTAGGATTTTATTTTTATATAACTTTTTGCATATGAAATACTTGATACATGTGAAAGAATGTATGTAACCTAGAAGTTAAGAAGAATAAAGCAAACACCTATGAGCCCCACTGCTCAACTTAGTGAGTAAGTTTAGTTGTTTTATTAAATGTCTTTAATCACCAAACATACTAACACGATTTTAAAGCCATTTTAGATGTTATTATAAGCTGATAAAAGAGAGATGTGAAAACAAGGGTATCTTTCCGGCAGTTATCAAAACATAATATGTGCATAACCTGTTCCCATGTATCTGTTAGCACATCTCTTTGAATGATGTGGACAATATAAATATATATTGTCACTTGAACAGGAATTTGACATATTATGAAATAAGCTTCACAATTTTTCTGTAATGCTATGAGCATGCTTTGATCTTCTTGAAAATATGGATTCATTTTTGGATTTAGGACATCTGTCACCCTTCTAAATCTCAAGGGATACTGTTAATAATCTGACAAGGGAGAACATGGTCTCTGGCTCAATTCTTTCAATTGCTAACATATGGCCCATAGAAATTCAAATAGGCCACATTTTATAGTTCCATTCAATTCATCTGTGTCTGTTTTGCTGGACTATCTTCATTACAAAAAAAATTTTCCTAGACTTCCTAATAGGCCCTACGGAAACACTTGTTGACAAATTAGCAGTAACATTCTTTCCTCTGTTTCCTCCCTTCCATCTTGCACTCCGATGTGAAATATTCTCACTGTGCTGGCCATTCTATTTCTTGCATATGCACTCTATAAGAGACATTTTTTCTGATCATCAACACCTCTGCAAAGTTTTAATTATTGTAAATGTAGACATTATTATATATAAATGTCCACTGTGCCCTAATATGTCAGAATCTTTCAACAGAGAACTGAGCAACCAAGTCTCTCCTGATTTTAGTTTCCTCATATTTAACATTAGAGCAAGGGAAAGGGTTGGATTTTTAACATCCAAATTATGTACATATTTTTTTCCAGAAATAATAATGTTAAATATCTCACCCAATCAAATTATCGTGGCAATTGAGTTAATACTTAGAATCTGCATCTTTGAAAGATTACTCAGTTTATCAAATCAGCCAACACACTGAGTTATATGTCAGATAAATACATGGATAGATACTAAAGATATAATCTTCCTTATGCCATTTTGGTTTAGATAAACTGATTACATTGAATTTAAAATGAAGTTTACTTTTTTACACATGAGCTAGTGATTTAAATAAATCTTCTCTTAAGTTGTAAGTTTTAAATTTATTTGTGTACTCTTTTATGTTTTTAAACAAAATTTACCACCTCAGTTTTCCTAATTGATGGGAACAACAGCTTGTTAATTTCTGTCTGATAGTTTGACTTATTTTTATTCTTTATTCCTTGATGTTGCCTGTTAATATACCATTCCACAATATCTATATTAATTTATTAATTAATTGAGATGCCTTTCTACAAACAAGGCAGGCATGGTCCCAACATAATTTCCCCAAACATATTTCCCTGTAAATCTCAGCATCATTTTCTGTATCAGCAAATACTGGTTGTCTTGAAAGTCTTTTGTTAGCCCTTCTAATGCCAATTAATTCAATTCAAAGTAATTAAAAATCTGTAATGCTATCAAGAACCAGATAAAGAGACAATATATTGCACAATATATGGCTGTTGTTTGCAGTATGACATGATTAAAAGCAAGAGAGAGGTGAATTTGAAGATGACTTATAAGCAGGAGTTTCATGTCCACCTCCAATGCAAATTTTATAAATACTCATCCTTTCTAATACTAATCCCATAACATTCAATGCCATGAGCATATATAATTACTCAACTTCCCTCTGCTTTCCCTTGATTTTCCCATGGCTATGATAGCTTCCATTATAGCCATGGTGAGCCATATAGGAGCTTAAGGCAAAAAAAAAAAATCACTAATACTTATTTTGAAATGTTGCTTTTCATAGATTTTTAGATTTTTGCATTAATTTTGAATTTTAAAATATTGCATTAAAATAATTGTCTTGATTGCTGAATATTTGGCACCCCTCCCCCTAAAAATTTGTGCCTGCCTCACCCCATTTCCAGCCCTGGCTTTCGTTTTCATCTGTAGTTTACAGATACATTTCCTTCGCAATCTAGACCTTGGAGATCATCTTGCATACAGTCTCTTAATATAATATGAAAATGAATATCATGTGGTGATGAAAAATTGTAGTGTTTCCAAGGGTCAGTGTCAGTACTGACCTTAGTGGCACAGCAGTTTGCATGGCTTTCACCTGTTCCCCAGATGGCTCTGTCTCTTACACCTCCCCTTAATCATGGAGTCAACTCATGCAGAAACCAAGTATTCATTTCATTTTTTTCACTGAGCTAACACAGCACTGATTCCTTTGGAAATTTCAATTCAGAAGACAGCATTTCCTTGCACATGCTGATAGGCTCCATCACCTCCAGGATATTCTTCCTCTATTGCCCTTGTCATATAGCTAAATATGGCTGTTTCTGGGAGGCACATGTCCCAACACCCTCTAGTTAATAAAAATGGACAGGGAATAAGTAAAAGAGCCAGGTCTATAACAATAAATTGCTGATAGTAATAAACATTTTTTAAAACACATTTCCCTGAAGATATAGACAAAAGTGTGATATTTGCTACAGAAAATAAGGAAAGCACATTTCCATCTCCTCGATGAAAATCAGTTGTTAGGCTTTGCCATTGTTAGTAGGGAGGGAGTTATGGCTGGCTCCGATGGTCTCAGGAAGACGAGCATTTTTCCTTGATTGGCAGTGACACAATTTAACAAGAAATACCACAGTAACCTTCACTCTTCTAGGGCTTAGTTCCCTCATTTTAAAAAATGAAAGCACTGAATTAATTTAACCCAAGATGTTTTCCAGCTCTCAAAAATAATTCCCCTACCTACTCACATGCTTCCTCAAGAAGTTTCTCTGTTTGACTCAAACTAATAAAATAAGCATTAGTGGTATTACACTATAATTTTATTCTTTAAAAAATATATATAATAGCTATTGTGTAGAAATTACAACCTTGCTTACATATAAAAATATACCACGCATTTGTCAAAGCTAACATTAGCTAATGTTTGGTGAAGAAACTGACATCATTTAAATTGTTCCTTTCAATAACAAAAAGACAGAAACTTCCCCTGACCATTCCAGACGCACCCAACAGCCAAAATAAAAGACCCTTTATATGACATAAGTTCCAGCTATGATTCCTTGCTTTAATGATACTATATCGCTTGAAATTTTATAATACTATGTTTCTTCACTGTCATTTCTTGATATTGAGAAACTGGACACAAATTGTCGCCTGCATACTGAGCTTCTGTTTTTACAGTGGTCAATATGGGGCTCATATTTGGAACCATGGTCCCCTTGGTTTGCAATCACATTGGTCTTTGATCTGAAAGGAGATTAATGTCTTTAAAATGCTCCCAAAATACCCTCAGTTAATCTTGAGACTATAATCCTCACAAAGTCAAACATACATACTGCATATTTGGTGAGAATCTATTCTGCCATTTTCATTGATAAGATAACAACCTTAATTTTAGTTAAATCGATTTCAGGGAATCAGAGCATTTTTATAAAAAGTATCTCGAGATATCTCATTCAAATCTCATAATTTTGTGAACTAATCAGGCAGGTATGATTACTCCATTTTAAAGATGAAGAAATAAATGTTTGATTTTTGACTCTTACAATGACACTGAGCCCTGAGTCTTCTAACATCATGAGCTTCAATTTTTGAAATTAAGGAGTTAGATCTCTACAGAGCCTTTGCTAAAAAGCATGTTTCCTAGGGTTAGGTAATTGGATGGGCATCTTCAAGCCAAATAATCTCTTTCTGTGTCCTCTAACAATTTACCAAGGTGGTGAAGATCTCAGTAACTTGGAAAGTAGGAATATTCCTAATGTTGTTTGTATTTGATGCCATAAATAGAAGAGTTCTGTGACTTGTTTGGTCATAACTACCATTAAAATTATCCATGAAGTAATGCATGTGGAGTGACAAATGACCTGGGATGTCAATACTTAGAATTATTTCAATGCTAGAAATTATTTCACTTTGTTATGTGTAGCTAGGGCTTAAAAATCTAGAGGTAGCTAAGGCCCAAGGAGAAATGAATTCCTCAGAAGTTTTTTTAAATATTGCTAAAAAAGGAAAGGACAAATAAAATAAATGAAATCTCTCAATTATCACAGGCAAGGATGGGACCAAGAGCATTCAGAATCCTAAATAACAGATACTCCAAAGGTCATCTTTGTCTTTGGAGCATATAATGCAATTTCTTTTGTAGCATATCTGCCTCCTGCTAGGTAACCAAACAGCCAATTTTGTTTTAATTTCCGGAGAACAATCCAGTTTAAGGTGAAGGGCTCCAAGGCACATGTGGCTCCCAGGAAATCAGGCTTCCAGGCCCAGTCACAGGAGAGGGTCTAGAGGAAGATAATTATGACCTACTGCTTATGACCACATTTACCAGAAGCAAGGGGTTTCCAAATGGGGCTATGGAAAAGGCTGCATTATTCAGCACTTAATTTCCTCAACAGCTTTAATATGCTTATTTGTTATATCACCCTATGCAAATCCACAATGTAAGTGCCAGGATAGATAATGAAACTTCTAGCGACGGGTGTTAGTGAAACTCATTGGTATTGGTGAGAAAAACAAGAACAAAAACAAAGAAATAAAGTATGTCTCTGTCTTAAGATTTGCATCTGTTATCTAATGTCCCTCATAAATAAGTATATAAACACTCTGAGGGCAACGGTTACGTTTTCTTTGTCTTATACCACAGCACAGAGGTCAATGCCTTTATCAGAGAAAGTATTTAATTTATACATATTAAAAGAATAATGAATGAAAACACATTTTCTTTTTTCTTTTTAAATTCAAGAGGATGAATTTAAAAACCTGATTTAAAACACACACACAAACACACATGTACACACACACCCCTACCTGGAGAAGCACAGATTAATTTTTAGTTAACTGTATTTACAGTAAACCCTTATTCTATATTTTCCCCAAATAATAAATAACTAAATTTTGCCACATATTTTTCCATAATTAACACTTTCACATGGACCTCCTTAGATTGCCTCAGTCAGGAACAAATACTGCATGAAGGGGAACATTGAACATGGATATGTTCCAATCAGGTCTCCTTTGGTTGGTTACTGTGGATTCAGTTAATTCAATGGGGCTGTTTGATAACGATCCAAGCAAAGTGGCATGGAAACTGTGGAAATGATGATAAATACGTCTGGCTCAATGCACTGTGTTCATCAAGGTTCAGTTTAAATGCAAGAAAATATTTTGTGGACAAATTTCATGAATAATTCATTTTGAATTTTGCTATTAGCAGTTAATAAAAATCATAAAATTATTTAGGATAGAATAGTTTGCCTCAACTTTGTGTATTTCCCTCTCTATCCTGATTCTATGCCTGTCCTGAATTACACCAGTACTTTCACTGTGAGGAACATTTTATGTAATAGAAGTACATATAAAAATCTACCTCTTACATTCATGTAAGATAAAGACTAGGCAACTTTTCACTTAGTTTCATTTATTTACTAAACTACTCCTACTGTATTACTTATAAATAAAATACGATTTATTAGAAATATTTGGACATTGAAGAACTTGTCATCAGGCATCACTGTTTTATAAATCACCATTTTAAAAACACCGGGCAACTGCAAAATGTCTCCAGCAAGCCTGCTTTGGATAATAAATAATTAATAGTTTCCTTATAACATTTTGAAACTCTTCAAAAGTTTTACTTTGCTTTTACATAGTGTCTCTAAGAACCAATAAACGCTGGTATAGGGAGTAATGCCTACTTCTAAGACGAGGGATCTGAGACATTTCAAAAGTTTCACTTAAGACTATACAGCTATTGTGTGGCAGGAATTGAACTAGACCTCAGCTCTCCTGATTTTTTGGCTATTAAGCTTTGTAATTTTGTTCTGAGACTAGTATTTAAATAGTAAAGTTATTAAGAAAGAACAGACTAATAATAGTAGCAAGGAAAGTACTGAAATTGTGTGTTACCAGAGGTAAACTTTAACCTCTAGATGTATCTCCCATGTTATTTTCACTTAGTGTGTTTCCAGAAACACTTGCTTAGTATTGTTTGGACTGGTGAGTGCAACATGGCAGCTGGTCTTGAGCACGGCCCCACCAAGAACCACCATGCAACTTCAGCAACTTCATTACAGGAATGACAAAAAAGAACAAACATTTTTCAATAAACATGAATGTTTCCATACTACTGGTGCAGTTAGACAAATTCTCGCAGACTCATAACTGAAACTAAGAGGACAAAGATGGTATAAGAAATGTATCTAATGAAGAGCACTTTTGAAATAAGGTGACCTGTGGTTTTCAGTCACAATATTATTGAATACAGATACTCTAAGATCTGAGGGAAGAAAACCACACTGCTGTTTTTTGTTAGGACTGAGTAAGGCAAAACTTATGAGTAATTAAAACTAATCAAAACCCCAAAACTTGAAGATTAGTGACATTAATATATACATAGAGTTAGTCACTAAGTGAATATTATGACGCATCCACATGTTATCATAATTATTTTTAAAGATAATGTATCTTATTTTCATCTGTTTAATATTTTATGAATACCTACTCTGGGCCAGATGTTGTACCACCTGTTGGGAATCAAAGATGAACAGAATATAGTCCTCACCTTGAAGGAAGATTTGGTCTCTCACTGAACTCTGTGTAACCCTTCTTTTTCTCGCAGTTGTCTTTGAGAAGCCATTGAGTATGGCCTTTGCCCTCTTCCCTCCCCATAGTAATGTGCCAGGTACAGAATGATCTTCTTGTCCAAAGGTTGACAGTCCTCCAGTTTCCCACTGTGTGTCTGCAGCCCTTGTTGAAGTGGCCTTTGCACGGTTTACTTGACTGGTCAGGTAGCCGCTAGGCCTGTGTCCTGGGAAGCCATAGAATACCTTTTGCAAAGTAAGATGAAGTCCTCATCCCCAGCCTTCATGTTAAAACATGAATCTCACAGCAGGGCATGTAAGGCCTTCAAGATATGCCCTCACTTTCCTCTGAAGTTGCATCCAAGCTTTGCCCCCCTAATCACATGTAAGTTCTCCAACAATTCCTTCTAAAGGCACTATCTTTTTAATGACTGTATAGTATTCTACCCTATATATATTTCTTCCTGATTCAGACTTGGTAAATTTCATGTTTCTAGAAATGTATCCATTTCTTTAAGTGATTCAATGTATTGGCGTATAGCTGTTGATAGTAGTCTCTTATGATCCTTTATATTTTTGTTGTATCACTCATAATGTCTATATAGGTTGAATATCCCTAATGTAAAGATCTGAAATACTCCAAAATATGAAACTTCTTGAGCACCAACATGACAGTCCTATGAGAATTTTCCTTGACTTCAGATTTTTGGATTATGGATTGTGAACCAGTAAGTAAATGCACATATTCCAAAATCTGAAAATGTCTGATTTCTGGTCCCAAGCATTTTGGATAAGGGATACTCAACCTATAATATACAGCTTTAAAAATAAAAAGAAGTAAATTCTGTCATTCATGACAACATGGATGGAACCTGAGGACATTACGCTAAGTGAAATGAGCTAGCACAGAAAGACAAATAGTATATGATCTCACTTACATGTGGAATCTAAAAAAGTCCTTCTCATAGAAACCAAGAGTAGAATGGCAGTTACCAGAGGCTGTGGGGGAAGGACAGAGATGGGGAAGGGGAAGATGTTGATCAATGGGTACCAAATCCCATACTAGAGGAACAAGTTTTCATGATATATTACACTGTATGGTGACCACAGTTGATAACAATGTATTGTATCTTTCAAACTTGCTAAAGGAATAGATTTTAACATTCTCACCACCAAAAAAATAAATAAATAGGTTGGGGAGATGATGGGTTTGTTAATTAGCTTGATTGAAGCTTTCTGCCATTTATGCATAGATCAAAATATTACATTGTACCCCATAAATATGCACAAATATTAGTTGTCAATTAAAAATGAATAAATAATTTTTAAAAGACTTTTTATTCTCCCATTCTGCACAGCCACTCTATCATAGCACTTCCTCAAAGAAGCCATCCCCTTCCTTTATCCCCTTTCCTACTGTATTCAACCTCCCTCTCATCACACCTTCATCCACAGGGACACAAGATCCCTGGCGCAGGCTACAGACACGCTTGGTTTATAGTTCTGCATCTTCCAATAGACTAGGAGTATCTTAAACAGAGCGGCCTTGTCTTTGTGTGGTCTGTGCTTAGCCTACTCTGCTATTCAGAAGAAAACAGGTACTTGGAGGATGTCCGATGTTGGAAGTCAGGAAGAAAGAATGGAAAAAGTGAATGGAGGAGGGAAGAAAGGAAAGAAGGAAAGGTAAGGAGCACAAGAGGGGATGCCATTGGTGTAGGTCTTGAACCTTGCATCGAAGGGCCTGAGCATGATTCAATGAGCTATTCTCTTGATTAAAAATGAATCTCTTATCCATGAAGCACTGTGTGATAGAAGAAGTGAAAACAGACAGGAAATAAAAACACCTACGTTTGGAATATAGCTCTTGCACTTAGTAATCAGGAGACTTCTGGGAAGAACTCAGCTTCTTGGTACCTCAATTTACTCATTTATGAGAAAGAAACAGGAAGAATGAGGCAAGCCTTGTTTATCTCAGGGTGGGGACCTAATGATGCATAGTAGTTAAGACCACATATCTAGGAGTCAGACTTAGCAGCAATATGACCATGAGGTTACCAAACCTCTTTATCCCTCAGTTTCTTTCTCTGTAATACAGAGAAACAATAATATTCACTCTTTAGTTTACTGAGAGGATTGATTGACAGAATGCATTTCAAGCACCTAAGACACCGTAGTTGCCCAATAAATATTAACCATCATTATTATGAACATCATGATGATTATGCAGATTTTTTAAAAATAATAAATTATATTAACTGCTTACAAGAGCAGTATATAAATTACAAAGTGCTGTAACACAACCAGCAGTATCATTATTTTTCTTGGTGTTTTTATTTCAAAAAATAAGTCTAAAAGCCCAAAGAGTAAAATATTTTGAGGCCTTTTGATTAGTGTTTGTTCACACCAATTAATACACCTGTATGTGATAATCATTATATCAATTACTGAGAAAAACTGCATTAATTTCTTACATAACAGGGACTCTCATTAGTCACCAAAACCTCTAGCAATTTGCTAATAAGAATTATCATTTTTTAAAGAGACTTGCAGGTTCATTAAGATTAGGGTGACCATCTATCCTGGTTTGTCCCGGGATCCTGGTTTATTCCTGCTGTCCTGGCTTAATTCCAAACAGAATCTTTTGTTATTTGCAGAAGAGTCCTGGTTTGGATAATAAATTACATGGTCATCCTACTTAAGAACCCAAGGGAAAGTATACAGGACATGATAGGAATAATTTTCCTGTTCTCAGTGCAAGCAGGTGGGAGCAAGTGATGTTAATCCAGTCACTGACCTGCTGCCTTGGAATTCGGTTTCCTCAGCAATAAATTGGGAATCTTAAGACTTTCCCTTCCTACCTTGCTTTTTGAAAGTATAAAATGAAGTAAACATATTATGCGCTTTGAAAAATAAATTCTTTAACGTCAGTGGCAATTTTTCAAGTCTAAAGGCAGAAAAAACAAACCAGCAGTAAAGCAGTAAAGGAAGAGAAGGGAAAAGTAGATGTGGGACGTAGGGAAGTAGGTTATTTTGTCATTTAGTTTGGGGTTGCCCCAGGCTGGATGTCTTAAGTAAATGTGATCAAATATCCAAATGTTGCGCAAAAGTCCTACTTTGTGGTGAAATTTATAAACAATAAATAGGAGACAGCAGAGTGTAAGGAATCAGAAAGTCCTGGATTCAACTCTTCCATCTGTCACTAATTAGGTGTGTAGCCTTGGGCAAAACACGTACAACCTGTATTGACCTCATTCTTCTCATCAGTAGAATGGGAATAAAAATGTCTGCCTTTGCAGAGTCAATGTGAGGAATTAGCTGACATATATACACTCTCTAACAGAGGAAGGTATCCTGGCCCAGGGTAGGAACTGAGTATAGATTGGTGGCCTGGAGGTTAATTAGACCCAGAGGTCTTAGTCCCTAATAAACAAAAAGAAACATAAGAACCGAGTGTGGTAAATATGAGTGAAATTTAAGGCCTTGATGCTTCAGTTCCCTCACATCAATTATTTTTTGAAAACAGAAATTAACTAACGTCTTAATACAGTTAGTGTCTAAGAGCCATTTTCATCACACATAAGGACAGGGAGTGAAATTTGCAGTCTTTGTGGCAGGACCCAGCCAGGAGACAGAGGCAATTTTGCTGACTGAAGCAGCACATGGATGCTCAGGGGTCTTTTCCATATTCCAATTCCACAAGAGCTCTGAAATTCAGAGGAGAGAGACCACTTTTTCTTTGTAGGTGAGAAGTCCAATAATGATGGACTTACTGATCTATAGTAAGCCTGATAAAACCAGAATTACAGAGTCGAGACTTACTTTCAAGTGTAGTGCGTCTCTAGTTTGCTTGGAAAGACCCCTGGAGCTGAGAGTACAAAATAAAAAAGCGGCACTGACTTCAACGATGGAGAAGGAAAACTGTCCTTTGGACTCACCTGTCATAAAGTCAGGTTATCCTTCCCTGGAATTCCTCCAAGGAACCCATTTGATGGCTTTTGTTGTCATCGGGGCCCTACTTACTGATAGTCTTTGGGGATTATGCCAGCCCTACACAAAAAATTGGAAATTTTCCACTTATGTATTAGTTTTGTCTTAATGCACACACAAATATCAGGAAGACATATGTTCTCTTGATGTCTGGTCACTTGGCCGGAAAACTTTCATAATAGATTTAAAAATATTAATTATATTGCCTCCAATGAAACTTTTCTGATTTGTCAGTTTTATCTTTGTTTTATTTCGTCTTATTAGCAAAACAAAATACAAAAAATAAATAAATAAATAAATAAATAAATAAATAAATAAATAAATAAATAAATAAAAACACAAATCTCGGCTCCAGCATTCCCTAAAGAATGGCCATGTGTAGGTTTTACCAAATCCCTGTGATTTTGTTTGGCTCTTCATTTGGAAAATTAAAACATTGAATCTGATGATTTTTAAGGCTCTATATTTCCATAAATAATTTTGATACCACTTGGAACAATATTCATAAAGCAACTGCAAGACACTTGTTTTCTTTTGAAATGAAACAAATTATCTATGATGTTTGTCCAAGAGAGAAAGTGCTAAGTATCCAAACAGAACATAATTTATCTGACAGGGCTCTATTCTGTCACTGGAATTATGTTTAATTAACAGTGTGGATCCTGCAGTCCAGCCAGGGCACATCCTTTCCAGAGTCCCTGCTCTGTTCTTTGCTCCTCTGGGCTGTACACTGGCCCCTCTGGACTCTGTAGTTCCTCTGAACAGAAGATTGATGCAGCTGGGATGAAAGGACCACCCACCATCAGAGAGAAACAGATGGGAAGAATATTAAGAAAGAAAATCTGAGATAATGCCTCTAGCTTTCCTGAGTCCAAAGCTCCAATTCTGAGGCCAGTAATGTACCGGTCGTGGACCCTGGGACGTCCCTGAGACTTCTCCTTGGTTTGCCCCATCCTGTGCCCGTGATCCTTTCCCTGCCTGCTCCAGGAGGAAGTTAGGTGTGGTAGGTAGTACCTGGAGCCAATGTTGCTTAGCATGTACACAATGCAAGGATCAATGCAGCTTAAAGGAACTTACAGACTCCTTGGGGCTGGTGGACATGTCCATAAAAACAGATTCTAGAGTTTCTGAAATTCAGAGATTATAGATTTAAACATGTGACAGTGATCAAGAAAGGCTTTCTTATAAAGCTTGGAATTTAGTTATACATGGAAGGAAAACTAACAGGGAAGGAATGAGTAGGTCCTTCCCTCCGGGCTTGGGCAGAGGTACAGAGACAAAAATGCACCTGGCACAAAGAGAGTTTGGAGTGGGTGTAGGCTCCACGTGGAGGGTTTAGGTTTGTGGAGAGTGGAGATGTGGTTAGAGCAATGGTATGAAGCCAGACTACTGAGAGATTTGAAATCTCAGCCAGGGAGGTTAAAATCAGAAAATTTTAACAATGCGTGGTAATTACTATTATTCACAGTAATAACTTAAAAAGCAGAAAGCTTAACTGTCCGTGATGTGCAATATGCTGGGCTGACTATGAATTTGGGCCCAGGCATAGGAAGATTCTCTTTCTTTAGCACCCCTTTAGGAAGAAAATGTCTTTGGAAGAAGCAAAGAATGTCTGTTAGAATAGAAGCTATTCAACAACAAAATGCCACAGAGGAAAGTGTTAAAGGAGAGGACACTTTGGCCATGTGGTCAGGGACACAAGCAAGGAATTTCTGCCCCAAATGCAAGTTTGAACTAGATGCCATTAGCTACCTAATAGATGGACACTTATTGGGTAAGCTTCTATAATCAACATCCACACATGCACAAGCTTAATTTTACTTTCTCAGTAGCTATCTACAGAAAACACCCTTAGGCGTCTTTTTTTTTTTTTTTTTTTTTTTTAATTTCCTGGCACCATATACCAGGCCTTGCTTTGACAATGTTTGTGAAGAAACAGAAATTATAGGTCATTTGGACTCAAATGAAGATTTTGTGTTTGAGCATCTTAAAAAGAAAAGACTCAATCATTGACGTTGCCATATTGTGACAAAACAACAAAATTCTGAACTTCCCTTAGGATTTAACTCATGGCTAGCCCATTCTGGTTACATGAACCTTCCCTGCCTTCTTAAGAATCACGGGATAGAAAGAGACATCCCTGCAGATATCTGCAGGGCTTCATCAAATGTCACCTTCTTTATTAGACCATCCTGGCAACTTCTCACCCTCAACCCCTACACATTCTTTCGGTATCTCTTTAGCACTTACCAAAATCCAATATAGTTCATATTATACCTTTTTTTCCTTCCCTTTTATTTGCTTCTTGCAAACCCTACACCCCTCCCTGCCCCGCAACACACACCTAATTAGAATATAAACTATGTAAGGCAGGGATTTTTTTTCTTTTCTGTTTACTGCTGCTATATTCCTAGCTTGACATATAGTAGATGCTTAATAAATACTGACTGACTGAAAAAAAATATCAATTTCAGGGAATGAAGGCTATAGTTATGCAGATGTAGTAGAGGAACCTCTCATAACCACTTAATGAACTGCAGAAATCAGAGTCAACACTTTTTGGGGACTGCCTTGTTTTTGCCACCACCCTATATATCCAGGGTTCAGTACTGTTTAAAGCTTTTTAAAAGGAAGAAATAATATATTCTCACAATCCAAATAATTTGAAGCTGTAAGTACCACAGTATAAAGCTGAGGAAATTGAATAGAACTTAGATATTACCACAAAATAGAACCTGTCTAGGAATGCCAACCACACCCTAGAGCCAGGCCTATGCTTAATTGTACTTCATCTCAGCTTGTTTTTTATTGAATTGGCTCTCTATGTTAAAATGATAAAAAATGATACTTGGTGTTGCAGGATTTTGCAAATGTCCTTTTATTCACTAAAGCCAGAAAGGAAATGAGCTTTGGATTCATACAAAATTCAATCATCTTCAAAAATCCCATTTTTCTCCTCTTTCCTTTTTGTCTAGTACAGCTTGAAAAAAGCAAGGGCATTTCTGCTCATTTGATAAGATTGCAAGTTCTTAGACAAAAGGGGGGACCCAGAAGGAAACTTTGTGGCAAGGAGCAAAATGGCAGTAATTTTGAAGGTGGTTGCAACCACAATTTCAACT
The DNA here is from genome assembly GCA_023783475.1 of Daubentonia madagascariensis. Lineage (NCBI taxonomy): Eukaryota > Metazoa > Chordata > Mammalia > Primates > Daubentoniidae > Daubentonia > Daubentonia madagascariensis. The sequence continues at coordinate 4,919,777 of JAKFHU010000901.1, read as the reverse complement.
ATAATCAAATTACGCTTAAAATAATATGCATGTGTATTTAGGCTGATAAACAAGCAACATATTTAAACAAAGTCTACAGGAACTGCAGGCTTCAAATTGTGTGTCTTAAGACAGAATTCAATTTAATTTTCTGTAAAAAGTCAGTCTTTATAAAACATAAGATATATATGTACGCACTGAGTATGCTCAGGAGTGGCTATATCTAACTCTTTTATAGTTTCTGAACTAATTAAATATTATCATGTACAATGGAGTCAATTTCTTATCAAGAAAGTCAATCATGAACACATACAAAAAAGAAAATGCCAACAAATTTTCTCTATAACCTTTGTTTGTAGCCCTTCTTGAGAGGACAGTGTAGTATTATTTTGCTTGTATCATATATAGATAAATGTGAGAAATGGATTCTTTATTGGTAATGGTAGCCATATTAGAAATAAAAGAGGCAGAGCTACTGAATTAAAAATTAAATATACTCAGGAAATATAAATATTTAAACAACAAAACTAACAAAAATAATTTAAGATACATTTTAGTACTGCAAAGAGCCTTGGCTGGGTGTCGTGGCTCATGCCCATAATCCCAGCACTTTGGGAGGCTGAGGTAGGAGGATCACTTGAGCCCAGGAGTTTGAGACCAACCTGGGCAACATAGTGAGACCCTATCTCTACAAAAAAATTTTTAAAAACTTCACTGGGTATGGTAGCATATGTCTGTACTCCTAGCTACTTGGGAGGCTGAGGCAGAAGGGTTGCTCTAGCCCAGGAAGTCAAGGCTGCAGTGAGCTTTGATGGAGCCACTGAACTCCAGCCTGGGCAACAGAGTTGAGACCCCATCCCCCAAATAAATAAATAATTAAAAAAATAAAAAGAGTCTTAGGCACAAAACAATAAGGGGCAATGCACTGTTCTGGATGGGATTCCAGATAAAGGAGCTATGAAGGATAGCTTATTGGGGAAATTTGAATATAGTCTAATTTTAGATAATATAAACATTTATTGAAGTGGAAAGATGGGAATTATTAACTGAGAAAAGTAAGTTACAAACAACATGGACAGTGTAATCTCATGTTTGCTTGAAAACATGTATGCATATACATAAATACACAAATGCATACATAAGAGCATATGCAAAGAAAAATCTGAAGAGATATATAAAAAGAAGTTAAGAGATTATACAAAGGAGTTAAATATGTTAATTACTGGGTGGTTTGATTGTTATATTTTAATTTAAATACTAAATGAACTTATTTTAGTTTATCTCTACTAATTATTGCCACTGTTCTTATAGTGCCTCTAGATAGTAAAAGATTATTTAATAAAGTTACTACTTATAATTGTGTTTCTATAAAAACAAGACCTGGTTTTTGAAGCCATCTAATTTTTTGGTAAAACTACCCATCTTTTTCCCTTCCTTCACACACATTATGGTACAGGCACACCAGATTCCGCAACTCATCTCTTCCTCCCTTTACGCCATTGGTGATTACCTTCCCTCTCACTCACCTCTACCTGTCAAATATCCTTCCATGTTTCCAGACTCATTTTAGATGTTACCTCTTCCATGAGACATCCCTGGAGCCCACAGATTATTTCTGTTTTTTCCTATACACAGAGAGTTCTTTAAATGCCATTAGAGATCTCTTATGTCTTATGGTTAGTTTTATGTTTTATGGTTAGTTGAAGACAGATGTGTCCCTCCCACCAGCCTGAATGGCTGAAGGGTAGGACCCTAGCTTGCCATTCCTGGATGGCAGGGTCCATATTCTTTTTCATCTTTGCATCCACTTCCACACCTAGCTCAGTGCATGTAAGAAGAGATCTGTAAAATTAATCCATGTTTAAAGAAACAAAACTTAAATTTAGGCTAAGATGAACAGGCTGTACTATCTTTGGATGAGGGCCTTGAGTTATACGTAAATGATGGCTGGCAGAGGTCCATAATATTATACATGATAAATCCATGTTGGAAGTTAGCCTCATAAAGAAAGATGATGATATTGTGCCCTTATTAAATGTTATATAGGACATATCCAAAGGGACAAAATATCAGCAACTTTGAACATCTTTAACATTTTTCTGCTGTTGTGTTGTGATAAAAAGACATACCCAAGCAGTGAAAGTCAAAATTCTAGCATATGATAGTTATCTTTCAAACAGTTGTGTGGTGAGTTCTAAATGGAATCAGAATAAAGCTATCATACAAACAAAATAAAACAAAAAACAAGTGGAGGGATCTTCAGTGGATCTCCGAGGACTGGACCCTAAGCAATGAGATGATGAGCTGTCATCTGACTGGGAAGACGGGGGGAACTAAAGTTTCCCCATTATAAAGCCCCTCCACTTTTCAGACAGCTGGAGTGTGGCCCACTGGGGAGTCCCACACCCTAGTGCATCAAGTTATTGTCACACTTCTAGTGTTCTAACACTTCTAACACTTCTACTTAGAAATGGCGATTTACTCTAGGATCACTTTTAAAATTCAGAAACTTATGGTATCTGTTAAAATACATGAAGTCTGTGGGGAGCATGGCTCAGGGAGAAGAGACAAGAGTATTTAAGAGTGTGTGAGGAGACCTCACACCTAGTAAGTGTTCAGGAAATGTTGAATAGCAGAATAAGAGGACGTGAAGAAAAGTTTCTTCTACCTTTGTTTTTTTTCCTTTAGTGTCAATTCCATTAAGAGATGAATTAGTTACCATCTAGCAAGATATGGTAACTAAGTTGCAAAAAGCCCGAGGAAATAAGATTCAGGATAGGCAGATGAAATGAAAAGCAGAGATTGCAGGCAGGAAAAGATCTGTAGAAGAAAGGCATGAAGGAAAAAATTAAAGTCCTCTGAGCAAGAAGTAGACCAGCAATCCATCCTAGCTACTCAGCTGGAGTTGATGACTAGCTTGCTAATTGATTGTTTTGTTTTTCACTGAAACATTACAATTGCAATTTCCTAAGGAGTTGAAGAGTTTCTTTCTATTTATCTGCTAGAGTGATGTTTTATTTCCTTTATGCAATTCCATATAGTCATAAAAAGCTCAAAAGAACACTTATCCCTAAATGACTGGCTGAATTGTTAACTCTGCCAGCAGTATCATAAGCAAATTGATGTGGAAAAAGGTTTAGAAGATAGATCCCAATTCTGGAATTTTCTTGGTGAACTGCTCAGTAATGAAAATACTACAAGTTAGAACCTAGAGGTATGAAGGAATAATCTATGAAACTGACAACTGTTTTAATGACAGCCTGATTCACAAGGAGACTAAGGGTGCTTTTAAACACAAAATATAGGAGGTAAAATTACAAAAGAAACCAATTATATTGATGTAATTTGTCAAAGTATTAATAAATGTGATATAGTAATATAAACGTTTCCTTAAGTACACATTGCATAAAACCTATCTGAAGGGAAAATAACTATTGCAATTTCAAAGTAGTGGTAATCATCTCAAGCAACTTCCTGAGATATCTGTACAATTTGGAGGTGATTTAAAAATCACTCATTTGTACTGGTGACAAAGCCACAGGTACTGCTAATAGTACTCCAGTTGGTAAAGTATATTAACAATGGAAGGAAATGACAACTCTAAGTTAGAGGTTAGTTAAAAATAAAGGTATTCTCCTTTCTCAAATTCATAAACCTGCTAAATTGAGAACCTGTGATCTAGTTGCATTTATTCTGACATATCCAGGGATGATACAACAAGTTAGAATTGAAATAAAAACATGAGACTAATAATTCAGAGTGATCAAAGAAACTTAAAGCTGACACTCAGATGGTTTTGAAGGGGAGGATCTTCAGGACTTTTAAAAAATATTTACTTCCAAACTTCAGTGAAACTTAACCACTAAAATAAGCCTCTAGATTAGAAATTCTCATTCTTCACAGATGTAATGGAATAAAGTCCACAAGATTTCTTTCACTGAGGTGGAGGAATCCAGAAACTTATTGGGAAAAATGCACATTTCACTTTAAAGTAATAAAAAACCCAAGAAAAGCCAGTATTCTTGTTTGTTTCTGTACTAAGTTGTTTCAGAGTCACATTCTATACAAGGTGTAACAAGAATAGGTTAATTACCAGCTCTTTTACAGGGTCTAGGGGGTGATAAAACTGGCGCTATATGGAAAATAAGCTGATAAATAAATATGGAGCTGGCTTGAAATTGCAGAAAGCATGTGGACTGTTATAGCAATACCTAAATCTATGGGTAGACATTTAACTGACTGGATTACTGCTGTATTTCTCATAGGCATTATCATTCTATAAAAGGGTTGCTCTGGTAATTTTCAGCTGAATATATTCATTGTGTTGGAGAAATTCACTACATAATAGCTGATGCACTTAATGAACACTGTGGTAAACCGGCAAATCATGTTTTCATATAAATAACAAAATCAATAAAAGCTGCTTCCTTTATTCCCTGCTGCACTCACTCTGGTTAAAAATACACCCTGTGTGACCTGAGAACAAATCTGATATTTTAGTCAACCCATCATGTTCCTTTCTTTTAAATGGCACTTTGCTGTTGGTATCTAGCACAGTCCTTGGCACTCAGGAACTTGCTTTTGTTTTATTGAGTTGAATCAAAATCATCACCCTTATAATTACATTACAAATTGATGGAAATGAAGAAATAAGAGGACCACAGTCCATTCTGTCTCCAGGAATATTTCTATGAAAGAGAAAAAGTGAAGAAGGAGAAATTGTGACTATAGCATTCTTAAGCTTTCAGATCCTGGTGAAGTGATTATAATATATTGATTATCAGTTCCTCTAATTCATATTGTCTATCTGACAGTGCAGTGATATGGTTTCTTAAATAGAGCCACGGAAAATTATTTCCCAGTTGAAGAAAACTTCTGAAGGGAACAAGTTCCCACCTACCCTTTTTATTCTAGCAATGTGCAATATTCCTATAAACATTTTTTCCTTACTTTGTCCAGTTTAATTTTTTAGCATATATTTTATAGTGTTATTCTGTGCAAGGCTCTGTTCTAGCTGAAGGGACTTGGAGAATTTACATTTTAGAATAAATATATACTATGATACAATATAATATAATGTTAATGACAAGTGATGTGACAAAAATAAGACACAGCAAGAGGGATGGGAAAGTTATCTTATTATTCTCAAGGATGTCTTGTCTGGGGTGGTGACATCTGTGATGAAATCAGAAGGGTGTGAGGGGAAAAATTTCTGTGAATATTTGGGGGAAAGAATACTGTAGAAAGAGGCATCATTAAGGCACAAAGTCACAGAGGTAGCAAGGGCCAGATCAGGAAGGCAATGTAGGCCATGGTGAAGATTTTAGATTTTATATTAAGTGTCACAAGAAGCCGTTGGAGAATTTTGAGCACGCACATAACTTGATTTTATTGGTATGTTCCAAGTATTACTGCGGCTGCTCTATGAAGACTAGAATGTAGATGCGCAAAGACAAAAGCAAGGGGGTTGGTTACATGGTGGAGAAGCTGAGTCTAGTTGGAACTAAAGAGATGGTGATAACTGGTTGTATTTCCAAACTAACAAAGGTAAGACAAAGAATTATTTAGAACAAATTGAATTTAGGGAAGGGAGGTTCGAAAGTCATACAACCATGCAGACTTGTACAAGCACAAATCAAAGCTGCTTATCTTCCTCTTTGAATCCCTGTCCCATTTCTGAACTTTCAAAAAAGTAGTGAATAGTCACATCAATTACTACCTTACCAATTACAATATCTTTTAGATTTCAAAATCCACTGAAGCTAGATTGTGAAGGCGTTCATGAATGTCTTCTGTCAATTGCAAAACCAATGATGCCTTTTTACTGGCTTCCCAGATACAGTTACCACTGTTTTTTTCTCCAGTCCCTTGACCACCATGACTCTATGTCTCTTGGTTTGCCACAAATCTCTATGATCTCTGTCTCACTCAGAGACTCAATTTCTAACAAAATAATAAATATAAAACACTAAATGCTGGTGTTCCCCAGGGTTCTGCCATTGCCCAGTGCTCTTCTCACTACACATGCTTTCAGACAAGCCATATATTGGGGTAGGTTAGCCTAGTGGTCATGGGTAAATTCCCTGGATTCAGATTTTCTGGGCTTGAGTCTGAGCTCCGGCCCTAACTAGCCGTCTGATTTTGGACAATTTACCTCTGGACACCAATTATCAATTCACTCATCTTTACCTATCCAGGAGATTTCTGAGTCTTAAATAAGATAATTCATTTAAAGAACTTTGGAGAGAACCTGACCCCCTGTAATTGCTCAATAAATTGTATCTGTCTTACACATCATCATCAAATTTTTCAACTACTAAATTGTTGAATCTTAAAATTGTATTTACAGGCCACTGCATTTGCCCAATTTCCAGGTTTGTATTTCATTTCCCAATAAAGTCTTTAGCTCTCTGACAGGCCCTACGCAATCAACATGTCAAAAACCAAATTCATCATTTTCTCTTCCGTGTTTTCTTTTCTTCCTATGTTCTCATTCTCCATTGATATATATCCCAGAGGGTGGGAAAATACTCTATGCTTAATTTCCTCTTTTCAGTTAATCCTCATGTCTAGTCTCTGTCCTACTAATTTTAACTCTTGAATGCAATTTCCTTCAGTTATCCATCTCTATCACCAACGTTCTATCCCCGGGACTCATCATTACTTTGAGTAATATTATAAGAGTCGTCTCTCTTCCCTCTTTGCTATGCTCCTTGGTGTTATCTTACTAAAATGCCAAGTCACCTGTGTCATTCCTGGCTTCTCCTGATTCTAGAGCTCACTGGGGCTTAAAGACAAAGTCAGCTCCGTAACACCAATTTACTACAACCAACCACAGGGATCTAGTTGCTCTCTAGGTTTCCAGTCCCATTTCCAAACAACCCCTGCTTCAAAATATTCCCTTTAGCAATATCAAAGGAACATTGTTTCATGCTGTCCTTTCTTCTTTAATTGCCCCACCCCTAACCCTACACACTCACATGCCCAAACACATACTTAAACATAGTTTCTATTCACTACTTAATCCGTAGTCTAGTCATTCAGTCTTCTCTGGCCCCCAAGCTAGGTTAAATGGAATTTCCTATCAATTTCTCTACCATTGCATGTCCATATTTATGATTCTTGCATGTCAAGAAGACTTTTCCCTAACTAGACTATGAGCTTATTTATGACAGAACCACGTATTCATCTTTGTCTCTCCAGCACCTAGCACCTGAATGGCAACAAGGGCCTTAGATATATGAAAGTTGACAGAATAATTTAATGAACGAGTTATTTAAAGAGTTCCCCAGTGTCTCTTAAGATGAAATTCTCTGGAATATTTCTTCTATAAGTACCAATTTGATTGTGCCTTTAAACTCTAATGGCATTACATTGCCTATGAGACAGTGCTTCTTAAATCGAGGTTTACAGATGCTTGTTATCAGGGTATAAAGTTTTTTTATGGATTTTTTTAATTTTGTGGATTAATTTAAACAGCTAATCATAAATCAATATAAGCATATTCTAGATCATTCTGGACAGCCACTTTGTAACCCAGACTTGTCACTTGGTTTCAGTGCATGTGCTTACATTTTTTATTATAATGATGATGCATCAAGTGTTCAATTAGATATGTAGCACTCAACTTTTAATTCAGCTGATCTCTGTGGTGTGAGACCACTAAAATATTTTTTTCAAATCCATAAAGTCTCAAATTTAAATATTGCTATAAGTTAAAGTCAATTTTCATGCAATTAAACCACAATTAAATATTGATTTGTACATAATTTTATAGCCTTAACATAAATGCAACTCACTAAACAAACCTTCAACATGCATTTTTTTCTACTCCAACATCATGCTTTGGATTCAGCCTTTATTTGTGTATCAGAGATTTTCCATGTGCCATTTCTGCCTTTCTAAATTTTATTTATTATTCATGTCTTCACTCAAGTGCTCTGTTCTCTATAGAACCTTCCATGATTGCAGTAGGTGGGAATTACCTAGTTCTATTGTCTTTATCCCTTTTTTGTCACTTACCATACAATTTCTAATAGCATGCAATGTATCCATCCAATATTTTCTATTTTTTAAAACTAAATGATGGGGTGGGTGGTGGGAATAGGGGCTTTTCTTTATTCACTTTATTCAAGTGAATAAAGAAGATAAACCACTTTGATTACCTGTGCATGTGAAAATGGTTGAAGATGTGTTCCCTACAACCCAGAAAGTTTTACTGATGAGTAATCATCACCCAAGGAAAGCATAGAGAAATAAAAGCAAAAAAAAAAAAATCTCATTAAAATGAAATAAATTGCTATCTTGTGATTTACTTTGCATGTTTAGAAAAAGGTGAATGTGGGGCAGGACAGAGCTTATGAGGAAACCCAGTTAAAACTATATACCTCTCAGTAAAATATATCTATTTGAATCCTTATTGTGAGGATTATAAGATATGAAAATTTTGGCTAAATTGTATATAAAGTGATATCTGGTCAGTCGCCCTGTTAAGCGTGAGAATTTGGTGCTCTGTGACTCTTAAAAAACTGTCTTTATAGGAACTATTGTGCTTTCAGAACTTTGTTATAAAAGGTATCTCTGTGTTAAAACACATTACATGAACCCAGATGAAAAATTTCTCGAGAAATCATATTGCTCTAGTGTTATTTAAATGTTTTATGGGGACCTGCCTGCCATCTACTGATCCCAAGTACTGTGTTCCATCTGAAATTGCATCTCTTTATTTAATTCCTGTGTTATCCTGAATGAAATGTGCATTGCTTAGTATTAAGATGTAAAAAAAGATTTGTCACCTCCAAAATGTACATTACTTAGAGCTACTGCAGTCAAGGGAATAAGCTATTCACCAATAATACATGCACTTAACTCTTTTCTGAAAAGGCCATGCGTTACTCTAACTTGAAACCAAGGCTTAACAAATGTTTTTATTAGTTTATTATATATTCTGGTATATAACTTTATGGTGAGTTGTATTGAGATTTCTGGCGTTAAGAAGATGCCAGCATTCTCCCTGCTTTAATCTACTTTTTTCCAACAAATTTAAGATTGTATTCTACTTATTTATGTCCTGAAATTTGTGGTCACCTTATGAGGGCATCCATCTATTAATTTATCAGACTTTATTGATTAAATGTTAAGGAAGTCGTAAAATCTTGTTTCTGCTTACAGTACTGCCACTGCTGAGCTTGTAAGTTTCTAACCAATTCCCTTAGCCTCTCTGGACATAAGTTTTTTACATGTGTAAAATAAGTAGTTGAAGTTTTAAAATGCCTTTCATTTCAAGACATTGGAATTGTGTAATGAGGACTTAGTATCTGGATGGGCTCTTATTCCTTGTGATTTCCACTACTTTCAACTCAGCTCTTGTGGGTGCCTAGCGGACATTTCTATCATCATTTCCGGGGCCCACATTTGACTTGTTGACTTAACACGCCTGCCTGCTTGTCAGTTTAGTAACAAAATGAAAGAAGTCTATAATCCTTGATTGTAAGAAAGGTGTTTTTGTCCTTATTATTTGTGAATCTTCTAAGCTGTCATTCAAGAACTATATCCTATTTGAATGTTATTAATATTTCCAGTAAAAGCTATACCCTAACCAAAAAAACAACCTTATGAGTCAAAACTGAAGTTTAAAGGCATTGGATTGGATTCCTGATTGGAATGTATTACTAAAGAAGAGTCCATAAAACTTCTCCCACAAACTTAAAATTAGTTGCAAAAACAGAGTAAAATAAATGACTTTTATCTAGTGTTCCAATGGCTTAGGGTTATCAGTGTCCCAGAATTATTCCTTACACAAATGGAAAGATCTTGGGTGGGTCTTATATTTCAGTTTCCCGCATTAAACCAAAGGTTGGCTACTTCTTTAGCCTCAAAGGTCATCAATAGAGCCAAGCAAGATAGTCAATATTTGTTAACACTCTTACACACTGAAGGCATAGAACTCTGTGCTTTTTGTGGCTGGCTGGGAAAAATTTCAAGCACAAAATATGGTGACTCTTACTTTTAACTACCCCCTCCCCCAGTAGATTGCACAATATAATGATTCCATACTGAAATTTGTAAACTATATTATCTCTTATTTGTTTTTTACTCAAATTTTCTAATATTTACTGAACAGCATTTTAAAGACAGACATGATTTCAGCCATGATTTAATCTGAATAGTTTGACTTAAATTTGCTGTTGTGATTTAAGCTTCTTGCTCTTTTTATAACACTCAAAAATATATACATATATATATAACTACCAGAACCATCTTTTTAGTATGTTCCTCACTTTGGTAAGTCCCCAGCCTTTTCCTTTTAAGAATACCAACAAGTTTCTAATTGTTTTATCAATAAAGTCCATTTATAGTGGCAGCTACATGCTCTCTAAGTTATCTATATCACACTAGAGTTAGAATGCCTTTGTCTAATCAATGCTTTATATGCTACTCTGAATCCCTGCTAGCATATCAGAATTACTTTTCCCTTTTCATACACCCAGTTGGTACTGCCTCACTAACCTATGTTTAAACATGTAGTCATTTCATTCTGTCAAATGACATGAATATTTATCAAAAGTGGAATAACTTTTGCCAGTGCTGTTCTAGATAGTCTAGGTTGATAGAGAGGATAGTTAAAGTAATGGTCTTGGTCTTGTGGAGTTCACCAACTCAATTGTTCTCATGGGGATAAAGGATGACTTATCAGAGTCTCTGAGGCTATGCATGTAATTTGAGAATGCATATTCAACATTATAATTCAATATTTATTGTGAATGGAACATTAGGACTCATAATGACTCATAATTCTTATATTATAAACCATAGAAAATAAAGCTCAGCAAAATCTTTTCAACCACTAAGGATTACAGATTATAGGATATATTTATTATACAGGGATATACAGAATGTAGAGGAGGAAGAAAATAACTGAATAACTGTTTTTATTTGTAACTGAGTCATAGATGGCCATGTGGAGTAATTTCCTCTTCTATGTCTTAAAGCAAAATATAGATATTTACTCTTAATTTTTTGAAGGGATAGTGATGAGGGGATCATCATAATACATCACACAGCAAAATGTCCTAAGTTATTTTTTCATCCATCATATCCCAAATATCTGCATAGTAACTCATATAAAACATTCAGGACATGTGACATTCCCTGTAGCACACAGAATCCTTACAAAGAGTCTAATCTCTCTTGCTTATTATTTTTTTATAATGGACAAGAGGGTCCTGGATTTCCTGTGAATAAGTTTTTTATATGGATCAAAAAGTTTGAGAAAAGACTGAGAAATAGTAGTCAGCTTATGAATCATTATTTCACATGAGTTTTTAGGAAATAGATGCAAAACTATTATCATGAAAAAACAATAAAGAAACTTTAAATGTCTCAGGGAGCCAGGAAATAAACCATCACAAAATGGTTGAGAGTACTGGGTTTTGGAATCTGGCAAACTTGCGATCAAATTCTGTCTTGATCATTTATCAGTTATTGTGACACTGCACTAGTTACCTTACAGTGTCTTTGAGCCTCAGTGTCTTCATAAATAAAGTAGGAATTAGAATATCTTGGTCACAGGGATTGTTATAATATATTAACTGAGTGTACGGAAATACTTGCTATGGGAATGCCATACTCGACTGTTTAGTTTCTATTATAATGATTCAAAAAGTGCTGGGCACCTGCTCTCTACCATATTCATTTATAGCCTGTAGGGGAAACAATAATGTTTTCCTCATGCTGAAGTAGCCTGGAATGTCTGGTTTTGTATGTAGGATAGAGCCAAATAAGGGCTGATTTTGACTACTAGGCTAACAACCAGAAGATCCTTTTCCTACCATATACAACAGAGACAATCTGTGGCTGTTGTGTTTTAGCTTATTAATTTATTTTTTCTAAAGTATCTTAGGATACCCTGGATGCATTTTATCTTATTTATATGTGCCCATATTTTGAACACTTCAGATGTTTATTAATGCTTTCCTCGATGGAGTTAATATCATTGGCATGAACCAAGTTATTGGCTCTAGCTTTGTAGTGAACAGTACTCCCAGTAATACCCTCTGGAAAAATATGGAGACATTGCTACTTCTCTCTAGTTCTCTCAGAGTGTCTCCCGATTCCACTGCTAACCACTTGGGCACTCAACTACAAGCACGATTTTATCTGCTGGATTATTCTGGCATCAGTATAACTATAATGTGAAACCTGGAGTCAAGTGTCTCACTCAAAAAGAGATCAACAGCACTCAGACTCCTCCGTAACTAGGAAGTTGTATAGCTCAGTCATAACATTAAATGTGCTTGGCTGTGAAGACAGCATCATGTGGGGTAATAATACTGGACAGAGTGTCAGGAGACTTTGATTCTAGTCTGAGCTTAGCTTTACTTCGCTACCTTGGGCAGCTCTCTTGTCTCTATGAACCCTGATTTCTGATTCAAGGAGTTGAAATGCTGTTCTCTCTAAAGTTTTCTTCAGATCTAAAATTCTACTGCTTTCTAAAAAGTACCTCTCAGATCTTCTTTTCAAGTTAATTATTTAGTGAATACTCTATGTTTTCATGGATAAACTTCAGTTAACAAAGGGAATAAAGAATGTACCTTAAGCCTAATTGTCCCTGATACAAACTTCCTGGGACTTTCCTGAGGTAGCCTCCTTAGCCTCTGAGGTAGACTTACCTGTAGCTTAGTTTCTACTTGGTGTGCATATTTAAATCCTTGGACCTATTCTGGGCATCCCTTGTAGTCAGGAGTTTTCCAGAACCTGTTAGTTGATTGATCTATAAACATGTTAAACAAAAGTTAAAGGGAGGATAAAAGCAATCCATTCTGTGAACTAAAAAAAAAAAAGTGTAGGAATGGTTGCTATTCACACAAGGAGCTCACAATGTTGTTGAAGAAATTTCACATTTTTTTTTTTTGGCAATAGAACAATTCAAGATAGTAAGTGGCCAAAGTAATTTGAATCCAATAAGTGTTTACAGAATTTTTGAAAGGGTATATTTCATCAGTGTGCACCAGTTGTGTTAGAACTTTACTGTGCAAGATGTTAAATTGAATTAAATTGATTTAGATAGGATGAGAGGACAGTGGACTCTTAGTTCTGTTTTCTAACCCAATGATGCTATCATAGTCCAATTTCTCATGTATATCTTAATTATAATAATTCCTATTAACTTCTGATATTACTCAAGCCTGAACTACTGTCAAATCCCTCTAATATGAATGTTTTACCCTAAACAAGAATAATATAGTGGTTACGTTGTATGAATACTGGTTCTGTCATGTGCTAGCTGTGTGACCTTAGGTAATTATTAAAAGTTTCTAAAACTCACTATTGACATCTATAAAATAGGGGAATGACCATACCCATGTCATAGTGTCATTATGGGGATAAATGAGACGATGCATATAAAACTCTTGCAAGAAAGGCTTTCACATTGTATGTGCTCAATAAATACTAGCTAGCAATTGCTCTTATGATCTTGCAGAAATTGTCATGTCATCCCTCTTTGGGAAAAAATACAAAAGAAACTTCATTCTCATACATTTCTCAAGCCTACAGCCCTTGGGCAAGCTTGTCCCTGGTGTGAGGCTCGTAGGGAGCAGCAGGCTTGTTGAAGATTGGGAACAAGTGATTTCTGAGGAGCAGGAGACAGGTAAAAGTATTAGTAATAGGCTCAAGGCTGCAATGTGTTGAGAAATGAAACAGCTATTTTTTATAGATTGTGATTTTCAGTGACATGTGATGCTTTATGAATGATTCTTGTGTGTGTGTCCTACACACTCACATATACAAACATGTACACATCAAATCTTCTGAGTGTCATAGAGCAGTGCATGTCCAACTTCAATGTGCATTTGAATCCTCTGGTTAAAATTCTATTCTAATTCAGTAGATCTGAGACGGAGCCTTAGTGTCTGCATTTCTTGCAAGCTCCCAGGTGAAGCCAAAGCTGGACCACTTTTTAAGGTAATGTAGAACCCTTATGTCTGAGGCTAATAATTCACATCTGGGCTTTTCATGTTGGTCACTTATTTGACCCTTCCCTCCATATATCCAAAGGTAATTTTTGTGCCACTGCACATTCAAGTAATTATTTTTATCTAATATACCAATAAAATAAAAGACTATTTCAACATTACTATCAACAAAGTTACAGCCAAACTTGTGATTCCAAATAGCCACTACTCATTTCACTTTTTCTCATTTTAATTATCACTTTAATTTAGGGATAATAAACTGGCAAGATGCTATGCCAAAAATAAAATCTTCCTGATATAGTTCTGATTTGCTTTGTTTGTTCATTGTATATTGCCTCTTCTCATACAGATGCAGAAAGTCCAATATTGTATTTTGTGTTTCCCAAGCAGGAAACACCAAAATCCTTCCAAGGATGTTTGGCTTCTGAGCTAATTCTAATTTCTTGGCCCACTCCATTTGCTGCGTCTGGCTGTGCATTAGATGATATAGAAAAAAAGAAGTGTCAACCCTTGGAGGGTTAGCTCCATTGCTAGAGAAAATATCAACATCTGCTGCCCCATAATTGTGTGATGTTCCTGGGGGAATGTGGAAAGCTAGAGGGTGCTACCACCAAATCTTAAACCTACACTGAACACCCCCCACTTTTCATGCACACTAAATATTGAATGCCAGTTTAATATGCGTGCACACACACACATACACACACACACGATGGACCCTCACCAAAAAACAATTCAAAATGATCCATGCTTAACATTTCCAATTCCTTTGTGTTATTGAGAATGTGTTGAGACATGAGATTCATAGATGCCTAACTTTAATAGAGGTTTGCCCTTTTTCAATGCGAAGTAATATTAAGAAAACGTGTAGTGCTATTTGGAAAGAAAATCCTGAAGATGAGGTTGACAGGTTTATGGCACTGGCCCTTGTCTTATTTGCAGTAACTCATTTTATATATAGTGCTTCACATTGGAAAAGCCAAGGTCTAGAGGCTTCTGTGATTTTATTCAAACAATAAGTAAGATCGCGGTATCAAAGAGGCCAGAAAATAGGTCTGCTGATTAGAACAATATATTATGGGACAAGAGAAGGCATAGGAAAAATACTTGGATATAACAACTATGAATAATCATTTCATTCTGTTAGTTATTCTCCTGGCCTTAATAAATAGATAACTCAATGTATCTACAAGTAGTCTCCACTGGCACCCCACATTTATATGCTACCCCCTTGGAAGGTTAGACTTGCTTATCTAACCTCCATCATAAGAAAAAGAACAAGGAATATTTTTCCAAAACTCAGACCACGGGAAAACATAACCCCATGAATATAATTAAGAAAAGTTTATCATGAACATTTGAAGTATAAAGGGCAGTAGTAATGAGGGCAGCGGTTTGCTTAGTTTGCTAATGGTAAGTCAAAGATTGTAACAATTTGGTTAAGTCAAAAGCTATTGTCCAGTTCATTCTTGCTGGCAAAGCCCGGGGGACCCATGACTGCCAGGTCCTTACTGATGCCTGGAGTAATTCAGATGTATCCAGTGCCTAAAATCCATCTTCATGGTCTCCATAGGGTTTGGCTTTTTTTCCCCAAGCCTAAGGTTTCAAAACCCCCAATTTTTTTCCTACCTTCATGATTTATTTCTTCAATATGTTCACGGAGTAATAAAATGGCTGTCAAGTGCCTAGTTCTTGTTTCATAAGTGCCACCACTTTCCCTGTCCCCTATTGGTCATTTCTCAGCCTAAAATATGATGGGTGATAGAGTTTCCTTTAAACCATGGTTCCTGTAAGTACATTTTTCCCTGGGAGAAAACAGCTCCGGGAAGCTTCTTAATAATCTTTTGCAATAAATGTTTATTGGTTTTGATGACAGTGTCTGTACAGTCTTAGGAGGAATATTACTTTTCTTGGTTTTCAGATTCAATGTGCTCTGGTATTGGTGGGTTTTACAAAGATAGTTTAGCTTTCCAAAGAGCTCTGGCCATTCACTAATACCCTGGACTTTGTCTTTATCAGTAACTCTTTAAGGTATAAAAACTTGTTTTTACATTAAATATATCATTATGCAAAAAACTTCTCTTAAGCTTAGGTTTCTGCATGTATAATAATATAGCCAGTTATTACTTGTCCAATATGAACAGATATAGGCACGTTATTTATATATCCTCATTTTTGCAGACAGGACTTGACTCTGCCTCTACATAAACACTCACCCGTAGGTCATCCATGCACACCATGGATGCCAATAAAATTCATAGACCTGCTGAGGGCTTAGGTATGGAGTTCACTTTTACAAGATCCTAATTTTTAGGCTGCTATTGTTAACCCACACCCTTCAAGTCCTGTTTGCCAACACCTGGAGTACCTGGCTGTCCTGGCTCATTTAGTTTACATCTCTGCACTCACATCCTTGCCTACTAGACTTGTAGTTTGTCCATGAACTTTTATGTTCCTTTGAATCCATCTCTTCCCTTCTAGACCAACAAGATGCACAAAAATCTCATAACAGGTCCTCCAGTATCATCCCCGGTACTAAATAATGTCATTTATTTAGCGTTAAGACCTGTAGGTTTTCTCTTCATGCTATATTTTAAATTACATCATTTTTTCCAAACACAATAGAGAACCCCTTTTGTCTTTGTGTTCAAGGAGTTACCAAAAGAGCTACAAAAACTGTAGCATGCACCTTTTCTTTTGTGTAGCATGATGAATCTTTTATTTAATCATTTCTTTTTCTTTTCTGGGTAACTTGAAGAACATCCTGGGCACCCGCTTCTGATTTAGAGGCAGATATACTTGAAGTTGAGAGACTGTCTTAACTAATTTGCTTCTAATTCAGCCTTTGTTATAGAGTTGTCAAGCACCCACGACCATAATTTCCATCTTGCTGTCCCAGTGCCATTTCATCATAGTTTTCATCACCAGGCATCCATCAAGCTCTCCCAGAGGACATGGCCCTAGAGGAGGCTCTATGGGGAAGGCCAAGAGAATTATGCTGCCTGCACAGCTTTCTTTCATAAGAAGAATGGAGCTAGCTCTCTTCTTGTTTTTTGAGGTTGTCATTTACATAAACAACTGAGAAGCAATCACTGATTTATCAGGCTGTTCATTTCCCATAAATATAGCCTTGTGGTATTTCAGTAGGCGTAGCAAATGCAGCATCAGTATCAGCTCAAGAGCTTTTTAAATAACTATGTATCAGCCCCTAGCTGCTTCCATGGGTCTAGAAGGGCATCCATGAATTAATGCATTTAACAGACACAGAGGTGAATCCAATGCACAGCTAGATTTGGCAACTCCAGTGTAGATGAAAATGGTTAGCAGCTTGAAAGCCACAGATATCATCATGGGGGCATCTTGACAGATTTAGGATTTCTTCTTGGCTTTACAGATTTGAAAATAAACTTTTATGAATGTGCTATGGGGGTAATAAAATCTGTGAGACTAATTCACCCTGACTAATTTTTTTAAAAAATATAATAATTTAGGAACTAGAATAGCCAGTTAACAATGATAGTCATTCTTTTTCAAATCATCAGAAACTTCTTTTCTGATATTTCAGGAAACCCTTCTATTATCAAGGTACCAAGCAAACATACTAGGAAAGCAGATGGGTTTTAGGACATGAAACAAGCTATAAAGAATTGGAAAGGGCTGTTCAAAGTTTTACCTAGGTTATCCTAAGTCTGTCTTTTTGATTATTAAAATACTTATTTTCCAGATATCATTTATCTCTCCCTTAGTCATTGCTGAATGAACCCTGGCATGTAATTATGCTTCAATTAATTTTCTTGGGTCCATATAGACCACCTTTCCTTATTACATTTTTAAAAATTTAAATATATTTCTTGACATCATCCAAGTTAGCTCTCAGAAGTTATAGCTAAGATTTAGCAATTTTCCTAATCTTATTAGTAACACATCTGCAGCTTGCCTCAAAGAAACACCTTTGGATTTCACCCTGGAATTCTTTGAGTCCCCACATTCTGTCCATCTGCAGTTCCTTCAATTTTTCCAGAGGGGATATTTAATTACTGACCCAGCTGCACACTCTGTCCTTGTCATCAGTGCAATCACAGACACACATTTACACGGAGGCTGGCTGGAAGGTGGGAGTGGGGACAAAGTAAAGCTAACTATCAACAAAGGCCTGATTCACAGCTTTTTCCCTTCCAGTATGGAATTGCCCTCTGAGAATTCCAACGTGTCCAAAATTTGCCAGGCACTGTGCCTTGGGCACCTTTAGCTATCAGAGTGTAATAAGAGAATAATGACAAAAATTGATGCAACAGGGTACAAAATACATTTGGATTACTGTATTACAGGTAAATATGGTTAAAATAAGCATTCAGATTCTGCAGTAGGCTATATAGATGGTTTCTGCTGTTAAATGGATGTAAGCTCTAAAGAGAAAATTTCACCCACAAGGATCTCCTCTCTATATGGTAGCAAAATACCAGGCTCCATTGTTTGCTATGCTTTAAATCTAACATAATTTGATATTATTCTGATGTATCTGTTAATATTTGATAATATACATTTTTCTCCTCACCAGCTTTCAAAACAACTAACATATTAAATAATGAAATCAATAAATACTTCTGATGTAGTAACTATAAGCACAGAACCAATTTGGGGTGAGATTAAAATGTTGAATCCCTGCCCCCAGCACTCCAGCAGCACAATAAAATGATGAAGATAACCACAAACACTAATTATTTGGTTACTCTATGTGCAAGTCATTGTGCTTAGTTTTACCCCTATTATCTCTTTTAACCCTCAAAACAATCCTATGCTCGTTTTATACCTGGGAAAACTATTGCCGCTTAAAGGGGGTTATGATTGTTTCCCATAAAGGCATGATTACTATAATGATTCAGAGAGCAGGCTGACTGCCTGGGATTGAAATCCAGTTGTGTCTCTTACTATATGACCTTTGGTGAGTTATTTTAACTCCGTGTGCTTCAGTTTCCTTGTTTATAAAGTGAGGATACTTCTGCATAAGGACCTTGGGGTTCTTGATCACAACTCCACCTATAATGTATGTAAAATACTGAACAAAAAATTTAGAAATGATTTACTAAATTAGTCCACACAGCTAGTGAGAAGCAGCATTGCAATTTAAACCCTAGTCCCCTGACTGCAAAACCCATGCCCTGTACACTATAGCCATAGGTAAGAGGAGGAGGAGCACACACCAGGCAGGACTGGATTTAAATCCAGCTCCACATTGGGAGGGGAGGGGGCATTGGCAAGTTATTGGAACTTCTATGGGTCTCATTTAATCATCCACAAATAACAGTATCTATCTAAAAGTACTACTGAGACTTGAGAAAACACACAATGTGCCTTCACTGGTAGGGAAGACATAACTGTTATCGCCTGTTTACTCCTGGCCACTTTTCCCAGCTTCACCTTCGTGGGCTACTTGAGGGCACAGATATATATGATCAGAGCAAGAGGAGAGCCAGAGAAGTAAATGCTGAAGGTAATTAGATGTCATGGAAGATTGGGAGGATCAGTGTAGTTCTCAGGGAAGAAGAAAAACTGAGCTAAATGTTGTGAGTTTAGATAAAGAAGAAGGAAATGAGTAGATAAGAGATGTGGCTGAGGCTAAGTCAACGGTGTGGAAAAGAGCAGGCTGTACAGGACACCAGCCCCTGGACTTCACAGTTTTATGTTCAGATTCAGGCTAACAGATTAGGGAGATTTTTTGAGTATCAAACTAGGGAATTTGGAATTGATCCAGTATGCAACGGGGACTAGAAATTCCTATATGGGAGGTTACATGATAAACCTCAAAAAGGATTTAAAAAGGTTGGAGTTAGGAAATACTCATCATCTGTTTTCAAATTAGATTTTCACATCATATAAACACCATGGATAATATAATAAAACAAATTTCATCTGGAAAGAGGTGATTGAAGGGCATCCTAAAACATGTTAAAGAGTTGAAAGTTAAACATTTCTTTTGGAATTTCTGATTTCCTGTTTTGTAAGTTAATTATTAGATAACATGGCTTATATCCCTTCTGAGTTAATGAGCTACTTCAAAGCAAGAGCAAAGCATATATCAAATAGTTAATATTCATTCATTCAATTATTTAGATTTAGACTGTGGCAAGCATGTAGTTAACACTAAAAAAAAGGTTTTCTTAGTTAGGTGTTTTTTTGTAAATTAAGTTATAATATTATTTGAAAAGAGTTGAGGGATTATCTCCTGATCTCTAGACACATACGTCTATTTTCTTGGTGGATGCTTTCCATTATAAACCCCCAGGCACCTTAAACTGAACCTATCCTGTACGGAAATTTGTCATCTTTTTCAACCTGTTCCCATTCCTGTGTTCCCTCAGCAAAGGTCACCATGCAATCGACCCAGAAATATAACACTCCCCCCTATCTTATACATTCAATCAGTCTACAATTCCACCAGATTTTCTCCCTGTAATATTTATCATTTCCATTCTCCACCCCCCCTCGCCATTACCACCTCTCCTGCTGGAGTTGCATGTTGAGCCTTCACCATTTCTGACTTTGCTTCCCCACAGCAGTTTCCTAGCAGGCATCCCTGCCCCCAGTAACGCCGTTTCCTATCTGTTCCTTCCTTCTCGCTAGTGGGTTTTTTTTTCAAAATGCAATTCTGATTATGTCACTTCCATCTAAAAAGTCCCTTCTCAGTTACTTATTGCTTCCAGGAGAAAATTTAAAATGTTTAGCATGATACAACGGGCCCTTGGTGATAAAACTTTTGATTTCCTCTCCAGCATCCACCTGCTCCCTCACCTTACATCCACCTTGGGCCACATCTATACTGAATTACCAGAATGCCTGAAAGTAGCATGTTGTCTGAGCCTGTGGGGCTTTGAAGCATGCTGTTTCTTTTGCCTGGAAGTCTCCTATAGTCCCTACCCCATAGCCATTATTAAGTATCCACAATTATTTGCTATCCAAGTTTCAGGATGGCCCTGCCTTCTCAGATAAATAATTACTCTTATTCAAGGTTACAGTGCATTCCTCTTCTTTGCCTAAATTATAACATGTGATTAACCATCATAACATTTAGTGCACAGTGATGTAATTATCTATTTAACGTTTATCCTTCATTCTACTATGAGTTTCTTGAATACAGGATTTACCTCTTTCAGCTCTGTGTCCCTAAAACTTAACAGAAGACCTAGATGTAGTGCAATTGCTTGTTGAATAAAAGTACAGGAAAAAAGAGAACATAACTAATATAGCCCTCATGATTTAGAGTTAAGGAAATTGAGCTAGAACGGTTATTGTGATTCATCTGAATTAATTTAATGAGCTAGCATTAGCCATTATGAGAACTCAGCTCTCCTGACATTGTTGCTCAATGATTTTCCTATCAAACCCTGGACAACCTCCAGGCAGTTCTTACTGTGTCATTGTTATGAAAGGGAACTACAGCCTGTCTTTCGAATTTCACAAGCCAGGTTTCACTATCATAATGTATGTCAGTGTTTGTTTGCTAGTTGTCTCTTCATAATTCATTTAACTTTTGTTCCAGAGAGTTGGAGTGCCATACCACCAGTGCTATATTTTATATATTAATAAGAGTAAACAACAGAAAACAATCCTAGATTGTTCTAGATTCAAACTATTTTTCAATTCATTGTAACATGTGGTTGAAACAATTTGAGAAACCAGTACATTGATTGTATTCTTATCTGCACTAACTCATTAATTAAACAACAAAAAAAATGAACTGGCATCCCCATGATAATACAAGGACTATCAAACAAGGTGTACTCATGAAAGCAAAACACCAGTTGATTGAAATGTAATATTTCAAACAGATGGGTCAGTGTGATAAGAACATATGTGAGTTGTGGTTTAAGAAAACATTATATTCTAGCTAGTTGGACCCTGAGATCACAATGCAATATTGAAAAAGAGAAAGCATTTGAATCATTCCAAATAAGACTCTAAAAGCAAATTTCAATACATAATGTTTATCAAGAACTTATAACTGTCCAGTCACTAGTTTAAGTTCTTTACATGTATTGTTTCACTTACTTTTCATAACAACCCAATAGTGGGTATTATTATCAACCTACTTTACAGATAAGGCAATTGAGAACCAGAAGAAGTTATTTACTAAATTTCCTAAAGCCACACAACATGTAAGTAACCAGGAAATGTCTTAATCTTCTAGTGCTTGTTTCTTTAGCCATTTTATGAGACTGACAATTGGGTGCAATCTCACAACCTAAATATATAATTCTTTGCATTATTGGTTTCAAAAAATGTGATGCATTTATTTATATCAGTGGCAAATCAGTCACCAATCTTTACTGAATACATGCTATACTTAGTGTCATGTTTAAAATGATATTATCCAAATAGATAGACAAAAGGAACAGGAGCCACAGTGCCGGATCTCAGTTAGCTTTGAATCTTGTGAAAGATGAGCCTAACCTACCAACATAACACAATCATAGTTAAAGGAACTGCCTTAAAAGTCAAGTGTCAATTAAATGGCTCAAGTCCCCACACAACTCACTATGTGAAGGTCAGGACGCCTTCCTTTGTATCTTTAGTGATTCCAAAGGTGGCTTAACTTTCCCTGAGTCAATCCACACCTGCAGCCATTTCTCTGACCTCGCGTACTTCAAGCTCTGCTCTCAGCTCCTGTGACTGTCATCCTCTTTGACCAGCTGGTTTCCACTCCATGATTGGTTTAAACAGTAGAATTCCTCCTCCCTTCCTCCATGTTTTTGTGTCACATAATTTATTAAAGGATAGGGACTACCAGAGTATAATTTCAACACAAAGCAAGAACAAACTTCAAAGTTGACATCCATGATTAAATTGCACCAAATTTTCTCACCACGCCCCACCGCAGAGAGTGCCTCCCTGGTACATGCTCTCTCGCTGGGCCCCTGGCTTCAGACCTCGTCACAGCCACTTCTTCCTTTTTCTTACTCTTCTCGTTCAATGACTCCTCATTTGCCAGTTCATAAATAATTTTCTTTTGTTTTTACTTTTATTGTCTCTTTATGTTTTATGCTTTTCTAAGAATGTTCAAAAGTGTTTCTAAAGAAAAATGCAAACATCCTCTTAAAATATGCCTTAGAATTCGCTTATGGTGATTTTTGGTTTTTCAGAAATAGTCATCAAAATTTTAATATTAGTCATCTTGAGGTGAGAGTAGAAGGAATGATTTGGCAGAAATTTACTAAAACTTTACTGGTTAAGCAGAGCATTAATTTTCAATTCCATAATTTAGCATTTTGTGCAGTTAAGGTAGTGATGAAACAAAAAAATAAATAAACAATCAGCAAGTTTTGGAAAGGGAGAGAGAGTGACAGGGAGAAATAGGAGTGGCAGGAAAGAGAGGGAGGGAAATAGGGAAAGATGAAAAGAAACAAAGAAGCTATGTAAGAACAATAGCCATGAATATATGACCCAGAGAGAGAAAAAAAGCTAGAAAAAGAGAAAACAAAAGGAAATGGCCAAAAAGAAATGATCTGGAGTAATATTGAAAACTTGTCCAATTGGGCTTCTAAATTGCATCATCTTTAAGTATAGTCTTTTGAAATATTTATTAATTGATGTAGGAATAAAAATAGCTCTTTCCACCCCCTTTTATTTAGCAGGCTGTGGTTTAGATTCACCACCATACTCAAACTTTTTGGTCTCAAGATCACTTAGCACACTTTGAAAATTATTAAGGACCCCAAAGAGTTTTTATTTATGTGGGTTATTTTTATTAACATCTACCATACTATAAATTAAAACTCAAGTTTTATAAAACTGTACTAATGTAAATATTTTAAAAGTTAAAGTAAATATTAATTCATTTAAATATAAAAATGTAAGTAATATTTTTTAAAATTTATATTTTTCAAAATAAAACAAAAATTAAATTAAAAGGATAGTGTTATTTTTATTTATTTTAAAATCTTCAAAGATGTCTAGTTTAAAAGAAAGTTATATTTTTCTGTTTATGATTCAATATGCTAAAGTACGTTGTTTTGGTTGAGTACATGAAGATAACCCAGTTTTACACAGATAAGCTGGAAAAAGGTGAATCTCATTTACCCTGTGAAAGGGTCTTTCAGAACCCTAAGGGTTATTTAACCATACTTTAAGAAGCACTGCCCTAGACAGAACAGGCATGATTCAGTTCTGTAAATGATGGCTGAGCAAGACCCTGTGATGTCTGCCAGCCACCATGCTTCCAGTGTCCAGGAAGCCAAGACCCTAGCCTAACAAGTGTTTACAGACCACCAGAAGAAGCCCACCTGTAGGCAGAGCTCATCTCAGGACTACGTGTGGGGCCAAAGATTTTTTATCATGGAGGCAGGATAAAATGCAGTCCAGGGACTGATTGAGTCAGTGGATTTGTTCATGTTACCATAACAAATTCAATATGGAGAACCAAGTGATATGTTAGAGTTAATAATATGGTCACAATCTACCCTAAATTGTGTCTATCCTTCAAATTTTATGTTGTGTCAGATAATTATGTAGATCTGAACCTAACCTCTACATCTTTTTCATTTGAACAGATGTCGTACCAGATCCACCTCATTCTGTACTTTTCTAATTGTAAAATTGATTATATGACCTAAAATACAAGACTTCTACACTAATCTGTTTCCTTTTATCTTTCTGAGTTTGTTCTCATGTTCTAGCCTGTCAAGATTGCCCTAAATCTTGCTTCTGACACCCAGCCTATTAGCCTTTGCCTTTAGATTTATGTCATTTCACATATGTTGGGAAAAGAAATACGCAGTTAAAAATAATGCATAAATCAAAAGGACTCCTATGAAAGTATAGTATTATTATAAAGACTATTATAATTATTAGCATTATTAATGTAAACAGATACAATCTAGGTAAGGCCATGGAAATAGTGTACCTTTTATTCAGGGTATGGCCCATGCCCCATTTTCAGAGTTTTTCTCATGAAGGACTGTGAAAGTTGATAGACGTTAATGATGTCTTAAGAAGAGAGTCCAGGAGGCCAGAAGCATTCAAGATACAAGACATAAAATGAGAAATTTCAGACAGAAAGGAGGAAGATATAATGGGGCAGGAGAAAGTTGTTCATGCTCCTCATGCCTTTCTGATAAGGTAGGCAGCTGACTAGCCTATGGCCTGTTCTCAAAGAGTCATTGTGAAATTCTTAGAAGTAAGAGGGAGATTCATCAAATAAAGGAAAATGCTGAGGAAGTACATAAATATTACAGCAACACTGAAATCACAGATCTCTTGTGCTTTCAGAATCTTCTTCTAAACATGTGAAAGAAAAACCTTCAGCCCTGGGTATATGTTGATGTCTATTAGTTACTAACAGGATTATCTAAAATGCCAGAAAATTCTTTCACTGCAGGATGAGGGTGTCATGACAGAGTAAATTCTTAATTTGGCAAATAATAAGAATATAAATTGTTGTATAGACTAGATATTAACATCTATGATAACTCTTATGACAAATTATACACATTCTAAAATTTGAGCACTTTGGAATTGTCTGCAGTTACCATCACCCATTCACGTGAAGGAGACTCCAATAATTGTCTCCCTTAATTATTATGCTCTAAGAATGGGACTAAAGAGAGAAATGTGTTTACATATGTTGCTATAGGTATGTAGAACATCAACAGTGTTTCATTTACCTAAGGAGATGAGGTTTATCCTAAATGATAAAATACTTGAGAAAGTATTGTTGAAAATGCCTATTTGTCTTTTTTGTTTCATTGAGTACAAAATAAACTGTCAGCATAGAGCAAATAAGTAATGACTGGTAATATTGAGTTTTAATATCCGTTGCTTTTTTGGTGCCTCATCAATCATCCTTGAAAATCAGTCAGTGAAGATGAATAGAGTTTTTAAAGTCCTGGAAAGCACAATTTCTTTCCATTAGCAGTGGGTTTATGGGGAATGAAAGAAAAAGTAAATGGGAGCATTCCACAGACAGAGAAACACTCAGGGAAATGAAGTACCTCAAAGGTTGCTTCTCCCATCCTACTGCTTAGCTGAACACCGTCCCCCAACTGAATGGTACCATCTTCTAATCTCTCCTTCAACCCCCAAATCTGAACCCCTTCCTTCTCAGTCATCTGCATCCCATGTCCACACATATAAAGGAAAGTGGAGACATACCAGGCCTTCAGTAGTTGTTTTATGACTAAAATGAACAAATTAAATTACATTCTCAGGTTGTCTGTCCACCTTTGAACTATGATGGCTTTGTTAGAAGAAAATAATTGGTTCAGAAAACCTAACCCTTGGAGGCATAGGTTTGGCATTTGCCTGGATTTCTGAGCTTCATGATCCTCATATAAATATGGTGAATTATGCTTTCGATTTAGAAGATACCAGATCACCAGTGCTGAATACAACTTTCTAAATATTAATTGTATAGAAATTTAGAACCTGTAGTACCCCTGGAGACAGAGGAGAATCCCTTTCACATTAGAGATGCATTGACTTAAAAAAAAAAGAAAAGAAAGAAAGAAAGAAAGAAAAGAAATGTGTCATTAGGATGGGACTAAGATGCCTCTCACCCAATTTCTGATTCAGCATTCTTTGCAACCTACGCCGTAGTTTAATGTCTTCAGCACTAAAAGCCGGAAAAAGAACTAAGGAGAAGTCTTTGACAAACTCCATGAAGACACTCGTTTACCACTATTTTTAGCACCTCCCTATTACGTTGACCTTAAAAGGATCTCATCACTCCTGATGAGGACATTCACTCCCACTCATCCATCTTTCTCACCCCGCTCAATAGACTGGCTGCCTGGACACCCCACTGCTGTGCTGCCTTTGGGCATGTCCTCCTTGGGAAATATCCCATGCCGTGGCTTCTTATGGTGTTATTTCTGACCCTCAACTCAGTGCATTTTAGAAGATGTTTATAAATATGAGTGCTGATGGGAAAATAAAAAATGCGGTCGCCATTTTTGCCAGAGTTTGACTTTGAGTCACAATGTAATTTTAGATTTATTCATTTATTTACTCATTCAAAAAGTAAACAATTAGTGTACATATATGTTATTACTCAGCAAATATCAATGGCCCACTCCTGATAGATCACATATTTTCAGTTGAGAGAAAGTCATTAATGAGAACCAATTAGCACAATGGATAGAGTCTGGCTTTGGAGTCCTAAGACCCAACCAGTCGGATCCCTTGATAGCTCTGTAACCCTGACCAAGTTCATACACAAACCTTACCACATTTTTGTTAAATTGCTCCTTCAAGGAATTTTGTAAAGTTAGATATCCAACTTGCATACTTTTAGATTGATACCTAAAAATTTTATCCTAAATTTAAATTTTTTTAAAAGATATAATTTTTGGCTTATTTTAAATAATGATATTTTAAGTAAAAATGCTATAATGTCTTATAAATATGTCCATTGGGATATAAAAAACATAGTAATTCAATACTCATTATTATCCTTTTAAAAACTACATGAACAAGTTCTTTAGTAGTAGAAAATGTTACATTGCTCCTATTTGTCTTGAAAATTGTATATCCATTCTACTCCTGTCATAGAATTTCATCCTGCTGTAATATTTCTTCATACTTTAATAATGATCCTCTAATAATATTTATTTTTTCCATTGCCTTTGTCACCATCTGACATACCATTAATGTCTATGCAAATATGTGTGTATTTTTACCGGTTGTCTCCTTCCCCAATTCCCCATCTTTCTCTACAATGTAAGACTCTAGAGAACAAGGGTCTTTATCAGTTTTTTTCACTGATTTGTCCCAAGCACCTAGGCAATGTCTGGCACATAATAAATATTTTTGAATAAATGAAGGAACGAATGTCAGGAAGGGGACAGAGGGAACTCCAGTGAGGAAGAATGGGTTTTGATTTAGGTTCTGTGATGATGGAATGCCTCCCAAAGAAGGCACCGTGTGAGTAACGAGTAACAATCTGAAAGAGGGATAGAGCAAGCCATGCAGATATCTGGAGAAGACTTCTCCAGGCAGAGGGCACCAAGACAGCCCTCTCCTTGGGCGGGAAGATAGCTGAAAGGTATAGGAGGCCAATGTGACTGAAGCAGAATGACTAAGATAGAGAATTGATGTTAAAAGGGAGATAAATAACCAGATCCTAAATGGATGAGGAAGGAATGATGATGATGATGGTAGTGGCATGAGATGAAGAAAGAGGCATTGTAAAATGCTTAATCTGGAGGCAGCTTTAAGTTATCTCTCCTCCTTCCTCTCGTTTTTCAGACAAGAAAATGAAGACAGAGTTTAAGTAATTTTTCCAAGGTCCCACAAAAACCAGGAGGAATAGGACTCAGTAAATCTCAGTGATCCATCTCCTAATCTCGTTTTTCCCGTTTCACTCACAGGCCATCAATTCCCAAAAGGAAAGCAGTGATTTGCCAACCTCTGTCTCTGTGTTATTACATTACATTATTCTCTGAAATGCTCCATTTTAGTATTTTACATAAATATCAAATTCCTTTTGGAGGGGTGGGTGTGTGTGGGAGGAGTAATAATGAGTGGTGTGATTTTATGCAGTATTTTAATCCTTTTGTTTTTTTTTTATTTTGTAGGAAATAACTCCATTCTTTCTGTAATTTTTCTTTTTCATAACTGACAGTCTCTGCCTCTGGCCAAATATCACTGACATTCCAAGGAGGTTGATATACAATATTGTCAGATTTTTCAGAGAGGTAAATTTGATGATTTAATACTGAATTATGCAAAACAAGAAGCAGTTGATTTAAATTTAACTTTAAAATGAAATACTAAATTATGGGAATGAATGAATAATAAAATGGAAATTTAAATAAAAATATATGCATGAAAAAAGGGCCCAAACAAAATGGGCTTGCTTTAAAAAAATGATTGTTTTTAATCTTTCACCACTACCGTTGTATGAACATTTAAGATGCATTTGGCCATTATTTAGTGTATGTACTTAATGAATATTTTATAAAGTCCTGGGAAGCACCACATTTACATAACATATGTTAATGGTATGGCCACTAATAAAGAAAAGGGGCCTTTGATATAAAACCCATCAGGTACTTTCTAATGGTATCTACAGCTTAGTATTAAGTACGTGTCCATTTCTACAGTGGGGGAAGTATTCTTACTTGTTATACAAAGGTAATCTACTAATTGTGATCATTTTAAAAATCAATAAACAAGGCCTATTTGAATCTACCAAATATTCCTTATTTTTATCCCTAATTACTTTTATTAAGATTAGAATAAATGACTCAACTTTTCTGATCAAATGTCTTTTCTACTTAAACACACTGCATTTTCTTTGTATCCATATAATGAAGAAAGACAAATTGTTATAAGGAGAAGGATTTAAGTGCATAGAGTAGGACAAACCTTTTATGAAGGCCACATAATTGACCTGAAAAAACACTTACCCCATAATTTCATATACACTCCTATTTAGAGAATTAATTTTTAAAGCTTATAAAACCTTGCATAGATTTCTAGCACATAGATTGTAACAACTCACAAAAATTTTTAAAAAGCATCGTTTCTTGTAATAATTTCTTGTGATATTCATCAAAAATTAAAAGATGCTTTATTCAGAAAATTTAGAAGCATCCCTTACAGAAGATTATAAGATACAGAGTAGCATTAAGACCTATGTTGGTTTTTCAGAGAATGAGTTTTCTTTCCCAGGGGAAGAGTGTAATATTTATTTTCCTTCATTTGACATTTTCACAGTTCCTTTGAATGTCCTATTCCCCCATATGCTAAAGCCTGCTGTGTTCACCAAACCCATTTTCTTCCTGACACGTACCACAGCCTCGCAGCAGTTAGGAAAAACCAATGACTAAGTTCTGATAATAGAATGTGGATACCATAATGTACCATATTTATAGCACTTGTTTTCCTAAAAATCCTATCATGTAATCCTCTATGAACTCTCATTTCACTCTTCTGCCAGTTGTTTCAAATAATTCAGTGGAGACCTTTAAGGTCTCCTCAGAAATGTGCCAGTGAAGGAAAAAGTAAAAACGTAGTAAAAAAACCTGAAAATATTGTTGAAAAGATAGGGAAACAAGACACGCCAATGCTTCCTGTTACCCCCACCACCTGACAATATTATCCAATTTAAAAAAAAAACTGCACTTTACTAATCTGACAGAAGACAACACCCTTAACCTAATAACTCTGGGTATATAATTACTACAAATACAGAAAAAAATGAAACAAACATGATACAAAACTACTGTAAGAAGAAAACAAAAAATTGTGAATCAACATTTTTAAGCTAATAAAAATTCTCCCCCCAAATTTAACATAGCAGTAAAATGTAATACAAGAATCTTAACTGAATTAAATATTTTCAAATAGATGTATGGAGATA
This sequence comes from Daubentonia madagascariensis, assembly GCA_023783475.1. NCBI lineage: Eukaryota > Metazoa > Chordata > Mammalia > Primates > Daubentoniidae > Daubentonia > Daubentonia madagascariensis. The sequence goes on along the minus strand of JAKFHU010000901.1, from coordinate 4,889,465 downwards.
AAATCAAACAGTAAGCACAGAAAGAACTTAAAATATAATAAATAAACTGTGATGGAAGAAATTAAAGGAAAAGATAAAATCATTTCAGAAATAAAGAGCAAATTACAAGATGCCCATGGGAGAATAGGTTGGAATGAAAATTAAGGAGGAGACATTGAAGAACACAGAAAAACAACCAAAAGAATGAATATGTGATTAATAATGATTAAAAAAACCAAAAGGGTCAGAGAAAATTTGGTGCAAATGGAACCCAGGCAAAGAAAAAACAAAGAAAATTTTAAAAAGATAAAATAGTGATATTTCAGTATTACAGTTAAGAATAATTGTACAACAAATAAATTAGCAATTATTTATAATTAGTGAGTTTATACATCATTCTCAATACAGGATGGAGCAGTGAACAAAATATAAGAATATAAAAAGTTAAGATTATAATCAATAAAGTAGACCTTATTAATGCATACATCAAAAGCTACCTTCTTATCACTATACTTTATTTTACTAAGGAGATAGGGTACATTGAGAAAAAGATTATATCTTAAGACACAAAAAAATCAGTAAGTAGAGATATTAGAAACAATGCTCTCTTATCACAAGGCAACAGAACTAGGAAATAAAATCAAATAAAAAAGTTCATTCCAGTTATAAATTAAAAAGATATTTCTATTTATAAACTCATGGATGAAAGGAAAAATAAAAACAGAAATTATAAAATTTATGAATAATAATGGAACATACAGGGTACATTTAAAATAGAGATCAGAGGGCAATTCATATCAACAATAATTAAAAGAATGAAAATCGGCTGAGTGCAGTGGCTCACACCTGTAATCCTAGCACTTTGGGAGGCCAAGGTGGAAAGATGGCTTGAGCCCAGGAGTTTGAGGTTGTAGGAAGCAATGATGATGCCACTGCACTCTGGCCCAGGTAACAGAGTGAGGCCCTGTCTTAAAAAAGAAAAACAAAAGAATGAAAATAAATAAACGGAGTTAACAAAAATGAAAACAAACAAACAAAACACAACTAGGGAAAATATAAAGGCAAAAAGCAGAAAGGCAATGAAAAGAAAATCAATGGATAATAAAAAAGATAATAGTAATAAGTCAAAATTATAATTATTTGAAAAAAATCAATGATGTAGACAAACTATTAGATAAATTAGGCAAATAAAAAAGGAAGACAGCAAGCAAAAATAGTAAAGAGAAAATAATAAGTGATACAATGGAAGTTTAAAATATCATGAAATAAGTCCTCACACATTGTTGAAAATAAGATTGAAAACCATATAATTGCAATGTGAAATAAATTATTTCAGAACATAAAAATTAAATACTTCCTAAGTTATTTTATAATGAATGAAAAGCACTGATACCTAATCCTGATATAGACCAAAAAAAGAAGACAAATAAAAGCTGCGGACAAATGTTGCCTATGGATAATAATTTAAAAATCCTAAATACTATATTAGCAAACAGACTCTAATAAATCATTAAGACAATAAGAAATGACCAAATAGGTTTCAGACATGGAATGCAAAGATGTTTTGATATTAGAATGTACATTAATATATCAGCATATTAATAGTTCTTAGAAAAACATGATTATTTCTGTTGTACTGGAAAAAACCTTTGAAAAAGTGCAACTTCTATTCCTTCTTGAAGATTTCAGGAAAGTAGAAATGAATGACTACTTCTCCAATATGATAAAACATATGAATATACCACAATACTAAAGTCAGTATTTTAGCATTAAAAAAAAAGTTACTCCCACCAAGGTGCAGAAAAAGTCAAATGTGATCAATATCTCCACTACTATTTAATATTGTCCTGGATTAATTCACCAATTAGTACAAGCAAGATAAGTCAATTAGGAAAATAAAAACTGAAAGCTATTGCTATTTGTAGATGAAATGAAAGTATACCATATAATGAAAAATAACTGAAATAGTAAAATAATTTAGCAAGGTAGAAGAGTTTAAAATTCACATACAATAATTGTCTTCATATAAACAAATGATAACAACTGTAATTCACTTTGATATAGACACTCAATAGTCCAATATCAGTATTTACCTGATTCATACACACAATTCTTTTTTGATCCGGGATTCTAAAATACTTCATGATATCCACCCAATTCTCGTGCTGTCCTCCCATCATCCCATTCCTTCCTCAGTATTCTTATTCCTGTCTAATATTCATGGCCTGCTGCTAAGTTTAGTGACACAGTCTCTGAGCCATTAACTGCTAAGTGTAGATTGGCAATGATTTTGATTGTGTGTGAATCTCTGAATACAATAAATTCGTCCTTATATCACCCAAAATTGCAGTACTTTGTAGAACATTTAACTATTTCAAGTACATATATAAAAAAGACTCTCCATTATTGAAATAACAGATAAATCCTGCAATGTGTTCTGAATGTGTTGACTTGGCAGATTTCCTGAAGTGTATAGAATAGAAATGGTGTCCTGGGCTCATTGTGAGATGGTGCCTCCTTGAAATTTTCAAAGATGATTATTGTTATCTTTTATAGAACAGCAAAGCCACAGCCAAGGTAATTTCTAGGATAGACATTTGTCAAATTTACCTCCAGCACTGTCATTCCTGCTTTCCTGTCTTCCCTGAATATACTTGGACTGAATACAGATTGGTCATGCCCATCAAGGTCTTGTCAACTTGATACATTAAACTGATTCACACTCAGGTGTTCAGAACTTTATAAATTACTTCTCAAGAAAGTCATTCCATTTCAAAAACATGTAAATGACAAGGAAAGGATATCTAAGCTGAGTATTAGGAATTCCTGAAAGGCAGATTTGAGGTTGAAGTTCCCAGATGCTCTCAAATTGCATTGTTCATGGATGTCCTAACATTCTAATCAAAAGGCTGAGTTCTCTGATGTATGCTGGTATTTGCTAGGGTTGTATTCTTACTTGAGACCTATTGACCCTTACTCATCTCTCAATATTGTGTGCCTGCATGTAAATAAATGGGTGCTTTCGGAGGGAGATATAGACCTTTATTTTCATTCAATTTTTACAACCAATTTATTTAACATTAAGCTATTATAAAGTCAATACAATTAAAATATCTGAAAAAAGAGACTGAGTTTTGATATTTGAGTTCCTCATGGAATTGCTCTTTGGCAAGGAACAGTAGAATTTTTGAGGGCATAAACCTGTATATCATAAAACAAATATCATTTAATTTTAATCTTAAACCTGTATATCACAAAACAAATAAAATTTAGTCCCCAGTCTGGCTGATAGGCATTTAACAGATTGCTTATCTCCAACATTGTGCTTGATAGGTATTTAGGAGAGATTTTTCAAAAATTATTTATTTGCATATTATCTTCCCCAAAGGAAATGGAGGTTAGATGTCCCATAGGGCATCTACTTAGTAAAACACAAAAGAAACTTTTACAAATCAATCTTTCTAAAATTATCTTTTGAAGTTCTGGAACAAAGCTCAGCTGGCTCCCTTTTCTTTGGTTCTGTCTCAGTGGTAGGTCAGAGGATTTGGGAATTGAAGAACTTTTTTCAATTATACAATAAGCAGCAGGTTTCCATTAAAGCATAAACTCCATCATTTAAATATATGCTAGATGTTCTTATAAATAAATGTAACAGGTAAATCTTTGGCTGATTTGTCTATTTCTGATACTGGTTCTATGGCCGTCAAGTCTAACATCCAAATATATCTACCAGTTCTTAAAATGTTTATATATATTTTCCTTAAATTTGTTCTAAACTTCTTTAGTGTCAACAATTTCTTCCCAAATTTATGATAATTCACTTAGATTATAATTATATACAATGTTTTCTAATGCTTCTTGATAGCTTCCATGATTATCAAATGTGTGGATTGAATAGTAGCATCTGAGCAGAGATATTGGTCATTATTACTGCTGCTAATGAAAACCAGAGCCAGCCAATAGTTAAAGCAGTAAAAACAGATTTTATTCAGGAACTATTACAATAGGGGAACAAAAGACTTAAGTATAGAACTGGGCTTAATTCCAAATACGGCAAGCACTAATGGGAATTTATCTCCAAGAAGCAAGATTGGGGTCAGTGGATGCAAAATTACTAAGAGGAGATATCAGCGACAGGAAGGGGGATTTGGGTTAAACATATTTAATGGTGTTAGAGCAAAGGGAAAAACTTCTCCTTTGTCCTCTGAAGGTTTTCTGAAAAATCAACTCACAGAGGGCACATTAATTAGAGAACAAGTGTACAAATTTATTAACATGTACACGGGTTGGGCAGTGAAAATCACCAAGTGATTACCCATCCCCCAATGGGCTGCAGAAGCTTATATACCATCTTGAGGTTACACAAAGTATGAGGGCTTGGATGGTGGCCAAACAGATTATGGTGGCAAAATAGGTTATGGGAGGGGGATAAGATGAGGTCTGGCTAGCAAAGGTGGTCTCGTTATGTAAATCAAAACTGACAAGTAACAGCCATCAGTGAATAGATGGTAAATATTTCTTTCAGACCTTTCAAGGTGTTAGACTCTGAGTTAATCTTTCCTAGCTATGGGCAAGGGAAGGACTCAGAGAAAACCTGGTTGTATCATGTAGATTCTATACAGGTACAAATCTTTCCCGCAAAAGACAGTTTTTCAGGGTTATTTCTGTTTGCAGGCTCTCTGAACAGCCATCTTAAAATATCTTAAAGAAATATATTTTGGGGTAAAATATTTTGGTTTCCTTCAATATGGTTCCTGCTGAAGGCAGGCCAAAGTGATCAGATATTTCCTGGGGGATGGTGAGGGATGAGGAACTTAATCAGATATTGAGGGTGATCTGATATAGAGGGTGGAGAATTCTCTCTAAACTGATTTAGCAGGATTCTTACTAAAACTGGGATGTGAAAAGATTGTAGGGAGCAAGTCTCTTGCTCCCCTAAAGTTCACTGAAAAATCACTGACATGAGACAGATTGATTAATAGGAGGAAAAAGATACAAATTTATTTTAACATGTATACACAAGAGCCTTCAGAATGAAAACTCAGAGACACAGGAGAAATTGTCCATTTTTATGCTTAGGTCCATCAAAGTATGGACAGCCGTGTAGAAATATGATTGGACAAAAAGGGTATGATCTAATGCGAACAGGCTGAGTGGGGAAACCAAGCAAGGCCTATCTGTCTAGATTCTGCTTAGCCTCTCTGAGCATGCATTCCTTCCTTCTGGGTGTGGGGTAGTACCCTCTCTGGAATTGGGGTCTTATGGCCTACGGTCAAACAAGATAGGTCCGATAAAGTAATCTTTGTGGTCAGTTTTTACAGGAATAATTTTAGGTTTTATGGATGGTTTTGGGAAAAAAAAGCTTTGGGAAGCTCTGGCTTTTATGACCTGCCTTGGGGAAGAGGGATTCCAGTTTCCATGGTGAGCCTCGGGGGAAAATGGGACAGAGACAGGAGGACAGGGAAGGTCAGAGACGAACATGTGCTTTTGAGGCCTTCATTTTGGGGTACTGTTTTCTGAGCCACATCAAATGAACACAGAAGCACAAAAGTCAAGGTCTAGGTGAGAAGGTTCACAGTTGCCTGACTGAAGTTTGGTCAAAGAGTGAGTCTTTGTCTGTATGATATCATAGTGAGGAAGATGAGGGTCATTCTAAGCCGTAGGATACAGGAATGCTCACGGATGGAAAGTACTTCAGTAAGTCTGAGAACAAAAGTAGGATTTTGGCAGTGGTATAAATTCAGAGTAAAAGGTAAGATAAACATGTTTTATGAAAGACCACATATGCTAGCATGTCATGTTAAACGTTATGGTCTTTATCCTAATAGCAGCTGACATGTGAGTGACATGATTTTTTTTTAATAATGATGTCTATGATACCATTGTGAAAGGTCTAATGAAAAGAAAATAGTTATATAGAAAACAGTTTTGACTCTAATACAATAGAGATTTTCAGAAGAAATGTCAGATTCTGAACTAGAGTAATAGCAAAAAGAATCAAGACATATTTGAAAGATATTTTGAAGGTAAAATTCAAAATTCATGATGCTTGAATGAAAGATATGTGAGGCGAAGGGTCCAAAGCCATCAACAAGATTTTAGCCTAAATAAGTGACTCTCATAAGACAGACTTTGAGGCTCTTAATCACGTTAGTGAATAGTATATCTTTTTTTTGAATGGAGTGGATTGGGAATATCCTCATTTTAGTTTTAAATTTCTGAATCTAAGCTATTGAAGTTGAGATGACTGACTAACCAAAACCAATTGCTCATATAAGGACAGGTTTCTGACCTCTGTGTTCTAATTGGAAATAAACTAGTCAGGGACTAACAGATAGAGGCAACTGCTATTTTAAAGCTCAGAAAAAACTTTATCAAATGCTCCTAGGTATACACTTAATAAACATGTTGCTTTTTAGTCTGTTTACCTGAAATATTCTAACTCTTAAGGCTATCTGTAAGAAATGTTGATTTGCATTTCAAAAATTTGCCCAAAGTCATAAAATTAAGTAATATGTTCATATAGAAACTTCTTTTGTCAATGCAAAGCCAGAAGGTAAACAATTGTTAAAGCTTAAAGCAGAAATTCTCTTCCACTGAGTCAGTTCCATTCCTTTGCATTTCTCAGCAGGCTTAGACTAGTGCATTGTACATGTTTGTTGAATTTAACTGTCTTCCCCACTCTCAACATTTCCTGAAGTGCATACATGTTCCCAAAGAGAACCAGAGCTGGACAATAGTCAAAGTAGTAAAAATAAATTTGATTCAGGAACTATTGCAATAGGAGGAAGAAGCCTCAGTATAGAACTGGGCAAAATTGTCAATATGGCAAGGACTAATGGAGATTTACATGCAAGGAGCAGGGGAGGAGGAAGGTGAGGGGGGAAGGGATTCCATATGTGGATGGAAAATTACTAAAAGGAGACATCAAAGGTAGGAAGACTTTTGCTACACTGACTTAACAGGATTCTAGCTGAAGGTAGGCCAGGTTGATCAGAGATATCAAGGGTTGGGGATTCTCTAAACTGACTCAGCAGGCTTCTTACTACAGCTGGGCTATGCAGCTCCGTTTGGTTGCTAGGATGGGGTCTAAAGTTGAGACCTAGCAGAGGAGAGGGCTCAGTGGATCTGGCTAAATTTGGTCAAGAAGAGAGTCTGTCCACAAACATACATGCAGAAGTGAGAAAAAAGAAAAAGAACTATTATATACTAATTTTTCCCCAAGTTTTCTGCTTTACTTCAGAGTTCCTTTTGTCTTCTAATATTGGAAATTCACATGAGGAAACTGTCTACAATAGAAACATTGCAAATGTTTTACAAAATTAAAGATTTGGAAATAGTGTGGAGAATTTAGAATTACAGGAAAAAAAAGTAATGAACATAGATTAAGCAAAAAAAAGTAACAAATAATTTTAACTGTGAAAAGTTAAAGACAAAAAAATAATTTAATCACGTAGCTTGAAAGCTAATAAGAACCTCAAGAGAATGTCTCCTTACTTTTAAGATGAAAAACTTAAGTCCCAGAGAATAGATAGATCCTTTAGTGGAAAGATATTCCCCATCATTATCAACAGTTTAACCAGAGCGAGTCAAGAGGGACCCTACGGCTAGTTATGTCAAGAACTTTCTTATGTTTACTCAAATGCAATGTTTATTGAAATACACGTAAAATTTGGACATATTTCTGAAAAGTATCTGGCATTACTTGACACATTTTTTCCCTCTAGAAGTTTGTCTTATTGTTATCATTTTGTGACTCATGTGAAATTAAATCAGTCACTCATACAAATAAGTTACTCATCAGAACCTATTAAAAGATTGGTGAACTACATTGGTAAATAACTTATTGATGAATTGATGAACTGTTATTAAATTAAATTAATTTTTTTCTTTCAGCAATGACAATGCAGTTTATTAGTCATCAGTTCCCTGATTATCATGACCCTACTATAGGTGAGTAAAGTCACTTTTGTCTTTTAGCTCAAATGAAAACACTGTAAATATGTGGCTTACGGATATTGTCAATGTTTAATTGAGAATAAAAAATATAATTGACACTATGAGCCAGACCACATACACATAAGTATATAATATATAAGCTACCATAATAGAAGTTTCAAGAGACAATATTTGTCCTCATTTCTTGCCATGTACCTTGGTATTTTCTGTTCTATTGTATTTCCTTCTGGTAAATAACGGCTGGAATGCATTAAGTCAATGTAAGTATCTACTAATGAGTATCTGCTTGCATTTGAAAAACTGTGCTCTGGATAATAAAATTGATGTGATTATATGGCATTTGGTCATTTGGTTGCTCACTTTTGTCAGTGTCCAAATTTTCTATTGCAGAATTAGTTAACCAAGTTAAAGGTGCATTTGGAAAGGTATTTAGATATAGGTGTAATTTTATTCACCATACTTATTTTGAAGATGAGGAAACTGACATTCAAGTTGTCAAAATATTGTTAGAGCCAAAAATCTAGCCGTGCTTAATTCCTCTTACCCAGGTTTCCTTCTACCATAATATACTACAAAAGCATTGCACCAGGGAATAAGTTTTCTACCTCATTCAAAGCACAAAAGATGTCTTTAAGATTGCTTTATTCATTCATAAAACTGAATTAAAGAATTGGTTGAAAATCCTCAAGCAGAGTCTGCCATGGTATTCTTTATCTAGGAACATACTGGAATTGAAAACACATCAAGTGTTATCTCCCAGAGAAGGATGTATATAGTTGCGAGACCCCACTTGGCTGGCTGCTTGCCTGGGTGGTGGGCTCCTTTAACTACTCTCCATCACTTACCCTATTTATTCCCTCAGTGTGAATATCTCTTGCCCTTATCCCCATAGGGAAGACCGTCTAGTTTCTATTCTGCACATGAAGCAATTTTAATTTAAGGTCCTGTTTAATATATAATATATTATCCTATACATAATACTCCTGTGGTCCTTCTTGCAAACCCCCACAATAGTTGCTTGAGTACTACAGCTGAAAAAAATGTACTTATTTTTAAAAGTCTGGTAATTCATTAAGACCACCTCATCAGTTGAAGTGAATCGGTAAGATTTAAGTACACGTGATTGATATATTGTTAACCAGGAAGGACTTCCTCAAAATAAACTGAATTTTGTTTCTGAAGAGAAAATAATCACTTTGTAAAATTTTATAAAGTTAGCTGAAACCACTTGTTGATAATTCTCTAAGCCCATTTTCAAAATATCTTAAATCTGGAATGCTGGTAGCTTTGCACCACCCACTATGAGTTATGGAAGAGGGGAAATCTCCAGGCAAAAGCTCTGAAAAATTCAATAATACATCATTTATGAAATCAAAAGTTCACTCTATTTTTTAGTATTTTGTTATTCTTTAAGCTTTCTATGTATTAGTGCCTCAAAAACTGGCCCCTTGCTCACCTGCCTCTTAAGTCTAATAGCTTGAATAGGGCAGGAGATGTGAATAAATCATAAATGGCTCCTTCAAGAGGAAAAAAATGAGAAGTATGTGATGATGACTCCTTTAGATATCCACAAGGCACATCCATCACTTGAGATTAAGCTGGCTGGACATTCGGTACTAACAGATGGCTGAAATCACACCTTTATCTGGCTATAAATAAAATAGTGTTAGAGAAAGAAGTTTGAAAATGGAAACACAGAGTACTTTATTACTTTCAGTTTGGTCTTCCCATCATTTCATCTCTTCGCCTTTCTAATGGGAACATTGGTTAACAATTTTCCACTGGTATCCTGCTTGAGAAAGGTCAAAGCCCCAAATAATTTACTCTTCACCTGCTACATAACTATAACTCAGTCTGCTTCGGCTGACTTAATGACCCCTCAAAAGGAAGTTCATATTAGTACAATGTAAAAATTATACAAATTATAAGAGAATAACGCCTATCAAGGATACTTATTTCACAATTTGGATAAGAAATAAATATTTTTCAACCCTTGTCCAGATATGTTTGTCACCCTACTGACTGAGGTTTTTAAATAGTGTTTCTCTGAAATATTTGAGGGATTTATATGGTTTTATTTTCTCCCTTATATTCAGCTTAGAATTATTCTTCTTCCAAATCTACCTCAATTCTAACAATTTAGGATCCCTTTATCACTGAAAAGAGTTAGAGTTATTATTTAGTACCAATATTCTTCCCAAGAAGTCGTGGTTGTCATTCACTGGTAACAGTTTCAAAGTCAATAACCAATGAGTTCAGGTTCTGCAAATCCACAGAAAAAACCTGTGGAAGAGATGTTTAAGTGTATTGATTCTATTCTTCCATGTGGAAAGACCTCATGCTGAAATTAAATTTGGTTCCTTATAAAGGTGCTGAATTTAGATAAATTCAAGTTTTAATTCAATCTTTGAAATAGAGTATCTCTAAGCATTAGACATTGTGCTAAGTACAATTTGATTTTTCCATTACAAAATAATTATGGAAATAATAAGTAACATTTTGACCAAAGGCCTGATGTCTAACTCTTTATTCCCACTAAACACATATGCCATATTTAATTAAAATTAAATCATTAGAGATGACCATTGTATGATGCAATTCAATTGGCAAAAATTTAAATGCCCTCTCTTTACGAAGCAATATGTTTGTCCCCCAGAAAATGACAACAAAAAGATTAAAATAGCACAGTTTAAGCACTCAAGCGATTTTCAATTTAGGAAGAGGAATTAAGACAAATACACAAATATTTATAATATCTTTGAAGTCAGTTGTTACTGCAAGAAAGCATCAAAGTGCTTCTTTGAAGGAGTTTTGAAAGGATGGAGAGGTAGTTCCCTGGCCCTCTCCTAAGTTGTATTCACTGTGATCTATGATCACTGCTTCCTACATAATTTAGAAAGCCAAGAAACTCCTGCCATCTGTTCTAGAATTCAGAACTTCTCCTTTAAGAAGACATTTCAGAGAAGTCTGGACTTCTTGAAGACTTTTGAGAAAATGATCTAGGACAGTTTGTTTTGCTATACCATTTTAGTCTCATTGTAACTTTCTTGAAGTTAAAATTCTTATTGTACATAATTTTAATTTAATGTGAATTAAAAATCTAGTTTTTGAGTTTTATTCTGCAGAAGATGCGATCCCTTTCCTTAAAACTAAGAATATAAATATTGGGTTCTAATTTGTTGACTGTATATTTTAGTCCAAATTATTGCTTAATGATATCTTAGTATGTTGAGAATTGTTTCTGTTCATGTTTATTGGTAATCACATGAAAGCAAACTGTGAGCATAGAAAACCCGATCACCTCACTTGGCAAATGAATACAGATGGAAACAAGATATAGTCTTAATTAGTTTGCCCTGAATAAGATATATTGGCACTGGATAGAAAATTCTGAACCCTGAAAGATTTATTTTCTTTTAATTACAGAGTATCTTAACTCTGATTAAGTTGTGTATGTAATTAGTGATTATCTCCCACTATCCTCAAAAGTATACATGTACATATGTGTCAGGTATCATTTTAAACATGGGATATATAGAGATAAAAATATAGTCTATACCCTCAAAGCACTCCCAGATAGGTGGTGTAGGTAAATAAGCAAATGAAACTATGAATAGAAAAGCACAAGGTGCTGAAGAAGGGTAACATTGGTATATCTCACTTGACCTGAAGGGGCAGGGAATGTGTTTTGTCAAAAGACAAAATTTAGTTCTAAATCGAATTAACTTTTATTTATAGTTCATGACTTGAGGCAGTCTCTATTGTACAAAACAGAATGAGAGCTACCAGTAGGCAATGACAGGACAATGGATTTTGTAAGACCAGGACAAGGAAACAGAACAATGGGGGAAAAAACTGAATTGTAACATTAGGTCACTTCAGTTTATTTTTCTGTAGGGTTAAAGCTGAGGGGACTTCCTTATTACACTGACTCAGGTAATACTGACTGGAATCTCCTGTTTTCAGGAAAAACTGGTCTGTTTTGGGATCTATCTTCTTCCTTAAAATTTCATTTTGGTGTTATGGCATTTAGCATGAGTGACTTCATTTTGGTTTGGTCTGGTCTGTTGGGGCCGGCTGCAGGAGCTCGATCCAAAACAATGGCCTGTCATAATGTTGTTTGTCAGCGCAGAGCAGATGATAACTGATTTTTGAAGGATGCATAGGAATTAGGCAAGTGAAGAGAAAGGATTTCAGAAAATGTATGGGCCCCCAGACAAGACAGCACCTCATGTGATAGAGAGGGGACATTTTAGGAACCAGAAGTCCTATGGGTAAAGTAAATGGCATGATATACTGGATGGCCAGAGAGACTTAAAGACATTATCAGGGACCAGATCTTTAAACATCTTGGAGGCTTAGGTAAGGGTTTAGATATCTACGGTCTTACATTCTTCTCTGAGATAAAGATGAATATTACTGATAGCTTACTTAACTTTTCTATTAGATAGTTCCAAGGCAGAAAAAACTAAATATGCCCCAACTTCAACCAATAATTGATTTTCTCTGGTAGGCCTTTACTTCCTCCAGTATTTTTCATCATGGTAAAGCACCTTCATCTTCACTTGCTCTAATCTTGTTCTAAGTGACCCCCATCTCCGATTTGGACTATCTCTTCAAATTGGTATCCTTACAGAACCAAAAAATATCTTTAAAACCATGAATTAGTACCACTTTATTCTCTGTTTAACAGTCCCCAGTGTTGTATTATTTTCAGGATGAAAAGCAAAATTCTAAGCATAAAGTGAAGACTCTCATGGTCTTGCTACTATTTGTCTCCAGCTTCCATACTTGCCACCTGCCACTCCCTTCTTAGGCTTCAACCACATCCATCTTCTTGTAGATCCACAAACTACCCAAGCCCCTTTCCGTCTTGGACGTTTTCACATGAATTTTTACCAAGAATGCTTTTCACCTCTCCACCATACATCTTTACCTGATTAATTCATACTATTCTGTCAAGTTTAATTTTAAATATTGCTTCCTTAAAAGAGCCCCTGTTGACTACCCAAAAATCAGATAAGTCCTTATTTCATGCATTTTTACAGAATTTTGACTATTTCTTTAATATTACTTATCTCTATGTAATTAAATAATTGTTTGGATAATTATCTGTCTAATTAAAATGTCATGAAGGTAGGAACAACCAACATATTATTACTAGTGTATCCCTAGATCTAAGCAGAATGTTGAGCATATAGATTTATTTATGTTTCAGGAATTGTACAAAGGAGTACACAGGAGTCAGTGATGCGCAAAAATACATAAGAGTTCTTTCCTCACTGAGTTTCTTTGCCTACTTTTATTTCATTGTCTCTAATAGCTGATCATATCTTCTCTTTATCTGGAGTCCAACAGTTCTTTTTTTTTTTCTTTGCATTAAAATGACTTGAGGTCATTAAATTATTACAGCACACAATTTAGAGTAAACTGGCCTGAAGGAGCTATCTAATTGTTTCTTTGGATTGCTTTCCCTTCAGAAAGAAAACAGGTTTAACAAACCAGGAATCGGTTGTCACTTTATTGTATGTCTTCCCATACATTTATTCAGTTCTCACAGTGCCCAGAAATTCATGAGACCAACGTTTCCAGCTATATTTACATACTCTATTTTCAAGGAACACATCTTTTTGTAATTGACTTAACTGTGAATGCTTTACCTATTTTAGTGTTTTAGACTTCCAATTTCACTAACAAGCCATGAATACTGTGTTATACACTCATCTGAAAGATTTATATTCTTCCTGAGCAATTGGTAAGGACTGTAACAAGCTCTACAAAAAAAAAGTAATAAAATGCCATATATATAGTTAAATCTTCCTGAATGATTTGAGAAGCTTGAAAAAACAGGGACCTCATATAAGTGACAAAGTACATCAACAGTGTGGACAGTTCATCTGAAGATAGCCTCATGACCAATGACCATTAGACCAGTGTAGGACAAATGTACCATATTAAGTATACATTTCTCCGTATCTCTGGTAGAATAAACACTTCCTAAACTAAGGAAGTTAAGAAATAGTGTGTTTGAATCACATAAAATGGCCTGTTCAGTGTCTAAAATGTGTACTAATAGAGTTACTCCTTTGTGTCACTAGAAAATCCCTGTTAAAATGTAAATGCTCAGGGGAGAATTAATGCCCAAAGCCATTAGGAATCATTTGTATATTATCATAGAGCACTAGCTTATACTAGAGCACTTATTCAAGTTATAAGTCTTGAAGGAAATCAAGACTTATAAACTGAACTTGAAGAATTATATTTCTTAATGACTCTGGAATTCTGAACATGGTAGAATAGAAAGATAATTAGTCTGGAACAAAACACCTGGAATATTCAATTCTGCCTTCATGCTGGCCACTGATTTTCTCTCCAGACTCATCCTCTAACGTCCTCTTGCTTGTCATGCACCAGCCACGCTGGTCTTTCTTCATTTCCTTAAATATGCAACCTCTTCCCTGCCCTTGGTTTTTTGCCAATGTACTTTCCTGTACCCTGAATGCCTTCCGTCTGCCATAACAGCTTCTTTTTCATCCTTGAGGTCTCAGTTTGCACATCACCTCGTCAGAGAGGTCTTTGATCTCCTTACCTAAATTAACTGCTGAACACATAAACACACCCACAGATACACGTACACCCCACACACACACATACATGTAGAACATACAGATTCCTATATCAGCACATGGCTTTTTTCTTTAATCATATTTATCAAATTCTGAATTACAAATTGTGGATTTTTTTTTTGTTCATCTTCCCATGTGAGATGTATGTTCTAGGATGGCAGGAAGATGTCTGCTTTGTTCACTGAATTTTACACAGGACCTACTACAGTACATGGTTTATTAGGAATGTTCAAAACATTTGTTGAATAAAAGAATGCATGCATAACTTTGGTGTCCTTTTTTCGCTCTTACCTAAATCAGATTTATATGATCACATAATTTTAGACCCCTTGGCCCTCTTGTTTGATGTAGTAAACTAAGTGTCACCCAGATTAGAGCTAAACCTTTGCTTTTTATGCAACTGCACTGGGGACACTGAGCATGACTGTGTACTCAAGCCTCACTTTAAATGTATTATGCTTCATTTTAAATGAGCTTTTAGTGATGCCTGGAAAACACATTCAGGTCATAGATTACTCAATCTCTCCCTCCCCTAAAACCAGCAACTTCTCCTCCCATCTTCACATTTTCACTGATGACCTTGATTTCTACTTTACTTAGAAAATTGAAACAAACAGAAGATAAATTTCCAAAGACTCCCATCCAGAAGATACTTTCAAAGCCACCCACGACTCCTGAGCCCACACTTGGCCGTCCCACTTATTAATGTAGATGATCTATCAATGGTCCTGTATGAGCCAGTACCACCACTTGCATTCAGTAGATCTCATCCCCTCCCCCAGTCAAGAATCTTGTTCAAACCAATCTCTTCTTTGTTTATGGATCACTTCCCATCATCATAAAACATGGTTTTTTCTTGCATCCTAAATATTTTTAAAAATTAAAAATCCTTTTTTGACCCTGCTTCCTCCACTAGTGCCTTTCCCGTTTCTCCACTGCTTTGCTGTAGAACTGCTCAAGGGTTGACTGTACCACCAGCCTCCCTTTCTACTACTTTCTTCAATCAACTCTAGCCAAGTTTTCAATCTCATCACTCCACTGAAATTGCTTTCATCAAGGCTGCCTTGGCTCTTTAGTAGCTTTTCCAATGCCAATTTTCATTCTCTCCATTTTAACTTACCAGCAGCATTTGATACGGTCTAGCACTCTTGGATCTTATCTACTTTTCTCACATGGAATACAGGATACCACACTCTGTTGGTTTTCCTCTAACCTCTCTAACAGCTTCTCTGACTCAGTTCTTCCTCTTCCCCTGGATATTAAAGTCTCCCTAAGACTCAGTGCTTGGTCTTATTGTCTCTACCTACTTTCCCTTCATTGGTGATTATATTCAGTGTCTGGCCTTGGGTGTCACGTATATGTTACAACTTCAAAATTTGTATCTCCATGTCATATTTCTCTCCTGAATTCCATAGTTGTATATCTAACTTCCAACTCAACTTTTCCATTTGTATGCCTAATAGACATCCCTAAATTACCCTGTCCAAAACTGGCTTCAGGTTCTTTCCACCAAAAAAAAAAAATCTTTTCCATCTACAGCCTTCCTCATGAGTATGTTAATCCTATCCTTCTGGCTTCTCATGCCTAAAACCTTGGAATCTTCCTTGATTTCTCTCTTTCTCCACACAACATACCTTCAGGAAATTCTGTTGGCTGTATGTACTCTCAAAATATATGCAAAATCCATCTATTTCTTATTTCATCTATTTCTGCTACCATTTTGATATGAGCCAGAATAACTTCCAGCCTGTATTACTACTCTAGCTCCCTGTTTCTACTCTTATCCTGCTCCCCCAGTTTATTTTCACTACAGCAGAGTAATATTTTTTTAAAAATAAACTGGATTATGTTGCTCTGTTTAAACCCTCCAGTAGTTCCCCATTTTACTCAGTGTAAAAGCTAACTGACAAAGGCCTAGAAAGGCCTGAAGAATGACACACTTTGCCCATATGACTTTTTTTCTTACCATTCTCCCTCATTTGATTTATTTTAAAAATATTTGTATAAATTTATAAGGTAAAAGTGTAATTTTGTTACATTGATATATCGCATAGTAGTGAAGTCAGGGCTTTTAGTGTATTCAGCACTAGCCTTCTTGTTTTTTCTGGAACATGCAAGATAATTTCTTATCTTGGCATCTTTGCACTTGATCTTCCCTTTCCTGGAATACTCTTCCTCCCGATGTCACAGAACTAAGCTCGTTACCTTTTTCAGGTCTTTGCTTCAGAGTCCAAACGCTCTTATCAATAGGGCTTACACCGACCACCACCAGCGATTGCACTCACCCTCTCCTATTTTTTAATTTATTTTTCTATAGCACATATTACCTTCTTACTTAGAATATAGTTACATCTGTCTTCTTTAGCTGGAATATATCAATAAATGCTGTTTTGGTCATTGAAGTCTCCCAAAAATCTAGGTGAGTGCCTGGTTCCTAGCAGATGATCAATAAACTGAATGAGTGAATGACTAAAGCACTTACTGGCCCTTCAACCTTGAACAAATTAACATATATTGCTGACTTTTCTTCATCTATAAAAATGAGGTGATGACATTGTTTCGCATGATGGCTATGTGAAATAATGCAGATATAACTGCTTCACACTCTGTTCAAGAAAAAATGAATATTGTGATTTCCTTAGTAGGAATCAATTGAACTGGAAGATGAAAATGGTAAAAAGGAAAACTGTCAGGAAAAGGCCACCTGGACTTTGGGCTCTTCTTTGAAGTCCCAGAAAATCTATCCATGAAAGATGGAAAGCAATAATAATGTCAATTTATTAACTTACATTGAGATATTACTATCACTGCAACTGGAATTACTCAAAGTACTTGTGATTATCATAATTTTTCCTGTGGTCAAGCTACATAAAGGAGAATAAATCGTAGTTAGAAATCTTGATCCAATTTATTATGTGACGTCTCTACCAAAAAACTGGACATGAGCAGTGTATCTTCTCTATGACAGCTGTCTTACACGGGAATATAAAAGTTTCCTGTTAGGTATTGAATCAGCCCAAGGAAGTTAAGAAAACTGAAAATTTAATGATGTTAGGATAAGAATGTTTGACACATCCTTCAAGACTGTGTTGGTCTTGCACTGAAGACTATAACACTTTACTCCTAGCCCCCAAATGGGACTACAGTGTAGATCAATCCCAGAAATAATTAAAAGAACAGTTTCTGTTTGCTCAGCATTCATAATAAATTAATTCCCTTTTTATGAGGCATTCTTTGTTTATAAATGCAAGCACACTCATTCCTGTTGACTTCTGAAGGTTAGGGCAACTGACTCTTTGAGGTCACTTTACATACCAATGTTCTGACTCAAATCCATTCATTCTTTAATAATTAATAAGCACCATGTGTGCTGGAGCTGAGCCACAGCCATGAACAGAACAAAGTCCCTGCCCTCCTGGAGATTACTACATTTCAGTGGGGGGAGACAGGTAATACAAACTTGCCAATAAATACATAAAGTCAGGAGGTTAATTTGGGGACATTTAAAAAAAATTATTGATATATTATATTTGTACATTTGCATTTGTATATTTATGGGGTACATGTGATATTTTGTTATATCCACAGAATGTGTAATGATCAAGTCTGGGTATTTAGGATATCCACTACCTTGAGTATTTATCATTTATACGTGTTGGGAATATTTCAAGTCCTCTTTTTCTAGCTATTTTGATTTATACATTATTGTACCTATAGTCACCCTATTCTGCTATCAAACATTAGAATGTATTCATTTTATCTAACTGTCTGTTTGTCCCATTAACCAATCTTTCTTCACCCCCTTCCCCGCACCCCCAACACACACCTTTCCAAGCCTCTGGAAACTATCATTCTACTCTTTACCTTCATAAGTTCAACTCTTTCAGCTATCACGTATGGGTGACAGCATGTGATATTTGTTTTTCTGTGCCTAGCTTATTTCACTTAACATAATGACCTCCAGTTCCATCCATGTTGCTGCAAATGACAGAATTTTGTTCTTTTTTATGGCTGCATAGTATTGCATTGTGTATACGTACCATGTTTTCTTTACCCACTCATCTGCTGATGGACACTTAGGTTGATTCCATATCTTTGCTCCTGTGAGTAGTGCTGCCATAAACATAGGGGTGTAGGTATCCCTTTGATATATTGATTTCCTTTTCTTTGAATAAACAGCCAGTAGTGGTATTGCTGGATCACATAATAATTCTAGTTTTAGTTTTTTGTGAAATCTCCATACTGTTTTCCATAATGGCTATACTAATTTACATTTCCACCAACAGCATATAAGAGTACCCTTTTTCCACATCCTCACCAGTATCTGTTATCTTTTGTCTTTATTATAGTAGCCATTCTACCTGGAGTAACATGATATCTTGCGGTTTTGATTTGCATTTTCTGTATGATTAGTGACATTGAGCTTTTTTTTTAATATACCTGTTGGCCATCTTTATGTCTTCTTTTGAGAAATGTCTATTCATTCCTTTTTCCACTTTTTAATGGGATTATTTGCTTTTTTTGCTGTTATTGAGTTCCTTGTATTTTCTGGACATTAGTCCCTTGTCAGATGAATAGTTTGAAAATATTTCCTTCGATTTCAAAAGATTGTTTCTTCACTCTGTTGATTCTTTCCTCTGCTGTGCAGAAGATTTTTAGTTTAATATGGTCCCATTTGTCTATTTTTTTTTACTGTGCCATAACATCTTTGCTTAGACCAATGTCCTGGAGGATTTCCCCAATGTTTTCTTCTAGTAGTTTTATAGTTTTGGGTCTTACAATTAAGTCTTTAATCCAGTTTGAGCTGATTTTTGCATATGGTGAGAGATAGGGGACTAGTTTCATTCTTCTGCATATAGATATCCAGTTTTCCTAGCACCATTTATTGAACAGGGTGTTCATTCCCCAACCTAATTATTTGGCACCTTTGTCAAAAATTGGTTGCTGTAAATATGTGGATTTATTTCTGGGTCCCTATTGTATTACATTGGTTTATGTATCTGTTTTTATACCAATACCATGCTGTTTTTTTTATTATAGCTTCATAATATATTCATAATAGTCAGGTAGTGTGACACCTCCAGCTTTGTACTTTTTGCTTAGGATTTCTTTGGCTATTTAGTCGGTCTCTTTTTTGCTTCCACATAAATTTTAGGATTGTTTTTTCTATTTCTGTGAGAAATGTCATTGGTATTTTGATGGGGATTGCATTGACTCTTTAGATGGCTTTGGATAGTATAGTCATTTTAACAATATTAATTATTCTGATCCAAGAGCATGAGATGTCTTTCCATTTGTTTGTGTCCTCTTCAATTTCTTTCATCAGTGTTTTGTGGTTTTCCTTGTGGAGGTCTTTCACCTCCTTGGTTAAATTTATTCCTAATTATTTTATTATTTTTTTGTGGCTACTATAAATGGGATTTCCATAATAACTACCTGAGAAAGAAAGCCTTCTTAGTTTCTTTCTCAGCTCGTTCATTATTGGTGTATAGAAATATTATTGATGTTTGTATGTTGATTTTGTATCCTGCATCTTTACTGAATTTGTTTATCAGACGCATGAGGTTTTTGGTGTAATCTTTAGGTTTCTCCAAATACTAGATCATGTCATCTGCAAAGAGGAAAAATTTGACTTCATCTATTCCAATTTGCTGTCTTTTACTTCTTTCTCTTGTCTGATTACTCTGGCTAGGATTATTAGTAATATGCTAAATGGGAGTGGGGAAAATGGGCATCCTTCTTCTGTTCCAGTTCTTAAAGGAAAGACTTTCAGCTTTCTCCATTCAGTGTGATGTCAGCTGTGGGTATGTCACATATGGCATTTATTACATTGAGGGATGTTCATTCTTTGCCTAGTTTGTTGAGAGTTTTTATTATGAAGAGATGTTGAATTTTATCAATTTTTTTCTTCATCTATTGAGATAATTATATAGTTTTTGTCTTTCATTCTGTTCATGTGATGTATCATGTTCATTGATTTGTGTGTATTGAACTACTTGCACTCCTTGTATAAATCCCACTTGATTATATTATGTTATTTTTTTGATGTGCTGTTGGAGCCAGTTTGCTAGTATTTTGTTGAGTATTTTTGCATTTATGGTCACCAGAGATATTGGCCTGTAGTTTTCTTTTTTTATTGTGTAATTGTCTGGTTTTGGTATTAAGGTAATTCTGGCCTCATAGAATGAGTTAGGGGGAATTCCCTCCTTTTCAATTTTTTGGAATAGTTTGAGAAGAATTGGTATTAGTTCTTCTTTACAACGTTGGTAGAATTTGACAGTAAAGCCATGTGGTCCTGGACTTTTCTTTGTTTGGAGACTTTTAAATTACTAATTCAATCATGTTACTTGTTATTGTTTGTTCAGGTTTTCTATTTCTTCCTGATTCAATCTTGGTAAGCTTTATGTGTCCAGGATTTGATACATTTCTTCTAGGTTTTCTGGTTTGTTAAGGTATAATTGTTCATAATAATCTCTGATGATCTTTTGCATTTCTGTGTTATCAGTTGAGATGTCTTCTTTTTCCTTTCTGATTTTGTTTATTTGAGTCTTCTCTCTTTTTTTCTTGGTTAGTCTAACTAGCAATTTATTCATTTTGCATATATTTTTTTTAAAAAAACAACTTTTCGTTTTGTTGATTCACTGTTTTATTTTAGTCTATTTCATTTAGTTCTCCTCTGATCTTTATTATTTCTTTCAACTAACTTGAGATTTGATTTGTTCTTTCTTTTCTAGTTCCTTGAGATGTATCACTATGTGGTTTATTTGATATCTCTACTTTTGTGATATAAGCATTCATTGCTATAAATTTCCCTCTTAACACTGCTTTTTCTGTGTGCCACAGATTTTAGTATGTTGTGTTTCATTTTCATTTGTTCCAAGAAATTGTTCTATTTCCTTCTTAATTTATTCACTGACCCAGTGGTTATTCAGTAGCATGTTGTTTAATTTTCGTATATTTGTAGTTTCCACAGTTCCTCTTGTTATTGATTTCTACTTTTATTCCATTGTGATCTAAGGAGATACTTGATATGCTTTCTTTTTTTAAAAATTTATTGAGACTTATTTTGTGGCTGAACATATGGTCTATCATGAAGAATGTTCCATGTATGATGAGGAGAATGTTTATTCTGTAGCTGTTGAATAAAATGCTCTGTATGTCTGTGAGGTCCATTTGGTCTGAAGTACAATTTAAATCCAATGTTTTTGTTACTTTTTCATCTGAATAATGTCTAGTGCTTAAACTGGGATGTTGACGTTTCCAACTAGTATGGTATTGGATTCTATCTCTCCCTTTAGGTCTAAAAAATACTTGCTATATATATCTGGGTGCTCCAGTGTTATGATATATTTATCTCTTCTAACTGTTTTTGAATTAAAGTCTGTTTTATTGGATATAAGTTTTCCTACTCCTCCTCACTTTTTGTTTCTGTTTGTGTATAATATCTTTTTCCATCCCTTTACTTTTAGTCTATTTGTGTCTTTACAGATGAAGTGAGTTTCTTGTAGACAGCATACAGGTGGGTTACATTTTTTTAATCCATTCAGCCAGACTATATCTAAGTAGAAAATTTAATCTCTTTACATTCAAGGTTATTATTGATATGTGAGGACTTATTCCTGTAATGTTGTTGTTTTTTTGGCTGTTTTGTATATCCTTTCTTCTTTCCTTTGTCTCTCATTGTTTATCATTGCAGTTTGGTGGTTTTCTGTAGTGGTGACATTTGAGTTCTTTCTCTTCCTCATTTGTGTTTGCTCTATCAGTGATTTAGACCCACTTACTTATTGACATATGTTTATAAGTTGGTGAGTTTTATACTTTCATGTATTTTTATGATGGCAGGTATTGTCCTTTCACTTAAAGATGTCGAGGTTCTGTAAGCACTTCTTTTAGGACCAGTGTAGTAGTGATGAATTCCCTCAGTTTTTGCTTGTTTGGGAAAGAATTTATTTCTCCTTCATTAATAAAGGATAACTTTCCTGGGTATAGTACTTTTGACTGAAAATTTCTTTCTTTCGGCACTTTAAATATATTATCCAATGCTCTCCTATCCTGTAAGGTTTCTGCTGAGAAATCTGCTGCCAGTCTGATGGGGTTTCCCTTATGTGTGACCAGACATCTTTCTCTTGCTGTTTTTAAAATTCTCTCTTTGTCTTAATTTGGGGACATGTTTAACTTGAGTTATATATATTTATTTTATTTGTAATCATGTCTATGTATAATTAAGTTCTTGCTAGATCATTTTGTATGGCTTTCAGAAATACTCTTACCTCTCTAAAAAAAGTAAATTAAATTTTGAATACAGAATTAGGTATTGGGCCATGGAAGGCACCTCCGTAAGTGAGCATCCTTAAAGCTCCACTTTATCAATGTTATAACTTATTGGCCTCTGAGATGCCCTCTGCCTCTTTCCTAGGTCCCAGAAATGCCTATGGCTACTTCAACCACTCCAGATGGTAAGGGCAGTTTGAGGTAAAGGGAGTTATAATGACAGGATACAGTGGTCTGAACCAAGTATGCTTACTTTCACAAATTTTAAAAAGCTATTTGACCTTGTGCCAAAATTGCTAGGGCACCTCCCTACTAACTCTACAAGGGGAAAAAGAAAAACAAAACAGGAAGAAAGTTCACATCAGCCTAAACATAGTAACACTGCAGTGTACTGTTTTACTCATGTAGTGTGCATGTGTGTGTGTACAGTTGCAATAAGGATCGTCTTCTTACAGTCACCCAAATTAATATTATTATTGATTCATTGTAAATAATGTAAACCTTTCACAACTAAAGGCTAGACCTATCATCTTACAGATGGAAGTCCAATGAATCTGGCTTTTAAATAACATGTGATTTCCAGCTGTGTGATTCTGGGAAGATGCCTACATTTCTACATCTGTATTTTGGACTCTATTTCTTCAACTGAAAAATAGAAATAACAACTCTTTTTACCACATAAGTCTTCCATGGGGATTAATTGAGATAATAGATAGGAAATACATAGCATAAAACCTGGCATACTGTAATCATTCCATAATTCTATGTGCTAGCTACTACTGCTATGTAATGTAATAAAAAACAGTGTTGTTATTATTTTTTCAATAGAGTTTTCAGATAGTGCCACAAACAATGAAATTCTAAGTTAACCATCTTTGATGTTCACTATATTCAGTAGCTGATTAAAATTACATGTGGTCAACCTAAACAACTAAACAGACATGCACCAGTCCTGTCATTTCATGTAGACATAGATGACTTGAGGAAAATAGTGTGCCTACAACAGAAATACTTCTTAAAATTTTCTCTGAATTA
Source organism: Daubentonia madagascariensis (assembly GCA_023783475.1). Taxonomy (NCBI): domain Eukaryota; kingdom Metazoa; phylum Chordata; class Mammalia; order Primates; family Daubentoniidae; genus Daubentonia; species Daubentonia madagascariensis. Next base: position 4,865,595 of record JAKFHU010000901.1, on the reverse strand, counting down.
TAATTCAGTGATTATAATTAGTGGTGGTTTAATATGAAGTCAAATGAGTTGTATCTATATTTTGTCTTTTTTCAGTAGTTTATTTTTAAAGAATATTTAATTAATTTAAAGAATAGAATATTTCTAATATTCTATTGGCTCTTAATAAGCCAATTATATAAACAATTAGAGTAAGAAAATGTATTCATACAGGCATGACCTACAAATTGGCTGATTGCTAATTAAAGCAAGCTAATTTAAGCATACCTGAAAAGAGCTAACAAAATGTACATTTACCCATCCCATAATAATAAATTATTATTTTTTTAAATGTAAAGTGTAAAACATTCTACTTAGGTATACATTTATAACTATAACATACCTGTCGGAGGATTCTCAATCATTTAGTGTAATTTAGATCCATTTACCTAGTGTCATATGTTCAGAAATTGGTAAAACTAGGACCGAAATCCATATTTGTTTGACCCCAAAGTCAAAGCTTTTAACAATTGCCTCCTAAGTTATGGGTTCTTCAAAGGAGATCTTTGTTATCAGCCACAGCTGATTCTACTTAAGGCTTTTTAATTTAACTAATGTAATTTTAACTACTATGTTGGTATGGTTCCTGGTGAATAAAGAGGACAACATTTTGACATTTCACATTAAAGTTGTCCTTATCAATATGTATTTACTCAGCATGAAATGAGGACATGGAGAGAAATATTTCTTTAGTCAGAGCTGTGTAAATAATCAAATTGAATCACCTTGCCCCTGTTAGAATGGCTTTTATAAAAAGCCCCAAAACAACAGATGCTGGTGTGGATGCAGAGAGAAATAATCATTTATACACTGTTGGTGGGAATGCAAACTAGTCAAGCTCTGTGGAAAATAGTATGGAGATTCCTCAAAGAACTAAAAGTAGACCTACCATTCAAGCCAGCAATCACACTACCGGTTATTTGCCCAAAGGAAAAAAAGCCATTTTATCAAAAAGACCCTTACATTCGAATGTTTATTGCAGCACAATTCACAATCGCAAAGATGTAGAATCAACCCAAGTGCCCATCAATTCATGAGTGGATTAATAAAATGTGGTATATGTATACCATGGAGTACTACTCAGCCATAAAAAATAATTTAATACCTTTTGTAAAAACCTAGATGGAACTGGACACCATTCTCCTAAGTGAAGTATTGCAAGAACGGAAAAACAAAAACCACATGTGCTCACTATTAAATTGGAACTAACCGATCAGCACTCATGTGCACATATGAAAGTAAAACTCAACGGTAATCAAGCAGGTGGGAGGGGGGAGGAGGGGATGGGTGAAATCATACCTAATGGGTACAGTGTACACTGTCTGCGTGATTGGTGCACTTAAAACTTTGACTTAAACTGTACAAGTGGAATAAAAAAAATGGCGGTGTGATAGGGTCCTCCCACCGCACCGCTCCCAGGGAAGGAGGTGAAGAACGCCAGCGGCTGCCTGCGAGCACGGACCGCTCACTCCGAAAACAGCATTGCGAATGACAGAGAAACAACGCCGAACGCCCAAACCCAGGAAAACAGGTACAAAATTTTCACAAAGATCGGAGGGCGCACAGAGCACAATAGAGCCCAGAGCACGGGAAGGACGCGCTCGCCAGGTCCGTGCAGCGTGATGTGCCCCCCAAGCGGTTACGCGCCTCCCCATACACACAGTCAGGGACAAGCCCAGAGTTGGGGCAGAGCGGTTGCTAGGGACAGCGAGCCCTGTGGAGAGGAGGAAGTAGCCAGAGCCAGACACAACTCGCAGCTGCTATATACAGAGACTGCCGAGGGCTGGGGAGGAACTGGGCAGGGACGGAGTGGAGATACAGCTTCCCGGGACAGTGCGCGGGAACCCGCAGGCCGGCACTGCGCCACTAGAAGTCAGCAGGACTGGGCCCAGGAGTTTAACGGGGAGCGGGACTCGCCCTTAGAGGCTGCTAGCAACTGCCGCTGCGGCCAGCGGAGAAAAACTGCGCTCCCGGCGAGATCGGAGCCCGGCTGTGCGCCAGGCTGGCGGCGGCCGCCATCTTTACAGCCGCCCGCGCGGAGCTGTGAGCTGTGTCTCTAGCTCCCCCCGCCCCGGCCCGGGGCTCTTCCGCTGGGGCGAGACAGGCTTTGCCTGTGGTGGCCAGGGGCAGCTGCATCTGTGGGCTCCAGGTGGGACGAGATCCCAGAACTGTAGTGGCAGGACCCTTGGGTATTGGAAACAGTTTGCAGCTCGTCCATCTGGTTCCACTACCCCGGCTCTGGCCTCCGACAAGTCCGCTCTGTGCTGGTCCTAGTGCCTGCCCTTCAGGTCCCAGCCCTCCTGTACCCCAGAGAGTGCTCATTTTGAAGGTTTCTGGCTACAGTGACTCATTTGGTATAACTGCCGGTTCCCATGACAACCAAATACCTCAAGAGCCACAGGCTGAACCAGAGCAGCTCCCCATAATCCTGCCCACTTCAATAGGGAATTTCGCGCCATCCAAGAGCGCTTCCAGCGGCCACTACTCCCCCCTCCCCGTGGGAACACCCCCCCCCCGGTGGAGACTGCTGGGAATAGAGACGGCCACCCGCCTCGCCTTGGGGTCTAGTGGTGGAAAAGGGGTGCACAATTGGAAATCCCCCTATCAACCAGTATCACGCGGAGACACACATCAGAAGGGCAGACACACGTGGCTAGATGAGCAACCTCTGAGCTGTGTAGAATTTTCCCAACTCAGCTCTTACACTGCAGCCAAAAGAAATTGTGTTTCTACCTGCACCTCAGGAGGAGCAGGGTCAAAGTAACCCCTAGGAGCTACAAGGCCCCTCCCAAAGCACGGGGCTTTCGCATACCCCAACTGGGGGATCAGAGTCTGCCACGGACATAACAGAATACCTAACTAATAGGGAGCGGAGGACTCATATCCTCAAATACAATTCATTAGCTCAGAGCCCAAGCTGGGAGGTCATTCTCACCACACTCCACTAGGAAGAGGAGAAGACCACAGGTCAGAGTTAACTCAAGATCCACCAAACTTGCTAAAATACACCTAATGCAATATAGGCCACTACTTCTCTCCCTGGCTTTGCCAAGGAACAATAATTGTGGGCCTGGTGACAGGGCCATAAACTAGCTCTAACACCCCCAGCTCTCGACCAAGAGGCCAGATGAGAAAAAACCAGCGAAAGAACTCAGGGAACATGAAAAATCAGAGTGAAAAGTCACCCCCAAAAGAAATTATCAGTTCCTCAGCAATGGATACCAACCCAAATGAAATGGGTAGAATGACAGAAGAGGAATTTCATTTATGGATTATAAGAAAGCTCAATGAAATTCAAGAGAAAATTGAATCCCAGCACAAAGAAACCACAAGAAAAATGCAAGAAATGAATGAAAAATTCTCCAAAGAAATAGAAATATTACAGAAAAATCAAATAGAAATCCTAGAAATGAAAGAAGCATTCCAGTATCTACAAAACACAGTGGAAAGCCTTAAGAATAGGCTGGACCATGCAGAGGAAAGAATTTCAGAGCTAGAAGACAGCTCCTATGCGCTAAATAAATCAGCCGAAGAGAAAGAACACAAAAACAAGAGGCAGGAAAAAAGCATACAAGAAATGTGGGATTATATAAAGAGGCCAAACATAAGGATCATAGGTATCCTTGAGGGAGAGGAAGAAAATTTGCATGGGCTGGAAAATTTATTTGAAGGAATAATAGAGGAAAATTTCCATGGCTTAGCCAGAAATCTCGATATCCAAGTACAAGAAGCACACAGGACTCCTGGGAGAGTCAACGTGAAAAGGCATTCACCACGCCACATAATTATTAGACTGACCAAAGTAAACACAAAAGAGGCACTCCTCAGAGCTGTAAGACGAAAAGAGCAGGTAACCTACAAAGGGAAACTGATCAGATTAACTGCAGATTTCTCAGCTGAAACCTAACAAGCCAGAAGGAAATGGGGAGACATCATCAATCTCCTAAAACAAAACAAAGGTCAACCCAGAATTCTGTATCCTGCCAAACTAAGCTTCTTATATGAGGGAGAAATAAAGACGTTTCCAGATAAGCAATCACTGATAGAATTTGCGAAATCCAGACTGGCCTTGCAAGAAATGCTAAGACCTGCATTATACACTAAACAGAGCAACAGACACCCACCTATGTAAAACTATGCAAAAGCTAAAACCCCAGAAACCAGATTCCACAATGACACAAGAGGTAAAACAAAAGATACCACACAACAGAATATTCAGAAATTTACCCCAAATATCAATTCTCTCAATAAATGTAAATGGCTTGAACTGCCCATTGAAGAGACATAGTCTGGCTGAATGGATTAAAAAATACAAACCAAGTATCTGTTGTCTTCAGGAAACACACCTTACACACAAAGATGCATTCAGACTCAAGGTGAAAGGATGGAATACAATTTTTCAGGCTAATGGAAACCAAAAGAAATCTGGAGTAGCCATCCTCATTTCAGATGACATAAACTTTAAAGCAATAAAAGTAAAGAAGGACAAAAATGGACACTATATAGTGGTGAAGGGAAAAATCTCACAAGAGGATTTAACAATCCTAAACATTTATGCACCCAACACAGGAGCACCCAGGTACATAAAGCAAATACTGCTAGATCTAGACAACATAATAAACAGCAATGCCATAATAGCAGGGGAATTCAACACCCCACTGACGGAACTGGACAGATCCTCCAAACAAAAAACAAATAGAGAAATAAAAGACCTAAACAGGACTATAGAACATTTGGGCCTAACAGATATCTACAGAACACTCCACCCAAAGAACACTGAATACACATTCTTCTCATCAGCTCATGGAACTTTCTCTAAAATTGACCACATCCTAGGCTACAAAACAGATCTAAACAAATTCAAAAAAATAGAAATCATACCATGTATCTTTTCAGACCACAGCGGAATAAAATTAGATATCAATTCCAACAGAAACTCACATCTACCTCCAAAAACTTGTAAACTAAACAATCTATTGCTGAAAGATTATTGGGTCAAGGAGGAGATTCAAATTGAAATCAAAAGATTCTTCGAACTAAAGGATAATGGGGACACAAGTTATCAAAATCTGTGGGATACAGCAAAAGCAGTCCTGAGAGGAAAACTTATCGCCCTAAATGCCCACATCCAGAGACAGAAAGGTCACAAATCAGTAAACTAATGAATCATCTTAAGGAAATGGAAAAGGAAGAGCAAAGCAATCCTAAAGCCAGCAGAAGAAAACAAATAACCAAAATTAGAGCAGAATTAAATGAAATCGAGAACAAAAGAACAATACAGAAGATCAATGAAACGAAAAGTTGGTTCTTTGAAAAGATAAACAAAATAGACAGGCCACTTGCCAGGTTGACCAGAAGCAGAAAGGAAAGGACTCTAATAAGCTCAATTAGAAATGAAAAAGGAGAAGTCACAACTGATACCGTGGAAATACAAAACATCATCTTTGAATACTACAAAAATCTCTATGCCCACAAACACGAAAACGTGGAGGAAATGGACAAATGCTTAGAAACACACTACCTCCCTAGGCTCAACCAGGAAGAAACAGAATTTCTAAACAGAGCAATATCAAGCACCGAAATTAGAGCAGTAATAAAAAATCTACCCACACAATAAAGTCCCGGACCAGATGGGTTCATACCTGAATTCTACCAAGCCTACAAAGAAGAACTGTTGCCTATACTGCAGAAATTATTTGAAAATATCCAGAAGGATGGAATCCTCCCAAACTCATTCTACGAAGCCAATATCACCTTGATACCAAAGCCAGGAAAGGACACAACAAAAAAAGAAAACTACAGACCAATATCCCTTATGAATATAGATGCAAAAATTCTCAATAAAATCCTTGCAAACCAAATTCAAATGTACATCAAAAAAATAATCCTTCACGATCAGGTGGGCTTTATTCCCGAGATGCAGGGATGGTTCAACATACGCAAATCTATAAATGTAATTCACCATATAAATAAAAGCAAGAACAAAGATTATATGATCCTTTCAATAGACGCAGAAAAGGCTTTTGACAAAATCCAGCATCCTTTTATGATAAGAACTCTTAACAATATAGGCATAGATGCCTAGAAACTATTAAAGCCATATACGATAAACCCACAGCCAATATCATACTGAATGGGGAAAAATTGAAGGCATTCCCCCTTAAAACTGGCACCAGACAAGGGTGCCCACTATCTCCACTTCTTTTCAACATAGTGCTGGAAGTCCTGGCCACAGCAATTAGACAAGACAGATAATCAGGGGCGTCCAGATAGGGGCAGAAGAGGTCAAACGTTCACTATTTGTAGACGATATGATATTATACATAGAAAACCCCAAAGATTCAACCAAGAGATTACTGGAATTGATAAATGAATTCAGCAAAGTCTGAGGATACAAAATTAATACACACAAATCCATAGCCTTCATATATGCTAATAACAATCAAGCCGAGAAACAAATTAAAGATGCTATACCTTTCACAATAGCAACAAAGAAAATTAAATATTTACGAACATATCTAACTAAGGAAGTCAAAGACCTATATAGAGAGAATTATGAAACACTGAGAACAGAAATTGCAGAGGATGTAAATAGATGGAAAGCCCTACCATGCTCTTGGATAGGCAGAGTCAACATAGTAAAAATGGCTTTGCTACCTAAACTGATTTATAGAATCAATGCAGTCCCTATCAAAATACCAACATCATTTTTTGCCGATCTAGAAAAAATAATTCTATGCTTCGTGAGGAACCAGAGAAGACCCCGTCTAGCCAAAGCAATCTTAAGCAAAAAGAACAAATTGGGAGGCATCTATCTACCAGACTTCAAACTATACTACAAGGCTATAGTAACCAAAACTGCATGGTATTGGCACAAGAACAGAGAAGTAGACCAATGGAACAGGACTGAGAACCCAAATATAAAACCAACCTCATACAGTCACCTAATCTTTGACAAATTCCAGAAAAATGTACACTGGGAAAAGATTCCCTATTCAACAAATAGTGCTGGGAAAACTGGATGGCCATATGTAGAAGACTGAAACTGGACCCACACCTCTCACCTGTCACAAAAATCAACTCACAATGGATAACAGATCTAAACCTGAGACATGAAACCATAAGAATTCTTGAAGAAAACGTTGGAAAAACTCTTATGGACATTGGCCTAGGCAAAGAATTTATGAAGAAGACCCCCAAAGCAATCACAGCAGCAACCAAAATAAATACATGGGACCTGATCAAATTAAAAAGCTTCTGCACAGCCAAGGAAACTATCACTAGAGTGAACAGACAACCTACAGAATGGGAGAAAATATTTGCATGCTACACCTCTGATAAAGGGCTGATAACCAGAATCTATACAGAACTTAGGAAAATCAACAAGAAAAAATCAAACAACCCTATTAAAAAATGGGCAAAGGACATGAACAGAAACTTTTCCAAAGAAGACAGAATAATGGCCAGCAAACATATAAAAAATTGCTCAACTTTTCTAATCATCAGGGAAATGCAAATCAAAACCACAATGAGATATCACTTAACTCCAGTGAGATTGGCTCATATCAAAAAATCCCCAAACAACAAATGTTGGTGGGGATGTGGACAGATAGGAACACTCATACACTGCTGGTGGGACTGCAAATTAGTACAACCTCTATGGAAAGTAATATGGAGATACCTCAAAGAATTGAAAGTAGAATTACCATTTGACTCAGCAATCCCACTACTGGGTATTTACCCAAAGGAAAAAAAGACATTTTATAATAAAGACATCTGCTCGCGAATGTTTATAGCAGCACAGTTCACAATTGCAAAGATGTGGAAACAACCCAGGTGCCCATGAATACACGAGTGGATTAATGAAATGTGGTATATGTATACCATGGTGTATTACTCAGCAATAAGGAACAATAGTGAATTAACACATCTGGTATTTTCCTGGTTGGAGCTAGAACCCATTCTTTGAAGCAAAGTGTCACAGGATTGGAAAAACAAGCACCACTGGTACTCACCATCAAACTGTTACTAACTGATGAACACTTATATCACACAGGGCAATAACATTCATCTGAGGGCGGGTGGGCGGGAGGTGGGTGGTAGGGATGGGAAAAACTCTCACTGAATGGATGTGGGGAGCACAGTTTGGGAGATGACCACGACTGTGGCTCTGACACGGGCAGAACAGGAGCAATGTGTATGGCCAAAGTGTTGTACCCCCATGATATTCTGAAATTAAAAAAATAAATTAAAAAAAAAAAAGAAACAAAAAAAAAAAACTGTACAAAAGCAATTCATGTAACCAAAACATTTGTACCCCTGTAATATTCTGAAATTTAAAAAAAGGAAAAAAAAGTGTTTTTACTTATTTCTAAACATTTGGGAAAGGAGTAAAGTTTTCCATCTTAAAAAGAAATTATCCAGAGTGATCTTTGAGAATTCAAATATGATCATATCTTCATATACAGTCACAGAACACAAATACACACATACATACCCTCTTTCGGCTTAAAATTTTTCAATGACTTTCCTTGGAACTCAGTATAAAAAAACTAATATTTCCTCTGAAGCTGTACTAGGGGTGCTCTGTCAACCTTTTATGCCTTTTAAGCACCATTCTCTCCTCTTCTTTCTTTGCACTTAAGCAATACTCTCGCTCTTTTTGTACTAAATCATAATGCCTCCCTCCTTCCGTGGTGCTCCTTCACAAAGTGATCTGCTGGTCTAAAGAACATTCTTATGCCTTGCTTCATACCTACTTCTACCTCAATTCTCTGTGCTCTGCTTAGTTAAAGCCTACCTTTGCTTCAGAAATCAGCTCAGGTATTATCTCTTCAAGGAAAAGTTTCCTGACATTCTGCTTCCCTTAGATTGTAACCATGTCTTTATGAATGTGGTTACTGGTTTCATGATCATCTTTTCCTTTGAAATTCCAGTGCCTTGCCCCATGATGAAGGCTTGAAGAACTCAATTTGTACTTAGTGCGTAGATTTAGAAGGTATATTTTCACACCTCAAGAGAACTTCAATGACTCAATAATTGCAATATTTTACGTACCCAACCTAGAGATGGTGAACCGTGAAGAAACCAAAATGGACCCAGTTTATAAAAGATATTCCCAGAGGAGGATGTCAGGCCCCTTGTCAAAGTCAGTTTACCTTTTTCTTTATCCACATATAACTTTAATATGCGTATTTGTCTAGTTTCCAAGTTCATAGCATTAGATACCAAAAATTTTAGTGGGATAATACATTATACAGATGGTCACTTTGAAAGTACCAAAGTAAGAGTTTCAAAAGGAAAAGGTAAGTCATAAGCCTAATACTTTGGGACCATATAATGCATAACAAAATAGTTATGATACAGGAATGTTTCAAAAAATCTGGCAGTGTAACAAAAATACCCCTGCTGTCTTGGCCCCAAATGATGACATGTTTTTCTGTCAGAGTTGTACTTTCCTTTCCTGAGCTCATCTATAAAGACTGGGAACAATATATTTTGTCAGTGGATAATGAAAGTTCAATATTCCCCCTGCTGGGAATCAGAAACTGCAAGAGCAGTAATTCTCAGTCCTAGTCCCCAGATGCTATAATATCACTAAATATCACCAGGACAGTGAAAATGATTGATGCATATTTATATTCATCACACACTTGCACACTAGCTAGCTAGCTACATTTCATATTTAATTTGCTTTTAAAAACACAAAGAAACCACTAGCATTGATCATAAAATAGTATAACAGTTTGTAAACAAAAGTAACAGAATTAGATATTAAAATGAGATTCTTTCCTTCAAAGTCATCACGGTGAATAGTTAGTCATTTCAGTGATGTCACAACCTTTCAAAATATGACTATTGTGCATTGTACACGCACACATACTTACACAGGAAATGTTCAATCTTGGGGAGAGGATTTGACTTTTGAAAGAAGAAAACAAATTAAGTGATTAGAGACAAGCTTCTGAGATGCAGAATAATATATGCTAATGCTTTTATTCCCCTTGCGTGGCTTACTATCAACTGACATTGGAGTTTATGTGATAGAAGAACTACTCAAATGTTTATAAAATCAATAATATTGCAATAAATGTGCAGCCTTTCCATATTATTGAGTTTTTTCCAGAATAATCTGTTTTTAGCAGGTTACTTAACTTTTTGGGGTCAGAGTTTCTTCAATTGAAAAATGTAGCTGATATTGTCTGCCTTATCAAAATGTGGGGGTTCTAATAAGGACTGACTTAGATAATATATGTGACAGACTTTCTACACTTTTGATAAGTCCTGCTTTAAAAATCATTTTAGTCTCCATAATAGTACCATAGAAATACATGATAACTTTTATCTATATATAAACTAACACGTAATGCATATATTTAGGTACATTATCCTTAGAAGATAGAGTATAAGAAGTAAAACCAATAAAATGAATATAGACAACACTCAAAATGCCAGAAATGGTAGGAATACAGATGCTATCGTATGTATTTCCATAAATCTAATTGAATTATGAAAATTTATTATTTTCCCTTAAATCCTCAGAAGTACAATATACAAATTTCCCAGAATAAATGATCTCTGCTATGTTTTAAACAAGACAGCTCTATTGTATATCAATTCAAGTTTAGATATAGAAACTACTTCTCCCATTTGAAAAACACTGTGGTTTTGATTTATAGAAGCAAAGAAAAATAGAAAAGCAGTATCTAAAGGCAATAAAGTACTTTCCCAGTGCTTTGCAATCCAGTAAATTTAAAACAAATAGTTTTGACCTTTGCACAAGAATGCTCAGTCCACAGCAATTTATATCCCAGGTCACACCATCTAAAACAGAGAAATGAAGTGAGCACTGAAGAACTTTGCATTTTAATATTAACCCCTTTCACAATTATGTTGCTCACAGCTGAACTCTTCTTAACACTGGTCTTGGGTTATGGACTGAGTTGAACACAGACACAGGAAAAATAGACAGTTCCCTACTGTGGTAATTTCAGGAACACCAAAAAGCTATTCTGACTTTAAATATCTTACCATCTGTAATTTATGCAGTCTTTTAATTTAATACCAACATATCAATGCTCCCTATTAAAACACAAAAATATCTTTAAGAGGTATAAGAAGTTATTATCTTTTTATTCAATATTGCAAGGAAATGGCATTTATAATAATTGTTCTGGAATTTCAGAAAGCAAAAATTATCCCCCCAGTTTAAGATGTCTCAAAAAGCACTAGGAACACATAAAATTGGAATTAACCCTGAAATAATTTTAGAGGGAGAGGACTGTTTATGGGAGTGGAGGGGGCAGTGAACAGCGATAAAAGGTTCAAATTCCTATCAGTGGAGTATAATGTTGATTTCTTCAATTAAGTCCAGAAATATTTTATTTTCAGGATAAAATCTCCTATTTGGTTGATTTTAATTTCTCTGTTATTCCTCTCTACTAAAGTCCTACTTAATCTAAGACTTTTTGAGGTATCATTTCTTTCTCATGTCCCACTCTGGTTTGTTTTCCACATAGCAGGCAGAGGTACATCCCTGTCCCCTGCTTGGTACTGCACTTAGAGTAACACCACTGGCTGTCACTTTTGGTTACATAATGCGTCTCTTGCCTGGCTCTTTGATCGCATGGTGCATTCTGTCCCACTCTCCCTTTTGCCAATTATTCTCTAGCCACCTTCACCTTTATGATATTTCTTAAACACACTACTACCCTTGCTTCTGATTCTAGTGCCTTTGTCATTAGTTCTTTCATCTGCCCAGAGGACTCTTCCAACTACTTCATATGGCTGACTCGTTTTTGTCATCCAGATATTGTTTTAAATATCTTGTCTTTAGAATCTCTCACTCTATTATATCACCTTTATGAAATTTTCTGTATGGCACTTATCAACATCTGGTATTCTTCCTGAACATGCATTTATTGTGTCATTGTCTATTAAAGGAACAGGGACCTTTTATGTCTATGTCTGGCTGGTGTCTTCAGCACCCAGAATTGTATCTTGGTAACAGCTATTGTTAGAAGAGCCATAGTTCTCCCATATTTCTTAATAAACTATGTAATGTCAAGTATGTGGAAACTTTACAACCACAGAATAATTACCTGTCTGCATTTTTTTTCTTCTATTTTATTCCTGTAAAAATTAATCATGGCTTAGAGTTCCAGTATGTATACATGTGAGTACATTTTCAAATTATAAATCTAAAATTCTTCAATTAAACTGGTAGCATACCCACAAATAATTTCAAACCCAAGATATTCAATGACTATTCTTTCTTTGTGAAACAGAAACACTGTCTGAGACTTCCATTGATAATGTAACCATTTTTAAAAGAAACTATTTTATTTGATTTTCAAAAGTATGTAATTATTATTAATGACTCAAACCTGAACAAAATTGTTGCCGAGGAAATATAATAGTTTCTTTTTGGATTATGCATGAGTTGGAAAAATTGTCAATTAAATTGAGATGATGTGAAAGGCAGAAAAACAGAGCTTAATTTTCATATTATGACTAGATGTTCAAAGAATAAAAATTTGCGAAGTTCAATTGAGCTGTGAGAAGGAGAAATAAAGTATGATGGTGAGAAAACAATAACGTAAGTCTTCAGTTTTCTCATTACAAAGCCATTTTTAGATTAATTTCCTTCTATTAGAGCACTGCAACCTAATTCAAGTTCAACAACAACAGCTCATTATAAGATACAAACTCGCACTGTTTTCTTCAGGGACTGGAAATGAAGATCGTGGAGTACAAGTTTGGAATGTGATAAATATTGAATATTGAATAGCTGGAAGGTTTGGTCTATGTAGTAAAGGGAAATACTTGCTGATACACATTTTAACAATTAATTATCCTCACCAATGGAAAACAATTTCTAAATTGCAGTGGATGTGATTGTTTTCTGGAACAAATGAACAAGCATAATTTATACTGTGTGCAACCATTTGGCAATAGCTGGGAGACTTAATTGAGTCTGGTGGTGGGAATAAAGGGAACATGACAGAGTGGATAAAACTGGACACCCTCCAAGATGTTCATTAATCACGTGACTAATTTGAAAATGAATGCATCATGCAAATTAGAAGTGAAAGAGGCTTCCTGGTTTGGAGAGATACCAGCATGTGAGATTATGTGCATTCTTAACACTCCATCAGGCGAGGGCACGGGATGTGTCAATGTCACGCGTTAATTGGAATACGGTGGTAGGTGGAACATGTTTTAGAATTAAACATAAATTTTCATAAGATTTAGGTTGGTTAAAAATGGCATCCAATGATGCAGAAAGGCATTTCTGAAATTGCCTTTAATAAGACCATGGAAATATTCAGGCTTTTCCAAGAAGAAAAGGGGATGGGTTGTGAAAATATTCCAGCTGTCTAATTTCTCTGAACTACACCAATGACCAACTCTCTGTTGCCTGACACTTCTCTTTTTCTGCTCCATTTGTACTGAAAGTGGAAGCATCTTAACTCTTTAAGGAAGTCTGCTTCTTTCTGGCCCAGCAAAGAGGGTATGAGAGTGCACAGGAAAAGCTTTGTCTAAGTGCAAATTCCAGTCGGGTCATTTTGTCTTAAATGATCTATCCATTGCTCATCAGCCCCACTGACTGAAAACTGTACCTGACACTTTCTTGAATTATTTCCTTTCTTTACAAACCACATTATGTTTTTTAAAAATTTTTTAAATGTTTGACTGGCTTATGTATATTTAGCTAAATTTTGTTCTAGTATAGACATGGAGAATTGAAATGCCGTAGGTTGTTTTTAGATAAGTTTCAGATATTTTCCTGGCATTCTTATTGATTGGTTTCTAATTTATATTTTGCAGTAAAAACCAAATATTTAAGAATTTTACTATTTGAAGATCATTTACACTAGTGGGAGTTTGCCACATTTCCTATTGATAATATAATGCTTTGTGTTGCTTTTTCATGTTTTCAATTGAACATCTTACTTGATCTCCAGCATAACTTTAACAAGACAAGCATAATCTTTATATTTTTAATCAATTAGGAAATTGAGCTCCACAAGGACTATAACTAGAAAATAAAATTTTCTGAATCCTTTATGTAGTTATTATAATAAAAATTGAATTGATACTCCTTGTTTAAATAGAGTAAATTGTCTTATTTGTCAAGGTGCTATTATGACCTTTTTAAAAAATATTTTTTTCTAGGACAGAAAGATTTATACAAAGCTATCTCAACTTTGTTTCTCACAGATCATAGAGATGTAAGATGTGCTCAGGGATTTTATATTGAATGATACCAGGTTTATTTCATAATGGAATAAATGGTCTGGATAAATGGAATAATCTACTATAGCTCTTTTTTTTAACTTTTTAGTGCTGTTTATTGAAGAGAACATTAAACACTGTACAGCTTAATTAATTATTATAAGGGAAAGCATCCTTGTAACCACCATTCATGAAATAAGGTAGAAACATGCCAGTCATCCCAAAAGCTCTCTTTTTGCCCTTTCCACTACAAGTAATCTTTACTTTAGCTTTTATGAAATCACTTCCTAATTTTCTTTATAATTTTATCACCCAGGTCACTACAGTTTACCCTGCTTTCCCCACCCTTTCCCTATACATGTGTGTGTGTACATATAATCTATACATATGTACATGTGTATATATATACATATATGTGTATTTATATATCTATAAATAGATGTAAAATAACATAATATATACATTTATCCTCTATCACTTTTTTTAGTAATTTATTTTTTAAAATAACATATAATTGTCCTCTCGTGTTATCCATTGTGTACTTTAATGCATTTGTCTGCAGAGTTTCTTACAAATTTGCAGCCAGATCTAAAGGTTTAATCAGATTCAGATTTGATATTTTGTGGGAAGACAACTTCATATGTGGTGTTACGTCCTTGATCCAAAACATATAATATCTAGTTTTCTTCCTTTTGTGTTGCTAACAGCCATTGATAATCAATGCTTAGTTTCTTAATTCATTAAGGGTTTTAAGATAGTAATATCCTAACTCCATCTTTTCTAATTTCCTTATTTTTTGGAATGTCTTAAGAAAGTTAAATGATCTGTCTAATGCTATTTGATCACTAAGTGTTTTGGTTTGTACAGAAATGGCAAGATAATTAATTTTTTGAGTCTTTCCCATTATTTACCTGTTTTCTAAATAATGAGTTCATTCTCCAGTATTCTCCAAAGGTGGCCAATTAGATTTTTATATCATTATGAATTTATGGATTTAAACATAAACCCATACTCGATGGGTTTTATTTTATTGCAGTATTGTCCTTAGTGGTGTTCCTATTGCCTCATCTTTTGCAGTGTCAGTATTTTCAAGTTGACTCCTAAGTCTTTCAAGCACAATCCCAGTAGTAATGGATACCTTTCTTCTTATCCAATTTGACAATATGTTCTTGGCTCATCTTGCTCATTCCCCCCCACAAAACTGGGCACAGCTAATTTTTCTAAAAATATCTGGCTTGTCTCAATGCAAAATGGTGATTTAGGTCCACAATCTGTGTGCTAGGCATAGTCATTGCTATTGGGTTGTCATTGTTTCTAGACTTTTTCTTTTCAATGGACAGAGCTGGGAAATATGATGTTGAAAGTTAAAAAATAAAAATTTTGCATATTCTGGCCCCATTCTTTTCACATTTTTTAAATAGTTGTAGTATATCTCTTATTAGAGCATATGGTTATTATATACTTTCCTTCACATAGTCCTAATTCTACATATACATATGGATTTAATGTTTATCACCATTTAGGTCAATGTCTTTCCAGTTACTTTGATCATTTGAAGTTCCTTCTTCAGTATTTTCTTAAGAAAGTTTTGTCAAAACAACATTACTAAAGTTTTGCATGTTGATAATAGATTGTCTTTATACTTCCAAGTTAGTTTGCATGATATAAAATCCTTGGTTCACATTTTTTTTTCCTTGAGTGCCTTAAATACATTACACTGTTTTCTTCATTAGAAGAATGATAGAGTGGAGAGGACCAGAGTTCTGGCATCAGAAGGAAAAAGGTTTTCATCTCAAGTCATCAATTTGCTAGCAGGTTGAGCAGAATAGGCCATCGAAGAACTGTAGCTCCCTTTCTTTCTAATTGTTACAGACACTGGCACCAGGGTCAATTTAATGGAAGTCAAATAGATGTCATTAGCACTGAAGAAATTCATTTTTATTCAGTGAATTTTTGCTGGAAACAAAAAACTGTATGAGACCCATCCTTAATATAAGAGATTTTTTTTTCCAAAGGGTTAATACAAATCAACTCTGATTATTGTTCTTAAGAAAGGTCAGGGTCTTTGTGTTTTCACTCAAAGAGACAAGTTACACACATACCAACAAGAGAAGAAAAACGCTATTGGCAAATCTCTCATTTAAAATTGCCTTAAGGAGAATTCTACTTGTTTGGTCCTTTAAATATGTATTTTTGCATCCTAAATAAAGCAAAAGGAAGTTCTGATTGGATGTTGTATTAGTTTTCTATTGCTGTCACAACAAAGTGTCATAAACATAGTGACTTAAAACAAGACAGATTTATTTTCATGCATTTCTGAAGGTCAGAGTTCTGACAAGTTCTCACCAGGCTAAAATCAAGGTATCAGCAGGCCTGTGTTTCTTTTTGGAGGCTCTAGGAGAGAATCTGTTTCCTTGTGTTTTCCAGCTCCTAGAGGCTGCTGCATCCCTTGCCATGGTCTTCCTCCCACTACGGCCACCTTCAAGGCCAGCAACACTGCATCTTTTTAGCCTTGCTTCCTTAGTCATATCTTTCTTTGGTTCTCCCCTTTGCCACCCTCTTCCTCTTTAAAGGATTTGGATCGCACCGGGCACACCTAGAAAATTCCAAGTAATCTCTCTATTCTGAGATGAACTAATTAGCAACACTAAATTCACATGCAACATCAATCCCTCCTAGCAATGTAATGTAATGTAATATATTACATTAGGTTTGGAAGACTTTGGCATCTTTCAGGGGACAGGCAGCATTATTCTGCTTACTCCAGCTGTTATGATGGATCATAAATTCTACCCCAAGTAAAGAATTAAATGGCTGAGAATACTCCCTCCTCTACCAGCTCAGTGATGCACTGGTCCCTGCAAGGGCTCACCTGGGGGCTGCAGGCAGAAAGTCCCTTCTATCATCCGCCCCTTAAAGAAGTCCACATTCAGGCAGAGGGTGATAATTGTGTCACTAATGTGTGGATTTATTTTTAGGTATCTTTGATACGGAGGGATACCCTTTGAGTTGTTTCTGCTTCCTGAAGTTCTGAAATTTCAACCAGCAGAGAGAGGAGGCGTTCTTTATTTTCTTTATTGTGCCAGGCCAAAAATAGAACAATTTAAAAATATTCAATCCTGTGTTAACTAATGAACGGCTCTCTGATAAAAGTTTTTTAAAAAGACATACAATTTGAGGGTGTAACATAAAGAGAAAATGAGGAAGATAAAGTTTCCTTTATTAAAAGAAGTGAAATTAAAATTTGAAGTCTCCAGATAAAATCCCAAATGCCCTTATAAGACAAGTACTGTTTCTCATTCAACTTCTAGTCTCAAATATCTTTATAATTGTCTTTCCTATCTCTGTTTCTATAATTCCTTATTAAGATGGGAAAAATCTTAACAGATATTCAGTCTGACATTTAAACCCATCTTATGTTTGAACATTTTTACCACATCTCCTCTGGTTACAATCCATGTTTGTCTGCACTCATTTTCTTTCAAGAAAATCCATCCTATCTTTTGGGAGTCCATTGCCTGTATGGTTTTTTTCCCCTTATATTAAGCTAAAATATTTTTCCTTGAAGTTTCACCAAACACATTAATTGTTTGTTTGGGGTTTTTTTCTCCCTTAGAGCCATACAAAAAATGTCTAATTTCTGTCTACACAGAAGCCCTTAAAAATTTTGTAGAAAATGTCTACTGCATGGCTTTCCTCTCCCCAGGCTGAACATCCTCCATTTCTTAATATCTTCTGTAGCAAGACCTCAAATCCAGATACAACCCTTGTCTCTCCCCATGTATATCACAGTCTATCAACATATCACTCAGAGTGGTATCACATTGCAAAGAATAAAAGATACCACCTACAGCCTGATTAGTGGAGAACATTGTTCTATAAAAAGGCAGATATTCCTACTTTCCCCATGCAACCCCTTGTAGCCCAAGAGAGCTTGTCTAGCTTCTATAAATACTTTACTTCCTTGGCTCATATTGGGATTCTTATCAATAGAAAACTCCTCATATATTTTATTATAACTGCTATTTTGAATTCAAATCTCTTCATCCTGTCCATAGGCATTAAGGAGGAAAAAAAAAACGCTGTCATAATATTGCATCAATCTCCATTGAGTGCTGTGCTATTACAAACAGTTCTTTGTTTAGCCTTGTCAAGGATCTTTTGTTTACCAATTATATCATTTAAACTACTCACTGTCTTTCTCAATTTTTAACCACCTTCCCATATGAACATGTATTATTCTGTACCTCCATTAAAATTATTAATAAAAATGGAAAACACATTGTGGCAAATGGCAGTGTTCATAGCAAACTACTAGAAAACTTTCTACATCCTGACAACAATCTACCATGTATCATTGTGAATAGAGTAATTCAGACATTTTCTAATCCCTCCAATCATCTTTGCTCCCAGGTTATACTTCTCTATTTTATCAACTGAGATTGCAAATCAGACACCTATCTGAAGCTCATTTCCCTACAGTGATGGTTCAAAATGCCACTCATACATTTTCTTAGAATCCCAAAATGCCATTAATCTGAAAAAAGATTTTCACTCCATTGGGATAGCTGCACACTCCCTTAAAATATACTCACATACATTGGGATTTCATTCTTTCTTTACAAATGTTAGTTTTATCTTTTGATTCTCAATACAATTCTTCTATTAAAAGAGGAAATAAGAAGTTAAAGAAGTCTGCTCTCCTTGCCATTCATCAATATTACACATGCCTATTTTTATCACCTTCTTTCTAGATATATTGTCTTTTCTATCTTTTGAAAATCTTAACTTCTCTAGAGTTTGATAGACGTGAAATTAAAATGTTCAACTGTCCCGATAAAATCCTCAATGCTCTTATGGGTCAGGTACTGTTTCCCATTCAATTTCTACTCTCAGATCACTTTATAATTTTATCTGGGCCATCTCTGTTTTTGGGACTTCTGCTTAATTTGCCATGTTGGACTGTTTGATTCCATTTCTCCAGTAGAAACACCCTGTCTTGCCCCATGAATATCCTAATATTTCTTCTAGCTGCCAGTGTATGGGCCATGCACATTTGTATATAAATATGTAACTTGTGCTCCCTTTTCCTCATAGTCAGGCCCTTTGCTTTTCATACCTCCGGGTGGTTTCTTTCATACTGGAGTTTAAGGAAATGCAACCCTCTAGGCTTGTACTCTATACAATCTATATAGTTATAAGTGTTAGCATTTTTTTAAAATGTTAACCTACATTTGAAATATTATATTAATACAAACTAATCAAAGTAGTAAAGAATATTTTTTATTGTTGCTCAGTACCTATAGAAAAATCATAGCATAAGTAGAAATTAGCCCAAAAGGCATATAAACAGATTTAAGTTAAAAGTGGAAAACCTCCTGAAGTTAGTAATAATAGCAAAGTTATCTTCCAAGGAGGTTGTAAATTCATTTTTCCTTGAGACTTGGGAAAGGGGTAAGGAGAGAAATTGAGATAGAGATTTATTTTCTTCTTTAGTCACATAAAGCCTTTGCATCTGTAGTTCTCAGTGGGGAAGGTTAAAGTTAATACATGGTAAAGCTGGACCTCATATCAGGTCTGCTCAACAACAAATTCCCTGCAGTAACCCAGTTTGCAATAATCTAACACTTTTAGACTATGTTACCTTGTAAACGTTATATAACCTTGCCTGTTTTATTATAGGATGTATGAAATTGTTTCCTCCCCAAAAAAAAAGAATGAAGAGGAGATTTTAGGAAGGTTTTTTATTGCTGCTTCAATTCCAGTACTTGATATTGGTCTGTTCAGGAGTTCTATTTCTTCCTGATTGAGCCTAGGGAGGCTGTGTGTTTCTAAGAATTTATCCATTTCCTCCATGTTTTCAAGTTTATGTATTGAGAGATGATAGAGATTTTTATAGTATTCAGAGATGATATTTTGTATTTCTGTGGTATCAGTTGTAATTTCTCCTTTTTCATTCCTGATTGAGTTTATTAGAGTCCTTTCTTTTCTGCTTCTGGTTAATCTAGTGAGAGGCATGTCAATTTTGTGTATCTTTTCAAAGAACCAGCTTTTTTGTTCATTAATCTTTCATATAGTTCTTTTGTTCTCAATTTCATTTAGTTCTGCTCTGATCTTGGTTATTTCTTTTCTTCTGCTGGGTTTGGGATTAGTTTGCTCTTCTTTTTCCAGTTCTTTGAGTTGATTCATTCGATCATTCAGGACCAGATGGTTTCACACACAAATTCTACCAGACCTACAAAGAAGAACTGGTGCCTATTGTGCAGAAATTATTCCACAACATAGAGAAGGAGGGAATCCTTCCCAACACATTTTATGAAGCCAACATCACCCTGATACCAAAACCAGGAAAGGACTCAACAAAAAAAGAAAACTACAGGCCAATATCCCTTATGAATATAGACACAAAAATTCTCAATAAAATACTAGCAAATTGAATTCAGCTGTTCATCAAAAAAAATAATCCATCACGACCAAGTGGGCTTCATCCCAGAGATGGAGGGATGGTACAACATAAGCAAATCTATAAATGTAATTCACCACATAAATAGAAGTAAAAACAAAGACCATATGATCCTCTCAATAGATGCAGAAAAAACATTTGACAAAATTCAGCACCCTTTTATGATAAGAATGTTTAACAAACCAGGCATAGATGGGACTTACCTAAAAACGATAAAAGCCATATATGACAAACCCAGCCAACATCATACTGAACAGGGAAAAATTGAAAGCATTTCTGCTTAGAACTGGAACCAGACAAGGTTGCCGTCTATCACCACTCCTATTCAACATAGTGCTGGAAGTCCTAGCCAGAGCAATCAGACAAGAGAAGGAAATTAAGGCCACCCAAATGGGAGCAGAAGAGGTCAAACTATTGCTCTTTGTTGATGATGTGATCTTGTATCTAGAAAACCCCAAAGATTCTGCCAAGAGACTGCTGGAATTGATAAATAAGTTCAGCAAAGTCTCAGGTTACAAAATCAGTGTATGAAAATCAGTAGCCTTCACATACACCAACAACAGTCAAACTAAGAACCAAATCAAAGACTCAATGCCTTTCACAACAGCAACAAAGAAAATAAAATACCTAGGAATATATTTAACCAAGGAGTTGAAAGATGTCTACAGAGAGAACTATGAAACACTAAGGAAGGAAATAGCAGAGGATGAAAACAGATGGAAAAACATACCATGCTCATGGATCGACAGAATCAACATTGTAAAAATGTCTATACTACCCAAAGTGATCTACAGATTCAATGCAATCCCTATTAAAATACCAACATCATTTTTTGCAGATGTAGAAAAAATAATTCTACATTTTGTATGGAACCAGAGAAGACCCGTATAGCTAAAGCAATCTTAAGCAAAAAGAACAAATTGGGAGGCATCAATTCACCAGGCTTCAAGCTGTACTACAAGGCTATAGTAACCAAAACAGCATGGTACTGGCACAAGAACAGAGACATAGACCAGTGGAACAGGACTGAGAACCCAGATATAAAACCATCCTCATATAGCCATCTTATCTTTGACAAAGCAGACAAAAACATACCTTGGGGAAATGAATCCCTATTCAATAAATGGTGCTGGGAAAATTGGATAGCCACATGTAGAAGACTGAAACAGGATCCGCACCTCTCTCCTCTCACAAAAATCAACTCACGATGGATAATAGACTTAAACCCAAGGTATGAAACCATAAGAATTCTAGAAGAAAACATTGTAAAAACTCTTATAGACATCAGCCTAGGCAAAAAATTTATGAAAAAGACCCCAAGAGCAATCATCACAACAACAAAAATAAATAAATGGACTTGATCAAATTAAAAAGCTTCTGCACAGCCAAAGAAACTATCACTAGAGTGAATAGACAGCTTACAGAATGGGAGAAAATTTTTGCATGCTATACATCTGATAAAGGGCTGATAACTAAAATCTATATAGAACTCAGGAAAATCAGCAAGAAAAAAAATCAAACAACCCCATTAAAAAGTGGGCAAAGGACATGAACAGAAACTTTTCAAAAGAAGATAGACTAATGGCCAAGAAACATATGAAAAAATGTTCAACATCTCTAATCATCAGGGAAATGCAAATCAAAATCATTATGAGACATCACTTAACTCCAGTGAGAATGGCTTTTATCAAAAAGTCCCAAAACAACAAATGTTGGCATGGATGCAGAGAGATAGAAACACTCATACACTGCTGGTGGGACTGCAAACTAGTACAGCCTCTACGGAAAGTAATATGGAGATACCTCAAGGAACTAAAAATAGAGCCACAATTTGATCCAGCAATCCCACTACTGGGCATCTACACAAAAGAAAAAAAGACATTCTGTAATAAAGACATCTGCACTCGAATGTTCATAGCAGCACAATTCACAATTGAAAGATGTGGAAACAACCCAAGCGCCCATCAATATGTAAGTGGATTAATAAAATGTGGTATATGTACTACATATGGAGTACTACTCAGCCTTAAAAAACAATGGTGAACTAACATCTCTTGTATTATCCTGAGTGGAGCTGGAACCCATCCTCCTAAGTGAAGTATCACAAGAATGGAAAAACAAGCACCACGTATACTCACCATCAAATTGGTACTAATTGATCAACACTTATGTGCACATATGGAAGTAACATTCATCAGGTGTCAGGCAGGTGGGAGGGGGGTGGAGGGGATGGGTAAATTCACACCTAATGGGTGAGGTGTGCACTGTCTGAGGGAGAGGCATGCTTGTAGCTCTGACTTGGGTGGTGCAAAGGCAATATATGTAACCTAAACGTTTGTACCCCCATAATAGTCTGAAATTTAAAACAAGAATGAAGAGGAGTTAATTGCAAATCCCATTGTAGACTGGCAGAGCAGCCTTCTAAGCTTTAGCACACCCACTTGGCAAAATTGGGAGCCCAGTATGGCTTCACTTGACCTTTATGCCTAGCAGTTAGTACCTAATAACTTAATTTCTATATCTCTTTGTTTAATTCTTCAGACGTAGGATATTATTGACTCAGTACAGTGCATGGCTTTACTCCTCTAGTTCAGTGATTTGTACCCCTGGCTACAAAGTAGAATCACCAAGGGAGCTTTTTAAAAAATCCGACACCTACTTCCAGAAAATCAATTCAGCTCAGCATCTAAGATCAGATGCCTAAAGTTAGTGTGGTCTTCTGTGGCCTGGTTTGTGGGGCAAACACAGCATTATACACTTGAGCAGTGAGAGAGGGAGAGGGTTATGTTTCACAAACAGAAGAGCCAAAACTAAAAAGAGGACAAGGGCAAGACTAATTTATAGGCATCTTTCTTTATGAGCAAAGTGCTCTTATAGAGATGTGATAAATTTATTTTGAATTATAAAAAAGAGATATATTAATTATTCAGAAAAGACAGGTAAGTGAAACTTTCACAAATGAGATAATATTTGGGCTGGTCCTTAAAGCTAATGAGCAGCAGCATTTTGCATAATAGAGAGGTGGAAGAAGGCATTCCTAGCATAAGAGTGGCATGAAAGCATGCTGTCCTATGGTTTATTAAGAGAACACAAAACAATCCAGTGCCCTTAGAACATAGGACAAACAGCCATGAGTGGTTGGAAGTTAAGTTTGGGAAATTTATTGCGGTAAAACTGTCAGATTCTTGTTGCAAGCTACATTGTACAGTAGCTTGGAGGATTTCAGAACAATCAAAAGTTGTAATTGTTTTTCACTGAAATTCTCTCTCTCTCTCCTTCAATATAATAGACAGGGATATAAAAAAAGAATTCTATGTCAATGAGTATTAGGCATGTTTAAATCCCAGCTGTTGATAGTTTTGTCTCATCTTTATTACTTACATGTTTGCCTCTCAGTCACTGCCTATTTTCCAAGAGTTGATGGGAACACCTTGAATTAATAAAATTGTGCTTCAGTATTTATCACCTTTTTTTATTTTAGGTTCTCTTCCTTTAAGGTTATAAATATATGAGGGCAGTGATGATGTCAGTTTTGTTCATATTATGTCCCAGAACAGAATTTGTAGAATGTGCTCAAAATATTTTTTGAATAAGTAAGTGAAATCTATGACAATTCACATGGGGTACAAGATTAACATTATGAGCTGGGTCTGTCTGGCATAAAAACATGAAATAAAGCAAATTCTTAATCAAGGAAAAATTCCAGTTCAGTTTTTCTTTTCTCTTTTTTTTTTTACTTCACAACAATGCTTTTTTCCCCAATATTCAGCCATAACATTGAACATAAGAGGGAAAGGAGGAAAGAGACCAAGGAAAACAAAAAGATACACATCTGTGAGTACGCGCTGGTAGCACCCAACCATGTAGGGAGAACACATGCCAATCACATAGCCTCCACACTTGACAGACATCTTTTATATTTGGTGCCTCAGAAGGGAAAGAAAAACTAAAATGTGAATAATGCACCATAAAAATCAATCAGAAGCTGCGTGTCCTTGTCTTCTGCTCTAGTGCATAGCTCTGAAACATCAGGTGTTCCTACTGAGTGGTGGAAACATAAATGGAGACCAGATGTTTGAAGGTGACACATAGACTATAAATGAGAATTGCTGCTATGGAGAACAGAAGAGAAAACCAAATGTTGCATGGTGCCTAAAGGAGGAGGAGGGAATAGGAGTTAGGTCTGGGAAAAATCCTTTTCACAGAAATGACCAGGTTGCTGGGTGGCCAAACTCAAGTCCTCTTTAAAGAACTGTGGTCAATCTCTTCTCTAGGATAATTTCAATGTACCCAAAATTGGAAAGAACTTAGGCACACATTGCATACGTAACCTCCAGTGGATAAGAGATGTGAATTCTGAGTGTACACACCTGAAGCAGGTCTAAATTAACTCTGGTTGCAACCAGTGCAGCAGTAAAATTGCCATTGCCACCACTGTGCATAGGAGTGGTGTTTGCCATACTCCATCTTCTTCCCAAAAATTCAAATACACATGACACAGGCATCCTCATATGATTCACATTTGAATCAAGGATTTTATTGGATACATCTGATTGGCAAAGCTAGGTTACAAGCCTGTAACCTCTATGCAAAGGAGGCTGGGAAAGTGAGTTGCTGCTGTCTATCTCAGTCACGGAGTATAGGGATCAAAAGATGCTGGGCGGCTACAAACTTAACAATTGTCCACTGCAATGATTTTTCCTGTCTTTTACTAATCATGGTTTCAGGAAAGATTTAGCTCTCTATTCAGCTTTCTATATCTGAGTATTAATTTAAGCTTGGGCCACATTTGGAAGTTATATATTCACTGAATTCTTTTAAGAAACAGAACAGTCTTCAAAGTAAACCTCACTCATTTGATTAGTCTTTAGAAAACAGCAGGTGTAGCACAATAAGAGCAGCTTTTGGTGTCTAACAGTCCTAGTTTAGTCTCCCAAGCACTTCCTACTAATTTTGTGATTGTAAAGTTTAATACCTCTCTTTTTTCATATTTAAAATGGACATATTGATATATACTTCACAATGCATTATTCAAATTAAGTATCACATTTGAAAAAATTGAGCAGAGTGCTAGACACAATGTGAGAAGAAAGTAAACTGAATTTATTGACCACTTATTATGTGCCCACCAGAATGTTAGAAAATGCATATACAAGGATGATTAAGATATGCTTCGTGCTTTCAAATAGCTAAGACTAAGACAAATAATTAGAACAGAATGGTTAAGGTGCTTTAACAGAGCTATGTGTAGGGCATTGTAGAAGTACAAGAGTTTCTGACTGGGAAAGTGTAGAAAGGTTTGGTAAGGAAGTGTGATGGTTAATTTTATGTATCAACTTGGCTGGGCCATGAGGTGCCTAAACCTTTGTTCAAACATTATTCTGGGTGGGTCTGTGAGGATGTTTCTGGATGAGATTAACATTTGAATATGTAGCCTAAGTAAAGCAGATTGCCTTCCCTAAAGTGGATGGCCCCCATCCAATCAGTTGAAGACCTAAATAGAGAAAAAAGCTAAAAAAGAGGAAACTCCTTTTGCCTGACAGCTTGAGCTGAGCCATCAGTCCTCTCCTGTCTTTGGACTGGAACTTACACCATTAGTTCTCCTGGTTCTCAGGCCTTCAGATTCAAACCGGAACTATAGGGTCTCCAGCCAGGAGACTACAGATCTTGGGACTTTTCAGTCTCTATAACTGCATGAGCCAATTTCTTATAATAAATCTTTGTCTCTCCCTATATATAAACATAGAAGGCAATATATATATACACATTATATCTGATATATAAATTAATAATATAGGAGATGTATGTATTTATATACATGATACATATAATTAATAATAGGAGACATATTTTGTATGTGTCATATATATATCCTACAATATTTCAGTTTCTCTAGAGAACTTTGACTAATACAGGAAGTAAACTATAGAATAATTACTTGAAGGATAGTAGGAGTTTACAACATAAATAGGCATGTCATTGACTTGTATTTTAAATTTTTATTTTGTCTCCTCTAATCAAAAAGGCCACAAATGAATGTGAAAAAAATATTCTGTATTTGCAATTTAAGTCTATGGAGACATAACATTTGCAACAATCGATCCTCTCTCTGTAGGTCTGCCTTAGCCAATCCAGTAGCCATGAGCCACATGACTGTTGCGTACTTGACATGTGACTCAGCCCAAATTGACATGTTCCCTAAGAAACTTGAAATATGCAGTGGCTTTTAAAAACTTTGTACAAGAAAAATAATGTAAAACATCTCTTTAATATTTTCTTATATAACTTACAGAGATTCAAATGACATTTTGGATAAATTGAGTTAGATAACATATTAAAATTAATTTAGTCCATTTCCTTTTATTGTTTTAACATAGCTACCCAAAAATTGTATATGTGGCTTATATTTTATTTCTGTTGGACAGTGCCGCTATAGATCCTGGACCAGTAGCATGAGTATGACTTAGCTTATTAGAAATACAGAATCCCAGCCCCAGCCCCAGACTGAACAAGAATCTGCATTTTAATAAGATCTTCAGGAAACTTGTATGTACAGGAAAGTTTGTGAAGCCCTACTCTAGCCCATTGTCCTTAAAACACACACACACACACACACACACACACACATACCCCTTTCTTCCTCCATCTGTACAGGAAGTTTTATTTCTGCAGTCCTTAGAGAAGCTGGCAAATTAAGGATTGCCCAACTGCACAAAGGCCAGCCTAGAATTCCATATATTATGTTCCTTTATGTCAAATTTATCTTTGGTGTATATATGGGTTTTAGTTGTTAAAACTCCATACTCAGCAAACTTAGGCATTAAAAAAAAAATTGTTATCTGTTTTGAGAAGGAAACAAAATGAACCATTTTCTCTCATGAATGCAATGCTCTTCAGCAGGCTGCTGCCCCAAGCTGGGGTCCCTTCTGGTCTTCAGGTGTGCATACGCCTCCAGCTCTCCTTTGTTCCCTTGTCCTCTCCCAGTCCCTTCCCCCAAAACTGTTAGCAGTGTTTTCCTTCCTCTTTCACTCCGTTTATCATCCCTGCTGATCATCCCCTCAGGCCCTGGTTTCTGCTTTCTCTTGTGACAGCTAATTTGTGCAAAAGTAATCTCAGGGTAAGGTGTTTGTGGTTGATAATAGCTTAATATTTTACGTCTCCTGTAGTTTTATTGCATTTTAATAGGGAGTTCCTGGAAATAAAATGGCTTATCTTAACCAGAAGGTATGAAACAGAAGAGGCAAAATTTGGGACATCATGCCAGGCCAATGAGAAAGATATTTTGGACAGAAAGGTCCTTTGACATCATTCCAATTTCCATCCCCATAGCCCATATTCATCAGCATTGCCAGAGATATATTTATTCAATATGAAGACTAAATATCTGGAAGTTGTCATTATATGAGATAAAATTAATATAGACTAGTGGAAAAAGAGAAAATCATAAAAATTAGTTAAGTCATGGGTTAATGCGGTGCAAATATTGTGTTACCATAAAAAATAAGAACAATTAGAGAAATGTACGTTTTCTCCTTTTCTTACAGTTGAGTAATTTGTAGCATTCCCTTTTTAGAACTTTTTAAAAAATAAAGTATAATACAAATATGTATATAACACAATCATTTATCACAAAGTAATTATCAAAAAATATCTCTATCCTGATTAAAAAAGTATTTGCAATAAATATAGCTTAGTTTGAATGTTTATCTTTGAATTTTATGTAAGTGGAAACATACAAAATATATTATTTTTAATAATACATAATATTTGTACATTTTTGGGGGTGCATGTGATATTTTGTTCAATGCATAATGATAAAGTATAATGACCAAGTCATGGTATTTAGGGTACCCATCACCTTAAGTATTTATCATTTCTTATTTCTGGTTTTATTCAATATTATGTTTCTAAGATTGAACCATGCTTTTGTTTGCTGTACTTTTTAAAGTTTTGTAATAAAAATAATCCACTGTATGCATAGACTAGAGTTGATTTATACATAATCAGTTCATCAGTTTATACTACTGATGAACTCCGGGTTGTTTCTAGGTTAGGGATAGTATAAGTAATGCTGATGTAAATATCCTCATTCATGCCTTTTGTGCACTTGTATAACTGTGCATGTGCATGTATTCCTTATAAGTGAAATTGCATGTAATAAAATGTTCTAGTAAGTTTTTGTTATGTAACAAATTGCCACAAAATCTGAGTGGTAACAATAATAATATTTATTTATCCCTCACACACCTGTAAATGAGTTGGACTGGCTGACTTTGCTCCAGACTGGCATCTATGTTGCTTTTGAAACCAGTGGGTTTCCCAGGGAATATTTTTCTCATTCTTCCCAGGGAAGAATCAAAAGAGCCTGAGGCACACTGTACATACATATTTCACACCTCTGCTCACATCACATTCATTAGTATTTCATTGAGCGAGTCACATGGTCAAGACTAAAATCAAAGAGCAGGGAAGTATACTACACCCACCATGAGGCCATGACGCCAGGTGTAGACATATAACATTAATACACAGAAGAACTGGGACAGATGATTCAGCCTACCATATAGGTTATGTGCATGATCAGTTTTAGCTGATAGTCCCAAACAGTTTTCTAAACTGGTTGCACCATTTTACACTCCATATGTAGTACATGAAAGTTCTCATAGCTTCACAAACTCACCACTATTTGATATTGTCATCTTTTAAATTTGCCATGCTGTTAGGTGAGCATTTGCATCATATTATCATTTTAATTTGCTTTCTACTGATTGTTAATAAGGTTATGCAGCTTTTAGTTTATTTGCTAAAACAATAATTTACTATTTTTAGTTTATTGCTAAAAATAAATAGCTTTTAATTGTTATTACTAAAAAACAAACAAACAAAAATCCACAACAACCACCTTCAATCTCTTGCCTGCTTTTCTCACTGGAGAAGGTTGCCTCTTTCTGAATGATGTGTAGGGATGCTTTACATATTCCGGGTATGAGGCTTGTGCTGTTACACACACTTTATTCAACAGTATGGCTCACATTTTCGTTCCTCTAATATGCCTTTGATCAATTAATTTTTTGGTTCAATGTAGTCCAATTTTTATAAGTGCATTCCAAGTTGTCAATCTTTTACTTTATGGAGTTTTAAATTAGTTTTTAAGAAGGCTTACCACTCCAAGCCATGAAGGTATTATTCTACGGTATCTTCTACAGCTTTATTGTTTTGCTTTGTATACTTACATTTATAATCTACCTAGAATTTATTTATTGTGTATGTTATGAGGTAGCAGTCACATTCCGAGATTTTCAATATCCAGTTGACAGTTTTATTTATTGAAAAGACTTTTTCCCCACTCCTCAGAAATGCCAACTGTCATCTAAAAAAAGGATTCATTACTGTGTGGGTTCTCTGTTTTGGTTATTTTTCTATCCATACGCCGATATCATACTCTTAACTGCTGTAGATTGACAGTATGTCTTGATAAACGGCAGAGTTTGTTGTTCTCTTTTGAGAATGTCTCAACTATTCTTGGCCCTTTTCATTTCCACAAAAATTTGGAGTCAGTTGGTCAATCTCCGCCCCCACCCCCAAATCTGTTTGGTATGTACTTATAGATCAATTAGGGGAAAACTGATATCATTACAATATTGAATCTTCCAATCCATAAATATGGCATATACTTCCACTTATTTAGATGATCTTAAATTCTCATAATATCTTACAGCTTTCTACGTAGACCTCTTGTAAAACTCTTGGAAGGATTATTCTTTGGGATTTGGTATTTTTGATATTATGGCAAATAACACAATTAAATAATTCATTTCCTCTTTGTTTCTTATACAAAGAAATAAAACTGATTTTTCTATATTGACTTTTCTTGGCAGAAAACTTACCAAATTCATTTATTTAATCTAATTTTTGTATAGCTTCTTTGACCTTTCTACATACCCAAACAACATCTTTCATGAATAGTGACATTTTTCCCTTGCTAAACTTTTATTTCACACCAAGAATCTTTCTTGCCTAACTAAACAGGTAAGAATCACCTAGCATAGAGTAAGTAAAATTATTGATACTCAGTATTTGTATCCAGTCTCAGAGAAAATAATTTTAATGTTTTTCCACTAATCATTGTGTTTTAGGTTTTGTTTAAATACCTAGTGTTAAATAAAATAAAAGTAAAGTAAGCTGCCTTCTATGCCCAGTTTCCTAATGTGTCTTTTGAGAATTTGGAATTTAAAAAAAATATATAACTGAATACTGATATTTTTAATTAAACTTTGTATTTTTCAATAATTTTAGATTCACATGGAGTTGTAAGAAATAACAGAGAAATCTCATGTCCCTTTACCCAGTTTCCCTCAATGGTAACCTCTTGTTGTACAGTGTCACAACCAGGATATCAATATTGATAGTCAAGATGCACAACATTCCCATGACCATAAAGATCCCTTATATTGCTTTTTAAATCCATACCCTGCTCCTTCCACAATGCTTGGCAACTTCTAATCTGTTCTCCATATCTATAATTTTGTCATTTCAAGAATATTACATAAATGGAATCATATAGTATTTAACCTTTAGGGATAGGCTTGTTTCAATTAGAATAATTCCATGGAGATTTATCTGGGTTGCTACATGTATTAATTCTCCATTTCTTTTTTATTGTTGAGTAGATTCCATGAAATGCTTGTACCACAGTTGTATAACCATTCACACATTGAGGATACTTGGTATGTTTCCAGGTTTTGCTATTATGAATAAAGCTGCTATTAATATAAAGAATTTGGACACATTATTTTTAGTGTATTTTTGTTTGAATGTAAGCCTTCATTTCTGTGCAATGAATGCCCAGGAGTGCAATTACTGCTTTGTATGATGCATGAATGATGTAATTGCTGCTTTTTATGGTACATGTATGATTAGATTTGTTGTTGTTTTTAAGAAACTACCAAACTCTTTCCCAAAGTAGTTGTACCATTTTATGTCCCCACCAGTAATGTGTGAGTGATACAATTTTTCTACATCATTACCAGTATTAGGTGTTATCACTATGTTTTTTTTAATTTTAGTCATTCTGATAGGTATTTAATGATATATAATTATGGTTTTAATTTGTATAATACATTCCTAAGGCTAATAATGTTGAACATGTTTTCATATGCTTATTTTCTGTCTATATATAGAATTTGGTGAAATGTCTCTTCATGTCCTTTGCTTACTTACTAATTGGATTATCTGTTTATTTGATTTTACTATTGAGTTTTAAGAGTTTTTTATATATATTAAATACTAGTCCTTTGTCAGATATGTGATTTGCAAATATTTTCTTCTTCTCTAGTGTGTCTTTTCATCCTCTTAATGGAATCTTTCATAGTGCAAAAGTTATTTCTCCTCTGGTTTTCTGAAGTTTTATAGTTTTACATTTTATATTTAAGTCTGGGATTCATTTTAGGTTACTTTTGTATAAGGTGTGAGACCAAGCTGTAGAGTTTTGTTTGTTTGTTTTGCCAATGGATGTTTAATTTTTCCCGCACCACTGGTTAAAAAGGTTATTTTTTTCTCCTTTGAGTTGCTTTGTGCTTTTATCAAAATTTAGTCAATCTCTTTGTGTGGGTTTATTTCTGGATTCTCTGTTCTATTCCATTGAACTGTGTGTCTGTATCTCTTTCTGTACCACGTAGTCTTGATTACTGTAGTTGTGTAGTAACTCTTGAAATCACGTAAACTGATTCCTCCCATTTTATTTTTCTTTTACAAAATTGTTTTATCTATTCCAGTTCCTTTCCCTTTCCATAAAAATTTCTAAATAATTGTGTCTATATCTACAAAAAAAGCTTCTGAAATTTTGATAGGAATTTTGTTAAGTCTTTATATCAATTTGGAAACAGTCAATATCTTTACAATGTTGAACCTTCTGATCTATAAAAGTGGCATTTATTTGGATATTATTTGATTTCTTTCATTAGTGTTGTGTTTTTAACATATAAGTCCTGTATGTGTTTTGTTCAATTTCCACCAAGTATTTCATTTTTTGAGGAATTGTAAATTGGTTTATTGTTAAAGTGGTTATAATTTGAAAGTTTTATGATTTACTAAGCTGTGCTTTCTTTTGTTGGGTTTTTTCTTTCTTTCTTTCTTTCTTTTCTTTTTCCTTCTGTACACATTGGTGTTTCAGGTAGCCAGTTTCTTCACTTCCAAGTCCGGAATATATGACGTGAAAAGAAAACCCTGGGAACTGAACACCAAGCTGCTCCCCAGGCCCTGATGTCCATAGCCAGTCTGCCTCTTTCTCTTCACTTTTCAGAGTCTTCCTACCCTCTCAGATGTGTCCATCGGGTGAGGGTAAAGAGTCAATGGGACTCTGGGACTCTCACAATTGCCCTGATCATAATGGCTCTCTTTATTTCTGTGAAGAAATAATCTGTATTTAAACTTATTCTGTCTGATAAAACCTCTGAAAGACAGCTATTGCAGGG
Source organism: Daubentonia madagascariensis (assembly GCA_023783475.1). Taxonomy (NCBI): domain Eukaryota; kingdom Metazoa; phylum Chordata; class Mammalia; order Primates; family Daubentoniidae; genus Daubentonia; species Daubentonia madagascariensis. The sequence goes on along the minus strand of JAKFHU010000901.1, from coordinate 4,832,403 downwards.
ATCATAGTCTAAGGATCAAAGCCATTCTTCATGGGTATGATGAGGGGCAAAAAAGGTAGAGCAAGAGACATCAGGAGCTGGAGAGGGAAGAATACCTTCTCCTCCTCCTCCTTCCTCCTCATCCCCAAACAATAATTAAGTTCGGCAGAGACAAGGAACTTCAGAGATTCAGTCCCAGTGCCTGTGTCTTAGTCCTCTTGCCTCATATCTATTTGGCAGAAGAAAGCCAGGGAATTAGGTTTCCAATGAATCTCTATTCTCTCAGGCTGAGAAGAAAGAAGGTCCCTAACATCGAAGAGAGAGCCTGAGGCAATCTCTGTAGATAATGGCTTTGGGGAAGAGCAGTGATTTGGCTGCTGCTTCAGCATATTCTTGCCCAGGCTGCAGGCCTCTCCTGCAGAAGATGAGTATTATTTATTATCAAAAACTTCTCTGTCTGCTTGTCCTTGATCTGACAAGAAGTTGTCTGGAATGACATCTTCTAGTAGTGGCCCTCTGCACATGCAAATGTCCAGGTGGGGTCCTGTGGTTCCACAGTACACACTCCAGGTTGCATACCCTCATTGAGTCTAATATTCATGGCAAGCCTTCCTGAAGTAGAGGCCAGGGCCACAAGCATTGTGCTAGGCATGTCAATCGCTGCAGAATCTGCCTGTGGACCCTCCAGAATGTGTGTGATTGGCCACCTTGGCATCAGACTTCTCAGAGCAGTGATATTGGGCATCTCCTGGGGCAGCAGGGGGATGCTGGTTGGTATCAACTACCCTACTAGGATCTGTTTATATGTCTAGGTGAAAGATTTGAATTGCTATGTAACTCAAATATCATCTCAGAGCCCCTATGCCCCACAGACCTAAGTAAACTGGACTCACCCTCAATATTACAGCCTGGGGAAAAAAATCCAAGCTCTGCCTTATAATTCCTGTGAATTGCCAGGGTTTATGTTCCTGTGGCATCCTTGTCTTTAGCTTTTATTTCCATGGTAGGAACAGATGTTCTTCTTTATCCTGAATCATTCCACGAGCTCAGTTCAGCCAGTTTTCTAAAACTTTTACAAGCCAACAAGCATATAGACTCTTAGGACAGTTCAGTGAATGTTTAGGCCCAAAACAAGGGTTATATCAGAACTCATGCAATTTGCTTACTGTCTTCCTGGCAGCACTCTGCCGGTGTTCCTCCTTCCAAGTTCTGATTTCTGCCCCAACCCTTGAAGGACTGACCTCAGTTCAATATCAATTTCTCTGTGCGTCCTCTGCTGTCTCCCTCAATAAGCACCTTTCAAAGCACTTCTAATGTAGCATTCATTAAAATACAGTGCAATTGCCTGTTTATTTTATGTATTTCCCCAAGACAATAAATTTTATGTGGGTAGAAACTACCTGTCGTTTTCAACAGTGTAGACTCCGTGGCCATCAGATTGTGCAGCACCAGTTACACACTCAAATATATATTGAATTAATTATTGATAAATATATTGATATACACATTAGATTTGCATCACTGCTGATTCAGCCATGATTTAACTTTTGGTCAAGAAAAAGTGTACAATACACTATACTTCAAGGTACTTTTGCCCTATGCACATGTGCACACACACAAACACACATACACAAAATTGAGATGATTTATTTAAGTCATCCTTTGAGAAAGATCTTATAAATAGATTATTTGAGCCTTTGTATTATTTATTGCTTTTAAAAAAATTTGGGTCAATGATTAATATCTTGGAGATGTATGCTAGCTCAGCATTATAGGAATATAGCTTCACTATAATACCAATTGTATATTTCAGATTTTGGGGTAAACCATGTAAGAAGTATGTATTTATCTTAAGATATCTTAAAGTCATCTAGTGAAAATTCAACAATAACTTTCTGATATTTTTCTCAGTTATAGATTTTGATGGTCTTATATTACCCTAATTTTATATTTATAAGTAAAATATTTTAAAATCATTCAATGCATATGTTTGTTCTGGAAAGGAATTAAATTAGTTACTTTGGGGAAATTATCCTTTACACTGTTTGAATTAATCACAACTTTTTATTTTTGGTTGTAAATAAATCTTGCCAAACTCTTGATGATTTACTTATTGGGAAAAAAAACATTTCAACATGGATAAATATAAACAGCAGAAATGATTCAGCTTTAATTTAGTTTCATGGCTAATTTGAAGCAATGATAAATAAAAATCACAACATAATATGCCTTGAGTTTGAATTGTGCTTTCTTTTTTCAAAAGCACTATCATATGTGCTACTTTTGTTGATCCATACAGAACTCCTATGCTTTGACTAGCACGTACTATTTATTATCTTCATCTTACAAATGAGGTTAAGTGGCTGGCCAGTCCTAACATAGATATTTAGTGATAGGTTTAAGACTTTAATAGAGGCCTTCAGTGATTTCTTCTTGTAAAATTCTGCTGGAGAAGGAGAGGAAGGAAGACACATCCTAATTAGGGGAAGCAACAGTCTCAAATTAAACATTAGTATTTTGAGATGAATTTTAAGGTGGTAGATGCCTCCAAGAATGTGGCCCCAGTATGCTTTTCTGTGAAATGATATAGCAGGCAGCTGCTAAGGTTTCTGCCTGATAAAGCTTTGTGTACATTTGGTCTCTTGCTTGGGAAGATAAATGAGCTCACTTCAGGGTTGGGTCTGTAGGCAGATGATTGAAATTCAGGGACGTGTTTATATGCATTCAAGAGAGTATTTCTGACAGTGCACTTCTGCATGGGTGGTCCCAAAGGGAGTGGATGAATGGGAACAGAAAGATTGTTTATAGGGAGGAAATGAAAAGGATTAGTTTCTATGGAGGCCAGGCAGGTGACCCAGATTCCCAGCAATGGAATGTGTATTCTGATAGACACTTTTTTAAAAAGAGTTAAAAAACCGTTGGATAGAGGGCCTGGCTTTAGTTTCCAGCCAATTCTCATCCAGGCTCTTTGAAGGGGTTTTCTAAACCCAAGAGAAGCTTTTATTTGACAGACGTTTCACGTGCTGGGTTTATCTGGCGCTCAGATAATCACACAGAGCAGTTCTCGCCTAGATTACTCAGCTTGCCCCTGTCCTCAGCAGGCTCTTCTTTGGGCTTTTGCGTTTAAATAAACAAACATGAAATCTGAAAGACTTACTTGTGATCCTTGGGTCACAGAGCCCTGTTCAGAGTAACTGTTCTTATTTCCCTATGAAATTGAAAAACAACCCTATGCATCTTCAAATAATTGAAAGTAATTCTACAAGATTTCTTTTGTGAGAGGAAGATCGGTGAACAAACAAAGAGCAGTGGAACAGAAAATAGAAAAATTGTGTGGTTGACCACATACTGAATGGATTTAGAATGGCTGGCAGTTGCTAAAACCATACCAGATAGAACACTCTGCAGTTCATACCTACCATAACTTCAGCATTCTGGAGCACAGTCATAAGGAATGAATTTCCTTGAAGGTAGGATCTATGGCCTACAAATTTTGGGATCTTAACATCCCACTGTATATATGTGTTTCCTGCCATGATTGTACAAAGTCCTTGAGAGTAGAGACAATGATTGTGTGTGCCTCTGTGTGTATGTGTGTGTGTGTGTATGTCTTCATATCTCCAGCAGCTAGCAAAAAACCAATTTGTGAGAGGTACTCAGCACTACACATTGAAAAAGTACCTCCTGTGGTTGATCATTACTACTTTCCAAATCAAAGGTTTTTGAAAACAATTCATTTGTTTATTTGTGGCTTAAAATCAACAGTATGAATAATTATTGACTTGTGCCAAAATCCAATGACAGTCTAAAAGCTTTAGCAGTGGTTCAGTTTGCTGTTTGCTTCTAACATAAATGATGTATAAAACAAAATATAGGCTGCAGCCAGACTCCAGGAATTTGTGAATTCCAGGATGTAGAATAGGATTGGCATGCATAAGAACATAAATAAATGTAATGAAAGAAGACTCTCAGAGCTCTACCCAGAGCCTCAGACCCAGATAACTACCTATCCATTGTCTTCACTTCAATCAGCCACAGACACGGTAAAGTCAACACTTCCAAAATGAAACTTGTGGTCATCCTTCTGCCTTCCTTCTATCAGGAAATGTTGTAACTATCTGTCCAGCTGCAAATGAGAGAAATCTGGTAACTTCTCTTTTACCTTTCTCCTTCCTTGTTTCCATGTATAATTAATCATTATGTGCTGTAGTTTCTACCTTCTAAACCTCTTGCAAATCTGCCAGCTTTCCTCCAACCCTAGCACTTTATCTTAGTAAAGACACCACTATATTTCACCCGGATTAATAAATATCTACTTAATCTTCTTTCTTTGCCTCTAGGCTTCCACCTTACAATTCACTCACCTCGTGTCAGCCAGAGTGAGCATTTCAACGTGCACATTTGGTGATGGCATTATTACAGAGTCCAATTTTTTAAATAACAATGGACATATTTACCCTTTATTAAATATTTATTACATACAAGGCAGTCTTTTGGGTAACTTCTTCATATTATCTCATTGAATCTTCTGGACAACTCCATGAGTTAAATACAAATATTTTTGTTCTTTTTTTTAAAAGAGAAATCTACATCTTAGAGAGATCAAGTGATTTTCCTAAAATTAGATAGCCAGTAGTGGTGGAGCCAGGGTTTAAACCCACGCAGTCTGACTTCAGATGCCTCACTCAAAAACATGATTCTTTTGAATGTATTCATAAGTTAGTGTGATTTATCTCTTGAATTTAATCAACATCTCTTCTCTAAACTCCAGGATTTAGCCACACTGAAATTATCTAAATTTGTTGTTGTCGTTCCACATTCTTTTTAACATCTGGAATTGTGGCTTTCCTTTATACTTTCCTCTCGTGCCTCACTTCCTCCTAACTCCTACTCAATTTAGGTGCTACTTTTTCTAGAAAGCATCTCTTCACCTTCCAGGTATAAGTAAGAAGTAATATCAAAATTATACAAATTTTCTTTTCTAGTCACAATGGAATGAAACTAGAAATCAACAGGAGAAGGAAAGCTGAATGATTTACACATATGTGAAAATGAAACAGCACATTCTCAAATACTGAAAGGGTTAAATAAGAAATCACAAGAGAAATTAGAAAATAATTAGAGATGAATGAAAATGAAAACCCATCATTCCAAAACTTAGAGGATTCAGGAATAGCAACACTAAAAGGGAAATTTGTAGCTGTCGATGCTTACATTAAAAAAGAAGAAAGATCTCGAATTGGGAAGGTGATGTCAGCAAGATGGCAGAATAGATCTCCCTCTCATATCCCCCACTGCAATAATAATTTGGGAGCTATCCACATACGGCTTTGTGGGAGCTTGGTGGGAGTTTTGGGATCCAGGCTGAAAGTTGTGAAACCCCAGTGGAGGCTAAGACTGAGGATGGCAGTTTTAAGAAGGCAGGCCCAAGACAAGGTGGCAACCTCGCTGACTGCATTTTGAGCTACAGACCCAGAAACAGCCCTCTTCCCCCATGGACTCAGCTATAGTCCTGTCTGGCCTTCATCCTGCCATTAGTACCATCTGTCAAGGGACCTGGGAAGAATCATGCCCATATGTGTTTCAGGTGATAGGCCCACTGACCTTGGCCCTGGCTCTGGACCATAAAGCAGCCCATGACTTGATTCCTGCTACTCTCAGCCATGGGCCAGGAGAAGCTCTGCCTGCCCAGGGTCCTCCCGGGAGACACACCTGTATATGCCCCCAGAGGCACGTCCACCAACCTGGGTCCCACAGCAGACCCTGAAACAACCCTATAACTTGGCACCAGTCCCTCTCAGCCATAGGTCAGGAGTGGGCCTTCCTGCCCCAGAATCTGGTGGGAGGCATCCCTGTCCATGTTCCCAGATGCAGGCCTGCCAACCTCAATACAACTGTGGATCCTGAAGCAGCCTTGTAATTCAGCTCCAGCCTCCCTCAGCTGTGGTCAGGGAGCAGTTTTGCCTGTCCAGGGACCCAGAAGTAGACAAATACATCTATGTACCTGGAGGACACACAATGGGGAAAGGATAGTTTCTTCAATAAGTGGTGTTGGGAAAACTGGATATCTACGTGCAAAAGAATGAAATTGAACTCATCTTATACCATACACAAAAATTAACTTGAAATAGATTTAAGAAAAGTACCGTTTTAGAACAATAAACTTAATATTAAAATCATGTAAAAAAATCTGCTTTCCTGCAGTGTGAGGTTTTAGATGTCACCTTCAGTTATTTACGTTTTTCATCTCACCTAGATTGTGCCACTCAGGAGGAGGGACTATAGCTACTGGGAGTGGCCCTCATTTTTTCTTCCATCTGGAAAAATCCCCTTCACCCTGATAAGCCACTCAAACACTAATCTTTCTTTAAAGTTTTGAACTGCATTCTCCACTAGATAGAATTTGTCATTTTCTCTTTCTGATCTCTTAACAATTTGGACATATTTTATGTCCATATTATATTATATTCTTAATCTGTGTACGTATGTTGCCTCTCACTAGAATATCAGCTCAATACGAATCCTGAATCCCAGAGCCTAGTCACCAAAACCTCCCAAAGAAAAGAAATAGAAGTGGTTAATCAATTGTAGCACAGCAAGTGTTTTTATGACTTCCTAGTCTCCTCCTGAGAGAAGTAACAACTGTAAATAAAACTATGTTTCTCTGTTCAAGAACCTGAAGAGAGTTGATGTCTCTGGGCAGGAATATAAAATATGCAAGTCATTCTATTGTCAAGGCAAACACTTAGTTGGGTGAGCATCACATATCAAAATAGATAAAGTCAAATGAAAGCTAAAGTGATATTCAAATTTAATAGACTCCATGAATTTGGGGCCGGAAAATTCTATTTTATTGGCCACAGCTTTTCTATGAGGATACACCAGATCCAACATTTCTATGGGACCATCTAGCTTCCCAAAGTCTCCCTAGTTAAAAATACAAACACCTAAGATCCTGCTCATCCCAAAACATGATTCTTCTCACTCAGCTTTATCCCTTCCTGATTCTCACCTTCCTTTTTCCTCCCTGATCCTAAGCTTGGGGAAGACGTATTCCTCAAATTAAATACTTTGAAATATTGTACTGTCAACTAGGGATTATACCTTGATTTTTACTCATCCTCAATGCCTATCATTACAACATACCTCTCGGTGTTCGTTATCTCTTTTACATTTCCTTCTTCCGTTCCTCTCTTCTTTATTTTCTGCTCCGTGCCATGGCTTCTCAATGTCTCATTAGCTGATCTCTCTGTTGCTGCTTAGCATCTTACTGTCTTAGTCCATTTTCTGTTGCTTATAACACACCACTTGAAACTGGGTAATTTATAAGAAAAGGAACTTATTTCTTGTATTTTTGAAGGCTGATAAGTCCAAGGTCAAGGGGCTCATCTGGTCAGAACCTTCTTGCTGGTAGGGACTTTCTGCAGAGTCCCCAGATAGCACAGGGCATCAGATGGTGAGAGGGATGAGCAAGCTAGCTCAGGTCTCTCTTTCTCTTCTTATACAGCTGCCAGTCCCACTCCCCTGCTAATCCATTAATCCCTTAACCCATTAATCCATTAATCCATTCATGAGGGCAAAACCCTCGTGACCCAATCACCTCTTGAAGACCCCACCTCTCAATACTGCCACGTTGGGAATTAAGTTTCAACATGAGTTTTGGAGGGGACAAACATTCAAACCATAGCAAGGACCATTGTTATGTATGAAAGTTCAATATATTAAATATTTCCCTGGTGGAGAATTCTTCAAATTTGGACTAGTGTAGTCTTTCAGAATTATTCTTTATTAAATAAAATCACATCAATTGAAAGCTCTCAAGAGCAGGCATTTTTCTTGGTTTCTAATATTTTTTAGTCTCCTTCTAACATAAACTTTATAAATGGCTCTATTTACTATGTACACTTTATGTGATTAAAATAAAGATGATGCAACTTTTTACTTTAAATTTTTTAAATGTAAAATACACATAGCATAAAATTTGTCATCTTCAGTATTTTAGTTGTACAGTAGAATAGCATTAAGGACATTAACATTCTTGTGCCACCAATCTCCAGAACTCTTTTCATCTTGCAAAACTGAAACTCTATACCCATTAAACAACAACACTGCATTTCTGCCTTTCCTCCAGCCCCTGACAACCATCATTTTACTTTCTGTATCTATAATTTTAACTACTCTAAGTACCTCATATAAGTGAAATGATGCTGTATTTGTCTTTTTGTAACTGGCTTATTTCACTTAGCATAATGTCCTCAAGCTTCATCCATATTGCAGTATGTGTCAGAATTTCCTTCCTTTTTAAAGCTAAATAATGTTCAATTGTATGTGTATGCTACATTTTGCTTATCCATTTATCCATCAATTGATACTTTGATTGCTTCTACCTTTTGTCTACAGTGAATAATGCTGCTTATGAACATGTATACTCATAACTCTTTAAGAACCTGCTTTCAATTCTCTTGAGTATATACCCAGAAGTGGGATTGTTGGATCATATAATAATTTTATTTTTAATTTTTAAAAGCATCTTCATGCTTTTGTCCATACAAGCTCTACCACTTTACATTCCCACCAACAGTGCACAAGACTTCTTATTTTTCTACATTCTCACTAACACTTATTATTTTTTTTTATTCTAACTGTCTTAATGGGTATGAAATGGTTTTAATTTGCATTTCCCTAATGATTAGTGAGATTGAATCTTTTTATGTATTTATTGGGCATGTCTATTCAAGTCCTTTGCTTGTTTTTCTTAATCAGTTTCTTTTAAATTATAGAAGTTCTTTATATATTCTGGATCATAATCTCTTATTAAATATATGATTTGCAAATATTTTCTCCCATTCTGTGAGTTGCCTTTTCACTCTGTTGATTCCCAGAAGTCTTTAATTTTGATGTAGTGCAATTTATCTATTTTTACTTTTGTTGCCTATCTTTTTGGCATCATTTCTAAGATAACATTGCCAAATCCTCTATCATAAAGATTTTCTCTCTCTGTTTTCTTCTAAGAATTTTATAGGTTTAGCTCTTATATGTAGGTCTTTGATCCATTTGGAGTTATTTTTGTATATGGTAAAAAGTGAGAGTCCAACTCCATTTTTTTTCATGTGGATATCCAGTTTTCTCAACACCATTTGTCAAAAAGATGGTCCTTTCCACACTGACTGGTCTTAGTACCCTTGTTGAATATCAGTTGACCATACATGGAAGGGTTTATTTCTGGTCTCTTCATTCTATTTTGTTGGTCTATACATCTGTTTTTATGCAAGTTCCACAGTGTTTTTATCACTAAAGCTTTGTAATAAATTTTGAAATCAGGAAGTGTGAGACCTCAAATTTTGTTCTTTTTTTCAAAATTGTTTTAGCTATTATGGATTTTTCTATTTCTGCATAAAATACTGCTGGGATTTTGATAGGGACTGCATTAAACCTGTAAATTAGTTTGGGTAGTATTAACATCTTAATAATATTAAGTTTTTCAATCCACAAGCACAGAATATTTTTCCACTTATTTGTGTCTTCTTTAATTACTCTCAGCAACATTTTATAGTTTTCAATGTTCAAGTCTTCACACCCTCAGTTAAGTTTATTCCTAAGTATTTTATTCTTTTTGATGCTGTAAATGGAACTGATTTCCTAATTTTTTTGGTTTGTTTATTATTAGTTTATAGAATGTGTCTGATTTTTGTTTGTTGATTTTGTATCCTTTAACTTTGCTAAATTCTTTTAGGTTTTGTATGTAGGGGTGTAGGGGAAGGAATCTTTAGGGTTTCTGCATATAAGATCATTTTATCTGTGAACAGAGAGAATTTTACTCTTTTTCCAATTTTAATGATTTTATTTTTTCTTCTTGTCTAATTCCTCTGGCTATAACTTCCCATACTATATTAAATAAAAGAGGTGAGAAGGAACATCCTGATCTTGTTCATGATCTTCTAGAAAAAAACTTTTAGTCTTTTTCCATTATAATGTTAGGATGCAGTTTTGTGGGGCATGATTAGAAAAAAACTAATACATTTGTTCTTTTTCTTCATAACATCACTAGAGTACCATGGATCATTAAACCCCCTGATGAAAGAGAAATATACCTGGCTACACTTTAAGCAGAAACTCCTTTACTATATTTTTCTGGGTTAAATACTTCTCAATCTACATATGTTACTTGAGTAGCACATCTCTTACTTAGTAGTTTATTTAGAAATTCTTCTTTGAAATATAAAAATAAATCATGCCTTTTCTATTGAACATATTTAAATGTACTTTGCCTTGTGTTTTTCAGAAGATGCTTATAAGACCCAGGTTAGAATTGACAATGAGCCAGCTTATTTGGACATTTTGGACACTGCTGGCCAGGTAGGTGATTTTTTTAATCTCTTTGATCTTTGAGACCACTTTATGCTTTAACCTCACCTCAAATGCATTTACCACAAAAGAGAAGATAAGGTTAACTATTCAAACAGAAGAAGGAGAAATTTGTGATAGCAATCAAGAATTAAATAAGGAAGAAATTGATATAAAAATGTGACCTATTACTCATCACCAGCCAGAATATTTCAAAATTCCCTCAATTTTCTAAATATAAAAGGGTATATGTCGGTGTAATATTGCCAATGAAATTATAAAATTAATGAAATAGTTGATTATTCTTCCTTAGATATGCAAAAAAACCTCCATCGTAGACCTTAATATAACAAAGATTTTTTAGAATTTTAAAAAATTTAGAAAATTTTAAGTGAATATAAAAAGGAAAGTCTGCTTAGCAAATATGTTCATGGAACCAAGGCTAAGGAGATAGTTCTATGGAATAAGTGACATAACCAAGATTTAGCATGATCTAGTACATTAGTTCACAAACCTGTAGGGAAGAAGGAGGAGGAGGAGAAGGAGGAGAAATAATTTTTTTGTGATATAACAAGATAGAACTAAAACACTACACAACAATTATAAGTAAGCTGTGAGAAAGGTATCAAAGTTAAAATATCTCAAAGTCTTTACTGTATTTAGAAGGGTAGATATCTTATTTAGCTTCATATTTTTAAAATAATCATGTTAAAAATATAAACTCATATATTAAATGCCAGACATAAACCGTATAACTTAAAAACAAAGAGAAGGGAAGGGAGGAATAAATTTTAAAAATTTAATATAATAAAAGGTAGAAAAGAAAGAAGAATAAACAAAGAAAACACAAGGTAAAGAGGAAGAATAATATAAACATATAAAAATATCAGGAATCAAGATAAATAGAAATGAGTCTGTCTTTTCTAGAATAGGCAATTATTGTCAGTTTCATATTGAATAAAAGAATAACACTAACCTATATTTGACTTAAATGAGACGTAAGGATAGAGGAAGGTGGGAAATCAAAGTGTTTTTTAAAATGTAGGCAAAAAGTAAAGCAGGTATACCTGTATTAGTATCAGAAATAGATTTTATGCAAAAGGCATTATTAAGGTGTAAAAGTGCCAGTTTGTACTAAAAAAAATGAAAATATTTAAAAACTCTAATCTGCAATATTCAAGGCAAATGAAGAGAACTATAAAGAAAAATGTATAAATCTATAATAATATGTAGTGGAAATTTTTAATGCATCTGTGTTGTTAAATGTTGGACCAAAAAGTAGTACAATTGTAGGAAATTTGTAAACACATTTAACTTAAATAGAATGCTGCAATCAATACAAGAGTAGGCATTCTTTTCACATACATATGTTGTTTATAATTTTTATTGATTTATAATCTAATTGCAAAGAATGTGTTCTGGAGGAGATTGATTATTTGATGTATGTAGAATTTTACTTTGTGACTTAAAATGTGATAAATTTTTACAAAGTGTTTAAGCCATTGGTTACCTCTTAGGGAAAAAGGGGTGAGATTGGGAAAGGGGAGAGAAACAAAGTCGATTTCAACTATACATGTAATGATTTATGGTTTATTAAAGTTACAATTAAGTATAGGAAATTATTAATAGTTGAAAACCTAGGTCACAAACATAGAGATCTCAATTATATATTATATTATTTTCCTTGGTACGTAAAGATTTCATAATTTCACACTTTTTTATCATTTTATGTAACTACTTAAAAATAACTGCATTAATTGGAATATTAATAGCATACAAGCCACTGGAAATAGATGAGCACCTTCCATGAGTTATATGAAGACTACTTGAAATCTGTGTATTAACAAACTCATTTGTTTTCAGGGTCATTTGGACAATGAACGTATGGGGAGGGGAACTGTTGAAGCAATTGTAGATATTTAGAATGGAAAAATTATTTCAATTATTTGAAAGGGCTGTCTTGTCTAAGGGGAAGTATACTTGTTTATCAGGGGAACTAGAGGCCTAATTGGAAGAACACTGAGTAGTTTAAACTTTACTCAATATATTAGGGGGTTTGCAACAGTCAAAATCCCCAAACCAAAAAAGGCTGCTTTGGGAAATACAAAGCTGCATACTAGAAATACTCAACTAGAATTATTCTCTGGTAGAAAGTGAAGTCCTTTATTGTTTGACTATTCATTCAGTCTATAGTATTTACATGAACTTACCTGGTTCCAACTGTGGTGCTAATGTGATGGTGAATAGCCAATATATTTCTCCCTCCCATTGATACAGGCTCAACCATGTCACTGCGTAGGCCAATGGAATGTAGACAGATGAGACAATCTGTCAGTATTGGGCCAAGGTCTTTAGAGGCACTAAGGGTACTTCTGCTATTTCCTAAGAGAAGAGCTTGCTGCAGGAAGCCCGTGGTTCCTGGAGAATGAGGAAACCTGGAGCAGACCTAAACCTAACCCAAAGAAAGGAACAAAGCCCAGCCCATGCGAGCTTGAAGCAGATTTATTCCAGCTGCCACACAGACTTGCAAACTGAAAAAATCATGAATGCTAGTTGCTTTAAGACTCCAAGTTTGAGGTGGTTTGTCATGCTGCATTACTGTGGCAATAGCTGATCAATACAGCATATTAGCAGAGCACTTTTTAGTTCAGTATGGCTGGAGATGGAGAATGTTATCTGTTTGTGGGTGAAGTGGTGAATGAAGAGGGATAAATCTAAGTCTGAGATTCTATGTCTGGTAATCCTGAGAAACTTGCAAACACAATTAAAAAGATAAAGCTATTAAATTTGCATACCACTAAATATTTTTCAAAGCTCGTCTCAACTGCAGCCAAACATAGTCAGAAATACATCAGGCTAAACAGATGGTGATGTGTTGGCTTCAAACTATTATTAAGCCCTCACATGCAGGAAATGGGCTATACAGTTGAGTTAACAGAACTTATGTCCCTGTAGGGAACAGGAGAGAACATTATTGAAATACTTTTAATAATATCACCTTGGTTTTTTTTGATACTATTAATTTTCAACATATGTTGAAATTTGCTGTCCTTACAACAAACCCAGGAGGTAGATAGAAAAGCTATTATTAATGTCACCACCTATAATTTGAGTAAAATGTTATAAAAAAACGTGAGATGACTGTCTTCTTGGTTGCAATATTGGAGGCCAAGTTCCAGTGTGTTTTATGTTGTACTAGAGAACAACATTATGGGGAGAAAAAGTAATATATTTTCCTCACCTGCAAGGCTCATGGTTGACACACTTCTATCAAAACACAAATTAACAATAGAAAAGCATGACAAATTTATTTAACCAAAGTTTTATATGACATGAAAGTTTTCCAAAATGAAGACCCAAAGACTCAGGGAAACTGTGTATTTTTATGCTTAGGTTTGACAAAGAATGGACAGTCATGCCAAGTATGATTGTACAAACAAAAAAAAGGGGTATCTGAACATAATGGTAGTAAACTAAGGGGAACTTAGCAATGCCTGTTTGTTCAGATTCTTTTTGACCTCTCTATGCAAATTCCTTTCCTCTGGTTCTTCAGAAGAGAGGGAATGGGAGAACTTCAGAAAATCTTTCTGCTTTGGTGGTTTTCCCAATTTTCAAGACGCTGTATCTTGAGGTAGTATGTCCTATACCTTGTCATGCTTACGCATAACCTTGAAATGCCACAATAATCCCTTGGAAGAAAAGTTGGGCATCATCAAATCTCAGATTGTAAAGGCCTTTTACCCTAACCATTCTTCTAGTTTTCAATTATTTTTCAGTGCTCAATTCTCCCACTAAATGCTCATTAAGTCTATGTTTAACCTGTTCCATTGGTCAGGAATTCTGTTTCTAGAAGCAAACAAGCACGGTCTTCGGAAAGCTTTAGTTATTAGAAAGGATATTCTTGCAATGAGCTGAAAATGTCTTCTGCATTGTGTCTATCTATTGGTCCCAGAGGTATCTCTTGAAAAAAATTACATTACTCACTTTATAAGTGGAAAATTTGATACTCATTGAGACTATGTGATTTATATAAGGCTAAATTATTGAGCCAGTTGTGACTCGAATCCATTCACATTCCCACTCAAGCTCTTTTATTTCACTTCTCTTAAGGAATCCCTTAGTGTGTACCAAGGACTGCCACAGGTCAAGAAAAGCAGAATAGAATAAAAGTGACTCTGTCTTCAAAATGCTTAAGGTTTGGGGCAGTGAGGGTACACTAAGTTAAAAATCGCAGAAAATTGTGATAAGGGCTATGGTAGAAACGTACACATTGTAGTAGTGGGTTACCTCTGATGCCTAAAGTATCTAAATCAAAAATAGAAGAGATTTTAAAAAATAATTATAAGTGTATTTGAGTGAAACTCTAACAAAATATACATAGTAAGCTTAATTTAATTATAAATGTATTGACTCATCCTCATCCTTGTTAGAAATAATAAACACAATTCTCCAAACACCCAAGATTCCTCTTTTTGACATACTAATATGTCTAGTCACTGAAATGTCCTAGACCTAGGCATTGCACCAAATCTGGCTACTGCATGGATTAAATCATTTCTGGAACAATAGGGGACATAGTTGTAATTTGTTGTTAGGGTCAGCCCCTAACCAATTCCACAGTCAAAGCAATTCCCTTAGCCAGTCTATACCTAATTTACTCATCTGTGAAATGAGAGAACTAGACTTGACCTCTAAAGTGTCTTCAAGATTTAAATCCCTGTGATTTTTCTGAATTACTACCAGCTTGATTTTTATATAATTCTCTTAATGCTCAAATTGCTTTTTAGCCACAAACAATTTTTTTCTTTTTATTTTATTTTTTCCCCAGTTTGTGGCTTATCCTTACAGGGAATACTTTAGCATATGATCCCTTCCTCAGGAATCTCTCATTCCACAAATGTTTGTGGATATTTTAAGGTCCAAAATAACAAAACTTGGGCTATAATTTTTTTTTCAAAACTAAACATAAAGTTCTGAGATAATCAAGAGGTCCTATTAGAGGGATATTTAGGATAGCTCCTAACCAATTGTGTCCTAGTGTCAATACACATGTCCAACCTCTTCAGTCAGCATTTATTGCATTTTGATAGTTTTGATTATTTGATAGATGCTGACTATTTTACTAAGAGACAATGCAAGCAATGTCACATCAAAATCAAAAAGCATGAAAAGGTGGGCTTTAGGAATGTTCCCAATCTTCAATTTGCCAAGGGTTTTCTTCAGTTAGATGCACTGTCACTAGGATGGTGACACTAAGGAAGTAGAGAGATTTCTACTTTCCCTCTACTTCTGCCAGCGTACTTTCCCTCACAACTGCCTACCCAACACCAGACTCCTACCGGTCTCCTAAACTATAATCTTAAAATGTATGTTCTTTTCATGTACCACTCAAATTCCTCCATGCAGTTATCACCTAGTCCATCTAGAAGAAAGACATATTTTAAGAAACATTCTAACTCTGGCATAAGGCTTTATCTGAAGGGCTTGCCATATAGTGAGAAATATATGAGGGGAAAGTAAACTAATTAAATAATTTTTTTAAAAAAGAAAATTAAAAATATAGCCAGATATTAAAGTGCAAACTGATATTATAAGCATTGCCATTAAGAGAATCAACAAAGGCCAATCCAGCTCTAAATATGAGAAGACAGTCTGTTTACAACTATACTCAAATCCTGAATTGATAGAGCTTGATTATAGCTTTTGATCTTGGGAAAATGGG
Source organism: Daubentonia madagascariensis (assembly GCA_023783475.1). Taxonomy (NCBI): domain Eukaryota; kingdom Metazoa; phylum Chordata; class Mammalia; order Primates; family Daubentoniidae; genus Daubentonia; species Daubentonia madagascariensis. The sequence continues at coordinate 4,816,358 of JAKFHU010000901.1, read as the reverse complement.
CCAGGGTCATGGTGATCCCTTGTGTTGGATCTGAAATGCTTGAAAATAATTCACTATTACTATTATTGCAACTAGGATGAGCATGAATCCTGACTTTCCAAGGATTCCTAGTTGGTACCTTCTGTACAGAAATTAACACTTGTTAATTTTTTTAGCACTGCATTTCACTAAAAAGTGTTTCAGTTTAAATGATAACTTATATAGTCATCCAAACTACAAACTGCTAGAACTTCTTCTTCAACACACTGGTCCTAAAACATGGTTATAAAACTGCCTGTGATTTGAATATACAAGTTGGGCACAGTGGCGTGTACCCGTAGTGCCAGCTACATGGGAGGCTAAGGTGGGAGGATCACTTGATCCCAGGAGTTTGTGGCTGCAGTTAGCTATGATCATGCCACTGCACTCCAGCCTGGGCAACAGAGCGAGACCCCATCTTAAATAAATAAACAAATAAATATGCCATCCAAGAAAGCAACCCACTCTACTCACAAAGACCAGAAACCAGAAACCAAACAAAAATGATTTTTGATAGCCAAAACAAGTGTCAAAACAACCCTAGAATAAAATTCATATATTATTTATGAACTCTCTCATAACAAAGGAAGTTCTCATTCTGAGTCTATTTCATATTAGCATCAGATATAATATGCTGGTTACCTATTTTTTTCTCAGTAATGATTTTTAGAACCAAAATGTCAGAAGTAGATTTCTAAGAAGCAAATATTTTAATAGTAAATAAACTTACAACTTATAATTTAGGAACAAGAGAAAATGATTTTAAAATACAAGATGAAACACAACAAATATTTTAGAAGTATATAAATCTGGGACCATTGGCTGTAAAGGCAAGCATTTCTACACCTAGGTGAAATAATGATATCCATAAATAACATCATTAAACTATCAAGATATTATAAATTATGATTCATATTTTCTCCTAAAGAAGACAAATAGTGTGCAATTTTTAGAAAACTTCTATAAGATGATTATTTTTAAAACGTGTTTTAAGGGTAAATATTTCTACCAGCTCAGGAGAAAAAATTTAGCTAGACTATGAACTGTAAAAGTTTACAAAAGATTTAGAGAAGCAAATCACAATGTTCTTAGTAATTCAGTGTATTTAAGAGGCAACTATGTGAGATTATATATATGTCTGTACATATGTCTATATGTGTGTATCTCACATTCTCAACATGATTAATAAGACATCCATAGGTTTACGATCCCGGATTAATTGTTCTATATTGATACAACAGAAACAAAATAACTGCAATTCCTGGCCTTGAAGAACTTACACTTTTATTTTTGCACATGTTGAGAAAGAATTTAGACTCAAAACTGAAGAACGAAATGTCAAATTTCATTATCATATATTTTATCATATCACCTCTTTAGCTTTCTCTCATAAATAGTGAATGTCCTTATCAAAACATGCTTTAAGCATCTGATTACACATCAGTGTGATATGTAGAACATTAAGACTTATATTTATCATTTATATTTTTAGCTGAAACTTGGCAATTTCAAGACTAAACCTGCCAAATTTTTAAAAACTGATTTATACTTGGCATAAAAGTACTACATAACATGACTACCAAGATCCTCTAAAGTATGCTTTTGATAGAAATAGCTGAAAAACAGAATGCCATTCAATGATCTCATCATTCATTTCTCAGCTTACTGGCTGCCATTAATTCAAAGCATTTCCTTTGGTATTCCATTTTTGTGGTGGACAATGCCAGAGCTTTACATCCTATAATTACCAGTGGGCCACTGTGCAAGCAGAACTGTCACTAAGAATAGTCCCCAGCAGAAACTCTACAGTTAATTTATAAATATTTCTACTTAATATCCATATAAATTACTATAATGATGATATCAAAAATTGGAAGGAGCTTTAGAGGTCACATATTTCAGTTCCTTCAATTTATAAACAAAGACACTGGGGCTCAGAAAGGTTAAGTGGCTTATCCAAGGTCACAAGTCTTCTTTCTATATGCCAAAGCTGGAGTCGTCCTAGGATCATGCCCATAAGTCATTCCTGAAATCCTACAGTGATGTGGCCCTATTACTTCTTGTAAAGGCTATCTCTGTAAAAGTGAGGAATACTGGACTATTTATGAGTGGTAGTGCTTGCTATTCATGTATAACTTTTTTGACAATGTCCATGATATTATGATTAAAAGAGACATAGTTGGAAACCAATACAGAATACTGGCAAAAACAATGGATCAAAAACTCACAATGGTAAAATCATGGAAGAATCTGTAAAAACCAAGAATTTTTTAGTACAAAGGTCTGTTTACCACCATATTTTTGTCTTTCTTTACATCCTTTAAAATATTTTGCACAAAAAGTTTTTATCTTCCCTAATTCTAAACATTAGAGGTGTTTGTGGTTTTTCCTTGAGTTACATTGTATATATATTGGTCAGTTATGAAAGGATTTAGATTATACAAATGAATAACAATATTTTTTGTATACAAAATTTTTATTGTTTCTTTGATTACCTATTTTTAAAATAAAGAACTTGGATTAAATGTTATTTAAAACATTTTGTGCTCTAACATTCTATCATTCTCAAAAGTGGATTGTTCATTCATTTAACAGTGAACTATTCTGTACTGGACACTGATTATATTCTCTGAACAGATTCAAACAAGTTTGAAAAATGTTCCCTTCAAGAAATTTGCAACTTAGTGGTAGAGGCAAGATGTACTGGTTGGTTAAGAGAAAATGTCCTTAATGTCTCATTAAGATCACTCTCAATTAAGGAATGAAAATCAACTATTTTTGCTCAGGCAAAATTATAATCAGAGAAGGATAAATCAAGAGGGTTTCTCCCAAAAAACTGTTAATATCACTGAGGAAGTATATTTATACACACAACGTCCAATACTTACTTAGTCTGTTAAAATAAAAACACATGGTTAATAATGCCTACTATCACAGACTTTCTAGAAATAGGACATTTTGATGACAAAACTAAAGGTATTATAAAAACTTTTCCTTTAATTTCTTTTTTTTTCCCTTCATGAATATAGCAATATTATGATTTTAAAACATTTTTGTGTTCTTTTTGGGGGGATAGTCAGAGAGTGAGAGGGAGTCTGGGTGTGTTTGGAGCATCCAGCATATCTGGAAAGCTGCGAGGGTTCAAGACAGAATTCAGAGGAAAAGGAATGGGAAACTGGGTTCTCAAAACTAATTCAAGGCTTAAGGAAAAAGTTTGATGCTTCCTTCTGGATCTTACTTCTACACTTTATAATCCAGGTCAGCAAGGTGAGAACATATATGATGATAAGAGGAAAAGCCTTATTAAAAATAAGAAACATGAATTTGGGTGGCGTGACCTATAGATCCTAGGAAAGGTAGACAGGATGCAGTAGAAAGATGCCTGAGTAGAAAAAACAAAATCCTTATAGTTGTCAAAAGACAAAATTACAACAAATTTTAGTTTAGAGATGTAATTGGCTTTTATTTGTGATTCCAGAATAGGGCAATACCTCATTCTATAAAATAGAATAAGTGTTTCCACGAGCTGAGCAGAGGAGATTGGCTTTATGGGAAGAAAAGGGCTGAAGAAAGCAGAAAAGGAGAAGCAGATTGGTTGCTTCAGAGTTATTTTCTTTATAAAGTTAAAACAGAGGGAACCTTTTTATCTAGCTAGCTCAAGTAAACTAAGCCTTTCTTATTGGTTGCTGTGAATCTCTGTTTATTTGTTTATTTTGGAAAACCGGCCCATTTCAGAGTTCAGATTGACTATGTGACACCTACATTTTTGTTTGGTTTGGTTTGGTGTGCTGGGACCCAGTGTAAATGGCCTCCCATAATTTTTTGTGTGTGTGGTAACAGGGTCTTGCTACGTTGCCCAGGCTGGTCTCGAACTCCTGAACTCAAGTGATCCTCCCACCTCAGCCTCTCAAAGCACTGGTATTACAAGTGTGAGCCATTGTGCCCTGCCTCCCTTAATTTTAACATATTACATACTTTGTAGCTAATAAATCAAAATTTAAATAGGTCAATTAGTTTCTTTTATAAGATTAAAAAGTCCTTTAAATGAGGGATTATGTCTTCTCCTTTTATGTCACTATGTCTGGTGTCTTGTTAGCTATATTGTAGCCTTTTCAATCAATTATGGAAGAAAATAATATATCCTGGATTTTTCTGGTTCAAGACCTCTGGTGAACTTATTTTCTATTAAACCTATTCTTATTCCTAAGAATCTTCAAAGGCCCTGGAAAATAATTGTGTTGCATTTCATTTGATATTCAGAAAAAGATGGGGTTGGGAGAACCAAACTTTTCCATTAGAAATCAATTCTGCAATTAGGCAGCAGAACTGTTTAAATGTCCTCATTCAACGAACTTGGGTCATTCCTCGGACAAACTACAGGTAAATAGCATGCTGATAATGAGCAACTGGAGACAAAAGAGTTGGTAAATATATGGCCCCAGAGCCATTAAGTGCCTTCAGAGTAAGAAAGAAACTTCTAATCAATAGAATTTGATGAGGAGCCACTTTATGTAGGATTATCCTGAAGACTGTTTATTAAGTTTATGCATATATTAGCATCTTCTGAATTCTGAATTCTTTTTAATGCAAATGAAAATGATAATGAATATCACACTCAGAGACTACTCACAGTAATAGAGGGTTTATGTTAGAATGACAGTTTGAAACTAAAAGATGAGTCCACCCACTAGGCTAATAAGTATCGGTATCACTAAGAAATCAAAAGACGTGTTTTCCCTGCCAGGATCCTAAGCCAAAAATTTTGCACCCTGCTTTCTACTTTGAAGCAAATCTTTTTGACTCTCAACAGCTCTTCAGATAAACACACTTTCATTTCCTAAACATAATACTTCTATGAGTGGCTCTGACAGTTATGTACATTATCGAAAAATGCTTTTCTCTCATCTTGAATCAATTCAAGTTCCAAATGAAAGTTAAAATATCTTATCTAATGGAAATTCAAATGCATTTTTATCAATAATATTTTAATGAGCTTATAAACTGAGTCCCTCAAATGATAAAAAATAGTTTTAAAACCACTTCAAATGGGTTTCCTCTTCCCATTTTTTTTTTTTTTTTGCATTTTCCTGTTATAATACAAGGAAGCCCCATTTACAGTAAATTGCAAAGTGCTATTAGTTTTCTTTGCAGATGTCCAACTTTGATTTCAAAATCAAGTTGCTATTCTGGGAAACCCAAAGTGCTTCCTGGTAGAATGGTTGACTATTTTATATCGGGCAGGTTTCATGTATAAGTATTGTAGAGGTCTGCTTTTATAGCTATCAATGCTTTCACCCCTGGACATTTCTCTCCCCTTTTCTCATATCCAAAATTTAGAGAAAAGATGTTGAGTTATGGAGCAATAAGAAACTAGGCAACATACGGATGAGATGATCATTTTTGTCTAAAAAACTATAATCAATAAAATCTAGCCAAACATCTTCTCATTACACTACAGGAAGTCAATGGAACCAATATATTTATAGAAACTCTAGGGACAGTGTTATGTAAGATGCATGTCATCTTTCCTCTCTGAGAGAATACCATTTGGGGAGGCTGTTCTACTAATTGGTGTCAAAATGTCAGATGACTTCATTTTAGTAGTTGTAGTGGTTAAAGAAGAATTATTGCTTCTTTCAATTTGTGGCTCTGGCGAGACCATAGAAAATATAGCCTATATGGCCACACACCTGGTGGCTATAGGGATATGATTATAAAATGCAACTATGGGGTCAAGTCATTCACAAGGGTAACACATCTTCACAATAGATCAATGTGATCATGCCACAACTGCACAACTGTTCTCTTGACTTGGTCTTAGGTGCCCTTTCTACTCCTATCTTGATCTTGCACTCTAGCTGTAGTTAGGAAAAATGTGCAGTTATAGTTGAGTCAGTTAGCAGAAGATAACATTACAGTAAGTTTAGTTTAGCTAAGTCTTGATAAGAACTTGCAGTATGAGTGTGATCATATTAGGAATTCAGTATTCCTGTGTTGAACCTGAGTTGATATGTCCACAATACGTTGACCAGCTGATTTTCCAAAACTCTTTGTCTGGAGTAACTGATAACAACTTTAATAATATTTCTAACCAGACATTCATTAAACTTTGAGAGAAGAAAAGGTAATGTAGAATTTGAATCACTTCAGACTTGCTTTTACAACAGAGGATTAGGGTAAGTCCTAGCTGGGTATAGAGCAGCTATAACATTTATTATTTTACATTTTTTATTCTTTTTTGTGTGAACCCTATAAACCAGAATGACTTAAACTAGTCCCCAGAGCTATACCCTCTGTTCTTCCTGTGAATAATATTGTATTGAAATATGGCACCACATGTTTAATCCTACAAATCAGACTCTCCAAGATACAAGGAGAAAGTTTAGAAGCATTAATAATAAACAAAGAAAAAAGCTAACAAACAAACAATATTAAAAATTAAAGTAAACTTTAGAAGAAAGGTGATTGATTAAAAATATGCAAGTACATGATGTTTTCAGAAGCATGTTTAGTAACAGGAAGATGATTTTTCTTCTATCAAGGTAATGACAAGCAATACCCTGTCTGTGAAAACCAAACAAATGAACAAACATGCTGACCAATATGTTTGCTGATAAAGGCAAACTGTATATAATCTTGATGGATATATACTAGCCCACACCATTAGTATGGGCTTGTTAAGCAAATATACTTGGGAAATATCTTTACAGCTTGTTAATATTGCTAGTTTTAACCTTTAGCTTGGACTCATGATCATTTATGAGCACTACTGAAAACATTGGCAGTAACTCAGAGAATTTCTCCCAAATCTTCTCAATTCGACATGTTTTGTAAGGGTTTTGCTCATTTAAGTATGTTCATGATGTTAGGCGATGGAGAATTCTGTGACAATTCTAAATTTCCTTCTTAGATGATACTCAAAATAGTAGCCCTTTGTGAAGATTCTGTGTCCTTGGTAATCTACCACAGAAGAGTAAAGCTTGATGGAAGGTCTAAGACATTCCAATTAACCTATAGAGATGACATTTCTGACTGTTTGTTATTGATATCATTTACTTTTTAAAAAAATCCTCTTTTACCTCATTACCTGTTTGGTTGTATATATAGTCTCATTCATCTCTTCTTGGAACTTTACTTATGCTAAACATATGTTAGTTAGGTAGAAGCCGATGGCTTCTTCAAGGGCTCCTCATGCCTGTTGATCTCCCTAGACATCATCCCAGAAATATCTCAAATTTAGGCATATAATAACTGCCTCAGTTATTTTTCATAAGCTATAATGTCCTCACCAGGCTGTTGATTTCCTTTGGAACAGTTAAACCTCTAAGCAATGGCTCATAGTGAAGGTAAATTATGAACTTTTATTTAATGCAACAGTTTCATTACATGAATTAGTCTAAATAGAGTACAGTGACCTAAATCTGACAGATGACTGGTCCCCACGGCCTGTTAGGAGAATAACAACATTCTAGCCTGGGCCTTCAATTCTGTTTGCTTCAAGACAGAATGAAATTCTCTTAACATGTAAATCCCAGAAAGGACACTGATATACAAAAATTGTCAATAAGTCACAAAACTGTCGTTTTAAAGTTAGTATCTGTTTAGGACCTAGAGTGAAAGCTGTAACTATTTAACTATAGAATTTAAGAGTAATAGTGTCATACTTTTCAGACTTATCATTATATATATTTTAATCTCTGAAATTAGAAAAGAGATTTTACTTTAATTTTTTAAAAAGACTTATAAAAAGGTATTTGTATTTGTTGTCTTAAAATGAATATGTTTGAATATTGACAAAATTCAGGCAGTTTTTAACTTCTGCAATTCAAAAGTCAAACAGTAAGTCTCCAATTATTTTATAAATGATAAAAATAACAAATTTAGCAAACTCTTATTTAGGGCCTATGATGATTACATATGAAGCTGGACTCAAGCAAGTGTGTGAACAAGGCAGAGGTGGACTCACCTCACGGAACTTGGTCTAGTGCAGAAAGCAGATATAAAACAAAACTAAACTAAACTAAATGAACAATTACAACTGTGCAAAGGGACCTGGCCTACTATGGAGGGTTGAGGTTAGTGAAGGCTATAAGTTGAGACATGAGCTTGCATTCAGGAGGTAGATAGGGAGGAAAATAAAAACTATTTCAGAAATAGGAATTGGTATGTCTGTAGCAGGAGAGAGGGTGGCAAATTTGCAAACCAAGAGACGCTCAGTACTGCTCAGAGAGGGGATATGCAGGAAACTATGTGCCAAAACAGGGCTAAAATGGTCAGTCTAAGCAAACCAAGCCAGGTTAATCAGTCTGAATTTTATTCCAGGAGTAATGGGATATCATCGACGGAGAGTAACAAAATTAGGATTATACTTTCAAATGTTCATCCTAGAATAATATAAAGAAAAAACTGAAAGGAGCCAACAAATATAGGAAGATCATTAAGAGGACTTTAGAGTCATTTTAGATGTAGAAATAAGATTTGGGGAAACTAAACTTGGTGATATTGTATGGTCTAGTCATGATCTGACATTTTAGCATTTTTCATGATCAAATTATATGTTGTATTTCATACCTCCTTTACCCTCTGCCAACAGACTCCTATCCAGATTGCCCTCATCTCATTTTGTTATAAAAACACTTTTCCCCAAATTTCATGAATAATACTCCTAGTTTATTTATACACCATTAGTATGGAATGTATGATTATATTAGCTCATTCATGGCTGGCTGACACTTCTATACTAATCAGAAGTAGCATCATTCTTATCCCAGCACCTGGAACCAGCTAAAAGGGCACTTCTAGTTTCTGAATTGCATATGTAGGCACTGGAAGGCTAAATATCTTGGTCAATAATTTTCTATATATTTCATAGCATAACAGATCAAGCCCCTCAGACCTATATAGAACAATAGGTGAGAACTGCAGTGTTTCTGTTGCAAAATTACACTTAAAAACAGAAATCTATATCTACTAAATTTATAAACCTGGGAAATTTCCAAATTTCTGATGTTGAAATAAAGTCTTTATAAGAAACTCATTTTTATAGACCATTTTTTTTGCCCTGCAAAAGGTAGGCAATCCCTGGATCCCAAAGCTTCACTTTGGTCTTACCAGCTTTTTACCAGCCTCCTCTTTAACTCACCCACAGGGTTAACCAGTGGTCGCTGCTCCCTCCCAAAATCATAATGATGAATGTCTCCAGTTCTTTAAATGCTGGCAGCAAGATCATTCTCTGTTATACCTGGACTTCAGCTCTCCCCAACAGGCTTACTAGGACTCAGTTATGTTTGCTTCCCAACAAGTTTATACCACTTGTACATAATTTTGTAATCATCTTAAGTAAATTACATGAACTGATAAAATACTATGAGGAAAGAGTCAATGCTCAGACCAGGTTGAATGTTTTAAAATGGTATGTTAACCATGAGTTTCAGATCCCTCCCCTCCCAAATTGTTGCTGAAATAGGAGTTGGCAAGATAGTTTAAATATTTGACATTTAAAAATCTACAATTCTGAACTCCTATAAATTCTAGATTCACAAGTGTCTTAAATACTTGCTCCACTTTAACGGTATCAAAATATAAAGCATGAAGGATGCATTATGGATGTTTTATGCAAAAATATAACTCCATTTGGCAGATTTATTTTAAAAAGAGGGCGTGTTGGCTCACCATCAAAGATTAGAAGATGAGTATACTTTTGTATGTTTTAAATGAACATAAAATGTCTAATGTGTATATCATTTAGAATTATTCCACTTTTTAACTGATGTTGACTAACAGTATGAAGCCAGATCTGGTTTTTATTGTCCCTAAAAGGCCCTGGCCATAGAATAGCCCAGACACCAAATAGCATTTGACTGAATCATCAGTAAACATTCTGTCCTCTAGATCTTTACTGACTGTCCCGGGCTAGACTCTGACTTCCCTGTTTTGCAACAGTCTTTACTTTGTCTCCTGCCAACGGACCCCTATGAGCTTGCCCTCATCTTCTCTCTTAGCAGCATTCTGTGACACGAGGACTCCACTGCAATTTGTGACACATGTCAGAATCAAACCTTTCACCATTACCTCATACTGCCTATTGAAAGTTGTGAGACATGGAGTACATCTGAGCTATTTGGAGATATTTTCTCTGCTGTCTACCAAGAGAGTAATAATAGAGATAGCACCAGGTGCAAGCAAACTCTCTTCTAAGAGACTGCTGCCTGCTGCCCGTTGATGGTGCAGTTCCTTGGAATAATTAAAACAGGCAATTGGACCTCTGATGCATTTCTCCTGTTAATCATCAGGTCATTAGCCTTAATAAGATCAATCTGTGATTAGATTTGCTGTATCTCAAACTGATGAAATGAAGCAGAGAGGAAATCAAATTTCAAGTACATGTTTCATATATCTCTAACCTTCATCTTATGCCACAAAGCCTGGATAGTCCATGGAGGTTACAGATACACTATCTCCAGGCCTAAGTGATCAAAGATTCAGCAGAATGACAGCAAAGGGAGACACATAGAAAATAAAAAGGACTTATTTAGCAATCAGCACTTATTTCTGGGGCACTGAGCCAGGATTGGCTAGATTCCTGGGGGGTTGACCTATTTCTTTTAATCATGAGCATCCTCCAGCAGGGATATGGACAGTGGGTAGAGATTAACATTGCTTTTATCATGCTAAGTAGATCTGTCCTTGGATATCAAGGAGAACCTCAAAACTCAAAGTGAACCTAAACCTTTTGATCTCCCAGTGATTCAATTTTCACCTGAATTTTGTGGGATGAGGAGTTTCCTTTTGCGGTGGTCTCAACCTTAGCTGCACATTAGAATCACCTGGGGGAGCTTTTAAACCCCTCCCCCCCAAGGTGATGAACCTTGAAAACATGCTAAGTGAAAGAAGCCAGATGCAAGAGACCACATATTATATGATGCCACTTATATTAATTTTCCAGAATAGGTAAACCCATAGAGACAGAAAAGAGATCAGTGGTTGCCAGGATATGGGAGGAGGGGTAATAAGGAGTGGGTCTGTGAGTTCTTTTGGGGGATGATGAAAATGTTCTGGAGTTAGTGGTGATGGTCATACAACTTTGTGAATATACTAAAAACCACCGAATTACACACTTTAAAATGGTGAGTTTTGTGGTGTGAATTAAATCTCAATAAAAAAGATAATTAAAATTAAAAACATCAAGAGGTTCAGACTACACCAAACAAATTACATCAGAACATGTGGGGCAGAGACTCAGTCATATAACCAGAGAATGAGATCCTAGCCTCTGCTCTGACATTGACTTGCTATTTGCATGGAAAAGCCATGAAATCATAAAAGGTGAGAAGGGGAAGGACTTTGTGAACCTTATGTTCAAGCCCTAACCTGACAGTATCCTCTTTAAACCTCAACTGGAGAGAGTGTCAGAGCATCATCATCAAAGAAAGAGGTCAGTTCATAATCAAGCCACTGTTCTTCATGTGCCATCATGATCAACTGGCCTCTGCCTTCACATCAACCTGGTATCATTTGTGTATTTGGTTTGTTCTCTGACTCATCTATCTGTTAAATGTTTTATCTGAATCCTTGGACTCTCCAGCGACTGCCTTTCTGCATACACTTTGGTTTCCAACAGCAGTAACTCTCGGCTGAAATGACAATAGTACTATTGAACAATTTCAGTCTACAGACACAGATTTTGTGGTCTCTATGTTGAAACAGCTTGAACTATCATACTCAACCATTTTTCTGATTTAATCACAACTTATCTGACTTTTTCGGAAATGTATTAAAATATGACCTCATGCGTCCTACGTTGGCCCTCCTCATATCTAACATGGAGACAATAGTATATCCTCCTGGCTTCCCAGAGCGCTACATATAATAGATTGCCTGATATAAAAATGCTTTGAAATGCCCAATAACACAAGTATTATTAAGCAAAATACAACCTACTGCTTTCTCAGTTATTATGACCTATATCTGCTATAAAGAATAGGAAAAATAATATATTGAGGATGAAAACAGATGTGGTGAATGTAACGTGATTTATATTTTTGAAAGGATAAGGCTGAGAAGAAACATAATGGAAGTCTTTAGATTACTGAAGATAACAGAGGCAAAACACATAAAGAGTTTTACATTAGTACTTTTAAAACCAACGAAGGTGACAATTATTGCTCCATCCTCCCATGAGCCCAGTCTACTCCAGAAAGGCCTTTCTGGTAGGTAGAACATGGAGAAAGGACTGACTCACTGTATGAGCTGGAGACCAGGCCATAAAGATGCACTGGGAAAACGAGTTAAAAGACTATGTGGTTACATATATATGTCTTTAAGCCTTAAAAAATACAAAATAAATAAAAGGAAAATAAAAACCCCAAACACTTTCAGCTCCAAGCAAATAAGAGATGGCTCATAAACTAAAACCCGATCAGGTCTACATGATATGGAACTTGTGGGGGAGTCTGCAAATTGAATAAGGAAGAATATGCATCACTAAGATCATGAACTAGACCAGAGTTTGATCATTTATGTTTCTGGTTTCTTTTGAAAGTTGATACCATCTAAAATTTTTATTTACTATATTTTTAAGCATACGACACTTTTATTGATTTTTCTCCTTTCACACTCTTCTCTATGAGATTTTTTTTCTTGTGACCTTGGGAATTTCAAGAGCATAAACCCTGTAGTTTGCAAAGGATAACATTAGGCATCACAACTAAATTTGGAAGAACTTTGTTGGGAAAATGACTGTGGGAAATATCCCAAACTTCACGGGTGTTGTTTATGAGGATAAACATGTCTATGTGACTCTATAAGAAGCGAATGGTCCTAACCAAATGTGGGGCTCCTGGTATCCTTTAAAGTATTCCTGTCCCTAATAAGCCAGAATCAGTGGGTCACAGGAATCCAACTAGCACTGGCTTCTCTACAAGTGCCTCATATATTTGATAGTGTCCTCTTTGTTCTCCCATATTCCCAAAGCAACAACTGTGTCTGGCCTCAAGTGTGTATCACCCACTTTTAGGTGCCACTGAGATGACTCACTCTTCCATAAAATACCTTCCCTTTCTAATTGTTACTTCTTGGAATCCCTTTAAAATGAGTCAATATCATAATAAAGGATAAAACTTTTGGGAAAGATTCAAATGTATATTTAAATGGTGTGTAATGACTTAAAAGTAAACATGGCAGATTGTCAGCATGTCTATTTTCTCTCTCTCTTAAAACATATTAAAAGGATATAAAGGGACTAAAATTTGCATACTCACAAAGACAAAAAGAGAGGACAACAGATGAGCGATTGCCACACATTTTGGGAAGAAACAAAGTGAACAGATGAATGGGACCGATTTTGTAGGCTGAAGGAAACTACAACCTAGGTATCTGCAGAGCAAGATAATAATGAAAAACAATGTGCTTGATGCTGTAGATTTTCTGAGAAAGCTGAGAAGTGGAGGGGTAATGCAGTGAAAAAAAAAGGATTATAAAACTATAAGGAAAAGAAAAGGACAATAAACAAAAAATGCAGGATAATGTTTACCTCAAGAAGACAAGTCTTGTTCTCAGGGAGCAATATATAGGAAACTTCAGAAGTACTAGTAATATATTATTTTTTTAAGCTGGTGGTGGCCTAAATTATTTTTTTATATATTATAGATGACATATATGTGTGTATGTAAATTTCTGTTTTTGATAAAATTTAAGAATTATTTTTATTAACTAAAAGAAGATAAAGAATTGAGTATCGAGTATTTGAAAATTTATGCAGAAGGGTAAAGTGGTGGGAGAAGTAAGATAGGTAACTGTTGTTTTGTGGTAGAAGCCCTATAATATGATTTAATTTTTCATATCTTGTGCATGAACTATTTTAATTTTTAAAAAATCTTAGAGCTGCTAAGAGATGATTCTTCCATAATGTGGCTGTAAGTAAGTATCAAATATTTATTCTTCCCTTCTTGTGTGTATATGTGTGCGTGTGTGTGTATGTGTATTTATTCATTCCAAGCCCTAAAAGTGCTCTTTTCAGGAACAGATCAAAATGCAGATCAATCGGAGGTAGAGATTCAGTGAGATTTTCCTTTTTATTTAGCCAAATTTATTCTTTAAATATTCTTACCGCTAGAGACACAAATCTCAGATTATTAAACCCAAAGTCCCATACAGTCTGTCCCTCTGCAAATTCTTTATGAAAGTTGTCAGAATCAAAATGGAGTTCCTAATATTAAGAAAACCCAGACAAATAGAGTGGGGAAGGCAATGAAGAGGGGGTTCTCACACTTGTATGCCTGATAATGAAAAACACTCCACAAAACCATAACCTTGCACAAGGGCCATAGCAACTCTACACAAAACAATACTTCTGCAAGGACATCTGCCCAGCAACTGCCTGTCCAACCTTGGATTGGCATCACCCTTGTTACTGATCACTGTAGCCAAGAATAAGTATTTCAAAACACTTATGTGGTCCTCCTCATTTTTTTCCTTTAAAAACCTTTGTCATCCTATACCTCCCTGAATTTGCACATGGTTTTCCTACGGCATGCATACGTCCATTGCAATGCTTTATTCCCAAATTTTCGTCTTTTCTTTTTGAGAGCCTGTCTCTCTGTTTGTTATTTAGGTTGACATTTTCGTTCAGAGTTCTCTACCACCCTCATGTCAAAAGGAAATGATCGCCGCTTCATTGGACACCCCCTACCACACACACACCCCTTTTGAAGCTGGAAGATGTGTGCTATAGTTCAGTTCTTTTTCGTTTGGAAGCCCTGGTCTATGTGGCAGGGCACCTAATTAGAGCTCTTAGTTGTGAGTATGGCTGCGGCACTCTCTATTTTAATCTCTCCCCAGCTGTGTGACTGGCTGAAGCACAGATGGGAAGTAGAGCTGTGGGAAATCAGAACTGAAAAGTGACTTGAAAAAACCAATGAAGCTTTAACAAGAGCAGAGTTGCCCTGAGAGTTCTAAGCTCCCAGGGTGGGCAGGATTCTCTGACTTCCTCATTTCCTTTCCTCTACTTTGGGATTTAACTTGTTTCTTGAAGTACAGTGGGGAGGAAAGTGGGTGGTTGGAGGGTGACTTGGGAGAAGGGTCCTGCTATCAAAACATTTTGTTTGCTTTGGGTTTGCTCCTGCTGAAGGAGCAATACCCCAAATGAAGTCTTTTTCTCTTGATTTTCTTCTCACAAGGATGATCATATAATTTATCATCCAAATAGGACACTTTTCAGAAGAAAAGGATGTATTAACAAATAACTAAGACAAAGCAGGCATAATCCAGGACTCCTTGGGCAAACTGGGATGTTCCCTAGTTTGCATTCTGCCCGGATCCATTGTCTAGAATACGTGTGTGCACTTTCCGAACTTGTGTTTTGTGTCCTGACTTCCATTATTGTCCTCCCATCCGATGTGGTTCACTCTTAAACTGATAATTCCATAACAAGACACCTAACTCTAGGATGAACGTTGGTATTTTACTCCGAATGGTAAACTCTACTGTGTTCCTGCAGAACTCAGAGCGTCACTAAGGAAGATTCACATATCAAAGATCAGGCCCTGAGAGTTAATTTGTAACAGCCAAACCTCCTCACCCTCCTCTAACTACCTAAGCTTGCCAATGCCTTGAACATTTGAACAACATGTCAGGGTGTTGTATTATTTAAGGAAATTATTCCCATCCCTTGTTTTTCATTCCTCATTATGCTTAAAGATGTCACAAATGCCTCAATATCCTCTGCATAAGATTAAATGCAATTCATTCCAATTAAAAGCATATTATATATGCCACATTTAGAATGGTAGGAGGTATGGTGTCTCATGCTGAGCCAGAAATAAGTCTGTTGAAAACTGCGTTCTGTAAGTAGTTCTCCTAACTTTGTTTACTTAGGTACAATCCATCTAATTCATATAGATACATACATAGGTATAAATATATATAAATTATACCAGGAGAAGTTATTTAGTTCAGATGTTTAGGTGAAGGACAAAATATTAATATATGGTAAATTTAATAGCACCTACCCTCTAGGAGAGGAACTATATACATTTTATTCTTCAGTTGACAAATATATTTTATATACAACTACTATAAACATTACACAGGGTGTTCTGTGTCAACTCTCAGTTCCCCCATGGTTCTCTATCCTGATCCATTTCAGACTGAATGCAGTCGATGTGCTATACCCACTTTTCTGTGTCTAATTCCTTTTGCCTGCCTCATGCTTACTATGCTGGGATAGTAGCAGTGTTACTGATTCATGGCCTCATTCTCTGTACAGAAAATCCTTCATTTTTATATCTGTAACTTTTAAAGTTCCTATTAAGTTCAGTCCTTATCAGGTGATGTCTAAAAAGTCTTGCTTCCTCTAATATGCCAAGCAAAATCAGAGACATGAAATTGCACAGGAAGTAATAGAGGTTAATACAGGAAATCCAAAACAAAACACTGAAGAAACTCAATTCCGTGTTCTTAATGTGCTCGGCCATGGGCAATGAAAGATGCACTCATTGAATTGTAAATAGTCAACCTATCACAACATCCACAAACAATTTGACCTGGACTCCACAAATGAATTAATCAATCCCAGCTGTCAATTGTGTTTTCAAGACAAAGGAATTCAGTTCTCTCTCATTTAAGCCTTCTCTCCAAATGGAACCACTAGCCATTCCTCATCTATGCATCTCAGTTTCCAACATCCTTGTCTTTGCTAATACTTTTGGGGGCTCTTGAAGGTCAGTTTTCCTCATATCCACATGTCTAAATCCTTGGGTCAAAAACAAACACAAATCTAGCTCTTCAGTGAATCATTCCCTGATTTGCTCAACTTGAAATTCTATAATGTCTCCTTATATTCATAATTATATTTTTCATATAGAAATATGTGAGAGAGAAAAGAGCTCTTTTCTCTTCTTTGACCCATGTTGCTTCTGGTTTAAAGTATCTCTTTCCAGGCAAAGAAATTCTGGAACCAAGATGGAAAGAAAAAAAATATTCCTTTGAGTTTCCAAAAGCCTAGGTCAGGTAATTTAAGTCTAATAAGGGATTTTCAGAACTAATGCTAACACTGCATTATTTTTTTTTTTTACTATCTTTGGATCCTAACTCACTAATTCCACTTTCATTAACATCTCTTCTGAAAAGGCAGAGTACTTATATTAAACCTTCAGTAGAAAGAATGATATTTTTGAGACTGTAGGCCAATATAGTTTTATCCATGGTAATTCCTAGATCCTAGTTTTTTCATAGCTCCCTTAACAAGAACAAAGTTGGCAAGATTTAGATTGTAGGACTTCTTACAAAGTTTAGAGAGAATACTGTGTTCTATCTCTATTAGCAAATAAGAAAAAATAATTGGTCTTTAACACTTGAAATCTCTCAATTGTAGGTATAATATGCCTACCTACTCTTAAATAGAGTATTTAAAAATTATCCCATAAACAAATTTAATAACTGATAGGAAACATTAGGTTCAGCAGGGTCTAAAAGAGAGTAGACTACTTGAACACAAGAATTTTGTGTTGTGTTTAATAGAATTCTGACAGACCTACCAAAAAGGAGGGATGGAGAAAAACATCAACTATAAATACATCAGTGGTTTTCAGACTGTGGTACCCAGACCAGCATCAGCAGTACCAACTGGGAACTTGTTAGAAAAGCCAATTATGAGGTCCAGCAAGCTGTGAGAACCACTGGTCTATATTAGGAGTTTGCTACAAGCTCAACTTTTTGATAAAAATGCCATATTAGCTTTCAGGCTTGTACCCCTTTAGACTAAACTTCTATATCCTTTCATAGTGTCTACATATCATGGTCAGTTTATTTAATTTTGCATCTAAAATATTTTAGTTTTGTTTTATAAGATAGTACACAGATGATACATAAAATATGTACTCAAAGTATACATAGCATTCAAATTTTGCCTTTGCATGATTTTTTACAAAGAACTAGAAATTAAACAAGAAAAAAGCTTTAGCAAATCAGTGCTTGTTCTTCAGCCAACCCTATTTATCTGATATTCCTCTTTTCTGAATTTTCTCATGCAAATATTTCAAATGATATAGCTAGCTTAAAATCTGTTCAATAATGTTTTGATGATTTTTTTGGCCTCCTATTTGTTGATAGACTGATTTTACCTGACTGTTGGATTTGCTGTGTGTAGCTTGCACACCTTATAAACACAATCACTAACAGACATGATGAAATAAGTCATTGCACAAGTCTGAGAAAGAAATAAAATGTATGCATGTTTTAAAAAGGATGAAAGAGCAGAAGTTAAAGTAAGACATACCTAATACAAAATAATTATATTAGTGAACAAATTAAATGTAGCCTTATGACTGCATAATTGAAATAAGCTTATGCTTATTCTGTTGTGGGAAACATTCAGCAACAAAACCCATGATTTTTTCTCATGAAGGTTTCCAGTGTTAAAAACCTACATCCAATTCACACAGTATTGGTGCTCAAATTCTCAGAGGTGTGTTCAGTCTACAATGTTCTAACAGAATTAATCTTTGCCAGTTTATGTTTTGCCTCTTCAAAGAAGAGCCCTATGCCTAAATGAGTATTCAACTGATAACCCAACATTTTCTCTCCCATGGGACAAGCAAAGAAGTTAAGAAAAAAAAAAAGCTAGATTCACTTATTGACTATGTATGTTTATAGAATGCAATTACCCTTTGCAGAAAAACTCTTAGGGAATAGATATCAATGAGCACGTTAATTAAGTTAATGTTAAGTTATCAGTGAAAAAATGTACCTATAAAATATGTTATAAAGTACAAGTTATATGATGTTAACTATAATGTTATAAAGTACAAGTGCTAAAATTATCAGATGTAAAGAAATTACATTTGAGAAAAAAATAAAGTTAGAATTCTGCCACCTTCATTAATGTACTAAAGTATTAAGGAAAGTTTTGAGAAATGTTATTTTATAAACAAAACAAAACAAAAACTAAAAACTAATGCTTGTGTTTTTTCAGTATGCAATAATTAAAGCAATAACTCTCAGAACTCCTTTAATCACTGTAACTGCCTTCCTGTCTCTCCTAGATGGCTTAATGGAGAGAGACTTTCCAGAAGTGATATAATCTCTCTCTTAGGATGGTTGAAAACATTGGCTCTTATAAATTGTACATTTTCTTGGAAATCAGTGTGATCCAGTAAATGGACGTTAAGTAGGATCTCTGAGTATTAGATCTAAAAAGATTCTTAGCAGCTCAGAGGCTCAAGGCAGAGCCCCAAAGTAGTGATTTATGGGCAAACCTGTCCCTGTCAACATAATTTTCTTGGTTTGAAAACCTGAAAAAAAAATCAGCAACAAAAACAACAAAAATTGGATTATTTCTCAATTTTAAAATTAGGAGATACCTCAAAAAATCCATTTTTCTAGCCCTCCCTCCCACGGGGCAATGGTGCGTTGCAGCTGAGTAGAGCATGCCTGCTATGAGCACCTGCTCTCCAAATCACAGGGGCCCACCTGGCCAATTGTTTCCTCCTGAGAATAAGTGAATCACATGCCCTATGTCAGGCATGGCCCTGGGCTAAGGGATATAGCTGCAAATAAAGGGAACACAAATCCCTAACCTCAGGAAGCTTGTATTGTAGTGGGGGAGAAAAACAATAAACAACATAAAGAAATAACCAAACTCGGTTTGCAAGGATTTTATTGAGAATTTTTGCATCTATATTCATAAGGGATATTGGTCTGTAGTTTTCTTTTTTTCTTGTGTCCTTTCCTGGCTTTGGTATCAAGGTGATATTGGCTTCGTAGAATGAGTTTGGGAGGACTCCATCCTTCTGGATATTTTCAAATAATTTCTGCAGTATAGGCACCAGTTCTTCTTTGTAGGCTTGGTAGAACTCAGGTGTGAACCCATCTGGTCCAGGACTTTTTATTGTGGGAAGATTTTTTATTACTGCTTCGATTTCGGTGCTTGATATTGGTCTGTTTAGAAATTCTGTTTCTTGCTGGTTGAGCCTAGGGAGGTATTGTGTTTCTAAGAATTTGTCTATTTCCTCCACATTTTCGTGTTTGTGGGCATAGAGGTTTTTGTAGTATTCGAAGATGATGTTTTGTATTTCCATGGTATCAGTTCTGACTTTTCCTTTCTCATTTCTAATTGAGCTTATTAGAGTCCTTTCCTTTCTGCTTCTGGTCAACCTGGTGAGTGGCCTGTCTATTTTGTTTATGTTTTCAAAGAACCAACTTTTCGTTTTATTAATCTTCTGTATTGTTCTTTTGTTCTCAATTTCATTTAATTCTGCTCTGATCTTGGTTATTTCTTTTCTTCTGCTGGCTTTAGGATTGCTTTGCTCTTCCTTTTCCATTTCCTTAAGATGATTGATTAGTTTACTGATTTGTGACCTTTCTGTCTTTTGGATGTGGGCAAAAATAATTCATCATGATCAGGTGGGCTTCATTCCCGAGATGCAGGGATGGTTCAACATATGCAAATCTATAAATGTAATTCACCGTATAAATAAAAGCAAGAACAAAGATTATATGATCCTTTCAATAGATGCAGAAAAGGCTTTTGACAAAATCCAGCATCCTTGTATGATAAGAACTCTTAACAATATAGGCATAGATGGCTCATTCCTAGAAACTATTAAAGCCATATACGATAAACCCACAGCCAATATCATACTGAATGGGGAAAAATTGAAAGCATTCCCCCTTAAAACTGGCACCAGACAAGGGTGCCCACTATCTCCACTTCTTTTCAACATAGTGCTGGAAGTCCTGGCAAGAGCAATTAGACAAGACAGAGGAATCAGGGGCGTCCAGATAGGGGCAGAAGAGGTCAAACTTTCACTATTCGCAGACGATATGATATTATACATAGAAAACCCCAAAGATTCAACCAAGAGATTACTGGAATTGATAAATGAATTCAGCAAAGTCTCAGGATACAAAATTAATACACACAAATCCATAGCCTTCATATATGCTAATAACAATCAAGCCGAGAAACAAATTAAAGATGCAATACCTTTCACAATAGCACCAAAGAAAATTAAATATTTAGGAACATATCTAACTAAGGAGGTCAAAGACCTATATAGAGAGAATTATGAAACACTGAGAAAATAAATTGCAGAGGATGTAAATAGATGGAAAGCCCTACCATGCTCTTGGATAGGCAGAGTCAACATAGTAAAAATGGCTTTGCTACCTAAATTGATTTACAGAATCAATGCAGTCCCTATCAAAATACCAACATCATTTTTGCTGATCTGGAAAAAATAATTGTACGCTTCGTGTGGAACCAGAGAAGACCCCGTCTAGCCAAAGCAATCTTAAGCAAAAAGAACAAATTGGGAGGCATCTATCTACCAGACTTCAAACTATTGTACAAGGCTATAGTAACCAAAACTGCATGGTATTGGCATAAGAACAGACACGTAGACCAATGGAACAGGACTGATAACCCAAATATAAAACCAACCTCATACAGTCACCTAATCTTTGACAAATTCCAGAAAAACATACACTGGGGAAAAGATTCCCTATTCAACAAATAATGCTGGGAAAACTGGATGGCCATATGTAGAAGACTGAAAGTGGACCCACACCTCTCACCTCTCACAAAAATCAACTCACAATGGATAACAGATCTAAACCTGAGACATGAAACCATAAGAATTCTCGAAGAAAACATTGGAAAAACTCTTATGGACATTGGCCTAGGCAAAGAATTTATGAAGAAGACCCCCAAAGCAATCACAGCAGCAACAAAAATAAATACATGGGACCTGATCAAATTGAAAAGCTTCTGCACAGCCAAGGAAACTATCACTAGAGTGAACAGACAACCTACAGAATGGGAGAAAATATTTGCATGCTACACCTCTGATAAAGGGCTGATAACCAGAATCTATACAGAACTTAGGAAAATCAACAAGAAAAAATCAAACAACCCTATTAAAAAATGGGCAAAGGACATGAACAGAAACTTTTCCAAAGAAGACAGAATAATGGCCAGCCAACATATAAAAAATTGCTCAACTTTTCTAGTCATCAGGGAAATGCAAATCAAAACCACAATGAGATATCACTTAACTCCAGTGAGATTGGCTCATATCAAAAAATCCCCAAATAACAAATGTTGGCGGGGATGTGGACAGATAGGAACACTCATACACTGCTGGTGGGACTGCAAATTAGTACAACCTCTATGGAAAGTAATATGGAGATACCTCAAAGAATTGAAAGTAGAATTACCATTTGACCCAGCAATCCCACTACTGGGTATTTACCCAAAGGAAAAAAAGACATTTTATAATAAAGACGTCTGCTCACGAATGTTTATAGCAGCACAATTCACAATTGCAAAGATGTGGAAACAACCCAGGTGCCCATGAATACACGAGTGGATTAATGAAATGTGGTATATGTATACCATGGTGTATTACTCAGCAATAAGGAACAATAGTGAATTAACACATCTGGTATTATCCTGGTTGGATCTAGAACCCATTCTTCCAAGCGAAGTGTCACAGGAATGGAAAAACAAGCACCACTGGTACTCACCATCAAATTGGTACTAACTGATCAACACCTACATCACACAGGGCAATAATATTCATCAGGGGGCAGGCAGGCGGGAGGGGGGTGGAGGGATGGGAAAAACTCTCACTGAATGGATGCGGGGAGCACAGTTTGGGGGATGACCACGATTGTAGCTCTGACACAGGCAGTGCATGGGCAATATATATAGCCAAAGTGTTGTACCCCCATAATATTCTGAAATTAAAAAAATAAATAAATAACCAAACTCAATGGTCTGTTAGATAGAATAAGAGGAGAGGGGCACACTTGTAGCTCTGACTCAGGCGGTGCAAAGGCAATATATATGCAACCTAAATGTTTGTACCCCATAATATTTTGAAATGAAAATTAATTAATTAATTAAAAAAAAAGAACTATGGAGAAAAAGTAAGCAGAAAGTGTGGGAGTTTGCCTGGCATGTTTGAGGAACAGAGAAAAGACCAGTGTGGCTGCAGTGGGCTGGGCAAGGGAGGTGCAGTAAAAGACAGGATCAGAGAGGGAAGGGTGAGGGGCAGTATGCATATGGCCTTGGGGCCCATTGTCAGGACATCCTCTTTTCCACTAGGGGAATGACATGGGAAACATCAGCTAGTTTCCAATGGGGAAGGGACCTGACCTGGCTTACATTTCAGAAGCTTGCTCTGAATGCTGTGTTGATAACAGACCTTGGAGGAACAAGTGTCAGAGCAGGGAAAGCAGCTGGGAGGCTCCTGCAGTAAAGTAAGGAAGAGGGGAGGGGGCTTGCACCGTGATGTTGTCCTTGGTGAAAAAATAGTAGGATTCTGGAGAGATCTCAAAGGTAGAACCAACACAATTTGCTGCTCAATTCAATGTTAGGTTTCGGAATAAAAGAGGGAAGTCAAGAATGATGCCATAATTCAGTACCAAAGCAAGTACAGAAGGATAGGTTTTTGGAAACTTTGACTGTAAAGAAAACGAAGGATAACAAAACAAATTTTACCATAGGCTAATTGATATAAATAAGAGTTAAGTTCCTGTGGCATATATCTGGTCACAAAAAGATCACCAAATTTCTAAATAAAGACCCCAAACACTTCTAATATTAAACATTGAAACAAATGGGACCTATATACATGTTTAAGAAAGATTAATAAAAACAAGTAAAAGAATTGTTTACCCAATTTGTGGTGAATCAGGGAGAGACAGTGGCTATAGCAGTGGTGTGTTAAATCAAGGAATAAATGTTTGCAAAACAAAAATTTTCAGGAGCACCTCTTACCACCACTCAGTTAAAAATAAACATGGTGGGCTTGCTGAGCATTTTCCTACTGAATCATTCATTGTGCATCTGTATGATTGTTATAGATTTGATGAATTTTTATCTGACAATAATTTGTATTCATTCATTCATTCCTTTTCCAACTTACTTATTCCAGATCAGGGTTGTGAGTGGCAGTCTTTCTGGGCAGCTCAGGATGCAAGGCAGGAAGATACCCTGGCCAGAGCACCATCCCATCACTTGGAGCACTCACACACACACACACACACACACACACTCACTCACACTGGGGCTATTTAGGCATGACAATTGACCTCACATGCACATCTTTGGGATGTGGAAGGAAGTTGGAGTACCCAGAGAAAACCCATGCAGACATGGGGAGAATGTGCAAAATCCACACAGACAGTGGCCCTAGCCAGTAATCGATTTTTTTTTCTCATCAATGTTATAAGAAAATGATGTTGAAGGAAATGACTTTATCTGAGGACCTGCTGTAAAAGGTAAGGTAAGAGTTAAAGGAAGAGGAAGACTACACATAGGTGTGAATTTGATTTAATGTTAAATACACCAAGAGGCAAGTCATTGGACTCCTGAGCAAAGAGGGTTCTGATGATGAGAGTTCACACCTCCACTGTCCAGAGATTGGAGGTACATGCACACCTTCTACTGATTCAAAAATTACTGGAGTTGAGTCCTGCAGCAACAACCAGTCTGTGCACCAGAGAAAAGCAGTCTTTATGCCAAGCCATTTGGAGAGGTTGTTGGGGAACCAATTGTTATTTCTAGGTTCTAAGGGATTACAGTTAACCTTTGAACAACACAGGTTTGGACTGCAAGGCTCCACTAACATGTGGATATTTCTCAACCAAACGTGGATCTAAAATATAATATTCATGGCATGCAAAACCAGCTACTGTTTGTTATACCCAGGTCCCTCAGGGCCAACTGTGGGACTTGAGCATGCATAGATTTGGGTATATATTGGCAGTCCTGCAACCAATCCCCTGCATATATACCACTGCATTTCTACTTTGAAAAGGCAAAGTGTAAATCAGTGTATTTGACATTCTATTTTCTTAACTTGAACAACTCAGATAACGGTTATAATAAAACTTGTCTGAGGAGTTATATGTAAATGATACCTTGAGGATTTAAAGACCAGTAAGATAATAGCTTATTCTTTTATAAGCTGATTTAATGAAAATGAGACAGATAAAACAAATTCATCCATCACACTAATCCTAGTTCCACCAGTAACTAGCTGTGTGATCTTGGACAAGTTATTTCACCTACCTGTTCCTTAGTTTCTCTTCTCTTTAGTTCCTTAGGCCTTTCATAGGGTTGTTCTTAAAATTAACTGAACAAATATATACAAATATATATATAATGTATACGGAATAATACCTGACCAATAATGTTCTTAATTCTATTTATATGTATCATGTTAGATATTAGTATTTTAAAACAAATAATAATACACTAAATTCTCTAGTACTTCTCCCTATAGAGAATCGATGTGATTTCTTCTAACCCACAACAACACTGATAGAGAGAATAGGGATTATAATCACCTTTTCTACAAATGAAGAAACTGGGCCTGTGGAGACTATTACTTACTCAAGCTCACATAGTGAGTCTCAGGCAGAGTTTCCATTCTTTCAAGGAAACCCTACTTCCCACAGAATGCTATGTATGTGGTACTGTGGCATCCTGAGATTATTCTTTACCTTCTGAGTATTTATCCATGATCTTTATAGCTGACATTGTAAACGGGTAAGTGAGCAACAGGAGCAATGAATTCAAGGAAGGGTTTTAGAAAGATCTGTTTACATGCATTATTCTGGATTTACTTGCACTATTTTAAGAACTGTATTAAGCTTTGCTAATTTGATCAGCCACTTCACATTGTTTCCATGGACAGCAAACAATGACAGTTTCATCCTTCCCAGAAAACAGACTTGAATGTGAATAGAAATTTTTAATGCTTTAACTCAGAAAAATAAGTAATATTGGGGCTTGGGGAGGTCAGTTGGGAAAGTACTTTTAGGCAAGGAAATGGCTTTTAGTGTCCCTCAAATCACAGCATCTTGACAGTTTCCTACCCAGATTCTATGTATAGTCAGTCTATTACCTTCTTTGACAGTGGCTCTTGGCTCCAGTCATGCAAATCTGTTTAAAGTGACACACACCATTTGTTCATTTCTCTTTTGCCTCTGTAAAATCTCTACCTGGACATCCCTTCCCCACATTCAAGATCAAACTATTCCTTCTTTCCCTTAAATGTTGTTTAAACCCCTCTCTGCTACATAATGCCAGTAAGCCAAATAATGTGTATCAAAAGACTGAGTGTTAAGCCTTCACAGAATGAGCACAATTATCCAAGATATAAACTAGGAATAAATGAGACCTTGGTTTCCACTATCAGAGCAGTTGCATATAAATTCCTAGAAAAGTGGGATTGAATACAATAAAACAAACGGCATTGTTGTTCTAAGAGTCAGAAAACTTACCAGCACGGTATTGTGGGGAGTGTACCCGAATTAGAGTCAAGCAGACTCATTAACCAGGAGACTTTGGTCAAAACACTGAATGTTCCCGAGCTTCATTTTCTTAATATATAAAGCTGAGTTCTTGATACCTTTCAATACTGTTGGATTTTAAAAAAATGAAGCTTATGACGCTCATTCACTTAAATATCTGTGGAAGACCTACTAAGTGCCGTGTTTAGCACTCTGCTGGTACATTACTTACACTGATAAGATACAGCACCTGACCTGGTAGCCGGCCATTATGCAGTGAGATAAAAAAGCAAATATAGACAAACAAGGATAATACAATGCCCCTGTGAGGAAAGGATTGTAACAGGGAGATATTTATGTGTGTGTGTGTGTGTATCTCCAGGGATATGTATATGTATTATTTATACGTGTGTGTATATGTATATATCACGTGAGAGTTTGAAAATTTGCATGAGCATTTCTCCTTTGAATGCAAATGTGAGAAGATGTAACCTGCAACATTTAAACTGAACCTTGAGGAATAAAAAGGGAATTTAAGGCACAGGGAGCTGCATAAACAAATGCAAGGGGACATTAAAATGTATCTTTCCTGGACCATTGTTAGTCAGCTTCGGCTACATTAGCTTGCACAAATGCATTAAAAAACCAATGTTGGCTTCTTCTCAGAGTGTTAAATCTATACAATTTATACCTATCAGACCTTCATTCAGGTAGACAAACAACAGGGGAATGGTCACATTAATGTAAAGTGCCATGTACATATATGAAACTCTCTCAAGCAAATCCTTTTGACTTGAGTCATTATTTTCACCCCATTATTGTACTTATGAAAATTTGAAAAAAAAACTGAAGTTTTTTTATTTTGTTTTCTGTATTATATGATGTGCCAAGAGCTATAAGAGGTTACATTGTTCTTTAGCATAATGTTAGAAGAGAAAATTGTGTTTGTAACCGGGCTTGTAGTTCAGGTTTTGGAAATGAATACCAATGTTACTTCAGTAGATTTTTTAAAAAGCAATTTTATAGAGGTAATTTTACCTGGAATGAAGAGCAAGTATTTGGAATCAATATGAAATAAAACAAAATTTTAAAACTTGAAACATATATTTTCTTTTAGTAGTAATACTGGATTAAGCATTAGTAAACCATTTTAGGAGGTAAGTACAATTTCCTCCTGTAGGAAATTGTCTGTGACTTTAGGCTTATTTATAACTTCGTCAGCCTAACAATAGGTGATGTAAAGGGGCAATCCAAATTACAAGTTCCACATCCCATTTCACACCATTTATGACAAACATAGCTATTAGTTCTGTTACCTTGCAAACAGAGGGGATTGTTCCCAGGGCGAGTATCAGCCCAATACACACAGTCAAGTCAGTTGTAGCAAGGGATTTTTACTACTTGCCCAAGTAAGGAGCATACTGGGTATAGTTACTGACAAGAATGTTGGCCTGGGTTTATAAATCTAGGGTAATCAGGCATGACCTGACTGGATCTTTCAATGAGCTGATGCTGGGAGGATCTGACTGGATCCTGCCATGGGGTGACACCCATGCTCAAGCTGATTAGATCCTGGATCCTGTCACGAGATGCCTGCTTCTTAATTTAGTCCTCACATGTTGGTCCAAGCACTTAGGTTCCACCCGTGGTTGCATACTTGGTTCATCTGGGCATGTTCAGGTTACGTGACCTTCAGCCTAGGGGTCCATGGTAGCTGAAAAACAACTCACAACTTTGTTACATAAAAGTTGAGCCATAAAAGTTGGCATGGAATAGTTACTGTTCTATCTTGGGCTAAGCAGTAGAAACAGACCTAGTAGGACAAGCAATGTTAATAGTTGTTAAAGTGTATTGGGTCTTACTATGCCCAGGTAGTCTTGGAAGTTCTTTACAAGAAGAGATCTTCATAGAGCTTTAGTTGTAATAACTCACTTGGTCCTCACAACAACCTTATAGGGCAAACACTCTTATTAACCCCCTTGCATAGATGAAAAAGCAGGGCCCCAGGGAGCTATGAAGTGGCAGAGTCAGAATTCAAACCCCAGGCAGTCTGGCTCCAGAGCTTCATGTTCAACCCCTCTTTCCAGCCCCTTGCTAGTGTTGGTTTTTGACAGTTTTCATCCTTGCAAGCCATCTGCTTTCTTATGTCCTGAATGACTATACTATAAACTTTCTATTAAGTTAGTTTTATTTAATGTCTTCCAGTAAAATCAGAAATAGTCTATCATATGTTACATTAATATTCTTTTATCAGAGTATGTTAATATTTCTGGGGTTTTTTTCCCTAAATATAAATAGAATACTTTCCATATTTGGGTCACTCATCAATTCTAACACTGGGTAGGCAATTTGCTATTTGGAAGGCTAAATCATCTCTTAAAGCATATTTTAAAGTTGAAACTTTGTTATCTTCTTAAGTCCGTCCTTCAACAGCTTTGAAGGACAATATTTTTACGGGAGAGGAGGAAAGGAAGTACCGCATTTTGGCAGAATCCACCACATGTGTTAATCTCTACTGTATCCTGAAAATTAGGTAAGAAAGAGTTATTTCATAGTGTCGTTTTGCTCTTCCCTCTCCAGGATAGAAATTTCATGAAATAGATGTGTTCCAACTTGTTCAGTCTCATTGCACATATCTCTGGGACTGGCATGTCTACCTTCAGGCTTTCTGCACATATTGTGTAAAAGGCTTTTGTTTTTGTTTTCTCCCATTATTTTGTTCCCACAGTCACACAGTCAATACACTATCTCCCTTTTCATTCATCACTTTCAAATACTGAATATTAAACATCTATTGAGTCAAGTGGAGCGTAGTTGCTCCTCCCCCACCCTTTTCTCTCTTATTAATCATATTTCCTTTCTATTAAAGACTTAAACCCTTGGAATATCTTAGGGACCCATATTTGAACACTTTTCCATTTATCTACCCTGTGCCTCATGCTGAGGTTTCCTTAGCTCAACTCAATTCTCCCCAGCCTCTGGAGTCCTCAGTCAGAGGTACAGAACTCTTGATGCCCTGGCCCCATCCTACATTTGCCTCTCAAATTCCTATGGCCAATCCCTTGCCTCCTGAAGAGTTTTATTTATCATATTACCTCCCTAAATAGGTACAATTACTATTTCCTATGTTCTTTCATCTGATAAGATTGGTTTAGTTTTCATTTTTCCCTAATGCATTTTTATCTCTGTTGTTTGTGAAAATTTGTGTTAACTCCCTGAAATATTTCATTCATGTCTTATATACTCTCTTTCCCAGTCAATCTAGATTTGAGAAAATTAGGTCCAGCCCTGAGATAACATAGATCAGGAAGCTTTATGGTTAGTTGATAACTAAACCAGTTCTGCAGATGTGTTTGATGTTCTCCAGAACACATCTCCTTTTTATTTTTCTTTCCTATTTACCTCTTAATCCATGCATACCAGCCTACTTGTCATATTGCCAACAGAATCAAGCTCTTACTATCCCTTTTGTCAGCTTCTCTGACATGCCTCTTAGGTTCATTGTAGCAAAAAACATAATTTTAGAATCACTCTGATAATAGGGTACTCTCCACATGGGCACTGCATATAAGCAGGCATGTTTTCAAGGACATTTGCAAACAAAATTGGTTACCAAATTATTCAGGAATAAAAATTGAAATTAGGGGGTCTTACTTTGGTGAATTTCATGAGGACAGAAAAAAATGATAGTAGCACTGTTGCTAGTATTTTTCAGAGCCAAACCATTTTAGAACTAAACATAAAGTATTTTTCATGCATTGTATCATTTAAT
Organism: Daubentonia madagascariensis; assembly: GCA_023783475.1. NCBI lineage: Eukaryota > Metazoa > Chordata > Mammalia > Primates > Daubentoniidae > Daubentonia > Daubentonia madagascariensis. The sequence continues at coordinate 4,786,264 of JAKFHU010000901.1, read as the reverse complement.
GCACACATTAGTGATATTACAGAGGCATTGATTTTCCATATCCCAGATGAAGAAATAGATGGCCAGAGAAATGAAGAAATTTGTGCAGCCAGTTCAAAGTCATGTTTGTAGTGTTCTCAAGTCATATTCTTATCATTATATCACAGATATTCTGACCTTGATGTGAAGTTGAAGTGAAGACTGTCACATGTGATATAGGAATACATACTTAAATGTTAAACTGGTGTTCTAAGTATGATAGTGCATGAAAGATGGTGATCATAGAATGATAAGGAGTCCAAAAAAGTTTCTGGGAGGTCAGAAAAATTTGTAATGTCTCTGTTTTTTCACATTAGTAATCCAACATTTCTGAAAATGGTCCATATTTATGAGTTCCCTAAATTAAAAACAACAGCAACAACAAGAACCTCTTATACTTTCTCTGTTGTTTCAAATACTCAAATGGAACCCTAATATTGTCCAGTTTGGAAGTTTGGGTTCCACTTTTCTTATGGCAAAAGTTGTTTGGGAAATGTAAGCCTATATATGCTCTAATAAGTTCAATAGTTAAATGATAATGCACCTGTTACCATGATTCCGAGTTTATTCATTTATGTGGTTATTCAGCATATGGTATGCCTCATATTATATATCAGACACTTTGTGTGAAGGCTATATAAGGATAAACATACTAGACAAATCCCCTGTCCCTATGGATCTTAGAGTCCAGCAGGGGTACCACATGCAATTGCAATGACACAGTCTAATATGTGCTATGATGGGTTACTCCAGGACATCATGGCTATTAACCACCTCTGTGCTATCAGTGTTTGCTAAGATCTGAAAGACTTGCAGGCAAAAGACTTCCATAGAAAATGAGAGGAAGTGGCTTTACTGTGGGGTGATGTGGGGGATTCCCTTAGCGCACTTCCCATCTGAGCAGTGTCTTCATTCATTCAGCCCTGCCCCACTCCATTCTCTCGTGAAGCAATTCAGATAACCTCAACATTTGGTCTGTTCTCTCTCTTGGGGCCCCAGCACCCACACCAGAATATCTCCCATCCAGATTTTCCACCTTTCTTAACAGGATCCACAGGGCTTTGAGCAAGAGGCAAAGGCTGTAGCTGCTAAAGTGGTGGAGAGGGGGTTATTTGTCCCAGCTGTTTCTTTTACTTAATTACCTTGATCACTGCCCACAGCCATTCTGACTTTTTCCATTTGTTGGTAATACTGTGTTTAAAGATTCCCCAGACTTCATTAGGACATCTTCTGTTTTTTTTAATTTTATTTTAGAATATTACAGGGGTACAAATGTTTTGGTTACATAAATTGCTTTCGTAATTTGAATCAAAGTTATAAGTGTGCCTGTCACCCAGATAGTGGGCATTGTACCCGTTAGGTGTGAATTTACCAATCATCTACACCTCCCTCCCACCTGCTGGCTTTCCAATAAATGTTGTTTCCATATGCACACATAAGTGTTGATCGATTAGTTCCAATTTAATGGTAAGTACATGTGATGTTTGTTTTTCCATTCTTGTGATACTTCATTTAGAAGAATGGGCTCCAGTTCCATCCAAGTTAATACAAGAGGTGTTAGTTCACCACTTTTTTATGGTTGAGTAGTACTCCATGGTATACGTATAGCACATTTTATTAATCCCCTCATGTTTTGATGGGCACTTGCGTTGTTTCCACGTCTTTGCAATTGTGAATTGTGCTGCTGTAAACATTCGAGTGTGGGTGTCCTTTTTATAGAATGTCTTTTTTTCCCAAGTTAGTGGGATTGCTGGATCAAATGGTATGTCTACTTTTAGTTCTTTGAGGTACCTCCATACTACTTTCCATAGAGGTTGTACTAGTTTGCAGTCCCACCAGCAGTGTACGAGCATTCCTCTCTCTCCTCATCCATGCCAGCATTTGTTATTTTAGGACTTTTTGATGAAAAGTCATTCTCACAGGAGTTAAGTGATGTCTCATAGTGATTTGGATTTGCATTTCCCTGATGATTAGAAATGTTGAGCATTTTTTCCTATGTTTTTTGGCCATTAGTCTATCTTCTTTTGAAAAGCTTCGGTTCATGTCATTTGCCCACTTTTTAATGGAGTGGTTTGATTTTTTTCTTGCTGATTTGCTTGGGTTCTTTATAGATTCTAGTTATCAGCCCTTTACCAGATGTATAGCATGCAAATATTTTCTCCCATTCTCTAGGTTGTCTATTTTCTCTAATGATTGTTTCCTTGGCTGTGTAGTGGCTTTTTAATTAGATCAGGTCCCATTTATTTATTTTTGTTGTTGCTGTGATTGCTTTTGGGGTCTTCTTCATAAAGTCTTTGCCTAGGCTGATGTCTATAACAGTTTTTCCAACATTTTCTTCTAGAATTCTTATGGTTTCATGCCTTGGGCTTAAGTCTGTTGTTATTGTGAGTTGATTTTTGTGAGCGGTGAGAGGTTCAGATCCTGTTTCAGTCTTCTACATGTGGCTATCCAATTTTCCCAGCACCATTTATTGAATAGGGATTCTATTCCCCACTGTATATTTTTGTCTACTTTGTCAAAGATCATATGGCTATATGAGGGTGTTTTTATATCTGGGTTCTCATTCCTGTTCCACTGGTCTATGTCTCTGTTCTTATGCTAGTACCATGCTGTTTTGGTTACTATAGCCTTGTAGTATAGCTTGAAGTCTGGTAAATTGATGCCTGCCAATTTGTTCTTTTAGCTTAAGGTTGCTTTGGCTATATGGGGTCTTCTCTGGTTCCATACGAAGTGTGGAATTATTTCTTCTACATCTGTGAAAAATGACGTTGGCATTCTAATAGGGATTGCGTTGAATCTGTAGATCACTTTGGGTAGTATAGACATTTTAACAATGTTGACTCTTCTGATCCATGAACAGGATATGTTTTTCCATCTGTTTACGTCCTCTGCTATTTCCTTCCTCAGTGTTTCATAGTTCTCCCTATAGAGGTCTTTCACCTCCTTAGTTAAATATATTCCTAGGTATTTTATTTTCTTTGTTGCTATTGTGAAAGGTATTGAGTCCTTGGTTTGGTTCTCAGCTTGACTGTTGTTGGCGTATATCAATGCTACTGATTCATGTACATTGATTTTGTAACCTGAGACTTTGCTGAATTTGTTAATCAATTCCAGGAGTCTCTAGACAGAATCTTTGGAGTTTTCTAGCTATAAGATCATATTGTCAGCAATGAGCAATAGTTTGACCTCTTCTGCCCCATTTGGATATACTTGAATTCCTTCTCTTGTCTGATTGCCCTAGCTAGGACTTCCAGCACTATGTTGAATAAAAGTGGACCTTCTATTAATCTTCTTTTTTTTCCCCTGTTTCACCTTTAATCTCCCAGAAAATTTGAGGTACAATTGCCATCATTTTTTTTTCTAATGGTAGTCTAGATATTAAGTAATAACAAAAATAATAATACTCTGATTTCAATTGGATTTTGAAGGGCAAGGAAATAAGAAATTGTCCACTCTCTTGAACAGGAAACTTCCAATTTTAAAATATTTCTTCAATGGAGATGATTTCAAAAAAGTATTGCTTGAAATTCTCATAGACACCAAAGTGCATTTAAAATAATAAAACCTATATATTTTGTGACATTAATATCTATGCTTGTATGTTATATGATATGCATATGTTATGTTATATATTAATATATGTGTTGTACATTAATATGGTAATATATATTAATATCTGTACATTTTACATTGACCAATGCAAATTACTAACTGTTCACAAAAACTATTGTCTTCCCAAGTGAATCCATTTTGAGGCTTCTCATAAACAATACTATAACAGGAACCCTTGATTGTTTTAAAACTCAAATTTCCTCATTATTTTATTCTCCATTATCCTCATGTTTTTCGTGGCTTTAACCTAATAAGAACCTATTTTTTTCAATGTACTTGGATATGCAATTTTAAAATTATTGTATTTTAAATATCTAGATAAAAATGATTCTAAAATTACCAAACAGGTGTTATAATATATTTATGTTATGGAGCAACTCACCTGAGTTTAAAAATGTAATGAAGCACAATTTCATTTGTATAACCAAATTATTTGATAGAGCACAGTTACTGTAGGTAGTTGAAATAATCTGGGCAAACAATTTTTTTATATATTAAAAAATTTTCTTAATATATTGCAAGGTTGCAATTTATTTTAGAAAGAGAGAAAGATATTGGCTGCCTTGACAAAATTTCTGCCAATTTTGCTTGTATAGACATATCCTTTAACAATATAAATTTTAAAAACATTTCTCCTCCTAATTTTATTAAAAATCTTATCTAGGAAGATGTACCTTATAAGTCCTCACAAACTCATTTTACTGTCAGAAAGTTACTTACTATGTCTGTTCTAGAATATATACATTCTCCATAGAAAAAGCATATCAATTTGTCTTAAATGACATTTGGCAGCAATTTAATTAGAGTTTTTTTTTTAATGTTCAAAATCTATTGTGCTTAAACACATTTTAAGCCTAGATGTAAACCCCTAGAATATTTAAAATTTGCTTGGTAACACAAATTTAACTCTTTAAAAAGAAGATTAAAAATATATAATTAATTGCTAAGTTTTGAGGTTCATAAGTGATGAAAATATACAAAAAAAATTATTGATTAGGGCTGGGTTTGTTAGACATAAGTTCATAAAAAAAGAAAGAATGTATTTAACTAAGAAGAGTGTGTGAGACTCGGACCACTGAAAAGGAAGCACAGCTACCCCCAATGCAGGAATTAGAAAACTATGTTTTCTGACTTGGCTGTTTTTATCAGCTATGAGAAAATGATTTCATCACTACTTTTCTGGGCCCTGATTTTCTCATCTGCAAAGTAAAAACATTGTACCTGATAATCACTAAATTCTCTATTTGCTAGAAAAAGTTCAGGTATGGGGAATGATTGCACAAAGGCACATGGCTCAGCTTATATAATCAAGCCATGAGAGAAGTGACCCCATTAGAGAGGGCATATTCAGAATTAATTGCAGACAAAGCTGGATATGTAGCATGATATCAGATCGTATAGAGTCTTCAAATCAGGTGGATGAGTATAGATTTGATGTGAACGTAAATGGGCAACCACTGAAACTTTGGAGACAGAAGGGCTATGGAATGAGTACAGTGCTTAATGAAAATTAATCAGATGGAAATGGAGGGATTTCCCCCATCGATGGGTTGATCAGAAAAGGGAGACCCTGAGGTTAGATCAACCACCCAGGAAGAATAACTAAGCTGGCGGATAAAGTATATCTAGCACTTTGTGATGGGCAGGAACCTTGTAATCTCCTCCTGGCTGTACTTCTGATGTTATGGAGTACAAACACCTGCTCTGATCATCACTTTCCTCATTTGTATGATGATGGAGTGCTGGCTTCTCAATACAACTCTAAAATTTTATTCTAAATATTGCAAAACAAGATGAGTTTTTACCTGGGAGGAACCAAATAACAATTTATTTTTTCCATTCAACCTTTAGAAATATAAATTTTATTGTGTATAGTGAGGCTTTTTTAGAGTGTGTGTCTGTATGTGTGTCTTCAATATCATTTTATTTTCCTTACTTATAGTAGTATCCTATCATGTGCTCTAAATCAATTAGCAACTACATCTTTGTCATGTAGATTTTCTTGTTTCACATATTTTTGTTGGGATTCATCCTTTCAACATCACATTGGGAATGACTGACATGCAGAGAATGAAATCCTTTCACAACACAGTTGTGCTGGCTTCTTCCAAGATGCATTGCTGTAGGTTTTACCAGCAGGAAGACAGCTGCCAGTGTGAGTGACCTCCAGGATAAACAGAAAACCAGCTGTGATTAGAAATATCTTCTAGTGGATTTGTACCACCCATAGGCAGCCATGAAACTTTAAGTCTTTGACAAAGTACAAGTCAAACAGAAGGGGGAAAGGCAAACAGACTTCTATGGGAAAAGAAATTTTGATGCATCTAAAGACAGTAAATTCATCTTTCCTCCTCCCTTCTTAAAATAAGACAAATGACTAAAGCTGGAGGATGAAATAAGGAACATTAAATTGCTTTTTAACTGATGTGAATTTCAGTGGGATATAGGTTTACCTAAAAGTTAAACTAGACCTGGCTTTACATGTATGGGAATGAATATGTCACTAAAAGCTTTATTCCTTTGGTATAAGGATTTTATTCCCCTTTCCTTTTATCTCCATCCTCCAGCCTCCAAACCTCACTCTCCTTAAAGTGTGCATCATCCAGGGAATAGTAACATATTTAAAACATTTAGCTTAAAGTAAGTAATTATCCAAATGATAATATAATTATCTGTTGGGCTTTGATCCAGGCACTGTCCCTAGTGCTTTGGAGAATATGATGCTCAGGTCGTTTAGAGCCTCGTGATGGGAATGACAGTAGAACACATGTAATTACAATACAAAGAAAGCGTTACAAGTGCCAAAATCTGAGAACAGTTAAGTACTGAGTGTTCTTGGCAGAAGGCAGCAAAACTAGAAGACAGCTACCAAAACTATTTTCATAAAATCTCCTTTAAAAATAGATAAATATAATCTCAATGATGCGAAGTTTTGGCTCTCAAAAAAAAAAAAAGTGGCAAAAAGTCTTGTCCCCCCAAACTGATCCAGGCTAGTTAAATTTGTTCCCCAATTCCTGTCCCCATATTCAATCCAAAAGATTTTCCCCCGTTAGGTCTACCTTAGTGTTCCCTGGTCCTCGGTTCCCAGTGTCAAGGGTGAGTACTGATACCGAGTTGAGCCGATGGTGGAGTGATCACAAATACAAAGCAATCCGACACAGTTTATTACAGAAAATAAAGAAACTATACAAAGTGAAAGTAAAGAAGGAAGCTACCCAAAGTGAAAATATGTTCCAGAGAGAGGAATGGGTCAGTCTTCACGAGTGGATAAAGACGTTGAGGACTCCCAGGTGGTTTCCTTTTATTGGCCTGGTCCGGGGGGAGGGCTTACAGGAGGTGTGGGATAGTACCAAATGATTATCAGGTGTTCTGTGTTTTCCTGTCTCTTCCTCTGATTGGTCCCCGGGTTCTTTGCCCCTAGGAACCACCCTCCTGGCCTACACCCACCACCTGCAGATTTGATCCCTACCTAACACCCCTGAGAACTAACTGTTATCACTACTCCAACTAGGTTTTAATCTTTCACATAAGCCAAATTTCCAGTTACCTCTGGATAGTTCCAGTTACATGTCTAGTGTCAACTGTAACTGGACTAGTACAAAACTGTATGGAACATGATGGCCTTAACTTATTTACTTTCTCAATCAGCTTATTTCTGACATTACAACTGCTATTTACCAGGTCCAGAGCTACAAAAGCTAGGACCATATTTAATATAATTCTTCCTTTCCTTGGAGAGACAGTGTGGTATTTATGTATCTTGGCTTTCCCACTTGGTAGCTCTAGGACGTTGGCCGTATCATTTAATATCCCTATACTTTGATTTTTTTCATGTCTAATGCGGGATATGATTTTCACATCTAAACCCTAGAGGTAGGGCATGTGCAAAAGCCCCACCTGTTGCCCAACACTACCGATTGAACCTTCAAAGGCATTTTTTCATTTCCTGTCTCTCTTATGCCCAAACTGCTGGGCTTCAAGTCTTCCTTCCTTGATAGGTCTGACATATTTCTTCTCTCTCCATTTTTTTTCTATTGTGACCTCTCATTCAAGGATTTTCCTCTTTTCTTTCTCCCTCCATGGAACCTCACTTCATAATTACTGCAAAAGCCTTCAAGATTTTCTCCCTTCCCTCAGTTTCCCTTCCCTCCATTATGACACCCGCCTTTGCCAGACCAATCCTACTGAAATAGGGCTCCCCGCTTGTTACTTTCTCCTGAAGAAACTCTCTCGAGTTCTTGGTTTCCTATCATATCAAACCTGGTTGTCAGGGATTTCAATAATCTCATCTCACTGGGCAACAGGAACACACCAACCCTTTACACAAGCCACACTCGTGCCTCTTTTTGTAACATCATTTTCCATCTGAAGCGTATATTCCAGTCCCCCACCCTGTGCCCTCTGTCTCTCCACAAGCCCATACCTCACAACACCTAGCACATCCATCACTGTGCAGTCCTGTGTTCTTCATTGGGATCAGGATGCTTCAGAAGTGACACTATTCCTTACTCCGGGAGATGTACTCAGGGAGGCTTCTTTGGAGTTCTCCCCACATGTGCATCTGGCTGTTATTTTTTGCTTAAACTATTGCAATGGAAATGGCTTCATGAGCTAGCGATTTGTGCAATTTCCCAGGGCCCCATGCTCAGAAGGGCCCAACACTTGTTCTAATGCTCTGCTGTTGCTGTCCTATAATTCTTAATAATTTTTCAACAAGTGGCCCCATATTTTCACTTTGCACTGGGACCTAAAAATTATTTAGCTGGTCCTGCATTGCAACCTTAATATTTATTCAAGTTGTATTTGGGTAAGAGCTTTTCCAGGATCCATCTTCATTATAGCTGAATTCCAAACACCCTTCAGCCCCCATTCAATGCCAACATCAGAATCGAGTCCCTTCCTAGTTTTTCAGGCAGTAAAATTTAAAAATTTTAAACATCACCCTCAATCTTAACACACTGTTTACTTTTCTACAGAACAACTTTTCTGTTATCTTACTTGAGTCTTCCATTGGTATCGTTGGCAAGATACCACTTGTGATTTCACTTGTGTTTTACACTGCAAAACACACAGACTTAGTCTTAGGAAACCTGCAACTGCAGATCCTATTGGGTTGACACTGAGGGTGCTTTCCCTTATCTTAAAGCCCGGAAGAAAAATTACCTTCAACTCTCAAGTAAAATTTGTGTCAAATTAGTATGTTGTTATTGACCACAGAAGTGATGTAATCGACCATGTTTCCATTATAGCTTGGGTTGTCTAGAAGTTCAGAGCCAAACTGTAGATCAAACTCTTCCTTCTCACTCTTTCCTGGTTTTGATGTTCTAATTTCTATTTGTTTTTTTCCATATTTAGTTACCCATATTTTTGTTTCATTACATGTATTATTTTAAGGCATCTCAAATCTTACATGCTTGCCATATATAAACATTCAGTGAATATTTGATGAATGATTTGGGCACAGTACAGGCAGTATTCCATGACATGATGCATTCCTAAAAATATTTATGGCAAATATTGAAAGACAAATAATAGGTAAACTTATGACAGTGGTGATGGTTTTGTTCTCTAGAAACTATAAAGTAGTATTCTTAAACTATATTTTGTTTTATAGGCACAATCTTTGGCCCCTTATTGGTAGCATTTATAAAAGCTGTTTGTTCATTTTCATTTTAATTGAATACCTTTAACCAGTTTAAGGTATAAGATTGAGACTAAAGAACCACCATTCCTACCAATTTCAATCTCTGTGCTTTGCATAAATTATAGTAAATTTATGATAATTAGACTTTAATCATAATTTTTTTATTTTTTTAAATTCTTCCTTCCTTAAAAGATACAAACAAAAGAAAAAAACAATCAAATTGATCCTTTGGCAACCTCCAAAAACTGAACTATTGACTGGTAAGCAGGCCGCAGATGTGTAACTGCCACAGAAATGCAGGATTTGGACCATGAAAGTTTATTTAAGGGTGACAATACATAATCTTTGGAAGTAGGGTTGCATAAAAGTTAAGGAGTTCTGTACAAATGAGAAATTTAAGGAAGAACATTACACCTTATTCTCTTATTCTCTCACAAAGCCCTCTTTCACTTCCTCTTGCAAGACTGCGCCTGCCCTTCTCTGAATCCCCAGGTTCGTGTAACATTTCATTGCTATTCATTTCTTTTATCCTGGCCTAGTTGTGTTTTTCCAACCCACACAAGACCAGACTGTCTTTATTTCTTATATATTCTACCATTTGGCATAGTGTTAGATGTACGACTGACTTACTTTTTTCAAGTAGGAGAATAAATTTGATGTGGAAGCGTGGTTATCACAGGGATGCCAAAAAGACGTTTAGGCCAGTATAGACAATGGTTATATGTGTGTTGTACTAAAGGGTGGTTAAAAAGCTGGTCCGGATATAGTACTAGTGCATTTCGTAAATAGTGAGGCACTTATATCTTGTCACACCACTATTTGAATGCAATGGGTGAGCTGGTCCGGTTTCCTGTGTTTCCTAATACCTGCTCAAAATACTTACTCTGCTAATCAAGAAGCTGCAATATGAGATTCATCAAAAATCCTTTACTCATTTTCAGAATTGAGAAAATTCTCACACTATTTTAATACAAAGAAATATATCAAAGGGAACTGATCAAACTGCAATGTTGTACTCAAAACAGCTTTGAAGATATTAGAAATGCTTATATGTGTAGCATTATATAGATGATATGTTTTATAGATATTTTGCTACTTATAGATAGCAAATGGAATCTAGTAACATTCCTGAATAATTAACCAACAAGTTTCATTTATAGCAGGAAGCAAATGAAGACAATATTAACATTCATGATACACAGAACAGAAAGCACAGGAATCTTTAATTCATAGGTGAATGAAGACAGAAGCAACATGTTGAACATAGCATTTTTCCTTTTAAAGCAATTTCCGTATCATATATTATTAAGTTGATACATACTGCAGAGTTTTTGCTCAGTTCTCTGGGCCCCATCCACCTGCAGTGCACCTTTAAGTAAAACCCACACACAAACACACACACGTTGTGTGAAGAGTTGGTGTGGGAAAATTCAGCTAAGAGAAAATAGCCTCCTCATTAATTGTGATAACTTCATTATATCTGTTTTGTTAGAGGAAAGATTTTCCTATATGAAGAAAAAGGTTAATAATTTTCTGATTAAGTATATATGAAAAATACTGCCACATTTATATTTAATGCAGCTAAAAGAGGATTTCATGCCTGTTCTCCCAGTGAAAGGTTCTATTTCGCCGGATTTGTACCAGAGATAATAATAGGCTTAATTTGTGTTGTATTTTAAAAATTCATCAAAGCCTTTTCACATCTCTTCTCTCATTAGATCCGTTCTCTATTCCTGTAAGACAGGTTAAGTGTGTGTCCTAATCGCTCTTTAACAAGGGAGGAAATTGAGGCGCTGAGAGGTCAGGTGGTTTGTCGGAAGACATGCTCTAAGTGTGTAACAGGCCTAGAGGTCCTGTACTGTGCCTCCTTTTCTCTGCTTCCCCATCTCAAAGATCAATTTTGGGCATGAACACTGTTACATACCCCACATACAGGTGCAAAGCAAAATCATGCAAAAAGATCTTTAAATATACAAATGCTGGAACTTCATACCTGGAGATTCCAATTCAGATCCGAGGTGACACCTTGGCATGTCTATTTATAGTACGGTTTGCATGTGACTTTGAGTCTGGTTAGCAAGCGCCTTTATTCATTCAATCACCCAACATTGTTCTCTGTGAATTTTATCTGTCTGTACTTTGCCTGTCTTCTTAATAGGTTGTTAGACTTTTTCAAATTTGTTAGTCTTTTCTTTATGGTATAGTAATTGTTGAAGTCATCAAGTGTATTGCTCTTTTTCTCATGTCTCACATAAAAAGATCTTTTTCCAGTTCAAATTAAAAAATAAATCTCCAATTGAAAAATAAAAAGAAACAACTTCCTCCTCCAAAAAAAATACCACATTACTTACAACAAAATAAAATTCATATGTAGAAGAAAACATAGAAATGGATACAAAACATAGGAAATGCCAAATATAACTCATAAATGATAAATAACAGATAGAAGAAGCATGATTTTTTAATCCCCAAATTTGTAAAGGTAGAAAAATTTGATGATAAGCATTATTGTTGAGAATGAGGGGAAATAGTCACTTTTATGCAATGTTGGAGAAAGTATTATTGATACAATGTCTTTGGCAGTGATATTGGCATTATTTCTTAAAAGTAAAAATATATTCACTTTGATCTAGAAATACTTCTCAGGTATACATAATTCTGTGCAATATGGATGCTTAAGAATATATATTGCAGCATTATTTGTAATAGTAATAAAAGGAGGCCATCTAAATGCCTGTCCATAGGCAAATAGTTAAATAAATTATGGCACATGCATAAAAGGAATTATGATGCCTCTATGAAAAAGAATAAGCAGTATTTTTCATATGCTAATATGGGATGGTCTCCAATGTATGTTAGGGCTATTAAATTTTAATTAAAAGTAAAATAAAAATTGTATATACTGTGTTCCCATTTGAGTATAGAAAGATGTATAAGGGTGGAATGAATATGTGTATGCTTGTACATACATAGACATTTCTCTAAGGACAAAGTAACTATTAACTGTGATGCATTTGAGAAGGAAAGCTGGAAGTTTGAGGTGAAAAGAAAACTGAATATATTTCTATTTATATTCTATATTATATACTTCTATACCATTTGAATATTTTGCTATGTGTATTTGTTAATTTTCAAAAACACTAAACAAAAATAAAGAATTTTAAAGCTTAAAATAATAGTCAGAAAATAGAGTGAACTTTAAATTGTAAAATAGATCCTTTCCAGTTTAGTTTGCATTTTCATTATTTAATCATATACAACTGATTTAACAAATCTACTTGTATTTTCTTCAAGATCAAATATATTTCTAAGATAATCCTATCATTTCTACTTAACAAATGTAATTACGAGTTTGGAAAATATCAGTTAGCATTGTCAGACCATACTTCTCTAGTTGGTCTTTATGAACTATGGGGTTATGATTGAAATGCAGGGTTTCAAAATCAGAGACTGTCAGAACTATGAGAGACCTCAGATATTTTATAACCCAGTCTTGTCTTGGGGATGAAGCTGAGGTCCAGTAGAATTTTTTTCTCCCATGTTAGTATATTTCACTTACATGGAGAAATTTAGGATGAGTTAAAGTAAAATTTAGTGCTAAATAAATTGATATAGTGAGAGTCAAGTAATATGAATTTTTTGAATTATATTAGGTAGCTGTCTGTCCTTGGATAAATCTCTCCTCTCTGGGATCCAGTTTTGCAACTTTGAAATGATTGGTTGAACCCAATGATACTGTTTGTATTTATTTCGTATTTATTGAAAATTATTTAAGAGGTTCACCACCTAACTCAGGACCTTATTAACTTTATCACTCTCTCTGGACTTCATTTTGCCAAAGTTTCTGGATCTATGTAAATGCTCCCATCTTTCAAGATATGTCAAACCAAATTAACATTTCTTTAGACCGTTACTCTGAGCAGTGCATCTTATGAATTCTTGTAAACGTTTTGCTAGGTGAAGTCACATCTTCTCCAATTCTTCAAATATAGCTGAAGCCCACCCAAAGTTTCTTTTCTTTGATTACTTGCAGCACAAATCATCCAAGTTATATGTGTTCTTTTGTTCCTTTATTGTTTAATGTGTCTTATTCCACAGCCAGAATTATGTTTTATATTTTCCATTGCTTCTCTCTAGTTAGCCCTTGTCATTTTAACAGTAGATTCAAAATAAGAGTGAATGAAAACAGATCTTTTAGACTTAAAGGAACTTTCCAGATTGAAATACAGACCAAAATGTTGAATTTTCATTCACCAAGAAGTTGCAGTTCAGATGGGATGCAACGTGAAAAGCAGATACAACAGTGTCTCATCTCCCAGGGTGAGGCACTGGTACCACTGGAATGTAATGCTGCCCTCCTCTGCAGGGAGAGAAGAAGATGAAAAAGACAACAGAATATAGAAATTGGCCCTTCACTCAGGAATACAGATCCTTCTGTTTATACATCTCTGTGAGATAAATCTAACACCCAAACTTATAACTGGATCTGTAATTATCTATGCTAATAACTCCCTCCATTCACAAGGATAATCAAGGTCTAACTCTAGTTTGTTGTCGTATTTTTGAGTGGAAAATTAGTTTGTTCCCCCAGATCTCTTGGAGGACCTTTAGAAGATTCCCTACATAAACCTACTCTCTTTTGTAAAGTGAAGCCAACTTCTTCAGATCATACAATTTTATTTCTTTAATGGTTTCTAGAGAGAAAACTTATTCCAAGGGGTATGGAATGAAAAAACATCTAAAATGTGTAATGTAAAGAATAGCTTAGGTTCAAATAAATTTAATGTTTAAAGGATACAAATTTAGATTTATGTTCCTAAAATGAAGTCACTAAAAATATCAAAAATACATCATCTATATATAAAAACTAAGAGTCCGTGAGTAAAATTTGCTATTTAACATATTCTCCCAAGATCTCTTAAATCAAATCTTCTATGATTAAATGTCAACACTCATAATGATTTAAAACATTCAAATTTCATAATGATACATTTAGACCTCACATTGATTCTCTATATCCAAATCCCATAAAGAATTTTGTTCTTTTCCTGCAGGCAGAATTCACAGCCATGCGGGAGCAGTACATGCGAGGTGGGGAGGGCTTCATCATCTGCTACTCCATCACTGACCGCCAATCATTTCAGGAGGCTGCCAAGTTTAAAGAGCTCATTTTTCAGGTCCGCCACACCTATGAAATTCCCCTGGTGTTGGTGGGTAACAAAATTGACCTGGAACAGTTCCGCCAGGTGAGTGTCAATTTTATCTCTTAGCTTCTGTCTTTTCCCTGAGGATACATAGTACAAAATATGTCTACTTTCCAAGGTTCACATTGAGAATTATGAGAAAGAAATGATGCACATGATTTTTCTAAGAAATCACCATGGTTTTGTGGTAGATTGTGTTGGCTACCAAAATCTATCTCATCCCACATGCTATTGTGCAGAGTGTCCTTACCACTCCCCTATCCCCTAGGATCTGGGCTCATACTGAGTATTATAGAAGTGATTCTGTTTAACTTCTGAGGTTGGGTCATAAGAGTTCTGTAGCTTCTAACTTTGCACTTGAACTGTTCACTCCTGGGTTCCGGTAAAGAAGCCCACGCTAACCATATGGAGAGAGTCACATTGACAAAGTGAAAACCAGGCTTGCAGTTGTCCCTATCAAAGCACTACATTTTGCATATTCCAGCACTAGCCACCATCTACCTGTAACCTCCATAAGATAACCAAGCCAATCCACATGCAAAAGAAAAATCTCCCAGCTGAGCCTTGTCTGGATTTCTGACCTACAGAATTAATGACAAATAAAATGAAATTGTTTAAGCCACCATGTTTTGGAGTCATTTTTCATGCAGCAGTAGATAATCAAAACAGGATACTTCTCTCCTTCCAGAATTAGAACAAGCCACTACCTTCTCAGGTTGAATCAGAAATTTTTCTTACATACCATCAATCTCCATCGACCTGCCCCTGCTACATCACTGTGATGCATAGAGAATTTCACAACTTCTGCCAACAAACAAAATCGATAAGACAAAAAACTGTGTCTAGCTTAGATTGGGATTCACTACCAGAATTCATATAGTTCATCATATTATATTCTTATCTGATCCTAAACTACTTCTTGGGCAGCACCTGATAGGCAAACTACGATGGCTTCCTCCCTGAGATCTCCACATGGTAATGACATGTCAGCTGCCCTGGTTCAGGGACCAGAGAAATCGTCTCACAACTCCATTGCCCTGACTCACTTTGTGCAAAGTAATATTGCCAAGAAGTTGCATGCAAATCAAATTTTTATAAATCTAATTCTCTAAATCGAGTTGTTTAGTTATAATTTGAGATGCTTCATCTTTATTTGCACTGACCTTAAATTTGAACTGGCTTTTAATAGTTCATGTTATTCCAGTTAATGATTTATTTTTAAGTAGTCTTCTAGTAAAACCTTTTGCTAAGGTAGGAGTCTTCTCTAAAGCAAGTAGTTTTCTCCTATTTTAAGTGTTCTATAAATTTGGATTTTCACGTCTAATGTATTTTAATTTTTCTTAAAGTGAAAAAGTCTCATATAGAGCCAATGTTTATAAATTTATGCTTAACAGGGAAACATATTCCTATGATTTAGTGCAATGCATTTTTGTGGTGATATTTTTGTATATTTTACTTGAGAGTCTAAGCATCTTAAAGTGGCAGCTAACTATTACTTTAGGAGCTACAATATTTATTTGTCTCCTCTGCACCTGTTCTGCTGTATTGCTTTGCTGTCTCCCTTTCTCCAATGATATGTTTAGTATGACATGGTTGCATTTCTTTGGGTTAAGAATTCACATTTATCTTACCAGTTAAATATGAATCTATTCTCAGATACTTGGCAGAAAGGAAAAAAGAGAGAGATATAGGCTTAGTAGCTGAACCTTCCAGATACTCTTCTGAAGAATGGGAGAGCTTTATTTTTTCTTAGGGCTTCTAGGAGGTAATATGAGAGAGTACCCTAAGAAGTGCACCATCAATGATCACATGACCATTTTTGTTGCAGGTCTAAGAATTCCTGGAGAACAAAAATCTCTGATTGGCTTCAGTAGGGAGAGCTATAAGTGACTCTGAAAAAGCTAGTGAATTTGAGAACATTTGGGAAATTTTTCAGGCCGGAGTTAACCATATTCTCTCCAGAAGGATTGCTCTTCATGAGTCCAAAGCTGGCTGATATTTGCTGGGCTGATATCTACCCTCAGGCCCTGCTTCCCTAGGTTCAAAGGTGGTCCTTAGGCTTTCCTAAATGGATGTTCATCAGGACCCCCCTCCCAGCCTGGATAATTAGCTGCTCCTTTTAGATTAGTAGTTAAGTGAATTACAAGCATCACACACAAATGTCA
Source organism: Daubentonia madagascariensis (assembly GCA_023783475.1). Lineage (NCBI taxonomy): Eukaryota > Metazoa > Chordata > Mammalia > Primates > Daubentoniidae > Daubentonia > Daubentonia madagascariensis. Next base: position 4,769,621 of record JAKFHU010000901.1, on the reverse strand, counting down.
CTAAAACAAATACCCAAAAAGGACATTAAATTGAACAATTTTGCAGATTTTACAGACTTTTCCTTGATGATAAAAGCAAGTACTATAAACATGATAGTCACAGAATGTGAAAAAAAACATGAAAACACAAATTACAATCTTTGTAAAAAAGCTCATATACCGGTGTCTCCAATAATGAAGTGTCGATGTGCAAATTTGGCTTCTGGCTGTGGTGTTTGTGATGGAAATAATTATTCCCCAAACTGCAGAGTGGTTTTTCCTTTGCAAAATGATTTCAATTCACACTTTATTTTAATCTTATAACTGCCCTGTGTAGTTGTAAGGCAAGCATTTGAAAAACGAGGATATTTGAGAAATGAATATCTTGATAGAAATTGACTTTACGAAGTTATTACAGTTTGTGAAAAAGTTAAGACTAAAACACTAATCACATGTACTCTTTTTGTTACATCAGTATTTGAAAGGTTAAGTCTCTGTTTCTTCATCTAAAAAGAACAAAAATCGAATAAATAAAAACAAAGATGCTGACACCTAGATGGTTCACAGCTCAAAGGAGGTTTGTGAGGATTGCTAGAGTATTACATTTAAACTTTCAAAGATGGGACCATGCTGGTGCTTTTGTTTAGCGACAAGAGGCAGAGAATTGAGATTCTCACTAGGTAACTCTTCTTCCGTGTCAGTCTACATTGAAAGAGTTTGAAAAAGAATCCTGATGATTAAAGCTGTTTCTTTTCATATTTGGTAGTGTAGGTACCTATGTTCTTAGTGTATTTTGGGGAACCTCTGCCGAAAACCCTTTCTACCCTCTCTACCGAAAACAAAACAAAACAAAAAACAAGTTTTAGTGCATGATGTTTTTATCATTATTCACTTCCTTGAGCTAAAATATGGAAGGGCTCTGTTTAAAGGCTAGTATTTTATCTGGGAACAATGTTCATTTTGATGCTCATAATGCTAACGATACATTTAGTATTTGCAAGGCTCTGTGCTGGGCACGTACACACATTTCATTAATCCTCACCACAAGCCCATGAAATAAGCTCCTTTACCCATGAAATAGGCTCCTTTATACCTATTTACCTGTGAGTCAACTGAAGCGTTAATACATTCAGTAACTTGCTCAAGATCACACAGCTAGTTAAAGAGTTAAGAGACAAAACCCAGTGTGTTCTGATTAGAGATCTCACTATGTTTTACTGTTGGCCTCCCAACCGCTGTTGTCTTTATCATGGATTTGTTCTTTATATCAGCTCAGCTACAGGAAATTAGCATGCTCCTCAGAGAATGAAACCTAAGCAATAGCATTTTATTTGTAAGTAGGAGCAGGAGGGATTGGAATGATAATTCTTTGGGTGTGGAGTGAGCCACTCCAGGGCCTGGACAAGCCAGGAAAAGCTGAAAGTTGGGGGAAGGAGTGTGAGGAAAAATAAGAGAAAGGACATGAAGTTCACAACTCCTGAAAGGCATTGTTTCTAATCAGCTGAACAATTTTGTCCAAAGTCTATTCTGACACTTTTCTTAATTCCCAGACAACATTACATCCTTTTATGGTGTTTGTCCCTATTTATCAAGTTTCCTGCCATCACAATGGGGAGAGGAAGGAGACAATTCCTGTTTTCTGTGTTTGCAAAACCCTGACCAATTGCGCAAAGTATGATAGAAATGGTCTATGAATAGAGTAAGTTTCGGGGACTTGGGAGCTAGATTAGAATAGTTTTACATCAGTTGCAGACCACAAACTGTTTTATCCTGAAGGTAGACCAAGACAAACCCCTCCGTCCTGACAGTATAATTGCAGCTTAATCTCAGCTTGGGGCTTTGAAACTCTGCTTTCCACAATCTGAGTAACTCTTGAAATGTTGAACTTATGAAATCACAAAAGACCCTTTATTTATTCTTTAGTGAGATAGCTAATGAAAATAGTTTCATTCTTTTACTGAGAGGGGTATTTGGAGCTGTGGGGATTAGAAATTGCTGTATTTTAAAAAAGCATAGCATATATGTAGAGGTATATCAAGCACCTACTTATCTTTCTAGAGTGGTCATAGTTTTGGAATGTTTGGAATGAGTAACCCAGTCCTTGTCCTCAAGGACTCTCCACTTTCTTCAGAATCTATGCATATGAAGTAGGTAGAAAACCATATTAAACAACAAAATTAAATTAAATTTTGAACCATAGGGCATAATCCCTAAGTGCAGTAGTTGTTGAAAACAAAAAAAGAACATCCATGTGGGCAGCACATTTAAGGAAGGAAGATGCCGAATGGAGAAGTTTCCTGACCAGGTAGGAAGGATCAGGTGAATGGTGATAGTTATTTTAGGAAGGACAAGAAAGAATGAATCTAGGGAGTAAGAAATAAATTTCGGGACTTGTGAACATACACCAGCAGTAAAGAGAGCTCAGTGTGGAACTGGGAAGATCAGCCTGCCAGCTATGCATACATCAAGCATCCTTAGAATAATTCCATAGACAGTTCCTGTCTTGAAGACATATTTAATCAAAGGCAAAACATAAATATGTACCAGAGTGTATTGGATGTGCTACAATGTAGTAATTAATTGCAAATACCACTCAAACTTAAAAAATAAAAGAGTAGCACTTCATTATCTTTTATCATCAGTGCATTAGATAATTCATATAAACACATTTTCCAAATGATGTGGGTTTATTTTTTGAAGAAAAAAAAGATTCGGCAATTTACCCACTATTATGGGGATAGACACTCAAATTCAACTAATGATTATTTATATCTATGTATCCTTTTCATAGCATTTTCTTTATATGTTATTTTATTTAATTAAATAAATTTGAATGTATTAACTCCAGTTGAGATGAAAAACAAACCAAAAGAAAGCTTATAGTTTTACATGATTTATCAAAACTGGTAGTTTTAAAACTGGAATTTGAACCCAAATCAGTTTTCTGACTCATGTGTGTATATATGTATATATGTGTGTGTGTGTGTATAATTTTTTTGCTACAATAGTTTTTCTTTCAATTTATTTACAAAATATTTAACAGTCACCCCATGGGTAACAGATATTCTTTTAGAATCTGAGAGTACAAGGGTAAACATGACAGATAAAATCTCTATCTGTAAGAATCTGAAATTACAGTGGAGGAGACAAATAATGAACATTTTGAGTATGTATGAGTGAATACCAACTGTACAATGCAAACGTGGTGCTATGAATAAAATTATGCACACACATATATGCATAAACACACACACACATGCAATTTTGAGTAGTAAAAAGAGCAAGAAAGAAAAATAAAGCAGGGTGGAGTGGGTGAGTGAGACTTATCTTCTGTAGGGTGGTCAGGAAATCCTCTCTAAAAAGATGGCACCGAGCAGAAACCTGGAGTACAGGGAGAATTTGGGGGAAAAGCATTTCAGACAGAGCCAACAGCATTTGTAAAATCATTGTGGGATTTAGCTCAGCATGTTTGAGAGCCAGCACAGCTAGTGAGGAGGCAGGGTCAGATTACACAGGGTCTTGAAAGTTCTTTTGTGAGGAGTTTGGATTTTATTTGAAGTGTGAAGAGAAATTGTTTAAAACATTTGAGCAGAGTTGTGGCATGAATACATTTTTATTAAGACAGTCTAGATGTTGAGTAGGGCAACAATGAAGCAGGAAGATGAGTTCAGAAACTCATCAGAATGAGAAATGGTGGTAACTTGGGTGAAAGCAATAGCACTGACTATTTACAGATTCCACACTCATATAGCACAGCAACAGGATGGCAGGTAACAAAATTGCAGTGAGGTTTAGACACATTTCATGTAGGGACAGACTCTGCTACGTTCCTCAGTGGTACCTGAGGTCATCAATGCATTATCACACAATCCGGTGGATGTCCACGATGGACTCCCCATGACATCGTTAAGAAATAAATTCAGTATATATGTTTTAGAAAGTGACAGAGTATATCATCAAAAGAATCAGATAGTCCTAGGTTTCAATCATTACTCAGACAATTACTGTGTCCTTGGACAAATCAATGACACACAAGATGTACACCTAGATTCCTCAAAGAAGTACTTCCTGCCCAGCATAGGGGTAGGAGTAGTCAGTAGACAGCTTTTAGCTGGCAAGTGCTTCAGGTTCAGCCTCAGTTACATAAAGCCTCCTTGCCTGAGGTCATACCCTTCCTGGGGAAACCCACTTCCACTGAAGTGTGAGCATAAATTTTCATCCATTTCAGCCCAATATAGAACACTGTGACAAGAAAATCTTACTCCAGATGCCTCCCCCAATCCCCACTAGTTTGGCAATGACTCTGTGGAGCTTGCATTAATTTTTAACTTCTCCCTCTGCTCAATCCTGTTTCCTTCTCTTTTCTTTCAGAAGTGTCGATCCAGACTCTGTCTCAATGTCTACTTCTGTAAAGTGGGCTAATAATACCTCTGTCATAGTTTATCAGGTGGGTTAGATGAGATAATGTCAGTAGATTATCTAGCACAGAGTCTGGCACAGAGTAGGGACTCAATAAATATTAGGTGCTACTATCTCCATCCCTTACCTGGATTATTGCAATAGTGTTTGGGTTATTGTTATTCTTTTAATCTGCTCTTTTACAAGTTAGGAACTAACTAGTCTGATGTATAATATTATATAAGAATTGTTTGAAAAGTAAAAGTAATTTATCTGGGTGAAGGCCCAGGGACCTTTCTGATAACCAAGTGTATAGGCTTCAGTACATGGATTTTGCAAAATCAATTTTGAAATTATTTTACTAATTTTCAGCTGTGAAACCTAGAACAGCAATTCTTTAATAATTGAAATATACACAAGAGAGCTTTGGAGAAATCATTGTTTTTTTTTCCATTAGTTCATGATCTAATTAAAACTGAGTAATCTGGAGATAGACAAAGAAACACATAGGAAAGAAAATTGGCCATTCTAGAAAAGTTAAACTAATTTTTAAATGTATGGAAAAACTCATCCTTGATGACACCTGTGGTTCTCAAAAGGGGCCCTCAAACCAGAAGAGTCAGTATCATCCGTGAATTTTGGTGGAAACACAAATTCTCAGACCCCGCCCTAGTTCTACTAAATCAGAAACTCTGATATAGGGCACAGCCACCTATTTTAACAAATTTTCTAGGTGATTCTAGAGTACGGTATGCTAAAGTTAGAGAACCACGGGGCTAGTATATAAAATGAAAGGACATGAAGATATTTTATACTTTAAGCAACATAAGAGGGAGCCTAGAACTTACAAGTGTTTTAAAAGTCTTAAATAAAATATTTGAGACCTAAAACAAATAAACTATATATATATATAAATATATATATAAATAAAAACACATACACACATATGTTTAAAATATAAAAATAATTTTAAACATAAAAATTAATGCTTATGTTAAAACAACAATGTTGAAAGTATTACAGATTAAATCCAGTTTTCCAGGCAAATTTGTCAAAAAAAAATCTAAATTTCACTGTTTCTGTTGTTCACCTACAACTAAATGGCCTTCCATTTGATAGTTTCATGTTTCATTGGAACAGAGGTTGTGTCTACTCATATTGAACTGACATTATAACTCTTTGCTTCCCTTTTTTATTTAAATCGTGTTACAGTGACTTGTTTGGTTTTCATGGATCATTGACCGCATTTGTAAAATTGACAAGTCAGTGAAGGCTTGTGGAAATAAGCCTGTTTCTTTTCAAAGAAAAGAGGAAAGAAAAGCTGTTTGGGGCATCAGATTGGTTCCTTAAAACGAAAGCCAAGACTACAAAATTGCTCTGAACCCACCTATTACCATTTTTAAAACCAATCACTTAAAAGAGCTGCCCAAAAGGAAACAAATACCGAGTGGGTAAAGTTTTAAATTTTGTATTATCTTATCAGGTCTCCATGCCCTTCCCCAGGTATCCTGGCCGGCCCACATTCTGACATTTGAGAGAATTTTTCTCAAATCTCAGCAGTCAGGCTTTTTGTTGTACCCAATAAATCAGACCACGTGTATATGTGTGTGTGTGTGTGTGTGTATGTGTGTAGTTATATGTACAGATATAGTTCTAATAGAGACTCAAGGCAATCCAAAAGAATGATATCCATAGGTTGAATTACAAATAGTCTGAATAAAATTTTTTTATTTTGAAATAATTATGGATGCACAAGGGATTATGAACAAATATGTAAAGAAACCTCCTGGACCCTTCTCTTAGCATCCACAATGTTAACTTCTTATACAATTATAGAATAATAGGAAAAACAAGAAGTTGACATGCATTCAAGCTATAAAGCTTTTTCAAATTTCAGCAATCATACATGTACTCATACATGCGTGTAAGTTTATAATTTGATGCAGTTCTGTCATGTATTTCATAATCAAGATACTCGACTATACCTTTACCATAAGATCCCCCTCATGTAGCTCCTTGTAGCCATTTCCATCCCCTCCCTACCCTAATCCTTAACCCTTGGCGACCACTAATCCACCAGCTCATTTTTCATCTCTATAATTATTTTCCTTTTTGATTTTTACAGAAATGAAATTATCTAGTATGCATCTTTTTGAGATTTTTTTTTCACTCAGTGTTATTTCCAGAGTTATATCCAAGTTTTTGTTTGTCAATAGTGTGTTCCTTTCTACTACTAAATAGTATTCAGATTTGGATGTACCACAGCTTACTTATCCATTCACCCTTTGAAGGACATTTGGGCAGTTTCCAATTTGGCACTGTTATGAACAAAGCCCCTATAAACATTCACACACAAGTTCCCACATGAATATGAGTTTTCAATTTTCTGGAATAAATGCCCGAGAGTATAATTGCTGGGTTTTATGGTAACTCCATTTTAGCTTTAAAAGGAAATGCCAAAGTATTTACCAGAATGGCTGTACTATTTTATATTCTTACCCTTGCAAACATTAGATATTATCACTATTTTTCATTTTAGACATTTTTATCAGTATACAGTGAGAGGTCACTATGATTTTAATTTGTATTTGTCTGATGACTAATGATATTGAACATATTTTCATGTGCTTATTTGCCATCTGAATATTCACTTCAGTTAAAAATGTCTGTGCTTGTCTTTCGACCATTTTCTTTTCTTTTTGTATTTACTTTTTTCATTGACAAGGAAAACTGCATATATTTTATCATGTACAACATGATGTTTTGAAATATGTATACATTGTGGAATGGCTAAATCAAGTGAATTAACATGTGCATTACCTCACATACTTACCATTCTTTGTGGTGAGAACACTTAAAATTTACTGTAAGTGATTTTCAAGAAATTGCACGTTGTTATTAACTATAGCCACCATATTGTACAATAGATCACTTGAACTTATTCCTCCTAACTCAAATTTTATATCTTTTGATATTTTCCCAACCCCTCCCCCTCAGCCCCTGGTAACCACCATTCTACTCTCTGCTTCTATGAGTTCAACTTTTTTAGATTCCACATATAAGTGAGATCATGCGGTATTTTCCTTTCTGTGCCTAGCTTATTTCATTTAACATAATGTTTATTTCTATTTTTATAATGTCCATTGACTATTTTCTAATTTGGTTTTTTAATGTTGAGTTTGGGGAGTTCTTTGCATATTTTAGATTCTAAATCTTTGTCAGATTTGTGACTTGCAAATATTTTCTCCTAGTCTGTAGTTTGCCTTTTAATCCCTTCAACAAGCTCTTTCACAGAGCAAAAGTGTTTAATTTTGATGAAATCAATTTATTGATTTTTTCCTCTTATCAAATCTAAGAACACCGCCTAGTCCTAGGTCCTCAAGAATTTTTCATATGTTCTTTTCTAAAAATTTTATAGGTTTATGTTTTATATTTATACACATGACCCATTTTGAAAATTAAATTTTATATAAAGCGTTCTTTATTTTTTTCTTTTTTTTTTCTTTTGTCTCATAGATGTTTACTTGCTCCAGTACCATTTATTGAAAAGTTTAGACCCTTCTCTACAGAAATGCTTTTACACCTTTATAAAAAGTTAATTGGGCATATTCATGTGGATTTATGTGTGGGTTTTCTATTCTGTTCCATTGATCTATGTGTCTGTCCTTCTGCCAGTTCCACACTGACTTGATTACGTCAACAATATGTATGTAGTAAGCACTAACATCAAGAATTTCTCCCGTTTTTTTCATTATTTTAATATTTGTTTTATCTATTTTAATGCCTTCTCTTTCTTTATTAATTATAGAATAAATATATGTTTACAAAGAACCTCAATAAGATTTTGAAGGAATTTACATTAAACCTATAGGTTAATTTATGTTGAATTGACATCTTCACTATGCTGAGTCTTCTAATCCTTAAATATGATAAGCCTTTCCAAGTATTTAGCTCTTCTTTTGATTGCTTCAGCATTTTATAATTTTTATCATGTAGTTACTGTAGATGTTAGATTCATACCTATGTATTTAATTTTCTCCTAAGTAATTGCAAATGGTAAATGAAAGTGAATTTTTATCATGAATGGGTATCGAATATGCTTTTTCTGCATTAACTGACATAATCAGTTTTTCTCCTTTGGCTTCTTGGAATGGCAGATTGCATTAAGGGATTTTGAATATTGAACCAGTCTAACATACCTAGAATAAATCACAGTTTATTATTGTGCATTATTCTTTTTATACATTTTTGTATAATATTTTGCTAAAATTTTGTTGAGGGTTTTTTTAATCTAAATTCGGTCTACAGTGTTCATATTTTGTGCTGTCTTTGTTGGGCTTGGGTATCAGAGTAACACTGGCCTCATAATATGAATTAGGAAAGTATTCCTTCCTCTAGTTTTTGGAGGTTGTAGGACATTTGTGGGTTTGTTTTGAATGTTTGGTGATTTCTTGACTGGAAGCTTTTAAAATTATCTGGGCCTGGGGATTTCTTGACTGGAAGCTTTTAAACAAAAATTCAATTTCTTTAACAGTTATAGGATTATTCAGTTTATTTATTTAATTTTGCCTGAGTTTTGATAGTTTGTATTTTTCAAGGACTGGTTCATTTCTTCCAACTCATTGAATTGATGAGTGTAAAGTTGTTCATAATATTCCCTTATTATCCTTACTTTATTTTATTTTTAATAAATTTTGTGTACATTTAAGATATACAACATGATGTTATAGGACACATATGTATGATAAAATGATTACTATAACAGAGCAAGTTATAACATATTTATCATCTTAAATTGTTACCCAGGGATCTGTTATGATATCCTCTATTTCACTGCTGATATTAGTGATTTGAGTCTTCTCTCTTTTTAATCTCTGTCAGTCTTGCTAGAAGCTTACCAATCTTATTGATTTTTTATCTGAATCAGCTTTTAATTTTATTAGTTTCTCTCCTATTTTCCTGTTTACAATTGGATTGATTTTTCTTTTCTTTTCTTTCTGTCTTTTTATATGTTTTGTTTTTATTTTTATTCCATTCTGTGGGTTTTTTTTTTTTAACTTTCCTTCAGATTTCCTATTTGACCCTTGTATTATTTAGAAGTGTGTCTTTAATTTCCAAGATTTTGGAAATTTTCCTTCTCTCTTTCTGTTATTGATCTGCTATTGTTTGACACATTGTGGTCAGAAAATATACTGTATATGATTTTAATTCTTTTAAATTTGATAAAGTTTGTTTTATGACCCACGATGTAGTCTATCTTTGTGAATGTTCCATGCAAGCTTGAAAAGAATGTGTATTCTGCTGTTGATGGGTAGAGTGTTCCATAAATGTCAATTAGATCTTGTTGGTTGATGACATCATTTTGTTATTCTCTGTCCTTGCTGATTTTCTGTTAATATCAATTGCTAAAAGTGAAGTGTTAAAATTCCATGCTGTAATTGTGGGTTTCTTTCTCATTTTGCTCTATTGGTTTTTAATCTGTGTATTCTGAAACTGTTGTTTGGTCCAAACACATTTAGGATTGCTATATTCTTGGCAAATTAATCCTTTTATCATTATGTGTTATCCTTCCCTATCTGTAGTAATTTCTTTTGCTTTTAGTCTCCATTATCTGGTATTAGTATAGCTACTCCTTTTTTAAAAATTAATGTTTGCATGGTATATCTTTTCAACTTTTACTTTCAATCTATCTGTGTCATTATGTTTGAAGTGAGTTTCTTATAGCCAGTATATAATTGGCTTGTGCTTGTTTATTCCACCTTGCTAATCAATGTCATTCAATTGATTTGTTTAGATCGTTATATTTAAATAATTATTAATAGGTTAGGGCTTATGTTTGCCTTTTTATTATTTGTTTTCTGTTTGTTTCTTCTGTTTCTCTTTTTTCCTTTGTGTGTGTGTATGTGTTTTGGCCTAACTGTGGATAACTTGAAAATATTTTTAGAATTCCATTTTGATGTATTTATGTTTTTGAGTATAGTGCTTCATATAGTTTTCTTAGTAGTTGCTCTAGGTGTTGCCATATGCATATATAACTTATTATAGCCTACTGGTGTCAGTCTGTTACCACTTCAACTTAAGTATAAAAACCTTACTTCAATTTAGATCCCTTTACCCACTTTTAGGTATAATTGTCTCAACCATTTCTTTTGCATACATACAACACCATGTCAGATGGTGTTCATCTTTTGCTTCAAAAATATAATCTAAAAAACTCATGAAGTGAAGGGCAGTCCTATAATGTTTACTGCTATTTTTATTCATTCTGTTCTTTATTTTCTGAAGATCACAGTTGTCTTCTGTTATCATTTTATTTCTGCTTGGAGAGTTTCCTTTATTTACTCTTTGAAGGTAGATCTGCTAGCAACAAATTCTCTACATTTCCCTTAACTGAGAATGTCTTTATTTCCCCTTCATTACTGAAGGATAGTTTCACCAGACACATGATTTGGGTTTGACAGCTCTTTCAGGACTTGAGAAAGCTTGTGCCACTTCTATCTGTCATCCATAGATTCAGATGACAAATTTTCTGTTATTCAACTTGCTTTTCCTTTATAGATAATGTAAGTTTAATTATTATGTGTTTGGTATAGACTTACCTGGGTTTATACTATTTGAATTTTTCTCAGCTTCTTGAATCTCGAGTTTTCTATATTTTGCCAAATTTGGAAGTTTCAACCATTATTTCTTTGAATATTTTTTTTTAGCTCCACTCCATTCCTCTTCTCCTTCAGGTCTCTGATGATTTGAAGGTTAGATATCTGTTATTGTGCCACAGATCCCTGAGTCTCTGTTTGTTTTTTCTTTCAGCCTATTTTTTCTTTATTGTTCAGATTGAGTAAATTCTATTAATCTGTCTTCCAGTTCATTGATTCTGTCCTTTGTCTTCTCCACTCTACTACTGAGAATATCCAATGAAGTTTTTGCTTGCTTGTTTCTTTCTCCTTTGGATTATTGTATTTTTCACTTCTATAATTTCTATTTGTTTTTTTTTATACCTTCTATTTACTTCCTGAGGTTGCCTATCTATTAAAATTGGTTTCAGAAGAAATTGTAATGATTATTGAAGCATTTTATGATGGCTGCCTTAAAATCCTTATCAGGTAATTCTAACACCTGGCTCATCTTGGTATTGTATCAATTGGTATCTTTTTTCATTCAGATTGTGATTTTTCTGGTTTTTTGTTATGACAAATGATTTTTATTGTATCCTCCACATTTTAGTCATTATGTTAGGAGACTCTCAATCTTAGTTCTTCTATTTTAGCAGGTAGTTGCCCTGTTTAGGGTTAGTATGTGAGTTTTGACCTACTTTTTTGGGCTTTAACTCCAATGACAATCCAAAGACAATTTAGTTATCACACTCCTATCGATGCTATTCTAGTGTGTTTCGTTCCTCTAGGGCTGTGGGGCTTCATGCTCAATCTCTGATGTTGTTATTGCAGGAATGAAAGGAACTTTCTTGGCCCACTAGTGTCTTTGAGCCAAGTCCTCTGTGGAGGGAGGGCAGAGCCCCTTGGCCTAGGTTTCCTTGTTCTACTGGATAAAAGGCAGGAGGATGCAAGGTTCTGCTGATGCTGGCTCTGTAAGTGGATTGTTCTGCCTGCCAGTGCCTTAATTGTGAAGTAGATTCTGAAACGGTTAGGGTTTCTCTGCTGCTGTTGTTCATGGCAGGTTGGTCCCTGGTTCATCTCTTTTTCTCTTTTACCTTTTAAAAATGTTAATTAATTCAGCTTTTAAACTGATGAAAGACAATTGTATATAATTATGGTATACAACATGACGTTTTGAAAATCTGTACACCTTATGGAATGGCTAAATAGAGCTAATTAATGTATGTACTAACTCTCATAATTTTTATGGTAAGAACACTTGATATCTATTCTCTTAGCAATTTTCGAGTATACACTATATTATTAACTATAGTCACCATGTTGTGCAACAGGTCTCTTGAACTTATTCCTCCTATCTGATATTTTGTATCCATCTTTTTTAAGGCTACTATGTTTCTAAATTATAAAAGCCAGTAATGGGTCATAAGTAAAATGAGGGCTCCTATCAATGGGCTTCCAACCACTAAATATCCTTATTCTTAATTCATCACTAGAAGGTAACTATTCTGACCTCTGGACAAACATTTTTCCATGTATATTGCATTATATTTTTGGCCTGTATTCATGCTGAACACTTAAATATTATGCCTTCCTAGTCTCACTAATTTTCTCTATTTCCCAAGGTCCACATCAAAGCACACATACCCTACCATGGCTTAAACAAAATCATTCCAGAGAGAATTTTTCTTTGTATGACATCTGTTAGTACACATCAAATACCTTACCCTGATGCTATAATTACTCTTTGTTCTGAGCATGTTTATTTTTAATTTTTTCCTAAATTATGCTGTAAGTCCCTCAAAGTCCATCTCTTTTTATTTTAATCCTCTTAAATTCCTCACACAGTCCAGCAGTGTCTTGGGTATATAGGGGGTGTTTCATGGCCACTGATTGATTGATTGATTGCAAACAGAGGTTCAGGTGGTGCTGACCTCTTTGAGTATCACTATCAAAATTTACAGAACAACCCTGAGGTAGAAACCGAGTTAGAGTTGGAAGGGATTTTAGCTATAATTTAATCAAAACCACCTCATTTTGTGGAGGAAGATTCAAGGGGTAGAAATAACACAGAGTCAAACAGATGGTTCGGCACAAAACAGAGGGAGAACCACATCAGGTCTTCTGATGCTCACATCAATGTGTTTCCTGCTAAGCTTACTTCCTCTTCTCTATAAGGACCACTTTTATGTGATTTTATCCCCTAAACCTGCTTTTAAACAGGAAGGGAAGGGAGGAGAGTAATGATAGCCATGCAGTTAAGAAACCAAACCTGATATGACCCACTAAGGAGGGTTGCACTCTGCCACAGCCTCAAGAAATTCTGAAGGAAAGTCTTCATTAAAGACTTTTGGATAAACCCCCTTTTAAACTGCCTTAGGCTTGCATAATATATTTTAAAAACTTGTTTTTGTATTGAAAACTAATACACATGCAGAAATATATGCCAATACTAAGTATACAGCTTAATTAATTATTAAAAAGTGAATATATTTGTATAACCACCATGCAGGCCAAGAAATATAATCCAACACATTAAAACCTCTCCTTGGTTCCCCTAAGGATCATGACTTAATAACTTATCCCCTTCTCTTCCAAGAAAACCATTGTCTTGATTTTTAACACCACATTAGTTTGCCTTGTTTTTGTACTTTAAATAAATGAAATCCTATAACAATATTCTTAGGCTTCTGACTTCTTTCAGTCAGTGTTATATTTATGAGATTCATCCATGGTTTTACATGTCTATTCATTATCATTGTAATAGAATATTCCCTTGTATGAATATACCATAATCTATTTATCCATTCAGTCATTAATGGACACTTAGATTGTGTCCACTTTGGAGGTCTTATGAATAATGCTGCCATGAATATTCTTTCTCTTATTGTTTGAATCACACATGAATTATTTTTATTAGTTTTATATTTAGAAGTGGAAATGCTGGGTCATAAGAAGTGCATATGTTCAACTTCAGTAGATTTTGCCAAGCTGTTTTCCAGTGTGGTTGTTTAAATTGACACCACTACCAGGAGTGTATGTGAGTTCCATTTGCTCCAAATCCTCGCCAACTTGTCAGTCTTTTTAATTTTAAACATTTTGTTCTGCACGTAATGATATTTCCTTGTGATTTTCTTGCATTTTCCTGGATACTAATGAAGATGAGCCCCTTTCCAAATGTAGAATGTTGACTTCTATATCCTCTTTAGTGAACATCGTATTCAAGTCTCTTGCCAGTCTTCTATTCGGTTGTCTTGTTCTTAGTAGTGTGAAAGTGTTCTGACAATTGATCTGGATGTGCATCATTTGTCAGAAATATGTACTGCACATATTTTTCCTACTTGATGCCACTGATCAACACATATTCATTTTAATATGGTACAATTTGTCAATCTTTTCATTTATGGTTGGTGTTTTCTGTGAAACAATTTTAGGAAATCTTTCCCTACCCAAACTTGTGAAAATTGCCTCCTTTTGTTTCTTCTAGATGGTTTCTTCTATTTTACCTTTCATATTTATAGTTGCAGTCCTACTGGAATTCCCATGGTAGAAATTAAGCTTTTTTTTTTTTTAATGTCCATATGAGAGTTAATTTGGCCCAGTGCCATTTGTGAAAGAGATGTTGCTTACTCTGTTTTTTTCAGTGTCACTCTTGTGATAAAGCAACTGTCCATGTATGTGTTTTGTGGACTCTTTTTTTTCCTGTTCCATTGTCCGCTTGTCTATACTTGCATTGATAATACAATACCTCAGTTGCAGTAGTTTTCTTTTAATGAGGTTTAATATCTGGTAATAAATCCCTCAAATTTATTTCTCTTATTTAAAATTTTTCTGTCTATTCTTTTCTTTTACATTTTTATAAACATATTAAAATTAGCTTGTCAATTTCCACATGCAAACAGACATACACATGTACCTATTGGTATTTTGATTGGATTACAATGAATATATAGATAAACTTGGGGAGACTTGACAATTTTACAATATTGAGTATTTTAATCAATGAACATTGTAAATAATATTTATTTAATCTTTATTATTTTCCGTAACATTTTATAGCTTTTTCTAAGGAGAACTTGTACATCTTTCATTAAATTTTATGTTTTTCACTGTTCTAAACATAGAATTCATTTTTTCCATTTTATTTTCTAATTTGTTTTTCTATATTGACCACTTATCCATTGCTACACAATAAATCATTTCAAAACTTACTGTCTTAAAATGATAATCATTATCAGCGTTCTAGAGTTTAATGGGCTCATCTAGGCTGTTAGAGTCCCGAATTTATTATATGGTTGTGGTCAAATTGGGTCTGGGGATAGAGGCATTTCTAAGGCTTTCTCAGTCACCTATCTGGTGGTTGATGCTGGCTGTTGACTGAAATCTCAACTGTATCTGTTTAGCAAAGCTCCTATATGTGCCCTATCCATATGGTCTGGGCTTGTTCACAGCATGGAGCTTAAGTCCCAAGAATGAGCATCTCAAGAGGACCAAGCAGAAGCTGAATCACATTTGATCACCCAGTCATACAGCATGACTTCCTCCATAGTTACAACTTTTTCCACATTTGAGGAGTGGAAACATAAACTCCACCTTTCAATGGGAGGATTGTCAACATCACATGGTAAGAAGAACACGCTAGACAGGAGATCTTGTTATAGCCATCTTGGAAAACACAATCTGCCACATCCAGCAACCTCACTAAATTCATGCATTAATTTTCACAATTCATCTTTAGCCTTTTCTACATACATAGTGATGTCATCTATAAATAATGAAAGTTTTATTATTTTCTTTCCAATCTTTATAATATCTTTTGTTTCTTTTTCTTGACTTATTGTTGGGATATCCAGTACAATGTTGAATAGAATTGTAGGTCTAAATGTGAAAGATGAATTAAATTGTGCATTTTTTTCTCATTTCTGACTTCAAACAGAAAGCTCTAAACATTTCTTCATTAAATATGTTTACTGTACCAGATACCCTTTTTATAAAATTAAGAATTTTTTTCTAATAATTGCTTGCTAAGAGGTTTTATCATAGAGAATGTTAAATTTTATCAATGCCTTTGATTTTTCTATTCAGAGGATCATATGAGATTTCACCTTTATTTTATTAAATTTGGAATTTCATTGATTTATTTTTACTTGTGAAATCTACCATGATTTCCTGGAATTAATGCAAGTCTTTATGTATGATCCCTTACATTTTGCTGGATTCAGTCTGCTGATATTTTGTTTAGAATTTTTGAATCTCTGATCATGAGTGAGATTGACTTGGATTAACTTTTTGTTACATCCTGGTCAACTGTTAGTTGCAAGGTTATTATGGCCTCAAAATAAGTTAAGAACTCTTCTTTCTCTCTTCTCTGAAATAATTTGTGTAAGAATGATGCTATTTCTTAAGAGTTCTCGAATAAATTCACTCATGAAGTATTATGGGCCTGCTGTTTGTTGTGGTAATGTTTTAAATTATGAATTCAACATTTCAAGAGCTATATGACTATTCAGTTTTCTATTTATTCTTGCACTCATTGGATAAATTTTGTTTTTACTCTAGTAATTTATCTAGTTTGTCAAATTTTCAAATTTATTGGTATAAAATTGTTGTAGTAGCATCCTCTGATCTTATTAGTCCATAGAATCTGAAGTGATGTCCCTTTTTAAATTCCAGGCACATCTTATTTGTGCTGCTCTTCTTTTTGAACAATCTTCACATGTATTTTTCAGTTTTATTAGTCTTTTCAAAACATCAAGTTTAGGTTTTGTAATTTTATTAATGGTGAATTCCATTGATTCATTTTTAATTGTCAAATCCACCATACATTTCTGGAATAAATCCAGGTCTTTATATATCATTCCTTATATTTCACTCTTTTTATTAGTGAGATTATCTTGGAATTTTCCTGTTTTATATTTTCCTGCTTTTTTTTTTTTGATAATTTCTTCTTTCTGATTTGTTGGAGTTTGATTTACTATTCTGTTTCTGAATATTTGAGATAGATGCTTACTTAGCACATTGATTTTCATCCATTCTTCTATTCTAATTCATGTATTTAAGGTTATAATTATCCCTGTAAGGAAGACTTCAGCCGTATAGCTTTAAATTTCTATATGTGGCATTTTAATTATTATTCAGTTCAAAATATTTTCTAATTTCAATTGTGATATCTCCTTTGACTCATGGGTTTTTCAGAAGTGTAGTTCTTAATTTTTGACTATATGGTAAATTGTTCATCATCCTTTTTTTACTGAATTCCTTCTTATTTTCTATTATATTATTTTACATGAATATACTCTGTATAATTTTAGTCCTTTGAAATTTATAGAGCATTAATTTATAACACTCCATTATAAAAGTTTAGGTAAATATTCCACAGATATTTTATAAGAATATGTATATTTGGTTGCAACATTCCATGTATGTCCAGGTTGGCAGTTAACTTTCTTTCAAGAATTTGATGACAACACTCCATTTCTTCTGTTGGTAATTTTTTGTGTTGGAAAGCCAGACATGTATTTAATTGTTACTTTGAAGGTATTCCTCATCACACTTCCTATACCACATTTCTCTACCCAGATGTTTTTAAGATTTTCTTGTTATTTTCAACAGTTTAATCTGGTGTCCCAATGTGGTGCACCTGTGCTCTCGCTCTCTCTTCTGTATGTTACTAGTTAGTATCTTTACTGCTTTTTGATTTATAACCTCTTCTTTTTTCCTCTGATGCAGAATGAGAAATTATTAGTCATTATCTCTTCTAATATTACCTTTGTCTTATTCTTTCCTCTCCTTCTGGGATTCCAGTTAGAACTACGTTAATTTTTAAAATTTTTTCTTTACCTTATCCCGTGTCACACTTACGTTCTTTTCTGTATTTTCTACCATTTTTTCCCCCTGTAATTCATTCTGGGTATTTTTCTTCTGAACTTTCTTCTTGCTATTATTTCTCTCTCCCCTTATACCTAATCTGCTTTGAACTCATCCACTGAATTTTTAATTTCAATTTCTGTATTTTTTAATTCTAGAAATTATTTTCTTTAATTTTATCTTCTTTGCTTAAAATTATAATCATCTATTTTCTTGAAACACTAAGCACAATCATTAAAAATCTGTGATGAATAAATGTTTCTCTTGATCTGCTTAGTATCTCCCTCTATTTTTTCTTTAAGCTCTGTGTTTTTTAGTCACTTTGACTTATCAAATTCACTTCTAGCAGGAGACTAAGAAGACTAAAAATCCCACATCAACATAATCTAGTCAGGAACTAAGTTAATTGGAAGCTGGGTTACAGACCCTGTGGGGTTTCACCTATTCCTAATTCACCCTTATTTTTAGGGTGTGTTTGGGCCCCAACCCAAATCCTAGGGGAAGGGAGGACACTTTCCAGCCACTCTCCTCCCTGGCAGACCCTGAGCTACCATTTCTGATGCCTCTCCTGTGGGGCCAAGGCTCTGTTCAGCTTCTCAGGGGAAGCCCACATGCCTCTGCAGGCAAAGCAGCTCCAGATTGTTGACTCCCCTCTTTGACTTTGCTTCTTCTACTTTATTTGTCACTGTAATCCTTCACTTTCTTAGTAGCTTACCAACACCTTTAAATAGATTATTTTTGTAGTCTTTCCAGCTCTACTAGTTTGTTTCAGTAGAAGAGTTGTTCAAAATTACCTGGTTGGCTATTGCCAGAAGTGGAACTCATCCTCACGAGTTAATGACATAATCATTCTTTGGTCAGCAGACTTGCTGCTAAAGTGGTTCAACCTTGTAGCTGTTGTCCATACAGCTAGCTGTTCAAAATTGACCATGAATTAATTTAAATGCCAATGAGTGTGATTGAATTTTAAGTATTTTTTTAAAGATCTGTGAGCTACTTGTGCTGAGACCTGGCCCCTGAATGTCTGCAAGGACTTGTGGAGGCAGTAACCAACCATATTCACAGATGGTAGAGGTAGAGGAATGCTCAGTCAGTTCCATACAGATGAGATAATGGTTATTCAGGATTCTTCCCAGCCTGTGTCAGGTACCCTTGTTAGGTTTCTGCTTTCAGCTTTATGTTTTCCTCTAAATGTATTTCTGAAAATTGATAATGTCATTATCCCTGGTGCTCAACCCCTTCTATGGACTACAGAATAAATTCCAATGCCCTCTCCCATTTAAATGTGGCCCTTGTTCACCTCTGTCATGCCACCACTTCCCTCCTCTTTTAATTCTAAACCATCATCATAGTAAACCTTACACGTTCTTTGAACATCACACATTGGTGTACCCTCTTGTGACCGCTACACTTGTCAGTGCCTTTGCTTTTGCACTTTTACACTATAACCATTTGTTTATATCTCCATCTACACAACTAGTCTGTGCAGTTAATTGAGGGAGAGCTACCTTACACAAAATGAGAGAAAAGTCTTTTCTGAAGGAAGACATTAAACATAGAGAAACAGATAAATTTCTTTTCTTTTTGTCATGAAATATAAATTGAAAGAGGTAGGAAAATGCAAAAAGTTTGAGATAATTACCGCATAGAACATCACCATGCTAAGAAAAAGCTTTTTTTCAAAAAGTAATGAGTACCTCCTCTAAGGCATCAGACTCTGAAGTTGATGATGGGAATGACAAGAGACAGAGAGACACAATAGGTGGGAAGGTTGGGGGTTGGCTAGTCCCGGCCTTGAGTGTTCTGTAAGAAGACCAGGAATAACAGGAAAAACTGCATTGTTTTCATTAGTGGTTTTCTTAATGAAGGAAACAAAGCTATTTTTGTAATTATCAGGCAATATCTAACAGGCGAGACAGGTTTTGAAATGTAGTGTTCTATACACTACAATTAATGTTGTATATCATCTGTTTCCACTCTATCAGTAACGTTCTAAAAACAAGAATAATCTGCAATTGAAATTATCATTAGGGGCAGCAGGACAGAAGTTGGACAAGTGGTTTTTCTCTAAGAAACCAATAATTTCAATAGCATCATTGGAGTGTCTTAAGTATATCATACTACTATTTAAATTAAGATTTATCGTTTCTTTTGTTCTAAAATTTGTTTTAATTAGAAAGAATCAAGAAAAAAGATCCTTTTCTTATAATCAAAAGAAACATGTCTTATAAAGAAAGCCACATCATAATAAATAAAATTAATGTAATATGATTTTAGCAGTTTTATGATTCTATTTTGCTGCATTTTCAGTATTATATGTGTCTATGTAGAGATGAGACATTACAAGAGATGGATTTGGTTTTTATTTTGGGACTGAAAGAAGACTTGCATTATTTGATTCCTGCCAGATGGCAAATAGAGCCATAACAATGGGCAGAGCGTAAAACTGTGCATGTAATGGGAATTCAGGCTGTCTGGGTACCCCCAACCAAAAGACACATCCTCCCCTGCTTATTGAAACTTGGTATTCACTATTAGAAAAACACACTTTTATTCCAAGAGAGAGACACAGCTAAAACAAAAATGCTCCTAGGAGAAGATATGCATAAAAAGCTATATATATTTAAACCTGCCTCATTTACTTCTATTTAATAAAAAGAAAAAATATTGCTTATAAATATTAGTTCCCTTTTCTTCCTGCTCAGCCTTTATCTCTAGTTCTTTTAAAGCCAGCCTCCCACCTGTTCTCTGTTTTGTCTCATCATATTTATCATTGCCCTAGATTCTGGTTCTTTCTGAGCAGATATAATCAATGTCATAAATACATGTTTTTCTACACTTAGAAAATGTGTGTACTTAGAAATAATATGGATTGCTTTACCTATCGTAACATTTAAATAAATTTAAATGCATCATATGCAATACATATACATATATATTCATACACAGGTATATAGGAAAGATTTATAGGTATACATGTATATCTATATATACATATGCACGCACCTTGCTCTCGTTTCACACAATGTTATTATATTGATTTCTATGTTAATATATACAAATCTAGTTCAATCATTTTAATGGCCATATAATAATATCCCAAGCAATGAATATACTGAAATTTATCTATTGATTTATTATAAAATGTTTCCCCCACTTTTTACGTTACCAGAAATGCTGCCATGAATGTTTCTGTGCACATCTTCTCAAACACACGTACAAGAACTTCCCTAGTAGACGTGACTTGAAGTGAAATTGACCTGGGTGGAGAGACATGCAGATTTTCAGTTTTATGGAGTATTGACAAACTGCTTTCCAAAATAACTATATCAATTTACACACCCTCTGGAATATATTCATCTTTCTACATCCTAATTATTAGATTTTAAATGCTTACCTAACTAGTGTGACATTTTATCTCATTCTTTTGTGTTGACTTTCAATTCTCCTGATTATCAATTAAGTAGGGCACTTTTTCACGTACCTTTGGTGTCCCTTTCGGTAAATTGACTACACATTTTGCCCAAATTTTTATTGTTACCTACTTTTTGCGTATGAATTAATAGGAGTTCCTTATATGTTCCAACTAATTCTTTGTTATTTATGTTCTCTGTGTACGTGCCAGTTTGTAACTTATTTTTTTCCACTTTATTATTTCAAGTTTCTTTTGTGAATTGTATTTTTATTTGCCTACAAATTTCTACTTCAGCAGGATAGGATTAATGTTACTGGTGCACACTGGTATACCATACCAATTGTTAAACTATAAAATATTCTTATAGCACTTGTTAATTGTTACCTCCCAGACTACAGGCTTCCCTCCTGCCCGAGTGCCCACTGCTGTCTCAGTCTCCCATACCCTCCCTGGGGCACCACTTAACTTCCCTAAGATCCAGCAACTAAGGACTAGTACCTGGCACTGCAAGGACGCATTGGACCCTATTCCAGTGTTATGGCTGGCTTCAATCCTGATTGAATGGTGCCCATACTATACCTGTTGTTAAGGCTTTAGAATATCACTCTTGCTTGATGCCACAGGGATATTCTCTTCTGATTTGTTCTAATACTCTTAAAGTTTTGATTTAGTTAATTAGGCCTTTAATCCATTCATTTATTTTGTGTATAATGCAAGGTAGAAATAGCATACTTTTTTACATTATAGAAATTCATTTGACCAAATATCAGATATTAATTTAAAGTTCCCATACATTTCTAGGTCCCTTTGTAGGAACATGATACATTTTATTTATCTTCCTATATTTTATTTTAATTAGTTTAGCATTATAATTCATCCTGATATTTTGTAGAGCAAATCTCCCTTCCTAATCTCCTTGTCCATTTTGGTATTGAAATAAGAATGACTAATAAAATAAGTCTGGTAGTTTTCCTTCCTGATCTGTGCTATAAGGAAATAGAATTATCTGTTCCACAAAGGCTTGTTAAACCCTCCTGTAAAATTTTCTGGACTTGATTTATTTTCCTTTTTTGTGGGGTTAGACTGGTAGTAATGAAAATGATGGATTGGGTGAAGGTTTTTTATTTATTCCAGAGGTAATTATGATATTTAATAATTTATATTTCTGAAAATAAATATTATAATCATCTAAGTAACATAAGTTAACTGTGTCCAGAGTTTTAATATTTTTAGTTTACAAACATGCATTTATGCCTTTTATATATACATATTTATTTCTAATTCAGCTATATTATTGTCAGAAATCTGAGTCTCTATGAAATTAATTCTTTAAAATAGAAAATTTCTTTGTAGCTGATAAATAATTTCTGCAAATTTTTCTGTTTGCCTAAAAATGAAATATCTTCTATATTTGGGGGTGCTGGAAATAGGTGTAGCTACCCACGTATTAACCTATTTTATCTATCCATCAGTAAATCTATAACATGGGTTTTATGTTGGTTTCTTTATTGTATCAGATTCTAAAAGAAGGATATTAAAATATCATACCTTAGTGAGATTGAAGATTTGTCAATTTTTGTCTTATAATTTTCTCAGTTTGTGTCGTATTCAAGATGATTTTGTTAAGAGCATGTTAGTATCTGATTTTTGAATCTTCAGAATTGCTTTGTTTTCTATTATTTTTATGCCCCTCCATCTTTTTAACTCCTTTATACTTCAAATGCTATTAGTATACCTTTTTTTCTTTTCTCTTTTCTAGTCCTTTATCTTCTGTCATTTTATTTAAATTGTCCTTCTTTTAAGTAGCATGTAATTTTTTTTAAATTTTGTAGAATCAATTTTTAAAATCCAGTTTTATAGAATCCATTAAAGGCAATGTTAACCATTTGCATATGTTATAATTACTGATAAATTTAGATTTATTAAGTGTTTCCTATTTATAGCATTTTCTTCTTTGTTTATCTTTTAATCTGTTTCTGTCATTAATTAACAATTCTTTGTTTCTTTTTTATCCCTCTTATCATTTGGAAGTTATAGCGTATATTTCTATTATATTACCTTCCAGTTTTCCACAAACACATTTATCTTTCTTTTTTCCTTAGAAAACCAAAATGAGTAGGTTTTTTATTCTCTTGACAAAACATTAGTACACCCAGAGGCCCTCTGACTTTTCCTACTCCCGTCTTCCAATTAATTGTCATTTAGAATCCTACTTCTACTTTTTAAAATTTTGATATAGTTGATAAAACAGAATATAAAAGAATATGTGTAAATTGTAAAGTACATAATAATAAAATGTACACTCATAAACCTTACACCCACCATTCTCGGTGACATTTCAGCTCCCTAAGGGACTCTCCCTGATTGCAATCCTTTGTTGTCCTACTCTAAATTTATACTCTCATTAATTTACTTTAGTCTTACTACATGTCTATGTACTAATCATCATCACAACACATTCATAAACATTTTATAGACAAGAAACATATGGACCAGTAGTTCTGAAGGGCCCCTTTGTATTCTTAAAATTATTGAGGACCCCTCAAAGAGCTCCTGTTTACCTGAGTCATATCTGTTGATATTTACCATATTAAAAATTGAAGCAGAATTTTAAAATTTGTTATTGTTATTTATATTTCATTTAAATTAACAATAGTAAACATATAACATAGTAATATCAATAACAGATTTTTATGAAAATACCTATTTTTTGCTCCCCAAATTAGTAATAAGAGTGACATTATTTTATAATTTTTGTAAATCTTCTTAATGTCTGGCCTAAAAGAAGACAGCTGGATTCCTATATCAGCATCTTCATTCAATCTACAGTAAACATGTTTTGATTGAAGTATGTGGAAAAAATCCAACCTCAGAAAAGGGAAGATATTTTAATTCCTCTTCCAGATCATTGTGGATATTCTTTAATAACACAGCAAAATTCAATAAGTGGTATTTTCTTAAAAAGTAGTTACAGTGTGGAATCTAAAGCCATGCCAATGAAATTTTATATTCTCTTACATTAAAATTAATTGGGCTATCTTGAGGTTTAAATTGACCTTTTACCAAAACATGCATGGCTTTATAATATCTTGCGTGGTCTTTTGAAACATATTGGGTCACTGAGTTATACAGATCTTCCAAAATCTGATTGGCACATCTGATTACAAAATATCAAACAATCAGGTTCATTAATTTTACTACCAATTTTATTTTAGAAGTCTTTTAGAATTGGGAGATTGTTAAGATCATAGGAGAGGATACAAATTTTTTAAATTCTAATTTTTATTTGGAAGCTCAAATTTTGTTATTGGCCATAAATATTGTAAGTTGTCCTTGAAATGAAAGTTTCACTTCCTTAATTGTCAAGATAGTGTATGCCAGATACTCAAGTCTGAATAACAATGGTTTGTGTGTTAATCACTGTTTGAAGCAAAAATGGCATTCCATAAAAATGTAACTAGTTCAGCTCCTAACTTAAACAATTGTGCAAGTGCTTTAACCCAAGACAATTGCACATTGGCAGAACTGCTTTATGCATGTTTTTCATTTCATTACACAGAATGTTAAAAAGATATAAAGTCAAGCATCAATATCTAATGCAATTAATAATGTTTACTGCTTCATCAACTTTATTTTTAAAGTGTGTTTTTTTCATACTGTGAACATGTGGCAGCAAATAATACAACAGTACTAGTTCAATTTACTGCCACTACCTTGATTCATACTATGACACCAGCAGTTTTACCCACTATTACCCTTGCACCACCAGTAAAAATGCTAGCACAATAAAAAAGCCAAATAAAATCTTAACAGTAGTATAAAATTAGTTTTGACCTCACAGATCTCCTAAAAGAGTTTTAGTAATGTTCAGAGTTCTGTGTTTCACACTTCAGGGGCAACTGTTAAAGATTCAACCCCTGTACCAGCTTTACGATTCCATCTCTTGCTACCTTCTCTGTGATACAATTTCATAACTTTTTCCCTTTCACCAACACCTCAAATTTTCTCTTTTCTCTCCAGCCCTTCTGACCCAGCCTGTAAAGTTGAGTCTCTGTTATCCCCCACGTATCTTGTTACTGAAAATACTGTCAACACTGATCTTCAGAAAGAGAGAACAGAGTGAGACTGAGAGACAGAGAGAGAGAGAGAATTATTTAACAGAACTCATCTCTCTCCAGGGAAGTCTATTGTAGAAGTTTGAACCAGGAATATGATTTGGTATAAACATAGCTAATCCCATGAAAAGAAACCCTTTGACTAAGGTATTTGCAAGTAAGCACTTTACCTTCTTTTCTACTAAAAGTTACGGTACAATGAGGCTACGCAGTATTAACCTGGCACATCCTAATCCTAATTACTTGTATATGGGGATTAGCTTAATTTCAACAGATGCCTGTGTCTGCCTGTCATGGAACGGACTATTAACCTGACTTCCCAATTATATTCCTTACTCTAAGGTAGGTTTTGCAAAAAATAAAAACCCCAGAGACATCATTTTAATTTTAAAACTCATTAAGTGACTATACAGTATCTGTCACATATGAGGTATTATAATGATATTTCCCACCTAAGAGAAGCAGAAATTTCCCCAAAATTATATAGCATTAAATTTTGTAGAATGAAAAGCTCCTTATTAAAAATAATCTGAAGTTTCTCAATCACACATATAATTAGATTAATTAAGACATATAATGCATCCTGTAAGTACTAATTGACATTAAATATTATTACTGGGATTTAGTTAATAATTAACTTAATTAGTTTCTGGTGGTTCATTTTCATTAATGTTATTAATCCAATTTCATTAATTGTTTTTAAATTATATAGTTTTATATTTATTAGACTTTCTCAATTTAACAATATATGGGATTATATATGTAATGAAATGTTGAGGAAGTACGTACTTTTATGACAATTTTTTTTAAATGCGTTAAATTGCACTAAATTTGTCCTGAGGCTGCCTCTGTACCTTCAGTCCCTAGGTAATGAACTACAACCTAACTTAGTACATAAGCAAACAGAAAGCCTAACATAGGAGTATATTTTGTAACAAATACCTGGATGTCAGCAAATCATAGTGGCTGAGCTTCGGCCAATCACAGGCTGCACATTTATATCTTAGGCAAGTGAAATGCATAATATTTCCAGAAGGAAATGAAAGTCCCAAAGCTGAGCTTTTAATGCATCTCGGGTTTGCATTACTTCACACCTTTGACCATGAGTCAGAATAAAGGTGATCACTATGGGTCTTAGGGGCAAGAAGCAGTATGAACTGAATCTTGAAGCTTGGGGAGACTTCAAAAACAGGCGCTAGAGGAAAGATGTTTCAGGACTAGTGAACAAATAGGCAAATGCTGAGAAACAGCAAGGACATCACGGATGTAGAGGAGACATATGGGGCTGTAGACAATAGTGACTTGCTTGCCATATAGGGCGTCTCAACTCTTGATATCTCCCTTCAGCCAGGATCTCTGTCTCACCCACTTGAAGCATCTTAACTGAAGCATCTTAATTTTTAACAGTGTTAAAAGTTCTCACATTTCAATGAGCATAATAATTATCCAGGGAAAGTATTAATTTTGAAGCTTCCTGTTTGTTATCTTCAGAGATTCTGATTCATTGTGTCTGTGGGGGAACTACAGATAATGCAGATTGATGACACCTCAAGATGATTATACTACAGGTGGTCTGTGAACCACTATTTGAGAAACACTGCCCAATTCAGACATGACCAGTATTATATCTCTCAGTCACTAGCTATCAAGTCAGAATTACTGCTATATGCTGTGACTCCGTACCTAGTTCTACTCATGGACTTCTGATCCTCTTCATCTTAACCAGCCTATCAACTTATATCTCCCATTAAATCACTTGGTCCTTTCTTTTCATTTTCTGCTCACTCAACTGTTTATCCTTTGTAACTATGTTGTTATGTTGACAAGGGCTTGAATTCCTTTGTGAACAACTGAACCTGCCTTCTTGTTGGTCAGACGTCACACCCCTCGTAGTGGGTTGAAAAACTTCCCCCGAAAAGATATGTCCACACCTTCACCCCAATACCTCTGAGTGTGACCTTATTTGGAAGTAAGGTCTTTACATACATAATTAAGGATCTCAAGACAGTATCATTCTGGATTTAGGATGTGCCCTAAATACAATGACTGATGTCCCTATAAAAAGAAGAAAGAGCAGAGAGACACAGGGAGAAGGCGGCAATGTGAAATGGGGGCAGTGATTGTAGTTATGCTGCCACAAGCCAAGAAACACCAGGAGCTGAAAGAGGCAAGGAACAATTCGCCCCTAGAACTTTCAGGGAAAGCAAGGTCCTGCTTGGATCTTGATTTCAGAGTAATGGCCTCCAGAACTGTGGGAGTTTTCATTGTTTTAAACCACTAAGTTTGTGATAATTGGTTGCAGCAGCCCTAGAAAACTAATGCACACCTTAAAAAAATAAGAAAATCAGAACCTAAATTTTATTTTGAAAGTAGTTGAATTCAAAACTTTGCAGAATTAACTGCTATTGAATGAGATTTTACAATTCTTTCTTTCACTCAATGGTCATGGTATTTTTTACATCGTAAACCTTGCTATAGATTACATTGAGGTGACTTTTGGCCTGTTCTGGTCTCTTCTTGTTCTCAATATACGTCCTGTCTATGGTGATTGTGTCCTCTGGGTTACCCAGAACAATCTCAATTTATGCTTCTTTTTCTAGAATCCAGAGCAGTTTAGTGTCCTTCATCAAATCATTATTAAAATTATGCTTCTTGAAATAGTTTTTGAATAGAAATATTTATATGTTTATCAGTATAATAAAGTAACTTACCCATTAGTGAATAACTATGTCAAAATATAAAATAATTAATTTGAAAAAGAATCATTAATAGGTGCTAAAACTATTAGGTGAATGTTTGATGAGGAATAGGATATTTACATAGTTTCAAAATAACTTTGAACAAATTACTTATTTATTAAAAAGACTTATAATTATATTATTTATTAACTATAATTTTGCAGTGGACACCAACTTAACCAGGTGATCAAAATGAATATCACTAGTAAAAGGAGAAAGAATATTTTGTGTTTCTACTGAGGGCCACTAAGAAGGATACATCATTTATGTGGTATTCTTGTTCAAAAGTGTATCACTTAAATCTAAATACAATAAAATGTCAGAGGAGCCCAAATTGAGAGACTCGTTACAAAATAATTGGCCATACACTTCACAATTTGCCCATCATAATAGACAAAGAAAGGCTAAGGAACAGACCAGATTAAAGAAAACTAAAAAGACATGATGATCACACGCAATGTGTGACCAGGAACTGGATCCTGGATCAGGAAAAAATGCTATAAAGGACATTTTGGGGACAAATGGTGAAATTTGAATATGAACTTTTTATTAAAGAGAGAAAAATAAAACAAATATTGCAAATTGCTGATATAGTGAGGATTTATTGTACCATTATTAAAATTGTGCTGTAGATTTGAAAGTATTTCAAAATACAAAAAATAATTCAGGAAAAATTATTGTAGGTAATGATATAATATTGATTATTTCAGTACTTGCTGTCACTCTAAGCAGTTTCCCAGTTTGATATGATAAGGTTACAACAATATTGTAATGCTTGCTTCTCTTGTTTTTTGGGGTTTGATTTCCTGGTTCTCAAGCTTAAAGTTGTAACCTTTTTGAAAAAGACTATAGAATTGCCCACACTTTCCATCCCTCTCCTCCCAAGTTGGGGAGTCTTCCAAAGCATGATAGTTTCTGAACCATGGCCCCTTTCTCCTTGGAGTCTCTTCAATAGGAAATCCTGACCATTTCACCCTTTTCCACTTCTGCTCCTATATTTTTGTGTACAATAACCAGCTGCTGCCAGAGATATTAATCATCCAGACTTTGGTTTCCTCGTGGGATAAAACAAGGACTGAAGCATTTATTTACTTACATGAGACATCCTCAGGAATTTTACCTCATCCCTAGTCCTAATTATTACATCCCAGCACCTTTAGACTTGACAGTGTTTCTCACCTTTTTGTTTTTATTATATTATATTTATATGTATGTTTGAGTTTTATTTATATCTATTGTTTTTATTTGTATTTATTATATTATACTTGAGTTTTACTATAACTCCCCTAAGAAGGCAGTTTAGACATTCTTTCCTAGTCACGTCCCCCGTGAAATTTTAATAACATAGGTGTACTTTATATCTGTTCATATGCTACGTGTTTATCTGTGCTTTATGCATAAAAAGAGTACTTCTTTTTTTCAGCCCTCTAAAATCAACTTTTTGTTCCTTTTGGGGTGATGTCACCAACAATAGGAATGCAGGTATGAGACTGAAGATATTTTACTCTACTGTGCCCACATTTTCCAACCGCAAAGTTATAAGGCTTTCTCAGATACTTCGTTTACCTTTACAGTTTTTCCTAGTCCCTCTGGGCACCAAGTCAAACCCTCCTTCCCCTCTCCCAGACCAAGCTTTCCCATTATCAACCAGCTCCCAGTTCTGACGTTCTCCAGTGCTGTCAGTTCAGGGCCTGACACAGCAAGTCTCTCTCTCTCAGAACTGACTGTGACTAGTGTGTTGGGAGGTGAGGGTGGATAGGGAGACAGAAGTGAACGTAAGTTATCAGTGGATCCATATAAAGAAGTAAAGGAAACAAATGAGAAACAACATGTTCTTTCATTGCTTTCTTCCAATGATTTTGTGAAGTATCTGCAGAAGTTTGTGATCATGTGGTTGGCAGGCTGGTCTCAGAAAAGATAGACAATCATGATAGGCTAAAGACAAGCAAGAAATCACATCTGATGGAATACCATCACAGAGTACTACTGCACAATTAAAAATGCTGAAGCCTGGTATTGGAAAACCAGGTAAGCCAGTTCAAGTGAGAAAGGAAAGTCAAAGAGTGATGTGAATTTCCTTAGGTCACAAAGCTGTTACCTAAGCCAGGATCAGAATTTCTATCTAACGACATTCAGTCAACAGATTTTTCCACTCTATGATGTTGTATTCATGCAATAAGTAATCATTTTAAACGAACAATATTATCAGCAAAGGTGGTTTTAGTTTCTAAAAGCCTGTGTCAACTGAATACTTCCTGATCTAATATCAGTACCTACAGCAAATCTAGAGTTTTTGGAGCAGTAGATTCAATTAAGATGTGCACATTCCTCTGGCTGTCAAGAGGATGCAGAATCTTAGCCACAGGGAGAAGAAATTTAAGCATCCAAGGTTCTATTCCAATGTCAAGCCCTCTTTCATGGCTTGATAGAGAATACAACCATTGCATTAAAAACATTAATAAAGTTCTTTCAAAGTATGATGAGCAGTTAACTTTCCTTGTTCTGTAAAATCAATTTCAGTCAGAATAATGTTCTGAAAAATGACCACTGAGAGACATTCCATACAAGAGAAAGAAAGAAAAATTCCTAAGTCATCAGTTCTACAGATTAAGTATGAGATGGAAGTTAAATCCGTGTCTTTTCACAGGTGATACATGAAAACAAACTTCTTTTTAAAAATGATACTATAACAACAAATCTAAAGTCTATCTTTGATTGCCTTCCACTGTACCTGCCCTACCCTCCATCATCCTGGTTTCCACCCCAGAGAAAACCACTGTTATCAGTTTGTTGTATTCCCACGTAGATTTTCTTGTGTGCCTTTTCATACTTCACTAAGTACATATTGTTCTGCAACTTGCCTCTCCTGCTCTGCGTTGTGACTGAGAGATCTCTTTATATCGGTTAATAGAGATCTCGGACTTTTCACTTGATATAAGAGGAAATTGAGTCTTAGCAAACATATTCCTAAGATCACAAAACTATTGAGTGAAAATCCTGGACAAGAATCCAGGTTTCCTGAATTTCATTTAAAGCCCTTTACATTGCATGGACTCAGTCAGATGAGTCCATTAACTTTATTACACAGTGGCTTTTTCATTGTGATGTTTCTCACAAGCACTGTTACTTTAATATTGAAGTTTGTGCTCAGATATCTTACTACCCCCAAATGATTCAAATGTGGAGATTGACAGAACACAAAATATAAATAAAAATATGTCTTTGAAAGGATTTCAATCAAAGGTCTTAAGATTGTAATGTAGAGGAAATAGAAAAATGTTTTATTTTCAGGGAATTCTGGTTCAATATCAAGAATTTAAAATACATGTTTATTGTTCTCAATGTCAGAAAATAGGAAAAATTCTATTTTATCTGAAATCTTTAATTGGTAACAACTGGTAACCATTGTAAATCATGCAAAGGGTATAATGGAGGGACTAAATATAATATAAGGCAGTGCAGTCACTAGAAGAATTGCTAAAGGAAAAAAAGACTGGTGGGGTGAAAAAGTTTTGAAAGAAATTTCCAATTCACATCTTAAGTCTGATTCTTATATATGATTGCATAAGATTAAAAGGCCAATTCTTAATTAATTCCTCACCATAAAACTATCTGCAGATTTCCTCATTAGAAATAAGAGGGAAATTTACTCTTTATCCTACTTACACTTGAGGCTTCCACTTCCAAACTAGGATATTCATAACTTGAGAAGAGACTGAATTAACACCTGCATTTATGTTCATGCTAACTACCTGTAGAAGCAAAAACAGAGGCATTTAATCCCTCTGCTAAAGCTGCTTCTCTATGCATAAAGCAATTATGGTTAGTGCTGAACTTTTTCAGATAAACTAGCTTCTACAAATTATTAAAAAGTGTATCTATGTGCAGAAAAGTCAATCATCTTCCAAGAGATGTGATTGCCTTATCATACTATAGTATAATTTCTTCAACATTGCACAGTTTAATTTTAATTGTAAATTAATTGTAACTGCAAAGTGTCTTAATTTTGATTCTAATAAGATGCTCCCATTATTTCCCTTTTACAGTTGATTTCATAGTCTTTTATTTACCAATATCAGAAATACTCAAGATCTATTTCATTGATTATCATAGCCTAGCCCATATACTGATCAAACTACTGCTTAATGAGTATTTTCTAAATGTATTTACATTAAACATTGTTCTACTAATGACTATTTTGTTTATTATATTGCTCTTAATTTATTCTTCTAGGAAGTATTCAGATTCTTTCATGCCTATTATATGCTGCTTGCCTCTTAGATAAGTTTTTCCTCATCGGTGCTTAAAATCCTTCCATGTGTCTTGCTGATGATTGCATTCCCCTGGATTTTCTGTTGATTTCTGCTAGAATTTGGCTTCCAACAAGCTCATAGCTTGTGATGTCAGTGCCTTTTGATGGAAAACCTTTTTGTTTTGCCAGCTACCTTACAAAGCATTCCCTGCTTTGTCTATGCCAGTGTCCCTTCTTCTCCCCATTTTCATGTGTCACTGACACAACAGGACATGTAGGGAGGTGACAGGAGTGATGTACAGCTGCAAGGGATCAACTAAGCGGGGCTGTTTTTGCTGAGTGCCTTCAGCATTCTGACATAGACAAAGAGCTCTGTCACGCTTGTTGTCCTGAACACAGTTTATAACCGCTCAACTGGTAAATTACTTTTACTAAAATTTAATCTTTTAGATGTAATGATTTTGTGAAGGGATTTCTTCTATTGCTCATTCACATTTCAGTGTCAATTGTTTTAATCTGGGGAGTCAAGCAGTATTTTTATGAACAATTTTTGACCGAGAATCAAAAAAAATGATCAAAAACGAATGAAAAGGAGTGAGTGCTACACCAGCCCGTGACAGAATGAAGTCAATGGATCTGTCTTTGACTCTCACTTCTTTTCTTGCCTCCCATATTTGTTACAGATACTTGTAAATTCCCTGTTAGCAGGAACATTCAGAAACCTGTTTCATAGGTAGTGTTTCATTTATAACATGTTTCATTTCCTAATATGACCAACTCCATTTTTTTATGATACCACAATTAGGAAGTAGTAGGGCCTGAATTTGGGTGTCCCTCCAAAATTCATATGCTGAAATCTAACCTCCAATATGACAGTATTAACAGATGGGGCCTTTAGGAGGTAATTAAGCCATGAGGGCAGTGAATGAGGTTAGTGCCCTTATAAAAGAAGTTGAAGGGGAACCATTCACCCCTTCCACCATATGAGGACAGAGCAAGAAGGTGGCATCTCGGAAGCAGAGAGCAAGCCCTCACCAAACACTGAATCTGCTGATGCTTTGATCTTGGACCTTCCAGCGTCCAGAACTGTGAGAAATGAATTTATATTATTTATAAATTCCTTAGTCTAAGGTATTTTATTACAGCTGCACAAAATGGACTTAGCTTTTCAAGAGCTTGATGTAAATCTGAGGGCTCCAAATGCCTTGGGCTTTGGATTTCAGGGTTCACCAATTATCTATAAGTGTTAAAGTTTCAATAAGGGCCATTAGGCTGTAGTAATGATTTTTTGTGTCAAAGCGTGGTGAAAGTTGAAGTAGTAAGAAAAGACAATCCGAGCTATTTCTCCAACTTCAGCAGACCTAATTTAGACCACTTTAAAAATGGACCATCCAGAGATCTGCCAAAGCAACATTGTGAATTCAATATTCAGATATATTCTCAGGCAAAGAATGAGTTAGGTGACCTTAGAAAACAACAGGGTTTTGGGTAATTTTATTTAGCCAATTTTATCTCAAGAAAAATACAGATATTCTTAGTCTTCTTATAAGCATTTTGTCACTAATGCATGTTTTGTATACATAATTTTAAAGTTGCTTTATTTCTCAAACAACTTGAGTATTTTCTTCAACTTTCAAGTGTTGTGCTTTGTTTAGATTCAAAGGAATTTCAGATTCTGAACATTAAAGAATCAGGCTGCACAATGGCAGATAAGATTTAATACGGGCAAAACCCTTTAGGAATGAAGATATCAGCCACTTAAGCAGGATTATTTCCTCTGAAGCAGCAAGATATTCTGAGAACAGAGTTTCTTTTTCAAATCATTGTTTAAGAATCTGTATAATCCAATGGACCCCAATTAAGCTAGTACTCAAATGTATTCATTCAAGAGAATTCTTAATCATAGTAAGTCCAGCTCTGGTCCAGATTTTACAGCAAAATCATGAACTTGAGCTAGGAAATAGGGTCTACACATATTAAAGGAATTTTAGCAGTGCAAGGGAGAATATATACTTAGGGCTGAATTAGTCTTCCAGGTGAAAAGTGCTATGGGTTTCAGAAGTGAAAAATCAGAGTGTAGATTGGAGGAGGCATGTGTGAACTTTGGCAGGAGGTAGCTGATCTGGGCTTTCTACCCTGGATAGGTTTGTTGTTGTTGTTGTTGTTGTTGTTGTTGTTGTTAACAGACTTTATTTTTTAGAGCATTTTTAAATTCACAGCAAAGTTGAGGAGAAAGTACAGAAGTTCCCATGGATGCCCTGACTTCACACATGCACAGCCTCTGCCACTATCAACATCCCTCACCAGAGCAGTACATTTGTCAGAATCAATGAATCTACCCTGACACCCATTATTAACCAAAGTCCATAGTTTACATTAAGGTTCACTCCTGTTGTTGTACATTCTATGGGTTTTGACAAATGTATAATGACATGTATCCATCACTACAGGTATCGTACTAAATAATTTCACTGCCCTAAAACCCCCCATGCTCCATTTATTCATCCCTTTCTTCCCCCTTAACCTCTAGCAATCCCTGAACTTTTCATTGCCTCCATAGTTTTGGCTTTTCCGGAATGTCATATAGTTGGAATCATAAAGCATGTAGCCTTTTCAGATTGGCTTCTATCACTTAGTAATATGCATTTACACTTCCTCTATGTCTATGTCATAAAATAAATAAGCTTGATAGCCCTTTTATTTTAGTGCTGAATAATATTCCAGGGTCTGGTTGTACCATAGTTTATTTATCCATTCACCTACTGAAGGACAACTTGGTTGCTTACAAATTTTGGTAACTATGAAGAAAGCTGCTATAAACATCTGTGTGACAGTTTTTGTGTGGATGTTGGATAACATTTTTATGGTCCATACAAATAAGATACAAATAAACTATTTTAGTGAATTCAGTAACTTATTTAGAGATCACAATAATTATTGTTCATATGTTTTAAATGTGGAGATAGAGAACTATATGACAACTCAATGAAAGAATGTGAATATCTGAATGATTTGATTTACCTTCAAGTGGCTCTTTTTAAAATATAAGAACAGTGTTTATTTAGGATTGAAGCTGAGGACAGTATTAGGGAAAGGCAAGGAAAAAGGATTGCTGGTGCTAGGACTGGGTCTCCACTCTGCTGTTCAGCTCTGCCCCCATACTCTGGACTCAGCCAAATACAAGCTCTGCAGTTATCCAGAACTTTCTCTTTTTCAGCCATTGAATGAGGATACAGTTTTACTTGAGAATATCTTTTGGAGGACTCAACCTTCTCCTTCACCCAAAAGGTTTATCAAAACCAACCTTCCAACTATAAACTGAACAGCCCCTGATATAACTTCTGGTAAATATAAATTTCTTCATTGCGTCTATTTACAGTGGTATTTTAACATTCCTCCTAGAATTATACCCCAGGCAGATGTTCTAATCCTTAATGTAGCTCTGTGTTTATAGAAGTTTAATAAGGCAAAGGTAAGATAATTTATCTTTATTTTTTTAATTTGGTGTTTATATTTTTTTCAGATTTAGCAATATAGCTGAGAGAATGTGGAACCAATTAAGTGAATCTGAAATACCAGGCTCTATTAATGTCCTTGGCCGGTACATAGTAAATATCTAACATGGTGATTATTCTGGACTTTTTTGTTGGCTCTTAAGAAGTCCCTCCCTCCCCCCTCCCTCCCTTCTCTCCTTCCTTCTTTCATTCTGTCTTCACTCCCTCCCTTCTTCCTTCCCTCCCTCTCTCTCATTCTTCCTTCTTTCTTTCCTTCCTTACTTGTCGTTTAAAGAATTGCAAAAACTAAGTTTCTTGCCAAATAGGTTTTAAGCTATTTAGTAAACATTATTAAAATAAATTTAGGTATGACAAGATAAAACTAAATTAAAATTCTCATTGTTAGGTGTGTTTTAAAATGCGTTTTTGCTACTGGTAACTTTGATGAAAATTTCTGTTTGGAAGTTATTTATAATAGGATGATGAGGACTAGTCCAAATAAAGAGTAACCATGTTTTCTTCTCCAAAAGAAGACACTTAGAATTGGAAGGCAATATGGTTATAAAGTATTCTAAAGCACTTCTTTTATAAATTGAAACCATTCATGTCAAATGATTTTCCTGAGGTCATCTCCGTGACAGCCAGATATGATGCCCAAATCACCCAGCTTCTTGTGTTATAGTATAATGCATAATACCATGATGCCTAAACATGTGAATATACTTAATCACTCAAAGAAACTGAACATTTGGAGGTGATGGGAGAGGGTTTTATCTATTAGATGCGTGTCCTTTGTCCAAAACAAAACTAAACAAATTCATAGCACAAGGAGAAATCTGGTTAAGTGAGTGGTGATTGTTATCCCTACTTGAACTAATTCATTGTAATAAAGTATAAATAACAATACAACCTAATGTTCTTTCTGCATTTCTCTGTCCCTTTGTTGTCAACACACATGCCTGCTTATGTTACATGAGATAGAATGTGTGTGTTTATCTTCTGTGATTATATGTATAAATGTTTGATGGCGGTATACATTTTTAAAAGGAAGCTTGTCAATAATGTGTCCATCACAAAATGACTTTTCTCCTTAGCTTCGAGGCATATTTCTCATTCACTAACCCATTATAAAAGAAATAAGTCACTGACTTTCCAGCTGAAGCATTGCAAAACTAGCACCTTTCTTCAGTTTGCAACCCTGGCTAATTAAAATATTCAAGAACATATATCTCTCACCATGACAGAGATGTCAAAAAATTAAATATCTATGTATTGTAAAGTCAATGGTGAGTCTACTTTATCTCCTTGAAAGAAACCAATCCAAATAGCCACACTATACTATAGTTATAATGATATAAATAATATACCCCATCTAGGGTGGTGTGAAGTTGGAAAGTTTGGCATATGGTAAAGATAAGGAATCCTACTTCTAAAGAGGTTGTTTAAATCAACTTAAATACTACACCCATGCTTTGGTGGATACACTAAGTAATATTGCATCAGTAGAATCTCTTCCTACATCAATACCTAAGGTAAACAGGAAAACCTGGGTAGTTTTTAAAGAGCATATGTCATCTATTTTTAAAAAAGCACATATTAACTTCTTAATAGAGCAGATACAATTGACTAAAATACTGTATGTTATATTGAAATGCATTTTAATTTGTTCAATCTTTTTTTAATTTAAAAAATCTTATTTTTTAGAGAAGTTTTAAGTTCACAGCAAAATTGAGTGGAAAGAACAGGAAGTTCCCTTATACTCCTAGTTCCCACACACATGTGACCTCCTCCACTACTGACATCTTACACTGCAATGGTACATTTGTTACAACCAGTGAACCTACATTAACACATCATTATTACCCAAAGCCAATAGTTTATATTAGGATTCACTCTTAGTGTTGTACATTCCATTTTATGGGTTTTGACAAATGTATAATGGCATGTGTTCACCACTGTAGTATCATGCAGACTAATGTCACTGCCCTAGAAATCCCCTGTGCTCTGGCTATTCATTCCTCCCTCCCCTCTAACTTCTGGCAACCACTAATCTATTTACTGTCCCCATAGTTTCACCTTTTCTGGAATGTCATATAGTTAGAATCATACAGTATGCAGCCTTTTCAGATTGGCTTCTTTCAGTTTACTAATATACACTTAAGCTTCCTCCACGTCTTTTAATGACTTAATAGCTCATTTCTTTTTGATGCAGAATGATATTCCATTGTCTGAATGTACTGCAGTTTATTTATCTATTCACCTACTGTAGGACAACTTGGTTGCTTCCAACTTTTGGAAATTATGAATAAACCTTCTATAAACATGTGTGAGTAGGTTTTTGTGTGGACATAAATTTTCAGTTCATTTAGGTAAATACCAAGCAGTGTGATTGCTGGATTATATGATAAGAGTATGCTTAGTTTTGCAAGAAAATGCCAAACTGTCTTCAAATGTGTCTGTATCATTTTGCATCTTCCCACAAACTCCCCCAGCAATGAAGGAGAATTCCTGTTGCTGCACATCCTTGCCAGAATTTGGTGTTGTCAGTGTTTTGAATTTTGGCTATTCTAATATGTGTTGATGCTTTAATTTGCAATTCCCTAATGACATATGATGTTCAACATCTTTCCATATGTTTACTTAACACCTATATATTTTCTTTGATGAGGCGTCTTTTCAGGTATTTTACCCATTTTTTAATCAGGTTGCCCATTTTCTTATTGTTGAGTTTTAAGTTTCTTGTATAGTTTGGATAACAGTCCTTTATCAAATGTGTCTTGCAAATATTTTCTCCCAGTCTGTGGCTTGTCTTCTTATTGTCTTTACATTGTCTTTCACAGAGTTATTCTATTTTTATTATTATTGTTATTTTAATGAAGTCCAGCTTGTTGATTATTTCTTTCATTGATCATGCCTTAGTGCTATATCTTAAAAGTCATTGCTATACCTAAGGCCATCTAGTTTTTCTCCTATGTTATTTTCTAAGAGTTTTATAATTTTGTGTTTTATATTTAGGTCTGTGATCCATTTTGTGTTAATTTTGCAAAAGGTATAAAGTCTGTGTCTAGATTTTTTTTTTGTATGCAGATATCCAGTTTTCCAGCACCATATGTTGAAAAGACTATCTTTGCTCCATTGTATTGCTTTTGCTCTTTTGTGAAAGATCAATTTACTGTATTTATGTGGGACTATTTCCAGGCTCTTTATTCTGCTACATTGATCTATTTCTCTATTCATTCATCAATATCGTGTTAGATTGATTGCTGTACCTTTATAATAAGTCCTGATGTTAAGTAGTGCCCATCCTCTGACTTTTACTCCTTCTTCAATATTGTGTTGGTTATTCTGGTTCTTCTACCTCTCCATATAAACTTTAGAATCAATTTTTTAAATTTCAGAATATTATGGGGGTACAAACACTTTGGTTACATATATTGCCTATGCACTGCCTAAGTCAGAGCTACAATCGTGAACATCCCCCAGACAATGCACCCCGCGCCCATTAGGTGTGAGTTTTCCCATCCCCTCCACCCCCTCCCACCTGCCTGACCCCTGATGAATATTATTTCCATGTGTGCACATTAGTATTGATAAGTTAGTAGAATCAATTTTTAAGTATCCACAAAATACCTTGCCAGGATTTTGACTGGGATGACATTGAATCTATAGATTGAATTGGGAGGAACTTACATCTTGATAATTTTGAGTATATCTATCCATAATTACAGAATATCTCTTCATTTATATAGTTTTTCTTTATATATTTAATCAAAGTTTTGTAGCTTTCCTCATATAAATCTTGTACAATTCTTATTAGATTTATACCTTAGTGTTTCATTTTAGGGGATGCTAATGTAAATTGTAATGTGTTTTTATTTTGAAATTTCACTTGTTCATTACTGGTATATAAGAAATCAATCAACTTTTGTACATTAACCTTGATTTTTTTCAACGTGGGCATAATAGCTTTAAGTTCTAAGATTTTCTTTCTTTTGTTGATTCTATCAGATTTTCTACATAGACAATCATGTTATAAGTGAGCAAACAAAGTTTTATTTCTTCCTTCGAATCTGTATACATTATATTTCCTTTTTTGTCATATTTCATTAGATAGGACTTCCAGTATGATGTTGAAAAGCAGTGGTGAGAGGGGACATCCTTGCCACATGCCCGATCTTAGTGGAAAAGCTTTGAGTTTCTTACCATTATATATGGCATTAGCTGTAGGTTTCTGGGTAGATATTTTTTACCAGGTGATGAAGCTACCTTCTAATTCTAGCTTTTTGAGAGTATTTTTTCACGAATAGGTGTTGGCTTTTGTCAAATTCTTTTTCTGCATATATTGATGTAATCATGTGATTTTTCTTCTTTAGCCCATTGATATAATGAATTACAGTAGTCCTCCCTTAGCTTCAAATAATATGTTCCAAAAACCCCAGTGGATGCCTGAAATCATGTATAGTACCGAATTCTGTATATGATGTGTTTTTTTCCTATACACATACACTTATGATAAAGCTTAGTTTATAAATTAAGCACAGTAAGAGATTAACAACAATGACCCGGAATAGGATAGAACAATTATAAAATACACTGTAATAAAGTTCTCTCTCAAAATATTTTATACATGGCTCACCTATTTTCAGACTGCAGATGACCTCAGGTAACTGAAAACATGGAAAGCAAAACTGTGGATAAGGTGTGACTATTATACATTATTTGATTTTTGAACATCGAACTAGCTTTGCACAACTGGAATAAATTCCACTGCCCTTGGTATATAATTCTTTTAATAAATTGTTGGAATCAATTTGATAATATTCTGTTGAGGATTTTTGCATCTGTGTTCATGAGAACTATTGGTCTGTAATTTTTTTTTCTTGTAAAGTTTTTGTCTGATTTTGGTATTAGGGTGATGCTGGCCGTACAGAATGAGTTACAATGTATTCCCTCTGCCTCTATCTTCTCTAAGAGATTGTAGAGAGCTAGTTAATTTCTTCTTAAATATTGGTAGAATTTACCAGTGAACCCATCTGGGCCTGGTGCTTTCTGTTTGGGAAGATTATTATTTCAATTTATTTAATAGATATAGGCCTATTCAGATTGTATATTTCTTCTTATGAGCTTGAGCAGATTGTGCCATTCAAGAAATTGGTCAATTTCATCTAGGTTATCAAATTTGGGGGCATAAAATTGTTCATAAAATTTCTTTATTATCCTTTTAATGTCTATGGAATCTGTAGTGATGTTCCATATTTCACTTCTAAAATGAAATTATTAGTAATTTCTCTGTTCTCTCTCCCTTTTTTTTTTTTCATAGTTAGACTGGCTAGAAACTTATCAATTTTGTTGACAGTTTCAAAGAACCACCTTTTGGTTTTGCTAATTTTCTATCTTGATTCCTTATTGTCAGTTTTATT
Organism: Daubentonia madagascariensis; assembly: GCA_023783475.1. Lineage (NCBI taxonomy): Eukaryota > Metazoa > Chordata > Mammalia > Primates > Daubentoniidae > Daubentonia > Daubentonia madagascariensis. The sequence goes on along the minus strand of JAKFHU010000901.1, from coordinate 4,728,332 downwards.
GATTTCTGCTCTAATTTTTATTTTTCTCTTCTGCTTATTTTGGATTTAATTTGCACTTCTTTTTCTAGTTTCCTAACATGGAAACTTAAATTATTGATTTTAGATCTTTATTTTTTTTTGATATATGTATTCATTGCAATAAATTGCCCTTTACTGTTTTTGGTATGTCATACAAATTTAGTTGTTTTCATTTCAGGTAGTTCAATTTTTCTTTAAATTTACCTTGAGATTTCTTCTTTGACCCATGTGTTATTTATAAATATGTTGTTTAGTCTTCAATTACTCAAGGATTTTCTAGCAATGTTTTTGTTATTGATTTCTAGTTTTATTCCATTGCTTGTCTTAGAACAGACATTGTATGATTTCTTTTAAATTTGTTAAGGTGTGTTTGTGGCCCAGAATTTGGTCTATCTTAGGGTTCCACGTGAGCTTGAGAAGAATATGTAATCTGCTGTTGTCAGAAGAAGTAGTCTGTGGACATCAATTGTATCCAGCTGATTGATGGTGCATTTGAGTTTCACTATGTCCTTACTGATTTTTTGCCTGCGGATCAGCTCATTTCTGATAGAGTGGTGTTAAAGTTTCCAACTACAATAGTGGATTTATCTATTTCTCTTTGTGGTTTTATCAGTTTTCTATCAGTTTTTCCTTCAGAACTCAATATTACAGTAAATTTACCACACATATGAAACCAATTATAGTTGCAGTGATAGGCATTCATAATATAGAGAGGAAGTTAAAATAATTTAAATGATAAATCAATTTAATTTATTGCCAGGTAAGGTATTCAGTAAGGTACTGGCTGAAGCAAAGTTCTTGTCAGTTTGATAAGCCCTGGACAAGGTAGGTGGATCTGGGAAAACATGTAAAATAAAAATTTTGTTTTTGAATTTTTACAAAATAAAACAGCCACTCACTTGATAGTGATAATGCAACCAGATCTGCAAATTAGGGCAGACTAAATCATATAAGCACAGAACCAGCTGTTTTTTATTATGAAAAAAATTCAGTAGCCAAAGCTTCAAATAGTCTCTATGTCTCTTTTTAAATTCAATTTAAAATTGAATTTTAAAATTTGAGATGGATGAGATCAATAATCATCTTGGCAATTGTCTGAAAAAAGATAAACCTAGACTATTATACTTCTCTCCCCTGTTTTTAAGTCATAGGTGTGGAAATGTGGTTCAATTCTTTTCCAAAGTTCATGTTTTCAGTCAAGCAAAGTAAATCACTACTACATAATATGATAGGGTTATTTGGAAATATTGATCAGTCTCCAAATCTTTCCCCTTCTTTAAATAGCAAATTACTAGGAAAATCAAGATTAGCTGGGGATCATTAGCTGGAAACCTCAGGTTTAGTGTCATGGTAAAGGATGTGAAAAGTAAGAAAAGAGCATCTTCCAGCACATTACAGACTGGCAGTTACAAGGGAAAACATATTAGCACCCTATTAAGTGATGACTTCTGAGTCCTTTGCTTTCTATCTCCTTCCTCCATGTTAACTTGCAAGAGAATAAACTGAAGTTTTTCAATGACCTGACTCCCTTCTGATGCAGTCTTAGAAAGTGATTTTTGTCATTCTGATATAGTCCTTTAACATTCCATGGATTCATAGATTGTAGGACCTAGAGCAGATAGGTGATTCATTTTCTCTCAATCTGAATGATAAAGTCCTGCCTGAAAACGTTTTCTTCTGTAAAAGACATCACAGAGTTTCCTGTTTCTGTTGTTCCATGTGATAGTATCTTAGGAAATAAGATTCTGAAGCTGCCAATTTCTTGGCACCAGGGTAGTAGCAGGACTAGAAGTCAGAGAAGTAGATAAAGTGAACAGGTATTGAAAAATGAAACATCCTAAAATATACCCAGGAATCTACAGAATATGTCTTGTTATTTGTAAGATGTGTTAATGATAATAATTTCTTGGAAAAGTCATTCTATGACACATATTTATGAATCAACTGTCACCAAAGGTACATAGTAAATTGATGGATCTGAACTTTCAGCATGTTTGAATCTCAGCTGTTGTTTCTAAACAGTTTTTCATATTAAAGACAAACCTTCAAATAGTCTCTATGTCTCTCAGTTGTTATGGCCAGTGCCATGTAGCACACATTTGTTAGCTCATCTCAGCTGTAGAACCTGATTTTATCTTAACTCCAAGGGAAAAAAAAGTAAAAACCTTTAGAACCGCAGCTTACTGATTAGCTTGGAGCAATCTTAATAGCAGTAACACTAATCAAAGCAGTCATCATTGATTGGGTTCTCAAAGAATGCCAAGCATTTCTGCAGATAAATACAAATATATAAATATACATATTAACAGACACACACACTGTTAATGCATTTAACCAAACATGTAATCTATCATTAAGGGTTTTTTTACAGATGTGGAAACTAAGCCTTAGAGATAATCCAATACCTTTCCCAAGTTTTACAGATAATACCAGCATGCTTGATTCTAATAAAGATCAATCTGACTCTAAAGACTATGCTTTCTCTACTTTGCAATTTCTTTTACACTTGGCTTCTAGACAGTTCTACCATGATTGAACTATAGTTCAACTTCTAAAACTATAGTTTCTTTCTTAGGTTTGGTTCACATGTGCCTTTTCACCTCCCACCCTCTTTTCCAGCCCCTATATTTTATACTTCTAGGTACCAAGGATCTTTTGTCTATGAATGTCCACACATGACCCTCCAAGGGCCAAAACAGGAAGAGTAGTCCCTGATTAAGGTAGAACGTGGCCACTCAAGACTACCTGTAGAGGTAGTTTTTTGAGAATGCCCTTGAACTAAGACAGATCACTTTACAAACTGGATAGTCAATCAGATGCCCCAGTAAGTAGAGGCCCCTAAAACAGAAATGGATTTGAAAGAAAGGAAGGACTTCTAACTCTGAGCAGATAGATGGGGAATGAGGTTTGAATGTGTTAATGGATAGTTTGGAACCCTGCATACAGGATTATAGTCACTATATCTTTTTTAATATGCACCCTGGCACTCTCCAGTTAGACCAGAATATAAAATTTGTGTACACTGACTTGTACATCCCATGGCTGAGACCCTGTAGCCTATTGCCGGGACACCAGGGTTCTATGACATTATGCAAAAGCCACCTCTGAATTTGGCCATATATTTCCCTGGAGATCTGGAAGCTATTCTTGCCCTTACATCAACCTTGGTTCTTACATCATTAACTAAGCATGAATTCTGGAACATTCTGTTTCATGCTACTTGTCAGACTCTAGAAGAGATTACCATGAAATCACATATTCACATCATTGGATGCAAAATCTTAGATAAGCTGATTTTTTTTTAATATATAGAAGATATATTTTACTTTCTCAAAGGAACCACTGTTTTCTCTCTTAATAGCTGAAGGATATTTACTGATGAAATACTTTTTTTGGCATATTGTATCTTCATTATAACTCCTCTAATAGACCCTTAAAGTCTTGGGTACTTTATCTAGCCTAATACATGTTTAGGTATGGTCTCAGTAGCATTATATCTTTTTTTCATCCAAAATCACACTTTAAAAAATGAATTAAATGAAACAAAATATTACTCTTAAACAGATGTATAAAGTAATTTTGTCACTAAAATTACTCTGTCCACATCATAATTTTATAAGATGTGATTTTTCTTTCTAGAAACAACTTTACATGACCTAGGACTTGAACTCTGTCATACTTCCCGAGTGAATGTAGCACTGCGGTATTATAAAGAGGAAAATATTCAAACTCTCTGTGTACTTTTCTAGATAAATTGTTTCTAACCCAGAGAAATTTAGGAGGCAGCCAGGCATCCCTATGTTATCTCATAATTAGAAAACAGCCAATCTTACTACCATAATTGTTTGCTGTTTAATTTTTGCATTGCCCTCCTATCGTTTGCTGTGTTGGTTCACTTCATTTGTTGTGTTAATGCTCTGGACCAAAAATTAAGTTAGCGTTCATTGTGTGCTACAAAATAATCTGCCAATCTACTCATATACTGTATAGTTTTATCAAATCAAGGAAAGGCAATAAAACTTATGTGCCCAGTTACCTTCTCTTTCCTAAGATTCACAACAGTTTGAATATTTACCCAAATGTGCTGGCAAACCTACTTGACCATGAAAGACTTTAAACAACTTGGAATTGGAATCTCTCTATTCCACAAGTAGAAACAAAGTAGCTGAGATATTAGTTCATAAAATCCAAACATCTCAATTTATCAATATTGTATATTTTTTTATTTTGCTATCCGGCATATCATTATTTTTGTTTTTAGAGTCTATTTATACCCTACTAATTGTTATTATGCTCATTATATTGTTATTCTGCACACAATACAATCACTAAGATCTGTTTGAAGTATTCATTCCTCTGTTGCCTGATGAAGATTTTATGATGCTTTTGATGGGGAGCAACTAACAGAAATGGAAATGCATTTCAAAATTTATACTTTTCAATTGTATACTTTAATCAGCAGCTTATCTTTGAAAATCACAAGCAACAGTAAATCAAAGATTACTACTTGCTTTTACTTCCCAATTCATCTAAGGGAAAAATCAAAAAGAGTTCATTTTGAAGAAAAAATACACTGAATTAATATAATTACACATCCTGGTCACTAATAAAACACTTCCTAAGGAGAAGATAGTGAGATTTTGTACTCAGATTGTTTCATGATCATATCATAGAACTAATGTAATCAGTTTATTTCTATGGCTTGTCCTTTATAGATCTGTGAAGTTCATAAAAATAGGAGCATTTGGTACCATAAAGCTATGGGACTAATTTTTAAGTTAGAATCACGGAAATTATACATGCAAATAAGTGTTAAAGCTTTCAAAAAAGTCTTGCATTTATCTTAAGTGTCTTTCGTTGTTGATCTTCAATATCCATATGGAAAATCCTGTAATATGAAAATGAATGGGACATTATTGCTATCCCACCAGCCCTCTCCTCTAATAGTAAAGATTCATGAAAATATATTTTTAATATTTCCTATTTCCCATTTTGGACCCTAACTGACTGTTCTCTACCTAGGTGCTCTCCGTGTATTGTTTTTATTAGTAATTGGTGTTTTTATTAAGGGTGTAATTGAGTCCAATTTGTCATCTCCAAAATGAATGTTACTTACAAAAGCAGCACATAAAAGTTTTTGAGTTATTTGTCTTTGTTTATTTTCCACTTCCATTTCAATGCTCTCATTTTATCTTGCTGCCAGCCATACCTCTGATAGCCAATCATTACCTTGTTTTAGGCTTAAGTAGCAAGAGAAGCAATTCAATATCAAAACTGACTTTAGAGTTAGTCCAATGGTACAATCTAATGGCTATCAGGCCATTCACTTTGGTAACTTTGGTGAGAAGTTTCAGTGGGAAGCCGTAGTAGAAGCTTCTGGCAATTGGTTCAAAAGTAAACTAGAGTAGAAGGGATAGAAGTTTTAAGTGCAGATAGCCTTTTACAAAGCTTGACTGCAAAGTGGAAGAAAATTGTTGAAGTAGAGTCCAAAGGTGTCCTTATATGATATCCACTAATTGCGTGATAACAAACAGGCCTATTCTCTGTAAGTTTTAAATTCTCCAACTTTCCTTAACCAAAGTCTTATCTATTCTACATTCTGTTATCTGTTCTACATTCTTGCCAGGTGTCATTTTACTCAACTGACAAATTATCCTACCCTCTATGGATAATAGAGATTATCAAATTATTATACTATTCAAAGTAACATAAAGATGCACTGACAAGACTCTCCAGGAGGTTGAAATTAACACCTCTAATAATGAGTGTGGGTCTGGGGAGCGAACACTGAGAATAAATGAAACATCCGGCATCTCTGGAATGACACAATCTAAGAGGTTTACATAACATCAATAGTCACGATGAGGAGAAAATAAGATCGAAATCTGTCAACCATGGTGAAAAACCTTAAGATTCTTTCATTCATTTCAGGGTTTTATGTCAAGATTTCCAAAGGGAACTTTTCTCAGATGACTAGTATTGCCTTGGGTTTCTCAGAGTTATGACCTTAACTGTTGACATTAAGGAAGAGAGAGAGGGTGATTTCCTTTGAGGGTTTGTACCCTCTGGGTTGAGAGAACTCAACTCACAATCCATGGGGACAGGCAACCTCAGAAAGTGTATAGGGTTTAAGAGTCGTTAGCTCCCAGGAGGGACTGCTTAGGTCCTGGGGTTACCCACATCTTCTTGGAAAAGCCTTTGAGATTCACTGCTCTGCTCTGTCTTTAAACTGACAGGAGTTTTAAGAACATTTTTCTAAGCTGGTAAGTCTTAAGATCTGGCAATCCCTAATGTTGTGACATCTATAATTTGGGTTTCTTTGGATTATTACATAGAAGTTTCTTGTCTTGCAAACTTTTTATGCTCTGTAAAACCTGATTGACCCCCCAACTTCTATAATGTATAGCATTACACATGGTGGGAAGGATGTTGCTCTGTTGCAAATGAGCCACATCATTTTACGGGTGCCATTAACACTTCAGGGATTCTAATCAGTTATAATAATAGTTGGACTCGTGATCTTTAAGATCCAATTTTTAGAAGTAGTATCTGTATTAAACAAAACAAACAGTCACCTAAACAGAGGAACTGTGGGGAGTCAACCTGCTGGATATTTGGGATTATCCAAGATTTTAATAAAAACTTTTCCCTCTTTATATTCCTAGAATCATAAAATGTTTCTTTAAAGAAGTATTTACATATTCACAAATTCATCTATTTCTGAAAATAGCATTGGGGCATCCCACTGAGAGAAAAGATTTGCTCTTCCTCTCATATGTTGGACAAAGCAAAATGAAATCTGAGAAACCTCAAGCATTCACCTACAGTAACCAATTTGCAAAAGTGCCATCTGAAATCTGTGTCCTGCTGAGGCTCTAATGCCCAATTTCTTTAACAGAGGATTTACACATGAAGTATGATAATGTTTGGCAAGGAAATTAACATAGTCATAGATGGAACAAATACAGAGTACCTCAAATTAACTACAGAGCAATTACAATGACATTGTGCACTGTGTAATAGTCCATTAAGCAATATTAGATCACCGGCTTCCTCCATTCCTGGCTTTATTATCAGGAACAAAACTAACTTTGCCTTTGTAGCGTTTTGTGCAGCATTTAGGATTTTACATATGCTGGCACACCAGGTCAGCCTGGGGTTCTGAAATGTAATCAGAAACACACACACACACACACACACACAACACTTCAAACTCCAAATTATTTTTTTTATTTGTGATTCAGACGTGCTCTTATTTTGTAACTTATAAACATACAACTATTTGTATTTAGATATACAGTGAGAAAGTTTTCTTTTAATTCTTAGATAATGATTTTATTGATATAAATATATAAGGTATACAAATATATATATTTCCATATATCCTATCATATTTGTATATATCAAATGTGTAAAATTTTTTAAAAATCGTGGAGAGATCTTTTCAAGGAAGAAGATATCACACTATCAAATTTCCTGTTATCACACGCCTTCCAAATAGGACTTTATCCAAATACTCCTGGATGAAATCTTTATTTTGTTTGAAAATGCTCTAGGCAAAACAAACTTATAACTTTCCTCTATGTGTAATTCCAAAATAAAATCTTTCTTTTCCTGGAAGAAAATTTTTGCACATAATAGCATAAATATAACTTTTCAATGTTATGATTTTTTAAATTATTTTTTCTGCATGAAGAAAATCAGTACTTATATACATATACTCCCATATATGCAATTAAAATATAAGCTCATGAAGGACTTGGTACTATTCATCACTGTGTCTTTAGCACCTAGAACAATTTCTGTCACACAGGAGGTGCTTAATACATGTGGGATTTATGTTGGGATAAGATGCCTACTTGTTCATACCAGTGATAGAAGACAGGCACAGTCCTGTCAATTAAGCCCCTATTTGCAAAACACATGGTGATTATACAATGACCCCCTTGTTGTCAACCTTCCTACTTATTATCAAAAATTATGTAAGTGTGGAGTGAAGGCATGTCTGAAATCTACAAATGTGCCTAATACTCCATAGGTTACTAGGATTACAAAGCAGCATTCCCATAGACTGTAAAAGGAATTTGGGGACCCGAGTTAATTATCTGAATAAAGCTCTATGCTCAGTATTAGATTGTAGTCCTCTTCTAGTGAAGACTATGCTCCTCCAACTATGGCTATTTGTCAGAAGCAGAAATCACAGCTTAGAGTTTCACTGATTGACTGAAGTCAAACCACCTGAAAAGTGCCAGTGACTAGACCCAGTGATCCTGAAACCAGCTTCTGACCTCTTATCACATTTACATGAAAAATTCACTTCCTTTGGCTGAATTACCAGGTCAGTTCCACCAGCCAACCAGTACCTTTAGTGTAATGCATCAGTATGAATTACCTGGCTGTTTAACTGGACTGTTGGTTCCTTCCAGGTCAAAGCACTTGAAGCATTTGGCCACGGTGCCAGATATAAATAAATGGTTATCACTGAATTTAATAGACACTGCTACAAAAATAAACTACTTTTAAATAGAAAACACAAAGGAATGGAAAATTGTCAGCCTCATAATATATAATAGCATGACACAGTCTAAGATCCAGAACCCTCATATTCTGGCCTACAAGCATTTGCAGACATGTCAGTCACATGTGGAGGAAATGGATCCACACTACCTCTAATTTGATATATCTTCAACACCTCAGTAGCTGGATGATTTCCCATCCTTGAATACTGACCCATTTTACAGCCCAGCCATAAACTTGAATGGCAAAAAATAGTTAAAAACTAATCAAGTGGAAAGCAAGGGCCTAAAGTGACCTCATTCATTGGAACTCAGGAGGTGTAAACTATAACCAGAGGCTAATTTGGAAAAAGTATGAAATGCTTATATTGTGTACCAAGAAGAGAATAAGATTTTTATAATCATGTGAAAAAATATTTAAATTTAAATGAACAATGTGCTCTGAAATGATCCAGCCCTCTGCCTGGAATACAAGTAAAAAATGTAAGACAGTCATTCATTAATCCAATAAACATTCCTCATTTACTAATTACATATCAGTTACTGAACATGAACAAAAAACAGTTCTAGACCTTGGAAAATTCTTGATCTAATGGGCCATAATGAGTGTCATGTTGAAAGTGTGAGAGAAAGTTATAAACAGGGAACACAGAAGAGGAGCACCTAACCAGCCTGACCATGCTGACAGTGCTTCTTAGAGCTGAGTTGAGATTTTAAGGAAAAGCTGACATTAGTTAGGTAAAGAAAGACATAAAGAGAAGAGAGCATGCAGAGAAGAGAAAGAGCATGAACAATTTGAAGAATTTCGAGGCATTTGCTGGAACACTGCATGCATTTAGAGGTGAGAGGAAGGGCCTTGGACTTTACATGCATTTAGACAAAGCAATATCACTGGAATGTTTAAACAAGTGACTAAACCAATAGTAAGGAATTTTTTTAAGGGATAAAACTAAAAGACCAAGAAAACAGAAAAAATGAAATAGCAATAAAAGTTTGGAAGCTGGAAAGCACATCTTAAGCTAACAGTAGAAAAAACTAAGAAAGAAACTTATTTATGCCACAGGAGCCCCAGAAGGTCCTAGGTATTTCTGGAGATGAACTGAAGGTAGGACACAAACGGGAGAATTGCTGGGAAGTCTGCATAAGAACTTATAATACTAGATCTCCTCCTTTGTGCCATGCAGGCATATTACTTCTCTCCCAGGTACAAAAATATTGGATTTGGGAAGATGAAACAGTGTCTCTGTACAGGGACACCAAGATCAGTTGGGGGAAGTGGAGCCATACAAAAAGAGAGAGATTAAGTGAACATTGGAATACAAGATGTTGCAAGATTTAGCCCTCTTCTTTCACCAGCTCCCAAAAATCCAGCAAGCAGTCAGACCAAGAGATTGGAGCCGGTCTTTCCAGGAGAAAATTTGCAGCCTATGAGCATCTAATGCCTATAAATACATTAAGATTAAAACTCAATCATTAAGCCTCAAACAAATTGCCATAACATAAGCCCACAATTAACAAGTCTTGCCCATTCACCTAGAGTTTCTTATCAGCTTTTTTTAAAATCAGCTTTGAAATGCTCCACTTTTAAACATGAACAGATAGTGTTGGATCACCTATCATTTGAGGAAAGTTTTCAACATGAAAGCTGGAAACCAAAACAAACAAATGCTTGAAAGATAACTTGGAGAAGGTGGAGAAGAAAACTTTAAAAACAACAACAAACAAAAGCCACTATTACAAAAAGAACATATAAAGAACAAAATTGATCAGCTTGCAGAATGAATAACAAAAATAAACAAAACAAAAAAGACATCAGGTGACGCAAGTGATCATGAATGAAAATAGCTTCTGATTTATAAGATGTAATAGCAACACTGGAATTTTGAAAACAGTGAAGCAATTCCTTGAAAATTCTGAAAATAAATCCTAATAACATCCATATGCAGCTCAACTATTACCTAAGAGTGATATTTCAGAACTCAAGATATCAAATATACTTCCTCCATATGCCTTTTGTTAGGAAACTCTGGGAAGATATTCTCTATCACGATGAAAGAGTAGAACAATATAGGGGAAAACATAATATTCAGGAAAAAGGGAGTTTGATTCAGAAGAAAAGTGAAGAAATACCTGGGAAGATGGTGAAAGCACCTCAGGATGAGAGCTCTACACAGGTTTGGAAAGAAACTATTCAGCTTGGAACAGGTCAAGAGTTTCTAGCAGAGGATTCTAAAGGAAGATCTATTTGGTATGATGCATTTGAATATACTGATGGAAAATGAAAAAAGTTGGAGGTGAGTCAGATAATGAATTAGTGATAAGTACATAGAAACAAAAACAAAAACCCAAATAGTTATTAACTCCAGGGAAAATAAAAAATTATGGAGGAATTGCAAGGCTCACTTAGAATAGCATTTGATACCCTACTCAAATATGGTATAAGGATATGGGGAAAATAGGTGAACAGACATAGGAGTTGAGAGGGGTAGATACAGAAAGCTAAATACTCATCTTACATAGGAAAGGTCAAGAGAAAATGCCTAACAGAAAAATCTGAAAGTAGCTATATAAATATGTTGTGCAGTGATATGGAGGTATACACCAAAAAAATAATTAAATGGTTTGAGAGTTGTTGCTAATGGGGAATGAGAACTTTGGGAGCAGGTGGAGAGAAAGGCAAGTGATTGTAGGATTTGATTATATAACTTGTATTTTTATTTATATATAATATGTGTGTGTGTGTATATATATAGTGTGTGTGTGTCCTAATCATATAACTTCTACCTATATCTGAGCTGTCTTGATTGTTTTTAATAATTTGATAGTTTTCTTCTTTTGTTTCAAAAATGTCTGTCTCCATCATACAAATTGAGACTTCAAAAATGATATTTCCCATGGGTAGTAGAAGGTAAAGAAAAAGTAGAATCACTATTTACTCCTTCAGTGCCATGGAAAAACAGAGCCCCTAAGACAATTTGTGAGAGAAAAAAGCATTGTAAACTAGAATAAATTTTCTCCGTGGCTAATGTTCCCTGCCATTCTTTAGCACAGGGAGTAGTTCATCCAGAAAAGGAGTTTAACACTGTGAGGGGTATGTCTCCAAGGGCTTGGATTTTCCACTGCTGTTGCCAGGGTTAGCAGGATTTTTAAAAGTCCAGATCTCTGAATTTCATAAGGATTGACCTTCAAATATTTTAATACATGTGATAGTAGCTCATTTTCACAAAATTTTAAATTTTGTAAAAACAAAGAATTAAATACACTCCTTCAAAAAAGATAAGAGCTTATTGCTATTATTTAACAAAGTATTTCCCAGACCCATTGGCTGTTACTTATTAGAAAAAAATAAACTTCACTAAAATAAATACGGATCTCTAAATAAATGATTGTGAAGGATGCATTTCTCAAAATTATCTGGAAACATATTTTCCAGTGTTATTTACTAACTTTACAATATTCAGTAATAATGTTATTCAACGTTTTTGCTTTTTTTCCTCATCTGTGTGTGATTACTTTTCCCACAAGTGGTGAAAGCCAAAGAGACCAAAGAGGCATGAAATTGAAAACAAAGTTAATTTAAGACCTCATTCCTTTTCTGTCTCGTCCTAGATACTCCCTTTCTACTCCCCTAAAAATGATAACTCCCCATGAACGTACCTCCTCAACTAATCAGTGTAGTTTCTTGAAAAGAAAAAAAGTTTCATACACAGTTCAATTAACGTTTGCTTTCAGAATGCATTATGAGTATTTGAATATGTGGTGAAAAAACCTGCACTGGGGAACAGAACAGAGTTATATAATCTTGGCTATCCTAATGAGAGACATATTAGCCATGTCACTTCTCTGAGACCTCATTTCTATACTAAAAATTAGAGTGCTGAACTACCAAATGGTCTGTAAAGACCTTTCCAGCTCTAAACTTTTTGACTGTAATATATAGTTCAGTGACAAACTGAATTCACTTTTTTTTTTTTTGATTTGTGATTTGACCTTCATTATCTGTTGGTGTTTTAGGGGGTATCATAGGTTAAGGGACGCCCTTGCCAAGCCATCTCCTTCCCAAGCTCCATGCTGATAAATGACATCAGCTAAGATTAAATCCTTGGCATACAGCATTCTTCATTTCCATGCTCCTTTTGAATGCAAATAGCAGGGTCAGCCAATGCGCTATATCCCTAGAACTCTGTTAAGATTAAGTCGATTAAATCACTCTCTTCACCAGAAGGAAGGACAGGAAAAAAACATAGGATAGGAATATTTGGGTGCAGATGGATAAAGGAGACCAAAATGCATCAGTGATAGGGTCTATTATTTTTTCCATTTTTCCTGAAGCTATCTGTAGTGATAATAAAAATCTTCCTGGTTTCAAATTGTATTCTTTTCACAAAACTTCTAAAGTATATTTTTATAATAAAAAACAGTACAGCCACATAAAATCAACATATTGAATAAAGAGTTCAGAACTGGCATCCACTAAAGATTGTGCTGCTACCAAGCATCTCTGTGTTTCCACGTATTCAAAGGTCTGTTATTCATGGAGAAATAAAAACATCACATCGGCAACAGCATACCACCTCTTACTAGTACATTACAGTATGTACGGTGCTAAGGCTCTTTCTTTATGTACTCTCTCATTCCAGCCTCACAACAATTCTATGAAGTAGGCATATTACCCTTTTTTTCATTTAAACAAAGAGGGCAACTGGGGCTTAGAAAGAATGCATAACATGCCCAAAGGGGAGAGCCAAAATTTGAAACAAAACAAAACACAAGACTGTATGCACAGTGACAGTGCATACAGTCTTGTGTAACAAAGGAAAGAAAGGAAAATATGGGAAGAAGGACAAAGACTAAATGAGCGCAAGGAAGTGGGGAAAGAGGTGGTAGACAGGGCAGATTTGGGAGCGCTGAGACAGGAAAGAAACGTGCAGGAGAGACAAGTGTGCCAGTCACTGCGAAGTGGTTTAATTCCGGTCCTCAGTTTTTCTACCTGTTTAGATTCAAACTATGTAAATATACTATTACACCACAAGCTGGCCATGCATAATCAGTTCAACTGCAGAGGAATAACTTCCTGACTGTATGGTGTGATCCTCAGGGCACCAGACAGCCCTGAGTGAGCCTTCTCTGTACTAGCAAACCGTTCCTCAGGTAGATTCGCTTCTTTTCTTCCAATTATGGCCTGGTGTGCACAATTACATCATTAGAACTTCAGCTTAACATTTTGGTGCCTAAGAAACGCAAATCCTCCAGTAAAGGGAAGTTTTGTTCTGTTTTATTTTATTTTATTTTGTTTCAATTGTACTCATGATTCATAACATGGTATGATGAAGATTCTGAGACCAGGATCTGATTAAAGGGAGAAATGCATTGCACACCAGGAACAGGCAGAATGGTGGCTTCACAGGGGCATGGCGGGGGAAACACAAAATAGGATCTTGGTCTTACACATATGTGAATAAAAATTAAGCATTTAGTCCAATATCACTTTTTCAGTTAAAATCTCATATTTTTACATCTAAAGATTTCAATAATGCAAATAAAAACAAGGTTTCTTCTATTGTAAAGATTCCCATTTCAGTCACATACAAATATTACTTGTGTTTATGCAAAGCAGTTTGACTGAAACATGGATCTTCAACAAATCAGCAAATATAAATATAAAAAAAAGAAAAAACTTCTTTTACATAGACCTCAATTAAATTACAATATTAAGCAGGCTGCAGCAGGAGTCCATTAAAGATTTAGTTACCTTCTGTGATGAACATTAAGAAGCTATTACTCAAATTCTATTTAAACTGTTAAAAGGAATTAAAATGTATAAGAAAGACCATTACATATCACTAGTTAATTTCCTAACGAAAGCTTAGCAGCTGATAGATTGTTTAAGCCTCTCCAAGGTTTTAGTTTCACACTCAATAATTCAGAGACAAGAGCAGGGTTATGTTGATTCATAATTTGCTCCCTTCCATCTCTCAGCAGAATGATGTTGTGATGGAGAATCAGCCTTCATTTGCCATTCTGTACCTAAAGCTGTGCTCTCCAAGTTAAACTCAGCAATTATCACCAAGAAAGTGACATTGTGTTCTCCTCGGGCCACAGCTCAGTCACCATTGCTTTCTCTGATTCCCAATTCAGAGAAATGGGAACCGGAAATCTTTGCACTATGTCATGTAGCCTCTTCCTGCTTCGAAACTCTTTCCAAGGACAGAGAAGTTAATTAACTTTCTTGTATTAGCTTAGCAAATTTGGCCCTCCTTCCTGGAAATATATTACTTTTAGGAATTTGGGTTTCTTTTTTACTTTATTTTTGAAATAGACTTGCTTTAAAAAGTTTTTGATATCCGCTTTCATCATCTTGAATGTATTTTCTGTTCAGTGGAAGAAAAGTGTTTTTTCTTTCTTCTTAATGTGCTCTCACCATTTTTTAAAATTAAAAACTCATTAATGAGAAGCTAGAAGGACAAAAGAAAATAAAATTACTAGAACTGTTAGGTAACTCTAAAATCAAACTGTGTAAAACAAATTTGGAAGATATTATGTGGAACAAAAATGTTCCTTGATTTGCCTTCTGTGTTTTCACTCATAAGAATTTATTTCACACTCACAAATAGTCAATAATCATTATTAAATATCATCTATTATATGCTCAACATTTCTCCACTCAGAGGTGAATCTAATAATATGAATCTTACAGACTTTAATGTATGACAAATATGAACTTTAAGTGTAAGTGTTTCAAGTATAGAAAGACTTCTTCCCTTGGGGAGCTTTAAGTTTCATTCAGTAAATAAAACACAAGAAGCAAATAAATGTTATATTTTAATAATAAGGAAAAAAACTGGATATGATGGACATCTTACTATCCAGCACCATTCCTAATTCATTTTATTAAACAGCATCTTGAATTCCCCTTAGAGAAGCACCTGTCTCCAACTCTCATCCATATGAAGTTGGCCTCACCGTCAGGTCAGGGACTGGGTTATGACCAGCTAAGCCCAAGCAGCATTTTCCATTATTATGATGGCATCCATGGTTTCCAAACTGTGAGCCATGAGATTTTTAAGAGAACCACAGTGATATTCGACATCTGTAGGACACCATAAACGTCATTGTATTGTGTGACGTTCCAAATGAAGTCATATATTTGTGAAGCTGGTTTTTCAAATTTCAGTGATTACCACGATTAAAATAACAAGTGCTCAGTGAAAAATCAATGTGGAACAGGGTGGAGGTGTCCATTCAGACTCAAAGATTTAAGAAGTTGTGCAATGTCCTACTCATCCCATTAGTAATTGTGGTTATTCAAAAATAAAAATACATTTTCTTTTAATACATTTGTATTATTTTTTTCAAACAGCTACTATATTGTTAGGACATAAATGTTTATTAAGCTGTTTGTACCTAATTACTTAATAAACAAAACTGTTGTGTATTACTTTTGACCTGGGGCACCATGAAAAAACTATTGAAATACCAGGTTATTGTGAACAGAGAGTTTGGGAGCCCGTGGACTACAGTGATTGATTCAGGGTTGGGCAGAAGATGCAGATCCAGGCAATGAGTTTTAGGACTAGGACTTCTATTCAATTGTTGTGGAGAGATCTTTTCCCTCTGGCAGCAATTTTGTGATCAGGAGGTAGGATCTGAATCTTCATAGGTGTACAGTGTAGATAGACCTAAGATGGACCAGTACGAAGAGAGAAATTCGGGTCTTGTTGACATTTGAGCAACTAAACAAGACACATCTGAATTCAGTCTTGTCTCTGCACTTTTAAGCAATATAAGCCAATCAATTCTCTTTAGTAGCCCAGCCAGTTTGATAGAGTTTTCTGTCACTTGCAACTAAAATAATTTAAAGTGTTAACATTGAAAGAAAAAAGTCTGTCAAATCCTTTTTATTTTTAACTTAACATAAAAAATCAGATATAGAGGGATCATTTTTTAAAGCACTATGATAAAAGGCAACACGTATGGCCCTGGATGCTCACTTTCTTCCTTCATTTGGCAGCCTAGCAGAGAGAGACTGAGTGAGCCTGTGGGACGAAGCCGTTGGCTAATGTCCATATTCCTAACATGCAGGATGTTTCCAGGGATTTTATATATGGCTCCTGTGCCTATAGATTATTTGAAATAAATCTTATCACTTAGAGAAACTAAGTGTTACTTAGCCACTCTTAGGTTGACCTATAAATATGTCATAAATTGATGGAGCTCATTGTCTCTCTGGGAGTACTTTCACTTGCAAGTCCATCATGCTGGCCAAGGCAGGTCCTGCCCTATTACACCTTTGGCCATGATGCATACAGAGCATCTACACCTGGCTGACCTAGACTATGGAGTAATGAGTTTGGGGGACTGTGTTTACTCTATTATTTCTCTGCTTATAAATTTTCCCTCAGTTGTATGCATCCATGATGTTTGGTTATCTATAGGCACAAATAACACCTGATTTAAACAGATTCAGTATGGATTTGTTGTGTGTCCAGGTGCTACTTTATACCTTATTTATAATAAATCAAGTAACACAATATTGCAGTTTTATTTTGCCATCATGAAGTACAAAATGTGTTTAATTATTCAGCAAGTAATTGTTGGAATATGTGTGTGTGTGTATATATATATTCATACTGTGTAAATGAGTTCTACATGAGTATGCAAATGACTATGTCTTCTACAAAGAGTTTTAAATATAGTTTAAAAAGCGTAGTTCCCAAGATAAAATATCATATCAGACAAGGGAATATTAGAGGAGTATTAAGTGCTAAAATGTGTGCTGCTGATTAGTGCAACAGAGTTAAGGGAGGTTAGGCGATGAATATGAGCTGCAGCAGTCATACAAGACTTAATCTTAGAAGTACTTTACAAATATAAACTGAATAATCTCCCCACAAGAGTGGCCCATTGTGTGATGTAGTTTGCCATGGTCAGAACACAGACTATTAACTCAATAATTGATAGTCTGCAGTCCACATAATAATACTGATAATAATAACATATTTGTTTCTTTTGATGAGAATATTAACATCAAAGAATGGAATATTCAGTCTTTTGTAGGAAATTAAGTCTTTAGGGACTTAAGGTGTTGTTTGCATATTGTAAAACTATTAAGTGATATATTGGCAAAACTGCTGAAAGTGAACTTCTTAGGATTTAAGGCAAAACTTATTTTCTGAATGTTCTTATCAATCAATGAGTTTCTCTTTCGATCATCTGAGCCGGGCTGCAGTATTTCCCAACTTTGTAGGGAACAATTCACATGGAATACAGTGAGATGACCTTGCATCTTGGCCTACTTTCTTGATTCTTCTCTTGCCCAAAATTTCCTTATGTATGGTATCTTCATTAGGGGCATTTTAAAGATGAGTCCTTGTTTCTAAAGTGTTTGACACTTTTTAGACTGTTGTTTCATAATTATTGTGTAACAAAATTCAATCCTAGAAAACAAGAATTATAGAAGATACAACATCCTCAGAAGATAAACTTCAGCAGATTCTATTGTTAGGAGTTCTGATTATCCATGTTTCTTTCGTGTATAAGTCTGAACCAAATGTATTGTGATTTTCCTCTAATTTGATCTTGACATTTTTATGACTGGCCATGAGCCAAGATAGCCACTCTCTAGGAGAGCCCTAGAGGAGATAAAACCGAAATGCATAAAACAGAAGAAATGTATTACTTACATATCCCAGAGAGAAGAGGGATGCCCATGAGGGCCAACAGCAAGTCTGGACATAGCAGGGAGCTCAACTAGTGGGTAGGGAGTGAGAGAGAGGACCTGTGGGACATGCCTTTATTAAGGTTTATGGACATGATCCCTTAGGTTTTCCCTTCAGACTTGTGGATTAGCTAGTTTAAAGAAAATGCATGCAAAGGGGAGAACTTACTTACACAACTCTGTGTTAATCATAAGGTTTTATTGTGGTCACCAGCTATGGGATGTGTTGGGTTTTGGGTCTGTCAGATGAGGAATTAATGGGCAAACAACCACACAGGGATGGGAAGTTTTAACTAGGCCAAAGGTGACAGGGTACAATTGGGTTTTAAACAACTTATATCAGGTCTAAAAATGGATGCTGAGGCAGCAACTATATTAAACAAATTTATGACAAGAGATAAAGGCAAGACCATATCAACAGAAGCAATGTTTTCTAATACTCAGTACTAAGGCAAGTAGTCCCTGAACCATTATTATGTTAGAAACCAGAATTGAAAGACTATCACATAGAAGAATAAATTTGTTCCACAAATGATCTTAGGACTTAATCTAAAGGAAAAAACTTGCACATAAATACACTTGGGGTTCCATCTGGAGCAGAATTCACCAATTAGAGCTTCCAACCAGGAAATGGGCTGCCTAGAAAAGAAGTGAAAGCCCTGTCATTCAAAGTTTTCAAGCCAGGACTGGATTATTCCCTGGCACAGATGTTTTACAATGGGCACACTAAGTTAGGAGAAAAACAATGGCCATTAAGGTTCCTGATTCTATAATGATTCTGATATTCCAATTTCCAATTGAATACTACCAATAACAAATTAAATAATAAACTAAATAATGGTATCCTTGTGCATGATAGTCTGTAAGTCATTGGTAAGCCTTTACTGTACACCTTCTTCGGTTTCACGTTAACGAAGATGGAGCTATTTCTTCATGAGTCTCATGTACATTCGACCTCCATACAGTTGGGCATTATTCAACAAATATTCATTGATTTAGTATAGTTAAGAGTGTCCACAGAGCATACACTGCTGCCTAGCATATAACAAGCACTCACTTAATGGTTGTTTTTTGAAAGAATGTATGAAATTAAAATTAATGTTTTATATCTGTCACTAGCCATAAGACCTTGAGCAAATTATGTGATATCATTAAGCTGGCCTTGGTTTTCTCAGTTTCTTTAAAATTGGGTTTCAAACTGAACTTATTATCCATTTTATCCTCCCCCACAGGACCAGAACAATATTAGCTGTTATTTTTAATAAGTTATTGAACATGGAAATGAAAATTAAGGGACAAGTATGAGAGATCCCACTGAGAAAGAAGAGAGAGAAATAGACAATTGAATGGACTATTGATTTAAATCACATTTCTCAGTGTGTGTGATTGGGCAGGGAATTGATGGATTTACTTAGCCAGTGGTTAAAAGAAGCATATATGGAAAAATCTGCTTGTGTCCATTTTTGAGGTTGGTAAATCACATAGTATAAATTGCTAAGACATACCACATTTTTCCCTTCAGCTTTCAAACTTGCTGATATTGACTTACCTGTGGAAAAGATATTCCTTAAAGTAAGTGGTTGTTCTCAGCACTGGGTACACATTGGAATCACCTGTGGTATTTTAGAAATTTCTGGTGTCTGAGCTCCAACCTTAAAAATCCAGATGTAGTTGATCTGGGGTTGCAGAGGCTTAGGCGCTCTCTTGATAATTCTAAGGTACAGACTTTGCTGGGAACCATGGAGCAAGTGATGGTACTTTTTATAATCACCTGAACTATTTAGGATATTGATTCATTGCCCGTTGCACTAAGTGATTATAATTAGATTCTAATGAGTCTGAATTCTATGGACCTTTGTTCTCAGAATGTGATCCCCAGACCAATTGCATCTGCTGGGAGCTTGTCAGAAAAACAATTTTTTAGATCAACCCCAGGCCTATTGAATCAGAAATCTGGGATTAGGGCCCAGCAAACTGTGTTTTGCTCAGTGATTCTAAAGCACTCTCACTTGTCAATCACTGACATAGGACATATGAATTTTACAGAATCCCCACAAAGCCTGTTGTCACCAGCCACATTTAATTAATGTTCTCATGTTAGCAGAGTTGACAGTGCTAAAAAAAGCAAAAGCAAATCAGTGAGAGATTATAAAGAAGCCTCCCTCCCAATTAAGGTAAAGAGCAGTTTTACGAGGAGCAGTAAAGAATACTGCACGTTGGACAAATGATGGATCAATTTTGCCAATATAAAATAGAGATTTTTTTAAAGCTTACTCAAATTTGGAAGGTGTTAAATTTAAGGCAGGAGATTCAATTAGTAAGTGCCCTTTGGTGACACAGACCTGGGTGCAATCAAGCAAAATAAGGCAAAAGCAGTGTAAGATGAATATCAAGATCATGACTCTATAATAAGGACTTTTTGAATTGCCTTAAGATGTTTAAAAGCAAAAGAAAAAAAACAATTTAAATTGTCGACCAATTCATAATTCAACTGAGCTAAATAATACTGTGGGTAAATATTAAGAATAAAAAGTGTTGGACATACCTTCTACAGACTACTACAAAATCACATCCATATGTTATCTGAAAGAAGAAAGTGATCCTAGGAGAAAAGGGTGTTTTGTTTGCCCTTTTCCTCCCTGCACAAAATGAATACTGAAATAATTGTCATCATGAATGGCACTAAAGACCAATTCCCAAGGGCATGAGACCTAGAACATGGAGAAGAATCATGCCGTTCTCAATGTGCATAATGGGGGAGTAGCCGCCTGGTCTGGGGATGAGACAGATCAAAGAGGTATCAGAGCTTGGGGAAGGTATTTTAATGGAGAGTTAAGGGGCTGAAAGAGAGTGAAATATAATCTTTTCTTTCTTCATGGTTTAGTACAGCATTGACTCTGTTCATAGACCACTTGTCTGGGAATGGGTATATTTTCAGTTGTTTTACAAATATTAATCGATATTATGGGTGTCTTGGGATAGATGTACATTTGTTCCTTTTTAATAGTTAAATATTTCTTAAACAAGGACTGCATTATTTTAAAATACACATTGCTAACTTGAATGTTTTAACTAGGTGGGGATGGAAGGAAATAACCAACCAGCTTCTCATGTCAGCTGATTCAAAACCATAGTCAACACCTCCCCAGTTCCAGGGAATCCTTTGACAATTGCTTTATCTATAAACTATAACATGAGATGGCTTTACAGGAAAGGATAGGTGAGTGTGCTGGGTTTTGCCAAGCTGAGGATCTGGATTTGCTGATAAGCCTCTCCAGATAGCCTCTCCAGGAGATAGCACCACAGAAAAAGAAATGCCAGTGTAGAAGTTGCCCAGCCAGAAATTGTTAGAAAGGACACTCCGGGCAGAGGATGCAGACTGAAGGAATTGGCAAAAGTACCTATTTGGAAAGGCATATGATCTGTTTTTTTTTTAGCATGTATGGGGCTGCATGGGGCTAAGAATGTATGCAGAGTGCATTGTAGTTTCATGGGGGAATGGTTGGGGAGTCTCAGAGTTATATTTAGTCCTTTCTAAATTCCATATTCAACATATTAGCAGTCACCCCAAGCAACATGCATAATCAAAGTTCAGGTAGCCAACTCTAAAAATTCATAAGACTAAATATCTCATTTCTCTTCTTTGGACTTAAATTTCTTATTTGTATTTTAAAAATAACATACTGGAAGACATACTATTTGACTATTTTGCTTTTTTTATCCTAGAAGAGGACCTAGGAAAATGTTCTTAAATGAATGAGTGACTGATATCTGAAAAGTATCATAAATTTTGGGAGAGCCTCATATGTTAAATTTCATGGTAATAACTTTATACCTTTCCATCTGCCTATTTATCTGAGGTGCCATGATATATCATGTGAAGACCACAAGGAAAAATTTTGTTAAGGACTTAAATTCTATCTATCTATGCTGGTAATCACAGTAGCAGATGGGCTTGGATCTGAGGTACACAGGGACTTCATCAGCAGGTCCTTAAAGAAGAGAAGTGGATTGAGACCAAGCAGATCATGCCCAGGGACATTTAGGGATGGCCAGGTGTACACAGTCAGTCATCAAAACTTGCATTGGATTAGGATCAGCATCACTATGCCAGGGTCTAATGTGATGGATCATCAGAAAGAAAATATAACAATGCTCATGACTCAGGTGGGATGTTGAGTTAGTAACTGGGCTATATATAACCAGCTCTGGGTATGAAATACAGAGTCCCACCTGGTGGGAATGAGAGCTGATAAGAATGAGTCACGAGGTATAGACTCCAGTCTGTAAGACTGAAGTTCACAGGAATACTCAGGTCCCAAAACAGCAGCTGAAGTTCCACTTACTAAGTAAAGCAAGTGTTTTTGGCTTCATACTAGGCAAATATCTCCATATGTAGGCAAAAACTGTGGACACATAGGTCACATGGTGAGCAGGGTCTATGGCAATCCCCGCCTGTCAGTATGTATGGAGGATCCTAAAATTGACCTGCTTTGGTAAGGCTTAGTGGAAGATAGGAAGGTGTTGAGCCCGTATGTTGAAGTCACTGGAATTTCTAGGTAAGCAATAATAAAGAAAGTGGTATAGACTCAGTCTCAGTGAAGAAGAACCATGTTTCTTTACAATGGATAGATGGAATAGCAGATTGAATGGCATGGCACAAATAACACAGAATTTCCCCCTAAAAAGACCAGAAATTTCAATTTGAGTGAGTCTCTTTGAAAACTGTCAAAGTGACAGAGAAAGAACTCTTAATTCCATTCCTATGCTTCCTTCATTTGGAGACAGGACCCAGATGTCTGGCTATTTCCCACGAAAGACCAATAGCTCTGACTTCCCTTCAGAGTACACCAGAGTACAGAGCATGCACTGGAAACACCAATTACTCTATTAATGACAACAACAGCAGAAAGGGTTGAATAATGAAATGACTGTTGTACACAGCGGTTTCATGTGGATTTGTAATTTATAAAACTTTTTTCAATTATTCTGGAGCATAATGTGGAAAAAGATGAAATTGAAAAGAAAATTGAAAATCTTATTAGTGGTGTGAGTATCTTACATGTTGATACCAAGTTCAACTTCTCCTATGATGATTTTTAGGCTTTTCAAGTAAAAGGGTTGGCAACCAGAAGGCAAACATGAGTGATTACTAGAAAAGTGTTAGTTTAGTGTGTTCTGGGTCAGGAAGTTATTGAAAGGGCTGATTGATTCTGTTTAACAGTATCGCCTTCATATAGTTTTTCTCTATTTCTTTATCAGTCTGGTTATTCAGTTTGTGAATAGAGTTGCTAGTTCCCCAGAACAATTTCTTAGTGATATTTAAGCATTGTTTGTTTCTCTTCTATGGACCCAGTACCTGATTCAATTAGTTTGACTTCAGTCCCACAATTCATGGATGCCAATTATTTATTTTTTCTTCCCTTTAATTTGTTTAGGTTTATTCTTGAAATACACACCCTTTGGTGAGCACTTGAAAGCGATTAGATAGAATTTTCTGTAACATGATCTGAGATTAGGATTGAGGTATTTTGCAGCCATATGCAAAGCTTTTGCACTGGGCGAGTAACTCACCTGACACTAGTGGAAACATGGCTAAAGAAGTGGGGAAGTTGCCACTGAGTACCCCAGAAGTTAATTTAGAGAAAAATTGAAGAGTTCGATTTCCTGGAATTTTCAAGGGAGTATGTTTGGCTTCCAAATTAAACTTGGAAGATATTTGTTTTACTGTTTTGTAAGAGGTCCAGTAAAATTCTTTGTTATCATCATAATGTAACATAATTTTTTTTTCTTTAGTGAACTACAGAAACCAGGAAAGCCATAGTGGGAAAATTTTCTTCTCATTTGTAAGAACACCAAAAAGAGAATTAGGCATATTTAATGGTAGAATAATGATAATAATGATAATTTGGATTAAGTGTCCTCTGATTTTGTCAAGCTTCAATGACAGGATGATTTGAACTCCTTTTACACTGCCTGTGTTATGGGCAACTCTAGGCTGATGCTTTCTACACTCTTGGAGTTTATTGAGTCCACAATAACATGACAGATGCCCAAAGGACCACACAAGGTTTAAATCAGTGGTCCAGAAACTTCCTTTTGCCCAAAGTCACACCAGGAAGTATTTTATTGGTTTTTAAGAGCAGATTGGATTTCCTACTACTCCATATGATTCAGTAAATCTGGAATAGGACCTACCATTTTGCATTTTAAACAAGCACTCCTGGGGACTGTGAAGGCATAAACATGTGCAGAAGTCTTTCTGGCCATCACCAAATCAAAACAAAGTATTTTTCAAAGTATCCTTTTGAGTGATGAAAAGTCTAAAATAAATACACACATATACCCCTATATACCCTTAAATCCCAAAAGTCAAAAGGAGGAAAATTCCGCCAAACTAAGTATACTTGTCTGAAAGTTTTCAGTTATAATGGAGAATTTACTTCACTAGCAAATCAACACAGTAAATTCTATAATCCCTGCACAGAGGACAATCAAAATCTTAAATATTAGTCTACAGTTACCTGAATTGAGGTTTCTGCTCAATTCATTGGATGAAAATACCTCATCTTTTTGATGTACCTCTTCCCCAAAACACAGGGAACAGAGAAAAACAGCAAACGTGAATCCAAAATTAGTATCTTTGTGAGGACTTAAAGATTCTAAGTTTTAGTATATTATTCAGTATATATTTTATGCTTTCCAGCATTTTCCCCAACCTAATCATCAGTGTCATTGAAAAATATAAAAAAAATAGGAGATTTGTTCTCTGTTCTCAGAAGTTTCATAATCTTATTAAGAAACTTAGATAAGCCCACAAGAGAGTTAAATTACAATGAAAAATGGTTCTTCCTCAGGAGGCTAAGTCACTGCTGTTGACCAGCACAGATTTGAGTTCAGGCAGTTTGGATGTTGGGTTGTACAGTACAGTGCAGGATGCATAGCAAATAATAAAATATATAAGCAAAAAATGTAGAAATGGAGAACCTGTGAGAATTAGATCAGGTTTTGATTGACTCACAAAATATGGAATCGGCACTACAAGTTTACAAGTTATAATTTGAAACCAGGGATCTCAAATTGTTAATTTCTGCTTTGTGATGAATGCAGTTGTATTAAATGGTATTTATCATAATGAAATGTGTTTGGCTTCATAAGTGACAACATCACTTTGTCTTTTGGATCATATTACAGATATATGTAATAGTAATATTTTAAAAAGAAGAAAATAACCAAATAAAAAATGGGCAGAGGATCTGAATAGGCATTTCACCAAAGAATATTTTTTAAAATGGCCAATATGCACAGGAAAAGATGCTCAATATTGTTAATCATTGAGGAAGTGTAAATCAAAACCACAATGAGATACCAGTTAACACCCATTAATAGGGCAAAAATAAAAAAGGCAAAAGCCCAATAAGAATTGACAAAGATGTGAAGAAATCAGAATTCTCATGCATTGCTGGTGAGATCTGAAAATGGTGTAGCCTCCATGGAAAACAGTTTGGAAGTTTCTCAAAATGTTAAACATAGAGTTGCCAAATGACCCATCAATTCCACTCAGAGGTATGTACCCAAAAGAAATGAAAACATATGTTCACACAAAAACTTATACATGAATGTTTATAGCAGCACCCTTCATAATACCCAAAAAGTGAAAATAAACAAAATGCCATCAATTGATTAAATGATAAACAAGTTATAATATATCCATACAATGGAATATTATTCAGCAATACAAAGAAATACAGGACTGATGCACAGTCAAATATGGATGAACCATGAGAACATGCTATATGAAAGAATACAATAACAAAAGACCACATAGAATGATTCTGATTATATGAAAAGTCCAGAATAGGCAAATCCATAGAAACAGAAAGTAGATTAGTGGTTGTCATGACCTGGGGGGAAGAGAAAATGGGGAATTAGAGTCAACTGCTAATGAGTATGAAGTTTCTTTTTGAGTATGATAACAATGTTCTTAAGTGACATAGTGTTGATGTTTGCACAATTTTGTCAATATATTAAAAACCACTAAATTTTATACTGTGAGTAGATAAATATTTTATGATATGTGAGTTATATCTCAATAAATCTTTTATAAAAAATAAATTCTAAGGGGGCAGATTTCCTCTCAAGGGATTTGTTTGTGGTATACAAGTTGCAGCATCCACTTGTCCTCTGTGGGTTGCTCCTCTCCTATTCTTGTGCCTACTCATACCTTTTGATCACTCCTCTTGTGAAGCCCCTTAAAATAGCCCACTGCTATTGGGGCCCACTGTGAGAGTGCAAAGTGCTTCTCCTCCTGAGAACACGTAGATTATAGAGCATCGTGGGTGTTCATACAGAGGCACAGTGATGGCCCTCTTATTATTATATCAGCTTTTGCTGTTACCTGTCTAGCCATAGGCTCTGTTTCCATCCCAGGATCTTGAGCACTACCAGATACCATGCAATTCCCTCCATGAATTTCTTTAGGCCTGCAATCTGCCCCCAATCAAAGCATCCCATAACTCTAGTTGCAAAAGTAAAGACTCCTTTCACATCAATGGATGCAAAAACATCCTGGGGCGTGGCCATTTCATTGCACAATTCTTATTTTGTGAGGTATGGAGGCCTTTTCCAAGGGCTGGCTATGTTGTGTGTGGGACATAGTTGTAAGCTACACATGCAGGATTGAGCTCTTTCACCTAAAAATGTCTTGTCCCGTCTTGTTCTATAATAATATATAGTTTTTCTAGTAATTTATTTGTATTATATTTTGCATATTTAATTATAACTTCACTTACTAAGGTGCTGTTGAACTAGGTCAGAAAAAAAAATAATACCAGGGTAATGAAAAACCTCATCTTACAACAAATACCTCAGTACTGTTGTCCACAAATATGTGATTTGATATAGAAATGAACTGAAGGGAATCACTGGAGGGAAGTTAGAGAGACTTACAGAACTTGAAAGGGGATCTTTAAGATGCTTTCATCCAGTGTTTCTCAACTATGAAACTACCTTTTGGTAGAAATACTGTTTTGTTGTTGATGATCATCTCCTGCTTTGTGGGATGTTTAGCAGCATCCCTGGCCTCTCCCCACTAGATGCTAATAGCTCCCCTATCCCCAGGTGTGACAATCAAAAATGTCTTTAGGCATTCACAAATGTCTTGTTGGGGGGAGGGGAAAAATTCTCCTCTCCCACCATATAACAACCACTCTTTTAGTCTAATCCCTTCATGTTCAGAAGGGAAAATTAAAAGTTGGTGCTTCTAAGTAGCTTGCTCTTGGTGACATAGAAGTCAAGGCAGAATCCAGCTAGAACAGTGCTGTGACTGTTTGTCCAGTGTTCCTCCTGAAATCACCCTCAATAAAGACAGAAAAAGCATACTGGCTCTTTTTAAAAATACCCAAATTTCACTAATTTTATGATTCAGCTAGAATAGTTATCTATGTGTAGTTTAATATTTCTCAAATATTTGCATGTCATCCTCCTTTTGTAGCCTTTGATATAATTAATAACTGCAAAGCAAGCTAGAAAGCTGTATGCTATAAACAATAGAAAAAACAGGACTCATTATGTTTTCCTAGGTTAAACTCTATAACTATTATCTACGCTGACTAGACTTTTTGAACTTTTTAAAATGGGAGAGAAGTAAGATTTATAAAGGATATATAGCTTAGTAATCTAAGGAAAACTATGAGATTACAACTGAATGGTGACTTTTAGAAGGTGTAACTCTGTGGCATTTCCCCCCTTTCTACTTACATGTTGGGTCAAGTGAATAGATGAATTTATTCCATTTTCTGTTCTCATTACAGGTTTTGTCAGGAAAAGTGAGTTATCACAGAATTTTATTGTGTGATACATTTAGTGAATTATAGCAGCGAGCAGAGATGGTTAACCTCTCTTATAATTGTATATCTTGAGTGACAATTCTGCCCTTTCCAAGTGCTTCTGGAATAAAAATTTACCTCTAAATCTCTTATAAATTTCAAGATGGTAATGCTTAAATAAAATTGTTAGAAGGGGAGAGAATTATTCCCTGATGAAGAAAAGGTTTTGTACAATAGTCTAACCTCAAACAAAAGCAAACTCCCACCAGGTCTTGTTATCTGAAGAATGTGAAAACTATTTTGAAATCTCATAAAATGACATTTGATATAGGCATGTCTTAGCATTGCAAAATATTTTGCTGGTTTTTACAAATGAGAACATGTATAACATGTAATTCTAATGACTGATTTCCTGTCTACCTGATTTAGATGGTTGTTGACTATTGAGTCTCCCAAAATTTCACCATAAAAATTTGTTAATAAGGTTGACCAAAGTTTTTTTACACCTACGGCAGTAAGGGAGAATATCACCTTTATAGACTCCTAACATCTCAAACAGGGGATGTAAGAGGAGGGTAGTTGTAGGATTGGGGTCCCGGGCTGTGTGATTTTAAGGTAGGTTTTGCAGAAAGGGTAAATGGTGGGAATTACTCAGAATTTATGACATGCTAGTATTGGATTGATGGATACAGCAAGGTAAAGGTCTTAATGTAAATTTTGATGAGCAAGCTGTTAGCTTCAATATGAAGCTATTTTAGTTGTGTCACAGTCTTATCTTTCGGGAGCAAATATTCCCTAAAACAAGTAATTTAGTTATTTTCCTTATTCTCGGTATTGTTCAATTGTATGCCTGGTCCCATGGACAGAAAAATATTCAGGGAAAAAAAGTTATGTTTGTTTCAGTTCCAATGGCCAATCTGAGTTCACAGCTACTAATAAGACCTTAAAGGAGATGTAAGGACTCACATTAACAACAAAGCATCCTGGGTAAGTCAGGAGGCTCAAAGCAGCCCCACGTAGGAATGCTCTCACCTGTGCTGATTAAGAAAGTGAGGTGGAATTTTGCCTCTCATTTGCCTTCCTTCATAATCATGCAAGGTCTTTCACTTGCCAGTTACCAATTATGTGCTTACCATCTTAAAGATCCTAGGCAAGCAGCTATAGGGATATAATGTAAACAATACACAGGTCCCTGACAGTCAAACAAAAGTTACGTCATCTTACTCTCTGACTTATTGATTCGAGAATTGGGACCCTTATTAAGTAAGAAAACTATAAAAGTACATGTACTGTAACCACTTTGCACTAAGTTCTGGGCTATAGGATGTAGGGAACCAAAGTAGTATAAGACATGGTCCTTGCCCTCATGGAGTTCACAACCTAATTGCAGAGATCGAGCAAATGTTTAAAGAACAATTTGTTTTTTAAAAAAAGTCATATAATGAATTTCTAATTTTATAATACAGTGAACAGGCCAAGTGATGTAATAAGCTACCAGTTATATGAAATAAGAGACAGTAGAGAAGGAATAGGTTGTTTCCTTTAAATATAGTTTATACAGAACTTACAAGTTGAAAATAAAGTTAATTTGCATAGAATGAACTTAATCCTTTGATCAGAGTATAAGCCCAGAATTTTTCTCTAAGCATTTGTTGCAACCTATTTCTGAACACACAGATCAGAGATACAGGGGAAAAATGTTTGAACTGCATTTTTGTAGAACCTAAAAAAGCTGGAAAACCCATACAATCAGTTCAAATTATTGAACATGTACACAGACTTTAATAGCTGAATGAGATACAGATCCATGAGTGAACCCTCAGATTTCCAGAACTTCTGTTACAAAAGCAAAATTAAAATTATAATAATAGCTTAAAATCACAGGAGAGGATCTAAAAATATAAAGTTATAAGTAAGAAAATGGATTCCACAATACTTGTAACCTGTACAGGTGTAAGATTCTGTGTGTCTTTCTTTCAAGTTTTATGCTTTTAACATGCAAAAGTGGGAAAATAAATACTCGTGATAAAGTCATAGGATTCAGAAAAAAAAAGTTTATTAATTTATTCCAAATGATGGATTCAGGTGCTATATTTAGACATAGTCTGAGTTTATGCCAGTGACTAGGAGGGGATTCTGACTTGTACGTAGTCAGAGTTTAAGAAAATAGGGTAGCTTGTTACTTGTAGAAAAGCAGCCTCAATTGTGACAACCTAACATCAAGTCATTAAATACCCCAAAAGGCTTAGCAAATAGATTTATTTTTTGATCATTTTTATATCAATAGTGAAGGCATAACTAACTTCAAGCATGCATACAAGACAGGATCACAAATGTATTTCAAGTCATTACAAAATTCTTAAAAGAAAGTCTCAGAAGAAAATTAAGTTCACTTAATTTTACAACATATAAATTATAGATTTTAAAGGCAGAGGCAACATAGTTGTAGAGGGCATGTGATCATAATAGAGGGAAAATCTGTGAAAAGGAGAGCATTTGGAAGTGGACTGCTATTGCCATTCAGTTTTGACTCTACTCCCTGTCTTTCAACAACATCTGAGAGCAACAAATAAGTGGTGGAAGTGAGGAAGAAGCCCCAGACCCCGAACACCACCAAGTAAGATTCCCATTACTTCAATCTATCTCAAACCCCACATTTAACCCCATCAGTTCAACTGTTCTAGGGCCTTATTAATATTTTATATGTATCTGAGCTCACGAGGACATTTATCTGTGAATTTCTATATGCTAAATTCATTATTTCCTTTCTTACTACCTTCGATATTTCTATCAAAACTGACCTTTTCTAAGTTTTAAAGCCATGCTCATGAACTGTAAAGCAACAGCAAGGAGCATGATTAGCTAATTCAGCTAAATGTATTAAACTATAAATGACAGAGAACTATGTCCTAATCTGCTACCCTTTTATTGTGTTAAGGTACACTTTGTATTTTAATAGCTGTCTTCAGGATTTAATGACTTAATTTAAAGAATAGAATTTCATGGTGGAGCCTTGAGGGTGATAATAGATGGTAACCAGCACTATTATATCCTTGTGGGACACTTCTAACTGGAGATCAGATTCACTGCCCTTGTGTCTGGAAGCAGACAAAGATCAGAAAGGACTTTGTGGCCATCTGTGGGATCCCATGTATCCCCATAGAGCAAACATCACTCAGGGGAGTTAGAGGGCTCTGCCTTTCAAGGTCCTACCTGTCTTGTAAGAGTGCAGAGTTTAAAAAAAATTGTTGAAAACCACTGCCTTTGAATTTTTCCATGTATGCCTATGACTACTTCTAGAAATAAGATGTGGTATTTACTATTAAGCACAACTTTTGAGAATCCTTTCACCTTTTCTGTTTGTGCTGCTTTTGCTTTGTTTTGCTTCCAAAATACCTAAGATCTTAATGTCCTGTTCTGTAATACTTGATTCTAAGACAACCTACAGGCAAAATTAGGATTCTTAAATACACAACCGGCTTGTTATTGAGATTAAACAAGACTCCATATTAAAAAGTACATTTAACACATTAACTGCCATGTGAGTTGTATTTAACTCACGCTGGTTTTGAGCCCAGGGCTCTGTGAAGCATACGTAACTTACATGTCTCTTCACCTTGGGAGGTGTGAGAACTATTTTTCAAGTTTCATGTAACTCACGCACAGAAAACAATAAAAAAATGACAAATTTTTCATTAAATTAGAAAGGATCATTTTGTTTTCAAAGTTTTTACTCTGTTTTCATAATAAAACACCATGGCCCCAAGTAATTTTTTTTTCTAGTGTGGCGGTCAATGTGTTAAAATGATAAGCACACCACAGTGTAAAGTATCAAGTGGCTCTGCAGAGGTAAGAAAGAGAAAAACAACCTCAAAATGGTCAGGGTCATTGGACTAATAGCAGTCTCATTTTGGAATTTTGGCATCATCTGAATAAAAAAGTGGGATCAATTTAACAAGATTAGGCAACATTTTGTTTGGTCATTGGCACTACCGATTAGTTTATCAATTCATTTATTTTCTTCATTTCCTCACTCATGAGCACCTCATATGTATACACTACTGTAAAAGGCAATGTGGAGGATATAAAAAATATATATAAGATCTGGTTCCTGACTTCTGAGAATTATAGAGTAGTTGAGAAAACAATGCATGTAATGGTAACAGGTCAAAACCATAGGGAGAATGCCTAATGTGTTGTCATGACAGTAATTTCAGAGATGAATGAGATCATTGGATATGGGAGCCAGGAGTTAAGGAAGGATCCTGAGAAAAGTAGGACTTGCAGCCAGAACTAAAAGGTAGTTGGGGTTCCTGGACTATGCTGTCAGGGAAACAACTCTAATTGGTTTCCCATCAAGGCCAAAGGAAAATCAAGAGGTAAATATTGCATTTTCTACATATTGCTGTCAAGAATTTTTTTCTTTCCTTATTCGCGTATCTGTCACCTTTAACTTTCTCTATAAACATTGGATTTTCTAACTAGAAAATAAAGTGTAACTATTTTTCATCCATTCTCAATAATATGCCAAAGCCTTTGAAATCACTCCATCTTTCAGGAATATCTTTGCCAGTGAGTCTGCTTGATGTGTAAAAGGAATTCATGTATAAAGGCTATTAACACAGTCATCATCAAGTGTGGTCTGCCATCAGATTTATGTACAGGCCAATCTTATTCTTTCAAATACAATCCATTAACTGTGCATAAACATGTTCAAGCAATTTAGATAATGTGGGTAATGGTGAAACTGAGTGATAGCCATGCCCCTGGGTAAAATGATTCAAAACTGGTGACATTTTGAATTTCCTGTCCAGATGTTAACTGATTGTTTTGATAGAAAGTTAAACATAGAGAGCTAAAAGGGAGAGCATTCCAAAGAATTATCATTGCCAGATATACTTCTTTTCTAAATGTCCCTGTGTGGCCCCAGAATGGATTCATTAACATTTTATTCCTGTTGTCACATTTATTCATGTGCACCCATACATGTATGTAAGCATTTGGGGTGTTTTTTCTTAAATAAAAATTATACTTCCTAGAATATTTAAGAATGGAAGGGAAATAAACTTTGGGCTTCAGTTTTAGAATATTTATTGTAAGAGTTATGGACTATCACAGTTTAAGGGAAACAGAGTTTATCTAATGCAGTCCTAATTATATAGATGAGAAAATTGAGACCTGAACTGGTTAAATGGCTTGCCCAGGGTCAGACAGCTCCTTAGTGATGGAACAGAGAATGTAGCATACTTCCTGCCTCCCTGGGGTTTTCCAGTTCATCAAGCTGGATTGGGTTAGAAACAGATGATTCACAGATATTATTCTGCTTAGGTTTATATGATGTGATGGTGGATAAATGTCCCATGATTCACTGTATGATTTAGAGGGTTCTGCATAGAAGGTTTTTCATTTTTTTCTTATTGTTGAAGTCCACTCTCAAACTGGAAGATAACTGGTATTTCAGTTGTACTAATACAAATATTAATAATAATCAATGACTGTATTGGTGCTTACTACATGCCACACACTGTGCTTTATGTTTAATTTGCATTATGTCAGTTAATCGTCACAGTCAGCTTGAAAAAATATTCTGAGTCGACTTTTTACCCATAGGAGAACTCAGACTCTGTAAGTTGAACTTTGATTTTGCAAAGGTCTTAAAGCTGGTGAGTGGGCATGCTGAAATTTGAATCCAGATTGTCTGAATCTAAAATATGCTTAGATGCACTGGTAAACACAGACACTAAATCAAGAATTATTCCTTTTGGTTTCTTGTGATCTAATTTCATAATTATGAGAGGATAAGAGGCCTAGAATTACCAAAGCCAGGAAAGAAAACAACAAAAAAAGAAAACTACAGACCAATATCCCTTATGAATATAGATACAAAAATCCTCTATAAAATACTAGCAAACCAAATTCAACAGCACATCAAAAAAATAATCCACCAGGACCAAGTGGGTGTCATCCTAGGGATGCAAGGATGGTTCAACAAACATAAATCAATAAACGTGATTCACCACACAAACAGAGCACAAACAAAGACCATAGATCATCTTAACAGATATAGAAAAGGCATTCAACAAAATCCAGCACCCTTGCATGATAAAAACTCTCAAGAGACTAGGAATAGAAGGAACATATCTCAAAATTATAAAAGCCATATATGACAAACCCACAGCCACAGGGATAAGTTGAAAGCATTCCCCCTGACAGCTGGAACAAGACAAGAGTGCCCACTCTTACCATGTCTATTCAACATAGTGGTGTAAGTCCTGGCCAGAGCAATCAGACAAGGAAAGAAATAAAAAGTATCTAAATCAGGAAAGAGGAGGTCAAACTATCACTTTTTGCTGATGATATGATTTTGTATCTAGAAAACCTCAAAGCTTCATCAAGAGACCCTGGAATTGATAAACAAATTTAGCAAAGTCTCAGGTTATAAAATCAATGTATATAAATCTGTAGTGTTATCTGTATACCAATAACAGTCAAGCTGAGAATCAAATCAAAGACTCAATACAATTTACAATAGCTACAAAGAAAATAAAATACCTAGGAATATACTTAACCAAGGAGATGAAAGATCTCTACAATGAGAACTATGAAACACTGAGGAAAGGAATTGCAAAGGACACAAACAAATGGATACACATATCATGCTCATGGATCAGTAGAATTGACATTGTTAAAATGTCCATACTACCCAAAGTGACTTACAGCTTCAACGCAATCCCCATCAAAATACCATTGGCATATTTCACAGATCTAGTTAAAATAATTCTATTCTTCATTTTGAACCAGAAAGGTACCTGAATAGGCACAGCAATCTTAAGCAAAAAGAACATATCTGGAAGCATCACTTTACCAGACTTCAAACTATACTATAAGGCTACAGTAATCAAAACAGCATGGTATTGGTACAAAAATAGAGACATAGACCAATGGAATGGAGTAGAGAACCCAGATATAAAACCTTCTACCTACAACCAACTGATCTTTGGGAAATCAGACAACAATGTACATTAGGGAAAAGAAGCTCTATTCAATAAATGGTGCTGGGAAAATTGGATAGCCACATCCAAGAGAATGAAACAGGATCCGTCTCTCACCACTGACAAAAATTAATTCAAGATGGATAAAAGATGTAAATATAAAGCATGAAACCATAAGAATTTTAGAAGAAAATGTACGGAAAACTATTCTAGATATTCGTCTAGGCAAAGAATTTATGAGTAAGACCCCAATGGCAATTATAGCAACAAAAAAAATAAATAATGAGACATGATTAAATTAAAAAGCTTCTGCACAGCTATGGAAATAATTTACAGAGCAAATAGACAACCTACAGAATGGGAGAAAATATTGGCAAACTATGCATCTTGTAAAGGGCTAATATCCAGAATCTACAAAGAACACAAGCAAATCAGCAAGAAAAAAACAAACAACCCCATTAAAAAGTGGGCAAAAGACATAAACAGAAGTTTTTCAAAAGAAGATAGACAAATGGCCAACAAACAAGTAAAAAAATGCTCAACAAAACTAATTATCAAGGAAATGCAAATTAAAACCACAATGAAATACAACCTTACTCCTGTTAGAATGGCTTTTATTAAAAAGTTTGAAAACAATAGATGCTGGTATGGATGCAGAGAGAAAGGAATGCTTAAACATTGTTGGTGGGACTACAAATTAATACAACCTATATGGAAAACAGTATGGAGAATCATCAAAGAATTAAAGGTAGACCTACCATTTGATCCAGCAATCCCACTACTAGGTATTTACCCAAAGGAAAAGAAGTAATTTTATCAAAAGACACCTGCACTTGAATGTTTATTGCAGCATAATCCACAGTTGCAAAGATGTGGAATCAACCCAAGTGGCCATCAATTCATGAATGGATTAACGAAATGTGGTGCATATATCCTAAGGAATACTACACAGCCATGAAGAAGGATGAATTAAGGCCTTTTCCATTTGGATGGAACTGGAGACCATTATCCTAACTGAGGTATCTAAAGATGGAAAAACAAATACCACATGAGCACACATGTATAGAGGGAAATAAAACTTAGTGGAAATCAAGCAGTGGGGAGGGGGAAAGTAGGGGCAGATGAAAAACCTACCTAACAAGTACAATGAACACTATCTGAGTGATGGACACACTTATAACCCTGACTTAAGCATAACAAAATCAATACATGTAACCAAAAACATTTGTACCCCTGTAATATTTTGAAATTACTGAAAAGAAAAAAAAATTATTTGACCTCTTCACACCATTTGAAAAGCTTATCTACTGCCTATTCTATGTAATCTCTTTTCACTTTGGTCTTTAGTTTTTACTGCCTCATGGAGTTTCATCTTCAACTCTTTTTACTTTTCTCTACACATAATCCCTGAGCAATCTCTTCCATTCTCACTTTTCCAATTGTCTTCAATATGCCAATTACTAAATCTATATTACTATCAAGATTTTTTACTGAGTTACTATCCCATATACCCAAATTTTTAATGCTGGTATTCTGCAGGTCTCTCAAATTCTAGCCATTCCAAATTGAACTCACCATCTGCCCTTGAACATTCTGAGGTTTTCATGGCAATTTAAAGGGTAACCATATCCACTAAGATGCCCTACTCCAAAACCTCAATATTACCCTTGTATATTTCACTGTCCTCCCATATAATTAATAATCACATATTGATTGAATGCCTTTTGTATATCTGGCACTGTTTTAATTATCAATTAGATTCTATCTCTTTAATATTTCTGAAATCATTCTCATCCTTCTATCCCTATAACAGGCAATATATTTCCTCTTGTAGAAATATTACTTTCCTTTATCTTCACCAAAGTAACTCATAATTGTTTTTTTCATATGCTGCCTTATACATCAAATCCATTGGGAAACTTAATCTGTTTTCTGAGATTTCTCTTGAGCAGTGAGACTGTTTTATCACTATCTCTGCAGTCATTGCTACAAACCTCAACAATTTTCTGATATCCAAGTCTCAGTTATATATCTGCCAAAATTCTATAGAAATGGGTGACAATAACTTTCTAAAATAAGAATGCTTCAGCTTTCTTGCTTTATTCCAATGTCACTGAGGCCAATAAAATGATAAATGAACAGAGTCGTGCTTTGAATCTGGAGCTCCGAAGATATGTATAAAGTCTCCTACTTCACCATTTTCTGTGTGGTTCTGTGTGTCTCAGTTCTGTGTACCAAATTTCCAGGCAGGTTTTCATACTCTGGAAGGAATTTTGGCCAGAATATCAGAGTTTCATAAAAACATATTTGATCTCCAAATTATTATCCTGAGATTATTATTTTATTTCTCTCTTTTGATATCTTATTAATGTGGAAATAGGAGAAGACCATAAGAGATACCTGTAAACATCTAGGGATATTTGAAAGGCTGAGATAGTAGATATTAAAGTTCATGAGTTTGAGGCATGTACTCATTAATATGAAGAATCTTTATGAATGATGCTTTTAGTCCAATATGTTGTCCTTCTCTTTATTGTTCCCCACAAGACAAGTAAGGTCTCTCCTTGGAATCCCCATAGCTGTTTTTACCCCAACTATAGTACTCATCATACTCTATGTGACCTGCCTGTTTACCTGACTGCTTTAACCACTAGTCATGGTTATTTGATTAGAAAGACTTAACATTATTCCCCATTATATTCCCAATGCTTAGAAAAATATCTAGTACATAGTAGGTGGTGGGTAGATATGTTGAATTTAGTTGATTCCAACAAAAACATCATAATAAAAATATCACTGGTTTAGAAATCAATGAGTACCTGGATAAAGTCACTGAAGTTTTATGGGCCTCAATTTTTTTTTTTCTTTAGAATGATGTTAGAAAAAATTATCTCCAAATTTTCCTTCAGCTTTAACAAATTATAATGCTAAAGAGGCTCAACTGAAGTCATCAGGATCTGTTCTACTCCTATTTCTTGATCACATTTTCTCTGGGATGACTGCATTCTCTGCATTTTGACTGTGACCCATCATATGAGGTCAGATGTGGAATTTTCGACTTGTGGCATCATGTTGGCACATCAAAAACGTTTAGATTTTGGAGCATTTTGAATTTTGAACTTTTGGATTAGAGATGCTCATCCTGTAATACATTTCTTCTTAAAATAAATGATTAAAAATTCATCTCAGCTTGAGGTAGGAAGGTGAAGTAGATTAGTGTCCTCTTAAAGTCCCAGCTCTTCCTATTGTGTTTGACAAACATCTAAGGAACGTATTTATAAGACTTCTAGTCACCCCACCTCCTATAATGAACATATACGTAAATTAATTTTCTTATGCAGAGAAAAATTTATTGAATAAATTTATTATATTTAATAAAATGATGGTTTGGGGAAATCAAATATCTCATATTAGTAATTTACATTTGCATCTTCTATTTCTGACTAGGTAATTTATACACTTTTGTTAAAGTATGACAGACATTGATAATATGAGACCCAAGACTATTTTATTTCCTAGACAGTTTGATAACATTCCTGTATACTTTCCACCAGATGGAAACTAAGTTAAATTGTGAGTGATATATATAA
The DNA here is from genome assembly GCA_023783475.1 of Daubentonia madagascariensis. Taxonomy (NCBI): domain Eukaryota; kingdom Metazoa; phylum Chordata; class Mammalia; order Primates; family Daubentoniidae; genus Daubentonia; species Daubentonia madagascariensis. The sequence continues at coordinate 4,689,671 of JAKFHU010000901.1, read as the reverse complement.
ATGGATCAATGAATGCAAATAAAATTAACAAATGGCAATCAGACCTGAATCACAGCAGAAGGTGAACCTGGCAAAGATATTGAAGGAATACTTTCCCCTAGGGACAAATGTCATTAATAGGCAAATTAGTTGCATATCAGCCCCCAACAAATAAATGCTTTTACCTACCTCAATTGCCTGGAAGTTGCCTGAAACAATGGGAAAACACCACAGAAGTGAAATTGAGTGGGAATAAATGTGAAGTCTTAAATTTATGGTTAAAATAATCCATTAGATGAATACAGGATGCAGAATATGCAAGACATGGGTGATGTGAGCTTTATGACAAAGCTTTAGAAGGCTGAGTGAGAAGAGAGATTCAGTATGCATTATGGTATAAATCAGCTGCTTCAAAGCTTGGGCAATTTGAGGCTAGATTAATAAATATAAAGAGATTTCTTCCTTGTACAATCATGGAAGCATATAGATATTTTATAATATTAAGTGTGCAAATTAAATAGGAAGAGAAAATAATATGACACAACCAAAATTAATATACTTATTCCCTTGGTGTAATACAGTTATTTAATGGTGGCTATAGAAATATACAGAGAAGGCCAGATCTTAATGTAAACTTAGGGTATGCAAACTGAAACCCACAGTTTAGATGTCTTAAAATTGACTCTAATTTCAGGTCTCTGGATATAAAAATGAAAAATTATGGATGATATATTTTCATTGTTAGATGAAATAAACAAACCATCAGGAGCAAGAAATATTTTTTCTACAAATCATGTTTCACCTAAATTCATCATATAGCTCTTTATAGAATGGAAATTAGAAAACAGTAAGATTTTATCATTTCCTAACTTTAAAACTGTGCATTTACCTAAAGAAGGCTCAAGATTTATTTATTATAGTTTAGGCTTTATGGATGAGAAACTACTATAATGCCACTGAAGGCTGTTTTTCTACAAGTTTATGCTGAACAAGGGATTGGAGAGAAAGGAAAATATGTGTGAGCTTCTCTGATGTCCCTCTCATAATGATCATGGTTGTTATTTGAATTTTTTAAGTGAGGTTTTTATCAGAGCATTTATTGAAACATGCCATTAACATTGTTCATTCACTCTTATCTCCTTCCTCTCCCTAATCTAGCACATCACTTGTGTTCCTTACACTTAGGATCCTGAGGTACCAATTCTGCCTGGTCTCTGGTTTGTAGGTTAGCACTTAGGTCTTGTTAAACCGGAATTTTGTGCAAATTTCATTGTGGACGTGCCCGTCTTAACTTTTGGAGGGTAGTCTAGTGGTAAAGGGACTGGGCTTTGCTATCTGAAAGATAAGGTTTTAAGTCCCTCATTCTAGCATTCAAGCAAATTGATAAATGTCTCTAAGCCACAGCTGTCCCATTTGGGAATGATATCTAGTTCAGAGTATTGTGAGAGTTGAGAGCAATATATGTCAAACTCTTACAGCAGTTCTTGGCATATAGTAAGCATTGCCATTTAGTAAATGTGGTTTAGTAAGTATTGTCATATAGTAAGTTCTTGGCATATAGTTAGTATGGCATTTATTGCCATAATTAGCTACTAAAAATACTGAATGCCCAGTTGAATTTAAATTTCAGATAAATAATAAATAATATTTTTTAGTATAACTATGTGCTGTGGAAATAAATGAAAACAAACAAACGAGAACAACCAAAGGCTATTTATTCAGAGCAAGAGAGTCAGCCACCATCCCATGCATTTTGGCAAAGACTAAAAGGCAGGCAAAGGAGGGAGAAAGCTTTAGAGTGGAAAAAAGGAAAGGCTTCAGGTGTGCCTTGATTAGAGGCTTTTGGAATGGGGAAGCTGTTAGGTGGGCTGACCAGAAGGGGGCCTCCTATGTGATTGGTTAGGGGTGCACATTTGGCTTTGCCTGGTTTACCCTAAGTTGAAAGCAGGGACAAAAATTAGGGAAACTTTTAGTCATTAATCAAGTCCTGGCTATTTGGGCTGATTTATGGAAGTTATTGTTTGGCTTCCTGGATTGTTACTAGAGATAGCAATCTGGCTTCCTGCAAGGTCTGACTTACAGCAGGCTGACGTCCTGGACTGGTTATTGTAGATATGGAGTTGGATTCCTGGGTTGCTGAAGGTTGCTGAAAGTTGTGGGTCAGCATTTTATTTTTATATATGGTCTGGCCACTTTCTGTATATTCATTCTCTCAGTCCCAAGTATTGTACAATGTTGATTTTTATCCAGCAACACTAAGTACTTTCTAAATGGGGGATACTACATAACTAATGTTATGGTGCTAATGACATATGTTAGCCTTCCAGGACCACTTACAAAAGACCATGAAGACATGATGCTTTCATGGAACAAAGTGTCTCATGATTCAGACTATGGAATTTCCTTGAGGGAACTTCTTAGGTCAATCAAGTCCTTAAGTCACACTGTAATATTAACCATCTGCACGTAAAGTCAACTCAGGTCAAAACATAAACTTTTTCTGTTGGAGGAAATAGTTTAGATTAGTGAGAAAACACATGGCTCTCAAGTAATTCCATCTCTTTCATTTTAGCAAAGTCCAGTATTCACACTGTATTTTTTCTTCTTCATTTTCCCTAGCTCTTCTAATGTTTATTGATTCTGCTTCCTTTATCACTTTCCATTGATTAGTAGGTGTCTATAGTTATGCATTAGGGGTATCGATCCTGAAGAAATGGCTCTCTAATGGGGGTCAGCTGAAGTCAGACATGGAGCTTGGCCCTCTCTTGATTTTTGTTAATTTGGTTTATTGGGATTTTGCTCTTCTCATTTTCCAGCGTGCAAGGGATTGGTTTAGGATGTGAGAGGGTTTTTAATATGTTTACTAGCTCACTGCTTTCTGTCATGTTAGCATCTTGCTTGTCATTATGGGCTGGGTGTTGTGATGCATATTGCCAGGACCCATCTGGCATGAACGTCTTGTTGCCGGAAGTTGCTCTGCAAGGTGAGGCATGCACCAGCGCTGGCAAGCTCCTTTTTCTCAAGTGAGAGAAAGTTGCGCATGCCAGTTTCAATACCATATGTAGCTGTTTCTAATGCTTGTTCATTTTGGTTGTAAATAACAGCTGAATCAAACTTTCTAGTGCTTAAGCAGAACTCATGGGCTTTAGGGTATGTAAGTAAAACAGCAGGTTTTGGTTTTTAAGTTCTGAGGTCTTTAATCAAGAAGATATTGTAAACTTAAAAAAGCAACATTGTCTATTTAAAAAAGCGATATGAATAAAAAGGGGCTTTGGACTGAGACAAAGCTGTTTTAATACTTTGTACTAACACTGCCACATAGTAGCTATATGAACAGGGACAAGTTATTTGACCTGTTTGAATTTCAGTTTTCTCATCCATAAACTTAAGGATAATCCCCCTTAATTGCCATGGATGATTAGAAGTAGTATCATATAACATACAGCCTGGAGTCTTGGGATCGATATGCACTATTAATAATTATTATTATTTTTAGAAGAACTTCTAAATGTTATTTTAAAAAATCATTAGGGCTCCACCCATCATAATTTTTAACCAAAAATGATATTGCAGAATAAACTTTTGGAGAACTATTTCAAAAGAGCTGAAAAAGTAGAAGGATTATTTCCTGGAAACTTACTCTTCCTGATAGAGTAGAACTTAACATAAGTCCTGTAAAGTAATAGGGAAAAAAAAATATGTATATATATATGTTGTTTGAACTCAGCCTTTAGTAAGCTTTACATATGCTTGGAGAAAAGAAAAAGTAACTAAAATATACAAAGCAATTAAAGAGTAGTGCAATGGAATGTATAATCAAGAATCAAGATTTTGTAGTGAAGTCTAGGAATTTCAGCATTTCAGAAAAGAAATTAATCAGCATTGAATTGGTTAGTCTTTTATATTGCCATGATGTCTACCCCCACTCCCACCACCACAAAAGTCACTTAAGTATTTTCCTTTGTGGAAAATACTTATTAATATGCTTCATTTTTTTTCTACTTAATGTTTCACTTATTTTCCTATATTTACCTACTTTCTTTGGTACTGTGGAGTTACAAACATAGAGTATTCTGCTTCTAAACTACCTAGTATAATTTCAATCAAAATATTTTTTTCAAATGTACATGTTAATAACAACAAAACAACAAAAATAAACAAAACCCGGGCAAAATGGCTTAACAGCTCAAACTGAGACTACAGAAAGACCATATTTTGCTCCAAATTCCAGTATTTTACTTGTTCATTTTCCTTTCATGCAGTTGTGTTTCCCTAATCTGAAGAATCTTGTTATCTTTTGCAAGTCACCTAGTAGCATTTCTGGTCAAAGTAGTCCCCTAAACTGGTGCCAATCCATGAACTGTGTATTATTATTATAGGATAAGTGAAGAACGTAGGAGTGTTTAGAAATTTTTGTAGCAATTTAATATTGCCATAATATTCAAGGACATAATCAGCTGAATTGTTTCATTGAAGAAGGTTTAGATCAGTTTGGCTGTGACCGAATCCACATGGTAAATTGCAGGTAGCTTGAGCTATATAGTAAGACATGCACAGTAGGACTGTGTATCCATGTATGACAGTAGGAAAAAGAAAACCAAAAATCCAGCTCTCCCCACAGATAGTTTGAAAAATAATGCATTAGCAAACCTAGTGGGTCTATCTGATTATGGTAAGGATAGTCAGAGTGCTTACCATAAGGAGCAGCATTCTTAAGATTCTTGACATCAGGGAAAGTTTTGATTAAATCCTTATGCAAATCATAAAGCATCTTAAAAACTGTGAGGTACTCAACTCATAACTCTCTTCCTTTTGGCAGGGGTGGGTGGGGCGTGGGATAGAGGATGATATATCATCTCAGAATATTTTGGTAATCTCAAACTAAAGTGAACTCTACCAGCATGTTGCTATTCCTCAACAGAAGCTAAAAGAGCTGGTGGCATTTTTCTTCTCTGCTACTGTTCCTATCATTTCTATGGGGCTTAGTTTTCCTTCTCTTTTGTTTATTCACCCAGGATAGGGAAAATTACATTAGTATCCACAAATAAAGTCTCTCTTTTGAGAGAAACTTTGAGATAAAGCCCTGAAGAAAGTGTAAGTTTGCCTACTTGACCTCCTCACCTTTTTTTCATGCTGTCTTATTGCTTTCTGATCTTCAGTGTCCAGGGCTCTCATGCTGCCTTCTGGTATTTTGAATGTTCTATAGGCCCAGGATCTTTAGGCAGAGTGGAGGACTTGAGCTATACTCTACCCATCCCACTTGTGCAGTTTCCTGTAGCCTAACTCAAATATTGATGATTCTATGTCTAAAATAGTGGCTTTACAGATCATTGTTTCCAGGGAGCATTACACCAGCTATAACCTCCAAGATAAAGATGTAAGGACACTTACTTGAGGGAAATAAAAGAAAATCAAGGATGAAATGAAGGTTTTCTTATTTAATTTTGATTTGTTTAAAGTTTGTGTAGCATACACCCTTATGGATTATTACTGTCTCAGTTTCCTTTCTGCCCACAATTTTGAAGTGAGGGTGGGAAGTGCATAAGAAATAAATAGTTTCTTAAATAAGAAATAAAGATCACGCCTAGAAAAGCAACTTAAAGATCACCTCTGGTTTTCCACTATCATTTTACAAAGTAGAAAAATGAAGCACTTAGATGTGAAGCAATTTGGATACTTTTACTGCAAATGAATGCATTATTGTTGATAATGAGCGAAATGATTTCCTAGTTGGACAAATACAAATTTACTAATTTTATTTAAATAATACCATCTTGAGCAAACAACAGATATTCTGGGCAATATGGTACCCATTAATTTACAACTCTTTATTAATCTCCAGTCATTCTGAAAGTATCTGGTCCCCATGGTATCTAAAGTTGGTTCCTACATTTGCATGCATTATTAATTTCTTCACATTGAAGACCTTGTCTTTAAAGGTTATCATTCTGAGGTACAATTCTATCTTAACATTTGTGTCTCTGCATGTTTGTACATGTCCTCCTGTCATGACTATTAAATCTTAGGTAAAAACCTTTAAATAAACACATAGGGTGGAAGTTTTTAAAAGAGAACATCGAATGAGTATAGTGGACTAATGTAAGCTTTGGAGGAATCTCTTTACAAGTGCATTGAGTGTGGCCAATGTAGAACATACATTTCCAGAAACATTCTTTTCATAAATGTTATCCTGTATATTTAAGATACACAACATGATGTTATAAGATACATGTATATAGTAAAATGGTTTCTATAGTGAAACAAATTAACATATCCATCATCTCATAGTTACCCATCCCCCTGCCCCCGTGGCAAGGGCAGCTATAATCTACTCACTTAGCAAAAATCCTGAATATTACTATTAACTAGAATCCTCATGTTGTACATTAGATCTTTCGACTTGTCCAGAAACATTTTGACCTGAAACTTTAGTTAGAAATCATTAAAAGTGAGAGATGGTAACTGGAAGCTTCGCAGGTTATAATTGCAAAATTCTTCAAGTCATTTGACTTCTTATGTCAAAAGGTAGTGTGAGGACAGTTTGAAGACTTCCACTTGACCAGCTCATCAGCAAAATTAAATAAATTTTGTTTTGTGCTTAGATGGTTTAACAATCATGTCTGTTATGGGACGAATTTATGTCAAGCGTGTCAAGAACATTCTAAAGAATGTAATGAATTCACTATGGCATCAACTGCTTTTAGCTTAATTTGTAAGTACATATTTAAGTGGGAAAAATATTGAATATATTTATTGGAGTGATTTTTTTGAGAAAATAGTATAGTTCTTCATTGTACCATTGTATATTTAAATTTTTTCAACTGTTTTTTGAAAATCTTATTTATGTAATTCAAATTCCTTTTCTTTATTATTTAGTAAAAATTAATTTTTGTATAGATAATCCTGTTTTAATCCTATAAGAAGTTTTGAAAACTATCAAAACCATTGTACAAGAGAGTGTGTGTCAGAGAGAGAGAGAGAGAGAGAGAGAGAGAGAGACAGAATAATAACAAAATTCTGCCCCCATTGCATATGTAAATAGTGGAGTTGCAAATATCTAGTAACATAATTTATTTAGACAGACCAAACTCAGTCAAAGCATTATGTTAGAAATAAGATGAACCTTTGGGTTTTGTCCAATCCAAACCATCCATTTATAGGCGGGAAAATAAAGGTTTGTGGAGTTTATTTGAATTGTTCAAGTCCACAAAATGAATTTAAAGCAGATACAAATGTAGACTGCAGACTTTTTGATTCTCAATCTAGAAAACTTGCAACTACACCATGAAGAAACCAGGGAAGAATCTTGGACAAAACAGTCAATCCTATGCTATTCTCCTTGTGAACTTCATAGTCAGTGAGTTTTTGCTTTTTGTTTGTTTATAATCCCTGGGAAGAAGTAACACATGGTAGGGGAAGACTTCAGGGTGATGGAGTCCACTGCTCATCATCTTGGGATGAGGGCAAGTTATTTAATATCTCTTTGTTTGCACTCTCTATGTGTAAAACAGAGCAATATATATATTTAATGATTGCTGGAAAGATTAAAATAGATAATATCAGGCTGGGCGCAGTGGTTCATGCCTGTAATCCTAGTGCTCTGGGAGGCTGAGGCAGGAGGATCGCTTGAGCTCAGGAGTTCGAGACCAGCCTGAGCAACAGTGAGACCCCGTCTCTACAAAAAATAAAAAAATAAAAAAATTAGCCAGGTGTGGTGACATGAGCCTATAGTCCCAGCTACTCAGGAAGATGAGGCAGGAGGATTGCTTGAGCTCAGGAGTTTAAGGTTGCAATGAGCTATAATGATGCCACTGCACCCTAGCCCAGGTGACAGAGTGAGACTACGTCTCCAAAAAAAAAAAAAAAAAAAAATAGACAACATCATGCCTAGAAGACAATGAGAACAACATAATGTTTCTTCCCTCTTCTTATTTTCTCTTACCTATACCTTTTTACCACAGGAAGAGTGTACCTTGGCAACAATACTATATCCTATATTTCCTTTTTTTCCCCCCTTTTTGTTTTTCTTCCTATCAACATACACCAAATTGCTGGTCACGGAATTGGTGCTGAGTAAATAGTTGTTGAATTATATTAACTGATTTGAGCTGAATCAATCAATAAGAATACATTAGTCACTGTTCTCATTCAATAAAAAATTGAGATAACTTGGGGTTTTGACTCAAGAGAATTTGAGCCCATCCATGACTTTCAAGCTGGACGATCTTAAGTTCAAGTTATTTTACTCATTTTAGTTACACGAGATAGTATATGGGAATGTACCTGTACTGTAAAATGCTATCTAGATTAAAGTAGCTTTGTTGCTGACAGAATTTATCTTCTCTCTTAAAAGGCAAGATTTGCAGTATATCAAAGAGATACCTTTACCTTCATGTTCATTGCAGCACTACTCACAAAAACAAAGATAAACCTAAGTGTTAATTAATGAATGGATAATGAAAATGTGGTATACATACACAATACTATTTTGCCATAAAAAAGGAATGGAATCTTGTCATTTGTAGCAATATGGATGGAACTAGAGGTCATTATGTTGCATGAAATAAGTCAGGCAGAGAAAGACAGATATCTCATGTTCTCACTTATGTGTAGGAGCTAAAAATAGTTGATCTCATGGAAATAGAGAGTAGAATTATCAGAGGCTGGGAAGGGTGTGTGTGTCAGGGCAAGGGGGTAGAGAGGCAGGTTAATGGGTACAAACATACAGTTGGATAAAAGGACTAAGTTCTAATGTTTGATAGCACAGTTAGGGTGACAATAGTTAGCAATATAGTATATATTTCAAAGTAGCTAGAAGAGAAGATTTGAAATGTTCCCAACACAAATAAATGATAAACATTTGAGGTGATGGATATCCTAATTACTTTAACTTGATATTTACACATTCTAGGCATATATTAAACTATCATATGTACCCCATAAACATGCACAAGTAAATGTTCAATAAAAATAAATAAAAGACAAGATTGGCATTCAGGACCTTTTTACAGTATTATTTATTAGGAGTTCACTTAACCGTGTTCTGACAGTGGGAATTGCTTGGGAATCAGTTTTTGAGTAACATAATCTAAGAAGTAGAATTCCTGTTTTTATCACTGTGTGGGTGGAGTGGAGAAATGACTGGCATATAGGTTTATTTCATCAACAATTTCCACTTGGTATTTGCATTATTTGGAAACTGATCACATATTCATTCAAACACTGAGCTATTTGCTGCTGCTGCTGCTGCTGCTGCAGCAGACTCAAGATTACGTCTGATGGTTGGGTTCATTCTAACTTGAACCAACCACTAAATGATTAAGAGCCAAATCTAATGACACACACGGGACCATAAGCTGTCTCTCTACCGACCTCCTCCTTGATTCTTCATTTCCTTCTTTCCCATTTTCAGCATTTCCTGTAAAACTGTTCATCTGGCAGTTGCCTGCCCTGAAGCTTTCTTCTCTCAGTCTGCATCTGAACTAGGAAAATAAAATCAAATATACAAATAGGAGACATGATGCTATGTGACTTGGGTTTGTCTGAGTGTTTGTAGGATCAGAAGAAAGTTGGGTGGCTATCAAGTCTGATCTCCCAGGTAAACAGTCTGGAAGCTAGGGATCAATGTAGGGTCATAGGCTTTGCAAAAAAAGGGGTGAGGCAGCAGGGGGTGGGGGCAGGGTTAACCACTCAGGTGATTTGCTTGACCTTGATGTGTATTTGACACTAGGGAGTTGGACAGGAACAATAGTCAACATTCCTTGAACATCCAAATCCTAGTTTAGTTTGTGTTTTATATATCTGCATTCCATACCTACAAGAATTAGATCACATGTAAGACTTGTTATGATTCACAAAGGTCAGCCTCATTAAAGTTCTTCTTCCTGCCTTCAGTTCTCTCTCGTCTGCCTTGACCCTCTGTCACATTTCTTGCTCATTGGGACTCTCCTTTAAGATCTCAAACAAACCCCACATCTATCCCCACACAGAGCACACCCCTATATTTTTGTCAATTAGAGGGAAGGATCTGATAAACCATCTCTACCAAGTCAAATGTATCCCAACTTCCAGTGGACATAAATTTAAATAATAATAATAATAAAGGAGATTCTTAACTCCATAGGACAAATCTGGTAGAAATGAAAAAATAAAAATAGCTAATTTTAGGAAGAATGTGAGCCTCCTACTGTCCTTCAAGTCACTCTTCCTCTGAAGCATTTGCTTGTCTGGATATAAAACTATCTTTATGAGAAAACAAGTGTTTTAACACTGAGATGATCCTAAGCACAGATGTTTAATTCATTTTATTTGAGAAACCGTTCCTGCCTTTCATAGCATACACAAAGAAAAGAATAAACTATCAAGCACACTCATTTACAAAATCTGTTCAGTTTAAAATGATAATTAGTTAATCCCAGGCTAAAATATACAACTCAGCAAGCAAAAGTAATTTTAAAATCATTAGACTTATACATCATGGTCAGAGGGTCAGCACACTTGAATTTTATTATGCAATAAGCAAAAGCACTTTCAGTTCCTATATCTTTGTTCTGTGCTCTTAATTAGAAAATACTATGGTAAGAAGAATCTGTTTCTACCAATTACTTTCTGGAAGAAAGTAAAATTGGTGAACCAATGATTCTGTTTTTAAGTGGTGATCTTGATCAGCCTTGATTCATTTAATGGTCCTGGAAAGGGGAAAAAAAACCCAATAGATTATCATCAAAAGAGCAGTTGTTATAAATTCGTCTATGATTGAAGCAGAATTTGTTCACTGTCTTGCCTGAAATTCTTATAGCACCTATTTCACAGGGCAAACAAGAAAGGCAGAATGATATGGGAGGCCCCCGGGTTCTAATCTCACTTGGCAGCCCTGTTTTCAGTTCCAGACTATTAGTAAATTCCTTTCTTTACTTAGTTCCAGTAGAAGTTGGTTCTATACACTTTATGGATTCAAAGTTTAATCTTAATCCAGCAAGTGTGTTGAATTGCAGTATGCAATTTCCCCTGGGTCATTCATGGAAGCTCTTCCTCTCTGGAAAATTCCTCCACAACTGGGTGAAGCCTTTTTGGATGGAGTTCTCATTGGTGTCTATTTATGCAAATCATATGAAATCATGACTATGCTGACCATTTTAGAGAGGAAAACAGTTCAAATTGCCATTCCAAATAACTATTGTGAATAGAAAGCAGTGGTCCAGGCAACATCAAACTGGATTAGTGGCAGTTGCTTCTGTAACCCAGAAACTTTTGCAGCTCTGTGTTAGAAACTCATGTTGTTACCACTTCAGCTAGTGGCTTTATGAGCCTGACTCTTAAGGAAGTGATAGTTGAGTGGGTCCCTAAATTCTGTCCATGAGTATCACACTGGAGTGGAACTATCTGCCAAGAAGGAAAACTGGACAGCTCCAAAAACTGTGTTAGAAATTCTCACTCCTTGTTTGCTTCTACTAATTTTTTTATTCCTCTATTTTCCTCATCTATGTCTCTCATCTTCCCACTGTCTGAACTGTCATTTAATGACAGCTTTCCTCAGTCCTCTTTACTTCTATTACTTTTAAATTATTACCATAGGTCCTTAAACCCATCGAAGTTTATATTTAACTTTTTCATTTCAATTTTACCATTGATTTATTTTCTGATCTTTTAATCCTCTAAATTAGAACATGTCCTTTATTATTTTTTCTTTTTGCTTTTGCTACTCTTACTCTTATTTATTTTATTTTAATTACTTTTTAATCCACGTCTTCTCACCTCACACACCACATACATTCTCTTTTCCTTGTTTTCCTATAGTTTTCCTTAAGTTTCTTTGAGTTCGATTGCCCTTTACGCTGACTTTTATGAAACATAGTCAGAGAGGTGGTGTTGATTTGAAAGAGTACAGTCCAAAAACAGATAATCATGGACCTTCTCCTTGCCCTTTAACTGCCACTGCACGCTCCCCAGTACTAGACGTTACTCCTGACTTGAGATCTCCCTGCAATTTAGCCTTAACCTAGAGACAGGGGAAGCACACAGATCAATGCTCCACTGAGAACTAATTATCCCTGGGTAGGTTGAATAATTTGACTTTTTGTAATAGTATCACTTTCTGATACTCACACTATCCAGACTTTTTATAAGGAGATGTATGTTTTATAGTATTAATGTTACTTTTACCTATGTAATCTTAGTTCTAAAAATCATGTTTTAAAACACTGTGATATTCATATATATATATATAAAAAACATATATATATATATATATATATATATAAAAATATGTTAGACATCAGATTTTGGATGGACTATTCCAATTGCAGCCATGAACCATAAAACAAAATAGCACAAAAACTTCTTCAAAGAGGGTCTTTTATGCACTCTTCCATACTCCCCCACCATGACTGATTTTGCTGAAGAATCAAATAGAATTTGACCTCCAGAGAAGGGACCATGTAAGGAAAATAGTTAGCCTTCTGGCACCAATCTGTCTCTAATATACTTAATTCCACTTTCCCACATGGTTCCTCCATTCATTTGAGCAGAATCCGAGGAGTTTCTGTTAGTGCTCCCTCTGCCAATCGATCAGAGTGCGAGGGCCAGTCAGAATAGACAACATCTGTGCCCCTGCTGGAAGACCATCTTAATTTTCAAGATTTATTTTAGGTAGTCTGTGTCTGCTCTGAATATCAAAGCCTCAGGAGAAGGGACGCTAATTTCATGTCTAGAACACGGATTTAGTTTTTAGGTAACAAGAGAAACGTGTTAAGGCTGAATCTAGGTCGTTTCAGTACTCTGTTTGCTTCTAATGGGAGAGCAGGATACTATGAAACTTCAGACTCCAGGCCATGAAGACAATTCCCTTGACTTTCCACATTTCTTTTCCTGAAATTAATGTTGAGTCTCCTTTCAAGATACCACCAAAGCTCAGTTTTCATTCTATGAAGGGTCTTGGCTCATCATTGTCTGAAGTAACTGATTCTGTTACATTAACTCTAACAACTTAATTACTTTAATAGCCAACTGATCTTGTTAATTAATTTTTGCAAAGATGAAGTGCTACATGTCAACTATTCTGAAACCAAAGCTATCACTTTAAGTAGCAGCCTTGCTTCATGTTACTTGATGGTAGTTACAAAATCTACTGGGAAATTAAATAATGTAGTCACCTAAATAGGTCTTCTGCAAATAGATTATCTATATGGATGCTCCAAATACTGCTCTAGATGAAATATTCTATTGGTACCCAACTGTGAGGTTTATTTTAATTTTAATGATTGGTGTAAATGTTTGATAATAATTTCACTGGGTATTTCCTAAGCTATTTTGGGGATTGACAAGTACACACGAATAACATACTATCTATTGACAAACCCCTCTTCAGAGTGGTTTTAAAAATTCATGGTATTGTCAGTAGGGTCTAACAGTTCCTTATAAATGCGTATCCTATCAACACTTGTTATTGTCAAACTTCTTCCTTTTTTAAAAATTAAATCTAATGGGGGATGAAATGTCATCTCACTGTGGTTTCATTTTATACTTTTCTGATTACTGGTAGGATTGAACATCTTCATATGTTTATTGACCATCCCACCTTATTCTTCTGTGAATTTCCTATTCATATTCTATATCTAATTTCTATTGTGTCATACTGTCTTTTCTTACTGATTCGTGTGTGAGTTCTTCATATGTATATTTCTCCCCCTCTCACCATGCATTACTTATTCCTCATTTTTATGCTGAAAATATCTTCACCTAGTTTTTTATTTGTCTTCTAATTTTAATTTTGTTGTTGGGGTCCTTTGTTTTAAAGAAGTGTTTGATTTTTGTACTAATATATTCATTATTTTTTGTATCATTTTTGCCTTTTGAGTCTGATTTAAGAGATCTTTTACTATGTTGAGATCCTAGTCAGTCTCTTATATTTTCTACTAATTGTTTTAAATTTTTATTTTATTTTGTGTATGTTTCAACGATGGCATCTAATGCTATTTTACTTTTTTCAAATAGAAAACCAATTGTCTCAATGCTTATTAAAATATTCTTCTCTTCCTCAATAATTTCTGATATCTCCTCTAAAATAACAAAGTCTGTACGCTTGTCAGCATCTAAACCTTATATTCTGTTTTTTTCATGCACAAATACCATCCTGTTCTAATTACTATAGACAGATAGCATTACACTAAATCTTGAACACACTAGGGAAAGTCTTCCCTCCTTGGTTTTTGCTTGCTTGTTTGTTTTAAGAATAGCATGTTTGGACCTTTCCATATGAATTTGGAGAAGTAACATATTATTTTAAGTAATCCCAATAACTGTTATAACTCTGATTTACCTTTTATGTTCTCAATAATATTTTGTAATTTTTTTCTATTAGAGATTTATTTTTGTCAGATTTGTTCCTAAGTACATTTTATTTTGCTAACATGAATTTTAGTTTTTTGTATTTTTAAAATTTTTTAACTAATTGTATTTATGAATGCTACTGATTTTTGAAAATTTATCTAACTTATCTAGCACATTTGTTAAACTTGTCTACTAATTCTTATAATTTTTTTGGAAATTCTTAGTATATTCTATTTAGATATCATATTATCAGTAAATAACATTTTTACTCTAACCCTTCAATTCTTTTCTCCATCTGAAAGCACTGCCTATAACTTCTTGTATAATGTCAACTTGTGGGATGGTAGTATTTTGACACTTTTTAACTTTCATGGGAATTATTCTAATATGTCAGCATTAAAACATGATATTTGCTCCCAGTTTCTTCATTGAAGTTGCTAAAAGGGTTTGTTTGGTTGGTCAGCTGGGGTGAGAAGGAATAAATGTAAAATTTTATGAAACGTTCTTTCTACATCTCTTGTGGTGATCATTAAATCTTTGTTCGTTCTTAATCTTTTTCTTTTTTTTTTTTTTCAATTCTCTTCAATTTAATGCATCAAACATTACTTGAGCACTGATTCTTCTCAGGGTACAGGGTGATGCAAAGATGGACAAGGAACAGCTGTTGTCCTTCAGCGGCTTCATCTCAGGGGGGATGAGATATACACTACAAGGACCATCATTCCAGGTGGAACATATCTTAGAGCTGAGGTAGAGACTAAATGCTCAGAGGGCACAGAGGAGAGAGAAATCCCTCTGAACTGGGTCAGTCTGGCAAAGCTTTATGGAGCTGGTGGCATTTGGGCTTGGTTTTCAAGGGTGCTCCGTATTTCCACAGTTTGGGATGGGAGCCTGGAGAACATGGGAAGGGAGAAGGGCATTTCAAGTGGAGAGAACTACAAGGGCAAAGGTGGGAAAAAGAATACGTGCAGGAGACTGCAAGAGGTTTGGGCTCAATTCTAATTCATGATGGAGAAGGGGATTTTCTCTCTGAAGGTGACCTCTCTGGGTCTGGATACCAAGAAGGAACCCCTTCTTTTGGGCTAACATTGTAAAGTCCTGGTAAGTGAAAGAAGCTTGTTAACATGTCCTGCCCAGATCTGAGTACAGTTTGCACTCAGAACATCAACTGATTTGAAGGAAATACATCATCACAACATGTCTGTCTGCTTTTGAAGGGAGGATTCCCCCCCCTAGTTTGCTTGTTCTCTGAGGGTGATGCCCTTTGTAGTACTTGGCTTTTTGTGGGGACTGGCAGACCCAAGACACTGCCTCCTGTGCCTGGCAGGAGGCCTAGGAAACCAAAGCTCTGACTACCAGGAATTGGTGGTGCCCCCAGAGTGGCCAATGACTTTAATGCTTGTTCTCCTCCCTAGAGTGGGGCTCTCCATTTGTTCCTGGCCACAGAGTATTTTATTTCTGGTAAGCTCATCCATTAATTTTAAAAGGTGTATTAAAATATTTTATCCAGCATTGTCAGGTGATTGATTGAGGAAGGATTTCAGGATCCCTAATCTGCCAAACAGATTAGATCACTGAAAGTCTCCGGTAGTTTTGTCAGGGGCACATGGATTCTGTATTCCCTGAAGTTGTTCATGCTTGTGACTACCAGTCTGTTGTCTTTGAGCCTGAAGGATACATGGCTGAGTTTCAAATTCTTGTGTTTTGCCTCAGAGATTTGTAGGCAAAGTAGTTTGAAGAGAGAAGCCACCTTTCCCACTTTTTTTGGGGGGTGTTGAATCTTCTCTATTTTTTTTTTGATTTATTTTTTTAATTTCAGAATATCATGGGGGTACAACACTTTGGCCATACACATTGCCCCTGTTCTGCCTGTGTCAGAGCCGCAATCGTGGTCATCCCCCAAACTGTGCTCCCCACATCCATTCAGTGAAAGTTTTTCCCATCCCTTCCACCCCCCTCCCGCCTGCCCGCCTTCAGATGAATGCTATTGCCCTGTGTGATGTAAGTGTTCATCAGTTAGTGCCAGTTTGATGGTGAGTACCAGTGGTGCTTGTTTTTCCAATCCTGTGACACTTCCCTTCGAAGAATGGGTTCTAGCTCCAACCAGGATAATACCAGATGAGTTAATTCACTGTTGTTCCTTATTGCTGAGTAATACTCCATGGTATACATATACCACATTTTATTGATCCACTCGTGTATTGATGGGCACCTGGGTTGTTTCCACAACTTTGCAATTGTGAATTGTGCTGCTATGAACATTCGAGAGCAGATGTCTTTATTATAAAATGTCTTTTTTTCCTTTGGATAAATACCCAGTAGTGGGATTGCTGGGTCAAATGGTAATTCTACTTTTAATCCTTTGAGGTATCTCCATATTCTTTTCCATAGAGGTTGTACTAATTTGCAGTCCCACCAGCAGTGTATGAGTGTTCCTATCTGTCCACATCCCCGCCAACATTTGTAATTTGGGGATTTTTTGATATGAGCCAATCTCACTTGAGTTAAGTGATATCTCATTATGGTTTTGATTTGCATTTCCCTGATGATTAGAGAAGTTGAGCACTTTTTTATATGTTTGCTGGCCATTATTCTGTCTTCTTTGGAAAAGTTTCTGTTCATGTCCTTTGCCCATTTTTTAATAGGGTTGTTTGATTTTTTCTTGTTGATTTTCCTAAGTTCTGTATAGATTCTGGTTATCAGCCCTTTATCAGAGGTGTAGCATGCAAATATTTTCTCCCATTCTGTAGGTTGTCTGTTCACTCTAGTGATAGTTTCCTTGGCTGTGCAGAAGCTTTTCAATTTGATCAGGTCCCATGTATTTATTTTGGTTGCTGCTGTGATTGCTTTGGGGGTCTTCTTCATAAATTCTTTGCCTAGGCCAATGTCCATAAGAGTTTTTCCAATGTTTTCTTCGAGAATTCTTATGGTTTCATGTCTTAGGTTTAGATCTGTTATCCATTGTGAGTTGATTTTTGTGACAGGTGAGAAGTGTGGGTCCACTTTCAGTCTTCTACATATGGCTATCCAGTTTTCCCAGCACCATTTGTTCAATATGGAATCTTTTCCCCAGTGTACTTTTTTCTGGAATTTGTCAAAGATCAGGTGGCTGTATGAGGTTGGTTTTATATTTGGGTTCTCAGTCCTGTTCCATTGGTCTACGTCTCTGTTCTTGTGCCAATACCATGCAGTTTTGGTTACTATAGCCTTGTAGTATAGTTTGAAGTCTGGTAGACAGATGCCTCCCAATTTGTTCTTTTTGCTTAAGATTGCTTTGGGCTAGATGGGGTCTTCCCTGGTTCCACATGAAGCGTAGAATTATTTTTTCCAGATCGGAAAAAAATGATGTTGGTATTTTGATAGGGATTGCATTGATTCTGTAAATTAATTTAGGTAGCAAAGCCATTTTTACTGTGTTGACTCTGCCTATCCAAGAGCATGGTAGGGCTTTCCATCTATTTACGTCCTCTGCAATTTCTTTTCTCAGTGTTTCATAATTCTCTCTATATAGGTCTTTGACCTCCTTAGTTAGATATGTTCCTAAATATTTAATTTTCTTTGGTGCTATTGTGAAAGGTATTGCATCTTTAATTTGTTTCTCGGCTTGATTGTTATTAGCATATATGAAGGCTATGGATTTGTGTGTATTAATTTTGTATCCTGAGACTTTGCTGAATTCATTTATCAATTCCAGTAATCTCTGGGTTGAATCTTTGGGGTTTTCTATGTATAATATTATATCGTCTGCGAATAGTGAAAGTTTGACCTCTTCTGCCCCCATCTGGACGCCCCTAATTCCTCTGTCTTGTCTAATTGCTGTGGCCAGGACTTCCAGCACTATGTGGAAAAGAAGTGGAGATAGTGGGCACCCTTTTCTGGTGCCAGTTTTAAGGGGGAATGACTTCAATTTTTCCCCAGTCAGTATGATATTGGCTGTGGGTTTATCGTATATGGCTTTAATAGTTTCTAGGAATGAGCCATCTATGCCTATATTGTTAAGAGTTCTTATCATAAAAGGATGCTGGATTTTGTCAAAAGCCTTTTCTGCATCTATTGAAAGGATCATATAATCTTTGTTCTTGCTTTTATTTATATGGTGGATTACATTTATAGATTTGCGTATGTTGAACCATCCCTGCATCTCGGGAATAAAGCCCACCTGATCATGATGGATTATTTTTTTGATGTACATTTGAATTCGGTTTGCAAGCATTTTATTGAGAATTTTTGCATCTATATTCATAAGGGATATTGGTCTGAAGTTTTCTTTTTTTGTTGTGTCCTTTCCTGGCTTTGGTATCAAGGTGATATTGGCTTTGTAGAATGAGTTTGGGAGGATTCCATCCTTCTGGATATTTTCAAATAATTTCTGCAGTATAGGCACCAGTTCTTCTGTGTAGGCTTGGTAGAATTCAGGTGTGAACCCATCTGGTCCGGGACTTTTTTTTGTGGGTAGATTTTTTTATTACTGCTTCAATTTCAGTGCTTGATATTGGTCTGTTTAGAAATTCTGTTTCTTCCTGGTTGAGCCTGGGGAGGTAGTGTGTTTCTAAGAATTTGTCCATTTCCTCCACGTTTTTGTGTTTGTGGGCATAGAGATTTTTGTAGTATTCAAAGATGATGTTTTGTATTTCCATGGTATCAGTTGTGACTTCTCCTTTTTCATTTATAATTGAGCTTATTAGAGTCCTTTCCTTTCTGCCTCTGGTCAACCTGGCAAGTGGCCTGTCTATTTTGTTTATCTTTTCAAAGAACCAACTTTTTGTTTCATTGATCTTCTGTATTGTTCTTTTGTTCTCGATTTCATTTAATTCTGCTCTGATTTTGGTTATTGGTTTTCTTCTGCTGGCTTTAGGATTGCTTTGCTCTTCCTTTTCCATTTCCTTAAGATGATTTGTTAGCTTACTGATTTGTGACTTTTCTGTCTTTTGGATGTGGGAATTTAGGGCGATAAGTTTTCCTCTCAGGACTGCTTTTGCTGTATCCCACAGATTTTGATAAATGTGTCCCCATTATCCTTTAGTTCAAAGAATCTTTTGATTTCAATTTGAATCTCCTCTTTGACCCAATAATCTTTCAGCAATAGATTGTTTAGTTTCCACATTTTTGGAGGAGGATGTGAGTTTCTGTTGGAATTGATTTCTAATTTTAATTCTGCTGTGGTCTGAAAAGATACATGGTATGATTTCTATTTTTTTGAATATGTTTAGATCTGTTTTGTTGCCTAGGATGTGGTCAATTTTAGAGAAAGTTCCATGAGCTGATGAGAAGAATGTATATTCAGTGTTATTTGGGTGGAGTGTTCTGTAGATATCTGTTAGGCCCAAATGTTCTATAGTCCTGTTTAGGTCTTTTATTTCTCTATTTGTTTTTTGTTTGGAGGATCTGTCCAGTTCTGTCAGTGGGGTGTTGAAGTCCCCTGCTATTATGGCATTGCTGCTTATTATATTGTCTAGATCTAGCAGTATTTGCTTTATGTACCTAGGTGCTCCTGTGTTGGGTGCATAGATGTTTAGGATTGTTAAATTCTCTTGTGAGATTTTTCCCTTCACTCCTAAATAGTGTCCATTTTTGTCCTTCTTTATTTTTTGCTTTAAAGTTTATGTCATCTGAAATGAGGATGGCTACTCCGGATTCTTTTGGTTTCCATTAGCTGGAAATTGTATTCCATCCTTTCACCTTGAGTCTGAATGCATCTTTGTGTGTAAGGTGTGTTTCCTGAAGACAACAGATACTTGGCTTGTATTTTTTAATCCATTCAGCCAGCCTATGTCTCTTCAATGGGCAGTTCAAGCCATTTACATTTATTGAGAGAATTGATATTTGGGGTAAATTTCTGATTATTCTATTGGGTGGTGTCTTTTGTTTTACCTCTTGCATCATTGTGGAATCTGGTTTTTGGGGTTTTAGCTGTTGCGTAGTTTTACATAGGTGGGTGTCTGTTGAGCTGGTTAGTGTACAATGCAGGTCTAAGCATTTCTTGCAAGGCCAGTCTGCATTTCGCAAATTCTATCAGTGATTGCTTATCTGGAAACATCTTTGTTTCTCCCTCATATAAGAAGCTTAGTTTGGCAGGGTACAGAATTCTGGGTTGAGCTTTGTTTTGTTTTAGGAGATTGATGATGTCTGCCCATTCCCTTCTGGCTTGTAAGGTTTCAGCTGAGAAATCTGCAGTTAATCTGATCGGTTTCCCTTTGTAGGTTACTGTTTTTTCTCTTTTTGCTCTGAGGAGTGCCTCTTTTGTGTTTACTTTGGTCAGTCTAATAATTATGTGGCATGGTGAATGCCTTTTCACATGGACTCTCCCAGGAGTCCTGTGTGCTTCTTGTACTTGGATATCGAGATTTCTGGCTAAGCCATGGAAATTTTCCTCTATTATTCCTTCAAATAAATTTTCCAGCCCATGCAAATTTTCCTCCTCTCCCTCGGGGATACCTATAATCCTTATGTTTGCACTCTTTACATAATCCCACATTTCTTGTATGCTTTTTTCCTGCCTCTGTTTTTGTGTCCTTCTCTTCAGCTGATTTATTTAGCACCTAGGAGCTGTCTTCTAGCTCTGAAATTCTTTCCTCTGCATGGTCCAGCCTATTCTTAAGGCTTTCCACTGTGTTTTGTAGATCCTTGAATGCTTTTTTCATTTCTATGATTTCTATTGTATTTTTCTGTAATATTTCTATTTCTTTGGAGAATTTTTCGTTCATTTCTTGCATTTTTCTTGTGGTTTCTTTGTGCTGGGATTCAATTTTCTCTTGAATTTCATTGAGCTTTCTTATAATCCATAAACGAAATTCCTCTTCTGTCATTCTACCCATTTCATTTGGGTTGGTATCCATTGCTGAGGAACTGATAATTTCTTTTGGGGGTGACTTTTCACTCTGATTTTTCATGTTCCCTGAGTTCTTTTGCTGGTTTTTTCTCATCTGGCCTCTTGGTCGAGAGCTGGGGGTGTTAGAGCTAGTTTATGGCCCTGTCACCAGGCTCACAATTATTGTTCCTCGGCAAAGCCAGGGAGAGAAGTAGTGGCCTGTATTGCCTTAGGTGTATTTTAGCAAGTTTGGTGGATCTTGAGTTAACTCTGACCTGTGGTCTTCTCCTCTTCCCAGTGGAGTGTGGTGAGAATGACCTCCCAGCTTGGGCTCTGAGCTAATGAATTGTACTTGAGGATATGAGTCCTCCGCTCCCTATTAGCTAGGTATTCTGTTATGTCCGTGGCAGACTCTGATCCCCCAGTTGGGGTATGCAAAAGCCCCGTGCTCTGGGAGGGGCCTTGTAGCTCCTAGGGGTTACTTTGACCCTGCTCCTCCTGAGGTGCAGGTAGAAATACAATTTCTTTTGGCTGCAGTGTGAGAGCTGAGTTGGGAAAATTCTACACAGCTCAGAGGTTGCTCATCTAGCCACGTGTGTCTGCCCTTCTGATGTGTGTCTCTGCGTGATACTGGTTGATAGGGGGATCTCCAATTGTGCACCCCTTTTCCACCACTAGACCCCAAGGCGAGGCGGGTGGCCGTCTCTATCCCCAGCAGTCTCCACCGGGGGGATGTTCCCACAGGGAGGGGGGAGTAGTGGCCGCTGGAAGCGCTCTTGGGTGGCGCGAAATTCCCTATTGAAGTGGGCAGGATTATGGGGAGCTGCTCTGGTTCAGCCTGTGGCTCTTGAGGTATTTGGTTGTCATGGAAACCGGCAGTTATACCAAATGAGTCACTATAGCCAGCAACCTTCAAAATGAGCGATCTCTGGGGTACAGGAGGGCTGGGACCTGAAGGGGCGGGCACTAGGACCAGCACGTAGCAGACTTGTGGGAGGCCAGAGCCGGGGTAGTGGAACCAGATGGACGAGCTGCAAACTGTTTCCAATACCCAAAGGTCCCGCCGCTACAGTTCCGGGAGCTGGTCCCACCTGAAACCCACGGATGCAGCTGTCGCTGGCCACCACAGGCAAAGCCTGTCTCGCCCCAGCAGAAGAGCCCCGGGCCGGGGCATTGGGAGCTAGAGACGCGGCTCACAGCTCCGCGCGGGCGGCTGTAAAGATGGCGGCCGCCGCCAGCCTGGCGCACAGCCGGGCTCTGATCGCGCCGGGAGCGCAGTTTTTCTCCACCGGCCGCAGCGGCAGTTGCTAGCAGCCTCTAAGGGCGTGTCCTGCTCCCCGTTAAACTCCTGGGCCCAGTCCCGCTGACTTCCAGTGACGCAGTGCCGGCCTGAGGGTTCCTGCGCACTGTCCCGGGAAGCTGAATCTCCGCCCAGCGTGATCCCCAGCCCTGCGCGGTCTCTGTACACTGCAGCTGAGGGTTGTGTTTGGCTTTCGTGATTACTCCAACTCCCCAGGGTCTGTTGTCTTGTGCAACCGCCCTGCCCCAACTGTGGGGTTGTCCCTGACTGAGTGGATGGGGAGGTGCGTAACCGCTTGGGGGGCAGGTCGCGCTGCGCGGTCCTGGCAAGCGCGGTCTTCCCAAGCTCTGGGCTCTACTGTGCTCCGTGCGCCCTCTGATCTTTGTGAAAATTTTGTACCTGTTTTCTTGGGCTGGGCGTTGGGCGTTGTTACTCTGTAATTCGCAATGCTGTTTTCGGAGTGAGCGGTCCGTGCTTGCAGGCAGCCGCTGGCATTCTTCACCTCCTTCCCTGGGAGCGGTGCGGTGGTAGGATGCTATCAGATCGCCATTTTTCCGGAAGTCCCCCGTTCTTAATCTTTTTCTGTATCAATTATGATAATAAATATTATGATGTTGGGATAATCCTAACAATCCTAATGTTCACCTTCTGGTCATTCCACTTACTATATGAGTGGTCTTTGCAAAGTTACCTAACATCTCCATGATTCAACTCTTACTTCTGTAAAATGGATGTAAGAGAATGCCTTCTTCATCAGTCATTAAGTATATATATATATAAACCTAATAAAGTATTTTTTAAAGAAAAAAGTAAAATCCTGACTCTCATATAAATATAAAATGAATATGTGCCAATAATTATATGACCAATTAATTAATGAGTGAACTAGCAAGATGTCACAACTGATTCAAAGGAGAGTTAAAAGTACCATGCATATAGGCAATAAGCAAGACAGAAATGAATTTACAAAGAGATGTCAAATGGGTCTGTCCACAGGGCAATAATAAATTGCATTCCACCATATACAAATTATTTGCATTTCTATAGTCAAGAATGACTTGCATTATTATCAGTTTTTCTACAACTTACAGAGTTATAAAATAGCTCATAAGTAATGAAAGGCACAGAGACCACACAGAATGAGATAAATTCAGAGGGTGTGCTACACAAACCCTACTTTTCAACTAAGTACACCTAATAATTTTTTTACTCCACTTGAAAGTCTATCATAACTTTCCCTGGAGATTGTTGTAAATTAATATGTCTATATATATGAAACACATAGAACAGTACAGAGCATAAAATAAAAACTGTATATCTTTGCTACTGTTATTGCTATTGATATTATTTTACATGTTATTAGAATTCATTTACTCATATTTTGTGCCACATTTGTACATTTTTGTACATAAGTAAAATTGTGCTGTAATTTCTTGTAAAATGCTTCATCTACATATTTTTAATCAAATACATTCTAGCTAGAGTTATGTGGTAGTTTATTAACAATGTATACTTTAAGTATGTTTTAATGGACATTATCCAATGCATTATTCTTTTAAGAAAAATTTCTCATTGATCCCAGTACTAGAAATATTTGATATTAATTGAGTAATCAATTATTAATAATTTCTATATAAAGACACTGAATTATGTGGCTGGCCCTGTCTCCCCGTTAGCACTATCTGTTGGAAGTTTAGAACTAAATTCATAATCTGCCTCTAGCTTATGTTTAATATATTATGGAATGAATTTGGCTTCATATATTTTTCCTACTCTTGTCTTTTCATTGTCCTGTCTTCCCCATATGCTTTTATTAATTTTTATTTTCTTTTTATAAATTACATATATTTATGAAAATTACTTTTATCAATTACCAAAAAAGGCTGAAGCAGCCATTATTTTTCATTAAGTTGATTAACACAGTTTGACTAAATCATCAAGTTATTTCACTAAACACACTGATAATTCAGTCAAAATTGTAGAACTGGTTATGTGTGCAAAATGTCAAATTCCTGCAATTAATGGAATTGATGAGAATGGTCCATTTCGATATTTTTTTCTTTTTAGCCTGGAAATGGAAGTTAATTCAACTTCATGAATTAACCTCTGAATATGAGCTTTTATCAGGCATAGAATAATTTGTTGAAATTTTATAAATAAAGCTGTGATAGGATGTGTTCTGCACTTTTCTTCATTATCAAATTTTTTCTATTTAGTTCTTTGTCCCTCTATTGCAAGAAAAAAAAAAAACCAACAGGATTTAAACTAGCTATAGCTGAGATTTGCCTAGGAGAATAATTTGAAATGAATATCATTATAAAATTCCCACTGCTTGAAATGGATTTTTAGATTAATATATCTGCAGAGATATAAAATTATCTGATTTATCACGATGCATTATTAGATCTGAAATGTCAGTTATTATCTCTTCTGCTTAATACTTGGATTACCATATAATTTTATGCATCTTTGAGAAAAAAGGTTGAAAAGTAGCAAGGATATGAATCTTGTGTCTACTGTTACAATTGTAAATGTAGTGTCAAGAATAGCTATGAATATTGCACCCTCATATTGACTTAATTCCAAGAAAGAAGGGACAATGGTAATGAAAGTCACACACATCTTCATAAGTCATTTCTTGTTTATGACTAATCTTCGTGACAGTCTAATTGACTTACTGTGTCAGTTACAACCCTCCACCCATTCTTTGGCTTTTAAATTGTGAATGTGCGAAATTAAACCAAGAGAATTTATCAACTCAACTTTCACTTCTTTCAGTGTATAACATTCAAGGTTAAAAATATGCTGTATGCTGAAGGAGAGAGTTAAAAGTTTAAATCTTTCTCACGAAGTCCTAAACTTATGAATCTGGAAGCAATTGGTATACTAAAATTAATATTTTCTCATGATTTTTACCAAGATTTATTGAATAACTCAATAACTCTTTGATATAAATAAACAAGGAAATGAGTGGCGACTGTCTGATGGTAAACCAAAAGACTTCATCTTAAAAGATGATGACTTTTATGGAATACTGTTATACGTGTATAGAGTGTTTCCAGATAAGGTTGAACACATACTTGTTCAACAAATTTCCTTATACTTAACAGGGAAAGGATAAGGTGATAGGGACAGCATGGGCTTTAATCCCAGCTCTTTCTGTCTCTTTCTCACTTTGTAAACTTGACTGTGTGAATTCAACCTATTTTCTTATCCATGAAATGTGAATATCTATCTCAAACATTTTCTGTGAATGTTAATATGATGAATGTAAACACTTCTGATATAGCATTGATGCATAATAGGCACATAATAAAATATAGATGTGCTTACTATTATTATTTTGTTTTAATCCACATTCTCTTTTTACAATTAGGAGACTTAGGTATACAGGGATAAGTTGCCAGCCTTAGGTATGAGCATATTAGGCACAACTTAAAAGTAGAAGCTTGATCTCTTGACTATCCTACAATGCTATTTATACCTATAATAAATGTGCTTTTTGTATTAGCAATTATTTAATCACCTAATATTTGCTCCCCCAATTTTTATCAAAGTGCTTTGCAAAAAGTAGGCATTTGATAAATGCCTGTGGAAAGCAGATACAGGGAAACAACAACTTCATTTTCCTCTCACTGATTTTTCAGCCAAGCTGTGTAACGTTAGAGCCTAAATATTAGCCAGGGATTAGTTAATGGTTATATCCAGCTCCATAATTTTGAAGCAAATGTGTGAGACATTTTCTGATAAATATCTTTGCAGTTATATTTGACTGGTTAGAGGTTTTATTTTGTGAAGTACCACAGCTGAGGGAGTGCTCATGGAGCTTTTTCTGACTAAAGATGGAAGCGGGTATTTTTTTATCTTTATCTATCACAAAGCAGCTTTAGAGTTGTATGATTTCAGGCTGTCAATACATCTGCCCCATCAGGAACTTGATGCCACGTTGTCATTTTGCTGCATGTTGATTTCTTTACCAGAGCCTCTGGGGTTGCTCCCCAGATAGGCTTCCCTCCATACCTTTCTCAGGAAAAGTCTCAACAGTGGATATCACATAGTTTCTTTCCCTTGTCTGAACTGTGCTTCCAAGGGTAAATGCCTGCTTTGCCATCTTTATTATAGTTGATATTCTCTTTGGATATTAGCCAGTGTTTTGCATCTTACATTTCACATAGATGCTTTCTATGCTATGAATTCCCAATTCCCTGTTTTCAAACAGCTGTGTATTTCCTTTACATTTGCATAGTACTTTAATCATTTTAGTGTGGTTTCAAAGACATGGTGTCATTGTTTCCCTAAAATTGTAGAATAAGGACATTATTAGTAAACTTTTAGCAGAAAGAACCTACATACACAGTTTTTGGAAGTTTCTGATTATCATGGAGTAATTAGAGCACAGCTAGGGGCAGGGTGCAGGTCTCTTGCCACTCTGTTTGGTGTCCTTTCCACCCCTGTGCCCCAGTGTGCTCTGGTGTCTCTATTCATATTGTGCTACAAAGCACTGGAGCCAAGCATTGCAGATGAAACAAACTAGAATATAAGGTTGAGACTTGGGACAACTCCTTTTTGGACTCCCACCCTAAACTGTCCCCAAAAACATGTGTATAACTTTTCTTTAATATGAGTGAAATTGTCAAATAATTTCAGGGTCTAAATTTTGTGCATGATTAGCCATTGAGCCAATTATAATTAGGGCTACTTGTAAAGTATTCCCCATACGTGTAGCAACTTTGAAAGGAATAGGAAACAGTTATCTGTTCTGAACAATTTATTCTCTGGTTACAGAGAAATCAGTTTCAAATGAATATGCAGTTGTTTGATTTTTTCTTGTTGATTTTCCTAAGTTCTGTATAGATTCTGGTTATCAGCCCTTTATCAGATGTGCAACATGCAAATATTTTCTCCCATTCTGTAGGTTGTCTATTCGCTCTAGTGATAGTTTCCTTGGCTGTGCAGAAGCTTTTCAATTTGATCAGGTGCCACTTATTTATTTTTTTTTGCTGCTGTGATTGCTTTGGGGGTTTTCTTCATAAATCCTTTGCCTAGGCCAATGTCCATAAGAGTTTTTTCAACATTTTCTTCTAGAATTCTTATGGTTTCATGTCTTAGGTTTAAGTCTTTTATCCATCGTGAGTTGATTTTTGTGAGAGGTGAGAGGTGTGGATCTAGTTTCAGTCTTCTACATGTGGCTATCCAATTTTCCCAGAACCATTTATTGAATAGGGATTCTTTTCCCCTGAATGAATGTATGTTTTTGTCTACTTTGTCAAAGATCAGATGAAAGTATGAGGATGGTTTTATATCTGGGTTCCCAGTCCTGTTCCATTGGTCTATGTCTTTGTTCTTGTGCCAGTACCATGCTGTTTTGGTTACTATAGCCTTGTAGTATAGTTTGAAGTCTGGTAGATTGATGCCTCACAATTTGTTCTTTTTGCTTAAGATTGCTTTGGCTAGATGGGGTCTTCTCTGGTTCCACACGAAGCATAGAATTACTTTTTCTAGATCTGCAAAAAATGATGTTGGTATTTTGATAGGGATTCATTGATTCTGTAAATCACTTTAGGTAGTATAGACATTTTGACAATGTTGATTCTACCTATCCAAGAGCATGGTAGGTTTTCCATCTGTTTATATCCTCTGCAATTTCTTTTCTCAGTGTTTCGTAGTTCTCTCTATACCTCCTTTTGCAGGTCTCTCACCTCCTTAGTTAGATATGTTCCTAAATGTTTAATTTTCTTTGGTGCTATTGTGAAAGTTAATGCATCTTTGATTTGTTTCTCAGCTCAACTGTTATTGGTGTATATGAAGGCTACTGATTTGTGTGCATTGATTTTGTATCCTGAGACTTTGCTGAATTCACTTATCAATTCCAGTAGTCTCTTGGTTGAATCTTTGGGGTTTTCTAGATATAATATCATATCATCTGCAAAGAGTGAAAGTTTGATCTCTCAAATGAAGATGCAACCATAAAATAAAAACACTCTAACAAGGAAACCATATACTTTGTAATTTGAATACATACATGGATGGGGTCAGTCAGTTCCTCATATCTCCAACCTCTGTACATGCCATCTACTCTGCATTCAGGTTTCTTCCTGCTTTACTTAATTCTTACCAAATAATCATTCAGGTAAATCTTTTCTGATCTCATTAGCTGGACCCACCCCCCTTTTTAAGTTCTAATTTTTTAATAGCCACACTTAACACAGATTCTATTTTGCATTCACTTGTGTAGTTATTTGATAATTGTATTTTTTCTCCATTTGATTCCAAGCTCTTTGGGGGACCATGTTCCTTTTTATATGCTACTGTATCACAGTGCTTCACACAGTGATATGCATACAGTAAATAATTGGTAAGTATTTGCTGAGTGAATACACTAGCCTTCCCTGCCTACCTGAGTCTTTATGGAAGGGCAAATAGTCAAAAGATACTAAATATATTCCAAAGTTGACTGCTAAGTAGGATTTCTCAACCTTGGCACTATTGACATTCTAAGATGTGCAATTCTTTGTTGTGGGGGGGGGCTCCTATGCATTGTAGAACTTTTAACAGTTCCCAGGCTTCTACTCAGTAGATGTCAGTAGCCCCTGCTATATCCTCCTCCCCTCCCATCCAGTCTTGACAAACATAAGTGTCTCTAGATATTGCCAAATGTCCCTTGAGGGAAAAATCACCCCTGGTTAATAATCACTACTTTAAAGTAATAATTACAGCCTTATCTTCCACATTTTCACAGCATGAACTGTCTACTCTATAAAAACCAACCTACTTATAGTCATGTAAATCCACCTTGTAGCATCCTGATGCCACAGTTTAAGGTAGTATTTTTGTTCTTTACCCCTTCTTTAAATCTCCTCCTCATTCTACTTCATGTCCTCAAATCCTCTTTGTTCTACAGAGCCTAGTTCCAATTCCCATGAGTTATGTAAAAGATTTCTCTATCAGTCAGGGTCCTAGCAGGAAATAAAGGACACACTCAGATAAGAATAAAGAGATTATATACAAAGGTGGGCAGAGTGTAGAAAGGACAGTATCATATCTCACAGTTGTTTCTATTCCAGAATGTGGCAAGGAGAGGGCCACCTTGATAGGCTCTGCACTTTCAATAGAGAGGCTGAAGCAAACAAAGGTGACATGTTAGGAAGAAAGCCAGGGAAATAAATAGTATGATGTCACCCTTTTACACTTCAGTCCCTTCCATGATCCCCCATTGGCTAAATCCTACAGGAAGTCAGGGAGTTAGAAAGCCTATTGATGGAGATCCCGTAGGTCACACTGTTGGGGCAGAGATGAGAGGATACTGAATCCAGAGGGAGGAATGACAGATAATACAGCTCACCTTTTCTACCTACCTTTGTAAACAAAACAGAATTCCTCTGAGCATTTATACACTTATAATTTATATTATTTCTTTAAAATTAACTTGTACAGCAGACAATAGCACTTGCTTAATTGCCTCAGTTTATTTTTTAAAACAAAGTACTGGCTTTCTTGTTTGTGTCTTAGCCCACCAATTAAAATCATTCTAAAAGTCTTTAAAAGCAGGGTCTGTGTTTTAATTTTAGTATATTCTCTTGGACATGGTTGGTGAACAGAGAAGATTTTTTAAACTATTCATTTTAGTTTATTACTTGCTAACTTTGCTTTGATTTCTAGGTGGAAGGAGTTAAAAGTGCAAGGATCTCATGCATGCTCTTTTCTAATCGTGGGCCACTTCCTAAAGTAAAATGTCCTTTCCTTCTTGTTGCTTCTTGTTTACTCCTCAGCCCAACTGTCACTAGTCTGCAAACTTCTTCATGGCACTGAATTTGGTCTGGATATAAGTCTATATCAATAGATACTCTATTATTTTATTTTTTTTATCTGAGTCCCCTGCATAATATCATAATAATGACAATTTCTTTCCTTTATCTGCTGTCATCAGTTTCTGTGACAGGCATAGTTTGTTCTTCTTCTAACTCTGACTGTTTCTTATTTTTCTACTTTGTCCCTTATTCTCTCTCTACCAGCCTTATAGATGGTAGTGATTTTTTAGATTTATTTCTCTTTTTACACTAAATATTCTTCTTAGGTAATGTTGTGTTCTCTTATTGATTTAATTTCTATTTACATATGCATAATTCCTTGAACTGTATCTTCAACCTATGCTCATGGGTTGAAGTCTTAATTTTGGAAACATTTAGTTTGAGGAAACATGGGTTTAAATCTCCTCTTCATTTTACCTCATTTCCTCCTATCCTATTCATTCCATAGAACCTTGTTCTATGTAATTCCTTGGGAATTACATGATAGGAACCATGTAATTCCTATCAGTTACGTGGAAATTTTCTCCATCAGTCAGGATCCTAGCAGAAAACAGAGGACATACTCAGATAAGAATAAAAGGACTATATACAAAAGTGGGCAGAGTGTAGAAGGGATGGTGCAGTATCTTACCATTGTTACTATTCCTGGACCCTTAAAGACAAAGAGATGGAATGGTTGCCAGAAACTGGCAGGGAAGAGTTTGTAGGGAGGGCCACCTTTATAGGTTTGCTTATGGTCTCATAGGCACTAAAACTAAATTTGTTCATTAAACTTACTTTCTTCTTTCCCAAACTAGCGCTTCCTCTTGGTTTTTCTGCGACAAATGATAGTAACACTCTCCACCTCAGTATCATCAAAACCAAAAGCCTCAGAATAATCCTGCTGGCCAATGATCCAGCCAGCTCACCTTTCTAATTATCCATATCTAATCCTTTTAAAATCCATTGTAGTTTATCTTCTAGGAGGCTTTCAAATCTGTTCAGTATATCTCATTCTTTCTGCCATGTACTCAAGATCAAACCCTGGGCACCCTTGCATTATCTATTGTCAGAAACCCCTGTCTTTTGAGGGTTATAAGTAAGCACTGGCTGGCGTCTATCCTATCATTTCAAGGCCACATTTTGGAAGTGGTTTTCATGAAGTCAACAGTGATAACAAGTTAGTTCAAAGCAAGAAGAAAATGTCGAGTGACTCCAAGTTAGAACATAGGGTAAATCTAAAAAGCCGGTTGCTAGGGAGACACAATGCAAATACCAAGTCCTAAGAGACAGGAGCAAGATGATAAACCAAGGAGAGACCAAAGAATCAAGAACAAGGTGGAGACTTGTGTAAAATGAGAGGTAGACTATGAGCAGGGATGATATTCAAAGTACTTAACAATCTGTACAGTTTGAGTGCCCACCCAACAGAAGGGAGATTGCACAGTCTTAGAGCATGTACCTGCAGATTCCCCACTGTATCTTCAGAAGGTCTTGGTGAAGTGCCCACCAACAAGACTGGAACAGCAGGTGAGAGTTGTAGGGGGCTCAAGGTAGTGGTTTTCTGTCACCTGGTATGGAAATAGTGCAGGTCGATTGTAATTTGGCTGAATGCCAGCCCTGGGAGAAAGTTGGGGATGAATGAGTAAAATATCAGTGGAGTCACTGCATCCTATAATGAGACTCCAGGTACATGAATATGCTGTGTTCAATAAAAAAACACATGGTTGAGATGGACTGTAACCAGCTAATTAGTGTTTGTCTTCCACTGGTCTGATCTTTTAAAACAGATCTGTTATCATGGGATTCTGTTGTATAAACCTTTCCAGAGCTCTCTAGTTTCTTGATGTGTGTGTGTGAGAGAGAGTAGTTTTGCTCCCACCAATCACATCTGTGTAATCTTCCATTTTTTTCCAGCTTGCACTTCGCAGTCTGCCAGCTGCATGTCCTTGGTCTGTTCACGCATAGCAGGCTTGCCCATTCTTTTCTACCTTTACTTATGCATTCCCGCTTCCTGAACACCTCACAGGTGCCTGTGTGGAATACTTCTACTTGTCCTTCAAGAAGCTAAAGTGTCATCTAATCCTAACAAGTCCTCTTTGACTCGTGCAACCTTCACTCTTGAATGAATTTATACTCCTTTTCATGCAGTTTTTCCCCTAATAATCCTTAGTATTTGCCACCATGTCTTAAAATGATTTGTTTGTTTCTGTCTCCTACATAAACACTTAGTTTCTATTCCAGGTCAGGGTCCTCATGATGTTCACCTGTATATCTCTAGCTCCCAGAATAGTGTCTGATGCTTAAAAGTTAATGATCAATGCTGAACTAATGGTGAATTCCAATGGTGAAATGAAAATGTAATTGAATACAATTGGCTGTTTGTATCTGTGGGTTCCACATCCATAGGTTAAACCAACCATAGATCAAAAATATTCAAGGGAAAAAAATTCTACAAAGTCCTGAAAAGAAAAACTTGAATTTGCCCCACATTGAGTACTATGTTGAATCCAGTGGAATGAAGTGAAGTGTAGGGGGGTGGGGTTCCTGGAACCAACCCTCCATGGGTAACCAGGGACAACTGTACTCTGCTCATATTGGTGTCACATAGAAAACATCCAATTTCACTAGACTGTTCAGATAATTTGGTTAAAAAATTAGTGAACCAAATAGTCATTTGGGGTTTGTCATCTGTCACTCTGTTTGTTTTTTGTACATGTTTCTCTCAGTTTCCTACTCCTGTTTTTACTGAATTCTCTGCTGACTTGAATGAGTTGAACAGGTGGATGTTATTGGACAATGGATACAGGCACATCAGTTGTATATATAAATAATGCCTTTGTTTTCCTATGTAATATGAAACAGGCACTCCATCTTTTAAGACCTAGGAATAGCATGAACAGGGTGAATTAATTGATATCTGTCAAGTACAATGAGTTATGCATGAAGATGTCCTCTATTTAAATAAAAAATATGCAATAAAACCCCACTGTGCTGAAGAATACATCACAAAGACAAAAGTCAGGCTTGCTTTAGAAGAAGAAAAACAACAAAACCACATCTAAAATAATAAGGATTCAACAAGTTAGTCTTTGGAAATAAACAGTTCATGAAGTGCAATATTTTCTATGTTTGACATATCGCTTACATGGTATTTCAAATCTCTGGTGATTTTAATGAAATGGAACTAAGGGTTTTCAGCATTAAGTGTTGGAATACAAATGCAAGGATTGTGGCATTTACATTTCTTTTGCATAATCCTGCTACTTGGTGAATACAAATTTGGTAACTCCAATGATTTGGATGCTACCAGCTCCTCCAATTTCAGCTGTATTATCTCATCATATAAGGCAGAAAAAAAAATATTTGTTTTAGATAAGAGTATCTCATTTTTGCTCATGAGCTGGGTTTCTTACCACCTTTATCTTTATTTGTATTTCCTTCTCTTGAACAAATGATTTTTCTGATCTATATATTGGTATAGGATTCATATGGTTCTCTGTCCTCTCCTTAACTCTATACAATATTTCCATGACATTTAGCACTTGGTGTAGGGATAAGAAATAGGAACATATTTTAAAGAATCAATATTTATGAGCCTTTTCGTGACTGCAATATCCTTTCTGACTTGAATTTTTCTTCATTCCAATCCTTTCTACAAAAATCATTCTAATTGTTCACTGAATGTACTGTTTGTATCATGTCATTATTCTGCCTATATTGTTCCCAAATGTTGCTTTATTCTAATCCAGATGCTCCATTTATTTACCCTGCTAATTGACCACACCTTCCAAGGATCCACTCTTCACTACAATTAGTGCCATCCCTACAGGGTTCTGTGCTTATTGCCCATTGCTCTGCGTCTGTGCTTCTTGATATCCTCAGCTAAGTGAACATGAGCCAGTGATGCTTGCAGCAAATTTTCCAAGTCTAACTTAACATTCAAGGTCAAAAATTCGAACCTATGATCTCCACAAAGACTTATTTGATGACTGTATTATACAAACAGTTAATTATTTTCTAAATATTTACATATACAAAATGTTAGCACCATACATTCTACCATTTAAGATCTAATTGCTTCATGTCTGAATCCTATCTTCCAATTTTTCAGGGGAAAAGAATCATATTTTATATGTTTAAAATATCTTTCAGAGAACCAATTGTAATGTGAACACAAACAGACTAAAGTAGAATTATAAAGCTCCCTTACGAATCCAGCTTGTCTGGTTTTGCCCATTCTGGACATCAGTATCTTGACTATGTGTATCAGGTAATGTATGGCCAATTATTCTGGTTGAAAACTTAATAACTCACATTATATCATGCTTTATATATTTTTTCAAAGAAGTTTCATATATAGTATCTCATTTCATGTTAACAATTAAACATATTAAGCAGATGTTTTATTAGTAGCAGTGATTACTGTTTTTAGTAAAAATGCATCCTGTGCAATTTCAAAATAACATGACAAATATTTTACTCTAATAATATCTACTCTAATATATGTTATAAATAATGCAATTTTCATATTTAAATAAATTATTCATATATTATTTAATAGACAAGGTAGCATAAAACATAACATAATTTTCCATAATAACCATGAAAATGATTATTTATTATAAATGATGACTTATTCAATGCCCACTCTGTGTATGCACTGTACCAGGTGCTTTATAAATATAATCTCTTATCCTCATAACAGTCCTGAAAGATAGGTGTTATTATCACTATTTTTTATAGGAGGAAACTGAGGTTAAGAGAAGTTATTTGGCTTGTCTCAGGTCACACAATTATTATATACAATTTTGGCCAACCACAATTTCAAGCCTAGATCTCAGTGGCTCTTGTCTGGACCAAGCTTCAACTCTCAATCCCTAAAGATAAATGACACTCATCAAAAAGCTGATGCCTACAGACTTTGAATTTCAATACAGTTTTACTTCCATTATAATGCAATTTCCTTCAAAAGCTATGCTAATCTGTTATTTTAAAGTCCTTTAGTACATATCATAATTATGACATCTAATAAATGTTAACCTTTTGATGGAAGTAATTTCAAACCTACATGAACATTTTCCAATTAATTATTCAAAGACATTGTTGGATAATAATTGTGAAACTAATTATTACAGATCAAACTGGTCACAAAATGGATTTTCTTTTCCATTATGCCAACAAAACTCTGCAAATCTAATCCATTGTCTTTCATTCCATGAAACCATTTAACTAGATGAAAAATATTAAGAGAATCAACTTTGAAAACACAGTGACTCAAATGATCAATTTAGCATCAAGTAAATTGTGAATGTTCTACCTACCAAAGTGAGTTCAAACCCCTTTTTTCTCTCTGCAGCTCCCCTACATTCCGCCTGTGTGAGTCCAGGATGCCCTCTTTGAAAGAGTCAGGAGATGAGCTCAGGTTGTGTGTGGTCGGCTAATGTTGGCTTGACCAAGTTTGGATAGGTAGTTCAATCAAGCTCTATCTTTTTGTCTTCAGAGCCAGATTGTAGTCTGAGAAACTGAAAAAATCTTTTACTTAAATCTAGATCTTTGCTATTTGATGTTAGATCCTCAAACCAGCAATATAGCACCCTCTGGAAGCTTGTTGGCAATACATATTATTAGGCCCCTCCGTGAAATGTCTCAACCAAAATCTGCATTTTAACAAGATCCTCAGTTACTTTTATGGATATTAAAGTATGTGGGGCACTGCTCTAGCTGATGCTTTTAGCTCTCTGATGTACAGTGAGCAGTGGAACCAATGTGTTCCCCCTCCCTCTTTTCTTAGCTAAATCAGGGTTTTCTGTTTGTTTATTGTTGGTTTTCTTTGGTCTTATAATAGAATTGACTCAAATATAGAGCTGTTTAAAAAATAATTGAGATACTATAATCCCTATGTTGGCTTAGTTACAGTAGTCATAGGACCATGCCCTGCTGCTCACATTGTATTATTGTATGGGATTATAGTATTTTTGAATAGAAAGAGCTCTATGGAACAAACTTATTTAAGCCTTTTATTTACACTTAAGAAACAGAGGCACCAAGAATTGAACAGACTTGCTCAGGTATCATAGCTAGTTATTGGCAGAGCCAGGACTAGACAATACATCTCTTAACTCTAAATTGTATATTTCCCACTGTTCCATTTCACTTATCTATGTGTGTTTTGATAACAACATTATTTGAACAACAGAGTAATATCCAGCCATCCTAGGTAGACTATTTGGTGAATTCTCCCAGACAAACTAGGATATGTAAGTGTCCCTGACTCAATGGTGTGCTACAGTTGGCTCACACTGGCTTGCATGAACTCATGAGAGCCTACTGTGTGCAAGCATGTCTTCCCAACTCTGTGTTCAATGACATCGTTGTGATAGTTTGAAATCAGCCATGCTGGGGGTATTTACACCATGGAAATTGGCAAATTCTACAAATCAGACTTTTTTTTTGGCCTCGAGATCTGATTATTAAACATTTACCAGCACACCACTGTCCTGACTGGGTTGTTATTTCCAAAAGAGGTTTTAGCTGATTCAAGTATCAAAGTTGAAGTGATTATTAGAAAGAGATTGTGCTGTCATGCTGTGTGTGCATACTGGATTCTGGAAGCCAAGTCTTTCAACTGACTTCTGCCATTCAGCAATGACATTGAACATGTGTAGTCTATTTTGGCCTTTGTGTTTCCCCCCTGCTATCATGAAGATTTTTAATGTTTTAAGCATGCATTAATGTGTCAAATAAGGTTTAGTAAATATTATGTTCCCAATTGCTACATAATTGGATTTTGAGTGATTTGTATTTTCTCAATTGCCACTGATACCCTGGGGAACTTTCTGAGAAATATGTTTCCCTCCTTCATAAGAGATGCCTTACCCTCAGCCTTATTAATGTGTATATTCACACAAGTTCAGGGCTGGCTAGTCTACTAAAATTGTTAAAATATTACCTACTTCTGCTTCTTTCTTCTCTACTCTTTGAATATGTCAATCTTCTTAATTCTTTATACACATTATATAGAGATAGCAACATGTTCTTTCTATACCAATGCACTGATGATTTCTAAGGAATCACCACTGATTTGCATTGATGTTTTGAGTTGCATTTTATAGTAAGCCAAGACCACAAAGAGGCTGTCATTCAAACTTCTGATTAGTGGAGTTGCAAGCTGATATCATTCTAATAAGGTCTCATTGCTAGGTCATTTTAGCCTCATGTTCTATATGAGAGACAATACCATAGACTTTTTCATTTGGTTTTGAAGAGATTGGCGCTATTAGCAGTTGTGTAGTTTTGGCCATTGTGCCTCGGTCACAAGGAATTGATTGTCTACAAAGTTATTTTACAGGTAAAGCCCCCTTTCTCCCATGACTGTCCTCTCTCGTACTTTGTTGTCCTAGGTGGCAAGAGAAAATCATGACACTAGATTTCTTTATCTTGGATCAGTAAGAGCTACCATGTTGCTGGTAACTGCAAATCCTACTTTCCCTGTTTTTATCACACTTGATGACTTGTCAAGTCCTAGTTTTTGTTTTGTTTGTCTTCTTTTTGCTATTTTTCTATACTGGTCTCTCTCCTGAGCTGAAAGGAAGACCATATAAACAGTGTAATTTGTAAAGGGCCACTGCAAGCATCTCTTAGAACAGGGGTGGGGACCCTGTGGCTTCAAGGCCACATGTGGCCTTGTAGGTCCTTAAGTGCAGCCTTTTGAATTCAAATTTTACAGAACAAATCCTTTTATTTTTATTAATATATTTTTTCATCTTCTATAATTTTAGTTTGTTTTTTTTTTTGAAAATGAACATATTCAAATCACCAAAGAATAAAGCAAGTTTCAAGAAAATAATCCTCCCAGATTGACTGGCACAACTAGAACATTAGTAAGCCATAGGGCTAAATTGATGGTTGCTATGCTGATGATTTAGTTCTAACTTCCCCTGCCTGACTGGCACCACTACCACATGAGACTGATTGGCGAGAGTTTATGGGGTTGAGTATGCCAAACTGTTATCAGGTTTTGACAACACACCACTGTATTTCTGATTGAAGTGGAATTTGTGAATAGTTGCACAGCTCAACGGTATTTTGTAATTCAGTCTGCTTAACAGCCCATCACGTCAAAAAAGACCAAGAGAACACTGAAGGAAGAAAACAAATTTTATAATGAGGACTGGGAATTGCAATATTATCTTGTTTCTGCTAAAGATAAGATGATTTGCTTACTTTGTGATACTACAATATCAATGTTATAACAATGCTAATCAGCAATATAAAACTCATAAGGACCACAAATATTTTAAATTAGAGGGAGAGGCACAAAAGATGTATTGCAGAAATTAAAAGATAAGAGAATGAGAAGAAATGGCGGTGTGATAGGGTCCTCCCACCACACCGCTCCCAGGGAAGGAGGTGAAGAACGCCAGCGGCTGCCTGCGAGCACGGACTGCTCACTCCGAAAAAAAGCATTGTGAATGACAGAGAAACAACGCCCTACGCCCAGCCCAAGAAAACAGGTACAAAATTTTCACAAAGATCGGAGGGCGCGCGGAGCACAATAGAGCCCAGAGCGCGGGAAGGACGCACTCGCCAGGTCGGCGCAGCGCGACCTGCCCCCCAAGCGGTTACGCACCTCCCCATCCACTCAGTCAGGGACAAGCCCACAGTTGGGGCAGGGCGGTTGCACAAGACAACAGACACTGTGGAGTTGGAGTAATCACGAAAGCCAAACACAACCCTCAGCTGCAGTGTACAGAGACCGCGCAGGGCTGGGGATCACGCTGGGCGGAGATTCAGCTTCCCGGGACAGTGCGCGGGAACCCGCAGGCCGGCACTGCGTCACTGGAAGTCAGCAGGACTGGGCCCAGGAGTTTAACGGGGAGCGGGACACGCCCTTAGAGGCTGCCAGCAACTGCCACTGCGGCCGGCGGAGAAAAACTGCGCTCCCGGCGCGATCAGAGCCCGGCTGTGCGCCAGGCTGGCGGCGGCCGTCATCTTTACAGCCGCCCGCGCGGAGCTGTGAGCCGCGTCTCTAGCTCCCAACGCCCCGGCCCGGGGCTCTTCTGCTGGGGCGAGACAGGCTTTGCCTGTGGTGGCCAGCGACAGCTGCATCCGTGGGTTCCAGGTGGGACCAGCTCCCGGAACTGTAGTGGCGGGACTTTTGGGTATTGGAAACAGTTTGCAGCTCGTCCATCTGGTTCTGCTACCCCGGCTCTGGCCTCCCACAAGTCTGCTACATGCTGGTCCTAGTGCCCGCCCCTTCAGGTCCCAGCCCTCCTGTACGTCAGCAATCGCTCATTTTGAAGGTTGCTGGCTATAGTGACTCATTTGGTATAACTGCCGGTTTCCATGACAACCAAATACCTCAAGAGCCACAGGCTGAACCAGAGCAGCTCCCCATAATCCTGCCCACTTCAATAGGGAATTTCGCGCCACCCAAGAGCGCTTCCAGCAGCCACTACTCCCCCCTCCCCGTGGGAACATCCCCCCGGTGGAGACTGCTGGGGATAGAGACGGCCACCCGCCTCGCCTTGGGGTCTAGTGGTGGAAAAGGGGTGCACAATTGGAGATCCCCCTATCAACCAGTATCACGCAGAGACACACATCAGAAGGGCAGACACACGTGGCTAGATGAGCAACCTCTGAGCTGTGTAGAATTTTCCCAACTCAGCTCTCACACTGCAGCCAAAAGAAATTGTATTTCTACCTGCACCTCAGGAGGAGCAGGGTCAAAGTAACCCCTAGGAGCTACAAGGCCCCTCCCAGAGCACGGGGCTTTTGCATACCCCAACTGGGGGATCAGAGTCTGCCACGGACATAACAGAATACCTAGCTAATAGGGAGCGGAGGACTCATATCCTCAAGTACAATTCATTAGCTCAGAGCCCAAGCTGGGAGGTCATTCTCACCACACTCCACTGGGAAGAGGAGAAGACCACAGGTCAGAGTTAACTCAAGATCCACCAAACTTGCTAAAATACACCTAAGGCAATACAGGCCACTACTTCTCTCCCTGGCTTTGCCGAGGAACAATAATTGTGGGCCTGGTGACAGGGCCATAAACTAGCTCTAACACCCCCAGCTCTCGACCAAGAGGCCAGATGAGAAAAAACCAGCAAAAGAACTCAGGGAACATGAAAAATCAGAGTGAAAAGTCACCCCCAAAAGAAATTATCAGTTCCTCAGCAATGGATACCAACCCAAATGAAATGGGTAGAATGACAGAAGAGGAATTTCGTTTATGGATTATAAGAAAGCTCAATGAAATTCAAGAGAAAATTGAATCCCAGCACAAAGAAACCACAAGAAAAATGCAAGAAATGAACGAAAAATTCTCCAAAGAAATAGAAATATTACAGAAAAATCAAATAGAAATCCTAGAAATGAAAAAAGCATTCAAGGATCTACAAAACACAGTGGAAAGCCTTAAGAATAGGCTGGACCATGCAGAGGAAAGAATTTCAGAGCTAGAAGACAGCTCCTAGGTGCTAAATAAATCAGCTGAAGAGAAGGAACACAAAAACAAGAGGCAGGAAAAAAGCATACAAGAAATGTGGGATTATGTAAAGAGTGCAAACATAAGGATTATAGGTATCCCCGAGGGAGAGGAGGAAAATTTGCATGGGCTGGAAAATTTATTTGAAGGAATAATAGAGGAAAATTTCCATGGCTTAGCCAGAAATCTCGATATCCAAGTACAAGAAGCACACAGGACTCCTGGGAGAGTCCATGTGAAAAGGCATTCACCATGCCACATAATTATTAGACTGACCAAAGTAAACACAAAAGAGGCACTCCTCAGAGCTGTAAGACGAAAAGAACACGTAACCTACAAAGGGAAACCGATCAGATTAACTGCAGATTTCTCAGCTGAAACCTTACAAGCCAGAAGGGAATGGGCAGACATCATCAATCTCCTAAAACAAAACAAAGCTCAACCCAGAATTCTGTACCCTGCCAAACTAAGCTTCTTATATGAGGGAGAAACAAAGATGTTTCCAGATAAGCAATCACTGATAGAATTTGCGAAATGCAGACTGGCCTTGCAAGAAATGCTTAGACCTGCATTGTACACTAACCAGCTCAACAGACACCCACCTATGTAAAACTACGCAACAGCTAAAACCCCAAAAACCAGATTCCACAATGATGCAAGAGGTAAAACAAAAGACACCACCCAATAGAATAATCAGAAATTTACCCCAAATATCAATTCTCTCAATAAATGTAAATGGCTTGAACTGCCCATTGAAGAGACATAGGCTGGCTGAATGGATTAAAAAATACAAGCCAAGTATCTGTTGGAAACACACCTTACACACAAAGACACATTCAGACTCAAGGTGAAAGGATGGAATACAATTTCCAAGCTAATGGAAACCAAAAGAAATCCGGAGTAGCCATCCTCATTTCAGATGACATAAACTTTAAAGCAACAAAACTAAAGAAGGACAAAAATGGACACTATATAGTGGTGAAGGGAAATATCTCACAGGAGGATTTAACAATCCTAAACATTTATGCACCCAACACAGGAGCACCCAGGTACATAAAGCAAATACTGCTAGATCTAGACAACATAATAAGCAGCAATGCCATAATAGCAGGGGACTTCAACACCCCACTGTTGGAACTGGACAGATCCTCCAAACAAAAAACAAATAGAGAAATAAAAGACCTAAACAGGACTATAGAACATTTGGGCCTAACAGATATCTACAGAACACTCCACCCAAATAACACTGAATATACATTCTTCTCATCAGCTCATGGAACTTTCTCTAAATTGACCACATCCTAGGCCACAAAACAGATCTAAACAAATTCAAAAAATAGAATCATACATGTATCTTTCAGACCACAGCAGAATAAAATTAGAAATGAATTCCAACAGAAACTCACATCTTCCTCCAGAAACTTGGGAACTAAACAATCTATTGCTGAAAGACTATTGGGTCAAGGAGCAGATTCAAGTTGAAATCAAAAAATTCTTCGAACTAAATGATAATGGGGACACAAGTTATCAAAATCTGTGGAATACAGCAAAAGCAGTCCTCAGAGGAAAACTTATCGCCCTAAATTCCCACATCCAAAAGACAGAAAAGTCACAAATCAGTAAACTAATGAATCATCTTAAGGAAATGAAAAAGGAAGAGTAAAGCAATCCTAAAGCCAACAGAAGAAAACAAATAACCAAAATCAGAGCAGAATTAAATGAAATCGAGAACAAAAGAACAATACAGAAGATCAATGAAACAAAAAGTTGGTTCTTTGAAAAGATAAACAAAATAGACAGGCCACTTGCCAGGTTGATCAGAAGCAGAAAGGAAAGGACTCTAATAAGCTCAATTAGAAATGAAAAAGGAGAAGTCACAACTGATACCATGGAAATACAAAACATCATCTTTGAATACTACAAAAATCTCTAAGCCCACAAACACGAAAACATGGAGGAAATGGACAAATTCTTAGAAACACACTACCTCCCTAGGCTCAACCAGGAAGAAACAGAATTTCTAAACAGACCAATATCAAGCACCGAAATTGAAGCAGTAATGAAAAATCTATTCACAAAAAAAGTTCCGGACCAGATGGGTTCACACCTGAATTCTACCAAGCCTACAAAGAAGAACTGGTGCTTATACTGCAGAAATTATTTGAAAATATCCAGAAGGATGGAATCCTCCCAAACTCATTCTATGAA
Source organism: Daubentonia madagascariensis (assembly GCA_023783475.1). Lineage (NCBI taxonomy): Eukaryota > Metazoa > Chordata > Mammalia > Primates > Daubentoniidae > Daubentonia > Daubentonia madagascariensis. The sequence goes on along the minus strand of JAKFHU010000901.1, from coordinate 4,646,766 downwards.
GCAAATATCACCTTGATACCAAAGCCAGGAAAGGACACAACAAAAAAAGAAAACTTCAGACCAATATCCCTTATGAATATAGATGCAAAAATTCTCAATAAAATCCTTGCAAACCGAATTCAAATGTACATCAAAAAAATAATCCATCACAATCAGGTGGGCTTTATTCCCGAGATGCAGGGATGGTTCAACATACGCAAATCTATCAATGTAATTCACCATATAAATAAAAGCAAGAACAAAAATAATATGATCCTTTCAATAGATGCAGAAAAGGCTTTTGACAAAATCCAGCACCCTTTTATGATAAGAACTCTTAACAATATAGGCATAGATGGCTCATTCCTAGAAACTATTAAAGTCATATACAATAAACCCACAGTCAATATCATACTGAATGGGGAAAAATTGAAAGCATTCCCCCTTAAAACTGGCACCAGACAAGGGTGCCCACTATCTCCACTTCTTTTCAACATAGTGCTGGAAGTCCTGGCCACAGCAATTAGACAAGACAGAGGAATTAGGGGCGTCCAGATGGGGGCAGAAGAGTTCAAACTGTCACTATTCACAGACGATATAATATTATACATAGAAAACCCCAAAGATTCAACCCAGAGATTACTGGAATTGATAAATGAATTCAGCAAAGTCTCAGGATACAAAATTAATACACACAAATCAATAGCCTTCATATATGCTAATAACAATCAAGCCGAGAAACAAATTAAAGATGCAATACCTTTCACAATAGCAACAAAGAAAATTAAATATTTAGGAACATATCTAACTAAGGAGGTCAAAGACCTATATAGAGAGAATTATGAAACACTGAGAAAAGAAATTGCAGAGGACGTAAATAGATGGAAAGCCCTACCATGCTCTTGGATAGGCAGAGTCAACACAGTAAAAATGGCTTTGCTACCTAAATTAATTTACAGAATCAATGCAATCCCTATCAAAATACCAAGACCATTTTTTGCCGATCTAGAAAAAATAATTCTATGCTTCGTGTGGAACCAGAGAAGACCCTGTCTAGCCAAAGCAATCTTAAGCAAAAAGAACAAATTGGGAGGCATCTGTCTACCAGACTTCAAACTATACTACAAGGCTATAGTAACCAAAACTGCATGATATTGGCACAAGAACAGACACGTAGACCAATGGAACAGGACTGAGAACCCAAATATAAAACCAACCTCATACAGTCACCTGATCTTTGACAAATTCCAGAAAAACATACACCGGGGAAAAGATTCCCTATTCAACAAATGGTGCTGGGAAAACTGGATGGCCATATGTAGAAGACTGAAACTGGACCCACACCTCTCACCTCTCACAAAAATCAATTCACAATGGATAACAAATCTAAACCTAAGACATGAAACCATAAGAATTCTCGAAGAAAACGTTGGAAAAACTCTTATGGACATTGGCCTAGACAAAGAATTTATGAAGAAGACCCCCAAAGCAATCACAGCAGCAACAAAAATAAATCCATGGGACCTGATCAAATTGAAAAGCTTCTGCACAGCCAAGGAAACTATCACTAGAGTGAACAGACAACCTACAGAATGGGAGAAAATATTTGCATGCTACATCTCTGATAAAGGGCTGATAACCAGAATCTATACAGAACTTAGGAAAATCAACAAGAAAAAATCAAACAACCCTATTAAAAAATGGGCAAAGGACATGAACAGAAACTTTTCAAAAGAAGACAGAATAATAGCCAGCAAACATATAAAATGTGCTCAACGTCTCTAATCATCAAGGAAATGCAAATCAAAACCACAATGAGATATCATTTAACTCCAGTGAGATTGGCTCATATCAAAAAATCCCCAAATTACAAATGTTGGCAGGAATGTGGACAGATAGGAACACTCATACACTGCTGGTGCGACTGCAAATTAGTACAACCTCTATGGAAAAGAATATGGAGATACCTCAAAGAATTAAAAGTAGAATTACCATTTGACCCAGCAATCCCACTACTGGGTATTTATCCAAAGGAAAAAAAGACATTTTATAATAAAGACATCTGCTCGCGAATGTTCATAGCTGCACAATTCACAATTGCAAAGATGTGGAAACAACCCAGGTGCCCATCAATACATGAGTGGATCAATAAAATGTGGTATATGTATACCATGGAGTATTACTCAGCAATAAGGAACAACAGTGAATTAACACATCTGGTATTATCCTGGTTGGAGCTAGAACCCATTCCTTGAAGCAAAGTGTCACAGGATTGGAAAAACAAGCACCACTGGTACTCACCATCAAACTGGCACTAACTGATGAACACTTACATCACACAGGGCAATAACATTCATCTGAGGGCGGGCGGGCGGGAGGGGGGTGGAAGGGATGGGAAAAACTCTCACTGAATGGATGTGGGGAGCACAGTTTGGGAGACGACCACGATTGTGGCTCTGACACGGGCAGAACAGGGGCAATGTGTATGGCCAAAGTGTTGCACCCCCATGATATTCTGAAATTAAAAAAAGAAATTAAAAAAAAAAGAAATTAAAAGATAAAAAGCAAAAGGAAAGACAATTCTTTTAAGCAGCAATAAGACCTGAAATAATGCCACTGAAGCAACTTATAAAGTAGCTTATATACTTCGGAAAACAGGGAAGCCATTAAGTGATGTAGAAATTGTGAAAGAATGCACTGTCGAAGTTGTAGGATGCCTAGACCCTGATAACGTTTCAAAGCACAAGCAACTGCCTCTTTCAAGGAGAACCATAACTGATCAGCAGCATGAATTAGCCTTCAACTTAACAGAACAACTTCATGCAGTACTTCAAAAGGAAAATATATATTATTCGATCACTTTGGATAAATCCACTGATACTACCAACTCGGCGCAGGTTTTATACTTCATTTGGGTCATAACAGAAGATTTTCTTTGCTACAAAGAGTTACTTGCTTTGGGCACTCCTGTAAACAGAATACAGGGAATACATATCTTCAACAACTTTCAAGATAAAAGTCGTGAAGTTGAACTGAATTTGGTAAATTTAGTGAGTGTATTCAGAGACAGTGCACCTTCCATAACAGGAAAATATAAAGAGTTTATTGCACAGATAAAAACATGTATTAACAAATCTAGATGCTCTCATTTCTTTTCATTGTATTTAACATCAGCAAAATCTCTCTGCTAAAGCTACTATTTTAAGTGACACTTTGCAGTAACTTATAAGTATTGTTAACTATATTCTTGCAAATGCAACATGGCATCATCAGTTTTGTAACATGCTAAAGTTGAACAATGAAGTATCATTCTAAAGTGCATTGGCTATTGCAGGGAGAGTTTTAGCGAAAATTTCATCTCTGCAAGAACAGATAGTTGAATTTTATAAAGAACAAAATCAGCAATTTGAACTATTGAAAGATTTCTATAGGAATGCAGCATTTCTGTGTGATATCTGTCAAATCAAAACGACTTAAATATTTCTTTGCAAGGTAAAATTAAGTCTGTATATGACAAGTGGCCAAAAAAAAAAAAAACCAAGCATTTGGAAAAAACTATCTTTTTTCAAAACACTTCTTCTTCAAAAGGAAATTTCAGATGAACATTTTCCCCAGTTGGCAAAGGTCATTGATGAACAGGATGATATATGTGAAACATTTGAAGAATATGCAGCTTTTAGTGACATATTAATTGGAGAATACAACAAAAGTTTCACTGACTTTGAGAATCATGACATCACACTCAAACTAGCATTTTAGCCTCACCTAGTTGATGTAACCGAGGCACCTAAAGAACTACAGATGGAATTGATTGAGCTCTCAGTAGACGACATTTTAAAGTCATCGTTTGATGCTAAGAAAGATCCAGTTGAAATACAGAAAAATGCAGTAGAATACCCATGCCTTTGGCAACATGCCTGAAAAATGCTTTCTTGCTTTTCAACCACTCATTGCTGCAAATCTACATTCTCCTACCTGACCCAAATCAAGATGCCCTTAAGGTCATAAATGGCTAATACCCATCTAGAGGATCAACTGAAACCGGGGACCTCCATGCTGCAACCAAATATTCAAACGGTTTCCAACAAAAAGTAGACACAACAATGTCATTAAATGGTTAGTTAACTTTAAAATTAACAAGTAGTTTTTATTTTTTGAAATTATTAAGTATGTAGTAGTTATATTTATACAAAATAATGTGACTTTTTAAGTATATCTAATTGAAGTTTCTTGAATACAGCCTTATTCGATTACAGCTAAATTAATGCAGCCTTCCAACATGAAAAGGTTGCCCACCCCATCTGAGAACAATACTATTGCTGGCACTATCCTACTACAGAACAAGAAGGAGAAAACAAAAGAAATGTATTTTGAGAACAATTGTAACTCAGTATGACTATGTAGCTAGAACCTCTTGAGGCTACTTCTTGTCAATGTGTAAGAAGAAAAAACATTAAAATAGACTCACAAATCCAACATGGTTTAAAGACTAATATTTCTTTAACATAGGTTTCTGTAAAGGGGAAACACAACAGATTTATCAGATGGAGAACTTGTTTAAAAGAAAGAAACAAACAAAAATAATTTACTACATTTCCACTGAAATCTAGACATTTAAAGTCAGCCATTTTAAAAAATTTCCATTTGGGTTTATAGTTGCCATCTCAAAACTAAAATATCCAAAGCTGAAATTCTGCTCTAATTGTCCCTGACCTAAAACCCATTCCACAGTGGTTCCTAACTCAATCAGTGGCAACTCCATCCTTCCAGTGGTTCAAGCAAAAAGTCATGAAGTCGTCCTTGATTCCTCTATGATACTTCGGCAAATTCTGTTGTCTGTGATCTCACAGTATACCTCAAATCCAGGGGTCTCTTACCACCTCCACTGCTACCACCCTGATCCGATCTCTCATTGACTTACTGTACTAGCTTCCTGAATATTTCTCCCTGTCTCTACTCTATTCTTCTCCCTACAGCCTTTTCTCAACTGCATAGCAAGAATGGTCTTTTAAAAATATAAGCTACCTAACTCCAGTGAGAATGGCTTTTATCAAAAACTCCCAAAATAACGGATGGTGTGGATGTGGAGAGAAAGGAACACTGTACACTGTTGGTGGGACTGCAAACTAGTACAACCTCTGTGGAAAGTAGTGTGGAGATACCTCAAAGAACTAAAAGTACAACTACCATTTGATTCAGCAATCCCACTACTGAGTATTTACTCAAAGGAAAAAAAGACGTTTTATAAAAAGGACACTTGCACTTGAATGTTTATAGCAGCACAATTCACAATTGCAAAGATGTGGAAACAACCCAAATGTCCATCAATACATGAATGGATTAATAAAATGTGGTACATGTATACCATGGAGCATTAACCATAAAAAAATGGTGAACTAATACCTTCTGTAACAACCTGGATGGAACTGGAGCCCATCCTTTTAAGTGAAGTATCACAAGAATGGAAGAACAAAAAACATTTGTACTCACTACTAAATTGAAACTTATAGATCAATACTCATGTGCACATATGGCAGTAAAATTCAACGGAAATCAAGCAGATGGGAGAGGGGAGGAGGGGACGGGTAAATTCACACCTAACGGGTACAATGCACACTATCTGGGTGATGGATACACTTACAACTGTGACTCAAACTGTATAAAAGCAATTCATGTAACCAAAACATTTGTACCCCCATAATATTCTGAAATAAAAATGAATAAATAAAATAAAAATATATAAGCCACACACCACTTCACTCCGCCTTCCAAAGTCTCTAAGGATTTCCATTTTATTCAGGGTAAAATCCAAAACTTGATAAGGGACTGATAAGACCCTATATGATCTACCTGGTCTCTTTAGAATCTCCTTGACCTCATGTAGCTAACTTCCACCTTAGGGCTGTGCTTCAGCCTCACCCTCTTGCTATTTGTTAAAACACACCCATCACTCTCCAGCCTTCAGTTGCTCATCTGGCTATTTTGCTACCTGGGGTGTTCTTTCCCCAGGTTCTGTGTGGCTCATTCTCTTACTTCCTTCAGTTCTTTGTCCAAATATCACCTTCTTGGTATGTCTTTCCTTAACCACTCTATTTAAAAATTGATTTGTCCCTCCCATCATTCCCTCATTCTCTGCCCTTTGTACTCATTTTTTAAGAGTCTTTAATACCATCCACAATACTAAATATTACACTAATTTATTTATTTTGTTGTTTTTCTCCCTCCACCCAACACTAGAATATACGCTTTATAAGGGCAAGGGTTTTATTTGTATCATTCATTCCTATCTCCCCAGGACCTAAAGAGTCCCTGGAACAGAAAAGGCGCTGGATAAATATTTGTTAAATATTTTCTCATTTCCCACTAACAGCAGTTGCTAAAAATATTCTCTCATCTTGTTTTCTTTCTGACTTCTCTCCTTCCCATCCAGTCCCCAGGTACCATGAAAGTGGTGCTTTCTCTCTTTCGTGCTGCAACCCTGACATGCCATCTTCCCAGAAAGATGGGACGTTCATCTGCTACTAGAAAGGACAGTTCATCTGCTACTTTTATTTTTTTTTCATATTTGGAGAACTTTCACCAGAAATTTAGTAAATAAGTTTCTCTCCTTCATTAGGTAGCTCTTGTCAAACTTGAATAACACATAGCATGTTTTTAAAGACAGACTATCTTTATGGCTGCTCAGTGTTGACTTAAATGGCCATTGTTAATGTTGTTGGAAATATGTACAAATATAAGTTTAGGCATGATTTTTTATTTTCCTAGTTCTGATATTATTATTAAACCTAAAGGAATAAAACATAAAACTGTAACCAAGAAAGTTCAAAATAATGGACAACAAAGCTTTGCTAAAACTGTTAACATTAGAAAAATATGTTCACAGATGTAACTAAACTATTTCTCTTGCTTTCAAAAGCACATGATTTATTATTTGAATTATTTTGATAATTTGTTTTCTTAATTCTACCTCATTAACAATAATAAATTCTTCCTTCCATCAATTCAACTGATGGTCATTATTTTGAGAAGAAAACCAGCTAAATAGGCACCTACAAAACAAAATACTGAGTACATAAAAATAACCTTTAGTAAAAACTCTTCATTTACTCACTGCTCTACTAACTGCTACTGAATTCTTCTAAGTTTGTACATGCACAACAGGAACCACACATTTCATTCTTTTATACCTTCTGTTGTACTGTTTGCCATAAAGTCACTTAGATTTCATCTGGACTGAACCAGATTGTAACATGAACTTAACTTCAAGATCTAATATTCACTGAGGTGACCATGCACATAAAACAGAATATGCTTTAAAGCAGATATCAACATCCACTGGAAACTTAAAATTTCAAATGTTTTTCATAACTTGTGAACAGACTGAAAGTTTTACGAAATTTACTTTTTGGAAAACAGTTTCTGTGTGATTCCAGCATTAAAGCTACTGAAAAGCTTTTTAAGAGTGGCTTCATCTCTGGGAGAGATAAATATAAGTCACAAGCTCTCTGGAATGAATCAGTCCATGAAATCAGCATGAAAAGCCTGAGAGACTTAGGTAAATCTTTTATTCTTTGATTTCTTATTTTCTTTCTCTTTCTCTCTCCTTCCACAAAAATGCATTGAAGATCTCACTAAGTGCCAGACATTGTGGCAGACGCTAGGGATACAAAATAAGAGATGCCACTTGTCTTTGAGAAAACAAAGTTCTTAGGAGTAGAATACTCACAATCAATTATTTTCTATATTATCATATAATAGAGTTATAGTAAAAAAAATGAGGACAGTGTAATAAGATTCCCCAAGCCAAATATATCATTTTTGTCATTCAAGATGAATCAGTTTATGCTGAAAATGTTCTTCTAATTTCAATGACTAAAAACGACAACACTTGATTCCTTGTTTCCATTCTTGTCAATCTCAAGTTGGCAGAGAGCTCTACTTCCATGGTCCTCACTAAGAGACCCAAGCTGAGGGAAGCTCCATGTCTGGACTTCCATGATTGTCCAGGCAGGAAGATGGGAATATAAAACTTCCTGGAGAGATAACAATTAAAAAGATTTATCCGAAGCTTGGTGTTCAAATTAAGTGAGCAGGCAAATCTAGGAAGCTGAAACTAGAAAGCTAGCTTGGGGTCACTGTTTAAGGCCATGCAATGGAAAAAGTTTAGAGTTCATATCTTAAGGTTTGGGGGCTTCATATTGGAGTTACTGAGAAGGCATTAAAAGTTTCATAAAGACGAATTGCTCTGAACTTTAGTACCTATTCTCCTCTTAAAGAAATCCAAGAAATTTTCCAAGAAGTAAAGAGATTTAATGTCACAGGTAGGGCTTTTTAAAAGACAAGCAGTTATTTATAGTGGGGTCAATGGGATTTCTTCCTTGAGATTAATGGACTGGTCATTGCAGGGAACAGCCTCTTTATTTCTAGGTAGTTGAATGCAGATGACCTAATAGTTCTCTTTCATCTTGGATTTTTATGGTACTGATTACATTAATTAGGAGAAGACACTGTATAATGAAGCTCATCAGAAAAAAAATTAATAGGTTATTTTAATAAGTTTTTTCTATGATTTGTGTTGCTGATATGAACAGCAATTATCCAGCTAAGTAATGAGCCACTAATGAGCATGTCTTTCTTAGATTACTTTGAAAGTGCATTAGAGGAGTTGTACTGTAAAGGCAAGCAATAATTTCTCTTCTTACTAATTTTGACAGGAGTATTTGTAAAAACTCATAACAGTGAACTCCATTATTTATTAATATGGTCCCAAAACACCCATTAAATTTAACCTACAATTCTTTAATTCTCTCCCTCTTTCTTTAGTCAGTTATTCTGTTACACATAGATTCATACAAAACCTTTTCTAGGCTTAGTAGTGTGATCAGCTCTATGAAGTGGCCTCATACAGGTGAGATGAGAAAGGTTGAACAAATATCCCAGTGGATGGGAGTTACAGGATTTCATAAGAACCATCTCTTAATGACTAAGTAAATAATTCAGTGTGGTTTTGAATTTATTTGAAATTTTCTAGCTTCATGGCTCAAATTAAAGCCTTGACACAAGTCCACATGACGTATGACTGGGCACTTAGTATGGTAGAGAGAAAATAATACCGGGATTTTGGAGACTTGAATTTAAGTCTATCTATCTCTGGTTATAGAACTTTGGTCAAGTCTTTTAATTTTATCCTTTTTTTTTTTTTTAAAATCTGAATAAAGGACTTGGCTGAGATTTGCTCTAAATTACTTTCCAGCACTAAAATTTTATGACCCAAATTAGATGATTTTCAAAACACAATATAATCAGAATTATATCTTGAATTTAATATTTCTATTAGTCACATAATACAATAAATATATATGACCTTTCCTTTTTTTTTTCCTGTTCTATCTCAACAGTATTGTAAAATCCTTGAAAATAAGATCAAATTTAATCCAAATTTCCCTCCAATGTAAATACATTCTAAATAAAGTTTTCTTCTTATTGTAGTGTTGCTACAAAGCTTGGGAGTGGAATTGGAATGTTTCTAACACAAAGAAATGATAAATACATGAGGTGGTGAATATCCCATTTACCCTGATTTGATTATTATACATTATATGCCTGTATAGAAACATGACTATTATGTACCCATAATAATTAAAACTAAAACTAAATTTAAAAATTTTTAAAAAGCTTGGGAAAACCCAGTTCTTTATTATAAACTTGAGGCTAGCATTTCTGTTTCAATATCATTTTAAATTAAGTAACTGTTTTTTAATTTTTTAATTTTTATTTTTAAGTTTTTTTATTCTTAATTATTATACAGGAATAGAATGTGTATTAATCAAATCAGGGTAATTGGGATATCCATCACCTCAGGCATTTATCATTGGTCTAAATGCATCCTTAAACAGAGTTTTAGAGTAAATAAAAATAAATAAATAAAATAAATGGAGTTACTGGTAATGAGAGAGAGCCTGTCTAAATAGAACAGTAGAAATACACCCTGGTTATTGCTAACGCTGTTAAGATTATTTATTGAGCTCAGCCTTTGATGAATTTTTACACACAGTGATGATTTACATGAACAAATTCCATGTCCTACCATTCTTTCTGGTATTTACAAAATAGGGCAAAAGTGCTTTGAAGAGCGACCTACTTTTCAGTTTAATCAAACTTTTAACTGATAGCTTGTTAACTCTCCCCTTTCCTCTTACTCATAAAGTAAAGGTATTGAATTCTCTTTTTTCTTTTTTTTGCCAACTTGTCAATTCAAATGATATGTACATAAGTTTATTTAAATGTAGATGTTTTTATCATGGCATCTATACTGAAATATGATATAGAATCATCCTTTCTCTTTAAATAAAGAACCATGGCTCTCCCCTTTAGCAATAGTATGGGAGGGGTGGAAATCTCAACAGAAAATTATGACTTTACATGTCCTCTACGTATGTTCTTTGCATGAGTATATAATCTCTCTTTCTTATGAAGTATATCATTTTCCAAATTCCCTTGATGTGTTTTAGCTGAAGGCAGAACTTCAAGCATGTTAAATATCCAGCATCTGTGATGCAGATCGTCATGTTAATATTTTAGTTCTTCCCAGCAGTAACTCATTCTTTTTGGTTAGCTCATGCAACTCTGAGAAGAGAGAATAGATGCTAAATGATTTTGCTTTTGCTCCATTGAGCAAAACAACACTGAGAGATGTCACGCTAAGTCTTCCAGGAATTCATTAATCTTTTGTTCATATTTATTCTGGCATACTGAGAATTTTGACTAGCTAGCCAACCAACAGCTCATTAGGGTCTGCTGGGCTCTTCCTAACATATCATCCACATACGCCAAAGAACCAGCTTTGAGTCACTTTTCATTTCTCTATGAGCCAGAATAATCAAAAACCTTTCCTCAACATCTTTAGCATTGACTGCTACCTACACCAATATCTGCTGAAGCTCACAAGAAAACTCATGTCTAATTTATTTTATTTCAGATGAAATATTTTTATATATATATTCACCTTGTATTAAAATAATCTTACCCCTAGTCTTTGTGCTTCTAACGTACAATGGTTTCCATAAATAACAAAAGCACAAGGACTAGAAATGTTTTGTTTTATTTCCTTATTCTGACTCAGAATCTATGATAAAGTTTTCAGATACTATGTTTTAAAACATCAACAGTGTTCTCAAAACACAACACTTTATTCAAAGCTGCTGAAAATATATGAATGTATGACGTATTCTCAAAGAACAGAGAAAAGCCTAAGGTCTGTGTCTTGTCAAGAAAATTGTAAGGGAGAAATGACTTACCCAGAGTAACATGGCTTTATTTCTTAAATTTTAGGTAAAAAATTTATAATGGAAAGACTCAGAGGCACATAATTGAAAGGCCAATACTGCAGGGATAATGAAGTCAACACAGGAAAGGAAGAAAATATGAACAGTTACAACCATAGAATATATAACTCAAAGCCACATACCCTCTATAAACACATCCTAGGAATCATCTTTTAAAATTACCATGATAAAAAGTGATTTCCTTTGAAGAAAAATGATTCTTTCTATCTGCTCAGCCTATCCTACTTATAATTAACTGTCCTGCATTTTATCAGTAAAATGCAGAGTTCTTTATTAGAGGAGTATTAAAATTTTTGTAACTATTGCATTTGTAAATGCAGTAGCCATTTATTTTCTAAAGTCAAGTAAATTTAGCCTAATTTCTCTGCAGTGTTAAGAATAGTTGCTCTCAGAATGTGGTCCACAGGCCCCTAAAATCTTATGAGGTCAAAACTATTTTCATAATAATACTAGGTTGCTCCTAGCCTCTTTCACTGTGTTGACATTAACACTGATGATATAAAAGCAAATGTGGGTAAAGCTGCTGTTGCCTTAGCACAAACCAAAGCAGTGGGACAAATTAATTGCATTAATCGTCATTGTGTTCTTCATGGCCATGCAGGCATAATAAAAATAAATGAATAAAACTAAATTTTAAAAAGCCAGTTTCACTTAAGAATATCTTTGATGAATCAGTAAAAATTATTAATTTTATTAAATTGTCACCCTTGATTACGTCTCTTTGATATTCTGTCAATGAAATGGGAAGTCCACATAAGGCACTTAAGTGACATAAAGAAGTGTAATAGTAGTCTTTGGGACAAGTATTTGTGTGATTGAGTGGTGAATGGAATAGTGGCTTTTTTCACAGAACACTATTTTCACCTGAAAGCATGGTTGACAAACAAACTATAAGTATTCAGACTTAGGAAGTTGGTAGACAATTTCTCAAAAATCTATAAAGCAAGCCTGTTCCTTCACGGTAAAGCACTGGCAGTATTTGTAATCAGAGACAAAGTTTGAGTAAGGGACAGTTAAAAATTTTAAAAGCTTATATCTGCCACCCTGACTTTGCAGCCTCCCTATCCATAAAGATTTCTCTTCTGAGCTACAAAGTGCTATCAATAAATTGATTCTTTTGATATTCAATATAATCAATATACTAACATTTGTAAGCTCAGCATAGCTCAGTGAGCCAGTATTTTCCAAATGATCAATACATGATGTTATAAAATCAGGCTTGAGTACAAAATTCATTGAAAATGCAAGATAGACAAATGGGTTTAAATGTAAGAAAGTATATGGCATTTACTCATATGGTTTCAGATTCTACATTGCAATTTACTTTTAGTCAAAGCAAAGAAGAATATACACAATTACCTGGAAAGGCTATTAAAATACTCCTCCTTTTTCAACATTGTGAGCCCAGATAGTCTTCATGTACTTCAAGTAAACAATATATTGCAACATATTAAATGAAAAACAATAGACATCAAGCTCCAACTTTCTTATATTTGACCAGATATTAATGAGATTTGTAGAAATGTAAAACAGTACTGTTTTTCTCACAAAGTTGTTTTGTTCTGGAAAATGCATTTTTTATAAAAATTATTTATGTTAACATGTAGTAGATTTATTATTATTTTTTAAAATGAATTAATAAATGTGATAAAAAGTCTTAGTTTTAATTTTTAATATGGTAAAAATCAATAGATATAACTCACACAAACCATTGAGAACCATTGATCCAGAACCTTGTTCTTTAGTCTCATATTTTTAGATTCAGAGAAAGGTAGGTATTTTCTTTTGTTGGTTTTGCTTTTGCTTTTTAAAAAAATCTGTGCTGGTGAAAATTTCCTCAAGAATCTTTAAGCCTCTTCATTAAGAACCCTTGCTGTCCTTTCTGATGTTCTCACACTGCCCAGAATCCTGTACATCCTGCCTCATATGTCCCTTTCCTGATTAGGGAATAACTAGGGAAACAGAAAATTACAAAGTTCAGGTTTTTAAATTCATCCTTACCTAAAAATTAAAACAGGAATTAGAGGTTATCAGCTCTGGTCAGCTGGTGATGGTAAAGAACTTCAAGTGAGTAGAGACAGTTGGCTGTTGTCACAATGGCCTTTGATACTTGACACCTATTTGAGGACCAAGGCCATGACTTAGTCATTTATATCTTGTTAGACATGGATAAAAGCTTGGGGATACATGGAAGGTATTTGTCTTTAATTTCCTGAGAATATAAGTCTTAATCCATGTTGGGGTGAATGTTCTTTCTCGTACAATTTACGCTTGATCTGTATTTTGTTATCCTAAAAATGCTGATGTTTTAAAAAAAATTCCCTTGGGACATACTGACTTTAAAAGCTTATTCTCATTTTCTATGATATATAATCCACCATCTGTGACTCTATTCTTTAATTCACTTATAAGTGGTTTGATTCATTTGCTAAATAAGAATGCATCAAACCCCTTTGGCTCATCTTTCCTTTTTAGACCTGCACGTAACAAAAATTGTGACATTAACAGGCTGTTTCTTAAAAGCAGCACAACACCTCACCAGTTACCTGTATTCCATCCTAAACATGGTGTAGTCCTGTGCTAGCTAACATCACAGATTCTATTTTTTAAAGTGAAAACATCTCTCGAAAAGTAATTAAAATGGAGTTCTTTGTGAAATTGAATTTTTAAAATTAATGTTTCCATTTTTATCAAAGCAATGTTTTTAAATGCTTTAGGGGACTATTAATAAATACCTTGGGCAGGAAATAGCATCAGGTTGAAATGTACCAAAACATGTATTAATTGCCCCATAAAACATGCTCTGTTATATCATATTGCTTGAATTAGGTGAAGTTGCCAAGGCAACCCTTGCATCCTATAATGCCACAATGGCTAAAAGAATGCATAATAAATTTCACTTACAGAAAACTAACAGGAAAGCTGCATAGAAATGAAGAGTTCTCATTGTTTATACTTGACTGCAAACACACGCACACTGCCATATAGTATTCAGTAACAAACAATATTGTATGGAGATCAAACCAGGTCAGCTATCTCAAACCAATACAAGAGCTCCAAGTGATCAGAATATCAAACTTTACTTCAAGTGAGCTATGTGCCATTCTTGAGTCTAACTTAAAACATAACTATTATTTAATCAGCTGAGAAAAGAATAAGATAATACATCATATCAAAAAGCCCACTAAGAATTAATAGATGTTTCTGTTTTTAACCAAATGTTTATTTCTTATATTTCTTGACTGGTTTTTACTTTAAATAACATTAATTTTATAGGCTTATAACATCATTGAACTCAGTTGCCTACAAAACTGTTTTTATACTATTTCAATCTATACAGACTAATAATTTACTTTCTACCTGTGTTGCTCCTCACCAATATACATGACAAAGATTACTACTGCAATCTGTTTGAATGTACCTTTCAGGGTCTAGGTTCTAGTAGATCAGGAAAATAAGTCTGTATAATTTGAGAGAAAATTTTATCAAAGAGGTAAATGTAGTAAAAAAAAAAAAAACCTATTAAGATCCAGCATCACAAACATCTCTTCTGCTATATTATTCATAGGTGAATGCAAAGTATAATTAAGAAAGGGCCATTTGAGAAATGGAAAATTGGTCTCTGTGAATAAAAAGATAGAAATATTTGTGAATTCAAAAGGTAACATTCACTTCCTTTCATCTTCTCTATTTTAGTATTTAATAATGTGGATCTGAGGTCCTTTCTTTGGACAATATGAGATGGAGAAAATATGGTATATTCAGCTTAGTTTACCCAAAGAAGCAAATATACTTGAACACAAAATAGGTTGAGATGATGAAGTCATTGGGATTTACTAATGATAAGAAGATCAGTTAATGTTTTTTGAATACTAAATAGATGTACAGTGGTTAGAGTAGTTGTTAATTAATATTTAATTAAAATTATATGTGAATGAAGGAATGGGTGGCACTAACCTCTCCATCTTACAGACGTGGAAACTAACACATAGCAAGTTGAGTACCTTGCCTGGGGCCAGAGGGTTGCTAGGTGGCACAGCCATAACTCCCTGGGTTCTATCTAACTCCAAAGCATGTAGTATATTGCCACCAAAAAAACAAAAACAAAAGCTTAAAAGGAAACATGTTAGAGATTTTTTGTTTTGTTTTATAAATAGGGCATAACATATCAAATTGGCTGACAATAACATGATTTGGGGATTCTAAAAAACTGATGTAAAAAGAAAAGGAGGAAGTGTTAAAATATCTATGTATTCAGCAGTATCAGGAGAATTAATCCAGAACATGAATAAAGTAAAAATGGCACAGCAAGAAGGCCCCCAGATGTGGTTTGAAAAGCCACTTTATGAAACATCATGTCCTAAATCCCAGGAAGTGTCTACAAAATGACTAATGTCTCCATTCTTTTAGCCTTTATTCTTTTTAGCAAAGTTTTTCATTTTAATCATATCAGTGTACAAACAGGAATTGATACTAGACAGTGTTGTTAATTGGTCCTCCATATCAGTGCATGCTTCCATAGCTATTTTCATTAAAACACGATGCCTAAAACTGCATATAAAACTAAAGATGTTACCTTCCAATTCCAAGAACAATGTAATTTCTGATGTTATTATTAGAGTTTTTCTAAAATTCAGCTAAAATTGCATTTATTTTTTGTGACTATACCGTACCACTGTTTGATAGTACTGAACATGCACTCTAATAAACTTCTCCCTCATTCTGTGTGAACTGGTTTTTAAATAAGATCTCAAGCATCTTGGCATTTTTAATGATGTTTTAAACCCAAGTATAAGACTTAACATTTATCCTAATTATAATCCTAATTAAAATTCATGCTTTTAGTTTTGACCCTATTTTCAAGTGTATCTAATTTTGACTCTGATGTTTCTTGCATTGTTTACATGCTTGTTTTTTAATCTTTTTTATAAGTCCAATAAAAATCATGAAATAAATAATAGAACTATGGTTGAGGCTGTAGACAAAGCCCTATGAATCCTGGCATTTGGATGTCCAAAGTGACATTGGGCAGAGACCCAATTTCCCATGCTGTGATTACAGTGTTCAACAATTACAATTATATCTAATAGTACGAGATCTAGTTAACATTTTCGCACGTGGTAAAACAGACCGTCATGAGAAACACCTTCAAATGGCTGTTTAAATCAAGCATATTCCCTCTGTCACTCAGGAGATGAGTATGGAAGAAAAAAGGAATTACAGTCATCAGTAGTTGGTGCCAGTGGAGCCTATGGGAGAAGATGAAATTGCCAAGGGAATGCATGCAAAATTAATAGAATAGAGTAAAGGATAGGATTGTGGAATTCAACACAAACTAGGAAACAGTCAGAGGGGAAAGGTCCAATATAGGAAACTAAGGGACAACATAAGAGAGTTTGGAGGAGAAACAAAGTGCAATGTCCTAAAAACCAACAGAGGAACAGTTACCTTAAGAGCGGATGGGCTCTGAAGTTTACTTCCACATGCAAGTTAAGCAGGTTCAAGTCAACATGCACAAAAATTTAAATATAAACCTCTGAAGTAACACAGAAATTGGCAGCTAGAGGTTGAAACCAGATCCAATGTAAAGTGGATAAAGTTACTAAAAAAAGTTCAGCTTAAAGAATAACAATAAATGCTTCAGGGGAATATGCTATCTTTGAATACATATAAGACCAATTGTGTATAACTCCAAAGAATCAAAATAAGAAGAAAGGATGGAATTTGTAGTGCCAATAATGGGATGACCTATCTCACAAAATAATAGTAATAATTTTTTTTAAATGTATGTCATTTATTTATCCACTCTTTTCATTAACCAGTGTTTATTGAGCCAGACTACTTTTCACAGTGGCAGGCACATTCCCTAAATATATGGAGCCGATAGCCTGGGGGTGGGTATAAAACACTCATGCAAATAATTATTTAAATTTCAATTATGATAAACTCAATAAAAGACAAGTGCAAGATCTATAATAACACTTTGTGGGAGAATTAGGTTAGTCTGGGAGACTCTGGGAAGGCTGCTTTGTGTGGAGGTGATGTTCTAGCTGAGAAGATTGCCAAATGCAAAGGCAAGGAAGCACATGAGCCTTAAATACAATTGCTGCTCACTGAAAATGAGAAACCAAAAGAAAGCCAATATGTATGAAGACATAAAACATAAGGAAGCATGTTCTTAGGTGAAGCTAGAAAGTTTTGTAGGATCCAGATCATGCTGGGTTTTGTGAGATTTTAGTCTTCATTCAAACATCAAAAAGTGGTCATTGAAGAAAAGAAATGACATGGTTTGGTTTCCTTTATGGAGATCACTCTAGCTGCTAAGAGGAAAATAGATTAGTGGGGCTGAGAAAGAATAAGACAGTAACAATTTGGAGGATAATGTAATAGTCCAATTGGAAAACATTGGTATCATGAGTTATGGTGGTGGCAGTGAAGATGAATAAGTGAATTCAACATCTTTTTAGACTTATTTGGGTGTTCAAAAGGATATGAAAGATGATTATTTTTGAGAAATGCAATAGTAAGAAATTCTGCTTTGGATAAAGGGTTTGACTAGATTATTTATAAAGTCCATTCCAAGAAATTCTATAATCTTATTATTCTGTAACACCCTTGTAACCTACTTATATTTCAATTCCATGAAAGGATTGCCTTTGAATCCATTGTCCCAACTCCACTAGGGGATAGAATTTCATTTAACTCACTCTACTTTTCTGCTTTCTGTCTCTGAAGGCCTGACAGAGGTGCCCTATTTATTTTTCAGAATAATTCCCTCCTGATAACTGCTGAAGTTAATATGTTGACAGTGTGGCAGTAGTTGAGGATAACAAGTAATTACAAACAAACACTAAAACTAAAATAAACAGTTTATGCAGTGAGACTGGCTGCAGTTCCTTGGGTTGATTATGATTAAAGACCTGTGAAAATACTCCAGAATGATTCTCCAGCATGCTGAGATACTGAGGGGAGGGTTCTTTATGGCTCCATCTGCATCAGAGTTATCACCAGGCTTCCTCTAACAGAGGGACAGGAGATTTTCAATTAAGTCCTTGTGAATAAAGACAAAACCCTTTTCTGAAGCAACTGTCTGGAAATCAGTGGCAACTCAATTTTCAACATGCAGTGTAGCCATTAATTGGCCAGGTGCCAAGGGTGGAGAGGAGGGGTTGGGGAGAAAGTGTGCCAGAATAGAACATAAGGCACAACTAACTTAATGTCCCTTGACAAGTTTGCTTTCTTATAGTCCCATCAGAAGGGACAGTCTGATTGAAGATCTGTAATTATCTTTCCAATTTAACATCTATTGGTTATGTGCTGTATTCTATTTATTTTTGTAATACTTTATTTTGGCTCAATAGACTTTAGGGAGAAAAAAGCCAATATTATAATAAACTATTGGAAATTGAATTAAAGTAAATTAGTTTTCATCAAATATACATAATCTCAACACATAAAAAATAAAAGTGGGCTTGTTACTTGCCAGAAATTTGCTTCCAGTGTTAACTTTGCATGACTGTGGGGTAACATTTTCCATAATATTAAGTTCATAAATCCTGGACCTTTTTGTTTGCCTCAGAATTAGCAGTAATGGATCCAAAAGAAAACTTCTTGAGACAATTTTTTAGGGCTTTCCAAATTCAGAACAGTTCTTGGCACATAGTGGGTACTCAGTGATGAATGTTGAATGATTGAAGACAAAACAATTTCAAAGCATATATGCTGAAAAGACAGGCCAAAGTTCTATTGGGATAATGGGTTAAAAGATCAGAGAATTAAAAATTAAAACTATATATTCCATATTATTATATAGTAGCCTAAATATCTTCATGGAAGTTAAAATTTATGATCTAGAATAATAGAATTTGTAGACTTGAAAGGAAATATAGAAGATGATATAAACTGGATATTTGGCAAATATGAGTACAGAGAATCAGACATCTAAGTTATGTTCACTCAAAATGCTAGTTAGTGATGGAGACAGAATTTTAATCCAGATCTCAATTTCCATTGTATCATATTTCCCATTATTTGGCTGCCTTACTGTAGACAATGCTTTGTCATTTTAATGTTTTCTAAAACCCTTAAATTTGCCTTATTAATAAGTAAAGTCCTTAGTTCTTCCCACTGGTGACCTATACATTGTTTCCCATACTTGCTACTCATGTAAATTCAGTTTATAGCAAGGTAGTGATTGTGAAGAGGCAAACCTATTTTCAAAACCTCCGGGGCAGTCCTGCTTCAAGGCCAAAGAGTGACCCAGGGAAATGGTCCCACACCTTGGCGGTCTTGTACCTGCCTGTGCTGAGGTTGGTTGTGGGTCCCTTCCCCATGATTTGCAACAAAAAATAGTACAATGCCCAAGTTTGCAAATTGATTACTTTTAACAAAATAGAGAGCTGTAAATTAATCTCCATAATATGATCACTCTCAGTCTTTCAATTTTGTTTTTCCTCTGGTGGGACAGAAAGAGATGACATATTGGCTGAAGAGCTCAGAATTTCACACGGAAGTGTGATTTCTTCATGTGTTTTGAGTGAAGAAAAGACTGTGACCACTGGAGTGAATACATTTTATCCTCCTTCTCAGTACTACAGTCTGTAACTATGGGCTTTCAGGTCTTTTGGGTGACCTTCCTTACAAAGATAGGAGTATGTGCCTGGTTTCCTATCCTTTCCATTTCTTCCTCATGGCTACAAAGTCAGCTAAGGAGCAGGTAAGGACACTAATATTTACCGTGGTCCTACTGTATAGATGCTGTCTGTAGGCACTGTTGATCTTTGTTAATTCTCTTATTAATCCTATAAAGTTCTAACTATTATTCCTTGTTACAAATGAGTAAATATGGATTTAAAGATATCTAAGTCAGCTAGCAGAGAAGTGCATAAAAAAGGAATTTTAACTTATTTTATTGTTTTTATTTAAAGTCAATTTATTTCACTATTCCAATGTCTTGAACTTTCCTGTCTTTACTTAAGAAGGTAGGGCCATAGTTAGATACGTTACAAGACAGGTGTCAAGTAATCTTTGCAATTCATTTCATGCTAAGCCTATATTGCAGTTCTGGTAACTGGGCTATCTGAAAGAAGTCTCAAAGAAAAACCAGAGCTAGATAGTAATTAAAGCAGTAAAAACAGGTTTTATTAAAGAACTATTGCAATAAAGGAAAAGAAACCTCATTATAGATGTGGACTCAGTTCCAAATACAGCATGGGCAAGTAGGAATTTATAGCAAAGGGCAGGGTGGAGGTCAGTGGATGGAAAATTACTAAGAGGGATGTCAGGGGTAAGGGGGCATTCTGGCTAAAATAACTCAGGAGGATTCTTGCTGAAGACAGGCCAGTGTGGTCAGACATTTCCTGGGGGATGGTGGAGGACAAGGAACCTGATTAGATATGGACGATGATCAGATATGGTGATTAGGGGATTCTTGCTAAACTGACTTAGTTGAGTTCTTGCTAAAACTGGATTTCACAAGCAAGTACATGGATGGGCCTAGAAGAAGGTTCAGGACCCTGACTATAGTTCGGTCAAGCAAAGAATCCTTGTTAGAATCCAGTGTAACAATATGAGGGAAAGCTGTCGGAGAAGATTCTAAAAGACTCAAATGGCACTAGTCTTATTAACTAGGTAAAGGAACAGGAAGGGAAGAAGAATCTGAGGACCTATGAGTTCAGTGTGGAAGAACATCATGCGTGAAAGGAAAAAAATGAAATACATGGTAATAACCAACCATATTTTTTAAAAGCACATTTAAAAAAAAGATGGACATCTCTTGGAATTGTGTTTAAATCCTGTCACATACTGTGTAAAGTCAGTATCCTCTTTGGAAAGCAAAGATAATATCAACCACCTAATGAGAGACATGACCCAGTAAGAAAACCTATAAAACCTCGCACACAACACCCGGCTCACTACAGTCAAGAACAGATGTGGGTCCTCGTGCCCATCCCTCTCCTTAGTTTCAACAAAAGGGAAACATTAAAAATGGTATTGTCCATTTTTTTTACTGTCTTTGACATATTAAAGATTTTTCTGAGGAAAAGAAATGCCATAGGTAAATGTATACGCCTCTCACCAGCATCAAATTATTTAACGTTTATTTTCATCATTTTTTATTATATATTATTTCTCATAAGGTTAAAAGAAAAATTAGGAAGGCAGGCCTCAAAGATTTTTTTATTCTTCTTTGGATAAATAACATGTTATAAATTAGCTTTTACTGTATGATGTGAACTATTTCCTGTAATAAAAATGTACCATACATTCTTATCACATTTATTGGATTTGAGGGCTTTCTTAAAATTTCAGCTGTTTGCACACAGACATCCATATGAAATCTTTTTTTAAAATCAGAAGTAGAAATCAGAGATATAAACTGTGTCTCTAAGATCTAACTCTCTATCTTAACCTTAAAAAAAAAGCAAGCTCATGTTAGCTTATGTTTCTGCGCTTCATTATCAAAAGAACTGTTAGGAGAATTTTGGAAGGAGTAATGTAGAAGCAAGCATTGTAATTAATGCAAAACTGACTATGTAATTAATCAAATCCATTATTTTCAGACCTTAGATTATTCAATGATCTATACTTTTCAATGTGACATCATATAAATGCCTTATTTGATTTGGCATAGGTTGATATTCCTGTTGAAAATGAGGATTCCAATGACTGAAAACATGAAGTGACTTGTCTGATGTCACCAAGTCAGTGTGAGAACCGTGACTAGGACATTACACTCCTTATGCCTGGTGCAGATCTTGCTGCATGTGTCTGAGTGTCAGTGTGTGGTATAGCACCCTGATACCTGGGCATTCTGGAAGCAGGAAAAGGAGGAATGCCTGGCCTCACCTTCACCAAGAATAGTTAACTGTTTTCTTGGAGGAAAATAGAATTTATATGAGATTGCTGTATTCTTTTCTTGCATTTAAGTTAAGTGCTAAACTTGGGAGCACAGAAAATTCAAGTATATGAGAGTATCAGAAAAACTAGTAATTGTAGGATGCTAATGGGAAATTCAAAGGTGTTTACATATGAGAGAGGACTTTCCCAAAAGTGATCAGGCTGTCTCATAAAATGTGAAGCCAAAAAATTCAAGAAACCTTTTGGTTAATCTTGATACCTGTCTTCCTCTATCAGGTAAGAAAAAGAGCATAGGAGTAAAAATGAACCACGATTCATCAGCAGTATTTGACACAGCTGGTCACTCTTTCCTCTTTGGAATACCTTTTTCTTTCACTTGAATTTTTGCTTTGGACCTTCTGTCTGCTCCTTCTTAATTTCTTTTCCTCTGGTTTCTGTTTATCTCTCCAACTTCTAAATCTGGAGTGCCCGGGTCTCAGTCCTCAGACCTCTTTTTTTTCTTCTTCTTCTTAACTGCACTCAATTATTTGGTGATCTCATTCAGTTTCACAATTTTGTTTAGCATCAATATGCTGAAGTTGCCCAGATTCATTTCTCTAGCTGAGACCTCTCCCTTAAACAAAAACAAGGAGTCTGGATAAGAAAGATGACTGGCTGAGAAGTCAGGACAGGCTTCATGGAGTAGCCATGTGGCATTTGAGCTGGTTTTAAATGATCGAGTAGGTTTGGATAGAGAGGAGGGATATGTGCAGTTTATGAGGAATTGTTAAAAGGGCCTATGTCCTGTTCAAGGAGCCAAGAAGTCAAACAGTCAATTTTAAATGGAGAATTAGTGTGGGCAGCATAGGGAAAAGACCTTAGAAAATTTGATTAGGATCATTTTATGGATAAAATTAAACTCAAGAGATGAAATTTTATTTTATGTGTATTTTCTCCCTCCTATAACCTACATATTTAAAAGGGCAACTTATATTACTATTAGCTGGTTTGATACCAGAGTCAATTCAACCCATTCTGAAAAGGAGTTGGAAACTAATAAAAACATGAGGACTGAAATACACATTCTTTTTGAGGGCTGTAAGTTAACAGTGAGGGTGTTTGTGGGAGGGAGCATTTCCTAACTTTCAGTATTTCCCGTGGTATCTGGATAAGAATACTCATAAATCATTCTGCACAGCCAAGGAAACTATCACTAGAGTGAACAGACAGCCTATAGAGTGGGAGAAAATATTTGCATGCTACAAATCTGATAAAGGACTGATAACCAGAATCTATACAGAACTTAGGAAAATCAACAAGAAAAAATCAAACAACCCTATTAAAAAATGGGCAAAGGACATGAACAGAAACTTTTCAAAAGAAGACAGAATAATGGCCAGCAAACATATAAAAAATTGCTCAACTTCTCTAATCATCAGGGAAATGCAAATCAAAACCACAATGAGATATCACTTAACTCAAGTGAGATTGGCTTATATCAAAAAATCCCCAAACAACAAATGTTGGCAGGAATGTGGACAGATAGGAACACTCATACACTGCTGGTGGGACTGCAAATTAGTACAACCTATATGGAAAGTAATATGGAGATACTTCAAAGAATTAAAAGTAGAATTACCATTTGATCCAGCAATCCCACTACTGGGTATTTACCCAAAGGAAAAAAAGACATTCTATAATAAAGACATCTGCACGCTAATGTATATAGCAGCACAATTCACAATTGCAAAGATGTGGAAATAACCCAGGTGCCCACCAATACATGAGTGGATTAATAAAACGTGTTATATGTATACCATGGAGTATTACTCAGCAATAAAAAGCAATGGTGAATTAACACATCTGGTATTATCCTGGTTGGAGCTAGAGCCCATTCTTCGAAGCAAAGTGTCACAAGAATGGAAAAACAAGCACCACTGGTACTCACCATCAAATTGGTACTAACTGATCAACACTTACATCACACAGGGCAATAATATTCATCAGGGGATGGGCAGGTAGGAGGGTGGTGGAGGGGATGGGAAAACTCTCACTGAATGGATGCAGGGAGCACAGTTTGGGGGATGACCATGATTGTAGCTCTGACACGGGCAGTGCATAGGCAATATATATAGCCAAAGTGTTGTACCCCCATAACATTCTGAAATAAAACAAATACTCATAAATCAGCTATTACTTTGGAGAGAAAAATGCAGTTGACTAAACATGACTTTCACTATAATTTTTCAAAGGAGGGCAAAAAGAGTAGAAATTGACCACTTAATAAAGCTGACATTAATAAGGCAATTGTTCAATGTCATATTACTAAAAATAAATTGATTTGGGATGTGTTTATATTTATAAAACAAAAAGGTCAATCTGTGGAGCAGGGCAGTTTAATGAAAGGAGTCTTCAACTAAAAATTGGGCTTTGCTTGGCCTCACTGTGGACTCAGTACGTGAACCTAGACATAGGCAATCTACACATTTCTTATTGTTCTCATTCGTAAAGTGTAAATGCTACCTGCCCTACTTCATTGAATCATCTCTCGATTAAAATAGATAATGAACGTGAAAAGGCTTTGATTTATATAACACACAAGGCAAATGGAAGGTGAAATTTTTGTTACTCTTATCATTACAAATAATATTGTATATGAGTAGACTAGGACAGATTGGAATATAGCAACAGCATTCAGAGTTGAGCCTAGTTACATTGAGATGACTGATGCTGTAAATAACAAGAAGTAAATTAAATTGACTAAATGGTTTAGTTCTTTCAATGGTTTAGACTTTGATGCCATTAAGCATTTATGCCATGAATACCAAGCACACTCCTCCAGATGAGCATTAAGTCAGCTGCAAATCAAAGAACACTTAAAGTTGGGTTAAGGAAAGGAAGAAAGTGAGGAAGATGAATTTATTGAATTAATAACTGAAAAGTGCAGACATAGGAATAGCTTTTTCTATAGTTTGAACTAAGATTAAATATATCCCACCAAGACTTATTTTCTCTCTATCCACTGCTGCTTTCTATATCATGGCTCCGTCTTCGGATCAATTTTCCCATCATGATGTCAAGACAACTACGATAGATCCAAAGTCATATTTTTCCCTGGTCCTGGCCAGTGAAAAAGAAAACATATCTCTTCCCCAACAGTCCATCAAAATCCTCGTAATGTCTTATTAGCTATGATTGAGCCACATTCCAATCCCTGAACAAATTACTGTGGCTGGTGGAAGGCCGTACTCTTACTAGCCATGCCAGTGTCAGATGAGCAACGCTGGAATCATAATTAGAATCGATAGCACCATAATGACATAGGCCAAGCACAGAAGAAAGATTGAACCATTGAAGAAAATTTGGTTCCATTAAGAAAAGAAAGAGGAATGGATTTAAAGAGTAGAAATCAGCAAATATTTGCAACAAAAGTATATTAAAACAATAAGAATTGAAATTGTCCATAAAATGCACTTGTATTCTCTAAGTATGGTCTAGCATTTTAGAATTAAGATTTGACAATTGCAGAAAAACAGATTTATTCACCAAAATACAACCAAATGTACAAATACAGCGGAAATATAAGGAAAGAGGTCAAGGGGATACCAACAGATGACAATAAGCTAGCACACAAGGTAAATATTTGGTTATTCATAAAAGTTTTATTACAAAGGCATAATATGGTTTCATTTTCACATACAACAAAAACAGTACTAAGGCTATTGACAAAGAAGGTTAGCTACCCAGGCACCTACACAGTAACTGGGACACAATATTGCTCTCCATGTTATAACTAAATGGTAAAACAAGGAATTGAAGGTACACACCTAATTTGGTCAAGGCAGCACTGTAGAATTTGCTGGGGGTTGGTATGGATAGCTGATAGACATATTGAATGAAAACCTGTATATATTTAATTAAAAACAGAAGAAAAGGAGATGGGTTATCTTATATGACTATGTTAATTCAAACACACATATGTAATAATTTTGGGTATCCTACAGTCCTGCTGCTTCTCTTTCTGACACTCTCAAGTTAATTTAACTAATAAAGAAGATAGGTTTATTGCCACATTGGATTGCCTGTTCTACTAATAGCAAAAGGCAAGTAGGGAGGGAATGCTTCGGCCAAGAAAGAAAGGATAGAGGATTACTCCTTGGATTTCTCTGTCAGATGGCCAGCCAAGAATGGAGTCATCAAGGAAGCTGTTGGTGGTGTTTTTCTTGTCCTTGCTATTACTGGGGAAGATTATACCAGCCCAGAGGGGCAGGTAGAATAGAATCAATAAGGTCTCAGCTTCTATGAGCATCAGTTTTCTCATCTGTAAAGTGAGAACACATTGCTTGACTTTTCTGCATTTTATTTATCAAAATAAAATGAATTAAGAAGCTTTAAAATTTAGTGGTAAAAAATTAAGGTACTTTGGTGTAAGTGGGTCTTCTGATCTGTTTTGGTTTCTTCTGTATTAGAGGGCCTTGCATTTTTAATATAGGCAGGAGGTATATGTGTCTAGGGACAAAGATACATGTTCCTATTGATCCATCTGTTCAGTTAGATATTATTGAATAGTAAACACAAGAGAAAAGGTTAGCGATATCTCAATATGTCTAAATTGAGGACTTTCAAATTGTAGGAAAATGACACAGGTGTGGGGGTGGGGCTAAGATATATGAAATAGTGGATTTGTAAATTACTCTAGTTGGCAAAGAATTTCCTTTATATGAAAGAAACAAAGTTCAAAGCAACACCACACTTTTGAATATCTTTTAAGATAATAAGCAGAATATCCTTTTAATAGAAAATGTAAAATGTTTCAATATTATGGTTCATGAACTCAGTAAACCTTTGGAAGTTTATCTACTCTTCTCCTTCCTCAAGCTGCATGTGACAATTCTCTATCCTTGTACCTTAAAGGAAATATAAAAAATACTTTCATTAAAAAGTAAAATAAAACACGTGTTTAATAGTAAAACTCTCACACTAAAAAAATATACAAGGCAATGGCAAACCTCACAATAAGAAGCTTAAGACTGATATAATGTTCCTGATTATTATTTTCTTTTTATAAGCACCTTATCTGGTAACTCTAGTGGGAAGAACTCATACCATAACATTTATGTCAAACATTCCATGCAGCATCCTGAATTATCTGACTAATTGGTCTACATCTCTCTTTCTCATCTCAGGAAATACTGCTATTGTTATATGATCTATTAAGTTTACAACCTATATAAAATAAAATGAGGAATCTATATAGCTATCTAATCATTGGGCTAGTTTAGATGGTAACAAAATTAGTGGTTTCTCCAAGATGTTAAGATGATAGAGAACAGGGGTTTTGCTTTTGTTTTCTCTTCTTCTAAAACATTGTTTAAAAAGAAGCACTCCTTGCACTCAGATAAGTAGTTCTTATCTCCACTTTTCAAGTATTTTTAGTTATCTTGCAAATGTATTTGGAATAAGTTACTATCAACAATCAAAAAGGCACATGTTCTACTTTTCATTATGTTGTTCTGTTTTATTTTCTTAGTGTCCTGCTTTCTTTGTGAAATCTACCTCGTTTTGTGTTAATGTAGATTTTGCCTCTTGTCAGAATGTCATGCTTTATAAACAATATTTTAAAACGATAAAAAGGAGAAGAACATTAGTTTTTCTATTCATTAGTATATCTACATGATATTTCTAAACAGTAATATTTATATAAAGCATGCTTTATAATATACATTCCCACCTATTTCCAAAACAAGTATGAAAGGTTTTGAGGTGATGATTTGATTGTTGAGAGCCAAAGTGATTCCACAGAGCAGAGGCTTACAGTCAAGATAATAGTCATTAGCTACTTCTCCATGTATTAGTCTGTGCTTCATCCTAGCTTAGTTGGTATTTAAGAATGATTAAAGGATGTGGAATGAATGACAAACACTAGGACAACTCTTGCTAGAAAAGCACTTTGTAAATAGCATTCCTGGGTCTAAGAGAAGGAGATAAATAATTATTTTCTGAGGGTAGAAAAGGACATATTACTTTCATTACTGGTACTGTAGTTGGCTGTGGAAAAAATATTTTAGCCCAAATAGTGGCATTGGTGGTCTAACGTAGATATAACCTTAGACCAGTGGCTCCATGGACCCCTGGGGATACCCAAGACATGTTCAGAGAATCTACAATGTTAAAACTCTTTTTATAGTAAAACTAACAGTATTTTTACTGTGTTGACATTTGTACTATCAACAGAGAAATTATGGTAGGTGAAACTGCTGGTGCCTTAGAATGAATCTACATTGTGGTACCAAGTTCTACTAGTGCTCATTTTATTATTGACCACAACAAACCTTCAGTAAAGATTTCACTTAAGACAGTCTTAAGTGAAGATAGCATATCTTTGATGCTATTTGATGAATCAGTAGAAATTATTAATTTTATTAAATCTCTATGCTAGACTCTATAGCTCTTTAATATTCTGCATGAAGAAATGGTAAATATGCATAAAGTAATTCCGCCCCATACTGATGTTAGATGGTTGTCTACAGGAAAAGCACTTGTGCAGTTGAGTGGAATGCTAAATTAGCCACTTTGTTCACAGAGCACTGTTTTTTATTTGTAATAATGACCAACTACAAACTATCATTATTCAGACTTGGGTATTTAGCAGATGTTTTCTCAAAAATGAATAAATGAATCTGTTACTTCAAGGATAACAAATGACAGTGTCATCAAACTTTCAAATAAAAATTAGAATTTTGGAAAACTTATATCTATTATATGGAACTGGACAGCTTTCCAGCACTGAAAGACTCTGCTGATGAAATTGGTGGTGATATTAATGAATCTGATATTTTGATATTATATAATGAAATGGGTCAACATTTGAATTTTAGCCTAAGTCAGTGAGCCATGTTTTCCAAATAATAAATGCTAAATTTTTCAAAACAATTTATAGATGGAGATCCATTTAAAATGGAAGATTAACCAATGAATTTTAAATGTAACGAAGTATGAAGAGTTTATTGATTTGCCTTGCAAACCGAATTCAAATGTACATCAAAAAAATAATCCATCACGATCAGGTGGGCTTTATTCCCGAGATGCAGGGATGGTTCAACATACGCAAATCTATAAATGTAATCCACCATATAAATAAAAGCAAGAACAAAGATTATATGATCCTTTCAATAGATGCAGAAAAGGCTTTTGACAAAATCCAGCATCCTTTTATGATAAGAACTCTTAACAATATAGGCATAGATGGCTCATTCCTAGAAACTATTAAAGCCATATACGATAAACCCACAGCCAATATCATACTGACTGGGGAAAAATTGAAGGCATTCCCCCCTAAAACTGGCACCAGACAAGGGTGCCCACTATCTCCACTTCTTTTCAACATAGTGCTGGAAGTCCTGGCCACAGCAATTAGAAAAGACAGAGGAATTAGGGGCGTCCAGATGGGGGTAGAAGAGGTCAAACTTTCACTATTCGCAGACAATATGATATTATACATAGAAAACCCCAAAGATTCAACCAAGAGATTACTGGAATTGATAAATGAATTCAGCAAAGTCTCAGGATACAAAATTAATACACACAAATCCATAGCCTTCATATATGCTAATAACAATCAAGCTGAGAAACAAATTAAAGATGCAATACCTTTCGCAATAGCAACAAAGAAAATTAAATATTTAGGAACATATCTAACTAAGGAGGTCAAAGACCTATATAGAGAGAATTATGAAACACTGAGAAAAGAAATTGCAGAGGACGTAAATAGATGGAAAGCCCTACCATGCTCTTGGATAGGCAGAGTCAACATAGTAAAAATGGCTTTGCTACCTAAATTGATTTATAGAATCAAGGCAGTCCCTATCAAAATACCAACATCATTTTTTGCCGATCTAGAAAAAATAATTCTACTCTTCCTGTGGAACCAGAGAAGACCCCGTCTAGCCAAAGCAATCTTAAGCAAAAAGAACAAATTGGGAGGCATCTGTCTACCAGACTTCAAACTATACTACAAGGCTATAGTAACCAAAACTGCATGGTATTGGCACAAGAACAGAAACGTAGACCAATGGAACAGGACTGAGAACCCAAATATGAAACCAACCTCATACAGCCACCTGATCTTTGACAAATTCCAGAAAAACGTACACTGGGGAAAAGATTCCCTATTCAACAAATGGTGCTGGGAAAACTGGATGGCCATATGTAGAAGACTGAAAGTGGACCCACACCTCTCACCTCTCACAAAAATCAATTCACAATGGATAACAGATCTAAACCTAAGACATGAAACCATAAGAATTCTTGAAGAAAACGTTGGAAAAACTCTTATGGACATTGGTCTAGGCAAAGAATTTATGAAGAAGACCCCCAAAGCAATCACAGCAGCAACAAAAATAAATACATGGGACCTGATCAAATTGAAAAGCTTCTGCACAGCCAAGGAAACTATCACTAGAGTTAACAGACAACCTACAGAATGGGAGAAAATATTTGCATGCTACACCTCTGATAAAGGGCTGATAACCAGAATCTATACAGAACTTAGGAAAATCAACAAGAAAAAATCAAACAACCCTATTAAAAAATGGGCAAAGGACATGAACAGAAACTTTTCCAAAGAAGACAGATTAATGGCCAGCAAACATATAAAAAAGTGCTCAACTTCTCTAATCATCAGGGAAATGCAAATCAAAACCACAATGAGATATCATTTAACTCCAGTGAGATTGGCTCATATCAAAAAATCCCCAAATAACAAATGTTGGCGGGGATGTGGACAGATAGGAACACTCATACACTGCTGGTGGGACTGCAAATTAGTACAACCTCTATGGAAAAGAATATGGAGATACCTCAAAGGATTAAAAGTAGAATTACCATTTGACCCAGCAATCCCACTACTGGGTATTTATCCAACAGAAAAAAAAGACATTTTATAATAAAGACATCTGCTCTCGAATGTTCATAGCAGCACAATTCACAATTGCAAAGTTGTGGAAACAACCCAGGTGCCCATCAATACACGAGTGGATCAATAAAATGTGGTATATGTATACCATCGAGTATTACTCAGCAATAAGGAACAACAGTGAATTAACTCATCTGGTATTATCCTGGTTGGAGCTAGAACCCATTCTTCGAAGCGAAGTGTCACAGGATTGGAAAAACAAGCACCACTGGTACTCACCATCAAACTGGCACTAACTGATGAACACTTACATCACACAGGGCAATAACATTCATCTGAAGGTGGGTGGGCAGGAGGGGGGTGGAAGGGATGGGAAAAACTCTCACTGAATGGATGTGGGGAGCACAGTTTGTGGGATGACCACGATTGTGGCTCTGACACAGGCAGAACAGGGGCAATGTGTATGGCCAAAGTGTTGTACCCCCATGATATTCTGAAATTAAAAAAAATAAATTAAAAAATAATCAAAAAAAAAAAAAGAAGAGTTTATTGATTTGGTCTTATATTTCCACATTGCAGATGACCTTTAGGAAAACAGCCCTTGCCAAATTTTGGTGTAGTATTAAAAGGGAATATGCACAACTACCTGAAAAGGCTACTACTAAAATACTTCTCCCTCTCCCAACTGCATATCTGTGTGATCTCAGATCACACTAAGAGTTTCCTTATATACTTTAATCAAACAACATATTAGTGAAGTTTGAATTAAGAAGCAGGTACGAGAATCTGTCTTCTCTTAAGCCAGATGGATATGCAAAAATGTAAAACAGTGTTACTCGTCTCACTAAATATTTTTATTTTGGAAATTATAGGTACTATTATTCAAAAGTTATTTTTAAATTTGTATTCCTATTATTTAAAAATTAATTAATAAATATTTTAAACGTATAAGTTTTAATTTATAATATGTAAATAGTAATATACAACTCATATAAGCAGAAGATCTATAGGATTCTCAATAATTTTAAGAGTGGGGTCCTGAGATCAAAATGTTTGAAAACTGCTGCCTGCCTTAAACCATGAGGGTTCGTGTTTAATAATTCTAAAAGTTTTTACTGAATGTTCAGACTATGAGAATGATAAAAATAGCTTAGGAAAGACATAATTTTCATCTCCTAGAAGCCCATAGTTTAGTTGGGGTGATGAAGATATATTCATAGTAAAAGTTAAACAGAAATGTATGGTAGCAAATAACTCACCACAAAATGAGTGTCTCTGCAGTGGCTCTTATGCTCCTAACTCATGTTTGGAAAACAGCAGAAATATCTTGAGGATCAGACTTATTACAGTCACTTCTTTAACACTCAATACATATTTCTTTCTGTATTTAGTATTTATTATATCATTTATGGCCAATTGTTTATTCCAATTTCTGTAGGGAAACTTTCCATAACTCCTAGAAGCATTCAGATGTCATTTTCTTTTACCTGGAAATTTAACTTTGGTCTTTGAAGCTCCGTTCTTCCTATGTATAAATTTTATGACCTCTTGGTTCTCTTCTGAAATTCTGTGACATTCTATTATGACAATAGGAGCTGTAGAGACTCTGGACGAGATGAGAGTAAAACAATGTAGGATCGTGGGTAAGTCCTCTGGAGCAAAAAGACTGGATCGGAACAATAGGCAAGTTTTGATAGAGGGAAAGAAAGGTGAGGAGTTTTTCTGATGTGACTCAAAGTCATAGCATTGAGAATTATTATGTAGGGTGGGTAGGTGGAAATGAGGAGCTCTATCTGACTGGAGCAAAGAGTTCACATAAAAGACTAGTGAAACATACTACTGGGATAATAGGGTGAAACAGGATGATTGTCAGTCCTGAGATTTAAGATTATCTAATTGTCAAACTGTGCCCCAAACTGTTGTATGTGAACTAGCAGTGAAAGACAAGGTCATTTAAATAAGTATACACTTATTTTAATATCTATGTGTTCTAATAATTGCATATATAATCAGTGAATTTATTTTAATTTCTATTAAAAATAAATATACCAAGTAGTCATAAAGGTATAATGGTAGTGATATAAAATTCTTCTATAAATATATTTACTTCGAGAATAACAATGAGTCAAGTCAGTTTGTAAATGCCTTAAAGAAATTATAGTACACATGGAAGGTAGATATCTAATTAAACCATTTTGACTAGAAAACTCTTCTTATTAAAAAGATAAAACATGTTTAGAATAAATTCAGATTCTTTGTGTACTGGAAAACTAAAACTGCCACTGATATGAATCAATCAACTATCAAACCATAAGTCTTAACTTGGATAATTACAATACATTGGGCCTCTTTGACAATTAAATTTATAGGACCATTTCCCAGTGATTGACTTTGTTTTTCCTTTTTTGTATATCCTCATGTGCCACAGATTTGGCCTGTTCACCTCACTTTTTCACCTTTTTAATATGCTACAAATTACTGTTTCATTCATGTAGTTCTGAAATTGTCTGCTTTCATCCATAGTACACTCAACTAAAAAAAGGAATTTTTAACTGCCTACCCAAGGGTGAACTGGGTACAAATTCCGGAAGTCTAGATTTTTATTTTAACTGCATTGCTTTGGGAAAGTTCACTGGGCATCAGTATTCTTTGAGGATGCTTGTGACACCTTCTAATCCTGAAATGTATGAAGGATGCAAAATGTGCTAGGCACGCTATCAGGTGTACCAGGTGACATCTCATTTAGTTAATCATCCCAACATTTCTATAACTGTAGGTATAGATAGTGCTCTTTTATAAATGAGATTGCTGACGCCCAAGACGGGTAAATTCCACATATGCTCAAATATGAAACTACCCCTCATAAAAAAGTAACCTTATGATTGAGTCCTTCAATATTGCTCAAAATTTGGGTCACTCTCTCAATTACTTTATTTTACACAATAAAATGATGTAGAAGACAGCCTAGCTTGAAATAAGCTCGGTCATAGCTGTGTTGAATGCTTACAGAAGTAGAATTGGTTTAAATTTTTGTAAAAAGAGGCCAGGAAATTTAGCATGGGTTTAATAACGATTCCTGGGGGATATGCTCTCACAACTCCATATACTGGTGATGATTATAAACAAGGCTTTTGAAGATCATTTAAAAACCCAAAACAGTAAATCATTCTGATCACAGCTATTCCTACATGATAAATTTTAAAAATATCAACTGTGCCAAAGTTATGCAAATGAAACTTGAAACTTGAAGTAAAATGTCCATCAACAGATCTTTCAAAAATTAAAAAATGCGTTGTCTTAACTAACTCTGGAAAATAGTGTTTGATGACCTTACAAATGACTTAATTATAAGATAATTATATCAAAGATGACTGAGAGATAAATAATTTTTATAAAATATAAGAAAATAATGTTATATCTAAATTAATATCTTATTTAACAAATGTTTTTAAATTTATTACTAATTTTAAAATTAAATATTACAATTAAATATGTAACTCATAGTTTAAAAATTGAAAACTTCTTTGCATCTTTCTCATGTGGAGCTTGGGAAATCTCTTATATTTGATCAGTTATACTTAGGTGTCTAATGATATGTAGCCAGGAAATGATGGAGAAGAAATTCAAGCTTAGATCTGAATTCAAAGCACAATCTATGTTGTATAAATCCTGTTGTTAAAGTTTTGTGTAACTCCCTAAGAATACTAGGATAATTAAAAAGAGATTAATGGTTACTGAGGTATTTGAGAGAGGCTTGATGAAAGATAAAAGATTTGAACTGAGTATTGAAGGGTATTTGGATTTTTATTGACAGACAAAAGCACTGCCAGTTTGTGTGAACATCAAAAATAAAGTCATTCCATTCCTAAAAATTTCTCTGTTTGGGTAGACTAATAGTAATTCTAATATTTTACTACCAAAAAATGTCTTACATTTATTGAGAGTTTACAGTCAAGCACCATGCAAGGCATTTTGGAAAATGTTCTCATTCAATTTCCATAACAACCCTGAGTATTGCTGTTGCTCTCATTCTAGGAAAGAGAAAATGGAGGATAAGGGTAATTAAGTAATTTGCCTGACAGCAAAGAAAATAACAGAACAGAGTTTCAAATCCAAGAATATCTAAATCTACTACCTTAGTTTATAAACCATAGCACTCTCTGGCCTTTATCTTTTATTTCATTTCAAGATTTTTTAAGAAAAGGTTTTTTGAGAAAGGGAGAGATGAATGAACACTGGAGTCATCGAGGAAGATGTTAGGCAGGTACTATATTTTGAGTTTGGCCTTGAATGATAAGCATAATTTAGATATGCAAAAGGGAGATGGGCAAATATAATGATGTGAATAAGAGGGTATAACTACAGATGAACTATGTGTGGTAAGACAGTGGGAAACGTGTACAACCACTCTCAACCCAGTTGAATGGCAAACAAGGAAAGTATGGCCTTGCAATTAATAATTCTTTGGAATTTTCTTCCACCGAAAGTTTTCCTTAACATCTAAAAGTATATGGATGCTGAGTTACAGTGATTCATCAAGGGTTCAAGGAATAAATATTCATAATATATTACCCAATAGGGAATAATAAATGACCTTGTCATAATGGAGTTGGTACAAATTGTACCTTCCATCAGATTGTTAAAATTATAATCCAGCTCTTATGTCTCTGTCCACCAAATGTTCACAATTAAATTATTTTTAAAGTGAGGTCAGCACTGAGAGATACCATGTTGTATGCTAAGATACCTTCCTGATGTTTGAGAAATCCCAGGCAAAGTGAGCTATTGAATGCTCTCTTCTGCCTCTTCCAGACTCACTCCTCATAGTGGCCCATGGGATGTGTGAGGCAGAATTTAAGTAGTGCTTAATGTAATTAAAAACACAGACATTTTACGTGCAGGTCTCACCCAGGCTATGTGCTTCATTGTGCCCTTTGTCCAGCCTCTGTAGTTTTCTTTTAAATTATAAACTAAAAAAATAATAAATAAATAAATAAAATTGGGTGTGGTGGCATGTGCCTGTAGTCCCAGCTACTAGAGAGGCTGAAAACAGGAGGATCTCTTGAGCCCATGAGTTCAAGACCAGCCTGGGTAACATAGTAAGATATTGTCTCTAAAAAAATAGGTAAAAATTACAGAAAAAAAATTTTTATTTGAAATAGAAAAAATTGATGTGTCATTTCAGTTGGAAAAACCACATAATTTTTATTACTCTTGAAGTCTGTGTTCAGAAGTGCATTTAAAATTGCACAAGCCAAATACAATTTGGACCAACCCAAATGTAAAAAATCTTCATTTCTTCCACTTATCTTGACATCCTTTCATTGCCTCTCCCAAACCTTTATTCCTTGCCTAATTTCACCATCACCACTCTCTGCCCACTTATCCACGACCAGCTCAGGTTCCAGTTCCTGCATGAAGCCTTTTCTAGCCACTCCGGCTTTCAGTATCTTCAATTCCCTCTCAGTTTCTTTGGTATTTGAAGTGATATGTACATGTGTCGCACAACTAATCCCATTCATGGCATCAGAATCTGCACTAGCGTTGGTTTGGCAAGGCACTAATATTTACAATGAAAGAAGTGGGATTTACAAGTATTTTAAATATAGCATCTATGGACTTTGTAAGTAGAAACTGAGTTCCTGGAATATCCTGGCTGGTCCACTGGCCTATGATTGCTCATGTGTAACTGTACCTATCAATGATTGTCCTATTTCTCACCTTCTTCTGTTATTGGCTTCTCAAGATCATTACATTTCTAGGCTCCCTAGAAATGATCTTGCTGGTTCTATGTCTATCTCTGGCACTTTACTTGAAATTTTCCCACTAAATGTAGGATTCCATCTTTCCTGTGCTGTATGTTTAGGGCTCTCTGTCTTATCATTGATGCATTTAGATTCCCCTCCAAGGAAATCTGGACCACATTGTGCTTGGGCTTAAAACCATAACTGCTAGACCTTATCTGTTTTTCAGTTCCCATGATTCACCTTATGAACATTGACCTCCAAAATCTTAAGATATTATTGTAACATTTATTTTCTAGTTTGTATGGTGTTTTGTATGTTATTCCTTTCTTTCTCTGAATTGTCTTACACTCATATAGCACTATTGTCACATATTGCATGTATCTATTGATCTATCTATCTATCTATCTATATACCTTGCCAGGCAGGCAACCATATATATGAATGAATAAAAAATTATATATGATAAATGTCTATATTTTTTTAATGTGAATCACCCTGCTGCCTGTTATGTGGTGTAACAATTTAGTTAAAGCCAAGTAACACATTATATAGCACTCAAGAATAGGAGCATATTAGTTGTTCAATAAATATTTGTACTTAAAAATATATATAAGCAATAATTCCTAACTATTAATGTTATTAATAATCTATAGGAGCAGTGAATGATTTTTGAGCAGCCCAATTTAATGCCTACTGAATGGAAGGTTAAATGGCTGTCTTCCAGACTCCTAGGGCTGATCCAACCTTTGTATCCAGATTAAAATCAATATTGAACACACAAAGAAACTATACATTTTTCATGTGTTTGAAAGATATTGAACAGTTAATGTTTTTCTGAAACTTGAATATTTAATATATTTTCAAGGTGTTATTATAAATATTTATTTTATTTGTTGTTGCAAAGGAAAAACTTGCTCAGTAGAAAAAAAATGCTAAAAATAGAACAATGCAAAAAAGAGAAGAAAATTACCCAGTGTCCTAGGATCAAAAATCAGATGGCAGATGTCTGTAGTTTGCAGCTCTGCCCCATCAGACCTTTGTGTTCAACTGTAACTGAATGGATTAATTTAAGTTTGCATAACTCTCCTTGTCCTTGCTTATTTTTCAGGATGAATGTTAACAAATATGCAAATAACTGAAAAGCAATGGGCAAGTGAGAAGAGAGTCAGAGAACAGAAATCTCAAAATAGCAGAACTAGATTATATGCACTAGTATATTTTCATACATGCTATCAATATTTATCAATAAGCCAGCTCAGTTCTACCATTCCTCTGGGTTCTGCTGCCTAAAAATCATGAGGAATATGGTGACAGATGTGTGGAGCACGAACCTGACCTTCAGAATAGCTACGGCTGAGGCTCCCAGGGAGAAATCAGAGAGGCTGCTATGGGCGGGTGGCCAGGCAGAATAAACAAAAGGAAAGGTTCACAGCTCTTAGGTTTTCTCTCCCTTGCTTTCAGTGGAGAGAAAGCACAAATTTCTGCCTGTCCTTCTTAACATTGTAATAAAAATATTCATCAAGACATTATGCTTCTGATCTAGGAATGTAGAAATTTAAGCAGAGTTTTCAAATAAGTAGGAAAGAGGGAGACAAATACGTGATCTTTTAGAATGCAGAAACTGGAAGGAGTATCAGGAAGACATAATTTATAGAGTTTATGTTTATTACTCCCTACATACCCGAATACATAAAATCAGAAATTTCAGAAGTTAACCATTTTTTTTTTCATAGAGGACATTCCTTTCTTTTTATATTCATCTTATTTCTAGTGTATTTGATTTTTTTCAGTTTGACAGCCCTTTCACAGATATTTTAGTGAAGTAAGCAGTGAAGTCCAGTGCTCGGACTACTTTCACTGTAGGTCGGCCACTTATGAGGTGATTACTTTGATCAAGTTTCTTTGCCTCAGTTTCCTCATATGTAAAATAGGGATGACAATAGTACCACCTAATGTTGTTGTGAGAATTAATTGATTTAATACATGTAAAGCATCTAGAACGTTACAACTGTTACATCAAAAGTACCCAATAATTATTGGCTATTTTTAAGTCTCATCGCCCAGTAAAATCAACTATTCTCCTCATTTCATGGATGAAAAATCGAAGGTGCATGACTATTAACAAACCTGCTCAAGGTCACAGAGCAGTCAGTGGCAAAGTCAGAGGTGCTCTTTGTACAATATTACTTTTGGTTTCACAAAAGTGTTAACCGATGATCTTATTTATAGACGATTTCCAAATCACATTGAGTTCTCCTTTCATAGAACCTCTGTTACCCTTATTTTTTCACTAATTCTTTTGTGTATTTTCACTTCTATTTATTGAACAGATTGTGAGCTCTGTAGGATGAGAATTATATTTATATTGTTACTAAATCTTTCACAGCTCATGCTCTGATACTATAAAAAAATTGCACCAGATACTTGTTAAAAACAGAAAGGCCCTCCATGGACACCAGCAGAATTCTGTCCTGTGCCACAGTGGCCCTGAGTTTCAATGTGAGGTCCCACAATCACTTCACTCTCCATCCCCTGGGCACACAGTTTCTCTCTCCACTTGACATGCTGGCGTGGCACTGCCAGGGGACAGGAGAGGGGTGGCATAGGCAATGCAAGACTGTTTTTTTTTTGCCCTCTTCAGTGCCTCTTTCCTTGATATAATGTTAAAAGCAAGTAGTATGATTGCTTACTTGATTTTTAGTTTTTCTGAAAGTGCTTGCTTGTGTGGCTAGTTGTTGACTTTGATGTTCTTGCAGCAGGATGATCATTGGAGGTTTCTATTTGGCCAGCTTGCTCTGCCCCCCTCCCCTATCTTTTTTAACGATTAAATTTCAATGGGATGGCTCACAAGTTCTTAAGAAAGACATTTCTGGGTTGTAGAACATCTCAAAAGGGCAGAAAAAAACTTAAAAGTTACAAGTTTTCTAAAGTAAATGCTCTAAGAAGAGGAGGTAAGGGGCCTATAGGCAGGAAGATGCCCTTCTAAAGTTTGGTCAAGCTGAGGGAAACTTTAGGCTGTCTTGGTCAATATGAAAAACATGGTATCATCACTAAAACTATTTTTTGGAATCAAAAAAGATCTTTGTCAAACTTCTGATTTTACAATGTGTTGGTTCAATTAACATTTTTGTGGGAGAGAGGGTTACCTAGGGAAATCAAAAACAGTTCATAGTAGGTCAATGATTTTAATGAATCATAACCAATCTGTTGTCTAAGGGGAAATAGATTTTTCAGTGTGCAACTGACAAGTAGTCAAATGGATTGCCTCTTTGTGTGTGTGTGCTATCTTTGCTCATTATCTGGTAGAAGTGCTCAAGAGCATTTAGATGCTTACAAAATAGCTAAGGAAAAATGTGTAGAATAAGAAATTGGCTATTCAGTCTTAGACATTTGGAACGTTTCAATCTACAGGGAGTCTCTAGCACCTGGGACTTGAGAGAAGAGATACAGGTATTGAGTGAAGGGTAAGAGAGCTGGTAATGCTAACTGCAGAGTCACTAGCCTGGTGCTGATGGGCAGAGCCCTAGAACAGAATGGTTTCTAAAAATGACAGACAACTTCACATACATGGGTTGTAATTTTTTCTTTCCAAATTTATTTAAATTGATCACTAGGAAAATGTCTTGGTCTTTCTTAAGTGTAAGTTTTATATTCAGTGTAAGTTTATATTGAAAAAAAAAATCCTTGTAAAAAGTCCATTAGATATTCATACATAAGTAATCATTAGTGATGACATGAGTTAATAGATTAAAAGAAGAGGAAAAATAATGACAGTAAGATTTCCAAGGGTTAACTAAAATTATCTGTTCTCTTAATTGATGGAAAGTCACCATCTGGAGCTGCCATATTTTCTGTAAAGATTTTTTTTTCTTTTGGTGACACTATGAGAGAGGAAATGAGCATATAATTCCTGTTCTGATTGCTGAAGAGAGTAATCCAGACCTAATTAACTCAGGGGCTTGATGATACAATTTTAGAGTACATGGGTATATCAATCCCTCTCTGTGCCTTTGCTTTAAAAGCACAGCAGTCAGCCACAGGCAGCATGAGGGCTTTGAATAGCAAAGTTCCTGATGATAGCTATAGAATAGAACAACAAAAAAAAGTTTTCCTGAAAACCAATTTGCAAATGAGGATCAATAAGAAAATAATGGGTGAAGTTGGAGTTAGAATGGTGCCGCTGTTCTTTATTTATTGGTGATCATTTTATGAAATACATTTTTACATATCTATGGTTATTTTATTACATAGCAAAAGATTATATAGTTTATACTGGCAAAAGTTCCAGACACCACTGCTTATCTAGTGCTGGCTATTTAAATAAGGATATGATTTTAGGAGAATATAACCAGCCTCTTCAGTGGGGTAAGCCTTGAAAATTCAATTTTTTGTTAATAGTAGTTTCCATAGATAGAATAAGACTATAGAATGAAGCTACGTTTCTAAAGTCTCCAATAAATCAGAGGTGATGGATGACCTTTAACTAAATGACAATATGAATATTGCCAATGAATTCCATCCTGTTAAATCCCATTTTACTTGGCCTATCAGCAACATTTCACACAGTCGATCACTTTTTTCTCCCCTTGAAACTAGAAGCATTCCTTAAGTGGCTTCCAGGATTACACATTCCCCAGGTTATTTTCCTGTTGTATTGGCCACTGCTTTATGATCTCCTTTGTTGGTTTTTCTCCCTTTTCCTGATCTGGAAATGTTGAAAGTCCCAGGTATTTATTTACACTCAAACACCAAGACCATGACTTAAATACCACCTATATGCTGTTGAATCCCAAATTTATGTCTCCAGCCTTGTTTCTCTTTTCTGAAGTCCCAACATATATTTCCCACTGCCAGACTTACGTTTCTTCTTCTCCATTGGAATACTTAATAAGTCATTTCAAACTGAAAGATTTTTGAACAGAATTTTTTATTTTCCCTACCCCAAACTTCTCCTTATATGTTTTTTTCTCCACTTCAGTAAATAGCACATAACTCACCCAATTGATCAGGCCACAAACTTAGGAACAATTTTTTCTCCACTTTTCTTCAACATACATGTAATCTGTGAACAATATGTTCAAAGTATGTACAGAATCTAACCATTTTTATCCACCTCTTCTATTACCATCCTAATCCAATCCACTAGTGTATATTTTCAAAATACTTAAATAAATTTATTTTTTCCTTTTCTTCTACTCTAGACTTCCTAAAGTGTTCTATATACATATTGATCACTGCATTTTGGAAATATTAATATAACTCTGATAATATTATTTCCTTTCTTAATTCCCTCCCCACAGCTTCTCATCACACTGAAACTCCCACACAGGACTTATTTGTTACTTTTTTGTGTAGTGCAATAATTGACTGTGAGATACAGTGTCAGAATTCTTAGATTTGAATCTAGACTCTACTGTAGAAACTTTGACAAATTGTTAATCCTCTCTGAGCCTCAGTGTCCTTGTCTGTAAATGGACATGATACTAGTACTATTTCATGAAGTTCTTTGTTATGAGAATTAATAAGATATTTGATATTGATATAGTTAAGAAGTACTTAAAACTGGTACTTTCTACTGTTTTGCATAATTTTCAATGAACACAGAGTTCATCAGTTTGTAGTACTCAATGAAGGTTAAAGATTAGTTATGATAATGTTAATGTTTTTCCCTTAAGCCTGTGAGTTCCATTGAAAGAGGGTCTGGATTTATTCTGTATATTCTGTATCCAGAGCCATCTACAGAGCTAGCACATATCAGGGCATCAGTAAATAATTGCTGAATGAATGATAGAAAGAGAGAATGAATGAATCTAATAAAAATTGGCAGCTATCCTTATCCTTATATGTTTTTGTCCTTTTAATCATCTTTTTTCCAACTGTTTATATATTTACACTTGCCTAAGACCTGCAGACAGCCTTCTTCAGAATCCATTCTCTTAACACTGAGTCTTTCCTTCATGTTCATGCCCTTTTCCTAAACTGTTATACTCTAGACCCAAAATCCAGATGACTGGCAGTGGTCCATTTTTATTACGAAAGTAAGTTGAATCCACCTTCAAGCTTTAGGGCATCTCTCATGTTCTCATTACATCAACTTATTGCCTTAAGTGTTACACTTACGTCATTTATTTATTTATTTTTACTGAAGAGTACTAGGAAGGAGAAACAGAAAGTGTGTGTGTATGTGTCTGTGTGTGTATGTAGTTTCTTCTGCCCTCAGGCTTTAGAAAATCTAGCAAAGAGGAAATCCATAGGTGGCTTTGGGAA
This sequence comes from Daubentonia madagascariensis, assembly GCA_023783475.1. NCBI lineage: Eukaryota > Metazoa > Chordata > Mammalia > Primates > Daubentoniidae > Daubentonia > Daubentonia madagascariensis. Next base: position 4,603,675 of record JAKFHU010000901.1, on the reverse strand, counting down.
TCTATTTTGGTCCTGAAGTCACTGTTTACTTCTAAGAGGGTATGACATTTATTAATGCTGTACCTAAAATATACCTGGCTCTCTGCCCTCTGTACACATAGTAGATTTACCCTTCATGGTTTTCTTATGGTTATGTGAAGTGATGTGTTTGGTTCTGTCCAGTGAATCGTAAGTAAGATGATGTGTGTCACTTCTAGGTCAAAGTATTTAATTACTATCGCAAAGAGTCCCCCAGAGCTCTTTTTTTCTCTACCATGGTGACTAGCCTTATTAGCAATCGTGGCTATTCCAATACAATGTATTCTTGGGTGGCCACAATGAGCACAGCCCTCAACCAATCTGTAATGAAGACTGTGTATATAAGAAATAGACTTTTGTCATCTTGTGCCATTGAGATTTGGAGTCCTTGTTCTTTCAATATAATGTAGCCTACCCTGACTTACACATAAGTTGACTTTTTCACCAAAAATATCATTTTCTACTCCTTTTGTTTCTTTTGCAATGAGAAAAGTATAAATGAGAACACGCCATATGCTCAAATACATAATACAATTTTAAGTCTCGATCTCAGCTGTCATACTGTTACATATAAAGTGTCATTAGAAGAACATACACATGGTCATGGTGCCTGTGTTTCTGTCACTACATATTAAAGATCACAGAATTTCAGAATCTAGTCTAAGCCTCTCATTCAAAACATGTTTTACTTGTGAGAAAACTAAGATAAGAATAAAAGACATCTAGCTAGAAATCTAGTTTTCCTTCTAATGGTTCATGCTAATATTGATATTTAAGAAGGATAAACAAATTGAGTAAGACACTATCTCTCCATATTATCAAATTATTCATTTGGTTTGGTTAAAAGAAGTCTAGTCAATCTAAACACTTGACACTGTGCAGAGAAAATGTCTGGCTAGCTGATTAACCAGATGTGTCTGTGCCACATAGACAGTCTAGGGAAAAGGTAATTGTGGTATTTCTATGCTTTATCTTACTTTTTAGCCGAGGACAAGTTTTTCACAGAAAGGGGACTGACACTGTCAATTGTGGTGCAGTGTGAGAGTACGCTACTCTCCAAGGAAGGAGAGAAAAACCTCTTTCTGGCCTCTTTGAGATTTTCCCCCATAGTCAAATTACTAGCGACCGTCTGAAAGAATGACCCAGCTAAGTCACCCTTGCTGTTAGAATGAGGGGAACAAAGAAAAGAAGAAGAATAAAAGAAAAGGAAGGAGAGGAAACCACCATTGCATCTATCATTTAAATACATAGGCATTAAAATAAAATTGGCCTTGAATAAGACTTAAGAGAGAGAAAGTATTTTGTAAATAATCTGAATTGCTCTTCTTCTCTTAACTTTAATAAGTTTGAAAATATCTTTTTAACTTTGTTTAACAAAAGTATTAACCTACTGGCTCCCTGTGACACTGATTAATTGCTTTTCACAGAATTGGTAAAACTGTCAATTCCATTAATCTCGTTCATGCTAGGTCCAACATTTTCTTCAGCCTCTTTTGCGTGGCACTCAGAACTTAGAGAAAAACCAAATGAAATGAAAGAGGAAGACATTTTCCTGTAAATCCTTTTAAATAATTATTATTTGAGAGAATAAAATACAGGAACAGTTCAGCTTTTGTGTTATAGACATGGTAAATCTAGTTAAAGCCAACTCTTCAGTCATCATCCTTCTGCTTAATTATTACTTCCTTAGGATCCTTTCTCTGACTTACTCAATTGCATATATTCAAAATTGCATGTTCATTAATGCTTCTTGTAGTTAGCCTTCATAGCATTTATTGTAGTTGCTATTTTATATTAAATTGAATAATTAATTACTATGTGTTTTACCACTAAACTATAGACTCATTGAGGACAGGGACTATATTTGATTTTGCTCACCCAGCATAAAGTACAGACCTGGCACCAAATAAGGTATTTAAAACAAATTTGCTTAAAGGAGGGCATATTTCGGTCTGCTGGTCTCTATATGGGATGACTGTTGAACTCCACTGCTGTGAATACCTTAGTTTGCCACATCCACGATCTAGAAAAGAAACTATTTTTCATTCATCAGTTTATATTCCTGACATTCTTACCTTAAATTGTTTCCCAATACTTCTGCTTTGCTTCTATTGTTTATTCCAAGCATATACAAAGAGCTTCCTTCCATTACTTTTGTTTGAATTGATTTCCTTTCAGTCTGTTGTCTCAGTGAGTCACAGAGGCCAGTTTGGCATCAAACTTTATAATAAGTTCATAAATATCAGGAGTTTTAAAGGCTTTTACTTTATTTGCATGCGTACAAATGTTCATTAGTAAAACACCAATATTTAGTCTTTGCTATGCACAAAAGGGGATTAAAAACAATCTTATTTTTCCTTGGATGAATAGATATTTACAGTGTGTAAAGAAACAGGCCTTTTTAATACTGCTTACAGCTGTAGCTCTCACTGGAGGGTAAGTTGTCTCAAACAAGAGGAGAATTTTAAACATACATGTGTCTGCTCTCCACTCTTGCTCCTGCTCCCAGACCCATGGTTCTTCAGGGTCTCACTAGACCTGGTGTGTGGCAGCAGCTCTGTATAAAGAGCTCCCCAAAGGTAATCACAAACATTATTTCCAACTATTCAAGCCACTCTCCCCTTCCCAGAGGATGAGGATGGGACTAAAAGTTCTGAGCTTCTAATCATGGCTTGGTCTTTCTGGTGGCCAGCCCCCATCCAAGACCCCCCTGTGTTGTCTCATTAGAACAAAAGACATTCCTATCTCTGAGAAAATTCCATTAGGAGAACTGTGTCAGAAACCAGTCAAAGACCTGAACAAAAATTGAACACCTCAATTGCTCAGGAAATTACAAGGGTTTTAAGGAACTCTGTGCCAGGAATGGGGACCAGAGATCAAATATATATTTCTAATTATGTCACAATATCATAAGCAGGATTCATATACTTCAAGAAGGCCTAGAAGTGTGTTGGATTTGTGTATTAAAGAACAAAAGGTTGGAGATTTTAGGGTGCTGCTGAGGGAGTTTATTGAGTAATTAAGCAAGAGTTCATGTTTGGAATGGAAGAAAGTAAATTCAGGAGAAAGATACTTGCCTTGAAAAAAATATTAAGCTCAAAAGACTCTGTCATTGAGAACAGTGAACAAATATGTGTCATTGCCAGGTATTTTGTACATCCAAAGACAATGACATTCAAGGAAAAATTCTGAAGGAAGAGGAAACACTCACCATGTCATTCTAGAGTTCCATCAAGCATTGAACACGCTATCAGAAGACTTGGGGGCTTGTGTTAGCTCTTTCATCAATTTGCTGTGTGACTTAGGATGAGGCACTTAACTTCTAGAGATCCCAAGTCCTGTAACTGGATAACTTCCAACTTCCCTTCAGTCTCTAAGTCATTGACCAACCCCCTTCTTGGCAACTCAAGAAGCAGCATTGAGTTGCTTCTGCCATCACTCTGTAGTGACCCTGTTATAGCTATTTTATCTTTTAGGACCTAGCATAAATGTCATGTCAACAAGTCATACACGGACTGACAGCCATCAAAAAGGTTGCAAAGGGCAATGTGTCAATATTTCTAATTCCTGCCTCACTTGAAAGGTCAATGCAATTCTTTACACTACTACATTGCTCATATTTGAGGGAGGAATATACTCTGAACTGCATTGCTACCAGTCAATAAACACCAAACTCTATTAATTAGGCTACATTTCAACAGAAATAACATAATTGTATTTGGAAAAGAAACTAGAAAATTTTCTAAGTTTTCTAATTTTTCTAAGTTAGTGACTTATTTCTCTTATGATAGATGCAGGTTGCCTTAACACCATCAATGTATTTGGCCAAATCAATTCACTCATGTTATTAATAATCAAACAAGCGTTAAATCTATACTATGTGGTAATACTAAATTCTGAATAAAAATAGATAAAAATCAGCTAAACTGAGGCTCAGAGAGGTAAAGTAATTTGCCTAATGCCACACAATTGGTAAGTAATAGAGCCAGGATTTCAATAAAGATTTGAATTCATGTTTATAAGATTTTATTATGAACTTTTAAGCATAAGAACTTATGCTTCTAACCATGACTGTATGCTTCTTCCCTTCCCTCAAGGAGCTTAATTTTATGTTAAAGAAATTAATATGAAAGCAAATATTAAATGGAAATGGGATAAATACCATCATAGAAGATGGCACAAGGAACATAAGAGAAAGCATTTATCTTGTCTTGGAGGAGTCAAGAGTGATATCACAGTGAAACTCATGATTCATATCTGTCGTGATATATGATTATTGGTTATTAAAGCCAAAAAGAAAGAAAAGATAATTCTGGCTAAGGGAAAAGCAAGTACAGAAATAATGGAGGAAAAACTAGCAAAGCATATTAAAATAAACAAATAAATAAACACCTATGTACTTTGGTGTAGTTTGATCCAAGAGTATGGGGCAAAGTGGAAGATGGTGCTGAAAAGGTAAATAATTGTGAATCATAGAGGTGCTATGAGAAAGCTTGTATTTTGTGTCCAAATGCTGGTCCATGATGAAATTTACACCATTCTGCCATGAAATAGAAAATAAAGGGATAGTGGAGGTGATTTTTCACATTTACACTATATGAAATGCAATCTTTGCTTTTAATATTAGTTCTTTCCTCTTCATTTGATGTTTTGCTTTGAAAATGCCCCCTTTTTAAATGAAATGGTGGTCATAAGGGATTGAATCCTTTCCTTTCCCTCCTTCTTTCCCTCCTCCCATGCTTGCATGTCTGTGCTTGTAAGGGAAGATTGTATTCAGCAGTCTCAACTCACAGACATAACTGAAATCTATTTTGTTGTTTTAAGACCCTACCCATTGTGAACTGGCATGGAAAAGTAGGAAATTTAATATTGCCAATTAACAAAATCTTTATCCCTTTCCGAGAAATATTAATTATGTCCTTTGTATTTTTAGTCTGTTCCAGCGTAAACTGTCCCATTTCTGGCAAATATTTAACCAAGTCTAGGTGTTATTGTGCGCCACTGTCCAGTTCAGAGTTCCATCTTCAAGAACTTGGGCTGAGCTTTCACAGACTCATAATGAAGAGATACATGCTAATTCACCTTCTTCTCACTCTCCCTTCCTGTTCCATCAAACTCTCCTCACTGCAGGAGTTATATGAATATACGTGCAGAAGTTAGATGACTATATGTATGTAGTAATAAAGGGGGATGTGGAGAAGGGATTGTTATCTGCTTCTATCCAGATACGAAGCTCTGCTTCTAGGTCATTGTGACTTCCCTGCTGGCTCTGGATGCTGGTGACTGACCTACCAACTGGTCTTTGGCAGTGGCAATGGCCGGAACTGTTTGTGCCACACTAGGTTCTCATTCAGTAGGTGGCCCAAAGGATTTCTAACATTGAAGATTCCATGGGGCAGTTCCACTTCCTTCCTTTACTTATCCAGTGATCTCTGTGTACCCCCTCAACCTCAATATTTGGCTCTTTGGGGCAGTCTGAATCGCCAGCCAAAAACTGCACTTTCTTTCCAAACCTGGGCTAGGCTACAAGAAAACCTCGGAATGTCAGCCTCAACTGTCTTGAATCTGTGGAAACCAGTATTGAAGTTCTGTGCCACTGTGACACTCTGCTCCTTCTGTAAGGTTTATTCCTCATAGTCCAGTGGTTCTGGGCGTGGTAGTATACACTGAAGTTCAGAAAACATCCAGTATCCAGTTAGGAAACAGGATACCTTCTTACAGGTGCAATCGTATTTACAAGGAATCACAGATAGAGTGGCCCTCTGAGTCAGATGAGATGAGAAGGGGCAGCAAAGTGCAATATCTTGCTCACCAATTTCTGCTGTGCCAAGAAAACTATTTTCTTTTTTCCTTTTAGCCTATTTAAAACACTTCTGTTTTAAATAATACCTTGCCAATCCTTGGAATTTGATGCAAAATATGAAGATATAGTACCAGGAATCAGGCTACCATTGAACCGGCTATTTGAAACTTATCTTCTTTGTTTTCAACTGTGGGATCTTTCCACAGTAATGCCTACAGTAGTTGTAGTAATGCCCGCAGTAGTTGTAGTAATGCCCGCAGTAGTTGTAGTAATGCCCGCAGTAGTTGTAGTAATGCCTACAGTAGTTGGCAACCCCTAGAGGACTAGAAAGGAGTTTCAGGCAATGTTTTACATCATAGCACATTATATTCTGAAATAAAAACTTGACAACTATATTAGTCAGAACCTATATAGTTGTTACAGAACCCACAGGTACCAGTTTAAACAAAAAGAAAAATCACAAAACATGAATTTATTAGCTCCTATAACTGGGAAACCCAATTCAGTTGGCTTCAGGCATAACTATTAAGAGCTTCAGAGCCCCTAACAATATCATCAGAGTGTTTCTTTATCTTTCCTCTTCTTACTTTTTTATTGACCTTACTCTTAGGTAAACACTTACACTTCACAATCTTAGCTACTCCTGTGAAAGAACATGACTATTTCCCAAGAACACTAGCAAAATCCCAGGGAGGGCCTAGTGTCATCCGTTTAGTCTGATTCTAATGTCACACCTTACTCTTGGATGGAAGATTCTCTGAATAGCAGGCTACCTGGGTTAACTTGCCTACCCCAAACCACAAACTAGGATCACTTCCCATCGTAAAACTACTGAGCTGCAGAATGTACGCATAAGGTCCCAGGTCAATAGGATTATTTCAAAAAGGAAGAGAGGGCCTTCTGGGCAGGCTAAAATAATAGATATCTGTCATTGAAATGTCTGTAGAATCCAACCCAACCTACCCCCAATTTTGGAAATAGTTATCTCAAAGAAAACCACAAAAATATCTGCTGGAAATTTACTCTAAACAGGGGATCAGTCAATAGTATTAGAGGAACAATAATATTGGACATGAGTGTCAAAATCTTACTTTCTTCCACAATTTTACTTCTTCATTCCTTTTTGTCCTGTAATTAAAGTGGGTCCTGGAAACTGTTCATAGAAATTTGTTTCACTCTAGTAACTAATTAGGCTAACCTCCACGGAACTCCCTGCCATCATGTGTGTGCAAAGAGCTTCTAAAGAGTTATCATTTCACTTATGCCCAGGTGAAATGGGCACAGATTATTCCATGGAAACCTTGAACTTCTAATGACTGATGGTTGGCAGGCTCAGGCAACCAAAGGGCAATTTATTGCTAGGCCATCTCAAGACCAGCACTCGGGCCTGCCATGCTGACTTAGATGATTTTGTCAATGGTAACTCCCTGCTAAAATCTTTCTTGGGCTGATCTCAGTATCATTGTGACAAACTCTTTCAGAAAAGTCAATATCCAAACTCAACTAGATCAGTGAGGGTGGGGAACAGAAATTTGTAAGGATAAATAAAACACATGGAATAATCATTGCATTTTATTTTTATTTCATGAGGTTATATTATATATACACATACTATATACTATATTATGTATATATTATTAGTATATATACATGTATCTTATATTATTAGTATATATACACATATATCATATGTGTGTATATACATAAATAAATATGCAAGTAAACATTTGTGTGTCTATGTATATACACATACATAAAAGAATAGTCTTTCCCCTTCGTCTAGGGCTGGAGATCACTGGTGTCAATACACTTTGTTCTTTCAGCCTCTCTGCTCTCCCTAGACCTTGTGTTTCGCTTTTGTCCTCTCAGTATGTGAGGGCTGACCTTAGCAGAAAGTCGGCTGTCTTAAATATGGCAGGTCATCTATCAATTCCTCCGCAGGCTGTCAGAGTTTCTTTTAATCTCACTTGTAATTTTCCAAGGGAGGTTTACAAAAGCCACAAACAGAATTTTAATGTTGTAAAATACCTGGGGAGACAGTAAATATTTCCTTTTTCATGAGGGCAGGCTGTATGTCAACTAGTCTCAGAGAAGATGAAGACATGTTCCAAGTTAAAGTTCATTGTACTTAAATTGTCTATGAATTGAGTCATTTGCATTACTGTTCTGAAATGATTCTCTATATATACAGTTACAGCTTAGGCACTGGCATACATTTCTTATTATTAGATGCCTCATTCTTGAAAAATTTGTTTTTCTTCTGACACAATCAAATATTAATTGCTTCTATAATTGCAAAATATTCACACCACTAATTTGCAAATACATTCATTATGCATTCCAAGCATCAGATACAGAAACTAATGGCAGAATTAATGGATATTCCAAGCCCCCATTGAGAAGAATATATAGGCCAAGAGAAGCTTACTGGTAAAGGCTAAACTGAGTGCCCCTAAATATTAAGGCAATAATGACTTTTTAAGAAAGCTAGATAAATGGACTTTCAAATTTCTCAAATCAGCTAGCAAGTAAACACTATAAACTAAGGCTGCATCACAAATTAGTTTGGTAAGTGAGCTTTTGTTTTAATCATTTATGCTAATACTTCATAGCTTTTTCAGAGATGGCACATACTTAGTGATATAACGTTAGTAGAAAATCTAGTAACTCTAAGTATGGAGATTCCTCAAAGAAATAAATGTAAACCCACCATTCAATCCAGCAATCCTATTGCTGGGTATCTACTCAAAGGAAAAGAAGTCATTTTATCAAAAAGACACTTGGACTTGAATGTTTATCACAGCACAATTCACAGTTTCAAAGATGTGAAATCAACCTAAGTGCCCATTGATTCACAAGTGGATAAAGAAAGTGTGGTATATATACTCCACGGAGTACTACCGAGCCATCACAAGGAATGAAATAGTGTCATTTGCAGCAACTTGGATGGAACTGGAGAACATTATCCTAAGGGAAGTATCTAGGGAATGGAAAACCAAACACTTCTGGTTAATAAGTAAGGGCTAAATGATGGGCACACGGTGGGCACAAAGATATATAATGGACATCGGAAACCAAGAAGCGGATAAGGTAGGAGGGGAAGTGAGGGATTAAAAACTTACCTGTTGGGTACAATGAACACTATTCTGGTGACAGACACACCAAAAGCCCTGACTTAAGCATCATACAAAGTATAAAAATAAATAAATAAACTTAAGATAATTAAATCTTCCCAACAATCCCTTATGCAAGTTTACAGATGAGAAGATAACATTAGTGATACTGTTATGCTATGATTTTATTTGTGAATCCAATTCATTCAACAAATATTTATTAAAACCCTGCTATGGTTAAATTCTGAGGATAAAAGGTGAACATGGTAGTGTCTATTCTCAAGAACTGCTATTTATGGGGAAAAAAGTGTATGTAAACCATAAGGTACCTGGATGGGTAAAGAGTGGGTAAATACTGAAGATAACGCTTCACTTCAAAGACGGTGGAGGTTAAACCTTTAGGAAATGGTGTACATTGCTGGCAGAGGTATCTAGGCAGAGGTAATGACACATTCTGGAAAGTGAAAATACCTTTAAGTATCTAGGGTGCACAGTACAGAGTGTGGGGGGTGGTTAGCATCTGGGTGAAAGTTGTTTCTGTTCCTGCAAATGAGACATAAAAAGAAGATAGATTCAACAGGAGAGAGTAAACAGGCACAGAGGGAAGCAAAGAAGAACAAGTTTGAGAAATCATTGAAAGCTGGAGGTAGAAGTAACCTTAGATATCATTTAGTTCTCTCCCTTGATCTCACAGATAAGGAAATTGGTGTCCAAATCAGTATTATCATGATTTTGCTTTGCAGAGCACCAACTTAGCCTACCTCCTTTAGAATGAAACTCACGTGTAAAAGTCATTTCTGAGTTCCACTGTTTTCCTCTTCCCTGAGGTATTATTTATTTGATCTAGATCATCTTCTCCTTCCTCCAATATTTATTGCTACCTACCTTAGAGGTGGAAAAAGCATATTTACAGTCATGCACCACAGAATGACATTTTGGTCAATAATGGACTGCATATGCAACAGTGGTCCCCTAAGATTATAATGGAGCTGAAAAATTCCTATTGCCTAGTGATGTCTTGATGATCCTGACTCTGTGTAGGCCTAGGCTAATTTCTGTGTTTGTGTTTTCATTTTCAATAAAAAATTTTAAAAAGTAAAAGAAAAATAAAAAAGCTTTTAAAATAAGGATGTAAAGAAAGAAAACATTTTTGTACAGCTGTACAATGTGTTTGGGTTTTAAGTGTTACTACAAAAGAATCAGAAAGTTAGAAAAAATTAAAAAGTTCATAACGTAAAAATGTTATAGGAAACTAAGGTTAATTTATTATCAAAGAAAGAAAAATATTTTAAACATAAATTTAGTGTAGCCTAATTATACATTGTTTATAAATTCTGCAGTGGTGTACAGTAATGTCTTAGGCCTTCATATTCACTCACCACTCACTCACTGACTCACCCAGAGCAACTTCCAGTCCTGCGAGCTCCATACCATTTCTTATCTTTTATATCATATTTTTACTGTACCTTTTCTATGTTTAGATACACAAATATTTACCATTAATTTCATATAATTGCATATAATTTCTACATATTCAGTAGAGTAACATGCTATACAGATTTGCAGCCTAGGAGAATAGGCTATCCTATGTAACCTAGGTGTGTAGTAGGCTATACAATCTTGGTTTATATAAGTACACCCTACGTTAGGTGACAAAGTCACCTAACAACACATTTCTCAGAATGTATCCCCGTTGTTAAGCAACACATGACTGTATTATGAAACTCATCTTGTTGATGTTCATCTGGACTATTCTAGTTTAATAAATATTTATTGAGTATCTACTATTTACATACATACTGTGTTGGTTGATTGGGATCAACAAAAACATTGCCAATATTAATAAGAGGCTACATGCTAGGGAAAATGTATTTGAAGTAAGTCATTGAAGGAAGTTATTTCCTAGAAAGCAGATAGTGCTAACATTGACATTCATAAGGGTATTTTTCAGTCTCCTGTATTCTTGCCATTTTATTTAATGAAAGAAATTAAAGGTCAGTGGCCCAGCTATTCACCCTTATCCTAGTGGAGAGAGTAACAAGGATAGTAAAAAACAAAAAACAAAAAACCTTAATGTCTGGTGTGGTCAAGCAGTTATACATCCTCTGTGGTTAGAAAAGTAATGATCTTGCAAGCGAAGTTTTATTGTTGTTGCTGCTGTTTATTTTTTTACAGATAGATACTTTTTATGGTCTCACATTACTCTATAAGAACAAACAAAATTGGAGCCATCTACTCATTTTTCTTCTAAGTCATATTTTTTTCAATTTAAAATTCTGCAGGATGAAGACTGTCTTCTGAAATAAGACAGAACAATTTTCTGAATATAATTCAGTGGTGAACAATGAGTATAAGACATAATGCACATTTTTCTGCATTAGAAGAGTTATCATACAGAAAGAAATGGGGGGGAGAGTTATTCTGGATGTGTTTATAAAGGCTAGAATAAGGCCAATAGATAGAAAATTAAGGGAGAAAAGTTTTTCTTAATATTAACTTTCTCCCAGTGAACACCATACATAAGTGGCCTGGAATTCTCTCATATGTGAATAAACTCATTACTGAAAGTATCCATAGAAAAGGTCTGGATGTCCCCTCTCATAGAAATGTTTTAGAAACAATAATGTCTGATATACTTTACAGTGCTGTCTCTAATGACTGTGATTCCATGATTTCTTGTACTACATCTCTACCCAGGATGGTTTTCACTTAAGCAAATCACAATTGGTCAAGGAAATAGGAATTTTGCTGATTACATACCATTGTGAAAGGCCAATATCTGATCTCAAGAGCAAATTCAGGTTGCTTGGATAGTCACGTATTATTAGAAGGGAAAAACTAAGAAGAATTGAAATTCCTAAGAAAAAAATTTCATTAACTGGGAGAAGGCAAGGACTTTATAAACAATTAGTTAGTTAATAGTTTTAGGAAATAACAGGAGTCATGTTTTCAAGTCAATTTGACAATTATTCTATTTGTAGGAGACATAGAGGAAATAATACCGTTCTTGTGTTCATGAAATTTACCCTTAGTAAGGAATAACAAAAGTATTAATTGTAGTAAAAGACAAATGATAGAAACCAAATGCTGAGGGATTTATAAAGAGGGAGAAATCACACCTAGTCTGGAGGATCAGCAAACACTTCTTGAAGTGGGGTCAGGGAATCATTTTAGAAAAGCCTTAAGGATTAGTAGGATGTTTGTTGACTAATGAAGATATAAAGAAGGACAAGAAAAGTAAGAAAAAAAAGCTAAAAGAATAAAATAGGATAATGGAAGAGAACAAGGAATTTAAAAGAAAATGCAGGGGAAAGGTGAGGGAAAACAAGAGGGGAACTGAAACAGCACCTATGGCTTTCAACAGGTTGAAGATAAACAGTGACTCCAGCCTTCATTGATTAAACATTACGTGATTGCTTTTGATTTTAGTAAAATGCTTTTTGTCTTATTCAATAAAATATACTCAAAGGAGGATTTAACCACTCTGAGGACAGGTATGGTAATGGAGTCAACTATATCAGAATATCTGATAATAGAAAGTCCCCACCCTCTGGTGGTGGTCATAAAGACAAGAATCAAACTTCTCATTCATATCAAGATGCATGATTTATGTGTGGAGACAAGCCAGTCATATACATTAAAAGAATAAACAATCAAAAATTCCAAATAATATTAAACTTAATATGTAATAAGCAAAAGACTTTCTGTTTATTATATCAATCATGTCTCTTATAAACCTCATTTGAAGATGAGGACATTGAGTATTACAGAGGCGAAGTAAATCAATTAAGGTCACTCAACTAGTAAATGGCAGAGCTGAGATTAGAACTCAGGACATTTGATTTCAGAAACCATCTTCTTAAAAGGATGTTTTTCTCCTTTGTATCTCAGTGAGACCTGCTGTTTTGACTAATGCAGACTATGTTCTCAGCTGCTTCTGCAGAGGATAAAGCATAGATAATGTCAGTGAGCTGACAAGTCATTGCAGTGATAGTGTTGTTTGCCAGGTGCTCTGACATGACCAGAATCTGGAAGAGAAAACAGGTGTCACTGAGGGAGATGCAGTTTCAGGCTACTGCTTCTTAACAGACTTGTCAAGATTACCTTCCTTACACTGGCATGCTGTGTGCCCAGCCACTGAGGCAGGTCATTTTGTTCACCTGGGGAATGATCGGGCAACTGAGCTGAGGAAGCAACAAACGGAAGGAGTTTCTAAGTCCACAGAGGGGTAAGCTGTCATCTGTGCAGCCGCTTGAATCTACATATAATATCTTCCAAATCCAAAAGGATGAAAACTTGCAGATACACATTCTATTACAAAAGAAATTTAAAGAATGTAAATTTTAAAAATATAAATTTGGATTTAACAAAGAAAGCAAAAGCCCCAGCTGCAGATGTCTAGGGTCCTCAGCTGCTTTCTGACTAAACTTGGAAAATTGGCAGTAGTCTTTAATCCCTGCCTCCCCCATCTCAGTGCAAGCCTGATTGTCCTAGGAAGTCTCTTTTTTGAAACTTTTCTTCCATTTTGCTCTTCACCAAAATGCAGTTGTCCCATGCACCGTCTCTTCAGCACCTCTGTCTCTGTGTTCTAGGCAAAGAGGCAGATAAGGGAGTACAAAGAGAGTCCTGGGTTTTAGTACCAATTCCAATATTGAAGAACTATATAATCTTGGAAATTTAGGTATTCCCAAATTGTTCTACTTTATTTCATTTATATAAAAAGGAATTTGAAGTGCCCGATGCCCAGGAACAATTTCAGCTTTGAAATTTGAATTTTCTTCTGACAAAATGTAAGAAACTTTGACTGAAATGGTCATTTTACAGAGGAATGTGCAATAAGTATGTGCCTGCAGAAACTAGGTAGCCATTGACAGATGTCGTAGAAGAGACATAGGTAATGACTTGGTGGGTTGAAGATGACCCCAAAGGCTATTACAATTATGAACCCTTTTGATTTTAGGATTGGATTAGGGTCCTCCAAGAAACAGAACCAATAGGATATATAGAGATATATAGAAAGAGATTTATTATGAGGGGTTGGCTCACACAATTATGAAGGTGACATCTGCTGCCTGCTAGCTGGAGGCCCTGGAAAGCCAGTGGTGCAGATCTAGTCCAAGCCTGAAGACCTGACAACTAGGGGAGCTGATGTGTAAGTCCTGGTCAGAGTGAAGGACAGAATCCATGAGCACATAATTACAAAATGCGAGTTAAGAGTAGGATATCAGGATATTCAGAAAGGGTTATCAGAAAGAGGTTAGAAAATCAACAAATGAGGAGTCATCAATTCAAAGGAGAATACCTTATTGTTTTATTTTTATTTATTTATTATTTTTTAGAGAGAGGGTCTCATTCTGTCACCCAGGCTGGAGTGCAGTGTGATCATAGCTCACTGCAGCCTCCAACTCCTGGGCTCAAGTGATTCTCCCACCTCAGCCTCCTGAGTAGCTAGGACTACAGGTGCATGCCACCACACCTGGCTAATTTTTTATTTTATTTTATTTTTGTAGAGACAGGTTCTTGCTATATTTCCCAGGCTGATCTCAAACTCCTGGCCTCAAGTGATCCTCCCTCCTCAGCCTCCCAAAGTGCTGGGATTACAGGCGTGAGCAACCATGGCTGGCCAGAAGAATTTAAAGAAAGGACTAGTCAATTTGTCAAATGTTGCAGATGGTAAAAGATCATTGGAAGCATCTATTGGGTTTGGCAGCAAGGATAGTATTTATTCCTTTGCAAACCATGTTAGGAGAATGAAGGGGGAAGAGTACAGATGGTGAACATTGATGTGCAAATCAGAAGTGATTAAGAGAAACCAACACATAAATTTACAATGTATTTTGTTTTGAAATTTGTGCATCTTTCTCCCAATCACTTTCTTATCCCAGCCCCATTTTATCTTTTTTTAACCTTATACAAATATTTTCCCAAATAATCCCCATTTGATAGTGAATGGAAGGACAGATATGAGAAAGTAACTGAATTGGACTCTAAAAATAGATGAGACTTGCATATTTTTCTGAGAAAAAAAGGGCTGTTAGAGAGGAAGGCTGAAAGTATGGGACAGAGGTGGGACATCTAATGGTTCAGGATTGAAGTAGATAAAAAAGGTGACTCCAGAGCCCAGATGGAGGTATCAAATTTGACAGGAATCAGTAACCTCTCTTCGAGAGGAGAAAAATAAGATACGAAGTCTAATGATACAGATGAGTTTCTAGGTGCTAGTCTAGGATGTTACAGTAATTCTTTGGGGATGCTTTCATTTCCTCACTGAGGTGAAGTAAGAGGGTGCGAACATCGCTGAAAATGAGGATGGGGTCAGGGACCTGAGACAAGAAGTGAAGGTTTTGAAGAACTAAATGAGGAATAGGAAAGGGCACTGGCTGATAATAAGTAAAATGATTGACAGGAGCACCGATGGCTTTGCTAAGATTGAAATCTAAATTTACAGAGGTGCCAATAAGCACAGGCATATACATTTTCAAAAAGTACAGCTCCCTGTGTGTAAGGTCAGAAAATAACGAACATTGGTTCAGTTTTGCCTTCTGTAGATGCCAGGATTAGAACTTATCTCAAACTTATTTTGTTTTAGTTCATCCTTCTTTTCATGGCATACCTTTCCCAAATAAGATCCAAAAAGACACATAGGTTGATTGCGAGCTTGAAGGGTAGCTCTAGGAAGCCTTGGGCTTTCCTTTGGGTTTTATCAGAGTCCTCTGCCACTGTGATCCCTAGATCCCATTCAAGCAAGCACCATGACCATGTCTTCTTCTTTTTTATCCTTTTTTCTGTCTAGAGATTCTGCAGGGCACATGTTCTATCCTGAGAGCATATGCAATCTGACATTTTGACATTTGAAATGAATTACATGGACATTTAAATGGAAATAACTTAAAACCTTCAGCAATTCAAGTGAGATTCCAGCTTCTGAGTCATTTCCTCCCTGGTCAACTTTTTGTCCATTTATTCATTATCCATTCAATGAAGAGATAGGAAAGATGTTTATTGAGCCTGGTTCATGTGCAAAGCATTGAGGTATTGCTGGCAATGCAATATCCCTTGACTTCATGATCTTATATTCTGCAGGAGATCCAGGCATCATACAGTGATATAATTTATTACTTAATTATAATTATTAAATGTGTTATACTCACATAAGTTCCCTCCTTCTATTTTTACCTAATATAAATTTATTAATGTAATAAATTAACCATTGAAATATTTTTTGGTGTTTAAAGAGTAAATTTTTTGGCCACTTGGAAAATTTAGCTATTCATTATAAGCAATTCCCTAAAGGTTCAAGAGAACCATTGATTTAATATACATCAAATGCACACATTTATTTTATTTATTACTGCAAATATATGAAAATATCCTTGGACATGCACACGCATATATGTATACTTATACATGCATATTTCTGCATTTTTATATGTGTGTGTTTATATATTACACATACTGCCTAAGTCTATTGATTTATAATTTTAACAAAATATTGTAAAAGTAAAGTCTTTAGGAGAAAAATTCAAAGAAAAAGCCAGATATTGCTGTTAGCAAAATATTTAGCATTAACCTTCTCTTTTTTTCCTTCATAGCAACTACTGGCTGCCATGGCAACCTTTCCCCCCAGCACACCAGAGCTTCTCAGATGAAAAGCACAAGGCCTTTGAGACTTCAAATGTCTCCTGTACAAAGCAGTCTAAACCCTTTACCCTAGAGCCATTACCATCTTGTGCCTCAGAAAGACTGGCTACGCCATTTAATTTATTATGTCCTGCTTTTCTCTCTATTCAATCAATATCTCTCCAGAACAGCAGGAGAGAGAAAACCTATTACATTTCCTTGCACAGAGTAGGCACTCAAGAAATAGGCTTTTTTTTTTATTACTCAATTGATGGGTTCCTAACCCATTTCATATGGATCTAAGTAAATTAGACATTTAAGTTCACTAATTTCTTCTGATTGTGCTGTTATTCACTCCTTCTTCCCTTGTGCTCTGGTCTAAACCACTTTAATTACTGATGATCCCACAAAAGTGCCACGATCACTTCTGCCTTAGGCCTTTCTTAGTCCTTCTATCCTAGACTCCTTTCTGTTCCCCAGACACCTCAGGTCCTCCCACTAAACTAGATAATTACTACTTGTCATTTAGTTCTCAGATTAAGGCTCCCTCCCTCAGGAAGCTGAGAACCACTAAGACAGGAGTGGACACCACTTAAAAAAGCCCCCATAGTGCTGTACCCTGTGCTAGCCACTTTCATTGATCTGAAACTTCCTTTTGCTTTTTCTGTTGTCCCAACTGCCAACTAGTCCCTCTATTTATTGTAACCCTAGCTATACCTCCATGGCCTAGGTGCCAACGGTATCAATCCACAAAGAATGAATGCCTCCTAAGTGCCAGTCACTGTGCTGGAGACCAGGTGCAGAGGTGAACAAGACAGACATATTTCCTGCAATAACTAAGCTTACTTTATACTGGAGGGAGATGGAAAATAAACATACAAAGAAATTAAACGTACAAAAGAAACATACAAAGATGACTTCAGTTAGATTAGTAAGATGACTATGTGTTACCCTCCCCCCCAAAAAAATAAGGCAGAGTAATGGGATAGCATTACTGGGGATGTGGCAGAATGATTTTGAGAGACAATGAGGCAAGGTTTCTCAGTGGATGTGATATATCTGAGCTGGGACATGAAGAAAATAGCCAGGAGGATACTTTGGGGGCATCACATTCCAGGCAAAGGAAATAAGACATGCAAATACTTGAAGGCAAGAAGATTGCACTGGGCATGTGTGGAAGTATATGACAAGGTGTCACAGATGAGGGGAGAGTGGTGTGAATTAGGCTTGGGGAAGTGAACAGAGGTCATATCATGTAGGGTTTATAGGTCATAGTGAGAAGTAGAAAAAATTTTAAACTGGGCCAAAATATGATCTAAAGGAATTTTAGATCTTCTGCCTTTTTTCAGACATTGAAAAAAAAAGTAACATTTATTGGGTGTACACAGTATGCTAGGAACTGTGTATTAGGAAAAGCTAAGTGCTTTTCATATAAAAGCTCTTTGAATCCTATTAACAATTCTATAAGGTAGGATTTTATAGATGAGGAAATTGAAGCACAGATAGTCTAAGCAACTGTCCAAGAGCCCATACCTAAAACGTGGTGTAGCCTGAATTTGGATCCTGGTAAGCTAATTCCAGAATCTATACTCTTACCCACTGTGGCAAGACTTTGTCAGACATTTGCTAAAGCCTGCACTATAGCAAAAATAAGTTTGAAAGCCATATCCTGGCCTCTGGAACTGCAGTTTGATGGACTCATTATAATGGACTCTGTGGTGACCAGAGAGTGTTTATGGGATGTCATCACCACCATCATCAAAATTAAATATTTAAGGAGCATCTACCACCTGCAAAGTTTGTGGCTAAGCACAATGAGGTAAAAGAAGGACAAAATATGGTTTCTGTTCCACTACCTTACAGTTCAGTTGGTGAGATAAAACAACTAAATTGTAAGGCCCATGAACTTCCCTCATGGATAAGTTGCACAGCAAAGCAGAGAGCACCATGATCACCATAGACTGCATCAGTCTGTGAAGCCTTGAGTAGGTCTGAAAGAGGTGAAGGAGAAGAAAAATGGAATGCTGTCCAAATGGGAAAAAAGCAATATGCAAAGGTATGAAAATGGAAAGGTTTGTGTTGAGGCGTCTGGGCCCTGAGGTGTAAAATGTACTCCACATTCTAAAGAGAGGCACAAACAAACGTACAACCAAACTGTCTCTGTTGACTCCTACCCTCCCCTTTCCCCCATCCTGACCCCTTCCCAGTCTAAGAGCCCAGGTGGGAATCTGGGTTCTTTAAGCCAAGGCAGGGAGCACTTTTTCTTCTCCCGACCACAAAGAAGGAAGGAGGATTCTTGCCCTCCTCCTTGACAATATATGGGAAGGAGGCTCCGACATAATCCCTCCTAAAAGTGAGAGGGACCTGCTAAAACGAGACTGAGGTTTCTTTTCCAGTTGAGCTTTGACTTAGTGCTGCAGACTTGTTCACCCATCTAGAAAAGATAATTGGGAGAAAGTAGCAGGGCAGAGAGAGCACACTGGGAAGGAACACATGTAAGCACACTCTAATCTGTCAAGAATGGTTTCCCATGTGTCAGTGACTGCAGCTACGTGTGGGACATCTTGCTAGCGCTTTGCTTTGTTTTG
Source organism: Daubentonia madagascariensis (assembly GCA_023783475.1). Lineage (NCBI taxonomy): Eukaryota > Metazoa > Chordata > Mammalia > Primates > Daubentoniidae > Daubentonia > Daubentonia madagascariensis. The sequence goes on along the minus strand of JAKFHU010000901.1, from coordinate 4,584,533 downwards.
CTTTTCCTCTAAGGACTATGAGATGACATATAAGCACTTACCTTTAAATGGAAAGATGATATCTTGGAAAAAAATCACTCTCAGATCAAATAAGTGAAGAAATCAAGTTAAATAAATCAAAAGCATTTTCATTAGAACTGGTCAAGAAAAGTGACGAGTCCATTCATATTGTTAAAACTGATGAAAATCAATCATAAAACTAAACAAAATGAAAATCAAATAATCTAAGTTTGGACTGCTTTTCCTTCAAGTTAGCAAGTAAGATGTTTTGGTCTCAAATTTCCCAGGAAACTATGATTCCTGCTACTTTGATGAGGTAGGTTGTATAATGAAAATGAATAGCTCCATGGGAAAGAATGGCATGAAACACTGACAAGGAGATATTAAAAAATATAAAACAAATCACAAAAAGTTCACTCTGTACACTAAACATTTTAATGGGGCCTAGTAGGCTTAACCACTAACATAGTTTGCTTGCAAAGCTTCTGCCAATCTCCACACTCAAGGTTAGCAATTATAGCAGAGCAATATGAGTTTCCTTTTGTGCTGTTAAGAATTATATAGCTTATTAGGCAACCACCCTGACTACCTTCACAATAATTTAATTTAATTTATTGTATTTTATTTTTACTAACTCAGGTAAAAAATAAAAAGATGTAAAGAGCTAGGAAGCTCCTGAAGTCAGCAGATTGTTGGGACTAGAACTCTAATTGGCCAGCATGCTTGCTGCTTCCCACTAGCAGCTGGCCTGGACCAGAAGAGGCTCTGCTTGCCTTCCTGCCCCAGAAGTCTCATCGACCCCCCATGCAGCTGTGGCTGAATTCTAATGCCTCCTCTGGCAGATGGAAAATGGCATTTCAGGGAGTACCTGGCCTATTACATGGTGATCTTCCTCGGTGAAAAAGGTCATATATATTAAAAAGATGGCACCCCTGGGTTATTGAAATTTTCTATTACTTGTATGAAACATTTTTCTTTATTCCTTCTTCCCTGACATTGCTTTCTAAGGCCTCCAGGTGGCACATTAAATCACAAAGTTTCTTTCTTTGCAATTGAGGGGCAGTGTAGTATAATGGTATCTGCATCAATTGCTCGCTACTTCTAAAATAATCTTTCTGTAACATTTCTTTTCCTCTTGTGTTCCTGTATTTAGAATTTACTTTTTATGTAAATGCAATATAAAATATTATATGCCATTTGTTTACTATTTTTTAAGAATTAAGTTATAAAAGCTCACATCAGAATAATCAATTACAGATATATGGAATATTAGCAAAGGGAATTAAAAAGACCCCATGAGAAACAGCAAGGTCTGGAAGCAATATTTAATGAGAGGGTGTAGAACTTGATGGATGTTTTTCTTAATTAGATGTGTGACCTTAAACCATGTCTTAACCATTGCTTAAACTTTCTGGGCCTAAAACTCCTCATTTGAAAAATAAGAAAATTTAATTCTCTTCTAACATTGTGCTCCTTTCTTAGCAGTTATGAATATTGGTGACTTAAACTGTTTAACTTTACTTAATATTTCGAGAGACAAGATATTTTAAAAGAATATGTTAATTATCCTGTTTTAAAGCCCTAATTTGGAAGCTGTTACTTCTTGTCCTACACTCTGGTTCTGAACCAGTCAGAACACCACACACCCCTAGCAGACTGCTGTAGTACTCAAAATCACTCCCTATGATACTGCTGCAATATTTATGGCCTTCAAACTGACCGTAATTACTAAGCATAAAACTCAGAAATCTGTAAATATTAATGTTTGTAGGGCTTTTTTTTTTTTTTTTACATGTTTGGACTCAAGTTCTACCATTAAATTTATGCTATGTAAATTTCAAGGACAAAGGTAGGGATGACAAACGTATGGTTTGTCAATATTGGCATGAGATGGAATTTTATTGGAACATGGAAATTTATTGTTAAAGTATGCTTTCACTTTAGTATTTTCTTTAAAAAATAAAAATTTTAGGTCATTGATCTAATAAGAATATTTTTTAAGGAAATATGGAAGAGATCAAATATTTTACTAAATTTAATTTCCATTTAGATTTCATTATGACAAATGTGAAAATTACTGAGTCAGTCTCCTATTAGATAACATGAAATTAATATTCTGATAATGAATCTAAGATTATACACAAGTACATTTTATGGTTTGAATCAGAAGGTTCATGATTCCTATATTACTTATCAAAGTAATGAGTAGGCACAGATTTAAATATACTTCAGCCTGCTACCAATATTAAAATACACAGTTATATCATCTATTAAATGTGCTATTTCATTGTATGTCATTCCAATAAGAATCTTAGCATGGAATTTGCTTGCTAATTTTATTTCAGATTGAGCTTGATTATTAAATTGGACTTTTAACTGAATTTTGATGTCTCTAATGATTTATTTGTGATGCTTACATTTTTTATAATAAGGAAACATTTCCTAAATATATGTATGTGTTTATGTAGAGAAATATGCATATGTTTATATGTACTATACATACATATATACATATTTTTTTCAAATGTGTAAAAAATAGTATAGATTTAGCTAAGAACTTAACTCCAAACCCTTTCTACTTCTACTCTCCCCAAAGAAAAATTACCTTCTTGAGCTGGTGAAAATAACCCTCATACATCTTGGTCAAAAATAATCCAAAATGATAACTCAATGTCAGAGCACCATTGACGGCACCTTCATTTCCCCACAGATTTGGAATGGCACCCCAATAATATATCAAGCTTCCACATATATGTTGATCTTGTTTCTAAGTTCTCTACTGCATTGTGATAGGGCTATTTGTCCAGCCCTTAACCAATGCCCCACTGCCTGAATCACTGTAGCTTTACAGAGAGCCTTAAGCAGGTGAGACCAACATGATGGTTATTGCTCTTCTCCCCACCTTGTTCTTATTAGAATTCAAATATTTCTTTCCTACTTGTACCTTTATTCTTCCCTATGAATTTTAGTATCCCTGTATGACATTCTATGATTCAAAAGTTTTCAGGATTTGACTGTATTTGCATTGAAATTATACACTAATTTGGAATGATTTATAATCTTTATGATATTGAACCTTCTCACCAAAAACTAATACAAGTCCACAATCTGTTATCTGATTGCAGAAATCTAAACTAATATGAAAAGTAAAAGTTTTTCTTAATTTGTTTGCAAAACCTGACCAGACTCAATTCATTTTGTGACAAAACATGATCTGATGATCTGAGTCTATTTAGAGATCTTACATACTCTGTTTACTGTGAATGTTGCAATATTTAGCTGCAGAAATATCATTGTACTTGAGGACAAAGTGATGCTCCGAATTCAAAGGGGGTGCTGCACGTTACACAATGCATTTGTTTAATTGAGTGTTTAATTAAAGTATCATATAAAGTACACAAATTATAGGTATAGAATTTTATAAATTACCCCAACATGAACTCACCTGAAATTACCATATAGATTAAGGAAGATAAGTAAAAGCACCCAGAAGACTCCCTTGTGTCTCCTCCCAGAGGAAACAATATATTAACTCCTAACACTAAAGAATAGTTTTTCTGTTTTTAAAGTTTCTAAAAATGTAATTGTGTGCCATATTTATGTAACAATAGGGGAAACTGGATGTGGGGTGTATGGAAACTCTCTGTTGCCATATTTTGTAAATCTAAATCTAAAATTTAAAAAAATCTAATACTAAAATAAAAAATTTCTTAACAATGTTCCTTAGGTCTGACTTCTTTCACGCAACATTATTATGTTTGTAAAATTTCTGTAAGTTTTATATAACAGTGTGTTAGCCATTTACATTGAACAGCATTCCATTATATTGATATAAAGCAAATTATTTATCAAGTCTACTGATAGTAACATTTGTGTTGCTTTCAGTGTTTTCGTTTTGTTTTTGCTATTGCAAATAATGCTGCTATCAACAATTTTGTAAATGTCTTTTGGTATATATATCGACACATATTCATCAAAGGCAGCTTCTGGCCATAAAGACTTAATTGTGAAAAGGTTTAATTTCTTGTCTAATGTGTAAGATAACTCAGATTTTCTATTTTTTCTTGTGTTAGTTATTGAAAATTTTGTTTTGGTAGGAATTTGTCCCTTGATTTTTATGATTTATTGGGACAAACATTATGTTCCCTTATTATCTTTTTTATGTTTGAAGGGTCTGTAGTGATATCTACTTTGTTATTCTTTTTTTTTTTTTTTTTTTTCTGAGACAGGGTCTCACTCTGTCGCCCAGGCTAGAGTGCAGTGGCATCATCATAGCTCACTGCAACCTCAAACTCTTGGGCTCCAGTAATCCTCCTGCCTCAGCCTCCCGAGTAGCAGGGACTACAGGGATGCACCCCACACTGGCTATTTTTTCTATTTTTTGTAGAGAGGGGTTCTCGCTCTTGCTCAGGCTGGTCTTGAACTCCTGGCCTCAAGCAATCCTCCAGCCTCAGCTTCCCAAAGTGCTAGGTTTACAGGCATGAGCCACCGCGCCCAACCCACTTTGTCATTCTTAATACTGTTTATTTGTGACTTATTTCTCTCTTTTTTAAATTTCAAAGTATTAAAGGGATACAAATGTTTTTATTACATGTATGCCTTGTATGATGTTTAAGTCAGGGCATTTAGTGTGCCCATCACCAGTATAGTATTCATTGCACCTGATGAGTAAGTTTTTACCCCTCTTCCCCCTCCCACTCTCTTCACCCTTAATCTGTCTTGCGTGGGCTCTGTGAATTTTGACATCCTTACAAAAAAATTCATATTATATTTAGTTTTCTCTATTGCATGACTTTTTATTTATTTCTGTCTTTATCATTTCCTTCTTTATGATTTCTGTGAATTTAATTTACTGAGCTTTTTGGTAACTTTTTGAGGTCGATACTTTGATCATTAAATTTGAGTGCGTATACTTTTCTGAAACATTCATGTAATGCTATAAACATCATTCTGAACAAAGCTTTAGATAATTCCACAAGTTTTGATATATTGCATTTTCATTATCATTCAGTTCCAAATATTTTAAAAGTTTCCTATAATTTCTTTTTTGACCTATTGATTATTTATAAACATAAATTTCCCCAAATATTTGAGAATTTCCTAGGATTTTTAAAGTTAATTTCAAGCTTAATTCCATTTATTTGGGAATATGCTGTGATTTTGATTCTTGCAATTTTTCAAGACTTACCTTAGCATGAAGTCAATTTCTATAAATGCTCCAAGTTTACTTGAAGAGAATATGACTTTTTCACTTGTTAGCTGTAGCATCTTATATCTGTAGAATCTTATATCTGTAGATTGGATCAATTTTGTTCATTGTTTTGTTCAAATCTTCGATATCCTTTCTGACTTTTTGCTTACTTATTCTATCCATTACAAAGAGAGATGTGTTAAAATATCTTACTAACATTCTGGATTTTAGTTTTGTCAACTCTTTCCTCATATAAACTTAGGCTATATTTTTGAGTACATATAAATTTATAACATCTTCCTAATAGATTGATATTTTTATCATTATAACATATCTCCCTTTACCTTTAATAATGGTCTATTTTATTTACTTTCTAGTGTCTATTATTTACTGTCTAGTCTGATATTTATGTCACTATACCAGCTTCCTTTTTGTATAAATTTTCATTCAAATTTCACTCTTTCTATATCCTTACATGTAAGTTGTTGCAACTGCAAATGATTTTTGAAAAATCTGGCCTGGCAATCTTTGTCTTTTTAAATCAAAGAGCATATTGCATTTATATTGATTGTGATAGGTTCAATTATTCCTTTATAATTCTTTGTTTTCTCCCCAGTCTTGCCATGCTTTAATGTGACCTGAGTATACATCTTGCCTCATCGACTTTAGGTTTCTCCATGTGTCATTTGGCCATTGGGATATGGGTAGAATTATCACTGCTTCCTGTACACCTGCCCTCTACCACAGGAACATCAATTCCCAGATAAGAGGCACTCTTTCAGCCTGAGTCCCAAAATAAGAGAATAAGAGGAACAAACCAGAACCCAACCAACAGCCTAGAGCTGAGATGCCACAGTCTATTCTTTAGCTACTAAGGAACAGTGTGAGCAAAAAACAAATATTTTTGTGAGTCACAGAGATTTTGAGGCTGTTTTAGTTTATGTATAACCTCATGAAAGAGGATTAATAGAAAATGATTCCAGAAATGTTGTGTTGCTACAGAAAAATGTAAAATACACATCATTGGCTTCTGGACGGGGAAAATTTTTATGGATGATTAAAAAATAAATGGTAACCCATGTTATGCAGTGTCAAACCATTTGGTAACTGGTTTGACATGTGATAACTTGAAAATATTTCAAGTTACTTGATAAACTTGTAACTTTGCCCAGTTGCTGGTAAAACAGAGCTTTAATAGCTTTTGTTAGTTGTTTTACCTGCATTTCTTAAGTTACTATAAGATAGAAATGAGCTCCAAAAAAGATTGATGTGTTTACTAGCAGGAATGAAAGAAAAAAGAGAGAATCCAGGCATTCTATGCCTTATGGAGTTAAAATATGACAGTTATTCATCTCTATTTAGCAACACTTGGTGAGGTTAATCTATCATAGACTAGAGTGAAGGACCTGTCTTTGAAATCGGATAGATCCAATAGATTTTTACACCCAGCTCAGCTATTTACTAGCCATATAGTGTGGTGTATCAGTTAAGAAAGTTGGTTTCTGCTGTGATATCAAACGATTGCAAAATGTCAACAGCTTAAAAAATTAAAGTTTTTTTCTTAGTTATGCCACTTATTCAACATAGGTGGGCTGGGTCCTAGTCACTCATGGTTTCAGATTGATAATCCAGTAGGGCTTTATGTGAGCATGGGAATATTAGCATCAGTTACAGTGACATATAATCCACTCACTGTTTAACATCTGTGTATAATTTACCTTTATATCTTAGTTAATACTTATTAGACCCTGGGCAATTTTAGTAATCATTCTTTTAACTCTTCAAATACCTCTAATGGTGGCTTAGGCATCAGGAGCTGTGGTAGATACTAAAGGGATGATAAATGAGGCGTGTCCCTGACCTCAGTCAGTTTATGATCTCTAGAAGATCCATCACAATAGCATGAACCAAAACATGGTTAAGTGCCGCAAAAGACTCATGGAGCTTTAAGCCTGGTCTGGAGTACTTGACTAGAGAAAGGCTTATTTATCATAATGGTGGTGTTTTGCTTTTTGTTTTCTTCTGTTAGAAGATTGTTTCTTAAAGTTTCATGACAACTTCACCCTGTCATTATTCTTAAAGGAAAGCTCTGAACTATAATAATAACTAACATTTGTAGAGCTTTAAATATGCACCCAGCATATTCATGTACTTTTTATAGTTGATTTCGTTTAACCCTAACAAAGAGCTTTTGAGTTAGGTATTATTATCTACTGTTACAGATGAGGAAATTGAGACCATAAGGTGAAGAAACTTACCCAAGTTTGCAAAGCTAAAAAGTAGCGGAGGTGGGATGTGAAACAAAGTAGTTTTAATCTAAAGCCATGCTTTTGACCGCTATGCTATGTTGCTTTTATGAAGTCTGGAGACCTAATTTCTAGTTTTGTTTGTAATCAGTTTTAATCAGCTGTCTTTTCCAGGGATTCTAATTTCTCATTTGTTGTTCAAGTTGAGAAATTCTAGGAATCTCCCTTAAAACAAATTCTCACATTTACATTTTTTTACGTAACTGGGGCCCACAGTCCTCGTAGAGAACATATCTTTATAATTGAAGAATCTCTTCCTTTGTCTCTTTCTAATACCATTTATTTTTCCCTTAGGTCTCTACAGAAGAAGGTTTGAGTCTGGCCCAAGAATATAACTGTGGTTTTTTTGAGACCTCTGCAGCCCTCAGATTCTGTATCGATGATGCCTTTCATGGCTTAGTGAGGGAAATCCGCAAGAAGGAGTCCATGTCATCCTTGATGGAAAAGAAACTGAAGAGAAAAGACAGCCTGTGGAAGAAGCTGAAAGGCTCACTGAAGAAGAAGAGAGAAAATATGACATGATATCCCTGCTTTTGAGTCCCTCACTCTCTCTGTCTCTGAATTTTATCAGTTGGACAATTCCAGATGTAGCATTCTGCTTTAATATGCTCTGACTGCCTGTCTCTCTCTCTCTTTAAATCTCTGCCTGTAGGTAAAAGCCAGATCTGCATAACTGTACCTCTCCAGATAGTTTTGTTTTGCCTTTAACAGTTGGATGGATTTTGTCAATCAGCCGGATATGCTGTTTAGTTTTTACAATATATTACTAAATAAAATTGACATTCCAATTGCCTCATTTCCCTTTAAAGAGTCTAGCTTCATTTGGTATGCTGTCTGGTTATAAAGGAAATATGCAAAATTGCAGCCAGAATGATAAAAGGCTCAGGGGATCTGCCTTTGCCTGATAACACTCTGGTTGTTTGCATTTCAGGAATCTCAGTAAATAACAAAGAAGCTTAGGAAACAATTCAGAACAGGAATCTATAGCCTGGTCTTTCCGTAAGTGTAGAAGTCATGGTGCTTCTTCTTGAATGCTCCAGAGATAAAATTTAGAGGAATTATTAATAATAGGAACTGACTGTGGGTCATTGGAGAGCTGAAATAAAATATCCCTGTATTTACAGTTCTCTGCCCCTGTTAAGCTTTGGCAAAATTATCGCAGTGAAGTCACTGGGCTGTAGCAAAAGGATATTGTCTCTGTAACAGGAAGAGAGCAGCTCCTATGAATTTGGTGGTTCATATATTCATAAAAGGACATTCTGCTCCTTCTCCATGAGAAGTCCCTCTTAGAATCACTTCATCTGCATCAGGACTATCTGTAGTGCACAAGGCTTGATGACTCTAGAGACCCTACCCTACGCTCTCCCTATAATGCTAAAATCTCCTCTTTCCCCTTAAATGAAATGCCAACCGTTAAAGGCTTTTCTCTTGTTTGTTTTACAATAGATCATCATGTAAAATGAAATTGCCCGTTCATTCACTTTCCCCATTGTGTGAATTGGTTTATTTAATTCAAGCTCAGAAAGCACATTACCAGAAAGGACAGTTCTGAGTGTTTAACAGACAAGCGCTAAGAGGAAAACCATAAAGGTAAGCATGAGATGGAATCCATCAAACCAATCTTCATGGGTTGGAGGCAGTTTTTATCATAAATTTAGGAACAAGAGGGTTGAGGGGCATAGTTATCATTCAATATTCAATCACTTCTCTTATTCACAATGCCTCTAGCACTTGCTGAACTCTGACAATGTAGAAAAGATTCACTCAGACATGGGCCCTGACTTCCTCTAGCTTAACATTTACCTGAAAGTTTCACTTCTTCACTGAAAGAGCAATGGGATTACAAAATCTTAGATGAGAAAAAGACACATTTTACATACTGATATAGAGCAACAGGAAGGGAATTTAGAGATTATTGATTTTTAGCTCATACACTAAAAATCAGTCTTTCAGAATATTGTACTTGTGGGTCCTTTTATTGCTCGGGGCCAGGGCCCTTTCTCAAACTCACATAGATTCTCTTTTGTTTTTTTGCTGCTACGTCCTGGGATCGAAAACTTGGCCTGTAATTGTCTTTTATTAGTAACTGTTGCCACTCTGTCCCTTAGGGTTTTTCTCAAACCAAGTCCTCTATGGAGTAGGGCACAAACTAGCCAGTTTTCTCCACCCCATATTACCCCTAAAACCAAATCCACTATACATTTTTTTAATTCTAAAGCACTTATAATTAGGAAGAAAAGCCAAAAATAAAAAAAAAAAGAATAAACATAGAGATAATATAAAGCTAACAAGATTCTTTTGGTCTTAGAGCTGGTCTCTGCTTCTTCCTCTTTTTTGGTTCAGAATGTTTAATCCTCTGCTTTTGTCCTGTTAAATTGGCACACTCACCTCTAGTACGTTCTTTGCTTGACTCCCAGAACCCTTCCAAGCCTTAGCTCAGTGACTCTCCTGTTTGCCAGAAGATACAATCTAGGAAAGGTGGTAGTTGCCACCTATTTTCCTATGATGAGTCTGCATTTTTGAAAACCTGATGACTGCCCTATCCCTAAATGATAGCGTGTGGTGCATTTTCTAATACAACCAAGTCTTTGCAAATTTTAATTTTTATCTTCCATTGTCAAATCACCTGCCTTTGGCTCTAGCGTCCTTCTATCTCATTTCTCTGTTACTCAATCTCTTTCTTTATACTCCTCAAATCCTGGTAAATAATTTAGGTAGTTTAGAAATCCTCAGTGAGATTTGGATTAGGGACCTGTTACCACGTCCAACCATTTTATTCTGTAGTAGGAAGGAGGTCTGTAAGTTATTACCCACAGGCTAAATGAATTTGAGATTGTTATCACCAGCAGAGACAGAAGAAGACTTCAAGCGTTATTTTAAACCAGTCCTTTTTCTAGATGGATGGACCAAAAGAAAATGTTCCATAATAAAACCTAGATATTTCTTCCCAACAGCTATTGAATCATTTTCTTTGGTATAAGACCAAAATGTCAGGATCTTGTTTCTGATCATATCATTGAAAATTCTAACCAGACCTAGGACTTCTAAGTAATTCCTAAAAGCTCAAAGAACTACAATGTACATGTGCTTGCATTGTCAAGCAAGTGTCAAGAAACTTTTGAGCAATATGCATCAGTGTTCATTGTAGAATAATGTGTAGTCACCCAACACAATATATCAAATAGTGACTAAATGCCTACTATGTACCAAAACCTTTTCTAGACGCGTGGGGGGTGGGGGTGGTATTCGGTGGGAAGGCAAGTCTGAATAGAATTTCTTCCCTTCAGAAATGTACCTACATTAGGGTATTTTTAAACTTATCCCGTAGATTCCCATGATAAAATAATTCGTCAGATCAGAGACAAATGGCATTCTAAGGTATCCTATTTTGTGTTCAGTTGGCACTAGCTGAGCCTGGGAACTTCTGTAGAAAATAACCAGTGAGGAAAGATCATGGGCAGCTGGGCCACACATCATTCACAGCATGCTCGGATGTGCAAGGAACAGATAGGTGCTCTATTTCTCTATAACTCATCTGTTCTTTCTCATGAGTGGGTAACTGGTGGCAGGAGGGATTAAATTTTAGCTCAGGCCAGTAATTTAACGCTACTCTGAGGCAATAATTTAAGAAATCTGTTTAACACAATCTCTGCTTGGTGTATTTAGGGAAGTGTTTGATCATTTAAAGCTCTGCTCTTTTTATTCTCCTTTTCAAAATTGCATCTGGGTATAGGGGAAAGGTGTGGCTTATGTGACCTCATGGCAGTAGTTTTCTCCTCTTATCTTCTAAGCCCTGCAGTATCTTCTGTATCATCTATGATCTTTTTAATCAAAGGTCTGGTCTGATTCTATTTACTGGACTGGTTGACTTTAAGACATGTCAGGAATAGGCAAATGGGCCAGATGAACAGGCACTCTTTCCTGGAGTCCATGAACTTGCCCCTTTGCCTTGGATCTTGAGGTCCTTCCCAACACAGTCTCTTTATCCTGACTCCAGGTCCTCCTAGTCCACCTCTTCCAGCACCTCTGCCTCCCTTTGGGATACGTGGCATGACACAAAGAGGCTGTGGGGATTCCCGAGTAGTGCCTCAATGAAGCTATTCCAGCTCTCTTCCCTCACCTCTGCCTATCTCATGTACAGATGTCCCAAAAAGTACATATTACTCCTAGTATTTCTTAGCAAAAGTGATATACAAGCACAGACCAATCAGAATGGAGATTGGCTGTAAACAGCCATGGGGAAGTTGGTCAGTACCCTCAGTGTTCTCAAACTTCCCTATGGTTGTTATAAGCAACCTCACATCAATATTCAGTCTGAAGCACTTTGGGTGGGGGGTTAGGAAGAATATCTTGACCCACTTGCTTTATTACTGTCTCTCTTCTACAAGCCATCTGCTAGAAGGGGAGCAGATGTTCAAGTAACCTTACAAGAACATGCTGGCACCTAAAACGAGAAAATAAGCAAGCAAACAAAACAGAATTGGATAGTCAAATATATGAAATGACTCCCTTGTTTTAGAAAGCTTCTGTTCTTCCATTGAAGCACAAAAACCCATTGCTTCAAAAGAGGGAAACCCCATCCCAATAAAGATGTTTTATATACATAAAAGATAGACAATGATGGGTCAAAAAAATTTCAAGATATGGAAATATATCCAAAAATATTTCAAAATGTAATGCTCCCCATTACACATGTAACATCTAAGACTAAGCATTCTGACTATCTTTATATAAATTAAAGTCATAGCTCTTCTTCTTTGCATCTTTACATGATTTAAGATGAAGCCCTAAACTACCTGGCCTAAATCCTCTCTCTTTTCAGCTTGCACTTAAACCCTTCTACTTGGCTTGGAATTCTCCCATTAGAGTTTCTGTTTGGGGTTAGATGGCAAAAGTATAGCCATTCTTTTAGGCCACCCATCCGATATTAAATGTAAATGCAACAAAGTAGAGAATTTAGTCATCTCATCGAAATATCAACAATGTACATATATTTGTCATATAATCTAGTTGCTCCTTCTAGAAGCTGAGCAGCGGGGCTTGTGGTGGAAAAGACAAAGAATACAATGTGAATTTTGATGATGAAGAAGGGAACCTAGACCATACATTCATACATCATTTTGGAGGTAATAGGTCTAAGTAGTTCACTGTACTTGGGAACTCTGGACTTACAGGATAGAACAAAGGAACCAGAGGCCATAAGATGAAAGGATTACTAAGGTGAATGAACAGATGCTGACCACCAAAGCAGGGTAGGAAGCAAGAGTTAATACAAAACTCACTTGGATATACGATATCTTACTTCTTTCATCCTTTTGCTTCACTCTAGCTCAGCATCTAATTCCCCATATTTTTTATGTATACGTACATATAATATATATATACACACACACACCTGGTGTAGCTGTCTTCCTTCAAAAATACTGATCCAAATCATTGATTTTTATGAAAAAAGCACATTAATAAATCAACATTTCAGCCCTGTAAAAACCTCATGCAAGTTTTAATGATAATGTCAGTGTGATTTGCATCCCATCCACCTTTTAAAAATTCCAGAGTAATTAACCTTGTATCTTATACAAAAAGTTAAATTAAATAATAGATAAACAGTGCTTTAAGAAACCATGTAAACTATAACAATTCAGTCTTCTCCTCTAGATGAAGAAACTGAGGACCAGAAAGAAGTCTCCAGCTGTGTGAGGTCAGTCAGGCCTCCTCATCTTCATTCTGGTTGTCCTTTAAATGCTCTTCACTACCCTTTAGGGCCTTAATAGGTCAAAAACCAATGCAAAAGGGCCAGTGGTGAAAAACTGTCCTTTCGATGTTTTATTGCCTCTCAAGGAAGAGGCAGAAAGAAAAAAACATGTGACAACTTCAGGCTTGAGGGATGTTACAAATTCCAGACACCCAATTTTGCTAGAATGACTATGTCTTCCATTTCTAGTAAATGTGATCTCAAAAGAAGGAAAGAAAATATTTTTTGGTGCACCCATTATGCCACTAAGATCACAACAATAATTTATGCTGCATACTGTCTGTGCTGCAATTTGGGCATCATTCAGCTTTCTCTAGAGGTGTAATTAAAACAAGCTAATAAATAAAATAAAAAATATGGTTTCCGGAATAGATCCATAGTGTCTCTTTAAAGTATACGAAATATGAGGACAGTTCACCTCCTTTTCTGGGATAGGCAAATAGGACACTGAAAGCAATGCTATTGTAAACCATGCCCTCCAGGACAGTGCATTAGACAAGGGAGCAAAAGCAACAATTAAGAGGAGTTTGCCAAAGGTTTTTAATTTAGCACTGGTGAGAAATGCTGGATTTACAGCAATTAGACTCCATATTTATGTGTAGAAGAGGTAAAGGGAGAAATAAAAGTACTATTCACTGTGCCAATACCCTGGAGATTTCTAGCAAGCTCAAAACAACCATGAATTATAGACTCAAGAGCTTTCTGTTCACATCATGGCTGAATCACAGACAGACTCTGTAACTTTGGGTCAGTTAAGTCCTTTACCTCTCTGAGCACTAAGCAGTTTCTATATAAAATGGGGATGGGATCAGGACATACAAAATGGACATTCTTTGGTTTAGCTAGGCCTTTGGCACACACTGTATAATTTATTATATAGCATATCTTATGAGTTTATTAGGTTTTTCATAAGTTAATAATAGAAATTATTTGTATCCTTTAAGCTATCAGTGGAAGGAAAGAGAAACTCTGTTATAGTAATTATATGGCCCTAAAGGTCAAACGAAAATGATAAATGACCCACAAATTCACAAGCAGATAACTGACTAACTGATAATTCAACATTCATTTATTCATGTATTCATTCACTTAATATTTTTGAACTCTTGTGTGCAATACACTCTGTTTAGCATTGTTTATTAACCCCTCAATAATCAACATAATGAAACATATATCACTTGTACATACATTAAGAAAACATTTTCTCTGTTTGAGAAGGTGTATTGACACCTTCTCTGTGTCAAATACTGCATTATGCTCTGGGGACAAAATTGAACTAAAACAGCTATGGTCCTTCTCTCTTAGAATTGATAGTCTAAACAAGGAGAAAGATGACAGTGAAATAATTAGATTTGTAATTTTAAAATTGGGACTGTAGTTAGTCAACGCTATGAAGGAGAGTTATGGGACATAAATATTGTTCATAATAAGAAGATTTGACCTAGTTGAGGGGGTCAGGGGCTTCCCTGAAGACAGGAGGGTTGAGTCGGCAAAAAAAGAGCGAGGCTGGATGCGCTGACTCACACCTGAAATCCTAGCACAATGGGAAGCCGACGCGGAAGGATTGCTTGAGGCCAGGAGTTTGAGACCAGCCTGGGCAAGAGTGAGACCCCCCCTCTCTATAAACAATAGAAAAATTAGCCAGGCGTGGTGGCACACACCTATAGTCCCCGCCATTCAGGAGGCTGAGGCATGAGGATCACTTCAGCCCAATAGTTTGAGGTTGCAGTGAGCTATAAGGAGGCCATTGTACTCTAGCCTGGATGACAGATTGAGACTCTGTCTCAAAAAAAAAGAAAAAAAAAGAGATAATTTTTCTAGGCTAAGAGGAGAGGGAAGGTGTTAGGGCGTTTTGGTCAGCAAGACCAGCATGGGCATCAGCTCTGCGGCAGGTGGGCGCATGAATAGTAGGAAGGAGCAGAGTTACGGGGATAGAAAGGAGAAAAAGGGTCTGTGACATGATGATACAAGAAGGGAAAGGTGGAAATAAAACCATGTGGGTCAATTTGGGTGAGAGTTATGAGTTTGGTCTTTATCCTAAGAGAAATGAGAAGCTGTTAAAAGGAACTCAAACAGTGGGATGAAATAATAATTATTTGCCTCTTAAGATGGAAATTCTAACTCTGGAGACTAGATTGGAAGGAGAAAAAGTAAAATATAATGATCCTATTTTATTTTATTAGCAATTATGTAATATAATACCTATAATTTACTCAGCTGAATAAAAATTTAAAAGAACCAGTCACTCTCTGGAGAAATGTGATGCTATCATTTTCACAGCAATGACCACACATTTTTTTTCCTTCTCTTTACAGATAACTTTACAAAGCTCTTCTCTTAAAAGACCAAGAAGTTTATTCAAATCAAAAAGTTCTTTAGAATTCTTTAATTTATACCTAGGGAAGTATGGGTATAGCCTATCACAATTTGATTGGTCATTCTTATAGTTTTTCCTAATATTCTCGTTTTCCAGAGATCAATCCTTTGCCTATCATGGCATCTGATTTCCATCACCCACCCCCTACCCCCAATTCATTAAGGTCACATTCTTGGAGAATCAACACAATTGCAGAAACTGATTGAGGTGAGATTATTTCGTTGTATTATGTTGTCTTGTGTGATGTTATGCATTATTGTAATTGAGAAACCTGTCAAGTTTGTAGGGATGAGGGAAGAAGAAGAAAAGATAAAGGTATCAAACTTCATTCATAGAAAATAAGGTGAGTTTGCTCAATGACAGGATACCATCATTCTAGAGACAAAGGGCAGCAACCCATAAGAGTTGTGCGTGGAACACAGGAGGTGGGGATATACCACATCAGTGCATATCATGAGATTGTGGCAAATGAGGTTTTTTTCTCAAAGTTTTTTTGAGCTTCTAGCTTGACCTTGTTGTTGATCTCAGCAGAAGGAAGAAAAGTGAATAAGTATTTTAATCTTTCATTATATCTTCTGTCTTTATGTTTTCTCTTCTAGTTCTCTAATTTACTACCACCTAGGTAGGTTGATATTTTCCAAGAGAACCTTATCCCTTTACAATTCTGAGGGAGAACAGAAAACAAAAACAAACAAAACACATGACAAATACAAGCTAAATAACACAGTAATGCTCAGAAAGGGTAAGTTATCATCCTATAAAACTAAAAGCTATAGATATATGCAACAACTTGGATGAACTTCCAGGAAATTATGCTGAGTAAAAAAATGTCAATTTTAAAAGAATATTTATTGCATAATTTAATTTATGTAATATTCATGAAATCACATCACTATTGAGAGGGAGAAATGAATTTGTGCTTGTCAAGGTTTAGGGATATTGGGAATGGGTCTGGAGGGTGAGTGTGGCTATAAAATAGTATCTTATGTTGATAGTACAGTTGAGTACCTTGATTTTGGTGGTGGTTACACAAGACTTAATATGTCATAAAATTGCATGGAGCTATACACACAGACGCAGATGAATGCGTGTATAACTGAAGAAATCTGAATAAACTCAACTGAGTGTGAAATAAAGGATTTTGGTACTGTTATGAATATGTGACAGTGTTTATGCATTGATTATGAAAAAAGGTGCTACCAGCATTGGAAAGATGATAACACATGTAGAAACAGAAACCTGTTTCTGTCCTGTTTCAGTCCATTAGACTGAAATAAATTCCAACTAAGAGAGAAGCTTGCCAAAATATAAATTGCAATTAAAATAAAATGGTCAAGATCATGCAAATTCTTTGGAACACATCACCAAGAAATATCTTAACAAAAAACTGAGTCAAGCTGTGATATTTTCTGTTTATTTAAAAATATTGTTAAGCAGAGAGTGGGTAGCAACAATTTGGTTCTGAAATACCCACTCTAACAGAAGTGGTGGGGAGGAGGACAAAGATCTTGGGGAAACTGACCCTGCAGCAGATCCTGAAAGAATAAAACAATCAGATGAACAAGGACTGACATCCAAGTGGTACCATAATTTCTGGAAACTGTTAAGGCAGAGTGAAAATCCATGAGTCTAAGATAAAGTAACATGATATCTCGGCAAGGTAACAAAACACAAGAAAGAGAATCAGGAACAGGTAATACTCGGAAATCAAGGGAGTAGGCAGCATCGCAGAGGTTTGATTTGGAATAACTTTGTCAACTAAGTGCAAGATGGATTGGGATGAGAAAAAAGTGAAAGCTAGAAGACAACTTAACAGGTACCAGCTGCACTCTGGGTACAAAGTCGGGCAAGGGTGGTCTAGGGTGGTAGCATGGGGTGAAAACTGGATGTGTAGATTTCCAAGTAGCACCTTCTCTGAACAGAAGACTGCACAGAGGTTGGCTCTTGGGAAAGGTTACTTCATAAACAAGGGTGTGGAAAGATAATAAAATCAATGTTCCCAGGGACTCCTCTCTTTCATCCATTTTGTGTGTTTTCTTCCCCTCATTTTGTTCTTTCAAAACTGCCTATCACTTGAAGCTCACTGGTTTCAGAATGAATAGTCTTAACAATCTTAAACAACCAAATAAGCAGTATAACGTCAGGTAAGTTACAATCTTTCTGAGCTGTGAGCCATGATTATATTGTTTTTGAAGTACACAACTGTGCTCTGGGATTTCCTTTGAAAAGATGGGAAAGTCTTACCATAGCTATATAGATATGTGCTTTGGCAGAGAATACATAAGTCCATTTAGAAAACAAACATTAGCCTTCTACCTTCTAGAAGTCAATCACCCATGATTCCTTGGGCAAAACAAAATGAAGATAATTTATGGCCCTTAAAATAGGGAGAGAAGGAAACACTTTCTTTTTTCCTTTCTACAATATAGAAAGGAAGTTAAAGAAGAGAGTTCTACCACTATGACTTTAGCCTGGAAGACCACTGCTAAAACTTCATGCTCAGAAAGAGAAAAATGAAGTCATATGAAGATATAAGGTACACTCAAGTCCATTGAAAGGCAGGTCATCACTTCCCATGCCTTATTTTTTAATCAAGTCACTGACTTTTAAGTAAATCAAAGTCTAAAAAAAATGGATTTCTCCCACTGATATTATAATGTCAGTCAACTTATTAAATGTTTTATAATTAAACTAAAATTCAACCACACAATTTCCCCAAATAGTACAACAGCTAACAGGTTCAAAACCAATCCCCATGTGATACAGAAAATTATGTTTTAATTATTCAAACAAATGGAATCCAAAAGGTCTTTGATGAACATTGCTTAAATGTTTAAGCAGGCATATTGCAGAGACTATGAGATAGAACACAACATAATTGAAAGGAAGAGGAACAGTAAAAGGCATCTCAGTTTCAAATACATTGTATTTCACCCAACCTCCAAATTTCACTCAATTACTAGAACAGCAAATATAAGTCTTCAGAGAAGAATCTAAGGGTTCCACATTATGAAAAAGAGAAAAAGACAACTCAAAAATGGGAAACAACATATTTTTTTGTACGGTAGCCTTTCTAAAAGTCAATCCTAAGTATAGAAATTCAATTTACATGAAAAATTAATTCAAAAGTAACTATTTACTTTGTGAAGGGATTCCTTAATTACATTCATATTCACTTTGTTAAACGCAGCCTTCACCCTGACTCTCCATATATTTAAAATATCTGGAGAGACTAAAAGCCCTGAAAAGCATACCCAAAGCCAAGGGGCAGATAGAAGAAGGAATAGAATAGAAATAAGGTCAAAAGTCTAGAGCTGAATTAATAGCATTAATGTTAAGGTCATAAGACTTGTAGAAAATCAACAAGAAGACACATGACTAAGGGAAAAGATAGAAAGAATAGAAGTAAAACAGCTTTATTATATATAAATATTTAACTCCAAATAGGCTAGAGAAAACAATTGTGGAGGCATAAAAAATGATTTAAAAATAACAGAATCAAATCTCATCAGTTCTTTGTTCAAAACCACCAAAGGCTTCTCATGCTGCAAAGCTTTAATGCAGTTTCTAAATTCCCATGTGAACAGGCCCATGACTACGTCTCTTAACTTGTTTTCTAGCCCTTTGTGTCTATTTGTGGAACACAGACCTAACATGATATTTCTCACTGAATTCAATTCAACAAACATTTTCTTTACCTTCTATTAATATGCCAATTGAAATGATCTTAGCTTTGAGTAACAGAAAATCCAACTCAGAGGAACTTAAACCATAAAAGGGCTTTGTCATCTCACATAACCAAGAGTAGAAAGTAGGATGGCTCCATGGTGGCTCCTAGTTGGTTGATTCAGTATCTTAAAAGTGTCTTGAAGGATTCACATAATTTTGAGCTTTTACTGTGCCATCCTTAATGCTCAACCAGCTTCCTCCCAATTGCAAGATAGCTGTGGCAACACATCTCCTCATATCTATATCCATAAGAAAGAAAAGGGACTAGTCCTTCTTTGTTATTTTAAGAGCTAAGAAACCTCTCCAGAAGCAATATCTGCAGACTCACCCTTATATCTCATAGATCAGAATTGGGTTATATGTCATTGGTGAGGGGAATGTTATTACAATGATTGATTTAGACAAATCAAGATTTGCCTTCTGGTCCAGCATTTCTTAAAAAGCATATATCCCTGTAGATGAGAGTGATTATTTGACAAAATCAGAGTTCTTTTAGCAAAGAAGAGCTGGTGTCAGGGGAGAAAGATGGGTTTTGGCCAACTGACAATGGTTGCAACATTCTCTATATGCCCAAGTACTTCCGTGCTAGACTGGTAGACTTACAAAAAGGTAAAGATTAAATTATCATTTGAAATGCAGGGAATTGTAATGTAGGTACTTCTTGATGTAAATCTTGCCCACTTTATTTTCTGCATGAGCGTTAAGTCATGCCTCTAAAAAATATCCTCTAGGGTGTTTTCGTATTTCAGTTTTTGTCTCTTTTGGATGCAGAACTACACATAACTACCCTAGCATTCATAGAATTACCTATAAATAATAATTTACCACTGTACTAAATATGCAATGTGTTGCTAAAACATAGAGATAACAAGTGAGGTCTATCTGCAGATGCCATTCTTTTAAAATAAAAAAAGAAACTTTGTTGTTTTGATGTATTTTTTTCTTCCACATTTTTCCAATTAGTCTGTACCTTCATGTTCAATATAATTTGAACTTTTGATATAGAAAAAATAAGATGTTAATTACTTTGCAAAGTGAAAAATGCATATGACAGTACTGATACATCTCACTATACAGTAAATATGTTCTTGAAAAGTGGCATGCATAACTTCATTTTAAAAGTTACAGAATAAAAAATGCCCTTCAAATATTTTGTATATAGTATGTGCCTGTATGTCTACAAACTATGTATAGTTAACATAATATATGTAACCTTATATCTCGCCTTTTTCACTAAATTCTTTATAAATATGATTCAATATGACCACAGAATAGTCTCTCATATATAAGTACCATATATTATTTAATCATTCATTTAATTTTGGACATTTAATTTGTTTCTGGGTTTTTAATATTATGAATATCATAGGAATGATATATTTACACATAATTTTTGTCTGCCTTTCAAATTATTTCCTCAGAATTTTAGGACAAATTGCTAAATATATCAAATTATTTCCCAGGAAGATTATATCAATTTATACTCCCCAAAAGGTGTTATGCATAATAATTTATTTCAGCTATAAGTACAGCTAGAACTTGCTACAGGGCAACATATAAAGCATCACTATATTCTTAAAAGATTTACTTTTCTTATCATTCTAGTCTCAGATTGGAGTATTTTTTATTCCTTTTTCTCCCTTTCAAAAGTCAACTCTCACTGAAAAATTAACTTCACTACATTTCTAAGGCCTGTAGGGTAGTACAAGGACTGAAGTTCACACAAATACAAAGACCTGCACACACCTTTGCTTCTTGCTTGAGTTTTCTCCCATGCTCAGGTCAAACCTCTCCTAACTCTTTACTCTCACTGCCAGGCATCCCTTCCCTAGTGAGCCAGGCTTCAGCAGACTCCAGTCTAATGGAAGACTTATCTCCATGACATTCAGGCTGTGCTGCCTGGATGCTTTACAGACTACTTTGCCTGAGATCTGACTTAGAGAAAAAAATTTGAGTCTTCAAAAGAATCTCTTTGTTAGAATTATTAATGGCAACACAAATCATGAAATTCAGCCAGCTAATGGGGAAGACACCCCAGGTCCATCCTGAAACTTGCCATCTTCTAGCCAGTGTGTCTGATTGCATCCCATCTTCACCATCTGCCATTCATATTTATTTTTCCTTCACTGTTGTTCATTCTTCTTGTACCTCTTGCATTGTGATAGCTCAGAATCCCAACCCCTCAACCTAATCTTCAGTTAAAATACAAACCAAATGTCTATTTCTGGTCTTCTAAACAGCACCTGAGGGATAGGCACACAATGGGTATTCTTTGAAATTTAAGAAGAAAAACCTTTTTATTGTAAAATCATTATGTATTTATTACAGAGAAATTATGAAATGAAATAATATGAAGAAAAATAAAAGTCATCTATAAACCTTGTGTCACAGACAACTATTAATATAATTAACACTTTGCTGTACAGTTTTTCAAATCTGTATTTTGTATATTTCTTTTATGATTTCTTTATAAAAATGAAATTATACCCAGGATTCTCTTTTGTGACTGCTTGTTTCCCTAATAATATATTGTAAATTCAATTCCATGTACATTCTTAAATTTTCATTATATCCATTGAATGACTGGAATATTTTAATGTTTACCAGTATCCCATCATTTGGATGTAATGTAATTTATCTAAATGAATTTTCTTTTGTTAGAGACATAGACATATTTCAACATTTTACAATTACAAGTAGAGTTAGGTTGAACAAGGGCGCCATTTTCAACTGACTGGCAGTGAGGACTGATGAAGAGGACCCTGCGGGTTGGGAGTCTCGGGAGACCTAAACTCTCACCATGGCTCTGTCACTCACCACATGTTCAACTTTGGGAAGCCACTAAACCTCAGTGGTCTTCAACTTTCCTATCTGTTAAATAAAATGTGTGATTAAATGATCTCTAAATTACCTTTAATGCAAGAATGATAATTTGACATTGAAGAAACCATTTATATGTTTTGCAAATCTTCAATTGATCCTGCCTGCTTGATTCTGTGCACTCTTAGTTACCTATGCTTCTCGCTAAAGTGCTTGTATTTGTTTCCTGTGGCTGCTGTAACAAATTAAAACAAACATAGTGGCTTAAAACAACAGAAATTTAATCTCACAAAGTTCTGGAGCCTATAAATTGGAAATCAAGGTGTCAGCAGAGCCATGCACCTCTAAAAGCTCCTGGAGAGAAGCCATTCATTGGATTCCAGCTTCTGCTGGCTCCAGGAATTCTTTGGCTTGTCATATTACTCCAATCTCTGTCTCCATTGTCACATTGCTTTTTTCTCTTCTGTCTCAAAACTCCCTGTGCCTCTATCTGAACTTTACATAAGATTGCAGTTAAGGAGACCTGAATCATCCAAGAGAAGAACTTCCTCTCAAGATCCTTAACTTAATCACAGCTTTAATTATATACAGTGTTGTGGACTGAATGTTTGTGTCCCTCCCAAAAGTCATATATTGAAATCCTACCACCCAGTGTGATGGTATTAGGAGGTGGGGCCTTTAGTAGGTAATTAGGTCATTGAGGTGGAACAGAACAACAGAAATTTATTTCTCACAGTTCTGGAGGCTGAGAAGTTCAAGAGCAAGGCTTTAGCAGATTCAGTGTCTGGTGGGGGCCTGTTCCTTCACAGGTGGCTTTTTGGGGTTTTTTGAGACAGGGCCTTGCTCTGTCACCTGGGCTAAAGTGAAGTGGCACGATCATAGCTCACTGCTACCTCAAACTCCTGGTCTCAAGCCATCCTACTGGCTCAGCCTCCTGAGTATCTAGGACTACAGGTACCTGCCACCATGCCCAGCTAATTTTTTACATTTTCTTTTTTTTTGGTAGAGGCCGGGGCTTGCTATGTTGACCAGGCTGGTCCTGGACTCCTAGCCTCAAGCAATCTTCCCACCTCTGCCTCCCAAAGTGCTAAGATTACAGGTGGCTAAGAGCCACCACACCTGGCCCCTAGACGGCATCTTTTACCTATGTTTTCAAGATGGTGGTCCAGGCAAGGCAACTCTATTGGGTTTCTTTTATGAGGGCACTAAGCCCATTCACAAGGGTTTCAAAAACATTCAGACCATACAGTTGTCCTTATAAAAGACACAAGAGCTTGCTTCTTCTCTCTCTGTTCTCTGTCATGTGAGTACCCAATGATAAGATAGCTATCTGCCAACGAGAAAGGAGTGCCTTCACCAGATGTGGTATCTGCCGACAACTTGATCTTGGACTTTCTAGCTGTAGAACTGTGAGAAACAAATTTATGTTGTTTAAGCCACCCAGTCTATAGTATTCTGTTTTAGTAGCCCAAACTGACTAAGGCATATGGGAATATTCACTCTTGCAATAAGGTAATATTCACAGGTTCTGGGAATTAGGGCATGGACATATCTTTTTGGGCTTCACCATTTAGCCCAATACAGTGCTCAATATACATGATTTCTCTATGAGTTGTGCTTTATGCTTGGAACCAACTTCACATATTCAGGCTTAACCAAAAATTAACTCTCCTAAAAAATACCTAACTCCCAACTCTGCAAGGAAAATGATTTATTTCATTAAAAATTTGCATTTAACTCTTCATTGTTAACAAGGATGCAGATATTGAAAAAACTACCAAATAGACTGACAAAGTTGTGTGTTAGGTGAGCAGCGGTATGGGAAAAAGGATGAAGCTGCAGAGTTTGGAAGGGCTTACCTCAAGAAAGATATTTCATGTAATGCCAAGCAAATTGAATTTTATTGTGAAGGATATAGGTAACCTTCCAGAAAGATGCAGTAGTGAGGAAAATGGATTAAAATGGACAAGACCAAGAGCAAAAAGTCCAGTTAAGATGTTTTTGCAGCTAGTTAATGACTAAATGATAAGTAACTGCACTAAGCAAGGTGTGGAAGAGAGAAATGAGAAGCCTTGGTAATTGATTAGAAGGGAACATTCATGGCTCCTCAATTTATCTGTTTTAAAAGTAGCTCCTAATAGTAATTTGGTGTTAATTGCCTTTCACATGGGCTATTTAACATGGTGTTTTGAAAGGCTCCCTACGTAATAATAACTGTTACGGTTTGTGTTGCCACAAGGCAGGATGCTTATTTGATTGTCAATCATCCGTCCTGCAATCCATTTGGCATAGTGTTACAAGCAATGGCCTGCGAAGCCCTCTGAGGGCCCTGCCAATGAGAGCAGTTGGCGATGGCACAACTGAATGAGTGCAGAGGGATTTGCAAGGAGAAACAGCGTCAGCAGTTTAGCAGGGATTGGCGAAGACAAGCGTGTTAAAATCTTGTTCCAAGTCATTCGGTTCCCTTTGCTCCTTACAGAGCTGAATGCTGTTATATTTAGGGTCATATGAGCCTAAGGCTAGAATGAGGCCTAGAAGCACATTCTATGGGAGATTTTCCTTTTTTGCCTTCAAGGAAGTACAAATGCTCTTACCCACAATGCCAAAGAGCAGGATGGAGTTATTCACACATCTTACCTGATTGTGACCACCTTCTCATCCGGCAGGGGAGTACAGTCAATGAATAACCAACTATTAAAGGTACTTTTTTTTTACAAATAAAGAAGGATGGATATGGTGACTAATTACCTGAGAAATAATTGATGAGGTCTCACGAAAATTAAAAAAAATAAACAAAAACAAATGAAGAAGTGAGATCCAGAGAAGTTATTTGAATGAAGTCAAAAATCTAGTAAGTTGCAGTGGTAAGACTGAAATCTAGGTTCTCTTATTTTAAGCACCTTGTCTTTTCTAGTACTACAGATTACTTGGTTTAACCCCAGTAACTAAGGTAAGTAGAGGCCTGCAGTTAGGCCTCAATTAATAGTCAAGAGATGTGGGGTATATTTTCAGGTATATCAGTAACTGAATTTTTATCATGAAAACATTTACATTTCTCTGGGCTTTGATTTCCTTGTTTTAAAAATTAGAATAAAACTCTAACAATTTTCATGTTGTGAAGATCAAGTAAGATAATGAATATGAAGTGAAAAATAAAGTAAGATAAAGTTATCTCATTAGGGAACATTCTGTGCAATATTTCTTAAATTCATATAAATTTCTAGGAGTTTTATAAGAATGCTGAAGCAAAACAGCAGCACCAGGTGGAGAGGAAATGGACGGGAGCACAGATAGGAGATTTATTATTATTGTAGAAGAAAGATGCAACAAGGGCTGAAATCACGACAGGATTGATTTGGATATTTTAATTCTTGTGAATCATAATCTCTGATAATCAGGTTTGTGGAGGGGAGGAAGAGAAGAAGAAATGGTAATAACATGGTTAGAGAGATCAAGTAGAATAAGCAGAATAGGATGAAAAAACAAAGAGCAGAGTTGCAAGAACAATATTCATTTTTCACAACTATGCCTAGCACTATACTTACAAAAATACAGGGGCATACACCTATATCTATAACTATGCCTACAGGTACAGAGACTTGCACATGTGCATATACAATTTCACGGAGTTTATGGCTATCCTGAAGTTGTTCTATAGATTTCTAGATAAATAAACTTCTACTCTGCTCTAGAGAATAACTAGAATCTTTTTAAAAATAAGCTGGTAATAATTTATCTAAGTAACAGAGAATGAAAATTTCTGAGACAGGGAATGAACACATTATACCATGGCATAGCATAGCATAACATAACAGTTTAATGACAATTTTTTAAGCTAGTTTCTAGGTAAACAGAGAAGCTGCTAATAATTCCACTCATTTATAACACAGACTATCTCATCCTATGTGAAAGTTGGTAAATTAAGTAAAAATTTGGTTAAAGCAGGACGTTAAAAAAGCCATATACACCTAAACGTAATATTTTAGTTTATATACATATATCACATTTACCTACCAATCTTTTGATGTAAGCTGTAGAACTCTTTCTAAAAGAAGGTCTATGGATTAGCCTGAGAATTTAAAAATACTTGCAAGTAATCTGAGCAAAAATTATTCTATTATTTTAATTTATTTTATTTTATTTATTTTTTGAGACAGGGTCTCATTCTGTCGCCCAGGCTGGTGTGCAGTGGTGCAATCATAGCTCACTGCAGCCTTGAATTCCTGGGCTCAAGCAGTCCTCTTGCCTCAGCCTCCCAAGTAGCAGGGACTATAGGAGTATGCCATCATATGGAGTAATTTTTTTTTCCATCTTGTTATGTTGCCCAGGTTGGTCTCAAACTCCTGGCCTCAAGCAATCCTCCTGCCTCAAGCAATCCTCCTGCCTCAGTCTTCCAAAATTCTGGGATTATAGTCATGAATCCCAATGCCTGGCCTATTCTAGAATTTTAAACTCATTTAGAGTTGTATTGCCCATGGCCATATATGTGTGTATGTGCACATACATACACATATGTACACACACATATATAAAAAGTTTGCAGATAGACAAAAATATGCAATATATTGCATGTGGAAGCAGTTATGTGTAGTAAAAGTATAAAGAAAGGCAAAAGATTATTATAAAATTCAGGATTATTTCATCTAGGAGGTGAGGAGGAAGTAGAGGAGACAAAGATACTTAAGAATCCTAAGTTGAAGGCAATTAATATTATTTAAGCCATCTTTATATTTCAACTTTTATGTTGATCTTACATATATAATTTTGTGTGTATGATAGATTTCATAGTACAAAATGTTTAAAAAGCAAATGGAGGATTGAGAAAAATTCAGCTTGTAATGAAAAAAAATCTTAAGGCAGTTTGGCTACAAGAGGATAAGTAAGGTTTGGTTGAGAAGATATATCTAAAATAAAACATAAATCTGGTCCTTGTCACTTATCTGGTCAAACCCTTCAATGGCTTCCAATTGCTTCCCTGACCACCCCAGGCTGGATTAAGTTCCTTTGGTCTATTCTCTCAGAGCCCCTCACTTGACAAGTCTAACTCTGAGTTACTTCACACATGTAAGTGTTCAGTTGGTCTCTATTTTCCACCTGATTATGATCCATGAACACAAAGGCCATGACTGTGTTCTCCTCTTTATACCTTATCAACAAATGCTGGATTATTGAATGAATGAACAAAAAAACTAAGTCCCAGAGCCCAGGTCACCTGATTACAGACCCAGTGGTCTCTCCACCAAGTATGAAACTCACTCAGTATCTGATATATATCCGGCTGGATGCACGAATGAGGAAACTGCTTATATGATGTGACTTGGAGTTGTTGTGAATTATTTCCCCATTTGACATATAATTCTCTATAATTTTATCCTACACAAATTTTATTATTTTAGAGTCATCCTTTTGAGTTGATGTCTTATCTTTGTTAAAATACAGATAGCCTTTTAAAAAAGGTACACTAAGTTATTGTAAGCTATTAATTACTAAACTGTTGTTAAACATTGTTAAGTTGCTGGATCCTTTTCAATCTGACTGCTGCTATGAGAGTTTTTCTAAAGCTGTAAGAAATAGATAAGCCATGATAGAAGGGTAGGACTTTGCTTAGGCGAGGTCTTGAAGTGGTGGACACAAAATTAGTTAAAAAAAGAGAGGAAATGATGAGTGGGACAATGACAAAAAGCAATTTTTATCTATTTTATAATTTGGAAAAACTTGATATTGATTATATAAAGAAAAATGATTTTTTTACATCCAAGCCGTTTGCACTGTGAATGGCAAATACATCAGCTTTAGACTCAGAATGCCCAAATAATAACACTGGACCAGATACTCAGAAGCTAAGTGAGCTCAGTCAAGTTACTTAATTTGTGTAAGTCTTATTTCCTAAAACCTCTTGGAATGGTTATAAGCTGTGAAAGAAGTATATTTTTAAGGTATTTAATAAAATGGCTATTACATAGTAGATGTTTAGTACATATGTTATTATTATAATAAAAACCACAATAATGATAACCTCGTATGTGAATAAGTGAGGCAGGCACTGGGCAGGTTCTACCTGCAGAGAAAGCAAAGGTATAATACAGAAACCCAAAGAAGTCAGACCAAAAATCCAGATGGAAATGACCATCAGAGAGAGTTACAAACATGGTGGTATGAGGCCAGCAACTAAGATAAGAGTCCACTTCTCTGAAAACTTTTACCTGGGCACTGTTTGCCCCACGGATAGAGCCATAAGGCTCTGACTAGTGTGACCACAAAGAATTAGTCCAGCCTTAGGATGGTTCATACTGAGAAGATGAGATGAAAAGAATACTGAATGGAAGTCAGCAAATGGATTATGAATCCTGACACCAGCATCCTAAGTCACCACGAGAAAGTAACTAAAACATTTAGGTTTGATTTCCTTATCTATAAAAAGGACAGGACCAGAAAATACCAGCTCGAACATCTTTGATTATTATTCCTACTCCTCTGGTCTGAATTTTCTGTGATATGTTTTTTTTGTGTATGTATTTATATCATAGATCAATGGATAATTTATATTAGGCTTTAAAAATATTTGAAAATAGCTCTTTAGGAACCCCAGATCAGGAATCACTAGATGAGATAATTCCCAAGCTCTCTTCCAGCTCTCAAAAAATTTATGATTTTAATATAGTCCATCAATACACCTAGGTGGCTAATAAACAGCACAATTTGCTGTTTTTGCTAGGAACAACAAGCATTTTTTCTTTGCTTTTTATCATCATATGTATATATAAAGATTTTAAGGTAATCACGGCTAGTGGCATAAATAAGACTAGGACATAAAATAAACTTTTAGTACCTTTCAAATGGCCATTTTTTTCCTCTTTGTTTCAGACTAGCACATAAGCTTTTCAGTCTTCTCGGAAACCAGAACAAACATAAAAGTAGTTTTTGTATGAATACACTAGGATTTTATCTGTATCATTAAATTCGCATGTCAGACTTCTCATGTTGTAAAATCAAAGAAAAGAGATCAAATTGAACATTTTAAAAAGTCAATTTTATTTGGCCCACAAGGAGATGCTTTCTTATAATACAGACCAGAATGGTAAAAAATAACTGAAATACTAAAAAGTCTCTTTTTCTACCTGCAGATTGAACCTAAACAAAAGACAGATGATATATAAGGAAAATGTAACTTTCAGAAGTCAAAATTGAAAGGGAATTTAAACATCTTAAAAGTTGAAGAAACTAAGCTCAAATCGTTGGCTGACTTGGCTTGTTTCACAGGTAATTCTAGAATCTATTATGCTCATTTTTCTTGGTAGCAACAGAAAAATCTTTCAATAAAGGTCTTAAGAATATGATAAATACCCACCCACCTGGAGTGATCTGATTTTCAGAGAGATTTGGAAATATTTAGGAGCCAATATTATTTTTAAAATTTATTTGAAAGCTTACGGTCCAACTCAATTCAACAAATACACGTGGTATGGACTTACTTATGGTTACTTACCACACATAAGTCACTTCAAGGAACAGAGAGATAAGATACCCTCCCTACACACAATTAGTAGGAGGTAAAAATAATTGTAATAAAAAGATTCCAATAAGTTCCCTTAAAGAAAAGTAAAAAAAGTCCAATTATATTTCAAAAAGGAAGGGATTATATCTGAATTCAGCAAACACAAAAACCTGTGTAGATAATGAGGAACAGAATAACAATAAAAATGATAAGAAATAGTTAATTAATGCCTATACTTCAAGCACTGCTAAGTGTTTTATAACTACTATCTTATTTAATCCATACATCAATTCTCTGATGTAGGTAAGTGTTACCCACATTTTGTAGATAGCTGGTCCAAAGGCAGTGAGTTATCTCACTTGATTGTTCACAGTTACAGATTGAACCCCTTGTTCTACTACTTTCTCCCCTTCTTACTACTGCTCCTGACTAGTCTAAAAATATAATTAATAAATAAATACATAAATAAATAAATAAATAAATAAATAAATAAAAATGTTACTTGCCCAAGATCATACAACTGTCAATCAGCAGAGCTAGAACTCAAATTCAGTTTTATTTAATGTAGACACAAGGTATTTAAACTCTAGGATATACTGCAAATTAGATTTGGACTCTGGATAGCTCTAGCTCAGTGGGAAGGGTTTTTTCGTTGTTTTTATTTTTGTTTTTCATTCCAGGGAAAACCACATTAAAAAGCCTCAGCAGCCTGAAAGCATAATTGAAGCAAAAAGTCTAGTTTCAGTTAGACGGCAACTCAAGGTATATGTAGAAACGTATGACAAGCTTGGAAAAATAGGTTGAAATTGAATTTGGAGATCAGACCTGGAGGTATGTGTTTTACTTTTTAGCAAATGGAAATACCAAAGAAATGGAGGCACCTTTGAGAAAGACTATGGTTCACTTTTGTGTTGATTAGCAATTGCTGCGTAACAAATTACTTCAAAACTTAGCACCTCAAAACAAATTTTTTTTACTTTCCATTTTCTATGGGTCAGGAATCTGCAAGTGGCTTAGATAGATGATTTGTACTCAAAATTTCTCATGAGGTTTCAGTCAAGATGTCAGTTGGGCTGCACCTCAACTGAAAGCTTGACTAGAGAACAATCCACTATTAAGCTCAATCAAATGGTTATTGGCAGGTAGGCCTCAGGTCCATGCTGGATGTTGGACTGAGGGCCTCAGTTCCTCGCTGGCTTTTGGCCAGTACCTCATCACAGGGACCTTACCATAGTTTAGCTTTAGCATAGAAGCTGGTTTCTCACAAAATAAGGGATATGAGAGAGAGAGAGGGAGAGAGAGAGAGAGACTCAGCCTTTTTATAATCAAAAGAGATATATACCGTAAATCCTGTCATATTCTATTCTTGAAGGTAAAAGCATCAAATAATTTTGTGGACATAATTTTTAAACCACCACACCTCACTGCCTTTCAATTAGATTAATAACTATCTGGACAGTTGCAGTACTATGATAATAGTTGACTAGATTTTAGAATCTGTATCTGTTTCCATTTCATCACATTGCCATTTCAAGTGCTTTTGTAACTATTGATTTCTCTTTTCATCTTTCTCAGTTCTAAATTATTTTAACTTCATTGCTCCTATAATTTCCACTGTGACATTTTTGGTGAGGACAATGGTGGTCTGGACACAGTTCAATTTCCAGTGGCAATGATAGCACACCTAAACTTTGCTTTGTAGCATATACCCACAGGCTGGATTTCAATGTGAATATCGTAAATCATGTAACCTTTGCTTGGGAAAAGGTTGGGGTAGGGGGTATAGGAGCCAGAAATGAATGTTAGCATACTGGAAGGCATTTGTCATTATTTCTCTCAGAATGAAATTTTAGAACAAACCAGAAGACTTTCAAGGAAGAAACAGTGTCAGAAGCCAAAATTCACCCATCAGCATTTCAGGATGGAGTGAAATAGTTCAGTAACTTAGAGGTATTTAAAGAGATGAGATCACTCAGGCAGGTACCTTGCCCAAGGTGGGGCAAGCAACACAAGAGCTATTGAGACTTGGGCTTGTTAGAATAAGAGACTAAGAGACAGGGCTGAGACTGGATGCAGGGGCTTGCAGATGCAGGTGTTAAAGTAAACAACCCTCAAGCAGAAGCTAACTAGAGGGGCTGATAACCACAGGCAAGAACCAGCTTCAACTGGCTTGTCAGCTATATCTGTCACCTTACATGAACTTTAGCTAATTACAATATGATTGACATTGTGGTTTTAAAATTTCTCCGCCCTTGAAATCACCATGACAGTCACAAGACAACCAATAAAGTATGAAAATTGGAGGGAACGCAATTCTAGGAACACTACCAAATTCTTAGTAAAAGCCAACCCCTTAGCCTTGAATATTCCTCCCTCAATTAGTAAGACTTCAAAAGACCAAAATCTACTTCCTCTCGGGCAGCAACTCTTTTCCAGCCTGCCCCCACTCTCTTGAGAGTGTACTTTCACTTTCAATTAAAAAAAAATAGCTGTTGCTTGCTTGGCTTATGTGGTACATCCTGAAATTCTTTTCTGCAAGAGGATCATCAAGAACCTGGAGAAAACTCCACTCAGAGGCCTCTAAGAGGCTGCAGAGGTTTTTATTTTGTTTTGTTTTAATAGAATCTCCTCTCTCTTTCTTGGATCCTATCCAACCTCAAACTCCACGTAAGTTCCAAACTCTCACACCTCCCCACACACACCAGGGCAAACATTTCTTCCCTATCTTGGCACTGACAAGCCTTTTAGTCTATTCCATAATAATTAAATCTTGAATTTAAGGTCTCTGGCACGGGACTTTTATGTTTTGTTTACTACTAGATCCCTATTGATAAGGCAGTGCCCAGCTCATAAAAGAAGCCCAATAATGAATGTTAATTGATGAAAAGTCTAAACAAGGGGGGGGGGGTGCGCCTGTGTAATGATCCAGGTGAGTAAGCTTCTCACAGATTACCAATTTTTCCACAATTATCTCCCCTGCCTTAATTTTAAACAATCATTATTTGTCCTAAATAACTATGACAGATAGATGCAATTCTACTTAAAATCAAAGATAATTCATTTTATTACTGACAATTATTTGACTGATATCATTGATAGTTCAAAGCATTTGGAGTTAATTTGGTTCGGGGCTAAGAATTACTAATTTAAATATTTTTAGAGCCATAGACTAGTGTTTGAAGGGATCTGAAAGACTGCTTCATTTATCTTAATATTAAAAACAGATTGAAGCACATAAAGTCTAGGTGATTTGTCCCACGTTTGTTCCTAAGGTAGTTAATGAAATAGTAAAGATCAAAACCTAGGTTTGTTGAAAGCTTGTTCATTGTTTTTGCCATTTAATTTGTTAATTCTGACATGTCTGTTTCTTTGTGAAGCTACTGAAAGAATTCTTAAAGGTTGATATGTTTATAAACAAGAGAGATGAAAACAACATAAATAGTCAACAATTGGTAAATGGTTACATAAATAATGGCACTCAGAGAGGAAACATATCATGCTTAAGACATTTTTCTGTATCAAGGTAAAGAAAAACTGTAATTGCACAAGAGGTGGCCTATTGTTTCAAGATTATAGCTATTAGATTGCATTTCTTACGACTCAGTAGGCCCTGGACCTGTCTTGAAGTGGAGAAAGATGTGCAAAGAGGAAATTATATCTGATACTCTTCTACAGAACCATGTAAAGCTTTTTCTACATTATGAGTAGGGGAAGCTATGTGTATTATTTACATTAGGAAAAAAAAAGTCTCTTATAAAATGGGTTTAGATTGTCCTCAATGTGAGAATTATTATTTGTATGGTGTATGTCTATGCATGAGTGTGTGTTCACATGCACAAATGTATCTAGGTGAGTTTGATCTAATTTTCTCCACTCGAAGACTCGAGAAAGATGAGAAATGAAAAGGTTTATCTTCTCCTGACACTAGCAAAGACTGCACAGGGGGCCAGACCTGGGGCCTCACCACCCCCAGGCAGGACTGGTCTTCTAAGAAGTATGCACTGTCCCGTCTGACCCTTCCCCCCATCTCAATGTATGCATTTCTGAAAATGAAGAGCACAGACATTGGGAAATGTGATGCCTTAAGGTATTGTGTCCTTCTGGGGGAGTAGCAGGGTCAGGGAGAGCACACTTCAAGAGAGTGCAGCAAATCAGGGCAATGGTGAATGCACGAAGGTTTTCATTTTTCCTTCTTTTCCTTGAATTCTGGGAATTGCTTGATTCAGCATCCAGGTTATTTTCTACCCTTCCCCCTGTCCTCTGAACCTTAATCACCACTAGTTATTCTTCATCCTTTAGTAAGGTGGGTTGTACATGCATAGTCTTCTCTGTGTGTTGAGTAGGAAAATTCATAGATGGGGCCAAAAAGTATGCCCTCCTCTGCATGACCCCTTTGGTGAGGTGAGCATAGTGCTAGCTGCACTGGATCAGGGGAGATTTGCCCTGGATTTCCAATTACTGAGCCTCTGCAGGGGACATGATGGCACCAGGGGGCCAGGAAACATGTGCAAGAAAAAGCATCTGCAAAATGAATTGACTCAGTCACAGCTGTCTGGCAAACTCTCCTTTGCACAAATGTCTGCTAGAAGAAGGTGACTTTGTAACACTTGGGGTTACATAAAACACTCCAATTTTCAAAAGTGTTAGGTGGGGAAAAAAGCAAGACACAAAACTATATACATAGTGTGATCACAATTTAAGTGAAACATGATTCTCTCTCTCTCTCTCTCCATATATATATATAAATAATTATCCTATACATATAATTATATATACATATGATTATAATTATAGATGACATATATATAAAACCATTTACACACATGCTGATTACACATATATACAAATAATAATACTAGAATTTAGTACTCTAAAATTTAAGCAGTCAGGTTATATATCCAGGATTTAACATTATAAATTATTTTAATGTGAGCCTTTTCTAAATTTTCCATAATTGGCATCTATTTCTTTTGTATTTAGAAGAAAAAAATGTTTTAAATTTTGAGTGATAGTCCATATTCAAATAGCCACCCAGGTAGTAGTGTCTTTAGGGAAGCCTTGACAATATCAGAAGGCCTTACCGACTATAAATTCTCGCTTGATTGCTTTAAAACTAGCCTGAGCTCCCCGCCCAAATGAACTGCCATTATAACGTACTAATTAAATCTGGCCTCACACTGGAGTACTGTCAAGTTTATTTGGTTAATTCTCTTTAGCTTGGTTATTTTAGGAGAAACCAAATGATAATTAAAGAAAAAACTGTTGTTATCCTTCAACCTAGTTTTTACTCCACTGAGGTCTCTGCTCACCCCTGACAGCCTGTGATGCTGCTGCCCATCCTGTAATGCAGACTATCTGCTAATTCAAGTATCCAGTTTTTCATGATGCAGTGCCATGAAAGTTCCCTGTTTACAGCTCTTGCCTATTCCTTCTTTACTTATAAACTATCACTCTCATTTGGCACTTTCTTAGCTACCATCTTACTTTCTCTATATTCATAGTGCTTGTTTATGTTGCAGCTCTACAGTGATTTCAGATGTAGACTAGATCACAAGCACCAATGAGGTCATCAGCTCCCAGTTGGCAGAAGCTCTGTTTCATCTGTTTGGTCTTTGTCGAAATGCCACACCCTCCAGGTAATCTCTTTCTTCATTCCTCCAGGTAACCTCTTCTTTCTCCAGGTACCTGATGTGCACCTGTCACATGGCAGGCATAACATTATGGCCTGTGTTTTGACTATTCACGCCACCCACCTTGAGACAACAAGCACCTGTGTGATGGAGTGGAAAGCACATTGGTTTGAGAGGCAGATGACCTGATTTACGTCTAGGCTACACCACCTACCAACTGGACGACTATGAGGAAGTCATCTTGCCTAGACAGCTTTGGATTTATTGTCCTATACACCTCCAGTACTTGTTCTGGGAGTCCAATAAGGTAACGTACACAAAACCACTTTGCAAACTATTAATACAAAGGACTTAAACGTATATGCAAAATGTTTATGCCATCTTTCACGCTTGAGGTCTGATGTATGGTTGATTGTGCTTGTGGCCTCCAGAACACCAAAAACAAGCCTTGGTACCTACTGAGTACTCAATTAGTGTTGTTATTTAAATTAATAAATAAATAATTGAGCCATGAGAAACTCATACAACGTTGACCAAACAGAAAAGCTTGAGAACAATCTTATCCTTTAAATCTCCTTTTTAAGGATCAGATTGTTCCAACTTTCTTAAAACTTAATGCTTGGATGTATCTCCTGTGCCTAACACCCATTTCGTCTTATTGCTGGTTTACAACAGCCTGCCTCATTCATGGACAGATTGCTCCTGTCTCAGATGTCTTCCATTTACAACCAGCTCTCATGCTTCCCCATATTTCTTATTGATGGCTTTTAAAAAGCAAGACAGCCCTTCATCCCAGCACAGCCACTGCAGTTCTCCTTTTGGATCTTGTTCATATGTTTACAAGGCAACAAAACACACATAAACATCCTTGGCACAGCTCAGTGGTGGAAAAATATGACAGTAATAATCTTGGTTTTCAGGCAAGTAGTGAATGGTATATCTATATCCCCAAAGAGTGAACATTAGAAATGATTACAGCATCCAGCTGCCACATGACTCCCCTCACATAAATGATGCTGACAAGAGCTAGGAGAAAAATGTATTTTGTGATTTTAATTGGTTTTATAATGATAGGAACAGCTAAGATGTTGATTATGGTAAGAATAGTAATTAAAATAATACCTTCGCATGCCAGAGTAGACTTTCACATTTATATATCATATTTATTTCTCATAATGATACTTTGAAGTAAGTAGGGCATTGTTAGGCCAAGCTATAGAGGAGAAAACAGAGGACCAAACAATTTTTCCATGTTCCCTTCATTATTTATGATGTGTATGTGAAATTCCGTAGCCAGTCGTACAGTCCAGCACTATTCCAAAAAAGGTCTCTGCCCTCAGACAGCCTGTGTTCCAGTAGTGTGACTTAAACAATGAATTCCCAAGTGAGCAAATAGCATGCAAGATAGTTCAGATAGTTGCTGGAAGGGAGGGTAGATGGAGGAGCTTCTCTGACAGGGTGGTCAAGAAAGGTATCTCTGAGGGGTAAATATTTAGCCTGAGAAGGGGGAAAGAGGAGACAGCCAATAGGAAAGCTGTTGAAAAAGAATTCCAGGAAGAAGAAATTATAGGCACAAAACCTGTGAGTCAGGAAAGAGCTTGATGCTCCATAGGAAGAGATAGAAGTCTGTGTGGCTAGAATCTAGTAACAACGGAAAGACACAAATTAAGTTGAAATGTATAGGCAGGTGCTAGATTATGCAAGGTTTGTAGGCCATGGTTAAGAGTTTGTATGGTAATTTACTGTTAACTATCTTGAACACTGGAAGAAATCCTATTTAATCACAACATAAGTTTTTATATTGCATTGTTGGGTTTTATTAGCGAATGTTATCTTTTGAATTTTTATTATTTAGTTTTCTCATCCTGTCTATATTTGATTGAGGATAAAATTTGTGTAAACCTCAAAACAAGTGAACAATCATTTCTCTTCTTCTGCTTCCTGGAAAATATCGTATAAGCTAGAAAATATGTCTTTCTTAAAAATAGATATAATTATAGAAGATACTTAATAGCTATCTAGGCCAAGTATTTTTATACTTGGATGAGGAAGGAAAGTACCTTTTACTTTTTTACTTAAAAGTTCACTATCATTAAAAGTTATTGATCTGTTTATTTTCAGTTTCTTCTTTGGCCAATTAGGCATTTTAGAATTTTTCAGGAATTTCTACTTCTCATTTTTCTTGGCAAATTTATTGTCGTATATTTTATTATGTTTTAAATTCTATTATAGCTGGCCTATTTCTTTTTTTAAATTATGTTTTCTTTACATCTGTCTTTTTATTTTTATCACTCCTCCCAGGAAGCTGATTATTTATTTAATACTAAGAGAGCTCTTCAAAGAAACAGTTTATGATTTTCTTCCTTTTTTTCTTAGTTTATTGTTGTTCTTTTTCTGGATGCATATGATGTATATCTCACCAAATAAGAAATATTGCTTCATGTCATCATTTTAATGGCTATATAATACTCCATTAAAATAATTTAGCATAGTTTCAATCATTTCTCTATCAATGGATCATTGTTTCTAAATGATTCTGAATACTTGTTTTATTATTTTATTAAGAAAAGTTCTTACAAGTTGATTTACCAAATCCAACAGTATAAACATTTCAATTTTTAATGCATATTACCAAAAATTCCTCCAGATATATTGATCAAATAACACTCTCACCAACACATAGGAAGCCCTTAAGCTCCTATTTCTTCTTGCTTTTTCTAGGGCTAAGTGTCATTAATCATTTTAATCCTTGGTTACCTGAAAATGAAAACAGAAAAGTCTGATGTGTCCATCTCTCACATGCAGCACAAAATACAAAGTTTCCCAAGTACCTACAAGGCTGTACATGATCTGGCCTCCCCCCCGTCAACACCCCTGCTGACGCTGTCTCTTCTCATGCTCTCTTCTTTCACTGGACTTTCCTCCAGCCACCCTAGATCCCTCATTGTTCCTTGCATGAAGCAGGCTCCTACTTTAGGGCTTTTGTACTTACTGCTCCCTCTAACTAGAACGCCCTTTTCCAGAGCTTTGCGTAGCTTGTCTTCACTTTCTTCGTGTCACTTTTTCTGTGAGGCCTTCCCTGAAAACGCAATCTAAAAAGCACCCCATTTCCTATCCATGCCCACACTGCAATCTTACAGCTGACCTAGAAATAGTAATTGAAGTCATGATTTTTTATTTATTTATTTATTTTTTTTTTTTTTTAATTTCTGAATATTATGGGGGTACAACACTTTGGCTATATATATTGCCCATGCACTGCCCGTGTCAGAGCTATAATCGTGGACATCCCCCAAACTGTGCTCCCCGCATCCATTCAGTGAGAGTTTTTCCCATCCCTTCCACCCTCCTCCCGCCTGCCCGCCCTCAGATGAATGTTATTGCCCTGTGTGATGTAAGTGTTGATCAGTTAGTACCAATTTGATGGTGAGTACCAGTGGTGCTTGTTTTTCCATTCCTGTGACACTTTGCTTCGAAGAATGGGCTCTAGCTCCATCCAGGATAATATCAGATGTGTTAATTCACCATTGTCATGATTTTTAAAAGTATTTCTTTATCTAATAAAATTGGCGAGAAGCCAACCAGCCTACAATGCAGATATGATAATATACCCTCAGGAATCCAGACTTGTTTCTAGTATAATTTTCAACCCAAAGAATCCTGTGTTCCTGGGGAAAATGGCTAATCCCCATGTGTGAGGCAGGTGTAGTAGAAGGACAGCACAGAATGTCTTGTGCACGGAAAGAGGGAAGCTTTCAAAGATCAAGATGGCTATGTCAAAAGAACAAAGGTGCCATCTTGAAGGAGGTTCCACTGACCAAAGTTTTGACAATATGAATATCAAAAAGACAATAGTGATTGCATTGATTAAAATACTCTGATTCTATGAAAAGTCATTGGTCCATAAGGATCCTCAAACTGATGAAAATCAATATGCAAGATATAAAATGACCTCTGGTGTCTCTTTGACAAAAAGTAATAATTTGCATATTTAATTAAATATTTAGAATTAACTTCCAATTTATAGGAGTTACAGAGATAAAGGAAAAATTAAAGGATACTACAAGGAAATAGTCACACAAATCCAAAATGAGCAATCTATAGGTCAATTGGTAAAATGACATTGCATGAAAGACTATTTAAAACTGAAAAAAATCTTATGGGATGTAACAATATGTAAGGTATAGTGTGAGTTGGATCATGATTGGGACAGATGAAGAACAAAGGACATCTTTGACAGAAGGGAGCATTTCATTGGTTATTAGATTGTTGAGGAATTATTACTTGTGTTTCTAAGTTGATCATATTATTGTAGCTATGTAAAAAGACTTTTTTTTAAAAAAAAAAGCACACTGAAATATTTAGGGACAGATTGTGGTGATGACTGTAATTTGTTCAAAATTTGTTTCAAATATTTCAGTATAAGAAACAGGGACGCATGGAAGGGGGAGGTTGGTGTTAATTTTGATCTACGCCGAATGGTCAGTTGATTTAATGATTCATCACAAATAATTATGTAGATCTTCACTTTTGGCTTGTGATAAATATTTATCTTAACATTCAGCCACTTGACATTTCAGCCAAAATGTGTACTTGGTGTACATAAGGTTAATTAGCATAATGAATTTTAGAAATGACTTTGCACTAGTAAAAGTAGTAACTCACTAATTAGCATAAAGAATGTAAAATTTGGGAGTTTTGCTGGTGAAAATAATGGTGATGAAATACATAGATTGTCTAAAACATTATTGAGACAGTCTGTACTAGTGCCTGCATAGGCTGCAAGAATCTAGTGAGTTCCTCATTGTTTTGGTTCACAAACATTCTCTAGGCTTGATTTATAATTGGCCTGTGTCTAGCAACTGACTCTTGGCAACCTCATTCTGGCTATCATGATTAGCTGGAACTTGCCCCTAATGTATTGTCACATTTACTTTAAGTCCACTATTTTTGAAAAGGGCTGTTGGAACACACAAGTGGACAGATCTGATATTTCATCAAGCCTACCAAAGAGGTTATATGCATATTTTGTGCCTCATTGCTAATAAATTGTTTATATGCATGAAGCTGCCTTTCCCCATATTTAGGGGGGAAGAAAGTACTCAGAAAATGATGGGGGTATGCCTAAGATACAAATCAGCTATCTTGAAGGGGCTGTTATTGGCCAAGACTGAGATAATTTGAGCATCCAAAAAAAAATATATATATATATGTAGTTTAAATCGTGAGTAAAATAAGTGTCCA
This sequence comes from Daubentonia madagascariensis, assembly GCA_023783475.1. NCBI lineage: Eukaryota > Metazoa > Chordata > Mammalia > Primates > Daubentoniidae > Daubentonia > Daubentonia madagascariensis. The sequence continues at coordinate 4,543,986 of JAKFHU010000901.1, read as the reverse complement.
TGATTCTATTCTGATATAAATAAATGAATGAAAACTAAATAAATGAGGAAGAAGGGACCATTCTCCCTTACAGTATAAGTCTCATTATCTTCTCATAAAATACTTATCACTTATTAAGAATTTAACATACTTATTATTAATTAACTTTACAATGGGGAAACCAGAAAGACACCACTTCAACCAAGTAATAGATGTTAATATCCCCAGTACTGGAACAAATTGACATTATGTGCTTCCTGATATGATGCAATGAAAAGAACATAGAATCACTTGCAATGAATTGCTGCCCCTTCCAAATTATTATTTGTTAATGCATAAATTATGTATAAATTATGAGGAAATTCCCAGTCAAATGTGAATTAAAGGGAATTCTACAAAGCAACTGGCTTATACTCTTCAAAAATATCAATGCCATGAAAGATAGGGAAAGACTGAGGCACTACTCAAGATTGAAGGAGATCAAAGTGTCATGACAACTAAATGCAACATATGATTCAGGATACTGTGAATATCATTGAGACAACTGGTAGTTTGAATGGGGTTGGTTGATAAGATGGTAATATTGGAATTATATTAATTTCTGATTTTGATGGTAGTACTCTCATTATGAGAACAATGTTTCTTTTTTGGCAAAGACACTATACGTTGAAGCATTGAGGGTTAATAGTACGTCACGCCTGTAGCTTACATGGTACAAAAAAAGTGAAAACATAAAGAGAAAAGACTAAGGCAAATGTGATGGATATTAACAATTGGGAAAGCTATGTAAAGGGCATAAAGGAGCTCTTTGTTCTGTTGCAAATTTTCTGTGATTTTGAAATTATTTAAAACAAACCGTTGAAGAATATTGCTAAAACAACCCATTTTATAACAATTGCAGAAGCAGTAGTCCTCACTTTCTCTCTGAGGAATTTGGGGATCCCTGATGAAGCTAAAGGAATGCTTACAAAAACACTCATACATCAACCACGGTAATAGCAAACATTATTAGTAAGGTTCTAAGCATTTTAATATAAAATGCCTCTGTACCCTGAATCATTACTCTAATACCTTGCCAAACTCTGTAAACCCCCACTCATAATAAATCCCATATGATTATAGGAGAAATTACCCTGTTATTTTAAACCTAAATTGGAAGGATTTAAACAGATTAAATGTAGCATATAGAAATATCTTTAAGAAACAAAGGATTTAGTAGCTAGCCATGTTTTTACTTCTTGCCTGTTTCCTAAAAAAATCAATAAACCTGAAGAAGCACCAAAAAAAAGTATATTCGCTCACCTGCATTTTTACTCATGTAACCATCTCCAAAGGGCATATGAGAAACAAATAAAGTAGATTAAAATCTTCTCTGTAGTCATTTGTCATCAGTTGTGATATCTCCTTCTCTCAAAAACTCATAGTAAACTTCTTCCCAGAGCAACACTGATAATGTCCAGATAATAAATTTTCTAAAGTTCTATCATGTTATGTAGGTGCAAGGATATGTGCAGAACAAAGTGTTTTAGCCTAGAATTGAGTCTAACTTCAGACTCCCAACTGTGCTTGCTCTATGGAATCCTTCAAGGCTGAGCTGACTATATCTTCAAAATATGGTTAAATCAAACTCAGGGTACCTTCCTAGAGCAAATTGTAAAATGTCAGCTCACTGTCTCTGAAGCTGTCTTTTACATTCAAGTTCATTACTTATGAGATTGCATTTTGTTGTTTTTGTTAAGTGCTGGTGAACTGGAATAGAAAGGCTACAAACAAAAAGTGTTTCTTTCTCTGAGATTCCACAGCATTTTTTCATGCCATGGGCACAGCTCTTTCCATGTTGCATTTTGTTAATGGTAAACATATCTGTCACCCCAATTAGGATGAGCACTCCTTGAGGAAGTGAATTATGTCTTATTTATCTTAGTATTTCCAAGATTTTGTACATATCTGGCGCACATAGGCACTTAATAAATATTTGTAGAGATGCATGCAAGACATTCATTCCCTTTGGAGACTGACAAAACTTAAACACCTAATTTCAAGAGAATAAAATGCCCCAGAACAACAATAAATCATGAAAATGGCTTTATAACAAAGCAGATAAAGATCTGACCTTTTATTTGCATTTTTCTCCAGTGCGTTTTGTCCTTAATAAAAATTAGCAGGTTAAATTAACCAGAAAACCTGAGAAAGATGCTGAGAGGTTATATGTGATATCAAGAAAAGATGGTTAGGGAGTGTGCCTGGCCTCCTTCCCTGAAAATGTTCATTAATCCTTTTTTTATTTTAATCCCAGGAGGACAAATTAGAATTTATAAGGGGAAAGAATTAGAGACACATTGCCTGTAGGTAACCTACAACTGCAACTAACTGTGTATCTATTCAAAATTCAAGATGCCTATTCTTTTTTCTGCTTTTTTTTCTCCCTAAAGGCCAAGGCCCATGAAGAACTACTGCTTCATAGACAAATGTGTGTGCCAAAGGCTCTCTTTGCTGTTCTCTGTAGATAAGAAAGCTTTTTATATTAAATAAAACTTATGCTGCTGGCAAATTTTACACTTGGGTCATTTGCCTCAATTAGCAGAATAAAAAAAAGAAAACTAAAATTAATATTTCTAGGGGCTCATCATTTTTAACCTGTGAAGTCGATCTTTGCAGGGAATTAAAAATTTGGAGGTACTGGTTTGCATGCAATGGATCTATTTGGCAAGGTGAAGTTTTCTGTTTATATCAGCTTGTCATCACATTCTTAATATTCTCTTAGATAAATATTAATATTAAAAACACATGAAAATAAAATACAACTGAAGGCAAGGTCTTGGGTTAATCAACAATGGGCTGCAGCACAAATGAGACCAAGGAGGACCTGAAACAATTAATTTCAGAATTACCATGGATTTTTGAAGAAATGGTTAATTTTAAAGTGTTCATAAAACATGTGCTATATTATCACAAAAGGTTTTGTTACAGAATACTCAAAACTTGGCCCATTTTATTAAATTTCCTAAGTTAGTTGTTCTTTAAACCTTACATGATAACCACTTAGCAAACTCCTACAAAGTGATAAAAATCATTTGTGGAATTATGGAAATAATCCTGCATTACGAAAATATTCCTAGAGGTAATTTCTTCATAGTTCTTGGTCTAGGTTCCTAGGTTGTAGCTTGCAGATGTGCCCCAATCCCTAGGGATAATAGCATCCATGGCAATCCCTAGTAATATCCATAGCAATCCTTAGGGATAACATCCATGGCCACTCTTCATCCTGGGGAGATGGTGACAGTCTCCCCTCACAAGGACTCTCCAGCTCATCATTACCAGATCCAGGGGATTTGATGATGATGATTATTATTTTTTGCTACAACTTAGTTCTATTTTCTAATTCATCATATAGGGACCTTCCTGAAATCCCTATTCTAATTGGCAAACCAATTTACCTGTTTTTTCCTCACATTTTGAAGCAATACTTTTCTGTCTTTCCCTGTCTCCTCATCACACTGCATATAGCTATACTGCGAACTTTCCTCAGTTGGACTTAACTCCAAGAATTCTGACATTGGACACTTGCATTCAGGCACAATCCTTTGAATGCTATCTACAAGAAAGGAATTGGTGAACCTCAATTTGGCATTCTTCCAAAACTGAGTCTATTAACTAACCTTTATCAGTTGATTATATAAACTGCATGGTTTTACTAAATCCAGGCCGTCTGTGTATTTTGAATCAGAGGTAATTATCAATACTTGCTTCTGCTCAAGGTATATTAATAAGAACTGGATTTACTTTACCTTTTTACTTTTTAGTTTGCTAGGGATGCTTTGACAAAGCACCACAGACTGGGTGGCTTAAATAACAGAAATGTATTGTCTCACAGTTATGGAGGCTAGAAGTCCAAGATCAAGGTGTCAGTGGTGTTGGTGCGCTGTGAAGACTGTCAGGTAGAATTTATTCCAAGCATCTCTCCTAGCTTCTGGTGGTTTGCTGACAATCTTTGCCATTCTTTGGCTTCTGCTGCATCACTCCAATCTCTGTCTTTATCTTCACATAGCTTTCTCCCTGTATGCATGTCTGTGCCCAGATTTCTTTTTGCATAAGGGCACCAGTCATATTACATCACCCTACTCCTCATCTTAACTAATTACATCTGCAAGGACCTTATTCCAAATAATGTCACATTCTAAGGCATTGAGTGTTAGGGCTTCATCATGTGAGGGTTTTGTTTTGTTTTGTTTTGTTTTGTTTTGTTTTGTTTTAGAGTGGTGGAATATACAGTTAAGCCACCGATACAAAACAAAAACAAAAATAAAATAAATAATTAAGTAAATAACAATGTATTATAACTAATATCAGAAATGATAGGTGACATCAGAACAATTCTATGCCAATAAATTCAACAAATTAAGTGAATGGATTCTTTGAAAGAAACAAATGACCAAATCTTACTTATGAAGAAATAGATACCTTGATTAGCCCTATATCCCATATCAAAATTGAACTTTTAGGGAAAAAGAAAAAACCTTGAACAAAGAAAAGCCCAAGCTCAGATGGCTTCACAGATAAATTCTAGCAAATATCTAAGAAATAAATAATATTAATTCTACACAAAATTTTGAAAAATTTATTCTGAGACCAGCATTACCTTGTATGTTAGGTTTTTTTTTGAGCTGTCATAACAAATTATTACAAACTAGGTGGCTTAGAATGACAGAAAATTTGTCCCTCCCAGTTTTAGAAGCCAGAGATCTGAAATCAAGGTGTCAGTAGGGCTACACTCCTTCCAAAGCCTCCAGGGGAGAATCTTTCCTTGGCTCTTCCAGATTCTGGTGTCTCCAAGTGTTCCTTGGTTTGTGGCCACATCACTTCAGTCTCTGCCTCTGTGGTGACATTGTCTTCTCTTTTCTTTGTCTGTGTCTTCACCTCTTCTGTCTGTCTCAAATGTCCCTTTGCCTCTCTCTTCTGAGGATGCTTTTCATTGGATTTAGAGCCAACAGATAATCCAAGATTAGCTCCATCCTCTTACCATCATCAACTTAATCATGTCTTTTCCCATATGAGGTGCCATTCACCCTGTTACTATTAAAGATAATGTTCACAGGGTCTGGGTATTAGGATGTGGACATATCTTTTGTGGGACTACCTTTCAGCCCACTAAACCTTGATACCAAAACTGGACAAAACCATTATTATAAAGGAAAGTATAAACCACTATTCCCCATGAAGTGAATAGAAAAATCACAAAGAAAATTTAGAATTTGAATACAATAATAGGTTAAAAAGCATATTATGGTTAAAAGTATGTAGAGTTTATATCAAGAATGCAAGGTTGATTGAGCATTTGAAAAATCAATCAATGCAATTTACTGATTTACCACAATTAATAGATTAAAAAAGAAAAAACTTTATGATCATCTCAATTAACACAGAAAAAGCATTTGACAAAATGCAACATCCATTCCTGATGAAACCTCACAGCAAACTAGAAATGTAAGGGAACTTCTTCAACCTCATAAAGGTTGAAGGCATGTACAAAAATATCCACCCTCAACATCATTCTTGATGGTGAGGACTAAACACTTTCTCCACCAGATCAAAAATAAGATAAGGTTGTTCATTTTCACCATTTCTATTCAATATTGCACTGGAGGTTCTAGTCAGCTCAATAGACAAAGAAAAAGAAATGGAAGGAAACCATAACAGAACCAAAGAAGCAAACCTCTTTATTAAGTTACCGTATTATCTATATTTAGAGGAAAAAAAGGGAATCTATAAAAAGGCTGTAGAACTAACAAGTGAACTTGGAAAATTTTCAGAATACAAAAGTAACTACACAAAAATTCAATTGCATTTCTATATACTAGCAACAAGCAATCAGAACTTGAAATTTAAAAGTAATATAATTTACAATAATATCAAAATATTGGAAATATTTAGGGAAAATATGACAAGATATGTAAAAATCCTGCACACTGAAAACTATAAAGCATTATTGAGATAAATTAAGAAAATGTAAATGAATGAAGTGACCTTACACGTGAGTCAGAAGACTCACTACTGTTAAGATATAAAATCTTCCCAACTGGATGTAGAGTTTTAACATATTCCTGATCAAAACTTTAGCAGACATTTTGTGCAAATTGTAGCAAGCTAATTCTAAAATTCATATAGAAATTCAAAGGGCCTAGAATATCCAAAACAACATTGAAATAGAAGAGCAAATTTGGAGGTCTAACACTATCTGATTTCAAGATACTTAAAATGGTATTATATTGGTATTAAGATAGACTCATAGAAGAAAACATAGGATAATTTTTTTGTGACTTGGATCAGGCAAAGATTTGTTAGACAAGACATTAACAGACAATTCATAAAAGAACATATCAACAAATTGGACTTCATCAATATTAAAAACTTCTCTTTGAAAGACATTGGTGCCCTGACTTCACCACAATGCAATATATCAATGTAGCAAAATTGCACTTGTACCCCACGAATATATACAAATAAAAAGTAAATGGGAAAATTACAATGGTAAGAGAATGAAAAGATAAGCTACCAATTGGGAGGATACACACGTAAAGCATATATCTCTTAAAAACTTTTATCAAGAGTATATAAAGTATACTGGAAACTTAATAATAAGGACACAAACAACCGCATTCAAAAAAACTGCCAAATTTAACAGTAACTTTACTAAGGAAGATATAAGCATGGCAAATAAACATATATAAAGATATTAAACATCACTACTCATAGGAAAATGCAGATTAATACCATAATAAATACAACTACACATCTATTAGAATAGCTAAAATTAAAAATACTGACCATACCAAAGGTTGGCAAAGAAGTAAAGAAATAGAACTCTCATATACTACTGGTTAAAATGCAAAATGGTCCAAACACTTTGTAAAAACAGTTTGGCAGTTTCTAAAAAGTTAAACATATTCCTACTATGCAATCTAGCCAATCTGTTCTTGGGTATTTACTGGAGAGGAAAAAATAGTACATATCTATACAAAGATTCGTATATGTTCATAGCAGCTTTATTAGTGATAGACAGAATATGGAAACAACCCAAGACCCATCAACAGATGAATATATAAATAAGATGTGGTATAGCCATATGATGGAATAGTACTCAGTAACATAAAAAATGAACTATTGAGACATGCTACAACATGGAAGGATCCAAAATAATTATGCTGAGTGAAAGAAGTCAGACCAAAAACCAAGAGTATATACTGTACACACTGTGTGATTTCATTTATATAACTATTTTGAAGATGCATATTCATCTATAGTGAAAAAACTTTGGTTGCCTAGGGATGAGGGAAGCTCTAGAGGGAGGAATTACAAAGGAGCACAAAGAAATTTCTTGGGCTAATAAGTTTACTATCTTGATTGAGGTGATGTTTCATGGGTGTATACATAAGTCAAAGTGTACTTACTAAAGTGTACATTTTAAATATGGGCAGTTTGTCATATGGCAATTATACCGCAACATAACTGTTAAAAAATAATAATTATGTAGAGAGCTTTGGTATGAACAGGCCTTCTGGTTTCCCCCAGGTCTCCGTGCCAAACACGATTTAGAGTTCGACTTAAATTAGTAGCTCACCATCAGTAAATAATAAGCTTTCCCTTTTCAGACCTTCTACTACAGAAATGATGAAGTCCTCACCTGACCAGGAGAAATTTGATAATAAGGTTTCATTAAAAGCCAATTGTATTATGTTTTAAAACTCTGAGTGTTTTATTAAATTTCTGATGTAAAATATCTTTTATTTTATCAAATTATGATGATAGATGGTATGTATATTTATTTTTAGTTATATATAAGTATATATTTGAGTTGGCAAAATAGTATCAGGAAGCTTATGTGAGTCCCCGAGATAAGACTGATCCATGACATTCTCAAGTGTGGAAACCATTGTCCTAAAGCAGTGGGCCACATTATTTGGCATCAAATACTATATATTCTTCACTGTCATGCCTTTTCTGCCAGAGAGAGAGAGAGAGTGCACGGGAGTGCAAAAAATTCTTTCTCTGGATTAAATGTAATAGAATAAAAAAAAAAGGAAGGAAAAGTAATTTTACCCATTAGGAAACATGATCAATTCAGTGTTCTGGAATCTTCTGACCCACAAAATTAGCACCTCTTTTTTTTTTTTTTTTCCTTTTGTTGGTGGAGACAAGTAGGAAAAGGTTAAGTGAAAGTTTTACATCCTCGTAAGAGATTTCAGTAGTTGACTGTCTAGCCAAAGGAAGATTTATTCTTATACCAGTCTTTACTTAAAGGCCCTGACCTCTTCCCTAACCTGGTAAACTGACTTGAACAAACAGAAACAAACTACAGTGTCTTCCTAAACTGCTGAATCTTAGTTGTTTTTTCTCAGGCCTCACACTCTTACCTCTCAAGAGCAAAAGTCATATCTGTCACCAAATTGTGGCCTCCCAAATCTTGCCAGCAAGAATACCATAACAAAGGGTCTGAGAAACGGGGTAGCATGAGATTGGACATGGCTTCCTCCTTTCTGCCACCAGCGCCACTGCAGTCTGACGAACCCTGAGTGTCTGATGTTCACCAAGGCTCCTGAGAGGGTGGGGGACAGGCAAGGGAAATGTGAAACCAACCCAAGATTTTAGGAAATAAATTGGAAGTACTAAATGAAAAAGGAGAGAAATAACTCAGGTGTGCTCTTCAGCAGCCCTCTGGACAGGTGTGCAATTCCAACCATGCGAAATCCTTGGCTGGGAAAGTAGAGAGTGAGGTGCCATTTCTTTTCATTTCTCTCTACCTCTGCTTCCCAGACTCTTTCTGGGACTCTGAGCTGCCTCTCTTGCTGATGCCACCATAGTAAACCTCCATAAACGTACTGTTCCCCAATTATAGATTAGATTAGAGAAAAAACAACATTGTCATCTTAGTCTGAAATGGCAATTCATTCTCACGAGAAAAATAAAGAAAGAGAAGCATTAACAGGCACATATTTCAGAGCACAGATTTTTTATCCTACCTTAACTCAGCCTGGCCACAGATGGAATAGCTGGCACCATGTGTGGGGCACGGTGCCAAACTCCTTTGCACAAGTCTCTTTCCCTCCATTTCTTGGACATTTCTCTTTCTTAATCCTTTCTTAAAATGTTTCTCACTGCACTGGTAAAACTGAGGCCTGGATAATTGATCATTTCAGGAGGAGCAAGTTACGATGTCACTTCCTTGGCACATTGATAAACTTTCTGATCGTAGGACATCCACTTTCCATTTAAGGTAAAGAGAGCTTTTCCCTAACTATAAATAGGAAGTTGGGAGAGCCAAGCGAATTTATATTGTGCAAACTGTTTTTATCTAATGTAATTGAGCACAGAGATAATTGGAATCCATGTTGATTATATAAATTGCTTTTGAATGCCTTGACAGTTTGTGAGCAAGCTATTTTTTCTATGAAAAGGAAGGTTTTTATAGTTTTGTTCTTCCTTTTCTCCTAAAACTACTTCCAGAAACTGGGAGCAAAGAGCCACACCCTTCCTCCCTCCCTTTCTCTCTCTCTCTTTTTAACAAACACAAAACCTTTAATTCTTTTCAGAATTAAGTTTTGCAAAGCAAAGAGTGAAAAGGCTTGAGAAAAGCACAGCCAAGCAAGCTTAAGGTAGATGTAGCAAACATCAAAATCCCCAGTTTATTCAGGGAGAAGGGCTTCTATAGGCTATACCCTGCAAGGTCTGAACTGCCAAGTGGTATTTGGATTTCATTTGTGAGAAACAGATAACTCTTTCAGGGTTATAAATTGGAGAAGGATATGATAAATGTGGAGATTGAAGAAGATGAATCTGGAGAGGAGGGAGTGAGTTAAAATGTTTCCATATTCCACAAAAGGAGCCCTCTTGCCTTCCGCATTAGTAGAAATTCTTTAGCAGTTTGCCAGGTGCCACTTGTAGGAGGCCTATAATTGTCCTGCCTTCCCTGCCCAACATCTAAGGGTGCATCCTTCTGACAGCACACATCCCCATTGAGAATTAGGCTGAGAAAAATACACATATTCACATGCATATATATATTCACATTGTAATATACTCTATCTGCAGGTGAGCATTTTATAGCACATAAAATGTATATTAAGTTGCATTTCAATGACAAATAGCATCCAGGTTGTCAAATGATTTAATACAAGATGTCCTCATTAATTCAGCTCTGCGATTCTGTGTTCATAGTGCATCTAAGCTCCTGATGTGCTTTTGGCACCATTATTTATTTAATGCCACTTTCCCAGGTGTTGATATTCCTCCTACAAAAATGAGCTTCTCAAAAGTGCTTCAAAAATACTTTACTGCTATCTACTCAAATCCTTATTCTCATTTAATAACATCTCTTTTTTCTTAGTCATTTCCCTTCGATTTCCCACCCTCAACTCTGCATATTGGTTTAAGAAAGATAACTTTTTTAGCATGAGCTCTGTGTACACCTATGGGGTACATGTCTTTAGGAGATGGCCTTCAAACTCTGAATTAAGTAGCAGGAAAACTCAATCTCTTCCCCCAAATCTCTCTCCTCTTGGTCACCTAAAGTGTCTAGAAAACCCACTAAAAGTTATCATTCCTAAGTGTTGGAAACTTACTCAAACCAATTTGATTGTGTCTAACTCTTGGATTCTTTTTGAAGACAGTAAGAGCCACTGAAATACGTGAAGGTCCATGATAGTTAGCTCTGCTCACAATCTTAAAATCAGCATTGCCTTGAGAACCAGTCTATGACCATATTCTGCTTCATAAACAATGCTTATTTAAAAATAAAAAATAATAAAAACACCTTTATTTGTAAGCAGGCACAAAACTATTCCCACCATTTGTTCTGCAAACTTGTAGTTCTGATGTTGCTTTTTTGATGCTCTGACCACCACCTTGCCTGAAAGATCCACTCAAGGCATACATGACATCATTCCAGAGGTAGGATTCTGTTACTCTTATCAGCATCATTAGGCAACTATTCAGTCTCTTAAACCAATGGCAGGACCATCTCAATTGCTATCCCTAAAATAGACTACCAAATGCCCAGACTCCCCACTATACAATATATACATGTAATGGAATTCAACTTGTAACCCCAAATCTATTAAAATAAAATAAAAAAGACCACTAATCTCACTGTATTTGTATGCCCTGTTTTCACAAAGGTGGAAGTTATTCTATATTTTTTGGTCAATCCGTATCCTTTGAATACTTTTCAATTTTATGTAACCTGTTCAGTCTTTTAACCTATTCCTGGAAACATCAATACCCACAGATATAAAGTCCTGAGCTATATGGATGGACTTTTCCCCTGCTTGCTAGAGTTCTAGCTGTAAAAGTGGACTTGGGCAAAGGATAGATAATCTCACCCCTTTATTCTAAAAATTTCTCCAACAAGCTCCTCATTGAGACAACAATTTTATGCTTCCCCCAAACTTTCCATCCTAGATGATGACACCTCTGGTTTCTGTACTTCTTCACGCTTTGGGGGATAAACAACATGTTCAAAAGAGTTGTAGGCTGAGAAGTCCTTGTACATTGAGTTGAAGTCTGTATATATGCTTTTCTGGCCTAGAGACTAATGACAGTTCTTTTCTCCTTCCTCATCTTCTCTGTTTTATAAAGAGGTAAGAAAAGAAGGGCCTCCAAATCCTGTGGGCAGAGTTCACCTTTTCCCTGACTTGCTGCCTGCCAACTGAACTCCAGGGTGGCAAGTCAGAAATCCCAACAGTCTTCATTTAATCAGAGGATATTTTTTTATCTGCCCAAATTAGAGACCCTTTTTCCCCATGACCAGAGTGAATTTTGTTTATGTAATTAGAATGAGCCAAACATTTGAGGAACCAAGTAACGGAAACTGGTGAAAGTATTTTACAACTTTTACTCTGTATCACATGCAGTGCCCAGTCTATATTTAATTATTTTCTACCCTGCATTCACTCCTGTCTGAAGATCAGACACCTCACTTCTCTGGACCTGAGAAAATGGACCAGGCATTGCTTTCTTGTGATTAGGACAAACAACCAAAGTGCCCCAGCTTTCAGCAGTGGTACCATTCCAGCAAATGGCAGGCATGGTCTGACCTATTTTGTACCTCCATTGGAACAAAGAGGAGAGAAGCTAAGGTAAAATTTATTCATAATATGCCCCTCCTATTATACCTCCACCTGTGGCATAATCCTATTAAATCTTTCTTTTCTTTCTTTCTTTTTTTTTTTTTGTTAACAAAGGGAAAAATTTCCACTCAAATATCTTACAGAACTTATATTTTGAATGGCAAGTATACTCACTTTCTAAAGGAAGACGTTTTAAGCAGGACATACTTATGTGTTATTCATTCCCCCAAGTGCACTCACTGCACATAATTTTGGGAGAATAAACAGTATCTTGATTCCAAAAATATCATAATTTATTGATCCCTCTGTTCTAGTAAGATGGAAAAAGCACTCGCGTGGCAGAATCCATGAAGTTCTGGCTCACGTGGAGATTTCCCCAAGCTTTCCCCATCACTCTCATAGCAGTGATGTCTATGTCTCTCCTTAATTAAATTGGTGTCATTTTTTACATGCAATTTGATCTGCTCTTGCAACATCACATATAGGGATTATTTTCCTTAGATATAAGTGGTTTCTCCTTTTCAGATATGTGGTTTTTTTAAAAAAGAATTTATAAATTTCTAGCATTGCCCTAGACACCATACTGGCTTAACGCTTTTCATTGTTGCCAGCATGATCAAGCGTTAAGCTCCTTAATGTTTCTCATTTACTTTAAGCACATACAGATGGGTCTTGCTTAGTCCTCACTGGTATTATTCACTCCACGATAGATGTCTATGTCATTATTTCTCATGACACTATAGGCACGCACCAGGAAGGTTACTTGCAGTCCACTCTAGCCCAGAAATACTAAAATTTATGACTGAATCTCTGAAATGGTAAATACATCTAAAAATAATAGAGTAGTACTAGTTTAAGATATATCATTCAACTGATTCCCACCTAGGAAAGGGCACCATGCTTTCAGCTCTGCCTCCTAAAGAACATCCCACTTCTTTGGATTGTCAATGGCCTTGACTCCCCACTGGAGATTTATTTTTGGTGTTCTGTGGATACATCCACCGAAAAGAGGAAACTTGGCACTAGGCCTAAACTTATAATACACACCTTGCAATTACAGTCAAGTAAACACAACCAGCCACCACTGCCCAATTCTGTCTAGCTTGATATGTACTAGTTATAAAGTAAGTTACAGAACTCTTGTTTCTTCACATCTGGAAATAAATGCCATATGTATTTTTCTAGAAGTGTTCTATGATTGCTCAATCTGGAACCAAGAATTCAAATTTTTGAAAAAACTTCTGTTGATAAAAGCTATAGGTGTCTCATCTATTTGTCTTTGCAGTCGTATACACCTTCAGGAACCTAAAAAGTGTGACTGGTGAAAAAATATGTAGGGCTTAGCAGCATCTATGAGTATTTGCCCTGAAGATTGAATCAAGAAGCCCACCAAAGTTTTCTACCATAACTTCATTGACTTGCTACACTGACTCCTGAAGGGTTCAAGAAGCTCCACTCTTGTCCACAAAATGTCCCTTCTGGAATCTATTTACTAACGGGGTCCAAGCTCAGAGTTGAAATCCATTGGTCAGGGTTTTTGTTTGTTTGTTTGTTTGCTTGATTTTTTTTTTTTTTTTTTACTAATGGCCTAGTTCTTCATAAATATCCCAGAGCACACATTGTACTTAAAGAGTTCTTTAACCTTCAGTGATTGGTGGGTGGGTAGTTAGTTACTGAAGAAATCTGTACAATTAATGTTTACCCCCATCTGTGTTGATATACTGTACATATTTCAAAGAGGCCCAAGAGAACATATTCCTGTTCAGGGGAAATTTCAAACTAGCTTCTTACCTGGCAATTTGGGATGTGAAGAAGTTAACATTTCATGCATATGCCAATGGCAATAATTCCATTTGAATATACAGTACAAACTTTCCAAAGTTTATGTCAGCTATGTTTTCCATTGATTGTTAAGGATCACCTGCTTTGCCAATTACTAACTTTGTAATCTTGTTTTATCTAGGGTTAACAGATTTAGAAAATAAAAATGCAGAACACCCAGCTAAATCTCTTCATTGACCCACTGGTCATTCAGGACTGTATTGTTTAACCTCCATGTGTTTGTGTATTTTCCAATGTTCCTCTTGTTATTGATTTCTAGTTTTATTACAATGTGGTCAGAGAAAATACTTGGTATGATTTAAATTTTTTTGAAATTTTTAAGACTTGTTTTGTGGCATATCATATGGTCTATCCTTGAGAATGATCCATGAGCTGAAGGGAACATGCATTCTGTAGCTGTTGGATGAAAAATTCTGTAAATATCTATTAGGTCCATTTGGTCTATGGTACAGATTAAGTTCAAAGTTTCTTTGTTGATATTCTGTCTGGATGATCTGTCCAATGGTGAAAGTGGAGTGTTGAGGTCTCCAACAATTATTATATTGGGGTCTATCTCTCTCTCTAGCACTGATAATTGCTTTATATATCTGGGTGCTCCAGTGTTGAGCTGCATATATATTTAGAATTGTTACATCCTCTTGCTGAATTGACCCCTTTATCATTATATAATAACCTTCTTTGTCTCTTTTTACTTTTTTTGGTCTTGAGACCTATTTTATCTGATTAGAAGTATAGCTACTCCTGCTCTTTTTTGGTTTCCATTTGCATGGAATATCTTTTTTCCATCCCTTTACTTTCAGTCTCTGTGAGTCTTTATAGGTGAAGTGGGTTTCATATACACAACATATACTTGAGTTTTGTTTTATTAACCATTCAGCCACTCTATGTCTTTTGATTCAAGAATTTAGTCCATTCACATTCAATATTATTATTGATAGGTAAAGACTTCCTACTGCTATATTGTTATTTGATTTCTAGTTGTTTTGTGGTCCTTTCTTTCTTACTGCCTTCCTATCTTACTTTGGTAAAAGTGTTTTTCCCTGGTAGTTTGTTTTCATTTCTTGCTTTTTTTGGGTGTGTGTATCTGTTGTAGGTTTTTTGATTTGAGGTTACCATAAGGTTTGCAAAAAACATTTTATGACCAATTATTTTACACATGACAACTTAACTCTGCTTACAAACAAACAAGCAAAGAGAAACATAATGGAAATTCTACACTTTAACTCCATCCCCCCCTTTTTAAACTTTTTGTTGTTTTCATTTATATCTTTTTATACTACCTCTCAAAAAGTTGTTGCAGTTATTATAGTTGATAGGTTTATATTTTAGTCTTTCTACTCAAGATGTAAGTGGTTTATACATCACAATTACAGCAACAGAATATTCTGCATTTGTGTACTTACTATTACCAGTGAGTTGTATACCTTCAGATGATTTCTCATTATTCATTAATGTCCTTTTCTTTCATATTGAAGATCTCCTTTTAGCATTTCTTATAGGACAAATCTGGTGTTGATGAAATCCCTCCACTTTTGTTTGGGAAAGTCTTTATTTGTCCTTCATGTTTGAAGGCTATTTTTGCAGTATATAATATTCTAGGGTTAAGGTTTTTTTCCTTCGGCACTTTGAATATGTTGTGCCACTCTCTCCTGGCCTATAAGGTTTCCACTGAGAAGTCTGCTGCCAGATGTATTGGAGCTCCCTTATGTATTATTTCCCTTTTCTTCCTTCCCTTAGGACCTTTTCTTTATCTATGATTTTTGGGAGCTTGATTATTAAATGCCTTGAGATAGTCTCGTTTGAGTTAAATCTGCTTGGTGTACTATGACTTTCTTGTACCTGAATATTGATATCTTTCTCTAGGTTTGGAGTGTTCTCTATTTATTTCTTTGAATAAACTTTCTACCCCAGTCTTTCTCTCTACCTCCTCTTTAAGGCCAATAACTCTTATATTTGCCCTTCTGAGGCTATTTTCTAGACCTTGTAGGCAGGCTTCATTCTTTTTTATTCTTTTTTCTTTTTTCTCTTCTGACTGCGTATTTTCAAATAGCCTGTCTTTGAGCTCAGTTATTCTTCTGCTTGATCAGTTCTGCTGTTGAGAAACTCTGATGCATTTTTCAGTTTGTCAATTGAACTTTTCAGAACCAGAATTCCTGCTTTTTTTTTTTTTTATTATTTCAATCTCTTTGTTAAATTTCTCTGATAGGCTTCTGAATTCCTTCTCTGTGTTGTCTTAAAGTTCATTGTGCTTCTTCAGGACAGCTATTTTGAATTGTTTATCTGAAAGGTCACATATCTCCATCACTCTGGGATATGTCACTGGTACGTTATTTAGTTCATTTGGTGAGGTCATGTTTTCCTGGGTGTTCTTGATGCTTGTGGATGTTCGTTGATGTTTAGACATTGAAGAATTAGGTATTTATTTTAATGTTCACAGTCTGGGCTTGTTTGAATGCAACCTTCTTGAGAAGGCTTTACAGATATTCAAAGGGAATTGAGTGTTGTGATCTAAGTCTTTTGTCCCTGCAGCTGTAAAAGCCTGGTGGTGCTCCAAGCCCAGTAATGCTATGACTCTTGCAGACTCCTGGTGGTACTCCCTTGGTGGACTTGGGTAAGATATGGGAGAATTCCCTGGATTACCAAGCAAAGTCTCTTACTATCTTCACTCACTCTCTGTGCTGGTCTGCTGGAGTTGCCCGAGAATTGTGTGGGCACTCCCTCATGGCCATCACAGGTGGGACTGTGCCAGGTCACACCTGAAGCCAGCCTAGTCTCACCCACTGCCCGTGGTGACTGTTTCCTGGCTACCTATGATGTTTATTCAAAACCCAAGGGCTCCTTAGTCCGAAGTCAGTGAATCCTGCCAGGACTGCATCCTTCCCTTTAGGGGCAGCATGTTTTCTTCTGACCTGTGGTGGGTCTAGAAATGCCATCCAGGACTAAGGCCTAGAATCAGGGGATTCAGGGGTCTGCTCGGTACTTTATTTTACTGTGACTGAGCTGGTACCCAAGTTGCAAAACAAAGTCCTCTGACCTCTTCCTTTTCCTTTCCCCACATGAAAGAGGACTCTCCCTGAGCTGCACTTTCTGGAGTTGGGGGAGGTGTGACATAGTTACTGTCTTGGCCACTGCTGCTTGTGTCTCACTGGGTCACATGCACGCCCACGTCTACTGGCTGTGATTCAGCACAGCCACAGGAATTGCCCAAGTACTGCAGCCTTTGTGGTGTGACTGTCTTATGAATGAATTCCAGGCACCAGGCTGCTTTTTGTCAGCCAGTGGTGGGGCTAGCCTGAACTCCTGTTTTAGGGCACAGGATTTCCCTTTGGCCAGGCTGGTCTAAATGATCCTTCTGTGGGTGCCAAAAGAATTCTGCCTTGTGCTCTGTTTCCCTGTGACAGGGTGGCCCCAAGTTCCAATGCAAAGTCGTACAATCACTTCACCGTCCCTCTCTGGTACACAGATTCTCTCTCCACTCGGCATGCTGGCATGGCACTGCCAGGGGATGAGGGGGGAGTGGCATAGGCAATGCAAGACTATCTTTTCTGCCTTCTTAAGTGCCTTAAGAGAGCATTTTAAGATTGCGTTTTGGTGTCTATGGTCATGAGAGCATTTTCTTCTCCATTTCTCCTGGCATTGATGGATTGCCTGCATCTGTTGCACAAACAGTCATGATGAAACAGTAGGAAATGTTGTTCCAACTTGACTTAACTCCCTGAAATATTCTAAGCATATGGAGAGGTGGCACGAGTGCGGTCCCAGGGTGGAAATTTTGAGAGACTGAGGGGGCTTACATTTTTACATTACCCAGTTGGATCCCTGGAGCCTTCATTAGCAGAATAATCTCAGAAAGAAGTGCCAAAATAGCTGGGTTCTTAGGTCACCCACACTAATATTACAGAACTTGGGAAATCTTAAATGCTACAAATCAGCAAAAGACACTTTACTAAGAAGACATTTTTTCAACATATTTTTAAAATAAGAGTTTACATTTTGGGAGAATATAAGAGAAATAAATAGAGGAAAAATCTAGAATGGTTGGTTTTAATCAAGGTATCTAAGCAAAGTTCTGCCTTCTGGACATTTTCCAGATTTCAACCTAAAACAAAACTTAAAACCCTTCATACAAACATTCAAAGTCTAGAGAGAAATGAATAAATCAAAGAATTGGATTATTAGTATATGGATCCTTTGTAGTTTAATATGCTCTCAGCAGATAGAGCCTCCTTCACAAATACACAAAAATGTCTGTTCCAAAGAAAAAAGAAAGGTTGGGCATGCTGTCCAGACAAAATAAATGGTGACTTTGTCAAACATACATCTCCAAAGACACACTAATAATCAGCAGTCTTGATTATCAGTAACAGCAATCCAACTCAAACTAACTAGACACTGGAGTATCTCATAAAATCAGTCCATGTGTAAGGTCTGAGTTATAACCTGGCTTCTGGAAGAACTAGATCCAGGCACTCAAACACTGCTGGTACTCTCAAGCCCCTTCCAATCTCTGATTTTTTCTGCATGTCAGCCTTGTTCTCTTCCATTGTAGACATCTGATATTTCTACAAATTTTGGGAACAAGGCTGCTAACAGCACCAGAGTTCTACTTGAGGAAAGGTTGACTATGATAATTACAGTTTTAAAAAATCCTATGGAAAAACTCTGATTGGCCCCTATTTCAATCAACTGTGACTAGCAGAAGGTGCTCAGATTTAGGCATCCATCACTCTACTAGACAATTGTAGTTAGGGTAGGATTATAATTATGTAATAGAAAAGGCATCTTTGGGAGCAATCACATAGGTGGAGTGGGGGAAGAAGTTTCCAGAAAGGTATTTCTGCTCACAGAAAATGGGAAGAAATACCGAGCAGACAAACAAATAGGTATTCACTGCAGGAAATTGACAAGTGTTAAACTAATATCAGACACAAAAGTAAATTACAATCCTGTTACATGCTCAGTTATAACACAGCACCTTACTAGAAGGTTGGGAAATGCCTTTTTGAGCAAATGTCATTTAACTTGAAGTACAGCGTAGAGAGGAGAAAAAAGTCTTCCTGCCAAGGGCACAGTACATGAGAAGGCCTAAGGCGAGGAAAATGCTCAGAGCTCTAAAAAAGCTGACAACACAAGGGTCACTGTAGCTTAGGAATGATGAGAACATATAGAACCACAGCTGGAAGTCACATAGGCACGGACCAAATCATGCTCATTGAAAGCCAAGTTGAGGATTTTTTATCTTTTTCCTCAAGTGCAATGAGTTTTGATTAAAAATATAATAGGATCCAGTGGATGTTTTCACAAATTATATCTCACAGATGAGAGTTCAGGGACCATGGAAAGAGAAAAGTAGAAGATATAAATTTTTAAAAATGTATAGTTGGGGTAAGTTGGGAGATGAAGATTGAAATTACTCACTACTGCCTTTGCTATTTTGCCAGATCAATTTTTTTCCCTCCCACTATGTGGAAAATCACCACATGGAACATCTATATTCAGCCAGGCTGATGGAGTTTGACATTTCCTAATATGTGCCCACCTGTTCTAAGATCATGAAAACAAATTAAAGTGTATTGTTGAGACACTAACTTGATCTGTTATGAGAGGAAATAAAAAAATAGTAAGTTTGGAAAGACATTTTTCTGTAATAATTTTTTCAGAAAAATAACCACGTCATAGTCAAATGAAGCTTTAAGTGCTTATGGTAATTCTTCTATCCTATTGCCCAGTTTTCAGCAAGACTTCACCAACTTGATCATTAATAAAGAAGGTCCACCAAGTTAAAGGCCATCAGAGAAGTTACCCTAATGATATGAATTAAATGAACAAGGAAATGGTGGAGATGCTTGTCTTCAATTTTTTTATTCTTAATGTTTTTGGAAATATAATTTTCTTGAAATGAACTTAAGACATAGCTACAATGAAGGGCAGCAAAGAAATAAAAATACTCTTACTTGTATGAAGTGAGTAAACATCTGATCTGGTGTTAAGTCCATGCATTAGTTTTAAATAGAATTGGAAGGAAAAATCAGTTAAAAATTACCAGTTCCTTTTTTTACACATTGACCACCAACCAACTGGATGTCAATTTATTCTCTTGACAGTTATTTTCAGTTATGCATAAAGAGATCAACTTAATCATCAGGATAAGTTCACCAACGAAACAAATTTATTTATAGGATACTATATTTGTACATAGTAGAATGCTTTATGTTCAATAAATTAACTAAAAATATAAATAGAATACACTCTGGTTGGGATAGACTAAGGAGTTCTGCTGTAACAAGAAACCCAACAATAATTCAGTGTTTTAAGAAATAAGGAGGTCTATTTCTTACTCATGTAATAGTCCAAGGTAGGTGTTCCTGGCAAGTGTGCAGCTCCCCTCTTGCCATGATTTAGAGACACAGGGGGACAGTGGCTCTGCCATCTGCAGAAAATGACTTCATGAGTGGCCATGCTCTGGTCATCGTAGCCATTAAAGATAGAAAAGAGCATGGCAAGACATCCAAATTTTGTGAGGCCAGGGGTGAATTCATGACAATGCTTTGTTGCAAAAGAGCTGAGATATGTGGTCCCCAATAAGACAGCTGAATCTCAACCCAACTCTGTAATTTTGAAAGAAGAACTTGGATTTTAGTGGACATTAGTTTCCATTATGTGTTTAGAAGTATATACATTTTTAGAAGAATATAACACAAATACCTACAGAGATTTAAAATTTAAGGCCAGTCCCCATTCCTGATGTGAGTCTGCGGGACCCCTATCACCTTGACCAGCAGACCAACCAACAGAGACAGCTGCGAGGGGGATGTTCTTTTACGGGACTGGGTGTCAGCTGCAGCTCTGACACTTAGGAGCTGTATTATCTCGAGTGTTCTCAGAACAATTTTCACTTCACAAGGTTGTGGTACAAATTTAATGATGTTAAACGATATAATAAAGTGAGCACGAGGCAGTGTTGGGCACAATGTGAGAGCTCAGCAGGTAAGATTTTGTGCTCCTCTTTTCCACGTCTTCTGCCCAGAGAGGTTCCATCTTGTGTTGGAACCAGATTTAGACAGCTTCACACAACATAGAGCTGACCTCTTTCCACGCCCAACAAATTTAAGGATTAGGGTATGTTGGTAGATCAGGTAGGATGTAGAGGTCTACCCAATGATATTTGGCTTTATCCAAAGAGGCCTGTGGTTTCAAGGGAGCTGCACACACCAGGAGGAGGACTACTTTATTTTAGCCAGGCATATGTAAGACTCAGTGTGGGAGTCTCTGGACTCATAACCTGGGGTTCCTTTCTTCTGAGGGAAAATCCAGATCTTTATTGGTAGAGTACTCAAATGAGAAAAAGGGGCGTGATGAGATAGAAAGAATATAAATGAAAGGGCTGGCCAGGCGCATCAAAGTAGAAAATAGGAGCGATCCATTAACAGGTGTATTTGTCAGGGCTCTCTACAGAAACAGCACCAATAGGATAGATAGATAATTTTATATAGAGATATATATGTAGACATTCATAGGAGGGCTGTCCAGCAGGTATCCAGCCTTTGTTAATATAATGAGAACAGTTTGTGTGACATTGATGTAACCTGGCAGCCAAGGAGAGTGGACTGTAATGCACATGCATGAACTATGATGACTTCACTGTACCAGTCAGTGGGACACTAGACGCCGTTGAGTGAGCATGTGTACTGTATGGCCGTTGCATTCAAAATGACTGAGCAAGTAGAGCAAGAAATCTGCATCAGATTTTGCATTAAGCTTGAACATTCCTCCGCGGAAACTATTCGGATGATTCAGAAGGATTTCGGGGACAATGCAGTGAGTGCAGTGCAAATAAAAGTGTGGCACAAATGCTACAAAGATGGCCAAGAATCTGTTGAAAGTGATCCATGTTCTGGAAGGCCTGCAACCAGCAAAATACCTGAGAATGTTGAACGTGTACAGGTTAGGTTAAGAGACGGTGGGAGAACTGTGTGAAGTCCCAAGGTGCCTACTTTGAAGGGGACTGAGATGTCATGTCATTGTCCTGTGTACAGTGTTTCTTGAAATCTCAGTCTTTGCTCTTACTGGTCTTCAACTGATTGACTGAGACCCATTCACATTATCGAGGGTAGTCTGCTTTACTTAAAGCTTACTGATTTAAATGTTAATCAAGCCTAAAAAAATATGTCACAGCAACATCCAGACTGCCGTTTGATCAAACATCTGGGCACCATAGCCTAGTCAAGTTGACACATGAAATTAACTGTCACAGACACACTGAGACACACTGAGACCTAGCACCTGAGTGTGCATGGCCCAGTCAATGTCCCGGGATTTGATATATCAGATTACTTAGATACCTTTTCCTTGGGAGACAAAGAGACATATGCTAAAAGGAAGTCGAACACTCCCTCTCCCACTCGAGAAAGTGTCCTTTTTTTTTTTTGGCAGGAGTAGGTGACAAGGCCATAAAATAAAATTTATGAGGAAAGACAATCAAATCAAATAAGGAAGGATCATCCTTATATAGGCATTGTAGGAAAAATACGAAATCTCTAAATAATTTTACAATAGATGCATCCTAAATAAATAATATCTGTGTCTTTTTATGAGAAGGATGGTTAATATTTAATATTAAACTTACTTTCATCAAAAGGAGGCAAAAAGAAACTAGGTTACCATTTCTGGAAACATACTAAAATGCAAACAATGTGATAAATCTTTGGTAAGTTGTATTTTTATAAGTTTGCTCTAAATGGAATTGCTAAATATTTTCTGATAAATTGTACAGGAAATTGGCATCCTTTAAATCTTCTGAGGAGCCAAATAGTAATAGAATATATTAGAATGAAGCATGGTTGCAATTTATGGTAAGCATCAAAGACACAGGATAAATTTGTTTTAAATGAGGAAAGTTTATGAAATAATTAAACTATTTTTATGACTAGGAAAAAATAATTTAAGCTTAGTCCTGTAGAACTAGCATATTTCTTTGCTCACGGGGGTTGAGATATAAACAACAAAGGGAATTGACAACCTGTAATGTGTCTAAAGGAGGAAAAACTGTATCTACATAGAACTGTTAAAAAGGAAAAATTCTTCCTTCACTCTTTGCTATATTTATTTTATAGATACTTTGAAAGTCTGGAACATTCAGGGCTCTGATATGTAAGATAAAATCTCAACCCTAGGAGTAACTGTGCACAGCCTTGGGTTGTGAAAATATTCTATAAGATAATAAGTCATCTTTTGTCAACTCATCCAATTAAAATATTTGTTCTTCTAAGATGTAATGGTTGATAATAAAACATTTTATGAGAGTGCTTCAAGGAAAAGGGTGTGTGAGGCTAAAGTAAGTGTTGCAGACTCACTATATTGAAGTGTTTTCCTGCGAAAGAATTTTACTAATAGTGGGTGTTAAGAAAGCTATAAGAATATAATTCTAAAGCCCAAACATACCTGAAGAAATCCAGCATTGATTATCTCTCTCATTTGCTCAAGAGTAATGTGCTTTCTTTTCCTATTGCCACCAGCACTGTGGCTATCCCATATATTACACATAATATATTCCCTTAATCACATGGTCGCTACAACAGAGATAAACCCAACTATGCTTGGGCTTTGCACGGTGTTAGTTCCACTTGCCATTTCAGTATAAGTAATCACAATTCATGTAATGAAAATCACATATGTTCTCAATTTCAAGTTGTAAAGCAATGAATTACAAAGAAAAATTTATTTATGTGTATGTATATACTTACACAAACACACAACCAAAAAATTGTTCTATACTAGTGATACCTGTGTTTTCCATAGTATATTCTCAAGTCTGAAGGAAGACACTGCCCAGTTCTCACTGAACCACCTCCCACAGGCATGCCCCCCATACACTCTTGTGCCAACACACACACCCACTCACAACTTTTGTTTTTCTATGATCTAACTTGTTAACTTCTACTTTTATCTTTACTATTTCCTTTGTCCACTGTTTTCTTATTTGACACTTTACTCTCTGGTTCGTTAGTTTTTAATAGTACCCTTTAAATCCTATCTATTACCTATACAACAATTAATAAGCTTATTCTACTTTCTACTACTACACTGAGCCTCCAGCAATTCATCAATTACAGTTCATGATTTTTTACCCCTGCACTGGTTTCAGTGGAGATTTCTGTTCATGGGTTTCTGTTCGTAAGTTGTGATTCTCTGTATCCAGGCTGTCTGTTTCTCCAACGTAGGGGGCTGTGGTTTGTCCAGCGACCTTATTTCTCTTCTGGATCTAAGAAGAGTTGATTTTTCAGTTTGTTCAGCTTTTTACTTGTTAGGGTAGAACAGCAGCTTCCAAGCTTCTTACACGCTAAACCAGAAACTGAAAGACCTGCTTTATATTTTTACAGAGAAAAAAGGTCTTTATCAGCTGAAGTATGCTAAATCATATTTTCTGATACGTTATGGTAATTTTGTATAGATTTAATCATCTTTTTTCAGTTTATTCTGTGGATTTGGAGTTGTTTATAAGATTAATAAAATACAATGGCATGTTCTTCTATCAGGTTATCAAAGTCCAGAATCTTCAGTGATTTTTAGTTTCATTTATTTGTTTTATGGTTGATGTCCTCCAGTTTGTTTTTTGTTCCCTTTCATCTCGCAGAGCCATAAGATTTCCCATTTTGCTTTTCCTCTCATCACTTAATTGTCAAAAGGTGCTTCTCTCTCACTTCTAGTCTTTTTCTTCCCCAGAAGCTCCTGAGCGCTGCCATGTTAAGTGACTGACGTGCACTTTTAAATTCTTAAATTCTTTCCCTACTACCTATGCTCTGATCTACTAAGATTCAGTTTAGAGTGGAACTACTCTTTGTGGTTTTTGTTTCTGGCTCCACTTAGTCCCGTTACAGCTTCCCTCTTATTTCTCCCTTGAGCTTTTCCTTTGACTGCTCTTGCTTGACCCCGATGTCTTGTGCAATGGCAGGAGCAGAAAAGATCATTTGCTGGGGTTTGATGTTTTTGTGTTCATTTATCTTTCTTTCTTTCTTTTTTGGTTACAGTTATTTTGAAATTAAGCCATCCTCTATCTTCAAGTATGTTGAGTGCATTGTTCAAGGGTAATTTTGTTTCTTTCTTTTTTTTCTGGATTATCCAGTAGGAAATACTGAGGGACACAGATGCAAGCTCCACTAGTCCTTCAGCTACCCTGTTCACTTCTCTTTTCCATGAGAAACCAGAGTTCAAACACTCCCTGCAGGAAGTAGCCTTAAGAAGGCATTGCCCAAATTCTGCCTAGTCTGTGGTTAACTCTATTCCTGAGTCTTCAAAGGGCACTACACTCTACGTGGGTTCAAGGTAAATTTACTTTAAAATTCTCTTCACCTGTAAATTTTTTCACGTGTGCCCTTAAAAATATTTACTCCCAGGACACAACAAAAAAAGAAAACTACAGACCAATATCCCTTATGAATGTAGATGCAAAAATTCTCAATAAAATCCTTGCAAACCGAATTCAAATGTACATCAAAAAAATAATTCATCACAATCAGGTGGGCTTTATTCCTGAGATGCAGGGATGGTTCAACATATGCAAATCTATAAATGTAATTCACCATATAAATAAAAGCAAGAACAAAGATTATATGATCCTTTCAATAGATGCAGAAAAGGCTTTTGACAAAATCCAGCATCCTTTTATGATAAGAACTCTTAACAATATAGGCATAGATGGCTCATTCCTAGAAACTATTAAAGCCATATATGATAAACCCACAGCCAATATCATACTGAATGGGGAAAAATTGAAGGCATTCCCCCTTAAAACTGGCACCAGACAAGGGTGCCCACTATCTCCACTTCTTTTCAACATAGTGCTGGAAGTCTTGGCCACAGCAATTAGACAAGACAGAGGAATTAGGGGCATCCAGATGGGGGCAGAAGAGGTCAAACTTTCACTATTCACAGACAATATGATATTATACATAGAAAACTCCAAAGATTCAACCAAGAGATTACTGGAATTGATAAATGAATTCAGCAAAGTCTCAGGATACAAAATTAATACACACAAATCCATAGCCTTCATATATGCTAATAAAAATCAAGCCGAGAAACAAATTAAAGATGCAATACCTTTCACAATAGCAACAAAGAAAATTAAATATTTAGGAACATATCTAACTAAGGAGGTCAAAGACTTATATAGAGAGAATTATGAAAAACTGAGAAAAGAAATTGCAGAGGATGTAAACAGACGGAAAGCCCTACCATGCTCTTGGATAGGCAGAGTCAACATAGTAAAAATGGCTTTGCTACCTAAATTGATTTACAGAATCAATGCAATCCCTATCAAAATACCAACATCATTTTTTGCCAATCTAGAAAAAATAATTCTACATTTCGTGTGGAACCAGAGAAGACCCCGTTTAGCCAAAGCAATCTTAAGCAAAAAGAACAAATTGGGAGGCATCTATCTACCAGACTTCAAACTATACTACAACGCTATAGTAACCAAAACTGCATGGTATTGGCACAAGAACAGAGACGTAGACTAATGGAACAGGACTGAGAACCCAAATATAAAACCAACCTCATACAGTCACCTGATCTTTGACAAATTCCAGAAAAACGTACACTGGGGAAAAGATTCCCTATTCAACAAATGGTGCTGGGAAAACTGGATGGCCATACGTAGAAGACTGAAACTGGACCCACACCTCTCACCTCTCACAAAAATCAACTCACAATGGATAACAGATCTAAACCTAAGACATGAAACCATAAGAATTCTCAAAGAAAACATTGGAAAAACTCTTATGGACATTGGCCTAGGCAAAGAATTTATGAAGAAGACCCCCAAAGCAATCACAGCAGCAACAAAAATAAATACATGGGACCTGATCAAATTGAAAAGCTTCTGTACAGCCAAGGAAACTATCACTAGAGTGAACAGACAACCTACAGAATGGGAGAAAATATTTGCATGCTACACCTCTGATAAAGGGCTGATAACCAGAATCTATACAGAACTTAGGAAAATCAACAAGAAAAAATCAAACAACCCTATTAAAAAATGGGCAAAGGACATGAACAGAAACTTTTCCAAAGAAGACAGAATAATGGCCAGCAAACACATAAAAAAGTGCTCAACGTCTCTAATCATCAGGGAAATGCAAATCAAAACCACAATGAGATATCACTTAACTCCAGTGAGATTGGCTCATATCAAGAAATCCCCAAATAACAAATGTTGGCGGGGATGTGGACAGGTAGGAACACTCATACACTGCTGGTGGGACTGCAAATTAGTACAACCTCTATGGAAAAGAATATGGAGATATCTCAAAGAATTAAAAGTAGAATTACCATTTGACCCAGCAATCCCACTACTGGGTATTTATCCAAAGGAAAAGAAGACATTCTATAATAAAGACATCTGCTCACGAATGTTCATAGCAGCACAATTCACAATTGCAAAGATGTGGAAACAACCTAGGTGCCCATCAATACACGAGTGGATCAGTAAAATGTGGTATATGTATACCATGGAGTATTACTCAGCAATAAGGAACAATAGTGAATTAACACATCTGGTATTATCCTGGTTGGAGCTAGAACCCATTCTTCGAAGCGAAGTGTCACAGGATTGGAAAAACAAGCACCACTGGTACTCACCATCAAACTGGTACTAACTGATGAACACTTACATCACACAGGGCAATAACATTCATCAGAGGGCGGGCGGGCGGGAGGGGGGTGGAAGGGATGGGAAAAACTCTCACTGAATGGATGTGGGGAGCACAGTTTGGGAGACGACCACGATTGTGGCTCTGACACGGGCAGAACAGGGGCAATGTGTATGGCCAAAATGTTGTACCCCCATGATATTCTGAAATTAAAAAAATAAATTAAAAAAAAAAAAAAAAAACACAATGAGATATCACTTAACTCCAGTGAGATTGGCTCATATCAAAAAATCCCCAAACAACAAATGTTGGCGGGGATGTGGACAGATAGGAACACTCATACACTGCTGGTGGGACTGCAAATGTACAACCTCTATGGAAAAGAATATGGAGATACCTCAAAGAATTAAAAGTAGAACTACCATTTGACCCAGCAATCCCACTACTGGGTATTTATCCAAAGGAAAAGAAGACATTCTATAATAAAGACATCTGCTCACGAATGTTTATAGCAGCACAATTCACAATTGCAAAGATGTGGAAACAACCTAGGTGCCCATCAATACACGAGTGGATCAGTAAAATGTGGTATATGTATACCATGGAGTATTACTCAGCAATAAGGAACAATAGTGAATTAACACATCTGGTATTATCCTGGTTGGAGCTAGAACCCATTCTTCGAAGCGAAGTGTCACAGGATTGGAAAAACAAGCACCACTGGTACTCACCATCAAACTGGTACTAACTGATGAACACTTACATCGCACAGGGCAAGAACATTCATCTGAGGGCGGGCGGGCGGGAGGGGGGTGGAAGGGATGGGAAAAACTCTCACTGAATGGATGTGGGGAGCACAGTTTGGGGGATGACCACGATTGTGGCTCTGACACGGGCAGAACAGGGGCAATGTGTATGGCCAAAGTGTTGTACCCCCATGATATTCTGAAATTAAAAAAAAAAAAATTTACTCTCCCAAAAGTGAAGAAAAAGACTGCTGAGTTTTTAGGAAGCAGACCTCCTACCTTCAATATGCCCAAAGTCCAGGTATACATAACTCCAGAGTCATGCCTGTCTAATGTCTTTCTTGTGTATAATATGCACATTCAACAACAAAGCATGTAATTTCATCATGAAGTTCAAACTTAGAAGAGGCCATAATACCAGGTTATCTGGTATGATGAGAAATTAAGAACCTCGGCAAATAAAACAATTTTAAAAATTTGTTGTAGATAATTGTCTGAGTCATTCCTAGAAGCCAGGTCTTCTGATTTTTAGTCCAGTGTTCTATTCATTATGCTTTAATACCAGTTTATATTAAAAAAAAATGCTTTGGCAGTATCGGGACTACATAATCATTAAGACTTAAGTTTAGCTCTCTAGCCTGAACAGAAAACTGAGATTCTATGTACTTCCCATAAGTTACTTTACTGCCAATCAGAGCTTCTGAATAATACTGAGAACACAGATAATAGTGTTACTTGTGTCCTGAGTTGATATCAAACCAGTTAAAAGCAAATAAAGTTGATCCTTGCATCAATCAGTAAATGTATGGTTTCTAGCAAGTTTTATGAAATGTTGAAAATGATTATCAACCTACATTTCTGCCTTTATAGATCCAGGTCCTCTGTGGACCCCTGAACTAAATAAGTACCCATAAACCAGTTGTTTATTTAGATTCCTTTTAACTAGGACATTCTTTGTCTTTCTGATAGTACATAATCAAATCACTGTATTATGCAATAGAAGCCCGAGAACACCTGCTTAGCTATAAATATGCTGACAGTAAGAAATTTGAATTTTGATGTATTCATAAACAACCTTCTTGTCTCTTACCATGCAACAAATGAGTAAGTTTATATATATATGAAGGCAGGATAAAGACTGGTCAAAATTGATTTTCATGATTTTTCTAGCTCTCAAATACATGAGCCTCTTTTTACTATAGTCTTCAAATCTGGGATCAAATAAACAGATTGGTTTTGCTAAAGACACATATTTGTCACCACTGTCACCCATGAGTGTTACATACATTGGTGCACACTGCTTTGTTTTTGAAGGGAAGAAAATGAGACCCAGTCTTTATAAACTGATTTTCACATAAGTGACATTTTCTCGTGTTGTCAGCATTCAATTTTCTACCAATGCACTCACAAGTTTTCATAAACTGTTAAATTCAAATGTGACACTAACCCTAAATGAAGCATGGCTGTTCTCTTAGAGGCTTTGATGCTGAAACAATGGCAAATCATATGCACTCACCACTGGCCCATTTCCATGGTAAAGTTTCTTATTGCAAACTCACTAACAACTGTTGACCTCTGGACCCAAAGACCATCAATTATAAAGCTTACAGAGGTGGAATATAGTGAACCAGCAGCATCATTTGACTGTCACCAAGTTAACATCCTATCATAGGTTGAAAAGCAATTTGTCCAATATTTCAACTGCCAGGGAGAATTCTTTATTAGCTTTTGGATAGGTTTGCCTTTCAATTGGATGATTTGAATAGCTTCTGTGGTAGGAGAGATGCTGCCCTCAGATAATGATTTTGCATTTCACCTCATCATTAATGCTTTGGACCTCAAGGGAAGTCACTGTGCCTTTGATGAAGGTCGAAGCATTTTATAACCTTAATAAAGGCTCATAGCCCCAGGAATAGCAAGTGTGAGTAAGTGTGGGGAACTGATTGAATAAAAATATAACTAAATTGCCACTCTAGACTATACCAGCTGAAGGATTTCAAATGCAAATCAACACTTAAAGAGTACAAGAGTACAATGGCACCCCAAACTTCAGAGCTATACAAAACTACATATACACAGAAATTGGAATAATTCCAAAAAAATGAGAGGAAACTATCTTTTTCTCCTTTGGGGCAAAACTTTTTTCCCTGAAATTTTATATTTAATTGCTAAATATTTTACATGAATGCTATGCAGAGATGGGCTAATACAGATCTTGACAGATTTGAATTCAAAACAATTAATAATCATGGTTATTAGTTATTATAATTTTGTTGCTATAGAGTTTAGGTTGCTGTATTTTGAAGTGCAAAATAAATACATGAAATGAACACCAATATATATATTATATATAATATTTGGTATATATATATAATATATATAAATATATATATTATCTATATATGTAGATAATATGTATATTATCTACATATATTATATGTAGATAATATACATTTAGATGTATATTATCATCTACATTTCCCAAAGGATAAATGACTCTATCCCAAACATTACTAATAAATTACAGCTTTCAATGGATTATATAAGGATACTTTCTAGGGAAACCATCCCAGCTTATAAATTCAGTGAACTCTTTTTCAGTTTTCCTAGGCTTCTACTTCCTTCCTTCAGGCATAGTTTACTGGCTAGACTTATGTTGTCAGAAACTGAGAAAGGAAATAAGAACTGCTATACTAGGCGCTGAGACAGAATAATATTTCATCTGCTTTGACCTTCACAGAAACCTTTAGAAAAAGGCATTATTATTCCTATTCACAGACTATGGATCAGAAAGGTTAAATAATTTTGCAAGGTCATACTCCTGATGAGTATCAGAGCTGAATTCTGTTGAATTCTTCCTAGCTTTCAAGTGCAATAAACCATTCTGTCTACTGCAGCAATAAAGGAGAACAGGCCAAGAAGGTTGGAGAATGACCTACACTAGGACAGTGGTTAGCATGCTTGAAATGATCCTTTGACTGGTAAGACACTTGATTTGAGGGCTGGTTCTCAAGGTAAGTACCAGGGAGCCTGGCATGACAAGTTCAATTAGGGTCAAGTAAGGCTCTGGTTTGAGTTACAAGTGCAAAGTGGAAAACTAAATAGTCAGCCTTGTAAAGAGGCAACTGCTAGAAGGCCGCTAGGTTTCCCAAGAAATTATCCCATATGCTATAGGAAAGTTTCAATTCTTCAACTTTATTTGTCTACTTCCCTATGAATTCAAGCTATGTGAGGGCAGGGTATAGACCTCTCTTTCACTTTATCCTAATTATCCAGAAAATGCTTGCTAAAAAGTAGGTTCTCGATAAAGGAATAATAAAGAAGGTGATCAAAATTTAAGTGAGGCAGAGGAAAAAATTCAGGGTTAGGGTTCAGACACTCACCCTAAGCCCAAAGGCACTGTTTCTGGGCATAGGCAGCACCCAGGAATGGGAACATATTAGTGTGCCCAAGAATTCTACAATTTAAGAACAATGCTTATTAACTTTAACTCCTTCACTAAGTTCTGCCATGTCAATTTACTGATCTTTAGAACCAGAACTGCCTTTGAGATGGTCCAACTTGCAATACAGAGCTGAAAGTCATTTGATTGACTGAGGTTTATTCAATATACCTATTATCTTTGCAACTTGGTATACCCTTTGTTCTCAAATATTTATCAATGTCATTCATACTATGTGCTAGGCAATGAGGATAAAATAGTTGAATAGCTATCATGGGTTATACCAACTGACAAGGAAAACAGGAAACTATGCAAGAACTTGTAGTGTGAAAAGTCTTTGATAAGAAAAAATATGGAATGATAGGAAATCATATGCATGGTATCCCCAATTATTTTGCCTGCAGTCAGAGTGTCTACCTGGCATCTTTGTTCAAGTCTTCTTGTTATTAGACATAGAAAAGGGATATTTTCAATGAGCTCCATCAACACAGGATATGTTACATCTCAGCATCAGGAAAAACCCTACTTCTTAGATCAGCTTGCTTGCTTTCTCGGACATTGTGAATTGTGAGCTGATCCATATTTCCTCTTTGCTTTTAGCAGTGAGATGATTAAAGCTAGACGTGCAACCTTTGCCTGCAGCTATATGTGCTAACTCCATCTTTTCCTGATCTATTTGTCTCTTTTCCTGCACCACTGATTTCATTCTCTTATCCTTTCTAAGTTGCTTTAATGAGTGGAATGATATGGAATAAGAATAAATAAATACATCACCCCCAAAATACCCCTCTTACCTATTGATCATCTAGCAACTTTGAACATAGCTAATTTTCTTGAGTATTTTTTTTCCTGGACAATTAGGCAGAGGGTAAAATTGGAATTTCTTTGCTGCATTATATTGAATGATTCAGCCAATTCTAGAAGAGTAAGACTCCCTCTTCCTAATTCTACAAATTAGGTGTTCTTAAAAAAAAAGTGTGCAAAGTATTTTGAGGGCAGAGCATCCCTTTCTCTTTTTTGAGGAAGTAATTTTTTAAAGCTGCAAATGATATAGCAAAAAAACAGATAACAATAAGATTTTTAGACTGAAGGATTAGCAAAAAAAAAATTGACTCTAAATCATGGATGACTTTGGGAGAAGAGGAAGATGTAATGGAGAAGTGAAATTATACTTATGAGGAATAATGCTTTTACCTCTGGCTTGTAGAACACAGGGAGATGAAGGAGCAAGCTCAAGAACCCCAAGTTAGAATTAGGTTCAGTAAGTATTTCCATGCATTTAAAGAAAATTCTCCCTTTTTTAATATAATGAAATGTACCTTTTGTTTTTAAAAACAAACACACAAAAAAACACAAAAACAGGCATTTTCTCCTAAGAGTCTATCTGAATTTCAATAGCTCTTACCAGGTGGTAGGTTGTGTGTTATAAAGCAATAAAGGCTAATAAACGGACCTTGGGTTTGAAAATCAAACCTACTGATGCAGTGACTCATGCCTGTAATCCTAGCACTCTGGGAGGCTGAGGCGGGAGGATCACTTGAGGTCAGGAGACCAGCCTGAGCAAGAGTGGGACCCAACCCCATCTCTACTAAAATTAGAAAAAATTAGCTGGGGTAGTGCACGCCTGTAGTCCCAGCTACTCGGGAGGGGGAGGCTGAGGCAAGATGAGATTGAGGAGAAGTTTGAGCTTTCAGCCCAGGAGTTTGAGGTTGCTGTGAGCTGGGTTGACACCACTGCACTGTAACCTCCACGACTGAGCGAGACTCTGTCTCAAAAAAAAAGCAAAAAACAAAACAAAACAAAAAACCCTACTTATTAAAAGAAATGATCACCCTCTAAAGTTTATGCCTAGTAATTTGAACCTGTTTTAAAACGTAGCAAAAAGGAAGAGGGGTGAGATTTTAATTTTCTTCGTATATTACATGCATTTTGGTATAAACAAGCTGTGGCTATAATTCTTCATAACCTTCAAATCAAAGTGATCTTTACTAGAAGTTTCATGGGGATTTCAAAAAATAATCATTGTTGTTAATAGTTAGTAAAGCCTACTTACAAAATTAGAAAAGTAGGCACAGGTCATGAAGAAACAACTCACACACACAAATAAAAAAACCCTCACAAACAGCCACTAAATAAATGAGAAAATGTTTAACTTTATAAATAATGCAAGTAAAAACAGTCATTATTTTCACCTATCAAATCGGCAAAGATCTTTTTAAAAGATCATATCCAAGTTGACAAATATAAACTTGTAAATATTCGATAATAAGAAATATTTTAATAAATTATAATATGTTATGTGGCAAGTAAGTATATTTTGCAAATGGATAGGAAACATTCTTAGCATACCACAAAGGGCGAAAAATTAGAACACCAACTGTATATATGAAAGGATGACAATTTTAGAAAGTAAAATAAATAAATAATCTGTACATGCCATACAGGATAAAAAAGCTAAATGAAAACTCACCAAAATACTAGTTATGATTTACTTGATAAGATTATGGGTGACATTTTATAAATTTTCTTACCTGTATTTTTCTCTAAACTATTAGATTATAAGCCAGAGAGAGAGAGAGATGCACGGTGGGTGCTTAGTAGCAGTTGTTTAAGTGAAAGCAGGAATATAAACAGGCAAATGTAGTCCTTAAAGATCTGAAAAGCCCAGCCTTGCAGAAAAAACACAGACTAACAATTCTGAAGATAACATATGAGTGACCAAGGGAAGCAGCGTGAATACTTTCATTTATGAAAGAACCATGAGATTTTGCATAAT
The DNA here is from genome assembly GCA_023783475.1 of Daubentonia madagascariensis. Lineage (NCBI taxonomy): Eukaryota > Metazoa > Chordata > Mammalia > Primates > Daubentoniidae > Daubentonia > Daubentonia madagascariensis. The sequence goes on along the minus strand of JAKFHU010000901.1, from coordinate 4,509,427 downwards.
TAATGCAAAACTGTGAAAATGTCTGCTTTCATGACCTGATAGGAAAGATCTACACACATAAAAACTCCTCAGACTTCAATTTGTCTACTTTGCTGTAAGACAGTCAGTATCTGCTGGGAAACCACCTTACCTTTCAAAGTCTGTACATCCTGGTGATACAACACCTCACCCAGTCAACTCAAAATTTCCTCTAGGACATATGCTTGTGTCATTTACAAGTTTTAGTATGTGAAAAACAGGGACATTATTTTCTATACGGCTACTGATAATATGACATCACAGAATATTTTCACTTTTTGCATTTTGTGCATTTCTTTCTCTGTACTTTTTTTCATTTGCTTGTTCCTTTTAAGAGAAATCCTTATTTTCTCCTCTGTTCATGCAAGTGTAATATCTTCTCCAAGGCCCAAGATCTTTCATCTTCCATGAAAACTTCCTTGACTTAACAGTTCTTAACGTATCTTTCCCTAAATCATTTCAACCTCTAAAAAATTTAACAATTTTTCACAAAGTGTTTTTTTCCATAGTTTTCCAATTAGTTTGAGGATACTGGAAGGTAGGAATCTTGAGGTACAGTTGTCCTGTTTTTTCACCCCAGTGCCTAATACAATGCTGATCACATTCAATAAAGGCTAATTGAATGATTTCCAAACATGTTAGAAGTAGTTCAATGGTCCCGCAGCAGGTTTTTATCAAAACAGTTCAGTGCATTGGATACAATGAGGTTTTTAAAGAGAATACTCCAAGGAACGTAAAAGAGTTTGGACCAGATGGGTGTTCATTTCAATATGGCAGGGGAACATTTCCAATGCTGAACGACTGATTCTTCCCACCTCCTCCTGTGTAGACTCTGGCTTGTCACACCTTAATTATTTAACAGCCCCTGCCTGGCATGAAACCAGAAGAGATTGGCTCATTAATGTTCCATTCCAGCACACATTCTTTCCAAAAGCCTTTAAGAGATTCATGAATATTTCATTGTCTCCATCAGTGCCAAGAAGATGGCACCATTATCTAGGAAACCAAATGCCACTTGCTACGTTTGCTTCCCTGAGCTACTTACACCCAAACAGGGTGCGTTCCCTCAACGATCATTTCTGTGAGTCCACACATTTTAACAGGTGACATAGATGCAAAACAGAATCTGAAACAGGGAAACCAATAAAATAAAGCATGGTGTGTGTGTGTGGGGGGGTGCCTTTAAAGGCAGGTGCCTGCTTCAGACTGGGTATATAAATTCAATCAAAATTCAGGAGAAATTAATAAAGTTTAATCTAGCCTAATTTCTTAGTGGCATTTTAGGAAAGTTAAAAAAAGTTTCATGGAGGTAAATCTGACCACAGAAGATACATTAATAGACAATTTTTTCCTTTTTCTTTTCTTTTTTTCTTTTTAAAAATAATACTAAATACCAAGAAAACTCTAAGGAGTTTGAATCTTTAATGTAATGTTTCCCACCCTCTCCTTTCACACTCTTCCCTATATGCTCAAGAGCCATATGATTGGGGACATAAGGAAGATCTGCTTTACTCAAATATATCCAAGCTGTGAGCCAATTTTGAAAATAGAATCTAAAAAACAAGAAAGAAAAGAAAAGTGTACTACATTTCGAAGTACCATGGGTCCACAATGGCTAGTCAATTATAATATATAAAACATAGGACATAATAAGGATAAACCTTGAATCATTGAATAATAGTATATTTTCTTAATACTTATTCCATTGAAAATGTACATTTCACACATTAGAATTCCTGCAAAAAGCACAGGTATTATTTTCCTATTTTATAATTGAGAAAACTGACGTATGGAAAAGTTCAATGATTTCTCTCAAAAAATAAATATAGCTATCTGATGGTGGATCTAATTGTAAAATGCACAACTTCTAATCAATCCAGATCTCTTAAATTGAAACCATGAGCTGTATTTCTAAGGGGCATTCCTCTCCTGGAAACTTAATGATAATATTCTCTGGGAAGATTAATTCTCCAATTTAAGCACAGTTTCAAAGTATTTGGAAGTTGTGTACAAGACTTAGTTCAAAATTGGCTTGAAAAACTCTGAAATATCTCCAGCTGACAACTAATTATCTTATTTTCATAATTTTAAAATAATTTTTGAAAAGATCTGGTCACTAAGAACATGCCATTTAGAGTACAGTATTGGGTACAGGCTCAGCAGCTCAGTATCACTCATCTGAATTTCTCATTAGACTATGTTCTTTTCTGTTTATTTCCAAAGGCATATTTTTTCCTATCTTCATGAGAAGTACAGGTTATTAACTGCAATTTGACAACAGAAGAGACAATTAAAATGCAGAATGACCATTGCTAAGATAACAGTAGAGTTACCATATTATAACTTCAGCTAGTAGCATGAGCTTCTATTTTTTTTTTAACTAAATCCGTTCTTGAGATAATGTCTAAAGATTAAAATTTCCTAGTTTGAAGATTTTTTGTCTTCCTGATCCACTACTTTTACCAGTGGCACTTTTCTACTGTGGCCAGAACAACTAGAATAAGCTTTACAGTTATAGACAACAACAGCATCTACTGATTTCAGGGGCACAGAGAATATCCCTACCCTACTTACTAGTCCCCACCTACCCATTGATCAAGGTTGTTAATAAGAGTCATGGTGTTTCTATGATTCAGCAAGTGCAGTGTGGTTCCCTGAGACTCATGTCCCTGAGACTGGACATAGAGCCAAGACCTTAAGTGCTAGCCCTGCAAAGTGAAGAAGGTTCAGACAACCTGAATGGGCTTCTCAGATGGAAGTAGTCTTCAAGTCTTCACTATCTATAAGCCATCCAACAACTAGGTGTTTGTTGGATATGTTAAGCAGTCATTTCTGTTTAGGTGAAATAATTATCCTTCATTTCAAACATATCAAAATTCAGAGAAACCAGGGAAAAGAAGGCAGACACACAAACTGGCAAGGTTGTATGCAGCCAAATACTTGAAACGTAAATGTCACAAATGCATTTATTGAGCTTATATAGTGCAAAATCCTTGGATTGGGAAGAAGACAAATTAAATTCTAACCCCAGTCTGTCACTAAGTAGAAATAAATATCTTCCTAGCCTACCTTCCTCGGCTGTATCAGGATTAGATGCCTAATGTGAAAGTTAAACATAATACAAATGAAGGTGCTCTTATTAGTAGTAGTTTATTAGCATTCATATGATTAATAGATGAAACAAAAATAAAAAGGTAACATGAAAAAATACAATTATAAGAATATACAATTATTTATGGCATAATATAACTATGCAGTTTTATATTCTGATACTGTAGGAATTGCTAGTGGCCTGGAAACTACTTAATAATATTAAAAATATTTACAGAAGAATATTCTAAAAATCCCCTACTGAAGTGCATCACAATTCTTGAAAATAATTTTTTTCTTTTCTAATTTCTATCCTATTCCTATTTCTGAAATGTAATACCACGAGTTTTCCTTGGAAACTCATTTCCCATCAAGCAGTCTCAATGTCCATTGTGGTTAAGTTTCAATAAAACATTTATCGCACTCTTATTGTGTGTTCAATGTCCATTTAGCCCTGGGGAACACATAGAGATAGAAGATATCCCCTGCAGTAAAAAAGTTTACAATCTAACTTCACAGGCCTGTAGGAGAAAGTGTAGAAATTGTTCTACGATTAAAAGTGGAGTTAGAGTTAGAACGTGTGTAAGACGGGATTCCCTATAATCACCAGTTGAGATGAGGAGCTGTCTGTCGATCATTCACCCATTTCTTAGCCTCTCATGTATTAAAACCCTGCCTTCACCCTGTACGTTCCTCTAGTTACAGTATTACCTTGTTCTTCACCCTCATCCAAGCTTCTTGAAAACCGTTCACACACTTTCTCTTCTTTACTTTCCACTGAGGCTCCAGCCCTCTGAAATCTGGAGCCACACTCACCACTCTTGTAAAACTGTTGGTCTTGAAGATCATCAATAATAGCTTCACTCAATCCAATGGGTATTTTTCAACTCTTATCTTTTTTTGACATCTCTGCTCAGTTTTGCATGGTGGATTGCTTCTTCTTTGACGCACCTGCTTCCCATATTTTTGAAAAAACACAGGTTCCTGGGTTTCATTCTATATCCATGACCAGCTCTTAGTAGCTTCCTTTGACCATCCTTCTCAGGCTGTCTGTAAATGACAGAGTTCTTCAGGGGTCAAACCTATGATTCCTTTCTCCCCCTTACTGCACACCCAATTCCTGAGTGATGTTGTCCACTCCTGCAATTTCAAATATATCTACATTCTGGATGCTAGACATCCCAGAGGGTTTACAGATTCGAAATGTTTAAACCAAAAGCATCAGTTTCTCTCTCAAACCTATATATCAAAAAAAACTGGATGATGCTGTGGTATCAGATACATTCTGACATCTGTGGCTTAACACATGGAAGTATTTTGTTCATGTACATCACAGTCAGTGAACATTGTTTAGCCACCCCAGGGGGCTCTTCTTTTAGTACTGCTCTCCCAGTCTAAGCTTCATCCATCCTGTGGACTTTAATTTTTAGTTACATTAGCAACTGAATCAGAGCACACACACAGATCATGTAGCACATTTTAGAGATTAGGCTGCAAGGGGTGGACATAACTGCTGGCCACACTCCAGTGGCCAGAACTAAGTCACATGGTCCCACTTTGATACAATGGAGAGGGGAAAATGTGGTTTTTCTGCTTGCCCAAAAGTCTCCTCCTTTTTCACATACTTGGATGCTCTATGGACTTTAAAACCCACCTTCTTCTCCTGGAAAGTAGGAAGACTAAAGATCATTTTATGTTTCAAACGGTCAGGTAGATTTTTATTTAATGTTAGCCTTATAGTTTATCGGCAAATATTTTCTTCTCAAAAATCAATTTGCTTCCAGTCTGTTCCTTGTACTAACAATTATACCAAAAGATTTTTCTTAAACACAGTTCTCAGATTAGCTTCATGTGTTTGCTTTCTTCACTACATACATGCCTTTCTCGCAGCTTAATGGTGATCACCTTGAAGGTATCAGCCTTGAGTGAGGAGCCCACATCTTTAATCTGACATTTGTCCTGAGGCCATTAATATTCAATTGAGAAATGTGACTGAACCTTTATTGTTAATACCTTTTGAAATCTTACATATTATTACTTGGGATCTAGAAGAAGTCAACCTCCCTAACCCTGCAAGCCACCAAATTACTGGCTTCTCTCTGTTCTCTTTCTGCCTAAAACATGGCCAAGTATTTCCCCTGAGGTCTGCTCTGCATCTCACCACCTTGCCCTGCAGCCACTAACAACAAACATACACAACTGACAAATTCTACCTAAAGCTGCCAGTTCCCTTGTGGTATACGGTCTGCTTCTCAAGCTATTGCTGGGAACAGGCTTTTTCCAAACTTTTTACCACCACATAACATGTATAGGCATTTTTTCCCAATCTCTGATATCAGATTTCTCCCTGTTTGCTGCCTCATCCCTAATATTTGCCACATGTTTTAAGCATTTTTTATGATAGCATCCCACTTTTGTATTCATCAGGATAACAATATCTACTATTAAAAAATAGTGGCATAAAATGATTTAAAATATATATATATATATATATATCCATCTTTTCCTGTTTTCCCACAATGCAGATGGAATCAAAATACCCTGAGATGGTGTAAGCAAATGAGAGAGGGAACCCAGATCCCTGAGTGGATGCAAGGAAAACTGTCTTTTCTTCCTCAAACTATGAGGTGAGCAACATAAAATCTTCAATTTTGTTAAGCACTGACTTTGGGGGTTGTTTTTTATAGCATCTAGCATTAATTACCCTGACTAATGAATAATTTCTGTTAAAACCCTGCCTATTTCAATGAACAATGCCACTACAAACCCAGTTACCTAAATCAAAAACCTCGGCATCACTTTCGGCCTTTACTTTCTTTTATTCCCTTCATCCAATCTCTCACAAAGACTTTTTGATTCTACCTTCATGTGTTGTGTCTCTGAAATGTGTGCATTCCTTTGCACTGCCAGTAGACGATCTTATCTCAGGCTAATAATACTCTTTCCCAAATCACAGTCTCAAAGTGGTTTATCCTTTACTTTCTAATTCCTGACTCTCAATAATCTATTTTCCATGTTGCAGCTTGAGTGCCCTTTTAAGGGTCCGTCCTGGTCAGATTATTTCCATGCTTAATATCTTTCAGTGATTTCTACAGCCTCAGCACGAAGTCTGAACTACTTAAGTCAATATAAAGACCTCAGTGACCTGGCCCTTATTGTCCTCACCAGCCTCAGTTTACCACCTACCCTTCAACTTTACCCAGTTTCTTGAATCTGCTGTACTCTCCCCTGCCTCTGGGCCTTTGTATATCCTTTCCCTCTGCCTAAAGTGCTCTCCATGACCCCATCGTCTCTACCCTCTTCTTTTTCATTTTAACCTTTGCTTCTTCCTGGATGTCTCCCCACAATAGCTGCATTATCTGTCTCATGACAGAACACCCATCTTTTCTGTAACCACCATTTTCTTGTCAGTCTTACCCTAAATCCTGCATCCCTTGTGGTCAGGGACTAGGTCTTAGTCACCATTGTCTTCTGAATGCTTGGCATAGTGCCTGGCTCATAGTGTACTCCATATGTATTGAATAAGTGAATGGCTAACCTTATGATAAGGTCTGAATGTATGTGTCATCTAAAATTCATATATTGGAACTTAAACCCCAAGGTGATACATTAGAAGGTGGGGCATTTGAGGGATGGTTAGGTCAAGAGGGCTTTGCCCTTATGAATGAGATTAGTGCCCTCCTAAAAGGGCTGGAGGAAACCTGCCATGCCCTTTTGTCCTTCTGCCTTCTGCCATTTGAGGACACAGCAACAAGATGCTATCTTGGAAGCAGAGATGGAGCCTTCACCAGACATTGAATCTGCCAGCACCTTGATCTTGGATTCCCTAGCCTCCAGAACTATTAAAAATAAACTTTTGTTGTTTATGAATTATCCAGTCTGTGGTATGTTGTTATGGCAGCAGGAATGGACTAAGATGCCCTCTCTTTATATAAACAATTACTTGTGGAGATGTTTGTATAAGTACAGAGTAGAATCTTTAAAAATCTCCTGAGTTCATAATCAGCCTCACCTGCTGTCTTAAATTTAAGATTCCTACATTTGTACCTGATTGATATACAGAGTTTAGAAATAGTCTCAGCTACCTGGGGCTAGTGGCCAAATGTCTATAGCAGGGAAAGAGCTAGAGATTTAATATAAATATTCATATTCTTACATTTCCACTCCATAGGCTAATTATCTATTTAAGAAACTTTGACTTATCACTACACACATTTATAAATAAAAGTACTTCTGCATTTTTCAAATTTAAGTGAGGTTCTTAAGACTTATTTGCAACCTATAAGCATATGCACCAGATATGTCCATATAAGCACAATTCCAATCAAAGCAAAAGACTACGCTTAAACCAACAATAAGACTTTAAAAACAAAATCAATAAGTAAATCCAATTTAATCATATCAAGGGTTTATCCTTTCAGTAGTACAAATTTTATCCTGGACAATAACTGATGCAATTTTATGTGCGTGTGGGAGGGGTTGTCCCAAATACTGTAAACAAACTCATCTAAATGAGCTCATCTAAAAATACTGAGTTCTATTTACTAAATGTGTTTTTATTGGAAAAATTGATTTCTTTGTGTCAAAAAAACTACAGTGGGTCATTAAAGCAATTATTGTGACTGTGTAGTTTTACTGCCAAAATTACCCAAACAACTGGTATTTATTGCAGCAAAACACAAGCTTATTTTCTTTTCACATACCTTCAAGTGAAAAGAAAGAAGAGCTATTCCTATGTCCTCAAAAGTCCATACTTTAGATAGACATGCTGATAACTGATTCACGAGAACTCCCTTGCTTCAGTCACATAGGTGTGACATACTCTTAAATCATATTTACATTTGTTGTCTTATGTTTTCATATTTAATGATTTTACTCTAATTTTACAGTTATTGAACCTGTAACACAGCTGTGCTGTTCTGTATCTGGACATGCTGTGTATAACAGTATGTTTTTGCCACATGTCTTGGAATTTGTTCTTTTGGTCTTTTTAGGGGTACGTATAGCTCTTAAAGCATCCATGATTGGATCCAAATCTTCCAATCTTTCCAACTGGACAGATTAAAAATCCATGCCCTTAAAAAAGAAACATAAAATCTGAACATTACTGATGGCTTATTTCAGGGATTTGGGAAAGGGCTTTCCTTTTACTCTAAACATTTTCTTGCCCTGCTTGAAAGTGGCTCAAATCCCTTCAATCAAAGACCAATCTTCTTTCTACTCCTAGACATAAAGTTAAAAATGCAAATGTCCTTGGGAGAAGGAAACTAGTGATTTATAATGGCTAGTATTTAAATAACTGTTATCAGTTTCTAATGAGTTTTTAAGGAGGAAGAGAAGAGATAGGAGGCGACTGGACATATGAATAAAGAGAAAGAAAGAGTAGCAGGAAAAAAATAATCAGAAAGAGAAGGCCAGGATATCAAAGACAAACTTCACCAATTTCAAAACTTGGAAGCCAGTAAGTCAGGAGTCCATCCACTCCTGACTCTAGCTGACTCATAGTCAGTAAAGGAAAAACTTTGGATCAAGTGGTTCATTCTTTACTCCTTAAAATTCAACACATAGTCTGTCATTTTTGCAAGACCAGTTACCCTTTGGACACTACCTATACATTCAGTCATAGCATATTGAAGTATCCCAAGTCATTCAGTAATGACTCAGAAAAATTGGAGTAGTTCTTTGACCTGGTTTTATAATTTGTTAATGCTTTTTAACCTTGCAAACTTTTAGTTCAATATTTAAAAAAAAAGAAGCTTTGTTAATTTTATCTGTCTTCAGAATCAAAGAGGTCAGCAAGATGAAAAGCAAAGCCAGAAGAACAATTTTATTGAGCACCAAACACATATAGCAGACTATGCACTTTACAATTCTTTAAATATTGGCAAAGACCCTAAAACGTAGACATTATTAGCTCCATTTTGAAGATAAACAACAACAACAGCAAAATAATGCTAAGAAAATTTAAGTAATCTACTAGCTCAGGTCACACAATGAGCCTGCAGATTTATGATTAGATCTCAGTTGTGTATGATTCAAAGCCCCTTGTGAGAGAAAGGTAGGTGGCGGCACCCCTAGCTTGAAAGGAAGATCTACATTCCTAGATCTGGTGCTGGTTAGGAAAGACAAAGAACAGAACAGAGCCAGAGCAGGAGGAATCTGAAAGCAAACCCCGATTTCCCAGATAGGCACAGTACACACTGTAAACACAGCAAGGGATGGACTGATAAACAGAAACACTGAAGTTGAGTCCTAATTCTACAACCAAGACTTTAGGCACTCTGTTATAAGCCATGCTAGGGTTGCATGAGCAAGTATTCACCCAAATATGCCTGGAACAGGGAACAAACAAGATCCTTAGCTCCTGATGAGGGTAATCAGGGAGTCCCTTTCTAGAAGGACTTACAGTCTTCGGAAGAGGTACCTAGAGATGCAGTGGAAGGAAATAACAGAGAGAATATGAATATATCAAACCATAATTCTGGCCATTTTATGGGTTTCTTAGCAGGCTCAGTTTTGAGGAATGAACCCTTCAGACTTTCTGGAATCATATTCGGTTCTGTATGAGGTTATGATCAAGAATGGGCTTTGCACAGGTAAGATAGAAGGCCCATCATAATGTCATCTGAGGGGAGGCCAACAGCCTCTTAGAATAGCCTCTCCCTTTCTGGCCTTCAATAGGGCTTTAAATTCCCATGATAGGGACCATAACCCTTCTCAAGAGTTCACTGTTAAAATATAAATTAGTGTATAATGAGTAAAACTTGGATGATCCCTAAACACTTCAGTATAAACTTATTTGGAACCACATTCATAAGGTCATGTCTCAAGGGAATCGAAAGTGTTAAGTTTGGGTTTGGGTTTGGGGAGAAAGACGAAAAGGTTTAGAGTTTGGTGCCTTGCCCAAGAGGCGGCACTATGATCAGAGAGCTGAATGACTCAGTGCCAGAACAATAGAGTAAAGACCTCAAGAGAGGGAGTTGCTTGTTTCTGGAGGGCACGTGCAGGTGTTCTGAAGAATTGAAATGGAAGAAGAGAGGTGGCAAACATAAAGTACAGAATCTTCTATCTTTGTTGCATTTGCATGTGTCCTTGCTCTTAAAAGTGTGAACTTTTTTCAATTCCTTTGTGATCTGAAATAGCAAAGACACACTGTCAAAACTAGAAAATTATTGATCTGTAATTGAAATATTAGATATCTGCTTTTTCTCTTTCTTTCTTTTTCTCTTTCTTTCTTTCTTCTGCTTTTTAAATGAGATCTGTTGACTATAGCCCACATTAAATTCTCAAGGGCAAAACCTATCACAGTATATGCCAAGCACCATGGTAGGTCTTACTGTGCCAGACAACTTCAGTTCAAAGAAGATTCATCTTATCTTAAGAACACTTTCAGAAGGAAAAAGAAAAATTCACACAGCATTTTAATTGAGTATAGCCTGGAGTCCCCAAACTAGCTAGCATTTAAAGCATTTCATTTGATCAGACATGATGTACAAGTCAGCAGACTAGCCGTGAAGAGATCTCATGATCATAACTCCCAGGACTAGGGTGATTCCAAAATAGCTATAGTAGCATCCCAAGCACACCATCTACCATGGGGAGCAATTAAGCTGGAATGGTATTCTATTCTGCTGCTGCTTGCAGATTGCAAATCACAGCAGTTTACTCTGTAATTTCCCATCTATCAGCACTAGTGCCTTGCATATTCAACACTCTACAATGTAGTTTCCTCATCTATCAGGCAACTTTTCAAACATGGGCTGCAAAGAAAGAACTGGGTACTGCTGATTCATAAAAATGCAATATATTAGGGGATCCTTTGTGAACAGACAATGAACTACTTTTATTTTTCTCTTTCAAAAAGGTTCCCGATCTTTGGAAGAGATGAGAGTATAATTTAAAACTGCAATTAATGACTAGGTAATCAGGAACAGCAAGAATAAAAGAGACGAAACTAGGAAGAGCTATTACGCTAAATTAGAATCCAACCAGATTCTATATATAGTCTGCCACAGTCTAAAAATAAAGGAACTGCCCTGCTAATTGTGGCCAAGTTCCACACATTTCTCCATTACAGAAAAAAAAAAAAAGTAGAGTAATTTTAAGGTATCCAATATTTATCATGTTCTGAGGGAGAAAAAGAAGTATGACCATCACATATATAGAAATTAATAAAAACCAACCAAATGAGAAAGGCAAAGGCTATTTATTCAGAGCTTGCTATAGCAAGGGAGTCAGCCACTATCACTTGTGTGTTGGCAGAGGCTCAAAGATAGGTATGGGAGTAGGAGAGCTTTATAGTAGAAAAAGGGGAAGGCTTCAGTTGTGCCCTGATAGAGGCTAGTGGCGTGAGGAAGCTATAGACAGGCTAACTACAAGTGGAGCATCCTATGTGACTGGTTAGGGGTACATATATGGCTCTCTCTAATTGGTTCTACGTTGGAAGCAGGGACAAAAATTAGGGAAGCTGTCAGTTATTAATCAAGACCCAGTCATTTGGTGCCGATTGTTATAGAACTTACTGTTTAGCTTCCTGGATTGTTGCTAGACATAGCAATCTGGCTTCCTGCAAGTCTGATTTCCAGCAGGTTGACTTCCTGGTTTGTTTATTGTAGATAAAGGGTGGTTTTCTTGACAGATTTCTGCAGGCTATGGGTCAAAGTTCTACTTTTATGTGTGGTCTGGCCATTGTTCATTTGTATATTCAGCCTCTCATATACATTGAGATCATCAAATAAGAATAAAATCTTTTAAGTTCTATAAGAATTTTAAAAAGATAATGTTATTATTTCATCAAGAAAAAAATGGTAATATATTAAGATGACCTTAGAGCCTATAACACCTAGTGGGAAATGGGCTAAACTTTTTAAGATGTTCTGCAAACATTGCTCAAAAAAAATAGAAGAAAATATCAAATCAGGACTATAATTACAGAAACAAAGATTGCCTTTTTCTTTGTAAAACCGTTCTCAATAGTCTGATAGATAATGTAAAGCATTGTCTTTATAGGGACATATTCATCTCTGCCATTTCCTCCTTTTCAAACAATTCTTATTTAATGCTTATATTGAATCTTCTCAAAGAGTATCAATCCTTGTCTTCTGGGTGGGCTTTGTTTTTCTTTTCTTTTATTCTAGTATGTTTTATTTTATTTCCAAAACCAAAAACTGTATAAAACCAAGACTGCTTTCTTGTATGGCTATTAAATGACTCTGAATTTCAAAATAGGATTTCCCCAAAGAGTTTAGCTACTGTCAACATTAACAGAAGCGTCGTGTTCAATCCCAAGGTGACCACATAGAGGGGCATCCCACACACCATTCATTTACTCTCTGAACAACATAGAGCGAGAACATGCCATGTACAAGATACTGAACCAGCTATAGGGGTTGCAGAAAAAAATGATGTAGATCCTGCCTCAAAGAACTTACAGTCCAATGGTGGGAGATGGACTTTATAATCAAATAGGAGTAAGTAATAATTAAAGCCATTCTTCTTTAATGCCATTCCAGAAGTATTTGCAAGAATCTGTGAAAATGGAGCATCATCAGAACAATGACCAGAGAAGAGGGCCCTACAGTTCTCTGGGGGAAGGGGATGATGGAACCTCAACAAAAGCTACTTAGAACAGGTGATTTTTCAACTTGTATCTTAAAATCTGAGTAGTTTTTTGCCACTTGGATAAGTCCAAGAAAGGCATTTAAGACAAGGGAAGAGAATAAGCAAAGGCATGGAGTCATGAAGTAGCTTAATTTTTTTGAAAATATTATGGCCAAAAATAAGGTACATGTTGAGGAGGAATAGGCTAAAAATGAGAGGGGTAAGCCAGGACCAGATCAGGGAATGTAAGAACCCTACTAAGGATTTTATACTTTATCTGGTAAACAATGGGAAGCTTTAAGGAATTTTAAGGAGGGTTATATTTTTACAAAATAACTTTTTAGAAAGATACACCATTGTTAGATACACATATTCTCGCATATTTTAAAAATAATTTTGCTTCTCTGTAGCTCTTGTAGTCATTCAGGTGAGAACCCTAACATTCTAATAAGAACATTTGTAAAGAAACGTCACAACCAGAACCAATTTGTATAGCAAACATGAGATGTCTAACATCCAAGAGGACAAAAATGATTCAGAGCAGAACAGGAGAAACTGAGTCCCAAGGTAATGTAGTAAACTAGTGCAAAATGATACTCTAGAAATTATGTACTCCAACCTCTTCTTTTATATGGACAGGATATGAAGTTAAGAATTTTGTTGAAAGCACCAAGATATACTAGATAAGATACACCAAAGTGAGCTACCAGAACACTATGCAAATTTTCAAAAAAAAAAAAGAAGTCAAAGAAGTGCAGAGAATAAGAGCATTCAGTCACTGGAGATTGAGAGAATTTGAAGAACACTCCTCTGGAAGGAGGTGTTTCTCTGTTGTGAATCCCTCCCCGGAGGGTACAGGTAGAGGTAAGGAGCGTGAGCCACTGACCTCAAGCTTGGGGAATGGAACTTCAATGTGACCCCTCTGAGCGTGCAATATGTGTCCCCTACAAGTAAAGAAGTGCAGTGCACTGGTGTCTGACTGCAGACTGGAAATACTAAAGACAAGAGACAGGTGTATAGCAGCCCAGACAGTGGAAACAAAGGCAAAGTAGCTAAATCAGTGACCTATACTCCCAGCATTAACTAGGGCAGGAGTTGCATGAGCGTTGCTTACAGCTTGAATATGGGCCAAGCATAACAGAACAGCAGTGTGAACTTGTCTTAGGTCTTATCCAATAACATACTACAGAGGCCAACAAGATAGATCCCAGCCACATATCCAAGGTATTTCTGTCAGAATAGAATGAATCGCCCACATCAAAGGAACTGTGGTTAAATGTCTCCAGTAATAATGGGGAGTCCCTAAAAATACAGAGTTGCCAGTTTTAGCAAATAAAAGTACAGGACACCAGATCAATTTGAATTTTAGATAAACAACAAATTATATTTTAGCATAAGTATGTCTCAAATATTGCATGAGACAAAAGTATACTAAAAACATCTGCTGTTCATCTGAAATTCAAATTTTACTGGGCATCCTCTACTGTATCTGGAAACCCACATTAGCATTGGGCATTGGCCAGACTTAGAGAGCATGAAACCAACATGTGACTGTACCACCCAAGTAAGAACTTTTCTTCCTCCTTTACCCTTCCTGCTCCACTGAGATTCGACCCTGGAGGGCTCATAAACTGCAAGTTTGGGAGGAGGACCAAAGGAAGAAACAAGAACCTGCCACATCCCTATCACCAACTGCAGCAGTCTCCAGCTGGGGAAGCAGGTAAAGTAGCTGTAACTATGAATAAATCTGACTATTCCACGGAATTGACCATTCTGGGTACTGAAACATCTGTTTTGTGACTCAAATTGACTGTAGGATGTTGAATAAATTAAGAGATCAGAAAAGTTATGGATCTGTCTGAGTTTTCCTCCAGAGTAAGGAAAAAAGCAGCTCCCTACCTCCAAAGCCAAGTAACTGGGAAATTGGGAGAAAATAAATTTGTGCTCTGATTGCATTCACAAACCTTGTTTGTTTAATACACCAGTTATGTACAAATTAGCAAACAGAGGCCTAAAGAGATCCAGTGACTACTCTGACAGCAGCTGCTGGAGACGGATGAAGGTGAGGAAGAGCCCACGTCTTCCACATATGCTTGCAACTCTTTCCATGGTAATTCTGCATGTCCTTCTGTCAGTAGCAGACCATCCTCTTTTTCCCACAAGTTCCTCTGGTACTATAGAAGCCAACTGCAATTTGACTTAAAAAAAAAAAAATTCAAATAACCGTGATTTGAAATCTCTCTGGAGACACTTTCATGAAAACTCAAAATAAATTTATTTATCCAAGCTGCATGACCTGAGAATATAAAATCACCTATTGCTTGCCTTTAACCTGGGCTTTGTCTAGATGTGTTTACCAAAAGGAGGAGAATCCTACTGCTCATGGGTGTAAAAAGAAAAACAGCACAAGAGAGTAGTTTATTCTCCTGCGTTCTCAGTGATAGGTCATTTTTCAAAGTTGTGACCCCAGTCTCTAGGGAAATATGAGCCAATGAACATCAGAATTCAAACTATAGGGAAGACCTAGCTAATTGGGGAGAGTGACAAAGGAGGAGAGTGGGAGAAGAAACAGAGAAGTTATGAGAAGTGTATGAATCTTATATTAGTTTCCTATGGCTGCTGTAACAAATCACTATAAACTTAGTGGCTTGGAACAACAAAACATTATCTTACAGTTCTGAAGACCAGAAGTCCAAAATGGGTATCGCACGGCTAAAATCAATGTGTCAGCAGTATGTGTTCGTCTGGAGTCTCTAGAAGGAAATTATTCCCTTGCTTTTACTAGATTCTGGAAGCTATGTGCATTTCTTTGCTATGGCCCCTTCCTCCATCTCAAAAGCCACCAGCTGCATCACTCCTGCGCCTGCTTGCATTGCACTTCCTTTACTGACTCTAACTCCCCGTCTCCCTCTGTCACTTATAAGGAGCCTTGTGATTACACTGGACTCACACAGATAATCCAGAATAATCTTCCCATCTCAAGATCCTTAACTCAATTGCTGCCGCAAAGTTCTTTTTGCCACGTGAGTTAACATAGTCACATGTCGTGGGAATTTAGGACACAGACATTTTTGGGGACCGTTATTCTGCCAACCACAGATGTGTTCTCTCACCGGTCCTTCTTGGGAAAATTCTGAATTATGAAACGAGAAGTAAGAATGGCTGAACTGGCTTGGATTTCTCCCTTCACTCATTCCCATTTCTAGTACAAAGAAGCCATCCATAAGCACCATTTTGTTAACCCAAGGATTCCTAAACTTTGTGATTAGTTTCTGCCACAACAGAAACTTGGCATCTATTTAACATTCACCTGTTGGTAGCACTATATGTCACTCCTCAATCTTGCTGCGTTCTCCTCCCTGTGTCTACACCTCCCTGCTCCTTCTGGGGGCTAGTGTTCTTCCCCCACTCCAACTGTGTTGTTTTGCTAGGGATTCCAATCTAAATTCCCCCACCACAAGTGTGGACCTGTGGCCCCAAGATTAGGGAAACAAAGTCCTTTTGGAGATCTATATATTGCTGAAGCATGGACATGTAAAGCAGTTCCTAACCACTGACATGGAAAGTTGGGATGAAATATAAAAGAAACACACAGAAGAAATCTGTCTGCCGCAGGAAAGAATGAGGCTGAGACTCAGTGGAGCAAGATGAGAGAGATGAAGAGGCAGTCCTAAGGACAATTTGATTCCCTGGATTCACTAGACCTGAAGCCCAACCCCACCTCTGTCCTTTTCTGTTGTCTAAACCAAAAAATCCCCTTGTTTGTTTGTTTGTTTAAGCCAATTTAAATCGAGTTTCAATCATTTGTAGCCGGAATATTCTGCATTAGTATAGTCCTGTTCTGAGCTAAGTGCTATACCTGTAATATCCCATTAAATTCTCAAAGCAATCTTATGATGGTAAAATACTTATCACTATTTTACAAATGAAGAAACTGAGGCAGAAATTGGTTAGTAATCTGTGAAAGTCCATGCTGGTGGTATGAGAAAGACTGAATTTAACCCAGGTTCCTGCATCATGAGGCTAGTCTCCCAACTGCAATACCACCATCCTGCCTTATTTTTTCCTTGAAGTGAGACAGTGCACTGTGTCAGCCTAAATGAGTCTTCTTGGCACCCTTTGAGCATGTTGTGTTCAACCTCATAGTTTGTACATGCTGTTTCTTTAGTCTTGTTGAGTAATCACTATAGTTCTGAGGACAGAAAATTCTTGCTGGATAAACTCCTCAATGAGAAAATACTCAGAATTCACTGCTAATTAAATTAGCTGCAGCTGTTAAAGTCTATTTAGACCACATACTGGTGATTGCAATAGATGACACCCAATCTTCTCTACCTCAAATATCTCATTGTGTGTTGCAAATTTTTTAATTTTAATTTTTTTTAGTAAAACACTCTGCCTTAAAGTGATGTGATATATTCAAGGGCATAAAATAAATGGTGGATTCTCATGGAACATATAAAAAATGACTTAGATGTGCAGCTTTCCAGTCTGTTCAGAGTATGTGTAGTCAAACATTCCAAGAAAGTCACCAGGCGATGTACCATGAGAGGCAAGGGATGACAAGTTCCAAGCAGGGAACAGAATAAGCAAGGGCTGGGGAAGATGCGGAAGAAGGATGTCGCTTTGTATGCACTAAGAGTTTTAAGACAGGCTGATTTCAGCATAATTGTCACTACTCATGTTTATCTTCCTCAAATTCCCAGTCCAGATTAGCTCTCCAATTATACACTTCCTCAGCAAGCTGCACTTCCACTTTATAGCACTTACTTACACAATGAAATGACCAATTACATATTTGTTTTTTGTGTCACCGCTAGACCTGACTGCAAGTTCCATGCTCGCATTCATTGTGTGAATCCTCAGTATCTAAGTGCAGAGCTTTATATTTCCTGAAGGAAAAGAGAAAGGGACAAAGGCAAGGATGTTGATTCATGCAGGTAATGGTATAGCAGAGTGAGTGAAGACCACTCCCCATGAAGTCCAGGGATGTCAATGGTGACACAGTGATTTCAATTTGATTCTTTGCTTTGGCTTCCATGAACAGCTACAACCTGTCCTTTCATTTTATCTTCAGCAGGCCTCACACCATCTAACCAACGGACAGACAATTTTTATTAAATTGCTACCCTGTATCTTTTTCTCAATTTCTATTATTGGTTGTAACATCATTACTCATTAACTAGAATTAGTTTAATACACAGTGTACATGGGATGATACTTTACTCTGGTGTTTGAGGACTTGCTGCCACTTATTTCTGGGTCCTAAGTCCAAATCAATTTCAGGACAAAAGTACATTCTGTGCTATTAATAGAAATTGAACCTGGGCTTTATACCAGACCAATTTATTCATCCTTAAATGTTTGTTCTTGGTATTACCCTTCTATAAACTATCCTCTCCAACATTTGTTGCTCTAATTAATGCCCTCTTCTCATCTCCTGCAGCTATTTTTCTTGAGTAACACTTCTTGAGCACTCTTCAGTCCATCATATCTGTAAGCAAGTTTCTTTTGTAGTATATTTTTACTCTTTTCACTATTTATTCACGTGCCTTTCTGGCCATTTTTATCCCTAGTCCTTTCTTGCCTCTTTCCTGTCTCTCTCTGCTACTTATTATAAAATCGGTATCTTCAAACTTAGTGTTGGCCACATGCATATAAATGTTCATCTACAGTGCTCATGCTAAGTCAGGGGAGGCAGGAGTTTGAATGACTAAGTGAGGAGCCGAATGCAGGCAGCTGAGTACACATGAAACGAACAGACCAGAGGCCATGTAAACAAAAATGAAAACAATAAGGATGAGGCTACACAGAGAAGAGAGCAAGTCCAGGGGTCAATTATCTGTGAAAATGGTCAACAACCAAGATTGCTGCAGAGAAAGGTGAATGATAAAAAGTCCTGTTAAAATAATCAGTAAAGATTATTTAAAGATGTGTCTGGGGACAGAGAGAAAAAGCCAGACATCAGTAAAGTTTCCACAAGTCCACAGCAAGAATATTCCCAATGTTGAAGTTATTTTGCCCCAGTCTCAACTGCCATTCTCCTCGAGTCCCAGTTAGCCAGCTTTTGATGAAAACCTGTCTGAAAGATCACTATCTGGCAGGCAAATGACCTTTAGGAACAGATCCAGCACTCCTAAGAGTAGAAGAAGGAATATTCCATAACACTGATTTAATTATGTATTTTCGTACTTTGCGAAATTAAGCTGCCACCTTAAGAAACGGAGGGAGGCATTATGATTTAGGATAGGTTTACCTTAGAAAAGCTAACATCAGATACTCTTAGTCTTTTGAATTTCCATTCAAAAAGAACCTCCAACCTCCCAACCCCTTGTCCAAGCCAAGATGTGTTATCACTAAGGAATATTTTCCTGCAGAGACCTCCCACTTCCAAAGCCCTAATTCTGTTTACTTCTCATTATTTTTTCAGGACACTATTGTGATTTCTTTAGGGCATCACGAAAACAACACGTGAATTTAACTTCCTATCAGATTTCTCAAAGTACTCTGATGAGTGTTGGAGCTACAGTTTGTTTTTTTTTTTGTTTCTACCCCACCACAGCCCCCTCCTATTTCTAATGTAAGGATTCTTTATCAAATTCTGACGAGTTTGTTTATTGTTTTAAACCATTTTCATTGTGAAATGTAATATATTACAGAAAAGTACCCAGAATATGTGTATAGCTCAATGAATTTTCACAAAGCAAACAACTGGATAAACACCATCCATCCAGGGAAAGACACAGAGCACCAATGCCTGCCCTTCCCCAGTGTTTCCTCTTTCTCATGACTTCCTTACTCTCCTTTAAGAAAAAGTTTGCTAACCCCTACTATATTAATTATTGTTATAATTTGATATATGAAATTATGAATCTGTACTCTTATTGATAAAACATTTGTACTGTTTTCACGTTGAGACTATTATGAATAAAGCTGTTGTGAGCATTTTGGGACCTGTCTCATGGATACTTGTTATTGGGTGTAGACTCAGGAGAGTCTCTATAACTTTAGTAAATAATGTAAAAAAGGTTTTATAAGAGGTTGTGCCAGTCAACACTCCCATCACCTGTGTGAGGGAACCCAGTGCTGTCATTCCTCTTCAGTGAATTTTAACCAGTCTGGTGTGTGTGTAGTGTGACATTTAATTCTAGGTTTAATTTTAGTTTTGTTTTTTGGTTTTTTTTTTTTTTTGGCCACTGAGATATCTTCCTTCATAAAATGCCCACTCAGACTCTGGCCTAATTTTTATTAGGCTGTCTTTTCTTTATTGAGTTCTAGGAGATTGTATACATTCTGGATTTATTTCCTTCATCAGTTATATGTATCATAAATATCTTCCAGTCTGTGGCTCACCTTTTTATTTTCTTAAGAGAAGTTCTTAGAGTTAGTATGGTTACATTTAATCAATCTGTAAAAAGTTTTTTCTCTCCCCAAAAGTCATGGCAATACATGACAATATTCTTCAATATAATTTCTTAAAGCTTTATTTATTTCTTAAACTTCAATATTTACTACAATCTACCTGGTGTTTTTTGTATATAGTATGAGGTTGGGATCAAGGTTCATTTTTAAAAAAAGGGGTGTGTGTGTATATATGTGTGTGTGTGTGTGTGTGTGTATATATATATATAAACTGTTTCAATAATGTTTATTAAAAGACTATCTTTTGCCCCACAGCTCTGCAGTGCTAATTCAATTTTAAATCAAATGTCCATATATACAAGTATCTGTCAGGAAGCTAGTAGAATCTAATAAATTAAGTGCATTTATGGATTACAATCTAGAAATTACATTTCTTGGTATATAACCAATAGGGAAAGATATATATTTATAAAAGACATGCACAAAAATATTTCAAAACACCACTGCTTTTAATAGGCCAAAATTGAAAACAACCTAAGTGATCATCAACAGTAGAATGTATAAATATATTGTATGCATTTACTTAGGATAAGTATCCATATAATGAAAACACTAAATAGCAATAAAATGATGAAATACAGTTACACATTTCTGGAAAAAATCTCATGAGTATAATATTTTTTAAAAACACAAAATATTTAAAGAAAAATATATACTATGTAATTCCTAAGGCTTAAAAATGGGAAAATTAATTTGTTGTTAAAATCAGAATAATAACTACCTTTGAGAGAATAGAATAGACAAAGAGAAAGCGAATGAGAAGAACTTTAAATTATTGATAATGTTCTATGTCTTTACTGCACCATTTTTACATAATTCATCTTGTGAAAATTCATCAACTAGAATACTTAAAATTTGTGTTATTTTTCTGAATCTATTATATTTTGGTAAAAAGTTTACTTTAAAAAGTCAATAAGGTAGAAAACACACACGTTTAGGTTGGCATGGCATGTATTAGTTTTGAAAAAAATAAGAATACTTTTGTGACATAGGTGAAAGGACACAAGAAAGTCTTCAGGAGATGAAGCATTTATTCTGGCTTTGTCATTAACTAGTTTTCAAACTTAAAAAAAACAGTCCCTTGACCTCTCTGAATTGTTGTTTTTTCATCTGTATACTGAAGGGCATTGGAGCCTTAGTAGGCCTTTAAGGTTTGTATCCTAAAATTACATTTACCTGCGTAACTAGAGCAGATTTGCACACCATCTTGTCTTTGTGCCTGTCCCCATCGAAACTCTAATTTTTATTTGTTTTGTGCTTTCTCTGTTGGTTATCTCAACGAACTTTTTCCATAATAGCTTTCATCTTGGAATAATCAAAACCGAGTTTGTTTTTAAAAAAAAATCAAAACCACTTCAGTGTTTCTCAGTGGCATGTGTGACTGGCCATCTGGTTGCATTCACAACTATGGCAAAAGAGAGCTTTCTCTATGTTATTAATTCAGTGCATGTCTTTTTTGGATAAGTTGGATGGTCATATTCAATTCCCAATTTCTTGTCAACACTCATGGGAACATTTTGCCTTTTCAAGTTAAAGCACATGCCCATCCCTTCACTATTTCTTGATGAGGCAGGGTTTGTTAAGCTAGAGGATGTCTTTTAAGCACATCAAAATAAAACATTAGTGTAACAATCTCCTCTATTCATTAGCATGATTTAGAGCCACATATCCACCCAAACGCCAGATTAATATCTGTCCCTGTGCCCTTAGACCTCCACTAGAAGTGCAATAACTTTCTAAGTACATCACGGCCTCCAATTTCTCCTTGATCTAATCTATCTGTTACTCTTCTGCCATGTTAATCTTCCCAAAGCACAACTTCAAAAATCCTTCAGTATCTTCAAATGTTTTACTTTCTATCAGAGCTCCTAAAAATTTAGCAAGAAAAATAATCACTATGGATTAGGCATTTGTTTAAAAGGCAAATCCACGTCCCCTACTTGATTCAGTTAGTCAAGAATGAGGCCCAGAAATCTACACTTGTTTTTCCATCCAATTTGGGGAAAGACAGGAAATTTAGGACTGCTCCAGGTATTTATTCAGATGCTTCTATGCCCTCTATGAATGGAGGAATTACTATTTACAAGTGAAATGTGTGCTTTGGCCAGGTACACTATAACACTGAATTCATGAGTTGCTAAGAAGTCATCCCTTTAGCAGGCTCCTCTAGATAACTTTAGAACTTTCCTTTAGCTACTAATGCAAAACAAAAAAACCCTAAAAGTCAACAAGGTGTGTAAGGAGTGTGACAGCACAGGCTAGTTTAAAATATAATAACAGATAGTCAGCAGCTACTACCTGGAGCTCCTCAGTGACCCCTTGAGGAAAAACCAAGAGTTGATTTGGCATTGTTGAAGGGGATAAGAAACCCTCAGGGTACTACAGGATTAATCATTGCCGCTCTTGGAATAATGCATGGAAGTTCCATCAGGGATTGGCAGTGAAACATTTGGAAAAGGATGCATTATTGCTTAGAGATCTCCACTCCCGAATCCCTCCACCCAAGGAAATCACCCATGATGGAGTACGTACATGATGATCTCGTGTGAAATGGGAAAGAACAGATGGGGGAAAATGTTTGTATTTTATTACAAGTCCAGAGAGAAGACAGAACTAGATTTCCCATAAAGAAATATGGTGACAATGGAAATAAGTTGTATCATGTGATGCTGCCTATACCACCCATTTCCATTTCCTTTTCCTCATCCACTTAATACTTTTCTTCTGCAACCAAATAACAAATAGCTCTTCTTCTACGCATGCTCACTATTTCCTTCTTACTTGCATTTACATAGGCTTCTCCCTCTGCTTGGAATTCCAAACTGAGTGTCCACACATCCTTCAGATCCTAGTTCTAGCTCTCCATTCCCAACCCAGCCATCTCAAACCTACTACATATAACTCATCATTTTTTTCTCCATTATCATCTGCTAGCATCTTACCATTTATGCACTTTTATTGTGCTACATAGAACACTATACTATGGTCATTTATTTGTTTTCCCCACAAGACTGATTCTGAAGGACAGAGTCTGAGCCTTATAATCTGTATAGCCCCCACATATGAAAACAGAGCATAATCTATTTATTCAATTAAATAGAATTGAAACAATTGAAAGGGGTAGTAAGTTCATCATGAAACACCCAAACAGTAACCATGCTTTGAGTTCTTAGTTAAAAGAATAACCTTGAGGGAGAAACATAAATATTGTATCCTCTACAATGGCTAAGACAGAAGACACACAGGAGGTTTTCAAAAACAAATATTGACTGACTATATAATTAATTGATTAGTATACAAAATGACATTATGAATTTAATTAGATTGGCCAAATAATATAAAAGGCTCAATTCAGACCATTGATGAATGTGACTATTTTGATTTACTGTGCCACAAAACTAATAGATACATGAGTCAGAAAGAATGAAATTGTTAGAGTTTTCATCTTAAGATAATAACAGCTTACATATATTGACCCTTTAGAATAGACTAGGCACCATGCTAAATACTTCACATGCATTATCTCATTCAATACTCACGAGAAGTTGATGGTGTATATTCTGTTACTGTCTTCATTTGGGGGAAACTGAGGCTTGAATGATTCCATAACTCACACAATGTCATGTAACTAAAGAGAAGAACACTGTTGGGCTGTGCAATCTGCCAATGTTACTAAAATCTGTACATAAAATAATTACATCAAACAGCCGACCACAGGATGAGATTAGTAGGAAGAAACAAAAGGTCTGATGTAAATTATGTAAATTTTTTCACATAAAGTAAAAATTTTATTATTAAAATAATCATTGAAAACTCAGTAATTTTAAATGAAAATGTTCTTTCAGATGTTTTAATTCATTAAAAATTAATTCTGTGGATTTTTTCAAATATATATTTGTGTTTAAAGGCCAAGTGGCAGAGGACAATGCTAAATGGCTAATTTTAAGAGGTATCTTTACTGGAACCAATATTCTAATAACAAAATCCACTTTATTTTATATTGGAAGACTCATAAAAACCCTTCTGGCTGGTACATTATGGCCACAGTTAGGGAACTAAAATAACTTGTTTCTGTACATGTCCTCCCAAAGAAAACAGATAAGAATATGGTTCTTCTCTAAGCCCTTGGGTTCCAATAGATTTTCTCAAGCTAAAGGAAATGGGAAATTGTTACCAAAAAAAAAATGGGCTATGTCATTTTTTATGGCATAGACCAAGTAAGAGCCCCAAGTCACAGATTGTAAATGAGCTGAATTCTGTTAATATGAACATTTATCTAACAGTGTCAAACTTACAGCCCTGAAGTTAGGTTCTGCACTTGCTCAGTTTGGGTTACCTGTCCCCTCTGTTCCTTGCTACATTTTCACAAAGAAATCTGGTTGTTATCCATTTACTGAAATGAAAACAAATTCACTTAATTCCTCACTCTAGATGATGAGGAAATTTCTCAGCATCACAAAACTAAGTAAATTTTCATTAATCCATATCAGAGAAGTTAACATTGAAGGTAAAATCTTACATTGGCAACATCAGCAAAATGACTAATAAATCCAATTAAAGAAAAATACTTCATCAACCTGGTCAATCTGTTCCACCCTACACAAATTTTAAATTTGAAATCATTCATGAGTAATTATTTGGTAGTGTTTCTGTTGACACAGTTATGGAGAAGGTTTTTTTTTTTGGGGGGGGGTAACATTTTCATTTTGATATAATTTCAAACTTGGAGGAAAATTGTAAGAATAGTTAAAAGGAGCTCCTGTATACTCTTTCCAGAGATTCATCAATTGTTTACATTTTACCACATTTGTTTTTTCATTTACTTAAATGTAGGTGGAGCATCTAGGTGCTTCCTTCCATTAATGGAAGACAGTGCTTGCTCCTTGGACCTTCTTTTCAAGTCTATCTCTGGTGAAGTATGTTGACTATCCAGGTTGCATCTAACACCTGCAGGCTAACAACCCCCAGGCAAGCATGGTCATGCAAGACCTCTCCCCTTAGTCTCTCATTTATAATAGCACTTGACACCTGACTTTCCTCACTTTGGTAAGCTAACCACCTCACAGTCATCATTTCCAAAGCAGAATACAATATCTCTCCCCACTTCCCAATCCAAGCCACATCTATATACCCTATCTTGATTAATAGCATCAGTAATTAAAACAGTTAATCCAAGTTCTAACCATCAGTATGGTCATTCTTGACATCTCTGTCTCTCTTATTCCAAATGTATCTGTGAACTTAAACTTTCTCCCTTCAGATATAAATATTTTTTCCCATCATCACTTTTGCTATCTTAGGTAAAACCCTCTCCATCTCTCACTTGGACTTGAAGTAAATAGTCTTCTATGCAGTCCCCTTAAAAATAGCCTTTCTCACCTAAAATTCATCATCAACAATGCTGTCACAGTGATGTCTCTAAAACTTGAAAAAATGTATCATCATCTCATTCCTTCTCAGTTTTTAAAGTTTTAATGTCTGCTTGTTGCCTAAAGGATTAATCCAACATCCTTACACTGGCACATGGTGTCTTTCAAAATCTGGCTCTTGTCTCCTTTCCAAATCTATGCCCTTATATTTCTCTCCCACCCCCATGAATACCAAGAACTAGATGAATAAAATCATACACCACTAACTGATCGCAAAAATTACTTTGAAGCACACACAAACTCAGCTACTGTTAGGATTAAAGGCCAACCCCTTCCCACAATAATTTTCCTCCTGGAATACTCCAATTTATCATACAAATTAGGGCTCAAGTATCACATCTCATATGCAACGTTTTCTGAATTTACCATATGCCATCATTTAATTCTTCCTCCATACATTCATAGTGCCTTACCCATGTCTGTCTTTGGTTCTTGTCGTATTATAATGCTCTTATTTATTATGTGGCTGTGGTTCCATTAAACTGTGAGCTGCTCAATGGCACTGTGTCTTCAAATTCTAGCTCAATGTTTGCCCAGAAGAATTCAGGATGTATTTTACAAATACTACTACTGATATAAAGAGCTAACAATCACTGTACCCTTAGTGTTTTCCAGGAAGCACATATATTATCTCCTTTTATACCCCCCCAAAACTTTCCAGGAATGGACCATTATGTGCTACCATTGTCCCCATTACACAGGCAAGTCTCTTTTCTGATCCTATGCAGAAAATAGGGCCATCGTCAAGAGTCAATTCTGGAGGTACTAATCCAGAGCTTGGGCTGTTAAGCCCTTTACTATAATAAAATTATTATAGTGACATAATTTAGTCTTTCTTGTACTTTAAGAGAAGAATTTTCTTCTCCCCAAATAGCAATGTCCTTGACATTTCTCTCTATCTGTGAAATCAAGGTCTGTGTTTCAAAGAATATCTCTCAGATTTCTAAACATTTTTCCTAATAGCTTTATAATTCCTTCAACTTTTTACTTGCCCTAATCTACCCAGTCAGGCCAGAAATTTTAAAACTCAGGGTGGTTCCAAACGTGAATAGTTACCGTTTAGATACTGATTTTGAATCTGATGATTCATCCAGATCTTTAAATTATTCAACTCAATGTTTCAATTATTATTGCAAATAATGAACTGAATGGCTCTTCAAAATACTCATTTGCTTTTTGCCACACCAGGGGAGCAATTCTTCCCTCAGGAAAGACTCAAGAGGGAAATCTGCAAAGGGCAAGGGGGTTTTGCCATTGGCACTAATTTTAAGGTCATGGTCTGCAGACACAGAATTCGGAGGAGGAGTTAAATTCAGCAATATCCATTACTAAAAAATTAAGTATTTATAATATCATTCTAAATAACTGCTTAACTTAATTCCTCCACTAGTTGCCCCCAAACCAGTATGTATATGTAGATACAAACGGGTTTGGTTTCTCAAATTTCTCTCTATCATCGTAGATTTTGTATGTGAGTTAAAAGCTTAGAGCCATCCACATTTAGAGCTTCCATTTTAGAGAACCCAGGTAAATGCAGATACGGTAGTCCCCACTTATCTGTGGTTTCATTTTCTGTGGTTTCAGTTACCCATGGTCAACCATAGTCCAAAAGTATTAATGGAAAATTCCAGAAATAGACAATTCATAAGTTAAATTGTGCACCATTCTGAGTAGCATGATAAAATCTCATGCCATCCCAGTCTGTCCTACCCAGGACACAAATCATCTTTTTTTTCCAGCATACCCACACTGTCCAAAATACCCACCTGTCAGCCACTTAGTAGCCATCTAGGTTATCAGATTGACTTAATTTAAATTAATGCTTGTGTTCAAGTAACCCTTCTTTTACTTCATAATGACCCCAAAGCACAAGAGTACTGTTGCCAGCAATTTGGATATGCCAAAGAGAAGCCATAACGTGCTTTCTTTAAGTGAAAAGGTGAAAGTTCTCCATTTAATAAGGAAAGAAAAAACATCATATACTGAGGTTGCTAAGATCTATGGTAATAACAAATCTTCTATCCATGAAATCATTGAAGAAGGAAAAAGAAATTGGTGTTAGTTTGGCCGTTGCACCTCAAACTGCTAAAGTTACAGCCATAGTGCATGATAAGTGCTTAATTAAGATAGAAAACTCATTAAATTTGTGGATGGAAGACATGAACAGAAAAAGTGTTCTGATTAATGGCAATGTGTTGCACCAGAACATTGTGCCTATACAAAGACTTCAGCAAGGGATCCCCTAAAATTAGTGACACCAAGCCATTTACTGCAAATAAGGGATGGTTACACAAATTCAGAAATAGGTTTAGACTGGAAATACAAAAATTACTGGAGAGATTGCATCTGCCAATGAAGAAGCTGCTGCCACATTTCTAACACTGTTAAAGAAACTGATTAAAAAGAAAGGATACCATATAAAGCAT
Source organism: Daubentonia madagascariensis (assembly GCA_023783475.1). NCBI lineage: Eukaryota > Metazoa > Chordata > Mammalia > Primates > Daubentoniidae > Daubentonia > Daubentonia madagascariensis. The sequence continues at coordinate 4,481,442 of JAKFHU010000901.1, read as the reverse complement.
GTCTTTAATTGTGATGAAACCAGGCTCTTCTGGAAGAAGGTGTGCAATCAAACCTACGTTCATAAAAGTATAAAGGAGGCATGAAGGCATAAAGCATAGAAGGACAGATTAACTCTGGCACTATATGGCAGCAATGCCGGGCATATGATAAAGCCAGTAGAAAGTGTACAGAGCAAAGCACTCTCAAAAATAAAAGCAAAAATTATCTTTCTGTGTTCTGGCAACATAATCAGAAAGCATGGGTTACAGCCATCTTGTTTATATTCTACCAATGCTTTATCTCAGAAGTAAAAAAATATGTGGAAGAGAAAGAGTTAGAATTTAAAGTCCTATTAATAATAGACAATGCACCTGGCCATCCTGAATCTGTTTGCTAGAAAAATGAAAATGTTGAGGTTGTATTTTTACCTCCAAGTACAACCTCATTGCTTCAGCCCCTCGACCAGGGCATCATTCAGTTTGGCAAGACCACATACACCCACCTGGTATTTGACCACATTTGAGCAATTGATGCAGACTCTAGTCTGTACATAAGAAGTGGAAGAACATATTGAAGGCCATTGAGAAGTGTTAACAAATGAGGAAGTGGGAGAACTTGTTGTGTCATCTACAGAGGAAGAGAAAGATGAACAATAAAAAACTGTGACTATTGCAAAAATTTGCCAAAGTAATTTGAACTGTACCAATTATTAAAGGAAAAAGTTATAGAATACAATCTTCCAATGGAATGCAGCATTAAAGTCACCTGTATGATCACCAAAGGATTACAACCTCTGTAGCACCCCTTTGATGAGTTAAAAGAAAGAGAGAGAGAGAGAGAGAGAGAGAATTTCCAATTACAAAATCTTCCAAAAGGTTTTGGCAAAAAACCTTCAATTATCGAGGATCCCTGCCTGCTCCTGACATCTGACCTTCTACATTGTTGTTGCTTGATAATCCAACACTACCCAAAGCAGATGATCCTCTTTATGATATATCATCAATATGTGCTCCTGAATTTATGATGGAGTTACTTCCTGACAAACCCATCATAAGTTGAAGATGTTGTAAGTTGAAAAGGCATTTAATACACCTAAAACACTGAACATCATACCTTAGCCTAGCCCACCTTAAATGCGTTCAGAACACTTATGTTAGACTACAGTTGGGCAAAATCATCCGGCAACACAGTGCACTGCAGAGGATCAGCTGTTTACCTTCATCATGGCTTGGCTGATGGGCAGCTCCATCTCACTGCAGCTGCCAAGCATTGCAAGAGAGTATTATACCCCTTTCTAATGAATGGTTTTGCTTTTGCACCATGGTAAAGTCAAAAAATCATAAGTCAAGATTAAGAGAAAAATGGCAGTCTGATAGAGTCCTCCCACCACACCACTCCCAGGGAAGGAGGTGAAAAACGTCATCAGCTACCTGCGAGCACGGACCGCTCACTCTGAAAACAGCATTGTGAATCACAGAGAAACAACGCAGAATGCCCAGCCCAAGAAAACAGGTACAAAATTTTCACAAAGATCAGAGAGCGCACGGAGCACAATAGAGCCCAGAGCACGGGAAGGACGCGCTCACCAGGTTGGCGCAGGGCGACCTGACCCCCAAGCGTTTACACACCTCCCCATCCACTCAGGCAGGGACAAGCCCAGAGTTGGGGCAAAGCTGTTGCTACAGACAGCAGGATCTGTGGAGAGGAAACAATTGACAGAGCCAAACAGAACTCGCAGCTGCCATATACAGAGACCGCTCAGGGCCGGGGACCAGGCAGGGACCGGGCGGAGATACAGCTTCCCGGGACAGTGTGCGGGAACCCGCAGGCCGGCACTGTGCCACTAGCAGTCAGCGAGACTGGGCCCAGGAGTTTAACGGAGAGGGGGACACGCCCTTAGAGATTGCTGGCAGCTGCCTCCGCGGTCCACAAGCCAGTCGAGAAAGGCTGCGCTCCCGGGTGCGATTGGAGCCCAGCTGTGCACCAGGCCGGTGGCGGCAGCCATCTTTACAGCCGCACGCCCAGAGCTGTGAGCCGCGTCTCTAGCTCCACCCCATGCCGGCCCGGGGCTCTTCCACTGGGGCGAGACAGGCTTTGCCCTTGGTGGCCAGGGACAGCTGCATCCGTGGGTTCCAGGTGGGACGAGATCCCAGAACTGTAGCGGCAGGACCTTTGTGTATTGGAAACAGTTTGCAGCTCGACCATCTGGTCCTGCTACCCCGGCTCCGGCCTCTGACAAGTCTGCTACGTGCTGGTCCTAGAGCCCGCCTTTCAGGTCTCAGCCCTCCTGTACCCCAGAGATCGCTCATTTTGAAGGTTGCTGGCTATAGTGACTCATTTGGTATAATTGCCGGTTCTCATGACAACCAAATACCTCAAGAGCCACAGGCTGAACCAGAGCAGCTCCCCATAACCCTGCCCACTTCATTAGGGAATTTTGCGCCATCCAAGAGCACTTCCAGTGGCCACTATTCCCCCCTCCCCGTGGGAACATCCCCCCCCCCCGGCGGAGACTGCTGTGGATAGAGACGCCTACCTGCCTCGCCTTGGAGTCTAGTGGTGGAAAAGGGGTGCACAATTGGAGATACCCCTATCAGCCACTATCATGTGGAGACGCACATCAGAAGGGCAGACACACGCAGCTAGATAAGCAACCTCTGAGCTGTGTAGAATTTTCCCAATTCAGCTCTCACACTGCAGCCAAAAGAAATTGTGTTTCTACCTGCACCTCAGGAAGACCAGGGTCAAAGTAACCCCTAGGAACTACAAGGCCCCTCCCAAAGTGCAGGGCTTTCACATACCCCAACTGAGGGATCAGAGTCTGCCACAGACACAACAGAATACCCAGCTAATAGGGAGCTGTGGATTCATACCCTCAAGTACAATTCACTAGCTTAGAGCTCCAGCTGGGAGGTCAATCTCACTACACCCCACCGGGAAGAGGAGAAGACAACAGGCCATAGATAACTCAAGATCCACCAAACTTGCTAAAATACACCTAAGGCAATACAGGCCACTACTTCTCTCCCTGGCTTTGCCAAGGAACGAAAATCGTGGGCTTGGAGACACGGCCATAAACTAGCCCTAACACTCCCAGCTCTCGACCAAGAGGCCAGATGAGAAAAAACCAGCAAAAGAACTCAGGGAACATGAAAAATCAGAGTGAAAAGTCACCGCCAAAAGAAACCATCAGTTCCTCAGCAATGGAAACCAACTCAAATGAAATGGGTAGAATGACAAAAGAGGAATTTCGTTTATGGATTATAAGAAAGCTCAATGAAATTCAAGAGAAAATTGAATCCCAGCACAAAGAAACCACAAGAAAAATGCAAGAAATGAATGAAAAATTCTCCAAAGAAATAGAAATATTATGGAAAAATGAAATAGAAATTCTAGAAATGAAAGAAGCATTCAAGGATCTACAAAACACGGTGGAAAGCCTTAAGAATAGGCTGGACCATGCAGAGGAAAGAATTTCAGAGCTAGAAGACAACTCCTATGTGCTAAATAAATGTGTCAAAGAGAAAGAACACAAAAAGAAGAGGCATGAACAAAGCATACAAGAAATGTGGGATTATGTAAAGAGGCCAAACATAAGGATCATAGGCATCCCTGAGGGAGAGGAAAAAAATTTGCATGGGCTGGAAAATCTTTTTGAAGGAATAATGGAGGAAAATTTCCATGGCTTAGCCAGAAATCTCGATATCCAAGTACAAGAAGCACACAGGACTCCTGGGAGACTCAACGTGAAAAGGCATTCACCACGCCACATAATTATTAGACTGGCCAAAGTAAACACAAAAGAGGCACTCCTCAGAGCTGTAAGACAAAAAGAACAGGTAACCTATAAGGGGAAACTGATCAGATTAACTGCAGATTTCTCAGCTGAAACCTTACAAGCCATAAGGGATTGGGGAGCCATCATCAGTCTCCTAAAACAAAACAAAGGTCAACCCAGAATTCTGTATCCTGCCAAACTAAGCTTCTTATATGAGGGAGAAATAAAGACTTTTCCAGACAAGCAATCACTGATAGAATTTGCAAAATCCAGACCGGCCTTGCAAGAAATGCTTAGAACTGCATTGTACACTAATCAGCACAACAGACACTCACCAATGTAAAACTATGCAAAAGCTAAAACCCCAGAAACCAGATTCCACAATGACGCAAGAGGTAAAACAAAAGACACCACCCAATAGAATAATCGGAAATTTACCCCAAATATCAATTCTCTCAATAAATGTAAATGGCTTGAATTGCCCATTGAAGAGACATAGGCTGGCTGAATGGATTAAAAAATACAAACGAAGTACCTGTTGTCTTCAGGAAACACACCTTACACACAAAAATGCATTCAGACTCAAGGTGAAAGGATGGAATACAATTTTCCAGGCTAATGGAAACCAAAAGAAATCTGGAGTAGCCATCCTTATTTCAGACGATATAAACTTCAAAGCAACAGAAGTAAAAAAGGACAAAAATGGACACTATATAGTGGTGAAGGGAAAAATCTTACAAGAGGATTTAACAATCCTAAACATTTATGCACCCAATATAGGAGCACCCAGGTACATAGAGCAAATACTGCTTGATCTAGACAACATAATAAATAGCAATGCCATAATAGCAGGGGACTTCACCACCCCACTGACGGAATTGGATAGATCCTCCAAACAAAAAATAAACAAAGAAACAAAGGACCTAAACAGGACTCTAGAATATTTGGGCCTAACAGATATCTACAGAACACTCCACACAAATAACACTGAATATACATTCTTCTCATCAGCTCATGGAACTTTCTCTAAAATTGACCACATCCTAGGCCACAAAACAGATCTAAACAAATTCAAAAAAATAGAAATCATACCATGTATCTTTTAGACCACAGCGGAATAAAATTAGAAATCAATTCCAACAGAAACTTACAACTTCATCCAAAAACATGGAAACTAAACAATCTGTTGCTGGATGACTATTGGGTCAAGAAGGAGATTCAAATGGAAATCAAAAGATTCTTTGAACTAAACGATAATGGGGACACAAGTTATCAAAATCCATGGGATACAGCAAAAGCAGTCCTGAGAAGAAAACTTATTGCCATAAATGCCCACATCCAAAAGACAGAAAGGTCACAAATCAGTAAACTAATGAATCATCTTAAGGAAATGGAAAAGGAAGAGCAAAGCAATCCTAAAGCCAGCAGAAGAAAAGAAATAACCAAGATCAGAGCAGCATTAAATGAAATCGAGAACAAAAGAACAATACAGAAGATTAATAAAATGAAAAGTTGGTTCTTTGAAAAGATAAAAAAAATAGATAGGCCACTTGCCAGGTTGACCACAAGCACAAAGTAAAGGACTCTAATAAGCTCAATTAGAAATGAAAAAGGAGAGATCACAACTGATATCATGGAAATACAAAACATCATCTTTGAATACTACAAAAATCTCTATGCCCACAAACACGAAAACGTGGAGGAAATGGACAAATTCTTAGAAACATACTACCTCCCTTGGCTTAACCAGGAAGAAACAGAATTTCTAAACAGACCAATATCAAGCACCGAAATTGAAGCAGTAATGAAAAATCTATTCACAAAAAAAGTTCCGGACCAGATGGGTTCACACCTGAATTCTACCAAGCCTACAAAGAAGAACTGGTGCTTATACTGCAGAAATTATTTGAAAATATCCAGAAGGATGGAATCCTCCCAAACTCATTCTACGAAGCCAATATCACCTTGATACCAAAGCCAGGAAAGGACACAACAAGAAAAGAAAATTACAGACCAATATCCTTTATGAATATAGATGCAAAAATTCTCAATAAAATCCTTGCAAACCGAATTCAAATGTACATCAAAAAAATAATTCATCACGATCAGGTGGGCTTCATTACCAAGATACAGGGATGGTTCAACATATGCAAATCTATAAATGTAATTCACCACATAAATAATGCAAGAACAAATATTATATGATCCTCTCAATAGATGCAGAAAACGCTTTTGACAAAATCCAGCATTCTTTTATGATAAGAACTCTTAACAATATAGGCATAGATGGCTCATTCCTAGAAACTATTAAAGCCATATACGATAAACCCACAGCCAATATCATACTGAATGGGGAAAAATTGAAAGCATTCCCCCTTAAAACAGGAACTAGACAAGGGTGCCCACTATCTCCACTTCTTTTAAACATAGTGCTGGAAGTCCTGGCCACAGCAATTAAACAAGACAGAGGAATCAGGGCGCCCAGATGGGGGCAGAAGAGATCAAACTTTCACTATTCGCAGACGATATGATATTATACATAGAAAACCCCAAAGATTCAACCAAGAGATTACTGAAATTGATAAATGAATTCAGCAAAGTCTCAGGATACAAAATTAATACACACAAATCCATAGCCTTCATATATGCTAATAACAATCAAGCTGAGAAACAAATTAAAGATGCAATACCTTTTGCAATAGCACCAAAGAAAATTAAATATTTAGGAATATATCTAACTAAGGAGGTCAAAGACCTATATAGAGAGAATTACGAAACACTGAGAAAAGAAATTGCAGACCATGTAAACAGATGGAAAACCCTACCATGCTCTTGGATAGGCAGAATCAACGTAGTAAAAATGGCTTTGCTACCTAAATTGATTTACAGAATAAATGCAGTCCCTATCAAAATACCAACATCATTTTTTGCTGATCTAGAAAAAATAATTCTACGCTTCATGTGGAACCAAAGAAGACCCCATCTAGCCAAAACAATCTTAAGCAAAAAGAACAAATTGGGAGGCATCTATCTACCAGACTTCAAACTATACTACAACGCTATAGTAACCAAAACAGCACGGTATTGGCACAAGCACAGAGACATAGACCAATGGAACAGGACTGAGAACCCAAATATAAAACCAACTTTATACAGTCACCTGATCTTTGACAAATTCCAGAAAAACGTACACTGGGGAAAAGACTCCCTATTCAATAAATGGTGCTGGGAAAACTGGATGGCCATATGTAGAAGACTGAAACTGGACCCACACCTCTCACCTCTCACAAAAATCAACTCACAATGGATAACAGATCTAAACCTAAGACATGAAACCACAAGAATTCTTAAAGAAAACATTCAAAAAACTCTTATGGACATCGGCTTAGGCAAAGAATTTATGAAGAAGACCCCCAAAGCAATCACAGCAGCAACAAAAATAAATACATGGGACCTGATCAAATTAAAAAGCTTCTGCACAGCCAAGGAAACTATCACTAGATTGAACAGACAACCTACAGAATGGGAGAAAATATTTGCATGCTACACCTCTGATAAAGGGCTGATAACCAGAATCTATACAGAACTTAAGAAAATCAACAAGAAAAAATCAAACAACCCTATTAAAAAATGGGCAAAGGACATGAACAGAAGCTTTTCAAAAGAAGACAGAATAATGCCAGCAAACATATAAAAACTTGCTCAACTTCTCTAATCATCAGGGAAATGCAAATCAAAACCACAATGAGATATCACTTAACTCCAGTGAGACTGGCTCATATCAAAAAACCCCCAAACAACAAATGTTGGTGGGGATGTGGACAGATAGGAACACTCATACACTGCTGGTGGGACTGCAAATTAGTACAACCTCTATGGAAAGTAACATGGAGATACCTCAAAGAATTAAAAGTAGAATTACCATTTGACCCAGCAATCCCACTACTGGGTATTTATCCAAAGAAAAAAAAGACATTCTATAATAAAGACATCTGCTTGTGAATGTTTATAGCAGCACAATTCACAATTGCAAAGATGTGGAAACAACCCAGGTGCCCATCAATACACGAGTGGATTAATAAAATGTGGTATATGTATACCATGGAGTATTACTCAGCAATAAAAAACAATAGTGAATTAACACATCTGGTATTATCCTGGTTGGAGCTAGAACCCATTCTTCGAAGCGAAGTGTCACAGGAATGGAAAAACAAGCACCACTGGTACTCACCATCAAATTGGTACTAACTGATCAACACTTATATCACACAGGGCAATAATATTCATCAGGGGGCAGACAGGCGGAAGGGGGTGGAGGGGATGGGAAAAACTCTCACTGAATGGATGTGGGGAGCACAGTTTGTGGGATGACCACGATTGTAGCTCTGACACGGGCAGTGCATGGGCAATATATACAGCCAAAGTGTTGTACGCCCATAATATTCTGAAATAAAAAAAATTTAAAAAAAAGAAGAGACAAAAAACTTTAAAAAAAAAATTATAAGTCAAATCACCATCAGTCAAGGACGATCTGTAGTAGCCTAACACTATGTCACAATGCCTGTGTAATTCACCTCTCTTAATCTCATCACGTAGGCATTTTGTCATCTGACATCAAAACAAGAAGGGTGAGTATAGTACAATAAGATATTTTGAGAGAAAAAGAGAGACTCTGTTTATAAAACTTTTATTACGGTATATTACTATAACTGTTCTACTTTTTTATTAGTTGTTGTTAATCTCTTACTGTGCCTAATTTATCAAGTCAACATTATCATAGGTATGTACGCACAGGAGAAAACATAGTTTTCAGTACTATATGCAGTTTCAGGCATCTGCAGTGGGTCTTGGTCATATCCCTTACAGGTAAGTGGGGACTACTATAGGTTTATGGGGTTTCTGCTTCTTCTGCCACACCCAGGCTTGTAAACCTAAAGACTATAGTAAGTAGAGGAGACATTATTACTAAATTCAACAATTCTATTGATTTGTTTGACTCTCTCTGAACAAAATCATAAGAACTATAGGATTACTTGAAAGTGTATCCAGTTCATAATCAGATGAAAATGTTGACTCTGATAAATTTCTGTGGTAAACCCTTCTCCACAATCTCTTCAATGTCTCCCAAAAAGCTGTGATTTCTTTCTTTAATTCTTTCAGAAATGAAATCCACCTACCATGTGGTTTGAGGAAACAGATGAGTATTCATCAAAGTTCCTTGAAAACAAAATAAGGTTAACAAAAATTGAAAGAACACAAGTTTTTTAGAGAGCTTTAAATTGGGGCATACAAAGTTAGAGCCAGAAAGGGCCTCGAGAATAAGCTAACACACATTTTGTGGATAAGTTGAGATTCAGAAAAGAGAAAGGACTTGTGAGTCACATGGCCTGTTACAGACAGAGCAGGGCGCCAAGCCTGCAGGCTTCACTCTGTAACTCTGGGCGGACGGTCACCATGGCCCCTGAAACTGGATGTGATTGTAAGTGAACGAAGTGGATGGTGTTATCTCTGCTGTGCCTGGGCCTTCTTAAGGGAAATTCATCCAGGTAAGTGGGAGGGTAGTAGATATGGGCTTTCCCTAATACTTTTTCTTTATCATACTGACTTCTATCACATTTAGGGCTAAGGATATAATGCCAAATTAAATATGACATAATTTAAAAATTAACTAAGTGTTTAACATGGCAAAGTGCTTTTAGTGTCAGCTCTAATACTATCCTTCCCTACCTTCCTTGATCAAAAGTCTATTTATGAAAAGAAAGCACCTAATGTTAATACTTCTTTCTCTGGGTAATGAGATTAAAGAGTAATCTTATTTTCTTGTATATATCTTCGCATTTTTCAAGTTTTCTGCAGTGAGGACGTATTATTTTATTCAAACACTAACTTAAAAAGAGAAAAGGAACTATCCTTTGAGGCACATCTTTAATAGGATCCTGTGTTAGTTTCCTGTTGCTGAAATTACCACAAACATAGTGGCTTAAAGCAACACAAGTTACTACCTTACAGTTCTGGAGGTTAAAAGTAAAAAGTGGATTGGCGGCATCATGGTACTTCTGGAAGCTCTAAAGGAGAATTCATTTCCATACCCACTCCAGCTTGCACAGGCCACCTGCATTCCTTGGCTCGTGGCGGCTTCCATCTTCAAAGCCAGCAGCGCGGCATCTTCAAATCTCTCTCTCTCTCTGTCTCTGCTTCTGTCAACACATCTCCGCCTCTCACACTCTCTCACCCTCTCGTAAGCACCACTGTGATTACTTTGGGCTCACTTGGATAAATGATGATAACATTTCTATTTCAAGATCCTTATCTTAATCATATCTGCAAAGTTTCCTTTGCCATGGAAAGTAACACATTTATCGGTTCTAGGGATCAAGATGTAGAGATCTTTGGGAGCCATTTATTCAGCCTACCACAGACCTCTTTGATCAAGTATTTCTCATTTCTTCCAAATATTCTCACTCTCTCCTTCATCTGCTACCCCCTACTCCCCCCCACCAAAGCATTTTTTTATGTCTCTATGGGGTGAATATATATCCTACATACTATTATACCAATTAACATCCTTGACCTCTTCCCCTCTGGCCTTTAAGCACTATTAATTTTTTTTTCTTTTTTCTCCCTGATTCTCTCTTTTTTAATTCAATTACCAAATATGAAGTGAGCCCCTACATGGCTGCAGGCACTGTTCATGTTCTAAAGAGAGAATAGCGAACAACACAGATGAGGACCCTGCCTCAGGGAACTTTCATAATGGTGGGAAGACTGAAATAAACCTGAAGATGAATGTATAAGAAAAAATAGAGTTCTTCTTAAATGCTGGGAGAAAAATAGGCAAGATGCCACAGTAGACAGGATAGAGAGATGGATGATAAGAGCATCGGTGCAGCTCCTTCTAAAGGATAACACTGAAGCTGATCCCTAAAATGGGAGAACAGAGTGAGTAAAACCAAAACAGATTGAAGAAGCACTGTAGATAAAGACTGCCCTGAGTCATTTCCTACAATATCTACAATAGAACGAGGAACAAATCAGTATTGCATAGTGGCTGGAGTACTGATTTGGGACTTGGGAAAAATAATAGACTTAATAATAGGCCTCTGTTTCCTCATCCTTAATATTAGGGCATTGAATTATAAAATCAGATATTCTATGAATGTTTGATGAATACGTATGAAACTTTATTTTACATAGTTTTAGATCTGTTGTCCTTTGGGCTATGGTCCCCAACCCCCAGGCCACAGACCAGTACCAGTCTTGGCCTGTTAGGAACCAGGCCACACAGCAGGAGGTGAGCAGTGGGCAAGCAGGTGAAGCTTCATCTGTATTTACAGCCATTCCCCATAGCTCGCATCACAGCATAAGGTCTGCCTCCTGTCAGATCAGCAGCGGCATTAGATTCTCATAGGAGTGCGAACCCTACTGTACTGTGCGTGTGAGGGATCTAGGTTGCATGCTCCTTATGAGAATCTAATACCTGATGATCTGAAGTGGAGCTGAGGTGGTGATGCTAGCACTGGGGAGCAGCTGCAAATACAGATTATCATCAGCAGAGAGGTTTGACTGCACAATAAATGTAATGCACTTGAATCATCCCAAAACCACCCCCCACCCCCCCACCCCAGTCCATGGAAAAATTGTCTTCCATGAAACCATCCCTGGTGCCAAAAAGGTTGGGGACCACTGCTTTGGGGTATCAAAAGTCAAAAGCATTTAGCACTAACATACTGCTTTATTTAGTTGCACGTGTGTGCATGTGTCTGTCAAATGTGGAGCCGGTAGAGTGTTCCATTCCAGGAATCATCAAATAGACCAATTGACTGAAAAATAATTACAAGTTTATTATGGCCACCTAAGTCTGCATTATTGTCATGTCAGCAGTGAGGCTTCTGATGCTTTTGTGCTCCTATAGAAGTGCATTCACAGCCAAAGTTTATTGCTCTGACTCAGACATGCTATGCACAAGCTGCATTCATCCTACTGCCACCTCTCAATGCCGGGAAATTGTCTAACACTGCTGACCTCAATATGGTTTGGATTCTATTCAATACTCAGGAAAACATTATAGATCATTCTTATTTGATCATAACAAGGCAGCTCAGCCCTGTTTTATAATGGTCATAAGTAAAAATAAATAACCAATTTTGCCTGAATGAAATAAAATCAATACTTCTCTTTTGCAATATGCTTCTCAGGAAGAAAATCCACAAATTTGTCTCATTTCTAAAGGTCTGATGGCAAATAACTCAGAGGCATAAATTTTTTTTTTTCAATCCAGCATGAAATGGGCCAAAACATGCTATCCAGATTTTGCATGTGCCCAACAAGCTCATAGTGGCTCAACTTAAAGTAATTTTTACGGATGATTACAACGGATATATATCCTCATGCCCCTTAGAACAACACAATCTAATTCTTTCTTGTGACCAAGCATAACATAAAATGAGATTTATCTCTGTGCCTGCAATATCTATTAGGTGCTGTGGAGACGGAGATCGGGTGAGCTACCTGCTTATTCAGTAAGACATTATCACTGACAGCATTCTGACATTTATGATAAATGCAGGTATAGAAGCATGGCTATAAAAGTAATTCTTGGCTTTTTGTTTGTTTAGGGCTTTTTTTCCCCTTCCTAAAAGCTCCCAAGGTTTTGGTAGTAGTTATCAGGAGAAAGTACAACTTTTCTGTTATAGGTATTCATCAATTTTTCTGATTCCTTTCTGAATTTTTAATTAAGGTTCTTAGGCAATGCGTAGAACATAAATCTAATTGAGGACTTAGCTTTGTTAAGGAATAGGTAAGTAGAAATAAAAATCATAAGCTTTTAGAAGTTAAAATCATATCTGTTTTACCCAATGATTTGATAAACATAAAAGTAAAGAAAAATAAATGCAACTTAAAATATTTTCATGTTTTATAATTTTTTAAGCAACTAAAAAACACTTAGGGAAGTTTGCATGTTGCATAATAATCAAAAAGAAAGGTCCATGGCCAATAAAATGCAGTATTTACTTTGTTAGGGCTTTTTTGCTTGTTTTGTTTGTTTGTTTCACTTTTTTTTTGTTTCTTATTTGCTGATTATGTAAGTCTACTATTATGGAAATAAATGTAGAAAGGCAAAAGCATTTTTTCGGCAAACGTGTTACGAGGTCATGGACTAGGTTTTATCTATAACAGTCGAGGATGTTCCTCCTGTCTAATTAGTCCTGGTGTAACAACAGAATCATCCACTTCCCAGTTCTACCTACTGGACGTCATGAAGTCCACTGTTCAGAAATATTATTAATATTTAATATCACTTAATATCACAATTAATTAATATAAAAACTGCATGACATCCATGATACTTTTGAAACCTTATCTTCCTCGGTGTTAAACATGGGTGCAACTATTTTTGAGAATCACTCTATTTGTATAATTATGGTAGGATATGTACAATGGGGTCTAATTCTAAACTATAAACGAAAGACTAAGCATCCCTCCCATCTAGAGGGGCACACTGTTCCCCTCTTACGTCCGTGAGCGGTGAGGCTGATATTTTCCTCCTCCACTTATGTACACATTCATCAAGTCACACCAGCCTTGGGGTAGAGTAGAATATAACACCTCCTCCATTGCAACTTTAGGAAAAGAAAATTTTGAAAGGAAACGCAGAGCACCTTTCCTTCGGTATGATAAGGGCACTGAATTGGAGGTTGGAATCCTGAATTTTAATCCTGGTTCTCTACTTACTTCTAGTGATGCTGGCCAATTTAATCTCCCTTTACCTCAGTTTTCTTATATAACAGAAAGGGGTTGGACTAGACACTCTTCAATCTTCCTTTTAAAATCCTTACAAATTCCAGATTTCAGTGATCTTGACTGAAAAGCAGTTTTCTTCTTCCCTTCACCATGGGGCTCATTTCATATAAATGACCTGGAGCTGCAAAACCCTTCGTCGCTTGACAGCTGAGTGTGCAGAGCTGACCTCCATTTTACACTGCCTGTGTCTGTATGGCTGACTGGATTGACTATGTGCAAGTCAGCCTCCTAGCAATTCATCTTATCTTTGCAAGTTGGCAACAATTCAGTGGTTAAGACAACTAGAGGAACCTGACCGTGAAATGGCCACTCCCTAGCCCCACTCCAGCACAAAATCAGCCTTTTGTTGTCTGATGCAGCTAGGCCTCATCCTTACAGTATTTAGCACAGAAATTTAGCATTCTTGCACTTATTTCAGAGTAGGTGACAGAGTACCACTGCCACTGAGAGGCTGCGCAGTCATTCCTCTCCTACAGGTAAGCCCAAATGTAGACAGAGAACAGCCCCACCACAGTCTGAGTGATGGACATTCCCAAGGAGGGCTGCCTATATTGCCCCTCCCATACTGAAGCAGATGCAAATCTCCTCTTCCAGAAAAGCCAAGACAATATGAGAAACGCAAAGATGACAAGTTTGACGGTTGAGAGGAATCATGAAAAATGGAGGAAAAATGCAATCATATTTTTAGTACTTCAGTGTTCATAATAAGTTTCTGCTTAATAAAAGGATACACTTGTTTCAGGGAAGGACTGGGGTTACATTAATACCATTGGCTCAAAAGTAAGAATCAAGAAACAATTCATGTTTATTCAAACACTGCTATACATTTTTATGGAGCTGTACAGTTTTAAGTATCCTTTTGTAAAAAGTGACCCCTGCTAATGGAAATAGTTGTTCTTATAACTTCACTTGTATGGCTTGCTGTCCTACCCATTCTGGGTACTACTGGGTTGTAGACTATGTTTTGAGAAACACTATCATAACTTTGACCTTTGGCACTGTGAAAACAACCTTTAGGTTGAATGTTAACTGAAAAAGCATTTCCCACTTTTTAGAAGTCACTGACTATGCCTCCTTTCTGTGTCACCTGACTGAACTTCACCCACTCCCCTACTACAGGATGTTCCAATTCAAATGTTTTTTTTTTTTTTTTGGAGATGGGGTCTCTCTCTATTGCCCAGGCTGGAGTGCAGTGGCATGATCATAGCTCACTGCAGCCTTGAACTCCTGGGCTCAAGTGATCCTCCTGCCCCAGCCTCCCAAGTAGCTGGAACTACAGGCGCACCACTACATCCAGCTAATTTTTTCGTCTGTTTTTTGTAGAGACAGAGTCTCACTATGTTGCCCAAGCTGGTCTTAAAATCCTGGCCTCAAGCCATCCTCCCTCCTCAGCCTCCCAAAGTGCTGGGATTACAAGTGTGAACCACTGCACTCGGCCCCAAAACATTGATATTAAATATTTTCCACCTTTTTTGTAGGCTACACTTTTACATGAATTAACTCATTTGAATCTTACAACCACCATTCTAAAAAAAAACCTGAGTAACATGCCAAGATCACATACTGTCAAGGGATGGCCCTGGAACCCTGATTCCAACCCTGGTACCTTTCCCAGTGCACATAGAAGTAAAATTCAAAAATCCCACAGAGCTCTACTGGGCAATCAGTTTCAATGTTAGAGTATAAAACCCAGGAGTCAGGAATCCAAGAAAATGGAATACAAAGGCTACTCAAAGGTAAGAGTTCCAGCTCCAAGTGGTAGCTGAGAAAAGTAGAATGTGATCACCCAAGATATACAGTTTCTATTATCAAACCCCAGTTTTAAGTCTTTTTTAACCCCTGACATGAAGATTTCCATCAGCCTTTTAAAGCAATTCCCATTCTTTATGGAACATCCAGCTTTAGAGAATTGTGGAATGCCCTTTTTCCACTCTAAATTAACTTCCTCCCAATGACTGGGGACCTCTGACATCTAACTGCTTTGCTAGTAAGAGACCAGTGAAACATGGTTGTAGATTTAGATTTTAATATTTACACAAAGCCGGTTTTTACTCTTTAAATAAATCAAAAATATCTTTGTTCTCTACAAACAGTGGGCAAGTAGGCATCTAGGAGACATATGGTATTTGGGCTGGCACCCCAACTCCGAAACAAGCTACTTAAAACTGCAGTATGCACATAGCCCATGTTAGACCACTGAAAGTCACATTGCGGAACCTGGTTACAGCTTGAAATATGTTGTCTGAATCCCCAACATCACTCATTTCAAGGAAAAAGAATGACAGGCAAATGGACCTGACCAAAACAAATTGCTGAGTGCATTCAGTGGCTCTCACGTTTCAAGAAAAAAATCTATTCTCACCATATGAAAGCAAATCCAAGTCTGAATGAAAGCGTGTCACTCCTTACTTCTGTAAGACTAAATATAATTTAAAATATAGCCAAGATTTTCATAGAACAAGGAAGCAAAGTTTGGTAATGGAAGCATCCTGTCTTATTCACATGACTGCTCTTTGGATTTTGAGAGATGGATTTGTGTTTTTCTTTTCTAGATAACAGAAATAAAACTAAGAAGTGCACATTGTCCCAACAGACATTCACTACAATGTGGGTCACACAAGGTCATACTTCCAAATACTTCAGACCTCTGGAGAATTCACTATGCTTCATGCATCATTTGTTTCCCGGGTTTGGCTAGATATTTTTTGTCAAGAATCCCAATGTTGTTATCATGATCTGATAAATTGGTGCTACAAGAATAATTTTTTTTCCTTAACTCTCACACATATAATTTCTTAAGGATGTGTCCATGTAATACCTAAAAGGCTGATAGAGAGGTTCAAACATGTTCATCAAAAGTTGCTTTTTTAATTCATAAGACAAATATCTTAAGTGACTTCTTTGGAAATTAACTTGACTACTTGTTTTGGCTTTGTAAAAATATAGCCTTAGTTTTAACAAGGATTTGTTACAAATCCTAGAAAATGGAACTGTGCACTAGCAGAGGCCTTTACATTGTCCATGGTCTGTTTCTGAAGCACTGAGGAGTTCATTTTAGTGGGATGGTACAGATAATAACTGGAGTTTAAGTTCTGATATCTAGAATCTAGAGTTCCAGAGAAATGTACCAGGAATTTCATGACATTTGCATTTAAATTTCAATTAAGATATATATGAACAGTGTGTAAATGGTAATAAGAACATTATACTCACAATTTCTGTTTGTTCTCATGAAAAATTTATTTCCTTCATGTATTACCTATTCCTTTCCAACATTTTTTATTTTCCTGGAGGGACAATATCCAAACCTTCTAAGTCAAAAATAAAATCTCCAAAGCCTTCTAGGGCCAGGCAGGCAATGCACATGGTTAAAGTGATCAGGACATGGATGCGTATGTATACACTGGGCAGGGGAGGGATGGTGGGAGGGAAGCGTTATTCAACCCCCTGCCCCACTATTGCTATGCTTACCTCTGGTCTGGCTTGTTCTCTCCCACCGTGTGAGGAGGGAGCCATTTTGTCATGTTCATAGCTCATGCAAAAGAAAACATTTCCATGTACCTTAAAGTATAGACCAAAGAGCTGGGGTTGCAGGAGGAGGTGTTGAAGAAGTTAGCTTGGAACAGAAGTGATCTCACCCACAATGGGGAAGAATGGATGGCAATTTTCTGAAAAAGAGTAAAAGCATGAGGGATGGAGGGTTCTGTGAGTGGTGGGCTCTGCACCCCTCATCTAAGCAAAGGCCAGAACTCTAATGGGCACATCCAAGTAGCCAGGGGTCTGTGAGTTAGCAAAAGACGATTTTGCCTTGAAGCAAATCCTGACTGGTATCTATGTGACTTTTCACCTGAACTTGTGCTGGCATCCCTGTCTGGATCTCCCTCAAATCTCCCCTTATTCCTGCCATCGTCCTTCAAGGACTGACTCAAGCCCCACATTTTCCCTTAGCATTCCTGATGGTGCCAGCTCTCTAATCTTGATAAAAATGCTATAGTAAGTGTTGAAGGCCAGGACATGAGGGTGGTGCTCAAACTGGTGAACAATATGGCTTGTTCCTGCATCATGAATATGTGATCCCATGACTTCTCACTTCCCTTTCATTGATCCAACCATTCGACAAAAGCATGGAGCATTTTCTGTGTGCTGAGTTCTGTGTTACACACTAGGAACACAAAAGATCTTAAGTCACAAGGAACTCAGAGAAGAAGTGGTTATTTCTATCCGAGAATTTTAAAAGAAAGGTGGAGAGACTACTTACATGAGATAAATAAGATTTGAGGCTCCAAAATAGACCTGGAATGATCCCATTGGCCAGGAAAAATGGAAGCAAAGTCCTGATTTAGGCACAGAGAGCCCTGGAAACAAACGCAAGGAGGCAGGAAACAGGGTGGTGTAATGGTGTCAGATGAAAGCAGCAAGGATGGCTGGAGAGAGAGAAGCATTGTTATGGATAGGGCCAGTGAGAAATAAGATTAGAAAGAGGAGAGGACCAGAGAGTCCCCAGTAATCAGAAATGGATGTTAGACTTTGTCTTACAGGCAGGGAGGTGCCTGATGGTTTTGAAGTGTTTTGATCATGAGAACATGAGCAACAGGGTTGGTTTGTTATGTAAAATGTATTACTATTTTATGTTACATTTGTGGAATATAAGGTTCAGAATTCTGGAAATTTGTCAATGGTACCACATATACTGAGCAGAAATGGCATTCTAACCCAAGATTTAAGACCTTGGTATCCAGACTTCAAACTCAGTGCTTTCTCTACTAGAAGAAAAAAATCTTTACAAAACTGCACCATGGTATCCTGCTTTCAATATCCACAAATGCTCACAGATGCCTCTGAAAACCATGACAATCAAAAAGGGAAACAAAATCCGTATGCAGTTTTTTGATGTCATTGAGTTTGGATGACATGAAGGCAATTATGTCTAATTTTCCACCTTCATCCTGCTAACATGTGCAGAGCCAGGAGGCTCTTGCTTTGGCCCATCTCTCCTTTGTGTTTCTGAGTGCTTTCAGTAGACAGCATCTGTGCTTGCTAGACCCAGCCAGGGCCTGTGCTGGAAGCCCCACAGTACAATAGCAAAGGTCACACATGAGCTATGGCTTGCCACCGTAGGAGCCAGGAGGAAGTCTGTTCTCAGAGATTTTCCTACTCAATTGAGCAAATCCAACCACTTCAGGTCAAACGATGAAAAATGTGATCCTCCAGAACAGGAAAATTAAGAAGCAAATGATCTTATTACATACTGCCTAAATATTTGATGAGGTTTTTTGGTGGTTGTTTTTTGTTTGTTTTTCCACATAATGCTGTAGTGATAAAAAGGGCTAAGACACCTTCACTGGGGCGCAGCTTATCTAATGTTCTCCCAGACCCACCAAAAGGAAAAATATTCCCCATTTTCCCCTTTTCTCCATTCTCCAGTCTATTTCAATGTTAGTCTCACTGAGATGTCACCTGCCCTCTCGCAGTCAACGAATCATATTATCACATTAGTTCTTCCTTGAATGGTCTCAGGCTCCCTACTTACAGCCTGGCTATTTAAGAGAAAAGGAGTGGATGGCCATTGTTCCTGGAGTTTTGTCTCTCTATCTCCTCTGGTTTTGTGGCCCAGCCTTCAGATCATCCTCTCTTAAACACCCAGTCACTATCATTCAAGCCCCAGTGGCACTGATTCACTGCAGGCAGCTCCATCCCCAGGTACTTCCGGGTAAGAGTCCTACTCAGCAAACAGAGCACTCATGCTGGTTATCTGTCTCTGGTTTCTCTAATTGGCCTTCCTCACTATTGCTTTCCTGGTCCACATTGCTATAGGTCTCCCTTTTCCCCTCACCTCAAGCTCCTCCCTTTATTCCACCCAGAACAGTAAACGCTAGGCTGAAAATTTAGCAAAGCTTTCTAAAGCCTTGTGGATGGAATAAGGGAAATAAAATGCAAGAAAAAGAAACTAACCGGGTATCTGTGAACACTGTTTCCAAGTCCATTGGCCATGGTTCTCCATACCAAAGCCTTCGTCCTGGCCTTTTCCTCCCTCACCCTCCTGTGTGTCACCGCATAGTTTGATATTTTCTATATATATGATTGGCACTTGTGTATGTGGGCGGAGCTCATTTATCTTCAGCAGATGGAAGTATGTTTGACCATCTCCCCATTTCCCCCTCCACTCTGAATATAGACCCTCAAACCTCTTTTGATTCTGACAAGGAGGAAAATCCCCCTTTACTCATTCTACTTTCTTTAGCCTGCTTCAAGGGCATCCTAGCATTGATTCCACTGAGATGTCACCCTACTCCAATGATGAAGCTGTTTATATAATTATGAACAGCGTATTGGTGTCTCATTTTCTAGACCATCTCTATTCTGGAGAACCTGTGCAGAATCAAAAGACCCATCTGAATGAATTTTTCCAAATAAGCTCAAATATGAATAGAGAAACATACCTACAGCAAGTCTTTCAATAACATCTTGGCCCTGCAACATTACTTGGATCATAACTTTTTTCCAGAAACATGCCATTCTGCATTCATATTCTTTGGAGTTGTGCCTCATCTCCCAGCTCATCTCCTGGCCTAAATCTGCAACTTATCCATGGTGTTAATGGAGTAGGATTACATTCAGTTGCCAGATTTATAATAATCATATAATTATTTTGCAGATAACAATATTTAGTGTGCTTATCTGCCCAAGAATACTCTAACAATTAAATTATATATTTTTCCAGGATATTTACACAAAGGACTTCCTTAATGATTTTAGTGGGTTCTTCCGTAAGTCACTCAGAAATATAAAATAATTCAACAAGTATCAGGACCTTGTTACTCACTGATACTTAACATGTCAGACACAAAGATGAATATGGCATTATCTCAGCAAGCTTTACTAGTAAGGAAGGTGGACATGCAGAACACAAATACCAATTAATGAAAACAAAGCTCAATGGAAACTCTGCAGGAAAAGAATATGAACATAATTAAGGAGTGAACAAAGCTTAACATTGGAGGTAACATTTTGACTGATATTGTAAAGGATGAACAGGATTTAGACAGGAAGTACTGAGGGACAAAGGCCAGCAGTACAGGTAAGAGGGGTAGAGGGAGATTAATTTTGCAGGTGAGAAGAACAAAGGAAACAAATGTTTATTAATTTCTAGGGATCAGGATTTCGGTGCCAGGGTGGGGATGAGCATATCATATTTTCAGCTACTGCAAACTGGAGGAGGCATCCCTGGCCTCTTCATCCAGCAGATTTACACCAATTCACAAGGGAGGTCCTTTCCAGAAGAGGGAGAGCCAATTGCTTTCATTGTCAAAATTCAGCTTTTCAAGTGGCAGTAGCCAGCATTTGAGACTAACTGAGAAATAAATGTTGTGCTCATTCCAAACAAAAGATGTGTCCTGTGTCATAGGCTCTGGAATTGCCACTCTAAAAATAATGAGATATTTTACAAAACATGTGCCTACAATGTAATAAAAAAACAGACCAGCAGTCATCCCAGTGTTAGCTGATCCTCTCCAGCTCTGGGTAAAATGCATATCTGACGACCTCATTAATTTTCTCAGGGGTAGGAAGTAGCACAGACAGATGTCCTCAGCCATGTGACTGGGTGAAGATAAATAGCCAGGATGCAGCTGTGTAGACAGCTGTCCAAACCGATTAAAAAATAGATCTATCCATTCCCCTCGGTTCCTTGAAAGATTCTGGGATTATCACAATTTATACACCAGCCCCAAATATGTTTCCTGCATAATAATACAACTTAGCACTTCCCTGGCACTGCAATTTTTCAAAGTCCACTGCAAATGTAAGTTTAATTTTATAGTCTTTCAGGAAGATAAGTAGAAGTTTCTAGCTTTGCAGATATACAAATGGATTGAAGCATTACCCCAATTAATTAATTAAATCTCTGAATAACATAGTAGGATGTGTGATCCATGATTTCATGACTTCAGTTGAGGAGATGCAGCCACAGAGACCTAGAAACAAATCATGCACCCTAAGCCATGTATTCTGTGTAGTAAAGGGAATTAGGCAGCTTCAAATTCTGGGCATGATACATCTACCTGTGACCTCACAATCCTAAATATTAACCCAAGAGACATAAAAACAAAACAGCCTATTTGTCCATTGATGGTAGAAGGGACAAACTATTAGATAGTCATACAATGGAATTCTAGTCAGCAATGAAAATGAACAATTTACTGTTTCCACTGGACTTCAGATGAGATCCATGAAACTGAGGTATGAAAAGACACTCATTACATATTAAGTTGTAGTCAGGTAGATTTGCACTGCCAGCTGGGGCCCGCCCCCTTATCACACATTCAGGGCGGGAACTCAGACCTTTGCACAATGACCATGAGAATGATGCTCCATAGGAGTCACTTGCAAACTTTTTATTGCTGTTTCCCCTTTACTAAATGTAATATTTTCCTGACATTTTTTTCTCACATGCAGAAATGTTGCTTTATGGAGGACGAGGGGTCATGTGGTCATGTATCCAATAACTTATCTACTTTACTAATATGAATAACTTACAAATTATTTTGGGTTTTCTATGTACATAATCAATCACCTGAGAGCAACAATAATTTGGTTTTATCATTTCTAAAAAACAACAAAAACTAATATAGTTTGTATTTATAAGGTTCTCATCCAAAATGATTGCAATAAAATGGAACGAATAAACTGAACTTTCAAAATAATTACCACATTCTGGTTATAAAGCAAACACTCTTATAAACGGCAATTTGCTAAGGTGAAACAGCAAAATAATTTGGCCTTGAAAATAAAATAATGAGAAAATGTTAATAATTGAGTAAATGTTTAAATATAACATGAAACAGAATCTTTTTTTTTACTTTGTGAACTCAGCAATAATAAAGCATTATTCATGTGAGTGTAAGAATGATAGATAAGGAAGTCAGTCATACTTTTTATTGTAAGTATAATGGAGTGGTAGAATACCCACTGCTTTAAACTGGAAAGATCTGGACTTCCTTTCCAGCTTTGCTCCTAACTAGTCTGTGAGCCTATGGAAGTTGTCTTATTTCTCAGGGATATTGACCATTTAATACCTATGATCCTTTCCTATGTAAAAATTCTATATATTGATAAATATTCAGAAAAAGCTATTTTGGTTGGACTTAAAGAAGTATTTTATATGATTCCTATACCTAAATTAACAGTGATAATTCCTGTGATAATAATACCCTATACTAATATTATCTTTCAAAATGCCTTTTCAACCATGACCCTTCTTTGATCCTGACCATAACCCTGTACCATAGGTATGATGGGGAGTATGCAGATAATGTAACTGAAACTTAAAGCTGGGAACTACTTATCAAAAGCCCCACAGCTATGTATTAACACAGCAGAAATAATATTCAGTTTGGTGTTATGAGATGGTATTAGTAGCTAAGAAGACATAAAGATATGATGTAAAAATATTTGCACTTGAAAAGCTTACAGTTTTTCAGAGCCCTGGGAATGTGGGGAGGCAGTGACCAACAGGAAATCACAGGAGTATGTGGCAGTTTATGTGCCCTGGGTTGATATGCTATATGTGAAGAAACAAGGACAGACCATAGGCTCTGGATGAGTAAAAATGCACGTGGATATACTTTTCTTTTTTTTTTTAATTTTTTAATTTTTAATTTTTTTTAACTTCAGAATATTACGGGGCTACAAACATTTTGGTTACCTGTATTGCTTTTGTACAGTTTGAGTCAAAGTTATGAGTGTGTCCATCACCCAGAGAGTATGCGTTGTACCTGTTAGGAGTGAATTTACCCTTCCCTTCCTCCCCACTCCCACCTGCTTGAATTCTGTTGAATTTTACCACCATATGTGCACATGAGTGTTGATCAGTTAGTTCCAATTTAATAGTGAGTGCATGTGGTGTTTGTTTTTCCATTCTTGTGATACTTCACTTAGAAGGATGGTCTCCAGTTCCATCCAGGTTGTTACAAAAGGTATGAGTTCACCATTTTTTTATGGCTGAGTAATACTCCATGGTATACATATACCGCATTTTATTAATCCACTCATGGATTGATGGACACTGGGGCTGTTTCCACATCTTTGCAATTGTGAATTGTGCTGCTATAAACATTCCAGTGTAAGTGTCTTTTTTATAAAATGTCTTTTTTTCCTTTGGATAAATACCCAGCAGTAAGATTTCTGGATCAAACGGTAGGTCTACTATTAGTTCTTTGAGATATCTTCATACTGCTTTCCATAGAGGTTGTACTAGTTTGCAGTCCCACCAACAGTTTATAAGTGTTACTGTCTCTCCACATCCATACCAGCATCTGTTGTTTTGGGACTATTTGATGAAAGCCCTTCCCACTGGAGTTCGGTGATATCTCAGTGTGGTTTTCTTAATAGTCTCGGTGGGACACAGTGGCTCACACGTATAATCCTAGTGCTTTGGGAGGCTGAGGCAGGAGGATTACTGAGGCCAGGAGTTCGAGACCAGCCTGGGCAACATAGTGAGACCCTGTCTCTACAAAAAATAATTTTTAAAAATCAGCCAGGAATATAGTCCTGGCTACTCAGGAGGATAAGACAGGAGCATTGCTTGAGCCCAGGAGTTTGAGGTTAAGTGAGCTATGATCATGCCACCGAAATCCAGCCTGGGTGATTGATAGAGCAAGACCCTGTCTCAAAAAGAAAAAAAAAAAAAAGAAAATGGAGAAAAAAAGAAATAGAAAAAAAAAGAGAAAAAGAAAAAAGAGAAATAGGCTGTATTAAGCCATGATATACTGAGTTTCAAGGATGAATTTGGCTAGGAGCATGGCAAAAAATGTTGACTTAGAGTAACAACACCTGTATGTGTCCAGGAGGCAGAGTGAATGACTATTTGAATGGAAACCCCAGATCTGAAGATTATTCTAACTCCTGGATACACAGATGAAGAGGAAGAGGCCAGGCACTGAGGATGGCAGTGTGGGTTGGTGGAGTCCATCTTGACTGCAAAGGAGGTGGCTCCTACTGCCACATCAGAGACTTTATGTGAGTCCTTGAGTAAATCTATCCAGATGGCCTGAGTCAATGCCTTCAGAGTATTTCTGGGGATCCACATATATAAGCTAAATATTGTAGAATCTCAGCAGTGTCTAAGAAGGCCAAACACACACTCTTACAACCCATTCTAAATTACTCGCTTTTCTATTTCCAATTCTGGATATACTCCCCCACTTCCACTTCTTTCCAGCAGAGATACTGTCAATTTTCTTTCTCAGTTAACATTTTCTCCTAGAATATGAAGTCACTTCAGTAGAAGTCTGCAGTAAACTGATATCTCTCCAGAAATATCGTAATTACTGACACCTGAGAATGTAACTTTATATGTGACTTTGCAGATGTGAAAGATCTTGAGATGGGGAGATTATCCTGGATTATCCAGGTGGACCACTAAATGCAACCACAAGTGTCTTTATGAGGCAGATGGAGATTTGACACTGAGGAAGGAAGCAATGTGACACTGGGGAAAGATGCTGTGCTGTTGGCTTTGAAGACTCAGAAAGGTGTCATGAGCTCCGTGATGCAAGGAGTGCTGCTCTAGAAGCCAGAAAAGGCAAGAAAATCAGTTCTCCCCTGGAGTCTCCAGAGGAAGCTCAGCCCTGTTGACACATCAGTTTTGGCCCAGTGTAACTGATTTTAGACTTCTGGTCTCAGATCTGTAGGAGGATAAATGTGGCTGTTTTAAGTTACCTCAATTGTGGTAATTTGTTAAAGTAGCAATAGGAAACTAATACAAAATATAAACAATTAAGAAAATTAATCTGGTAAGCAGCAAAAAAAAAAAAATACATCTAATGCACCTCAAAACTAAGCAGATAATGCTCTGGATGGTTGACTGTCTGGGAGTCACCCTCATTACTCTCAACTGCTTCTGTTAGGCTCTATTAGATTAATCTTTTATTCATGTTATTCACCTAGCTTGTGCTGGTCCTGGTCCATCCATTCAGCATCTGTACATTCCATGTATATTTTAAGAACCACCTTCTCAGGGTCTTCTTTTCCAATAAAAATATTGCATGTCTTGGGTCCTACATCCTTGAGGACAGGAATTGTGCTTTGCTTTTGACTTGTTTCCCTTGGAATGTATAGTGCATACTATTGTACATGGAGGTGTTTAATAAATTTTTGTTGAGTCACTCAATGATTGATTGATTAACCATTCTGAATAAGCATTGAACCAAACGAACCATGACATGGTAAAATAAATGAGTTGGTCTTTCGTTTGTAGTAAGAAATAAGACCCTCTTTAACTATCTTGGGAGCAGATAAAAGAGACTAATTTGTGCCAAAAAGGAAAATAGGGATACAGACCCATATATTCCTTTGAATTCCTGATGTAGAATTAAAACCTCTGGGGGCAATGGCCCTGAGTGGGTGATTTTGAAAAGATACTGAAAAACTCAGAGAGAAATAACCGTTGCCACTGGTGACAGACAGGCATGCAGTACTCTCTCTTCTGCAAAACCAGTTATGTTTGCAGAGTAAATTTGGTGTGAATAGCAATCTAAATCAACACCAGCTTAGGGGGAAAAAAACCATGAAGAATATAACAACAATCTCAGTTTAAAAAGACCAATTCTCTTAGAATCAGGAGAAATTACTATGACAAAATGTGACCCAAAAAAACATACACAATGAGCAAAACGAGTCATATTTCTACTCAGTTTCACTCCGTTCTAACTATATGACTATTGCCCGCAGACTAAAATCCAATCTTTAGTTTGATTCCAAGCATATATTTTTCCATTGTTCGTTCAGTTTAGTACTTTTGAACAAGCTCCACTTTGGGGAACCTTTTCTAACATATAAATTATTTTTAATTTTACACATTTATGCAAAACTGTAAGTAAAGGAACCCATTCAATATTTTGCAAGCTATTTAGCCTAAAGGAAATTTGCCAGCCTTGATGATTTAAGAACTGTTCCCACTGAGGAAAATGTAAAACATAGGGGTTCTGTTTTAATTCAGGGGAATTTCTTTCGGAAAGGAACCATATCTTGACAGATGAGAAAAGACAATTAATTATTAGGCATCTTCATATGAGGGCATCTTTTTCCAACATGAATGGCCTTGCTGCTTTAAAGATCTTCTTCCTTGTTTGTTCCTAAGCCTGAAGAACTAAAAAGAAAAAGCTCAGAAATTCATGAGATTTTTGCTAATTCAATCATTGACTCATCACCTCACTTTGATGCTGCTTTCATTGTATTGACTTCTGATTTGTTCCTCTCCGACCTCCCACCTTCTCTGGTGTTTTGGGTTTATAGTTTTAGTTAATGGCCCTTCTTCTTCTCCCCTTAGCAAAGCATGTGTTTTCTCTCAGCTTACATAATATCTTCTTTTAACAAGTCATTTTGACTCTTAATTATAAACATTTTAGTGGGATCAAAATTTATAAACAATCAGATTGCAAAAATGTAATTTCTCATTTAAGTTCTGTATTTAAGCTCATCCATCTCTTTCATCTCCACTCCCATCATAATTAAAGTTGTCTCAGTCTCTTACAATTTACATTTTGTTTTTATTTGGGTAAATATTTGGCCTTTCAGGATTTCTCTCATCCTCTTAAGACTTCTCCATTCTTCTCCCCCCTTCTAAGAATAGGGCCATCCTCTGACAAGGGGAAACTTGTATCGCTGAAGTGTTAGAGGAGGATTTGGATGGTTGACTCCCATGGGGTCAATCTGAAAGGGTTCTGGACTCTCCTTCATGCTTTTATGTTCACTATGGTGCCATCGGGGCCACCTCATCTATGTCACCCAAAACTGATGTCACTGATACAGGGCTGACCCCACTTGATCTTTTTGACATGATACAGGTTGTTGCTAAAGTCATTGGCCAGTCCTTCCTTTCCAACTTAAAAATTGCCTCAACTACAGTCAGCTGTATATAGGCTTGAACATACTAAGTTACTAAATATGGGCCTTGTTAGAAATATGGCTATCCTCCCCTGGCTATGCCTGAGAAGTTAGGAATCAGGCAGGATGTCTTTGAATCTTCCCAAACTGTCAGCATTTTCCACCCCCACACGCACTCACATCAGCCTCTGACCTCTTGTACATCACTTCCTCTCTTTCCTGGGACCTCCTCCTATGACAGGAAAGATTTTCCTTCCCCTGTGTGAAATGACCTCCACTTATTTATGATAATTCTTTTGCCCTTCAATTGCATTGGCTACAGTACGTGCAAGCCTCCAATAGTTGCTCTTGATCTGTAAAGACCCAGTCTTAGATTCCCAAGGAAAAACAGCTTGCCTTTAAAACCATGTTTTATTAGGAAATCTAAGATGTCTTATTTGAAATTCAAATCTGAGCAATGACATATTTTACCTAGTGATATCTGTTCTCCCTTTTCCTGCAACATGAAGCCTGGTGGAAGTGCTACAAGGGAAAATTCCAATTCATGATATGGTTGAAAATGCCCTCTAACTACATACACTCACCTTGATTTGTAGCCTTTCATGAATTATACCTGTGTATGTAAGAGAGCACATATTTTGGTACCTTTTATATTCTTAGTAATTTTCATCATTCTTTCAAGGAGAGTGGTCACTGCAGGTTTCTTTGTTTTCTGATGTTCTGTATAAGAGGTTAGGGCAAAATCTACTGGAGATTATGTGTTATAAGGGGAAGGAGAAAAAATGAGGCAATTAAAGGCTACAGGCTTGGAAGAGACATCGACTGGCAAGAAGAGATATGCAAATAGGGATTCACTCGGGAATGTGCTGAGAGGCATGGTATGTAAAATGATCTTCCATGTCTCCTACCAACTGCTCAATAAAATCCATGTATTTTACTAATATTTCTGATGGGAGGATATTTTAACAACAGAATGTAAAGTCTATCAAATTGCCATTGGTTGTTGGACTAAGACATTAACCAATACCTGTTACAAATATTTTCTATCTTAAAAATCTATGAACATTATATTATACTTCTTTTGTGTCTTCTATTACTTGTATACTAAGGCTGGGGACATATTAGGCATATTAAAAATGCTTAGTGAGGTAAATTAATACATTAGTTTTTTTAAAAAAGATTTTAAACTATGAATACTTTGTTGAAATAAATATTACAAACCTCATCCATACAAGGGGTGCTGTGGGGGTTATAGAACGGTAGTATCTCTATGTTGTCCAATTATTCATAGCAGGGAAGGATCTGTGTGAACAGGAAATTTTATCCTTAAAATCACAATGTTTTTCTTTCTATTGCAGAAACTGAAGAAATTTAGAAATAGCAGATACCATACACAAAGTAAGAAGATCCTAGGCCTAGATGTGACTTACCACCCTGCCTAGTCCCTTCAGAAGCCATTTCTTCTAAATCCCTATGGTCAATGACAGACTCTCTCTGAATTCCAAGAAAATGCTTTGCTTAACAGACAGAGTATTAAATATTTCTTTTTGGTTGAGCACCTCACTGAACAAGTCTTTAACCACCTAAGTGCACAATTTTCCAATTACCATTTCAAAAATGATGTGCAGGAATAATCCAACTAGAAGGTGAAACCTTAGCTCTTTCACTGATGTGAAATTGATTGCTTCCTTTGTTCCCCATGATATTTTTCTTAAAAAAAAAAAAAAGAAGCAAATCAATTTAAGTGCTGAATTGACAGCCTAAAGACCAGAGTGCCAA
This sequence comes from Daubentonia madagascariensis, assembly GCA_023783475.1. Taxonomy (NCBI): domain Eukaryota; kingdom Metazoa; phylum Chordata; class Mammalia; order Primates; family Daubentoniidae; genus Daubentonia; species Daubentonia madagascariensis. The sequence continues at coordinate 4,452,220 of JAKFHU010000901.1, read as the reverse complement.
TGGACATTTATTTGCTAAAATATGATATAAAGTGGATGTAATGATAAAGCAAACTTTCCTATGGGAGACATTAAAGTGTCCGCAGCAAATTGGTGCCTACAGCTGCGTGCTCGTAGTCCCCAGTGCTGGGTCAAATCACTTTACCAAGAATGGTGGAAACGCGGCCCCTGATATGCAGGGTTGGCCACCTTCTAGGACACCTTAGTAATTTGTTCTAGAATTCTGCCTCTTTCTCAGCATCTAGTATGGGTTGGCCAAAGTTAGAAAATTTAGATCTATTTATTACACCTCATATTGGCTATATTCAAGTGAAAATTGCTAATAGTGAAGCAAAGCATTAGATCTCTGGATAGTAGAATACACCCTGATGTCAGAACAGGCACAAGACAGTGATGGAGAATACAGTTCATGAACAATCCAAATTCTTTTGCTCAGGTTGTGTTTATATGGAAAATCACTTGAAATACATGCTTGAAATCAGTATTACTCATCTGTTCTTTTCTTTTTTTTTTTGGACACAAACAGAAATAGCTAGCTATTTGAAAAATATAATGGATGAAATCAAATAAGATAAACTTCATTGGAAATAAATGCAAAGTTTTGTCCTTAAGTTAAAAGACAAACCACAAAAGTGCACAAATTAAAAATTGGTTCATGTGAAGTTCATACGAAGAAGACTCAAGAGTTTCAATTCACAGGACACTTTATATAATTTAGTGGCTGTTGAAAAAGGTAAAGTTGGTTAAAACAGTTTGCTAGAATTACAGTACTCAGAAGGGCATTCCCAGAAGCAGTCCACCCTGTACTGTCATTCAGACCTCAACCAAGATGGTATGTTCAGTTCTGGTTGCTATATTAAAGAGGATACTTACATTCCAAGAAATTCATACAGAGTTGAGGGTGGTCAGAATGTTTATTCTAGAGAAGAGAAGACTTAATGAGACCATGGTGTTATCTTCAAATAATAGTAAAAATAGCCAATATTTATTGAATGCTAACTTCGTGCCAGGCATTATACTAAACACTGTTTATACAAGTCATCTGACTTACTAATAGTACTAAGAACCTATGACTACTACTAATAGTAATAGCCACAACCTTAGAATTTGATACTAACAATAATCTGCACTTTTCCAAAGAGAAAATTGAAGAAAAGAGACATAAAGTAACTTTTTCAGGGTGCAAAGGACCACCATGAGAGAGATTAAAGTTATTTTACTTGGCTACAAAGGGCAGAGCAAAGACTAAGGGTGGAAGCTACAAGGAGATAAAATGTAAGTATATTAAAGGAAAATGACTTTAAGATTTGGTTCTGTCTAAAGCATAATGTGCTGTCCCTGTGAGATTGTTCAAGAGCAGTTGAATGGCCACTGAATAAAGAAGTGCTGCAGGGAATGTCTGCATTCAGTATACATTTAACAGTTCTCTAATCTCTGCCCTCAGGTAGTTTTCTGTGAGTTTAAGAGAATCACTAGCATTTGGATGTACTGTGAATCAACCTATTGGACAAAATGTGGGTTTGGGCTTCAATACAATAGATTTCCTGACACCCCTTTCCAAGTTTGATGGAGGGAGAGGAGGAGGTGTGAATATTATACATACTGGTTTATGTTGTAAGAGTGTGAAGAGGCATGGGATCCAATGGCAAAATAGGAAACAAACCCTGACCTCTTTCTAACCATCTTTAACCCCAGTCTATCATGAGAATACAATCCTTCTTGAAAAGCATTTGCACCCATAACTCCTGGTATAATATATAGTCCCATAACTGAATAAAACAGAACGACACAAATTTCTAGCATGGTGCCAGCTTGAAAAGGTAGTTAACAGGCTCTGGGCTTGGGGCCAATTTGTTTCCAGAGAACAATAAAAGCTTTCAAGGGGGAAAAATACATACATACATTTTCTGCAATTAAATAATTGGCATTTCTCTCAGGATTTTAGCTGTTCCATTCCTGTTATGAGATGTGATTCCTTTTATTAACAATATTTTTAGCACCAAAGCCTCTAGCTACTACAGGTCAATATATTTTAATAAGATATTCCAATTTTATCTAAGATAAATGCTTTTAGGCAAAGCTGAACTCTTTCTTTCTGGTCAATTATCTATAAGAAGTTAAAATACTCATTGTTTCTCTTTGGAAAAATGCAAAAATGAGGGAGGATAAGATGTTCAGGAAGCTTATTAAACTCTCAGTTTCAACTAAAGTAACTTTCTCAAGGTAAAAGGGGCCACCTCGTGAAAGGGAAATTGCATTGTTTTTTGTGGCTAAAAGGGATAGGACAAAAACCAAAGGTAGAGTCACAGGCAAGAGAACAAGTGAGGTAGTTGGCCAGGGAATGGATGGATCACTCTCTGGCATTTGTTATGGATCTTCCAGCACCTAATGCCCAGCAGAGCAGAGTGAGCGGGCCTACTCCTCTTTTACATGAATTAGGTCAAGAATGTGACACTAGAGGAGCATGAGGTGACCATCAAGCAAGGAGGATGATGAGAAATTAAAATCCCCTCCCATCTGCAGCCCTAGTTCTTCTTCCTCTTTCAACTTCTCATTTCCTGTCACCTTTAAAGGTCTACCTTCTCTTTCCCTTAGTTCCAGAGCATGGAATATCAGAGTTGGAGTCAGTGGAGAAAAATAAATTAAAAAAACATTTATTATTTCCTTTCTCTCTCTCTCTTTTTTTTTTTTTTTTTTTTGCTAAGAAATTATTCTTGCTAAGAATTATATATAGTGTTAGGTTAGGTAATGAGATTACAAAGATTAATGAAATTCTTTGTTCTTGCCCTCCAAAAGCTCAGAGTATATATGGCATCAAGATGTAAATGGACAATTATAAAACAATTAGGTAAGTGTAACGTTAGTGATAACTGGGAATTACAGAAGGAATAAGGACACCTCAACTTCATTAGGGAAGAAGCTCTGGGAAAGAACCCTAGAATATACTTCGTGAGAACATAATCTTATTTTTTTAATGTATATTTATTATTTTCCTTTTAAATAGGTTGCAAGTACATGGAAAACAAATTTAAAGGATGCAAATGAGAAGAGTGTAAAGTTTAATCTTTCTTCTACTTTTGATTTTGAGCTATACAATTTCCCTTCCAGGAGGTAACCAGATTTTTGCATGTCCTTCCAGATATGCTCCATGCATTTAAAAATATACAAGTTTTTTCTCCTGTGAATGGAAGCATACTTGAGACCAACACTGTCCAATAGAAATATAATGTGAGTCCCATATGTAATTTTAAATTTTCTAGAAGCTACAGAAAAAGAGTAAAAATAAAAAATTTAAATCAATTTTAATATTATATTTTATTAATACACTTTATTTAACCCAGTTATTACAAAGTTCTCACACTACCTGTAAAGTGATACAGTATTATTTGAAAATGGACCCAGGTTAGCTGTAAATGTATATTGCAAACTCTAGGGCAACTACTAACAAAAGTAAAAAAAGAAGTATAGCTGATATGCTAAGAAAGGAAAGAAAATGAAAGCATATAGAATGCTCAATTAAAACCACATAAAGCTGCAAAAGAGCAGAAGACAAAAATAAGAAAAAAGAACAAAGCCAACAAATAGAAAACAGTAACAAATGTAGTAGATATTAATCCAATTATATCAATAATCACTTCGAACATCAATGGTCTAAATACATCGATTAAAAGAAATTGTCAGTGTGGTTAAAAGAACAAGACTCAACTATATTTTGGCTAGATAAAACCCAACTTTAACTATAAAGACACATATAGATTAAAAGTAAATGAATGGAGAAAGATATACCATGTCAACACTAATCAAAATAAAGTGGGAGAATCTGTTACCGAGAGCTTGGCACTTGCCCCTGAGGCTGCATCAGAAGAACGAGGGGTTTATTAACTTGCCAGCAAATGAGGAGGATGAAGACTACTGTCTAAAAATGCCATTTTCCTAACAATAAGGAGAAATACAGAGCTTTTAAAGGGTGGGTTCTCAGCTTCAGGCTTTCTGTTCAACTACAGTTTATGATTCTAATCATCCCATCTCTGTCCCATCTCCACTGAAGACAATCTGTGACCTCTGCCCAGCACCTCTTTAGTGCAGGCTATCTCCTGTAGCACAAAGAACAAAAGACAACCCCTTGCCCCTCCCAACCACTGGCCTGAGGCAGGGATGCAAGTCCTAGTTCTCCAAAAGGAGTAGAGGATGTTTTAAAGAGACATAAATTATTTTTGCCATTTTTTCAGGCCATTTCCTCTGTTACAAAGCTATATTAATTTCAGACAGAGCAGACTTCAAAGAAAGGAAAGTTATAAGGGATAAAGTGTGAAATTATGTGATGATAAAGGAATCAATTTTCCAGGAAGTCATAACAATCCTTAATGTGTATGCACCTAATAATGAAGAGTCAAACTATGTGAAGAAAAACTGATGAAACTGCAAGTAGATGAATCCACTATTATAGCTGGAGACGTCAACATCTCTCTATCAGAAAGGGACACATCCAGCAGGCAGAAAATCAGTAAGGACATAATTGAATTTAACAACACCATCAATCAACTGGATAAAATTGACATCTATAGACTACTTCATAAAACAACAGTGGAATATAAATTCTTCTCAAAATTACATGGAACATTGATGAAGATAAACTACATTGTGGGTCATAAACAAATCTTAATATATTTAAAAGAGTAGAAATTATACAATGTCTGCTCTCAGGCCACTGTAGAATTAAACTAGAAATTAGTAACAGAAAAATAACTGGAGAATTCCCAAATACATAGAGATTAAAAAAAATACACAATTTAATGAAATTTGTGGGATGCAGCAAAAGTAGTCCTTAGAAGGAAATTTGGAACGAATAGCACTGAATGCATACATTAGAAAAGGAGAAGTATCCAAAATTAATAATCTAAACTTCCATATTAGGAAATAAGAAAAGTAAAATTAAAAATTAAATCCAAAGTAAGTAGAAGAAAAGAAATAAAAATTAGAGCAGCAATCAATGAAATTGAAAACAGGAAATCAATAGAGAAAATCAACAAAATCAAAAGCTTACTCCTCAAAATGATAAATAAAGTCAATAAGTCTCTAACCAGGCCAAGAAAAAAAGAGAGAGGACACAAATTACTAATATCAGAAATATAAGAGGGGACATCACTACAGATCCCATGCACATTAAAAGGAAAACCAATGATCTCAGTCCATTCAGATTGCTATAACAAAATAGTATAAGCTGAGTAGCTCATAAACAACAGAAATTTATTTCTCACAGTTTTGGAGGCTAGGAAGTACAAGTTCAAGGCACCAGCACATTCAATGTCTAGTAAGGACCCCACTTCCTGATTTATTGGCGGCCATCCTTTCATTGTAACCTCATCTGGTGGAATGGGTGAATGAGCTCCCTTAGGCCTCTTTTATGAGGGCAGTAATCCCATTGAGGAGTATTCTGCCCTCATGGCCTAATCTCCTCACCAAAGCCCCATCTCCTAATACCATTACCTTGCACATTAGGATTTCAACATATGAATTTGGGGGAGACAAAAACATTCAGACCATATCATCAAGGAATACTATGAACAAATCTATGTCTACAAAATTGAAAACATAGATGAAACAGATCACTTCCTTGAAAGTCACAACCTGCCAAAATTTACACAGGAAGTAATAAATAATCTGAATAGGTCCGTATCTGTTAAAGAAATCGAATCAATAACTAATAATTTTCCAAAACAGAAAGTAGCATGCCCAGATAGTTTCACTGGTAAATTCTATCAAACATTTAAGGAAAAAAAATTATGCTAATTCTCTGCAATCTCTTTCAGAAGATAGAAGCAGAGAGAATACTTCTTAACTTATTCCATGAGGCTGTTATCACACTAATACCAAAACCAGACAAAGACATTCAACAGTAGAAAACTACAGACCAATATCTCTAATAAACAGATGCAAAACTTCCTCAACAAAATATTAGCAAATCAAATCCAACAATGTATTTAAAAAAAGAATTATACACCACAACCAAGTGGGATTTATCCCAAGTATGCAAGGCTGGTTCAACATTCAAATATCATTCATGTAATCCATCACATCAACAGGCTAAAGAAGAAAAATAGCATGATAATATCAATCGATAAAGAAAAACGATTTGACAAAATCCAACACAACTTCATGATAAAACTCTCAGTAAACTAGGAATAGGATGGAACTTTCTCAACTTGGTAAAAATAGCTACAAAAAAATCTAGAGCTAACAGCACACTTAATGGTGAAACACTAGAAGCTTTGCCATTAAGACCAGAAACAAGGCACAGATGTCTCCTCTCATCACTGCTTTTCAACATTAGAATGGAAGTTCTACCTAATGCAGTAAGTCAAGAAAAGGAAATAAAAGGTTTACTGATTGGGAAGGAAGAAATAAAACTGTCTTTGCAGGTGACATGACTGCATATGTAGAAAATCTGAAAAAATTGACAAAAAAATATACTGGAACTAATATGTGATTATATCAAGATTGCCCAGTACCAGGTTAATATACAAAAGTCAATCACTTTCTTAAATACTAATAATGAACAAGTGGAATTTGAAATTAAAAACAGAATGCCATTTGCATTGACAGTCCCAAAAATAAAATACTTAGGTGTAAATCTAACAAAATAAATTCAAGACCTATATAAGGAAAACTGCAAAACTCTGATCAAAGAATTCAAAGAACTAAATAGATGGAAATATATTCCATGTTCATGGATAGGAAGATTCAGCATTATCAAGATGTCAGTTGTTCTCAAATTGATCTATAGATTCAATGCAATCCCAATCAAAACTCCAGTAATAGCAGGGCATGATGGCTCATGCCTGTAAGCCCAGTACTTTGGGAGGCCAAGGCAGGAGGAATGTTTGAGGCCAAGAGTTTGAGATCACCCTGGGCAACAGGGCAAGACCAGTTGTTATTCAAAATATACAAAGAATTCTTAAAACTCAACCAGAAGACAATAAAGACAGTAACCCAGATTTAAAAATTGGCCAAAGATCTTAACAGATAACTCACCGAAGAAGACACACAGAAGGCAAATAAATATATGAAAAGGTGCTCCACATCTTATGTCACCAGAGAAATGCAAATTAAAACACTAATAAGATACTACTATACACCTATCAGAATGGCCAAAATCCAGAAAACTGACAATACCAAATGCAATAGGAACTCTTACTTATTGTTGGTAAAAATGCAAAACAGCACAACCACTTTGGAAGACAGTTTGGCAGCTTCTTACAAAACTAAACATACTATATAATCTAGCAAACATACTTTTGGTATTCATTCAAAAGAGTTGAAAACATATTTACACAAAAACCTATACACAGATTCTTCACTCATAATATTCAAAATTTAAATGCAGCCAAGATGTCCTTCAGTAGGTAAATGGATATACAAAGTGTGGCAAATCTAGATAATAGAATACAATTCAGTGTTAAAAAGAAATGGCTATCAAGCCATGAAAAGACATGGAGGAAACTTAAATGCATATGACTAAGTGAAAGAAGCCAATCTGAAAAGGCTACATATTATATGATTCCATCTACATGACATTCTGGAAAAGTCAAAACTGTGGAGACAGTAAAAATATCAGTGGCTTCCAGGAATTGGAGGGAAGGTGGGAGGAATGAATTGACAGAGCACAGAGGATTTTTAGTGCAGTGAAACTACTCTGAATGATGTTATAATGGTGGATACATGTCATTATACGTATGTCCAACCCCATAAATTATGCAATACCAAGTGTCAACACTAATGTAAACTATGGTCTTTGGTTGACAATTATATGTCAATGTAGGTCCACCAACTGTAACAAATGTACCACTGTGGTGGATGATACTGATAATGGGGGCTGGGGCATGTATACTTGAGATCAGAGAGTATATGGCAAATCTCTGTACATTTTTTTCAATTTTGCTGTGAATCTTAAATTGCTCTAAAAAATTTTCTATTAAAAAAATAATAAGTGTGCTCAGTTGAGATAGACGAGGTGGAGATGTTACAGCAGAGCATAGAAATAAATATGCAGGAAACTACAATGAGTTCCATGTTGCTACAACATTTAATTCTTTGCAATAAGAATTAAAGAGAAATGAGGCTAGAGAGATGGGCTGGCAGCAGACTGTGGGTAGCATTATAAGCTGCATTAAGTAAGTATAATTTATCATGGAAGTGATCAACTGAATGATTTTTAGCAGAAGAACATGGTTCAATTTATGCTTTAGAAAGATCGCTTTAGTGAGAGTGTGGAGATTGGATTTGAAGAACCAGCCTGTAGGTAAGTAGATAAGTTGAGAGGCTGCTGAAGCAGGCCAAGTGAGAGATGGCAAGCTTGAATTATTATAGGGATAGAGAGGAAAAGGTGAACTAAAGAGATATTTGGGAGAAAAACTCTGTATCAACTGGTGATTAATAAAAAGTCAAATTTGTCAAAGAGCAAAATAGCTAGTCTATTTTGGACTTACTGGATTTGGGATACCCGGTGAATGTACTTAACATGCAATCAAATATGTAAACCTGAAGTTTAAAGTAGAGTTCTCTAGTAGTTACATTGATTGAGATTCAGCACATGGATGTTAATTGATACAATGTGGAGACATGAGATCATCTGTGGAGGGAGCACACATAGAGAAGAAATATGAGGGCAGAGCCCTGAGGGGAAGAACACTGAGGAGAATGGATCATCACAAAGAAAGAAGGTGCCAGAACTATGCAATAGTGCTATGCAATAGGAGAATAGAAAAAAGAAATTTTGAGGAAATTGAAGGTGATGTACAAGATCAAATGCAGCAGAGAAGATCCAGTAATATAAGCACTAAAAAAATGCCTCCTGCATTTGGCAATGAGTATCTTTGATGAGAACCTCATAGAACAAGTCCAGAAATGGGGCTAACAATGCATTCCACTTACTTGTGAAAAGAATGGGAGACAGGAAATGAATGTAACTGGTACCAAATGAGAGATTAGAGGGTGTTCATGGATTGAGCAGGAAGGCATGATAGTCAGAGAAGCTGAAGGCATGACAGAATCAGTCATGGAGCCAAACACACAGGCAGAAAGGTTGCTGGGAAGCAGGGGAAGGAATATGTCATTCTCTGAAACTGGGGAAGAAGAGCTACACTTCTGAACTCTAAGTGCATATCAATGTATACATATGTATATTGGGCAGGAATTTTAAGAAGATCACTCTTGGTAACAACATTATTGATGTGGTAAAAGACAAGGTTCTCACTGACAGGAACAGAGAAGTTGAATTAAGAGTTTGAGGAGATTGAGAACACATTGAAATCATTGTTGAGGAGAATGTTCAGAGAAAGAAAAAGTAAGGGTGAGTGATACCAAGGGTCTACCTGATGCTTTAAAATAGTGAATGGTTCATTTATTTAAATTATATATATATTTAAATAAATGAGAGAGAGAGAGAGAGAGAGAAAGTTAGGTGCCCAAAAAGTGTTAGGCATCATGAAAATGAAAATAAGTGAAAACTCTCAAGTTTTTTACTATCAAATTAGAAAAGACACGCATGCATCCATGAAAAGATAACTTCCTCATAAGAGATACAAGTGAGCAGTTTTGACAATAAATGTAGAAGAATTTGGAATGTAATAGAAGCCTTTGTGAGGTTGAGAAATCTGGCTTCCTCTGACCCCAAAACTTGACCCCAAAATACAAGCTGTAATAATTTCTAATCTAGGATCCATATTTTGGGTAACATGTGCTATGTTAGCTTTGCAGTCTTAGCGGATGGGTATACTGTTCAACACTCTAATTATAAATGAGTGGTAAATCAAGCTCAGATATATGTAGCCAGGAGAGAAAAATCAGTTCCAGGGTACCTCATGGCATCTCTCTCCTTCACTAAGCCAATGCCTCACATCCCAATTGCAGTTTCAGGGACTGACTATTTGAAGACAACTAATCAGCTATTCCTAAGAAAACGTGTCTCTGGATCAGCCCTGAAATGGAAATGAAGGCAATTTGGAGGATTACTGGGGATTTGGGACTTTGAGTGCATCACTCAGGTTTGCATTTTTATTTCAGTGATGCTATGTCCATGGTATCCACACTTTGGTTTGCTTTTACCCCCTTTGTAACCCTGGGATAAACATAAAAACTGAAATTCACCCTAGTTTCTGAAGGTGAGTCTCCTTAGAAGTCTGAGCTAGTTACCCAAGCTTTTATTTGCCTTTTCTCAGCAGCCCTGCAAAGAGGACACTGTGTGTCTCAACAAGGATACACGTCAAGCTTGTTCAGCAGACTCTCTTCAGGAGGGTGCTTATTCCTACTTCTCAAGAGAAGAGAAAATTTTTTTACAAAAGCAATTTTAGGGCTCTCACAGGAAGAACTCTATATTTGTGAAGGATGGATTTCTATAAAAAAATAAATCAGTACAAAATGAATAAATTCAAATAATTAAAATCAAAATGCAAGTTTCTGGTGAAATAAGAAGTATATGTAAGTGTCCTAGTTTGAGCTCTCCTAGAAGTAGGCACAGGTTCAAAAATTCAAGTGCAAGTATTTTATTTGGAAAGTGAAGGAGATGCTCATATGGAAATGGGGAATTGAGTCAGGGAAGGAAAGCACAGGCAAGGGAAGGGGACTGATAAAGGGTATGTGAGCCAGCCAACTACCACTATAGAAGACTGGGGACTAAGTCAGCAGAGGAACTGTAGGAGTTGGTGCAGGACATACACCTCAGAACTATTCCACCTGACCAGTGCGGAGCTGAAGATTCTGTGACGAGAGAGTGTTCAAATACAAAACGCAGATGCTGGCCATTGGAAATTGACTGCTGTACACCAAGGAGACAGGGTTAAAGGATACAGGTGGGGAATTGACAGCATCTTCCCTCCAAAAACTGAATGGTTTTGTGAGGTTCCACATGCCATAGTAGGATTATCGGAATTGTTTTCCAAATCAAAACTTTCTAGAATTTAAACATGTTCAGCATTTTTTTGGTAACACTCCCTTTCTCTTCATAAGCTGAGTATATTCAACGTAGGGGCTAAACTGGTTTTACAACAGCACAAGGAATCTCATCATACAAATTATATGTCATATTAGAATCAGTAAAGACTTGTTTCATTTTGCTAGAAAGAGGAATTTACTCAACAACTTCCTTATCATGGTGAAATTTCCCCTCTCTTCTCTTGTTTTTAGTGCATCATCATTTATGAATGCCTACTACATGTAGAATAATCTGGTTGTCAGCATAGATACAAAAGAACCTGAAAACATAATTGCTGGCTTGTGCAGTTTCCACCACAAAAGAAAATACCTGACAAGCATACAAAAAAATACAAAACACATAAAAAAGATAAAATGTAAATAGATGTAAACAAATCAATTAATCAGAACATATTTATTGAGTACCCTTTCTCTGATAATTCACACATTAAATGTTATGTGACTAAGAAAGAGCCTTACTTCTCCATCCCCCAAATTTGCAATATACTTGGAAGAAATAGTAATGATGAAACTTATTGTTCCTTAATGACAGTACATACATTGGGTAGCCATAAATGAGTGATTTCAGAACAGGGAGCTATAGATAGAAATGCTTCATGGAGAAAGAATGGAATGAACATTCTAGATTAGTATCATCAAAAGAACAGAGAAAAACATTGCACAGAATGAGTAATTATATGAATCTGCTCTTTTCTTTCCTCAAATTGACTAGGGTTTTTTTCCTGAATTAATTCAGCCAACACTGTTTTGGTAACAAAGACATATCTTTGGGTATTAGTTATAATTACTTATAATTATAGATAAATACAGAAAAGATAGTGTGCTGGGAAGACCAAAAATAAAGTTCTCATGTCTAAACATGATAACTGGAATGCATTTTGCAAACATAGTGCCAAATATGTCTTCAGAGAATTAACCCTAAAGTTTCTTTCAATGAAACCTAAGGATTTTCTTTTGTTCTCATTGCAAAAGAACCAGAGCTATGAAAACAAAAAGACACCCATGAAAGTCTATGTTATACATCTGAATGTACAGTGTGCACTAACTCATAATTATTGAACACCTGCTATGAATGGAGCACTGTTGTAACATCCTCCTTGTCCAGGTATATTTTAGTTTTTAGACTCAAAAAGTAAAATATAGAGAAACAGGCAAAAATAAAATCTAGTCAGTGACCAAATAAAACCCTTCAGCCATGGGAAAGCTACTAGAATTATTAATAAGGAGAAAAGCTTAGGAACATTTAAAAATGCATTATTTATTAAGGAACTGTCAGTGGGACTCATAAAAGGCAGGCTACGAGTGAAAAATACGCTTGTTTGGGTTGAGTATATTACTACAGACAGGCTAGAGATAAGCTGGAAACAAAGGGGAACATTAATCTGACTCTCAGGAAAGCATTTGTTATGGCAGCAACTACTGCAGTGGTTTTAAGCAAATGAATCACAATATGTGCTGAAAGTAAGTAAGAGTAATTAAAGAACAAGGGTTGTACATTGTCTCAACAATGGAGGTGAATTTAGACATTTCATCTTGAGGCCAGTGAGATGCAAGCCAGCACCCCAGAGTACCTGACTTGCCTCTTGGTAAACAAGAAAATTGATGAGACAACAAAATCCATGAGGACCCTGATGGGAACAGCACTTGACCGAACAATTGAATGGTATAGCTTCTTCATTAACAAGAAATATGCGCAGTTATCAATGGGTGAGAGCCCTTCCCCACCCCCACCAATGACTAGATAGTGAACCTGCTGGCCAGGACCCCTCATGGCAGTGGAGAATTTTACATCTTGGGCCATAAACAAAACTCTATAAATATTTACTTATCCCACACATAAGCAGAAAAGTAAAGTTAAAGCCATATAAAACAGTGCAACAAACTCAGACATTAGAACAAGGAGATCTAGACCTGAGTCTGGGTTCTGCCACTTTTTGGCCATATAACTTATACTTCTCTCTCTCGCTTACCAAAACTTATTGGCTGTGCCCTCAATTTTTATCCAATATCCTGTCTTTTCTCACCACCTCCATCTCTAACTCCCTTCTCCAACCACCATCAGCTCTCACCTAGATTGCTGCAATAGTCTCCTAACTAGTCTACTCATTCCTTACCTTTTACTCCCATAGCCTATTTGTCCACACAGTAGCCAGATAATAGCCAAAAAGTAAGAAAACTCAATTGTCCACCAGTTGATGAATAGATGAATAAAATGTGGTACATGCATACTGTGGAATATTATTTGTCAATAAAAAGGAACGAAGTAGTGATACAGACTTCAACATGAATGAACCTTGAAAACATTATGCTAAGTGAAATAAAACAAACATAAAAGACAAAAAAAAAAAAAAAGGAAACTGGTCATAAACTATCTTCTGTGATTTTCCATGTACTCACTTTTCCTCATCTGAATGCACGGTGTAATGGAGCTACCCTAGAAAAGGAGCCAAAGTCCTTGAGTCTCTGCTTGGAAGAGTGTCAGCTGGGAGAGTCTTCTCAACCTCTATATCACATTGAGACATGAGCTAATGACAGCCTTTCATTGAGTGAAGTCATGAGATTTTTTCTGGTGGGGGGTGCTGTTTTGATTCTGCAGAATAGTCTTACCTAATCCAGAAATTAGTATCAAAGTGAGATGCCAATGAAATAAAATCCTATAGCATATGATATTGGCTTAGAAGTTAAGCATCAGCTGGTGAGGAGACATAGTAGATTGGCCTGCTGGACATACTTGTTATTGAGGGCAAAATATTTATTGAAACTACCAGCTACGATAACTTGGAAAGCAGATCATGTGCTTACTGAATTCCAGAGGTTGAAAAACCTAACATTGGTAACTAGATATTTACCAATCCCATTTAGTCTTCATGAGCACACAAGCACACTGCATTTCCAAACTTTGCTTGCATCTTAGTAAGACTAGGTGACAGAACCCTTGACGTTAGGATGTGGGGAGAAAGAGCATTTGTATATAGATTTTTCTTGCCTTCCTTCACCATTTACTTGAGTGATAAAGGAATCTACTTCTCGGGTCAACAGCTGGAGGACAGCTAGATTTGCAAAACTTTCTCCCTAGAGCCCACTGTCAAGTATTCATTTCTCTAGCTCAGCTTTGCTAGTCTGAGGTAATATTGTTTTCTTTGCTCACTGCATGCTTATCCCATTCTCTAAATGGTTAAAATACATGAAAAATTTACAGTTTTAAGCATGGCTTCTTACCAGGGTAAATCCTGTATCTATCTATTCATTTGCTGATTATCTAATCACTGATTTGCTTAATAATATTTAATTGTTATCTATGAAAACATGTTCTCTACCTTCAAAATATAAGGTCGGGTAGAAGGAATTACAATCTAACATCATTTAGGGGAATAGCCCTAGACGAAAAGGTCTACTACCTGCCTGGTCTTCCAACCCTATACTTTATGCCCTAATTTTATTTGAAATCTGCAGTGTTTAAATAGAAAAATTAAAAGGAATGGGCAGATATTACCCCGATTCCACAAAAAAGCAGAAAATAGAACAAAATAATCCAGTTTTCTTAAGGTAACACATTCAAGTCTCTGTGGTATAGGCAGGAAGTTGAGGAGGCTAAAGTGTCTTCTGGTCAACTGACCTGGAACATGAGCGTTTCTGTTATCTCTAAATCTTACCTAAGAAGCTGGTGTACACGAACACAGCTTTTAGCCTCCTGCCTTTATGTTCAGTTTTGAATCTTGGCATTTAAAAATGTTAAATTAATGGCTGATCAATTCCAAATAAACTAACATCTTTAGAGGTGACGCTAATCAATGGAGAATATGGCAGGGTTGGTCTGAGAAAGGCCTCATTTGACACTGAAGAAGATAGGATAATAATGTCTCCGTATTTGTGATTTTTACTCACCATGTTATTACCAAAGCAAACTTAATAGCTCTAATTAAACCTTTTAATGCTATGACATCTACCAAATTGATCATGGTAATCATGTTATTATGAAGATTATGTTAATAAGAAGACTGGTTCTTTTAGAATAAAGGATTGATAACAATAATAATTTAATAGTGTCTATATCCTCCATGTATCACCAGAGAAGGTACGGTATCAAGTATGGACTGTGTGAGTGGACAGATTAGGCTCACAGGTTGTAGAAGGAGAAGTAGGCTTTACACAAAAGGTAACTGGCTGGGAAAAAAAATAAACGGAATGGTACAGAGAAAAGTCTCGAGATAGGCATTTCTTAATGGCTAGAATTGCGGAATGAGTCTGTATAAGAGACGCTACACTATGGTACCTCAGGGACATGCAGGGAAACTTACCCAGATCCAGGCAAAGTACCTGCACAATAAGATCATGACACCAGAAAAAGTAGCATGGAATTGAGGGCCTTATGCTCTAAGATCCAGAAATAGGATTGAGGATATAAGCAAAGATTCTAAGTAGCAAAGGACAGAGTCCAGCCAAAGAATTTGACTGAGACATACAGAGACAGCAGAGACAGTGGAAGGCAGAAAAAGAGGGATAGAGTGGGAGAGAGAGAGAGAGTATATTTAACAAAAATACATTGTTTTACAACAGCCCGGAGAGGTAATATTATGTTCAGCAATGCTCTATATCTGAAGAGAAATGAGTCAAGTCTCTCAGCAGCTATGGAATTCTCTCCCCAGGCTTCTCTTCATAATATAGCTCATTAAGGACTGACAGAAGACACTCTGGTTTGACTTTAAGAACACCAGGCTAACACATGCATGTCAGAATGTACATTCAAATGATATGTAGAGGCTGGGACTTGAGCCAAAATAAACAAGAATAAATATAACATAAAATGTAAACTCTACATTTTTAAAATGATAGATATTAATATTTTTAGTCAGGACATTAATTATAACATTACAAAAATAAGAAATGAATACACTTGTCAGGGCTAGGGGTCAGTTTTCTAAAACTTAGCCCCTTGCATACAATAAAATAATAAGCCTAAAATCTTGAATTTTCTTTGGTTAGAATTAAAAGACACTGTATCTTACAAATGGTAGTTGATGAGGAGCCCTGAAAAGGGAACATCTTATTGACTTAAATACTGTGCTGACCATTAATGTTCTCGATGACACAAAAAAATAGAAAGAATAGATTTACATTCTAGTGATCATGGGAATCAAATGAACACAGAGCTGTTAAGAGACAAGTCAGGTTGAGGGAAATGTCATATATGAAATTTATTATATTTAAATCTAAAAAAGTTTAAACTTTACAAAAGTATACAATTGGTAATGTCTGACTCAGCAGTCTTAAGGGAAAGGCATTGGACTTTCTAATCCTACAAGCTCAATATAAGTGAATCTTAAAGGCGGTGAGTTTCACAAAGTTCTGCCATTGTCACATCACATCCAAATAATCATGACCCATCCTGGCTACCACATTTAAAGACTAAAATTATAAAATGAGCTCATGCATACAAGGACAAACTATATAATGAGGCAGTATAGAAAACTGAATAACAAATGCTTGAAGAACACAAGGATGAATAGAAAACTCTGAGAAGACCCAATATGTTCAAATATAGTCAAAGAAGTTTACATGTTTACTTCTTTATCTATTTGTTTCTCTAAAGGACAAAAATAGAATCAAAGAATGGG
Organism: Daubentonia madagascariensis; assembly: GCA_023783475.1. Taxonomy (NCBI): domain Eukaryota; kingdom Metazoa; phylum Chordata; class Mammalia; order Primates; family Daubentoniidae; genus Daubentonia; species Daubentonia madagascariensis. The sequence goes on along the minus strand of JAKFHU010000901.1, from coordinate 4,435,617 downwards.
AATTACAAGGCAGTTGATTTTGGTTTTAAATTTCAAAAGACTGCCTGTCATTTAGAATTGTACAAAAATAATATAGGCTGGTCCATGAGATATCAGTTCACTGAATGGTAGTATTCAAGGCCATCTGCAAGTGGTCCCAAATAAGGAAAAAAGTTGAGCTCTAAGTTCCCTAGTCTTCAAAAATTTATGATTCCATGCATGGCATGTAGGATTTAGAGATTGGTGATATTTTTGTTTGGTCTCTAAACTCTGGCCCATTGGCCAATTCATTGTCACCTATCCTCTAAGCATGCTTTGGCTAACCACAAATTTGTATACATGTTACATGAATGTCAAGACCACAGAAAAATATGAATGCAAAGTTAACTCTTCCTTCTAAAATGTTTGTTCCATCCATAATGACTTTGCTTAATATGGAAATTATTACTATTATTAATTATGGCTTTTGTATGTCCATCATAAAAACAACCTAGACAAGACATTTTTTCCCTTTGTTTACTATTATTCATCTCCATCCCCAGATCCATTTTGCCTACATTAACTGGCCACCACAAATTAAGATGACAAAAATAAGTTTATTTCCAGTACAAAATTGCACAGACACTGAAGAATTAAGTCTGGTTCTTGGGTCTTTTCTCTGGCTCAAAGCTAACATCTTAACTTTGTAATGTTCCATTTAGGAACTTAATGTTTTTTTCAGATAAAGTGATTATAAAGTTTATATGTTTAATTAATCTGCAGATAAATAATTGTAAGCCCTACTCTTCCCGGTGAGGGAGGATAACTAACATCAATACAGAGGGAAGTTTTTCTTTTTGAACGTTAGACATGTTAGAGGGGAGGGTCATGATCTGACGTGTGTTACGAAAAACAGAGACCAATGAGATTGCTGATTCTAACTTCATCATTTCGAACTCAACCCAAATGAGTTATGTGACCAGCCTCAAGTGCCAACATTAGCCAGTGGAAGAGCCAGGACTAAAACGCCTATCTTCTAACTCCTAATCCATTTTTCTTTCCCAACTCATAATAACATTTTTGTGTTATACCATGTAATTTGCAAAACATCTTTCACCTGTTACCTCATTTAATTCTAACAAATGGCCCTGAAATTAAGCTAATGAGAAAATTAGGACTTAAACACAAGGATTTTAAATATAATCCAAGTTGTATTTAAAATATAGATACAAGCCAAGTCACTTGGCTCCTCAGTTTTATCTTCAGCCCTTAACTATCACTGGATATGCAGATGCATGTATCCACCTGCTCTCATGACATATCTAATTGAATATCTACTTTGGATCTCAAACTCAGCATGCCAAAATAGAAATCTTAATTTCCTCATCCATCGTCTTTCTCTTACCTACCAGAAAGGCTTTCAGCTCTTATTAGATGACACCACTGTTCAGACCAAAAATCTAAGCATTGTCTTTGAATCCTCTCTCTTCATTCTCCCCAACATCCCCATCGTTAAGCACACTCTCAACTACTTGCAATACATATCCCCAGTCTGTCCACTTCTTTCCAACTCCACGACTACTATACCGGCCCAAGTCACCTTCGTTTCTTGCCCAGATTATCACTATATTTTTTGTCAAATCTCTCTGCCTCTACTATGTTTATCTGCAATTTATTCTCCACAGAGTCCTCAGACAAGCATTTGTGAAATGCAAATCATATTTTGATGAACCTCTGCGTCAAATTGTTTAGTGGATTTACACCCACACGAAACAAAATACAGATTTACATAGTGTAACATGATCCCTTTCTTGTTTTCCAAATTGATTACACACTTCCGTCCAGCCTGTGGCTTTTTAAAAATAATTATTTATTTTTTTTAATCACAAGTTCAACTCAGTCCTCTGGGTCTTTAACATTAGCTCCATCTCTACCTGGAATTCTCATATTTTTTTGACTATCCAACCTAAAGTAACCACCTAGTGGCCCTCTTTCACAAATACCACTAATAGTAACCCTACCCAGGGATACCAAGCAGGAAAACTTGTCAATAAATACTTAAAAGTTCAGACAATCCATAATTACATTTAATGGCTACCCCATCAAGACAATATACTAGGTCCTAAAGATCTCAATCTATTAGACATGAGGAAATCCTGATTGAATAATACACAGAAACTATATATAAAGAAGAATATTTTAAAAGCTGTGGCTACTAAATGTCAATTAAGATGTACATACATGTGCAAAATATGATCTCAGGAAAGACATACCACTGTGCACTGTGCTGATTTCATGCCAAGCTGCAGGCTAAGCACATTATATGTATAGTTCGCTACCCCTGTGAGTTAGGTAACATGTACAAATAAAGAAAATGAGATACAGGAGAGATTAAATAACTTGTCCTTTCAAATTTTTCAAGTGGTGACAAATTATTTTGTAAAGTGGTTGTACAAATACATACATCTATCCCAACGGCAGTCTGTAATATTTCCCACCATCTCATACCATCGCCAATTCTTGACATTATCACAAATTTTAATTTTTGCCAAAATAATGAATATGAAATGAAAGCTTTTATCATTTAGTTTGAATTTCCTTGATTAATAGTGAGCTTGAGAATTACTTTGTGTTTATGGGCAGTTAATGTTTCTTTTTCTATGAAGTATCTTTTTGTATCTTTGTCTCAATTTTTTATTGTTTGTTTATTTACTTATTTGATTCATAGAAGTTCTTTACATATTCTAGATACAAATCTTTTGTTGATTTTGTATGTGGCAAATATTTGCTTTAATTGTGTAGCTTGTATTTTCACTTTATGTATCTCGATGAATTGAAAATTTAAATTATAAATTAACTAAATTTATAAAAAATATTCCTATGTAGTTTATACTTGTAAAAAATTATTCTGTTCCCAAAGGTATACAGGCATTTTTCTAATAGTTTTAAAGTTTTGCATTTCACATTTAATTCTTTAATCTACTTGGATTGAATTATTGTACATGGTGTAAGGTGTGGTAAGCACCCAAATTTATAACTTATATTTTTCCTGATGAAAAGCTAATTGTCTTATCATTATTATTAAAGAGCCCATCTTTTTCCCTCACTGATCTATTTTCCACCTCTGTCATATAGCAAGATTCTGTGTGTTTGAGGTGCTATTTCTGAACTCTGTTTTATGTATCATTGGGTTATTTGTTTATCCAGGTGAATTTCACCATCTCTTAATTATTATGACAGGATGTAGAGGTAGTACAGCATTATGCTTAAAAGAGTGGACTCTGGGACCAGATTATCTTTGTTTGATTTCCAGTTCCATCATTGCTAGCTGTGTGACCCAGAGCAGGTTGCCTAACCTCTCTAGTTTCCATCTTATTCATTGTAAAATGGCAATAATAACTCTATGTATTCCACAGGTTAGTTGTGAAGACTAAGTCGATACACACTAAAAAGCGCGTGCACACACACACAAAAAAAAAAACCCACACACACTTGTAACAGTGTCTGGTGTGCAATAATGCTTAGTATGTTAGTATTGCCTTAAAAATATTTTTTATTAAATACATTTTTTCAGACTCAAGAAATCTGGGTAAAAGAAGTAAAATCTATTATTAGGCAAATAAAAACTGCTTTCTTTTTGTCCTCTTCACATTTTTTTTCAAAGTGTAATTAATATCATTATCTCATCAGGTCATACCTGCTGTCCTCAAACCTGCTGTCATTTCTCCATGAAGAATTGTCCTTGAGGAGCGATTTGGCCCCTGGCCCTGGCCTGCTGCCAGCCTTCTGCTTATTTCCCGGGACCTGCTGTGTGATGCATTGTTTCCAGATTCAGCATTGTTTAATGTTCATACACCAAACAGTAATTGAGGTTTCCAGGAGCTTATTTCTCCAAGCCAACCCTGTGCCAGTGCTGGGTCCAATCTGTCCAAGGCCCCTTGGGAAACCTTCCATCCAAATGCAGGGATGCATAATCTTGGCTGTCTGGCTGGGAAACTAGATGCCCCCATGGTTTACTTGGCCTTGAAGTCTTTGGACTTGAAAGTCCAAGAAGACTGAGGAGACATAGAAGGTAAGACTTTTAGGAGAAGGTCCACCTGTGAATGGAAAGAAAACACTCCAACTGGCTGCCTTGTGTCAGTAAAGAACAGACACAGACTTTTCAAAAAAAAAAAGTGACCATATTCCCCACGTTGCAATATGCTCCATGTGCTGTGCCTGAGACATGGTAAACAATAAATATTTGTTGACTGAATGAATGATAATAATAATAATAATGGTACTATATTTTACCCATTTAATTTCCTTTTCCAAAAGGTTTTCTCACACATCTCATTTTAATTTTATAAACTTGGATGAGAACACTCCTCATGCACTCTTTATATCAACTTGATTTTTACCATTTGAAAACTGAAGAAATGACACATCTATGGATTTTAAGTCACACAACTACAGGTCTCCTGCCTCATTTATTCATTTACTTATTTAATTATTATCTAACATTATTATATTATTAATTATTATTAATTACTCATTTATTCAAGCAAATTTATAAATGCTACTACAGAAATATGTACAAAGCACTAATAGGACCAGTATGATAGGGGACTAAAGTCTACTTAGAATAGCTAAGAAAGCTCTTAAAGAATCCATAGAGCTTCCAAGATAAGGAAATGACATAAGGGCATTAAAGACAGAGAAAAGCATACAGGAGTAAGGTGGCTTTGTCTTCAGGAACGGAATACAGGATTCTATTGGGATTAAACTATGAGTATAGATGAAGAGTGGGTTTAAGGAAGGTGAAAAGTAAGGTTATACACTGAGCAAGTCAGTATACAAAATAAGAATTTTAACTCATTCAGACCATCAACATTCTGAATTGCATCCAAAGAGTCACAGTCACTAGGTCCAGATATGGCTGCATTCTACATCCTGAGAGGTGCCTACGTGCATGTGGCATCAGAACAGTGAAGTTACTCAGGGAAGAGAGCAAATCTTATGAAATAATATGATCCTTTGTCTGACTGTTATGATAACCAATAAATAAAACTTTACATCTTTTTAGAATGTTTAGCTTTCCAGAGCATGCCAAATCTTGTCCTCACAAAAACCAGAAGGAAAGAGAAATAAATTAGAAAGAGACATAAATTGAGTAACTCCTACTTAATAAATACTAGCAGTGGTGGTAGTGAACATCAAATAAAATAAAAAGTGAAAATGCATGGTAAATTTTATGTTATGATACAGATAATATGTATTGTATTTTCTTATTTTATTATGTATGTTGGATACTGTTGTTTCCCTTCCAGCATCTACCTATTCTCTCTGACTCTATCCTTGAAGACTTATGACTTTGTTCAGGTATCAATACTACTTATGCACCTCAGGGGATGCTGAACCCATGCACAAATCTGGGGGTGGGCCTGGTTGGTCTAGAGATATTTCCTCCCCCTTCCCAGTGACTGATCCAAATATGTACATGTAACCCAATAACAAAAGGAGAAAGATTTGTTGGGAAAGAATCTTCCTAAGTTACAAAGCTAACCCCCTTTTTCCTTGAATACTATCTCATGGGAATATGGTATAGCTGCTGTCTGTCCTCTAAAGCTTGAAGGTGGAGCCGATATTCTACAGAGAAAAGAACCAGAAAATTTAGATAAAGAGATTCACTATGTTGCTTTGAGTCCATTTTTGAAGGCTGACTTCTCACTGTACTTTCTCTTATGTAAGCCAGAAACATTTTTTATGGTTTTAGCCGGTCGGTTTGAGTTTGGTTTTCTATTACTTACAGCACAAAACATCTTGAAAATATCATATTATTATCTATATTATTGAAGATAATTATGGTATTGGGAAAAAACATTTTCTACTCCTAGAAAAAAAAAAGTTGATAGTTCTGTAGCCATGTCATCATTTATCAATGGGGACAACTCAATGAATACATTTCTGCAAGCCAACCAATCAGTGATAGCACCTTGCTTCTAAAAGTCAGGCAATCACATGCTAAAAAACATCTCCCACCAGGCTTTCTCTCCTGCAGTACAAAAGTCTCTCTTTTGTTAACGGACACTTCTCCTCCATTTCTTCACTTGGTAAACAGCAACCTATCAATCAGGTTTTAGCTTAAACATCTCCTCCTCCAAGTCTTCCATGCCCACCTCCCCACCCCCATCTCACCTTACTCACTGCTGATGTACTCTATTAATATCCTTTACTTTTCCCTGTTTGAGATCTGTATCATATTTCATTGCAACTGTTTGTCTGTTTTTCTACTAATCCCTTCTCATAGAGGCAGGCAGGATCCATCCTTCCAATTCAACATCAAATTGCTAATACCTACCACAGTGACTGGCACAAAGCAGGAGCCCAGTAGATAACTGTTTTATTAATGAATGACCCTAGGTCTGGCTTCTCGTACTCTGTTCAGAGAAAAGCTTTGGTGAGAATGGACCAGAGAGGGTGAGTTTCCAGATATGGGCCAAAGTTTATCAGGGTTTACTAGGGAAAAGTCTACCTTGGTACAATTAAGTTTGCTCATTAATCTTTAAGCAGGTTTCCTTCTCACCCTCTCTCATTTCTCTATCCTTCCCTTGCCTAATTTTATATATTAGAGCTTCTCAGAACCTTTAACATATGCTTATGTTTAATATTAAGTTGCATGAAGGGCATTTTCCAAGCTCATTTGCTCATGGATCGTTTTGTTCCAAGAGCACCCACTGAGATTTCAGAAAAATGGTATTCAGGGAACACAATTTGAGAAGGTTGGACCTGTGCCTACCTTTTTGTGATGTTATATTTTTTAATCTCTCTATCTATGAAATGGGGATAAAAATTGTCTGCAATGATCTAATAGGAACAATAAATATGTTATGAATCAAATCAAATAAAATAAATATCAGGCAGTCAGGAATAGGTTCACACTTACTAACATGTTATCCAATGAACAAGTCTCAATTGATCATGTATCCTTCTGTAGTTAATATCAACCCACTCCCACCTCTGAAATTTTGTCAGACCCTGAATTTCATACTTTCTAAAAATCTTATACATAAAATCTTATGTATAAGATCAAAGTCCTGCTCTGCTCCAAAACAGTGTTTTTGACCAGCATAGCCTTTTTCACTTAAATAAGCAATACATTAATTCACTGTTTTATGTTTTGTATTTTGGGTATTGATTGGTGGTCTCATCCTTGATAGTTACTTGAAGCTTACAACATGCTGAGAGTTTATCATTTTTGGCCATGTTACTAATGCTTTATATGCCATATAAACAAGTCTGGTCAATGTCTAGGCAATTGTCCCCTGATATCTCCTTCATAACTGGGGCTCTGAAAATCTAGCATTTCATTTGTCCAAAGATGTAATGTGGACATTACAACACTTGCAGATATTGCTCATTCAGTTTTCAGAATATTTCTTGAGTAAAACAAATAATCTTGTGGAACATAAGATTAAGAGTCTTTCCATTTTAAAAAATAAGGCTATAATTTACTAATGCTTGAGGGTAGTTTAAAATGCTTTCAGTGGTATTTAAATAGATTTACTACTGGAGATATATTCTCTATTGAAAAGTATCCTTTGAGGTTTACTTTAGTAAAGAATTTCTTGTTAATGTAAAGAATCACCTTCTACCTCATTTGGCTCATAGGCTAGATTATTTTGTTCTGGAATTCCCTAAAATCTGGTCAACTTGTAAAGATACACTATTTGCAATGTTTTGTCTTTAAAATGAAATAATTTTCTGTGTTTCATATAATCAGGATATTATTACAATGACTATAAATCCGTGTATTGATGAGTAGCCCTCTATTGCGTACACAAACAACTGATCTTTATGGATATTACCCAGTGAATCTCTTGTTCACACAGCAAAGCAGGTAGAGATAATATTGCAATCTATGAAATGTGATTTAGGAGTTGTCATGACCACAAAGTGTTTTCTCACCCATATCTGAATAATGCAATTGAGTTTAGAATACAATATGCAAGGAAGGATAACACATCAAGTCACTATAATTTACATTTAAATTTGTTAATAAGATTAAATTCTCCTGTTTTAGGAAGGCCAACGGGCTTCATAAGAGCAGGAAGTATCTGGTGGGAGACTAGAGGGGAGTTCCTGTATTGCTGCAAGAGGGGAAAAATAATAAAGCATCTTCAAGCCAATTCTACATTGCAGGTAATCCTCAAAAGGGGTCAGCGTATCAAGTGTGAGGCAGCGCTTGTACACCATTAGTTACATGTGGGGGTTGGGCAAATGGAAAATTGACTTGCCTGATGTTAGTGGCAGCTCTCCTACCCTGTGTGAAAATTAGCATGTTAGAATTCCAATAACATGATGATTCTCCAGCTTTATCTCACTCTGAAATGTACTTCAGTAAGAGATTATTGGCAAATAAAGCACTTTGTTATCTATGGAAAAAGGCAGGCCATTTGATTCAAGTTAACTTTCACCAAGAACCTTTAGTACTCTGCACAACCAATCTCAACCAGGGAAAACCATGCAAAAATTATTTGAATTATCCAAGTAAATGTTTACATAAGACATAATAGAAGGGTTAAGGGACAGAGAGATAAAACAAAAAATTACATCTGTAGTTTATGTGACTATTTTTAATGTATGGGGTCATTTCATTGTCTTTTTCCATATACTCAAATTAATGTGCATTTGCTTCAATTCTATGTAGTCTGGCTGTTGAGATAAGGTCAGTTCTCATGTATACACACTCAGGGTCTCTAACGCTATTTTCTAGAGGGGTTTAGCTTATGTCTTGCCTAAATTTACTCTATTGCCTCCAAAATAGTTACAGTTTTAGATATTTATGACAACTAATTCAATATTATCTCTGTGTTTTGATGGAATAGACAGTTGTGTTAGTTTTCAGAGATTTATACCGTCCCAATTTGGGCCATAACATTGTATCAGATTCTTTTTATTTCCAAATTAGTAAAAATGGCTATTTTTCAACTAGGTTGAGGTACAGGAGCATAATTCAAACACCCAATACTGTAATCCCAAAACTTTGGGCGGCCTAGGTGGGAGGATTTCTTGAGGCCAGGTGTTCAAGACCAGCCTAGGGAACATAGTGAGACCTCATCTCTATAAAAAATTTTTTTAAAAAATTTAGCTAGGTGCAGTGGCTTGCGTCTGTAATCTCAACTACTTGGGAGACTGAGGCAGGAGGAGCGCTTGAGCTCAGGAGTTTGAGGAGTTCTATGATTGCACCACTGCATTCCAGATCCTGTCTCAAAAAAAAAGAAAAAGAATTTGTGGGTCTTTAATTTTTTTTCTTGTAATTATTGACATTCATGCAGCCCAACATTTAAGTGAATTTCCTTACATAGTACCTATTTAAATTAGTTCTTGAAACTCCAATTCCATCTTCCTTTTAGTTGAAAAGATTAGAAAGTGGAAAAAATCTACATTTCCTAGATTTTCTTTCAACTAGGAATTTGGATGTGATTCAGGTTCCCCTAATTTGATGCATTGGAGTATCAGCTGAAAAGCAGAAGTGTGGAGTAGGCTAATCCTTTTGCTGTAGCATTTGGAGAGAGGTGTCTTTGTAGCAGTTGGTCTCCGTTCCAGTGCATAGCCAACAACTTGGTGGTTGAGAGGGCCAGTTGTGTTGGCAGAAATGGTGTCAGTGGTTGCACCAGCAGTAGATTATTGACCTCTGGACCCTGGCTGAGGTGGTGAGAACTGGAAATCCACTATTCAAAGGTGGTAATAATTTTTGGAGCACCCAACTGCGTCTATTAAACCTCTTTCCGTTTGAAATGCTTGAAGCGATGTCTATTTCCTGCCCTAAAGCTGGATTAAGACATTTTAGCTTACAAATTACTTCTGTTTTTTAAATTGTTTATGATTTTAAAGATAAAACAAAACAAACAAATCCTACCTACCTAAAGCTAGATTAAATCTCTAATAATGAAAAGGAAAGAATTTAGAACCAGTGCCTCCTTCCTGCCCTAGACCCCTATAGTAGCACCTTTCACATTATATTAGAAATATCCATGTACATATCACTGTATTGTGACTCCTAGAGGAGAGTTATTTTCAAATTTGTTTTTAACTTTCTAAAACAGGGGTGGGGAACCTTTTCACATTGGAACCTTTTCATGCTGTGTTAATTTAGCTGTAATCAAATAAGGCAACAATCAAGAAACTTAAATTAGATATACTTTAAAATGTACATTATTTTGCAAAAATCTAATGACTATGTACTTAATAATTTCAAAAAATGAAAACTATTTGTTAATTTTAAAGTTAACTAACCCTTTAATGACTTTGTTGTGTCTGCTTTTTGTTGGAAAGCATTTGAATATTTGGTTGCAGCACTGAGATCTGCAGTTTCAGCTGATCCTTTAGATGGGTATCAGTCATTTGTGACCTGAGGGTGTCTTGATTTGGGTTAGGTAAGAGCATGTAGATTCACAGCAATAAATGGTTGAAAACCAAGAAAGCATTTTCCAAGAATGTTGCCAAAAGCATGGGTATTCTACTGCATTTTTCCATATTTCAATTGGATCTTTCGTAGCATCAACCAATGACTTTAAAATGTCATCTACTGAGAGATCAATCAATTCCATCTGTAGTTTTTTAGGTGCCTTGGTAATATCAACTAGGTGAGGCTGAAATGCCAATTTGAGTGTGATGTCATGATTTTCAAAATCAGTGAACCTTTCATTGTATTCTCCAATTAATAGGCCTATAACAGCTGCATATTCTTCAAATGATTCACATATATCATCCTGCTCATCAGTGACCTTTGCTAACTGGGAAAAATGTTCATCTGAAATTTCTTTTGGAAGAAGAGGTGTTTTGAGAAAAGACAGCTTATTTTGAAATGCTTGGATTTTTTGGCACATATCACATATAGACTTAGTTTCACCTTGCAAAGAAATACTCAATTCATTTTGATGTGACATGATATCACACAGAAATGCTGCATTCCTATAGAAATCTTCTTTCAATAATTCACATTGCTGATTCTGTTCTTCATAAAATTTAACTATCATAAAATTTAACAAAGATAAAATTTAGGCTAACACCTCTCCCTGCCATAGCCAACACACTTTAGAATGATATGGCAAATCCACACTGAATACCTCATTGTCCAACTTTAGCATGTTATGAAACTGATGATGCCGTCTTGCATTTGCATGAATATAGTAAACAATACTTACAACGTGTTGCAAAGTGTCACTTAAAAGAGTAGTTTTAGCACACAGATTTTGCTGATGCAAGATACAATGAAAAGAAACGAGAGCATCTGGATCTTTAATACTTTTCTTATCTGTACCGTAAACCCTTCATGTCTTCCTGTCATGGAAGGTGCACTATCTGTACATACACTCACTAAATTTACCAAATTCAGTCCAACTTCATGACATTTATCTTGAAAGTTGTTGAAGATACCTATTCCCTGTGTTCTGTTCTCAAGAGTGCCCAAAGCAAGTAACTCTTAGTAGCAAAGAAAATCTTCTGTTATAACTTGACTGAAGTATAAAACCTGTGCCTAGTCAGTAGTATCAGCGATTCATCCAAAGTGATTGGATAATACATATTTTCCTTTTGAAATATTGCATGAAGTTGTTCTGTTAAGTTGAAGCCTAATTCATGCTGCTGATCAGTTATGGTTCTCCTTGAAAGAGGCAGTTGCTTGTACTGTGAAACATTATCAGGGTCTAAGCATCCTACAACTTCAACAATGCATCCTTTCACAATTTCTTCATCACTGAATGGTTTCCCTCTTTTCCCAAGTATACAAGCTACTTTATAAGTTGCTTCAGGGGCATTAATTCTAGGTCTCATTGCTGCTTGAAAGAATTGCCTTTCCTTTTGCTTTTCATCTTTTAATTTCTGCAATACAACCTTTTGTGCCTCTCCCTCTAATTTAAAACATTTGTGGTCCTTATGAGTGTTACAATCCTGATGAGCATTGAATTTCTATAATGTTGATATTGCAGTATCACAAAGCAAGCAAATCATCTTATCTTTAGCAGAAACAAGGTAATATTGTGATTCCCAATCCTCATTAAAAAATCTGTTTTCTTCCTTCTGTACTCTCTTGGGCTTCTTTGACATGATAGGCAGTTAAGCAGGCAGAATTAAAAAATATTATTAAGCTGTGAAACTATTCCCAAAATTCCACTTCAGACAGAAACACAGTGCACCATTGTCAAAAGCTGAAAACAGACTGGCATACTCGACCCCCATAAACTCTCGCCAACCAGCCTCGTGCGATAGTGGTGCCAGTCGGATGGGGGAAATTATTATAGAACTAAATCATGAGTGTAGCAGCCATCAGTTTAGCCCTTATGGTTTACTAATGTTCTAATTGTGCTGGTCAATCTGGGAGGATTATTTCATTGAAACTTATTTTATTCTTTGGTATTTTAAATATGTTCATTTTAAAAATAAATAAAAATATAAAATATGAACAAAAATGTATCAATAAAAATAAAAGGATTTGTTCTGTAAAATTTGGATTCAGTCAAAAGGCCACATTTAAGGACCTGGAAGGCCACATGCGGCCTTAAGGCTGCAGGTTCCCCACCCCTGTTCTAAAACTTTTCTTACATGAAATTGTTAACTCTGGTTCCACATTCTCTCTGGGTGTATACAATTTTAGAGGTTTCAGAGGCATTTCTTGCATGCCCTAGGAGCTGATGAAAACCAGGCTAATAACATTTAATTTGGAGCAGAGTTCTCATCGAGGTGTTAATTTGCCTCTCAGAGGGTATTTGGCAATATCTGGAAACATTTTTGATTGTTAAAATTGGGGTTGGGGATGCTACTGGCATCTAGTAAGTAGAGGCCAGAATTCTTGCTAAACATCCTACATTGCACAAAATAATCACTCATAACAAAGAATTATCTGGCCCAAAATGTCAGTAGTGCCAAAGTAGGGAAACCCTGATTAAGAGTAGAACACACAAATAATTTGCATTAAAGAAATAAAAACATATCAGTAAATTAGATAAAAAATGGCAGACTAGGCAACTCTATCTAACCCTTCTGGTGAAAAGAGCTAAAAATGCTTAATAAATATATATTTTTCTCATTTATTTTTACTTTTATTGAGATGAAATTTATATAATATAAAATTAACCATTTTGAAGCATACAATTCTGTAGTACATTCACAATGTTGTGCAGCCACCACCTCTATTTTAGTTCCAAAATATTTTTATCTCTCCAAAAGGAAAAACTGTACCTATTAAGCCATTACTTTTCATTTCTCTCTGACCCCAGTCCCTGGCAAACACCAATCTTATTCCTGTATCTATGGATTTATCTACTCTGATAATTTCCTATAATAAAATCACATAATATGTGACATTTTGTGTCTTTCACTTAGCAAAATATTTGGAGGTTTATCCATGAGGTAGTTCATATGAATACTGAATTCATTTTTATAGCTGAATAATATGCCATTTTAAGTGCAGTAGCACTTTGTTCACTCATTCATTTGTTGATGGACATTTGGTTTGTTTTTGTGTTTTGGCTATTGTGAATAATGATACTGTAAACGTGGGTGTACAAGTATTTGTTTAATCATCAGTTTTCAATTATTTGGGGTATACATCTAGAAGTGGAACTGCTAGATCATTTGGTAATTCTATGTTTAATTTATTGAGGAACTGCCAAATTGTTTTCCACAATGGCTAAAACATTTTACATTCCTGCCAACAATGTATGAGTGTTTTAATCTCTCCAACATTTGTTATTTTCTATTTTTTTGATTGCCAACAATTGTTATTTTCTATTTTTTATTAGTGCCATCCTGGTGGGAGTGAAACCATATCTCCTTGTGGTTTTGTTTTCCATTTCCCTAATGACTATGATGTTGAGCATTTTTTAATATGCTTTTTGGTAATTTGTATATATTCTTCAGAGAATGCCTATTCAAGTTGTTCGCCCATTTTTGAATTGGGCTCTTTGCCTTTTGCTTATTATTTGTAAGCATTCTTTATATTTTCTCAATGTTAGACCCTTGTCAGATATATGATTTGCAAATATTTTCTCTCATTCTGTAGGTTATCTTTTTACTTTCTTCTTAATCTCTTTTGATTCACAAAAGTTTTTAATTCTGATAAAGTCCAGTTTATCTATTTTTTGTTGTTGTTGCTCATGCTTTAGGTGTCATATCTAAGAATCCAATGCCAAATCTAAGATCATAAATATTTGCCTCTATGTTTTCTTTTAGTAGCTATATGGCTTTAGCATTTATATTTGACTTGTTGATCCATTTTTAGTTAATTCTGCATATGGTATAAGGTTAGGGTCCAATTTCATTCTTTTATGTGTGGACATCCAGTTGTCCTAGGACCATTTGTTGAAAAGACTCTTCTTTTTCCAATGAATAGACTTAAGACCCTCATCAAAGATCAACTGACCATAGATGTATGAGTCTATTTCTGGACATTTGATTTTACTTTACTGATCTATATGTCTATCCTTATGCCAGTACCACATTGTTTTTATTACTACAGTTTATTAGTAAGTTGTGAAATTGGGAAGACTGAGTCTTCCGACTTTGTTTTTCCTTTTTAATGTTGTTTTGACTCACCGGGGCCCCTTGTAGTACTGCATGAATTTGAAGATCAGCTTTTTCATTTCTGCAAAAAAGGCTGTTGGAATTTTGATAGGGATTGCACTGAATCTAGATTGCTTTAGATAATATTGTCATAACTATATTATGTCTTCATAATATTAAGTCTTCTAATCCATGGGTATTGTATGTCTTTTAACTTCTTTAGGGCTTTTTAATTTCTTTCAGCAATGTTTTATAGTGCTCAATGTAAAAACCTTTTACCTCCTTGGTTAAATTTATCCCTAGTTACTTTAGGTACTTTATTATTCTTATACTATTGTCTAAAACAAACAAACAAATATATAAAAATTCAGTCAGACACACTGGAAGACAAGACCACATCTATGAGATAAAAAAAAAACACACACAAATTAGAATTAGACCTACAAGTCTCTGATCAATTGGAATTTTTAGATACAGATTTTAGAGTAATATGCTTAATACACTGGAGATAAAAGACAACATTACTAATTTCAGTTCAAATAAAAATATATTTTTAAGAGGATGTAACATATTTGAAAGGAAAAAGAAAAAGTTCCCTATTAGAACAAAAGCTGTGGCCATGTGATTGACTG
This sequence comes from Daubentonia madagascariensis, assembly GCA_023783475.1. NCBI lineage: Eukaryota > Metazoa > Chordata > Mammalia > Primates > Daubentoniidae > Daubentonia > Daubentonia madagascariensis. Next base: position 4,420,483 of record JAKFHU010000901.1, on the reverse strand, counting down.
ATTCTCCTTTCATTATAATTAAGAACAGCTAATATTTTTTGAGCATTTATTAGTGTTAGATGTTATTCTAAATGAGTTATGTGTTTTAATACATTTATGCCTTACAGAAACCTGATGATATCAGTACTATTATCACCTCATTTTTTAGATGAGAAAACAGAGGCAAAAAAATCATAAAGAACTTGTCCAATATCACAAAGCTGATAAATGTTGAAGTCAGGGCTTAAACCCTAGCACCAGAATCCTGGGGTGCTAGAAGCATACTCTTTTAATATAAATATGTCAGTTCCTTACAGGAATAAATGTGTTCCTTTGTCAAATTTGGAGATTCTGATGTTTATTTTTTTCTAAAAAAGCAATTTTATTTCACAAATATACACTACACTAACTTTATATCACTCTTGTAAGTTTCGTTCCAGAAAAAAAAAATAGAAAAATGCATTACAAGCTCAAGAGAGCAAATAATTTAAGCAGAGGGATTCAAAGTAATAGAAAAGTTACACATAATCTTGGCCTTCATGGACGGAAATGATTTAGACATCTGGAAAAAGAGAAGAAGGGCTTTTCATACAGAAGGAATAGCATTTGATGTATTCTAGGACCATGTCCAGTTCCTGTGCCTGGTACACAGAATACGAGAAATATCAAGAGATAAGTCTGGTAGAGAATGAAAGGTAAAGAGTCAAAAAAAAAATTCTGTGGTAATAAACTGAGATTGTGAGTAGTTTGGACTAATCTTAATCCAGCTTTTATACTAATCTTTTAGTAAAATAAAATTATCAAGGGCTTTGAACAGGGCAATTACATGATCAGGCAATGTTTTAGAAGATGGCAGCAATATACAGCACAGATTGAGCAAGCAGACCAGTTTGGAAGCAGTTGTCATGGTTGGGAAAAGAGAACATTAGAGACTCTTCTAAGGCAATGGCTAAGAAAAGAGAACAGATTTTTAAATGTGGTGTAGACAAAGCTAAAACAAAACAAATTGGAAATAATATATTAAATCAGGATTTTAAAATGCAGAAAAATGACACTTTTGTTATGTAGCTGGAATTATCTAGGCAATTGCTTCAAATATTTTTTTTATAGACCTGCCATAAATTTGAGTGTATTTACATCAAGAAAATGTTTGCGTTGTCTTGACTTCTTTGCTCATATTGTTTTAATTCTTGGCATGTTGTTGACTCACCACAAGTTGACTCATAATGGAAAAAATATAACCTGAGCTTCTTTATTTCTTTTTAGAGATAGGGCTTCACTCTGTTGCCCAGGGTGGAGTGCAGTGGCACAATCATAGCTCACTGTAACCTCCAACTCCTGGGCTCAAACCATCCTCCTGCCTGAGTCTCCTGGGTATCTAGGACTACAGGTGTGTGCCACCACACCAGGCTATTTTGTTGTTTTCTAAGAGATGGGGTCCCACTATGTTGCCCAAGCTGGTCTTGAACTCCTCCCACCTCGACCTCCCAAAGCGCTGGGATTACAGTGTGAGCCGCCCCCTTTTTTATTTTTCATTCCAACTCTACTACAATCAAACTCTATGAGACTGGAAAGTTATTCACTTCTTTGGAGCTCAGTTTCTCTTAAAATTAAAGGAGACCTAGACTAACCTAATCTCTAAAACCAATTCCCTTTATAAAGATGTCTGTACAGGTTACCAAATGAATGATGGCATGGTTATTCACATCCCACAAAGAAATGATTCCTTCAAGTGTTCATTGTAAATAAGGCCCAAACATTTATTGTATGCTAACAAGATTTTTAAGAATATCAGCAATCTCATGACTCTGCTCTCTGCCTGCAGAAAAATGTTGCTCATTTCTCTTGCCCCTTGCACTATACTCTTTCACCTCTAGTGAATCAGAAAAAAGGAAGCTGAGATGTCTGAACTTCTTAACAAAACCCATTCCCCCAAAGAGCTGCCCTGTCTTTTGCAGAGATTGCTGGTTCAGGAGCTGGGCAGAGGAAGTCAGACTAGAGGACTAGCCAATACTGCATTGTGACTGAGATGAAGGTAAGGAACAGTAGCACATCTATCCTCAGGGTTGCAAACATGTTGCCTCTCAACTCTCTGGAGATTATTCAAGAGAGACCACCTGTAGAGGAAGTAGGATTCAACAACATCTACTGACGGCTCCCAGAGGCCTTGGCTCATACGACACAAACTGAAGAGATGGCTATTGGCAATTGTTTAATTATGTGATGTAGTTGCCCTTCAGGCCTCCAAAATCTTTAGGATGAGATTGACTAAAAACACTAATACACCCAGTGTGGACATGCAAAACTGTCCTCAAGACTTCTGCTAGTTCTATAGAGGCTCAGATTCTCAAGCTTTCTTCTACCTTCAAGCCGCTCCTTCCAAGTCCGCCTTCTCTGTTCCCTACAGCACTGACCAGGTGTAAATCACCAAGCCAGTTTGTGTTACACAAACACACACACACAATCAAAAACAAAAACATTTTTTTAAAACTTTGTTAATGAAAGCATTTAAAAATGCAATGATCAGGAGATAGCAAATAGTAGGTGGGGCATGTTGACCATTGCAGCAACACAATCACGTAGAGATTTTCAACACGTAGAGAAAATGCTCCTGGTTATAAATGTCCTGCTAGCCTCCCTGTCAGAGGTTTCGGACTGACTGTGCGCCTTCAGAGGTCACCACGGTCTCTTGCCATTTTGCAGGCAACATCTGCCCCTTTCTGCCTACTCTGAATTTCCTTCTTGGAGGTTCAACTCAGGAGTGAAACTTTCTCTCATCTGTCTCAAGTAGCTTAGTTCTATTTGATTATTTTAATTGCTTGAGTTTTTGTTCAAGTTCATTCCCTTAAAGCACTGGTTCAAAACTCCTAATACAGGGGTGGGGAACCTGTGGCCTTAAGGCCATATCCTTAAGGCCACATGTGGCCTTCTAGGTCCTTAAGTGTGGCCTTTTGACTGAATCCAAATTTTACAGAACAAATCCTTTTATTTTTATTGATACATTTTTGTTCATATTTTATATTTTTATTTATTTTTAAAATGAACGTATTTAAAATACCAAATAATAAAATAAGTTTCAACGATATAATCCTCCCAGATTGACCAGCACAATTAGAACATTGGTAAGCCATAAGCGCTAAATTGATGGCTGCTACACTCATGATTTAGTTCCGTAATAATTTCCCCCATCTGACTAGCACCACTATCGCACGAGGCTGGTTGGCAAGAGTTTATAGGGGTCAAGTATGCCAGTCTGTTATCAGCTTTTGACAATGGTGCACTGTGTTTCTGTTTGAAGTGGAATTTTGGAATAGTTGCACAGCTTGACAATATTTTTTAATTCTGCCTGCTTAACAGCCCATCATGCCAAAGAAGCCCAAGAGAGTACTGAAGGAAGAAAATAGATTTTTTTAATGAGGATTGGGAATTGCAGTATTAGTTTGTTTCTGCTAAAGATAAGATGATTTGCTTGCTTTGTGATACTGCAATATCAACATTATAGAAATCCAATGCTCATCAGAATTATAACACTCATAAGGACCACAAATGTTTTAAATTAGAGGGAGAGGCACAAAAGGTTGTATTGCAGAAACAGAAGATCTTCTTTGCTACTAAAAGTTACTCACTTTGGGCACTCTTGAGAAAAGAATATGGGGAATAGATATCTTCAACAATTTTCAAAGTAAATGTCATGAAGTTGGACTGAATTTGGTAAGTTTAGTGAGTGTATGTACAGACAGATGGTGCACCTTCCATGACAGGAAGACATGAAGGGTTTATGGCACAGATAAAAAAGTATTAACAGATGCAGATGCTCTCATTTCTTTTCATTGTATCTTGCATCAGCAAAATCTCTGTGCTAAAGCTACTTACTCTTTTAAGTGACACTTTGCAACACATTATAAGTATTGTTAACTATATTCGTGCAAATGCAGGAGAGCATCATCAGTTTCGTAACATGCTAAAGTTGAACAATGAGGTATTCAATGTGGATTTGCCATATCATGCTAAAGTGCGTTGGCTATGGCAGGGACAGGTGTTAGTCAAAATTTTACCTCTGTGAGAACAGATGGTTAAATTTTATGAAGAACAGAATCAGCAATGTGAATTATTGACAGAAGATTTCTATAGGAATGCAGCATTTCTGTGTGATATCATGTCACATCAAAATGAATTGAGTATTTCTTTGCAAGGTAAAACTAAGTCTATATGTGAAATGTGCCAAAACATCCAAGCATTTTGAAAAAAGATAGCTTTTTTCCTTTTCTTCGAAAGGAAATTTCAGATGAACATTTTCGCCAGTTAGCAAAGGTCACTGATGAGCAGGATGATATATGTGAATCATTTGAAGAATATGCTGCTGTTATCGACCTATTAATTGGAGAATACAATGAAAGTTTCACTGATTTTGCAAATCATGATATCACACTCAAATTGGCATTTCAGCCTCACCTAGTTGATGTCACCAAGGCACCTAAAGAACTACAGATGGAATTGATTGAGCTCTCAGCAGATGACATTTTAAAGTCATTGTTTGATGCTAAAAAAGATCCAATTGAATTACAGAAAAATGAAGTAGAATACCCATGCCTTCAGCTACATTCTTGAAAAATGCTTTCTTGATTTTCAACCACTTATTGCTGTGAATCTACATGCTCCTACCTAACCCAAATCAAGACACCCTCAAGGTCACAAATGACTGATACCCATCTAGAGGATCAGCTGAAACTGCAGACCCCCATGCTGCAACCAAATATTCAAATGCTTTCCAACAAAAAGCAGACACAACAAAGTCATTAAAGGGTTAGTTAACTTTAAAATTAACAAATAGTTTTCATTTTTTGTAATTATTAAGTACATAGTCGTTAGATTTTTGCAAAATAATGTACATTTTTTGGTATAGCTAATTGAAGTTTCTTGAATGTGGCCTTACTTGATTACAGTTAAATTAATGCAGCCTTCCAACATGAAAATGTTCCCCACCCCTGCTAGCATCTCACCTTCTCCCTGAGAAGCATATCAAGGAATGTCACTAAAGATTGCTCTTCCTTAAAATAAATCAAAGGGAAAATGCTTCTTGATATTGGTTTGGGCAACAACTGTTTGGATATGATGCTCCCTACCCTCCAAGCACAGGCAACAAAAGCAAAAATAGACAAATGGGATTGAATCATCTCTGGAAAATACTTTCCTCATGTAGAAAGTGAAGGGGTGGAATGTATAGTTACATTTCTTTATCCCACATTCCAAAATATTAAATGTTCTAGAATTTTATATTCTGGATTTCAGAAGCATTCCTAAATGGTGATGTGTCAGTTAGTTTTTGTTATGTAACAAATCACCCTAAAGTTTAATGGCTTGGAACAATAAATTATCTTGCTCCCATTTCTGCAGGTTAGCAATGTAGCCTGGGCTCAGCTGGGTAGTTCTGCTTCTCTGGACTAGGCCTGGCTGACCCTGTGTAGGCTTCACTCACGTATCTGCTGTCAGCTGCTGCATCAGCTTAGGGCTGGCTATCAGATGGCCAGGCATCTTGGTTCCCACCGTGTGGTACTCAGCCTCAAGCAAACTAGCCTGGGCACATTCACTTGGTAGCAGGGGTCCAAGAATAGTAAGAGAGCAAACCCAATGTAAAAGTGCTCATCAAGTCTCTAAGTATCACATCAATTCCATTCCATCAGCCAAATGAGTCACATGACCAAGCTCAGAGTCAGTGTAGAAGGATACAGGGAGGCCTGAACAAACTGAGGCTATTAATGCCCTCAATCTACCATAAAAATGATATTAAAAATGAAAATTTGGCTGATGATTATTCACCGGGTCAACTATAAAGCTACTGAATGACTGAATTTTCAAAATGTTCTAGTTTCATAAATGTTATTTTCAGTGAGTATAATTTATTAAATGCATTACTAATATACATTAATCTTACACATTTATTTGTAGGTAAATTTGAAAAAAAGTGAGCATTATTTCAGTTTAATTATTTATATTCAGTTTGGGAAATACGACTATTGTTATTCACTTTTCAAAGATGTGCTTCTGACTTACCACCCAATAGGTATTAACATGGCACTTCATTATGGAAGGCTTATTAGTACAAGGGTATTTCTCAATCCAAAACTGATAAGGATGGCTAATCCAATTAGCAACTAATACCTTTAAGGCACAAAAGCCATAATCCTTTTCAGCAGCTTTTGGACTCTCAAGTTCTAGGGTTTAATAACTGCCAGAGACAAATGTCTCTTTCCGACTTTTCCTCTTAAGAAGGGCCCAAGTCAAAATTAATTTTAAATTTTCTTTTTGCTATAACTCCTATACATTTAACCATGTAAAGCCAAAGTTCACTTTTCTATGTGTCAGTGAATTCAGAAGACAACTGCAAGTGGACCACAGAAGCTTCATGTGCTTTTAATCTGGAAGAACAGACAGCCACAGCAGAGAGCTCCTTATCAGAGACTACTCTGTCCAGGACTCTCCTGCAAATTAGGAAATCACTCAGAAAAAGAGACATAAGAAGAGCCTTTGCTCATGTCACTTTCTTATCCCCAGATAAAATCAGATGTTCTGTCTAATAAAAATGCTGTTAGGTAGAGTAACTACTCTTGCCCAAACCCAAGAGAGAGATTTGGCATAACAAGGAAGCAGAACATGTGTGCCATCCAGAACAGCAGTGACAAAATCCCCAAATTAGGGAAGAAACGTCTCAAGAGAAAGTGGGGGACTGTCCTTCATTTTGAGGAATGATCCATTTGGTGCCCACATCTTCCCTGGAGTGGTTTAGTTTTCTCCCAGAATGTAAGAGTGCTCTGACAAGGGCACTGCTAATATCTCTTTAAGGTCAAAGTGGGCTTTTTCCTGACCCAGAAATCCTTTTTTCAGAATTAAACATAGTTAAATCTAGTTTTAAAGATTAGCTTAATGTTACTATGCCTTAATGACCAAGCTTGGGTTGTTCCTAAAATACACTATTATATAAGAAAATTTTACCTAGTGATTTTGAAACAGAAATTGATCACAACCAATCCCTCATTGTGAAATCTGGTCATTTTTCCAATACTTTCTCTCTTGTAGAAAGAGAGCTTTCCCTTTAATATCATTTGAATGCTGGAAATAAATGTCTATGGATGAATTGATTTTTAGAACTAACAAGAATGCTAATAAAATGTATGCATTGTGTTGCAACAGATTTGTATTTTATTGGGCAGTATATCAATAAACTTGTTCCTTTCTCAGTGTGTTGGCTGAAATAAAAGGAGTAAAAAGAAAAGAAAAGCAGTATATAAAAATGTAATGAATGCAAAGGCCTTCAAAGTGTCACTCAGACTGAAAGAACAAAGCTTATCCTACTGATGGAATATGTAGGAGTAAAACTATCAGCATTTAACAATTCTCTGGCCTGGTGATCATCTGTACCTGCACAGCTCTTTCTCATTGCCCTGATCACTCTTTGCTATTTTTGTTTATCACTAAATCATATTCAGTTTCTTTCATTTGCAGTTCATCATAGGAAAGGACCTTCTGTTTAATCCCTCATGGTGCTCAGTGAAGAGAACTATTCTACATTGTTTGACTCTTTGTTTTTACTTTGTTATATAATCATTTGTTATATGGATCTAACTTTATGACAGTCAATGTTGGGATTCAAGAGCTTTTCCCAAAATTATATCAAAGCAGCATTTTCCATTTTACCCCAGTGCTTAAAGAAAATATTCCTACTTTAAATCGATGACCTTAAAAATAACATACCTCAAGAGGAAAAAACAAGTAATTAAAATATAGAGACTTCCTTTGAGGTTTTTTCCAGAGAGTTAGTAGGGGAAGTTAGCATTTAGAATATAATCATTTCAAATGTCTACTTCTGAAAAAATGGCAAAAAAATCAAAGTCCCTCCTATAAATTGACACCAATTATTCATTCCTAGGCAAAAAAAAAAAAAAAAGGAACAGAATTCCTCTGCATCTCTCAACACACACACTCAGAATTACACTCAGATGCACATATGTACCCCCAACACACACACACACACACACACACACACACTCACTCTCAATTCTAAATGAGAACCATGCCTGGAGGTGAAATGAAATGTTGGGAAGGTTTCTGGTGTCTAGATGGACATTAGGAAGCATACAGTGGCCCCATTTATAGAGGAGATAATATTGAGAGAGTGATATTTTTAATATGCTATTTCAAAAGAAAAGTTAAAAAGAAACATCACCCCCACTCTCCCTTTCCTTAGTCATAATTATGAAAAAGAAGAAAAAAAGAATTCAATCTGTAAGGGAGATGATATTTCAGACATCTTAGTAGTTAACATAAATGGAATGCCCAACAGCAGGAAAGTACCTATCAGTCAATTGGACACTGAGCCCTTCCCATCCCCTGTGTCTTTGAGGCAGACTACAGACACATGAGCGATGCATAAATCACCCCTTGAGACAGTGGGGAAGGGAAACAGCTTCAAGGGTAGAAGCCTGGGGAGCCATCACCGAGACACAGAAATCCCATGGTTACACTATGGTCTCATTAGTCATGGACAAACCCCAGAGGCTTGGCCTTTCAGATTCTCTGAGCAATCAGAAGTCTAAAAGCTCCTCCTCCTCTCACATAAACCACTCAGACTGATCTCAAGAAGGGAGGAAGCAAGTGAAGGACTGTCATTTACCCTGACATTTCCAGCTCAAGCAGAAAGTGATACAGAGGGACTAATAGGAATTCAATGATTGTGGGTAAAGTTTGGGGTTCCAGTAAGTTTTCTTCTGTAACCTGCTTCAGAATTTCTGGAAAGACTCTGTAAGGAATATCAAATCTTTTAGTATATAAAAAATTAAAAAAGACCTTGTTGCTAAGTCTGAAGATGTGTTTCTCTTTACAGCTATCCCATTAATAAGCAGTGTGACTGGGAGCAACTTGCTTCCATTGCTCATTAGTAAAATGGAGAAAATAATATATCTACATATCATCAAATGATATAAAGAAAAAAGCCCTCTGAAAAGTACACATGCAAATAGAATAATGCATTAAAGGAAAAGTAATGATGCAAGCATTAAAGAGATTCGGAAATGTAAGATCCCATCCCAATCCCTCAAATCAAAGTAAACATATAAACAATTATTTAGAAGAGGAGATAACAGGAACACAGAATAAGTGAAGAAATGAGGATGGAATCATAACCCTCTGAATCTAAGAGGTACCTAAACAGGTCATAAACTTGATTGATAAACTAGCGTTTAGGCCCACATACTAACAATGCATTTATGTGGGTTGAATTGTGTCCCTCCCAAATTCATATGTTGAAGTCCTAACCCCCAGTACCTCAGAATGTATGTTTGGAGACAAGGCCTTTAAAGAGATAATTAATTTAAAATAAGGTTGTTGGGGTGTGCCATAATCCAACATGACTACAGTCCTTACAAGAAGAGAAAATTCATGTGAAGAAACAGGCAGATGGCCGCCATCTTCAAGCAAAGGAGAGAGGTCTCTGAAGAAACCAACCCTGCCAATGCCTTGATCTCAGCCTTCCAGCCTCCACAATTGTGAGAAAACAAATTTCTATGGTTTAAGCCACCCAATCTATGGTACTGTGTATGGAAACTCTAGCAAACTAATACAGCATTTAAAATAATTTCTATCCATTCATTTAACAAGTATTTATTGAGCATCTATTATCCAGTCATTGGGTGAAAAAAATCAGCAAAAACAGATCCAGTTACTGCCCTCATGAAGTTTATAATCTAATGAGGGAGACAAACATGATCTAATCATACATAGAAATGTAAAATTGCTATTATGGTATTGGTGCTATGAGAGTGTAAAACAGGAGGATGTACCTAGGGAGGTCAGGGAAACCCTCCAGGTGAAGTAACACTTAGTTCTTGACATGAACTATGAGTTTTTCAGGCAGCAAGAGGAGAATGCTAAGCAGTCTCCTAGCTTTCTCCATGGCCCCATTTTAGTCTTTTTCCCAAAAATCCCCAAAATGATCCATTGAAAGCATGTGGCAGAGACAATTTTATCAGTTCAGTAAACTTGCATTTTCCTTCTGGACACCCAGGAAGACTCTTGTGCAGCTTCCATTGAATCTTATTGGCATAATATGAGTAGTTCTTGTCATGGAACATGAGAAATAATGTACACAAGTGCTGCTCAAAGTTGAGGGGACAGCAGAACAGTGAACTCAAAACCACTTGCTACTGGTCTTTGGTGATATAAAAAATACTTGCACCAGCATGTCAATCCTCCATGTCATGAAGTTCACTGGTTTGGCTGATTTTTTTTTTAACTTTTCATTTTCAAATAGTTTTCAGCTTACAGAAGAATTAAGAAGATCATACATAGATTTCCCATGACCCCATACTAATTTTCCCCTATGATAAACATTTTGTGTTAATATTGTACATTTGTTACAGTTAATTAAACAAAGAATGGGATGATGAATTCCAAGCTCTTTATATATCAGAGCTGAAACCAGAAGCCCTGACTTTTTTGGAACATGACTTTCTTGAGAAAGGCAACAATGTTTAGATTTATATTCTGATACAAGCTCCTTATATTGCTAGAGACAGTCATTGATATACACCACTTTTGAGCCTGCGCCCTAAAATGTTTTGAACATGAATATAAATAAATTAATATAATATAAATAATAACAATATAAATAAATACAAAAAATCATGATCTAGTTTGCTGTATAAACTAGTGTCTCTCAGAAGGACCTTGGAGATTAAGACACAAGTCAGAAATGTTTAATTTGGAGGAGGGCTGACTGGGGGAAAAGGAGAAACAATAGTAAACAATGTAAAGGTCTGGAACAATGGACACTAATAAGGAAAGTCAGAGGCCTGATGTAGAAACAAAAAGAAATGCAAGAGCATCACCTGTTACCTCACCTACTTCTAAAATACATCACAGTCCCTCTTTAACTACTGACACTATGAGGCTCGGTGCTAGCAGAACACGCCACGTGGAGACAGCATCTCATGAGCTTACGGTTTTATTCATTCATTCATTCCTAATGTTATCCAGAGCAGTTCTCGATAAAAATATTAATTCCTAGATTTTAAAATTGGATTAATCAGTCCTGAATCATTTCTTTCAAATAACTTTGCTACTGAATTCACAATTGAATAAGAAGCCATGTAGCCTGGCTTATCTGTGTAAGTGAACGTCCTTGAATCCAATGAGAAACTGAATGCAGCAGCCAGAGCAAGTTTCCTGCTCCAGCTTTTTGGCAGTTTGGTTAGTAACTCCATATCCTAGGCCAGGTTAGCTCTTCATGAATCTCTTAGCCAGTTCTTCCATACTTCCCTACCCATTCAGCACTATATCCCCTCTATCTGCTTCCTCTACTCCAGGTGACCTGGTTTTCCACAAATCCATGAGCTAGTTACTCCCATTCCTACTACAGCTATCTATTTATTCATGTTGCTAACCTGACCCAGAATTCAGTCTCTCACCCATTCAAATTCTTTTATTATAAATGATTTATGCCAAGTCCCATCTCCTAAGACCTCTAAGTGTGTCCTAGCCCATAATATTAATAATAGCAAACAATTATTGGACACATACCAAGTGCTGAATATTACACATTTTAATGAATTTAATCCTCACAGTAGCTCTCATAGTTGACATTATTATCTCTATTTGACAGATAAGGAAAACTGAGGCAGAGGGAGGCTAAGAGTCTTGCCATAGAGCTAGCGGGTATTGAAACTGGGGTTTGAGTCTGGATGGTCTGGTTGCAGGGCTCCTGCATTTAGTCTCTACCTGATAATATCTCTCCCATACTGCTTTCCTATTTCATCTTTACTGTCAATAATGTATTTTAGTATTTAAATGTTCTTGATTTCAGGTATGAATGTCTCACCTCATAGAATATAATCAGTGCCAGGATTAGGACCATGTTTTATATTTTTCTGTATCTTGCACAGTATGTAATATAGAACCAGGCACAGAGCAACTACTAAATAAGTACATTTTGACTAATTATTCATAACCTGATTTATTGAACTTCTGATCCATCTAGGCAAGTAATCAAATGCTTATGTCAATTGCACTATTATTGTCTGTATGTACCTAAACTACATGTTTTTGCATATTTAATAAGCCTCAATAAAAGCATGACTTATAAAACACAGCAATAACAATCACAACACAAACACTTTACATCAGCATCCATAACCATAGCTCAAAAAGAAAACATACAGAATGTTCTAATATTCCCCCCTGACTCTGAAAGTGCCACGGTTGAGTACAGAGAGCCCTCTTCACCCCCAGACTAAATTTTCTTCTCCCCTTCATCTATGCTACATATGACTCCCTGAGTGAATCACACTTGGGTTGTTTCACTAAGACATCAGACACCAGATCCACAGAGACTCAGGACAGTACCCAGCCATGAGTTACAACCTGTGCTCTGTGTGTGCCTTTGGCTATCATTTTGAACCCTCGGGACCCTTAGACTTCAGTATTTCCACTTAAAAATGGAGTTCACAACTTACCCTGCCTAGCTCATGGATCAGCAATGAGGAATGTAAAAACACGTGCGTTCAAATATGTTAGAAGTAGTTTAAAGCATTAAATAATGCCAAGAAATAACTGAAGGAGTGGAGACACGTTTCTTCTTAAGTGTGAAGCCCTAGAAAATCACAGGGATCCATTCAGCCCAGTATGACCCTATGCTCTGACAGGTGGGGTCCCTATCTACAGCTATTGAAGGCCTGCTCGCCTCCTGATCAAGGAAAGAGGATGCCATTTAATGTTTTTTGTTTGTTTGTTTTTCTTGGAGACTAAAATTAACTGTACACATATAAATGGGGAGATATAGCAAAAATTACTTTGCCCAAACCCTGAGCCCTTCTTTTTCTGCCTCAAACCTTTATGCTATGACAACCATTTCCATATACGTGATTCACTAAATCTATGAAGGAAGCCCATGACAGCAGCACATTCTAGCTCCCTAACAAAAGTCTTCTAATCTCCAAATCCCAAGATCATTATTTTGCATAACAAATGAAGTCAACAGAGTTTTAATTAAGTATGTAAACTAGTGACTTGGAAGATGCTTTCACTGGATTTTAATTCATTAGCTAACAAAAGTTATCTAAATATGTACATATCCAGCATTTTCAGGAGGAGGATAAGGTGTTCAATTTTCAATTTAATAGGAAATGTAAATATTGAAGCACACATGATGTTATCATTAGTTTTTATAAATGTCTCTTCTGAGATAATGCTGATTAGGCTCAGATGAAAAAATTTTTCATGGTCTAGAAAGAGTAAGAGCTTCAGGAATAATTTTCATCCCACCTCTGCATTTTCCAAGCCATACTGTCTGAAACACAGTGACTGACGTGGCCATGAAAATAAAGCCTGGTTTTCGTGCTGTAGGACAAAAAGAAATTGAATGCCCTAAAAGACTTTAAAATTTCATCTTTTGTTCGATAATCACTGGAAGCTATCTTTGTATGTGAATTTCAAGGCCAAGTGGACACTTATTAAGGTTATTCAGGCCAATAAAATCAATATTGTGAGAAATAATGAAATCACTCAACAGTGTTGTGTGCTCTCTTTCGAACCTGAATTATTTGAATAATTGCCTCAGTTCTCCACCTAGTAGATGTTAGAATTTAGACTACTGACATAGAAAAAGGAGGATGAAGGAGGCTCTTGGAAAATGAGGCACTGCCAGGAAATGAAAATGGACAATGTCAAGTGGTGTAATATTATTTTTGTATCATGGTAGTTAAAAATATATATATGGTTAGGTTTCTGTGGTCAAAACCCTGGATTCTCAGAATGCTAGACAAAGGCTTCCCTGTGCCAACCACTGTAAAAAGAAAATGGAAGCCTAGTCATTCTACAAACAAATAGCAAAGCCAAAATTTAAGAATTTGATTGAGTGCTCATGTATATGCTTCAGATAACTTATAAATCTTTATTTTCAGATGTAAACATTTTAAAATATGCCACTAGAGTTTATGCATAATGGAAATTGACATGGGGAAAAGGAAAGGAGTGATTCACTATAACCTTCCTTCCTTTTGCAGCTGAGCCCGCAGTCAAGAATTTTAGATCTCTTCATTATACATTAACATTTCAAAAGTTTTCCACACAGGAGGTCTCTTTGTACACCTTTTCTTCTGGTTCCTTTCCTAGCTTTGCTGTGATGCTATGAGTTTGGTTGAAGAAAGTGGATCAACTACGTATGTAGAGTTCCTCACTCACCTGCCTTGTTCTCCTCCCCATGACAATAAAAGAGGTCCTGCTGCAGGCCACATGTTCTCCAGGCTGAGGATGCTGTGGCACCCTTCTCTTGGGGAGATGTCAGAATTTTTTACTGGGGATTCTCACTAACTTTTCCCCATTCAACAAAAGAACATGTTCACCCACAATATACTTCTCATAGTAAATTCCAGGCACCTACCCAATTGAGAAGGAAAGTGTTATAGAATGTCCTTTTTTCAGTGATCATTGGCTTTTATTCTTACTTTCTCCTAGGACAGACATCGTGGGTAGGGTGGGGAAACATTTAGAACATTCTGATCTCAATAAGTTTTGTGTTTTTTTAACTTTTTATTGAACTATAGCATACATGCAAGAAAAGAACAAACATCATTTTCAATTTTCAAGAAAAATACACAAATCGTATTCAATTAATTTTCAAAAAAGTGAACACAGTCATGTAATTAACACCTAGATCAGGAAACAGAACATTACCAGACTTCAGGCACCCCTCCTTATATCCCTTCTGGTCACTAGCTATCTTCTACTCCAACTAAGGGAAACCACTAATTTCTAATGCTATAGATTAATGTTGCCTCTTCTTGAGATTTATAAGAATGAAATCAAACTGGATATAATCATTTATGCCTAGTTTCTTTTACTCAATAATATGTCTGTGAGGTTCATCCACACTGTTGCATGTATTTGAAGTTCATTCATTTTAGTTGCTGTGTGGTATTCCATTGTGTGAAAATATAATGTATTTATCCATTCTATGCTTCATGGTCTTTTAGGTAGCCTCCATTTTGAGGCAATTATCAATAATGTGGTTGGAAATAGTTCTCCTACATGTCTTTTGGTGGACATAGGCAATCATTTCTTTTGGGTATATTTCTCAGGTAGATTTGCTGGGTCATAAGGTATGCATACGTGTAGCTTTAGTAGATATATACAGTGTTTACTAAAGTAATTGTACCTATGTAGATTCCAACTAGCAATGCATGAGAGATCAGGTCACTCCATATTCATGCCAGCAATTTGATACTGTCTTTCCTTTTTTTATTTTTTTTATTTTTTAAATTTTAGTTATATTGTTGAATTTTGGTGTGTTGCATTATGGTTTTAATTTGCATTTTCCTAAGATCAAGATATGTATGTTTTTGGCCATTTGGATATTCTCATTAATTATGTGCCTGTTCAAGTCATTTGTCTATTTCTCCATTGGGTTGACTTTTATTGCTTGGTAGAAGTTCTTGGCATATTCTGGCTATGAATCTTATGTTGAATATATGCTTTCCAATTACCTTTTCTCCTTCCTGTTGGCCTGTCTTTTCACTCTTGATGGCTTTTGATGAACAGAAGTTTTTAATTTCTGTGATTAGTATTTTTTGTATTCTGTTGAAGAAATTTTGCTTACTACAAGGTCATGATGGTGTTTTTCCTATATTTTCTTCTGAAAGCTTTATTGTTATTTCATATTTTTATCTGCAATCCACCTCAAATTGAGTTTGAGGGTATGCTGTGTTCCACTCTCTTGGTGCTTATATTTTGACTACATGGGCATTGTAAAGACATTTTTATTTGAATTATGTCAATATTGATGACATGCTATTGAATTTATTAACATAAGAAACAGAGTTTTCTGTAACTAAAAGAAATAGAGGGAAAAAGATGGGGTGGGGTTAAAAAGTTAGAGACATAGTCCCACGTAGCCATGTTTGCACACATATAATGCACAAGGACAAATCATCTTTGAGATACAACAGAGTCAAAATGTTGGGAACGTCCTGCTTCATCCCTAGGACAAAGCAACTCAGTCTTCTACGTATACATTCTTAGAGATTCTAGTGGCTGTCCTAAGTCTATTGATGGCGTATGACATGGTAGGCACATTTTCAATTTGAGAGCTTTAGTGTTTCGATCCCACACTAAAACAATGGCATATATGATGTGAATACACTTAATATAGGGTCAATATATCTTTCAGATATCTATTTTAGTGTCTGAATATTCTCTTGTTCTAGCAGAAGATTCTTAAATGGATTGGAACTTGCCTAGTGAAGTACGCAAAGATTCACTGATGAATTAAATAGAATTCATTTGCAACAGCCTAAGTGAGAGATGGTTACAGCTTCTTAGATCTGATATAAACAGCTTCTGAACTCCAAGACAAGACTGGTATTTCAGAGAAAGCTAAGGGAGCCTAAGGACTTGGTATATAAGGGGGAAGAAAGAGTGGGGAGCACAATGGGTCAATTCAATATTCAAAACTTCCTTTCTAATTCCTTTATGATGATGGGGGCCCTTTCTCCAGTGCTTCTCAACTGAGCCCCTTTCTCTGGCTCCTTCTGCATGACAGCCCGCAGCACAACATAGTCAACACTTAATTATATATTAATTGGCTTAACCATTATTTCACATACATCAATCATGTCTCCAGATTGCCTTCTCCTTGAGATGATACCATGATTGCAAAACCGTAGGGTGACCGCATTCTTTAAGTGGTTTCAGAAGATTTTAAAAAGGATTACTTTTTACCCTAAATATATTCTCCTCCTTTTTTACTTAAATGTCTGACATTCCATTTCTATGAACCAAAGCTTTTCATTAAACAACTAGAAATATACCTCAAAATGGGAGTGACAAACTCACACTGAAGTCTTAATAAGTAATCATTTGAAAGCCTCTTTGGAGAGCTTTCAAAGAGGGAACAGGGAAGGTGGGTGAGAGACACCACGCAGGTTTTCTCCTGAAGGGGCTGTGAGAAGAGGGTGGGATGAGTCAGAGACTGGCCCAAAGACACAGAAAATGAAGTTTGAATATCAACGTGTGTAGTCTAGGGAAACTTCGCTTAAATACAATTTTTCTGGGAAGCTGGTCCTGAGGGTAGCAACTGTATACTATACTTTTAATTATGGACCCCACTGTATCTCAAACTTTAATTTCTGACTGATGAAATGAATGCAGCTAAATTTGTTTTATATCATTGAAATAACAATAATTATACTAAGTAAATTTATAGATATGTTTTTATCAGCTAAGAAACATTTTCAAATTATAGCTGTTATCACTGGATTAATACATTTTCATTAGTGTATAATATGCCAAATTGAGTTTGTTTAAAAAAATAGTATCACAAGCCTTTCCTTTCTAACAGACCATTTAGATGCTGTTTTTAATTCTGAGAGATGCCACTGCTCCGAAATAATGAATGTAAAAGGAAGTGGTAATGTAGATTTATGATGTGATTTCACGGCATTATGGTGAATACTCATAACTGTGGGACCTTGTAGAAAGCCAAACCTGATATTTAACTCAAGCAATCTGGACCCTATTCTCTGTGGGAAAACATATTTCCTTGTAGCTTAAGGCCATCTTAGAAGAACAGATATACATGACATGAAAGTCGTAACATTTTGTGAGCGTGTGTGGAGAATTTATCTTTTCCAGTCACTCTCGGCATCATTTTTCACAATTGAAAAGCTCAATCCTCGTTATGCAATACCCCGTTTCTAGCTATAAAAATGAGAAATTTTTTTTAACTTCAGAAATGTTTGATTAAAAAAAAGATACAAACAACTTGCTGTCAAGTTTTGGTTTTCAGATACAAATTATGCATTTTACAACTTCACGCAAATAAATGTTATCTTTCCCAAGAGGTCATTTTTCAGAAAAGTATAAAGAAGAGTTATCGATACCATAAAATTACTTGATACTTTTACAAAAGTAAAGGGATAAAAAGCCTTTAGCATACCCAAATAGTCTTCTTATTGTCTCTGTTTTCAACCTCAAAGCTTAATCACTGTGACCTGTGGAAATAACACACACAGTACATGTAAGATGTATCTTCAATAGAACGCTTTTTTTTCAAGGTTGTCCTTTCTGCTCTTCTCTTTTATTACAGTATAAATCAATTCCAGTAGCATCATTCTATTAATAATTGGTCCCCCCACGTGGAGTAGCCCCCACCAACCTCTCACACTTATTTTTTTTTCATTGTGGTAAGCATGATAACATGAGCTATCCTTTAAAATTACTAAGTGTATCCTAAAGTATTATTAAATATAAGCACAATGTTGCCTCCTACTCTTGAGAGATATCTTGAGAAGACTGCTAAGAAATCCACCAATCTAATCTTAAACCTTCACAAAGAGGTTGCAAGCTAGTAGTGTTTACAGAAGATTCACCCAACATGTATTACATTTGTGCCCACAAATTCAAAAACATAACTATGCTGTCAACATTTAAAATTGGGATAGTGCACCTACACAAAAATAAAGGCAGCTTTCTATATTCTCTTGACCAGTAAAACACTTCCTCCATGCTGGGCCCAAATTCTGGTAAATACTCAATCAGCCTATTTTTCTCACCCTCTGCTCCTATATGGCCTGCCTGATTCCTGCAGAGGTTTGAGTTTTCCACTCCCAAGACACAATAGTATGATGAGCCATACTGCTTATCCCATGCATGTGCAGCATTTAATCCCACATTTGCTAATGCTACTAGCCCTCTTGGAATGACTTCCTTTCTGCCTGGTGTTAGTCTGACCCTTCAAGCCCCACCTTCACTCAGAAACTTCCCTGGACAACCATAACTTATTCTGATTTCCCTTTTCTATGAATTCAGGTAGCACTACACAAATTAGTACTTAATCAAGCTCTATCTTGCAAAGGGCCAAGGACAATGTCCCAGCTGGACCTTTGATCAATGTCACCACATGCTAATTCACAAGAGGCAGGGTGAGCCACCAGTCAATCTGCTCACTTTGATAAAAAATGTTTTATTGATTCTAGATCTACTTTCTTTTTCCTTTTCCCTCAGGGAAAATTTCTGTCCACTTCCCATCATCCTTTCCTGACAATTTCGAGGAGTAACTGAGCCAATGGTAAAACAATACATCTCTCCTTCAATTTCAGAGGAGGCTGTTGTTGGAAACCTGCAGTCTCCTTAAAGACAGGAATTGTATCTTTCCTCCTGGAAACTAAGCACATGGCCAGGAACACCCTGCCTGAGTAATCAATAATTCAGTGATCTGAATGAACAATGAAGGAAATGAAGGAACAAATGAAGGAAAGAAGACCAGGCTGAATGGAGGCATGGGCTGAATTTAGCTGAGTCACTTAAGTATGATTGGCTTTAGCAGGAAGTTGAGCAGCTGTGATTTAATGGGAAATGGTGTCTGATCAAAAATAACTACTCCACTATTTATCACTGTCTCAAGAACCATTTTTAAGAATCATAGAACCCAGATATAAAACCTTCCTCATATTGCCATCAGATCTTTGACAAAGCAGACAAAATATACACTGGGGAAAATAATCCCTATTCAATAAATGGTACTGGGAAAATTGGATAGCCACATGCAGAAGACTGAAACAGGATCTGCACCTCTCACCACTCACAAAAATCAACTCATGATGGATAACAGACTTAAACCTAAGGCATGAAACCATAAGAATTCTAGAAGAAAATGTTGGAAAAACTCTTACAGGCATCGGCCTAGGCAAAGAATTTATGAAGAAGACCTCAAAAGCAATCAGAGCAACAACAAAAATAAATAAATGGGATCTGATCTAATTAAAAAGCTTCTGCACAGCCAAGGAAACAATCATTAGAGTGAATAGACAACCTACAGAATGGGAGAAAATATTTTCATGCAATACATCCGATAAAGGGCTGATAACTAGAATCTATAAAGAACTCAAGCAAATCAGCAAGAAAAAAATCAAACAACCCCATTAAAAAGTGGGCAAATGACATGAACAGAAACTTTTCAAAAGAAGATAGAGTAATGGCCAACAAACATATGAAAAAATGCTCAACATCTCTAATCATCAGGGAAATGTAAATAAAAACCACAATGAGATATCACTTAACTCCAGTGAGAATGCCTTTTATCAAAAAGTCCCAAAACAACAAATATTGGCGTGGATGCAGAGAGACAGGAACACTCATACACTGCTGGTGGGACTGCAAACTAGTACAACCTCTGTGGAAAGTATTATGGAGATACCTCAAAGAACTAAAAGTAGAAATATAATTTGGATCCAGCAATCCCACTACTGGGTATTTACTCAAAGGAAAAAAGTGATTCTATAAAAAAGACACCTATACTCGAATGTTTATAGCAGCACAATTCACAATTGCAAAGATATAGAAACAACCCAAGTGCCCATCAACACATGAGTGGATTAATAAAATGTGGTATATGTATACAATGGAGTACTACTCAGCCATAAAAAAAATTGGTGAACTAATACCTCTTGTATAAATCTGGATGGAACTGGAGAACATTCTTCTAAGTGAAGTATCACAAGAATGGAAAAACAAACACCACATGTACTCACCATTAAATTGGAACTAATCGATCAACACGTGCACATATGGAAATAACGTTCATTGGAAATCAAGCAGGTGGGAGGGGGATGGGGAGGATGGATAAATTCACACCTAACGGGTACAATGCACACTATCTGGGGGATGGGCACTCTTATAACTTGGACTCAAATGGTACAAAAGCAATTTATGTAACCAAAACATTTGTACCCCCATAATACTCTGAAATTAAAAAAAAAAAAAGAATCATACAATGTAAATATCCTAATGAGAGGTAGTTGTTTAAGTTGTTAACCGCTGCTTTTTTTTGGTCAGATGTTATTATGGCAGTGACTTCTAGCTCCAACAACTAGTGAGTTGCAGAGAATTTATCCCACCACATACATGTAGGAAGAGGAGAGAGAATGGATGCCAAGTTCTGGGATGTTGGTAGAACTCACAAAATGAGTTCAATAAAAACTTATGAAATCACACACAAAGAGAAGAGACATTAGAACACATTTACCTTCTTCCAATCCTTCATGAGGGCACATAGCCTAATCATCCCTCACAATAAGGAACTGTCCCAGGACCAGGTCTGTAATTAGTAGCTGACTTAGGATACTAGCTCCTCATCTAGTGTTCTTTCCTCAACATTCCCATCCGCTAACGGTATTTTCTTCTTATCTATTAAATCATTTTTTTTCAAAACTGATCAATGACTTGGAAGGCATTTTTCCAGTGTCATTATATTGCAAGAACTTGCACCAGGCTCGGCTACAATGAGGAGGAAGGCATAGCACTAGGAAACAGGTGGCGGCTGTTACAGACACTGAAGTGTGCAAGTGCTTATGAGAAGGTGGACTGAACATTGTTGCAGGGAGAATGGACTGATTCAAAACCTGATTGATCACTTCTTCTGGCATCCGCTCCTAAACTTCATTCTTCATGGATCGTAAAAAAGAATCTCTGATTTTTGTGCACTCACCTTAATATTAGAAAAATCCAGCCTGGAGGAGAATGTGTCAGCATATTTGGGGGGGGAAAAGTGGAAGTAAGAAGGGAAAAAAATACATGGGACATTGTAAATCTATTTAAAAACAAAATCTAAATGTCACACTATCTATCATCCTATTACGGATCTCCTGCTGTGCCCTTCACTGTCTCCTTCCTGCTCTGGCTCCAGGCTAGCCAGCATCATCCATGGGATAGTATCTGTATATATTTTTCTACCCGCAGCACTGAACAAAAGGTTCTGGTGCTAATTTCCAATTTGAATTTTAGAATAAAGGAAGAGAGGGTCTTTGGCAAAAATGTAAATTAAGACAACATCATTATTGGCACAGACAGCCCTCAGATCTCCATCCTTCTCATTTGTCATGTTTTTTCCTTGGGCTGCTCTCCTCCTCACCTTCCTGTGGGTCAGAGTTCACAGACCTTCTCCTTTCTGTTCACTGTAAGACCTGCTTTTTGCAAACCCATGAGGAATTCATTTACACTAAGTGTCGACATCTAAGGGCAGCTTTTTTTGAACAAATTATCCACCGAATTGGAAGAGAGTTGGGCAAAGTCTGGGCAAGGGTTTAAGAGGAGTGCCCCTTCCTTGGGAAAATTCCTTCCAAGGCTTAAGCACTTATTCTTGAACCAGACAGTTCTTTTTAAGAGGGATGGAAGAGAGATTAAGAGCAGGCGACATGACTGCCACTCCAGGATCATTAAAAAATTCGCTCACCATCTCTACTATTTATTAGATGTAGTTCTACAGAAAAGAACTGGATAAAAGTACAAATAGTAAAATTCAGAAGTTATCGCATGATTGTCTCCTCAAAATCTGAAAGTATTAATAGAAAAGTGATCCACGCAAACGCTAGTGAATCATTACTTTCTCTTATTTAAAAATGTGGCAGAATGAAGATAAAGACATGTATTGCTTCTTTCTTTTGACACAGCTTTTGTTTTTAGCTCTGGCCCTTGTCTAATAAAAAGAGATTGGGGGTTAGGGTTGGCAAAAGGAGAAACTTTCTGAGAAGGAAGAAGGTGAAAGCTGGCATCAATAATAGATAAATAGGAACTGCACAGGCTTGACAATTGTAGTCCCAGACCTCTAACAAGACCCCATATAGCCGGCAACCCTTTAATAAGAGGCATCCTGTTTTCACTGTGCCTTAAAACAGGGAGCAGAGGTGCATACTGTTTTCTTAGCTCCACACTTTCCATGGGGCTATCGTTCCTTCCCTCCCTCCCTCCAATCTCTCAAATGTAAGTCTGTGTTTAGGGAGTTGTAGTGAGCAGTCAGTTCAGTCTTAATATTCTTTATTAAAGATCAAATAAGAAAACACAAAAGGAGAGGCAGCCTGAAGAGCTTCCTCATGGCAGGGGGCCCATCTCTTGGAAAAATGACTGTCCATTTGCATTATCTTGTGTCTTCCCCATTAGAGGTTCCCGGAGTGCTCCTTGGCGTCATCTGTAATCACACACCCTCAGCAGAACCCTGTAAGAGTGATTTTTCTTTAATGAAAAAGATCAGGGCCTCTGGGGAGGAGAAGAGAGGGAGAAGCTTTCGTGTGTGTATTATGTGTCAAGAGCAGATAGAAAGAATATGATATTCTTAACTTCGTGTCATATATACATACATGGAATAAGTTAACCTATTAAAATTTTAATTCTGTGCTTTCAAAGATGTTTTACAGAAAATACTAATTAAATGTATATCCATTTCTGGTGAACATTCTATATTCACCAGAATAGCACATTAGTAAACAGAATTTCCAAATAGCTTATATCAGGGGATGAACATGCTCCCAGTAATAACATTTTGAAAGGGCCAAAGCAAGCATGTCCGTCACCCATCTTCATTACATATCTGTAATATCTAGTACCAGAGAGCTTAGATAGATCATCAGTGCTAAATAACAGTAATGTGGCAATTCAACGTAAGTTATGTTTTCTCTCTCCAAAGTCTTCTCCTCAGCTCTAGACTCGGTACACTATACGGGCTCATCTCCTTTATCCCTGTGCCTGAGCCCTGTTCTTGCATTCATATACTCAATGCGCGTTTATGAGCAGGCTGTGAGTACGCAATTGTGAACAAAACAGAAATGGTTGCTAACTTCATGAAGTTTGTATTTGCATCGGGGAGATAAGCAATAAACAAATAAATGGGTGTAAATGACTATAGAGTCTACCTGTCGTGATAGGAAAAGAACCAGGTGCCACGAGAAAGACAAACAGAGATAACTACTATCTACTATTGATTGGGGGTTGCAGGAGTACTGTCTGGAGGATGGAAAAAAGACAGAAGGAAAGTGTTTCAGAGAAAAAGCAGATGCATGAAGATCCTAAGCCTGGCTTTTGTCTGATCCACTCTTTTATGGTATCTCACCCCTCCCTACTCTCTTCTTGCTCCTCTCCTCTTCATGGCCAAAAAGGAGTGAGGTTTGCTCTGGAAACCAGCAGTTTGTGCAGGGTTTGCTTCTTACCTTCAGAGTCCTCTGCTAGTCAAGCTATGTCTGCCTGCCTACCTGCTGTGTCCCTGACTAGACTTTCTAGTATCTCCCATACTAGTTTTCCCATCTCTTTCTCTGCGGTTGACATGCGTCACCCTCTGAGTCCCATTCCATCCACCCTCTTAATGCTGCCCTCATTACTTGTCCATATTGTTGGTTCAAATCCCATTCCTGATGTGTTGATGGATTGTCCTAACTCCTCAGATCTAATGCAGGAAGCATTTCCTGTGACACTGACTGTTATCCTCTGTCTTGGACCGTGATTCATATCGAGAGTCAGACCTTGCTTTTTTTCACCTCACTGAGAAAACATTCCCATTCAATTGAGCACCAGCCTTGGAACCTTCCTTGACCAAGTCCTTCATGACTAACCTTCTAGCCATCTATACCCTGACTCCAGTAATGGGACCTAGACAGTGTCCAGTTATGTCTGTTAAAGCGACTAGTACCATTTCCATAAATCAAGTCAAAAACATAGATAGGGTGTTTACAAGCGTGGAATCTGGAGTCAGGCTCCTGGCTTTGAATTCTGGGTCTCACTGTCTGTGAGACCCAGGGAAAAACACTTCTTTATACCTCAATTTTCTCAACTGTAAAACAGAGTTATTGTACCTACCTCACAGAGTAGTTGGAGGATCAAAGAAGGTAGTACACATGGAGCACTTAAAATGGTGCTCCATATACAGTACGTGTACCCTGAAAATACTATCTAGAACTATAAAGGGAAATAAATCAGTAATTGGTTTTGAAATCTAGCATATACATTAAGAGGTTTTGGTCCAAAAAGCATAGAAAATAAAACACTAAATACTAAAAATCTAGATATAAGATTAGAGTGGGTCCAGGTTAAGACTGAGTCACCAGAATACTGAATTCTGTGCCATAATTTTCCTTAAATTTCTTCTAATCTGAAACAGGGATCATATCACTGTTTATGTAGGGCTGAGTGCGTGAATTTGAGCCAGTAATCCTTGAAACAAAGAAATATGGAGGCTCAACAAACAGACATTATTTTCCTCTTTGAGCTCTGCTGACACCCTGCCTCTCTCTCATTGCTAACTAGGTTAGGACTCGGTGACCTCTCACACGGTTCAGTGATTATTTATTTCTACACATTCAACAATGTCAAATTTCTGTGCTTATAGTTTTGAATAATTCAAGTATGAAACAGCTGCTTCCCAAAAGGACCCCATTTATCCCCCTAAAGATGTATGATATAGACATATAAGAATATAAATAGCAGCATAAGACACTAATACACAGTTCTATATGAATTTGCTATGTGGACAAACAAATGGATAATATTGTGACATGTGAAGACTTCCTGCGGGACATGGAAATTAGACCGAGGCACAAGAACCATAAGTTCAGGCTGTTTGTTTTCCCAGATGCGAGCATACAATTTGAAATGCTGCTTGCATAGGAACTAGACTCTGCCAACTCCACCCAGCTACAGACTCTTGTCATTAGTAATAAATGGCCTTGGTAGTGTTGAAAATGAATAGCACCCAGGGTTATAAGATGGCTGTGTTCCAGATGATGTTTGTTTATGTGCAGCAATTAGAGCCCAGCTGCTATAGGGAGACAGTCATAGTCCCAGCTGGATTTTAGGAAATGTAACCTTTTATTAAAGAGACTGCCCTCAAGAAATTGGATTTATATGAACTGAAAGAGATGGACCTTGCAAAGATATGTCTGAAGGGCTGCAGGAAATCATGAACCCCACTGGTTCATCCTGACACTCCAATAATGATGGCCTGAGTAGCGGCAAAATTCATTCATTCAACGAATGAAGACCTGCACCGGGAAAAAGAGAAAATACCCAAGCCCTCAAGGCAATTGTCATGAACTTACATTTGGATTACAGACCCAAACCTCTCTTTCTGAGTAGTTTCAATTCTAAGACCTCCAATTCAATAAGGAATTGATGCAGCATGAGGCCATGGGAGTGGATGAGGGAAGGACGGCAAAGAATGGGGAGAAGGGGCCCTAAAAGAAAACTGGAAAAAGTTCAGCTGGGAAGTAAAACGTAACTCCAAATAGAAATAAAGAAATAAAATGTCACTGCAAAGTTGCATTTCTGAATCAGAGGGGATGGTACTGTCATAGAGAGCGTGGCAGGATGCATTTCTGCTATCAACGTTGTTTTTCTTAAATTTCCCCTTATCTATTCCTCTATACTACAATTTCAGCTTCTGGCACCTTGTCCTGAGGGATGGGGAGTGAATTTGTAGACAAGGGGATTTGTCACTGGGTGAAAGGCAGACTCTGTTGGGGACATACTCCCATCTCCCTTTCATTTTCCATAAAAAAAAAAAAAAAACCCACACTCATTGAGAAAATAATCCTAAGTGTCCTGGGCAGAGGCCATTTTAGACCTGGACAGTTTTGCAGATGGATTTATAAACCAATAGAGCAATTTATTTGTAAACTAAACTTGTCAATATATAAAAATTGGTAAATTTCACATGAAAATCTATTCCTGACATCTCTTAAAGACATGGGCACTCTGGCAACATTGGGCACACATTTCCCCCATGATACATTGGCTAAGGTAATGTTTTTTAAATGAGGGGTCTGGACAATCCCCATCTTCCCACTTCACTCAATAATTTACTTCTTTGGTCTCAAGGGCCATTTGATTTGGTAATTGATAAAATTGGATTTGAGGATGGAAGGGTGACTTCTGAGGAGAATTGAAAATAAAGGACCCAGGTACCTGGTGAAGCAGGTTCTTTCTCCCTTTTCTCTGCCCATGTCCTGGGGAATGGGGAAGGACTTTGAAGCCTCTGAGGTTCATGGAATAAAGCAAATCGCAGGCCTCACCATAAAATGGCCAAATCTATTTTAAGGCACAGAAAGAGTGGTAATTCAAGATTTAAGGATGCATGGGAACTAAGCCAACAGCCCTCTCCACAATTACCAGCATGGACATAAAAGACCCATGACCAGACAAACCTCCCTGGAACAAGCATGGAAACTTGGCACAACCCTTGGCAAGGTTGTGGGGTGTGAACCTCAAATGACGTGAGGCAAAATTTCCCACCAACCTCAGCAAGTCAGACTGTTGGGTTTGGAAATTAAATTTATTTAAGAAAATAAATGAAAGTCGTATTTCTTGCAAACTGAATTTATAAACTTAGAATTATATCCACCACAGAGAGTGATAAAGAAACTGAGAAAACAGGGTTTCATTTTCTCTGAGTCAGAACTCATATACCAATGACATTCAAAAGAATATATTTTCCTGATAGCTAGAACTACTTACAAATTCATTTAAAACAAAAAAAGAAACAAAATTAAATTCATTCAAACAAGCAGTTGCTTTTAAAGTAGCTAATTGGGAGGTTCATTTAACAGCATCTCTCAATCTTTAGAACAAAAGGATATACACCTTATTCTGTTGACAGTATTGTTGGCACCTTCTTGGTGATACTGGACTGAATTCTAGTGTCTTGTTGGCCTTACAATCACACAGGACCAGAAGCGAGTGAGCTCAGGGGGCTCTTCAAACTGCCTGACAACTTCCAGAGTATGTCATGTACTCGACAGGATGAGACCCACTGTATTAGATTACACTTAGCAGGCCCCAATACAGCCTTTAAAACTCCATCTTTTTTCTGATAGTGTGGCCTATTAAAGTGCCCTGATGGCATAAGTGCATCAGCTGTGTGTATGCACCAAAGGAGATAACATTGCAAATAAGAGTGCTGTGCTATCTGGCTTTATCACATTTAACATCCCTTTTGAAGTTAAAAACAAGATTATCCTGTAAATGCTTGGCAAGCCACAGCTAATCCTCATCTTCATGAAGGAACATGAAAGGACATCCTTAACACTCAATATCGGCTCCTGGTTTTGTGTGTTATTTATGCGAGGGGTGAATTTGGTGTCACAGTGGTGAAACCCATTCACATCACTATTGTGGATAATGCTCCAGTAGCCATAACAACCAGGCTTTTTTTTTTCCATAAAATGTCTGCATTGATCTTTTTTTATATTAAATTCACTGAAGATTTCAATGTTGCCTCAGCTTTGAGAAACTAGAAACTTCAAACCATAATTTATGGTAATAGACCTTAAACAAACACATAATAATTTGTGTGATTTTTGGTTGTAGAGTATGTTTCCAGGTGGTTATCTTTGTTTTTGCATAATAGTAAGCCAACATATTCTGCATCCCAAGAGCCTACAGGGTTTTTTTTTTTTGTCATTCTATGCTTAGGAAAAACATGGAGCAATCTGCCTGAAACACAAAAAAGAATTCATTTCTTATTTGTAGGCTCTTCTGATCCTGATTATGATGTCAGAATCAGAGGAGGCTGGGACTAAAGAAGCCCTCTCATATAATCTACAGACCTGGGAGAACTTCACGGTTAATTTGTTAAATCATAAAACACATTAGTCTAACTTTAATCATATATTTCTGATTCTTTGATATAAGGACCTTGCATTTCTTTAGGCGGGTATGGGTTAAATATTTTCTTGCTAATTTTAAACTAAAATTCTAGAAGTATTTAGTTAAAATGATTTTATGTATATGTGCATGTATGTATCCATATAAAAAAGGTGAATGTGTTTATAATTGAATCATTCAAAATTTGTACTTTTCAAACAACTGTTTTAAATGTACCTGGTATTTAATTTGTAAGTATGACTGAGTGATGGCACAGAGAGGTCAATGCCTTTGAGAGAAGAGTTTATTACTTACAGTTCCCAAGAGGAGGAGGCATGCCACACTATACAGGGCCACATGGGGAAGCAGCAGAGTTGATCAAGAGACAGAAGGAGCAAGAGAAAAGCATAGGCAAGAGCCTTTATTACTGTAGTGGCAGGAAGCTGTTAGGTGGGAACATCCCTTCTTGGCCAGGAAGCAAAACACAGATGTTGGTGTTTGTGGTTGGAGGATTTTTAATAATTTTCATGCACCTGTGAAATCACAAGATGATGTGGATGTAAACAACTTTGGCTGTTAGTTTGGCCCAGGCTTTCAAGATGCCAAGTCATCAATTACAGAATATTAAGAATGATTATTACAACACTGTAGACTAACATTAATCAACTTATATGTCTTTGTTAGATATTTACCAATAAATTGTCTTACAACTACTTGAAATTATGCTTATGAAATATTCTTATCAAGTTTTCTGGAGTTGGAAAAACAGAAATTTTCTTCAAAGTTTTGCTTTTTTTTAACTGTGCTAAGTAAATCAATTAGATTTTATTTAATGTATTTCATTTCCTTCAATGCATGAGGAAATAATTGATATTTTTCCTCTCTCAGGTTAGAATTCTAGTTCATCATTGTTCCTGATCTGATTATTAACTGTCCTGGGTGCCATTTTGAACCGCATAACCTTCTTTTACTGCAGTAAATTATAGATGTTAGTGGAAAGCAATTTATCTTTTAAAAATATTTCATTCCATACTAACCACAAACTATTCAGCAACACTTAAAACATTGCTATTTTGTTCCTGTCAAGGTTGGGAATAGACTCCGATTAAATATACACTTAAATTGCTGTTTGTTGGCACTATGCACACAGAAGTGTGTGTGTGTGTGTATGTGTTTAAATGGTTCAATTAGTATTCTGTAGTAATCTGCTCATCACATAGAAACAGCATCTAAGCAGAGGGCTTGACATTCAGAATCAATAATGTGCTGAACATTTAAGTGTCACAGCAAATATCAATAGGCCTAAAGTCATTCATGTGCTGGGCAAAGTCTAATTGGCAATGCAACCAGAATGACCAATTTACTTCTAAATTCCTCCTGCCAGAGTACTTCCCCTCACTCCTATCCAGATGCTGGAATATCACAAGGTTGGCCAATATAGGAACCCACACTGGCTCAGCACAATGTGTTTCCTAAGAGTGCAGCAGCTCACCCCAAATCACACAGGACTTAAACCCAAGCTGTCAGCCTGTAGATCTAGCACTTTTTGTCCAAATGCATAGGACTTCTCTGTTCTTTAATTTTATGTTTTTATTTGATATGTGATTTTTTAAAAAGACAGTAAAAAAAGAAAATAATGCTAAAACTAATTGAACATTAATAATCTAGTAGTCCCTGAACAAAATATATAGTATGACCAAGTTAACACATTAACTGCCATGTGAATTGTATTTAACTGACGCTAGTTTTGAGCCCGGGGCCTTGTGAAGCACATTAACTTACACGTCTCTTTACCTTGGGAGCCGTGTGATGTGCAGGCAACTCACACTGCCATGCTGTAGCATACATGTTACGTGATGGGTGGCCTCCTGGGTAAAACCCTGCAGTAGGTTCGTGAAAATCTTACTTGATGTTCTTACTGTTACAATTAATATTGACAATTTAAAGTGCATATAACTCACATACAGAAAACAACAAAAAATAACAAATTTTTCATTAAATTAGAAAGGATCATTTTGTTTTCAAAGTTTTTATTTTATTTTCATAATAAAACACCATGGCCCAAAAGAAAAAAATTTTTTTCTAGTGTGGCAGTCAGTGTGTTAAATAAAGATGTGAGCTATAACTTATTCAGGATGAGTAGACCTTTGTGAAAATAACCTTATAATTTAACCATTCAGAGACCCCAAACCATGAGAAACAGGGAGGTATTCTGCAACACGCAGGGGACCAGGACATGAAGATAGGAAGCCCTGCCACTCTCATTCTTCCCTTGTTATCATTAATCTGTCTCTTAACCTCAGTTTCCCATTTGGTCAAGAGAGGAAAATAATGCATTACCTTGTAGTGATCAAATGAGCTAATTAGAAAGTGCCATGTAAGTGTAACACGTTATTAGTCTTGTTTACTTTCTACCAGCACATTTGTTTTCAAAGTTAGATTTATACTATTTAGATCTTTTAAAAAACAAAACAGTTGAATTTAGCCAAATGGCTGGTTATAAATTGAAGAATGGCTCTTTGTATCAACCATCTCTTATTTTAAGTAGATTGTCTATACAAATATTACCTTAAAAGAGTTTATTTAAGGACACGTGTTTTAGTAACATTATCGAAAAAGAAGTCATCATCCTGCAGGCTTCATTTCTCAAAGCACTGCCTCAAAATTCAAGTATCAAAAGGAAGTTGAACATATCAACCAGGTGACAGACATGCCAGGAATAAAGTTGGGTGATCCCAGGAAATCAAGGCATCTGCATCCAAGCACTTCCCAGCCCCTGAGTCAATACAAAGCTACATCAATATAATTGGAGGATCGTGGAGCTGGGCAGCCAAGGGTCATTATCAGCATCCATTTATTCAAGTTTGCTTTTTCATTATCAATAAATACCTGCTGTGTATAAAACTATTTCAAAAAATGAAGACTATGAAGATGATTAAGGCATAGTACCTTGTGAAAAAGTATATATGAAACAAAACTACCCACTGTGAAAAATTGCCCAGGCCTTCCTCAACAAGATCCTTAACCTGGGCCTATCCCACAATAGTACTTTTCTTTCTTTCTCTGTGTACTGGTTTGAATAGCTTCCACCAAAAATTCACGTCCAGGCAAAACCAGTGAATGTGACCTTATTTGGAAATAGGATCCTTGCAAATGTCATCAAGTTAAGATGAGGTCATATTGGATTAGGTTGGGCCCAAAATCAAATATGACTGGTGATATTATAAGAAGAGGGCAATTCAGAAACAGAAAAATACAGGGGAAATGGCCATGTAAATAAAGGAGCAGAGACTGGAATTATGCAGCTATGAGCCCAAGAATATCAAGGATTGCTGGATTGCTGACAATCACCAAAAGCTAGGAAGAGGAAAAAGGATTCTTTCCACAACCCTTTGGAGGGAGCAAGGCCTTGCTGACATCTTGATTTCAGACTTCTAGCCCCCATAACTGTAAGAAAATTAATTTCTGTTGTTTTGAGCTACTCAGTTTGTGGTACCTTGTTATGACAGCCCTAGAAAACTAATACACTAGGGGAATTAAGACCTGCTATTTCTCTTTAGAGAAAATGTCATTTAGATAGCCAGGGCAATTGATTCAACAGATATCAATCTAGAGTAAAATAGGATTGAGTGCCAAAAGGATTAGGAAGGACTAGAGAGATCAAGGGACAAGGAAATTACAGAACTGAATACTTGATTAAAGCGAATTTCTTAGGGTTGATTATACAAAGCTTAATCTAACTCACTTTACTGAGAAAATCCTGACGAAGTGTCCCTCGAGCACTGACGGTACTCATATCCCTTTTACGTGTCCTACTCACTGCAGCGGTCACTTGGCGCTGCTGACGCTACCTCATTGCCCTGTCTTTGTCTTCCCAGCTTTCCTGCAGGGAGATCTCCCAGCTCCCCAACAGCCCATCCCCAATCCCATATCCATCCCTGACTAGACTGAAAGCACCATCAGTTCTATCATTTGCTACCATTTACAAAAGGGAGAGAGAGGGGGAAAGAAGTCAAGTGTCTAATGTGTCAAGCTTTACAGTAATTACTTTTACACACATAGATTAATCATTCACTCATTTGACACTCATACTTGCCTTGCCTATTTTTATTAAGCATTCCTTAAGTATCTGGCATTAAACCAAATTTTAGGGATTCCAAGTTGAACAAGAGAGTAATGGTCCCTGCTCAATTTTCCACTTATATTTATTTTGCCTTATTCTGGGAGTTACAAGTTGGTCCTCTTGCTATGTTCCTATGTGGCCTCTGAGCTTCATCTGACCAAGGAACTATTATTCAGGGGCAAACACCTATCAGAATTTCAAGGCCCCTACAGCACCTTTGCCAACCAGCCCCACTTATATCTGCTTAGTCCAGTGGATTGGGCTCGTTCCCTGACATTTTCTTCCTTAAGGCCTGGTCTCCACTATGGCACCAAATCCAAACCTAGAAACTAGTAATGGCTGAGGGTCTTTGGCTAGCACCTATTATTTTCCTTTCCTAGAGCTAGATTTTCCTCCTAATAGGTTGCATCCTCCTAAATCATTCATTCTATCGGCCAGGTAAGCATCAAACTTTTATTCAGTATTTACTATGTGCCAGACAGCATTCTAAAGATGTGAAGTTAACCAGGATGGATAGTGTCTTCTGTCATGGAACTTAGACCAAGAAAAAGAAAAAACAAAACAAAATAAAACAAAAAATGTACAAAACAAAAATCCAAGTAGTACACAGACAAATAAAACAACTGCCAGGACTAAGACATCCTCTTAAAACAAAGGCAAAAATAAGGAACTGAAAGGAGAGTGAAAGAAGAGGTTGGGGAAGACCTACCTCAGGAGACGTCCTTTAAACTGATATCAGAAAGAACAAATGGAACTAGCCCTACAGTTACAGGCAAAAGCACAAAGGCCAGGCAAACAGCCTGTGCAGAGATCCTGAGGGATTGCAGAGCATACTGTATTTCGAGAACTGAAAGAAGCCACAAAGGTAAGGCACGGTGAATGGGAAGTGACGGTATTAGCTTCCTATTGCTGCCATCACAAATGACCACAAACTTAGTGACCTAAAACAACACGAGTTATAGTTCTGAAGGTCAAAAGTCTGAAATGGGTCTCACTGGGTTAAAACCAAGGATGTTTCAGAGCTGCATTCTTTTCAGAAGCTCTAGGGAAAAATCCATTTCCCTGCTTTTTCCAGCTTCTAGAGGCTGCCTGTATTCCTTCGCTTGCAGCCTCCCTTCCAGCAAGCACATCATGCCAAGCTCTGCTTCCGTCCTCACGTCTCCTTCTTGAACTCTGACCCTCCTGCTTCCCTCTTCTAAGGACCCCTGTGATTACACTGGGCCTACCAGATGAATCAAGGTAATCTCTCCATCTCAAGATCCTTAACTTACATATGCAAAGTTCTCCTTGCCAGGTTAAGGTAACATACTCACAGGTTTTGGGAATTAGGACACAAACATTTGGAGGGGGTGGCAGTAGAGGGGTGGGGGACAGGCGTTATTCTGCCTACCTCAGTGACATGAGACAATGTCGGAGATATGTGAAAATTCATAGCAGGGAACACAGTCATGATTAGTAATGTGGATTTTTTCCTTTAATGAAAGTGAGGATCTATGAAAGGTTTTAAGAAGGAGAATTGTTTTCTAACTTACATTTTTTGAAAAGATCACCTATATCACCATGTGGAGAAAGGATTCAAGATGGGAAAGAGGGATAATTATTAATAGAATCAGGGAGAAAGTTATCCCTAGAAGTTCAGTAAGAGACGGTAGGTGTCCAGACTAAGATGGTGGCAACAGAGATGGAGAGTAAAAGGAAAATTCAACTAAATCAACTGAACTTGAGAGTAGAGTGTGTATGTTGAGTGAAGGAAAAATCAAGAATTGAAGATAACTCATAGGTTTTTAAATAATTAGTTTATGATAGGGGAAGGAAGGGGAGGGGAGGGAAGGAGAGGGAGAGATCTGAACTCTAAACTCCAAGACTGCAATTACTGGCCTCTGACCTTTTTCAACTCAGCTGTCATCTCTTGGACTCTGATTGTCATCTCTACACTTGGACTGATTCCTGCAGTTCTGAATTATATTTTCTCCCTCCTGGGACATTATATGAAGCTTCTCTTACCCATTTAAACTCTAATTCTAGCTTTTAGTTACCCGTTCTCTATTGTCACTGTTAATAATTCCCGCTTTTCATTAAATGTAATATTTTCTATGTTCCCCAGCTAGTGACTTCCAAATGAAGCTATTTCCCATCTATGGATCATCCATTAAAATAATAATGCCTTCCTAAGAGCAAAGCCTTAGGCTTCCAGATAGTCCCAGGACTCCTAAAGGCCTTTCAGGAAATGGAAAACTTGTCAGTCCTAGAATCTCTAAGCTCAGAAGAGACTTTGAGAAATCCAGTTTTATGTCCTTTACCTTATCTGTGGAGAAACTGAAGCCTCAAACTCTGTTTAACTGTTTGACAGACAGATGCAGAACAGGAACTAAAAACTCCGACAACAAAAACCTTCACATGACAAGGATGCTTTCTATGGAACCATGTTATTTCCAGACAGATAAAAATAACAATCTGACACCAACATGTTCTTGCCTCTAGAGAGACAATAATGATGAGATTGGTTACGGAATCTCGGTGCTTCTTCTGTACTCTGTGAGATTTAAAAAAATAAAAATAAAACCTTTCCTACAGATGACTAAGCCCTCAGGTAGTATCTCTTTATGTGAAGAAAGACACTGGGGTAATTGTTCTGCTCTAGCTAGAAGAACAAGCCATAAATTGTTTCTATCACGTTATGCTAATGAAAGATGGCCAGTCAGCAGCCCTAGAGACTTAAATCGTTCTTTTCTAGAGAAGGGCAAAACTAAGCCTCAATACATGTTTGGAAGGTGGATGAGGGGGACACTAATTCAATTTCCATGACCAGTCAAATCTCTGACCCTCCTTCTCAAGTTCCAGCAGCTTCTGATGATCATCAATTGTGAAGGTCTTTTTTGGCTATGCTAGGAACTTAACTAAGACCAATAACTCATCTCATAAGTCACTGAACAGTTGACAAAGGATAATGACTTTCAGTCAATCTTAAGCTGGGGATAGATTCAAACCAAAGACATAAAGGTGAAAGTCCTCCACCCAGTGTCCATTATGCAGCTCCGAGGTAGTTAATTTATGCTTAATGCAATTGTATATTTGAAAGCTGAAAGATCCAAGTGATAATTAATCTTCAAGGATGCATTTAGCTGTTACTTATCTTGCTGAAAGCTTTTCCCTCAATCTACTTTGCAAGTGGCACTTGCAAACTCCTCCACATTAAACAGGTGTGACTATGTGCCCAGAGGTTAGCCAAGCACAGCATGTTTCTGTAGAATTCATTGAAGCGGGGAGAGTAAAATTCAATTCAAGTTGCAGATACATAATAATATTAGAGTTTGGTGATTGACTTTTTAAAATATTGTGCTGGGGGGGGGTCCTATGGTAAGTGATAGGGATTTTTTGTTATAATACATCACTCAGTGTTTCCCAATGGGTAATAAACATACCCATTAAATACACTGAAATTTTTGTAAAGGAGTATTCAACTATCAATAGATTATTTTTTTAACTGTCATGGACAAACACTGAAATTTTTGGTATAAAATTGCTGTATGTGTTGTTAAAAGGTGTGAAGATCTCTGTTTGCACAACACAAAGACATTCACAGAATTTTTCTAGTTAGTGGAGATATCAAAATTCTCTAATCCAAGCTTTTCATTTTGCAAATGAGAGAACCAAAGCCCAGGGTGCTCACGTGAATTGCCTATGTTCACACAACTCATATGGTCTTATGCAGTCCAAATCTTTTGATTAGAGTCCAAGGTAGTTTTGACTTGCCATACTTTCTCACCCACATCACATTCTGTTGGAATAAGGCAGAAAATCAACTAACAAATCAAATAATTAATATGAAAATACATAAATTTTCAAAGAAGTTTATGCACTCTTTGTTTATAAAGCATCTATTGTTCCTGCCAAATGAGATGCTTTCTCCCAGGAAAACTGACCAGTCCCATAGGCTGTTTGCTTATTGATTATCAGTCATGCGCTAGACAGTACTCAAGGTAATTTGAAGGAGGAACCAAAAACGAACAAGGCACTATTCCTTCCCTGGTGGAGCTTAGAATCAAACTGGGGATAATAATAATATCAACAATAAAATCAGTACTAAAACAGTAATTCAGGTTTGGAGGGGGAAGATAAGTATGTCAGAGGAGATTTTTGGTAAGAACTAAAATTGTTATGGTTTTAAAACTATAATTCAGAAAGATGGAAGAAACTAAACATCAAAAACTGGAAAAACAAAATAAGCAAAGGAATGAACTGGAATCTGTAGCCACAGTATGACAGTGACCCAAACAACCTAGAGGAAACGTAAGGCCCATTTTGCTTTGGGAAGAAGAGTAGCAGATTTCTTGGTCTGGTCTACTGGTTTTAGAACTTTGTTCATGGCCACTTTCCAATCAGACACAATGTTTGAAAAACTGCTTTTTCGATATTATAATTTTCATTTATCACTTTGGTTTTGCTGCTTCTTTCTGCTCTCAAAAAAACTTCTCTTTTCATAGCCTCAACTTTTATACTAAATTTATTCATATGCTAATAAGCCAGAAAGTATGAGGGGCACTGGAATAAAATGATGAATAGGATGAACATGATCCAAGCTTTTCACAGTCTATAAGAAGGCACACAATTGGAAATTATTATTATAGAATGAAGTGTGAGAATATCTATGTATGATAAAGGCAGGAGATGATGATATGGCAACACATGATATGGGTACCTGGGGGAAGCTCAGATACCCAGAAAAGCTTCCCAGAGAAAGGAGAAGTCGGTTTGATACCTAAAAGATGGGTATGAGGTAGCTAAAACAAGAGAAGGTAACATGGAGGTTCGGGGCAAAATGTTCCAGGCAGAGGAATTAGGAGGTATAATGGCCCAAGGGTGAGAGAGAATATGGGAAGTTCCAAGTACAGTCATGTGTCACTTAATGGCAGGGATATCTTCTGAGAGATCCATCATTAGGCAATTTTGTCATTGTACAAATGTCATAGGGTGTGCTTACACAAAACCTAGATGATATAACCTACCACATACCAAGGCTATGTGGTAAAACCTATTGCTCCTAGGTGACAAACCTGAATGGCATTTAACAGTACTCAATACTGTGGAAAATTGTAACATAATGATAATTATTTGTGGATCTAAACATAAAATGTTTAGTAAAAATACAGTATAAAAGACCAAAAAAAAAGGGTACACTTCCATAGAGCATTAACCATGAAAGGAGCTTGCAGGACTGGAAGTTGCTCTGAGTAAGTCAGTGAGTGAGTGGTGAGTGAATGTGAAGGCCTAGGCCTACTGTAGACTTTATGAACACTGTACACTTAGGCTGCATTAAATTTATCTTAAAAAATTTCTTACTTCAATATTAAATTAACCCTAGCTTACTGTAACTTTTTTACTTTACAAATATTTAAAATTTTTACCTCTTTGGTTCTTTTGTAATAACA
This sequence comes from Daubentonia madagascariensis, assembly GCA_023783475.1. NCBI lineage: Eukaryota > Metazoa > Chordata > Mammalia > Primates > Daubentoniidae > Daubentonia > Daubentonia madagascariensis. The sequence goes on along the minus strand of JAKFHU010000901.1, from coordinate 4,382,509 downwards.
CTATGCTGCCCAGGCTGGTCTTTATCTCCTGGCCTCAAGCAATCCTCCCACCTTGGCCTCCCAAAGTGCCAGGATTACAGGCGTGAGCCACTGTGCCCATCATTATTTTCTATTTTTAAAATGTCTTATATAATTCCTCATATTTTAAACTTTTTTATTAAAAACTAAGATACAAAGACACACATTAGCCTAGATCTACACAGGGTCAGGATCATCAATATCATTATTTTCCACCTCCACATCTTGTCCCAGTGGAAGATTTTCAGGGGCAATAACACACATGGAGCTGTCATCTCCTATGATAACAATACCTTCTTCTGGACTACTTCCTGAAGGACCTGCAAGAGGCTGTATTACAGTTAACTTTTTTTATAAGTAGAATTACACTATAAAATAATGATGAAAAATATAGTATAGTAAATACATAAACCAATAACATAGTTGTTTATAATCAATAAGTATTATGTTCTGTACATAATTGTATGTGCTAGACTTTTATATAACTGGCAGAGCAGTACGTTTGCTTACACCAGCATCATCACAAACACATGATTAATGCATTGTGCTAGGACATTAGGATGGCTACAACAACATGAAGTATGTGAAGTTGGGTTACAGCTGATAGACTAGCCAGAGGAATAGGCAGGAGGCAATCATGAGGACACTTAAAAACTGAGATATGGAATTATATTTTCTCCTTGGGATAAAATACTAAGTTATTTTGAATAGGTTCTCAGGTCAGCTTTCTTGTTAGCCTTCTACCCACTTTATTACTAGAACCCATAAATAGATGATTTTTTCAAATGGGACAATGCTCTGTGGGGTATTAAAAGCCAAAGTAATGGGAATGAAAAAGAGAGACTCATTAAATATTTGTCAAAAGAGATGTGACCTGAAAATGGTGTTTTATGCATATATTCAATAGCAATAGCAAGAAGAAAGTAAAAAACAATGGAAAAAATTATATGGCAAATGCAATGTCCATAAAGTGGTACAGCAAGTAATACCATATAAATTGAGTGCACTTTGGGGACAATATCCCTGTAAAGATTGGTAGTTGCTATGGTTTAAATGTTTGTTTTCCTCCAAAATTCATGTTGAAACTTAATCCCCAATACAATAATATTAAGAGGTGGGGCCTTTATGAGGTTATCAGGTCATGAGGGCTCTGCCTTCATGAATGGAATTAGTGCTTTTATAAAAGGACTTGAGGAAAACTGTTTGGCCCTTTCTTCCCTTCCTTTATATAAGGACACAGCATTTGTACCTTCCTCTATGTAAGGACACAACAAGAAGGCACCATCTTGGAAGCAGAGAACAGCCCTCACCAGACGTCGAATCTGTTTGTGCCTTGCTTGTGGACTTACCAGTCTCTAGAACTATAAGAAATAAATTTCTGTTGTTTATAAATTATCCAGTCTGAGGTATTCTGTTATAACAGCCCAAAATGACTAAGGCAGTAGTGTACTTAGAGGTTAGAGATTCTCCTTCTCCAATTCCAGTTACAGCTACAAAATGATAATTTTTGACTATTTAAGATAGCTTAAGTCTTATGGTTTTGACTTTCTCATATCTGTCTAGTAATTCTGGAGAACAATTTGTACAAAATCCATAACTTGATATTGTATAAAATTAGGCAAATATATAAAGGTGATTATAATTTTGAAATATATAGATTTCTTTACAGGAGATCAATTATCAGGATATATAAGTAAACAAATTTAAAGAGCACCTGCTAGAATATAAAATTTTATCTCTAGTCAATATTAATCATTTTAATTAACTTAACTCTGCTCTCTCTTTGGCAAATGAATGCCTGGTCACAGATCCATGAGAAATAGCACAGATTTATGCCACTCACATTTCGTACTTTAAGTCTTCCTGGAAACATCAAGATTGTAGGCATAAACATCAGGGGTAAAGGATTTTTAGCTACTCCAGGTGTGTCAAAAGATGTAAGCAGTCCAGATGTTTTATTCTAACTGCTGTTTTTATTTAAGGCTCATGGCTTTCACAGGTAAAATTATAGTAGCCTAAAGTAGTTTTTTTTTTTTTACTCACTTCACAGTCCAATTAAAAAATCCTTCCAGAATTGTTTACCTCTTTCCAACAGAACCAACTCCAACTATGTGCCATGTATCAAAAGCCGACACTCTACTTAGCATACTATTTGGATAGAGAATGAGTGAGTCAAAGAAGATATTGGCAAAATTGGGGAGGATGTTGTGTGAAAAGAAAGGGAACCCATGCAGATACCCAAAATTCTTTTTGGAGAGGGAGTGCTGTGAACACTTACATGGTAATTATATTTTCACTCAGAGCCATATCCAACCTCCAATCTCCTCCCTCCACCCTCCACATTTCACTCCCTCCCTCCTTTCTTTCACCATCCACCCCTCTGTTTCCTGTTGGCTGGTTTCATTCATTGCCCTAGCCCCAAATTTGTGACTTTCAGCATCATCACTTTCTTGGTGATGATTCTCCTAACTCTTTCATGGTCATGTTATTCTCCTAACTCTTTCTTCTAGTTGAGTATTGCCCTAGGAATTCTTTTTTATACAAATGCTCATATTTCTCATTTAATCAGCACAGCAGTCTGACAGCTCTTAGAAATTTGCAAATTTGGATTTTGAGATTCAAAATAATTTGTAACCCACTGTAGCATTTATCTGGTGTGTTAAAAAGTCATAAACATGGCAAGCCCATTTTTAAAGAATCAAATAATAATTTGGTCATACTAATACAGATATTTTCATATATTTATTTCTATTGTCATTGGCATCCCTGACATACATAGTCTTCTTGCAAAGGATCAGCGAATGCAAAAGTACTTTAGCACTTTGGCCTAAAGATTTATTTGAGGGAAACATGTGCTTTTAAATTACTGGCATGTTCTCCGTAGATGGGTAATGTTTGCCTTCTTTTCACTTTGTGTTTAGTGTTTCGTTTCAGTATTGAAGTCTCCATGCTTAAAAATATCTCTTTAAGATAGAAGTGTGTGTGACTGGAAGGGAAACATTTAAGCAATAAGCATTGTAATAGTTTCATGGTCTGATAACAATGTGCATTTTTTGAGATTGCAGGAAGCAAACTTGAAAATCATTTCTCATACTCAACAGTTTGGGATATTATTTTGTTTACTCAGCTAAAACTGTTATTGATCAACTTCTCTAAACACAGTGCTAGGTTTTATTTGATATTGGAAAACCTGACCACAGACCTCATGCAGGTACAATCTGCATCCTTGTTAAAGGTAGAACACACACCCTCAGAGGAGCTAGTTAGAGGAAGGAGAATTAAGTAAGGGAAGAGCTTACCTGGATGTGATAGGGTTTAATTTATACTTAAGAAGACCAGAAAAGAGTTCCAAATTGTGGGATGGCCCAAAAGCACCACAACATCAATGTGCAAGATTCAATTACAAATTGTCTTTCATTGCTGTGAGCACACTACATTACCCCCAAATATTCTGTACAGTTGCAGACACTTCATAGAGTGGCTTTGGTAGATAGTCATGTCAAGAGACTAAGTTCCATGTAGGGGGTCAGCACAAAGTGTAAGAAAGAGATACACCAAGAGAGGGGAGATATAATGTTAGCCAAGCTTGGCTGAGGGGGGACATGTGACCAGAAACACTTAGGAAATTGCAAGACCCTAGGATTTTAGGAAATTGCAATACCTTGACATTTTACCAAAGTCTTAGAAAGGACATGAGACATCCCACAGATTGTGGGGGGTGAATTGGGCTGGTTGTTTTCTATCTTTGTTAGGTACAACGACTTCTGCTGATATTTAAATATATTCCATTTTGTTATCTATTCACTATGATGTTTTAGGCCAAAAAAATGTATACACTGTCACTTAAATTGTTCTCTCCTTTATGTTTATTTTATGTTTCTGTTTATTTGAATATATCCATGATTAAAAATGTGTGTAATTTGCTTGAATAGTTCTTCTGGATATTTATGACTCTCTAATAACTGCCATTGTCATTCATTTTGTTTTTCTCTGCACCCTGCCCCTCCCACCCCCCACAACTTGTCTCATCCAAAGCTTATAGCTGGGCAGTGTTCCTTCCTGAAGACCAGTTGAAGATAAATGTATACAATTACCTACTTATTTGCACATTTAATTCTACTCACTGGAATTGAAGTTTTCGAATTCCCTTTTGCTGAAAATTTAACAAAAACAGTATCTTTTGAAGGTCTTTCATATTTTGAGAAGTTATTACTTCACTCTGCATCTGCACATTACAAAATCACCTAAGCATCATAGGCAGTACTTCCAGGGCCAAGGCAGCCTTTCATCAAACCTATGAGCCTAGACAACATAAAAAAAAAAAAAATAGATCACATTTTCCCTACGTGAGCCTGTTGCTGGATTTGACATCAAGTGTACCACAAAAACACAGACTGGTAGAAAATTACAAGGTCATATAATACAATTTTTTAGATGAAGAACTGAGTGGTTAAGACACTTGCCTCAAGCTACACAGTTAATTAATGGAAAAGTTTAAACCAGAAACTGTGTGCCTAATATACACCAAAAGAGTGAACAAAGTTCAGTAGAGTCACAGTACTTCTTTGGGAGGATTTTCTCCATTTTCCATTTCCTTTATCATAATCCCATGATATACACAATACTCAGCAACAAGTATTTGGTGGACATTTACAGTTCAAGTTCCAACAAAGGCACTATGGTAAAATTTTTTAAGCATAAAAAAGCACCAAAAAAATGAGAATATTGTTATAACTGTTTACAACTTCCCAGGATAATTACTTTAAAGAGAATAACACCTTTTGGAAAAATTAATTATTGTATGTTCAATAAAAATTTGTCACATAAACGCATAGTAATAGCTCATGAGGCAACATACTCTCCAGCCATATCCTTTAGACCATCTCATTAAATGAGCTCTCCAAGTGAAGGAAAATGTCATCATCATCGTAAGTAGTGCTGTAACATGCCATTTTTCTTGGAGCGAATTTTACATCTATAAGATGCTAGCCTATAAGATGCTAATGCAAAATCAAATAAATACTTATTAAGTCCCAAGCTAGCGGATTTTGTTCCACATACCAGTTCCTGACACAGAGCACTAGAATGAGAAGAATGCAGCATGTGAGGATATCATGGAACTGATCTTATTGCGCCCTTGAAAGGACTTCATTGATGCATTCAGGTTATGCAAAAAAAGAGAATAAATTCTACAAACACACACAGAAAGGACATTTGTTAGTATAGACTATTTAAGACCAAAAAGCAGAAAGATCCCATTTTTCCATAGTACCATGTAATTTCATTTGTTCCAGTTACTATTTTTCCCTCATTAGATCAGTTGTTCTGTATCCTGTGCATCTTTTGCCTCAGTCCTTAGCTTGTTTTGGAGCTGTCCATGGTGCTCACCTCAAACCTGGAACTCAAGTTTTCTGCACTAATCCAGTCTGCGGTTTCCTAATAATGCAGAGTCTAACGTATGCATCAGGTACTTCTCTGCCTGCCTTGGCACCTTGCCAGTATCCCTGCATGGACCTGCAGGTAAATGTGAAAAACCTACCTTCCCTTGTTCTCCTCTGCTGTGCTTTCCCAAGTCTCGTCCTCCCCACAACTCTTCCTCAGACTTAATTTATATACTTAAATATATGCAAACAGTAATTACTATCATGAGTGGAAGGGGTTTACAGTGGAAGAACATAGAGCTGGGTGTTATAAAATCCGGTTTTCAATTATGGCTCTAATATTCAGTCATGTGACCTTGATCAAGTCATGTGAAATCTTAGAAAACTGTTTTCTAATTTATAAAAATTAAGAGAATGATATATTCTGTATATTACCCCAGAGGGTACTTACAAGACTTATATGAGATAATAATGTGAGACATCTCTAGAAAATAATTGTAATTGCCTATCTTTCCAAGATATTTCATGTTTTAGTCAAAATAACCAATAATTATTATGACACTTCCGGGAGTCCTTAATTCTCAATCCTATCAGATGAAAGATAAAGCTTTAATATAATTTTAGATACTTCACCTAGTGAATTAATGAATACTAAAATAGAGCAAGGTTGTGCTGAGAACTTTGGAGATTAAGGTTATTGGGGCTAGGAAACATAACAATTAGAAAATGAGAAAAGATGAGGTATTACACATGGTTTTTCTTTCTTTTCCAGGAAAAGGGCATTTTATCTATCAGGAAAATAGACATTATATTGAAAAAAGGATTTTTATAAGTATGAAATTAAAAGATGTATCAAAAATAATCTTCTTGTGGTATTAAGAAGAAGCACAAGAAGGAAAAAGGGATGAAAGGAAGGAAAACAGAGAAAGAAGAAGGAAGGAGAGAAGGAAGGAAGGAGGGGGAGGAAGGAAAGGAAGGAAGGGAAAGAAAGGACCCTGGAGTCACTCAACTTGTCTGGGCTTGATTTCTTTACCTGACAGATAAGAGGACTTGGACTAGAGGATAGCTAAGAACTTTTCAAAATTTAGTAGAAATTCTGCAATTTTAATTCTCTCTTTGAACTCCATGGAGCCATGAGATACTCACTTTGTGTAAGCAAATGCTAGAAAAGCACTATTATGAAACATCCTTCTCCAAAATATTTTGTGAAAATGAAGAGAAAAAGAGGGTCAAAGATACTTCCACTATACAGTATGGTTATACACCAAATAGTTTTTCACCTTATTAAAAATTATCAAGTCTTTCAGCATTGGGCTAATGTGCTGAATGCAGCTGTTGAAGCTGTCTGTTAACCATTAACTAAATAGAACACCATTTCATGCCTGACTTCTTTCAGCTCTCCGAAGATTGCAGTCGCACATTAGAAAAGGTAGTGAGGACTCAAGGAAGTAAAATATTCCTCTTTGTGACAAGTGACAGTCTCCTCTGATTTAAAATTCTTTTAAAAAGAGCACCAATACCCTACTCATGGGAGCAGGACACTTTCACAGATGGCACTGCCTACTTGGATGATAGTATGATTGTCTTCCTCACAATAAAGGGGATAGGAATAAAATGAACTGGTAACACGGAGCTTCACAGATAATAAACACAGTGATAATACTCTGGTCTTTGGAAGCAAGTAGTTTAATGAATAACCCTTGATATTTCACAAATTTAATATGGCCCAAAGTAAAACTAAAAATTAGGGTTAGCCAAAAATTCCCTCTGTCACTTCAAGCCTTTGCTATTAACCATTCTTTCCTCAACTTTTCTTCCCCTTTTAGTGCTTTCTATTTCTTAGAATCCAATATCTTACTCTTATTTCTTCTATCTTACTCTGGTTTCTTTTATCTTGAAGTTTATAACCCATTCATACTGAAGTGTTAAGAACTTACTGTGTGGTCTCTCCTGAAAAAATTTGATTGCTAAATAGAGTACAGGCAAGAGCAATGGCTAACTCAAATGCAACATGACATGATAAAAGTGCATAGAACTGGAAGTCCTAGCCAGAGCAATGGGGAAAGAGAAAGAAATAAAGGATATCCAAATCATGAAAGAGGAGGCCAAACTATCCCTACTCACTGATGATATGATCTTGTATCTAGATGGAAAAACTAGATAGCAAAATGCAGAAGAATGAAACAGGACCCCTATCTCTTGCCATATACAAAAATTAATTCAAAATGGATAAAAAACTTATATGTAAAGCATGAAACCATAAGAATTCTAGAAGAAAACATAGGAAAAACTCTTCTAGACATCGGCCTAGGCAAAGAATTTATGTCTAAGACCCCAAAGGCAAATACAGCAATAACAAAAGTAAATAAATAGGGCTTAATTAAATTAAAAAGCTTCTGTACAACAAAGGAAATAACCAGCAGAGTAAACAGACAACCTACAGAATGGGAGAAAATATTTGCAAACTATACATCCAACAAAGGGCTAATATCCACAATCAACAAATAACTCAAACAAATCAGCAAGGAAAAAACAAACAACCCTATTAAAAAGTGAGCAAAAGACATGAACAGAAGTCTATTCAAAAGAAAATAGACAAATGGCCAACAAACATATGAAAAAATGTTCAATATCACTAATCATCAGGGAAATGCAAATTGAAACCACAATGAGGTATCACCTTACCTCAGTTAGAATGGCTTTTATTAAAAAAAAAAAAATCCAAAGACAATAGATGCTGGCATGGATGCGGAGAGAAAGGGATGCTTATACACTGTTGGTGGGACTGCAAATTAATACAACCTCTGTGAAAAACAGTATGAAGATTCCTCAAAGGAATAAACATAGACTTACCATTGGATTCAGAAGTTCCACTACTAGGTTTCTACTCAAGGGAAAATAAGTCATTTTATCAAAAAGACACCTGCACTTGCATGATTATTGCAGCACAATTCACAATTGCAAACATAAGGAATCAACCTAAGTGCCCATCAATTCATAAGTGGATAAAGAAAATGTGGTATTTACATACCATGGAGTACTACTTAGCCATAAAAAGAAATGAAATAATGTCCTTTGCAGCAACTTGGATGGAACTGAAGACCATTCTCTCTCAGGAATGGAAAAACAAACACCACATATACTCTCTAATAATTGGGAGCTAAATGATGGGTACACAAGAGCACAAAGAGATGTAAAGGTCATTGGAAACCAAGAAGCGGGTAGGGTGGGAGGAGGTTAGTGGTAAAAACTTACCTATTGGATACAACGAACACTATTTTGGTGATGGACACACAAAACTTAAGCATTATACAATGTATCCATGTAACAAAAACATTTGTGCTCCCCTAATATTTCAAAATAAATAATAAAAAAAGAAAAAAAAAGAATCTAGACATAAAATATTTTTTAAAAAAGTTCATAGAACTAGCATCCAGGAGTTCTGCCTTAGCTTTATAAACAAGTAGCTGTGTGGCCCTGGGCAACTTCATTACTCTGGACCTAAGTTTTTTCACATGAAATATGATCTAGGATAGTTTAGAATTCAGAAATCAAGCAAGGCAGAATTTCAGGCCTTAACAGAAAAAAAACATGAGAAGATTGGAAAAACTTGAGCAAGTCTCATTTTATTTCCAATAACACAATACAGGCCTTCACAGTCTCTCCCAGATAAGGCAGACTTGGTTAGAAGCAAGTATAAGCATTACTATTTACTTGCAGATATAAGGCAATTCTATTTCTAATATCTACCTAAAGGTTATCCACGACTTAGCAACATAACTACCTGATGGTGAACAGGCCACCTTTATCTCCCTCAGGCACAGCCATGCATCACGGGCTGAGATTGGCGAAAGTGACACTCCCCTTTCATTTCATCCTGGCAGCGTTAGTACATCACTCACAGCATAATCCCTGCAGAGTTCACACACACCTGACAATGTAATGGGACAATATAATGTTGTGAGTCCATTGATGGTGTCCTACAAATTAAACAAAATATGATAAGTTGGCTTTGCAAGTCCATTTAAATAAGGCCAGTGAACTCCTTTTTATCTCCTGAGAGAGGTTAATCTCAGGATAAATGGCTGGCGGGAGTGAAAGAGCATTCCCAGGGGGTATCTGAGGAGATGGTGAGCTGTGGCCTAGCAATGGGAATAGTCAGAGTACTGCATGAGAGGTGATAGTCTGTGAGAAAAGATGAAGATAGATTAGGGGAAATGATGCACAGTGATCGAGAAAAAGATATTTTCCACTGTAAATGGGAATTTAATCTGAGGGCTGTGGTAGATATTTGGAAGACAACAAAGACACAAAATTAGGTTATTGTTGAAAATAGGATCCTTTGATGAGAGTAATAAAAGTATCAGGACTGTTTTCCTCCTTGTTGGTCTTCTGCTTTTCCCCCTCCTTCTTTCAGAGTGGTGCAATCGGGTTAGACTCGCATTCTCTTTGAGAGGCACTTCCTATTACAAAGGACTTAGTATCATAGAAGATCTTTATACTTGAAACTCCTTAATACTGAGTGGTTCTACACAGCAGATCCAACACCTTGCCCATGAGCAAAGCTGATACCCTTGGCTGTAGAGTTTGTGCATTGTACACAGGCACTCAGTCAAGGAGGAGGATGGGGCTTGAAATCCAGGCAATATTGCACTCACCAAGCCTGCATCTTGCTGCAAGGTTGCTTCTACCCTGGGGGTGGAAGGGGGTGTACCTCTCTCTAATTCCACAAAGATGTCATATAAGTTAGCAGGAGCCCTGCCCCTCAGAGTCACTTAAAAAGCTTTTGTTTGTTAGATTGATTGTTTTATTCTGTGTGTATCTTAAACATATACAGTAGTCACCCCTTATCCATGGTTTTGCTTTCCACAGTGTCAGTTACCTGTGGTCAACTGCAATCTGCAAGTATTAAATGAAAAATTCTAGAAATAAACAATTTATAAGTTTCAAATTGCATGCCGTTCTGAGTAACATGATGAAATTTCTCAACTTCCCACTCTGTCCCACCTGGAATGTGAATCATCCCTTTGTCTAGTGTATCCACACTGTCCTCACTTCCTGCCCATTAGTCACTTAGTAGCTGTCTCATTTATCAGATTAACTGTCCTGGTATCCCAGTGCTTGTGTTTAAGTAACCCTTATTTTACTTAATAATGGTCCCAAAGCACAGGAATAGTAATGCTGGCAATTCAGATACGCCAAAGAAAAGCCATAAAGTGCTTTCTTTACGTGAAAAGGTGAAAGTTCTCAACTTAATGAGGAAAGAAAAAACTTCATATGCTAAGATTCATGTGAGAACGAGTCTTCTCTCCATGAAATTGTAAAGAAGGAAAAAGAAAAGCATGCATAATATATACAGGCTTCAGTACTATTTGTGGTTTCAGGTGTCCACTGGGGGTCTTGGAACATATTCCTCATGGATAATGGGGAACCAGTGTATTGAGTTAGACTCTTCAGAGATGTAGTCCATATGATTATTATTTGAAAAACTATGCAAATAATTCTGAGAAGCAGCCAATTTTGTCAACTACTGACTCACAGCATCAACCAACACCCCTTCTCAACACTGCTATTGCCCCAATACATACTTACACAGGTAAACAATATCCATCTATCTATCTATCTTTCTACATCTATACCATCTCTATCTCTACCTATCTTCCACTTCCAAGAAACCAGGACATTACTGTCTGTCAAGAATAAAATGAAGACACCAAAGACACAAAATTAGGTTATTGTTGAAAATATGATCCTTTGATGAGAGTAATAAAAGTATCAGGATTGTTTTCCTCCTTGTTGGTCTTCTGCCTTTCCCCCTCCTTTCAGAGTGGTGCAATCGGGTTAGACTCACATTCTCTTTGAGAGGCACTTCCTACTATAAAAGACTTAGTATCAGAGAAGAACTTGGGAGAAAACCATTACACCTCAGTGCTCTTGTGTGTCTCTTACCTTAACTTCAAAGAAAAGAGTAGAAGTTTTGGTTTTAGTTCTTTAAACAGATTCTCAAGGCAGGACAGCCCAAAAAGAATTCAGAACCTTGCTAAAATCAAAAAGTATGCGTTTGGATGAAACACCTCCTTAAGAAACCAATTATGCCAACAGAAGACTATATTGAACAGATCTGATTGTGCTCACAGGGTGAAGGTCTAATGATCTTGTAAATCCTTAATACATCTTTTGCTTCTAAATACTCACTGGCACAATTCCCCACATCAAAAGGTTCTAACTGACCAGTGTAGAGTTAAAGAAATCCTTGCAGATCTTCTCACTTTTCTGAATTGCCAGACACAAATGGACACACTATTAAAATACTTATACACATTTTTAATTCCAAATAACTCCACATGAATTATTTCATTTCTCTCTTGGGCTTTTTCAATCATGCCCATGTAGATGATTCCCAAGTATTTCTTCTTAGACTTACCTCTCTCATGGATTCCAGCCTCATATGTCTAATTATAGAAGAAGTGAACATTCTCATCTATGTGTCTTGAACTCAGCATAGCTAAAGGCTGACTTCATCATCCCCATCTGCAAAATATTTCCACGTTTGTGTTCTCTAGTTCTGAAACAACATGTTTTTAGTTACTCTCCCCCCAAAAATCTCACAGCTAAATTTTTCTGTTTTTCTCTTTGTCTTTTCTACATCTAATCAGGACTCAAGACATGTCCTCCATCATAGTATGTCCTAAATCCATTCCTTCACTTCCATTCTTATTACAAGTGCCTACAAGTGCGTCTGGATCCAGTTCCTGATCACCTCAAGCCCAGACTTTTATAACTGTTCCTAATATAATTGCCCATTTTCAGACCCTCAATGATCTAATCTATTTTATACAACAATAGGTAGTTAATATTCCTAAATCAGCCCCCTCCACTGTAAAAAGAACAGAATTTTTGGAAGCTTTCCAGGTCCTCTATGAAGTTGATTCACCTACCTTTCCAACTTTACTCTACACAAATTTTTTTATATTACTTGTAATTTTCCAAACAGAAGTAAGATTTTTTCAACCACCATACTCTTATTGCTTTCACTCTCTTCTCTACTGAAGTCCTTTTTATCTTTTAACTCCAAACTTTATGCTTCCTCCACTATACTTTCCTTAATCATCTCAACCAGAATGTGCCTTTTCTGGCCTCTGCACTTAGTTCTCACCTTACCAATTACATTTATGCATTGCTTTGAAGTGCAAATATTTATGTATATCACATCTTCCCTACTAGGATTTTTCAGTTCAACATAAGTAGAATTCCCCAAAAAGTAGAACTAACTAAAAACAGGATTGGCCCTTAAGGGAGAGAAGTTACAGATCACGGAAGTTATTCACAGAGGCTATAAGACTGCATGATGGTTGTATCATAGAGGTCATTCAAGCATCATAGAGAGGTGATACTAGGTTAACTAAAAGTCATAACACATTGTTGTTAAAAGTATCTTTTGTTCACTATAAGGAGAGGAAATAAAAAGAGTTCATTCATTTAAAAACGTATACTGAATGTCAATTACATGTAAGACATTATGCTAGGCATTATATACAAATAGTTAAAAACATAAGACCTTTTCATTTAAAAAACTTTTTTTTAGTAGGAAAGGAAAGACTCTGATAATATGGTGGACTAGAAACTTGCATTGATCCTGCCACTGAAACAATAAAGACCCTGAATTATAAATACAAATACACAATTTCTTAAATGCATCCAAGATGTCATAAAAGAGTAAGAAAATCTTAGGCAAAAAAAAAAAAAAGAAAAGAAAAATAAAGAATTCAAAGAATTTAAAGGAGAAACTTAAAGTCTGCTTTCACCTTAAGAGCATTTGTCAAAATTGCTGAACATTAGTTTGATTTTCAAGACCCTATAGAATGAGCAGGAAAACAAAAACAACAACAACAAGGTCCAGAATCTGCTCTGATTTGGAGTCTAAACGGAGACTTTTACTCCATGAAGTTGGGATCTCAAACAGCTACACCTTCAATGTAAGTTTGTACTAAATACAAACTCTCTCCCCATCCACCCGAGCGGTCATAAAAATAGACTTTTATCAACATTGGTGAAGAGCAGAGTGGGGAAAATTTCCACTGAAACCTGAACACACAGGCCAGCCCTTACATAGATTTATATCTCAAATTCATACAATTCATAAGCCATAAAAACCTCAGCCCAAAAATTTAATTCTGACTAGTAGTAGGCTGGTAGTACCTTCAGACACCCAATCTTCTTTTTGGGTGTACCTTCAGACACCCAAAAGCAAATCTTCTCTGGAAGAAATAATTTCCATCTAAGGCCTCAAAAAATTGCCACGGAAAATATTTCAAAGACAAAAATAATTAAACATATAAGACACCATGAGCAAGAACCAGCAGAAACCAACAGAGAGTTTTAAAAAGACCTATAAGGATTTCAGATACAGAAACTTCGAGATAGGGACAATAGAATAACCAGTTAGTTTTTTAGTTCAGATACCAAATGTGGGAGTATGGTAGAATAAAGATAGTAGTTATAATTTAAAAACTGCTTAATTTTTGAACAGAATAAAATGCAAACTTAAGTATATGCAGAGAACAAACATCTGTAAAGAATAAACTAGAAGATTTTGCAGCAGCAAATGGAATTTCCAGAAATTAAAAAATACACCATTTGAAATTTAAAACTTCAGTATACTTAGCAGAAGAGAAAATTATCAAAGTGGAGCATTGATCTGAGAATTTATCAAGAATACAGTAAAAGGAGGCAGAATTATGGAAAATATAAAAGAAAGCTAAGATACATAGAGAACAGACAGAAAAAAAAATCAGGCTCTGTTCCAGAGGAGAAAAGAAAGAGAAAGTGGCAGAATTTATATTAATGAAAATGGCTGAGAATTTTCCAGAACCGAAGAAAAAAACTATGTATCTTACAGATCTAATGAATCTAAACAAGATAAATAAAATAGAGTAAAAATACAAAACACCCATGATAAAGAGAAAAATCTTAAAACACCTAGGGAGAAAGAGAAACTATCTTCAAAAAAATAACACACAACTGACATCTCACTGGCAAAACTGAAAGTTACATACAGTAGAATAATATCTTCAATATGCTGAGAGAAAAAAGAAGTGTCAACTAAAAGTTCTATGCCTAGTAATAATATTTTATAAGATAGCAATACGAAGATATTTTCTGAAATGCAAAAGCTGAGTTTGCATCAACAGACTCCAAGTAAAATTAAATAAATAAATAAAGGAAAAAGTGATAACAAATGGACAATCCAATCTGAGATGAAAAAAGAAATGGTGGGCACTAATGTAATAAATATGTTAATGAATTTAAACAAACATTAGCTCTTCAACATAACCATACCTGCTGATATTTGCTTACAAAATGTACAAAATTACTAGAAGTCAGTAGATTGCTAAAAGGAGTTTAAATGTTTTAAAGTCCTCACATTATTTAGAATAATTATATTCTATTTATTTATTTATGTTTATTTTTTTGAGACAGGGTCTCACTCTGTTGCCAGGGCTAGAGTGCAGTGGCCTCACCATAGCTCACTGTAACCTCAAACTCCTGGGCTCAAGCCATCCTCCTGCCTCAGCCTCCCAAGTACCTGGGACTACAGGTGCACGCCACCATGCCCGGCTGTAGAACAATTTCAGACTTTCAAAAACGATGTATGTATGTTTTAATTTGTAGGATAACTACTAAATGAAATAATGTAATACTTCCAAACTGCTAGGGGAAAAAATAGAAGAAAAAAAAACTCAACAATTCCAAAAAGTAGAAAGGAAGGAAAAGATGATATAGTATTTTGTGAAACATAACTTGAAATAAGATGCTAGACCTAATTCAAACACATCAGATATTATATTCCAATTAAAGTAATTGTA
The DNA here is from genome assembly GCA_023783475.1 of Daubentonia madagascariensis. Lineage (NCBI taxonomy): Eukaryota > Metazoa > Chordata > Mammalia > Primates > Daubentoniidae > Daubentonia > Daubentonia madagascariensis. The sequence continues at coordinate 4,367,244 of JAKFHU010000901.1, read as the reverse complement.
ATAAATGTTCCAGATAATTTTTTAATTGACCAAATTGAAAAGAATCCAATCACCTGTGATTTGTAGTAAGTATAAAACCTAATGATATAGACATTGAAAGTAAACAGATAGGAATGTTTTCCACACCAATATTAATATCAGACAAAATATACTTTTAAGCAAAAAGCATTACTAAATATAGGTACTTCATAATAACAAAAAGTTAAGTTTACCTGTAAGATACAATAACTTTAAGCTTAATGCATAACTAATAATGCAGTCTCAATATGTATAGAAAAAATTGACATATCTTCAAGAAAAAGATGATTCACAGCCATAATGAGATTATAACACAGATGTAAATCATAACAAAAAGAGTTAATGGTATGGAAGAAGACTTTAATAATATGATCAATACCTTGGAACTACTTATATATTAATATAAAAGATTTTATACAGCAATTACAAAATGCATAATTCTTTTCAAGCTCATACTAAACATTTACAAATAAGAATAGCATTCACTTATAACAAAAACTAAAGGGAAATCTATAGCCTTAAAATGCTTATATTAGAAAATATAAAATGCTAAATCTAGTGAACTAAGTATCTAAAGAACTTAAGAAGAAAAACAACAAAATAAACCTTTAAAGGGTAGTAGACAGGAAATGATAAACATGAATGCAAAAATCAAGGAAATGGAAAATAAATATACAATATGGATGATAAAGTCAAAGTTCGTTTTTTGAACAAATTAATAAAACAGAGAAACCTCAGTGAGATTGACCAGGGAAACATGCAAATAAATAAAAAACATAAAATGTACACATAAATAAATATGGGAAATACAAAAGGAGGCATCACAGTAGATATTCAACAGATACTGTGGACATTAAAAAGTTCGTAGGGTATATATGAATATCTTTAGATAATAAGTTTTAAATATTAGATGAAATGAACTAATTATCAGGGAAATATTATTTAGTAAAACTCCCTCCAGTGAATTAGAAAACCTTACTAATTCTACAACCATTAAAGGAATAGAAAGTCAAAAATCTTCCCACAATAAAACAAAAACAAAAACAAAAATAACCCATAGCCTAGATATTTTCTTTGGTGAGTTCTACCAAATAAATAATTCCAATTTTAGATATATTATGCAATTTTATGAAGCTAGAATAGTGTTTCTCACTACTGACATTTTTGGCTGGATAATTTTCTGTTGTTGCATGCTGTCCTGTATAATATAGGATGTTTAGCAGCATCCCTGCCTTCTACCCATTAGATGACAATAGCACCCCCTATCAGCTGTGACAACCAAAAATATCTTCAAATATTGTCAAATGATCCCTGGGAGACAAAATCAGTCCCAGTTGTGAACTCCTGTTCTAGAATTATCTTAACACAAAAGCTCGGAAAGGAAATTATATGAATGAAATATTATAGCCCAATATGATTTATGAACATAGCTACTATCTAAGGCAAAATATTAGTAAACTGAATATAACATATGAAAAGGACAAAAATTATGACTAAGTTGGGTTATTATAATAATTAAAAATTTGATTTAACATTAAAAATTAATATAAATATCTGCATATATTAAAGAAAAATAATAATAGGACCTTTTCAATAAACATTGGAGGAACATTTATTAAAGTTCAACATAGATTCATGATGAAAAAAATTTTGGCCACATAACTACAAAAAAAGAAAATTTCTTTAACCTGATATAGGTATCTAGAAAGAGAGAGAGCAGGCATGGTGGCTTGTGCCTGTAATCCTAAGACTTTGGGAGGCCAAGGTGGGAGGATTGCTTAAGGCCAGGAGTTCAAGACCAGCCTGAGCAAGAGCGAGATGAGACCCTGTCTCTACAAAAAATAGAACGATTAGCCTGGTGTAGTGGCACACACCTATAGTCACAGTTACTTGGAAGGCTAAAGCAAGAGGATCGCTTTAGGCCAGGAGTTTGAGGCTGCAGTGAGCTATAATGATGCCACTGCACTCTAGCCTGGGTGTGCCAGAGTGAGACCTTGTCTCACAAAACAAAAAAGGGGAGAGACAGGGGCAGGGGTTGGGGGGAGAGGGGGAGAGAGAGAGAGAGGAGAAAAAAAGGAAAAGAAAAACAACCATAAAACAAATATAACAATTAATGGTGCTACATTGAAAGTATTTCCTTTGAGGAAAATCCTATATACCTTTTGTTACCACTTCTATTTAGCCAACATAGCAATGCACTTCAAAAAAATAAAAATAAAAGGCATAAAATTTGGAAAGAACAAATAACAATCATTGGTAATGATATGTTTGTTGTATCAAAAAATCCAAAAGAAACTGCAAGTAAAATGTCAGCATTAATAACAGAGTTTAAAAAGATCCTTACACAAAATTGTTCCATTATTCCACAAGAAAATAAATTACATAGCTACGTGGCAAAAACAAATAGCCAGAAAATAAAAGAAAAATCTTAAAAACTACCATTTACCAATAGCATCAAAAATACGAAGAACCTTAAAACAGATCTACCAAATGACTGCAAGCCCTGTATGGAGAAAATTATGAAACATAATTGAGAGACACTAAAGGAGACCTAAATAAATGAAGGGAAATTCTACGTTCCTGGATTCTGGATTAGGAGACCAAATATTATAAAGATGTCAGTTCTCTCCCAAGTGGATCTATAAGTTCAATGTAACCCTAATCTAAATTTCAACAGATTTAACATGCAACTTTACAAACTGATCTTAAAATATGTTTGGAAGGGCAAAGATCAAGAATACCCAAACATTGCAAAGAAAGACATTAAGGTTGGGGACCTCATTATATATCAAGACTCATTATAAAGCTATAATAAATAAGGCTGAACTAAGTTTCACCATTTTATTACACAGCCATCTGGACTGGCTGCAAGAAAAGAACGTGGAGAATTACCTGCTGCGTCTTAAATTCTTCCACCCAGAAAGGAACATTATTGTCCAAAGCAAAGACAAACTAAGTTACTTGTTTTTGCGTAACTTCAAAGATGTGAGGAAGTATATTCACTCTTCTTGTCCTGAAAGAAGAGGTGAACTGGAAATATTGATGGTCACTAGTAATATCTATCACATCAAATGATGACTGGCATATGGATCAATGGGAACCGCTGGAGGAGGTATAAATTGGTGCAATGAATGTTGTAAAACTTTGGCACTGCTAATAAAATGAAACATGCTCATGCCCTGCAACTCAGCAATCCTACCTCTGGGTCTATACTATAGAATAATTCGTGTGTACCAGGACAAATAACACGTGGGTCTACAGAATCATTGTTCACAACAACAAAAATTTTGAAACAACCAAAAATTCATCCACAATGTAATAGATAATAAATCATGTATTCATGCAAAGAAATTCCATTATATAGAGAGTAGTGAAAATGAATGCTCTAAGCCACCCAAATCAACATGGATGAATATAGTAAGTATAATGTTGAAGAAAAAACAACACATGCAGCATAATTCCTTTTCTATTAAGTTCATAACAGGCAAAACTGTATTACATGTAAACATATACAGTACACATACATATGTATAATTATTTACATATTAGGAATATATATGTATATACATATATTTATATTTTGAAATATACACATAAATGTATGTGCATATACTTGTATATATTTGGAAATTCATTTGAAAATATTTTCATAGGTAGAAAAGCTGTCCAGAAGAGCAAGAGATTAACTATCACAAAGATCAGAATAGTAGTTACCTCTTGGGTAGAGGTAAGAGAATGCAATTAGTGATACATGCAGATGGCTTCTTAGACACTGTCAGTATTCTTTTTCTTACCTGGTTGTTCTTACAAAGTTGTTTGATTCATTCTTAATATTATATCTTGGTGTGCATATATGTATGTAAAAAGAAAACAAGGTAAATATGCATAGGAAATATATAAATCATTTTAAAATAGAGAAAACAATATTCAAGCAAGAAAACTCACTAGGCAACAAAGGAGAGTAACAAGTGAAAGTATAGCCAATTAATCTAAACATGTCAGAGAAGAGTTAGATGACTATGGGTTGCAATGGTCAGGGATGCATTAATAAAGGAGCTAGGACTTGATTTAGGCACTGCGGGAGGATAAAATTCTAATTGGGGGAAAACGGGGAGCTTGTTCAATGAAAGCGGCATAAGAAGGAAAAGGCTGAAAGAGAAACTGAGCAGGTGGCAGGCAAGCAACACAGGTTTGGCTAGTGTCTGTCTGGAGAGTAGGGGAATCGCCTTGTTTTCTTTCTAGCCCGTACTCATCACTTACAATTCTCCTCAGTTAAGGTATACGTGAGGGTAACACAAGTTATGCGTCATTGCAACGGTGTGTGTGTTTTCACTTAACCTTTACGCTAAGAATACAGGTGACAAAAGGTGTAATTTTAGGCATTCCCCCCAAATATGCAGAAGATAGACAAGGTGGAACGAGAGAATTAGAAAGTGAGAAAAGAGAACCTCAGAGCCTTTCTAAAATCTTTGAAATCCCATAGCAGCAATAAACAGACCAGGATTACTCTAGGGGTGGGTGGTGCAAGCAGGTATTGGTGCCTCAGCTGTTTGTTACTGGTGTAAGAAGGCAAGGTCAGAAGTTAAGACTAATTAGAAAATTTTATAGTGATTTGATGGAGTAATTTAGAAATTTTTATAGCAATTTGATGGAGGAATTTTATGTCTGTTGAATAAAATAAACAAGCAGAGTTTGTATTCATATGTCAGGTTTTTACTTATTTTATTTTCCCAGAAATTTCGAGTATTGGTCAGTGACAGGAAATTTCTTAAAAAGAAAGGGATCCTTCACCACAGATAATCTGAGAAGTACTGAAGGATTTTGAGCCCCAGAGCTTAGAACTGCATTTCTATTTTAGGAAAATAAATCTGACGGTTAAAATGGGACAAAGTATAGTAGAGGGGCCTGTAGGCAGGAATCATACTGGTGGTTGTCGTAGAAGGTTGAGCTAGAGATAATGATGCTCTGAGACGGGACAGTGCAGTCGGCATGGAAAGAAGAGGCCGTGTGAAAGTACTTTGGCTACTAAAAGAAATTTGTTCGAACATAATGAGGGGGGAAAAAAACCAAGATTTGAGAGCAAAAAAATGGCAATATCAAAGTTAGATGACTTACCAATTCCCTTGCTCTCTCCTGCATGCATTAATACCTGCTGAGATTGATGAAGTTAAAAATGCCTCAGACCTAGCATTCAACACTCCACACGATGATCTCAACTGACCTTTCTAGTTTGATCTCCCATTGTTCCCTATCACATAACTTATGATGCACTAACAAACCAAATACTGTTCTCTAAGCACAGCATAACCTGTGAAGCCTTTCCTACAGTGTTCAGTAGAACACACATTTCCCTCCTTTAACCCCCATATTCTCACTTACCTTACTTTACTTTATGTTAGCAGTTATTGGTCTTATAGCACACTAGAATATTAGCACTTTCCTCAAGGTGTTAAAAGCCTCACAGTGCCTATGACGGAGTTTCCAGGAAGAGGCGTCTATAACGTGTAGAGAATTGAATTCTCCACTGCACATGAGATAGACCTAAGCCTTTTCTCACCTGTAACTACCTTTTCACTGCTATTGACCACTCTAACATTTCCAAATTTTGCAGACCCATATATTGATCTAGACCTTGTCCCTTGTGTATTTGCTCATGCTGTTCTCCCTGGCTAGAATATGCTTTAACTTTTCTCTGTTTATGCACGTCCCACTTCCTATCCTTCAGTAACCTGTTATAAGTCCCAACTCTGCCATCTTCCATATTTTGAGACCAGGAAGTGATTTCTCCATCCACAATCATTTATTATTTCTAATTTGGCAAATTAATATTGAACTGATAAATGGAATTGCATACATCTCTTTTTCATAGTCACTTTGAATAAATATTTTCATCATTTATTATTGTTTAAATTTTAGGTGCCTGTGACTTGTCTGCCATGTAATCGATAAGATGGGTATATGTTGTAGTAGCTAAGAGCATGCATTGTGGATCCAGGTCACTTGGGTTTAAATACAAATTCTGCTACGTTTTTGTAGCATGGGAGTTTCTTATCCTCCATGTGCCTCAACTTTCCTTATCTGTAAAGTTGGAATATTAATTGTACTGACCTTACACAATGGTTGTGAGGATTAAATGAGGAAATGCAAGTGAAGCACCTAGAATAGTGCCTGGCCCATAATTTGTGCTGAAGAAATGCAACCTTCCATTATTATTCTTGAAGAATAAGGCCATTGTTACTATTTTGTGGGTTTTTTTTTCTTTTTAGTCAGAGTGCACATTTATTCTACATATATGTATTTAGTACCCATAGTGCACTGGCATTGGTATATTTTCTGGGGATACCAGGGTGACCAAGATAAAGTTAATATCCTGGTTTACATATTTGAGTTTGTTACTTTCCTCAGCTCCCTACCACCTTTATCATTTGAACAAAAGAGGCTTCATGGTTCCTAAAATCATCATGCTTCCAGCCTTCCCTTGGCCATCTTCTCAGTAAGCAAAACCCTGAGTAAAATCCAGTAAAGTGAAATTGAAGTTCTAGGGAGCCAGCATGACCTAGAAAAAAAGCCCACAGACTTTGAAATAAGAAAGACCTTAGATAGCTGTTTAGATCTACCATTTACCAGATGGCTGACTTTGAACTTACTAACATCCTGAGCTTCAGACTCCTATTCTTAGAATCCATATAATAATACCCACCACTTAGGATCATTGTATAAATCAATTGAAATAAATATTTAAAGTGCCTGGCACATAGTTACATACCCAGTAAAAGCAAACTATTATTGTTTTTATGGACGAATATATATTTGTTATATACATCAGAAACTTTTACAATAAAACATGCTAGAATGCCTTCCCTGTGATCCTGCTCCACTAAAATTAGATTTAATTATTTAAATTTCATTTATGAGAAGTACATTAGGTAATTTTGAAAACCTAATGAATTAGGTGCTGTTTAATAAATAACATTTGATAACTCTTAATGAAGTTTAAATATGTAAGCTAATATCTTAACATAAAACCTATATTTTATCATAAAACAAAACAAAAGAACTGTCACTTATGACATTATAAGAAAGTTAGTAACTTGCTCATGTTTTTATGCTAATTCCCTTCCTTGGTTCTGTCCTCAACAATGCCAGTATTCACAACTAGACACATTCTTAAGGTCCAGAAGCAGCAATCCTTTCCCCACCGCAACCCCATGTGGAACTGTGTGGAACAGTGGGGCAGTTGTGCTTTGGCTATGGAGTCTCAAAACCAACAGATGCTCCATCGCTGCTCATTGTTATTCCATTCTAATGGTATTTTTCCAAGCGGTGCCCATTGGGAAAGGCATCACCCTGTCACCATACTTAGAACAAATTAAAGAAAGTTCTAAACATGCTTTCAAAAGTGCCTAACAAATATATAATTGTTTTTATTACCTAGGAATGCACTGTCCAATATGGTAGCCACTGGCCAGAGGGGCTATTGAGCAGTGGTGTGCTAGTAAATGTTTAACAACATGCTCCCCAATCCTACCCCTCCCCCCGCAAATTGGAGCATTTGGTCATTTCTCTGGAATAAATACTCCCACAGTGGCCAATCTCAACCTACCAATCAACCAGCTCATGAAATTCTAAAAATTTACCAACGGGTCCTTGCAATCCAGTGAGCACTGGCTTCAGTGATATGGCCAGTCCAAATTGAGATGTGTTTTAAGTGTAAAATACAGACCATCTTTTGAAGACAGCACAAAAAAATGCAAAATATCTCAATATCTCATATTGTTTACATGATGAAAGGTTAATATTTTAGACATATTTGGCTAAATAAAATACATTATTAAAATTAATGACAGTTGTTACTTTTTACCCTTTCAAAATGCGGCTACTAGAGGAGGGATGGGCCAAGATGGTGGACTGGAGACAGACTGCACATGCCTCTCTCAAGGAGAGGATCGAAAGTTGCAAGTATTAAGCTAATGCAGTGAAGTAAGAAAAAAAAAAGTTGCAAGTAGATGTTCACCTACAGATGTATCATCTTGGAGAGAGCACTGTGAATCATCAGAGAAGTGACTGGAGACACCTAAAGTAAAGGAGAGGGAAGCTGGGTGAACCACTCAGCAGGATTGGAAGATACCTAGGCAAGGTGCCCACATGTGGGGAAGGGTCAGAGGAGAGAACCCTGGAGCTCCACACTCCCCCTGTGGACATTGCAACGACAGCAGGACTCCAGACTGATCCAGGAGCTACTTGGAGTCTATGCCCCGCAGCATTTGGACCAGAAAGCAGGCACAGCACAGTCTTGCTGGCTTCAGATCCCGGGTTGCTGCAACTGATGCCATCCTGAGCACTCAGCCCCTGAATTCCTGGTCTACACAGGGCTCAACTCCACTGCAGCCACCTCCCTATCGCCTTTGCTGGGCAGAGGAGGGAACGGGGAGGGCAGGTGCTCTTGCGCTCCCCATGACTGTGTGCCCCGTACGCCCCTCGCCACCGGGAGATCCAAACACAGCAGGTGCCCACGGACCCCAGCAGCCACCACGGCCATCTGGATAGCGCCATCACTGCCGCCACCAGAGTAGCACCGCAGCAGCTGCCACCGCCAGTACTGGGTGGACAGAAAGCCCCAACCATCACTTCTCCACACAGCGCACCACGTGCCTCTGCGGCCCGCCCCCCACAAGCTGCCACAGCCCTGCATGCCACATGCTTCAGCGACCCTACCTGCTAAGTGCCATGCAGCCACCGCGGCCCCATCCGCCTCATACCGCTGCTCTGCTGTGGCCTTGCCGGCCGTGCACTGTGCAACTCCACAGCTCCCTCCACCACCACAGCCCTGCTCACCTCAGCTACTCCCCACCACATGCTGCCACTGCACCTGGGTCTGGGCAAAGCAAATGCCCACAGCCCTGGCACCTGTCTGTTTAAATAGCCTCACCCAGCTGCCTGCCACTGCCATGGGGAGAACCAAGTAGAGCAAACTCCCATACCACACACCTCCTGGAAAGGGACACACCAACCCCACCCCCGACCCCCGCCTGAGCTTCAAACAGTGGCCTAGGGACCAACCCACCACTCTGCACAAATATCCCCCAGCACCGTGTTGGAATATGACAACCACAGGGGAATGAGCTGATGCAGGAGAACAGGTGCATTTCAGGTTCTCAGTGCATCTGCCCTTCTGTTGGATCAGTCTATCAGAGTAGGACACAAGTGCCCCATCCAGGGACCTCTCCTTCTTTTCAAGTAGGAGATACCCCAGCAGAGGAGAAGAGGTGCACCACAAACCTATCTGTCTCGAGCTGAGAGAGGAGGTTTCAGATGAGAAGGAACCAGCATAAGAACTCTGGTGACATGAGAAAACAAGCTATTTCAACACCCCCAAATAGGTCTCTAGCAACAGAACCCAACAGAAAGGAAATTATCAAAATGTCAGGTATGGAATTCAGAATACGGACGGCCAATAAGATGAATGAGATTGATGATAAAGTTAAAAAACAACACAAAGAAAAAAATAATTAGGTACATGAATGAAAAATTACCCAAAGAGATAGATAACATAAGAAAGGATATAAAAGAACTTAAAGAAATGAAAGACTCATTTACGGAATTTCAAAATACAGCAGAAAGCTTTATAAACAGACTAGATTAACCAAAAGAAAGAATTTGAGAGCTTGAAGACTAGGCTTTTGAATTAACCCACTCAGTCAAAAATGTAGAAAAAAGAAGAATGAAGAATCAGAGAAATATGAGACTATGTAAATGAGCTAATATAGAAATCATAGATATCCCTGAGGAAGAAGAGGAAAAAGCAAAAAGCATAGAAAATCTACTTGAGGGAATAATTGAGGAAAACTTCCCTGGTATCCCCAGAGATTTAGATATCCAGATAGAAGAGGGTCATTGAAGACCTGGAAGATTCACAGCAAAGAGGACATCACCAAGACATATAGTCATCAATCTGGCCACAGTGAAGGAGAAAATCCTATAAGTTGCAAAATGAAAGCAACAACTAACTTACAAAGGAAAAACCATCAGAAAAACAGCAGATTTCTCAGCAGAGGCCTTACAAGCCAGAAGGGATTGGGGTACCATTTTTTAGTCTCCTTAAACAGAATAACTTCCAGCTAAGAATTTTGTATCCCATAAAACTAAGTTTCATAAATGAAGGAGAAATAGTCTTTCCCAGATAGGCAAACACTAAAGGAATTTTTTTACCACTAGACCTGCCCTACGGGAAATGCTCAAAAGTGCTCTATACATAGAACAGAATAATCTATACCTACTAGAGTAAAAACACCTGAAAGTTAAAGCTAGTAGCTCTTATAAAACAACAGTACAAGGGTGAAAACAAAACAACAAGGTATCATTCAACATGATGAACAGAACAGTATCTCACATATCAATACTAACATTGAATATAAACAGTCTTAATGCTCCACTTAAAAGATATAGATCAGCTGAATAGATGAAAAACACAAATATATGGTATCTCCAAGAAACCAATCTAATGCACAAGGACTCTCATAGACTCAAGGTAAAGAGATGGAAAAAAATATTCCATGCGAATGGAAACTAAAAGTAAGTATAAGTAGCTATTCTCATATCAGATAAAATAGATTTTAAATCAACAATGGTTAAAAAAGAAAAAGACAGTCATTGTATGATGATAAAGGGAGCAAGAACATATAACAACTAAATATACATGCACCTAACATAGGAGCTCCCAGAGTCATAAAACAAATTCTACTAGATCTAAGCAAAGAAATAAACAAAAGCATCATAATAGCTGGGAACTTCAACACTCCACTGACAGAACTGGACAGATCACTTAGGCAGAAAATCAACAAAGAAACACTGGACTTTAATGAGACTCTAGAAAAAATGTACCTAACAGACATTTAAAAAACATTCTACCCCAAAACTACAGAATATACATTCTTCTCATTAGCACATGGGACATCTTCCAAGATAGATCATATGTTACACCACAGAACAAGTTTCAGCATTTCAGAAAAATCAAAATCATACCATGTATATTCTCAGACCACAGTGGAATAAAACCAAAAATAAATTCCAAAAGGAACTCTTAAATCTAAAACAAAGTCATGGAAATTAAACAACCTGCTGCTGAATAATCCTTGGGTCAATGACAAAATTAAGAGGAAATCAAGAGATTTTTGGAACTCAACACCAAAGAGGACACAAGCTTCCAAAATCTATGGGATACATCAAAAGCAGTGCTAAGGGGGAAGTCATAGCCTTAAATGCTTACATCAAAAAGACAGAACGATCACAAATTAACAACCTAATGTCACACTTCAAGGAATTAGGAAAAAAAGAACAAAACAAACCTAAAGCAAGCAGAAGAAAAGAAATAACAAAACTCAGAGCAAAACTAAACAAAATGGAAAGAAAAAAAATACAAAGAATGGACAAAACAAAAAGTTGGTTCTTTGGAAAGATAAAGAAAATTGATAGCCCACTAGCTAGATTAGCCAGAAATAGAAGAGAAAGGACTCAAATAAGCTCAATCAGAAATGAAAAAGGAGACATTACAACTGATACCACAGAAATACAAAATATCATCCATGACTACTATGAAAACCAGTACACAAACAAACTAGAAAACCTAGAAGAAATGTGTAAATTTTCAGAAACACACAACCTCCCAAGCCTGAATCAAGAAAGAATAGAAATCCTGAACAGACCAATTACAAGTAGCGAGATTGAACCAGAAATAAAAAATCTCCCAATGGAGGATTCACAGATGAATTCTACCAGACCTACAAGGAAGAATTGCTACCTATTCTACTGAAACTGTTCCATAATATCAAGAAGGAGGGAAATCTCCCTAACTCATTCTACGAATACAGTATCACCTTGATACCAAAGCCAGGAAAGGACACAACAAAAAAAGATAACCACAGACCATATCCCTTATGAACATAGATGTAAAAATCCTTAACAAAATACCACCAAAAAAAAAAAAACAGCCCATGAAAAAGATAATTCACCATGATCAAATGTGTTTCATCTCTGTGATGCAGGATAGTTCAATATATGCAAATCAATAAATGTGATTCACCACATAAACAGAATTAAAAACAAAGATGATATGATCATCTCAATAGATACAGAAAAAGCATTCAATAAAATCCAGCACCCCTTCATGATAAAACCCTCAACAAACTAGGCATAGAAGGAATACACTTCAAAATAAGAAAAGCCATATATGACAAACCCACAACCAACATCATACTGAAAGGTGAAAATTTGAAAGCATTCCCCCTAAAAACTGGAACAAGACAAGGGTACACAGTCACCACTTCTATTTAACATAGTACTGAAAGTTCTAGCCAGAGTAATCAGGAAAGAGAAAGAAATAAAGGATATCCAAATCAGGAAAGAGGAGGTCAAACTATCCCTGTTTGCTGATATGACTGATGGTATGATCTCGTATCTAGAAAACCCTAAGGACTCCACCAAAAGATTCCTAGAATTGATAAATAAATTCAGCAATGTTTCGAGTTATGAAATCAATATACACAAATCAGTAGCATTTCTATATACTAATAACAGTGAAGCTGAGAATCAAGTCAAGAACTCAATACCATTTACAATAGCTGTAAAGAAAATAAAATACCTGGCAATATACTTAACCAAGGAAGTGAAAGCTCTTTACAAAGAGAACTACAAAACACTGATGAAAGAAATCATAGATGACACAAACAAATGGAAAAATATCCCATGCTCATGGATTAGAAGAATCAATATTGTTAAATGTCCATACTGCCCAGCGATTTACAGATTCAACACAATACCCATCAAAATACCAACACCATTTTTCACAGATCTAGGAAAAAAATCTGAAATTTTATATGTAACCAAAAAAGAGCCCAAATAGCCAAAGCAATCTTAAGCAAAAAAGAACAAATCTGGAGGCATCATATTACCTGACTTCAAATTCTACTACATGGCTACAGTAACCAAAACAGCATGGTGCTGGTATAAAGGTAGAGACATAGACCAATGGAACAGAATAGAGAACCCAGAAATAAAACCATCTACCTACAACCAACTGATCTTCAACAAAGCAGATAAAACATACACTGGGGAAAGAATGCCCTATTCAATAAATGGTGCTGGGAAAATTGGAGAGCCACATGCAAAAGACTGAAACAGGATCCCTATCTCTCACTATATACAAAAATTAACTCAAGATGGATTAAAGACTTAAATGTAATACCTGAAACCATAAAAATTCTAGAAGAAAACATTGGGAAAAACCCCTTTAGACATCAGCCTAGGCAAAGAAATTATGACTAAGATCCCAAAGGCAAATCCAACAAGAACAAAAATAAATAGGACTTACTTAAAAAGTTTCTGCACTGCAAGGGAAATCATCAACATAGTAAATAGACAACCTACAGAATGGGAGAAAATATTTTCAAACTATACATCCAACAAAAAACAGATATCCAGAATCTACAGAGAATTCAAAGATATCATCAACAACAACAAAAAAACCCCAAATAATCCCTTTAAAAAGTGGGTAAAATAAATGAACAGAGTTTTTTCAAAAGAAGATAGACAAATGGTCAACATAGAAAAAAATGTTCAACATCATTAACCATCAGAGAAATGCAAATTAAAAGCATAATGAGATACCATCTTACCCCATCAGAATGGCCATGATTAAAAAATCAAAAATCAATAGACATTGACATGGATGTGGTGAAAAGGGAATGCTTATACACTGTGGGAATGTAAATTAGTACAACCACTATGGGAATCAGTATTGAGATTTCTCAAAGAAGTAAAAGTAGATCTACCATTCAATCCAGCAATCACACTACTAGGGATCTACCTAAAGGAAAAGAAGTCATTATATCAAAAAGACACCTGTACTTGAATGTTTATTGCAGCAAAATTCACAATTGCAAAGATATGGGATCAACCTAAGTGCCCATCAATTCATGAGTGGATAAAGAAAATGTGGTATACGTATACCGTGGAGTACTATTCAGCCATAAAAAGGAATGAAATAATGTCTTATGCAGCAACTTGAATGGAATTGGAAACCATTCTCCTAAATGAAGTATCTCAGGAATGGGAAAACAAATGCCACATGTTCTCACTAATAAATGGGGACTAAATAATGGGTACATGTGGTCATAAAGTGGTGTAAAGGACATTGGAAACTAAGAAGGGGGGAGGGTAGGAGGGGAGTGAAGGATAAAAACTTATCTATCGGGTACAGTGTACACTATTCTGGTGATGGGCACACTAAAAGCGCTGACTTTAGCATTATACAATTTATCCATGTAACAACAACCTTGTACTCCCCTAATATTTTGAAATTAAAAAAAAGTGGTTACTAGAAAATATTAAAACTATATATGTGGCTCACATTGTATTTCTATTGGATGCATTAATCTAAAGAAATATTTTTAAACCAAATATGCATACTTGCATTTTAAATTATATTTAATTGATATAGATTATTAGTTTAGTTACATTGGTGACCAAAATGTGGTCAAAATCAAGTTTTCAGCATCCTTAATCTGCTTGCATAACTCAGAAAATGATATTCCAGATTCCAGAACAGGCTATTGCAGTACTTTCCACCTTACCAAAAATAAAAAATAAAAAGGTTTGAATACACACACACCTATATAAATAACCTTTTCTAATTGCTTCCCAGATTCCATTATTATTAATTAGCACTTAAATACACTTTAGCTTTGATATATCTGGTAAGGATGGACTCAGTGGAAAAATTTTAAATGTATAATGTGGTCAAATCACATAACCCTGTGCATACCTGTAACAAATAATGGAGGAAGCAAATTGAAAACTGCAGAGCATGGGCTGAATTAAGGGAAATGTGGGTTTGATGGAGGCCTTATAATTTTCCAGTGGCTCCACTGATGGCCTACAAAGTACTACACATGAGAGTGGAAGGCCTTTGACTACATTTCAGTGAGCTGAGAGATTGGCTTGAAGGGGTGAAAATGCATCCCACCAGTGAATTAGACCTTTAGAAAGATCAGAAGAGTGACCCAGGACACAAAAGGGATGGTTTGGGCTCAGAAAGTCATAACTGGTAGATGACACATGAGCTCTGTCAGGTTACTGTGCCTTGCCAAACTTGTCAGGATACATGTCTTGTAACCTTGTTCACACAAAAGGGTAGAATGGTTTCACCCATCAAAATAACAAATTCCAAACTCAATAGCCCTTTCTCACTAGGAAATCCATGGGATCTGTCAAGTCATGGCACATCACTTTTTTATTATGCTAATGTGCATTCAGTTATTGTCATCCTTACAGAACACCATGATGTAAAGGTGCAAATGGATAGAGCTCCATAGTGGGTGCAGGACTATGGGAGGTAGAAAGACATCATAGGGTGGAGAGAAGCATGCTGCTCAGGGCCTCAGAAGACCTCTGTTCCAGTCCTGACTTTCTCACAAACTCTGTTTAACACTGGGCAATCCATTCAGACACTAGGCTTCAATTTCCTCATCTACAGAATAGGAATAATAGTAGCTGCCTTATGAGGTGATCGTGAGCTTGAGTTAAGCAATTACCTTAAAAAGGGCTTTGAGTGTGGAATATTTTACACATACAGTGTTATATTAAGTAGCTTTAGGGAGTAAGCAGGTGTCATCAAAGAACAGTCAAAGATGGTAACTTTCTGAGGAAAATCTACCTTTTAAGATATATTCAAATAAATAATTCATTGAGCTAGGCTGTCTAAAATTGAGTTCTCTGCAAAGTGTTAAGAAAGCTTTTTTAAAAAATCAGCTATTTCCTCTGCTTTCCAGAATTTATAGTTTAGTTTGAAACATGCAAATAAACACATAAAACAAGCAGAGGGCAATTGTAAAAAACTATTTAAACAACAGCATGTTAGTGTGAATTAGCTGAGTTCTCTTGGCACTTTTGTGATGAGTAAGAGACCAGACTAGGGTGTTATTCTGTGAAAGTTTAAGAAAGAAAGTAAGCCTTAGGCAGGGGCTTACAATATGTTTGGATTTAACTGGGAAAGGAAGGCATAATAAAGAAATTGTAGTAGCCAGAGCCAAAGGTAGATGTTAGGAAGTCAGGGAAAAAGTCATGAAAGGTTCAGGAATCATGTGTGGAAGCTTTTAACCAGTCGATAGTAGGGTCTGGCATGTCAAACCAAGAAGCTTGGCTTGGATCAGTTGTTCAGTGGGGAGATATTAAAGCTCCTGTGTAGAGTTGTATTTTCAATAAATGGAAGAACATGATGGTTAGGGTCAAATATTCTAGAGCTAGGTAAGCCTTCTATGAGAGAGTTCTGTTTCCTCATCTGTAAAACGGGAGCTTCATTTTAGGATTTTATTATTGCAGGTTTCAAAACAAACATTGCCTTCCATATGTGCAGATGTTCAATATAGTAACTGTTATTTTACATTTAAGGAGAGCTTTACATTTGAGAAAGGGCTAGAGTGCTTTCTCTTATACCATAAACCTAACCTTCAAGAAGCCCAAGAAGCTGCGCCTCGGAGGCTCATTGGCTGCACATGGACCAACGTCTGGTAAATGGTGGGAACTCATTGGGCATCCAGGCATTCTGGTTTTCTTTCCTTTGCATTTGCTCTGGTGGACTCAGTATCACTCAGGAGGGTCAGCAATGCAGAAGAGCTTCATGTGTACATTGATCAATGTCTTGCAAATGTGTTCAAAGCAGGCAAAATTGTTATATTGCCATTATATTGCCAATAAGCAGATACTAGAGCACAAACTTCATCACCCAGGGAGCAGTAGCTCACAAGCCCTGGCTGGCTGCCTGGTGAAGTAATGGCACAGTGGTAGCTCAGATATGTCTTCATGAGAGAATGGACTCAGGTGGTGACAATGGGGCTGGAGAGGAACAGGAAGATACAAGAGACCCTAAAGAGGAAAAATGTCACCATTGACGACAGAAACATTTCAACAGCAGGAAAACCAGGTTACCGAATGCTGGAGAGAGTGGTGAGGAAGTGGAGAAACTGGTTGAGAATAATTATTGAAAGTACTTGTTTTTCTATAAAAGGTTGTTCATTCTATTTCAAATAGCACCTTTTATTTCTTAGGTATGCACCCCATGAAACAGGTTAGATTTGGTTATTGCAGTGTGTCGTTAGATTAGAAAATACAGGCTGGGTGCGGTGGCTCATGCCTGTAATCCTAGCACTCTGGGAGGCCGAGACAGGAGGATCGCTTGAGCTCAGGAGTTCGAGACCAGCATGAGCAAGAGCAATACCCCGTCTCTACTAAAAATAGAAATAATTAGCCAGCTAATTATGGTGGTGCATGCCTATAGTGCCAGCTACTCTGGAGGCTGAGGCAGGAGGCTCACTTGAGCCTAGGAGTTTAAGGTTGCAGTGAGCTATGATGATGCCACTGTACTCTAGCTTGGGCAACAGAGCTAAGACTCTGTCTCCAGAAAAAAAATACACATACATATATAGTCATACATTTATTCATTCACTCACTCAACAAAAAAATGTGGCAAGTATTCACTCTGTGTAGATTCCACACTAGGTACCCAGTATAAAAACGAAAGAAGACCATGCTGCCACCCCCCAGGCCTGGGGTTCTATCTTTTCTGTTCTCTTATTTTAGTCCCTGGTCAAACTCATTCTTTCCATTCCTTACAGGGCAGGCGATTCAGCAGTGCCCTTTACCTATAAAATAGCAATTGTCTATTTGTTTTAGGAAACTGGTTTTTAAAAATATTCAAGTCTTCAAATATTCATAAAATGGAACATGAAATGGTGGCTAAGCATTTTAAAATGGTAAGGATATCAGACAATGGGGTTGGAAAACAGGTTTCTATTCCAAGCTTGTGTTCTATAGCTATGTTGACTTTGTCCGGCCACTGGAACTTTCTGGGCTCGTTTATGAATTGCAAAATAAACCCTGTTCCACCTACAAGACAAGGGGGCTGTGAAGGCAAAATGAAGAAATACATGTAAAAATGGTTGAGAAGTATAATATGCTCTAAAAAGACGTACCTGTGTATGTGTGTGCTAACTGTGTTAAAGTGTAAGAAAGATATAATTCTAAGTATAGAAACAGCATTTACATAATTGCTACCAGTAAGCCTTGGTGTTTTTTATAAGGACACAAATGATTATACTGCCATGGGCGACATGTGGTAGTTATGAAACTGAGTAAATAAAGATGGTAAGTGGAAGAACAGGTAGGTAGGTACCTGAGACCTCCTTGGTAAGTAGAGGGAAGTTTTCTCAGGGAGACACAATTATGCACACTTTCTAGCTTCCTCAGAACAAAAATCTCCATTTGGATGTTGAGGCCTTATTAAGTTACTTGTATAAGGCAAAGATTTTTCTTCTACCTTTTAGTGAAACATTGACAGTGGTATACCAGGCTGCTACAAGTGGGACAGTCAACTTGGGAGCATTTTTCCCTTAGATGAAAGTTAGTCCTGCTATTCCTGACTGCAAGCTGCTCTTGTTATGTAGGACAGGCAGGACAACTTCTATTTAATAGAATGTTTTAAATGGGAAAAATCTTTATTTACTCCCTGCCCTGGGAATTTCCCTGGGTCAGGAGAGTATGAAAAGATAGCAGTGGCACAAGGGGTGTTACAGAGACAAGGGCACAGGCCCTGGAGTTTGGCAAACCTGATCAGAAACAACTTCTGTGTTTCAATTTCTGTTTTCACTATCCTGGGTAAATCATTTTTGACATATTAAGTGAGCATGATTTCTTGCGTATCTTCATACATTTGAACACATTCACATCCATACATTATATAGAAAATACCAATGAACATATATTGTACCACACACACACACACACACACACACACATAGATAGGATATAATCTCCCTAGGGGAGAAATATTTCATTATTTTGTTCAATATTGTATTTCTGTCATTCAGAACAGTGCCTGACACACAGTAAGTGCTTATATTAGTCTGCTTTTGCAGAAGTTATGTTGCATTTTTGAAAAGAAAGAAATTTAATGGCTTGTAACAGTAAACATTTGTTTCTTACTCATGGGTCTTTAGGCTTACTACAGCTTGGTTTCACTCTGCTAAATCCTGCTAGCATTTGCAGGGCTCAGCTCCAGCAGAGGGCCAGAGGCAGGTCTGTTGCAAATGTCCTCTCACTGGGACCCAGAATTCAACATGCTGAATGTCTTGTCCACTTACTTTCCACTGGTAAAAATAAATCTCATGGCCTAGTTCAATACCAATGAGCAGAGGGGCAGAGATGGGTATTTGCCGAATGACACAATCTATCACGGTTGCCCTCTTGTTCACCACGTTTATTCTATTCATTTTGCGCACAAATATACTCAGCATATATTCAAAGAAGAATCTCAAAAGTTTCATCCAATCAGATCGTCAGGCTCAGAGTTTTAGATCTTATGATAGTACCTGCAACAATATTTCTAAATATGGCTCTTATTAATCTGGAGAATTATAAACTAAAGGAAGAGGAGGAGGAGGAGAAGGGGAAGTTGAAGCAGAAGTTTAAGGTGAATTTGAAGGAGGAGAAGGAAGGGGAGGAAAACTGCAGTGGTATCATCAATAGTAAACATCCTTGGCAACCACTGCGTGACTCCACATTTAAGCAAATCTGATACAGTACATTCTTCTAGTTGGAGTTAGTAAGGAAAAGGACAATTTAAATAATTCAGAAAGTGTACATTTCATGGTTAGAGTTTAGCAAGAAAAATGACTGCTTTAAGATCCGGGCTTGACACTCTATGTTATCACCACCTTTACAATCTCCAGCGTCGTGTGTTTACCCCACCGCTCACCGTTCTCCCTCACTCATCCCACTCCAATCTTCCTGGAAGACTCGAAGGCACGAGGACTTTCTACTCCCTGTCCCCCTGCCGGGACTACTCTCAGACCTTTCAAAGCTCTCTCCTTCACGTCATTCAGGCCTCTGTACCTTTTCCGAGCTTCGACCACCAATTCAATTGACCCCCACCCCCGACTTCCCTCCATCCATCTCTCCTCATGCCTTGGTCCTATATGCAGGAACACCACCTGGAATTATATTGTTTATGCAAACATTTGCTTATTTTTTTCTTCTTGACCGCCTCAACGTAAGCTCTTTAAGTACAGGGGTTTTCCTTTCCCCAGAACCTAGAGCAGGGTCCCATCTAGAGTAGATGCCCAATCACTAGTTGTTGAAAGAATGGACTGCATGATAAATGAACACGCCCATGCCTGCCGGTGCTTAAACACATGGTCTCATTGACTTTCCACATCAAACCCAAGATGTGAGTTCTGTAATATCTTCTACTTTCCAGTGAATAGACTGAGCCACAGTGGTTCAATAACTTGCTCCAAGCCACACAACTAGAAACTGGCATAGCTGGCATATAAACCCAGAGTCTTGCTTCATAATTAAAATAGGAAAACACAGAGAAAAGTTGTGGGGCTTAATAGAATAAATACCTGAAGACCTGATGGGAAACAGAACTTGAATTCCTTCTGACCACAGAGGAGTAGCCATAGGAAGCCACCATAAAGTCCCCCTCCCTCTCTGGGTAGCAAGGGTGGGGGATTAAACCAATAGTTTGCAAACTTTGCTTGGACAGGCTCACTCAGAAGCCCAGTGTCCACAACACATAATAGTATCACGGCTTCATCAGCCCTGAGAGAGGCTCCTGAGTGCACAATGAAAAAAACGTTGCCCTTGACCGTACCTAGGCTGCTCTCAGCATGGACAGGGCTCTAAGGAAGAAGGCATGAGCTCTGAACCCAGGAATGGATGACTGGCTCAGGAAGCAATCTCCCAACGTGGACAGTAGTCCTCTGAGCAGAGTAAAATGTAGCACAGCAGTGATGGCCTGATCACACATGACACCTCCCATTTTCCTGACCCTGGGGAGGAGCGGTTATGAGAGCAACTACAGCCTCCTACGTGTGGGGAGAGACATTGAAACACCAGAGCTGAGCAACAGGCCTCAGAGACAACCAGGAATGCTCTAAGTCATATGATTTTGCAACGAAAGTATCTAGAAAAAGGCATTAATATTTATGCTATCCCTCATTTCCTTTAACCTAAAAAACAATTCTGATGTGTTAGTGCATATGTGTGAGTATGTACATACACACATATACTTGCAATGCAATTCCTAAAACAGCCTCAAAGCAGCCTGAATGACATAAGGGTCCTCCTGAAGGCACTGGGGTTTTACTCGTCATTTCAATTTGTTTCTCCTCAAATAATTCCATCAATTTTAATGACAAGGTTGCTGTTTCAGTGACTCTGTCCAGGTGCTCAGACCTAGGGGAAATCCAAGACGAATTCCAGAAATGTGTTAAATATTTCTTAACATTTGCACACCAGAGGTCCTTGATTTATTATAATTTTTTTGTTGTTTTTTATATTAAAACTGTTGTAGAGTGAAGCATATAGGTACATGAGGAGAAGACTTGGATGATCTTGGGTGCTCTGCTTTTATCATCTCTAGAAACAGGAGGACTAGAGGATTTCTAAAATCCCTTCTATGTCAGTATAATTGCTTATTCGAAAAATTAAAATTCAAAGACTTAGCTCATTATGAGTACAGAGGAATGGTGGGACCTGAAAAAACTCCCCTGGTTCATGATCAGGCGGCCAAGAAGGACCGGTGTTTGAAGAGAAGGCTGCTCTGTATCCTGAATCCTTATTAAAAGACATAAATTCTACCACATCCCACTGCATGAATACTTGATCACTCTCAAAGACCACCCTATGGTCCCTAACAACTCTTAGATTATGGACCTGTTTTTAAAATGTATGAATTCTATGGACAAATATGCAACATGTGCCTAGCATCACAAAATTATGTGTCAAATTTTAGAGGGTTTGAGTTCCCCTGAAACTCATCCACAAGGGCTTAAGAAGAGGTTTCCAGGGTCAGGGTTCAAACAGCTTACAGTAATAGGATGACATTGGGGGAATGTAAAAAGAAAATATCGTGACTTCAACTTGTAAAAATCATCTTAAAATTACATAATGTAACTCATATTCACATTTAGTATGATTAAAAATAGTTTACTTATTTAATTTACAATAATACATATGTTGAGGGCTACACATTTCTCTTCAGTTTTTAGAAATATATTGCATAATCAGCACCATCCTATAGAATCAGAAGTAAAGAACATCTCTTTGCTCAAGGGCACCCTAAGATGGTTAACCCATTCAACCCTTAACAACTATTAATACCAGATGATGAGTATGTGCATTCCTTCTCTAGCCAGCAGGATTCTTGGAGAACAGAACACATAAAAGTAATGTTTCATGGGTATTATGGGAAGAAAAGTAAAGCCAAGAGAATATACAGAGTCATCAGGTGATCCGTTTTGGCCCAACCTTTAGTAGGGGACTCTGTGTGCTACAAGATGACAGATGAGAACTAAGCATCAATGAGTAGGGTAGAAAGGGGTTTAAAAATGCAAGAAGAGATAAACAAAACAGAATTTGGAAGCCATTGCAAACACACTTCTTCCTTACTCACGGTTTGCCTGTCTGGCCATATTAGTGACAACCATCTAATACTTTCACGCCCACCGTCCTATAACTTAGATTCCTGGTTTACCCTCTCTAGTGAATTGACTTAAGGGAGCCAAATGCCTGGAATATTTTAAAGCATTATTTCTCAACTGAAGGTGATTTTGTCCCCAAAGGACATTTGGCAACGTCTGGGAACATTTTTGCTTGTCCCAACTTGGAGAGTAGGCTGCTGGCATCTAGTGGGTAGAAGTCAGGCGTAATGCTAGCATTCTACAATGCACAGAACAGTTCTCACAACAAAGATTTCCTGGCCCAAAATGTCAATAGTTCCAAGGTTGAGAAACCCTGTCTTAAAGGAAAAAGTAATGCCATTAAGATTGGCCCATGGCAGGAGGCAATGCGAGAAATGTGTTTGTTCCTTCCATGACTCCCTGTTTGCTGTTCTATCCCAGAAACCTGAATCCCATCAGCAGCCAGTCTGCCCCCAGTGGAGTCCAAAATCTCTGTGATTCATCACCAGCTATCCATCTCACAATAGGGAGGAAATTTAAGACCAGCTCTATCAAAGGAAGCATAAATCTGCCCTTTCCATCAGCCTCAAAGAAACAGAATTTAATGATCTCAGCTGGGGCCTAATGAGCCAGTGTCCACATCAAAAGCTGCTCTGTATTTGACATGTTTGACAGTGTGTTAGGGGAAAATAGGAGGAAAAAATATATTGGAAGACTAATTGAGCACTGCAGCTGAGCAACCCATGGAAGTCTTGTCCTCTAGCTAAAGGTTGTTATGCTTCGGTGGAGCCAAAGACAGACTCTGCCATGAGGATGTCACTCTTTTACATGGAAAAATATGACTTCAAACATAACAAAAGCTGGGAGTATCTGAGAGGCAGGATGGTAGTTGCAGTAACTGCTGTTAAAGAGAACCACCCAGCTGCCGCTAACAGTCTGACTTTGATGTAAGGTGCACCAGATGTCAAAGGCCACCAGATGTTTAATGTTCTGTTTTGGGACTGGGAAAGCAGGGCTGTGGTATGTGGGGGCCCCCCCCACAGAGTGGACTAGGCCAGTCCCATGAGACAAAGTCATCATGTAACATTTCTGGAATGGTCAGGGGCTCCCAGCGCAGACTCTTTCCCCTGACATGGCTGCTCCAGGTGACAACAGAGAAAGGAATCAAGAGGATGTAAGAGAATGTCAACCACTAGCAGAGAGGGTAAATAAGACTCTGAAGCAGCCTCAGGCAATCTACCCCAGCTCTGAGCCACTGGGAAATGTCTGAGGTTAGAACTAATCAGAAGTATAACAACCATTTCTGTGCATTGATCAAGTCAGACCTGGATGTGAAGATTAATCTGCCAGCTGCTTGATGTCTGGTTAATTAACATCTCTCAGTTTCAGTTGTCTTATCTTAAAAATAAAGATACTAACAGGCCTCACAGAGTTACTTTAATTTTAACTGAAATCATGCATGTAAATTACTTAGAAAGATTAACTGAAATCATCAGTAAATCTAGCACACAGTATACTCTTTCTACGGAATATCTGTGATCACATGATTGAAATCAGCTGAGATTATAAGCAGATCTAGTGGTGGTGTAGGCAACAGCCCAAGTGTAAGAGGACAGGACTTTTTGTCACTGTCATTCCATCTAAAGGTTGCTGTGGTATCTAGAACACTTTATTTGTGAGATGACTCCCCTGGTTAGAAGTATCCAAGGTCTTGTTAAAATGGGGACATCCCCAAAGAAGTTGATCTATCTCTATCCCCTAAAAGATATCAAAAATTATTTTCAGGCTGGGCGCAGTGGCTCACGCCTATAATCCTAGCACTCTGGGAGGCCGAGGCAGGATGACTGCTTGAGCCCAGGGGAGTTCGAGACCAGGCTGAACAAGAGCGAGACCCCGTCTATACCAAAAAGAGAAAAAATTAGCCAGGTGTGGTGACGCATCTGTAGTCGAGCTACTCAAGAGGCTGAAGCAGGAGGATCGCTGGAGTCCGGGAGTTTGAGGCTGCAGTAAGCTATGATAACGCCACTGCACTCTAGCTGGGGCAACAGTGAGACTATCTTAAAAAGAATCATTTTAATAAATTAGGAATTGTGGGAAAAAAGGCACTAGATTTGGAATTATCAGATCTGCAATCTATACCCTAAGTGTAACTAGCTGTGTGACCTTGGCCAAATAACTTCACCAGTGGGAGTTGCTGCATCCTTATCTATAGTTAAAGACAGTTATAACCAATCCCTCAATTCTTAATGACGTAAGAATCGGGAGAGATACTGGAGGCATAAACACAGTGAAAAGTTCAAAGTGCTACACAAATGAATGGTGGCATTATGCACTATGATCCAACAAATTACACACACACGATACACAGTGTGCGCTAGTAGTAAACTCATCTTTGATGTAAATAAAGATAGAAAAAGCAAATCACCTAATTGTGACCATTAGGATTAAGGAGGCAAGCAATATGAAACAGTATTACTCAGGAGCAAATGGGTATCTTGAAAAAAAGAAATAATGTGGAATGATAAAGATCGTGGAACAGGACTTTCCAGATGCCACAGGTCAAGTGTTGGAGGCAAGCGTTGACCCTGGGAAGTTATATCCTTTTCCCCACCAATCTCTTCCCCTCTTGGAATGGCTGTCACAAACCTGGGGAAGTGTTCAAATGACCACTGTCTGTATTTATTGGTTTGTTTATTGTATTTCTTAGTTACACATTATTAACATCTGGAGACAGGATTTGGCAGGAAGTTACTGAATCCAACTAAAAAATGCCTGGATAAGGAGTGTTGGAGGCCAGCTCTGAGCTGACTTAAGATTCAGTATGTCTCTGCTAATAGAAGCTGAAGCAGGGTAGTGGTCAGGGGCCTACTAATAAGAGACTCCACAGCAGCAGACTTGGACCCATCACTGTTAGAAGCCTGGAGCTCAGATCAAGAAATTCAGTCCCTGGAAATCTAGAGTTCCATATAGATACCTAATTACAGAGTAAGGGAAGAAAGCTATATTTATTAAGTGCAGGCTTTGTGCCATGTGTTGAACCAGCTGCTGTGTCATCATCACATTAGAATGTGATCAAATGTTTATCATGCTCATTTTGCAAATGAAGAAGCATAGGCTCACAGAGTCTCAAGAAACCCAGGTAGCAAGTGGCAAAGTCCATGCTCTTCCACATGTACCTCCTAGTACCCTGCATGTAGTAAATGCTTAATTAGTACTAATTTATTGGGGAAACATTGAACTGAATTCTACCAACCATACTGTCAGATAGAAACATGCCAATATGCACTCTCATTTTCCCCAAAAAGACTGTGAGCTCTGCACCTTCTCCTAAGCATAATGAATGACACATAGTAGAAGTTTAAGAAGCATATCAAATTTTTAATAACACTTAATTGAAAACTTGGACATGACTATTCCACACGTATATGTCTCAGAAAACTATTTTCTTCTGAAAACTCCCGAATATAAAAGACAAAATCAATACCAAAAAATAGTGTATGTATCTACACATTAGGTTGTCCGTTCTCTCATTTATGAAAAGGGTATTTTATTTTCACCATTGAAATGCTTCTCTGGCGATTCCCATCATCCCTCATGCCACCTCTCCCACTCTATCTTTCTCTATCTAGCAGGTCTAAGGCTGGCTGACTCATTCTACACGGTCAATCAAACCCATGCAGACCTCCTTCAGGTTCCTTTGGTAATAAAGTCTCTTGGGTTCTCTATCCTCCCCTTCTGCCCACCCCACCCCACACACACACCTGAAGTTCATCCATGCTATCCAAACACTAGGAGACATTGACAGTGGGCAGTGGAAGGTCTTGCTTCTGGTATTGCTGCTGCCCCTCCATTCTTGAACTTAGAGATGGAGCACAGCACTGCCAACAGATAGCACCCAAGAACTTCCCTCCCTTAATTGGAAAGAAAGGGAAGGAAGGGAAGGGAAGAAGGAAGGAAGGAAGGAAAGAAAGAATGAAAAGAAAGAAAGAGAGAAACAGAGAGAAACAGAGAGGGAGGAAGGGAGGAAGGAAGGAAGGAAGGAAGGAAAGTAGGAAGGAAGGAAGGTAGAAAAAGAGAAATAGATATGTATAAAACATGCCTGACGGTCCTGAACACAAAGAAGCGCAGGACTACATGGTTTATTTTTCACCCAGATTCTCTTTTATAACTGACGTCATATTGCTGTTTTGCTTGTACCATAATATGTAGAATAAAAGGAAATGGTTGCTGCCCAGGAGATATGGATCAGCACAGAAAGCTCTGGGGACCTATTAAATGTTGCCTTTAATCGCATTAAATGGGAGGAAGTGACATAGCTCATCACAGAACACCAGGCTGTTCTTTCTATTTCTTTAAATATATGTGAATGTACTGCAACCTACAGTAATGTGCATTCACATTTCTTCATGCAACATATTTCACATCCATTTTAATGAACCCCACTGGGCATTCACATTCTTTTGTTAAGCTGGAATTGAACTAGAATGAGGGACTCCCTCAATATCAATCTATAAATTGAGTGTCTACTGATGGCCAAGCTGAACCACTTGCCAGCCCCTGAATATAGCTCTTTTCCTTTGCATGTTCTGTATCCTAAAACTCCATTTCACAACTTGGTCTGATTATATGTAAGACATTGTCCATCACACTCCGGGCCTCCATTTCTTCCAGAAGCCCTCCTTGGCCCATTTAGTACACAATACATTTTCCCTACTGTGTATGTCATTTACACCATTTGTTTAATTCTACTTACATGTTCTCTCCATCTTCCTCCCTATACATTTTATACACCCAATCCCCACCCCCAACACACACACAGAAACTGAGCTCTCAGGGGACAGGAGCCATTCATGTTTCTATCCTTAGCGTGTAGTACAGTGCCTCACCAATACTGAGTACTTCCCAAACTGAAGGAGTAATAAATAAATTCATGTTTGTGTCTCTGTGAGTGAGTAGATGTGCTCTGAATAAGATGGAAAAATTATTTCAGTCAAAATTTAGCTTATTTGGAGCAGAAATAGTAAACCTGAGCAAATTTTCTGTTGGGTTGGGAGGGGTTAAGAATAATGAACAAAATAGCTTAAAAAAAGAGAGGGGAGCTGTAGACTCTTTTATTCCTGTTGTGAAATGGTGCCAAGAGCACATGAAGATGTGTGCTATAGACAGTGACTGCTTCATGGGCTGGACCAAGAATAAAACCCTCTGATCATCTATCATGTGGATTTCCATTGTCGTAAATGTGCTATAACCAGATCAGCAAATTTCCACTAGAGGCTTATGCTTCAAAATAAAGACAAGGCTTTGTTATATGGAACTTTTGTCAGAATGGCCTTTACTTTTATGGAATTTTAAAAGGAAAGAGGATGTGTTTGTTCTCCCCTGCACCAACCCTTCATCAGATTCATGAGGGCCAATAAGGCAGCTTTCCATTCTAAGCTCCTGCTTATCCAATAAATACTGAGAAACAAGAGGGTGCTAGATGTACCTAACTGTGGAACTTGCCCATAGCTTTGCCTTCCTTCCATTGAATACCCTGGCTCTTACCTCAAACAGATGCAAAATGAAAAGACAAGTGACTCAGACACTCAGGCAAAGGAGATAGTCCAGTTATACACCTCTGAGTGTGGTATCCATGCACAAAGGTAGGTTCATTAATCAGAACTGGCATCCATGCTGATAACAGCACCAGAACAAGCTTCTTACTTCAAAATGCCTTCCTAATCTATTCACTGAGAACTAATGCCTACACTTCTTTTTGAGGAAGGATAGAGTCTTTCCTTTAATTAGAGTTGATGGTTTCAGTGGCAAATTACTCTTGGGGGGGGATTCAGAAATTTAAATTCGTAATAAAATATAAGAAAAGAATGGAGTAGGAGTACAGGAGGATAGTGGCTGGCTAGATGGAGAAATCTCTATTTAAGGAGAAAAAAATAAAGACACAGGGAAGATTGGGAATGGAGTCCAGATTTAGCAGGGCCTTCAGAATTATTTTACCCTGATCTTCTCAGACCTTAAGCAAGTCCTGCTGAAACATCATAGGGCTTAGCAAGTTGCACATTCATCTTCTCTAAAATTGGCTGCTGCTACACAACATTAAATATGAGTCTGGGCATGTGTTCACAACTCTTATTTTTCATAATGGAAGTAGATAGTGAATTTATTTTTATTATTTAAGTGTTGTGGGTTGCATTGTATCCCCCAAAAGAATATACTGAAGTCCTAACTTCAGGTACCTAAGAATGGGATCTTTTTGGAAATAGGGTCTTTGGAGATGTAATCAAGCTATAACAAGATTATATCTGATTAGGGTGGAGCCTGAATCCAATGACTAGTGTCCTTATAATCAGAGGTTCTTACAGAGGTCCTTATAGTGTCCTTATTTAGAGATACAGAGACAGGCCCACAAGGAAGAAGGCCATGTGACAAAAGAGACAGCAATTAGAGTGATGCAGCTACAATTGAGGAAAGCCAAGGATTTCCAGGAGCTACTAGAAGCTAGGAAGAGGCAAGGAAGGATTCTTTCACCCTTGCCACAAGGAGGCCACCTGGAGCTCTTCAAAGGATCATGGCCCTGCTGACACCTTGATTTTGGACTTCAGAAAACAGAAAGAGTTATTTAAGCTTCTGTGATCCAGCAAAGCTCACCTCAGGTAGGGAAGAGGTCGTAGGTACCTGACAGAAAAACATGGTTCAAAGGGGAAGCAGTGCTGAAATAGTCTTTCCCTCTTTAACTGATTCTCTAACCTGTTTCATTTCTGCTAGTGGCCCAACCATGTCATTTTCTTCTCACACTTTAAATCAAAATATTTCAAGAGTTAGACTATTTTAACAGACAGGTACATACCCCAAATGCTTTATGAACAAAAGTTAGGCAAGAAATAGAAAAGCCAAATATTGCTGGCAAAGTCAGTGACATGGGGTGGGCATGGACATTTCATGGCTTTCTAGAACCTCTGGCCTCCAGTGCAGCAGCATCGCCACGTTAGAAAGCTTGAACCACCCTCCGCTCTAGCTGCAATCCCTGGCAGTAGCGGTCAGAGTCTGAGTGTACCATCAGTCCTACTACCTTTGCTACAAAACACAGAACAAAGGCAGAGACCACAGGAGCAGCTAAAAAGGTTTAGAGCCCCCAAAAGTTTCCTGACACATGGAAAGATTTTCTTATTAAAAAAATAAGATGCAAATTGCAATGTCTTCTTAATACCTTTTGAAGAATCCTAATGCTATAAATATACTATTTACTCCTAGATGTGTGCATAGGTGCATAACTGTGTTAATATGCAGGAGGGCAGCTCATCTTGCTTGTTAAATCTCCCCCTACATTTTACAGCTTTACAAATGTCAGGCCATTAGGCCATAATTCTCCTGTTGAGGACCTCATTACCTATAAAGTATTAATATCTGCCACATAAAAGATGCAGGTGAGATGCAGATCCAGCAATTAACCCACACATCTTTATCCATCTGGCTGGTCTTGCCTATTTTTTTAAACAACAATTACATTTTTCTGAGAATCTTTTACCAAGTACCTCTGTTTCCTTTTATGTTTGACTTGAGGGATGAAACTGTCAGTCAAAAGATTCATTTCCTTCGGTCCATGTAGGACCCTTAAAGAAAAAAAAAGATAATCCAGGTAGAATCCCAAAATTCTAAGAAATTTTGCGGCAGTTCCAGGGACAGGAGATCTCCAAGTTTCTTGACTTGGCCCAGGCAAAACTGCAAAGTGGGGGAGGATCGCCTTGGGCTCCTCCGGCTCCCTGTTCTTGTGCTGTACCCACCCCTGCAGCAAGCAGGCCACCTGGAGCCACACAGGCACACCCTTCAGGGCAAAGATCCTGCAGGTCTTTCTTGACCTCTGTCCTCCTTTGAGGGAATCTGCTATTATCTTAGAAATCAGAAACAAAGGTACCCTAGGGTATTAATAATTAAAACTTTTGGGTCTCGGGCAACAGATTAATATGTGTTCCAAATCTGTGCCTGACGCTCTATTGCCCATACATTAGCTCCTTTAACCCTTATTGTTACGCCAGAAAGTAGTAAATATCTCCCTAATATTTCAAATGTGGAAAATGGGACTCAGGGAAACCAAATATCTAACTCAAGGCTGCCCAGTATTCTCTGGGACTTCAAAACCAAGGCTCATTCCACTAAACATTTCCCCCCCCCTTCTTCAAAGGAAGCCTCAGCATCTGTCCTCAGCTCATATAAAGCCTTTTGTGTGACAGCCTAACAACTATTTCCAGATTATTCTCTCTTCAAGAGTAAGACATTAACCTGGAATAAACGGCCCTGGTAAGTGAAATATTTTTCTCACTATGTATGGGACTTGCTGTCCCCCAGTAACACACCCACAGAATAACCAATCGAATCCCCATTTGTTTCTATGCTAGGGGTGATGAGGAAAGGGTGCTGCCTTCCAGGAACTGTAAAAATGTGTGACTCAACTCAATTTACATTTCTAAAAGGAATCAGCTGAGCACACTCCTGCATTCATCGTGAATGTGAATAGGTTAATTCCCAAGTGAACACTTACAAGAATCTTACAAACAACCCCCAAAGAAATTAGAATGCAAGTGCCTTTTTTATGACAATTGTCAAGTCCCCAGGAGAAAATCTACAATGTCTTGTATCTATTAAGTCAAGTTATTACCAGCCTGCTTCATTTGCCCAGGTTCTTTAGATTTTTGAAGGACAACTTTCAGTCACTTTGCCAAAAATATTTTGTCTGAAGCAAAAACTCTCTCTCTCTCTTTTTTTTTTTACCCCACTGAAGGGTCTGGTTAGTCAGGTAAGCAATCATCTGAACTTGAATTGTACTGAAAATAACCTTGCTTAATTTCACGAATCCTTTAAAAAGTTACTAAACATTCACTCCAGGCCAGGTACTAGAGCAAGTAATCACTACAGATGTTCCATATGCTGAATGAAATAGGAATGCCTTCAGGATCGAAGAGCATTTTCAAAGCATTATTTGTAATAGTAGAAACAATTTATTGTGTTGGGTCAGTCCAGTCTTTATGTAGATTGGGGAAATCCTTTTAAAAGGTTATTTCATTTAATCATTACATCCACCTTCATAAGTTGATATCACTAGCTGCATCTTAGAAGTGATGGAGTTGGTCACGTGGCTCATCGAAGACAAGCCCAGGTTTTGAACCAAGTCCATCTCGTTTCCAAGTCTACCGTCTTCACCCTGGCCATACACAGCTCTTCTCATTTAAAAGACATCATCCTATCTGTTTCTTAGGATAAGCTAGTAAGAGCCATGTGAGAGCCAGTGCTTGTCCCCATCTAACAGATAAGAAAGCTGAGCATACAATAATTGCCCTATGCTGTGTAGCTGATTAGCGACAGAATAGAGACAAATCTCTGGGGCTCTTGGCACCAAGCGTGAGCTCTTTCCCCAGAATGAGCCAAAAACCTAAAATATGACTTGGGTTGGGCTGTGCTCCTCAAGCTCACTCTGCAACCTGCATCCAGTAAAACTCAGGCCAGGGACGTTACAAGTTTCACAGTTCAACATATTGAACACTTTACAGCTTTGAATTACGTCAATCTAAATAAGCGACTGAGGCAAAAATCTCAGTCAATGGACATTTATTAAGCCAAAGTTGAGGATGCATCAGGAAAAACACAAAGGAAAAAGGGGACAGGGGAGTGGGGAGGCAAAATGGTTACATTCTTGTAAGGCCCAGGAAATCTACATTTTACATAAAATAAGGGGAATGTTAGAAGAGAAAAAGGAAATGAAGATGATACCGGACCTCGGGTTCTTAGCCCCAGTCAATAGAAATTGGCAAGAGACCAGAAAGATTGAAGCAGGCAAGGCTCTACTTGGGGCTTTTGTGCAAACAAAAGGGAGAGAGCACTGGTTTGCTCAAACAAAAGGGGAGAGTTCTGTTTTTCATAAACCAGATTGGTTCTCTGAACAAAGGACTGGGGAACTTTTAAAGGGTAGAGAGAAAATTTAGTGCCAGTATTGAAATCATAGCATGTAGAGGTGGGGTTTTGTTGGCAGCCGCACATCTGGCAATCATGCTTCTTCATACATTGCATGTCTCTTTAGCATGTTAAATCTCTACCTTTGGGCATGATTTTCAGCATTAAAATGAGGGAAAAGGTCTATGAGAGTCAACTTCGGGTTTCATCTTGGCAGCAACCAGTCTGTGCGGGACCTCTGCTCCGATGGTTGCTGTGTCTTGTCAAAGAAAGTAGAACTACATTCTACTGAAGCTGGGTGTTAATCATTTAAGGCTTTTGTTCAATATTTTAAGCAGACTTAAGCTTTGGCTCAAGGCCCAGGCAGGTGGCCAAAGTCCACCTTCCACATTATCTGAAATGAAGCATCAATTATCTACATGTTCCTGGGTAGGTAATTACCGAAAGCTCAGCACTTGTCCCTGAGGCCACATCAGAAGAAGGAGGACAAGTGGCTTGAGGAGAAGGGAAGAGGAGTTCATTAATTTGCCAGCATAGAGGAGGTTGGCAGACTCCCGTCTCAAAGTACCAACATGCCACTTCTGAACAGAAGTACAGAGCTTTTCTTGTTTGTTTTTGAGCGTTCCTATATGCCCTTTACTTTTCTTCTAAGGTTAACATCTTATATAACTATAATGTCAGAATCCCACGTGTCAGCACCAAAGATGTCAGGGTGGGAATCTGCCCTTGTTCCTTGCTGTGCTCTTGGCCGAAAAATGACCAGACACACCAAAATGTCAAATCTAGTCTATTATCCCGGTCCTCTGACTCCTTTCTTGGAAAAATCACCAGCAAGGCCAATACAATGGAGTAACCTCAGGCAGGGAGCAGTTTCACAAGAGCAGCTCTTTATTGTAGAATAAAACGGAGTGAGTGGCGAGAGACAGACCAACTCACTCACTCACTCACTGACCCACTCACTTCCTTCTGACTTCTTGGATTGTTTCCTTTTATTAGCCCAGTCTGGAGGAGGGCTCTCGGGAGGTGTGGGATGTTATCAAATGATCAACAGGTGTCCTCAAAATTCCATCTACGTATAGGAGCTCCCTCTAAGAAAGCCTACTTGGGCAGGGGGGCGTGAACTGCAATGCAGATTGAAGCTAATGGTATATTAATTATCCTTAGGTTACTCTAGGTCACTTTTTAAATCTTATTATGCCTGGGCTGGGGAATTCCCAGTTTGATAAAGCATTCCCTCCTTCCCCAGGCGTAGCAGTGGCTCGGGATAGGATTAAGGGTGGAACAACACCAAAATGTAGTTCCCACCCTTAGCCTTCTTCCCAGGTGGAGCAATTGCTTGAAACAGCACCAAAAACAGGGAACCCTTGTCCCGAGAAGAGCCAGAGATCCTGTCTACCTAACAATAATACATTTAACAAAACTAAAAAAATTAACATTGGTACAATACTATTAAATAAACTATATAACTCTTGAATTTTACCTTTTTTCCATTCCTATTTTTTTTCTGTTCCAGGATCCAATACAGGATACTGTGCTGTATTTAATCATCATGATTCTTTAGTTTTCTCAAATCTGTGACAGTTTCTCAGTCTTTTTCTGTTTTTCATGACCCTGACACTTTTGATGAAAACAGATCGGATATTTGCAGAATTCATCTAGTTTATGTTAATCTGACTAGGCTGGGGGTATGGATTTGAGGGGAGAATGCCACAGAAGTGGCCATTTCAACACATCATATGGGGAAAAGGTATCACTGGTGATATTAACCACAAGGTTCTGATCAATCCCATCATCTTTGGCTAGACAATCTCATGGCCTCCACTCAGATTCATCCCATTTTTAGCTAAGATGATATCATGACCTTGCCCAAATCAATCCCATCTTCAGCTAAGAAGATCTCATGACTCCGCCCAGACAATTCCCTTGAGCCATCTCCCATGGCATAAAGAACAAAAGACATTCCCCTGCCCCCTCCCGACCACTGACCTGAGGCAGGGATGCAGGTCCTAGTTCTCCAAAAGGAGTGGGGGATGTTTTAAAGAGACACAAAACATTTTTGTCATTTTTTTAAGCCCTTTCTTCAAGCCATTTCTTCTGTTACATATTCCCCCCTGTCAATATTACCCTTCCATATCTATGGGAGGAGGGGTGACTACTCTGTTACAAGACCAGTGTTCTCCTTGGTGCTGGTTTCTGACAACAAATGAAAAAGCAGGTAATAAAAGCAGCATCAATAATGAGGGTAAGAGACATGGGACAGATATGTTTTACTTGTCAGTAAATGAAAGATCAGGCTAAAGAAGAAGACCCCAGGCATAGAGGCAAAAAAGACAGCCTTGAGAATAGAAGACAACATTCATAAAGGAGGGAAAGATGTCTAATCCCAAATAACCAGGACAAGATCTCAGCCTCAGGTGCAGAGTGAGCCTGAGAGGCACAGCTTTACCAGGCTCATGTCTCAGGTTGGCAGGATGTTCCAGGGAATAGGGTCAGAACACCTGAGGGCTTGTTATCTTTGATATCGTTATGCGGTTTGTGAACTAAAATAAAATCTTAAGCCCCCAGCAGAATGAATGGACTCCCTCTTGGCCAAGGGGACCCCAGAAAAACCTTAAAGCTGAGTGGCTAGCCATGAGGAGAAGGAAGGTCAGACAGGCCTTGTCATGCCCTCTCCCTTTTGGAGTTACTTTTTGTAACAAAAAGATACTAAATCATCAACAAAGCTTAAACAGCACCTGCAGGCCATCAATTTATTTAACAGATCACTTGAGTTTTGGTAAATGTCCTGTGGTTTGTCTCTGATTAACAGACAACCTTATCTTAAGTTAAAACATTCCAAGCCTTTAGACAAAGCTTCATTTCTTTAACCAATTACAAATCAAAGAATCTTTAAACCCACCTATAACCTGTAACTCCCTTCCCCCATTTTGAGATGTCCCACATTTTCTGGCCAAACCAATGTACACCCTCCACATATTGACTTAGGATCTTACATGTAATTCCTTTCTCCATGAATGTATAAAACAAAACTGTAACCTAGCTACCATGGCCACATTTTCTCAGGACCTCTTGAAACCATGTGCTCCGGGCCAGTCACACACATTAGGCTCAGAATAACCTATTTAAATTATTTTACAGAGTTTGGGGGTTTTTCCATTAAAAAGTTTAAACACCTTTTTTTTTAAAAAAAGTACTTCTTTACATTTTCCAGGCTGGCTGGGCCTCCTTGCAGGTATAAGGGCTGAAAGGTGGCCTTACTAATGAACTATCTAACAGAGAAAAAAATAAACTATCCAACAGAAAGAAAGAGGAGTAAACTCACAGTGTATAATTGCCCCTTTGAAGAGAAAAATCACAGCACAACTGCTCCTTTGTTTGTTCAACCACCTGTGGGTTAAATTGTTTTATTTGAGAGTTTGCTTTAACAGCCTTGCAGAGCCCTGAGCAGGCATCAGGGGTGTGAACTCCCTGCCCCCGTTCCTGCCAGAGCACATTCCAAGAACCCTGATAAACCAGCCTCACAGACAGGAGGAAAAAAAAAGGGGGGGGGGGACAAATGCAGCCATTTCACAGCCATTTTCTGCTATCAACTGGCAACAATCACTTTTTTCCTTCCTTTTTTCTCCATAAAAACCCCAAGCCCATTAGCCTCAGTGGCATTTCTTTTATTCTCTCATGCTGAGCCCTTCCCTCCCTTTGGGAAGTAAAATAGACTTTCTTTCTTTAAAACTATTCTAATCTTTGTGTCAGTAATCCTTTTTCAGCACCCCCTCCCCCCCCCCCCCGCCATGAGTTTCTAACCTAACAGGACCAAGGTCCTTGGCCCCCTGAAGGTTCACTGAAAAATCACTAACAAGATGCAAATTAACAGGAGTAAAGTCACACAAATTAATTTAACATATATACACAGGAGTCTTCAAAATGAAGACCCAAAGACACAGGGGAAATTGCCCATTTTTATGCTTAGGTTCAATAAAAGTATAGACAGCAGTTTAGAAATATGATTGGATAAAAAGGGTAGGATCTAATGCTAATAGACTGAATGGGGAAACCCAGCAAGTCCTATCTGTCTAGATTCTTCTTGGCCTCTGGGTATGCACTCCTTCCTTCTGGATATAGAGCAGGACCCTCTCTGGAATGGGGGTCTTATGACCTACAGTCAAACAAAGTAGGTCAGATAATTTCTTCATGGCCAGCTTTTACACAAATAGGAAAGAGGGAAAGTTACAGTAATATTTTTAGGTTTTATGAGTAGCTTTGGGGAAAAAGGGGTTCTGGTTTCTATGACCTGCCTTGGGGAAGAGGGATTCTAGTGTCTATGGCCAGCCTCGGAGGAGAATGGGACCAAGAGTCAGGAGGGCAGGAGAAAGTCAGATAAAAACTTTTGCTTCTGAGGCCTTCATTTCAGGGTATTGTTTTCTGAGCCCCAACACAGGCATGAGAACGCTTGACAGAAGCCAAGTGGCTTTGCTTGTAGCCATGCAACTCCTTTCTCATTTCCTGTCCCTTGTCTGGTCCTGAGATTTTCCTCTTACTTGGTTTCTCTATGTTGTCCCCACACCACAGTCAGTAAGCCCCTTGATGCACAGCAAGTGAACTGTGGATACAGGCTCATCCTTCGAACTCTGCCATGCATAGTTGTTCAGGTAGAAGGACTGAAACCAAGGAGACCACACTGCCTCTTCAGCAGCTCTTTGCTAGTCTGATGCAAACTATGACTGGGAAAAGAAAGTATCAGGTTTCAGTCTGAAATGTCAGTTCTTGGCACACTCATGGCCGAAGAATGACCAGATGCACCAAAGTAAGGCAAGCATGAAAATGAGGTTTATTGAGGAGAAAAAGATAGGATTATAGATTATAGAGCAAGAGCAAGATATAGGTTTACAGGGTGAGATGCATATGCCACAGATGACGACCGGACCCACTGTCACAGCAAACGGAAAGCAAGGGGAAGGGGAAGGAAAAAAGGGCCTGGTTATTATCTGCATCTTGTTTTATAGTGCCAGGATTGGGACCTCCCTGTGGCTCAGACATCACCATGGAACCACTTTGATTAGAGAGTTGGGAGTTGCATGATCTGAGTGTTCTAGGTCAATTTCCAGCCTCTATGGTATCTACGCTGCTTGGCCCATGGGCTAGAGTCCTCTGCATTCTTTTGCAGCTGGCACACCAAGTTCTGATCGGCAGATTCATAGGGTGGTCCCACAGGTATGGCAGTCGCTTGGTAGAGGATTACGGTGGGGGCAGCACCAAGATGGGGGCCGCACCAAGATGGGGGCCCACTTTCATCCCTAGGAGACCTGGAATCCCTCACTAACTACCTAACAAAAGCATAGTTTGACAAAAGAGAATGGAGAAAAAGGAGAGGCAACAAGAGCAGAGAACTCAGTTTGCTTTTCTTCCTACATGTCTGACATGCAGCACCTCCCCACACCCCGCCCAAGGCCCTGTTCATTTGTCAGCTCTCCTTCCCTGAT
This sequence comes from Daubentonia madagascariensis, assembly GCA_023783475.1. Lineage (NCBI taxonomy): Eukaryota > Metazoa > Chordata > Mammalia > Primates > Daubentoniidae > Daubentonia > Daubentonia madagascariensis. The sequence goes on along the minus strand of JAKFHU010000901.1, from coordinate 4,329,296 downwards.
AGGCCAGCCCTCTCCTTCTTAGAAGTCAATATTTCTAAAGAAGGAAGGCCTAATACCATCACCTCCAGAGCAGATGGTCACTAATTGCCACAAGTAAACAAACATAGGCTGCAATAGATACATCTTGTAGCTCTGAATATCATTAATTTTCAGGAACACCAGGGGCACCCATCCTCAATTAGTGGAGCGTGTGAGGCTAGGAGCAGAACTCAGGGAGCCACGCCAGGCGGGCCATGCAGGGGACCAGGCTCCCATCCTGGAAGCCCCAGACCCGATAGGAAAAATTCAGGAAGCCACTTAACCCTGTTGCCTTTGTTTTCTCATCTGTAAAACAGTGGGTAATAAAATCTCTCAGCTTCCTCACTGGGTTTTATGTGAATGAACTAATTAACGACTGTATAAAGCCTAATACAATGCAACATGTAATTGAAAAGTTTAATCATTGAGGTAATAGTCCAATAATAGTAGGTTGCAAAGTAGTGACAAATAGTGCTTTTAAAATGAAGCTATTACCATTTTGATATTTTCTCTCTAATCTGCATTTTCAAATTAGAAGCATATATAATTTCAGTTTTATTCCCATTTTTATAATATTGTTTAATTCTATAAAACTACTTCCTCTATTGTTTTCACTGTGATATTTCAACGGAGCAGAGAATCACTGTAGATTCCAGTAATAACTGGATGTTCTAATTAAAAGTTCTTATGCCCAAGAGTCCTAACACCAAACTATTAATAGTTGGTCAAGAATCTTCCCATGCCTTACACAGTTGGAGGAGTCTTTTCATTTTCCAAATTAGATAAAAGGAGGTCTTCCAAGTCACAATTTCTTAGCCCTTTGAACTTCTTGTTATTCCAGTAAGTTCTTATTTTGCCTTTCTCTATTTCTAAGCCTTTGCACAAGCTGTTTCCTCCACCTAACCTGCCTTCACTGCAATGCTTCTTTCTGGAGAATTCCTACTCCTTTTTCAAAAAGTAAATGAAGGCTTCTTGTGTGACACTTTCCCTGACACCTCCAAGAAAACCTAGGACCTTCTCATCTCTGTAAACTCTTTTGCAGCTATAGGTGCCTCCACTATAGGAATTATCACAGTGTTTTAGTTTGCTAACTATTGATTCCCTCACTGGACACTAAGCAACTTAAGAACAAGAACTGCCTCTTCTAATCTGTGTGTCTTCCTTTCCTGTGAATGGCACAGTGTAAGTGTTCAATAAGTATTTTGGTAGTGATTAATAAGGTACAAAGTCTATAAGTGCATTATTGAATTAATTATAGCCCTATGTCATTATATATTTTCTAATTTAGTAGCTATTTTATCGTGTGAGTCTGAGAAAAATGTGGTTTTAGGAAGTGTTCTCACAATTGATACAGTTGAGAACTATATCATGCTCAGATTCATAGTCTTATAAGAAAAGTCTTTCATGAATTGGTGCCAGCCTACTTTTCTAATCTCAAACCCTATCACTGCCCTCAAGATGACACCTACTAGAATTGCACCAGACTTCCTGCAGCTTCCTGAATCAGCCCTGCCTGTGCCTGAATGCCTGTCATGCTTCTGGAATGGCCTTCCAACTCTGCTTGATAAACTCCTACTCATCCCTCACTTTGGTTATCATCTCCTCTCTGTGGATGCCCTTGACACTTTATGCCCCACCTTACAGATGGGTGCTTTCATTCTTTGTACTTCCCCAGGGTCTTTACAAACAACCACTGTCACTTATCTCACTATCCTAAGTGCGTATTTACATACCTCTTCCCCTTCAAGCTGGGAGCTCCTTGCAGACAAGGACAGTATTTGATTCTGCCTTGAAATAGCAGGGCCTGACACATAGTTAAAGCTCAATTAATAGTTGTCAAGTGAGTGAATGAATTGGCGATAGCTCTGCCTATTATGCAGGCTGAGGAGGAGATGAAAATTGTGGAGTCCTAATTTTCTACTCTTTAACTACAGGCATAAAATTTTCCATTTCTCTTAGTTTATTTTAAGATGTATTTGAATAAATACTGAACTTATTTTTACTAAATTTACTTTACATTATTTTCCTAGGACAAAATATGTCTGTGCAACACACTTCCTTTTTTCACTATGCCTCAAAACACCCCACTATACAACTTCATGTTCCCCTCTCTCTGCTAAGTTTTAGAATCATTTCCCAGACTACTTTAAAAAGAGTTATTTTTTGCCTGCACAACTCCAACCAATAAAAGGAAATTTCCCAACCACACATGAAAACTATCTATCTTATCTGTGGTTTGGAGAGCTTGAAGGAGAATATAACAGTGACTGAGTATTCAAGAGTAAACCCAGCACATGCTAAATTTTAAAGAATCCTAAAGATTGAGAAGAGATTTATGGCTTGGATAGGACTTTAAAATCTACTATTCTATCATACATCTCTAGTCCATACAATTTGGAAAAAAATCATTTTTTGCACCAAGACTGACAGACTAATACATTTTTCTATTCCTTTTACTGAACCATTTCATTGTGCAGCTCAGAAATGACTGCTAATTAAAATTAAGTGTAAGCATTGGTGATACCATCTTCTTCTAGAATTCTTAAATAGAAAATGGGAAACTGAAAGCATTCTTTTACAGGTTGTAGAGAAAAATGGGACATCTTCATTTTAAAGGAAGACCCTTGCTCAAAGATGAATATAATTTGAAATATATATATGTGTGTGTGCATATATATATATATGAATCAAGCTAAGACCATTACCACCACCACCACCATCATCATCATCATTAACTTGCATTTACTGAGCACTATTTATTAATAGTTCACTGGACTAGATGGTATTTCCCTTGACAGAGGCTGGAAGAACAGAATAAGGAATCGTGGATTCTCTGGAGGAAAGGGCCAAGGGCCACTCCTTGAATAAATCTCTAAGGTGTTGTTATCAACATCATCCAGGTACTCCAAGCAAGAGCTCCACAGGAAAAATTAAAGTCAATCTCCTTTGATGTCAATGTAAAAGAGAAAAACCTTAGCTTTGTCACTGAGAGAAAACTTATCAGTTATTTATAAACACCTCAGAAGATCATATAATAGGGTCAAGCCATAAACTTCTTTTGCCTTGTAGCTCTTTTCATGTTATGTTAAATAGGCTGTGGAGCCCTCATTTTCTAAAGAACATCAATTCTTCTCATGATAGTAATAATCCTTACACTGGTCCACTGAGACATGTCTGATGCTGCCCACAATAGCTGGACTGATTGTGCTATTGTACAACATTTTGGTGAGCTTGTCCTTTTAGGAGAGAAAGCCAATAATCACTTTATAATAGTTTCACCCCATGGGATTTTTAGCTAGCTTGTTTCTGGATCAAGAGAATTTTCTCAAGCTGGACTGCAGAACTTTGTATAAGAGAAGAGAACCACTGCTATAGTTACTTTCCTTGGTTTCCAGATTTCTTTTTGGAAGAAAGTGACTTTTAGGAGCAAAACTGTAAAGTTAAGCACATTCCTTTTTCAAACCCAACTTGCTTTTTCCATATTCTTTTCCTACTGGGCTACTTCTTCCCTTCTTCCCTTTGTCCTTCCTGCTCCCTCCATACTCCTCAAACAATACTCCCAGTGGAGGTGCTCATACCACTCATCTACAGCTTTGTGTGAATTTAAGTCACAGTTATCCCTTTAAAAGAACTGTTTAAGCCTTTTTTTTTAACATCATCACAGCATCCTTAGAATCCTGCTAAAAATATTTCATATAGCAATGAATGAATAGGAACAAAATCTTTTTACAGCAGGAGACCATATCCTTTCACAATCAAAATTAGGCTTCCGGCTTTTCTACCTAAATGAGTACTGCTTAGATTAAGTGGCAATTTTCATCACTATCAGTCACCCCAAGTAATTTACTCATGCTGCTGTCTCCTTCCCACCCTCCTGTAAGGAAGCCATTCCACTTGTTGCAGAAACAGAATAACCTACCTATCCTCTTCACTTCCCCTTAGAGAGCGTATGGATACCCTTGAACTCTAATCCTTCCAAATAAGGCTCTGTCGGAAAACTATTCATCAGACTGAAATACAAGCATGTTGAAATATTCCAGATGCCTTCTATTCAAGATATTATTTTTACCCTGCATAAGAGATATAAATAAATCTGACTTTTATCTTGATTCAGTCATTCCTTGGTTAATCACAAATGAATAGTTTAAAATGAAGTTCAGTTCATACTTCTGACATCATTGCACAATATCAGCTTATGTTAAAGAGAGTTGGCTCAATCTTAGCAAGCATCTCAATGCTTTTTAAAAAAATTAGTGGTTTTTATCACAAAACTTTAAACAAAAACTGAAGTGTTTAAACTTATGAGATATATTTAATTATGTGGTTCCTGAAACAGGCAATGAATATTGGTCCCTATGGTAACATCCATAAATATTTTAGATATTTGAAATTTTAGTGGAATAAGTATGTGGCTACCCTAGCTGAGCACTTATATGAAAAGAATACTGATTTGGATTATGAATTGAGTAACTTAAAATCATAAGAGTGTTGGCATTGGAAGGAAGGAGACCTTGGAGATATTGCTGGTATATTAGAACCTGTAGGAGACATTCTTTCAATAAATTTGAAGGAATTCTCCATCAGTCCTACGGGTGCTTAGGATAAGGCAACAAAGATTCTCCTACTTATGGTGCAACATTTAATTTCCCTGGGGGGGTAACATTTTCTGCTAGTCATTAGCATCAAAACTTTAATTTGCAATTCTTTAAGCATAAACTCATTATCATACCTTACACATGATAATAATATGGATGACAGTCTCCAGAAATGATGCTTATACCATTGTGCCTTTTCTCTTACTGACATTTCTTCATCAAAAAGCATTTATTGGGCACCTACTATGTGCCAGCCATTACTCTGGGTGCTGCAGATTATAGTCATGAACCTTTGTAGCCAAGGATTCTGCTTGCGGAGTTACACTTTTTCAAGGGAGTCAGATTACAAGCAAGCAAATAAATGAGTGAATGAAGGGTGAATAAGATACTTTTAGGATAGTAAAAAGTTTTAGCAAGAGAGTGACAGAGTATAAAACGTGATAGAAAATTTCTGGTGCATTTATAGACAGAGAGCTTTTTGAGAGCATGAAAGACAAGAAAAAGGCAACTATGCAAAGCTGTGGGAGAAGAGTATGGCAGATGGAGGGATCGTCTGGTACAACGGCCTCAGAATAATGTGTGTAGGGAGCAGGAAGAGGCCAGGCACTCATAAGTCAGCCAATCACTCCTCTTCTTCCCAGGGTTTCTCTCACCTTTTCCCACCGCACTGCGTCTGTTCAGACCCACTCACTTGGACTTTGCTCCATTCTCATCAATCTCATGGTCGTTTTGCTTTCACGCTGTTTTCATTTCTTATTGCCACTCAAAATGTCTTCCTATATCATAGTTCTAACTATTTCCCTTGTCTTGAGCAAAGACTGTGTGTAGAGTAGTCCAAACCCTTCAAGTTTAGCTTCTATAACCTCCATCCTCTGGCTCCAGCTGCTAGTGCTTCCATTCTTATGTCCTCTACTACAAACATGCTGTGCAAATTCGTTACCCTCACGTGTTTGTTCAGAGCATTCTCAAACAGCCACCTTGCATTTCACCCTCCTGATCCTGTCCATATCCTCAAATCCTGTATATACTTTAAGCCATACACGTAAGACACTAAGATTGAACACCAGACTTTTCCTCAAAGTCTTCTCTGTTTATTAAAGCCTGAAATGGCAGTCTTTGCTCACCTTCCTTTCCAAGTCTATGGCAGTTCCTATCTGTACAATTCATTTGTTCATTAATTGAGTTCTGCTTTGCAATACCTTTTCTTTTACTAATGAGAAATATTATTTTCTTTTAATCCTTAGTCATCTGTTTGCATGGTTGTTTTTAATATTTTGAGAGCAAAACCATGTTTCATGTTTCTCCTGTTACCCTATACAGCCCAGCACAGTGCCTGGCACTCAGTAGGTGCTCAATAACTGCTTATGATTTGAGCTCACCTAAACATATCTCTGTCTGACTGAATGCACATAGGAATGTTTTTGATGGTTTTCCCTCTAATCTTGCAGTTCCCTTTTTAAATGCCCATATAAAAGAAATGAATTATTATGATACATCCTATAATAAAAGTCTGTCCAATTCATGCTCCAAACTCCTTCCCAGCAATATTTGTGAAATGTACATTAGCCCTCAGCTCTATTGACTCAGAAACAGGAAACCTCAGGAGGCAACACAACCCAGGCAAATTAATGATTTTGTGAGTGATGAAATAGAATGGCACAGAATTAGATAAGAGACCCCAAGGACAGCTGTCTAGCTAGTGTGGAATAGGAACAGTAAAGAAACAAATTCACTTAAATAAATATCATACCTCCTATAAAATCCTAAGAAACCCAGAACAACCAACACTGAGAAATACTTGCTGATGCCAGTCTTACTAATTTTCCTAAACAGAAATAAAATAAAATTTTAGGAATTACAGAATACTTACAAGTATAGATTTTGACTATGGAGATAATTTAGTGTAATCACTTATATTAAAAATGAGAAAATTGAGCCTAGACTGGGAGAATCATTGCAGAGAGGACCCTGGTATGAAGACAATGTTCCCCAAATCACCACCACTCACTGGAGAGAGAGGGGCTGTTTCTACCGCATAGTGGCAGTTGCAGGGACTGGTTTCCATTATCAGCTTCTTTGCTGTGACCAGATCTTTCTCAGGGGCACCCTCACTCCAGGTCATGAATAACTCTTGAGAGGCCTGAATCCTCTCATCCACACTGCCTCCTTTGCCACTGGAAGGACTAATAATTGGGGAAGTCAGAAGGCCATCTCGACTTACCACCTTACACTCTTAGCACCCTGCTCACGTCCTGCCTCCTCTCTCAACTCCACATTGCTTGGTGCTTCCTTTTTCCAAGGACATACATCCCCACTGCTTTTCAACCACAAGCATTTCCATGAAAGCATCTGGATCCTCCCTTCCATTGTAAACCCCTCTGCCTTCAACCCTTTCATGAATTGTTTCACCCTTCCCAGGCCTTAACAGATACCTAGCAGTGCCCAGAGGACACCATTTGTAATAGATGCATCTCAAATAGAAGTTTCTCTTTCTCCTTCATTGTCCTTGCCTCTAGGTCAAAGACGTAATCATCACCTTCCTCACTCCCTCTCTCATGCTCCTTCCAGACATCTCTGTTTAGGAAGAAAAAAGAAAGAAAAAATACATATTTTGTGGCTGTTTCCACCTAATCATATAATTTTAATACTTTCTCATTGTCAGTATCTACCATGCTCCTGGTCATTCATCCTATTCATTAAAGCCTTTAACTTAGAGTTCACCAATCTTTGGCCTATTCCAAATCCTGTCTTTATCCTAAAGTGGCCTCAGTATCCCTTGTTTTACACCACCCCACAAGTGGATACCCTTCCCCTGTTTTTATCACCAAGGTCTCCCCAGTCCTATTTCTGCCATCCACCCTCATGCCTTCAGCCTGGACTTTGCCACCACCCAGGGTTGTTCTACCTCTGAAACAACTGATTTAAAATTCAGCTCTCAAATAACTGTGTGACGATAGGAAATGGCTAAATCATTGTCATTGCATATTACAGAATATCATGCAATTATTTAAACAAATGAGGTAGATATAAATGTACTAATAGGATGTTCACTAAAACATTGTTAAATGGAAAAATTCAATTAACAATATGATGACTTAATCATATTGTTATTAGATATTCTTTTATTGTAATATTCTTTTTATTAGAATATTACAATCCATTTCTGTAAAAATAAATCATATACAGCTGTGTGTATGTGTGTGTATATAAATGCATTAAAAAATTTCCAAAAGAATAAATACTAAATTGCTGAGAGTAGTTGCTTTAGGAATAAGACTGATGACGGGAAAGATGAGGAGACATTTCAACATTTTACTTTCTGTAGTTCTGTATTTCCTGACTTACTTTCAATGAGAATGCATGTATATATTATTATGTAATTTTAAAATGTATAAATATGAAAAAAATCCCCCTTCCCACAACATTTACCCTTCTTGTACTTTTTTAATTCTCTCAACCTATATTTTGACATTATTGAGAATTTCTGGGTTTTGACCCCTATTATTTTTCTGTTTATCCCATGTCTTTCTTTCTTTGACTGTTCTCTCTTAGTCACTATTTTCTGATCATGTCAACCATCTTTCCATATTTTTGTAATTTTTGCCCCATTTTCCTAGTATTATTGCAACTCAAGATGGATTCTACCGTCCACTGTCTCTTTATCTATATTCAGGCTACTGCCGCCACATTCTTCTGCTTTTCTTTCTTCGTAGATGACTCTACTAGACCCATTGCAGGTTTTCTCTACCTATGCCTACAATATTGGGGTTTCTCAGAGTTTTGTGGGAAAACCTGTCCTTGCCTCACTCTGCATGACTTTCATAATAGGGTTCATCTATTTTTGTGGCTTTGAAAAAACATCTAAAGCTCGGTAAGAATTCCCAAGCCTTCACTTCACCCCATGCCTCTATGCTAAGTTCCAGACACGTGTATCCAGTTGACTTCATGTGTCTCTCATGGATACCTCAACTTCAACGTGTTCAAAACCACATGCCTCCTTCTATCACTATCTCAGGGGATGACCCCATCATTCTCTGGTTGTCCAAGCCACAATCTTTGCTTTAGATTTGAATCACAGTTCTTCCTTGATCTTCACATTCTCTCATTCACCTACTGTTCTGATTCTACCCCCTAAATAACTCTCAAAATGCTTATTTCAAGCCATCATCATCGCTTGCCTAGACGATTGCAACAGCCTCTTGTCTAGTCTCTCTCCTTCTGCTTTTTTCCCTCTAGTCCATTTCTCACACAGCCTAAGGGACCACTCTGAGACTCAAATCTGATTATATTACTTCCCTCATAAAAATTATTTAATGATTTCCTGCCCAAAAAAAAGTTCAAAATTCTTTATAGGGCTAACGACACCCTTCACAAGGTACTCCTGGTTATTTCTTCAGCGATGTCACTGGACTCACTCTTTACCTTCCATGCTGCACCCATTATGAGCTTCTTTGAAGTCCTGTGTTTTCTTTTTCACCTCCACGGCTTTACCAACCATGTCTCTTCTGCCTGAACTGCTCTCCCACCACTCTGCATTGAGAAATTTCCATTCCCCTTTCTTTTTTTTTTTTAATTTTGTTTCCTTCTCTTCCTCCCTCCCCAACCTATTTCCATCATTCAGCAAATATTATTGAGCATCTACTACGTGGCGGGCACTATTCCAGGTGCTGGGGGTAAAGTGGTAAACAAGACAGATACTGTCTTTGCTTCACGAGGCTCACATTCTGCCACAGTGTGAGAGGATTCAACCAAAGGGCTATTAAGGTCTGGGATCCTCCCCAAATCTCACCAATGGACACCTGATACTTGTCTTGGATGAGGGGAACCTTCTTAATCAGATTGAAAGCCAGGGTTGCATCTTGCTCATGGTTAATTCCCTAGAACCTAAACCGTAGCTCCCCCCCAACCCAGTCGGTCCCCTCCCCTCCTTCCCAAGGCCGGGTCCTCTTGGGAGCAGCACATGAACTGCTATGACAAGGCCGCCCTTACGTCTCCATTCCCTTTTCTAATCTCAAGTTAGACGTCATTTCTTCCTCTGGATCCCAGAAGACATTATGTATTATGTCACCATTTTTCTTGTCACTCTGTATTTTAACTGACTGTTTATTTATCTGTTTCCTCCACTGGACTATAACCAAATTCCTTGAGAGCCAGGACAATGTAATTTATTTGTAATATACAGAGTCTGATACATGGCAGAAATATGGTATACAAATATGCCAATGGCTCCTGAATCTATTGCTCCAATTTCAGTCTCTACCTTAATCTTCAGACCCATGATTCATACTGTCTACTGGACTTCCCCACCTCAGGAATGTGAGTTCATGCAACTTCATGTAATATGAGTTAAACACATCTAAAAATCCATGCTCATTATGACCTACCTTCTCAAAAAAACTGCTCTGCCTACTGGAATCCCTTTCTTAGTGACTTGCTCCAACATCCACCCAATGTCACCCTCCTCATGGGTCTCCCAGCCTTTATCTTGTTCTTCTCAGGTCCAGATTGGTCTATTTGCCCTATTGAGAATTTCAGTAATGCATCCTTTTTCTTCTCTCTATATTTTCTTAGTTCTCATCACAACTTTGCCATACTCTATTGGAAGATGTGAAGTCAATCTCTTTTATTAACTAAATTTGTAAAATTGTCTTCTAGCTATTGGTAATAAATTCAAGGACAGTATTCACGAGATCACTTTTTGAGATAATGACAGATATTTTGAGCTGTGATCTTCTTTGTTCACATTGGGAAAAGGCTCTTATCCTGATGTTCCTTACATTAGGCCATTCCCCTTTTTTCTCTTGATGTGTTTAAATAAAGAGTTATCAACAGCAGACAATCAATATATACCATGGGACAAGGAGTAAGAGCAGATATCTACCACACAATACTGCCATCTGCAGGGGTTAGCAGCCATCTACCAGGGCAACAACTCCTGAAAACCAATTAGCAGAGTAACCTTCCTATAGAATTGTTCAAGCTAGAATATGGGAGTTTCCCTCCACTCTGCTAATCAGTGTCCCCATATTTAATAATTTAAAAATATAAAATAGACTTCTAATTAAGAATTCTATCTATGCCTTTTGTCTTAAAAAATCAATGTGTTCTGAATGTTGGAGAAAAGACATTGCTTTCAAGGCCCTTCCTGAATTTCTCTCGTAAAATAGGCAATATTGTGGAGACAGTCTTGATTAAAATGCCAAGAGTCTTAATTTTTGTCCTAATTGTTGCTAATTCTCTGTATGATTTTGGGGCCACCACTTCGGATACTTAATTTTATTTTCATCTTTAAAATGACAGGTTTATGTAAACTAAACATGTCTTCAATATCTTCTTGTATTTCATATTTATATTTCATATCCCATACTAATTTCCATTACCACCTCTATATATATACTGAGAGATAATTTTGGTAAACTTCAGTCAAGTCAACTAAATGATTAATCAATCAGGGGCTGGCAGTTTGACTTAGTTTACTGTAATTAGAGTCAATTTGCTAAGGTGCACAGGTATTTAAATAATATTCAAATATTGTGTAAAATGAACATGAAAGAAAGGATTCATTATTCACATCAAAGGCATGTTCACCCCTCAAGTAAATATGTTTTCATTTATATTGAGCACAGAGTATTAGTCAATCTGTAGCCTCACATTAGACACTAACCAAATATATTTGTTCATTAGCATTTCATGCATTTGTATTGTGGGAAGGGAAGCTTTGCTTTATGAATTACTGTCCTTTGTTATAAAAGAATCTCTCACATCACTAGTTGGAGTATATGATTACAAAACCATTGTTAATCGTCATAGAAGAATTAAGAGAGGAAGAATAAGAAACAGGATATGGCCAAAAATAGCAACCTAATATTTATTGAAAATCTACTATGGATCAGATGCTTTACATGTATTATCTCACTGAAATATAAACCTTCTAAAAAGGATGGTTTTATAGAGGAAATAAATGGAAGCTTGAGGGGTTTAACAGGGAGATTGTGACTTATGCAAGTAGAAGGTGCAAAATGCAGGACCAAATCTGCCTAAACTGCAAAGTCACATATCCTTTATAAGCACAAAACTGATAGTAAAATCAAAAGTCATTGACAGTAAAATGAAAAGACAGGTTCTATATTCTGTTGAACAAAGAGTTTAATATCAATTTCTGTCAAAATCCCAAAAAAAGTCAATTTACGACATTTTATGTCATTTTTAACTTGTCTGTGAAAATGCCAAAACTGATATATTGGTTTATTATATTCTGATTTCAGGAAAACAATCCCCTCGTGATATTTGTCGACAAGATGAAAATATATGAACTTAATGATGGCATAACCAGATGGAGAATATCTGGTTAAAGAATTGTACTCCCCAAAATGTTGATTAATGGATATGTCATATAGTAGTTTAGAAACCTGATTCGATAAGTGCATGTATACACACGCACACGCACACGCACACATACTCTCTTACTATGGCAATGCTATCCCCTGGATGCTCAAAATGTAGGGTGACCAACTGTTCCTGTTTGCCTGGGACTTGAGAGAGTTCCCAGGACAAGGTGTCTTCAGATCTAAAGTGGGAAAATCCCAGACAAACAGGGATAAGTTTGTCACCCTATCAGAATAGCATATACACACTCTGCTTATATGAGCGCTGTCTGGAAAGTATCCAGCCATGTAACCATTCTTAGTATATTAACAATGGCTGGATACTTTCCGGACAGCCCTTGTATATGCCCTGGTATTTTGGTGCTGTTACCAGGGAAATAACCAAGGTTCCAAGGCTAAGAGATAATGGGGAGGTGTATCAGTTAATAATTAGGACTAGAGATACATGTTTTCCTCGACCATGTTATCTTTGAATGACACATGCAATCTTAACCCTCCAATTTCTCCCTAAATGTTCCTCTGCTTGAGTATGGTGCTAACATAGACCAAGCAGCCACCATTCCCCCAAGTGTACCCACCTCCCCTAACTGCCTAAAGTCTAGCCATGAGCAGACTTCATCACTTCCTCTGCATTGCCTAGCAATGAAAAGAACATCAATATTATTGCCCTAGCTGACCACTGGGTGAATGGTCATTTAGAGTGTTAGTCCCATTCCTAAATGAACCACATAGTGAAGACTTACTGAGGTCCGAAAGGTCAAAGCCAAACCCATAGGTTGCCTCAAAAGCTGAATATGAGCCACATATTCTTCTTTTTTGGCTGCTGACCAGAAAGGAAAGGTATCAGTGACAGGCAGAAAGTATGAGAAAGCATTTCAGCCAGAGTACGCAGCGACTCAAGGGTTGAAACTACCATGATGGACACACTCAATATTCCTGTCAAAATACAGATGTTTGGTTAGCAATAAACCACTTTTGTTTGAGTAAAAATTGGGTTTTTTTCTCTTTTTTGACAAGCCCATGAAAGGGAAAAGAATATGTTGGATACCATTTATAGCCACCCACAAGTGAGAATTGGCTTATGTTTTTTAATACTCTCTCTTCTCTGTAGACCTCAAATGGACATACCAGTAAACTGGGATACACAGAAAGTCCCCACTTAACGTTGTCGATAGCTTTTTGGAAACTGACTTGAAGAGAAAAAAAATACTGTATAAGGAAACCAATGTTACCATAGGCTAATTGATATAAATAAGAGTTATGTTCCTATGGCACATAGTACTTCCAAGAACCTAACAACAACATTGAGTGAGGGCTTAGTGTAGTACCTAATGATGTGTTGCACGGCTCAATATTTAGTCTCAACTTATTTTTTTGCATATTTTAAAAAAATTTTTTAATTGACACATAATTATTGTACATATTTATGGGGTATATAGTGATGTTGCTTTTCTTCTTAATGTAATTTTGTGATGGTGGTGATGGTGGTGGTGGTTTCTGCTTATCAGAATGACTACCCCAATTTTGACTGACAAAGCTTTTGAGCAGAAAAACTAATTAAAAGAGATAGAGTCAGTGATGTGTCAAAATCAGTTGTAACAGCTGCCAAATGGCAAAATTTTGGGAATTTTTGAGCCAGTTATTAAAGCAGTTAGGTAGATCAAATTCAGCATTGGTGACGGTGTTTATACCAAGGAAATTGTCAAACACAGTAATTAGGATTTTATTTTTTTTTTAATTTCTTTTCTTTTCTGGAAAGCCAATTGTTAAACATTTACCAACACATAACTGGACAAAGTCACCTCTAAAACTTGCAATCATGTTTTAGACCAGTGTCACTTATGATTAGCACGAGAAGAAAAACACCTCACCTATATCCATTTTCTCATTCCTGGTTTGAGGGGATAATCTTTACTATCTAGAACTCTACACTAGTTCAGGTAATAAAAGCCAATCTTCATAAAGAACGTGGCTCATGTGGAGTTGAGGAACAACTAAAAAGAGTTAACATGAAGTGTGAAATGGTTATGAATACCGAGCACCATTTATTTTAGCTGAAAGCACATAATTTATTAAGAACGAACAAAAAAAGGAAAGTCATCACTTTTCCTCCAGTTAATAATGCCCTACACTTCCCCTGTCTCCAAATGCTTTGTTCAGTGAAGTTCAGAAGATATATATACATACAAAAAAAAAATCCTGATCCAGCTTTTCCATCCAAGAGGTCTTGTTAAAAGCTTACAAATCTTTTCTTAGATTAAACCTAACTTCAAAAGCATCAGCTATGGTCTCTGTTTGTCACTGTGAGAAGGAACTAAAGCACCACAGAGCTAAGATCCTAGTGAAGCTTCTTTTTTTCTCCTCAAAACACATTTTCTTTCAGGGCAACCCCACGCACAAGCAGCCCATAAAGAAGCATTAAGAATGGCTTTTGCATTTTGTACATACGTTATGGATCTCACTCTTCCAGGATGAGTTCGAGTGGTTTTTCTCTCATCAATCTGAGGGACTTGTCACAAAATATCAAATTGTGGCTCATTTATTTCTCATTTTCTTTTTACTTTATTTATATATTTGGATGATGGTTTCTTGCTGTGGGGATTTGCATTCTCTGGCATTAGTCAAGGTCAAGGTACAGAGCCTTTGTGTGCATTCTAAGCCCTTTCAAATATGTGTTCACCCCCTGGTGTGATGCATTAAAAAAAGATACCTTGTTCAGAATCGACCCACAGGCTCCTGCATTTTGTTTGTCTTCTATTAAAGACTAAGCAGCTACATTTTCATTTCAAATTCCACATAAATGCTTTCAGAATAGCTTAAATCTGGAGCTGTCTGAAGACAGGGAAGGTATTAGGTGACCTCCCAGAATCCCTCCCTGTCCCTCAGTTTTTGGCACTGCAATGGCTTCCCATCCTGTGTGCACAAACTGCTCTGACTCAGTACTGAAGGTCACAGGCTGTCTGGCCTGCACCCTGTTCCTTTATCAAAGACTTGTTCTCCATCCCCCAGGTGCTTTTGTATGCCCATCTCCTACCTCCAGATCTGAACCTGTTCTCAATGAAGTTGCTAATGTATGTGTGTGTGTATATATATATAAAAATGAGGATGAAATTGTGAATATTCCATTTTAACAATATCCAATTAAGGTGGTATAAAATCTACTGAGAGTCAGGATAATGATCATTTAATAAGATGGACTTCAGAACCTGATAGACATTGTTAAATTGTTTATAAATTCCTTACGTAAAAATGAGTAATTTACTGAGCATCTCTAGGCCTTCTGCCCTGTATGTAAAATTGAAAAAATAAGAGCTATTTCCCTGAACTTTGTGGGGATAAAAAAAAAAATAAGAGCTACCACTTCAAAGGTTTGTTGTGAAAATTAAATTATAACATATAAAAAAAATACACACACACACACACACACACACCAGTAAGAGCACTTGCTCTGGCATATAGGAAGTGTGCTCCGAAAACGTAAATAATATTTTGGCTCTTCCTGAATCACCTGTGCCTTGAAAGGCTCAGCCCACCCTAAGAAAGCAGGGTATTGAATTCAGACACAGCTTCCACTAACCTCAACCTCAAACACAAAGAAGAAGCCTGGGGCATGCAAGATTTTTTACCAGGAAAGAGGCCTAGATGCTCAGAGCCAACAGTTATGAAAGAATTGGAGGTCAAAATGAAAACTGGCCCCATGCCCCCGACTGATCCTTGATTTTCTTCTCTCTTCTCGTTCCAGTTTTCCCAACTGTACAACATACTCTAATGTCCTTAGGGCTGGCAAATCAACATAATCAAAATGTTTGCAGAAATATCATACTTCCTTCATTCCTCATTCTTAGATGCTAGCACTAATTTAACACACTGATTCAATAAAGGTTTTCACAAAAAAAAGAAAGATATTTTCTACATTAAATGTATTAATAATTATTAATTACAGGATGGCTTGATTTCAGAGACAAAAAATTGTAGAAGACAAGTGTGCTTTTCAGAATCAAGGAAATATGGTAGTAAATTCAAAATTAGTTTCCATACTGTGAGGCCCATCCTTCTCACCAATTCTCTCTCTCATTACTGGTTTTTATGGTACTTAGATTGGTTTCTAAAAATTATGTATGTCAGATGGGCCAGACGTGATGTCCAGAAAGATAGGCTAAGGCACAGATCAGAAGCTGGTTAAGGAGGGAAGAAAAAAAAGACTCAGGTAGGATTTGGGCTTCTAAGATCTATGCATGTGGACAGGCGAGTGACATGAGGACCAAGAATGGGATTCTTTTGCTATTACTACATTTGAGCCAAAGGGCCCCTTCCATTACCATTCTAGAACAATATCAGTGTGTGTAGCATCTGATAGAGGAGACAGCAGTGGCTGTCTAGCGGTTGGCTAGTGGAGCTTTGTCTGCAGTAAGGGCAGAGATCTAGGAGAATCAGTTATGATGGTTTCTTTAGCATTGATGATATGGATCAGGTTTAAGCCTTGGACTCCAAGGAATTTTAGAATCACAACCTGAGAAGGCATTGGTATCTAGACATAGGGCAGCCAAATCCATGAACCTGCAGGACATAGACACATCTGACTTAGGGGGAAGGTGGTCATTAGGATAGTGGGTATCATGGGTACAATTGTCAAGGGATAGGATAATGGCTCCCATGGGAAGGTGAGCTTACCCCCTCTTCCTGTGGTACCTCCTTTCCCTTGCCCTTTCAGTGGAATGGCTACCCCACCTATAGGCATCTCAACAGCTGTCTGTTCTCTGCACGTATCACTGCATAGCTATATTCTGAATATATCTAATTTAAGTCTTGTTCCAACAGACCATCTGGAAGTCTGGATGAATCGCTATAGGGAGCCAGGCAACCTCTGACACTGGGGTAGAAGAAGACCTCGCTCTCAGTTTGTAGGGTCCTTCTGTCACACTGACAAGTCTTCAGGCATGCCTCTCATGTGAGACATTGTTCCTTGCATCATGTTGGTTGTGAGATATATGCAAATGGCTCAGAGTAGCATAGTAATACTTGGACCTGATCCTCAGCAATACCCAGTATTATGTTATTAAAACCCTTTTCTAAAATATAGGTAGGACAAAAAAAAAATCGATTAATTAATATGATGATGTCTCGTGTCCCTTTATCATTAACTTCAAAAATGATGTTCCCAGAACTAGATTTCTGCATTTGTAAATTTAACAAATCAAATACAAATTTTCAAAACCTAAAAATAAAAGGATGCTCTGCATAATGATTTGTCTTATGAACATGCCTGAGAAGTATATGAAAATATAGCAGAATACAGGCCAAGTAGAATCGTGTAGGGTACACTAGAAGTCCAGAGGAGAAGGATAAACTCAACCCAGGCTATAGGATAGGAGACAGGGAAGGCTTCACAAGGTAGGTAATCCCTAGGCCCTGTCTTGAGAGATGACTAGAAATTAGCTATAGTAAGATTCTAGGCAGAGGAAACAATATGAGAAATGCTGGAGAATACACAGAAGTGTGTGAGTGAGTGAGTGTGTGTGTGTGTGTGTATTTGCATGCCTGGAAATCCCAACTTTCACCCTCCTGAAGTTAGTGCAATCAGTGATATACACTGCTGTCATGTGAATGACATTAAACTCAACATGTTCTCTGTATCAGGGGTTTTGCGCTTTAAGTCTAACCTCCAGCTATAGAATCAAAAGTCTTTGTTCCCCAACAAAGAAATCTCAGGTACCCATACCAGGTGGATGTCAGAAATATTTAGTGGGAAAAGTTATAATAGTCCTTCTAGAGTTACCTCCTCTATATACAAGCAGGCCCTGCCCTTAGCTCTGGCAATATTGCAAGCTCCCAAGATGGCACACAGCTAGGAGGCTGCTTCCTGCCACAGGAGAGCATCCAGTACTCACAGACCATGTGGCTTCTCTCCTGTCCTGGCCAGGCTCCAAGCTATTTCCCTCTGTGAGACATGCTGCTTATGACATAACTGGGTCATGCTACAACCACAATGTGATACTTCTGGGGACCAAGCCAATTCCTTGCCTTCCCCAGCCCTTTCACTGCTCAATGGGTCAGTCAGCGGTATAGTAAGTGACATGGAGCACAGCCAAGCAGCAACGATGCTAAGGGATACTGTGACAAACCCTGATCTCAAACCCTTCCAGATGTCCATAGCCTCCATGTTCAAAGGGTAATTCCCACTGGCCAGTTTTGTTTTTCTCATGAAATAATATCACCCTCTAGGTTGTTGGGCAAGGGAACAGTTACAACTTGTGTTAGTAGCAGGGCAGGATAATACAGCCCTAGGCATTGGAGATCTGAGTTCTAGTCGTACAGGGGAGCTGATCAACTGTGTCACCTTGGAGAAGCCACTAATATCTGCCCCTGTGCTTCCTCTTTAGGCAAATAATGACACTCACTCTTCCTAGGATGCAGGGAACACCTGCTGTCAGAGAGACGAAAGCATTCTCAAGAATTTTAAAACACTAAATAATAGCGAATTAAGGCAGGAAGTTGTTCATTTAGAGCATTTGTTGAGACCACTCAGAGCAAGCAAGCCCATTTTTGTAGGCAGGTGGGTCAAGTGCAGCCCTCACACTTTCCATCCATGCAAGATATGCTGCCTAACTTAGAAGGAAGTCTGGGATCAGAGAAGTTAGGTTCACTCCACCTAATACTAAATATTCATTGAGAACCTATCGAGTACAATGTACTGTGCTGTATGTTTTAATTTTAGTGATTTGTCCAAGGTCAGAGAGCTGGTTAGTGTAGGGCTAAACTAGCTGCCCTCACTCCCAGCTCTGTTATCCATCATTCCATTCCATCACATGTTCTGGAGCCAACTGTTTTCAGTTGGGCAAATAACATGGGCTTTATCTGTGTTAGACTTACAACTGTTTCATCTGAAGCTCAACATAAAGCACACAAGTTTTTTCAGAAATATTTTATTAAATTTCTCTTAATTTAAGGAGGGAAAAAAATACGTTAGCGACACCAAGATTTTTCCAAAGAGAAAAACAATATCTGGGAAATGTTAAGTAGATTCCCAAGGAAAAGCAGCAGGAGTAAGAACAGCACATGGTGCCAACACAATCAACACATAAATAATTCTGCAATTATTGGCAGTCATAATTCACTGGCTTTCAGCCTAAAAGGAAAGGAAGTCAAACCAGAGGTCCAGCAACATCCACCAAACGATCGCCTGCCAATCATCACAATCAGGGGCGCCCACGGCACGAGTGTTCTCCCGAAGCTCTATGCACCCAGCTGTGGCCCTAGCCACATGGAAATAAAATAAAGAAGAGGAAAGAAATTTGGCTCCTGTCACAGAGTATGTCATGCTGATTTATCAACCTGAAATATAGTTTAATCTGCATAAAAATGGAGTCTTGCAAACTGACTGGGATTAATAGGCTCCAGTTCTAATTCCTTCTGGTGGTCTCCTTTAAATAGGCCATTCATCACTGTGACCTCGTTTGATAATAGCCTTACTGTAATATTTAATTTCACATTAATTCTGTTGTAACTTAGCCAACGTTCATTTGCAGAAAATTACTAAGGAATCAGCTCTGTTCCCTACTCCCACCTTTATCAACATCCTCATGAATGCCAAAACAATTTAAAATGGTTGATTTCCCTATTTGCTAAATGTATTATTCAAGAATCTTGTACATTTGGGTAGAATAGAGCATAAGGAAAAGTGGACATTAACAAAGAATCTTTACCTAGACTATGAGATAGGACATTAATTTTGAGCCAATTAAGATATATAATATCATTCAATGGCAAAAACTCAGGTTAACAGGTCCATTGGCACACATTATCTGATTCCTATTTGTGCTAGAGTCAGGCACAGTCATCTATGTGACTATTGCTTCTTAGCTAGGACATTCCTGATCCTGAAGGACAATATGGCTTCTAATAAATTCAGTTCAATTCATTACAATGTAATGTGATTATAAAGTATGTAGTGTACACCCTCTGTATGTTATGAAGTTAGCATACAGCTGTCCTCAGGAAGCTTATGTATACTTTGTGGGTAAAGGACAGTTTATGCCACACCTGGGTCATGTCACAACTAAAACCAGTGTTTCTACCAGCTTGCCCAAGAGGAGGATGCAATCCTTCCTAGGACCTTCAAGGCTCTCTGAGCAGTCAACAACACACTGAAGAGAAAAAGGATGGCATATATTGTTCATACACAGAGCTATATGAACAGTCAAAGAAACCAGAGAGTGCTGGATCTGGAAAATCTAAGATTAAAACTAGCCTTCCAGGTAAGAATAATCTAGTGACAGATAGGATTTTTCTCTTTCCCAGAAAAAGTCCAGGGCATTCCCGCTAGATAGATCTCAGAGGGGATTGGCAATGGACACCTGAAGGTGATGTACAGGCTCTGGTTCTGCTAAATGAGCAAACATGTCAGGGGTGTGCTGGGCTGGCAGTAGTAGCTGGTAAGATGGCCCAGTATTTGTTTTAGATGTGAGAGACACTCAACATTGTTCTGCAATGTGTTATTTCCTCTCTTCCTATAGTTATGTCTCTTTAGATAACATGCATGTGATTGATAATCAAATTACCTTCCTTTTGTAGAATTTAGAGATGACAGTAAAGTGTATCTAATCCAAATCTAGATGATACTAGACTGCCCATGAAGAACAAGTACCTCACTCACAGTTGCAGGTAGAGGAGGTGGGCAATGACAGGCTTAGGCCAGAATCTGCATCTCCTGACTACTAGCCCACTGCTCCTTCCTCCTCACATTTCCCCATCTGCTCCTTCAACCATCTGTCACTGTGAGTGGCCATTTGGATCAGAGCTCAGTTAAGGTGTAAGCTAGCCAGGCAGCTTCTTGGGAGCCAATTTGCATGGTACATTAAAATAAGTTTCTCCTCATCTTCACTATTTCAATGACATCATTTTGAAAGGATATCAAATTACTAGCCTACCAAAAATATCCACCACTCTCAATATAGCCCTCATACAAACTAATGTAAAATAAGGTTATTATTTATAATGTAGTAGCCAAAGACGATGAATAATGATTGGCCAGAAACCTACACAATCAAACAGAGAAAGTTTTCCCTGGGCTGGCAAGCTATTGCACACTATGCTGAGACACCTAACAGATCAAGGGAGGACCTCGAAAAATTGAAAATTAACTCCTTTTCCTAAATAATAATTTAACAACTTCTTTCTTCTCCTATCCTCCCCACCAGCTTTTCCTTTCCACATCCTAATCCTCAGATAATGAATAACCTTGCTTCTTATTTTCCTAGGAGAAAAAATATGAAGCAATCAGAAAAGAACTTCCACACATGCCCACCACCAAACCTAGAAGACTGTCTGTAGTTATGCCCATGTACCCAGCCTTGAAGGAACAACAAGCAAACTGTCCATGCTTCCTATCTTAGGCCAACTCAGATGCTGAAGGACTTCCCTCCTGAAATCACCCCCTGCTACATCAACAATGTTTACCCCTCTCCTGGGTCGTTTCCATCTATAATCCAACATGCTCAATATGACACCATTTTATAAAACCTTCTCTTGAACCTATATCCTTCTCATAATGCTTCATTTCTCTTCCCTTTTATAGCAAAACTCCTTGAAAGAATTGTCTATACTCCCTGTTTTTATTTCCTTGCCTTGATTTTCTCTTGAATTGTCCTCAGTCTGATTTTCACCCCCATCACTTCACAGAAATAGATCCTGTCAAGATCACCAATGATCTTTATGTTGCCAAATTACATTTTCAGTTCTCAGTTCTCATCTTATAAAACTTCTCTGTGGAATTTGTCACAGTGTCTCATTTCTTCTTTCTTGAAACACTTTCTTCACTTGGTTTCTAAAGACATCATTCCTTCTTGGTTTGCCTCATACTATACTGGCTTCCCCATCTTAATTTCCTCTGTTGGTTTCTCCTAATTTTTCCAGCCACTGGCTGTGGGAGAGTCCCCCGGCTCAGTTCTTGGACCTCTTTCTACCTACACTAACTGCCTAGGCAATCTCATTTAGTCAAGTGGCTACAAAGTGCCACATATATCCCCCAAACTCCAAGATTAAAAGCTTCCAGTTATTAATTTGTCTTTTTTCTTTAAATCTATTCTTACATGTTTCACTACAGACAGGTCTTCCCTGATCATGCCATATAAAATAGCATCCTGTTAACCCCTGCCTGTCATTCTTACCCACAACACCCTCTGAATTTCAGACTCATATTCAACAGCATACTGGACAACTTTACTTGGATGTCTAATAGGTATTTCAAACTTAAGACATCTAAATCCAAACTCTTGGCATCCTACTCTCAAGGCCTGGTCTTCATCACTCCTACCCTTGTCAGTAAAGGACTGTCTCACTCTTTTTAATTTCTTCAGTCCAAAATTTTATTTTAATCATCTTAATCTACAACTTATTCTCACACCCAATCTGTCAGTCAACTCTTTGGCCCAAAATCCAAAATATATCCAGAGTCTCACCATGTTGCACCAACTCCAGCCACCATTACCTTTCATCTGGGCTAATTCAGTAGTTTTCCAACTAGTCTCTTTATTCCCAACCTTGCCATCACCATCTGTCCTTTACCTGCTAGCTAGAGTTACAGTTTTAAATGAACATCCTGTCACTCCTCTGCTCAAAAACATCTAATTGTTCCTCAAATCACTTAAAACGAAAGCCAAAGTTCTGATAAAGCCCTCTAGGAGTCTACACAACCTTTCCCTACTACCTCTATGATTATCTGAACCTTTGCAGAAGTGCATCCTAGGCAGAGAAGACAGCATGAGTGGGTGAAAGGGAAAACAGGTATATGGGAGGAAAACTACATAGTTAGTTATCGCTCCCCAGCATGTCTCTTTTCCAGGCTGAAGAATTTAAACGCTGAAAGTGACAGATAATTTTCAGAAGCCTCAAACTGGCAAATGAATAAGAACTTTGTAGTAACTCATCATAATGCCATTTTTATTCCTGAAAACAAGAGCACATCTCAGAAAGAACCTAAATATCCCCATGCCTTTAAATGATACCATCCTAACGGTACTAGGAAATCACCAAGATGGATGAGGATTTCCATTCCAATTTTTCAGCATGGCATGAAGAGTCATAGAAATGCAAGAGCAGACACTTACGTTTGAACTGTATCTATTAACTTACTCTGCAGTAAATTTGAATTCTAGCTGTGTTTTTGTTTATCCTTGATTTCAGGAGTTTCTTATAACAGACTTGTTTATCTTCTTCAAGAATTCTCTAATTTCTATGACGGTCCTAGGATGTACAGAAACTATTAATAACTGTCTTCAGGGAAGGTACTATCTTAGAAAGTTCATGACATCTAGAGAAACAAATAAGAACAAGTGATTTTACTTCTGACCATTCCATGTCCATAAGAGTCATTTTACATTATAATAGAATGGTTCTAAGTATCCACTTATATTCACTTCGAGTTCTTCTTGAATTGGGAGAAATGAAATCTCATCAGCTGTTATGATTATCTATCTAGTCATACTTGCTACAAGTTAGCTACTCAAAGCATAAGATGACAACATATTGACTTGCATTGTACATGTACTATTATACTTATTATCAAATTTAATTACCCTCACCACTATGAAGGACATTGGTCATCACGCCATCTTACAGATGAGGGATCAAGACTCAGAATGTTGAAGTTTCACACCAAAAGTCACACAGGAAATAGTTAGTAAAGCCAGAATATATATCGATGTTGAATCTTAGAATCATTTTCATTGTGTATCTCTTGGCAGGAGATTTTTTATCTGTTCTCTAACCTACTATTCTCAATTTATATAATTTATAATTATAAAGACACTCAATTATGTTTTTAAATAACTGTGCTTCAGTCAAATGACTATTTTTAGAAAAAAGGTTAAAGATCTGCAAATGATCAGATAATTTACAGTCATGAAAAAGTTAATTCTCAACTGTTCAATTATTTGACTAAATTAAATTTTTTTTTTAATCTTCACTCCACTTTGGGGTCTTCACATAGCATGATATTTGCTTAACATACCCTCATGACCTTATCAATGTGGAAAAGACTCAGAGTATGGGTTCTCTGGCCAATGCATTAGAAGTCCTCACATACCGTAGGAGGGCAAAACTGACACCCATCTAACAGACACCCTCTGTCAAAACTCCTCTATGGCAAATAAATTAAATGGCCCTAATTCCACTATCACTACTGGAATTTGTTTTTGATTTAGTTATCTAATCAGTTTTTATAATCTTTTAAGCAGTTTAAAGCATTTAAGAGAAACTCATTATTAAATTATGAAACATTTAATTAAGTTTTCAATCAATGTTTAAATATTTGGGGAAATCTAATTTTTTATTTTCAAAATTTTTCAGTTTATTAATTATATAAGTAGGATGTAAATATTTCAAAAATCATTAATTGTTTACAGATATCAAAGATGGTTTATCCCTATAACATGTTTTGAAGACATACCTCCAGAAAAGCACAGGGATGTATTTGAAAACAATTCCAAAATTTCACCTTTGGTCTATACTAAGAAGTAAAAGAGAAAGAGTTTTACTTAAAAATAAATAAATAAATAAAAGAAGAAGGAAGAGGAGAAGAAGTTAGTTATAATTCTCATTGCATGGCATAGACATACGGTTAACACAGAAAATTTGTAATAGGAAAAAAAAAAAACTTGGATAATCTAAACCAACACATAATTTCACTTATATGTGACTTTTATATAGATGTACACATTTATTTATGTGTATGACTCTGAATTTGTTTACTAACATTCTTATTTATCTCTGCTGACCTCCTCACAAAAGTGTGATTCCCCCCCACCTTCATTCCTTACATATTATGTTTCAAGTCCTGGTAGACTGTGGAATAATAGCATTCCTGTTAGAAACCCACGCCCCCCCACTGTTCTTTCATCACTGAGGCTCTAAATTCCAAAATCATCTTCAATTTCTCTTTTTCCTTCGTCTGTCATGGTAGCTACTGTATCTTGTCATATATTCATTCCTTCTTACACTCAGTTAACATCATCACCCAAGTTTGACTATATCATCCCATACTCTATTAGTTCAATTGTACATCATTTGGCTATCTAATCTTCTACTGCCTCTTCCAGTTTATTGCATGTGGCATCACGAGTGGATTATCCTTTAATTTTATAATTATCATTTCATGGTCAAAATCACGATCCTTCTTTCCTATGCATCCAACTACATCTGCTAGGTTTATCCACTCAGTTTATTGATAGAAAAACATTGTCTTCTCCCCATCACCCTTTACTTCCCTTATGTGTATCTTCTCCTCAGTATATGCTGAGACATTATACTCATTCCTGCATGCATGCCTTTACTCAAGTCATGTCGCAGTCTGCTTAGTCCTTGCCCCTTGAGCACTGTAATCCTCATAGCTGAAGCCATTTAGCTTCCTCAGAAACTAGAACTTTAGGGCCAGACCACAAGAAAGTTGAAACACAGGACTCCTAGATTTGCATTTCCAAAGTATTTTTAGTTGCATGCTAATTCTGTGAGCAGTTAATAGGCATATCTCATACACACATACACACACACACACACACAGGATCCATGATTAAAAATGAATTTGGGAAACATTAGGTTAATCAAAGTCAAAAAGTAATCTTTGTCTTTTCTGTGGGATTGAACATGCCACTGTACAATGTATGTTCTAGGACTGTACTATGCCAGCATATGGAAAGAGTATGTGGGAATTCCTAACTTGATGAATATCCTTCTTTCACTTCAGCTTCTTAGCAATGGTGTCTCTATCTCATTACCCTGAGCATATGTACTTACTAAGAGGCCCTAAATATACCCTGGCTTCTTTGGAACTGGGCCCAAGCCTTGTTCCCATACCCTCTTTCAAGAATAGGAGTATTGCTGGGAACACTAACCATCCTGACTGTGTCCAAGCCACATGCTCCTCCAACTCATTGATACCCACTACTCAGCTATGAAGACTTTCTGTTAATATCTATTGTTGGGACTCTAAGCAAGTTTGGTTCAGATTCATGACTATACCTCTCTCCAC
This sequence comes from Daubentonia madagascariensis, assembly GCA_023783475.1. Lineage (NCBI taxonomy): Eukaryota > Metazoa > Chordata > Mammalia > Primates > Daubentoniidae > Daubentonia > Daubentonia madagascariensis. Next base: position 4,303,275 of record JAKFHU010000901.1, on the reverse strand, counting down.
TTTTGCCACCATTTTGGCAAATCTCAACCATTCATTTTACAAATTTAAGGTACTGATTGCAAAAAGAACTGAGTGATAGACTATGGCTTTCTTAGTTTTAACCATCTCTATTATTAGAAAATCACCTCAAATCATACCCCAATCATAAGGGCAGATAATCTCCTTCCATATATAAAGAAATTTGCTCATTAATCACCCAGACAGTTAGAAAAGATGATATCAATGGTTTCTTACAGCTCTGACAAGGAGATCCTATGAACTGCCAATTCTCTGGGACAAACAACCAGTTGAATGTTATCAGCTCTATTTGCAATGTGGGATCTTAACAGGTCCTAAGATATGAATCTCATGGCCTGGGTAGTTCTATCTCTCCTAGACCATGTGACTCCATAAATCTTCACATTAAAAAAGTAATAATAACTGTAATAATAAAGAAAAGATCTGTGGAAGGTAGACATTTAAAATGAGAAAACATCAGTAGCCTTGACTTTGAAAACAAAAACAAAACAAAACAAAACAACAATAACAAAGAACTGCATGCCAAATCAAGTTAAAATATTCACTGAGCCTTTAGCTTATGGTTAGAAAGGAGGCCGGGGAGGGGGCTACTCAATCAGGAATGAAATGTGTACAGGCTTTCAGGGAAGAAACCAGAGACAAGGATCCCCATTAGGAAAAATAAGGCTGGACAGGTAGGATAGGTCAGATTTTAGAGGCAGTAGAGTTTCAACTCTTAATTTCCTTTTCTTTTTAACCTTAAAAACTCCTTTTGCTCAGAAAATAAATTCTGTCACTGTAGGCAACATTTTCATCCCCAGCCAGAGCTCTTTTGCAAGCCCAACATGCTCGCTGCCATCCATTCACATCTGTAACATTTAACTTTAATGCCTCAGCCCCTGAGGAGGTGCTGAACACATTTCAATGCACCAGCCCTGGATATGGCCTGAAGAACTAACCACTTGGCAGCACATCAGCAGGTGACCTTTCCCATTGACATTGTCTGCAGGGCGGCTTGACCACATGGACAGGAATAAATCTCTGCCTGAGCTAACCTCAGATGGGAGATGGGAAATCACACACCCATGCAGCAACATCAGATTTATTAAGGAGAAAGACTTTCCATGGCAAGGGGAGTGGAACCCACGAAAACAGATCCAGAGAACTGGCCCTCCACTCTGTGAAAGCTACATGTGCTGCATTCAGTTATGGCCCCACTGGGGAATTTGTGCTGAGATTTCCCTAGAAATCAAAACTGGCATCTGGGTGAGTGAGCATCCTGTTCTCCTCCCTCCTCTACTTGGTGATCTGGGTAGTCAGTTTCCCTCTGCCCTGCAGCTACCCTGTTTTTGGAGTTCCAAGGCCAACCAATGGTAAAACTGGAAGTCAGAAAAATTCTTCATTCCCCAACCCCTTGATTTAACCCTCTGCTTTTCACAATGGTTTGGCACAATTTATCCTAAATTTGAACTAAATTAAAAATTGAACTACGGCTTATTTGTGGGTGGCTTTGGGTAAAATGTTATTTAGGAATAATGATAAGGTGTAAGGCTTAAAGATGCAGTAGATCAGTGAATTTTAAACATTTTAAACTGCATAGATTGTTTGTTTAATAAAAAAGAAAATCTCAAAGAATCCTAACATAGAAGACAAAGTACGGTTTCTCTAGTTAAGAGGGTCAGTGCCAAAAGGGCTGTAACTCCTCCCTCCCAAAGCAATACCAGAAGTAGATGTGTGCAATCCTGGACCTCTGATGACGAGTATTGAAAAGTGCTGCTCTGTATAGAGAGTTTAATCTAAATATGTGTTTTCATCATTAGCATTAAATGGCCAATTCTTGTTGGAGACAAATAGGGATGTGAATCATCCAAAAGACATTTCTATTTGTGCATGCAATACATTGGGTGATTTTAAAATAACAGTTACCTCCCTAGTTGAGAGCTAGCTTGCGTTCTTATACTTCATAATTGTGACAAGTAACTTAAACTCCTAAAGTTACTTTGGGCTCATTAATCCTTATAGCCTCATTGTGAGGATTAAATGGGATAACAGGAAAAATATCTGAACAGTGCTCAGCCTAGATCCACCCTTGACCAGCTACCCTGCTCCCAGCCAAGGCCATTGTTTTCAATGTGTTTATAATGCAGGGGGACAGGGGTAGAAAATAAACAACCAAGAAAATTTCAGGTGTTCAGCACCAAAACAGAAACATACATAAAATGCTGTAGGAACTCTAATACTCAAACAATTGCCTACACTTGGATCATCAGAGAGGCTTCAAAATGAGGGGGGCGATGGATGAGTTCACATTCACTAGCTATACAAAGAAGCCAGGTGGATATTTCAAATAGAAAGAAGACTTAGCAAACACACAGAAGTAAGAAAGTACATGAGGATTCAGTATAGTCACAGCACAGGGTATAGGGCTCTGAGAGAGCAAAGTTGACTAATACGTGGAGAGAAGGCTGGAGCAATAATTTCAATCAGCTTTCATTATTCTTCCCACCTTGGTAAGGAGTCCAGACTTTATTCTACATGCAATGGGAACCATTGCCTTTAGAGGCTTTTGAACCACAGTAGCATGATTACAACCTGGTTTTACAAGGATAATCCTGGTTTCACTCAGGAAGACAAGTTGCAATTCAAACACCAATGCCAAGACAATGATAAAGGAATGTATTTTAAATAGTCCAGCAAATGATGATAATATAAGCATAGCTAGAATTTATCTTAACACATGCTAGGCACATTTCTAAGCATATTATTGCATTATCTCATTTAATCTTCATCATAAACTCTACTATCATTCCCATTCTAGAGGTAAGGAAACCAAGGCACTGAGAAATGAAACATACCAAGGTCTAGAACTACTTAGCAGTGGTTTGACTAATGATGAAGACTTGAGCTAACACCAGTGGGATTTGATGACACTTAACAAGAAAGTAAGTGGACAAAGTAAACCAGAGGTTTCTAGCTTGGAAGACTAGTAGGTCATGATACCATTAAGTAGAAGGAAAAATTTAGGGGAATAAGTATATGTGCTGAAATACTGAAGACAGATGGCCAGGATTGGGGTTGGGGAGTCAATAATTTAATAAGAAATTCCTTCAGATTTTTTTATAATGTTAATTTCCTTATATAGGCAATTAAGAGTCATAAGACATATGCAGATGGATATATGATAGATTCTATATTATCCATTTTAAAATAAATCACAAAGTCCTTTTGAGATTCAAATTTGGATTTATGTCCTTGAATTATGTTGACTGTTGGATGGTTGGTTTATTACCACACTTGGTATCTTCTGAATCTTTCAAAATTTACATAACCATAAAATACATGAACAGATTTAAAAGGAAGATTAAAAAAACATTAAGACATTTAAAGAATGTCCTAAACATACAAGATTTAAAAAGAGATATTTTCATTAGGAAGGACTTTAGATATTATCTAGTATGAATTCCTTCTTTTTTTGAATGAGGGACAAAAATACAAGAAAAATAATGTAACTAATTCAAATTTTCACTCACACTGTATGTGGGTTCCCATCAAAATTAGACATAGTAAGTAAAATTGCTATAGAAAGACTGAAAAGAATTTTCAGTTGATATTCTTTTTGAAAACCCTCTGAAATGAAAAACATCTGTAATTTTCTTATCAGATCATTGTATGCATCTTCCATATAACCATATTTTAGGAAGGATACTTTTACACAGAATATTGCAAAGGAATTGTGTGATCCTTTCAGACACTTGAGTCCACAACTGTAGGGGTCATTGGTACCATTCCTTGAAGACAAGTGGACAGGTACATCTTGATGTACTCCACAGATAAAATTTTTCCTACTTAAGTATTTTCTCCAGACCCTGAACAGTCTTCACCTGCTTTTGAGACAAATATGATTTCCAACAAGTGTAAAATGCTGTAACATTTGAAGTCTATTCTGAAAATTCCAGCATTTGATGCTGTCTTGTTTATAGACATTTCTTGTAGAAGGCAGCAAACTCTAGAAGGCAGAAAAGCAAAGAAAATATTTTTATTCCTCTTTTATTTCCTGCATAGCCTATCCAAGAACAGGAAACATAATAGGAGCTCAGAATATTTATTGATATGCCTTGCCTCAACATGACTTAGTCTACTTTGCAAAACAAATTATGCAAAAGTATTTTGTAAAAAAAAAAAAGAAATACTCTTTGACCATTTCCAACAGTGACAGTGAAAATTCTACATTATTTTCATACTTCGTTTGTTAATTATACTGCTTTAAAACATATACACGGTTAGGATATGTTGGATTCATTCAGTAATATATAGTTGGTGATTCTGTCTTATAATCACATTTTATTAAGAAATCCTCCCTTCCTTTCACATCCAAACATGGCACTTCCATTTTTCTCTCTGTAAGCCAAGTTGTTTATTTATACCCTGTGATCCTTGGAGGATAACTCGGTGCTTGTATTTTTCTCCTCATTGTTTATTGTAATAAGTGTTCATAAAATATTGTGTTGACATTCCAAGTTGCAGTTTCTGGCTACAAGAGAAGCCACTTTTAAATACAGATGACAGTAAAGCCTAGAAAGTCACCTGCTAGAACAGTGGGTCGCTGAGGTTCCAAGAACTCTAGATTTCCATCAAAGAAGGATTTTTGGTATATTTGGAAAGGGGGTGGGTAGAATATACACACACTTTTAACTCCTGCCATGAGCATGTTATCAGAGGTCATTTAGACCTAACTAAAGGCATTTTATAAGTTCAGAATATTAAAAGGCCTCAGCTTTTGCAGGTTTTTTGGTCTTCTGTGAAATTATCAGGAAGCTTTATATAACTGAGATAAAACAAACAACACATAGTCACTTGAAGGTTTCACCGCACTGCAGTATTTACTCATTCTTGCCTTATTGAGATGAAAACAAAAACTCAGCTGCTTTTTTATAAATGCAATGGATAGTTTCACTGGAACAGAGTGGAAAGGACTTGAGACAGGAACACCAGGTTCAAGGGCTACTTGAGGAATTCTCTTTGTCAGTCTGGTTTGGTCACTAACTGCATATTAAGGTATTTGGTATGGCCCACATTGAAACAAAAATTTTCTCCATGTTGAATGCCTAGAATGTCACCTTTTTTAAAATACACAATACAGCACTGATTGGCCTCCATATCTCAAATCACCAGCATGAAATCATATTCTACCAAAGAAATATCTGCCAGGAATCCACGTATAGTACCATCTTCTGGTAAAAAGCAGACTTGTAAGCCAGGATAAAAATAATGTATTTCAAAGGAAAGTCATTAGGCATTTTAGCAGAGTAGTAAGAAGATTTGAGTTATATTTTTAAAGAGTCACTGGTTCCTCTGTAGAGAATGAATTCTAAGGGGAAATGAACAGAAATAGGGAGACCAGGTAAGAGACTATAAAATAATCCTGGCATTGGAGAGTGGTAGTTTCATAGAGTGGCAGCTGTGGAAATGGAGAGAAGCAGACAGATTTGGAACATATTTGGAGAGTAGAATTAAATATGAGAATTGAAAGCAGGAGGGAACCAAGGATAACACATACCCAAAAGATACAGGAGATAATTTCTACAGTTAATTCTCTTCTTGGCATTCTTGGTTGATCCATCATCTTATATAGCATCTCACTTATTCTGAAGGACTATTGGTACTGCCTGGTAATTCCTGTTCTTGGTTCAGTTTTGACTTTTACCAGAGCTTTCTGATTTACTCATAGCTTTCTATATCCAATCTTATCCATGCATATAAGGGAACATACCTATCTATACTTAATAGACAGATATGTACTCAATAGGGGAAACAATATTCATCTACCAGTCTATATAAACATATCACCTTTCAAGGAGTTTGTCTACTTTGTAGCTGGAAATCACGTCTGTCTCATGCAAAAGCTTATGCTCTTTCACCTACACTGTACTACGTCCTTGTAGGCACAACACCTTACTACAAACTATAGTATATATAAATACTTATGAGAAATTCATCTTTTTTAGACAACTTACAATCTTGCAATCTTGTGGAGGAAAGGGAAATTTTTTTAACTTAACAATACGGTTTATCAAAGGGCAAATACATGATTAGTTTTACAAATACTAAAGAAAAGAGACCTTTCTGGCCAGAGGGTACAATAAAGGTTTTTCCTAGCAAGTCTAACTTAAATTGGTCTGTGAAAGTTGAGTAGATTCTGGTAGGAAGAGAAAAATTGGGTAGACATTCCAAACACTAAGATCAGTGACTATGGAGAAAGTAAGAAATGCAAAAAAAAAAAAAAAAAAAAAAGAGACCGAGCACTTGTTAGGAGCCTACTATGTTTGCCAAACTGTGACACTTCCACATTTATTTAATCCTTATAAGGCTTAGACAAGAAAATATCAGCATCTTCATTCATAGATATAAGAATTAAGACTCAGAATATATGAGACACTTTCTCTAAGGTCATAGAAAAGTAAGAGGCTGAGCTAGGCTTTGCTTCTACTTTTTCTACAAGTCTAGTATCAATGTCACCAAGCTAAAACTGCTTAGTGGATAGTAAGAGAGAAAAAGTGAGCTGAAGCCAGCTTGGGAGGAGACTTGATTGGAAGATTCATGAATTTGGTAATAGGCAGAGGTTGAAGACTTTTGAGCTGAGTAATGATTGCTTTTTGTTTACTTTTGCTTTTAAGCGTACTAGGATTCAGATGTGTTGAGCAGTGGCTTCGGAAATAACTGAGCAGCCTCCTGGGGTCAATATTTTGAAATATTTGGATATGGAAAGTTCTGGCAAGTTTGCTGAACTAGACCCATTATTTTATAGTATCCCTTCTTAGTGTTGATGTTGTAGGCAAGAAGGAGCTGGACTCACAGATTCCCTAGCATTAGGGCTTTAAAGTTACAATGTTGCAAAATAAATGATCATTTAATCTGCTCACTCCTTTTTTGGAAAGAAAGTTGGTGACTATAAGTCAACATTTAGGTAATTTCTCAAGGGAAGAATGCCTCCTGTCTGGCCCCAAATAAATATTAATTAACATTTTACGATGTTCACAGCATTATAGTGTTAGGGAAGCAGAGACCCATAATGTTTAATGTGGGATCTCAAGTACTTCTCAGCATGGTTGGAAAGAAGGGATGTATATACTTCTGAAATTATCTGACACCATAATAATCATGATTGACTTTTCTGGAATTCTTCACAGCTTATGAAGCAATTGCACTGACATAATATGAATGAATCATGATGAGTTGGAGCAGGGACCCCTCTTAGGGGCCTGCCAGTTTCTCTAAGAATGGAAATGAAGGAAAACCTTGAGTCCCTTCAGGGGAAGTTCCAGGCACCTAGCTATCCTTGAAAAGTGAATGGGAATAACAACGGCCCTTTAAGCAAGCCAGAGTCACAAGGTGTTTTTGTTCCCTATGGAAGCTAAAAGATGGCATCTCAACATATGTTTTTTTGTGGGTTTTTTTTTTAGTTTAGAGAACTATTTTTAAATAATGAATAATTTAAAAATTAAAAACAATCATTATCCCAAAAAATGATAAAGCCATATGAAAAAGTCTACTCTATTAAACAAAAATAATTATCACCTGTAATTAATTGAATGTTCATCGTGTTCCAGGCAGAGTGTAACATGATTTACATAACTGAAACCCTCATAATAATCTTCACGGTTACTATTATTGCCACTAAGTCTGTTTTATAAATGAGAAAATAGGTTGAGAACATTAAACTTTCTTTTTTTTTTTTTTTTTGACTTAAACAACGGAAATTTATTTTTTCACAGTTCTGGAGACTATTAGTCCAAGATCAAGGTGTCAGCAGGTCTCTTTTCTCCTGACACCTTTCTCCCTGGCTTGTAGACAGCCACCCTCTTGCTACCTCTTCACATGCTTCATGTATCTATTAAAGAAATTGAATCCACTATTAACAAATGTTCTTGAATTGTTTGCCAGAAACCCCCACCAGATGGAAAATGCAGATAAGAGGGAACTGAGGCATCAAACTCCCACTACCATTCTTTGTTATAAATTTCTCCCTGAGGGTCCTGGAAAGAGTTAAACCCATTTTAACATTCCTTTCCACTAATGCAAGAATCCCTGAATCCACATATGACCCATAGGCCCCCCGCTTCAGGATATTCCACCTTTTTGGGCCAGGCCATTTTATAACCTCCACATATCAATCTACAATTTTGCCTGGCTGAAATGTACCCCTGCCTTTAAAAATCATGACCTTTAAGCCATCAAGGAATTCAGGTCTTAAGTGTTCGCTGCCTGTACTCCTTTCATGGCACCATGCAATAAAAATGCCTCTTTCTCCTACTACAACTCTCGGCTTCATAGTCTGCCTTTGCTGCACGGGGTGAGCAGACCCCAGTTTGGTTTGGTAACAATGACACTATCCAAACTACTAGATGAGTGGGGCAATGTTATTATCCCTCTTGGAGAGATGACAGCACACAGATTCAGGCAAGCTAATTGACTCCCCCAAGGCCCCCAGGCAAATTCAGGACTGAAAACCACAAGGGCACAATAAGCTGCCTCTTCTAAAACTACCACATAAAATGTCACAGACAATGTGCATGCTCTGGCCAGCTCAGGGGGAGAGTAATTCCTGCTAGGTGAATTAGTAGGAAGACATTTCCAAGAGGTAGAATTTGAACTGGGCCTTGAAGGAAGATACTATTTGGGGTCCTGAAGAGGGCCTGGGACCTGAGAGAGTATATCTATGGGTCTGTTCTGTGAACTGGTTATGGGACTCAACATTCCTGACTAAATGCAGGGATCCCTCAATATCCCTGACTTAATGATACAGTAAAGGACACATACTTTCTTAAGTATATGAAAATATGTTTCTGTTCTCATTTGTGCTTTCCCCAGTGCATACAAGTGTCAATCATGATGTCAGGGTTTGGTGGAAGGGGAGAGGAAGGTCTTATAGAGGAAAAAGCTAGCTTTTATAAAAACAAAAAGAAACAGCAGCTCCCAACTACTCACGGTTTTTAAATTTAACAACTTGCACTCAAGATGTTCAAGTTAGGTATTTTTTCACTATGCTTACACCCCTATTCAAATAGGACTGAAAAATTGCCTTAGATCTTATCTACCTTTCCTCAGAATACTTCCAAGTCTATGTTTAATACCCTCTGCTAAATGATGTCAGGGCTTTTTCTCTGAATCACCTTGAGATCTCCATGGCATCCATGCTTGGCTAGCCCTACTGCCAATGAGGGAAGCCTGAGCACAGCTGTGGGACTGCAAGGCAGCAGCAGGAGGCGCATGCAGGACCAACCTTCTCTGAGTTAAGTGTACCTCTAGCGGGGTTGACTGCATCTGACAACATCCACATTTGCTCCTGTCTCACTCTGTCAGCCTGCAGAGCACCAAGGTCCCTATGTTCCAGCAAGAAGAGGAGCAGGTTAGCTCTGAGCCAAATGGGGAAGGGAAAAATATGAGACAGTTGTCAAAGTTAGAGAAAAATAAAGATCTGGGCCATTGATTTAGGGGTCTCCAATGCTCTACAGAGTTCCACCTAAGTCAGAGAAGGAAATAAAAGAAACACACTAACCAACATAATAGCTGTCAAAATGTCAAAATAACTCTCTGAAAGTCACAGGGTAGGGAGGCAGGGAATTCTCTTTGATAGTGTTCAGACAGGACCAGGAGGAACTAAATGTCTTCCCAGAAAACTAAAATAAGAATATGTCAGTACTGAGCTATAGGTGTAAAGCAAGATTGCAGATACTGTGCCTTCCATGTGAAGCAGGATCATACAGGTGTGGGTAGTAGATTGGCCCACATCCAGGCTTGTAAGCCAGTGTCCTCATATAATTCTGGAAGTAGAAGAGAGGTCAGAGTAGGGAAATTTTACCACATCCCGTAGGTCAAAGCAAGACAATGGGTGTGTGGGGAGCAAAGGGAAAACTTCTCCTTCATTCTCAGAAGGTTCCTGAAAAATCAACCCACAAAAGGCAGATTAACTGGAGAAAAGGCATACAAAATTTACTAACATGCACACAGGGAGCATCACAGAGTGATAACCCAAACCCTTGATGAAGTGTAGAAGCTTATATACCATCTTGAGGGGGCTTGGATCTCTGGTGGCAAAACCAGTTACGGAAGTGGGGGAACCATGAGGCCTGGCTAGCAAAGGTGATCTTGTTATGTAAATGAACCTTCACAGGTGGCAGCCCTGGCGAATAGATGGCAAATGTTTCTTGCAGACCTTTAAAGGTGTCAGACTTTTTCAGTTAATCTTCCCTAGATCTGGACAAGGGAAGGCCTGGCTGCATCAATGCAGATTCTCTACAGATGCAAACCTATCCCACAAAAAAAGACAGCTTTGTAGGGTTACTTCCTTTTGCTGGCTCTCTGGCAGCCATCTCAAAATATGTCAAAGAAATATATTTTGGGGTAAAATATTTTGATTTCCTTCCAGTGATAACATTAGGCAGCAGAAATTTGAAACAACTCAAGAATGCTAAAGGAAGATACAAGGCAAGAAGGTTTCAGTTGAACAAGAGATACAAAACATGACATTACTCAGGTAAAAGTAAGCATAAAACTGGCCACCCTTAATAGAAATATAGAGATTAGAACAAGGGAAAAATAATGTTATTTTTTTCCGTGCTAGTGGTAGCATAATTGGTGAACTTGTCCACATAAAAAATGTGGAAGGCCACCCGTAAGAGGACTAACAGAGTAGTAAAAAGAAAGCAAAACTAGGTCCTATGAGGCCTCTTTAGAAGGACTGAGGCTGTAAGGCCTAGGGGGGCCTGGGGAAAAGAAGAGTAAAGAAGAAAATGACAGTTGTCTTCAGATACTTGAAGAACAATAATATTGGGGTAAAAATTCTTATTTCCTATAGGATTATAGTATTATCATTCAGGTTTTATATGCTTAATGTTTCTTTGTATCTTCCTTTAGTTTCCCAACCCCATTTCTGGACTTTTATGATGTAAATTAAATAATGGGCAGAAAACAACACACCTAAAGTTGGCAGGAGCAAAAGGGAAGAATGATGACCATGAAAGTAAGCTGGCAAATTCTGAGGATAAAATAGCCCAATCTGAAGACAAATGACTGATGCATCAGGAGCAAGATGGGGCAGTGACTCAGTGTGACAGAGGGCAAGAAGGTTATTTTGGGATTGGAAAATAAAGGACTCCCTGGAAAATGAGAGAGAATAGGGAACATCTGCAACAGTTTTTAGTACTATGTAAAGGTGTCCTCTGAGAGTTCTTCAAGAAATAAGAGGTAAGTCCCAAGGGAAACAGAATCATAGTGAAAAGTACATTGGATGAAGAATGAGAGTACTTGAACTTTAGTGTCAGCTGAACCATTCTGGGATGGAAAATACAGGAAACTCAGTTTACCATAAGCCACATTCATTGGGGAGGATATGCCTGGATCTACGATTTTTTAAAAAATGGATAATGTGTCTTTTTTGTTATTGTTGTTCTATACATTTAGACATATGATGAACTGAGCCTAAGCAAGGTTAGATGAATTTCCCAAGGTAAAAGTTTTAGGGAATGGTTCAACAGATTAGCATGTTGTCCTGAGAAGTTATTTGATGAATAAAGTTCCTGAGGACAAAATCAAGGAATATAGCCATTGACATAGCCCAGATAAAGATGGTTATGATACACAGATATCCCTTACAGGTGAAAAAAAAAATACCATTTCTGGTGTTTTCTGTTTATCAAATGGGGCAGTGGAGAAATTACAAACAGTTTCAAGTTAAATAGCTAAAGAACAGTAGACAAAAGATGGCATAATGTGCTAATAATAAAGATAATACATCTGGAACAGTAATCACAATTAAAGCCATTATTTAATTAGACTTAAAATAATAATCCATTGTCATTACCCAAGATTCTTCTGTCACAGCTCAAGCATCATAAGAGAGTTAAGTGGAATATAATAGAAATAACCCTCTTTGAATCTTTCAAGTCTATGAAGATGGACTAATCTCTGTAGTTATTCTAGGAATATTGTTTCTTTTAGTCCCAAGGGTTTCCACTTGGCTTTTACCACTCCACAAATCAGAAGGCTAACATGGCAATTCTGCCTATTGCTCAGTATATATCTTTTTCATCCATACAGCAGTGACCACAAGATGAGTTTGTAGACCCACTGGACCCATTATGACATAATGTCAAGCCTAAATTCTCCTTACCACCTGACATTTATAAGTCTCAACTATGACTTCTAGACCATAGTACTGTTCTGATTTACCAGAAAGTAGTGATTTCATAAAGCGAATGTCCACTAACCTCCCAAAGAGCAGGTATTTCCTAACAATTAGGGTGAAATTAACCTTGAATTTGCCACAGATCTCTTTCAAAAAAGCTAGAAGAAAGATTCATAGTGAATACTTGGGAAGTCATTACAGGGTCTCTTATGGTTTGAATGTTTGTCCCCTCCAAAACTCATGTTGATAAAATTTAACTGCCATTGTAACAGTATTAAGAGGTGGAACTTTAAGAGGTGATTAGGCCATGAGGGCTCCACCCTGATGGGTGGGATTGATGCCATTTTATAAAAGGATGAGTTCCACCCACTCTTGTACTCTCTCACCCTCTTGCTTTCTGCCATGTGATGACGCAGCAAGAAGGCTCTCACCAGAACTGTGAGCCAATAAATTTACGTTCATTATAAATCAGCCAGTTTCAGGTATTATGTTGTAGCATCACAAAAGAGACTAAGACAGGGTCCTTCATTAAGTATGTCCAATTTCCCCTTCACTCAAATGGTGCTAGGTCAGGTTTACAAGTTGGTTGAGGGGCTCCAATAGTCCACTATTGATTTAAGTCAACCCTCCATTCAGCAAGCCCTGAGTTGTTGTTTTTTAGGTGTGCAAATCAAGTAAGATTTTGGTGAAATGTCTACCCATTTCAGCTCTAGGAAATCCACAACCAATTAGCCATTGCCAAAATTTCACGTAGATCAAATTATTCTGATTACCATGTATGCCCTGCTGCCTTCAATGGTAGCATGCTCATCTTGTTTCTGGGCAGTAATAACCAATACTTTGCTTTTGTTACTCTGAGTACCCAGCATTCTTATTGAGATCAGGAAGCCATTTAAATCCCTACATTTCCCACCTTTATCTATCCTAGAGAGGACAGTCATTGAAGTATTTTTTAAAACCTCTGGTGCTTCCTTCCACAATGAATGTTTTTTATGCTGAGTCTAAATAAATAACATCTAGGCTCTCTTGCAAGAAGGACTAGGTATTTTGTAAAGATGAGCCAGTCACACATCATAAATCCAGTGCAAAATCTCATGTCTTCCTAAGACTTTGGATTCCTTGCTTTACATTAAACCAAAGCATTTCTGGTATCCTCACTTCATTTGACATAGGCTACCATCTAGTTCAGTTTTAGTAAAAAAAAAAAAAAAACAGGAAAATTATTAAATCTACTTCTAGCATCTTGGGCTAGTTTGTCCTAGCATATTAAATCCAGAATCTCTTGTAAGTGCACCAAAATTGACAAATTCAACCTGATGTGAAATATGTTTTCCCTTCTCTAGTCCAGCACCCTTATGACCAATTCCCATCCATACGTATTTCCAAGATCTTTCGCTGCTGTAAAATGTTAAAATGTATAAGCCAACATCTAGGTTTGATTTATAATTGATCCCCAAAAGCATAAAGTGATCTAACTTCAGATGCCAGGTGGGTGGTGGAGTGGGGCAGGAAGAGACTTAGCATCCTGTTCTGTGAAGTCAACACCATGTCTTCAAGCATTAGCCTCATCTGACAGGGGAGAGGGACTGTTTCTGTTGGTCTAGGAGGTTCAGAAGACTTGGAGTCATTCAAATTCTCCCAAACATCCCAATTGCAATCTTATGGGGTCCAATTCTTTATGAACCAATACCTTAACTTTTGCCTGAGAGACCTGGTAAACTATAAATTCAAGTATATTTTAATTCAGCAACCTACATGATCAGATCCTGTGACTGTTTTTGCATACATCATCCCCAGAGCTAGAGGACATTGTTTTAGGTTGGTCATAGAAACTTCCTTGTTCTCTAACTGGGCATAGAATTTAAGATCCTGCATCTGTTATTTTCTTTCTCTTTAAGCTCCTCAGTGTAGTTAGAAGTAATTAGTCTTTTCCACTGTAATTGTGCTCTCTATAATGTTCTATCACAGGATTCTTTTAGTCTGTCAAAACCACTGGCCACAAGTGGTAATTCAAATATAACAATTTGCACTGGGTGGCCTGGGATAATATCAGTGCCCCACCCTCTGACAGTAATTGGATCCTTCCCTGTCCAAATCAGAGAACTCATCTCAGATTCTCATTTCTTTGTGGATCTCCTATCTGCCCCCACTTCTGGTTCCAATTATTGTATGGGTCAGAGGTCTTAGTTGCAGGAAACAGAATCTATTCGTACCTTAACTTAAGTAAAGAGAGACACTTATCCACACCAATGAGGTGTTCCAATGGAAATCCCACCGATAGTACCACCTCCCACTTAACACCCAAAAAACTAGGATGTTGACTAAGGTGTTAAACACCAGAAGCTCCACTACAACTGCTACAATAACAACAACAAAAACCAAGAAAAATAAAACAAAAAAAACCAAGTGTTTCCATGAATATACTTTCCAAAAAAGTGTACATCTATGTGTTCTCATGTTTACATCTACCTTCCAGTTCGAATCCAGGTGTGATTGATCTGATTGGCTGAACTGGATCACAACCATAACCTGAGCTCAAGGGAGTCTGGTAATTGTAGCATTTAGCTACAGGAAACACACACTACAAGAAGGTTGGAGTGGTCTTGAGTGAACCAATCTTCATATTTATCTATATGTAGTGGTTTTGATTCATAATACAATTTTGAGATAAAACCCATTTACTATTTGAACCCTAAATATTAGGTTTGCCACGGCTGCTATTTTTCTCTCAAAGGAGAAAAACATCTGCAGAGGAAAATTTCCATGTGCAAAATAAAACTTGCTTTACTTTCTTTATCTCTAATATACAAGGTTAGATAAGCACAGAATGTTAAAAAACATCTTCAAGCTCAGTCCCTACTTTCATGGGACTGAGCTCCAGTCAAGTAAGGAGAAAGGCACATAAGTAAACAATGATAAAATATTGTAGTACATGCAAAGGGTGAAATGTTCACAGGAAAATATTGGGGATGTAACAATGACAATAATGATGAAAGCTAAAATGGATTGAATATATACCACGTGCCTAGCAGTGTTCTAAGGTATTTTCATGTATTTTATGTCATACTGTCATCCCACAATTAAAATTCAATTGGATCCTTTAAAGTCTTAACATCCTGTAATTCACAAATTCTCTTTGTCCAGCAGGGCCTTACCTTTACCTCTCAAATCATACAGAGGAAGAGGCTGGTTTCTGGTTTCCTTTACCCTCTAAAACTGGTAGCTCTAGCCCTAGGCCCTGACCTTCTCCTCCAGACTAAACAATAATGATATCTCTGCTTAGTTTTGCGCCAGTTCTTCCTTTCTGAGGCTGAGAAAACACAATTTGAAAAGTTTCCTCCTGGTATTCTATAACTTTAAACAAAGTATATTTTCCAGCAAATAATTTTATTTTAAAAAGTTCGTACCTGATGGAGTGGGAAAAAAATACCTTATTTGTTCCAAATCATTTAATTTTACCCTCTTAAAATTTGATTGATGCCCAAAGAAAATAGGGTAATTTTGCCACATGCCCGGAATGCCATCTGTTGCAAAGAATGACACTTTGCAGCAATTCCACAAACTGTATCCAATGAGCAAAGTACCATCAGCTCTTCTAAAGTAGCAAGTAGGAACGTCATAAATTCAACGGTGTTGTGGGCAACATCTCCCTGTAATTATCCTTAAGTAAAACATCTTTTTTTCTTACGGAATTGGCATACTCCAAGGAAAGTTCGACAGTGCTTCTACATTGACTATCACCATCATTTTCACTGATTTCCCTCTGTGCCACAGCAGCCAGAGAGAAAAAGAGATGGACTTCAAGCTGCTAGATGAAATCATCCACCCTAATTTCTTCTGCAAACCAAGGGGGACACAATATTTCTAAAGAGACTCAGCTAGTCTGAGAAAGGGCCCAGGACAGCCACCCTAAGATAATTTATTTTAACACATATGATGTCCTTGTATGCTGCTGGCTCTCTTGATCTGCTATTGGTATTTCACTTTCTTTACCTCAGGTGAGGAAATGAGTCAGCCAGGCTGGATGTAGGCCTGTCAACAATTTGATTTATGGGTCCTTTGTCCTAGTTTCTTTCCCAAAACATTGAACAAATAGGCTTTCATTCAATCATTACAGTTTTATCCCTTTGAGGTTTGGAGCTTTTAATCCTCAAGACATTGATTAAATCCCTGTTAGTAGTCACAAGTTGCATTATTACCAGTATCCTTTGCAGAGATTTCTAAGATGAGGCCACCAGATAGAGACCTGAGAGAGTTAGGAATTTGAGTATTGAGAGATGGGCAAAATCTAGGTTTTGCTGACTTCCCAATGTTTCCAAGGGATGCCTTTGGTGATATGGTATATCAACACTCCTCTGGAGTCCTCTTGGTTCCAAGGATATTTATTTGGAGTAGGCTGGCCTGGGTTACAAGCACTTTGAAGCTATAGAACAGGAATTTTTATTTTTTTATTTTTTATTTTTTTACCTCCTGTAATCTGAAGGAAGAAGAGGAATTTTTTAAAAATCAATTTCCCTCATGTGAGAATGAGTCTTATGACCCTGGGTTAAGGCAGTTCTTTTCAAACAGGCATCCCATGCCTTGATGAAGACAGCTGGAACCAACAACATGTATTTGGTACTGCTACACTGTGAGTGGAAACAGCTCTCCGTTTCATACCCAGTTTCACAGCCTAAATTCCTTTTCCATGAGTGACCTTTGAGGATTTTCACCCAGGATGTTTTCAAATCCATAATAAATGCCCGTCAGACACTGTGACACTCTAACACATTACCCCAGTGTTGGGATCAATCACAGCCCAGGGCCTGAGAGTCAATATATCTTGTTGAAGGGATGCAAAACTTTCAGAATACATTATGGTGAAGTTTGCAAATCCCATAGACATAAATTAGGAAATCTACTTGATATACTTGCATGTCACTGAATCTTTGCTGGGTACCTTGCTGAGTGTGGAGACTGAGCAGGGCTGCTTCTGGGGCAGGAAGAATAGGCAGCTCTCAGACATGTTTGTCTATCTCCTCCACCCCACAGGATTCTAGGGTTACTGAACCTTGACTTCCTCACATCCTACTCTGATCACATCCCGTATGACCTTGCAAGTACATTTCTTTTGCAAGATAAAGGAGAGATGGTAGAAAATGGAAAAGAAATAAAGGTGAGAAGATAAACAGAAGCAAAAATGTACTTTTTCAACATCACCAACCCTCAGGGAAATGCAAATCAAAACCACAATGAGATATCATCTTACCTCAGAATAGCTATCATTAAAAAGACAAAAAATAACTGATGATGGCAAGGATGCAGAGGAAAGGGAATTCTTATACGCTGTTAGTGGGAATGTAAATTAGTACAGCCCTTGTGGAAACCAGTATGGAGGGTTCTCAAAAAACTAAAAACAGAACTACCATAGGATCTAGCAATCCTACTATTGAGTATTTATCCAAAGGAAAGGAAATCAGTGTGTTGAAGAGATATCTGCACTCTTAAGTTTATTGCAGCACTATTTACAAGAGCCAAGCTACAGAATCAAAGTAAACATCCATCAACAGATGAATGGATAAACAAAATGTGATACACACACACACACACACAATGGAATACTATTCATCTATAAAAAAGAATGAAATCCTATCATTCTCAGCAACATGAACAAACCTGGAGGACATTATATTAAGTGCAATAAGTCAGGCACAGAAAGATAAATACCATATGTTCTCATTCATATGTGAAAGCTAAAAAAAATTGAGCTCATAGACGTAGACAGTAGAATTGTGGGTCCTAGAGGCCAGGAAATGTGTGTGGGAAGGGGAGGATAGGGAGAGGTTGGTTAAAAGAAACAAAATTACAGCTAGGTGGGAGCAAGAAGTTCTGGTGTTCTGCAGCACTATAAGGTGAATATGGTTAACTATGACTATTGTATATTTTCAAAAAGCTAGAAGAGAGGATTTTGAATGTTCACAACCGAAAGAAAGGATAAATGTCTGAGGTGATAGATTATGCTAATTATCCTGATTTGATCATTACATATGGTATACATGTATGAAATATCACTCTGTATCCCATAAATATGTACAATTATTATGTGTTAACTAAAAGGAAAAATAAATTAAATTTAAAAATAAATATTAATAAGACTTTTGGGAATGATGGGCATGCTGATTATTTTGACTATGGTAGTGATCTTACAGATATATATGTGTTAAAACTTATAAAATGTGCAGTTAAATATGTTCAGTTTATTATATGTCAGTTATACCTCATTAAAGCTGTTTAAAAAATTTTTAATGTATTTTCTATCTCAGTGAGAAGAAGAAGTGTCAAGGAAAAATGTTTTTCACTGCAGATTTTGATTTCATTAATATGATGCTAATTGTATAGCTGTTGCTCCTGCTTTTGATAGAGTTTGATAACCCAGCAACTGCTTTCCCTGACATTTCCCACTCCTGATTAGCTCAGAGGCTATGGTTTTATAACCTGACCTAAAACCAAAGTTCTCTCCTTCAGAGTCCAGAGAGGGCTCTCCCCGCTGGCTTGGAAGGGCACTGTTGCAAGGTTGCTAAGCCTTTACCTCAGTCAGAAATGATTCTGGAAGTAGCGGGTGGTAGAAGCACAGAAAAGAAAGCAAGAGATAACACCCAGTGATTTTTGAAAAGTATTTCTTCCCTTGAGAACATCACCCAGGCCTGAATTCAATATCTACACCTTTTAAAATGTCATAGTCATCAATTCTCTGGTGTTAATGAAGTCAGGGAAATGAAATTATGAAACCCAACAGAGACCAAGCCTCTGCATCTCTGTTTGTGATGACCCACTGACATGAAGGACCCCACACAACAGCTATTTGCAAATGATTACTTCTCTTCTCCCACTCTTTTGAAATTTCAAAGTAGAGACATGATAACGCTTATGAAGAAGTTATGTCCTTCAGTGTTTTCAAAGTAATTTCAAAAGAACTTCCGAAATAAGGATCAGAAAATAAGCAGCTATCTTCCTCTAGTGAGAAAGCAGTGACACAAAACATTCAGAAACTTCAAGCCATATATTCACGGTACCATGCTCCACTACCAACATGAATGAATAAGGGAAAAATATAGATGGGGCTATGAAGCTGCCATTGTTCCTGCAGAGGGAATTATTTCTGAGGCTAAGAAAAAAACCAAATTCTTCACAAGCAAAATGTGACCAAATTACATGCTAGGAGAGCATGTTGAAACACCTTTTCCTAATTTACTCAAGTAATCAGTAAGTCTTCAGTAAGCATTCATCAAAATATGAACTTCTTGCTAATAATCACAGAGTGAAAGAGACACCCAAATATAGTGGCTTAAGTCAAACAGTAGTGCATTTCTCTCTTACTTGTAAGTCTGTTAGTCAATCCAGGGCTAGCATGATGAGACAACAGAGTTGTAGACCCTGATTCCTTCCATCTTGTGGCTCTGCCTTCCTAGTGTGCTGCCCTTGTCCTCATGGTCCAAGGTAGCTCAACACCATATCAACACTCAAGTCCACAGGAAAGGGAAACAAGAGGATACAGAGGTCATGTCCATTCCCTTCAAGGGCATAACCTGGAAATTCAACACATGAATTTGCTTACATTCTATTGGCCAAAACTTAGACAAATGGCTGCACCAAAGTGCAAGGAAATCTGGAAGTCTTAGTTTTTATTTTGGGCAGCCATGTGTTCAGTAAAAATTTAGAGGCTCTAATTCTAAAAGGAAATGATAGAGGATAAAAATTGAGAGACAAACAGCCATCTCAGCTATGCATATGGGCAGCCAGAGCCTGTTATGCAGTTTTGAGTAAAGGATGTCAAGTCTTCCACATCTCAAGTCCTTCTCCCCGCCCACCCCCATGACTCCATACTGTCTTTAAACACTCAGTGGCTTCAGGACAACCCTCTGCACACCCAGAGCCACTCCTTAATTTGTACTAAAAACAACTGCCTTCCCTGGCCCCATTCTCTCAGGAATTTCCTCAGCATGGCTACCCTGTGTCATCAACAGCAATGCATTAATAGACACCATATCATGAATAGTCACCTTGAAACTTTTTTGGAAAAGTGCGAGCTCTGGGGCGGTTATGCTCAGCGCATTGTCTTTTCTAATGCTCCTGATCAACTCCGAAAATCAACTCCTGATCAATCCTCAATTGTTTGACAGGAAACTTCAGAGCACTTCTTTAGCCTATGATGCCTCTAGGATTCTCTTAACCAATTTTTCTGTTTTTTCAAGTAATCAAATTCATCATGATGGCTTGGGTTTAATCCCACCTCCTCCTTGAAGTCTTCCCTGACCACTTTAGGTCTCACTGGCCATATTTTCCTTTGAATTTCTCTCATCTCTTCCAGTAATTTTAGCTTACATGCTCTATGACACAAGCTGTTTACATGTAATGACACATAAACATGTAAACAAGCTTTTTACATGTAAGGACATGTGTATTAACATTGCTTTCTCAATAATATTAGCAATTCCTTGAAGACAGTGGTCATTTACCATGCTCATGTGAGAGAAAAGGGAAAATTTCCCCTTTGCTCCCAGAAGGTTCACTGAAAGACCAACTCACAATGAGGCAGATTAATGAGAGATTACCAATTTATTTACTATGCACATGGGGAGAATCATAGAGTGATTACCCCAAATCCCAGTGGGGTCCAGAAGTTTATATACCCTTATTTTAAAGGGGAGATGAGGCATGTAAGTAATTTTGTTGAGGGGCAACAAATGACAAACAGGGAGGATGAGGAGATGGGAGAATGAAGAATGGATAGGGAAAACAGATTTACTTGTAAATGATTCTCTTTGGAAATTAAATTAACTTGAGAGACAGGTATTATTTTTAAAATGGATTGGGCCATGTCTGGTTGCATTCTTTCTCTTCCTGCCTGCAATATTTAGTGAGGTAACAGGGAGGGGAAGAAAAAAACAATTGTTTTCCTAGGTGCGTCCGGATCTCAGGCAGATAAAGAAACTTCAGAGATTTGGAAAGAAGATGTTGGGGGACAGGGGGAGATATGAGGGTGGAAGGAAGGTCAGAAAGACCTTGAGGGTTTTTCAGTCAGTCCAGTATGTCAAAATGCCGTATTTTGAGGTAAAAATATTTCTAATTTTTTTCACTCCGTACCAGCTCAAAACTTCAAACCTGATGAAGTGTTTTTTTTAAAGTATTTTTACGTCATTTATTGTATGACTATCATTGTATAATCAAAACTAACATCGATGAAAAATAATGAAGATACAAGGGTATGATTAATAATCAAGAACCACAATGTATCCCAAAACATTAAGGCTAAAAGGTGAGCGAGAAGAGGAGTATTGAGCACAAGCTGGAGGAAAGGGGAAGGCGTCACGGAACCACTGACAAGCCAGGCTCCCCTTCGGTTTGATTCTACAGATGGGTGAACATTTTGGCAGTAAATGCTGCAGAATGATACAAGAAGGGACCATTGTCAGGGGTAACGCTTGCCTTTCTGCCAGTCCTGGGATCCACAGTTTCGACATCAAATGTTAGTTTGGATCCAACTCTTTCAGAAATTTCACCTCACCAAACCCTTTAATTGTTCTTTTGCCTCAGGACTTTACAAAGATTGCAAAGGAATTAATTGAATGCACACATTAATTGAATACTATGATATAAACAGATTATGTCTGAACTAAAATATTTTATATATATTATATATGTAAGTAAAACAAATATAGTTTATGAATACCATATGTTTATGGAATTCACTATAATTCTTCCTCAAAATAGACCAAGAAAAACCCTCATCCAACTATCCAGATAGGTCATCTATCTTCTTTTGTTGTATGGTTCCATATCATCATTACTTTTCTTGGTTTCAAATCATTCTATGCCACATGATTCATATGATTGGCTATTTTATTATATCAAAGCTGAGACATCAATCACATAGCACCTCAGTTCTTTCTCTTCCTCTTCCTTTCCACTCTCTCCCCGCCCCCCAACCTCTTTCTTCTCCTCTTCCTTCTTTTTTGGCAATATCTTGTTTGCTGCAGCTGCGGTATGAATAACATTAGAAATTCTAATTTGGATAGGAATTAAGTAACTTTCAGAAAAGTGACGCATCATAAAATATTCATCATTGTTCAAAAATCCATTATTGTTTTCTAGCTATTATACTTGTTTGTGCTCACTTATATGTGTGTGGGCATAGCTCTACACACTGCAAATGATCATTGCTTTGCCTATCTATGCAGCTAAAATGATCCACATAATGCCTAAAAGACTCCATTTGCATGTTTTGAGACATGAAGACCTAGACATAGAAGGAAGTCATTCTTTTTTCCTTCCCTTTTTTGGTTCTGCATTTTGCATTCTGGCCTACAGTGCAACTGCACTAATCACTCCAGCTCTAGAGTGATACAATACATTAAAGTGGCTTTTATGATTGATTAAATGCTCTGGCTCTGCTACTAATACATTTAATCAATGGCAGAAACCTGACACAGCTCCATTGGCTACAAGGCATTACAGATTAAGCTTTACACATTTTAGCTATTTCAGAACAAATTATAATTTTTGTAACTATAATATTTTTAGAGCTTCAGAGAGTGACTATTGTTTTTAGGGAAAAAGCATATTCATTTTAATTCTAATTAATTAGAATGCTCAACATTATTGCAAGGTACATTTCACTAATACCTTGCCTTTGCAAAGGCTATGATAATGTTAGTTTCACATTTATTTCAATAGTCTGGTGATAACTTTTACAGTAAATGGTCATTAAAGTCCAACCATCAGACACCAAATATACAAAATCTTGAAGAGTTTATATGGCGAAAATTTCATCTGCTTAAATCTTCCATAATAGGCAAATAGATGTTCATCATCTTTCTTAATTCTGAATTTATTTAGAATTCTTTTTTACATGTATTTTTCTAGAATGAAGTGAAAACACGCTTCCCCCTTTTCAGAACTCATGTTTCTTTCCTAAGTAACTGGTCCAGACACATTCCATGTTGATTAAAATAATGAATTATAGACTTTTGACCACAACTGCTAAGAGGCACTTAAGGGCCATTATTTACTGTACTCTAAAGATATGGCCCAATATTTTGTTTTACTTGAGAACATGGGCTATGTCATATCACCTTTGTGTCCTAGTTTCTTGCTCAGGGTGAGTGTTTAATATATGTTTGCTCAATGTGATTTTTGTGGCCTAAAAGTCCAACAAACTCCTGAAAAAAACCTTCAAAATTATCATTGGAAATAAGACACAAAATAACTAAAATGGCAACCCTTTTGTTTACAACACTAAAGGACACTCCTAAGTAAACTCTTTTACTGTGTTGATTATCATACCTTCAAAATATTATCATGAAAAGAAAAATGTTTCCAGGAGAGGCTGCTACCAAAGAAGCCAAGAACACTGAGTAACTTACATTATGAATGCACCAAAGATGGTAAGACACTTCAGTCTGGGAAATCAGAGCTGGGTAAAGCTTATGATCATGAAAGACAACCAATCAGTATGCTCCAAAAAGGTCAAGATATTGAAAGACAAAAGACTAAGGAACTGTCCTTTGGAGAGTTGGACAGGTTGGAAGAAACTAAAGCAAAATTATAACTAAATGCAATGTGGGATCTTTGATAAGATCCTGGAATAGAAAAATGAGCATTAGTGAAAAAACTAATGGAATTCAAATAAGGTCTGTAGTTTAGTTAATAATGTACCAAAGTTAATTTCCTAGTTTTTTCAAGTGATCCTCCTGCCTCAGTCTCCTGAGTAGCTGGGACTACAGGCACACACCACCATGCCAGGCTAATTCTTTTTTTTGGTTGTTTTTTTTGCAGAGCAGAGATGAGGTCTTGCTCTTGCTCAGGCTGGCCTTGAATTCGACATTAACCAATCTTCCTACCTCGGCCTCCCAAAGTGTTAGGATTACAGGCGTGAGCCACCACGCCCAGCCTAATTTCCTAGTTTTAATCATTGTACTGCAGTTATTTAGGATGTTCACATTAGAGGAAGATAGGGGTTTATCAGAACTCTACTATTTTTGTCAACATTTCTGTCAGTCTAAAATTAGTTTAAAATAAAAGTGAAATAATAATAAGCAAAGATGGACAGTGAATGAAGTCCCTTACCATTAACTCCTAGAGGATTAGCTTATTGGTTAAGATGCTTTTAGACGTAAGCAATAGAAATACAACTCAAATTAGCTTGGATTCCTGGAAACTCAGAGGTCTGTGGTCTTCTGGCTTGATACAATTGAAACTCCAGCTCCATTTCTGTGATTCTCTCCTCTTTTCACTCTGGACTTGCCTCATGGCCTTATGAAGGATACCAGAAGTCACTGAGGCCAAGATTCCTCCTTTGTTTTCTGAGAAAGAGGGAAAAATTGAACCTCTTTTTCTTTCTCATAAGAGCAAGAATCTTTGCAAAGGCCTCGAGTCATTTTCTTTTTGAGTCCCACAGGCTAGAATTGGGTCATATGTCTTTCCCAGACCAATGACTGGTAAGTTAGCACCATGATAAATTTAACCAATCAGGGCCCATCTTTGAAATTGGGGATGGGCTCAGCTTTTCTTGGGTAACACAGCTGCATAAGGGAGAGATAGAAACCTGAATAAAATCTAAGTTGCCAGGAAGGAGGAAATGGACATTTGGCAGGCAACCAAAAATGTTCCTGACAGTTATAATTAGAAGAAATATTCTTGAAATTTGAAAGATATTACTACAAACAAAGTACTACTTTACAGAGTACAGAGTATTATGTGGACAATAGTAACTTGACAGTTGGAACAACAAATTGCTACAGGTTCAAGTGTGTTTCCAGCTGAGGAGGACTAGTAAATATCAAGTTAGTCTATGAATTACAGATCACCACAGAATCCTAATTTGGAGTTTCCTTACAGATTTGTACTCACCAAGAATAGAAAACTTCTCAAGCCCTAATAACCAGCCTTTTTAAAAATACCTCCCATATGCACAGGCTGGCCTCAGGTCTACTTGGCAGGAAGTTATATTTTATGTTGCTTTCATTCTGCCTTCTGGATCATCACTAATACAAATGCATTCCTTTTTCCCATGGCAAGCCTTCAGTTTCCAGAAGATAAATTCCACGTTTCTCTTTTCCTGCACAGCGACGAAAGTTGTTTTTAGAACAAGGTTGTTCTCACATGCATAGTCACCTTCTGGACTGCAATGTTTCCTCTCACAAAACATGGAGGTAGCACTCACCTACGTGTTTGATCTCAGTAACAGAAGCACAGTTGGACCACAATTTGTAAGGGATCTGGACACTATATTAATTAATGCAGCCTCATGTTATGTGCTTAATGTGTTAATATTATTTCATATTAATTCCTTGGGGGGTGAGGGGGAATGAGTTCCCAGATAATAAACTGCCTAAATGTGCTGAATAATGATACAAATGTCTCTTTCATTCTTCCTCCCACGAACTCCTTCTTAGTGGCCTCCTGAGGGTAATAACAATAAAGTAAAGTTAAGGAGAAAGTTGGGGGTGGGGGGGACTTAGCAGATGTTTAACCTATTTGAGCCAGGGGACATGCTATCCTGCTGAGGCCCCAAATTGCCTTCAAACTGCAATAAAATAAACCTTGTTATTGTAGCTGAAGGATTCAGCCTGAATTATTGCCCTGCAGGCATTAGGAATTAGAATATGCATCAATCTATTCTGTGGCCTTGAGAGCAGGTCTAACTCAATCTTTGAGAGCAGAGGTGAGCAGGAGATACTGGAAAATCATTATATCCAGCAAATCCCCGTCTCTCACTCCCTGGACTAAGGTGTCCTTCACACAAAACATGGCTTCTGGGCAGAGCTGCTTACACTGGAGAACAAAATTCTCAGTCTCGCAAAGCCAAACAATTGTTCCTAGACAAAGAACAACTCTTTCCCCCCAAACAGAGTTCTAGTGGTGGTCTGGTCTGTACTAGCTGGGTTGACCAAACAGACTGGGGGACAGCCCCAGTTGGTACTAGTTGTTCTGTTGTGAATATAACAAAAGTCCTTCTCATTCTCAAAGGTGTCTGGATTTGAACTATAAATCACATGGTCATTTGATAACAGTATATCACAGATTTTAGCTCAGGATGTTAGAGGTCCCATATTAAGGTTTTACCACCTTAGTAAGGCTCTTATGAAAAACAAGGTAATCATAATACAATCCCCATCTGGCACAGGACAGAGTAAGTGACACCCAATGTCATACAACTCGGTCACAGCAGGATCAGCTGCATAACTCAGGTCTCCTGAGCCTGACTTCATATTTTTCACTGCAAAATGTTGTTGGAAGCTGTTTTTGCTGCTTCACTCCCTTCCTGTCGTCATGCTGAAGGGAGAAAAGGGCAGCTAAGGGAACCTTCTTTGCCCCTCTGTATATACTGTTCTGCTGAATTCTTCTTTTGGAAGAAAGAGAGAGATAATATGAGTTAAAGAAACATGCCAACTTTTTTTTCTCTCTGCTTTATGAGATATCATTTATTTTATCTTTCTAAAGTAATGTGATTGCTAAAGAACATTTGGAGGATACAGAAAATATAGAAAGAAAAAGAAATATTCAATCCCAGAACCTGGTGGGTGGAGAGGCTATTAAAAAAAAAGTCAAAGTTTCTGTTTGTTTGTTTAGAATCATCCTTTTTGCCTATATACTCTTCGCCGAATAGCCTTTCTACTTTTCTCCATTAATCTAAATTGTTAAGGCCTCCCTGAAACTTTTCTAAGAGGCCTGGTTCACAGTAATCTCCTTCCCTCTACTGGGTCTCAACCACTTATTTTGTATGTGGTAAATACTTCTTTGTAGCTTTCTAGTACTTATTTTATTGCAAACCTTTCTCTCTGAGACTCAAACCTTTCCGAGCAATGGGATCCCAGCTCATGCTTCTGTACATCCTTAACACCTGGCACCACGCCCACACGTGATAACAGTTTGAGAGCTATCTTTTGAATTATAATTTCTGATGATGAAGACAATGGTGATGATACTACTATCAAATGGATCTCTAACTGATCATCTAGTCTTTGCACACACACTGCCTTCACTTTGTTTGATTATTAGCCTTGACCACATATCTTAAAGGAATTTTAAATCCTGTAAATAATACCTGTGTCTCCTCATAGAAAATTACATTCAGGCCTAGAGCTTCTCAGATATAGAAAGATGTTGACAAATTGCTGCAAATTCAGTGGAGAGTTGCTGGATTGATTAAGGGGATGGAGGATTTGATATATGAGCAAACATTAAAAGAACTAAATATGTAAGGCTGGGCTCCACAGCATTTCTGAGTGGGCTTCAGGGATCTGACAACTGTATATTAGTAGCCAGAGGATGAAAACAGCATTGTAAGAAGAACCACTTAAATTAGAGAAAAGGGCCTTTGGTGACACTCACCAGGGATTTTAATTACCAGGGAATAAATGTTCTGATACATGAATTCAGTGCTTCTCAAACTTTAATGTGCTCACAAATCACCTAGGGATCTTGTTAAAATGTAGATTCTGATTCCGTGAGTCTAGGGTGGGCCTGAGATTCTGCATGTCTAGCAAGCTCCCAAGTGATACTGATGCTGCTGGTCTGGAGATCAAACACACTTAGGCCTCTTCTTTTTTGGAATTGTATAATTTTGTTTAATTACAGGGTAAAATAAGTTTCAAAAATGGGATATTTAGATTAATTAAGGAGGGAGTTGGGGGCACAAATCAGCCAAGAAGGGCAGGAAGATGAATTGTTTTCCCCTTTTTGGCATCCATACAGGGCCCACACGCTGTGATGAACTACCCAAACTCATTGCTTCTCCCACACTTTCCACTCACGCCAGATGACATAAGCAGCACAGGAAGAAAGCACAGCTACCTCCAAGTTGGGATTGTAGGCCCCCATAAAGTTCCTTTTTGCTTACAAAATAACTACATTTCGATTAATACCTGGAATTCTACAGCCGGTGCCTCATTCCTCTAGGTTAAAACTTCCATCTCTTTTATAGTGGAAACCCCATCAGTTATTTGTGCTTTGTATGAATGTTTTTCAATCCTTTCCTGATTGGTTTGAATGGAGGGCAAGAAGACATCATAAGGACACTGCGTACTGGGGGAATAGACAAGCATGAGGAATGTGAGGACAGCCTACCTATTTCACACATAGGAGTGACACCTAAAGAAAAGAGGCTGATTTGCCAAGGTCACCCACCTCCTTGCTGCTGAAATCCAGACTTCCAGGTTTTCAAACCAGCATTCTTTCCAGTACACCAAACCTTCCTCTCTCCTGTCCTGGAAATCTGCACTGCTCAGGTCTTCATCTGTTTCAGGCTATAATTATAGCCAAGGGGCATCCCCCAGCCCCTGGAGCAAGTCACTGATGGCCAGTTTTTCTCACTCGAATTATGCTTAATCAGATAACTTAAAGGTAATGTTTCCCTCATCAGATATAACCCCTGAACAGGTAAGTTTCAGTTTCTTTATTATAACCAAAGCAATTAGAATGAAAATTAGGATGGTGAGCCCAGCTGCTTTCTATCAAACAAACAGTTCAAGGAGACTTTGAGTAACTCACTAATTACTAAAAGTGACATCATTTCACCTTCAAACACATGATCGTCAAATGAGCACAGTAATGACACTGCCCCTAACCTCATCCCATCCCACCCCACTCCCTCCTGCATGCCACATTTCCATTTGACACCCCAGATGATTTCTTCTGTTATCATAGTTTCACAGATCATACAGCTCTTTTATGTATATCTTCTAATTTTGTCCTCATAATAATCTTTAAGATAAGTATTACTTTTGCTATTTTATGTTTTTAGGCCAGAGAAACTGGTTCACAAAAATAGTTAATGTTATGCCCAATGTCACACTTAATCAGGACTTTTGACCTTGACCTTTGGACTTCAAATCTTATGTTATTTTCCTTGACAATACACCTTCTTGATCAAATTTACTCCTTCAGTCTCTGCATAAGACAAGTTCAGAACTTGTTGCTTCTACCTAATAAAATGGACTTCAGTGAGTCATGATAAAAGATCTATTTTGTGTGTTCTTGTGTGATTTTATGACTTTAATCTCTGCTTTTCTAGTCTTCTTCCCACCTTGGGAAAGTACATTTATTAGCAAGTAATGGTGAAGTCTCAATTAATTGGAACTGAAGTAACCAGCTGGCAAACTTAGTATTTTTCTCAATTCAATGGGTTAAAAGAAAGAAGCAGAAGGCAAGAAAACCAAAATGGAGCAATTTTACTTCAAAAATCCAGTGCAAATCCTAAGGTCATTATAGATTCAGTGTGAAGTCCTCATTTTCTGTCTCTATCTTTGTACAGCACACTGAGAATTCATGGCCATTAAGACATCGCCAAGGCTCTTTAAGATCCCCAGTCTGCAGAGACAAAATCAATCACATTCAATCGGCTCCCCTTACTGAGACATAAAACAAATGTGGACACTAAAACAATGTCCAACAGAAAGTTTGACCAAAAAAGTGTTAATCTGGTTTAGATTTTCCATTTCTCAGGAGATACAATTGACCAAATTTCCCAGTCCTTATATTAACTTAGTTACTTAGTTTAGTTAGTAACTGGTTAACTTAGTTTTTAAGGTTATTTCTATTTTTTTCTAACTGCTAGCAGAACCAAAAATACCAAAGTATTCCCATCTCTATCCATTGGGATGAGCCTTTGGATCAGTTACACAAAGCCTAGCCATGTTTTAAGAACCAGTTCCTCTTCTACTTAGCTCTATATAAATAATGTCAGCCTAAGTCTTTTCGGTGATCTCAAACTGGCTGTGTGGAAAGCAGGTGGCATTGGCATGAAGTAGCACATGTTTCCCTCTATATATTTGTATATATCATATGACCTTTTAATTTAAAAAGTAAGCAGTCATAATTGTTATGGTTATTATACATCTTAGTTGTCCTACAATATTTTTCAGACATGTCCAAATGATGACAATCTTTTAACGCCTTCGAGAATAGTAAAAATAAAACCAGGCTAGTGTTGTGGATAGAATACAGTTCCAAACAAACATATACTGGAGCATACTGGGAAAAGTGACATCAAAGAAGGTGGCTAGATATAAAGATAGCAGAAGAAGAGATGCTAAATCTGAGGATGAAACTGAGAGAGTCAAAGACCATGTAATAATCCAAAACCATAAGTTACCAAAAAAAAATTATATACATACCAAAATGACTAAAATTAAAATGCCTGTTAATACCAAATGTCAGGAAGGACTGATGCAACTGGAACTCTCACACATTGCTCACAAGAATGTAAAATGATATAACCAAGTTGGGAGACTGTTTGGCAGTATCTACTAAATTCAACATTTACTTATCCTTGGAACAGAAATTCCACTCCTAGATATATGTCCGAGAGAAATGAATACATATGGCCACCAAAAAATATGTACAGTAATGTTCCTAATAGCTTAATTTATAATGACTAAAATCAGGAAATAGTCTAAATGTCAATCAACAAGAAAATGGATACATAACTGCTAATATTTCCATAAAATGGAATATAACAATTTTAAAAACCTAACTGATACATGTAACAACATGGATGACTTTTATAGAGATTATATTGAATGAAAAAATGTACACACAAAAGATGCATTATATAAAGAAATCAGCATAGTGATTAGGGGTTAGAGGGGGCTACCAGTTGGAAAGGAGCATGAGGGAGCCTTCTGGGTCACTAGAAATGTTCCATATCTTCTTCTGGATAGTAGATACTTGGGTGTGTACATATGTCATAGTTCATTGATTCACAGTTTATTCATAATGTTAGTGTACTTTATGTGATTTACTATGCACACCATATATTGTTGTGTCACAATTTCTTAAAAGTGTCTGAAGGTAATAGTAATTCCAAACACAAAAACTGAGTAGAATTCACACTCACCTCCCATATTTGCTTAAGAGCTTCCTTTGAAGACCCAAGTCTCAATTTATGGAGAATAATTTAGGACTCTTAAAAACAAAGACCCTAGTCACAATGCCTGGCAACAAACGCCTCAGTAAACTCCTGATCCTCATCCTCATCAGATGGCATTTGGCTAATGAGCCAGGTTTTTCCCAGAACTTAAGTGCATATCAGACAAACGCCTATTGGCCAATGAGTAAAGCTACAGTAATTGTCTTTCTTATGGGTATTACACATATGTATAATTTTCATCACCAATGCAATTTTTCTTTACTCACTTCATATCCATTTTCCTATTTTAAAACTGTGAAATTTGGTAATTTGCCATGGGAATTCAGGATACTTATGAAAATGAATAATGTTCCATTATGTTTTAATCACCTCTTATATGGGTTTTTATTTCTCATCTGTGGGTTGCTAGTTTATTAAAATTGGTACAGAAGAAAATTAAAAATCCTTAGGAAGGGATGGTACTGGAATAAGACTTTTTTAAAGGAGCTTGGTATTATAAATGTAGTACAAACTTATTACTTTCCTCTTCTACCAATTTTACAGTGAAGCAAAATTGACAGCAATTGCAGCATAATGTTGGATAAAGTGGCAGATTGAATGAGCAAACCAAGTCTTAGACGATGGACATAGCTTGATGACTATTTTATCATGGGGAAAAAGTATTCAACTAAAGAGGTCACAATGATTTTGAGGCACTGATGTTGCTTAGATTATTATACTGTTAAATAAGGTGTTATTGATCCAAAATAATACTAGAACCATTCTAACAATAATGCTGGGAATCTAATACCAATGACAAGAAAAGTATTATCTTCAAGTAGGTTGGAAAAAAGTTATTTCCATTATAAACCTCATCTTAGGACCACTAATTGTTTCCTCAAAGATTTGTCACTTAAAATATCAAGATTGGGCATGGTGGTTCATACTCGTAATCCTAGCACTAAAAGAGGCCAACACAGGAGGATTGCTCGAGCTCAGGAGCTCCAAACCAGCCTGATCAAGAGCAAGACCCCATCTCTATTAAAAATAGAAAAAATTAGCTGGGCGTGGTGGCCCATGCCTGTAGTCCCAGCTACCTGAGAGGCTGAGGCAGGAGGATCACTTGAGCCCAGGAATTTTAGGTTGCAGTGAGCTATATGATGCCACTGCACTCTAGCTGGGGCGACAGAGCGAGATTCTGTCTCAAAAAAAAAAAATCAATATCTTCTTCAAGTCAAAAGTCCATTTAAACCAAATTCCTATTGTCGTCTTATTGAAAACACAAAGCATCAGATTCCCCTCTATTAATTGATTTAAAAAATTACATTGGTCCTTTTAATATTTCTGCAACTGCTCACCATAGTAACAGCATGGTTATTTCAAGACAATTATTAAAAAAAAAAATAGAGACTAAGCCCGGGCATTTCCAATGTAGTAGTGTTTCAATCAACCCATGACTCTGTGTGGGTAGCATGTATTTCATTCACTAAATTTATATGAAACTCTTACTAGATGCCAAACCCTGCCCAGATTGTTAGGGATAGAGTGGGGGAGAAGGAACTTACAGTGAAGAGCAGAGAAGAGAATTTAATCAAAGCATGAAAGTTTTGAGTATAATTACAAATTGAGATAAAGAAACAGGGCCAGTTGAGAGACTCTAATTTAGGCTGAAGTCTAAAGAACTGACAGTTGAGCTGAGCTCTGCGGACTTGTGATGGGTGGAGGGTTGGGCATGAGAGCTTTTCAGACAGAGAGGTAGACACAGATGGAGCCCTGAACTGAGAGGAACATGGGACTTTCAGGGAACCAAAAGAAAGACCAGTGAGACTGGAGAGCAGGAAGTAAGGAAGAAAGCAGAATGAGATGAGGCTGGAGTGGTCTCAGGAGGCAGGTTAAGGATGTTTTTAGGTTCCATTGCAAAGGGAAACCATGGAGAGCTCTTTTTTTGAGACAGGGTCTTGCTCTGTTGCCCAGCCTGAAGTGCAGTGGCATGATCACAGCTCACTGCAGCCTCAAACTCCTGGGCTCAAGCGATCCTCTTGCCTCAGCCTCCTGAGTAGCTAGGACTACAGGTGCACACCACCATGCCTAGCTAATTTTTTAATTTTTTGTAGAGATGGAGTGTCAGCATGTTGCCCAGACTGGTCTTAACCTCCTGGCCTCAAATGATCCTTCTGCCTTAGCCTCCCAAAGTGCTGGGATTACAGGCATGAGCCACCACACCCCGCATGGAGAGGTCTTATAAGCAGGAAGTTTATAAGATCATAGCAGCATTTAAAAAAAAAAAATCATGCTACAGTGTGGAAGACAACCTGGAGTGGAGCAGGGTGGAGGCAGGGAGGTCATCAGCATGCTCTCACAGAGTCCAGAGGAAAGACAAGGCAACATAGTGATTATGGTGGTTAGGAGTTCTGACTCTAAAAGCCTAATGCTCAGACAAGTTTGGAATGTATTCTCCACTAGGAAGAACAAGGGCTCCTTGTAGAACTGTTGATTGTAAGGCTGGTGCCAGGAAAACACAAGAAGAGCATAGAACATCTACAAAGTAAGAAAGTATTTGAAGAATGATGGGGTCCTGACAAATACCTCTTCCACAGAGCTCAAGGGGTACCCTCTCTCTGGCCAAATGTGAGACAACTGAGCATAAATTTCTTAAAAAGGATAGCAATGAATTATAATCCTTTAAATAAAATAAGAATCCATAAGTCCATTATTAATATGAAGAAAGAAAGAAGGGAACAGGGAGTGAGGGAGTGAGGAAAGGAGGAAGGAAGGAAGAAGGAAGGGAGAAATCTCTTCTTTAGCAGAGTGAACAACTAATAAACATAGAAGGAATTACAAAATTAACATTTGGCAACCATCATAATAATAATTGATTCAGGCAAGAATCATCAGTGGATGTAAAAATAGTGGGTGAAACTTTGAGAAGTAACAGGACATTTATACAGTCTCAAAGTATCTTCTCACTAGATACTTATTAATTATAAAAGAAAACATACCAACTTTACAGTGGAATCAACTAGAACAGTGGTCCCCAACCTTTTTGGCATCAGGGACCGGTTTCATGGAAGACAATTTTTCCATGGACTGGGGGGGTGTGAGGGGTGGTTTCAGAATGATTCAAGCACATTACATTTACTGTGCAGTCAAACCTCTCTGCTAATGATAATCTGTATTTGCAGCTGCTCCCCAGTGCTAGCATCATTGCCTCAGCTCCACCTCAGATCATCAGGCATTAGATTCTTATAAGGAGTACACAACCTAGATCCCTTGCATGCGCAGTAGGGTTTGCACTCCTATGAGAATCTCATGTTGCTGCTGATCTGACAGGAGGTGGAGCTCAGGCGGTGATGCAAGTGATGGGGAGCAGCTGTAAATACAGATGAAGCTTCACTTGCTTGCCCGCCACTCACCTCCTGCTGTGCAGCCCGGTTCCTAACAGGCCATGGACTAGTACCGGTCCACAGCTTAAGAATTGGGAACTGCAGAACTAGAAGACACCACCTTGACTGAGTGACCAAGGTTAACATAGCAGTAGTGGGTCAGATCCATATCATACGCCTCCTGATGTGACACACTGAGAACACAAGACCACTTCTGTGGCATCCCTGCCCAAAATGCATAGCCTGCATCTAATCATGAGAAAACAGCAAACAAACCCAAAATAAGGGACATTCTACAAAATAGATGGCCTGTATTGTTTTTTATAAAGTCAATGGCTTGAAACAAAAAGACTGTGGAACTGTCCAAATTAAAAGAAACTAAAGAAACATGACAAATGAATGTGATATGTGTGTTCCAGGACTTACTTTGACAATAAAGGGCATTATTGGGACAATATATGAAAACTGAATAAAGTTTATAGATTATATAATGCAACAATATTAATATCCTAATTTTAATTATACTATGGTTATGTAAGCAAATTCTTATTTTTAGGAAATGCACTGAAGTATTTAGGGGTAAAGAGGCATCTCATGCCTGTGACATAGAGAAGAAAAATGGCAAAGCAAACACGGCAAAATGTTAACATTTAGGAAATTGGGTGAAGTACACACAGGATTTTTTTTTTCTTGCAACTTCTCTTTAAGACTGAAATTAGGTAAAATAAAAAAGTAGCAGAAAAAATGAAATACTAACAAAAAACAAAAATAAGTGTGGGCTTGGAATGTATGTGTGGGTTTGAATCCTGACTCTCCTGCATAATATTTATAAGACTTTGGGCAAGCTGCTTCCCCTGTTTAAGCTTCAAGTTCATAATTTATAAAATGTTGATATTAATAGAATTTCCCTCCTATGGTTTTTATGATAATTAAATAAGTTAGTATGTAAAGCTGCCCAATAAATTTATCATTAAGGTTGAGGCAACAGAATGGCAAGGAAAGTGGACAGCCACAACAAATACACTGAGGTGGTAGTGAGAGATTCTGGGCAGCACCTCTTGTCCCCAGACCACTCAATTCACTAAAGCATTTTAACCGAGGCAACGCTCTTTCAGGGTTTAAATTTCAAACTAACATTCTCATCCTTTCCCTAATCTCCTCCACTGTTTCTTTAGAACTCCCTGGTCCTTACTGTGCTGAGATCTACTAGGTTGTGAGAGAGAAGCAATCTGACTAGTAAAAATTACTAATATAACAAAAAACTAAAACAACCCACACCTAAACACAACAATGATATTGTAAATAGTAACAAATTTGGTGCTGGACATTTTTAGCACTTGTAAATAATGAGACACCCAAAATCACAATACTTCAGATATTGTGTCCCTGAACAGCTCAGAGCAAAGAGAAACTGTTAACCTCCCCAGACATAAGCCCTCTACTTCTATTTATAGGACCTGGGTTGCTGTGGGTAAAAGCATAATTTGAATGTCACTGAATTCCCTCTCCCAGAATTGTTTATATATTTTTTCTTTTTTTTAAAAAACTAATCCCATGACAGATTAAAGAACTGTTTATAATTTAAGCTAGTTCTCTCATTGCAGAAATAAATGTTTTGTCCTTAGTTCAAGAAATTTTCAAGGCTATCTATCCAGTACAACTGTGGGGAAGGAAATTACCCTGAACTCCTGAAAACATACTGCATAGAGGCTCCTACTTCTCCCCATGCAAAAGGCCAATCCGGTAAAATAATTTCCCATCGTACATTACAATGCCTTTTATAGTTCTTTCCCTTGGCCCTTGCAGTAAAGCATGCAGTCTTATTCATCATGTCATGTTTCAAGGAAGAAATCAGAAATCTATCAGCTTTCAAGGTCTGAACGATGGGAACAGGAACAAAAAACACCTCAAATTGGGGCTGGGTAGGAGCAAAGTTGACATCAGCTCATGAGAGGCCATTTATTTTACTTATTTATCACCTGTCAGGGCAAGAAGGAAAAGGGAACCAAATAGGAGACAGGACTCAGTAATGCATCCAAAACTTGCCCTCATTTGGGGAGCATGTGTAAGGAATACAAAAAGAATCTGACTAGGGACAATGTGTGCTATCCATAGGAT
Source organism: Daubentonia madagascariensis (assembly GCA_023783475.1). Lineage (NCBI taxonomy): Eukaryota > Metazoa > Chordata > Mammalia > Primates > Daubentoniidae > Daubentonia > Daubentonia madagascariensis. Next base: position 4,266,704 of record JAKFHU010000901.1, on the reverse strand, counting down.
GACCACGTAAATTATCATTTAAACTGAAGAACTCTTGAAAAGTAGAAAGGGCTCTGTTAATTACTATACCAGCACAGCAGACATCTATCTGGCCTGACCCAGGCAAATCAGGGTATATGGTCACCATGGTGATGATGATATTGGGCAGAGATTTATTCTAATTTTACCAGATGACTGTCCAGATTCTAAGCCCTTGTTTTAGAATATTAAAATATACAAAGCAGAAATTTTACAGCACAAATAGCTCAATCTCCATTTTACAAATGAAGCTGAAATAGGCAAGAAACATTATTAAAAATTATACAAATGTAAAGTGGCAGAGATCAAAAACCTCTTTTGGTATTGTTAGTTCAGCTGCAAGCCTGGGATCCATGCTTCCAAACCACTGCATCTGATAAGGGAAGCCAGACTAGTCTGAATCTAGAAGGTTATAACACTCTCTGTCTCTTTATAATGTTCATCTGATGAAATGGACTCAAATATCACTTCCTGAGTTTACTGCTCACCTTTATTCTTCACACCATGATGCCTGAATAGAAGTTATACTTATCAAAATGAAGACCCACACATGGGGCCCAAAGGCCATTACACTCATGAATACCCATGCCTGTGCATGAAGCAAGGCATATGGACCCCAATGTACAACATGATTGAAGCAAGTATACGAGAACCTATAGAGAAACTACATGCATATATAGTGAGGGTGTGTCAGCATATTACAAAGAGCAGTGGACAAAGGGTTGAACACACCCCTCAAGAACAGCAGCCTGACGGATTCCAGAGGAGCATGGTGCTCAGTATTCTGCCTTCAGGCCAAGATCCCTTTTTATGTAGAAACCCAGAAATTTACTTCATCCATATTTCCTGTGAGTGATTTCCTCACACATGCAGCTACCAAATCCTCTTGTGCTCACACCTTCTGTCTGATCAGCCTCTGCCTCTGCCATTCCAGGGCTCGCTCTCTATTCTGCTGGAAGGGAATTAAAAAATTAGTTCAAAAGATAGGGGCCTGAGAGGGAGTGTGGGGCTAGGGTAATGCTCTCTCCCATTCTGTATCGTAAGTGCTACTTAATCTCCCACCTCTTGCCACTGATCTGAACTGGAATTAGACTCCCCTTTACCTCTGAGTTATAAATTATATCTGACTCCCTTAGAAAAGGGCATTTCTCCCCATCTTCCCAGATTGTGGAAAGAGGGAAGGAGTAGAAAGAAGGAAGTAAGAGGCAAGGGGAGAATACGGATAGATGGCAGCAGGAAAGAGGAAGTAACTCAGGGAAATAGAGGTAAATGTACCAAATTTCAAAATGGAAAAGTCCAAATTATACATTTCTGAAGTGGACACCAAGCCGTAGTACATTTCCAGAACAGATTATTTAGAGATGGCTTTGCGGATTCAAAGAAAGGGAAACTCTCAGGGAATCTTCCCAGTTTTACTCCAGATGCTACTAACTTTTCCAATCTGCCAGTAGATATAATGAGCAGCCCTGTGAAGGTTGCTGTGAACTGTGGGAGGAGGGAAGGGATAGAGAGTAAGCATCATTTTCTAATAGGATCTGATCAGTGATTCTAAGCAACTCCATTCCAGACAAAGACAAACTACATTATACTTAACCTTTTCAGCACCACACAGTAAGCAATGAGATGCTTCAGCAAGTATAATTTATACAGATGCTCCTCGACTTACAATCAGGTTACATCCCAATAAACCTATTGTAGTAAGTCAAGGAACATACTGAATACTATCACTTTTGCATCATCTTAAAGTCAAAAAAATCATAAACCACAACATTGTAAGTTGGGGACTGTTTGTACCATGTATACAGATCCAGTGGCCCTCTTCTGAACTCTTTGGGACATTTATGTTTCAGATTGTGAATTTTTTTATTTTACAAAGACAATACTGTACATATATTATATATTGCATAATATACCAAGTTTGATTCAAACACAATTAAGCACATTAATTTTTATGCAGCAAAATATATACACATTCACACTAAGTGGTATAAAACTATACATAGTCTCATTCCAATTCAGTTCAGGTTTGGCTGTCAAACCATTTTGCCACAAACTTATGAAAACTTTTGCTTTGGATTACTTTCTGGATTTTGGCATCATGGATAAGGAATTGAGAATTCATATTGATTCTTAATATGCTTTGAAATGGATGAATTTCAAAGAGAGAATTTAATACTGTATTATAAGTTTCTTTGAAGGGAAGCTACCCACTTTTAAGTATCCCTTTCTTTAAAGTTCCTAAACTCTGTTGTCTATTGACAACAAAGCAAATATGGCAATCTAATGATTTATCCTAGTTTTATCCTGAGACAGTGGAGCAGAGTGTGAATAGCATGCACTGGGACTGCTTGGATAAAACCCTGCCTCTGACCCATATTAGTCCATGACCTTCAGCAAGTTATTTCACCTACCAATGCCTCAGTTTCATCTTCTGGAAAGTGGGGATAAATATTGGCACCCAGCATGTCTGAAAATTAAATGAAGTAACACATGTGATGCCTGAGAACAATGCCTCTCCTACAGTGAGCACCACAAAAGTGTTAGGTGCTGTCATTATTCAGCTCACAGTGGTTCTCAGCCTGACAAAATAATGGCCATAAGACTCGGCCGTACACAGGGTATTGAATCACCTGGAATAATTTGGGAAAACCAAGAGGAGCCTGCTACTCTCAAGAGTACCCTCCCCACCAGCTGTTAGAGACTAAAGTCTTCCTTTATAATAACCCTTGTTCAAACGCATAATCCTTGGAAGAAGTCAAATTTCAATGGGAATTAAAGAGATAAACTGAACTTTTGTAAGAAAAAAGAAAGATATGAACGAGGACATGGTGTTATCGGGCCCTGAAGAGCATATCACCATCAGAAAGGGAGAATGATAAGGTCAACCTTCAATTTTACTCACTCTTCAGTCCTGCAGAAGGCCAAGGGCTAAGCATCCAAGCATCTCCAAACCTGTTCACTCATAAACACAACTAGCCTTACTTTCTAGGTGATGCAACTGAAAATAAAGATATTAACTTACTTACTCAAGGCTACACAGCAATAGATTGTTTTAAATAACTGATTATCTTGCATGTGCCCATTGCTTTCAGATTTACCTTGTATTATCTCATCCAGTGTCACACAGCTAATGAGTGCCAGAGCTGGAATTCCAACCCAAGTCGTCCAATTCCAGGTCCTGTCAGCTTCTCACTGCATGCAGGTGAAGCTTCTCACCACAAAGCTCCTGGTCATCAGGCAGGGAATCCCTCTCCGTGAGACTATATCAAATCTCAGCATGGGAGATGACAGGAACTAGTGGGTAAGTAGGGGCTTAGCAATAAAGAAACCCTGTGGTTGGAAGGCCATGGATAAAGTACTTACCATGGTTTATTTGCCCATAATATTGAGGGAAATAATATTTAAAACTAGATGAGTCTACATATGTAAAATGTTGGCAGAGTATGCAACACATAGGGGGTACCAAAAAAATAGACTCCCCTCCTCCACTTTTCCCTGATTGTCAAAAATAGTCCTATTTCTGCTCTATCTTACCTGTGTTCCTTCCTTAGCACCATTTTAAAAGTCCAGACAATATGGGGAACAACTGACAAGGAGGAATAAGCAAGGACAAAAACAACACAAAAAGACAGTAGATAGGATGGAGCAGTGAAAATGAGGGCTTTTCACATACAACCAACACAACAAAACAAACAACCCTTGTCATTTGAGGAGGGCAGTGCTGAGGCTCACGAGGAAGCAGCTGGAGAAATCCTGCACCACTAATGAAGACACTGGCATTTCAGGGCTCTTTATTCATACAAACACAATGACAAGATACATTCCCTCACTCCCCTTGGCCCCGACCTTGTCAGGAATTTCTGCCCCTTTGCAACACCCTCTGTAGGCTCCAGAAAGATCCTGTGACACAGAAGAGAAGTTTGGAGCTCAGAGGACCCTTTTCTCATCACTGCTAAGCCCTAGTCTGTCAAGGAGACATCTGGGCCCTGACCACACAGACAAGAGGATGTCCTGCCTCCTGGCCACCAGCAGAGCTGGAGTAGCAGCTGCTCAGTTCTGAAGCCTCAGTGGGGAAAATATCAGAGAATACACTGCCCAAACACTTGGCAGGTGTCAGGCTGGCTTTCTTTATTAAAACTGGTAACTGTGATTCAATCCAGCACTGATGTGTCATTTATCATCCTGGTCTTTTTGCCCCACGCCCTGCCACCCACCACCCACCCATGAAGCTCTTTTAGAACTTACCCAGAATGGCCTGGATGGTAGAATGACACCATCAATACCACTGAGCAATATCGAACCCTTCCCATTCATATCCAAATAATTCATTACAAATGAGGGAGTTTACTAAAAAGGGAGGGGGAACAAATTAGGGTAACAAAGATTGGTCATTAATTTGAAAATATTGCTGATAAACTATTACAAACGATTATTAACTAACAAGTCAGAGATTCATCAGACAGGGCCCTGCCTCTAAAGGTCAACAATTTATGAACACAAGATGCTACTTCAACACAGGCAGAGTAATAACAAGCATGTAATGAATAATTATCAAATGCAAACAGAATAGTGCAGAGAATCAAAAATATAAGGGGTCAACTCCAGTGAACACACTCTTGGGTATGACTCAACAGACAGAAAATAGCAAAAATCATAATATAATATTTCTTCTCCATGAGTAAGTATTCTATAAAACTGAATTTTAACTCCTTAAATAGCCACCCATCCAAATCCACTGGCAATGTTTTAAAGACATATGCTTACCTGCCATGTTATACAGAACCTATCAAACCTACCTCAGGTCTGCCTGACCTCGAATGAGTTAAAATCAGGATCCCCTTGTGAGTTATGGAGATGGACAGGGCCCGACCTGCTATGTGAGTATTTATTCTTTCCCTACTTCCCCCATGGATGTGCTTCTCCCAGAAGTATATGTCCTCTGCCATTTCGTGTATTGCCTTGTGTAATATAAACTTGAACTCAAGATCTCACAGATAACTCAAGTTATCTGAAAGTAGGTAACTCCTAAGGCCAAGGTCAGGGAGTACAGATAGTGGAGAGGGAAAAAGACTTTAAATAAGGAGATCTAAGCACTCCAAGGAGGTTCCTCACATTGACAAAACGTGAAGAAGACCCAAACACAAACTAGTAACGGCAGAGCACCTTACATCAGTGACCTAGCCATACACTAACAGAGCCTGGCCCCAGAGACAAAAACAACGGATCAAGGGAGAGATGGTGAAACTGGAGGATGTGTAAGGCCAGGGTGCTATCTGCTTCAATCACTGTTCAGAGGAAGTGTCTATGGTGCTCGCCTGCGATCCTGAGTGTCTCCCACCTCAGGATGCCACATTGATTCAAACTGCTGTTTGAATGGCATGCCTGCTCTCTCCACACCTATAACATAAATCCTGCTTGTGGGTGTGACCAGTTCTGACATTCAGGTGTATGTGGGGGTCAGGTTCTCCCAGAAGCAGACTCAGAGCAAAGAGTTTAAGTCAAAGTGGTTTATTAGGAAGTGTCCCCAGGAGAAAGCAGTTAAGCAGTGGGGGGGGGGGGTCATAATTATAAAGGGGAAGAGGCTAAGCATGTCTCAGCCTCAGCCTGATGGGATGATGTGGAATATAAATCCCACCTCAGAGTTTGGCCTACCTTGAGATGAAGGAGCTGGGCTTTAGTACTCACACAGCAACTAGCCACTGTCCAGTATGGCCCAGGTTTCAGGGTTGGGGTGGTGACGAATTCCCAGGCACTTCCTGCTCTTCAGAGAAACAAGGTGTTTCCAATACCCCAGAGGAACTCTCTCAAGGTCACAAGTGTCAGCTGTTAGCAGCAAACTCCACTGAAGAGGGGAGGCAGTTCACAGATCTGCTAAAATGGATCCAAGGTGATCTGGGCAGGCAACAAAAATGTTCTCTACATCATTCAACAGCATCCCTCCATGAACATTTACTCACTAAAATCATTGAGTTGTACACGCAAAATGAGTGAATTTTATGGTGTATAAATTGTACTTCAGTGAGAGAGGAATAGAGAGACAGACAGGAAAGAACAACTGGAGATAGAGTATGGGCTACTCTTTGGAGAATGTTACCATGAATGAAAAAGGGGGCAGAGAAGTGGGTGGTATCTTAAGGGAAAAGTGCAGCTTAAGTGAGAGCCTTTTTTTTAGGTGGAAGAAGTAATGCCATTTTGTATGCTGGTTTAAATGAAGCAGTAGAGAGGAAAAAGTTTATGATACAGGAAGGAGAGGAAAGACTTGCTGGAATAATGTTCTAAAATGGCAACCATTCACTGACCCCATGGGATGTGTCAGATGCTGTACTATATATGCTATTTCATGCATTTCCTAATTACCCCTTCCCCATGAAACAGATTAGGGTACATCCCCAATTACCGGGTGAGAAAACTGAAGTTCAGAGGGGTGAAGTAAATTACCTAATAACCACATCAGTGGGTATAAGAGTTAGACTTCCAACTTATCTTTATCTCCAAAGACATTCTTTCCCTCCCTAGACTCCAGCCCACCTACCTTTGTTACTGACTTGGATCTTCCACAGACTGAGCCTGCTATACTACCTAATGCAGAACATGACTCAGTCTTATAAAGTCAATAACATTCACTCTCTTCAGGATGCTATGGCAGCAAGTAACACTCAAAGCCCAACATGGAGTTAGGGGCTATCAGCCAAGGAACATAGTCAGCTCCTAGAACATGAAAACAGCAAGGAAATGGCTTCTCCCCTAGAGCCTCCAGAAAGGAATGTGTTTCTGCCGACATTTTTATTTTAGCACAGTAAGATCCATTTTGCACTTATGACCTCCAGAGCCATAAGATAGATAAATTTTTGTTGTTTTAAACTTCTAAATTTGTGTCAATTTATTTCAGCAGCAAGAGGAAACTAATACACTTGGCATAGAACAGGTCATTGTCGAAGGCCATGGGAGTCACTGGGTCCTCTGAACACACATGTTTCCCAGAATTAACCATCCAGTGTAGGTATGCTGGGGCATTGATCCACTGCCTCCCATCCCTCACTGGTTGAGTATTCCCTCCCTCCATCCAAGTAGACTGCAAGACATTGGAGAATTCTCTAAAACAGAAGGCAGGAAGGCATGATGTCCATGTCAGGGAGCATCTGGCCTTGCACAGAAGCACCATCCACAGCTATGGCTGAAGTCAGAGGTAGGTCAAGAGTACGTGGAGCAGAGCACCAAAAGAATTTGCTACAGTTAATAAGTTATAAATATGAGTTCTAGGAAATCAAAAATTATAAACCTACCAAAAGACAAAAGGGCAAAGATATGGACTGGAATTATACCAAAGAATTAATACCAACTAAAAATAGGCATATGACAAAAATGGTAGAACTTGTAAGTAATGAAAGAAATGTAAGTGAAACAATGAGTTACCTCTTTCCCGTCAAATGGATACTTCGATGCTTATGAAGTGAGAGTAAATTGTATCATTCTCCGGGGGCCATTTTTGCCATATACCTTAAAAGAACTGAAAATGAATTTTCTTTGACTCATTATTTCCAGTTTTAATAGTTTAACCCAAGGAAGTTAATAATATATTTAATAATTCAAATACCCTAAAATAGTTCTAAAACAGAAGATTGCTTAAATAAATCTTAGTGTAAATATAAAATGGGATATTAGCCATTATCATGGAGTAACTATTTTTAGGTATGAAAATATATTCACAGCATGCTATTAAATGAAAAAATCTAAGTTAAAGATAGTAGGCACCTATGGAGTGATTCAGTTTTCCATAAAAATATTTTATCTCTGAAATTATACATTTCAAATTTTTAGAACTAATTATCTTTGGGATTTATTTTACTTGTCAGCATTTTCTACAAAGCGTATGCATTTCTTTTGTAATACAATTCACAATAAGATTCTTAAAAAAACACCCCATATTACAATATTGATAGTATGTTTTATAAAATGATTTTATGGTACCAAGTAGTAAAATCTATAGTTAGTAGACACTTGATAATCTCAAATCATGTGTCCTAAGACACTGGAGATTCTCAATTTATGAATAGCATCCTAGTCATTTAATTTTCCTCTTAATAATACAATAGATTATTATACAAAAAGATTTAAATGACTCTTTCGGATCCCTAATAATTTTATGGGACCTTAAAATTATTTTATGAAATTCATAAAATGCATTGTGACCAAAATAAACCATATTATGTCATTGCTGTACCATTAGTTGACATAAATGTGCAAGATCAGGAAATTAAAGCAGTGACAGACAGCTTGGAGCATACAGTAGGATGAAATCAGATGACTGGAGTATATCAAATTTCTCCCAACTGTACCTGCAAGGAAGAGGAAACAGCAGCTCAGATGGACTGAAATGTGGATAGTGGGTGGTCACCAGACTGTCTTCTCATGTCAGCACACAAGACAAACCATCCTTTCCAGAAGGTGACTTAAATCTATGCAAAAAGACCAAATTCTACGGTGGTATTTATAGGTTTAGTGTCATTCTCAACAAATCGTTTTATTGTTCACATTAAGCCCTAAAATAAATCACCCACCATACACAGGTACAGAAAGCCCCTGTTAATAGGTCTTGATTAGCTAAAACCAAGTAAGGGCAATGCTAAATGCCACATTAGCCGTCAAATTTCTGTTTTGATGCTCTTCATGCACTTCATGGACTTTATAACAACTTTTTCTTCAATGTTTAAAGGGTTTATTTGAGAGGCCAACTGTAACACCCAAAAAGAATGAAGGGTCCCTGCAAACCAGCAAGTTAAAGGAGGTTTCAATATGCCCACTCCATTGCCAAGGCTGATTGGCTCTGTCTCACCCCTTTTGTGCATTTGTCTGTTCAGGTATTATTTAAGTGGCCAGGGCTGCACACTGCTACCCAGTACATATAGAAGGCAGTGTTGACCTAGCCTGGCACAGTCTGAGCTCCTCTTCTGCTGCCACTAGCTGCAGCTCTACCCACTTACCGTCTTCAGGACTCTGACTCTGCTCTGCTTGCTCCAGCCTCCTCATTGTTTCCCATGATGACTTCCAGAATGCCCAAATGAATACAATATTTGTTCAAGCTAAAATACATCCAAAATATTAATTTTCTACCACCTAAAGAAAAACTTCATTTCTTTATCATAAGTTTACCTGATTCCAGCATAAAGGAAAGAGGAAGGGGTGGTTCATTAAATTGTATTTGTTTGGTGCCTATGACTCTCTTGATTCTACTATAATTGTATTAAAGCTGGTCATACCATCTTTCTAGACTGCAGCACCCTGTTCATTTATCCTCTCCAAATATGGTAGTAGCAGCCTCTGGTTCATATGTACTCTTGTTAAATATCCCTTTGATTCAGGATGCTTTGTGGATCACCACCTTGAATTACAACCTCTCTATTGTGCTTCCTCCATCCTGCAGTGGTACCCAAGGTTAGCTGAATGCCCTTTTATGCCTAAGGACTGGATCATAATTCTCTCCTGTTTTTAACAAAAATTTCAAAAGTAGGTATTTACCTTCCAGGCCATGTAAGAGCTTTGTTTTTATGTGATTCATACATGTGCTTATATGAATCAGTGAGTTTGTCAGAATTACTGTGTTCTTCTCCCTTCTTGCTTAGAGAACAAGGGATTAAGAGAACAGGGTCTGCAGTCAAATGGCCTGGCCCCAGATTTTTACTGCCACTTACTAGCTGCGTGATGTTGGGCAAGCTGGTTAAGTTTCCTGTGCCTCCGTTTCCTTATCTGTTAAATAGGGAAAATAATAAAAGTGCCTAATAGTTTTTTGTGGGAATTTAAATGATGTAATACATGTACAACATTAAAAACAGTGTCTAGTATTTAATAAATGCTAACTGCTATGACTATTATAGAGCTCCAAACCCTCTTTTAAGGCCTGGCTCCTATCATACCCACTGCATCTATCATAGTCAAGCTGGGTATATATAAAAAGTACTTGGAGAATCTGTTCAAAAGGAAGATGTCCCGGCCCTAGCCCAGAGACTGATTGAGTATGCAAGGATGTGTCCCAAGAATCAGCATTCTTAACAGGCATTCCAGGTGTTCTTATGCAGGTAGCCTACAGGTCTCACTTCGAGATGCCCTGATCTACCTAAGCCATCTCTAACTACCCCTTGTCCACATACCAGCTTTGCTGCTCTGAATTTATACAGCAGTTGGCACTTGGCATTGATTTTCTTATTTCATGTTTAAGTTTTATTGTCAAGTAAGATTACAAGTTACTCGAAGGCAGAGGATTGTATTTTCTTCAGTTTGGTATCCTCCATAGCACAGAATATGGTACCTTTCTTATACCAATGTAGGATATAAATTAATTTTTTGATGGATCAATTATTGAATCTTCCAGCCTCAAATGCACAAACCCAGGTCTTCTAACCAAATTCAGTTTAAACAATGAGCAACAGACTCTTCTATTCAACATAGTCTTAAGACATTACTTGAGGTGATCTAAAAATACAGTTATTCAATACACTACATTTACATTTTGATTTCCATGAGAAGGTCTTGAGTTAAGTTATGGATTCTATTAGGCACCAAATATTTTTCAAGCAATTTATTAAGGCCCTGAGAAGTTATACAACATTCTCAAAATCATTTAGATAAGTTTGGGTGAACTCAGAAGAAACATTAACTTGAACATGACTTTGGATAACCATAGTTATAATAACCAAACTGCCATATTCTGCTGTATTATGTTGAGTTAATAATACAAAGTCATGGATTCTTTATAATGGGGAAAACAAAACATGCTGAAATTCTTCCAAGTCCATTTGCAAACACAAGTCATATGACGAGCTTCAGACTAGCTCAGTGGCTACACAGTAGAATCACCTGGGTAGCTTTCTAAAATCTTGATGCCAAGACCATATCCTAGACCAATGAAATGAGAATCTCTAGTGGGCGTGACTGAGGTATCAGTATCTATAAAGCTTCTCAGGTGACTGCAATGTGCAGCAAGATTGAGGACCACTGGGCTAGCTTCATGAGAATCTAACAAGCTTACTAATCATAGATACTCTAGAGATATTTAAAAACTAGAGATATTTTTAAATCCTGCAAGGTGATTCTGATTTACAGTGAGCTGCAAAAACCAGTCATCTAATCAATGCCTCCATTTTGTAAATGAGAATTAGAAACAAAGAGAGATTGTTTAAAATCTCACCGTTAGAGGGAAAGCATGCTAAGAGATACTATTTCCTGATACTTATTACCATTACAGCCAGTGTAAATGACCTATGCTGTCCTCTCATAACAGCAGGTTTGGAAAAATGGGAGAAATTAAGGTCACTGGAGTATTTATGCTGGAGAGGGAGGATTTTTAAGGAATCAAAAAGAGTAAATGAGTAAACCTGGCATTAGACAAATTCAACAGTTTAATAAAGTTTCAATAAATAAATATACTTAAAACACTTAGAACTGTGTCTGGCATATACAAAGGGCTATGTAAACATTTGTTACATAGACTAAATATGTGAAGAATTTCCCCACCTATGTATGTCCTCTTCTAGGGAGAGTGTCTAACAAGGCTCCTCACTCCAAGGACCTTATTCTAGCTATTCTTTAAACAATACATCTGTCAGGCTTGAAATCCACATTTTAAAGTCTATATAGCACATTCAAAATATATATAAATGGAACCATAATCTAGAGTAGGGATCAGCAATCTACTGCCCAGGGACCAAATTCAGCCCAACCCCTATTTTTGAAAATAAAGTTTTACTGGAACACAGTCACACTCATTCATTTACATATATTGTTTGTGACTGTTTCTACACTACAAAGCAAAGGTGAGTTGTTGAAACAAAAGTCATATGACCTGCAAAGCCTAAAATGTTTTCTATCTGGCCCTTTACAGACAAAGTTTGTACACCCTTGATCTAGATAATTCATTAAATAAAAGAAATTCTTCTCCTCTTCTCCTTCTTCTTCTTCTTCTGCTATTGAGACAACAAAGACAAAAGTATTTGTATGGAGATTCATTTTTTTGTACCCTTCCTATAATTACCCACCTTATTCTGAGTTTTGTGTTTTTAAAGTCAGAGGTATACCTTAACATAAGAATAACTTAAAATGCTCTAAAGTAGGAGCAACTTATAATGGCAAAAAACATAGACCCCTAAATATCTCACGAGATTCATAAGCAAACTATGACATATCCAATGCTTGGAATTTTATGAAGTCACTAAAACAATGTTTCTTTAAGGTTAAAATAACATGAGAGTATCCTTATGTCACAGTGTTAAATGAAAAAGTCAGAATTCAAAATTAGAGAAAGTATGATCACAACTATATAAAATCAACAAACTACACATTTTCACAGGAAATCTTTAAAGAAAAACACATCCAAATGTGTTGGCTTTGAGTGATAGACACACAACTTTTTTCTCTATTTTATATCTAGTAAATTCTCTATAATAAGCAGGTATTAATTTTATAATAAAAATAACCTTGATTTTTAAAATACAGAATATGAATTCTGTTTGTATTTAAGTCTGATATCGACAATTTCTAGCACATATGCGTTAGATGCGGAACATGGTATGAGTGTCTCACAAATAAAAGCAGTAATACTACTAATGTGTTATATATGTACAACTCTTTCATGTTTACAAAGGTTTTTCAAATACCTTACCTTACTCAGTTCTCACTACTTCAAAAAAAATTAAAGAACTGTAATTGACAAAACTAGGATACCAACACAGACCTTCTAGCAAAAGTAGAGCACTCAAAAATTAGTCACACTTATTTTATTGGTACTAGCTTGTACCCCCCTCAACACCATATAAAATCAAAAGTTTAGTTAATGAGGTGTTTTCCTCTTTTCCATGAAATCCCAGGGATTCACAATAAGATGTAGAGGGCTCTTAGAGTCATTTAAGTTCTGTTTGTTCATAAATTCTATAATGATGCATAATGGCTGCCCCAATCACAGTAAAACCCTGTAAAGGCCCAGTGTCAGTAGAAATCAAGTTAAGGCAAGCTGGGCAAGTAGAACTCTCTCAGTCCTCAAACATCTTGACTGGCATCCTAATGTCCAGCAGAAATTAATCAGGGATTAATGGGCCAATCATGCCTTATAGAAGCTGACAAAGATCTGCACACTAGTCTTTAGATTCTTGAGCACTTGGTACAGTAGGCAATGCTACATCTTAAGAACTAGAACCAGCTTTTTAAAATTATTTTCTTCCTAAGACAGAGTGTCACTCTGTTGCCCAAGCTAGAGTGTATTGGCATCATCATAGCTCACTGCAGCCTCAAACTCCTGGGCTCAAGTGATCTTCCTGCCTCAGCTTCTAGAATAGCTGAGTCTACAGGCATGCTACCACACCCAGCTAATTTTTTCTATTTTTAGTAGAGATGGGGTCTTGATCTTGATTAGGCTGGTCTCAAACTTCTGACCTCAAGCAGTCCTCCTGCCTCAGCCTCCCAGACTGCTAGGATTACAGGCGTGAGCCACCACACCCAGCCTAGAACCAGCTCTTGAAAGGTTTTCTAAGAGATGAACTTTATCCTTCAAGGCCTCCAATTATTCCTACCAGGTCCCTCTCTCATCTCCCTGCCACATCCTCGGCCCCCACTCCTTGTCACCCTTGCTGCTCCAGGCAGGTAGCTGTCTCTTCCACCATTCTGAACGGGCCTTGTTCTCAGCTGCTAGTGAATTCCCTGCAAGATATTAACTGAAAAGAGCTTTCTGATACATCTAAAATGGATTTGCATTTAACAGGGTGCTACTAAAGATCATAGAAACAAATTTCCAATTTATAATCTCCTTCTACTTCCCCACCTTTCCAGCTCAAAACTCATCTTTATCTCTACTCATCCTTATCTTTTTCCTTCTGTCTCACCTCCTTTGTTCTCAAAACCAGGACTCTGTAACATCCTCTGGCATTTTGTTCTTCAATTAACCCTGTCCTGTTGATTTCTCCATTTCTTCCTCAGGCATCATTCTCCTCCTTCAGCAAAAAAAAACCAAACTCAAGTTACCACAATATTCAACACTTCCACAAGCTGGACTCAATCTGTGTATTGGACCTGCCCTGTGCCCCCGCCCCCTGATTCCCATCTCCACATAGAACAATTGCCATTCATGGAATATACCTGGTTTTGCCACATCTGTGTGCCTTTGCCTTGGTGGTATCCTGTGAGGAAATTTTCTCCCAATCCTTCAATGTCTAGTGAACATCTCCCCCTTCTCTGAAAAGTTGTCCAAGCTTCTCCAGGCAGAGTGAGCTGATTCCTTCTCTATACTACCATTATACTCTTCATGTAATTCTATTACATAACTCATTGCATTCTACTACAATTATTAATAAAAATTTGTGTTTCTACGGTCCTCAATTTATTTGGGCTGCCCAATGTCAAGGTCTCTATCTTTTCCATGTTGTGCATCCATTCCCACTTTTACTACCTCTAAGCTTCTCAAAGAGTTGGGCACATATAATAATCAAAATAATTACGGAATTATTCCATGGAAAGAATAAATATATACATGGATGATTAATGACAACATTTCAGCTATACTAAGAGGCAATGTGGGAGAAAATTTCTAGTTAGGCCCCTGGGCCTTCTGGGACATTGTATCACAACAGTTGTCCTAACAGAAGATGGCTGACCAGAGACAGCAGCCAGATCATCTTGGAAAGAAGGAAAAGTTTTAGATGAAAAAGAAAAAACAAACAAACAATCATACATCAGGTGTAATTCTGAAGGAAAAGTGCCAGAACCTACAAGAGATTCCACAGGAAGAAGTTGCAGAGCAGAATAAGAAGGAGCAAGGTATCAGCAGAGGACAACCCCCGAGAGGCTTGGAGTCCAGAGAAAAGGGTTGGTGGAGAAGTTTGTTTCTCCCTCCCTCATATCTCTGAAAGTCAGCAGGCTCCAGCAATGCTGGAGAGCCTTTCTACCCTCACAAGCCCAAAATCTGCTGCTTCAAGGGAACTGGGAGCTTCTTGAGGAGAAAGCACCAACCTGCCAGCCCCCTTGGGGCACTTCCCATTACCACAGACCCAGGCAGAGACGGCAGGAGCCATATTGCTTCTCCACACACTGGGCACCTTCGTCCTCCCCAGGGGGCTTCAGACCCTTGGTTTTTATCTTGCTTGTTCCCACACAAACATTTCCCAACTCTGGCCTAGACTGGGGGGGGGCCAGTTGGTCCTGGGGGATCTGCATGACCCCAGAGCCAGGACATTCCGGGCAGGATGCCTTCTGGAGAGAGGAACAGAGATGACCAGAGTGGTAGCTTTCCTCCATTCAGACTCTCTTCCTCTCCTTCCCCTACCCAACCCATGGCTGCTGAGAGAGACAATTGAGCCAGGGCTCTCAGGAGCTGCTGCTTCCCCCATGTTGGTGCATACACCACACCAGGGCTTCCACACAGAAAGAGGCTCAAACCTTTCCCCTTAAAGACCTGCAGAGGATTAAGGGATGTTCAGACATGAGCTCCCTGCTCACTGGCCCTCCCTGGTGCTGCCTGCTCAACTGCTCCATCTGAGCAGGGCACACTCCAAAGCGGAGAGACATCAAACCTGCTTGAGCACCCCATAGGCAAGTCAGGACCAGCACAATTCTCCCTGGCACAGTTAGGGATTGATCTTCAGGGACACGGGGACAGGCCCACAGGCCAGATCCCATACTCACAGGACTTGATCATTTTGCTCAGGGGCACAGAGGGGAGATTCATGAACTAATCTAGGGAGGGGAGGGAGCCCACATGGGCAGAACTGAAAATAGAGTGCAGTGTGGGTCCCAGCTGCAGCGTACTCACAGAGCACCCGTCCCCCACAGGAAGGCTGTGCTCTCAGCCCAGGATGGGATCCTGGACAGGGAAGCTCCCAGCCTGCAGTGCAATGTGGGAGAGCTCAGCTTGTCCGAGCTTCTGCCTGCTGGCAGATGCCAGAGGGAGACCATGGAACAGAGGAAGAGGGAGAAGAATGAAACTCACTCTTGACAGCCAGATTGTGAATACCAGATGGCCCTGCCTCCACAAGCAGACCTTCTGGCTGGGTGAGACCACTTCAGCCCCTCCCTGGAGGCTTCCCCCAGAAGCTGAGAGCAGACCTTTGACCCCTACTGAAACAGCTACCTTACCAGCTTTTGTGGAGCCTGAGGGCAAACTCACACAGCCTAGTCCTGCCAAGCCCCATTACCCAACCTGCCTCTACTGTCGTGGAGAATAAGGACTCACCTGGAAGTTAAAAGGCCCTGCCCACAACTTCGGGCATTCAAGTACTTCTCCCCAAGGGGCTAGAGCCAGTCACAGATCCCAAAAACAACATTGAAGCTTGTTGCTTCCAGCAAGCGCCACCTACTGACAGGGAAGTCAATTAGTACAGCCCTTTACAGCATTTATGGGCTCAATCATACAGAGTGTGGTTGATTCTTACCCCAAAGCACCATCTACTGTCTCAGAGATTAAACTGGGCATGCCAATTCAATTCATACGGTTAAGAATACCACAGGGCTGGGGAAAAGGAAAGGATTTCAAAGACCTCCATCCTCCCTCATCAAAGAGAGACCGGGAATCTGTCCACACACATAGCTCATCACTGCTATAGCCTACAAACAACTAGCAACTGAGAAAACCACCACACTGAGAATATCTATAACCAAGGCATCCATCCAGAACCTAGATCACTACCAAAGCACCCACAAGCAAAGCCAAGGGTTCTTACCCAAAATATGCTACAGACACTCCTTTACAGGTGGGGGTGGTAGTCCCATCTAACAAAAGAAAATCCAAAAACAAAAAGTGACAGATGCCCCAGATGAGAAGAAATCAGTGAAAGAACTCTGAAAGTATGAAAAATCAAAGCAAAGGACACCCCAAAAGGGAACACCAGCTCACTAGCAATGGATACCAACCAAAATGAAAATATTGAAATGACAGACAAAGAATTCCAAATATGGATTGTAAGGAAGCTCAATGAAATCCAAGAGAAAATGGAAAACCAGCTCAAAGAAACCAGAAGAACAAATAAGGAAATGAATGAAAAATTCACTAAAGAGAGCAACATATCAAAAAACAAACAAAAAAAAAAAAAAAAAACTAAATAGGACTTCTGGAAATGAAAAAATTAATTTAAGGAAATACAAAGCACAGCTGAAAGTTTTAAGAATATGCTAGACAAGGCAAAAGAAAGAATCTCAGAGCTTGAAGACAACTCTTTCGAATTAACCCAGTCAGTCAAAAATAAAGAACAGAGAATTAAGGGGAAGAAACAAAGCCTACAAAAAATATGGGATTATGTAAAATGGCCAAATATAACAATCGTAGGTATCCCTGAGGGTGAAGAAGAAGAGGCATAAGAGCTGGAAAACCTATTCGAGGTAATAATTGAGGAAAACTTCCCTGGTCTTGCTAGAGATTTAGACATCAAGGTACAAGAAGCCCACTGAAAACCTGGGAGATTCATTGCAAAGAGGCAATTACCAAGACACATGGTCATCAGACTGGCCAATGTCAACACGAAGGAGGAACTCCTGTGAGTCGTGAGGCAAAAGAATAAAGTAACTTACAAAGGAAAACCCATTAGGCTAGCTGCAGACTTCTAAACTGAGACCTTATAAGCCAGAAGAAATTGGGGCCCCATCTTCAGTCCTATTAAACAGAACAACTGCCAGGCTAGAATTTTGTATCCTGCAAAACTAACTCTCATATGTGAAGGAGAAATAAGGAATTTTCCAGACAAGCAAACACTAGGGGAATTTGTCAAGACCAGATCTTCCCTGCAGGAAATACTCAGAACTGCATTATATTAATACATGGATCAGCACAATAGACACCCACCAGTGTAAAACAACCCAAAAGCTAAAGCCGAAAGGTCATATAAAACAGTAGCACAAGAGGTAAAACAAAGCAATAAGGTACTACCCAACAGAATGAACAGAACAGCATCAAACATATCAATTCTATCAATCAATGTGAACAGTATCAATACTCCATTCAAGACACATAGGCTGGCTGAAAGGATAAAAAAAATACAACCTAATTATCTGCTATCTCCAGGAAACACACCTAACCCACAAAGACTCATACAGACTCAAGGTGAAGAGATGGAAAAAAATATTCCATACAAATGGAAAACAAAAGAAAGCAGGTATAGCCATTCTCATATCAGATAAAATCGACTTTAAATCAACAATAGTAAGAAAGACAAAGATGGTCATTATACAATGTTAAAGAGAGCAATTTAGCAAGAAGACATAATAATCCTAAATATTTATGCACATAACACAGGAGCACCCAGATTCATAAAGTAAACCTACTAGATCTAAGCAAAGAGATAAATAGCAGCATCATAATTGCTGGGGATTTCAGCACCCCACTGACAGAACTGGACAGATCATCTAAGCAGAAAATGAATAAAGAAACACTGGACTTAAACGGGACTCTAGAAGAAATGGGGCTAACAGATATTTACAAGATATTTCAATGAAAAACTATGGAATATACATTCTTTCTCCCAGCACATGGAACATTCTCCAAGATTGATCATATCTTAGGCCACAAAACATGTCTAAACAAATTCAAAAAAATAGAAATCATACCACGTATCTTCTTAGCCCACAGTGGAATAAAACTCCAAGAGAAGCATTCAATTCTACACAAAGACAAGGAAATTAAACAACTTTATGCTGAATGATTATTGGGTCAATAATGAAAGTAAGATGGAAATCAAAAGATTCCTAGAACTGAATGACAAAGGGGACACAAACTATCAAACTCCATGGGGTTCACCAAAAGCAGACCTAAGGGGAAAATTCATAGCCTTAAATGCCTACATCAAACATAAAATTCATAAATCAACAATCTAATGACACATTTCAAGGAACCAGAAAAGGAAGAGCAAACCAAAGCCAGCAGAAGAAAAGAAATAACTAAGGTCAGAGCAGAACTAAATGAAATGAAAAAAATGATACAAAGGATCAGTGAAACAAAAAGTTGGTTCTTTAAAAGAAAACCAAATTGATAGACCTCTTAACCAGGAATAGAAAAGAAAGGAGCCAAATAAGATCAATCAGAAATGAAAGAGGAGATATTACAACTGATACCACAGAAATACAAAATATCATCTGTGAATACTGTGAAAATCTCTATGCACATAAACTTGAAAATGTAGAGGAAATGGACAAATTCCTGGAGACATACAACCTCCCAAGACTCAATCAGGAAGAAATAGAACTCTTCAACAGAACAATAATGAGCAAAAAGACTGAAACAGTAATAAAAAGTCTCCCAACAAAATAAGCCCTGTACAAGATGGATTCACAGCCTAATTTTACCAGACCTACAAAGAAGACCTGCTACCCATACTGCAGAAATTATTCCATAACATTGAGAAGGAGGGAATCCTCCCCAACTCATTCTATGAAGCCAGTATCGCCTTGATACCAAAGCCAGGAAAGGACACAACAAAGAAAGAAAACTACAGACCAATGTTGCTTATGAATATAGAGGCAAAAATCCTCAATAAAATACTAGCAAACTGAATTCAGCTGCTCATCAAAAAAATAACCTACCATGACCAAGTGGGATTCATCCCAGTGATGCAAGAATGGTTTGACATACGTAATTCAATAAATGGGATTCACCACATAAACAGAAACAAAAACAAAGACCATATGATCCTCAATAGACACAGAAAAAGCATTCAACAAAATCCAGCACCCTTTCATGATAAAAACCCTCAAGAAACCGGGCATAGAAGGAATATATATCAAAATTATAAAAGCCCTATACGACAAACCCACAGCCAACATCATACTGAATGGGAAAAAGTTGAAAGCATTTTCACTAAGAACTAGAACAAGACAAGGGTGTCCAGTGTCACCACTTCCATTCAACATAGTGCTGGAAGTGCTAGCCAGAGCAATCAGGCAAGAGAAAGAAATAAAAGGTATCCAAATTAGGAAAGAGGAGGTCAAACTATCACTTTTTCCTGGCGACATTATCTTGTATTTAGAAAACCTCAAAGATTCCACCAAGAGACTCCTGGAATTGATAAATAAATTCATCAAAGTCTCACGGTACAAAATCAATGTACACAAATCAGTGGCATTCCTGTACACCAATAACAGTCAATCTGAGAGTCAAATCAAAGACTCAATACCATTCACAATAGCCACAAAGAAAATAAAGTATAGGAATATACTTAACCAAGGAGGTGAAAGATCTCTACAAAGAGAACTACAAAACACTGAGGAAAGAAATCACAGATGACAGAAACAAATGGAAGAACATATCATGCTCATGCATTGGTAGAATCAACATTGTTAAAATATCCATACTACCCAAAGTGATTTACAGATTCATTGCAATCCCCATCAAAATACCACCATCATATTTCATAGATCTAGAAAAAAATAATTCTACACTTTGTTTGGAACCAGAAAAGAGCCCGAATAGCCAAAGCTATCTTAAACAAAAAGAACAAATCTGGAGGAATCACATTATCAGACTTCAAACTATACTAAAAGGCTATAGTAACCAAAACAGCACGGTGTTGGCACATAGAGATATAGACCAATGGGACAGACCAGAGAATCCAGATATAAAACCATCCACATACAGCCAACTGATCTTTGACAAAGCAGACAACAATATACACTGGGGAAAAGAAGCCCTATTCGATGAATGGTGCTGGGAGAACTGGATAGCCACATGCAAAAGAATGAAACAGGATCCATATCTCTCACCACTCACAAAAATTAATTCAAGATGGATCAAAGAATTAAACGTAAGGAATGACACCATAAGAATGCTGGAAGAACATGGAGAAACTCTTCTAGATATCAGCCTAGGCAAAGAATGTATGAAGATCCCAATAGCAATCACAGCAACAACAAAAATAAATAAATAGGATTTGATTAAATTAAAAAGCTTCTGCACAGCTAAGGAAATAATCAACAGAGCAAATAGAAAGAATGGAAGAAAATATTCACAAGCCATACACAAAATAAAGGGATAAAAACCAGAATCTTCAAAGAACTCAAGAAAATCAGCAAGAAAAAACCAAACATTCCCATTAAAAAGTCGGCAAAAGACATGAACAGAAGTTTTCCAAAAGAAGATGGACATATGGCCAATAAACATATGAAAAACTGTTCAACATCACTAATCATCAGGGAAATGCAAATTAAAACCACAGAGAGCTATCACCTTACCACAGTTAGAATGGCTTTTATTAAAAAGTCCAAAAACAATAGATGTAGAGGGAAAAGAACACTTATACACTGTTGGTGGGAATGCAAATTAGTACAATCTCTATGGAAAACAGTATGGAGATTCCTCAAAGAAATAAATGTAGACCTACCATTTGATCCAGTAATCCCATTACTGTGTATTTTAACCAAAAGAAAATAAGTCATTTTATCAAAAAGACACCTGCACTTTATTACAGCACAATTCACAATTGCAAAGATGTGGAATCAACCCAAGTGCCCATCAATTCATGAGTGGAATAACAAAACGCAGTGAATGTATACTGTGGAATACTACTCAGCCATGAAGAAGGAAGAATTAAGGCCTTTTGCAACAATCTGGATGAAACTGGGGACCATTATTCTAAGTGAAGTATCTAAAGAATAGAAAAACAAACACCACATGTACTTGCTATTAAATTGGAACTAGCTGATGTGCACAGACAGCAGTAAAACTCAGTGTAAATCAAGCAGGGCGTGGGGGACAGGATGGGTGAAAAGCTACCTAATGGGTACAATGAACACTATCTGAGTGATGGACACAGTTATAACCCTGACTTAAGCATAACAAAAGCGATCCATGTAACCAAAAACATTTTTACCCCTGCAATATTTTGAAATAAAAAAAATAGTTGCCCTGCTATTAAATCACAATTATTACAAGAGGAGTCAATTACACAATAAATATTCTCTTTCCATTTTAAATTAAAATCAAACAAGCATGCATTTTGAATAACCAACTACAAAATTTAAGTTAACTGCTGTAATTAAACCAACATTACAACCAAATTAACTTGAACTCTGCAGAATACTTATTGGAATGTAGTTAATCAGGTATTAATGTTGCTAGTAAGTCATGTAGAAGAAAATGGGACTCAGAAGTCTAAAAAAATTACCATTTATCATGTCTTAGGTTTATTCTCATACAATTTATGAACAGAAGATACAAATCTAATTTTAAATTATAAATATATCTATATTTATAAATAAATTATATAAATAAATTAATTTCTGGAATTAAGTAATAAAAGTGGGAAAATGTCAGAGATAGAAATTTTATCTTTCTCCTCTAACACTCTTAGATATCCTCATTGAAATAGAGATTAAAAATTCCCTTCCTTCTCATTATGCAGCCTATTATAACTATACCTGCACTTGAAATTAATTCTTGAAGAGTGAATGGTTAAAAAAAAGAAATAGAGATATCGCAGTGCCTGATTCCAACTGAGCAAGAGAGAGGTGACGTGGGGTACCACAGAAAGCAAGAAGTTTCCCTACCTAGTGAATCCCTGGCTGAATTTGTTCTGAGCTAGTTAACCCATTATCAAATTTTCCCCACGATTTCCTGAAACTGCATTACTCAGATTTTAATTGGGGTTGATATAAGTGAAGACTGTTTGGAGTTTTGAGAGATAAGAGAGAGAGATATAACTCATGTATACATCAGTGTCATAGTTTGGAAAGCAATCTATCAGTTAATAAAATAGATTCATATTAAAATAGTTAAGAAGCTCTTGATTCTCGAGACTCAATGATTCATTCCCTTAAATCAGCAACACTGTTGCATAGAGTTTGATACAGCTATATTAAACTGACTTGAAGGTAGCTGAGGAAAGGAAGTTGGATTCTTTAGGACACAGATTAAGTTGGAAAACTGAAGTGGGTAACTTTGGTGAGAAACGTTGGCAAACAGGGTTGTTCTTATCCCAACAAAATTTTTATGTCTTCCTCCCCTGTGATTACTTCTTAAGTAGTCTACTCTGTCTCTCTGTCTCTCTCCATGTCTCTCTCTCTCTGTCTCCCTCTCTCTGTCTCTCTCTCTCTCTTTGGTATTTGTAGCAGTGCAATGACTTCACAGTCAGAAATGCAAAAACTTGAGAATACTTCACAATGACAAATCTCAGACTGGCAATATGTACTCCAAGCAGAAGAAATGTGATCAGAGTTTTTAAATATATAATATATAAACTGTGAATACAATTTTTTTCCTCTTATTTCAGAATATTATGGGGGTACAACACTTTGGTTATATATATTGCTCATGCACTGCCCATGTAAGAGCTACACTAGTGGACATCCCCCAAACTAAGCATCCCACACCCATTCAGTGAAAGTTTTCCCATCCCCTCGACCCCCCCACCTGCCCGCCCCCTGATGAATATTATTACCCTGTGTGACATAAGTATTGATCAGTTAGTACCAATTTGATGGTGAGTACCAATGGTGCTTGTTTTTCCATTCTTGTGATACTTCGCTTTGAAGAATGGGCTCTAGCTCCATCCAGGATAATACCAGTTGTGTTCATTCACTGTTGTTTTTTATTGCTGAGTAATACTCCATGGTATACATACACCACATTTTATTAATGCACTCATGTATTGATGGGCACCTGGGTTGTTTCCACATCTTTGCCATTGTGAATTGTGCTGCTATGAACATTCGAGTGCAGATGTCTTTATTATAGAGTGACTTTTTTTCCTTTGAATAAATACCCAGTAATTGGATTGCTGGATCGAATGATAGTTCTACATCTAGTTCTCTGAGGTATCTCTATATTATTTTCCATAGACGTTGTACTAATTTGCAGTCCCACCAGCAGTGTATGAGTGTTCCTGTCTGTCCGCATCCCCACCAACATTTGTTGTTTTGGGACTTCCTGATACGAGCCAATCTCACTAGAGTTAAGTGATATCTCGTTGTGGTTTTGATTTGCATTTCCCTGATGATTAGAAAAGTTGAGCAAGTTTTTATACGTTTGCTGGCCATTATTATGTCTCCTCTTGAAAAGTTTCTGTTCATGTCCTTTGCCCATTTTTTAATGGGGTTGTTGGATTTTTTCTTATTGATTTTCCTAAGTTCTGTATAGATTCTGGTTATCAGCCCTTTTTCAGATGTGTATCATGCAAATATTTTCTCCCATTCTCTAGGTTTTCTGTTCACTCTAGTGATAGTTTCCTTAGCTGTGCAGAAACTTTTTAATTGGATCAGGTCCCATGTATTTATTTTTGTGGCTGCTGTGATTGCTTTGGGGGTCTTCTTCATAAATTCTTTGCCTAGGCCAATGTCCATAAGAGTTTCTCCAAAATTTTCTTCCAGAATTCTTACGGTTTCACGTCTTACATTTAAATCTGTTCTCCATCGTGAATTAATTTTTGTGAGCGGTGAGAGGTGTGGATGTAGTTTCAGTCTTCTACATGTGGCCATCCAGTTTTCCCAGCACCATTTATTGAATAGGGACTCTTTTCCCCGGTGTATGTTTTTGTGGAATTTGTCAAAGATCAGATGACAGTATGAGAATGGTTTTATATTTGGGTTCTCTGTCGTGGTCCATCGGTCTATGTCTCTGTTCTTGTGCCTGTACCATGCTGTTTTAGTTACTATAGCCTTGCAGTATAGTTTGAAGTCTGGTAGATTGATGCTTCCCAATTTGTTCTTTTTGCTTAAGATTGCTTTGGCTAGACGGGGTCTTCTCTTGTTCCACATGAAGTGTAGAAATATTTTTTCTAGATCAGCAAAGAATGATGTTGGTATTTTGATAGGGACTGCAATGATTCTGTAAATCACTTTAGGTAGCAAAGACATTTTTACAATGTTGATTCTAACTATCCAAGAGCATGGTAGGGCCTTCAATCTGTTTACATCCTCTGCAATTTCTTTTCTCAGTGTTTCATAATTCTCTCTATATAGGTCTCTCACCTTCTTAGTTAGATTTGTTCCTGAATATTTAATTTTCTTTGGTGTCATTATGAAAGGTATTGCATCTTTAATTTCTTTCTTGGCTCAACTGTTATTGGCATATATGAAGACTGTTCATTTGTGTGCATTGATTTAGTATCCTGAGACTTTGCTGAGTTCACTTATTAATTCCAGTACTCTCTTGGTTGAATCTTTGAGGTTTTCTAGATATAATATCATATCACCCATGAAATGTGAAAGTTTAACCACTTCTGCCCCCATCTGGACACCCCTGATTCCTCTCTCTTGTCTGATTGCTCTGGCAAGGACTTCCAGAACTATGTTGAATAGAAGCGGAGATAGTGGGCAACCTTGTCTGGTGCCAGTTTTAAGGGGGAATGATTTCAATTTTTCCCCATTCAGTATGATATTGGCTATGGGTTCATTGTATATGGCTTTAATAATTTTGAGGTATGAGCCATCTATGCCTATATTGTTAAGAGGCCTTATCATAAAAGGGTGCTGGATTTTGACAAAAGCCTTTTCTGCATATATTGAAAGGATCATATAATCTTTGTTCTTGCTTTTATTTATGTGGTGAATTACATTTATAGATTTGTGTATGTTGAACCATCCCTGCATTTCGGGGATGAAGCCCACCTGACCGTGATGGATTATTTTTTTGATGTACATTTGAATTAGGTTTGCTAGGATTTTACTGAGAATTTTTGCATCTATATTCATAAGGGATATTTGTCTGTAGTTTTCTTTTCTTGTTGTGTCGTTTCCTGGCTTTGGTATCAAGGTGACATTGGCTTTGTAGAATGAGTTTGGGAGGATTCCATCCTTCTGGATGTTTTTGAATAATTTTTGCACTAAAGGCACCACTTCTTCTTTGTAGGTTTGGTAGAATTCAGGTGTGAACCCATCTGGTCCAAGACTTTTTTGTGTTGGAAGATTTTTTATTACTGCTTCAATTTCAGTGCTTGATATTGGTCTGTTTAGGAATTCTATCTCTTCCTGGTTGAGCCTAGAGAGGTAGTGTGTTTCTAAGAATTTGTCCATTTCCTCCACATTTTCATGTCTTTGGGCATAGAGATTTTTGTAGTATTTGAAAATGATGTTTTGTATTTCCATGATAACAGTTGTTATCTCTCCTTTTTCATTTCTAATTGAGCTTATTAGAGTCCTTTCCTTTCTGCTTCTGGTCAGCCTGGCAAGTGGCCTATTTTGTTTACCTTTTCCAAGAACCAACTTTTCATTTTATTAATCTTCTGTATTGTTCCTTTATTCTCAATTTCATTTAATTCAGCTCTGATCTTGTTTATTTCTTTTCTTCTGCTGGTTTTAGGCTTGGTTTGCTCTTCCTTTTCCATTTCCTTAAGATGATGCATTAGTTTACTGACTTGTGACCTTTCTGTCTCTTGGATGTGAGCATTTAAGGCAATAAGTTTTCCTCTCAGGACTGCTTTTGCTGTATCCCACAGATTTTGATAACTTGTGTCCCCATTATCATTTAGTTTGAAGAATCTTTTGATTTCCATCTGAATCTCCTCTTTGACCCAGTAGTCACTCAGCAACAGATTGTTTAATTTCCATGTTTTTGATTGAAGATGTGAGTTTCTGTTGGGATTAATTTCTAATTTTATTTCACTGTGGTCTGAAAAGATACATGGTATGAATTCTATTTTTTTGAATTTGTTGAGATCTGTTTTGTGGCCCAGGATGTGATCAGTTTTAGAGAAAGTTCCATGAGCTGATGAGAAGAATGTACATTCAGTGTTATTTGGGTGGAGTGTTCTATAGATGTCTGTTAGGCCCAAATGTTCTAGAGCCCTGTTTAGGTCCATTGTTTCTTTGCTTATTTGCTGTTTAGAGGATCTGTCCACTTCTGTCAGAGGGGTGTTGAAGTCCCCAGCCATTATGGCATTGCTATTTATTATGTTGTCTAGATCAAGCAGTATCTGCTTTATGTATCTGGGCGCTCCTGTGTTGGATGCATAAATGTTTAGGATTGTTAAATCTTCCTGTAAGATTTTTCCTGTCACCACTATATAGTATCCATCTTTGTCCTTGTTTACTTTTGTTGCTTTAAAGTTTATATCATCTGAAATAAGCATGGTTACTCCAGATTTCTTTTGGTTTCCATTAGCCTGGAAAATTGTATTCCATCCTTTCACCTTGAGTCTGAATGAGTCCTTGTGTGTAAAATGTGTTTCCTGGAGACAGCAGATACTTGTCTTGTATTTTTTTATCCATTCAGACAGCCTATGTCTCTTCAATGGGCAATTCAAGCCATTCACATTTATTGAGAGAATTGATATTTGGGATAGATTTCTGTTTATTCTGTTGGGTAGTCTCTTGTTCTGTTTTACCTCTTGAGTCATTGTGAAATCTGGGTTCTGAGTTTTAGCTTTTGGGTAGTTTTACATTGGTGGGTGTCTGTTTTGCTGGTTAGTGTACAATGCAGGTCTAAGCACTTCTTGCAGGGCCAGTCTGGACTTCACAAATTCTATCAGTGACTGTGTGGAAAAGTGTTTATTTCTCCCTCATATAAGAAGCTTAGTTTGGTGGGATAAAGAATTCTGGGTTGGCCTTTATTTTGTTTTAGGAGACTGAGGATGGGTCCCCATTCCCTTCTGGCTTGTAAGGTCTCAGCTGAGAAATCTGCAGTTAATCTGATAGGGTTCCTTTTGTAGGTTACCTGCTTTTTTTGCCTTACAGCTCTGAGGAGTGTCTCTTTTGTGTTCACTTTGGTCAGTCTAATAATTATCTGGTGTGGTGAATGCCTTTTCACATTGAGTCTCCCAGGAGTCCTGTGTGCTTCTTGTACTTGGATATCGAGATTTCTGGCTAGGCCATGGAAATTTTCCTCTATTATTCCTTCAAATAGATTTTCCAGCCCATGCGAATTTTCTTCCTCTCCCTCAGGGATGCCTATGATCCTTATGTTTGGCCTCTTTATATAATCCCACATTTCTCATATGCTTTGTTTATGCCTCTTGTTTTTGTGTTCTTTCTCTTCGACTGACTTGTTTAGCACATAGGAGTTATCTTCCAGCTCTGAGATTCTTTCCTCTGCGTGATCCAGCCTGTTCTTAAGGCTTTCCACTGTGTTTTGTAGATCCTTGAATGCCTCTTTCATTTCTGGAATTTCTATTTGATTTTTGTGTAACACTTCTATTTCTTTAGAAAATTTTTCATTCATTTCTTGCATTTTTCTTGTGGTTTCTTTGTGCTGGGATTCAATTTTCTCCAGAATTTCATTGAGCTTCCTTATAATCCATAAACGAAATTCCTCTTCTGCCATTCTACCCGTTTCATTTGAATTGGTATCCATTGCTGAGGAACTAATGATTTCTTTTGGGGGTGACTTTTCACTCTGATTTTTCATGTTTCCTGAGTTCTTTTACTGATTTTTCTTCATCTGGCCTCTTGGCCAAGAGCTGGGGGTGATAGGGCTAGTTTATGGCCCCATCTCCAAGCCCCCAAGGTTCATTCCTTGGCAGAGCCAGGGAGAGGAGTACTGGTCTGTATTGCTTTAGGTGTATTTTAGCACGTTTGGTGGATCTCTTGGGTTACCTCTGACCTGTTGTCTTCTCCTCTTCCCGGTGGTGTGTAGTGAGATTGTCCTCCCAGCTTGAGCTCCAAGCTGGTGGATTGTACTTGAGGGTATGAATCCACAGCTCCCTAATAGCTAGGTATTCTGTTGTGTCTATGGCAGACTCTGATCCCCCAGGTGGGGTATACGAAAGCCCCAAGCTTTGGGAGGGGCCTTGTAGCTACCAGGGATTATTTTGACCCTGTTCCTCCTGAGGTGCAGGTAGAAACACAATTGCTTTTGGCTGCAGCGTAAGAGCTGAATTGGGAAAATACTGCACAGCTCAGAGGTTGCTTATCCAGCCATGTATGTCTGGCCCTCTGACGTGCACCTCCACGTGACACTAGCTGATAGGGGGATCTCCACTTGTGTACCCCTTTTCCACCACTAGACCCCAAGGTGAGGTGGATGGGCGCCTCTATCCGCAGAAGTCTCCGCCAGGGGGATGTTCCCACTGGGGCAAATAGTGGCCACTAGAGGCACTCTTGGATCGAGCGAAATTCCCTTATGAAGTGGGCAGGGTTAGCGGGAGCTGCTCTGGTTCAGCCTGTGGCTCTTGTGGCATTCAGTTGCCATGAGACCTGGTACTTATACAAAATGAGTCACTATAACCAGCAACCTTCAAAATGACTGAGCTCTGGGGTACAGGAGGACTGGGACCTGAAAAGCGGGCACTAGGATCAGCACACAGCAGACTTGTAGGAGGCCAGAACTGGTGTAGCAGGTCCAGATGGTTGGGCTGCAAACTGTTTCCTATACACAAAGTTTCTGCCACTACAGTTCCAGGATCTCGTCCCACTGGGAACCCATGGATGCAGCTGTCTCTGGCCACCAAGAATGATGCCTGTCGCACCCATGTCAAAGAGCTCCCGGGCCAGGGGTGCGGTAAAGCTAGAGACCTAGGTAACAGCTCCAGGCAGGAGATTTTAAAGATGGGTGCTGGCCCCCAGTCTGGCATACAGCAGGGCTCAGATTGCACCCATGATCACAGCTTTTCTCAACTGGCCTGGGTCCCGCAGAGGCAATTGCCGGCAGCCCCTAAGGGCATGTCCCACTCTCCGTTCAACTCCTGTGCCCAAGTCCCGCTGACTTCCAGAGGCAAAGGGCTGGTCTGTAGATTCCCACACACTGTCCCGGGAAGCTGTATCTCAGCCCTGTCCCAACCCAGCCCTGAGCAGCCCCTGTATACTGTAGCTGAGAGTTCCACATGGCTCTCACAATTGCTTCCTCTCTGCAGAGCCTGCTGTCTTGAGCTATGGCTTTGCCCCAACTCTGGGCTTGTCCCTGACTGAGTGGATGGGAAATCTGTGGGGAAGGTGCATAACCGCTTATAGGTCAGGTCGCACTGTGCTAACCTGGCGAGGGCATCCTTCCCATGCTCTGGGCTCTATTGTACTCCCTGCGGTCTCTGATCTTTGTTAATGAATCACCCAGTCACCTGTTTTCTTGGGCTGAGTGTCCCACGTTGTTTCTGTGTAAATTCACAATGCTGTTTTCAGATTGAGCGATCCGTGCGCAAGCAGCCAATGGCGTTTTTCACCTCCTCGGGGAGCGATAAGGTGGGAGGACTCTATCAGACCGCCTTTTTTTTCTCTCATAGGGGTGTGTTTGAAGGTTAATTATGTCCTACCAAAAGATGCTGAAGTCCTAGCCCTGGTATCAGGACCCACTTGACTCCTGTGGCTTCTGCAGTTTGGGTTGAAGTTAAGAAATGTTGGTGTGTGGGTAGGCAGGCCAAGGCCAGAGTAGCTGAAGTCCCCAGAAGAGGGCAAAGGTGCCTGGGTGGTTGAGAAGCAATATGGTGCTTGCTGTCTGACTCACATCTGTGGGATAAGATGCACCCCAGGGTTCTAGTTACCTGGTGTTATGTCCACAGAAAGCTTCCTGCACACTGACGGCAGCTATCTCTGGGCTCATATAGGTAGGACTCTCCAGACGTTTGGGAGCGTGCAGATGGCAAGCCAACCTGAACTGAGGGGTGGGTTCAGGACCTGGGAGGAAGGAGGTGGCTAGGGCCTGGAAGGGCAGGTTGGGTGGGTAGGCTTCAATCTACCTCTTAGGCTCCAGAGACCTGCAGACGCAGGTTTGCCACTCAGAAGGCTTTGCTCTTCGAACTTGACTATCTAGAGGAAAAAAAGAAGAAAAAAAAACCCAGAAGGCTTTGCTCTCCTTGCTCCGCTCAGGGCCTGAGGAAGCACTGGGGCCTTGCCAGCTGTGCCCCGTTTCTAGAGCCCTTGGGCTGGGAGTGGGATGGAGCTGAAATCAAGAGGTCCAAACCAGACCTTTAAGTGGAGTGGCCTTAAGATGGCGGCCACAAGGGGGGACGGGACAGATGGCCCAGATTAATAGGTTGCAATCTGTTTCTTAGGCACCAGAGTCCCACAGATGTTGGTCATCCATGTAAAAAATGCGGGTCTCCTCATTCCCCACAGATCCCCTGGAAGTGGCCATGGGGGTCCATTTAGGGTGGAGCCTGCTGCACCTCAGCAGGAGCGCCCTTGGGTCAGGGGTAGGGTGGAGCTTGAAACTGCTTTTCCAAACAGGACCTCCAGGCAAAGTGGCCTGAAGATGGCAGCCACTGGAGGTGACCTGGTAGATGGCCTGGATCAATAGATTGCTCTCTGCTTCTAATGCACCAGTCATTGGCTCAGAAAAACGTCGCTCTCCTGGCCTCTCGCAGAGCCTGAGGGGAATGGCTGCCCACAGCTGCTCAGGGTGGGGCCCATTGCATCTTGGCATGCAAGCCCCTGGGCCAGGAGTGGGATGGGGTCTGACACCAAATTTCCAAACAGGATCTCCAATGGGAGAGGTCTAAAGACAGCAGCCGCCGGAGGCAACCTGGCGGATAGCCCAGATTAATAGATTGTTAACTGCTTCTTAGGCACCTGTCCTCTGCACAGAAAACATAGCTCTTCCAGCCTCTCACTGAGTCAGTGGGAGCATCTGCCCGTGGCTGCTCTAGGTGGGGCCTGCGAATCCCTGGCATGCAAGCTCTTGGGCCGGGAATGGGGTGGAGCCTGAAACTGAGTCTCCAAACAGGATCTCCTAGAGAAGAGTTCCAAACATGGCGGCCTTCGAAGAGCAGACTGCCCAAATAAAAAATGGCGGCCGCCAGAGGGCAGATAGCCCAAATCAAAAATGGCGGCTGCTGGATATCAAACAGCCCAAATCAAAGATGGCAGCTACCAGCGAGTTGACTGCCCAAGTCAAAGATGGCAACCCTGGCTGGCAAACAGCTTAAATCAAAGATGGCGGCTGCCGGAGGGCAATTGGCCCAAATCAGTAGGCTGTATTTCACCTCTTAGGAGCTGGTGGACCAGGGAGAAAATGTGGCTTTCCCAGCCTACTGCAGAGCCAGTGGGAACGTAGACACCCTCCCCATCCTGGCGTGACTCAGTGCGCTATAGAGTTTAGGCTGCCTCCTGTGATCTTCTCCTTTTTCACAGAGCCTGTTGCCCAGTGCCCAGTGTCCCTATCTGTGTAGGCCGGTTGTCTGTGAGGGTGGTGGGCGTCTTTCCACAGTTCAGATTGCCCTGTGCTGTGGGCACGGCCCTCCTGCACTCTGTTTTCCACTGATTTCCTCACATTCTCCGATCCTTCCAAGTTTAACTCCCCTTCACCTTATTTTCTCCTGTGCTGAATGTCCCATGCTGGTTCTATGCTAATTCACAATGCTGCCCCTGGGGTTAGAGATCCGCATGCAGGCAGCCCTCCACGCTTTCCACCTTCTTCTCTGGCAGCACTGAGCTGGGACACCCCCACTAGTCAGCCATCTTTCCCCCCTCCCTAAACTGTGAATACAACTTAAAAAAAATAATAATAAAAATTTCCTTTAATGTGAATCAGAGCTACTTTGGCTTGGCTTAGTGCCATGGTAGGCAGAATTTTAAGATGCCTGCATACTCTCCATTATTCCCTGTGTAATCCCCTCTCCTGGAGTGCAGGTAGGACCTGTGACTTGCTTCTAGCCAATAAATATGGCAAAGGTGGTAGGATATCACCTCCATGATTTCTTTATGGTATAAAAGAATGTCTTAATAGACTGGAGAAAGATATTCTCCTGCTGGCCTTGAAAAAGCCAGCAGCTGTGTTGTGAATTGCATATGGACAGGCCCATGTGATAGGGAAGAGCCAGTAGCCTCTAAGACCTGAAGGCAGCCAACAGCCAATAAGGAGCCAGGGCCTTCAGTCACAAAGCCTCAAAGAAATGAATTCTGCCAATGTACTGAAAGAGCTTGGAAGCAGATTCTCCTCCAGTCAAGCCTCCAGATAAGAACACAATTTAGTTGACACATCAATGGCAACCTTGTGAGACCATAATCAGAGGACCCAGCTAAGCTGTGCCCAGACTCCTGGACCATGGACATGTGAAATAATAATAAGTCACTAATTTTTCTGGTAATATATATGTGATGCAGCATAGAAAACTGATGCAAGTGCCTGTCTTCAAACTGGACACTTCTATATACATGAAAAGGGCATAGTTACAAGATTAACATGTTTTAATACTCTATATTACCAGCTGACAATGCTTCTAGTCAGGTAAATTCCCAATGCCCAGTTTGGTTTGTTTTTTCATTTGTTTTGTTTTGTTTCATGTTTTAACACAACTTGTACAGCTTGGGCATTGTTAATTTTTAATGAAAAAATATAATTAAAAATTGCCTTTGATGAAGCCATCTAGTTGATATAGCCCCTCTCACTTTATACATGTGCACAGACCTATTTCTTCCACTCAGTTATCTTTGATCTCAAAGTGTAAAGTTTCCAAGAACTTCAATTACTTGCTTAGCTATTTTCAGTGCTGTAGGTGAGAAGAAAAAAAAA
Organism: Daubentonia madagascariensis; assembly: GCA_023783475.1. Taxonomy (NCBI): domain Eukaryota; kingdom Metazoa; phylum Chordata; class Mammalia; order Primates; family Daubentoniidae; genus Daubentonia; species Daubentonia madagascariensis. The sequence goes on along the minus strand of JAKFHU010000901.1, from coordinate 4,233,361 downwards.
AAAGTTCAGGACAACCTTCACAATTCTTTCTCATACTTTTTAATCTACCCTCCTACATTGATATTAATTAATTCTGAAAATAATTAAAGTCACAAGCACAGACACAATATTTATCAAAATGATATCCTATCTTTTTCTATCCCCTCTGATTCTCACAACCACTTTTGAAATAAATAAACATTACTTGTTTGCTTGAGTTTTTGATTTGTATCACTTTAATTTTTATGTAAAGAGAGAGGAATCTAAAGAAGAGAGGTTAGATGACTATACGAAGGCATCACAGCAAGTTTACGGCAGAGGTGAGACTTAAACCCTGGATTCCTGATTTGAAATCCAATGTTATTTTTCTGCTTCTACCTGCATTCCTTAGAGAATTATTATGAGGATGAAATGAGAAAGCCTTTTGTAAAGAACATAAATCTTGGAAATTTAGTATGAAATTAAACAAGTGGAAAACCTATTTTCCAAGCAAGAAAGAGTTACATCATGTTTAAAAGTATGCTTTTACCAAGCTGGACACTATGTGACCATTACTGACATTTACATCTCCACAGCAAATATAAATATAAAGATCTTATTTATTTACCTTTGCTCTGAAATTATGATGAGCATAAAGACATATTTTTTTTATCCCTGCCCTTGTAAAACTTACTAAGCCCCTAAATATAGTAGAGTAGCAAGACATGTTTTCTCTGGCAATTCTAGAAAGTAATTACTGATAAAAATGAGTTCTCAGACTTCGGAGGCTAACAGCCTTGTCTATTTTGAAAAATGTAACATTCCTGTGTATTTCAACAGATTTTTTTTTTCCAATTCAGTCTAAGAATCATGTGTCATTAGGCTGGACAAGGAGATGATAAACAACATTGTTATGGCTCTGTGGTTTCTAGGTTCTAAAGGCTCTAAAGAGGTAACTCTCATTATTTGACATAGACAAGTTGCTAAATGAGTGTCACGGCAATTGTTGATGCCTGAAGTGGTTGAAGCAATCTACAGCGTATTTGCCATCCCAAGAATTCTGTCTATTCTTCTCCAAGGATGCAGCCTATTTTATTGTGCTTGCTGCTTTCAGGTTTTCCTTATTCAAGCACATCCAGATTTTTTCCTTTTAATACCATTTTCATCAGACCATTTCCCCAGCTAAGCAAAGGCACAAAATGGTTCCCAACTGCATAAAAATAAAGTTCAAACTCCTAAATATGCTTTTCAAGTTACATTACAATCTACTCACAATCATCTTGCCATTGTTACAGTCTCAACTCTCCCAAAACAACCCAGTAACCTGGACGAATTTACTCTGATCATAGCATATGTAGTCACACTTTCACAATTCATCTGCCTCATGATTCCCATCTCTTTCTTTTACCATTCTTGTTTTTTGTTTTTCCAAGTTCTCTCCCATGAATTCTCTTCTGATTCTTCCTGCCCATTATGATTATCCCATCCTCTTAATGGGATGTCACACATTCTCCAAAAGGCTATCACAGATGCTCATGTTTTTATATTTTAAGTCTCAAACTAGAGTATTAAGCATATTAAAAAAGAACCTTTGTTGTATACTTCATTTTAAAACTCCACACAATCTAACAGTGCATTTTACATAGTAGATCCTTGGTAATTCCTTAGCATCTAAATTGGGTGAAACTTAAAGGATGTCTTTCCTCAAACGACATCTTCTCTACTCTATTCATGCCAGGCATTCTGGCCTTTATTTGAGGCATTTAAACATTATGCTCTTGGCAGATTTACTTTTTAAGAAGTTCCTTCTTATTAGTACTAAGACAAAAATCTGCTTTCTAGCATCATCCAACTGAAAGTCTTACTTCTGTTCTCTGAAGTAACACAAACCAAGTCCAACTCATTTTAACTCACAGTTACTACACTCACTTGAAGACAGATACCATGTCTCTCTCTTAAGATGTCTTTGTTCCTATTCAAACGTTTCTCATCCATCTATTATTCTTCATGTAACATAGTTCCCAGATACTCTAGTCATTCCTATGGCCTCCCTCTGGACTCCAAGCTCTTTATCAAAGTTTTTCTTGAATGTGATCATCAGATAAAAACACAATATTCTAAATGTCATGCCACCAGTGCATATTTGAGTTGAACAGCTAATTTGCTTAATCTTGACACATATTGCTAGTAACAAAGTCTAGGTTTATGTTATCTATTTTCATACGACAACATACTTTGGCTCAAATTAAAGAAATAGCTACAAGTATTTTCCACACAAATTACTGTTTATGCAGGTATTTGCATCTTGAACTTGCATGGGTATCTGTTGCTGTTAGTCTCTTTTTTTTTTTTTTGCAACCCTCCCCCTTCCCCTGCAGTTAGTCTTTTAATCTTCTTATAGTAAACCTTTCAAAGGTGGAAAAGAAGTTGGGTTGAAATCATTTTTCCCTCTTAGAGAAAAGCTGTTGAAAAAATGTGGATATAAAAGTAGGGATTTCCTTCCAATGAATGTAACCTGTCTTCAGATATTTAAAAGGCTACCAGTTAGAAAGGGCACTAAATTTATTCTATGTATCTCCTGACTACAAAACAAGAAATGAGCTTGACTTAAATAGCAAAAGTTTACACTAAAGATAAGTGACTTCTAACAGTTAAAACTATCCAATAAAATGTGTTGCCCCAAAGAGACTATCATGTCAACTTCAGATAGCCGAAGTTGACAGCTGTCTCATTGCTAAAAGTTTCAAACTGAAGTGAAAATCTGTTAGGTGAAGGAGGGCATGAGCTGGAAGTCCCATGTGGAGTTCCTCAGTTCTGAATTCCTCAGAAACATGAACTGCAAGAAGGTTTGAGGCTAACTTGGAAGGATGTGCTCTACTCCACCAAACAAAAGGCTGCTATGTAAACAATCTTTGATAAGCATTACAAATGGCCCTTGGTAGCTCCCTTACCCTTGCTGGACTTTGGTTTTCATGGCTTGGTCCTAAAATAAGGACACCCACCTGGATAGTTACTGTTCCCCTTTTCAAATAGAAGACTAGTCTACAGCCTTTCCTTTTCTAAGTACATTCAAACCATCTGTTCAAGAATCTGTTCTGAATGTTGACGGATATTGGTGTTAAATAAATCAGTCTAAGGAGCCCAACAGCCACATTTTCCATTAGGAAACTGGAGCAAATTTTGTCTCTTTTTTTATTATACTGGTGATTAAACGATTAAATAATTTGATCACCAGGCTTCATGACAAAGGAAAATTGACTCTTGAGCAAACAAATCCCTAGCAAAACCATGAACACCTGCCATGGTGCATGTTCTCTTAGCCATTCTGACATTATATTCCTGGACAAAATTGGCTCCAGGTCCTACTCAAGATGAGCCTGAACAAGGGCATCTTGATTTTTGTGTGTGTGTGTGTGTGTGTGTGTGTGTGTATGTCAATCACAACATTTTATCATCAGAAACTCTGATCTCATATCCCCCTCCCCCACTCTCAGTTCAGATTTTGGATTTGTCAAGTGACTGACTAAGTGTTAACAACCAGCAGATGGACTAGAAGGGCAGATGGGGCTTTCTGAGGAAAGCAGCTAAGAAGTGATTAAAATCACCAAGGACTGCACTCATTTTTCCTCCTTTCAAAGGAAGCTATATTTCTCTTACTGTTAAATGATTAAGATAGCAAAGCAGACAATAGAAGTGAGCCAATCCTTGTTATTCCCTCTTAGTTTAAATAGTTACACTTTTAAGATGACAAGATAGGAAATATTTTAAATAGAATTTGTCTCTTTGAATATTGATATCATGGTCTTCCTTAAGACCTTGGGATGCTCATAAAGATGTTTTCCACTTCTATAATGTTTTAGAACTGCCAACTCACTTCCACATATATTGTGTACCTATCTCATTATTTTATTCATTCAATCATTTGGTGTTATGCATAAAGTCAGGCACTATGATGTTACAGGAAACAGCAGTTCAACCTCCCTGAACTCAGGCACTCCCTTGGAATGATAATGACACATCTGCATGACTATAGCATTCAGAATATTCAGTTTAGGATACTGTACACTTATTTTAACAGCACTGCTGTCTTACATTTCTGGGTCACCTCCTCAGGAAATGCTTTCAGAACCAGACTAGTAGCTCCATAAGAAAATGTCTCATTACTTTGTAGGTAAACCTTATTATTGACCCAAAATAGTTTTGCCCAGTTTGATTATTAAACTTGATTCTGAAAGATATGTAGTTACTTGACGGTGATTTCCATAATTGAGGACATTTAAAAGAATGTGCTACGAGCACTAAAGTACACAAAAAAGAGGGGTTCTGATATGACTTTAATCACCTGTGGTAGGCAGAATAATGCCCTCCCAAAGATATCCCTGTTCTAATCCTCAGAACATTGAATATATTACCTTATATAGAAAAGGGGACTTCATAGATGTGATTAAGTTAAGGATCTTGACATGGGCTGATTATCCTGGATTATCTTGTGGGCCCAGTGTAATCACAAGGGTCCTTATAAGAGGGAGGCAGAGTCAAAGGAGATGTGATGATTGAAGCATAAGTCAGAGAGATTTGAAGATGCTACATTGCTGGCTTTGAAGATGAAAGAAGAGGCCAGTACCAAAGAGTGTGTGTGGTCTCTAGAAGCTGGAAAGAGCCCCAGAGCCTCCAGAAGAAATACAACCCTGATGACACCTTGATCTTTAAGACTTCTGACCTAAGAACTATAAGGTAATAAATCCATATTGTTTCCAGCCACTAAATCTGTGGTAATTTGTAACAGCACAATAGGAAATTAAAATAGCACCAACTTAGTTCAAATAATGATATCAGCATTAAAATACATTTATTTATGAAACTGATATGGCAGTGAGATTTTGCTCTATATAGCCAGCTTAGATTTAAAATCAGAGGCCTCTTGATGTGCTGTGTTGATGATTCCTGAGGCTACATCCCGACTAGTGAGAGAACATGCAGCACTTGACTAGTGATGTCTACAATAGAAGTAGGGCTAGAAATGGTGACTGCTGTATCAATCACACATTTGCCATTGCTGGTTATTTAGAACAGGTAAGTCAGACAATTCTCTCAGAATCATAGAATATTAGAGTAGCAAGTTTGGCTTTTCATATCACAGAAGAAAAATTTAAATTCCAGTTCAGCAGGAAAACTTATCAAAGTCACTGAAGAAGTTACTGATAGAATCAGGTCTAAAATTAAGAGTCTTTTACTTTCTATCTGAAATTCTTTCTACTACATCTCAGTAAGTTTTGGTAATTCAATGGTTCAGGCAAAAATAATACTGATCAAAATAACTGTGTTCCCTCCTCTTTGGTGACACCTATCTGTTCTAACCCAAAGCTTCAGTGTTATCAAACCACTCCATTTGGTGCTTTATCCACACTCACCCCTGCTGGGTAGCACCCAACCTCTAAACATCCTCATACTTCTCTCTTTCCACTCCATTACCACTTCATCTGTTATCCTGATTAAGTCTTAAGTCTCAACTAGATGTCTTAAAGAAAAGAGACAGAGATCTAATGAATTAATTTATACCTAAAAAGAGCTTATTGTGTTTCTAATAAGCTTTTTTGGATTACTAGCATTTTAAAAATACACTAAGACAATAAAAGCTTTAAATCAAATGCTTTCATCTCTCATGCAATGTGAGGTCAGCAGAAGGAATATTAACTGTTAATAAATAATAAACATCGGTGCCTAGGAGGTGCTCTGCTAGGCACTGGGAATACCACTCTGGAAAAAACAGGTAGGATTCATACCCTTGAGAAACTTATAGATTTTCAGGAGCCCCTCAAATCTCAGCAGGTGATTTGCATATGGATCATTTCTGTTCTTTCTGCCAGGTTCTTACCCTGGGAAATAGAGAGACCCAGTCACAGCTTACGGAAACACAACAGTTCTTCAAGAAGTCAGTGTGGGCCCTGCATTCCTTTCTGAACACTCCAACTTTCAGAGAGAAGAGAACCAATGATTTCTTGGAAGAACACAATTATTTCACAGGGAGGCAGAATGGTAAGTCATTAGGAAATCATAATCTAAAAACCTGATTGCCTGAGTTTTTATCTCATTTTTTCCCTTTTCACTTGAGAGGTAATGAACAAATTATTTCATCTTTCTAAGTCTTAGTTTTCTCATCGATAAACTGAGATGAAGTATATTTGCTGTCTCATGAGGTAGGGATTAAATAAAATAATGTAAAGAATACTAAATAGTACAGTCACTAGGACAAAGTAGGTGCTGATAACTGGGAGCAATTAGTATTATAATTAATATTATCATTAATGTTAAAACCATTCCCCTCTCCTACTTCTCCATGACTATGACATGATACCTTCAAAATAAAGGCTATGGGAATATCAAAAGATCATATTAATTTTATTGGTCTTGGTAAACATGGCAGCTCTACTGATGTTCACAATTCCCCTTGCCTTCTTTCCTTGTTGGAAATGCCAAATCCACTAAAATACAAATAGGCAGTCTCCCAGCCTGGCAGCAGAGCAAGGTCACGTAACTAAATAAGACCTAAGACAAATACTGCTGAAGATTTCTTAGACATATATTCCTCCCTCAGCCAGGCATGGTGGCCCACGCCTGTTATCCTAGCACTCTGGGAGGCTGAGGCAGGAGGATTGCCTGAGCTCAAGAGTTTGAGACCAGCCTGAGCCAGAGAGAGACCCCATCTCTACTAAAAATAGAAAAATTAGCTAGGCATGTTGGTGTACGCCTGCAGTCCCAGCTACTCAGGAGGCTGAGGCAGGAGGATCACTTGAGCCCAGGAGTTTAAGGTTGCAGTAAGCTATGAAGACGCCACTGCACTCTACCCAGGGTGACAGAGAAAGACTCTGTCTCCAAAAAAAAAAAAGGAAGAGAGATATATTCCTCCCTGATAAATAGAGAGTGAAACATATGAAGACCATCCCAGATCCCCCTTGCTACCTGCACTGAATATTATTGTGTGAGGAGGTCATGCTTGAATCAAATATTCTCCAAGCATGAACTATGAAGAGAAAGCCAAGAGAACTGCAGAGAAAAAAGAGAACTGATGAATTGACCTGCTCAGTTAGCCAGTCTGGGAGCCACCTCTTTGGGACTTCTTATTATGAGAGATCTCATCAATTGAACTCTATTATTTAAGCCACTTTTAGTGGAGTATTTATTATAAACCACCAAACATATTCCAATCTAGCAAAAATTGTATTGGATAATAAAAATATCTAACCTGTGATGTTTATTCAGAAGATTAGATGAAATAACAATGGAAACATCATTGAGAAAAGTACTTGGTTTTATCCTAGATATTTATTTTTTGAAAAATATCTCTCCAAATTATTAGCATTGAGTTACATTATAGAAGAAAAAGCTTAATCACCTGGGTCATAATGCCCTATTTTCCTTGCTTATGGAGAGCCTAAACATATAGGTTCTTGCTGCTGTTTACCAGTATAATCCCATTCAGCTGACTGAAGCCCCAAAATTTCATATTTATTGCTTGGGATGGCTTCAAACTTGCATAATAGTTCTAATAGATTGGTAGAAAGTCCCTCAATGACCTTATTGAGAAAGACTCTGAGGGGGTTAATAGTCTGGGTGGGAGAGAGAGGTATGATTGAGCCAGGAGAAGAGAATAGAATTATGTCTACCATTGATTTGCCTTTCCTGACCTAGGATAAAACCAAGCACATGTGAAGCCATAATCCTGTAAACCTCCACCTGCAGAGGGCAGTCAATGGTGCACTGACAGACCAAAAACGACTCACTTAGAAATCAGCATGACAACTCACATGACTACAGGTATTTAGGTCTTTGTGGCCTATTCTGGTAATGTTTTATGGAAAATATATGTTATTCTAAGACAATATCCTTTGTGCTGTCTCAGAATCTCAAATCTAAATTAAGGATTTATCATGTTCTAGACCTAAAATAACTCTGAAAGAGAAATGTAGAGAAATCAATGCAGAAAGTTCTAAACAGAGATGCATGAGTTCATCCTATTTCTAATAGTGTAGCAGCCAAAGTCATATCTGTGGTAAACCAAAGGACGTGAACTATTTTAAGTAAAAGGCCATTGTTCATGGGGCACAGGTCAAAATGCCAATCTTGTTTTGAGCTATTAATCTCCTATCCCCCACCTTTTTATAACCTACTTATACTCCAAGACCTAGATGATCTCACATCTTACATAAATGCTTCCTTACAACTCCAGTCCACACCTCTCTGCTTTGAACTTCTATGCTACTGATGGATATTTAACCCAATGGCCTTTCTCTGCCTGCGTGTGTGTGTGTGTGTGTGTGTGTGTGTGTGTGTGTGTGTATCTTCCCTCCTGAACTATACCATAACTTCTGCCAGGGCAAAAACTGAGTTATGAATATATAAGTATTATACGTAAACATTTAAGTATGCATTTTACACATACAGAATGGATGTGGTATGTTTTACCACTACCATTGCACACTTCTACAAATTAGTTCTGGTGGCACAATTTGGTCAGGGGTGAGGTTTTACCTTAATGTTGACAACATCCCTCAAAGGATCTAAGACCTCTATCCTCTGTTGTTGGGGAAGAGATATGATATAAATGCCCAGTCTGAAGAATGGGAGGCTATTCACAAGACATGCATTGCACCAAGGTAAGGTATAATCATACAGTACAGACAAGAATATTTCAACTGGAACAAACAACCCACTAACCATTATTAGCAATCAGTCTTACCAGACGTTGATGAAAGAGACTACTTATGTCCTCCCAGCTTCCATGAAGCTCTCTAGTTCTGGTGGTTCTGGCCCCAGCATATCTCACAGTTTCTCAGTCCCACCCTCTGCTATCTACATGACCACACTCCTTTGTCCTCGCTTCAGTCTATGTGTGTTTTTATCTAGTCTCAGCATAAGCCAGGAGTTTGTTTCAGGTACAGGTATTTACAGCTTTTGTTTATAGTTTATAGTTGCTGACTCACGTTTAACAGTTTGTTCTGGCATATAAAAAAGGATTTCAAGAAACACTAAAGGAAAGGTGTGGAAGGGTTGGGGAACACTTAGAAGTTTTATTGGAATACACATATAATAGCTCCCATCATACTTAGCACTTATTTACAGATGCATTTTAAATGAGCTCTTGAACTCTAAAGATGAACATAAGAGCAGATGCAAACCAATAACAGGAGTTAACAGCCTGTCTCAGGCACTTGTCCCCCTCCCCTACTCTACATTGCCTTTTAGGAGGTTTTATTTTATTAATTAATATGGTCTTAACTGGAGCATTCAATTCTATCCAAAGGCTGCTGGGAAGGTTTTCAGGAAAAAAAAAAAAACAAACCATGACACCTTGTCCAAAAAAATGTCAAAAAATGAACAGTTGGAGACTTTCCCTTTTGGTAATAGTGGATTAGAAAACTTGGGCCGATGTTCTCTCAGAGGACAATTGGAAAAACTAGAGACAAAATTTTAAAACATCTCCTTGAAAGTACTGAAGAACTAATAAGATAGTAAAGAATTATCAGGCCAAAATGCAGAGCCTAACTTTTGGAACCACTTTTCCCCTGTGGGTAACTAAGAAATGAGTAAATCAAAGTAAAGCCAAAGAAAGTAAAAGTAAGTAAATAATAAAGATACATAAATCAATAAAATAAAAAACAAACATAATGAGAGTCAACAAAGCCACATATGGTTCTTTGAAAAGACCAAAATAAATTTGATAAACCACTGATCAAGAAAAAAAAAAGACAAAGACACAAATAACCAGTAGAAGCCTTTTTTTTTACTACAAACATAATAAAAGGTTCTTATGAACAACTTTAAATCAATTCAAAAATTTTAATAAAATGAAAATAAAATTTTAATAATAATTAATAATTGTTAAACTTTTATTTTCATTTTATTAATTATTAAACATAATAATATATAATTTAATAATAATATAATTTAAAACATGGAAAATAAAAAAATAATAAAATTTTTAATAAAATGAAAAAATTGCTTTAGAAGTACAATTTAACAAAACTGATACAAGAGGAAATCAAAAGTATAAATATTCATGTAACTATTAAAGAAATTGAATCTATAATTTTAAAATTTTCCATATAAAACAACTCTAGGAACAGATGTTTTCAGCAAATTCTCCCAAACATTTAAGGAAGAAATAATGCCAATCATATACAAATTCTTCAAAGAGAATAGGAAAAGAATAAACACTTCTCAGTCATTTCAGAAAACTGGTATTTTTAATGAAGGTTATCTTTATTTAAAAATTTGATAAGTTGTCAAGCAGGGACATCTGGCTAAAAAAAAAAAATTTGATGAGTAAATTGAGAAAAAGAAAAAAAAATACTAGCCAATCTCATACAGGAATATAAATGCAAAACTCTTAAACTAAATTTAGCAAAATGTTTTTGTAATATATAATAACCAAAACAAACAAGGGGAACTTATTCCAGGAATGTACAGTTAGTTAAGCATTTAAAAATTAATCAGTGTAATTTACCACATTAACAGAATAAATGAGAAAAGTCATACCATCAGCTCATTAGATGAAGAAAAATGTTTGATATAATTCAACATTCATTTGTGTTTTTTAAAAAGAAACCACAGATAGAAGAAAACTTCTTTAATTTGATTAAGGGTATTTATAAATAAACTTATAGTGAACATCATAGTTAAATGCAAAATATTGAAAGCCTTTTCTTTGAGATCAGACACCATGCAAGGATGACTTCTATCACTTCTTTTAATCAACATGAACTGGAGGTTCTAGCCAGTACAATAAGGCAAGAGAAAAAAAATTCTATAAGGATTGGACAATGTAGTAGTGCTACTGGCAGTTAGTCTATTATCACCTCGATTTTACCACTTCAATGTACACCAGCCAACCACCAGCACCTTCATTCCTTTGCTGAGGGCTTTCTTTCAGTTGTTGAAGTCACTTCACCTGCCCCAGTGGCAGGCAAAAATGGCTCACCCCAGGGAATTAATTAACTCACCCCTAGGAGCATCCCTCAACCACAAGTACACAGGACATTTAAAATAAATACTTCAGATTGCTTACCCCTGGAATGGGATAACTCTGATGCACATTTTCTACTTTAATTTATGAATTCCCCAACGAGGTTAAGCTTTCAAGGCAGTGAATAGAGTTCAAGATAGTAAACTCTTTATCAGCTGTCTTCTTTCTCTTCTTTCACCTCTTTACTCCCATACCAGTATTTCCTGAGATCAACTCCCAAATAAACCACTTATGCTTGGATCTTTGCCCCAGGGCCTACTTATGGGGGGATCTAAACTTTAATAGACAATATGAATAAATCTGTCATTATTCATAGTTGATATTACTGTGGATATAGAAAACCCAAAAGATAGATAAATTATTACAATTAATAAATGAGTTTAACAAGGTTTATGGATATAAGATCAATATACAAATATTGGTTGTATTTCTAAATGAAATTTTAGAACAGGCACCAAAACAGCAACATATACATGGGAATAAGTCTATTAAATGTGTGCAAGCCCTCACAACTATAAAATACTATTAAGTAAAACAAATGAAAACTGATATAAACAGAGGGATAGCCCATGATCATAAATTTGAGTAAGTTTTTGTATGAAACTTATCAAGCTGATTCCGAAATTTACATGGCAAAGGGTCAAGAATAGCCAAGATGTTACTGAAGAAAAACAGATTAGAAGGACTTACTTTACCAGGTAGCAATAATTAGCATAAAACTACAGTAGTTGAGACAACGTGACGGGGCACCAAGATAGAAAATTAAATTAATGGAATAGAAGAGAGAGCCCAGAAAGAGACCCACATATAAATGAGCAATTGATTTATGACAAAGGTAAAGCTGCTACTGTAGACCAATGAGAAAAGAATGTTCTTTTCAATAAATCATTCTGGGTCAAATGAATATCTAAAAGAAAAAAATAGTAAAACTTGACTCTCACCTCACACCATACAAAACATATGTATATGTAAAATGAAAAACAATGAGCCCTTTGTAAGATTATATAAAAGAATATCTTCATGATCTTGGGGTGGCAAAAGATGAATAGGGTATAATCTCATCTATTAATTATAAAGGGAAAGTACTGACACATGGTACACTACATTAAAATTAAGAATTTCTATCATCAAAAGATGGCTTGCAAAGGTTGAAATGTTATCCACACAGTAGGAGGATATATTTGCAACACACATATCTGAAGAAAGATTTATATCCAGAATATAAAAAGAACTTATATGAATCACTAAAAAATAGAAATCAATAGAAAAATAGACACAGATTTAAATAGGTAGAGCCTCTTTCAATGGTCAATAAATGAATGAAAAGGTGTTCAACTTTATTTATAATCACGGAAATATAAATGAAAATCACAGTGAAATTCTACTATACATTCTTTAGAGTGGCAAAAATTTAAAAATTAGCAATTCTGATATTAGCAAGAATGTGAAGCAAAAGGACTAGCCCACTCTGCTGGTGGGAGAATAAATTGTTACAACCACTTTTATATACTATTTGACAGTAAATACTGAAGCTAAACATATATACAACTTATAACTTTATAGTTCCATTTTAGTTATATGCCTGAGAGAACTATAAAAGGTACATGAACAAAATTGATCACAGCATCATTATTCATGACAGCCAAAAATTTAAAACCACCCAAATGTCCATAAATATTCAAATGTATACATCCTGGCATAGCCACACAATAAAATTCTATACTGCATTGAAAATGAACAAACTACAGCTACACCTAACACACTGGATGAATCTCACAAATATGATTATGACTGAAAGGATCCAGAAACAAAGTAATATATGCTTTGTGGTTCTATTTATATAAAATGTAAAAAAAAAAAAAAGGACATGGATGTGAAAAACTATAAAGGTAAGAAAGTGATCATTATGGATTCAGGATAGTTGGTTTACCTTTGATAAAAGGATGGATTAATGATTGTTAGGGCATAAGAAAGACTTCTGGGGTGCTGGCCATGTTCTATTTTTTGACCTGGATATTCTATACTTCAGCACTACTCAAAGTGTGATCTATAAAGTAGTACCAGTCCATGAACTGTTATGAGTTATGCTGTGAAGGTTAATTTCAATAGGCCTAGATTTGGCTTGAGCTGTTTTGCTAAAGTACCTGCAAGGCGCTAACCACTGGTCAAGGCATGACATGAACTGATTAATAGTGTTTCTTTGTAAACATGAGTATGGGAAGTTCAGAAGTAGTTTGTACCAGCTTGTCAGCACTTTTTCATTGACAACATTAAGATTGATGATTTGTAGCTGGTTTCAGTGTGACTGCTGAAGGGCTCTGACATTGGGACTGGTTACATAGCAAGAATATACCTACATGACCAGCAAGGCATAAGAAGCACCAGCAAAACTCCATTTTGGGCTCCCTAATCCAAAATATCCCATGCAGGTATCAATGGTCCAAAAGATAAAGTATGTCCAGTATGGCCCTACAGAGGTAAGACAATTAGGTCCTGTATCTGGGTTCTCTAAACACTTTGCTGGGAAGCAGCCTTTGTCTGTGATGTGTAGCCTTACTTTAATGCTCCTGTGATATTGTGTGCTTTTCTGTAACAAACCGTACATTTATAAGCATTGTCATTTTGGGTCCTGTAAGGCAATTGAACCCTGTCTAATTGCCACCATTAGTCCACGAGTCCACATGAGATAAGTATAGAAATTGAGAGTAAACACTCAGAAATTTCATTTTGACCAAGTAATTTTATGTCTGTTGAATATAATAAATTTAAAAATTGGGCTTGGATTTTGTCTTTGCTTTTATTTTTCTTTTATTTTTGTAGTAATTCATTCCCACTGGTTTTTTCAAAAATATGCATTTTTATAAAACCATGTGTTTTCCTTTTCTTTTTTTAGTATATCATTTTAATTGTATTTTTTTAACTGATGGATTAGGGGGAAAAAAAACCAAAATCTGGTCCTTCACCACAGATAGTTTGAAAAGCACAGTTTTACATGAATGTTCAATTTATGATAAATCATTATGTGGTACATTTTTGCTCAAAACACTTTTATTTAAGTATGTTATATTTCACAACAAGAAAACAAAGGTTTATAAGAAAAAGTAAACAATTCTATGAGACTGGTTTTGCTCTTTTCTACTAATCTCTTTCCAGAACTCAACACCATTTCTTTGTTGTCCTTGGAGTTTTCTCACATTCCAGTGTAGCTTCCACCATCCTGGAAAATAATTATTTGTTAATCTGGGTGTTATCTACAATAGACTCTCAGTTTCCTCTGCCAAGACATTTCAGTGTGCAGTCTAGTGTCTGACACAGCATATATACGCAGTAAATATTTGCTGAATAAACAAATGTTTTCTGGCCAATGTTTGTTACAAACATTCTAGCATCTACATGACAGCCCCTCATTTTTTTTCATTACACCTGTCTAAATTTGTCAGCAAATTTACTGAGCACCTAGTATCTAGCATGTGCAAAGATACATTGTAATATCATGACAAACATTTGGCTAGGCTTCAGAAAGTATATTTATGCTCAGTTACAAATTCATAAGTTGTTTCATGTTTCTCTTCAGCCAAAATAACCTCAACTAGAATTTAGACATAACATGGCTCTCCCACCAGAAATGAGAAATTGGATAGGAAAGTAGCAAATTTTAGATATCACCCAAAGTAAAGCATAGGAGTAAAGTGATGATATGTCACCAGTTAGAAATCTCAAGGTTACAAGCAACTATAACATGACTTGACTTTGAGTTAGACCTAACCTATAGTTATCATCACCTTTAATACAACAGGCTCTGTGCCAGATAATCGGAATATGATGATATTGAGGTTTATGGTCTGGTTGACCCAGACCTCTGAGAGAAACCCTTCCTTTCTCTCATTGAAATCTGAAAGCCTTTTGCTCAAACAATACCAAATCCATGGAGTTTTACTGTAATTCTCCATTTATATGTGAAATCTTCTCTGGCTTTCTAACTCACCAGCACACATTATTCCCCTCCAAATATATAAAAATCCCATGAATTTGAAAAATCTTTAAGGATAGACTGTTCAGACTTCCAGCTCACATCCTGAGCCCTCCATCTCCGCCACGGTCCTTCTTGTTATGCACACTGGCTGCTTGGGCATTATCGACAGTACTATATTGGTGTTAAATGTGATGCAGACCTGCTTCCTGATGGATTGAGGCCACAAGAGAAAATACCAAAAGTCTGAAGCTCACCACATAAATCAGAAACTACTTCATGCTGTGACCATGATAAATAGATCCGAAAATATCTAACAGGAAAAAATTAGAAGAGTCTTGGGGCACTGTGTTATACCTGAATTAAAAGGCAACTTTGCTAAAAATGAACTTTTCTCTGGGCCAGTATGCTTGTTGTTTATGTTTAAAAATGAAGTATAGCAAAAGCCCTTTAAGGCATTAAAGAGATCTTGCTATTGAATATCAGTATACATTTTGCTATAGGGTGGCCATCATATTAGGCAGACAGGACAGAGGGGTTATAACTTTCATAGGGCTAATGGAGGGTTTATAAGTTCTGAATGTTAGACAATTTCTTGCTTTCATGGACTGTACTATTTTTTTTTAATCTTCTCATTTTTACCAACATCCCTCCTCTATCAGAGTCAGATAGTAGCCTATTAAAGATTACTATTATTCAATATTCTGGGAAGTTAAATATTTTATTCTTGGAGGTTATTATTTGCAAGTGCCATATGATATCACTAGAATGGGTTTTGAAGGCCTAAAATTATGAAAGAAAATGGCTTAGCTGAAATAACAGAATATTTGAGTTTTACCAAATGTCACAAAATCATAGGTATATTTCTGCATTGGTACTATTTTTTTGTTGTTGATTTTTTTTAATCTCACTCTTGTCACCCAGGCTGGAGTGCAGCTGCACTTTTATAGCTCACTGCAACCTCAAACTCCTGGGCTCAATCAATCCTCCCACCTCAGCCTCCCAGTAGCTGGGACTACAGGCACGCACCACCATGCCTGGCTAATTTTATTTTTTGTAGAGATGCTTTGGTATTATTTTTAACTTATTTCCTATTATGGTCACAAGTTGGTTCCTTTCTTAGACAAGCTGAATCCATTTAGCTCCTCAAATTACTGATTTAAAGTTCATGGATGAACCTGGTGAGTTGGGATGGTTCTGTGCATAACAGCCTCCAAAGAACAAACTGATCCCTTTCGTTATAACAATCTAAATAAAGAGTATCTGTTGGGTTAAAAGACCCACATCCTGACTGGAAATGTCCCCTTAATAAGTATTATCACCTTCCTTATTTGTTAATATTAATAATAGCATAACAGTAACAGAAACAACCAACACAGGCATTCAGATGATGAAGCTACATTCTTATTTATTGTGAAATACTGATTTAGTTCTCTGGTTAATAAAAGAAGGACAATGCTATCTTGAATCTGTTTTGAAGTAAGGTTAGTAACTAAATCAAAACACTATCTACTTTATAGTAGTACAGCAATGTGACTAAAGGGTCCAGCTATGGAGTCAAAATAGGGTGCTTTACTGTGTGATTGTGGGAAAATTACTTCAACTTACTAACACTTAGTTTTCTTTTCTGGATAGATAAAAATAGTACCTATTTCATATGGTTTTATAAGTCAAATAAAATTATGTATATAAAATGACTATGTAATTTTTTATATAATGTAAGAGCTCAAAAAATGGCAAATTGCATTAATACTATCACTGTTGTTATTACAAACTGGTATGTGTCATAGCATGTAGAAAAAAAGTATACCTGTACCCAAATGGTCAAGGTGAATATTAAACAATGGCATTATTAAAGGCTATCACCCATACCCTCCAGTGCTAGCTCCTAATACTGAAGATATTGAAAAGACTGTATCATTCTACGGCTGGGAAAACACCAAAGCAAAACCTGGAAGAAGTAGCTGGAGGTGGATGCTAAGAAAGAAAATCTTCTCACCTGTTATACATGAATTGCACTGGAACCAAAGGAAGTAATAAAAAGTCCCAGTGACGTTACTATCCAACCAGGTTCATTTTGCTTGCAGCACAGTGTGAACCAAAATAAAATCATAAGCTCCCCCCCAGCTGACTGAATGGACCCCCTCTTGCCAAGGGGATACCCTAAAACTGAGTTGCTGGCCATGAGAAGGGAGGTCAGACATGCCTCATACTGCCCCCCTCCCTTCTTGGAGATATCCTTTGTAACTCATTAACAGGCCTAAGGCCATGCAAGACAAAGCTTAAACCACACCTGCAGGTTCCCAATCTATATAACAAATCACCTGAATCTGGATATATGGCCAGTGGCTTGTCTCTGATTAACAGACTTTCGTATCTTAACTTAAAACATTCCAATCCTTTAGACAAAGCTTTATTTCTTTAACCAATTACAAATCAAAGAGTCTTTAAACACACCTACAACCTGTAAGGCTCCCTCCCCTCCTTTGAGATGTTCCACCTTTTCAGGCCAAAGCAATGTACACCTTCCACATATTGATTTACGACTTTATGTGTAATTCCTGTCTCCCTGAAATGTATAAAACCAAACTGTAACCCAACTGCAGCAAATCCACTTGCTTAAGGCTTCTTGGGCATGGCTCTGGGCCATGGTCCTCAAATTTGGCTCAGAATAAACCTCTTTAAATTATTTTATAGAGTTGGCTTCTTATCTGTTGACAGCAGAAAAGAGCCAATATGCTGGGACAGCAGGAATTGCAGGAGAGAAAGAGTTTAATAATCACTGGACAGCCAAATGAGGAGACTGGGTGGGCTTGGGGGGCGGGGAGTCTCTCAAATCCATCTCTAGGCTAGGGTTTTTAAAGAAAATTTAGTGGGTGGGGGCTAGGGAATTGGTATTGCTGATAGGTTGTGTCATAGGTAAAATCATAGGGATGTAAAAACTGCATTCTTGCACTGCATCAATTTCTTGGCAGGGGTCACAGGATTGATTGCATCAGTTCTGCAAGATGGATCACTGGTCCAGTTGGCATCAGTGGGCCCACTGGAATGCAGAGTCTGGAAAATATCTTAAAAAACAGTCTTAGGTCTCTTAATAGAGGTGTTATCTATACAAGCTATTAAGAGAAGTTATAAATCTTGTGATCCTTGGCTTTGTGATTCCTAAGCAGTCTATGGGGCAATAGCTGGTTAATTTTTTAAGTACACCTATATCTTATACCTTGCAAACTTAGGCCTCTATCAAAGCTTTCACCTCTTAGTTTCAATTGATTTTATAAGTATGGTTTCACTGAAAAACACAATAAAATGATACTTTACCCAAATGATAAAAATATTGCCTAAATAATATATAGCCTTTTAATGTTTAGCTATAATTTATTGAGGTGTAATAGAGCATCAAGGCAAGAAAATGCCCAAATTTGTGAAGATCACCTTGAATTCAAGATATACTATGATAGAGGGAAGATATGTCTTGACTGAGTGAATTACAAGGCACACAAATCCTGTTCCAAAAGAGTTCCATGCAGATTCAAGTAATGCAAGACAGTTATCTAAATACAACTGGAAAAGGTTTGGAAAATTCAACGTTTTAAAAACATGAACACTTAATTTTGTTTATTATTTATCTGTACTTGGAGAAATCACTCTATCCTCCCCAACACCACCATTACCACCACCACACACCATCTTCAAGGTCCTGTTGGTTTTTGAAAAGCAAAGCATCAAACAAGTCCTGTGCTGCTAATGGTTTGAGTTCTGTTTTAACTGACACCAAATTAACAAAATAAAGAATTCAAACCATATGATCATCTCAACAGATGCAGAAAAAGCATATGGCTGTTAACTCTCTTTGAAAGGTCATTTGAAAGCAATTACAGAAAAAGAAGAGAATGTATTGAGGAATAAAAGGAAAAGCTCATTTAGTCATGGGTGAAGTAAGTGCTACAGTCTTGGATGGAAAAGCCCAGAATTCTCGAACCTCATCCAGAAGAGTTTTCCTGGAATAGAGTCTATAGTCTGAGAAGTGCCAGAACAAAGCACAGTGAGTAGAAAGCATATACGAGGGGCATTTGTTAAATGCCCAAGGAAGGAATCAAACTGTAACAGGGAATCGCCTGAAAAAAAGACAGCAAAAATATTTTCTGTCTCTTTGAAACTTTCCCCACTCTTTTTGAGAACTGAAACCTGCATCCCTGCCTCAGGCCAGTGGTTGGGAGGAGTGGAGAGAAAGCCTTTTGTTCTTGCATCCCAGGCTGGAACCAGCCCCCCAGGTGGGCCCAGGTGGGGCTTTGTCTTTGACAGAGATGGGACAATTAGAATAGTTAACCACACTAGCCTAGAACTGAGGAGCACTCCCTTTAAAAACTCTTTTATTTCTGCTAATGTTCAGGAAATTTGGATTTTAAGATGAGAAGGTCTACCATTTTTCCTCCTTTGCCGGCAAAGTAATAAACTTCTCTTTCCTTCCCCTCAACCATTTGTCCTCATTCTTCTGATTTGGCCTTGTGGACAAGTGCCGAGTTTTCAGTAACAAAACTAAGTAGAACTTGCTAGCCAGTATTGCCATTTTGATGTAAGTGGGAACTAGGGCCTCTACCCAGAGCCTCACTTGACCGATCAGTCAGCCAAGAGTCCCATTTTGGTCTGAGTAAGAAAAATCCGGCTCTGACCTGGAATTGTTTCTTTCTACCTCATTTGACCACCTAATGAGGATATTTCCCCACAAAGCCCCAAGGTTACATATTATGTTGTTGGAGAAATATAATTAAAAACAAAATATTCCAACCCAGGAAACCTCTCCATAAAGACAGTAAAGGAAGAAACAGTTTTATTATTGAATAAGCATTAAACCAGATTTGATATACATCACAGGCAATCTGCTAAGAGATTGCAAAGACAGAAAGAAATCTAACCCTTTTATAAAGCAGATACAACTCATTATCTACATGGTCTCTAAATAGACAATAATTATTCAAGTCAGAGGATTTGACAGCACCATTTATTACATATAGTTTGTCCTAAATTTACCTGTTAATTGGGGTGACCATCTGCGTTAGTTAATTGGTTTCAAACAAAGGAAAAATAAACTTTTCATATCTTTTTGACAGAAGGTGGTTTTGTAACTTGGAGCCAGGCACCCACTGAAGTTAGGCTTCTACCCTCCCACAGAAACTGGGATATAAGGGTACTGTTTCCCTTGATGTTTACATTTGATAGAAATGGCTCCCAGGTCCTTGAGAAAGAAATTCTTGGACCATAAAGCTGTCAGGAAGCTTATTTAGTTTCTAAAAAGATTAACATACATTTGAAAGATATAGAGAAAAAATTTACAAGTTTCCTAAAGTAAATGCTCTAGCAAAACAAATAGGAGAGAAGTCTCTTCCCTTATATCTAAGAAGGAGAATTAGGCCTCTTATTGTCAATTTTCATTTGTTCTTACAAAGTCCACAGGGACCCCTATACCTGGATGCAATGGTGGAGAGGAGTTTCTATGCTGATAGTCACGGTTAGAGTGAATAAGCATGGTAGAGCTCTCCCATGTGGACAGCAACAGTGGTGGCCATTCTAGTGAAGAGAACAATGCTTAGCCTGTAATACTTGGTTGATAAAATATTGAAAAAATGATAATAAAAAGATGATAATCTGGCATGTGGCTTAAATAAAACTATACATGTATAATGCATTTTAATGACCAATGTCATTGTTTTGAGTCATTAAGGAAAATTTACTGATGTAATTATTTCTCTCTCTTGCTGGCCCACCTGTCTTTTCACACCTGGTGGGTTCTCAAACACTTTTTTCCTAACTGTACTGGATTCAGAGACTCATTTTTATAACCAGTGCATGGGAATTATAACTCCAGCCCAGAGTACCTAGAGATAGTTATGCAAACCAAATGAAACCAAGGATGGAAAAGTACTTCTAAAGTTAAAGTGAAATATTATCATTCCTGGAAATGAAATGTATGGTAATAATCCAAAGAATGGTCACTCCAAAAGATACACATTAGGCTTTCAAATGCTTTACACACATATTTAAGATGGACATTGGGACAGGTGCTATTCCCTGAGAATGTTGACTGAATGAGCAGACTAGGAGAGGGCTGCAAAGGCATTTTCTATTGTAATGCATCTCATTTTCCCTTATAGATAATACATAAACAGCAATATCTTGGTGACTGTCCTTGAAAAATGCAGGGTTTATTATATTTTATAAGTACTTGTGACCAGCAAAAAAACACAAAACAAAACAAACAAACAAAAAAACAGTCCCTCACATCCTGTTGTGAGGACTCTGGTTAGAGTTCAAATCACCTATATCTTAAGATAAAGCTAATTTTTTCTCACACTATTGTCTCTCTGGACCTAGAATTCAAATATTTTGTTTGATTTTGTTATTGCATAACTTGGCTCTTACAATCAAGTCACAAACCTGATCTGAGGAATTTATTGGGGGAAAAAGCAACTTCCAGGATATATCCCAGAATAAGTAAATACAATCCAACTCCCAAATATTCCCTGTTTCTATATAAGATTCTGGATAATTAAGTTTATATTTAGAATGATGATCCTAAAGCTTTGAAAGGTTTTCAAATTTTTAATCATGTTGCCAATGATATTTAACAGAATTTTAGTGGTACATTGTGCTGCACCCCATTTCTTTGGAAAGTGATACTCTATGTAATCTATATAATCTTTATAATGTAGTAAATTCTGATTAAGCAAAATATTCAGCCTATCAGAATATTCTCCCTAAACACATTCCTGAAAATATATAAAGTTTACTATTCAGAATAATTTTTATTATATCAACAATATATATAGATGTGCTAGAATGAAGGGAGTTTTTTTCCTCATCTGAAGGTTCAAGTACTCTAAAAAGAATTCACAATAGACAGACTAACAGGAAAAAAAGCATACAAATTTATTAACGTACATAAGAACAGGAACCATACAAAATATGAGACTCAAAGAAGGGCCAGATAGGTGAGGCTTAAAGAGCACCCTCTTCATAGGAGATAAGGAGATGAAGGAATGCAGGCAATTTTGAGGGGTAGGACATGATTTTTAAGAGAGCTTAATGGGCTCAAAGTACAGATAATAATTTGTAAATGACTCTTTTGGAAACTAAATGGGACTGTCAAGTTAACAGGAAGGTGAGGAGTAAGAACTGCACCGTAAGCAAAGGTTGTCTTATTATGCATATAAAAAGTCTCTTACATAATCTCTGGAAGCTACCCTCAGAAGAAAAAATGAAAAGTCTGTCTGGATGTGATGAGGACTTTTAGTCTCTTCTCTGGTGGTTAATCTTTCCTGATTTTTTAATGGGATTCCTACGGAAGGGGTTTCAGACAATTGCATTGTTTTTATAAGGAAGTTTCCTCAGTCAGATAAAAAAATTCAAGAGAGAACCCCTCCCTGAGTTTGAAAAAGGAGAAACAAGAGAAGGTTAGAAAGTTCTTGGTACTGAGGCAGCTCCTAAGGTCTTGCAATTTCTTTTAATTCAAAGTCCTCAGCGTGCCAAAGCACCATACTTTGGTGTATTGTTTTCTAAGCCCCAGTGTTGGCTAGTTTCTGTATTCAAACTATGTCTGGGCAACGATGGTCACAGTGGCTCATGCCTATAATCCCAGCACTTTGAGAGGCTGAGGCAGGAGGACTGCTTGAACCTAGGAGTTTGAGGTTGCAGTGAGCTATGATGATGCCACTGCACTCTAGCCCAGGCAACACAGTGAGACCCTGTCTTAAAACAAACAAACAAAAAACTGTATCTAGTCATCATAGGGGTGGATCCAAAAAGGTTCCTAAAACCCACACACCAGATAAATTCTGTGGTATATACAAGGACAATCAGTTTGATTGTTGCCCAAAAATTGCAAAGATGCCTATATATTAGCCACCGGGAAAAACTTAAGTATTTTTCCTACTGATTCATTACACCAAATGTTGACCAAGCAGAGTGCTATATTGTCACCCAATATGTTTAAGCAAAAACAAGAAAAAGATATATAGATAGATAGACATAATTCTTAAAGTATGTGCCTGTAATAAAGAGTAGTGAGGTAGTTTGTAAACATACCAGGAAAGATCCAGCTTCTAACAAATAGTGAATGCAGAACTATGCTTAGCTCAATTTTAATAAGCTTCTCAAGAATAGCATGGCTAGGCTTCACAAAGAGCAGCTGGCTGTTGTCAAAGATTAAAGGACTAAGTATGTGTTCAAGGTTGGTCTAAATGGATCTTCCGTAGTGTTTCCCATTGGACCTTATCCCACAGACAAATTGTAATGTTTTACATGGTCCATCACATTCCTAAGATGAATGCATAGACTACAGCCTGGGAATAAAAGACCTCTTATGAAAAATGCCCCTTCAAACGTGTGTTCAAACACAAAGAAAAAATATTAATAACATTAAATGTATTCCATTGAATACTGAATTCAATCCCATGCTAACACAAATATGCCTAGAAGATAAAGGAATCTGTTTTAATTCAGGAAAGGCTCCTCCAAAAAGGAAATGGAATTCAGGCTTAGGAAGTTTGCCTTTAAATACACTAATCTGATATTAGTTATCAATTGTAATGCTTCCATGTGTTGAAGCTCAGAAACTGACACCCCAAAATACAGTACTTTAACATGCTGAACTGAGGAAGCCTCAAGCTCTCTCTAATTTTCCTTCCACACCGCCCCCCCCATCTCTCTGACCTCTGCCTCTCCCAAAGCACAGGATGGAGTTGTTCTCTGACATTCCCCTATCTGCCTAAAGTCTGGACCTGCCAAGGAAAAAAACAATTACCTCTAGTCTTTGCCTTGACTTTTCATTAACTGAATTCACATCACAGGAGGAAAGACTAAAGTTTGTCAACACACCTGGACAGACTTTTGTCACAAACCATTGTCTGCTCTATGGGCCTAAAGACTTTGTCCCAGACCATTGTATGTTCTCCAAACCCACTGAATTGCCCTAAAGATCATTTACTACCCCCCTAAAATCATCCACACTTCCCCATCTCCATTTCCCCTAAGAAGTAGGGTATATAAACATTTGTGCCCCTCCTATTATCTGCCTTTTGTCAGTTGATTTTTCAGCAAACCTTCAGAGGGTAAAGGGGAAGTTTTCCCTTGGCCCTTAAACACATGTTTACTTTACTCTGGATGCTCAACCTAAATGTGAACTTGAGCAGATTTGCCAAGTCAAATGTTGGTGGGACTATTATGGAGAAATCCCTATAATGTGTACAGTGAGAGTATTAGGAATGCTACAGTCACAGATGTTAGCAGCAAATCAGGATCAGGAAATATGGGCAGATTACAGAAAACAGGCAGAACTCAACACTTACTTTGCATCAGTTCCTTCCTCTAAAGAAAACAATCTCCTGAAAAGAATGTGCAGGACACTCATTAAACGGTAAGAAGCGTAGGACAGCAAATATGGAAAGAATATACAGTTACTTTTAGGGAGTTTAACATTCCTTCATTGGCAAAATTCTAGGGCTGGCCACTAAACATGTAGATTTTAAAGGTAATTACTGGGAACCAACCTAAATTAATTAAGAAAAATGAGGCAACACTCACTGTGGCAGAGACTAAAATACTAGAGAACAGCCGCAATGTGTCCATCAGTACTATATCTCAATTCTAACTCAACCTTTTACTAGTTATCTGACCTTGGGCAAGTTATTTAGCATCCGTGAGCCTCAATCTTTTCATTTATGAGGTTGATGTAGTAATTGTAGTTGTGTTCAGGATTAATATTACAATGAGCTAATGATTGTAAAGTTGTGTATGGCACACAGTTCCCTCTCACTTTGTAGGGATAATCACAATTAATATGCAAAACAGTTGAAAAAAGGAGAAATACTTGTGAAGGAGTTTATAAAAACCTTGAACTGTTGGGGGTCAATTAACATTTATACAAAGTCATTCAGGGTCCCAAGAAGAATGAGAGGGTGATTTATGCTTTAGGATGTAGGAAGTAGATATTTATACTTCACAGAAAGACTATTTATATACAAGAGTTCTCTTAACCCAGCTATCACACAAGTTAGGGCTATTTGCCTTTGCCTGCTTCCAATTTACAACCATTATATAACATACTGACCTGAACTGTGAACCATTACTTAAAATGTCACTAAAATGTCATTACTAGATAATCTTTCTAGCTCTAAAATCTAAGAAATCTGGAACAAATGAGAAAAACCATCAGAAAGGATTGATAAATGTTAAGCTAAGAGTAGAGAGTCTAAGTTGAGGTTCTGGGGTGGTATTTTCCCTTGTAAGTATAATCCATTTTACTAGGATTGTTCTGTGTGATCTGCTTTCCAAAAAGTACCAAAGTAAAAAAAAAAAAAATCTATAGAAGTAGCCTGGCTGTCTTTATTTCTCTCATTATCCTTAGAAAAATGCTCAGTTCCAAAAATCATCATGAGCTTTTGGTGGCTTGCTAGTAAATCCAGTTTTATCCACTGATGATAGTTTCTTCTGTTTCAACATAGAAGAGAGAGCTTTGGTGATCATGGTTACACAGTATAAATATTGAGGCCACATGCTGTCCCCTGCTGTCATCCAGGAATTCATTTGTTCACAGTTCACCTACTTTGCGACATCTGATTGCCTCAATTACCAGCAAACAGTGATTTCCCGAACAGGAATGTTCTTCCATTAACTTCTGAAGGAGGAAGCTTGCTAAGAAGCTCCACCCTGTCTGTCAATCCTAATGAGCCAGATCTCTTTTCAAAGGCATTTCTGCAGTGAGAACTCACTCAAACGTCAAAGCATGCTTCTAATTACAAAGTTAATTTTTACCCTGGTAGACTTGAAACGCCCAAGGATTAATTTGATTCCCTAGATCCTGTAAAATGCTAAAGTCCAGAATGTTTCATGAATTGTAGAAAGAACCCTAGATGGAGAATGATACATTAATATGACATATTAGGGGACCCTCAGATAAGTCAGAGTAGAATCTGGAGAAAAATCAATTACTCTCTCTGGGGTAGGGATCAGAGGAAAAATTAGGAGGAAAGTGGCTGTTGGTAAGAAGTAGAACTGCCCAATTCTCCCAAGGATGGTGAGGAAGATTTCCATCCTCAGAGTAAAAGAATATAGGAGATAAACTACCCATGGCAGAAAAAGGCAATGTCACACCAACAGGCTGCAGCCTTGATGTGGGTAGTCCCTGGAGGTTTCTCATTTCAGTGATGAGAAAAAGTATGATACAGATTACCTAACTCACACCCGCTAGAGGAAGGGAGCCACACTGAGTAAGCCAGGACTGGAGGGGCACCTGAAGGACAGAAAAGAAGGTTCTCCCAAGAGGCTGGCCTCTACCTCAGGAGCAAGAAGTAGGCTCTACCTGCCTCCACTGAAGTCTGCCCTTACCCAGGCCTGCCTTCCCTAACCCTGCCCTCATCCAGGCCTACAATCATAGCAAAGCCTAGGTACCCACCATCAGAAACAAGACTGTCTGTTTTATATTCTCTAACAACTCCTCAGCTAATGTGGCCACTCCCTGCTTTCTGCTCTACCCCATAGTACTACTTGCAGTTTCCTAGATAACCAGGCTACTTCATGCTTCTGCATCTTGAGTCACAATGGTCTGCCCAACCCTACCACCTGGCATATCTTTGCCTCCCTTCTTCCCTGGGAAAATGTCTATTTATTTTTTAAGTCTCCACTCAGGCATTATCTCCAGAAAGCCTTTACTGACATATCTCCACACCCCACACACTGGGGCTGAACAAAATGTCCTTAGCACTGCCACATTAGTTTAGTTGTATGTCTCTCCTTTGAAATCATGGGCTCCTTGAGGGCAGGCAGAGACTGTGCATCTCATACCTTGTGTCTCTGGAATGTGAAAATGCAGTGAAATTAAATGATCTATTTTAACCCATACAACCTTGAGTGGTGCCCAGCTGGTGGCCAGGGAAGCATATGTCTCATACACAAGTGAGATCTGAACTGTTATCATTATCAAGGTAGTCTCCAAAGGCACATTTCCTGTAGAGATCCCTATTATAGACTTGAATCAAGGGGCTCCTGAGAAAAACATGATTTTCCCCAATTAGAGACTGAAGTCTGTGCAGATGGAACTAGGGACCAAATTGGCAAGTCCACACAAACACACAGTTTAAGTCAAGGCCCCTCAAGGATATTCTGGGACAGAATTCAACAAAGAATCAGCCAACATGATACTATCTTTGACATAAACTCAAATGGACAGGGATCTAGGCTCAAGAAGGAAGTATACATACACACATACACTCATACACACATACACTTCTTCAGGGAACAAAAAGACTAAAAAATATAACTCAACCCAGGCTTAAAAAGAGACTATGTTAGGTCAACCAATACATTGGCTAATAATAACTACCAGGAACCACAAATGTTACTAGCACTGATACCAATTCTAGACTAGAATAGAAACATGATTTTACAACCACTGATGGCCCACAAAATGAACACAATTATAGAGCTTGTGCTTTTGTTTCCATGAAGACTAGAATATGAGTTCCTAGCTTCTTCTGTGGGAGAAGGGGCTTAGTAAGGCTGCACATTCCCAAGCATAATGAGGATGTTTAATAAGTTTTGGGTAGGCTGAAAATATGACACACGTCCACTACATATACGTAACTCACGTATTCCTCAAAGCCTCACAGTGAGGAAAGTGCTACCCTCCAAAATTTACAGATGACAAAAGTGAGGTACAGTGGGGCAATAACCTGCCCAAGGTTATAGAGGTGGTAAGTGGCTAGTAAGATTAGAATCCAATTCTTTTTACTGCAAACCTCATAGTTCTCCACGTGATATGTGCTGTCTTCCAAGGGGAAGGCCCGAGGCTACAATGAAAAATGATCATATGCAGGAGAAATCAAAGAGCATTTTAGAAAAACTCCTAGGAAAGGCAGGAAGCCGGGTCTCCACCCGCTTTAAATAGGGTTATCACAGCATCATGTCAATCCTCAGTTACCCAGCAACTTTGCAGATGCCTGATCAGTGGGCATTCAATAAGCCCTGCTCCCACCTCCTCCCATATTTCCTATGCACTTTTCCTTACCACAATCTGAGATATACATTTAAAAATGCAGGATGAAATGCTATTTTTTTCCTCTACAGCTGGGGAGGGGGAGGGATATGTGGATTAACATCACCTGTCAAATTTTTTTCTAAATATAAAACTTCCTTTACTTTCCTTGCCCAAAATTCTGATGGCCCTTTCTCCCTGCCCAATTAACCACTAATTAACATAATTTATTTACATACATATGTTGTCTGCCTGTTTTCCTGCTTACCTCTCTATCACTTTTCAGTGGTAACTATCTGTGCTGAGGGTTGGGAGATGTGATCTCTGGTCCTGTCTGTGACCAGAGATCACATCTGGGAAGGCTACTTCTCTTCTCTGTCTCAGGCTCCTCAATAAGAAGGGGGAGGAGTTGGGGAGGGGTACTGACATCTACTGACTCTTCTTTCTTCAACATTTTATCATTTCTTTCCTGTCCTGGCTAATTCACAGAGCATCTGGGAGGAACACATGAGACAATGTATTTGAAACTGCTGTGAATAATATACAGCATCAGAGCAATGCAGCATTATTTAAATCTGCAACCTGCTAGTCCATTTTTTTTAAGTTCCCATAGCACTGTGTGCCCAGCCAAGAACTCTTTTACCCCCAATAACTATGTTAGGTGTTGATGACAGGAAAAATTTGAAAGAAGAAAACACAGATGAGAGAGAAAGGACAGTTTTAGAAGAGCCCTGTGATTTAAGCCCTTCTCTTATTCCAGTTTTCTAGAGATGATAATTGGACTTTTGGCTCCATCGGGGGCAATTCCTGTTCTTAGGAGATTTGCAATGAACTGTCTATGTTAGCAGAAAAATGTGCTTATGTTTATCTTTTCAAACACCTCATTCCATGTCCATCCCACATACTAGGACTGTGCAGAGAATGATAGGAGCAGGCAGATAAGTCATTTCACCAACAGCAACAACGTGGGCCCTCATTTTAATTTAATCATCAGGATTGACAGGATTTTTGCCTGGTAACAAATCACC
This sequence comes from Daubentonia madagascariensis, assembly GCA_023783475.1. Classification (NCBI taxonomy): domain Eukaryota; kingdom Metazoa; phylum Chordata; class Mammalia; order Primates; family Daubentoniidae; genus Daubentonia; species Daubentonia madagascariensis. The sequence goes on along the minus strand of JAKFHU010000901.1, from coordinate 4,204,358 downwards.
AACCCTATGCCTGTGCTGGTTTTACACTAGGTTGAGCCCCATCATCCTTCACGCTGCATTACATCCGCACCTTCACCGGGAGGAAACCCAATTTGCTTTGGATCGTTTGCACACCTTGCAATGATAGTAGCCAGTTATTTTCTGAGGCAAACTCCCAGTAAATATTTGGGGAGTGATTCTATCATGTCTTGATTATGGATTCCATTTGAGCAAGGCTGACATTTCTGAAACTTGGAAAAACTACTAAACCTTTTCTAAGAAAACAAATTACGTTAAACAATAAACGTTCCTGTGATAAAGCATTCACACCCCCAAATACACATAAGTACTTTTTTGCCTTGCTCACCCTAATAAAAGGGCATAAAGCAAGGCATGTGGTTCTCTACACTATTCCTACATGTAGGGACAGTTTTGAACAAAATTGTGAATTAAGAAGAGATAAACTGTTTAAACCAGAAGTGACTTTCTTTTCCTTGCATTTCTGGGTCCTCTTATCCCATCCTCCTCTTCCAATACTCTGCAGACAACAAGTCTCAAGCTGTGAACAGATTGAACTGTATTAGGAACAGAAGAGTCTCTCACACATATACACATGAATGAAAGGAAGACTCTCAATAAGAGGCAAGTGCTTAGATCAAAGTAAGCCATAACTAAGGATGCATTTTCAGGGGTCAAGTGGAGAGAATTTTTGTAGGGATGTGGGATTTCCTAACGCCCTTTAGAATGTTCTTGATCAGCAACCACTTTCTTCTTCATCATGATCCCCATGTCACCTCCAACTGTAACAAGAATTAGCCAAAGTTTGGGGGGGCTCCTCCCCTCAGAGAACCTGCCATCTAACTAGATGCACAACAGCAGCAAGGGTCTCTGGGCCTCAGACTGTACCACACACATCACACACTTTGCCTCCATGAGTTTCACAGCAAGGAGGTAAGGTAGAAATTACGCGTTTTTTTAAAATTAGTCTCTAGGATTAAGGTACTTGTCCAAGGTTGTACAGCTAGTAAGTAACAGAAAAAAGTTTAAATTAAGATTTAGACACTAAAGTTCATTTTTTTCCCACTATACCACAGGTCCTCACATGCATGACATTTTGTCAGTGCTACACAATTTACCATTCATTGCCCTTTCATTGATTCACAATGTTAGACTTCTCTCACAAGAAGTTTGTAAACTCCTTGAAGAGAAGGACAGTGTCTTATCCTTTCCCACAACACATGGCAGATGCTGATATGAAGGCAAAAGAACATTCACAACAAAGCACAGAGAGGCACGTAATAGGAACACCATTACTATGGAATGTGTGGGTAAGGGATTCAAGAACAAAGTAAAGGATTTTGAAGAAAACAGTGTCAAATGTGAGTTTGAATATGGGTGTAAAGGACAGAAAATACATGCATTGGTGAGAAGAGGGAAGGAGGACATTACAGGCACAGCAAGGGCCCCTAGAACCATGAAGAGGAAGGAGGCAGTATGTGCAGGGATTCACATGGTCACTAGCATTACAGAGGCACAGTATCACCAGGGTTAAGGGGGCCAAGGTGAGCTCAATGCCAGCACCAGAGAAAATGAGATACATCATAACGACAGTAAAACATAACAATGTCTTATGTTTGAGTGGATCTCACTGAACTGTTCAAAACAGGGTGTGTTCCTTGGTAAACTTTTCCATCAGCCTGTTAGAAGGGACTCAGAGAACATCTGCTAACTAAGCATGATGTGTTCTTGTACAGTACAGAATGTCACCATGAAGAACAAATGGCATCAGCTGCCACCATGCTGTGGCATTCCACTTTACAAAATGATATGTCATTATTAAGTGGCGAGGTATATTGATTTCTCAGTGTGTTTCCTGCTTGCTCAATTGCTTTGGTTACAACAACAACAATGTATATGTTAAATACAATGAGTAGATGCAGAATGTTTGTCTTTGGGTCCTCAATAGTGTGGGACTTGCTCTTTATTCTGGCAAATGATCAAATACTCTGACACCCACCTTGATTCTCTTAAAAGGAGCCTGGCCTTATTTATTTACCTATTGATTGACTGATTGATGAAATACTTAAAATGTGAGAAATCTCCTCATCTGGAGATGAGATGGCCATGTGGTGCAGGGAGTGGTCTGAAAGTCAGACAGGCAGGGTCTGGTCCCAGCTTTATGATGGATCTCCAAGTTACCTTAGAGGTCACACCACCAATCTGGTCTTCAGTTTCCCCCTCTGTAAAGGAAGAGGTTTGTACTAAATTATTCCTAAGATCTCTTTGAACACTAAAATTATATTATTTTCTAGAGCTTTAAAGGACATTTTTAAAAAATCAATACATATTTATTTCATGCCTAACATGTGTCAGGCATGATTCTAAACCCTAGGAATACTGCAATTTAAAAACAAAGACCCTGCCTTCCTGGAGTTTAACTTCTAATGGATGAAGATGGACAGTAAAAAATAAACAAGTAAATATATATCATGTCAGATAGGGAAAGTTCAGTGAAGGGAAATTAAGCAGGATAAATGGGATACGGTGGGGAATTCTGGGAGTAGGGGTGGGATAGGAAGTAGGATACTAATTAATTTGGGGTAGTCAGGAAAACCCTCACTGATAAAGTCACGTCAGAGCAGAGAACAAAATGAAGTAAGGAAGTAAACTACACAGATATGTGGAAAAAGAGTATTCTAGGTAGAGAAAACAACAAGTACAAAGGCCCTGAGGCAGGAGTGTAACTTGAAATGTACTAGAAATCTGTCCCCACATGCCCTGGCTTGGACAGACATCCAGAAGTTCATCTGGTTGTTGCCATGTTCCCTGACTTGTCTTCTGCCATTGGATCAACACAGACTTGAACAAAGTTGTGGCAAAGCTGGGATATTCTGGAAAATGCCTACCCTCAAGTATATGGAAAGTCCTCAGTCACCTCCTCTGAACCTGGTGCACTAAAGAAGAGGAGAAATGTTCCAGGAGTCGTATGAAGTTGTAATTTTCCTTCAAGTAAATCAATCATACTCTTCACAAATAGTAAACATCATTCTGAGAACTTTTTTTTTCCCTGAAAGAGGCAAAGTTGAAACTTAAGCAGTTACATTTGGGAGGAAGCTAAAAACAAAATCTGCTCTGTGAAGGTGGGGATGGTCTTCTGCCTAAGCGTCTACCATGAAAAGAGCATTTGTAATTACAGCCACAAAATCACCCTGTAGACACTTAATAGCTTAATAAGATTTTTAATGAGTCTATTTGAAAATGAGAAACCCCACTGTATAAAATGGGCCCTTAAAATGTTATGCAGCTGTGCTGTGTCTTCAAACAAATTGCAAATCGATCCCATCCAGTATCCTGTAATATCAAGTGCTGAGTTTAGGCGACTATAGAATTTCGGCTACACTGGTCTCCAAGCACACTTAGGAAAGACTTCAAATACCTCCAGAGAAGCCCTACAAACAGGGAGACTGGGTGGCTGACCATACAGGGAATCCTGAAAAATCCATTTTCATGTTTACAGCTCTCCTAATTACCTCACCTTACACTGATAGCCCTCTCCTCTGGATTCCTGTATTTTTAATATCATTATTTAATTTGTTTAACATTTCTTTTTAGAATTTACCAGTCAAGGCTGTTGGGAAGAAGATACAAAGAACACTTTGCCCTTGGGGTATTCACCCCCTATCCGGTACCTGTGCCTGATAATAACTCCTACCCAAGGTAACAGGAAGTTAAGTATCATGAGACTTTAAACCAAATGCTATAGGAGTTTAGAAATAGGAGAAAGAATTGCTATTGTAAGTAATCAAGAAAGACTTCCTAGGGATGGCAATATTTTTGGCAAGCCTTGAGGTGAGGACTCTCCAGAAAAAGGAGAAATGCTATAGAGGGAAGGTGTTGGCATGTTGGCAGAACTGTGAATAGTCTAACATGGTTGGGGGAGCAAACTTGAGCACAAAGGCAGTAAAAGGAAAAGGTTAGAAAGTATGGTGAGAATCAGATAATGCAGACCTTTGAATTAAAAGAGTTAAGAATTTGGATTTAAACTATGGGTAACCAGGCTGCCTTGAAGTCTGTTGAACAGAAATTACATAATGATTAATATTGTGGCAGCATATATTTTAGAGTAAAAGAAAACTGCAAATGGAGTCCACAGACTTAAGAAAATCAGCACTTAAATTAGAATGGTAGCAATGGGAATGTCAAGGAAAGAGGATGTAAAAACAACTCTGACCTGTACCAGCCATTCTAGCAAAATGTTAAATTGTTTGCTGATTGTTTTGTGCAAAATAGTCTGGGGGCAGGGACTGTGTCCTCCCTCCACCTCCCAATCTAGCACAGGATTGGACACAAAACAGATCTCCATAAGTATCTCTTGATTGGCTAACATGAAAAGCACCCATCTCCTGCTTAAACTCTTCAATGGGCAATACAAGAAGGCATTCCTTGGGTCCATCCCAGTCAGAGAAGTGGACAGAGCCAGCCATGTGGGTCACATCAAGCATCACTGCTAGAAAACTCCTTCCATGAAAACTCCAAAATATTAGGCATATGCAGCCTAAAAATGCACTTCAACAGCTATTATTTTGCTTCCTTCTCTGTGAAGAAGCAGAATGCCAGGATCCTTTGTAGCATGGAAGCCTTCTAAATTCAATTTCAGAGCAAGCAATGGTGCCCTGCTCATGACTATGGTTGACTATGGTCAAATAATATCAACATTTTCAGATAAGAAGTGAAAACATTTATCTAGCATCAATATTTTTAGTCTACTCCTGCATTTCTCAAAGAGGACTGTATGGTCCTATTAAGAACTCTCATAGTACCAGTACTCTGTAAAACCCCACACAGAAAATGTGGGTTCACTCACAGGATACCTGAGCAACATGAGAAAATTGGGATGGGTGCCACAGTCCCACCTCAGGACTACTCCACAATGCTATGTTAATGATTATGTATACTTATGCATGCAAGGTCTTCATAATTCTAAACTTCTGAACTTCTGACCCAGAACTTCTGCTTCTAAAAATCTATCCTATCAAAATAACTATACATGTACACAAAGACAAATGAGTAAGAAAGTCTATTACTGCATTATTTGTCACATAGGAACAAATGCAAGTCCAAGGGTTAAATCATATTTCATCCATACTATGAAATACTATACAGGCATTTTTTTTTAAACAGGGAGAAAATGTTCACTTTTTTATTATATATACCTGTGTGTAGCCTAAAACTTTTTGAAATGAGTATATATTTATATGTTATTTAATTTTTAAAATATTTTAACATTAAAAAAAAAACTGGGCTAGAATTCAAACTCTGGACTCATCTACAATGCTTATTTCATGGTGGTATATATTGCAAAGGGCTCTTTTAGATCCACATGTCAAACAATTTAGCTCTCCCAGAATCTGCAGGTCACATAATTTTTCTGGGGCAAATGTGTTATAAACTCAAACACAGGAATGTGTTTATATTAATAAATAAAGAAGGATGTTGAATGAAATAAAAACAAAAGGGCAAATTATCAAAATTTGTGGGGCACAGCTCAAGAAATTCTGAGAGGAAAATTTTTAGCCCTAAATGCTTCCATTAGAGAAGAGAAAACAATCTCAAATCACTAATTTAAGCACCCATTTCAAGAATCTAGAATAAAAGGAGCAAAATAATTCAGTGCAAGAAGAAGGAAGAAAATAATAAGAATAAGACCAGAAATTAATGAAATTGAAAACAAAAACAATAGAGAAAAATCAAGAAAACAAAAAGGTGGTTCTTTGAAAATGTCAATAAAATTAACAAACCTTTAGCAAGCCTGGCAAAGAAAAAAGAGAGAAGACGCAAATTATCAATATCAGGAATGAAACAGAGGCCATCATTACAAACCCTAAAGACATCAAAAGGATGGTAAGAGATTGCTATGACCATCTCCACAAACATATATTTTTGACAAGTAAGATGAAATCTACCAATTTCTCAAGATACACAAACTACTTCAACTCACTCAATATGAAATAATTTTCATAGCCCTATAGCAATTATGGGACCTAAATTTGTAACTAAACAGCTACCCCCTAAAAAATTCTCCAGACCTACGATGGTTTCACTGGAGAATTTTATCAAACATTCAATGCAGAATTAACATGAATTGTATATAATCTATTCCAGAAAATAGAAGAAGAGTGAATACTTCACTCATTTTATGAGGCCAATGTTAGCACAAAAAAAGAAAACTATATAAAAAGAAGAGATCAACATCTCTCATGAACTTAGACACAAAAATCCTCAACAAAATTTTAGAAGATTGAATCCAACGATTGATTAAGTGGGATTTATTTCAGGTATGCCAGACCCCTTCCTTCACCGATTCAGATCTTCAGTGTCCTCATACTTCCCTCACTCCCTTCTTCAGCAAAAGATGATGCCCGTCATATACTTTGGAGAATGCATTGTCTCCTTTGTTTATGGTCTCCTGCTCAATTGCCATTTCAGCTTTATCTCTAATTCAGAAAAAAAAAATTGCTTGGCTCCCTTGACAAAGAGAACACAGGTATATATGAAGCAAGAGGGAGCTGACTTTTGAGCAAAGGCCCTTACTCTCCTGAGACTCTGGAATTGGCCATTCTAGGTGATTGGACCAACTTGAACAGCCAAAAATCTGGAGTCTCCATAATGGCATCTGGAAGATTCTTGGGGTCATGATTTGTCCCTTTCAATTACTGAGTCTGTGATACTTAAATTTACTTTTTATTGAGATCCATCCTAATTACCCATTCTATAATATTTAGTCAACTCCACAGCTAAACCTGTGCTTCATAACTGACTTGCAGCTAGTCCATGGTGGCTTATTAGAATGCCACATTTAAAAATAGAGACTGAGGGAAATTCTCCCACTTCTTCACTCTGCCTTATCACTTTTGTAGGCAAAATCACTTTGTGAGTGCTTCAGTCTTAAGTTATCAGCATCTCCTAGGTTTAAAAAAATCAGACATAAATCAACAACCTCACTATTTGAAGAGAAGGTCACTCCAATGTGATGCCTTTTCTTCCATGATGGCTGTTACCTCCAGCTGACAAGAGTCCTCTTACCTAGAGAAGAAAGTGATGGCAGCTAAACACCTCAATCTCAGCCCTTAGACACATGCCTGCTCATTCTCCCCAACTACCAAATCTAGCACCTGTTGCTAGCTTCTGATGTATCGCATGGTAAGGTAAATGGAAACCTGCTATCATAGCCTGTTCCTCTGAAAAGAGAGGCAGTCCCTTGGGCAGTGGCTTCTGATCTTTACTAAGCCTGGCTTAAAATGGTTGTGGTACACTTCCTTCTTATCAGGAGAAACTTAGAGTCAAATTATATTCTCTCCCAAATTTCTATTCTTAAAATAAAAGAAAAACAAGGAAAAGAACACAACAAATAAACAAGCACAGTAAGACAAAACATTAAAAGGTAGATAAAACCAAATTCCTTTGGTTGGTAGAGGATTTGTGCTTAACTTACTATGTAAGTCTCAGGGCATTGAGGGTATACCAAAGAATAATCAGGATTGACTCCAGGTTTTGAAGAGAGAGACATGGTGCTCTGGGTAGGGTCCCTTCTCCTCTAGAACAACTGGGAAAGAGAATTCTCTGAGGTGCTGATGAGGCAGGGGTCACCTTTGTCAAGGCACAACAAAGGAGATGTACTGCCCCTCACTTTTGGAAATATTTGGGTTAAGATTTCAAAGCACTAGTTAAGGTTTTTCTTTTATTCATTTTTTTATTTACAGCTTTCTTAGTATGGACAGTTTTTCCGTGAGAACACCTAGGTACCAGGAAAGCGAGGCAGATGAACAGTTCTTTGGAAAACGTTTATTTCTGCTCATTTTACCTGGGGCAACAGAGATTGGGGGAGGAGGTAGTGGCAGGTCACATGTTATTCTAATTCCTGGATTGAAAGACAGGGTCTGCTCTGTGGCTTCTCCCTTTATAGATGATATAACAGGCAGATCTAAGCAGGCTCTTTGGAGTTCACAAGGGGAGAAGCTCTCTCTTGTGAAGTCACACATGGGGACTTAAGGGAAACTTCTTTTTTCTTTTTTATTTTCTTTCTTTTTTTTTCTGTTCTTAGAAATTTTTTAATAATTTTTACTTCAAAATATGAGGGAACACAAGTGTTCTTGTTACATGGGTGAATTTTATCATGGTGAAGTGGAGGCTTTTCATGTGCCAATAACCAGAATAGTGTCCATTCTACAATAGGTAAGTTTTTAATCCCTCACTCCTCCCTTCATAGTTTCCAATGTCCTTTCCATCTCCTTGTGCCCGTGTGTACCCACTGTATAGCTCCTACTCATTAGTGAGAACATGTGGTATCTGTTTTTCCATTCCTGAGATACTTCACTTAGGATAATGGTCTCCACTTCCATCCAAGTTGCTGCAAATGACATTATTTCACTCCTTTTTATGGCTGAGTAGTGCTCCATGGTGTATATATACCACATTTTCTTACCTACTCGTGTATTGATGAGCATTTAGGTTGATTCCGTATCTTTGGAATTGTGAATTGTTCTGCAAAACTTTTATCCCCTCAACTGAGTGCTGAATGCCGTAGAAGACATAACCAGGAGCTTGGATGGTCACTCCCAGTTGTCAAATCCTGACCAAAGATCTTTCTTTCTCCCACCTGTCTAGGCAGCCTCCTTATCATCCTTATTGGTGCTCTACATCCCTTGGTTTAACAGGTGGTTTATATTTGATATCATAGGTAATTTTGTTTTGAGGTCTGATCTCAGTTTAACATTTTGGTTAACAACTTCCTATGTCATTATCTTGGAGTTCATAGATGCGACCTTTACTTCAGACACATACAGACATATTTACATATAATAAACAGATTATGACTAATAATGCATGTTATTTTATACCTAGTAATTTTAGACACATTACTCCATACTCAGAAATGTTATTCTACTGCACACTTCACCCAGTGGTAGCATCCTTAACATGTGTCATGGTTGGAAAAGTGGAAGCCTATACAACTTGAGCATTTTTCTATAAAACTTCTAAACTTCAGTAAGAAAAATTATTAAAAATAATTTATATTTTACTATACTCCTTTGTAGTTTATTAAGTAATTTCATGTATGTTATATTGACTATTTTCCTTGAAAAAATCAGTATGAGAGGGAGGATGTGTTTACTCATAATTAATAGTAAGAAAATTTAATTTCAAAGAAATTATATAGCTGCTCTGAGGTCTCATAGTTGTAAGTTGACTAAGTATCCATCCCCAACTTCTGATTCTTAGTCCAGCTTTTCACTCTGTCACATCTCCTCTACTTCCTCCAGGTATGTACTGTCAACACATACTTGAAATCAGTTTAGGGCCATAATATAAAGGCCAAGAAAGGAACCATGTGAGCCCCTATTACTGCCCTCATTAAATAGCTGCTTATATGTGTGTCCTCTTCTATCTTCCCTGAAAAAAGAAAGGAAAAGAAAAAGGAACAGTATCTTATTCATCTTACGCTTGACACATAGTAGGCACTCAAATATTTGAATGAATGAATAAATGAATACATGAGTTACAAATTAAACTTCATAGAAGAGGTGATGGGAGAATGGAAAGACTAACTACTAGACCAATAAAAAAATCAGTGTTGGCCCTACGTGTTATCTCTCAATACCCAATTTATTTGTTCCCTGCCAGGTAAGATCAAGCTCAAAACAGTGCTGCCAGACCTCTTAAGGGAACAACTGTTATAATACCTTGAGAATTCCTCCTTGACCCATGAATTAATAAGAAATGAATTGTATGGTTCCCAAATATTCGGAGATTTTCCTGTTTTCTCTTTGTTATTGATTTCCAGTTTGATTAATTGTGGTCAGAGAACACACTCTATATAATTTTAATTCTTTTAAATTTGTTGAGTTTTATTCTATGGTCCAGGGTATGATCCGCCTTGGTGTATATTCTACGGGCACTTGAAAAGAATATTTACCTGCTATTTTTGGCTGGAGTAGTCTATAAATGTTGAGATTTTGTTTGATGATGCTGTTGAGTTTCTCCATATCTTTGCTGATTTTGTATCTAGTTGTTCTTTCAGTTCTTGACGGAGGAGTGTTGAAATACAATTACTACAATTATGGATTTATCTATTTCTTCTTTTAGTTTTTGTTTCACATATTTAAGGCTCTCTTGTTTAGTTCATGTATGTTTAGGATTGCTATGTATTCTTAGGAAATCATCTACTTTATCTGATACTAATATAGCTACTTACTTTATTTTAATTAATGTTTGTATGCTATATCTTTTTCCATCTATTTACTTTCAACCTCCCTATATCCTATATTTGAAACGAGTTTCTTATAGACAGTTTGTAGTTGGGTGGTATTTGTTTAATCCACATGTCTGTCTTTTCACTCCTGCACTTATATCATTTATATTTAATGTAATTATTGATATGTTAGGGTTGTGGTGTGCCTTTTTGTTTTTTTTTTTTTTCTCTTTGTTCTGTTTTTGTTTATGTTTTCTTTTCCCTTCATTCTTAAAGGATATTTTTCACTGGGTATAGGAGTCTAGTTTGACAGTTATTTTCTTTCAGCACTTGAAAAGTATTGTGCCTCTATTTTTCTGGCCTCCATGGTTTCTGATGAGAAATTCAGTGTTATTTGAATTGCTTTTCCCCCATAGACAAGCTGTTGTTTCTATATCACTTCTTTCAAAACCTTTCTTTGATTTTAGTTTTCAGAAGTTTGACTATGAAGTTTTCCGGGTGGATTTCTTTGGGTTTATCCTCTTTAAGTTCACTCAGCTTCTTGAATCTATACATTTATGTCTTTTGCCAAATTTGAAAAGTTTTCAGTCTTTTCTGTTTTATGAGTACTTTTTTGAGTCTTCCCTCTATCTTCTCTCTTTCTGGGAATTTATTGACATAAAAGTTACATCTTTTGTTACAATTTTCCCACAGGTTCCTGAGGCTGCATTCTTTTTTATTTTTCAGCCTCAATGATTTTCAGATTATGTAATTTTTATTATTCTGTCTTCACATTCTCTGATTTTTTCCTTTTCCCCTCCATTCTGCTGTTGAGTTTACTCATTAAGCTCTTCATTTTGGTTATTTTTCAGTGCTAATATTTTTTTTGGATCTTTTTTATATCTTCTATTTCTTTGTTGAGACTTCTTATGTCTTTTCTGAAGCTATGTTTTAAAATTTGTTTCAGGTTTGTCGATAATTGCTGCTAAAGCACTTTAATCATGGCTGCTTTACTTTTTTCCCCCAGATAATTCTAACATCTTTGTTATTGCAGTGTTGCCATCAACTGATTGTCTTGTTTTATTCAGTTTGATTTCTTTGTGGTTCTTAGTATGATGAGTGATTTTCAATTGAAACTTGTACATTTTAGATATTATATTATGAGGCTCTAGATCTTATTTAAATCTTCTAATTTAGCTGCCTTACTCTGACAACAGTTTGTCAGGGGAAGAGGAGGGAGGTGTCAGTTCATTACTGCAAGGTGGGGTAGAAGTCCAGGTTTCCATGCAACTTTTGTTGACACCTGAATGGGGAGAAGCTCCTCAATACTGCCGGATGAAAGTGATATTTCTAGCTAGTCACTACACCTCTATAGATACCTCCTTAGCTGGGAGGGATAGAAGTGCTTCCTTACTTGTCCTCATGCTGCCTTCACTAAAACAACAGAATAGAAGGGAAGGTAGCCCCATTATCGCTGGGGCATGGTATGAGTTTTGATTCTACTAGGCTTCCTCTGAAGCCAGCCCATCAAGATGGCAGAGGGGTTCCTTATTGTCTTTCTGGTTCTCCAGGTAGAGTGAGTAGGCTTTTATTGAGACCTTTTTGGTGTGCACCCATTAACAATTCACCTAGAATATATAAAATCTCAAAAAGAAAACCAAGGGAACTCACCACCTTGTCATTCTGTGGGTCCCAGATTCCCCAGTTGGTCTGCATTCTATCTACCTTTCAGTCTTTTTATGTTTCTCATACATATAATGTCCAGGATTTTTAATTGTACTTAATGGGAGGATGCAAGAATCCTCTTATGGCTAACTTTTGAAGTAACTTCACTTGTTGTTAACAAGGTGTTACACACAAATCCCACAAAGTGATGGTACCATTGTACCCTGGCATTGTCACACCATATCTGAGGAGCTAGATTTCATTTGCAGAGTCACATTTTTTAAATGAATATTAACCATTAATGTACAAAATAGTAATGTACCATAGATAGTATTACATTAGAAAATCTTGTCATATTAGGGATGGTTGGGAAACCTAGACCTGATTGGTGTGTTGGACTAGTTGCCATACAGTAGACTCAATTTGTTTTTTGTGAATCATGAGGGCCAAAAGAGGTTCATGGTCTCTAGCTAAATGAGGCAGTTCAGTCTCAATAAAAAGGACTTACTAATAACAGTGATAGCTAACCCTGAGTGTTTCGTGTAGCCAGAGTGTGAAAAGCTTTACAGATAGCCTCTCCCTTGGTTCCTGCCACAACACTGTGAGATAGGAACTCAGTAGTGTCTCCATCCTTGGAGATGTGAGAACCAAAAGTTAAAAAGTTGAGTAACTTACCCAAGCCCACACAACTAAGGAGTAAAGTCTGGATTCAGACCCAAGTCTGTCTTACTTCAGAGCCAGGGTCCTTAACCACTGTGCCCACTGCCTCTCAGACAGAGCTTCTGAGCAATCAAACAGGCTCTATCCAGATTCTGTAAAAATACTTCATTACTGCAGAAATAAGTATTTCTTGGCAAGCTATGGCTTAACATCTTGTGGTGAAAAGATCTTTCATTACCTTGTTCATAGGAAAAGAGTTAACTAGCTATGTGCCTCTCAGTAATTTAATCATTTTAAATTAAGTGAGCTTTTATACACCTCTGAGATGTGCTGGCCTTTCTTCTTCATGTATTAGGATACACGGTTTATTTGGGAACTGAATTTCTCAAGCTGTGCATGACAAGTATAGGAAAACTCCTCACTACCGGAAAATTAGAGCAAATGGCTGAATTTTTTTTTTGGTTGTTTTCTCCTTTACATTTTTCTTGCCTCAGTCTCTTTGAAGACTGTATTAATCATGTATTTTATCCTGAATGTTTCTCATCTTGTCCTGAAGGGAGGATTTTCCAAATGGAAAAAGAAGTTTTAATCATGGCAAATTTTGTTCAATTTCTGCTTTGACAGCAATTCTTTCTAATCCAGTTCTTAGTTCTATACAAGTCATGTAAAAGAAAATCTAAAACTTTATGCTTAGGACCTACAAGTATTAATGAGAGTAATGTTTGGTTTAAGACACAGTAACTCTGCACGGGCGTATATGCATGTGTCATGGTTAGGGGGACTAACTTTGGTGTCAGGCACAGCTGAATTTTAACTTCTTTTCATTCACTTATTAATTGTAGGACCTGGGTCTTCTCTCCATTTGTAAAAATAAAAATAATTACAAAACCTCTCTCATAGGTATGCTGTGTCGTAAGTGAGGTAATTAATAATACACCCAACACAATGTCTAACACACATACAAAGCATTCCAATAGCATCAACACCGTTCCCTTTCCCACATCACTTATCAATATGGTGAGAAAACATTTGCCTGCTCAATAATCACAGATACCTGAGCAGCAGTTATTTACTCCAACACCAAGCAAAAAAATTATTTCCAGAAAAAGTATTGATACTTATCAAATGTGCACTTATCATCTGAGTGAAGGTTTCAATTCTCAAATTTTTTAAAACAACACTGTTCAATAGAACTTTCCACAATGATGGAAATTATCTATATATGCACGAATTCTCTAGCCACTAACCACATGTGTCTATTGAGTACTTGAAATGTTGCTAATGCAACTGAAGAATTGAATTTTTAATTTTAATTAATTTAAATTTACATAGTCACATGTGGTTAGCAGCTATCTGATCAGGGAGCACAGTTACAGAGACTGGTCCCACCACAGAGCTGATTGACTTTGTAAAAGCATTAAATGCTACTGAATTCAGCATTCACTGAAAATGTGATAGGCTTTCCAGGAGTTTTGGAAGATTTGGTGAATCAGTGCTGCAACCTTGGGCCTCCTGTTCTCTCATTTTTTTTTACCTCCACATCCCAACTTCAGACTTTTTACCTCATATGTGTAAAAGACTTTCTTTTGACACTCTGTTTCCTTTAGTGAAAGAACCAGAGAAGGAGAAAGGTGGACTGGTGTTTCTAGCATCTACAGGTGTCTTTTCCTCAAAAGGCCAACAGGACAATGAAGCATGCTAAGTCATTGCCCTTGCACAAGAGTGCCTGTTGAGGGCAAAGCTTCAATGAGATCAGATAGACTTTAGTGGTGGGTCTGTTAATAAGGCAAGATGAAAGTATAATTATATATTACTCTTACTTAGTACAGTTGTTGTTTTGTATCTGCTGGGAGTTGGTTCTAGGACCCCCACGGATACCAAAATCCTCCCGTATACTTTAAATCATCTCCAGATTTATTATAATACCTAATACAATGTAAATGGTATGTAAATAGTCTTTATACTATATTTTTTATGTATTTTTAAATTGTTGTATTATTTTGTTTTTTTTTTTTTTCCCGAGTATTTTTGATCCACAGTTGGTTGAATCTACAGATGCTGAGCCCATGGATACAAAGGGCTGACTGTACTCTGAATCTTGTTAAGGAAGAGATCTGGTTCTTTATTTATTATATGCATCAGCCAGGTTACAAATGAGACACAAAGAGATTTGTGACAGACTCAGCAAACCCTAGACTTCCTTATTCCTAGGTTGCTCTCTTCTACCTTTGACTCACTAGCTTGGCTCACCCTTGCACAGGACAAGGCATTAGTACCCACTGGGCTGATTCTCTTAATGGCCAATTGTAAATATCATTAAGTGACTAGTTGTGTCCATAATTTTTGTGACTATAGAACAGAGGGGTTTTTTTCTGGCATTTAAAGCCAATAGTTGGGTAAAGAGCTCCCAAAAGTAACCTTGGCTTCCAGAAAAATGAACCTACTACCCGAGATACAGATCTTGGCAATAACAACAATATTTCCAGGCACAAATACACAGAGGGGAGTGCAACATGAGGGAGCACAAACTTGAGTTGGCAAAACCCTCCTTTACAATGTAGGTTAGTACTTAATAAGTATCTGCTGTTATGAGGGTTTCATAGTAAGTGATGGGAGGAATTTGGGTAATTGTTTTGAGTTGTGCCTACTCTAAGTTCATAATCAAATTATTCATGGCACAGATGAAAATTTCAAAACAGCAAGGACAAATGCCATAGCATATTCACTAAAGAGGGAGGTAGTATTAATTTATAGATTGTGCCACTTCTCAAGGCCTAAGGGTATTTGGAGGAGCATTTCAATGGGGTAGACCCTAGAAGTCAGTGCAGAGTCAAGGTTATGCCCTGAGAGAGTTAGAAAGGGCAGCCAGACAGTAAACAACCTGCTAATGAAGTAAGGAAAGGAAGGCACACACCACAGTCTCCAGTCCTACTGGAGCAGACGACCCAATCAGTGCCATCCAGAGGAATATGTGGTTTGGCTGACATTGTCCAGTGAGAAATCTCATTGCCTGTTACCTGTCACATTTAGCAATCATAAATACTGACCTGCAATGGAAGGCTCAGAAACAAAGCCACTGTTAGCACTGCCTATCAGCCCCTGAAATGAGCCAAAGCTTGTTGCAAATTCTCTTCCTCTGCCCATTCTATTAAACTGAAGCTAATGCTTATATATGGAACACCACACATACTAAAGTACTCTTTGTATTCCAAAAGGGAGGGGTGCCTTTACAGCTATATCCCCACTATGTTAGTTTGTTCTCCTTAGGACAGTAGTACTTATTTTTAAGTTAGTCAATAAGGGGTTAGAAATGGTTTTTCTCTGAGAAAAAATCAAGAAAATCAAACCCATGACCTTGGTCTAATTAGCCCCACTGAATTAACACTACACACTGCATCCAACTGAGTTAACCAACCCAGACAAGGGGGCCAGTCATTAGGAAAGCCCCAGGGAGTGGATAACTGACTTCCTGAAATGTTTCCAGTGGGTGGGTCTCTAATCTGACACATCTGGGAAGCCCTGAGACAGAGCAACAATTCCTCCCAGGGGCCATCTCTAAACACTAAGGTAAAAAATAGAAGCTTTCTCCTTCTGTGAAATGTCACTGCGCATTTTATCACAGTCTAAACTCAGCCATCCTTAGGTGTTCTGATGTCCTTTGTAGTTGCTGGATTAATATGCAAATAGGCTAAGTTTTAGACTGCATTTAAAGGAACAGTCCCCAACCTTTTTCACACCAGGGACCAGTTTCATGGAAGACAATTTTTCCATGGTGGGGGGCCAGGGGAGATGGTTTCAGGATGATTCAAGTGCATTACATTTATTGTGCAGTCAAACCTCTCTGCTAATGATAATCTGCATTTGCAGCCACTCCCCAGTGCTAGCATCACCACCTCAGCTCCACCTCAGATCATCAGGCATTAGATTCTCATAAGGAGCGCACAACCTAAATCCCTCACATGTGCAGTTTACAGTAGGGTTCACACTCCTATGAGAATCTAATGCTGCCACTGATCTGACAGGAGGCAGAGCTTATATGGTGATGCGAGCAATGGGGCTCAGCTATAAATACAGACGAGACTTCGCTCCCTCACCCACTGCTCAACTCCTACTTTGTGGCCCAGTTCCTACCAGGCCATGGACTGCTACCAGTCTGCAGCCCTGGGGTTGGGGATGGCAGATTTAAAGGACTGCCAGTGTTAACTACATGGGAAACTGGGGAGGGAAGATAGAAAGGTGGGAGAAAGGAGGGAGATGGGACATCTATCCTGTCACAGGAAATAGACAATAGTGGCTAAGAATATTGATGGAGATATTGAAAATCAATTTTCAGTGTTTCCTACATGGAAAATCAAAATCAAAAGTAGGACATTTCATACATTACTACTGACCTGATTCTTTCATTCCTTGCCTGTCATTTTGACTTTGTGCTTTTTTTCTCCCCTCTTATTGTCACATTGTTTTCTTCTTGACAAAAGTGCAGGGGGGAAAGAAGCTGACTGGAAGTGTTTCCAGCCTAAAATTTCCCTATAAAAGGATTCTCACAAGTTGAGGCTTCCTTAGTCCTCCTGGGTCCAGTCAGCCACACAATACGTGTCTGAGTTCCAATGGGGTCAAGCATGAGGGGACTGAGCAATTAGCAAAGATATACCTTCTCTATTTTCTACATGGGATGGGAGGAGGGGCAGAAATGTAAATTTACCTGTGTGGCAAATTGTGTGGCTGGTCACCCATATTTAGCGCCCTCTTCTGTTGTGCCCTCCCTGTAGGAGGATTAGACATTCTTCCTTGGTTGAACTTGGCAGGACCATGTGACTTGCTTTGGCCACTGGGAAGTCACCACTGGGTAGATTGTTTGAGGGCCTATGCAAAATTTACCATTGCTCTTTGCTTTAGAGTTAAGTAAAAACAAATAAATAAAACTCCGAATCCTCCCAAGATTTGACTCTTTGAAGCCTATATGTTCATTATAAAGATTTCAAAAATCCTGCTTCTTGCACATGGAAAGACTTGAGGACAGCAGGGAGAACTGTAAAATGAGACTAAGCCTCTCCAGACTGTACCACTTCCTGAGGAAGTCAATCCCTTGATGAAGTTAAAATCTCTTAGAGAGTAACAAGACTATGCTAATCTAATCTAGTAGCCACACAAGCCAACTGAATGAAAATGGACTTATACTGGTGGAAGGAACATAAGTAGTAGAAAAGGGCCGTAAATTCAGAGCTGATGGAAAAGCAATCATGCTTTTGTAATGAAAACACTGAAAGACTTACAAACTGGTAACTTTCAGATAAACAGTGGAACTAAGCTCTTTTCCGAAGAAGTTAAGCAAATTCAATATTTCCACTCCATATGTTCAATAATAGCAATGTAGCTTAATACTCCCTTGCTACTTCTGATATTACAGAGAATCTCCATGGAAGTATTTTTGGAGAGCTTAGGCCTCCTCCTAAAGAAAAATATGTATCAGTTCTTGGGAAAACCCAGGCAAAGCAACTGCTCCTCCTGGTTCAAGGGAGTTCCTGGAGAGAAAAGCAGAAACTGGAAAAAGATAAAGTTTTGACTTAACAACCAACTCATTCTGATGTTCGTGGCAGGCATTTGGCAAATGTTTGAGGAAATGATTCTACAGAGAATGGATGGGCTTCACGTACTTCAAGACGTTCGATCTTTATTTAGAAAGGGATGAAAGATGCAGCCATCTACAAAAAGTTCTAATTGTATTATTCAACAATATGGAAAGAGCTAGAATTGAGCATTGTCCCCTAGCCTGTGCCGAGCTGCTGAAAGCTCTGGAGGATTCACATCCCCAGAACAAACAATTCAATCATGTGATCCCAGCTCAGAAGCCCCAGGTCCCTTCTGTCCCCAATCCTTTTGCTTGGCCCAGTTTTCAGAAGCTTTGCAAAGAAAGACAGGATCCTAGGAAGCCTGTTCATTCAACAGGCCACTCAATTCGCGGGTTCCGGATGCTACCAGCTTGGGACAAGCCTTGAGACTCTGAGCAACCACCCGGCTTTCCTCTCCCCTCTCTCCCCCATACAGCAGGGAAGACCAGGTGCCCCCCTCCTTCCCACATACGACTCCCCTAGTGCCTCTTCCCTTATAGGACCAGGCCCTAGGAGCCCGGTTCCCCACCTGACCCATGCGAGAAACAGGCTCTCCAGTCGGAACTTTACCTGCCCGAAGCCCGCTGCCTCTCCGGTGCGCCCTAAGCCCGGACTGAGGAGAAGGAGTCGTCCAGCGGAGACTAGGAAAGGCCAGCACCGACCCAGCGCACCCCGTCTGCTGCTGTGTCCAGGCGTACGTCACTTCCGGCTCCCTGGCTCTGGGAGTGGGAGGTCCATTTCTTGTTCTCTTCTACTTCAGGAGTTTCGTCCGGTGCAAAAACTGGCAGGCAGGCAGCTGTTACAGCCCCCCCCCCCGAACAGAGCGAGGGGGTCCTACCATAAGTAAGCAGGCCCAGCGGGTTCCTCAGGCCGTTCCTGAGAAGAGTCTTGATCAAAAGCTAACTAATGGATGCAACTGTTTCCTGCAACAAGCCACGGGTAAGGAGAAGGAACCCACTGGAAATTCCCGCGAGGAAGTCCATAGCCAATGGACTTTGAGAAGAGTCCTATCATGTTCCAGGTTTTTGTTTCTCCATGTCTCCTTTAACTTTTTGTAAAATCTTCTAATCACTAGAAGCTGTCCTCAGCCATCCCTGTGTGGAATTATGGGCAAGGCTTGGTTCACGCCTGAAGTAGAGAAGTGCAGAGGCAGTAACAGGTGCCCAAGGAAAGGTGGTTTCCCAGTGGCAGAAAAAACTACGGAACAATGGTGCAGCAGTCTGGAGTCGATGGCTGGCTGCAGTAGGCAACCACAACCTGGAGGGATCTAGGGAATGGAACCCACCAACTTTCCTGGACACCTCCAAAGATATTTGGGAAGAAGAACATGGTAAAAGTCTGAGGTTTCACAAGCCTGTAACATTGATTGTGTCCTAATGATTTGGATGTCAAAATGAGACATAGCTTTAGTCACAGGCTGCTGAAGTGTGAAACATCTGAGTTTGAGCAATAATAATGCTTTCCCTTATCTAGGGTTGACAGTCCACCTAAAATATTAAAATACTTCTAAACTCATTAGGAAACAGCCACTGTCCTTGGCTACTCCAGCCCCTCCTCAGGTACCTCCTGGATGTTCCCACAGTCCAGCAACTAAAGGGTCAATACCAGGCACAGTGGAGGCCTCCAGAGCCTGTTCCATTGCCAGACTAAAATACACAGGGTCAGGGTCAGTTCCTGTATTCTCATAACAGGCTGGTCATTAGATTATTTGGCCATTACACTTGCCTACATTTAGCTGAGTCTGACTGTGAGAGATATAAGAAAATAATTTTAAACGGTATTTATTCTTAAGGAGTTTATTTGGGGAAAAAGTAAAGACTAAATAAAGAATAGCACAGTAAATGCCTCATGCATACAGAGCCAAGGGGAATGGTAAAGGTTGGAGTGATCAAGGAGGCTGATGAAGGCCAGGTCAGGGGAACGCATGAGTCTTATTAAAAGAGTGTGGATTTCTCTTCTGTTCTGGGTTTGGTTGATATTGTTGCATTACCCTCACTAACAATACATGTCCCTTTGCCACGTGATAAAATGCAATTATCTCTGAGCTGTGCAATGCTACAATTCAAGTGCTCTCATTTATTTGCCAACAACTCAACACCAACTTGACTCTTCTATGCAGCAGTAATTGGGAAAATTATGGGAGTGTAATATGAGGACAGAGAAAATGGGCCATCACTTGTCCTAAGTTATATAGATGCCAAAATTGTCAGAGCCAACTCTTTTATTATTTTATTCCCGATAAAACTTAGGAACAACTATGTATATGTAAATAATGACCCAATTAATTCATTTAAATGAATTCACTAATTTAAAATGAATTGTGATCCATTGTTAGCAGCTTACATTATCCCAGCATCTTGGATATTAATTCCACAAAAAGCTGACTGTATGTTTAACTCATAATGAAGGCAGTAAAAAGCAAAGCCATGAAATATAGAATATATGAGAATAAAACTAGAGAAATGGAAGAAAAACCAATTATGTACACTTCTTAAAAGTTAGCAGTTTCTAAAATTCAGTCTTATCATCTCAATATATAAAAACCATCAGCTTAATGATACCACTTGTCAAGTTACTGATAAAAAGAATTTCTAGTAGAGAAAAAATAAATAAATTTTTCACTCCCTTCAGCTGACCAAAAGAAAAGATTTGCTTAATTGGGTGCCATAATTTAACTTTTCCCTGTTTTATTGCTCAGTAAATAAAAGCTGTTTTCAAAAGTCAAATAATTAGTTGTCAAAGGATGCAATAAATATCTGTTCAAGCATATGGGAGAAAAACACTAGGAGACAAGTCCCCCCCACCAAAAAAGAAAAAAAAAAAACTCAAATACATACACTTATCTTAAAGGAAATCATCCTCTAGAAAGTTTTTTGGGAAGTATGCCCTACAAATAGGGGCATAAATGTGTTAGTAAAAACTTTTGCAAAAGTTATTATTTTTCAAAAAAATTGAATTAAGAAAAATGAATTCCAGGAAAGGAGAGGCTTCTGGTAACATATGCCTTACAAAAAAGGGCTTGGCCATTTTCTATCAACCATTACGTTTCTTACAATGTATGAAGTTCACCAGGGCCTCCATTACCTTCTGTGAGCTCATCGCCTTGAATGGTACAACACCGTGTTAATCAGACCTTCCTTCTCCAATGTCATGAGGAAAAGGCTAGCGGCAAGAAGCTCCACTCTTCTAGTAGAAAGCATTTTGCTTAAAATCATTTCATTCTGAATTCCTAATATTTCAAAATTGTGCCCCAATTTTCAGGCCATACCAATACAGAAGTTCTGTGGCTGAAATACATCCTTTTTCTTCCTTTGTATCTACTCCCCCACTCCTCTAATGTACGTGGTCACTTTTTGGCTTCTTTCTAGCATCTGGCCAATGCTATGACCCTCTGTTTCTTTTGCAAAAATGCTGCTAATGTGGCTACTTAGTAGAGGCCCTGCTTTCCTTCAGGGTTTCAGGAGTTCTTATTAAAAGATAAAGTTGGTCTGCCTGTGGGATGAAACTTCATTTCCCCAGGAAGTATCTCCTGCACCCTGAACTAGGTTAGCCCCCACCCTCCCACACCCATGAAGACTCCCATAGAACCCAAAGCTTCTGTGTTCATCCTGGCTTAACAATACTGGTCCCTCGCACTATACCACGAAAGAGATGCCAGTGTCCTGTCTCTGCTGTAACCACCACCTTAGAGCAATGCCTGGGACACAGCCATCAGCACATATTTGCTGAACATAAAAAGTATCACTCATCTGAATATTCTCTATATCCTAATTTCAGTTCTTGTAAAAAGTTTCTAATCAAATTTCTGTCTTAGAAATATTTATTTTTTTATCTGAAAGATTTTTCTCTAGAAAAACTTAAAAGACACAAAATATGAATACTAACACTAATGTTAATACTTGTTTTCTAATAAAGATTTTTCTAAAGCTCAGAGTATGACTTTTTAAAAATAAATGTTTCAATTTTCCCTCATTTCATAGTAGGCTAATGATTAAAACTGTTTTAAGAAGAGCTTAAACAAATGACTAGGTAGTAGAACAAGAATGGGCTAATAAGATTCTGTGTGTGTGTGTTTGTGTGTGTGTTTGTGTGCACACACGCATGCGTGTGTGTATGTTGGGGTCCTAACCTGTGAGGATGGTGTTCCAGAAGATAATTGTGCACTCATACCCACTCTGCCCTTATCCCTTGGAGTGCTGGCCTCCAAAGCCAAGGAGGTAAAACTGGTCCTTTCACTAAGATTTCATCTCTGGTTTAAAAGCTTTAGTGATCAATCATTGACATCAGCTGATGTTGATTAGCTTCATTCTGGAAAGAGAATGAGAAGAGGAAGACAGAATGAGAAGGCATGAAGAAGATAGGGTACAGAGACAAAGAAAGGGGAGAGAAGACAAATTTCACTCACACAGCTCAAGTTTTGCAAGGCTTCATGAGGCCCAGGAGTTTTTCCAAGTGGCAAGTTCTGCCCCAAGCTTGCAGTTTGCAGCACTATCCTTAGTTCTTTTATTTGTACCATGTAAGAACTGATGAAAACCTTTCTAGCAGCTGGGAGGTTGTATTGTCCAGGCATAAGCCCTTCACGATGCTCTAATGAGGACAGGACAGAGCTTATTTGCTCAGTCGACCAGAACTAGCATTTACTTTGCTGAGCCCTAATAATAATTAAGAAAACAAGACTTGTTCCAGAAGCTATTCTTCCTAATAGAAGAAATACCCGGAGGGCCAGCGTTCATCGTTTCTATCTGAGCCTCAGGGATATTTCTTTCTTCTTCTTTTTTTCCTTTTTTTTTTTTACTAAAAAAAAATACAAAAATAATGGTTATAAACAGTTCATTATGGCTTATAATAGTCATAATACCAGAGAACTTGATCATTAACATATTTAATGATCAGTTTGTGTGTTAACTTCTCTCAGCTCCAACCTGGGATACGCAATTAGCAAGCCAGTCATTAAGTACTCGTAATGACTGACTATTCTAGGATTAAAAGCTTAAACACAAATAAAAATGAGATTGAAACCTTTAAGTTAATGGGTTAATGTGTCTTCTCCTTACCATGGCTGTACTGTATGTTATGTTCTTATGAACAGTGTTATTTCTAGAGAGGATACGGCTGTTTCCGAGTAGGATTCAATTTATGTCTGCAGCAGATGTTTAATCTACCCCATATTGGCTATTGTTTTATAAGCCCCTCTACTTCTCCTTAATGGAATCTCCTTAACTCACATATTCCTTGGGTCTTTGGGGAGTCATTTGAGGTGTTCATGTTTTTGTATTCTGGTTTTTTTCTTTTTTTACTTTGCCCTCACATTTCAATTTTAAAGCTATATTCCTTGCTTCACTAGTACCAGTATCACATATACTCAGACATCTATGCTACATTATCAATATCATTATTGTCAACTAATATTGATTCCACATAAGCTTGGCCCATGGCTACCTCAGTAGGACAATATACTGTATTACTTTTGGACAGAATTTTATTATTTCAAAGTGATTTGAGGTCTAGCCACATAAATGTGAATTCATATGTCTCCTCTGACCCGCAAAGCATATCTGAGATGGAAGGAATAAGATTTATATTATCCCCATTTTTTTTTAAATAAGAAAGCCAAGGCAAAGAGAGGTCACATGAACTGCCTGAGGCCACACAGCAGGTTTATGTCAGAGTGAGAGTTGAGAGTAAGTGGTATAGTGAAAGGAGCCCTGGGCTGGGTTCAAGGGATCTTATTCTTTTCTGAGCTCTGTTAAGCTAGAAATATATACAAACTTTGAGGACTCCAGATTTTTAGATTGCAGCTTCCTCACAAGTGAAATAAAGGTTTTAAACTTGAAACCCGCAAGGTTTCCTTCAGTTCTGTCCTCTTAATTCACAGATCTGTCTGGTATTACATCATGAGGTAGTTTAATTAAAAGCCATGCTAGAGCTCAGTTGTGTAAAAGCAAATGCATTACGGTGAACTGAATTAATTGGGACAACTTTATGGGGAAGGAAAGACATGACCTGTGTCCTAAATTACAGATTCTAGGGAATAGAGAATGGAATTTTTGGTAAAGAGGATGTTAAAACATAGTTGGGGAAACAAGACAAACCCACATATAAGCAAGACAGCTATACAAAATGATGAGAAAAGACCAAAATTATACTGTAGTACTTTAAATTCTGTAGGGCTTCAGAAAAAGGTGACATCAATAGTTTTTTCTTTGATAGTCTGTGGCATTTCTTTCCAACATCATGGTCTGAGTGAAAATCTTTGCAGACATTTCTCACCCATCCTTCTTTCTCTGTGTGAGAATCTCAGCAGGGCAGTCTAGAGCTTTGAGCCCTATAAAGGGCTTCAAAGTCAAACTGGGTCATTCAAATGAAGCCCCTATGCCCTTGCAAGATTGCACACACTCCCAAATTCTGCCCACCAGGAACACATATGTGCGCACATAGATACATATTCTTTTTTATTATTTTTGGAGGAAATTTAGGGTGTAAGCACACAGCAGAGAAAAAGTTTGGGTGAGATATGAGATTGTTACCTGGGTAAGTCAGGTCAAGAAAGTTACTGACAAATGAGAGAAACCAATCATTTTTTAAGTTATTCAGTCAATACTGGCAAGAGCTTTCCCACATTTGAGTTCATCTTGGTCACCAGAATTAGGTTTTGGGCATGATTATACCATTCTGCATTCCTATAATGCTTTACGCTTTTCAAGCTTTTTTTCACCTCTGTCTTATTTAGTAAGCACAAAGCCCTGAGGTTGGTAGGGTTAGGGTCACAATTCCCAGTTTATAGATGAACTTCCCAAAGATAAGGAGAGGTGGATGGAGAGTTTGAATGTAATGCCCTTTTCAGAATTCATATTGAAACTTAATCCCCATTGTGGTGGTATTAAGAGGTGGTGCCCTTATATAAGAGGCTTCAGAGAGAATTTGTCCCTTCTTCCCCTTCTGCCTTCCACCATGAGAAGATGCCACTGTGAGAGGACACCATCAATGGAACAGCCCTCACCAGACACCAGTGCCAGTACCTTGATCTTGGACTTCCCAGCCTCCAGAACTGTCAGCAATAAATTTCTATTCTTTATAAATTACCCGGTCTGTGGTATAGCAGTCTCGTCATAGCAGCACAAACGTTAGAATGCATTGTAAATTTTAGAACTTCATAGTCCCCTGCTGCCTCAATGTCCCCACAAACAGGCTGTGGGCACTCACCCACGTGACCAGGTGCACAAGTGTGATAAGGTTGGCCCCTACCACCAGTTCCCCTTCTTGCCCTCCCCTGAGACCTAGTAACATTCAGAGATGCCAATGAAATCCCCTCATATTAATACATCTTTGCTTGTGAGCTCCACCCTGATCCACAATAAAGGCACCTGCCATAGGTTGTCACACGTGCACATGTGTGTGTCGTAGAGCTCACGTTTGGGGGTTGTGAGGAGTGGACTGGTTGAGTGAAGCAGAGGATTCATACAGAGCAATGTGGGCCACTGATTGCTTCTAGACCAATCATCAAATAAGGATTTGGAGTACCTTAGGGTCTAGCTAATTCTCTCATTAAGATGACTGAAATAACCAGCCCACTAAACAGTCAATATGGTTATTTCATCCATCTTAATGACCCAATCAAATCAACTCTTGGGAGATCTTCAACACCAACTCCAGAGGGAAAAACTCACATGCAGACATAACAGCAGCTTTTTTTG
The DNA here is from genome assembly GCA_023783475.1 of Daubentonia madagascariensis. NCBI lineage: Eukaryota > Metazoa > Chordata > Mammalia > Primates > Daubentoniidae > Daubentonia > Daubentonia madagascariensis. The sequence goes on along the minus strand of JAKFHU010000901.1, from coordinate 4,178,523 downwards.
AGCTCTCCGTAATTTAAAAATGGACTAAGTCACAGAGAGATCCCTAGAGGAATGAGAATTGAGCCTTTACTGTTTATAAACAAAGATACTAAGGGCCATAGCTTAAAGAGGCAAAAAGACAATATTGTAATTTTGAGTAAATGGACAAAGGAAAGATTAAGAAAAATATATATAAAGGATCTTGGATCAGGCCAGTAATTCCATGTCCCGGAAGTATGAAAATATGATAGTTATAAGCAGAGGAGAAGAGCGAATTGATAGGGCAACAGGAAGGTCAAATATACGATGACTTGATCAGTGATCAATAGTTCAGACCCTAACAATGTAGCAAAATTTCAATACATGATGACAATATTAACGATGGTGGTGATGATGACAATGTTGACGACAACAATAATGGGATCTATTGGCAAAAGGGGACAATAATAGTCAAGAAAGATCAATGGCAGAAATGATGAAACAAAGGTCTGGGAAAGTTTCTGTTAGTGAATATGAAGCAGGCATTAAGGCTGGCCAGATGTGAAGCAGCCTTAATAGAGGGATGGCTACAAATATATAAAGGAAAAAGCAATGGTGGGGAGAAAACAACCTTAGGGACACTTACCTCAGTGAAAGAGCACAAAATGTGCAATTTCTGTTGTAGAAAGGCAAAATAGTCTGCTTGGAAAAGCTCTAAAGAGAAGAATCCCTTCCCAGATTTGGGCTGTTACAATGGGAAGGAACACCACCAAATTCTTATTATCACCATGGCAATCCAGAGCTAGAGGAAGAAGTTTTAAGTCTACAAACCCAGACCCCAATATTTGAACACTGTGCTACCAAATACAGATATCTGGATACCTCAGGATATGAGGCTGATTTTTTTTTCAATTTCATTCCCATTTTTGGCATATGCAGCTGACACCCAGAGATAGAAGCGTTTCTCAAACTGTCCTAGCATATTAGACCCAAATACATGCTCTTAGAAGAACTGTGAAATGGGTAAGTTTGATAACTGAGGAGGGACAGAGAAGTCCCTTCTCTTCTTATTAGCACTAATCAAAACAAATAGTCAGAACCACAGCATTAATACCTCTATTAATCAGGGTAGGATAGACTACGAAGCAGTAACAACCACAAAATTTCAGTCATTTAACACAACAAATTTGTTTTGTTTTGTTTTTTCTCAGTTATAAGATGTTCATGGAGCAACTCTGGGGTCCAAGCTAACAGAGGCTCCAGTATGCTGCATTCCTCTTCTAATTATAATCATACAACCTAACTGATCGAGAAATGGAAGCTCATGCAAGAACAATTAAAAGCTTAGTCCAGGAAATGACATACAACACTGTGTTCACAGAACACTGCCAGAAGCAGTCACTGGCCTCACTTATCTGCAAAAGGTATGGGGAAGCCTCATCCTCCCAAAAGCAACAGTGGGTTTCATACTTCAGCTTGCATCACAATCACATAGAGGGCTTGTTAAAACACAGATCTGCAGGCACCACCCTTAGAATTTCTGATTCTGATGGGTGACTGACAATTTGCCTTTCTAGTAAGTTTTGAGGTGAGGCTGATACTACCGGTCCTGGGACCTCCTTTTGAGAACCCCTGGTTAGAGCAATGGTTCTCAAGCCTGGCTCAACATCAGAATCACCTGGGCAGCTTGTAGAAAAGATGCATGCTGAGGTCCCACCTGTAGAGATTCTGATTTAATTGGGCATCTAAAATTTCTCCTGTATAACCATGGTCGCTAGTTCAAAAGAATATAATTTTAAGTATGGCTGGAGGATTTTCATCAAAGGGCTCATACTAGAGATGAAAAAAACAAATTCAATATTACACAGCGGGTAAGTGGCACCTCCACGTCAAGAAACTAAATGTCCTGGATCCCAGGTGGTGCCATTTCCCTTAATAGGTCAACACACAAAACAAGCAGTGTTTTAAGATTGATTTACTCCCCAAATTTCTCTCCCTTTGCTTAAAATGGTTCTGCCTCTTTCCAGGGGGAGGTTGGCTCTCAGTGCAACAGCTGCTGTCCTCAGGGAAGGGGAAGTGGATTCATCTCCAAGTCTCCTGTGTAGCTGAGGGTGCAGCTCAGGAAAGGCTGCCTGGGAGCATCTCTCCTCCCTCCCTATCCGTCAGCCCTACACAGCCTTGCTCTGGCTTCCTGACTCAGCCCCACCCAGACTGTGCCTCTGTCCCAGGAACTTCTGGCCAAGTGGCTGATGGAGGAGGAGGAGCCCACTTCTAAAGAAATGGAAAAGAAAATGAACAAAACTGCTGCCGGTGTGCCCTTTGGTCCCACAGTGACTAAATCCAGGCTGCCAGAAGACAGCGCGCGAAGAATCTCATTTTAAAAAGCAACTGAGGGAGATAAAACGGAGCTTCCCAGCCATCTCAGATGCTGGATCTTCTCTGTTCCCATCCCCAACACGAAAACACAGTGTTCATTCTCCCATTATGGAATTTTACTGAATTCATCAACTCTAAATAAAAATAAATAAATAAGGGCTGATCTACCTTCCTTTACAGATTTTGAGCCGATTTAACAGCCGTCTGATAAACACTCCCTGCATTTCTAATGGCCTCTGGCCTGACATCTGAGTGTAAAACTAAGAAACATCGCCACCTGCTGGCATGGGAGCCCGGGTGCATGGAAATTTCCAACTTCATTGCCTTCAAACAGCAGGGTCTGCACAGGACAGCATTAGGTCCATGAATTCTACAAACTGGTTGAAATTCACTGCAAATCATTCAATTCCTTTCACCAAACCAAACCACAAGTGACATCATGAAATTCTGGTTGACTTTCTTGTGTTTTATGTATGTGTATGAACTGGGGAGGGGAGGCTTTTTGCATGGTACCTTTATATTCTTTATTTTTGTATACCTTATCTTTTTTTGAAATTCTCAATGTTGGGAATTATATCAGTCAATTTAGCTAACATCAATTTAGCTTCTTCCATGTGCTAAGTATGCATGCCAAAAAAATCATGACAGAGACTGAGGAGAGGGAAATGGGAGAGAGTTTCATTCTTACCATCTTACTGCCTGTCAACATGAGGCGCTAAGGTTTTGACTCTCATATATTTATTTTTCATTTATTTATTTTTTTGAGGTGGTGGCTTGCTAAGTTGCCCAGGCTGGTCTCGAATTCTGGGATCAAGCGATCTGTCTCAGCCTCGAGTAGCCAAGATTACCACGCCCAGCTTGGCTCCTATACATCTTGACAGTGAAATCAAACACATTGAAGGGAGGTTTTCAGCCCAACCAGGGATTTATACATAAGATTGCCAAATGAATATACCCTAGCGGCCTCTTCTATACTAAATCCTTAGAAAATGGGAGAGGGAGACTCTTGTGACCTAAAAGACAGAAGTCTTGCTCCATGACCTATGTGTTGATTACTCCTTCTTCTTTCCCTTACTCCTCCAGTCCTCAGATGACACCACACCCGAGCCCATCTCTACACCCCTCATCTACTTGCACAGTCCTGACATCTCTGACAGCCCAGTGCAGACTGTAAAGTTTCTCTTGCTTTAATACTTATGCTAGTGGAAATTATTTAAAATGTACAGAAAGATTCCTAGGGGAAGGGGTAGAGGAATGCATGCCAACAAAGAATTCAAGGTATGGAAGCTCTCTGGGGATGGGGTGAGTGATGGGTTTCAAGCTGATGATGATCATATTCTGTTTGATACTGTGGAGCACCTCTGCATTTAGCATCCCTGAGGACAGCTCTGGCAGTTCTTCCCACCTCTCTGTCACCTCCTTTTTCCACTCCCCAGATCTTCTCTAGTTTGAATAGACCTATAGGACAGGAACACTCACATCTTTTATGACTGGGAGTGAAGAAGTGGGCAATTAAAGGGAAGCCAGGGTAATGCCCGGCACTAGAATGCTTTCCTGCCAGTGATGAGCTGTCTTGGAGACAGCCCTGCCTGCTTTGCCATCTGGCAATGACCCACCATACAAACAGGAGAGGAGAGCTCACTTGGGACATGGAAATGAGAGTCCAAGCCTGCCCTTGCTCTCATCTGCAGATGGAGTTAACTACTCTACTTTCCCAGGACACTGGTCCTGTGGGAGAAACAACCTTTAAATTCCTAGATGGTTAAAGATGATTACACAGATGATAAAACTAAGGTCTCTGGAAGAAAGGTTAATTTGCCCAAGGTCACACAGCACATGAGTGGCACAGGTGAGTATCCAGACTCTTAGACAAGATTTTTCACTGTAAACTGTTCTTTTGTCATAAAACAGGGCATTGCTCTGGCCACAGAAAAGTTTTTGAGATTGTGATAATTGATACTGAGAAGTCCTAAACTTATTTACATCACCTTATCTTAGTCAACCCTGTAACCCCAGGACCGCCTTTATCTGAGTATCTTCTTACATCAGAAGAAAACGATTAATATAAGTAATCCATATAAAGTGTTAGAGATCCAAGCCACATAAGTATTATTCAGCATTGAGGGTGGCAACTCTAATAATGGGCACCCAAGAAGAAAGTGCAGGGAAATAGGCTGTTCTGTAATCAGGGGCTGTATGGTTCAGTGGTTAATGCTCTGGGTTCTTAACGAAGAATGCTGGAGTTGGAATCCTGGACCTAACCCTTAAAAGCTAGGTGAATTACTCAACCTCCTGTAGTATCATGATAAGGATAAAATAAGTTTAATCAAATAAGGCATTTTAAACAATGTACGGCACATGGCAAATAGGCAATCAGTGTTAGCTTTTGTTTTTATTGCTATTGTCACTCAGCAAGTGACCAGCTGCTAACCATGACTTTGGGGGAAAATCACTCTTTTCTCATCATTCAACATTCATTATGTTCCAGTCTCTCTTCTCTTTCCTAGGATAAAGGAAGGAAGAATAAAAAAGAAAGAAAAAGCCAGAAAGTCCTTGAATCTTTTACAAAGACGTTCTAAGGTAAAGGGAAAATATTCAGGCTAACTATGCTTTACAGATTAACCCAACAGCAGACCCCCCTGCAAAACTCTTGTTGCTATTTTTTTTTTCAAATGACTGTGTTTGCTTTCAGCAATAGCTAGAAACATGAGTCAGTAACCTCCTATATGGGTATCAAGAAATGATCCTTAAATCAGAAACACAGCTGCACAGGAAGGGCATTTGAAGTCAAATGCTTAAATGTTACAGTGAATACGCATTGCCATATGTGGTGATTCAATATAGCAAAAAAGCCTAAAAGTGAGTTCTAGTATTGGACTTACTGCAAACTTGCCATAAGATAGCCACTTGACCTCTCTGGGCCTCAGTTTCCTCTTCTGTAAAGTAAAACATTGGACTAAAGCGTATCTAAAGTCTCTCGGAATTTTAACTTTCTGGTGTTACCCTTCCCAGAAGTATGTTTACTTATATAAAAGTATTACAGGGAAAAGATAATGCCAAGGAGAGGAATTATTAATATCCATGGTAAATTTTCAAGTGTCACTGAAGTAGATGGTTGAAGGTTGGGGATTAGCCCAGCTCCCTCCACATTTTTGCTAGTAATGTGATCACTCCATGTGGCCACTTTCTTATGAGTCTTCCAGGCTGCTTGAGGCTTGACTAATGGAGCACTGCCCTTTCTGGAACAAGAGTCTCCTGAACCTAACCACTAAACACTCCCACACACCTCATTTGTTTCAGTAGTTATCAATTTCTTCCCTTCCTCGGAGGAGTTTGTGAGCCTTCCTTCTGCAATCCTCCAGTAAAATCCATGTGATACCTAGGCACTTGCATCCTCTTGAGGCAAAATTCAACATGAATCATAGTATCACAGACATAGTCTCCCTGGAGCCTATTTCTATATTTGAGGTCTACACACCAAAAATTCACCACACAATTGTTGCTTTTGATACAAAAAGGTAGACCTGATTTGATATTTGTTTGGCACCACAACTAGATAACAGATTTTAACAATGGCAACTAGTTTCAACATGATTCTAAACCACTAGAATTTTCTTTGACTGAATCAACGGGGTGTTGGGTGAGTGGTATCTGAGTGTTTCAAGATCGATTTTGCTGTAGGTCAATCTAGTCTGCCTGAATCCTTCTAGATGACAGTTCAGTTTAACAAACTCACCCTGATTTCTGAGGCTTTGCCAAACTTAATGAGGGTGGGGTGGGGGGAGACAGAAAGTGATGAGAAACTTGTTTGAACAAATATATCAGTTCAAATGACCTACAAAAAGTCCAGCCAATGTAAGTGACTTCACTCCTCAAAAGTCTGCTCATGTATCATTGTTGTAGCTGTAAATTTTAATGAAATCTGATTCTGCAATAGGCTGTTTGAGTTGATCTCAAATTCTGCTCTCACTGAATGATCAAGTGTATGTGTATGGAAGCTGTTTTATACCCCTTTTGGTTTTGAAGCATTTCTTCCCTTCACTTTAAAAGAGGTCAATATGCATCTTCCCACCTTTTGTTCTTAAGAAGCACAAGACTTCGGACTTTTATGAGCTCCAGCTGAAGTTGCAGGAGCTGTCCACTGCAACATCAGTGTGATTTGTGTAGCATTAATAGCCCTTTTGTTCCACAAACTTCAATTCCCTTCAAAATAGAAGAGTACTGAGTTCACCATTTCGTATGGAGAATGAAGGAAAATGTACATCTGGATGTGAGGTTATGTGCTATGGTTATTGATACTGACTTCAAGATCACACTTCCCACTGGTCCTCAGGCCCTGCAAAGATCAGAGCATCGATTTGAGGATGTCAGATATGTTCCAGGTCAGACTGAAAAGAACTAAATCACAATGCTGCTCTTAACAGTGGGACTTTGTGAGTTGCTGCTATGCAAGGAAATTTCTCCTTTAACCAGCAAGAAATAAAGTATTGTGGACATGATATTAAGGTCTCATGTGTGAATAAGTTTTGTAGCAATGAAAGCACTTTTAACTTCAAGCATATCTTATTTACAAAACAATATCTAATCTGGGTCCATATTTTAAAAGAAATTTTATTTTCTATTGCTGCCTCTCAAACCAATGATAGCAGAGCAGGAATGAAGTTGGTGGGGAAAAAATATAAAAGTTGCCTTGTTCCAAAGAATGCTGCTGGAAGAATTTTTCAAATAAACTCAGCCTCTTCAAATTAGTGCCACAGGAAAACCACAAAGAAACAAATGATTTCCAGAAAGCAGAATTTAAAGTAAGGCAAAAAATCACAAGATGCTTAATAAAGGTGAACTGAGCTTTAAAATGTGTGATTAAAAAAAGATTAATGGATGCCAGGTTCTCCCCTCACAAGCTAACCCTGACACTGTTGACAGGTTTGTTTTCCAAAATACCATCTGTCTTAGCCACTCTCTCGCTCCCCAATTGCCAGACTCCTCTACTGGCTTTCAAGGGCCTCCTAATTGGGCCCTCACTAATTATCAACCCTCTCTCAAGCACAAGGCTTATCACCCCATTACCTTCATCTTTTGACTTTGCTTATACTACCCCTCTGGCATGGTTTCAGTTGATCAGTTAAGAAGCCAAAGGATATTTTTATTAGGCACTAACTAAACTATGCACTGTGCTAGTTTCCTTGTTGGGGAATACAATGAAATAAGTTATCATTCTTACTGTAATGGGACTTCTGAAAGGAAAAATAATATTCTGGGATAGGTGATGCATACCAATAAATACATTTATTTAATACACAGTAAGTGGAGAATTCTATTCAGAACTAAAATGCCCAACAGGAAATAAGGAAATACGTATTAGGGAGTTTAGTTTGGGTCAAATTATTAAAGGATCTTGAATAAATTCTATTTGTCCTTCAACACCCAATTGAAATGCAAACTCTTTCATAGTCACTTCAGAAAGCAACTTTTTTCCATAAAGAATTCTTTAACACTCAAGCAAAAGTAATATTTCTATTTTTTTCTAATCTCTTAAGCATTAAACTATAGTCTGCCCTGCATGTGTCTCAGTAAATTTTAATGCTCACTTATATTTTGCTTCAAATATATCTTATTTTTCCAGGAAGCTTTTCATCAGTTTTATTGAGGTAAAATTTACATACCATAAAATTTGCCCATTTTAATTTTTAGTAAAGAGTTGTATATCTATCATACAACCTAATTAGGGCTTTTTAATCACTCCAAAAAAAACTTCACGCTCATATTCACTCACTCCCGTTCATATTCCATCCCTAAGCAGTATATTTACTTCCCATCTCTATAAGTTTGCCTTCTCTGGTAATTTTAATATGAATGGAGTCATATGAGATGTGGTCTTTTGTATTTGGTTTCTTTCATTTGGCACAATGTTTTTGAACTTCATCCACATTCTAGCATGTATCAGGTACTTGCTCCTTTTAATTGCTGAATAATACTCCTTTGTATGGATATACCATATTTTGTTTATGCATTCACCAGTTGATGACTATTTGAGTTGTTTCCACCTTTTGGCTATTATTAACAATGCTGCCATGAACATTAATGTAGAGGTCTTTGTTTGGAAATACGTTTTCATTTCTCTTGGGTAAATACCTCAGAGTGAAATTGCTGGATCGTATGATAAACTATGTTTAACATTTTAAGAAACTGCCAAACTGTTATCCAAAGTAGCTGCACCGTTTTACATTTCTACCAGTAATTCATGAGGGTTCCTAAATGGATTTTAAGCTCCTAGTGGGAAATGATTTTGAAAAAGATACCTTTTTGAATACCCTGTCAAAATTCTATTCATCAAAAATCACTCCAAGAATACATGCATCATTTTTCACTTTACATAGGGCAAAGATGAGGCAAGGAAATGATAAGACAAAGTCATCACCGTGATTTGTCCCAACAGGGCTAGGAAACAGGCCTAGGAAAATACCAAAAGGCAAAAGAAATAAAGTATTGAAATAGAAACTCCACAAAGTAAATAACTACACAAACAATAGTGGATAGAAATGTATGATCAATAGAATAGCAACTAGACCTCCCATGAGACAGTGTTACTGAACACACTTGCCTCTAAGTAGTTGATACCAAAGGCTCAAAACAAGCAGGGTTTTTTTATTTAATTAAAACTGTCAGCCAGGCTTGGTGGCTCACGCCTGTAATCCTAGCACTCTGGGAGGCTGAGGCGGGAAGATAGCTTGAGGTCAGGAGTTCGAGACCAGCCTGAGCAAAAGCGACACCCTGTCTCTACTAAAAATAGAGAAAATTAGCCAGGCGTTGTGGTGTGCACCTGTAGTCCCAGATACTTGAGAGGCTGAGGCAGGAGGATCACTTGAGCCCAGGGGTTTGAGGTTTCTGTGAGCTAGGCTGACACCATGGCACTCTAGCACAGGCAACAGAGCAAGACTCAAAAATAAATAAATAAAATGAAATAATATAAATTACTAAAAAAAAAACCCTGTCATTAACTTGAAAATTCTTTCAAAAACAGAATAGAGGTAAACTTCAATGAGTTCTGCCCAAGTTACCATTATTTCAAAAGTATAGTGGTTGCTATTTTTGAAACCATGACATAGAAATTTATTGCTACCATGAATTTCAGAGAAAACCTAGTCCCCTGTTAATTTTGAAAATAAGGAAAACCAAAGCCAGAAAGCATCAGTATTGTGTTCCATTGCATACAACTAGCTAGCAGCAAACCATTCCCATGACTCCCTGACCTCCACTGTATTTCATCAAGACACCCTCAATTTGAGGTTGTGTGGGAGTTAGGGCTCTCTGAGGACTGTCTCCAGCTCTTTTGTCATTTCAGTGACCTTGAGCAAGTCACGTAACTGTCTCTCTTTCTTCTTCTGTTTATAAAATAAGGACAATGCATCTATTTGGAAAGCACTTTGAGTCACTCTGATTAAAGATGCTATTTAAAGTGCCAGGTGCCATTCCACAAAGAAATGAAAAAAGTAGCAAGAGGAGACCCATACTCAATCATCCCCAGCCTCATTTGTCCCCCAGGCTCTCTCAGCTCTCTCGGCACCAGGCAGGCACTTAGCCAAGTGGAAGGATGAAACTAAGCAGAAGATGATTAACCTTGGATCACACCTCCTCAGCATAAGATAATAATTGAAATAAACATTACTTGCAATCTCCCCCATATACTATTTCCTAGGCCACATGATTACTTCCATATCATTTTTTACCCATTTTGTTAATTGCAGAAATGTTTTTTTTTTAATCGAATCATTTTGAACAGTATATCATCAATTGGAGATTTAGCAATGACCTTGAGATTGTGTCTGTGAACACAGGGAAAACTGTAGAGTCTACTAATGAGGACAACTGGGCAGTTATTAGATTATTTTGAATGTTGCTAGGTTACGTACAAGGAATGATCCACTAACACAATTCAGTTAGGAGCAGATAACTATGTCCCTTGTATAAAACTCTAGAAAGAATGTTTATGTCAGTTTACTTCTGTACTCTACTGTAACAAAATAAATGTGATACTGAGATGCATGACAACTATTATCGTGAATGGCTGAAATAGATGGTAGATAAGTTCACAAATAAATTCAATTAGTAAAATTAATATAGTAAAACTAAGTTTAGAATTTTTCTTCTCCATATCTTTAGTCGAGGAAGTGGTAAGTTCAATGACGGTGGACTGGAAAGCTCTCATTTAGGAGCCTGTGCAAATGTGAAAACAGGGTAAAATATAGGTTTAAAGATCTGATCTATAATCTTGCATACAATTTATAAATACTTAAATCTTATGCATGATCTTTAGTGGACAGAGCCTGGCACAGCACTTAAGAAACATGAGCACTCATCCAATCATGCTTGGTGAACAAATGAAAACCAAAGGAAAAATTTTACTTCTCAATATTGGATTAAGGAATGAGCTCAAGTATAATTTTTAAAAGAAAGAAAAAGTCTTTCCTGATATGTTTATGTATATAGAAATATTGAACTCTACATATCTACTTAATATAATAAAAACTTCAGATTGATTTAAATTTACATCCCTCCCCAAAAATCACTAAATTGACATTTCAAATACACTCTATGTTCCTGGCCCCCATAACATGCAGTGCACATTCCCTGTGGTGGCTGCACTTCTTTCCTCCTCCATTGAGTGAAATGCTATTTATTCTCTAGACTCCTGCTTCAAGCTCACATCTTCCATGATTACTCCTCATAAGTATTCTCTTCTTCTCTGACCCTCTCTAACCTGGAGGCTCTCTCTCTTGTACAGAGCAACTTTTATCATCCTTTCTTTATCTTTGTGCACCTCAGTGCCTCAGAGGTCATCTATCCACCAGAACCACATCTACTTCTTAGAATCCCTCACAACCCATAGAACAATGCTGTGCATCTGGGAGAAACTCAAAACTGATGGAATTGGGGAAGTAAGGAGAACACAGAGGGAAGAAAGGAGTAAGAAAACAAGGGAACAAGATGTTGGTACTTTGAGACAGGATTCTGCCAACCTCTTCATTTGCCAGTAAATTGATAAACTCCTCTTTCCTTCTCAAACCACTTGTCCTCATGCTTCTGATGCAGCCTCAGGGACAAGTGCTGAACTTTCAGTAATAGAATTTGGCATCCTTGGGTGGGCCTATTGGCGCCCTAGCAGAATGGCACCCTGAAACTGCTGGAAGAGGCAGAGAGCAGCCCCAGGTCAAAACTGTGGGTCTTCGCAGGTGGGAGCAACTTCTTGTTGAGGTGAGAGAGCAAGGGATGGCCCCAGCAGCTGCCAGAGGCGGTTTGAGCTCCGTGGAACTCCCACCTCTGTCTCCCCAAAGTAGACACAGCTTCCTGCAAACTGACCTGAGTTATGAAGAAGGAAATGGATTGGGAAATGTCTGGACAATGGGCCATTTGTTGGGTAAGTTCCCCAGCATGCATGCTGAGAACCTAAGTCCACCCATATAGGGGGTTTTCAGACCTTCTTGTTGGTTTTGTTTGTTTGGAGGCACCATTTGGGGGGTGGAAGTCGTGAGGTTGAGTGGAACTAGGGAAACTGGTTTGAATTTGGAGCTCATTTGCAGTTCCTAGGGAATGGAGGGACTAGGCCACCATTTGGGGAGGTTTTCCCAGGAAACAGGGGGATTAGTCCACCCATTTTGGGAGGGTTTTGAACCTTCCAGCCCTGTGGTAGGGCATTTGTTGAAGGCTCAGGGAACGGGAGATTAGGCCACCCATTTGGGGAAGGTTTTGAAGCTTCCAGCCATTTGGGGTGACATTTATCCCCTTTGGATTCCCATCACCATTTGGGGTGGCATTTATCCCCTCTGGATTCCCATTTGAGAACCTTCCAGCCCTGTGGTAGGGCATTTGAGGCACCATTGAGGTACCATTTGGGATGGCGTTTGTCCCCTTTGGATTCCCATTTGTTTGATAGGCCCTGGCATTTTTGTGTTGAGGATCCCCTGTATTGTCTGTTTGTTATTTTTGAGTTTTGTTGCAACATAAGGAAGCTCCATCTCAAAGTCCCTTTGGGAAAAAACTTTGGAACTTATAGTAAAGAGAATGGTCTGGAGTGTGAGGAGAAGTGGCTGTCAAAATGAAAATTCCCATTTGATTGATAGGCCGTGATATTTTAGATTATTTGTGTTGGGAATTTCCTATCTTTTTCGTGTTTGATTGTCCTAACATGGGAGGCTCCATTTCTATTCCATCCGAAAGTCCCTTGGGAGAAGTTTTGGCTCAATGGCCAACTTATAGTTCCCATTTGATTGACAGGCTTTGCCATTTTAGATTATTTGTGTTGGGAATCCACTACACTGTCTGTGTTTGTTTGTTTGTGAGTTTTGTCCTAACATGGGAGGCTCCATTTCTGTTCCATCTGAAAGTCTCTTGGGAGAAATTTCTGAACGGTCATCTATGAACCTATGTTTGAGCTGTTGGTTCTTTTCCCAGGAATTTGTTGTTTGCATCCTAATTTTGATTTGGAGGTGCATTCTAAAGGGTCTTCTCCATTGCCTCTTCCTCCCAAAATTAATCTCAATTGGCTTTTCTGTGCTTTTGCAAAAGAGGAAAGCAAACTGTCTCATTTGTAGATAAATGAGCTTTCAAAGAAGAATGGAAAATAAATCCTTTAAAAATAAAGCCAGACAAGGAGCATGACCCCCTTTGGGCACCCCAGTTGGTTTATGGTGCCTCTGCTTGCAAGTATTTGTATAAATGGGAAGGTTCAAAGGCACACCAGGTTTTCTAGGATGGCCAATTCTTGTGCACAAGTTTTTACTAAAGGGAAAATTATATCAAGGAAATTTCAGAGCTCAAATGGTCAACCTGCCACTACAGAGTTAAAATGTTGAGTCTCAAGCTCTCTACTTGAGATAAACTCATTGTCTATGGAATACAAAATGATCTGTGTTTGTAAGATTTTTGATAAATGAGGTCCTCCCACCCCGCTGGAACCCTGCAGCCAGCCAGCTGGGGTGAGGTGCCAGGAGAGGCCACAGCCCATGAGCAGACTTAGTGGGAGGGAAGACTAGGGCATGCAGCCCACTGCCGAGCAGCGCACAGCAAGTAAGAAGGAATGCCTACCACCGCTGCCATCTTGACATCATGGGAGGGGCTGGGGAGGGCACTGCCTGAACTAATTCTTCAATCCCATGCCCATTAGATTATGACTTGGGGTCAGGAATGGTTTCTCCTTACCCAGAAGGGAGCTCACTTTGGCCAGAGGGTACCCATAGCCAGGACTAGGCAATTAGCATGAATCCTTCACAGCTGGTTAATATGGCCTTTAAAGTAAACTAAAAACTGTGCGTGTTCTGCTAGCTATGCCAGCCAAGGATCCTTTGAGACAGTTGAAAGGAAAGGCCACCCTAGGGTGGGGTATAATCAGTGTGCTTTTTGGAAAAAAGAAGGACATTGGAAAGAACCCTGTCCAAAATTGCAAAGAGCTCCAGGTAACAAGAAACCCTCAGGAAAGCAAATGGTTCCTTCAAGTCCAGGACTGAGATGACAACGGAGGGGGCCCAAGGGCCCCCTGCCTCACTAGTAGCTCCAACCCAAACATACCCATAGAAGCCCTGGGTGCAAATTGACAGTGGGGACCCAATTAGTGGACTTTTACAAATGAGGGGGCCCAGGGCTCCATGCCTCCCCACCAAAGCCCCAGATACAAATTGACAGTGGGGATTCGATTGGTGCCAAGCCACATGAACAGCAGCAGTCCAGAGGAGGTGGGGAGCCCCCTCCACCTTTCTGCCATGGCCCAGTCCCCAGCACCAGCTGCACACGGGACTCTACAAGCCAGGTAGTGGTGAGGCAGCCGTCGGCAGGCAATGACTGAGAACTCCACACAGTGGGCCCAGGAGGCAGACCTCAGCAAGCAGTGAGAGCACCAGGAGCTGTTCCGAAAGTGACAGAAACTCACATTTGAGGGCACTGCTAAGCCCCTGCTAGATGAACACCAGGGCCTGGTGAAACATGCAGGACACTGCCATTGCAGAGCAGTTCGTTTAAAGTTCAGGCCTCAACAGACCTACACATCATTATAGTATTGGCAAGAAGAAAACTACCAAAAGTGAGTAAGGCCATACAGGCTGATGGAACCTGGGGATGTACAGAGAGAATTTAAATTCCCCATACCAATGAGTATAGATATGTGCAGGATCTATGTGCCAGTAATGATATTGTACTCAGGCCCACTGGTACTAAATACCATATATGCTGTACTTTAATTGTAGTGGAGAAGGAAGTAGATGAGCAGCCATGTTTCTAGCACAGGAAAATTGTTTCCAAAGGCACGAGCTTGAGGAAAGGCCTCTCCTGAATGGGGAGTTATTAGCTATGCAGCAGGAAGTGAGGGCCTACTTCAGTTAGTGGTGGGAGATGGAAGGAAGGAGGGATAGAGCCAGATTTTGAAAGGCCTTAAGAAGTTTGCATTGTTAAAGGGACTATAAATAGAACTTTAAACAGGGATGTGATGTGATCAGCTTTGCTTCTAGGAACTACAACTCAGGTTGTGAGGGGATGGGAAAATTGGACCAATGTGAGAATAATGGCCTGGAGGCTGGTAAGGAGGAGAGGGTATTCCAGGTGAGAGAGGATGGGGGCTAATTAAGTTGGTGAAAGTAGGTCTCAGAGACATTTCTGAGGTAGATGCAAGAGGATCTACTGACTGATGAGACATTGAGAATGAGGAAGAGAGAAAAGCCATGGATGGATGTGCCTTACTCCAGGCTGAACAATACAGGCTCTGGGGCGTGTCTGCTGCAACCTGTCCTGGAGGCAGGAAACGGATAGGCCCAGTAGTGAGAACAGCCCCTATGAGTGGTTTTCCTAAAAGGAAAAGTGGGATTTCCCTATATGATTGGTTTGTACCACAAAGGATGGAAGAGGGAGCCACAGAGGAAGAAGAAAAAAGGAAAGACAGTATGACAGGGAAGAAAAAGAATTGAGATGTGCCAATGAGTTGACCTCCATGAGGGATGATCTTTGTACTTTTTCCCTTGTTCTCTGGGAATAATAATTTTGCTATGTTGCAATTCCATTTGGCTATTCCTAAACCTTCAGTAAAATCTGTTACCTATGACAGCCTGTGTAAATGGTGCTCTAGGGGACTGAGGCTAGTGTACAGAAACTTCTCTCCACTTTCTTGCCATGGAAGCCAATATGGCAATAGCCATAGGGAGAATGGAAACATCCAGATTCCAAGCAATGATCCGCAGCAAGGGGAACAGAGCAGTAAAGGGCAGCTGAAAGTGACTGTGAGGACACGAATGAGAAAAGAGGAGCTGCTCTCAGCATAAACTGACCCAGAAACCGATGGAAGGGAAATCCTGCTTATTCCAGAGGTAGGTGATCTTTACCAAGGGGAGAACAAAGGTGAGATTCTGCCTAATACAAGAGATGCTATCTGCACGGCAGACACTGGGGATGAATAAATTTTTAACACGTACTGGAGTCATATACCTGAAATTCTCCACTTCTTATTTAAGAAAAAATGTGTGGAATGTTATAGAGCAGGGATTGGCAAACTACAACATGTGGGCCAAATCCGGCCCACAGCCTGTTTTTGTAAAGAAAATTTTACTGGAGCACAGTTATGCCCATTTGTTTTTATTTTATTTTTATATTGTCTATAGATGCTTTCACGCTACAACAGCAGAGGTGAGTAGTTGTGACAGAGACCATATGGCTCACAAAACGTAAAATGTGTACAAGCTGGCCTTTTACAGAGAAGGTTTGCTGACCCTTATGCAAGGGCACTTAACCAGTACGTGGGAGACCCTGATCCCATCTTAGTGCTACACTTAATGTGTCCTTGGGGAAGTCATTTAATATTTCTAAGTCTAGGTTTTCTATCTGTAAAATGAAACTAACAGTTAACTCACCTGCATGACAAGGTTGTGGTGAAGCTCAAATGTAAGGGTACGTGAAAAACAATAAAGGTCTATACAAATGTATATGAGTGTTTCTATTTCAACAAATCAGAGTGTACTATGTTAGGAATTACATTGTTCAATGTTTTGGGGTGTAAATAAGATGTTCATTTGGTTACACAGAAGGTTATAATTGATGAGGTGGTTGTGTTTGAAGTTTGATTGCATATGGATATTAGTAACTTGGGAATTCATTTCTCCCAGAAATAGAATTACAAAGAAGACTTGCTGCATTCTGCCTTTGCCTCTGGCTCCAGCCCTATGGATCTACTACTAGAAGTTGTCTGAATATAGGTTCTGTGTATCACCTGTGCCTTTGCTCATGATGGGCCTTGGTCCTCTCACCAGCCCCTCCCCTCCCTCTTTCATCTGGATAACTCTTGCTGTGCCTTTGAAATCAGCTCAGTTACCGCCCCAGCAGGAAACCTTCCCTGATACCTGTGTCCTGGGTGACTCCTTGCTGCCTAATGTTTGTTGAATGCCCATTATGTACCCTACTAGTGCACTTTCCATGATGTTATTATAATTAACTGTACATGTTTTTGTGCCTTCTAAACTGAGCTCCTAGAGGACAGGGACTGTGTCTCACTCAAATAGTTTCCATTTACTGAGAAAGCACCAGTGCCTGATAATTTTTTCCTTTTAATTCTTCCAACTACACAATAAAAAGGGGAATTTTGATGCTATTTTATAGATGAGGAAACTGCATACTGAAGTGGAAAAGTTTCTTGAGCAGAAAGAAATCATAAATGATTGGCAGGGCAACACCCCAAACTGGAAGATCCCTCAAACTCCACTCCTAATCACTGTGTTATTCAGGGGTCCTCATTTTCTGAAAATTTATTAACTGACTCCCATAGTTATGACATTTCATAGGAAAGCAAAATTTTTTAAAACATGAGAATATTTACTGATAAGCCAATTACCTACATAATTAGCTCCTTCTACCTCCCCACATTTCTTAAACCTATCCTCAATCCTTTCTGAGCCACAACTCTGGCAGTTGTCTCTCATTTATTTGCACTGCATTCATGTATAAATATAGAATGAAAAATGACTGCAAAGTGAAATCACACGTTTTTCAAAAGATTCAAGATTTCATGAAGTCTGTGAAAGTGATCATGGAAAGCTGCTTAGAACACACATGAACTCTTGAAAAGCAAGAATGAAGTACAGTTAACAACAACAAAAAAACCAGAAATTGATGACAGAATAAATGCTTCAAAAAAGAATAATTTAAATAACAAAGAAGGGTCTCAAAGGGGACCCTTTGAGAAATCTAATGAGGACCTCAAATATTTATGCAGAAAGGACTTTCTCCATGATGGTGATAGAAAAGCCAAATGTAAAGCAGAGGATGCTTACTGTATTACCTTACAAGGTTGTTTCATATTCTTTCTTTGTTTTTCTTATAAGAATTAGTTCATAGTTCTAATTACAATATAAACATTTCATACTTTCAAATTTCATTTTTCAAGAGTTTTTCCTCAAAAACCCTTTTTTTGTTGTTATTTGTTATGAAAATCTCTGCAGATCACAGTACCCCACTTCCCAGTTGATTTTTGAGGACAAGCAACCTGACCCAAGAAGATCCAAGTCATTGCCAGAGAATTTTAGAATGAGAAAGAAAAGCATCTTTTTGATTGCCCAGACTAAAACAGGCACAGCTAGGAACTTCTGTGCCCAGATTTCCTGCCATGTGGACCAGCAAAACTATCTGCAGGGAGACAAACTAAAGCCCAGAACAGCAACAAGAGAAAAGAGAGCCTCTGTCCCTGGTCTCCCAACACTCAATACATATTTGCCCTTGAGTCTTCCCAGTGAACTTGAAATAAATTACCCTTTTGGCTTCCTCTAATAGAGTTCCTTGGGTTTCTATCACAACTGAAAGAGTCTGAACCAACCAAGAGAAGCCTCTCCAGCCATACTGGCCCTCCTCTAGCCATGGACTCCACAGAAACCCAAGGGCATGTGTCTACCTGGAGCTCACAATCCCCAGCACTCTGCCCTGGCCTGTGCTCCTAAGGGTGGATCAAGTCACTGGTGTAGATTCCTTGAGGCCCAAGGGATGGCTCCAGGGATGCTGTGGCAAGGGTATGGGTAAAGCTTGAACTGAGTCATCTACTCATGCCCATATAAGGTCCCTCAGGGTTCAGAACAGAGACCTGGGTGGGAAGACAAAGGGTGTGGCCTTAGGCCAGAGGGTATATTCAAGGATTCCAGGTTATTATGAAGATACAACAGCCAAGGAGGGAAAACGGAATGTATTAGATTTAACAATTTACTAGCTTGATGTATAACTTAAATATTTAGACATATGGAATATAAGCCTCCATTTTTATCCTTCCCTGGATGCTATCAATATTAGGGTCAGGTCTGACATATTTTGATAAAGGATATCTTGGATTCAACCATCTTGAAGTACATATCATAGCCCTGGTGCTACACGAGGCTCCATGCAGGGCTAAAAATTATATCTCATGAAAGATGCTGAATTTCATGTGGTACCTTTCCAGGAACAGTGAAATTCTTCTATCTTGTACTAAACCTATTTCAAATATAAAAAGATCCTGGGTAAAATAAAACCAATGAGATAAGTTAGTACCTTGTGTGTAGGTAAACAACTCTTAACAGACTAAAACAAGGTTTCTGGTTTCATATTAAGATAATAATTATTCCTATAATTCTTAATTATGGGCAGGAGGTATCAACCATAAAACCTAAAAGTCCATCAAGTTATCTTTATCCATTCAATCTGATCCTATTATTTTTGGCTTTGTTTTAGGCTTCATTAAATGAGAATATGGAATATACCATCACTTTTTAATTGAACTTTGGGTATGGCTATCAAAATTCACATTTAATAAAATCAATAAATTTTATCTAGTTAAGGCCTAGAGCCAAGTAACTATCTTCATAATGTTTTGCCTGCAACAAGCGGAGCTTAATATTTTGTAAAGGTTTTGGTCCAGGTATTATGGGCGTAAGAATCCAATCAGAAATAAAATACAAAATAAAACCAAAGACTGTTAAAGTGGGAAGATACAACCCTAAGGTACGTGGTCTCAAGCCCATCTCTGCCACTCCACAGAGAACAAAGTGGAGCCCCAGAGAAGTGAAGTAACTGGTCCCAAGTCACATCTTACAATTGGCAATCCTTACTACATTTTTTAATCCATCTTCAAATTTCCCAAGTCTATTTTAAAGCACTTGCTTTTTAGATTTAAAAACAAAACATGTCATCTAAAAATAATTCATAAGACACTAAAAGACATTGTAAGCAGGGCAGAAATCAGCTTTCTGTGAAATGACTTTTCAACAAATATTCCTTTAATATTCTAATTTCTGCAAACATTTAGCATAAAAATGTTTCCCAGATTTCTCATTTTGCTTAAGTGTTTATAGGTAGCCTTTAAATATCTTTCTAAATTGTACTTTTTTTTATCCCTGGCCCTTATTATATCTACCATTTACTTGACTTCATAGTAAGTGGTACTGACTGTATTTTAATTATCATGTCAGGCTTTTTCTGCAATTGTCGCACACATTTAGGAAAATATTTGATGGTCACCAACCCAAAGCCAAGCAATAAAAAAAGATGCTAAAAACAAAGGTCATTTAAATTTAAAAGTAGCTCAATTCCAACAGATTTCTAAGTATAATAATGTACATACGCCACTCACAAACTCAAATAACACCTGGAAAAATTTGCAAAGTTAAAAGGAAAAACCCAGAGTCGAGGCATTGGAGGAATACTGACTAAGAATCAAGATGTGCAAAGAGGTGGTGGTACATCTGCCCTGAAGAAACTAGAATAGAACTCTTGAGAGAACTATTTTAACCAAAAAAGCACAAAAGTAATAAAGAATTAATGAAAATTAAAAATTCATGTATGGATTCAAAGGAGAAAGAATGAGTGTGGGTACAGTGTGAGACAATCTTAAAAACAAAATAAGATCAACAACAATAAACTAGAACTTAGGACTTAAATGAATCAACCAGAAGAGAATTGTGAGGGCATTTTAGATTTTATCTGTTGGTCTCATTGCCTCTTGAAGATGTCTCAGCTCCCTTATCTGTGAGATAATGAGAGTACTCCCTTCACAAGTAAGGACTAAATTAGATGCAGAGCTTAGATATGTGTCAAACTCTAGTCAAAAGTGAATTGGTTGCCCGTATGTCCGAAAGTGTCGAGTGGATGACCTCATGTCCTGATGCTCCCTTGGCCAGTGATTGGTCCTCCGGGCCCTGCCTCAGTGTGTTAACCAGATGGACCTCACTCTTCCACAGTTGACATGTATCAAGTGCCTGCACATGAGCCAAGGCGAAATACACAACCAAATGGCCCTGTGGAACAGGCCTTGTGAATCCTGTCCTCTAGGACACTGTCCAGGTTTTCCGGATTGGGGTTTCTCAGGATGCAGGATTTTAGGCACTGAAACTGGGAAAGTCTCAGGCAAACTGGGAATTGTTGATCACCAGCTGGAAAGATAAGCGCCCCAAATAGCCTGTGAAAGAAGCCAGATACAGTAGGAAAAATGGTGACAATATATACAGAGAGGCTGAGATGGGAGAAGGAAGATAGTACTGGTGGGCTTTCAGTCTTTGGTCTGAATTATCCTTAAAGCCAGCTAGTCCTCTGTTTCACTCATGTTTGATGGCATGATGCAATAAATTTCCCTTTGTGCCTGGGTAACAGGGTTGGAGTTTCTATCATTTGTAAGCAGAGGAATCATGGTTGATATGCTGGTCCATGGAAAACGCTTCATAAATATTAGCCATTATAATTATAATTGTAGCAATTATTAGATTCTACCAAGAAGTTTTATTTCCCCTCATTTATAATTCATTAAGATGAACAAAGAACATAAAAAGAAATAATTCTGTACTCTTGGAGACACAGCCAGAGACCACTTGGGCTAGATTAAATGATTCTGTTTCTTCTACTGTAGCCCAGAAACTGCCTCTAAAGCCCAAGAAGTCCAGGAGCAGAAACACTGCATAAGGTCTAGACAGTTGCCTGGGCCTAGAACTACACTAATGGCTCTCCTTTCACTAATTACATTAAGGCAAGTTCCACAGTCTCAGCTACTCTTAATTTCTGGTGACTGATTTGTGTGTGCAGGCTGGCGAACTTCAGCTTGCAAATGACAAAATATGTTTTACTCAAAACGGCAAACATCTGTGAAACTCTATACAGGTGCAAAAATGGGAAGTTTTTCCTGATTATTCCTCAAAATCAAAATTGTTTAGGGATGAAAGAGAATACATTATTACCCCCAAAAAATTGACTACTTTGATTAGTTTCCATTTCAGAATCCACTGGATAATTATTTACAGTTCTTTTCATATATTCTGTAACTTGAAGAAGAATATTTTCAAAAGAAATTTTCATGATTTATAAGAATTTTTTATTTAATTATACATACACAATCAACATTTTCATTATGTCTTATTTTAATTTACCTTTTTTTTTCATACGAGTTACTCCAGTTTATCTCTGCAAGTTGGAGAATGCTATGCCTAGCTCTGGTTCCATTCCATCTGTGTAAAACAAACTTGCTTAGACCAAGGCAGTGATGCATGGCACAAAGTTTTCTCTAGAAAACTATTATTTTAAAATTCTTAATATTAGTAAGCTTTTGCTGGGTAGCTTCGGCTCTATCTACATCCTCATCCTGAAACCAATCTGAAGGAGCATGCCAAGCTAGTAGCAGAGAGAAAAGACCACTAGAGAAAGACCACAATGTCTTCTGAAGTTTTGCTTGGAAGTAAAACATATCACTTTCATTCACGTTTCATTTGCCAAAGTAAATCATATGAAAAAGCCAATGGAGCGGGAAAGTGTAATCTGCTCACCAGGGAGGGGGAAGGGGAAAATCATTTGGAACGATAATACAATCTAAAACAGTTTACATTACTCTGATGGGTCCCTCTCTTTTCCTTGCTGGCATCATCTTTCTTCCTTCTGGCAAGTTCTAACCCAGTGCCCTCGTGCTGCTCAACTTTCCTCCACACTCCCCAACTTGCTTCTCTCTATTTAGTTTTTATTCCTCCACGTCCTGAGCCTCATAAATCCCTTTCTAAACATCTTGAATTTATATAATAAAATAATTTATCAGTCTAATGGCTAATAATGGCTCAGAATAAAACCCCTCTTAGACAAAAGTTTTCTTCTAGATAGGGCCTTCAAATTGATCTCCACAAATATTTCTAAGCACTTGCTATGTATAAAACACCACGCTAGGTATTACACATGAAATTAATTATCTTAAAAATCTATTAACTATTTGGACAGAAAAGACATAAAAGACAAATGTTAAATAAAATAAAATATTGAAATAACATGTATAGACAAAAATAGATCAGTCAAAAAGCAGGGAATAATTAATTTTCACAGATGGCAGTTGCTACTGGGTATAAGACAAGAAGAGTTTATTAAGGGTTTTTTTCATTCAAAAAACAATTCAGTTAACAAAATCAACAGAAACACCTTATTCTATGGGTGTTTCTGGCTTTCCCCTCCCTGCCACCTACAGAAGGTTTTGATTTAGCACCTGCAGTTTTTTCAGTCACATCCTCTGATGAGGGTTCTGCCTGGTCAGACAAGCTTCTCTGGGGGTTTATGGCACAGAATGACAAAGAATGAGAAGTAGATTAAAAAGATACATTAGATTAGGAATGAAGGAAGCCTGATTTGAAAAATTTGGGAAAGATACAAGAGTTGCTATCTTTTGTGAGGGAAGCTAATTGAGAGGAAAATTAACATTTTAAGAAGTGTTGTAAACCTTGTATCCATCTTAACCAGTTCAGGCTGCTATTACACAATACCATAGACTGAATGGCTTAAAAACCATTTATTTCTCACAGTCTGGAGGCTTTGGAATTCCAAGATCAATGTGCTGACAGATCCAATATCTGGTGATGGGGCCACTCCCTGGTTTGCAGATGGCCATCGTCGTCTTCTTGTTTCTCACATGGCAGAGAGCAGGCAGAGAGGGCCAGCTCTGTTCCTCTTCTTATATGGACACTAATCCCATCATGGGGCTCTACTCTTGTGACTAATTACCTCCCAAAGGCCCCATGTCCTAATACCATCACATTAGGGCTTCAACACATGAATTTAGGAAGACACAAACATTCAGTCCATAGCAATATTCTTTTCCATTTGTGTGAGAAATGCAAGTAAATACACTGAGTTATTTTGTCATTATTTGGGATTAGATATTTCTTTAACTCTGAGACCACTCTAAGACTGGACCAAATGGATTATGGCTTCCATAAAGTTACTAAGCATGCATTTACTCAGCATGATTATGTATCAAGTATACTTTGAAGAACTGAGTTCACAGTGGTGGTAAGCAAAAGAGACATAGTGCCTGACCTCAGGAAATCAAATGATATCTATAATAGTTCTCTTGGAATAGGAAGGTTTTGAATAAGAAAAGAATAGGAGAAATACTTGGACCAGCAAGTTTTTCAATGCCCCTCAAATTAAACTAGGAAGTCAGAAATATGCTGCCTCTAAAATCAATACAGCCACCCCTATAAACCATTTATTCAGCATATTTTATGTGCCAGACAATATGCTAAGCACTTTTCTTGGACTATCTCATTTCATTCCCAGGATATTAGGTAGATATCCTAATATCACGCCCAAATAATGAGTAAGATCTGAATTGACTGATCCTCCAAGTCACTTGCTTAACAACTGTAATCTACTACCTTATGCTCTAATGGAGGAGTTGGCAGTTTGCTCCATTTTTGACCCAAAGGTGATGCAGCTCCTTTCTATCCCTACACTTGATAAAGAGCTGGCAGAGCTTCATAGGACATACAGACTTCAAGAGTTCTTTTCAACTTCGGATGACCCCTTCTCTCTTTTTATAGTCCAACAAATATTAATTACAAATTTCTTCAAGGAAGGTATCTTAGGGTTGGTTTGCTCTGTCTCCCACTTAAGGAAATTGGAAAATGTGAAAACATTTGGGGCCAACATTTTCTTTGAAGAGTGCTTCTAATCTCAAGTTTCCATTACCCTAGTCTGTATGTTTTACAGCAATTTTTACTTGGTACATATATTATATCATTTAAGATAAATGCAGTGAGGTAGACAAATTAAGAATTATAACCATTTGTTGAAAGAGTAACAAAACACCAAGAAATTAAATGACTTGCCACCAAATTTACACACAGGTAAATGGCAAAACCTGGGTGTTCATATCCTGGTCAAGCCCTCTTGCCCCTACTACACACCAAGTTCAAGGTCAGCTCATACAAACTGTGCCTTAGAGATGTTGCCCAGGAAGCAAGTAGATTTCCTAAACAGCTCATTCCATCTCCCTCCTCTCCACAAGTTCCATCAGGGCCATAGAAGCAATTACTGTTTGAGTAGAGTGGAAAATAGCAATTTTAAATGATTAAAAAAGGGAATCATTTTTAAAAATAATTACTATCATTATTTTTTTATTTGTGAGGAAGAGAGAGATAAATATATTGTG
Source organism: Daubentonia madagascariensis (assembly GCA_023783475.1). Lineage (NCBI taxonomy): Eukaryota > Metazoa > Chordata > Mammalia > Primates > Daubentoniidae > Daubentonia > Daubentonia madagascariensis. The sequence continues at coordinate 4,153,757 of JAKFHU010000901.1, read as the reverse complement.
AATCAATAGAAGCCTTGGCCCACAGTCTCTAAGCCTTATTTATCTGGGACTTATCTCCCTGAGTTCTCCCTCAGAGGAAAGAATAATAATTATTGTTTAATTATAGCAGAAGTAAATTTTCTCTTCCAGTTCTAAAGCAAGATGACTCATAGCTCCTTATTTACAAAGAAATGTCTTTGGAAAGAAAATATTGTTTAAAAGCCAAAGTGTGAAAGGGGCTCAAGACTCCCATCTGGGACTCTCAATGACAACAGAGCCATTGTCACTTGAAATTACCCACCAGTGGATAATGTTTACACCTATGAGAAGTGTAGTCAAGAGATGCATCTTTCTGCAGGAACCACCCTTCTGCTATTCATGACTGCATGTTGCAAGGAGAAATCCCTCCAGAGAAAACCACTTTTCTCTTAAGATGCTTCCAGCTGAGCTCTCCCATTATTGGGATATAACTATCTTCAGAGTAATACAGGGCCTAACAAGGCATATCTGATTCCATTGGTAATCTTTGTGTTGTTCCAGCTGATGATTTAATTTCTGCCCACTCATCTAGGAACCTGGAACCCAACCCCCTAAACTATGTCTTCTCAATCTCTAACCCTAACAGGGTCTCTCAGCCCTGATTGATCTACAAATCCCTGCTGTCCCTCCCCAAACCTCATCAGGAAAATTGAAATTTCAGCCAGTCCCACTATAGCTGTAAGTCTCCAGATTCAGCATGAGTAAAGCACGGTGATGTCCATTTATTCATTTCCAGGAAAATGGGACAAAGCCTAAAAAGAAAGACAGATTAAGCAGGGAGCCCTGATGTTGAATGTATTACTTCCTGACCATCTCATTTGCGGGAAATATTGTAGTGTATTGCATTATACTGAACTTTACTATCTCCTCTTTTCATTCGAAATGAAGACTCTGAGTCTGATGAGACCATTTCCCATCTGTCCAGCTGTCAGGCTTCCTGGAAGAGGGGTGGGGAGGGACCATGCAGGTTGATAAGAAGAAAACCAAAGGGCAGGTTCAGACCTGATAACAACACAACTGCCTTTTAAATACGAAGTCCAAAAGTTTTACATAATCTCTCTTTTTGTTATCCATTAAGGAAGCCTTCATTTTTGAAAGCCATACCTGCTCGTGTGAAGGACAGAAAGCCCTTCGTATTGAAGGGCACAGGTGATGATTTTACAGTGCTAGGAAGGAAGGATTCTCAGACCAGCAGAATGAACACGTCAATGAAACACAGTACCTAAGAGTCTACCCTTAGTACTTTGGGATAAATATTACTCACCTCAGAGTATTAGCAAATATCAAAGCAAAAGTAAATTACTTTTCAATTTTATAAAGACAAATATAAACACCCCTAGGAAAGATAACATGTCATGTCATTGACAGCTTAGTGTAAGTTAATTTAAACAAAGAGAAGTAGGCACCTATTAAAGAGTGGGAGGAAAGAGAGAGAAAGTTAGAGAAAGTGCAGCTGCTGGACACAGTGTGCCTACATGTATATTTTACCAAAGACCTGGCCTGGCCTGGCCAAAGACGCAGGCACCCTCTCCCCCCAAAACCAATTCAACACATATCTTGCACAATACATGGCCCCCATCTTTAGTCAAGTCCTTCTCAAATAATCAGTCTTTGGTAGCTGAGGTTCTTTTCCCTAAAAAAAAAAAAAATGTTTATGATTCTGATCTTGTGATCTGTGGCAGGTCTAATTTGAACAGCATTTTCTGAAGAGAATAGAAAAAATACTCTATTTCATATTCTTCCTTGACCTACTTTAGTGTACTCTGCCCCACTTAATAGTTTCTTTCTTTTGCATTCTCCCTCCTGCGTGTTATGCAAAGAGATGCTGAGCTGGATAAAATAAACTACATTTGTCTTCCTGCCTCCTCCTTGAAGGGTGGTGTGAAAACCTGAAGGCTTTCTGCTAGTTATGCCTCCTGCTGTGCACAGACTGGCCTGCACAGGGCACCCCTCTTATAGAAAAGCTCCTAGGATTCGGAAAGACCCAGAAAGGAATTTCAAATTACCTCCCCTCCCCATCATCCTTAAAACTGTCTGCTTGTGCCTCCCACCTAGGCCCGTCCTACCTAGACATTATCTCAAAACTTTCTTGGGAACACTGTAGACTTGTTTAGCTCTGTTCTCTCCACTACAGCATCCATGTTCATAGGAGACAGGCTGGGCTGGCATTGTTATTCTCCTCCATGAAGCTCAGGTTAAGTGCTTGGCTTTGCTTGTCAAAAGCTAATAAGTGGCAGAAGCGAGACTAGTACCAGGTTCTATGACTTCAAAATCAGTGTTCTTTTCTCATTATGCTATTTATCTCATATTTGGGGACTTCTCTTTCCCCTCAATGGTCTGGACTCTGCTTCCTGAGACTTTAACCTGGAAGAAACAACAGCTGTATAATCTGATAAACCAATCTATTCAAATGTTACAGAGTGATAGAGATAGGGGATTTCTAAGACATCTGCCAAAGAGAACGAGCAGCCCTTTATTACTTACTTACTTATTTATTTTGCTTGTGGCCTGGTAAAGTGTGACTTGTGGTTCAGCAGCATTGGTGTCATCGGGGAGCTTGTTGGAAATACAGACTCTCAGGCTCAAACTGACCAAATCAGAGCCTGCATTTTATTAAGACCCCCAGGTGATTCATATGCACATTACAGTTTAGAAGCCTTTACAAAATTGCTCATGAAAACTTTGCTCCTCCTGACTACCTCGATGAAAAGGTTACCGGCCAGAGGGTTCCAAGGGATCACTTAGTGACAAGAGCAGGTCCATCCCACTGTGGGCCCCCATCAGACACACCAGAAGGAGAGAAGTCTGAGCCTTATCATTCCAACTCATGAAGGTTGCTTAACTTCTAACTTGGGAACTTTGGGGACAAGGAATCTCTTCAGAACCCCTGAACATACCCATCCCCTGCAGAGGCTGCCTTAGTTGGTTTATGTGTGAGGCCCAGCCTGTATATGGATATGTACTCCCTATCCCTTTACAAATAAAAGCCCAACACTTCATTATAAAGGAAATCACTCTCCAACAATTAAATAAATCATAAGCCACTATTTTTGTTGGCTACCCATTTTGGGAGAAGGCATTTCAATGGATTGTCGTTCTACAGTCCTGAGATTTTCCCTGCTGCTGAATTTTCAGTTGACATCTTGTAATTATGATCTTTTTAATATTACAGTGAGAAAGAGAAATGAAAGTAAAATAGCTACATTATGCTGAGCTCAGGCAGATAGAAGAAATAAAATCAAGACCTATCACAGTTAGAGAAAAAAGCAAAAAAATGTGGAATTTCTAGGAATTACTGTGGGAGAAGGGTCCTAATACAAATTGCCATGTCTTTAATGTATACCAAAGACATGAAGAATGTCCCTTTGGAGCTCCTGGATCATAAGAGCTGCCATTGCCTGTACTACCTAATGATCACTGCCAGAAAACATACAGAAAACATTCATCCAACCTGTTGATCTTATTGCTATTTTTGGTGTCTTCAGAGCATGTCATATTTTTTCTTGACATGCGTATGTTCTGATAGATGCTGTCTATTTTTAAAGTGATCCCACTCCGACATATATCCTATTTTTCCAACTTTTTCCACTGTTTAGAAATGTTATCAAAAGACTTGAGGTATAAGATTAGTTATGGTTATTCTATTCTGTTTATTGCCTTATTATCAACAATAACCTTATTCTCTTCTCTATTTTTTATTATAGGCAGAATATACCTCTGAAATGCCAGGTACTCCATGATATTTCCCTGTTGGAAAAGATGGTGCAGGACTGGTTTCTTGTGCAAGTTGCTTGAGCTATGAGCCTCAAAAGGCAATGAAAGTAGGATTCCTTTCTGCCTAAGGCAACATTATCTTCCAAGAACCTCCAATATAACTTCAATGTCTTTTCTTTCTCATCCCTGAAAATCCCGTTTATAGTGAAACCTTGTTCACTCTTCCTCCATTATGTCCACCTCTCCCAACGTCATCTCCTGATTATAGGCTGGGTTCCCTGGGAAACATACTCTAAGTTAAGATTTGCACTCAGGAAGTTAGTTGAGGAGTGCCCTGGTAAACAGTATCTACGAGGGAGCAAGAGAAAGAGGATTGGGCAGAGAGAGCAGGTGAACCATAATGTACTTGCAACAAAGGCTCCAGTTGACTCCATGGGGAGCTCTGGAGTTGGAATGGCCTAATAATGATGTTCCGAATTGAGGAAAGAAGCCTTTCTACCCTAGTATAGACCAGTCATTGAGTGCAGACTCACCCAGAGAGGGGACATAACTTTAGGCAAGGCAGTTCCCTTCAGCAGAGGGCAATTTCCAGAAAAAGGCACATCTGTGAGCTAGTAAGAGCTGGAGTTGGAGGAATGAGTGTCTTGGTCATGAAGGGAAATTTAAGAGGTCCACCACAGTATCCACTACACCTGTAAACTTTCAAATTATTCCTGCTAAAAATATTCTACAATGAGCTATAGAAGTCTTAAAGAGAAAAAAAAACACACTTTTAATCTTTGAATCACAGTGTTTTGCCATTACCATTTTGGGGAGCCAAAATTCCTGCTCCATTCTGAAAATACCAGTTATGCAATTTCAAAAAGAAAAAGAAAAAAGAAAATAAAATGGCACATACAAAGTAGAATTTTTACCTTAGGGCTCTGTGGCTGAGCAGCAGACTTATTTTCCAGGAGCATTCCACTGGTCAAATGTCACCAAAACAATTTCCAAGCCAACCTGCCCTCATTAGTTCTCTGAGCTCTTGATTACAAATTTATAGGAGGCCTGCCCTAGACAGCCAAGGGAGCCCCTTTGAGATGGCCATCCCCATGGCCCATAGCATTTTCCACTGGGAACATTAGAAGCTTGCCCATCAACCAAAATAAACAACTCCTCTCATGAATAGACCCAATGATGGCCCTATAAATCATAGCTGTCAAAAATGTCAGTAGCATTGCAGAAGACAGAAATCAATCTAAAATTCATTAGTTTGCCTGGCAAGAGCCTAATCTCATATTGTTTAATACCAACCATGGCACCTCAGGTAGAATAGGGAGCTGCAAGAGATCATCTTGGTTTCCTGTGACAGAAATGTGCAATGTTTATGGCTTAATCAGGCCTTTAGACCATTCCCATTCTGTGGGCAGAAACCTTTGCCCCCCTGCTTAGGGTCAAGTTGCCTGTGGAAAGAGGCAGGAATCACTCTGATGTTGTCACTATATTTCACAGCTATTAGTGTTATGGTTGGATGGTTTGCAGCAATTCAGGTAAAAAGGACACAGAGGTTGCCGCATAAGTGAAACACTCTATGTATACAGTGAGTCAGGGCTCAAACACAGCTGACCATTGTCAAAAACAGTCCTGTGGACCAGAGGGTGACAGGAACATGCCCTTTGCCCCATCCCTTTCACATAATCCCCTATGTGACAGCTCTTTTGTGGTTGCATCTCTCCTTTGAGGCTGCCCTAGTTTATTTTAATCAGATTTCAACTGTGTACAAATATTCAGATTAGCAGTGATAAGAGGGGCGGGGCAGGGGCAGGACCAACAGGGGAGCCTTGAGATAGATGGGTTGTGGTATCACACAGGTCACAGCCTTCTGCAGGCAGGAAAAGATTCAGGCCATACAGGAGCTCCACAAACTGGCAAAAATCACTCCAGCCAGGTTCATCTCCTAATGTCCTCCCAAATCATCTACAACATTCTGACATCTCTTCTCTTCCCTGATCCCACTGGCTTGGCTTCTTCACTAATTGTAATGTCTTCTAGGCATAAGCTCCTCAGGGAACTTTATTTCTGCTCACATTAATATATTTCATCAATATTCTTCCAGGGCTCATATTGTCTGTCTACCTAAGGGCATTTAATACTGCTTTGTATTGTGACTGTCTTTTCACAAGCAAAGAGCTGCATTCCCAAAGATCTCGTTAAAAACCAAAGATGTTGAATTCACTATTCATCTTGATCAAGGTTGGTGGAAATTTCCATTTACAATGTGAAGTATTCCTAGCATGAGGCAATAGGTTGATAGAGTTTACATTTCACTCTGCCCAGTTTTCTTTGAAATTTGCAATTTTTGACAAACATTTTAATAAAGTGAGTATGATTATTTCATATTGTATAAAATATAAGACCACTTATATCAGTACACTAAAAACCCTGGAGAGTAGAATTGTGACCTGTCCCAACCAGTGTCCTTCTCCACCTAATAAATACAATACATAGAACTCCACAAAGATTTATTGCTTGCCAACAATTTTGAGAAAAAAGTTGAAACTGTCAAATTCCACTAAGCTTTCACATCAACTCTTTAAATTTGATGAAGAAGAAACATAATAGAAAGTCATGGTGGCTTAACGTCCTCATGGAATAAAGATGCAAGTTCATTTTAAGCTGTCTCCATATGATATTTATTTGACTGTTGTGAAAAAACTTGCCTGTACAATTTAAGCTTTCAAAAGTTGTTAATTCATTAAACATCTTTAATCCAAGAAGTTTAGCAACTGATTTTTTTTTTTTTTTTGCTTTAATTCAATGGATTAATGCAGTGGTCCCCAACCTTTTTGGCACCAGGGACCAATTTCATAGAAAACAATTTTTCCACAGACGGGGTAGGGTGTGGGGTGGCAGAGGTCTGTGGCCCAGTCTCTAACAGTCCACGGACCAGTACTGCTCCATGGCCTGGGGACTGGGGACCACAGAGTTAACGAATGCAATGGTTAACTCATTCAAAATGTTCACAAAAGTTAGAGCATACAACCAGGGTCACAAAACTGGATAAGTAATATTAAAATGGTAGGATTTGAGAAAAACAAAGCCAAAGAATCCACATTAATTGCTTTAATTGTGACATACTATATATATGCTATCACCATGCTAATATTCACATTTTAGATTCTCACAAGTAAGGGTGGACAAGGTTCTACCAATTTCAGTGAACATACACATTCCTCATCAGCAAGTTTTGCCCATTGTAAGGGCCACAATTCTGAAGGGAATCATTGCATAAATATGTCTATTTTCTTTATCAAACTAGGGGATCAGTGGGCCTTGAGAATATGGTGTCCAAAGCTTTGGTTTTTTGTGGTGTGCTTGTGTTTGTGTGTGTATGTGCACCCATGCAGTAGAGGTGAGGATGGTAAATGAGGCTAAGTGATGCCAAGGTGTGGACTGAGATCCAGGGAAATTTGAGTGAGCACAGAGTGCCAGGAAGGTCCCACCTCTCAAAATATCAGCCCTGTGCCTTCCACCCATAGAAACATCATTTTGACCGATGGGTTCTCTTTTTGAAAAAACAAACTCCTGAAAGGTTAAATATAATCTACTAATTATGTGAATTACATTAATAATTTTTTTAAGTTTTTCTGCTAAAGACTAGGAAGGACCACATGCAGTACTATTTTATTGCTGTATTACTTTTCTATTGCTGCTGTAACAAATGAGATAAAGGCTGAAATCAAGCTGTCTGCAGCTCTGTAATCCTTTCTGAAGGCTCTATGAATGAATCTTCTTCCAAACACATTCAGAATCCCACACAATCATAGTAGGACTGAAGTCCTGTTTCCTTGCTAGCTATCAACTGAGGGCTATTCTCAATTTCTAGATGCTGCCCACATTAACTGAGCTGTAGGCCTCTTCCTCCATCTTCAAAGTCAGCAACAGTGGGTCAAGTCTCTCATGCTTTTAATCTCCCTCATCTCCCCTTATGCCAAATCTCTATGACTTCCTCTGCATGCCCTCATCTGGGGGAAAGCTCCACTTTTAAGGACCCATGTGATTTCATTAGGCTCATCCAGATAAGCTAAGGATAATCTCTTTTAAGGTCAGCTGATTCATAACTTAATTCCATCTATAACGTCTCTTCACAGTGGTACCTAGATTAGTGTTTAATTTAGCAACCAGGGGATGGGAATCTTGGGTTCCATCTTTAGAATTCTGCCTAACACAATTATGGAAGGTGGGATTTGAAGTCATCTCGTTCTTGGACAGACCTAGTGGGATGGTCTTTAGGCAGGAATCTATGGGTGTGACACAAGGTAACCCTGGAAGAGAGAGAGATAAACTCAGCACAGAAAGATCCGAAGACAACTTTAGCCTGCTTTGACTGTTTCTACAAGTGTTGTGTCTCTGAAAATGATTAAGGTGCCATAAGTATTTACTCTCTTTCTACTAAATATCTTCCTAATATAATGAAATTTCCTTCTAGAACTCTTTGATTTGATCCTCTTTGCCAATGTCCTTGGAAAGAAAAGAAATCTTAGTGATGAAAAGAAACTGTCAGAGAGTCTGCTGTATCCAGCCCTCACCATCTCCCTCCTTGATGGAATCCCATCTCCAATGCAAAATCTGAGAGCTCATGATTAGAAGAAAACATCAAGTCATTTAACACGGCCCTCCCCCATCCACATGCTGTGACTGGTGGTGGAGACAGACTCAGCACATGACAGCCCTGCCAGATGGTCTTCCAGCCTGAGTCTGAACACTTCATCGAAGGGGAACTTCCCACTTCATCAAGCAGCAGTCCCACTGTTGGACAGCTCTAATTGTTAGAAAATTCTTCAGTGACTTCCAACCTTTATTTTCAAAACCACACCTGTGATTCTCACTAACATTAATAATCCTTCAAAGGTTGAATCACAGCTATCAGGTCTCTCCTTACCCACCTTACAATTTCAGGCTAAACAGCTAAAATTCTATCTTTCCCTCAGGTGATACTTTTTTCCTGGACACCTCTCTATAAATGGCTACTAAAATGTGCCCTTTTGTGTCACATGCCTCCTACAATTAAAAAAAGACTTCAGATGTGATCTACAGTACTGGTTTTTACTAAGCATAAATCATCATCCAGTGGTATTTGTGTCTCTTTGTCTCATAAAAACTCCTTAATCTCCTTTGCTGAAGTAGCATCATTGCCTGGCCGGTTTTTACACATTAGTCACCAATCATCCAAAGAGATTGTAAATATACACAGGCTAATTAAAAAACAAAACAGATGATGAAGCCACTTCAAATGGATTTTCCTTGTTTCCCCTTAAATCATTATTACTAGAGTTGTAATGTCCAATTGGTGATATGAATTAATTCTTGAATTTCTCTTTGCAAAACAAAAAATGGGAAAATAGAATAGACATAAGAATGTCATTCATTAGTGAGCTGTTGTTTTCTTCCTCTTCAAAGTATTTTCAAACATTGGCTAATTAATGATTTTACTTAATTGGATATTTTTGCCTAAAGGAAATAATTAAAAGGTACATTTTAAATAGATCAGAAGCTTTACAGAGAAGAAAACTTCACCTTTTCTTTATTATTCTTTCTGTTGATGCTTCATTTGTAAGTTTTCATTAGGATTATTTTTATTTGTCTTTAAATGGATGAGACAGAACACTTCTCTTTATACGCATTCCAAGAAGACTCTAAATAAATTTTCATCATTGCAAGATGCAAGAAAAAAACCTTTAAAAAAGATGGGCATATCTGCTTTGCCCCTACTCATCCTGATCTCCCTAAATCTGTGCCTTCTTCTGCCTCCACCAGAAACACCTTCCCTTCTCCTATTCTCCACACAAATCCTGATGTCTGCCCCCCACCCTCAAGTACAGCTCAAGTCTCACTTCCAAAGGAACGCCTTCCCTAACTGCCAGTCCATACTGTTTACCATTCCATTTGTCAAGATGTCTCAGGGAATGATTTGGTGAGGTCACTTTTAGAGGTGAAAATGGCAGATGGAACTAAGGCACCTCTGAAGTTCCAGTGGATGAATTTTACCAGCTGATGGTGGGGAAAATGTCTGGACCTATTCTGGTTTTGAAGTAAAGAGGCACAGCTTTAGAATCAGAGAGATTTGGGTTCTAGTCCTATCTCCATTTTAAGCCTTAATTTCCTCATAGAAATAATATTAATGCGTGACATCATTGGAAGCATTAAAGGAGATAATGTGTAAAAGAATCTTGGTACACCTCCTGGCACTTAGATCTCAGCAAGTTATTTATTGTTTATCAATACTATTATTAATTGCAAAAGAAATACAAGATCATGCAATCTTGGACTAGGTCTCATACTTTTTCCCATGGTTGTTTCCCTGAATATATAGCTAAGAGTCTAGATCATCTCAGGGTTTTCAGAAGACATTTTGTGCTCTAGTTCTAGGAGGGCTGCCTATCTTGCAAAAGAAGGCTTGAGCGTGGAGAATAGATGAAGCAGCAAGATCAAATCCATTCAAGCAATCTTCAGGCATCCTTTAAAGCTCACAGGACAGTGGTCTGGACAGCGTGGAGGTCAGTGAGGAGGGCTTGCTTCAGTACTGGAAAGCTGGGTTTCTGGTATGGGAATATATCAGTATAGCTAGGTATCCTGTATCTCACTGAGATCAACTACATTCACCTGTCCCTAGATGTAGGCATCAAGAGGGTCTAGACCTTGCTGAATAGAGGTTCCAAGGGGATGGCCAGTCTTTCAAGGTGTTTGGCTGGGGGAAATCCAAAGTAAGAGATTAAGAGTCTCTTCCTCACTCCCGTCCCTTTCCCCGTTCCAAGGTGAGAAGAAAGAAGTTAAGTGGCACAGCACTATGGAGGAGCTGGCAGAATGGCAGACACACATCTCTAGAAAGCAGCCCCAGCACTCAAAACCAGCAGCAGAACTCTGTAGGGTGATGAGAAGCACCTATGCTTCTATAGCTTCTAAGTATCTATGGCTGGGGCTGATCCTACCTCAATGAGACAGACAGTGTCCAGTGCTTTCCTTTCCAGGCACAGAGCTGAGTGAAGAATGAATGTCCCATGAGCTACCTTTAAGAAGACACACACATAGGACCATAAATGTATACAATTTTTATTTGTCAATTAAAAAAACACAGAGGAATATACACTCCACAATTAAAAGTGCTCACAATAAGAAACACAAAAACTTAAAACAATAAGATATATTTCATTTATAATTTTGGCAATGATAAGAAATTTTGATAATATGAAGTATTAGTGTATAAACTGGGGGACTTTGAGAAAAGCAAATAAAATTTAAAATTCATGTAGTCAGCAGCAAACAGGATAGACAAAATTCCTGCTTTCACAAAGCTGTACAGTTGGGTCAGGAGAAGAGAAAGCAGTATGGAAACTAAACATATTTTTTAAAAATCATGTATCTTTAAATGTAGGATTTAGCTTTTGAAAAATATTTTCTCTTCTTTTGAGAAAGATGTTCCTTAGGACACCCAGAAAGAGGAGAATGAGGGGAGGAAGAACTCTGTCGTAGCCAGGGTCAGTCAGAAAGATTGCTAAAGATACCTTTGTTGAGTCGTGGAGCCTACTGAACGCAGACTGATAAGCCCTTTCTTATATTTCGCCTCTGACCCAGGCACTGTGTAATTTAATTTCTATAACCAGACACTAACTTCTTGAGGACAGGGAACCAATTTTCTTCATTTATGGCCCAGCCCAGGCATAGGCACTAAGTAGGTATTCAGTCAGCACTAAATGATTGCTTATAGACTCAAAAAAAAAAAACTATATGAGCTTCTATCCCAATAATACTACATGTTCCCATACTGTTTATATAATATTTTTATCTCTTCTCTCAGGCAACTGATTAAATTTTATTTATTTTTGTATCTTTCAGTCAACCTTCATTAGAATAATTTAATCTGTTTTATTCACAAATAATTCTCCTGGGAAGGGATTCTTGTTTGCTGCTGAGGGAACCAATGCTATAGTCATAGCCAGGATCCAAGCCTGACTGTGCACTCAACACTGTTGTAGAGGCGGGATCCTGCTTCATGCCACGGGCCCCATATAGCCAGGCAGCCTTTCTGCAATGCTAGTTAGTTCTGCCCAAGTCTAGATGTTTGCGTACCTTGAATTCATTTCCCCTCATCATGCCACGCCTCCTTACCTTTCAAAACATAATTCTACTGGGACCTTTCCACAAAGCCTCTCCCTCTCTCAGGCAGAACTCTCCTCCCTCTCCTCTCTGCCCCCAGGTGCTTGGCACCTTATACTGCAGTTCTCTGTGAATACGTCCGATCCACACACTCTTCACAGACACCTCTCTATATTCATTTCCTAACCACCCCCTGCCCAGCAAATACTGGGCTCTCAATTATTGAACCAAACTGAGTTAAGCTAAACTGAAAGAAGCCAATTATTAATAATACGTACCAGGCATATTTTAATATTGTATTAAGCTTGCTCATTTCTGGAATGAACAAAAGGTTGGGAGGTGAGGACAGCCAGCATAGATGTGAAAGTGTTTGGAAAACTGCAAATATCAGTGAAATAGGATAATTACGGATTGTCTGTCTTCCTTTTTCTCCTCTATCTCCCTTCTTTCTCTCCCTCTTCCTTCCCAGAAATTACTGCCCTCGAATGGAACAAAAATCAAATGTTACTGTTTTCTCTGACCACTGAATGTTTTCAAAATGCAAGGTAAAGAACAGTAAAACAAACAAGCAAACAAAAAACCTGCTAGCTCTAATGTCCTAATATTTATTGGTAAATTTTGAGAAAGATTCTATCTTCATAGATATTATTATTCATTGTTCTAACACTTTTGCATGCACACAGTTTTACCATAATTTTTATGAGTAACAAATAAGCTTGTGGGGTGGTTTCACTTTTCCACATTTCGTTAAACAAATTCCCTGGTTGTCTTTCCAGGTGAAGTACAGCTGTTATGCTAACTCTGATAAATATTAAACATTAATAAAGTACTTGCCAGAAAAAATGCTATTCCCATTATTTTTCTCATCTTGAGTTTATTCTTAATAAAATTTCTCTGGAAACATCTCTCTACCTCCCCTCAAGTGCCTGATATAATAGCACCTGGAGTGCTGCATATTTTTCAGCAGATCTTGGCTCTTCCCTGTGATCTGATAGCAGAGCAGAGACTCTTATTGCAAGTTACCTTATGGAGGCAGATTTAATAGCGCATCTTCCACTTCGCACAATGCATCAGGAGGCTCCTATGACTCTAACTTGAGTACATTACAGATTCAATCTGAGCTGTTCCCCATCATTTTCACTTATAATGCAATATCCTGTGGCTTTATTTTGTAATGTATCTTTGAGAGCAAAATTCAGCATTCTAAGTATTCTACAAAGTTAAACAACACTGTTAGAAAACTAAACAGAAGAAATAGGAGACAAAATCTGAGTACATAAGAGCAGGGGAAAGTAGGGTAATTCCAAACCAGACTTTAAAAGACACATATACTTTCAGACAGGGCAAGCCTTATATGCATACAAAATCAGGGAGTGAGGAAATGTTGAGTTTTCTGCTCCTCTTCCAGTACTTTTACATTATTACCTATTCCACACCCTTACCGCAGGACAACCAATTTTCTTTTTTTGCACAGAGGTTTTTTTTTTTTCCCTTTTTTTTGGCATAAATGAACTGATAAGCCTATTGACACTGAGGTCAAACAACTGCATTCTATACCCTTCACAGGGTGCCCAATTCTACAAGAGAGATAGGAGGGTGCAGTGGAAAGGAATTACAAAGGCAAGAATTCTAGATAGTAGCTTAGAGAGGGATTCTGAGCCAGGAAGTTTTCTAGGACTTTTAAATCACATCACAGAGGCAACTCTATTTTCTCCCTGAGATCACATGATCGTCATCCCTATTTTTCACAATAGGACATTGAGGTTCTGCGATTTTATTTTCCCCAAGTCATACAGCTTGAACCAAACCTCCAAATTATTTGATCATTGATACTACATTTCTTCCTACTGTTATTACTAAAATGTCTAAGCACAGTTTCCTGCATTGGTCAGTCCAAAACAGGGCATGGGGCTGGGTTTCTTTTGCTCATGGAGCCTCCGCAGATTGGCCTGACTGAATGGGCTGTTCTATTGTGGCTAGAGACAGAATTTCAGATTGGCCCAAATCTATATTGACCTCCAAGGCATACCCACCAAGCATGTTTTCCTTTTTAACAAAGCCCTAAAATAAACTTTGAAACATTTACTCTTCTCCTTCAAGGTTGTTTCAGGGAGAAGGGTTCTATGAGGCAAATCAATTTCATCATGTGATTTTACTTTAATTTAAAAGGAGTCACACATCCTCCCTAAGGCCTGTGAGGAATTACCTAATAAAATGTTTAATGCTAAAAGAAAACCAATGATGGTATCACTGACTCCAAAGCAAAGATACTGTTGTGCCTATTGAAAACTTTCTGTAAACCCTCCACTGAAGCCCTCAGCAGGAGACAGAGGCAGATAACTGAGATGGAACTTTCTACCTCAGTCCCTTGTTGTGTTCACGGATTCATCTCCTAAATGGTTTAACCTAAAAAGAAAAACAACTGAATGAGCAACACTAATGTTCCTAAAATTAAAAAAAAATTCCCTTAATATTCACGTAATTCAATAAATTACAAGCGCTAAGAAAAAAATTATTCTGTTTAATGCAGTAGAAGGGATGCTATCAATAAATGTGCAGTGAGATCCTGGCCATCACCAGTGAACAGAGTTAATCAAATCAAACTGTGACGTGAAAAGCAGCCATCAGACAGAAACCTTTCTTGCTCTAGTGAAGAGCGTGGCAATTCAAAACAACGGGGTTAGTTCCCTCCAGCTACCTGCTTAGATGCTCCTTTTGAGACCAAGCTTAAAGCTAAATTTGAAAGAGAAACATGAAGGTCAAAAACTGACAAGTGACCTTCATATTCCAGGGCAGGAACTGTGGAAAAGTCCAGGTTAAGGATTGATTGTGAAGCCAGCAGGAGAGTCCAGCATTTAATCCCTCACTTGCCAGACCAACCAATCTTTTAGGACTAAGACATTACCAAAAGAAAGTTTTTCCTCTTCCAAGATTCCTGTAATGTCCAATAGCCATTGAAACATTTCGTAAGTCTGTACAGAGAGGAAACCTCACACTCACCTCCATTAAAATGCAGAGTCTCAATTGCTTTGAATTTGCTTCTTTTCAATCCAACCAAGTCATTTTAATGAGCCCACCCAAGTGCTCTGAAGAATGCAGGAAAAATTAAGATATAGTCCCACCCTTGAGGAGCTTACAACTTAGTTGGTAATAAAACATTAGCAAATTCACAACAAAGGTAATCAGATAATTCTTCATAGGTTGCCTGAGGAAATCTCCATCACCCTTTCAGGTATCTTTAACCTTTCTCACCCCAATCTACCTGGCCTCATCTTTCTCATCTTTCAAAATGCAGCCATGTTTGACATGTATCCTAGGAAAAATTATCCAAAACTTATAAATAAGGAAAAAAAGGACCACAAGTCCTTACAATATTACACTAGAGCACTGTCTAATAGGTCTTCCCAAAGATTATTTAATTCTCTAAGATAATATCCATTTTAATATAGAATTTATTATTGACTATATTCCAGACATTATTCAGTTACATGTTAACTTGTAGATCCCTGTCTGGTAGAGGCACAAATGATTTCTGTCTAGTAAACAAGATAAACTCAAAATTAGAGTTGTATTGCCCTGGAATGTTGTCTCCAACTCAGCAAACTCAAATAAGCATGTCTTTCCTTACTAAATACGTAAATATGTGTTCCTCAAATGCCTGTTGAACCAGCTTTACTATACTGATTGTTTTCCCACAATTGAATTAAATAAATATTTGATATGTATTTAATCTTTCTTTGTTTGAATCATGTTTTAACTTTTGTTAAATGTAAAATGATGGATGCACTACCATTGGTATGTTCACTGGTTTGTTTATAAAGGTAAATAATTAGAAACAAGTCAGTTATCTATCACCAGGGAATCAGTAAGTAAATAATGGCATACAGGTAAATAGACGACTAGGCAGCAATTTAAAATGATGATGCTTATCTCAAGTAATTACCATTAAAAGAATTTGATGACTTGTTGAAAAAAACAGCTTTCAGAACAAACAGCATACATAGTATGATTCTTTTTTAGAATTGTATAAATGTATCTCTGTGTATATATGTATAGAAAGGTGTCCAGAAGAGTATTCACCAAGATATTTACAATGATTGTCTCTCAGAGGTTGGATTTTATATAACTTTTATAACCTTGTTTCTATGTCTTCATTGTACATTTTTCTCTACAAAAAAAAAGCATCATTTTTACAAATTCCTTAACACAGTCAACCTAAGGGTCATTTTTTAAGTTGGGAAAGACATACCTCTATTGACCACCTAGTCAATAGCTAGTCTAGATTGATAGCTAGTCTAGATCCTTTTAGCCTTTTAAGTCTGTGCCTTACCTTTATACGATGATGCTGGTAGTGTCCTTACAACTTGAGAAGAAAACCTCCCAAACTGACTCCAGCTGCTGCAATATGGTTTGCTAGTTGAATCTGTAGCTGTTCCTCAGCTGGTAGGAGCTCAAGTACTAACCAATGGTTGAACTTAACCTCCTCATGGGTACTGTGTTTGGGACCACCTTCATTCATTGATGCACAAAATATTTATTAAACACCAGCCATAAGACAGGCACTTCACTGGGCCCTGGGGATTTCAGTGTGAGCAGGATGAAGTTGGTTCTTTCCATCACTGATCTTACAGTCCAGTTGGGAGAGTGATGGTTTCCTCAGTAATTACAATGGCATCACAAGATCAGAGAAAAGACTGCTTTCTCCTGATGGGTTTTGCCCCTGGATGACAGTCAAACCAGCCATTTTCCAATCTCCAAGGGTATCTCATGTCACCAGGTTTCTTCCTCTCTTTTTCTGGCTTTGTTGCTGAGTTCTGATGTTACCTCTCACCTGAGATACTGTATTAAATGTCCGTAGGGCACAGAGAGACAAATTTATAACAAACAGTCACCTCTGTACCCTCTCCCCTTAGGCTATTCAGGGCATACTAATTCCTCCTAAGAGGGAAGTAAAAAATTCCTCATATAAAGGCAAAGTTAATGATCCATTGTCCACCCCATAAGTATTTAGCACCCATGATACTCCAGCCACCATGCTAAGAGTTTCCTGAAGAGCTCATTGTCTGTATTAGTAGGACAAACACTTTCAGTTGTTTTTTAAGACCCATTTATAATGAAACAACTTCACGTCCTCTCCCAGGGCCATTTGTGATCAACATGCTTTTCGAGAAAGCCAGCATGAGGAATAGACTTTGTAGCTAAGGCAAAACAGTAAAATTAACTAAACAATTCGGGGATCAAGTAAAACTAATGACTCAGGCTTTGTTAATATTGTGCAATAACCTCTCTATTTATGCTAGTAAGTGAGTGAGCTACAACACTTACCCAAGATAAAGTGATGCTGATCCTACATCTCACCATGTGGACACGCAAAAGACTTCTTGATAGTGTAAATCAGAATGATTAAGGCAGAAACCTACAGGTGATCCTTGACATCTTCCTTCTCAAGAGGCTGAGTTACCAAACCCTCTTGATTTGCCTCCTGGACATTTTTCTCTCCATCTCCAAGACGACCATGCTAGTCCAAGATACCCTCTTCTCATCTCTCATCTGGACCATAAAACTAAACTACCAACTGATCCTAAGGAAAACCTTCTTAGCCCCCTATTATTTATTCTCCTAAATGAGCATAAGATTATATCTCCATTTATATAAAACCCTGCAAAACTTTTCTAATGCCGTCAGGCAAAGGCCACAATCTTTAACACAACCTGCAAGGTTCTGCAATCTTCTGGCCCCAGCCTGCTTCCAACCATATCTCATGCCTGTTTCCACTCCAACTCCCAGTCTTGTGACATCAGGGTTTTTTGTTCTTGACCTCAAAGAATCACATTGCAGTCCTTTCAAGTTCTTGGATTAAGTAGTAATTATGTATGATTCTCTTCTATCAGCTTCATAATAATGTTTTTATTTACCTAATATGATGCCTGGCATCTAGTAGGTATTCATTAAATATTTACCTAATTAATCAATGAATAGGTGAACAATTAGGCATGCCTATTGAGTTTTAAAATGCCAGATAAAGATTTTAATGCAGTTATTATTATACTCTTTTCCTTTGTATCATAAAATCCATTAAAAATTTCTGAATAAAAGTCCCTTTGAAAATTTGAATTTCTGTTTTGTTTTATATATGTATTTTACCTATTTTGACTATATATTAGGAAGACCTATTTCACAAATCAAGATGATATATAGACTCATTACTCAAAGTGAAAGCACTTTGATGACAGGGATGGTTTTGCTGTATTCTAAATTTTTTTGAAATGGGCCAATTCACCCAAAATATACTATGAAATGTTCACCAACATTAATTGACAAGTAGTTAAGTTCAATAAAAACTTTGCCCAGTGTATAGAAATACACAGGCAACCAATCTGGTGAATCATGTTCCTCTGAATAAAATAATTTAAAGAATATTATTGAAAGAATATTTGTCATTAAATACAGAAAGACTACAAAGCTCCTCCAAATCAGTGGATCATCCCTAATTTGGGCAACAGCATATGAAGAAATATTAAATTTCCAGACCCTTAAATTAAGTCCCCTTGTTGGTATACAACATTGACAAAATACCAGACAAAAGCATGCAGAGAAATTTTGTACCCCTTTGCACCAGGAAATTTCGAAAACTCAAGCCTTACAAAGCTTACTTGATTTTAATTGTCAATAGTCAAACCAATTACCCACTGTAAACGATTGTTAAGTTCTCATCCAGGAATTAAATTCTATAATTCCTCTTTTCCTCAAACTACTGAGACTGTGTCTAGTCTCTACTCACTTTTTTCTCTTTCTCCCACAATAGGATCTTTCCTCATATCTTAGTTACTTCCATTTTTTCAGCTCCATTAGTTGTTTCCTCATTAATCCTTTTCTCCTGCTCAGAAATGCAAGACAACCAAGAAGATGAGGAGTCTAGAAGCCTCATTGTTTCAGGTAGAATTAGAATTAGTGGAAGGGAATTAGAAAAGATGAGATTTATGGAACAGGCGATAGCCTCTTTCAAATATCCCAGCACTAAAATGGGAAACACACTTAAAGATATGCCAACAACTGAATGGGTTTCTGCAGGTAAAACTCAGCCTTTGTAACTGTAGTATGTAAAAATCTGTTAGATGAGAGTGGAAAATACCATAATTTTGTTGATAAATTACTGAAAGTGTTTAACAAGGAAACAATCTGTTATTTTCATAAAAAATAGAGTTAGTTATTTCCTTTTCTTACCAGCAGTTTGTTTTCTTCAATTTTGGGGAAATAGCTACATCGTTATCCAAAAATGGAATACGTACCCACACAAATAGCAAACCAAAAGGAATCACAAACAATATTCCTGTTGTCTGGGAATATTGAGGTGCTAGCAATCATAACAAAGTAGAAAGGGTTAAAGGAAGACTATGAAATCAGATACAGTACAATCTCAGCACATAGGCATTTAATGTCTGCAATTTAACCACATGTTTGGCAAACAAACAAAAAAAGGCGAGAAAAAGACCTAACAATTTAAATAGTGTGGGTGATCCAACAATTCTCCTCCATGAACATATGCCTCAGAGGGTGGTAGAGGTGGGAGCAATAAATCTGCTGTTTCTCAGTTTGGTTCTAGTTCCCTTAAGCTTCCATGGCTTAGTATGAGCTTCTTACCACTCAGGTGAAAACCTAATGAGAAAAGATACAGCTTTCACAATATGACACTATATGCAAGCTGACCACTTTACCTGATACACAAATAAAGAAATAGCCATATGCTTCAATTCTGGAGGAAAAAAACCACAAGCAGCATTGGGTTTATCAAGAAATGGTGTGTTTACATACAACATGACACCTTCCTAGTCGTTTCAAAATAAACCAACCCCCCGGAATTCAGAAGACTGACCTAAATTTGTTGTTGTCAATTTTTTTTATTCCATCAAGTTATTTGGGGGTCATCATGAAAATTCCACAAAAAAATAAGAAATGCATTCATTCATTTAGAGCTTGTAAGGTGTGAGTTTAGGGAAAGGGAGATTGAAGTAAAAATCAATTTTTATCCTAATTTTGTCTTATACTTATATCTTGAAGAAAGTCATTTACTTCTCTAGGGGACTGGCTTTCTTTTCTGTCTGATTGGTATAAATTGATATAAATTTCTCTCCTCTCCTGTCTCTCCATGGCCATTGTGCTAGTCAACCATAGCAATAAAGGCACTAGAAAGGGTATAAATATTCACCTAATAGCTTAGTGTATTAATTCTAGAGAGAAGATTTAGGAGCATTTTTCTAGGTTGATAGACACTGTGACTTGACCAGCAGTACCAATTTTTAAAATAATGACTAAGTAATACTATGACTATGCTTGGTCCTTTACTTTTCCATACATATTTTAAATTCTGTCAAATTCTTTAAAAAAAGAAAAACTTCCAGGATTTTGGGATTGCACTGAATTCAAGGATGAATTTGAGAATTGACCTCTTTATAGTATTGAGTCCTCCAATCATTCCTCCAAGAATATGAATATGGCATATTCTTCTAACTAAATTTTCTTAATGATGTTTTGTAATTTTCAGTATGGAAATAATACATATCTTTTATTCAATTAATTTCTAATTGATGCTTTATGAAGCTATGGGAAATTGTATCATTTTTGAAATTTTATTTTCTATCTATCTGTTGCCAGTAAACAGAACAATTAACATGGTAAGCTTTCAATATTTCATAACAAAGTATTTGTGATGTTTGGTAGTATCTAGTAGAGCTGAACATATGCATATCCTATCATTCAGTGATTCCACTCCTAGGTTCATATGTTCACTATATTTATAAGAATTATCACAGTAGCATCACTCATAATAGCCTCAAACCACTTATATGCCAACCAACAATAGAATGAGTAAGTAAATTGAGGCAGATACATTCTGTAATACTGTAAAGCAAAAAGAATGAACTCACTATAACCATAGGCAACAAGATGAATCTTATAAGTGAGCTAAAGAAGCCAGATACAAATGAGTACCTTCTATATGAATCCATTCATATGAAAGATCAAAATGAGGTAGAACTAGCCTATGCTCATAGAAGTTAGTATAGTATTAATAGTTATTGGAGAAGGTAATGAATGAAAGAGACAGGAGAAAACCTTGGAGGGGCTTGTAATGTTTTGCTTTTTTTCAGTTTGTGAAAATTTGTTGAGCTGAACATTTATGGTTTGGGCACTGAGGCTTAAATTTCTACTTTGAAATGCAAAAATGGGGCCCTACTGATTTCCAGATAAAATGCAAAATTGGTATCACCCATGAGGACCATAGGACCCACACTTACCTACCTGCTGTCACCCAACCTTGCACTTTATGTTCAAGCCACATATATGTACATACAGCTCCCTGGATACTCTATGTGCTCTTTCTCCTCCATTCACTGCTCCCCTTGATAACTTTTATCAGGGGCAGCACAGTATAGTATAATAGCATCAATTGGGAGAAAATTGCCTTAATTTGAATGCAGGCCCTAATATATTCTAGTTTTATACTCTTAGGCAATTTACATAACTGTTCTGTGCCTCAGTTTCTCCATCTGTAAAGTAGGAATAGCAATAGGGTTGCCTTGTAGAGCCTGTTCAGGTGTCACCTCTCTGCCTTATATGAACTATTAAAGTTGGGGTCCCTACTCTGTGCTTGTTTATCACCCAGGGCCAACTTCCCAATCACAGCTCCACCTGAAATGTATTATAGATATGTATTATTAATAGTTTGCTAAGTAGCACAGACTGGGTCACTTCAACAACAGAAATTTATTTTCTCACAGTTCGGGAAGCAAGAAATCCAAGACCAAGGTGTTGGCAGGGTTGGTTTCACTCTGAGGCCCCTCTCCTTGGCTTGTTAAAGGCCATCTTCTCCCTTTGTCTGCACATGGTCTTTCTTCCCTGCATGTCTGTGTCCTAATCTCCTCTTCTTATAAGGACACTAAAGCCAATATTGCATTAGGACCCACAACAATGACCTCATTTAACCTTAATTACCTTTTTAAAGACCCTCTCTTCAAATGTAATCATACTCTGAAGTACTAGGGGTTAAGGTTCAACATATGAATTTTGGGGAGGGCACAATTCAGCCCATAACAAGATATTTATCTAACTCCTCTATAACTATGATCTCCTAGAAGGGGTATGTCTTTTTGTCTGTGTATCTCCAGCTCCTAACACAGCATCTGGCACATAAGGAGACTCTTAATAAATAGGAACTACAAAGGAAAAGACATTTAAACAAATAAGAACAAAACTCATCATTTCTTGAAAGGCACCAATGACCTAAGGAAAGCAGAAGAGCTTCATTCAATCAAGTGCATGATTACAGTTGAAAACAAAGTCCTTGAGGTCAGGAGTTCAAGGCTAGCCTGAGCAAGAGCGAGACCCCTTCTCTACTAAAAACAGAAAAAATTAGCCAGGTGTGGTGGTGTGTGCTTGTAGCCCCAGCTACTCGGGAGGCTGAGGCAGGAGGATTGCTTGAGCCCAGGAGTTTGAGGCCACGGTGAGCTACGTGATGACGCCAATGCACTCTAGCAGGGTGACAGAGTGATACTCTGTCTCAAAAAAAAAAAAAAAAAGAAAGAAAAAAGAAAGAAAGAAAGAAAGAAAGAAAATTAAATAAATAAATAACTGTAAAAAATAAAACAAAAGTCAATGAATGCAGTATACTGACCCAGTTGCAGCTGACAGAGGCACAGCTTTAATTCTATATCAATCACTCCAAAGTGAAGCTTGTCTGTTCTTTAATAACAGTTCTTTAACATTAATTATCCAGTAATTCCTGCTTCTGTGCCTTTTTGGGTAGAAGCCCACAGGGACAGACTGTAGTTTTTTTCCTTTTTCTTTATTTTTAACTTAATTGTATTTTAATAGGCAATTCACTGACTTAGATTAAAATAATCTAGTAAGGTATATATTAAGGAATCCTCCTCTCACATCTGTCCCTATCTACCCCTCTCTCAACTCCCTTCACAGGCAAGGTTCCTTTATGCAGATGAGAGTACATATGAAAATATATTTTATCCCTCCTTTTTTAAACAAATGGTAGCATACTACATACACTGTTCTGAACTTTGCTTTTCACACTTGCCAATATATTCCAGGGACCCTTCCATATTAATAAATAGCAACCTTCCTTGCTTTTTTGTTCAGCTGTGTATATTTCATTGTGTGGATGTGCCATGGCTTATTTAACCATCCCTCTATTGACCGATACTCAGACCGTTTCTCACATGTTAATAGTACAAATAATGCCAAAATGGATAACTCTGTCCACATTTCAAACACACCATTTCAAACGTGCAGGTGTGCATAAAGAGTAAATTCTAGGTGTGGGTTTACTAAGTGAAAGGTTAAATGAGTGTGCAAATAATTTTGATAAATATTTCCTGTTCTCCACAAGGCCTGTACCTTTTCAGATTCTCATCAGCAATGCATGAAAAATCCTATTTCTCCACATTGTCACCAACAAAGAATATTACCAAACTTTTGAGTTTGACAATCTGACAGATGAAAAAAGAATGTTTCTCTGAACTATGTGGATATAGGCAAGGCCACACTGTCCTATAGGTTATTTGATCTAGTAGGTAAATTTTAGCTGAGGTTAGATCCTTATTCCTCAATTGTCTTGACTCCCAGTTTATTAGTGATGACTTGAAACCACGGAGGGAAGAGATCATGGAGGATGGTGTGAGAAACTTCCCAGGGGCCAATTCTGGAGGTACTGTACATCACTTTTACCTACATCCCATGGTCCAGACTAAGTCCTAGGTCCCAAGTAAATGCAAACAGAGCTAGAAAAATGTCCCCAGCTAAACATCCATTTCCTAGAAACAATCCTATGACATAGAAAGGAAGAAGGAATCTTTGGAGGACAGTTAGTAGTCTCAGCCACAGACATACACTGCTGTGTTTCTACTATTAGTGTTTGATTACAAGTGCTTCACTCAAACACTGAGCTTGATCAGAAACACCACTTTCATTAAGCTGTGGAATTATGTTATTTAAAAAAAAAATACAACTACTTCCCAGAACAATTCTTCGAAATTAGTCATCTTGTAAGTTCCTTGTCCTCAATGTCCTTATCTGTGAAACAAGAAAATTGAAATAAATTGTTTCTAAGGGTCTTCCAAGCACCAATTGCAGGGATCTGGGATTGTTTTAGTTTAATGTGCCTTGCAGTGAATGACTGGCTGGCCACATGCCACTATTCCCAGCACCATCAAGCTGACTTTATGATTTCTTCCCTCCTCTATCCTTTCTGGGGTCTTCTAAGGAATGTAGGAATATAGTCTTAATCTTAACAGGAGGCTAACATTAGAAAGGTAAAGTATGTGAATATATCCCCAATCTCTTTAAACTTCTCACATCAAAAAGATTCCCTATTTGTTGCTGATTGAATTATCATTGAGCCATACTCATACAGATAAAGAGCTTCAGTTAAATTCAAAAAATATTTATTAAGTTCCACAATAAGAATTTATAAAGTGCCTACTCTGTGTGCAATACTGAACTGTACTAGAGGTACAGAGATGAAAGAAGAAATTTAAACCCAGCAGGAGTTTATGTCCTGACTCAGGAATTCAATATTGAAGGTAAAAAGAGATCTAAAAGAGTTTATAATTTCTTTCAGTATATTAGGCATAGCCGCATGAATAGACGACAATATGAGACCACCAACGATTTTCTGCCAAGTTGAGTAAACAGAAGGAGAGCAAACAGTGTGAATGAGGGCAATGAAAGTCCCAACCTGAGTGGCTTTTGTAATATCAAGATGACGTCCAAAGTGTGTAATCTGAGGCATGAAGGAAGCAGAAGCTCTGATAAGCAATTCCCAACCATGCAAAGCAAACTTGACCTCTCTTGGGGTCCTGCCCTTGAAGGAGGCTGAGGTCGATGCTCCTTTCATTCTTGCCTGTAACCAGCACCTTCATCTCTGATGGGAAATATATGCTTGTCAATCATGTGTTCCTATCAAGGAAGACACTAAAACCCATGTAGTCCAAGAGAATCTTTTCAGTGATGGATAAAACTGAAAAAGTTCAAAGATCATCCATGCCTGAAACAGATGGAATTAAGAAAAATGCCATTATCCTCACCTCCATTCCTGTTCTGTTGACACAGTTGATAGTTTAGGGCATGTGCTTACTTTTGAAAGTGTTCTCCCCTTGGACTTGAAAGATCTTTTGTCTTTTTGTTTTTCCTCAGCATTTCCCTTAAAGATTTAAGGAAAGAAAGCATTTAAATCATTTATCTTATAAAACTGAAATATTATTATATACTATCACATGTTTAACCCATTACTTAATTATTAGAGCTCTTTATTTTCGAGAAGGTAATATGGTTTTCCATTGCGTAGCTTACAAAAGAGAAATCCAGTTACATGTCATTGGAGCACTAAGTCTTATTAAACAGGAAACTCTATCTTCACCCCCCATCTGTCCCTGCCTTGCTCAGCAGCCACTAGGTAACACTGGTTCTAGTTACACATAACTTTAAGAACCAAAGTCATTTAAAAAAAAATATAGTCAGCAAGTGTGTGGTTTCCAATATGGTAAAGAAGGCAGGAGAGGAAATGCTAACCCTAGTTTATAGACAAAGAAACTGAGATGCAACTTGCTTACGTGACTAGGCCAAAGTTCAGAAGAAGCCAGGACTAGAACCCAAGTCTTTTGGTTCCAAGTTCAGCGTTCCTTCTATCATGTCTCTCTGTAGGGGTGGCCTTTCTTCTGCACTGCAGCAGAGAAACTAGTGGTCCACAGAACAGTGTGTAAAGGAGGTGACATTCATATGATATGATTATGATTATGTGATTATTATTATTATATGATTATATAATAAGGACCAATTACATCTAAAAGGAGCTAAAGCTATCTGGTCCAACCCTTCATTTCACAAATGATGACATTTAGACCCAAGGACATTAGGTAATTTACACAAGATTGGAATTAAAGAGTTCCCATCTCCTAGTCCAAACTCGGCACCAAACCATAAACTTGCTGGATGCTTTGTCACATGGTTCGATTGCCACTGCAAACTCCTCTTATCACTGCTGGTAATTGTTTTTAAAAAAAATAACTGCATTCTTCTTTTGGATGTAGATAATTCATTCTCATGGACACCTCCCTCTCCTTCTTTTCTCTGCTAATCATCTGCCTACCCTTCCTGTTTCCCCACTCTGAGACTAAATGTGATCCACAGAGCAAAGACAAACAGACATGCTTAGGTTTGTAGGAAATCAGGTCAGGGAGCCCCAATTTCAGGGGAAGGAACAGCAGCTGGTGCTGATAAGTAGGAGGTGACTATGAATGTTTCAAAAACTGCAGGATGGAGACTAGTACACAAGCAGAAAATCTGCCTTAGTGGGGCTGCCAGGGAAGCATGTTTTAAAGGACCCTGAAATATGACCTCCATATACCTGGGATGATTGGAGGGATGGGGTTGGGGGCTATAAGTTATTTACACCTTAGTGGGATGCAATTTAATTAAATTGCTCTTCTCCTAACACGTATTTGATTGAGCTCAGCCCCAGGAGGAGTTTAATAGCTGTAACTAGAAATGTATGGAAGTAATTTTGAAAGGTGGGCAGTTCTGGAAAGGGCAGGCTTGCCCTGGGGAACTACAGCATGTGGCTTTGGCAATATGACAATATTGGTCTGTTGGGACAAGGAATTCCGAGATGAGACTTGAGAAAGGGAGATGGTATCATAGAATTAGGAATGGGGAGTGGGGCTGGGTTGGCGGGGGAGGTAGGAGGCAACAAAAGGCATCCCTAGGCAGGGCCCCCGATTTTCCAAGTCCCAAATCTGAGAGTTTCTTGTGTTGGTTTGGAGGTTTCTGGAATCTGATGAAGATTTAAAGCCCCCTCCTTCTTTATTTTGCTCCTGGATAAGGTCTGTCAGACACTTTACCCTCCCACAAAATAAACAGAAAGGTTTATGAGAAGGAGGCAAAGCAATGTACTACCAAGGAAGGAGGGGCTGCCAGAGCACCCACACTCACAATTCACTTACGCAGCTGCCAGCTGTGAAGGAAGGCTTTTGAATTGTGGTTTGGCTTTCTTGGCCTCAAGAGATTATATTAACCCCCTGTAGCAATGGTTGCCATCTGAGCGTCATTCGTTTTTTACTGGAAGAAGAGTGTGGCCATACCCTAATCACAGGGTCAAGGGTCCAGAAGCCAGCGGAACCCACCTCATCACTTTGTTGACTGATGAATATACGGTTGTTCCAAGAGGCAAGCTTGATCGTATTTCTTCCCTGCTTAAACTTTCAGTGGCTTCCAGTTGCCCAGCGGATAACAGTCAAGTTCCTCAGCGTGGCCTGCTAAGGCTCATGCCTACTGGTTGAGCACCCTTCACACCCACTATAGAAAGATCACCTCCACTCCCTCTCCAGTGAATTTCCCGAAGTTTTCCAAATGAATTAAGCACACTCCAGCCTCCAAACCTTTAAACACTCCATTTTCTCTGCTTAGAATGAGTTTCTTCTCTATGCCCTTCGATGCCCAATTCAGGTGTCATCCTGGGTATAGTGAGAGGCAGGTGATAGAGTTAAAACCACCTGAGCTCAAACCCTGGCTCCTGTTGACTACCTGAGCAAGTCACACTCAGCCTAGCATTGCCTAGATTTCACCATCTGCAAAGTGGGAAATAATAATAGTACTTCCCTCATAGGACTGTTGTGAGGATTAAATAAATTAATCCACATAAGGCACTTAGATGAGTGCATGTGATTTAATGAGTTCTGAATAAATGTTAGTTATGAATCTGGGGTGCCTCTGCTAATCCACTCAGGATGAGTTGATAAGCTTCTCCTCTCTGCCATCACTGGACCCAGTATATACATTTGTTATCACATCTGCCACACCAGTGAATTTTTTGTCAGTCAGTATCCTATTTCAATCCAAAAAGGATTTGACTTATAAAGATATACAACTATTATGTACCCATAATTTAAAAATTTAAATTAAAAAAAACCCAAAAAACAAAACAAAAAGGGCTTGATTTGAAGTGATTCAATGGTTTGATTATTTATCTATCTATCTATCTATTTATTTTAGTGAGTCTGTCTTTGCCATGGGTTGTAAACTGAGAGCACAGGATTTATCTCATGTTTATTGTGTCTCTAGTTCCTAGACCAGTACCTGGTACATTTTAGATGTTCCATAAATATTTGTAAGGTGGGATGTAATTATTCAAGAAGATCACACAGAATGAAAATTTCCTTGAACTGGCATCAAGATCTGAGGGTTTCACTTATGACCTTGCCTCCGACTCGTTCTTTGACCTTAAATAATTCACATAACTTTTCTGAGCCTCATTTTTCTCGTCTCTAAAGTAGGAAAATCTAGAGGTTGGAAAGCTAGGTCAGGGCCAGCTTGGGAAATATTTTAATGCTCAACTTAAGAAATGAACATTTCTTCTATAACAATAGTAAAATCTAATGTGGGATCAATCTATTGTATTAATGGCTGAAAATAAGAGTTATAGTCAATATTTCTAGTATAGTGCCTGGTATATAGTAAATCCTCAATACATGGTAGCTATTATAGTACAGTACTGCTAAAATCTTATTTTAATGCAAGAATAATATTTTATCTTAAGTACATAGCATGTTTAACCACCTATTATTAAACATAGTTTTTTTCTAATTTTCCTTATTTTAAAAAAGTAACATTGCAATGAATTTCTTTGAATGTAAATTTTTGTTTACTTCTATAAAAACACTATTTCTTTCAGCATGATTAATGCCTTGGAGCATATAAAGGTTTTTAAGGCTTTGATACACATTGCCAAATGGTTTCTCAATAATTGCACTAAATTTCTCACCAGCCTTGCATGGGATTGCTTGTCTTTCTGCATCTTCACCAGCAATATATTTTATTATTATTTAAATCTTTGCCAATTGATGGGGAAAAACTAGTTCTCTTTTTTTAACTTTGTATGTTTTTTATTACCAGTGAAATTTTTAAAATTTTTATATTGTTAATTTATTTCTTCTCTTTTGTAAATTATCTCCTCATAATTCTTATATTAAAACATATTTGGGCAGCCAAAAATATAGTGAGGAAGGTAGTCATGCTAAAAAGTGTTTTAGTTAAGATGCACATAGGTTACCTGCAAAATTTCATTCCACATTTTATTCTTAATTATTGACTAACTAGCTCATTGATGTTTTCTCAAACAAAATTAGTTCTTCCCCTCCATTTCATGTCTATTCCTGTCTGCCTTTTCCAGGGCTCTGTTCCAGTATTGTCTCCTCTAGGAAACTTATTCAATTCTTTTCTTTTTTTTCTGTTGCTTTTTCTCTCCAATTACACTGTAGGTACCTTGAGTGCTGGAACTGGGTTATTTTTCTTTAAAATCTTCAGCCTCCTATATTGTGCTCAGGGCCAGGCTTGCAGCAGGTCCTCACTGATTGGAAGATTTCATACCAGCAGTTTCATTGAGAGGGGGTGACCCTTGGGGAAGAGGAAGATAAGCAGTAACTCTATCGTAAACTCAGAGGATGAAGCCCATCCCTCCTACAGGGCCATGCTATCTGATATGTTAATGGTTTTCATTCTATTTTATTGATATTACATCTTTTATAAATATTTAACAAATAGTTTTAAGTCCCCTATTATCTGTGATGAGTTGTTAAAGAAGTGGGGGGAGTGAGGGGAAGTATCTGATTCTCTAAAACCTGGGGCTACCCAAGACCTAGCCATTTACCACCTATGCAGAAGAATCTCAGAACATGAACACAGGGTTAAAAGCCATCTGAAGCAACACTGGTTTCTTCTTAAGTGTCAGCTCAGTGATCGAAGTGAGAGGAAGTTAATTGGACTTGATTTTGCCTGACATATTTATGGGTGGGATACAGCCTGGGGTCAATTTACTGAGATTGGTTTAGGGACACAGGCAGAGTTAACACTTGAAGCTCTGCAGATGAGCTGCCCTCCATATGTCCTTCAGAGCACAGGAGGGAGCCAAGGCCTGAGCCTGAGGTCCACAGAGTCTGTAGCAACTCCTGGCATGCCAAGAGTGCTTTAGGTAAATTCCAGAACATAATATTCAACTTTACAGAATAGGCAAATTGGTGAAAGGGGGAAGACCTATAGATGGTAAAATAATTCAGTTCTCTTGTCTACAGAATGTAGGATTCCTGCATCTAGTGAATTCCCCTAATACAAAGTAAGCATTAGTTTTTAGATTATTAATTGATTGACATGAAAGCTGTGACATCGAGAGGGAAGAGTGTGCATCATGGAATTTAAAAGCAAAGGTTAAAGAGCTCAACCACTGAAGATGAATTCAAAATGAAAATGTGGTCCAGCATGTTTCAGCTGCAAAAGTCAGTAGGGCCCTGGATTCGAGGTCCACTTTTACCTTCATATTAACTATGTGACCCTGTCTCATTTCCCTCATATGTGGTTGCACTCTGGAATTTTTAAGATCTTTTGCCTTTTAGAATCCTGAAACTCAATTATTCTAGTCTGGCCTTAACACAAAGCAATCCCTTTAGTTTTTATCCCTTAGTGGACATGTCTATAAAGCAAAGATGGTGACAACTATTCTCAACTAAATATCACATGAGATCATGGCTAGGTAAGTGTGCTAAGTGTTCCACAAGGATAAAGCAATGCCATCATTACCATCATTTTTAAAACTTCTAGCTTTTTGAAGGGCTGGAATTTGAGACTTCTTGTCTCCTTTGGTTGTGTCTTTCCAGGAAGGGTTCTGGTCTTGCCTGGATTCCTCCAGACAGAAGAAGAAAGAAGAGCTGGCTGGTTAGAAACATCAATTCAATAGCCCAGGCTATTTCTTATACCAGCAAATGAAGATAACATTTATAATTGTCTAAAACTTATCATAGAGCTTTCTCAAACATTGTTTTATTCTGTCTTCATGGCAGTGAAGATTCTTATCCACTGTTAGTGATAAGAAAGGTGAAACACCAAAAAGTTAAAATACTTTCCTAAACTCACACAGCACTTTAGAAGACCTGAAATTGAACCTAAATGCCCTAACACACAGCCTGAGACTGGAAGTCACAGAGGCCCTGATGTCCACTCTTGAGTGGCTGTATGTCCCATCATCTATGAAGACATTTCCCACTCTCTAGAGGGCACAATCAATCCCTCCTCAGGTGTTCCATAATTCTTCTTACAAATTTGTAATAAAACATATCGACATGGCTATTTATTTTTGTATCTATCTTTCTCACTGGACTGTGAGTTTTTAAAGCCTAGAAACCACAGTTAGAGCCATAGCCCCTGACACAGTGGCTACCATGAGCTGGAGCTCAGCAAATGCTGGTGGAATAAATGACCAGAAAAAGGGTCATCAAAAGTTTAGAAGAGTGGGAAACACAGGTGAGGAGCAGGGAGAAGAGAAAAAAATTTGGGGAGAGAGTGGCGGCAGGAGAGAGACTGGCTGGTCGGCACTGTCTCTGACCATGTTCCAAAGCCAAAAGGCAAATTGTAAATGTTTGTAAATGCTAGGTAGGCCTACCCACATTCTGTTCACCACCATTAATGAGAACAGTTGAGAGTGGATGTATTTGCAAACATTTCCACCCAAACACAACAAAAACTGGCAAAATGTGTCCCAGCATTTCTGTGAGTCATTCACCATGGCTGTCCAGAGTACACTCTATTTTTCAGAGATGAGACATATAATAGACTCTCATCTCCTAGAGTAGAACAAAGAAGTCCAATAATTTAACAAGAAATGGGGAACACAGGAAAATGAGATGGCTGTCATCTTGTCATATATATACACATAAGACAAAAGAAGTACTATAACTTTATATATATAATATATACATGTATACTCAGTAACTTTTGTAAATGAAAAGTGAAGTACTGATACTCATCGTGAAAAATTACAAAGCGCCTAATTCACTAATCTCTCCTCTTTTCCAGCCATACCTTATAAATAGTACAGTGCCTGGCATAGAGCAGGCCCTCTAAATGTTTGAGTGACAGAATTCAAGCATGCATAAAAGTAATCAGTACAGTAGGACCATTAGCTTATTTGAGCAGATATTTTCTTGCTTAGGAAAAAATGCTATTATTTTTTATATACATATACTGAAGTAATGTCTCAGTATCCCCAAAATGATCAGTCATAACTAAGAATAAGTCACCAGGTCATCCGAAAAAGATGCAGAATAAAGCCAACACAATTTTACTGTGGGCATATTTTCACACAGATGTTGAGGAGAGCAAGACAATTCATCATATTGCAATTATCTATACTTTAGTTGTGTCATCAATATGCATTCATTGAACATATATTCTTTTTAATTATTACATACTGAGAGTCTACTATATGCCAGAATCTGTGTGGTGTGCTAGGGATAAAATAGTAAGACAGATATGGTCCCTGCTTCTACATTAGAGAAAATAGAAAAAAATTATAATTTCTCATAATTATGATTTTTAAACTACAGAGGAAAATTATGGTAGCATTTAATTTATCCTACATGCCCCTTTGATACTATAAGCACATTATACATTCCTATAATTCTTTGCCCTTTATGTAGAAAGGACAGCTAAATCACTACCCTCTTAATAATTATAAATATGTTTTGTTTTTCTGGGAAGCAAGAAATTAGGTTGTTTGGACCTTCACACTCTGGAACTTTACCTCCCAAATTACCAGATGCTATAAAAGTTCTTTCATACCCCATGCCACTGCTTT
Organism: Daubentonia madagascariensis; assembly: GCA_023783475.1. Lineage (NCBI taxonomy): Eukaryota > Metazoa > Chordata > Mammalia > Primates > Daubentoniidae > Daubentonia > Daubentonia madagascariensis. Next base: position 4,121,206 of record JAKFHU010000901.1, on the reverse strand, counting down.
GGAGAAGATCTCTCCGTCCTTGCAAGCTGATAGGAAATTAAACTTTATTGAACTAAACTACCTTAATAGCTTAAAAACCACCTATAATATTCTAACACAAAGAATCACCAAAAAGCATTACTTATACAGTGGTTAATTGTCACACAATACTTACTGCTTAGGTATATGCAAGGTCGAAAAGTAATACTTAAAGCGTTTAAGATGAAAACTTGTACAGAAGGAAAAACAAAACAAAACAAAACCATACACCTTACTCGGAGATGAGCATTTCCTGGAATACTAATACATTAGTTATTTTGTTTCCCAGCCCACATCAAATTGGAAGTAGCTAAGAAGAGAATGCAGGAGGGAGCAGCATGTAGACACAATTGCAGCAACAGGAAGTAGAGTAATAATGGCCTAAACAATAACAATGTTAACAGGCAATGAGTTGTTACTGTGTGCCTAGCACCTTGACAAGCCCTTGACTTCCATTCCACTCAACAACCTGTGAGACAGCTGCTATCACAAGGCACCTACTATGTACCAGGAGCATTACATAAATTCTCCCTAACCCTTATAACAAGTTGGCATTATTGTGCCCAATTTACAAGTGAGGAAACTGTGGTCTAGAGAAATAAAATAACTTGTGGCAAGACACCTTAACTAGCAAGTAACTGAGCCAGAACGTGGACCTGGTCCAAAGTAAAGTGACTGTAAATCCCAGTTTGAATAAGCAGTTTCATTTTATATCTCTTATCCTGCTTAATTATTAATAGTGTTCCTTTTCACTCTCAAGGGTGTCCTGGTTTGGATGATGAGTTATGTGGTCTCCTATCCAAAGGGCACATCTTCCCCACTCAGCCACACCTTCCCAACACAATAGTGGCCTTCAATGCTGATACCTTGATACCGAGGCAAGAGAAACATACTGTAAAAAAGAAACTCAAACAATCAAAATGCATGACAATTCTAAACCATTCAGAGAAAAGGAGGAATGGATTATTCCATTTAATTATTCCCAAGAGCAGGAATCTATTAGAGGAATAATAAATACCTATAAAAGGACACCGTGTCCGGTCATAGTCTGTTGTCAGTTCTTGGTGTGCTCTTGGCCGAAGAATGCCTAGACACACCAAAAGCAAGGCAAGCATGAAAAGAAGTTTACTGAGGAAAAACAAGATAGGTTTACAGAGCAAGAGCAAGATATGTTCGCCATGGATGATGGATGGACCCCCTGTTGTAACAAAAAGGGTGTTGGTTATGGTCTGGGGTCTTGGTTTATAGTGTCTGGATTGGGCCCTCCTCGTGGTTCAGACATCACCATTGAACCACTTTGATGGACAGTTGGCAGTTATATGACCTGAGTCTTACTGCACATGCAAATCTCCTATGAGCCTCTCTGAAAGCCCATTTGGGGGTGTGAACCACATGTAGATTTAAGCTAATGACACTATAATTAGCCTTAGGTTGTTCTACATCACCTTCCAGATCCTATTGTATCTCTGCATTCTTTTGCAGTTGGTGTGCTAAATTCTGACTAGCAGATTGGTAGGGTGTTCCCTCCTCCCCCAGGTGTGGCAGTTGCTTAAGGAGCCCGCCTTTGTCCCCAGGAGAGGCCAGAGGTCCTCACTGTGTACCTCACTACTGTCCCATGAAGAAAATGTTAAAATAAATAAGTTAAATGTAAACAGAAGAGTGAGTAACAAGTTCTAAAAGGATTTTTATCCCAAATTGATAAAGGTTAACTTTTGAGCCAAAAGAGGGTAAGTTTTAGTTGTCTAGAAAATTCATTGTTTTTTGACCCTTCCTTTCTTAGTCATGCTCCAAAGAAGAATTAGTATATTTTCCCCCACAAAATGCTTCCCCCTCCCACACAAAAGAAAAATTGCTTCTGAGCTTGGTCTCTGAAGTCTAACAGTCTCAGTTCAAACCCTCACCATTCGCTGTGTGATCTGAGGCAAGAGACTCATCCTCCTTCACCCTTTGACTCATCTGTAAAATTAAGACAATACCTCTGTCCCTGGAACACAGGGAGGATAGTATAACATAATGCATGTAAAGCACTTGCAAGTGAAGGAAATTAGAAATATTTTACCCCAAACTATATTTCTTTGGCATATTTTGAGATGGCTGCCATGAGTCTCACAGACAGAAGTAACACTGCAAAGCTGTCTTTTGTGGGGGAAATTTACATCTGTAAAGAATCTGCATTAATGCAGCCAGGTCTATCCTCACTTGATCTAGGAAAGATTAACTGAGAGTCTGACACACCTTTAAAGATCTAAAAAGAGACATTTACCATCCACCTGTAAGGTTTCATTGACATAACAAGACCACCTTTGCTAGCTAGCCAAGCCTCTTCCTCTCCTTCCCCAAGCCCGTTTTTCTGCTTTCAAGCCCCCATTCTTTAAAAACCTATGTACTTCACTGAGGAGTTGAATCTTCATTCTGAGGGTTCCCTTGTATACACATTAAATAAAACAAATTTGTATCTTTTTCTTCCTATTAATCAATTTGCCTCACGTCAGTGATTTTTCAGTGAACCTTAGTGGGGGCAAGAGCCTTTGCTCCATACAGAGGGGTGAAAAGCATTTAGCACATAGGAAGTGCTTAACAAGTTTACTTATGATAAAGAATATTAACTTTATTAATACCTTATTAATGTCATTAACACTAACCCTAATTCAAATCCTCTTCCTCTTTGAAAAGTGAAATTGCAAATCAAAGAAAGAAGATCAAATCCAGCCAAAATGATACTCACACTACCATTTATAAAATATACCCAAAAATAGGCTTAAAATTCAAAACTAAAGGGATCTTTAGATTACCTAGTCCAACCTCATTTTATGGAAAAGGAAAATGGAACCAGAGAAGTGATGTGACTTCCCCAAGACATAAAACCAACTTAGTGGCAAAGCTACATATTACAGACTTCATGCCTAAAAAATCCTTACAATGGAAAGAGCACAGGCCTTTGTGATGGATAAAACTCATCTTCCATATGGTTGCTGGTAACCTCAGGCAATTCTACTTAACATTTCTGAAGCTTGTTATTCTCGGTTGATAAAAATAAGGATTAGAGTTTTCCTTCATCAGGATATTCTGAGGATTAAGAGAACATGCAAAGAGCCCAGAGTCACACTCACAATATGGTGGGTGCCTGAAGTGGTATAGATGCTGAAAGGGAATTTGTCACTATCTACCAAACTATAAAATGCACAAATCCTTCCACACACACATTCCACTTCTAGAAATGCATCCTATGGGCAGATATATGTTCAAGGATGTTCACTGCAGCTTTAACTGTATTAACAACCAACAAAAATAATTAAATCTCTATCAAGAGATTTGCTGCTTAAAAAAATCAAGAAAGATTTTATATGAAATGGCAATGGTAAGCCTTTTGAAACATACTGTTAAACAAAATAGAATGTCATTGAATAATATGTGCAGTGAAGTTTTGAACCCATTTATGACAAAACATAAAAAATATAAATGTATGTATGTATACACAGATGAAATTGTTAATAGCTACCTCTGATGAAGCCAGCAGTATTGGGGGGAAAAAGGAAATAAAGATAATTTTCAACATTTATTCTATATATGTTGAACTCCTATATCTTTTAAAATTGCTATGATAAGAATGTATTCACACATTATTTGTATAATAGAAAAAATGTATAGAATGTCTAGCATATAGTGGATACTAAATAAATATTGCCTTCTGTCCATATACCTCTATGCTTAGTGTTACAATGTTTACTATTATAATTAATATTACTATCATTGTCATTATAACTTCAGACACAATTTAAGAAAACAAATATTGTTTCAGGTACTACTCTGCCCCATTAGAGAGCTTTTCCATACAGCTTTAGATCTGGCTGTTCATTTATGACCTGCACTAAAGGTCTACATCCCACAGCCTGAGCTAAGGGATGAACAAAAGTTAATAAAAACACATAAAGGCAAGGCGGGAGAGTCTCCCTTGCCTCTGTTTGGGTTGTCATTTGTCTCCCTGTTAAAATGCAATAAAGACAATAAAAGGAAATCGGCTGTGGAAAATGAAAGAGCCCTCTATTCATAAAAACGGTTCAAATGAGAAAAGTCTTCTAATGGGTATGAGACAACTACCATGCAAAGCAGTGGGAGAGGGACACATAAAACCCTTAGGACAATTCATTAACCACAAATTACTGTAGGCAACTCAAATCCCTTCCCTCAAAACATGTTTATGTTCTAACCATCAGCATGATAGATGCCTTTAAGCAAATTCTCAGACTGATGTAGCCCCTGTAAAGGCAGTAGGCAAAAGCAATATCTTTGACTATAGGATCTGCTCTATTGATACAACTGTCCTTAGAAGAAATATGGTTCCATAATGGGAATGATGAAGGGGATAGCATGGTGTCTGTAGAAGGCCAACTGGCTCACACTTAGACCTCACTTCTTGTTCCACTTCAACCAACCCACCTTCCTGAATGAACAAATCAATGATCTTGGGAAACCTAACCACCTTATTTCTGGACCACCTCACCTAAAATGAAGATAATCATATATGCCTAACCTATTTGTAATGGTTATTATGATGATTAAACGAATTTTAAAAAAAGAAAATATATAATGACTCCAAGTTGCTCCCATTAAATCATGCCAGCCACCCAGATACTACACAGCCAACACCCATTAAAAGAGCAGGCATCTTCCCAGTGACAACTGTGGACCCCTCATTTACTATCACTTCTGCTTTCCCCCTTCCTCTCCATTCCTGAGTTTGCATCATAATTTCAAATTAAAAGGTATGTTGAAAAGCTCCACACATTGTCAATGGAAAAGAAGCCAAACTCTGTAAAATAATTTTAAAGAGGTTTATTCGGAGCCAAATTTGAGGACCATGACCTGGAGCCACACCCAAGAAGCCTTGAGCAAGTGGACTCGCTGTGGTTGGGTTACAGTTTGGTGTTATACATTTCAGGGAGACAGGGTTTACAGGTAAAGTCATAAATCAATATATGGAAGGTATACATTGGCTTGGCCCAAAAAGGTGGGCCATATCGAAGGGGGGGAGGGGCTTAAAAGTCATAGGTGTGTTGGGATTCTTTAGCTGACAATTGGATGAAAGAGTTAGGCTTTATCTAAAAGACCAGAAAGGAAATTCTTAAGATGAAAGTCTGAGCACTCTGGGAGGCCCAGACAGGAGGATGTTTCTTAAGATAAGGATCTACTAGGATGCTTGAGTTAAGACGAGGGGGGTCTTCTATCTTTTGGATGATGCTAATGCTATACCAGAATCAGGTTGGGACGTAAACCACACTATATTTGGTTAACAAAACTTGTTCAGTGAGATTTTATCATTTGTAAGTGACTCACCAGGCCCCCTTAGAAAGGAATTTTGGGGTGAGAGAAAAGATCAGAGTTCAGCCCTCAATGTGATGGAAACAAAATGCAACTTTACATTTTTATGCCACCTTTAGAGGATTAAAGTCTCAGCTCCTAGATGAAAATTTTTGGCAGACTCCTTTCTGTTCAAATTGGCCCGCTGCAAATCTATTTTTAGCCTCTGGGCCTCCAGTCATGTCCATCCACCTCTTTTTCCTGAGGTCTTCTCATGCCTCAAGGGTGAAGACCTCACTGCAGCTCCTTCCCATGCTCCACATTTAGTCCAAGAAAACATGCATGCTTTCCTTACCCTATGCGATGGTTTGAATGTAACCCCCAAATTTCATGTGTTGGAAGTTTAATTCTCAATGTGGCAGTATTGAGAGGTGGGGCCTTTAAAATGTGATTGGAGATCAGAGGAAAAAAATGGCGGTGTGATAGGGTCCTCCCACCGCACCGCTCCCAGGGAAGGAGGTGAAGAACGCCAGCGGCTGCCTGCGAGCACGGACCGCTCACTCCGAAAACAGCATTGCGAATTACAGAGAAACAACGCCGAACGCCCAGCCCAAGAAAACAGGTACAAAATTTTCACAAAGATCGGAGGGCGCACGGAGCACAATAGAGCCCAGAACGTGGGAAGGACGCGATCGCCAGGTCGGCGCGGAACGACCTGCCCCCCAAGCGGTTACGCACCTCCCCATACACGCAGTCAGGGAAAAGCCCAGAGTTGGGACAGAGCGGTTGCTAGGGACGGCGAGCCCTGTGGAGAGGAGGAAGTTGCGAGAGCGAGACACAACTCGCAGCTGCAATATACAGAGACTGCCGAGGGCTGGGGAGGAACTGGGCAGGGACTGAGTGGAGATACAGCTTCCCAGAACAGTGCACGGGAACCCGCAGGCCGGCACTGCGCCACTAGAAGTCAGTGGGACTGGGCCCAGGAGTTTAATGGAGAATGGGACACGCCCTTAGAGGCTGCTAGCAACTGCCACTGCGGGCGGCGGACAAAAACTGCGCTCCTGGCGCGATCGGAGCCTGGCTGTGCGCCAGGCTGGCGGCGGCCGCCATCTTTACAGCCTCCGGCACGGAGCTGTGAGCTGCATCTCTAGCTCCGCCCCGCCCCGCCCGGGGCTCTTCTGCTGGGGCGAGACAGGCTTTGCCTGTGGTGGCCAGGGACAGCTGCATCCGTGGGTTCCAGGTGGGACGAGATCCCAGAACTGTAGCGGCGGGACCTTTGGGGATTGGAAACAGTTTGCAGCTCGTCCATCTGGTTCCGCAACCCCGGCTCTGGCCTCCGACAAGTCCGCTCCGTGCCAGTCCTAGTGCCCGCCCTTCAGGTCCCAGCCCTCCTGTACCCCAGAGATCGCTCATTTTGAAGGTTGCTGGCTATAGTGACTCATTTGGTGTAACTGCTGGTTCCCATGACAACCAAATACCTCAAGAGCCACAGGCTGAACCAGAGCAGCTCCCCATAATCCTGCCCACTTCAATAGGGAATTTCGCGCCATCCAAGAGCGCTTCCAGCAGCCACTACTGCCCCCTCCCCGTGGGAACATCCCCCCGGTGGAGACTGCTGGGGATAGAGACGGCCACCCACCTCGCCTTGGGGTCTAGTGGTGGAAAAGGGGTGCACAATTGGAGATCCCCCTATCAACCAGTATCACGTGGAGACACACATCAGAAGGGCAGACACACATGGCTAGATGAGGAACCTCTGAGCTGTGTAGAATTTTCCCAACTCAGCTCTCACACTAAAGCCAAAAGAAATTGTGTTTCTACCTGCACCTTAGGAGGAGCAGGGTCAAAGTAACCCCTAGGAGCTACAAGGCCCCTCCCAGAGCACGGGGCTTTCGCATACCCCAACTGGGGAATCAGAGTCTGCCACGGACATAACAGAATACCTAGCTAATAGGGAGCGGAGGACTCATATCCTCAAGTACAATTCATTAGCTCAGAGCCCAAGCTGGGAGGTCATTCTCACCACACTCCACTGGGAAGAGGAGAAGACCACAGGTCAGAGTTAACTCAAGATCCACCAAACTTGCTAAAATACACCTAAGGCAATACAGGCCACTACTTCTCTCCCTGGCTTTGCCCAGGAACAAAAATTGTGGGCCTGGTGACAGGGCCATAAACTAGCTCTAACACCCCCAGCTCTCAACCAAGAGGCCAGATGAGAAAAAAACCAGCGAAAGAACTCAGGGAACATGAAAAATCAGAGTGAAAAGTCACCCCCAAAAGAAATTATCAGTTCCTCAGCAATGGATACCAACCCAAATGAAATGGGTAGAATGACAGAAGAGGAATTTCGTTTATGGATTATAAGAAAGCTCAATGAAATTCAAGAGAAAATTGAATCCCAGCACAAAGAAACCACAAGAAAAATGCAAGAAATGAATGAAAAATTATCCAAAGAAATAGAAATATTACGGAAAAATCAAATAGAAATCCTAGAAATGAAAGAAGCATTCAAGGATCTACAAAACACAGTGGAAAGCCTTAAGAATAGGCTGGACCATGCAGAGGAAAGAATTTCAGAGCTAGAAGACAGCTCCTATGCGTTAAATAAATCAGCCGAAGAGAAAGAACACAAAAACAAGAGGCAGGAAAAAAGCATACAAGAAATGTGGGATTATGTAAAGAGGCCAAACATAAGGATCATAGGTATCCCTGAGGGAGAGGAAGAAAATTTGCATGGGCTGGAAAATTTATTTGAAGGAATAATAAAGGAAAATTTCCATGGCTTAGCCAGAAATCTCGATATCCAAGTACAAGAAGCACACAGGACTCCTGGGAGAGTCAACGTGAAATTATGTGGAGTCACCACACCACATAATTATTAGACTGACCAAAGTAAACACAAAAGAGGCACTCCTCAGAGGTGTAAGACGAAAAGAACACGTAACCTACAAAGGGAAACCGATCAGATTAACTGCAGATTTCTCAGCTGAAACCTTACAAGCCAGAAGGGAATGGGGAGACATCATCAATCTCCTAAAACAAAATAAAGGTCAACCCAGAATTCTGTATCCTGCCAAACTAAGCTTCTTATATGAGGGAGAAATAAAGACCTTTCCAGATAAGCAATCACTGATAGAATTTGCGAAATCCAGACCGGCCTTGCAAGAAATGTTTAGGCCTGCATTATACACTAAACAGAGCAACAGACACCCACCTATGTAAAACTACGCAAAAGCTAAAACTCCAGAGACCAGATTCCACAATGATGCAAGAGGTAAAATAAAAGATACCACCCAACAGAATAATCAGAAATTTACCCCAAATATCAATTCTCTCAAAAAATGTAAATGGCTTGAACTGCCCATTGAAGAGACATAGGCTGGCTGAATGGATTAAAAAATACAAACCAAGTATCTGTTGTCTTCAGGAAACACACCTTACACACAAAGAGGCACTCAGACTCAAGGTGAAAGGATGGAATACAATTTTTCAGGCTAATGGAAACCAAAAGAAATCCGGGGTAGCCATCCTCATTTCAGATGACATAAACTTTAAAGCAATAAAAGTAAAGAAGGACAAAAATGGACACTATATAGTGGTGAAGGGAAAAATCTCACAAGAGGATTTAACAATTCTAAACATTTATGCAGCCAACACAGGAGCACCCAGGTACATAAAGCAAATACTGCTAGATCTAGACAACTTAATAAGCAGCAATGCCATATTAGCAGGGGACTTCAACACCCCACTGACGGAACTGGACAGATCCTCCAAACAAAAAACAAATAGAGAAATAAAAGACCTAAACAGGACTATAGAACATTTGGGCCTAACAGATATCTACAGAACACTTCACCCAAAAACACTGAATATACATTCTTCTCATCAGCTCATGGAACTTTCTCTAAAATTGACCACATCCTAGGCCACAAAACAGATCTAAACAAATTCAAAAAAATAGAAATCATACCATGTATCTTTTCAGACCACAGCGGAATAAAATTAGACATCAATTCCAACAGAAACTCACATCTTCCTCCAAAAACTTGGAAACTAAACAATCTATTGCTGAAAGATTATTGGGTCAAGGAGGAGATTCAAATTGAAATCAAAAGATTCTTCGAATTAAACCATAATGGGGACACAAGTTATCAAAATCTGTGGGATACAGCAAAAGCAGTCCTGAGAAGAAAACTTATCGCCCTAAATTCCCACATCCAAAAGACAGAAAGGTCACAAATCAGTAAACTAATGAATCATCTTAAGGAAATGGAAAAGGAAGAGCAAAGCAATCCTAAAGCCAGCAGAAGAAAAGAAATAACCAAAATTAGAGCAGAATTAAATGAAATTGAGAACAAAAGAACAATAGATCAATGAAATGAAAAGTTGGTTCTTTGAAAAGATAAACAAAATAGACAGGCCACTTGCCAGGTTGACCAGAAGCAGAAAGGAAAGGACTCTAATAAGCTCAATTACAAATGAAAAAGGAGAAGTCACAACTGATACCATGGAAATACAAAACATCATCTTTGAATACTACAAAAATCTCTATGCCCACAAACACAAAAACGTGGAGGAAATGGACAAATTCTTAGAAACACACTACCTCCCCAGGCTCAACCAGGAAGAAACAGAATTTCTAAACAGACCAATATCAAGCACCGAAATTGAAGCAGTAATTAAAAATCTACCCACAAAAAAAAGTCCCGGACCAGATGGGTTCAACACCTGAATTCTACCAAGCCTACAAAGAAGAACTGGTGCCTATACTGCAGAAATTATTTGAAAATATCCAGAAGGATGGAATCCTCCCAAACTCATTCTATGAAGCCAATATCACCTTGATACCAAAGCCAGGAAAGGACACAACAAAAACAGAAAACTACAGACCAATATCCCTTATGAATATAGATGCAAAAATTCTCAATAAAATCCTTGCAAACCGAATTCAAATGTACATCAAAAAAATAATCCATCATGATCAGGTGGGCTTTATTCCCGAGATACAGGGATGGTTCAACATATGCAAATCTATAAATGTAATTCACCATATAAATAAAAGCAAGAACAAAGATTATATGATCCTTTCAATAGATGCAGAAAAGGCTTTTGACAAAATCCAGCATCCTTTTATGATAAGAACTCTTAACAATATAGGCATAGATGGCTCATTCCTAGAAACTATTAAAGTCATACCTGATAAACCCACAGCCAATATCATACTGAATGGGGAAAAAGTGAAGGCATTCCCCCTTAAAACTGGCACCAGACAAGGGTGCCCCCTATCTCCACTTCTTTTCAACATAGTGCTGGAAGTCCTGGCCACAGCAATTAGACAAGACAGAGGAATTAGGGGCGTCCAGATGGGGGCAGAAGAGGTCAAACTTTCACTATTCGCAGACGATATGATATTATACATAGAAAACCCCAAAGATTCAACCAAGAGATTACTGGAATTGATAAATGAATTCAGCAAAGTCTCAGGATACAAAATTAATACACACAAATCCATAGCCTTCATATATGCTAATAACAATCAAGCCGAGAAACAAATTAAAGATGCTATATCTTTTGCAATAGCAACAAAGAAAATTAAATATTTAGGAACATATCTAACTAAGGAGGTCAAAGACCTATATAGAGAGAATTATGAAACACTGAGAAAGGAAATTGCAGAGGATGTAAATAGAGGGAAAGCCCTACCATGCTCTTGGATAGGCAGAGTCAACATAGTAAAAATGGCTTTGCTACCTAAATTGATTTACAGAATCAATGCAATCCCTATCAAAATACCAACATCATTTTTTGCCGATCTAGAAAAAATAATTCTACGCTTTGTGTGGAACCAGAGAAGACCCCGTCTAGCCAAAGCAATCTTAAGCAAAAAGAACAAATTGGGAGGCATCTGTCTACCAGACTTCAAACTATACTACAAGGCTATAGTAACCAAAACTGCATGGTATTGGCACAAGAACAGACACGTAGACCAATGGAACAGGACTGAGAACCCAAATATAAAACCAACCTCATACAGTCACCTGATCTTTGACAAATTCCAGAAAAACGTACGCTGGGGAAAAGAATCCCTATGCAACAAATGGTGCTGGGAAAACTGGATGGCCATATGTAGAAGACTGAAACTGGACCCACACCTCTCACCTCTCACAAAAATCAATTCACAATGGATAACAGATCTAAACCTAAGACATGAAACCATAAGAATTCTCGAAGAAAACGTTGGAAAAACTCTTATGGACATTGGCCTAGGCAAAGAATTTATGAAGAAGACCCCCAAAGCAATCACAGCAGCAACAAAAATAAATACATGGGACCTGATCAAATTGAAAAGCTTCTGCACAGCCAAGGAAACTATCACTAGAGTGAACAGACAACCTACAGAATGGGAGAAAATATTTGCATGCTACACCTCTGATAAAGGGCTGATAACCAGAATCTATACAGAACTTAGGAAAATCAACAAGAAAAAATCAAACAACCCTGTTAAAAAATGGGCAAAGGACATGAACAGAAACTTTTCCAAAGAAGACAGAATAATGGCCAGCAAACATATAAAAAAGTGCTCAACTTCTCTAATCATCAGGGAAATGCAAATCAAAAGCACAATGAGATATCACTTAGCTCCAGTGAGATTGGCTCATATCAAAAAATCCCCAAATAACAAATGTTGGCGGGGATGTGGACAGATAGGAACACTCATACACTGCTAGTGGGACTGCAAATTAATACAACCTCTATGGAAAAGAATATGGAGATACCTCAAAGAATTAAAAGTAGAATTACCATTTGACCCAGCAATCCCACTACTGGGTATTTATCCAAAAGAAAAAAAGACATCTGCTCTCGAATGTTCATAGCAGCACAATTCACATTTGCAAAGTTGTGAAAACAACCAAGGTGCCCATCAATACACGAGTGGATCAATAAAATGTGGTATATGTATACCATGGAGTATTACTCAACAATAAGGAACAACAGTGAATTAACACATCTGGTATTATCCTGGTTGGAGCTAGAACCCATTCTTTGAAGCAAAGTGTCACAGGATTGGAAAAACAAGCACCACTGGTACTCACCATCAAACTGGTACTAACTGATGAACACTTACATCGCACAGGGCAATAACATTCATCGGAGGGGGGCGGGCGGGCGGGAGGGGGGTGGAAGGGATGGGAAAAACTCTCACTGAATGGATGTGGGGAGCACAGTTTGGGAGATGACCACGATTGTGGCTCTGACACGGGCAGAACAGGGGCAATGTGTATGGCCAAAGTGTTGTGCCCCCATGATATTCTGAAAATAAAAAAATAAATTAAAAAATAAAAAATAAAAAAAATGTGATTGGATCATGAGAGTTCTGCCCTTGCAAATGGATTAATTCATTTATGGATTAATAGATTAATGGGTTAATGGATTAATGGGTTATCATGGGAGTGGGACTGGAGTTTTTATAAGAAGAACAGCTAGCATGTTAGCATACTCAGCCTTCTCGCCACGTGATGCCCTGCTCCGCCCAGAGACTCTTCAGAGAGTCCTCAACAGCAAAAAGGCTCCACCAGATGTGGCCCCTCAACCTGGAACTTCTCAGCCTCAATAACTGCAAGAAATAAATTCCTTTCCATGCCAGCCATGATGGTGCACACCTGTAGTCCCAGCTACTCAGGAGGCTGAGGCAGGAGGATCACTTGAGCCCAGGAATTTGAGGCTGCAGTGAACTATGACAGTGCCATTGCATTCCAGCCTGGGCAAAAGAAGGAAAGAAAAGAAAGAAAGAAAGAAATTCCTTTTCTTTAAATTACCAGTTCAAGTATTCTCTCACAAGGAACAGAAAACAGACTAAGATACCCCACAAACTCTGAGGAGCGAGCCAAGCTCAGTACTTCCTTCTTCTGGTCCTGCCACCAAAGCAATAAGAACCATATTCTGTGACCCATAATTACAGGGAATATTCCTGAAAGCCATGCCAGTGGTCCCACTGGAGCTTGAAATGTCTCACTTTAAGTATTGATAGCTTCAGCCAAATCTCATCCTTTTTGCTCTCCATCCACAATCCACACTTCCCAAGGTGAACGAGAACACACATTCAGAAATAGGGCTCTGCAAATTGGCAAGGGTTTCGATTGGCAAGAAAAACTTCAATCATGTTTAGTAGATTACACTAATTGAGGCATAAGAGAGTGTTAGTGTTATGCATATGGGGACCATACCCCAGGGCAATCGCATATGAGCCAGGTGAAATTTCAGTAATATTCCTGATTCAAAGTATCATTCTTCTGCAGCTTTGCTGTTGACCACTATGAACTGAGATCAAAAAATCTAAACTAAAAGTGCTTATTTGATACATTATGTTAACCCAACCTCCATCTTTTCTGGGATAGCAAAGTAAAGTGTATTTTACAAACAGGGAATTCGAACCATCAGTGGACTGTTAAGAAGATAATGCTTCTGAAAAACAAACCACAAAAATAAAACAGAACAAACAGCATTGCCCTCAGTCATAACTGCTTTGTAGCTTCAGATAGTGCTTGCTTGGTTATGGCTAAATCCTTGATGTACGATGAACATTGGTTGCCTATTTGTAAAATAATTAGGTTGAATTTTATAATCTCAAAGACTACTTCTAGATCTAAAATTCTATCACTCTGTAAAATGATGTTTTATCTTTTAAAAATTTATCTTGCAGTTTTTTTGATATTTAGGGACTTAGGAAAACAGAGTTGTACCCACTGCCTCCTTGGTTGACCACCTGTTCATGGGAACTGCGTGTCAGGTACTGTAAGCTTGAGATTACATTCAAGAAATCTAAAAGAGTCTGTAAGAATAGCGCATCCATGTCCTTTATCTCCTAAGGGCAATCTGTCCCATTTTTTGTGTTCTTAACATTATTGGAGGATTATAATGGTAATGATTGTCACTAGAAGGCAAGCTCCATAAGAGCAAGGAATTTTTTTTCTATTTTGTTCCCTGCTATCTCCTATTTTTAAAAACATCCTTATAGAGACATAATTGACATATTATAAAATTCACCAACTTAAAATGTACACTTCAATGTTCTTTAGGATATTCACAGAGTTGTAGACCTATTGGGTGATGAGAATGTTTTGGGTTTAGACAATGGTGATGGTTGCACAACATGGTGAATATACTTAATGCTACAGAATTGTACACTTTAGAACGGTTCCTATGGCAAATTTTATGTTATGTGTAATTTACAATAAAAACATTTTTTAAAAACCTCACTGAAGTACTTTTTAACATCATTTATGTTTCCATTCTGCAACTAAGGTATTATTACTATTTACTGACTTGATTCTCTAACATATTCTGGAACCCTAAGCAATAGAATAATCATCCTTGAAATCACCTGGACAGTAGTTTTCTCCAGGCAATGGAATTAGAGATGATTTCCCCTCTTCTTCAAATTTATATTTTCTAAAATAAACACACATAACTTTTTAGACAGAAAGCAATTTTAAGCATTATTTTTTAAATATTGGGAATACATGTAATTAGAACTTTTGAGCAAAGAATCACAAAGGGTTTTTTGAACATAAGGAGAATATGAACCATTTGGAGATATTGTTTTGGCTGCCTTTTCCTATGTATGGCATTGCAAAACATGCTTTTATGTTTATGGCTCATTTGTGAGATAGAGCATTTTGTATTTATCCTGCCTTTCCAAGACAAACTATATTATTTGGTTTATAAAATGTCAATGTATAGATATATTGTAGAAATTTCTATTTCTAAAATCTAAATCTAAAATCTATTTATAGATACATAAAGAAAGAATATACAGTTAAAACAGCCTCATTTTGCAACCCTTTAATGAATTGATGGATTTAGTCACTGATCATAAACAGCTGCTAAAAGAGAGGTGAGCAAACAGTAAGAGCCTAATAATGGAAAACACACCAGTATTATCAAGTACATCGCCACAAAAAAATCTACCTGGATCTGATTAAACCATTAGACCCAATGCCCAATTTACAGAAAAAACAAAGACTTAGAAGAACATGCGAAGCAAGACTATGGCCATGCAACCATCGAAATCCAGACTGTGGAAAACTCTACAGGACAAATGACCTGGTTCCTTCAACAATGCAAAGTATTAAAATTTTTCAGACTCAATTCATACAAATTGTTACAAAATTATGATATTTATAAGACACTCTGAAGTTTGAATAATGACTAGGTATGTGATGATGTTAAATAACTTCTTTTTTTTTTTACTTATGACAATGCACTTGTGGTTATTTTTTAAGGTATTCTTTCTGAAATACACATTAAAAGTGTTTTCAGATGAAATAATTTGATTTCTGGGATTTGCTTCAAAAAACACTCAAGGGGGTAAGTGGATGGAGGCATTGATAAAATAACATTGGTTATGAGTGTATAATTTCTGAAGCTGGGTAGAGAGTACATGGGGGGTTATGTTACCATTATTTCTATATCTGCACATGATGGAAATTTTCATAATAACTTAAAACATATATTTTTTCAAAAAATTTTAATAGTGAGGAGGGGCATCTGGAGAGTTTTTGTTTGTTTTTATTCTTTCGGGTTTGGAGAATATACTCTTGAGTAAAATTTTCTAAGTAGGTACCTCTATTTACACCATATATATAAACTGAAGGAGTAATTTTTCCATGACCTGCCTTCCTGAAATTGCAGGGATGTGATATATCCAGAACACTCTTCATGGTCTATAGGCTGACACCATGTGGTTCTCTCAGAAGTTATAAAATGGCAGAAAATACTCAACTTTACAATTACTTTTGAAAATCTTTAATATTCCATATTTTAAAGGTACATTAGTGCATCTGACATAAAGTCAGAATGTAAACTGAATCAGGTTATGAGCAGAATTATGATGTAATAAAAATGTGCAGCAGAACTGGACAGTGGAATAGCTCTCTGAATCTCACTGAAATGTGTTGTATCATCAATCGTGGATATAAAACACAACATGTTTAAGCATTTGGCAAGGTGGAATACACAGATTTTTTTTCTAGGACAAGCAGATATACCCTGACACATGCATAAAATATATAAATATATTGCAGCAAAAAAAATCAGCATCAACACCATATTACAAAAGACACAGTACAGTGTGCAAAAAAAAACCCTTAAACTGTTTTAAATAACCACATTTACTTTTATCAACGTGGTAACGTTGATATTATTCTGAGACAGGTGCATGTATATTGTTAGATAAAGTGAGTAATTATGTTGATATTATTAAGAACCAGGACTTTTGGCACAGGAGAAAGGAAAAATATGTGTAAAATCAAAGAGATTACATTTTAAAATACCACTGTAATCCTAAATTTGGATCTGAAGTACCAGGTGAACTTGTGATATATTTATCATATACATAAAAAAAAAATACCCAAACTGGTAGCAGTGAGTTCTCCCTAGCAACAAGACGATGGTCTATAAATATGATTTCCGACAAAAAAAAACAAAACCAAAAAAACAGGGAAGGGGCTTTACAGCTATTGAGGAATAGAGAGGAATAGAATCCTCTTCTTACCTAGACAAAAAAAGGATAAAATTAGACAAAATTATCAAAAACAACCATTTTGGGACTCTAAATATTGACCAAAAGCAAACAACAAATTGAGAAGCATATATTTATGGAAAACTGCTAGTCTTTCAGCTAAAAACAATGGAGTCTGTAACCTTCCTGTCTGGGGCTAAAAACTACCACTCATCCCAGTTTGGTCAGTGATAATGGCAGTATTGCCAGTGTTAGGCTGGCCAGGAAACCCATAGCTTTGATGCCAGAGAGGGTGGGCTCAATTTTAGGCAAAGGACAAAAACTTACAGTAGGTAGCATTGTCAGCAGAAAATAAGTGGGTAACTGACAGCTCTACTAGCCTAAGGTTGTGGTCCTGGTTGGGGCAAATGGTAAACCAGCCATTAACTTAGTGGAGAGATCTCAGAAATGAGAGTCATAGAAAAGATAAACTCCCCATGCATGCCTGGCTGACTGGAAACCTATACATATGTGTGGGACATACCTAAGAGAGCTAAGTTGAAAGTGAAAGCCAAAGAAGATGTGAGAACTGGCTGAACTTTGAATGGGCCCCACAACCCAAATAGAGATCAACCAAGAGAGGGAGGAAATATTATGGGCTTATGGTATTTGAGCAGAGTCTATTCCCAAAGCATTGGCTGACCATTAAGCTATGCAGACACTGGGGTGACTCCTAGGAAATCCAGCTAAACAATAAAAATAAAAAATAGAAAATGTGAGCAGAGATACAAATAGCCACATGCTGCAGGGGAGATAAATTTCACAAAGTTCAGGCAAGTTACAAAAAAGAATAAAAAAAAGAAAAAGTAAAATCAGAATACAAAACTACTATAATATATTACCTAAAATGTCCAATTTTCAACCAAATATTACAAGATATTTAAAAAAAAACCAGGGAAATGTGACCTATACTCAAAAAAGCATTCAATGAAACTAACTTCAAGTAGACCAAGATGTAGGATTTTGCAGCCAAAAGTTTCAATGTAGCTATTACAAATATATTCACAGAATTAAAGAAAAATTGAGGATACTGACCTAACAAATAGGGGATCTCACTAGAGAAACAGCATTAAAAAATCCAAACGAAAATTTTCAACTTGAAAAATGTAATAACAAAAATTAACAATTTACTAAATGAACTCAACAGCAAATTTGTGACGGCAAGAGAAATCATCAATGATTTTAAAGGAAGAAAAATAGAAATTATCTTATCTGAAGAATAGAAAAAAATAGATTAAAGAAAAGTAAGCAGAGATTCAGAGACTTGTCAGAAAGTATAAGCATACTCAAGGAATTCAGAATGTGCCACCCCATAATATGCCACTTTGGCATATTGATTGTTTTAAGCTGAAAACACTTGAGAAACAGCAGATGCAGAAAGGGCTCTCTGACCTCTCCCTTTCTACCTAAAAGCAGGTCATAAAATTACTGATGAGAAAGGTAACTTCCCCGTGCCAGAAAGAAAAGAACATTCTTACCACCAGAGACTGAGAGTCAACAGCAACATGGATCTGTACAAACCTACTAAAATAACTCTTATCTTCCATTACTTTCCCCATATATTTCCTAGTCAGCTTCCCATAATTTACCACCCAGAAGCTTAAACTCCTTTTCTTTTGTCACTTCTTCACAAAGTTACCATTCTTTTGTTTAAAAAGTTTATAAGCTCTCAGTCCTAACTATTTCTTCAAGTCTTTGTTTTTTCTATGAAGGCTCCCATATATGCATAAAAATATCAAATAAAATTTATATGCCTTTCTCCTGTTAATCTGTCTCATGTCAGTTTAATTCTCAGGCCTAGTCATAGAACCTAACAAAGTAGAGGAAAGTTCTTTTTCCTCCCCTACAATATAAATATGCATGTAATGACAGTTCCAGAAAGAGAGGAAGAGAGAAAGTACAGACAAGCATATTTGAGGTGAACTTCTAGTTTCAGCTCTCACATGGAAAGATAATAGAAGTCATTACTCCCATCCTTTCAATAAGAAAAAAGTTGAACATACTGAAAATCAATGGCTTTTCTTAGACCCATCAGAGAACTGAGATCTAAAGGCAAATTGCAACACTGAATGTGGAGAGAGAGCTTAATCCAAAGAGTTACAGCCAATATCTACTTCTTTGGAGCAGAAGCCACTGGAGCAATGAACTGGTAGGACTATTTAAATCGTAATTTTGACTAATTGCTGGAACCATGAGACTAACTTGAGAGTGAGAAACTCCTGGGGGTTGCAGTCTTAAGGACACTTCTACACTTTCTTATTTTTTACCATTAGGAACCCAAGCGTGCTTTCACAATGCAGCACCAACGAACATCCTACAGCTTTGGCAGGGGGAGGATAAAAGTAACCATTGTGAAATATGCCCAAAGCATTCTCCATAACAAAGGCCAAACTTCAGGGGAAAAGACTACCAGAGACTTACCCTACCTGAGAGAAATGTATTTCTCCCTCTAGCATTCCTGACTCACCTAAGGGGAAAATCCCAAGGAGCTCTTTTCTAGATATTGGCAAACTGATTCTGAAGCCCTATGGAAAGGCAAAAGACCCAGAATCACCAGCACAGCACTAAAAAAGAAGAGAGTTAGAGGACTCACACTATCCAGGTTTGAAGGCTGACTATAAAGCTGCAATAATCAAGATAGCATGAATTCACAAAAGAATAGAGATATAGCTCAATGAAACACAATAGAGAATCCAGAAACAGACCCACACAAATATAGTCAATTAATCTTTGAAAAAGGAACAAAGGCAATTCATGGAGAAAGGATAGATAGTCTTTCAATAAATGGTACTGGAACAAATAGATATCTACATGCAAAAAAAGAAAAAAGAAAAAAATCACCTAGATAAAGACCTTACATCTTTCACAAAAATTAACTCAGAATGAATCACATACCAAAATATAAAACACAAAACTATAAAACTTACAGATGAAAACATAGGAGAAAATCTAGGTGACCTTGATTTGGCAATGAGTTTTCAGATATAACATCAAAAACATGATCCATGGAAGAAAAATAGTAAGTTGGATTTTATTAAAATTAAAATTTTGTATTCCATGAAAGACACTGTTAAAAGAATAAAAATAGAATTAAAAGACAGGTCATAGACTGGGAGAAAATATTCACAAAACATATCTGATAAATGACTTGTATTCAAAACATACAAAGAACTCTTAAAACTCAGCAATAAAAAAATAAACAACCCAGTTAAAAAATGAGCTAAAGATCCAAACAGATACCTCACTAAAGATACACAGATGGCAAATAAGCACATGGAAAAGAAGCTCAGCATCATGTGTCATTAAAGAATTGCAAATTAAAACAACAATGAGATACCACTACATACCCATCACAATGGCTAAAATCCCAAAATTTGACACTACCAGTTTCTAGCAAGGATGCAAAGCAACAGGAACTCTCATCCATTTGCTGGTGGGAATGCTATGTGCTACAACCACTTTGGAAGACAGTTTCTTTCAAAAGTGAATGTAGCCTTACCATATGATCCAACGATCTCTCTCCTAGATATTCACTCAAATAATTTAAGATAAACATGTCCACACAAAAGCCTGCGTGTGAATGTTTATAGCAACTTTATTCATAATTGCCAAAAAACAGAAGCAACCAAGATGTCCTTCAAAAGTTGAATAGATAACGAAACTGTGACACATCCAGACAATGGAATATTATTCAGTAATAAAAAATGAGCTATCAAGCTATTTAAAAGGCATGGATGAATTGTAAACACATATTGCTAGGTGAAAGAATCTGAAAAGAATCTGAAAAGACCATGATTTCAATTACATGACATTCCAGAAAAGGCAAACCTATATAAACAGTGAAAAGATCAGTGTCTGTCAGGGGTTCAGAGAGATGAGAGGGAGGGTTGAGCAGGTGAAGCACAGGGGAATTTTTAGGGTAGGGTGGTGAAACTATTCTGTATGATACCGTAACTGTGAATACATGACACTATGCATTTGACAAAACCCACTGAACTTTACACAGAAGAGTAAATCTTACTCTTAGGAATAATCTTACTCATTAAGAGTAAACCTTAATGTAAGCAAATTTTTAAAAATTATTCCAGATGTTAACAGAATCATAAGATGGAATGTAGAATGTGATAAAACAATCTTACTATATTACAAATGTATGATACAACCTCACTGAGTACGGTTGGGGGAAAGGATGCTGACCTAAGTAACTTTGGAAATCAGTGTAATCTGCGAAACTACAGGCAAAAAAGCCTAGAGAACTAACGTATAGCATTAAAACTATAGGTAATAAAAATATAGTGACCCTTTTGCTATCTATATGTATCCCATAACATTATGTTATATCCCTTAAATATACACATTAAAATTTATTTTTTGAAAAAGATTGTACATGGGCACTATCCTCTAGTTAATAAAGAGTACATACCCCATGAGGGTATGAGTTAATAATTCTGATACTGGTATACATACATAATAGAATTGACAAAGCAAATGAATAGTGGATGGTGGGAGCCAGGTTTCCCACTATTGTAGTCACAGTTTACAAATAAGCACATGGAAGAGGCTAGAATGATCCAGGTGGTAATGGACTGGAGTTGGAGACATCAGCATGGGCTCATGTTTAGCTAAATATAGACACAGATGGTTACATATGGAAATATTCTCATATTCATAGATACGTATATGCACATGGGCTAGTACACACACATGTATTTCCTTGCTTTGTCAGCTGAGAAAACCTAGCAGCAACAACATCCAAGTAACAAAGAGAACACCTAGCACTCAGATCTTGGTTTCTAACACCATTCTCCAAAAAAAGGAACCAAGTCTTCTCAGAGAAATAGCTGATCCTAGGACTGGGGTGGAAAATACATAAGACGAATCTGGAGCATACTGTAGTGCTAGAAAATATTTATACCAAAAATAAATAAATAAATAAACCCTAGTAACAAAACTACGATTGGAGTATATGAAAGGAACATAGGAACAACTGAAAGAACTCCCAATGGCCAAAACTGGAATAATTCAAGCAAAAAAATAAACAAAATAATATTGGATTATAAGCCAAGGTGTAAAATAAATATCCATAAGTCCATACTGATATAAATAAATGATTGAATACCTAAATAACTGGAGGAAAACAGGCAAAGTTTTCCATGCAGAAGCACTCCAAGTGATTTTTATAGGTACTCTTCTTTCAAGGATATAGAGAATATCTCCCCAATCCTCAAATGTGGGAAATACATAGTTACTTTCTTTCAAAGAATATAATATGGAAAGGAAGAAAAAAACGATAACTTTATAGTGGAGAAGCCTGACAAAAATTACCTTAGCTAGGTGATCAAGGTCAACACCAACAGTGATAAGCTATGTTGATAGTTGATATGATGCAATCACAATGATACTTTATCTCCATGGTCTTCCTCCCAAAAACACATAATCCCAGTCTAATCGTCAGAAAAACATCAGACAATTCCCAATACAGGGACATTCTACAGAATACCTGACCAGTAATCCTCAAAACCATCAAGATCATCAAAAACAAGGAAAGTCTGAGAAACTGTCAAAGCCGAGAGGAACCTAAGGAGACATGATGAGGAAATGTAATGCAATATCCTGGATGGAATTACAGAACAGAAAAAGGACATTAGGTAAAAACTAAGCAAATCTAAAAAACGTATAGATTCTAGTTAAAATGTCTCCATATAATATTACCAATTGTAACAAATAATAATATAAGATGTTAATAATAGGAAAAAGCTGGTATAAGGTATATAGAAATTTCACAATTCTCTGTAAATTTAAAACTGTTCCAAAAAAATGAAGTTTATTTAAATAAGAATATTTAAATAAATGATTGAAATGTCCTAATTTGATGAAAAGCATTAATTCGCACATCCAAGAAGTTCAATGAAACCCATATAAGATAAATACAAGAGATCAACACCTAGACACATCATAGTCAAAGTATAAAAAGATAGAAAAAGTCTTGAAATCAGCAATAGAAAAAAGACTCATCATGTATAGGAATCACTAGTACTATTTAAGGTTGACTTTGATCAGCAACAAAAGAGGCAAAAAGTCAGTGGAAGGACATATGCAAAGTGCTGTCAACAAAGATTATATCCAGCAAATCTATTCTTTGAAAATGAAGGCAAAAATACAACATTCCCAGGTATGCAAGATTAAGAAAAATCATTGCTAGCAGATCTGCATGACAAGAAATACTAAAGGAAGTCCTTCAGGTTGAAAGGAAATAATTCCAGATGGTAATTTAAAACCACAGGAAAAAGTGAAAAGTCACAAAACTGGTAAAAATATAGGTAAGTAAAAGACTATATATTTTCCTTCTAATTTTCATAATAAAAAAGACTATATAAAGCAATAAAGACAGCACTGTATTTGGGGATTTATAATATACATATATAAAGAGATGTTATACCTCATATGGTCTTCATAGCACAAACAGGGAGGTTGGAAGAAATTGAGCTATTTTAGAACATAGCTGCTATATTTTGCTGGAATTAAGTCAGTATTTACCTGAAATAGAGAGTGATAAGTTAAGATATATATTGTAATCACTAGCAACTACTAAGATGATGACTCCAGAGCCCAGTTTAAAAAAATCAACAGATAATAGGAGATGCTGTTACATAACTGTGCTCCCAAGAGTAAAAGAAGAAATCACAAGAATTATAAAATATCTTGAACTTGTGTTAATAGGGATGATAGGAGCCTGGAATAGTAGAGGCCAGGTGGCAGCACTTAACCATCATAAGCAAGGTGGTAAAAATTACCATAATAGGCAGCAAGGTTGTAATGGCAGCTAGGGCAGGGCTGATCTATGGATATGGTAATAGAATACGGTATTCCTAGGAACAGGAAGGATGGCCATCAGGGCTATTGCTTAACATATCACAATGAGAAGGGTTCAAAAATGGATGTGCAGAAGGTTGAGGTCATCCACTCAATGAAATGTCAGGATCCTTTGCCAGTTTCCAGACCTAAGTTAATTCTTAGACTCAGACACCGTCGTCTGAAGGAGAGGCCAGGTCCTAATGAAGAAGGACCCAGTAACACCATGGGATTGGGCATAACAGCACTCTCCACTAAGCCCACCTGATAATTATTTCTCAGTTCCAAAATGTATAATTAGAAGGGACATACATAGCAGTTCAGAAATCTCATATTGACTCCTTGACTTGCAAAGTAAGAGCTAATGTAGAAGGAAAAGTCAAATGGAAGCCCCTGAAATTTCTCCCTTCAGTCAAGATTGTGAACTTAAAAAAAAAAAAACAGTATCGTATCCTGGGGATGAGGAGAGGTGACTAGCGCTATTTTCAAAAACAAAAAAAAAAAATCAGTGATCCTGAGATCATAACTGCCCACTGTATACTCCATACTATTAGATGCATCAAATCATAAGTTTGGGCAGGCCCAGCAACAATCAATCATAAAGTGAAAAGGATGTATCAAAAATTAGGCTTGAGAAAGTCAATATCCATGGTCTCATGAGACATTCCCTATGACCAGCTGACAGAAGATGAAGAAGTCAAAGCTTGGTTTACGGATGAACCAGCTTGGTGTATGGGCACAAGCCAAAAATAGACTGCTGCCTCATGATGGCCCCACTCAGGAGTAGCTTTGGAAGTAAAAGGTAAGGAGAAGTCCTCTCAATGGCAGAAATACAGGTGGAGCAGCTTGCCATTCACTTTGTACAGAAAGTGAAGGCCCAAGGTGAGGATATACAGGTACTCATGTGAAGTGGTAAATGATCTGCCTATCTAGTCAGAGGCCTTGAAGTTGCAATATTGGAAAACTAAGTAGAAGAATGTTTGGGAAAGAGGCAAATGTTAGATTTAGGGTAGTGGACACAAAGTATGAGAAATTTTATATTGACTTTAATGCCCCACAGAAGTCATAAATTGCAAAAGAGGTTCAAACAACCAAGTGGAGACGGTGTCTTCCCCAGTGTTTGTCAGGCAGCCTCTCTCCACAGACATCCAAGGCCCTGTACAATAGGATCAAGAATGGATTTGCCAAAGTGGCAGACACAGGGGCAATGCATGGCTCACAGCATGATCCCACTAAGGTTGATCCACTCACTAATAAATGTCCAGTCTCTCAGCTATAGAGGCCAATGCTCATCCCTCAATATGATACCAACCCTCAAGTGGACCAATTTGAGTTTTGGTGGCAAGTTCATTATATTGAATACCTTTTACCTTGAAAAAGGAAATGTTTTATTTTGATTGGCATTGTTATATTCTAGCTATGGGTTTACTCTACTACCCACAAGGCCTCAACCAGCATTACTACCTACATTAGTTTTCCAGGACTGCCATAACAAACTGCCACAAAATGGGTGTTTTAAAACAATAGAAATCTATTTGTTCACAGTTCTGAAGTCTAAAAGTGTAAAATGTCAGGGTCGGTTCCTTCTGAAGGCTGAGGGAGAATCCATTCCATTCCTCTCTCCTAGCTTCAAGTGGCTGCTGGCAATCCTTGGTGTTCCTTGGTTTAGAGACACACCACTCCACCTCCACCTCTGTCTTTATGTTGTCTTCTCCTTTCTGTCTTCTTCCCTTCTCTTCTCTTAAAAGGATACATGTCTTTAAATGTAAGGTCTACCCTAACCAATTCAGGATGGTGGTTTTTGCCCAGTGTCACTTTAGGTTCCTTTTGCTCCTCTAGGTATATGGTTGTGTGGTCACCAAAGGCATGAAAATATTGGTAACTTTGAGTGGGACACAGTGCCAAACAACCACAGCTCATGGGCTTCCACTGCCCTAAACTCTCTCTAAGATGAGGCCTCCCTATAAGTGCTAAGCACATTTATTGGCATTATATACGTGCTAATTCTGATTGGCTAAAATTGGTTGCGATAATTGTAAAACCTTATAATGTTTTGTCGAATTGTTTACAAAACTGTTAAAAATACAAATGTTTCTTCATTCCTCCTCGTATCTTTAAACACTCTTCTCATGCAGATTGGCCATCTCCATATTTTCAGGAACCAAGTAACCATTTATTAACACAACTTCCCAGGTTCCTCATGCTCAGAGTGGTTCTCCCTCATATTTTCCAGAAAAATATAGCTACAGTTTCTCATTCTAAGGGAATCTATCCTCAGCTATTTGTACTTATAGTGTCAATTCATCCATATTCAGTCTTTTTAGATTATAAGCCAATGGCACATAACTGGTGAGTGCCAATGCTATGCACACACCAGTTATTTGATACTTACTGGATAGTTGAATAGATAAATGAAATAAATCAATGAACAAACTAATGCATGAAAAACATTTATGTCCCATCAAAATAGAGGTGAATCATTTTCAGTATAAATCAATGTTGATGTCAAATCATTGCTCCACAGACAGTACAGAACATAAACTCATTAAATTCATGTTCTACTTGGATAGAGGCCACTTTCCAAATGAATGGGTCCAAACTCCCATTATGAGTACTTGGATATGGTGATGCCACGCTGTGTTTTCTGTAAAAAGCAATTGTTATGAGGTCCAAAAAAGAACTGCTGTGAAACCTGATGGGACCTTAGCTCTATGCAGTTTCCAGATTGTAAAGTGATTGCTTTTGGGTTTCTACTATTTCCCATTCTCATTACACTCT
Organism: Daubentonia madagascariensis; assembly: GCA_023783475.1. Classification (NCBI taxonomy): domain Eukaryota; kingdom Metazoa; phylum Chordata; class Mammalia; order Primates; family Daubentoniidae; genus Daubentonia; species Daubentonia madagascariensis. The sequence continues at coordinate 4,094,697 of JAKFHU010000901.1, read as the reverse complement.
TTGTCACCAGAATGGATTTATGTGGTGCCATATTCTGCACACATTACAATGTTTGTCAAGATAATGAATAGTCTGAAGATTTGAATTTCCAATACAGTCAGTGAATTATGAAAGTGTGTCTTAAAATATTTCCTCACTCTGCTCACTTACCCAACAGACTCGGCTCTCCCTCCTCTCAAAAGCCTAACTGTTGCCGGGAAGAGGTCCGAGAGGTCAGTGAAGCAAAGATCAGAATATTGAAAAGGTCAGTGTGGCAAAGCCACTTCTTTAATTTACACCACATATTAGACATTAAAATTCTAGGTCCTCACTCTTATGACAAATGAGAATTTAAAAATAGCATAAAATTAATCAGTAACACTTCTTAAAGTGACAAATAGTTATTAATTTATTTGGTATTCATTACAATAACATTAATCATGAAAAAACTCTTTGAATGTGAAAGTAGCTGTTATGTGTAGTTCCATAGGAATTTTGTAGTAATTTAGCATTCATTAATGTCCATTTACAATAAAGTGTTACTGTATTAATCCACTTTTCTGTGACAAAACCTGTAATAGGCAAAAGATACAAAGTCTGTTCCCTCTGTAGACTTTGCCTTTCAATTGGGAAGCCAACTTATGTCTTCAATTAAGACTAAAATTGTAAGTGGTCTCCTGACTATTATGGCTAGTCCTCTTGAGTCCAAGATTCAAAGAATGTAAAAAATCAAGATGATTCTGGGTAACAAAGAGCGTAATATATTTTTAAGAAATTATGTCATTGTTAAAGTGAGTTTTTGCATTAGCTACAGGTTACTCTAGCCAACTCAATGACACTGAATGTAGGATTTAGTCTTCTTGGAGGTAGGCAGCTTGATACTATTCCATGCCTCAACCTCTACCCTTACTCCTGGCTTGCTATCTTGTTGCAAGTGGTTAAAATGGATAGGTAATATCCATTCTGGCTACAAAGAAGGTAATACAAATGGAAAATATTAGAAACCCAAAGCAATGCCTACAGTCTAGTAAGAAAACAAACAAACAAAAAACTCTCTACTGAAGTAACAGTCAACTTTTTAGTAACACTGATAATATTACCATCAACAACAGTAGAAATAATCAGATCATCATTAACTACTACTATTGGACACTTAAATTGCATGCTAGGCACTGATGAAAGAATTAACATGCATTAGCTAATTTAATTCTTTAACATCCTTCTAAAAACAGTACTATTGTTATCTCTATTTTATATATTAATAGATGAGGAGAGGAACACAGAGCACGTAGCTAGCAACTGGCTGAGCTAAGAACTGAAACCTGCTATTCTGGCACCAGGGTCTACCCTCTGAGAACCCAGTCTTTGCTGCCTCTTATCTTGTTGCCAAATGGGTTGTCTGCAAGAACATTGAGTAAGATGGTGGAGCAAAATAACAGCACTAGAACTTAAAAACTTTTAAAAAGAAAGCTCAATATCCTAAGGATTCAGGGAGAACAAGGAATTTTTCTCTCTAAATCAGAGCTTTCTATAATAAAAATTATACGCTGCAACAGGTCCCAGGAAATACTGATGCCTTTTGTCCTGGGCAGCCAGATAAGGTCTAGAGTAGCCAAAGCCAATAGGTCAGTTGCAACCCCAATCTGCCTCTTTCAGGCTCCTCAGAGTGTGTTGGAAAGGAGCAGGGTCTGAGGGACTACACACTCCCAGGCCACTGGCAACAAGAGTGATGTCCATTATTCCTGCTGTGTGCCCAGTTAAGCTGAATGCATACAGGGAGTTGCTATACTACTTGGCAATATACTTCAGAAGCCAGCTGCAAAGCATAGCACTGCTGTGGAAATAGAGAGAAGAGCCAACAAAGCTTCTAGAGGAGTCACATTGTGAGTGGCCAAGAAGCACTTCAATCCAGCCCAAGGTGTGGCCAGTTGGGAAGTGAGGTGGGAACCCAGGAGCAAGTACCTGGTGTGCCAAGTACCAGGCAGTGCCCTGAATCCCTGCCTTCATATATGTTGAAACTTCTGTCAATTTTCAGCCGACGTGCCCTTTTATTAGAATCTAAGCTATCCACAATGCAAGAGCTCTAACAATGCATGCATGTTCTACAAGTTAGAACTGCATCATTATTTCTAAACACTTGATATGAAAAAGTTCAATTAGATTTGAATCTTTTCACATTATCACAAGAAATGTCAACATTAGTCCATGAAAGAAAAGGAAAAGCTGTTAGATACTTAAATATAATGTCAACTGTTGTAAACTGCAGAATAATTGCAAAAATCATCTTAAAATTTTTGTAAAACAATTTGTGGAATAAAGTTCTTTGTCGACACAGACAATCAAGAATTTGAAGACATCATTAAAAACATTTGTATGAAATTGACACAATAGGGACAGAAATTGTATGTAGTCATTTCAAGCATCAACTTTTGTATTAAAAAGTTATTTTCATGGAAGAAAGCTCAATTTTCTCAATAAAATAAATAAAAATAATTTATCTGGAATTTTATAAATATTTAATATTTACTACCTTCTTTCATTTTTTAATTTAATGTTCTTATATAATATAAAGAATAATGGCTGTCTTCAACAAGCCCTGTGGAAACTTCCCTAAATCCCCTTCAGCATACCCCAGAATGCCATACAAATATCTTCACAAAAAGGTCAGGAAGCCCTTCTCTGGAGGGCGCCTGGAAAGGAAGACACAACAGGGACAAGCTCACAAAAACCTGAAGCAAAATCATGCTAGGAAGAAAAGAGAGCTTTAAAGTCCCCCTGCCTTTCTAAATGTTTTAAAATATTTATCACACCCATGAAGACGTTTTTAAAGTGGTAAATTCTCGCCAGATTAAAAAGTAATCTCAGCTGAGAATAGGGAATCAGGTTTTGAACTTGACAGGCCAGGGAATGCTGCCTGGAGCTGTGACAAAACTCTCTTTGAAGATGCCTGCAATGCACATGCAAGTACCCAGCACCTACACTGGGGGAGAGGCGTTTGTTTTCATTCAGACTCCAAAATCCCTGCCCTCCTAGAGTTCTGCCATGAATCTACAGCATCAACAACTTGGTTAACCCTTTAGTAACAAAACAAATGAACACAGTTCTAGGGCTGCCCACTGAGCCCTGGGGGTGCTAGATACACATGCACTTGTAAACATGGGCCACCTCAGAGTGAGGCAGTGAGGAAGTGAGTGCCCCTGTTACCGACTCCCCTCTCCCCTTACGTAGGCAGAGGTGATTGCCAGTGGCAGAGCCTTCTGGATTGAGCTCTCCTTGACGGGAGAAACTTTCTTTTTCATAATACTTAGCAGAAAGGTCAGATGGCATACATATTTCCCTCTGCCATGTATTTGCTGAGTCTCACTGGACAAAGTCCTTAACAATATTGAAACTCCATTTCCTCATCTGTAAAATGAGAACAGACTTACCTATGTCATATGGTCTTTGTAAAGATTAATAAGATTAGGTTCAATACTGCAAGGTCCTCAATACATTTTAACCAATAAAATGATAGCTATTATTAATGGTTCTTGAACTGAATTGTTAAAGGTATTATTTAAAGTGCTAACTAGCTTCAAAAGTTCTATTCCTACCTGAATTGATATCTTCACAAGATAATGTGTGTGTAAATAAACATAAGAATTTTCTTATCCAAGCATCAGGCTCTGTCACTCTTTCCTTTAGGTTTAGAAATCTCAGGTAAGTTTATCAGTTAGTTTCTTTTCCCCCTTTCTCTACATCCCCCATGCCCTCAGGAAATGAGGCCACAAAAACCTTCCTACAATATTCGCTCCTCTTTTCTCCCTGAAGTGGGTTGGACTGGCACATCTGAAGCTTATAACCTATCCTTTAAGCTGCAGGCTCCTCCACTGATCATAGTATCCAGAATTAGCCAAGCCCCTGATCTAGGACCACCTCACTTTTCTTCCTATCTTAGTCCCTTCAGGCTGCCACAACAAAATACCTTAGACTGGGTAGTTTATAAACAACAGAAATTTTTGCTCACAGTTCTGGAGGCTGGGAAGTCCAAGGTCAAGGTGCTGGGCAGATCCAGTGTGTGATGAGGGCCCTATTCCTCATACATAGCACCTTCTCATCTCACATGGTAGAAGGGGCAAACAAGCTCCCTTAGGTCTCTTTTATAAGGGCATTACTCACTTTCACGGGGACCTCATCCTCATGTCCTAATCACCTCCTAAAGCTCCCCACCTCTTAACACTATTGTATTAGGGATTAGTTTTCAACACATGAATTTTAAGGGAACACTTTATGACCATAGAACTTATCTTTTCTTCTCTCTGTTGCTTCTTTCTTTTCCTGAGCTTATGAATAGTCAATCTTCCTTGCACTACTTCTAAGATTAGTTGACTGCTTTCTCTGACTCACTGTTTTCCAATCCTCAGCTGCCCCCTAGTCACTGCCCTAATTCCCAGATTTTCTGACCCCTGGATAGTCCCCAGCTTTGAAGCCCCAAAGTCCTATTCACTTGCTTATCAGTCACTAGCCCAGCCCATCCTTTATGCCCACCACTATGGCATAAGAAGCTGTCACCCTGTCATTGGAACCTCTCCCGTATTCCCTCCCATCACATCTCCTTCCACCCTCTCCACCAGGAAGGTCATGAGAAACCCTTTGTTCTTTCAAAGAGATGGTGAGATCCAAACATAACATACTGAAGACCTGAGAGCTGCCACATAACTGTGGGTTCTCCTCTTTCTTGCCTTGGTTTTATCCAGCCAACAGAGAGATGCATGGAGCCTATGCTACTAGGTTAAGAAAAAAGATATAAGAGTTTATGAAGTGTTTCATTATAACTATGTTTGCCCATGTTCTTCTTGTGCCTAGCATAGTGTTGTGGATGTCCCATGAATATTTGATGCATAAACTTATCAGTTAATGAATGCATAGATAAAATACTACAAGGCAATATTTCAAAATAGTTGTCCTTGAATGATAGGATTATGAGTGATCTTTATTGTCTTCTTTCCTACTTTTCTATACTTTTCAAGTTTACTATAATGATCATGCATGGCTTATATAATTGCAAAATAACTTTATTAGAATTAGTAATAGTCAAATACATTCTTAGCACATATGGAGATTTCCTTTAAAAATGTAATTAATTTTTGAAACCAATGCAAAAGAGTACATATTACACTATTTCCATTATATAAATTTCACAAAGTGGCAGAACTAATCCATGGTACTAGAGGATGGTGGTGACCTTTGTTGGGAACTGGCTAATTTTGATTTCTTCATCTGATGCTGGTTACAAATGTGTGTTCACTTTGTAGAAATTGAGATGTACATGTATTTGCACTTTTCTGCATCGATATTAAATTTCAATAGAAAGTTTACCTTTGAAACTGAAAAAAAAATAATTGCCTTTCAAGTAAAACACTTCAGGAGAAAAAGTTTCATTGTAAAGTTTTGGTCTATTGACTGTAACCTCATTCTGTTCATAGAAAACAAATACAAGTATGAAAATTAAGAACAAAATAAGTATCATACCAGAGCAGTTGAATAATGTTGGAAATGGAAAGCTATTAAATTGGCAGTAGTGATATTGCCATATTAAAATTCAAGTTTTCAATCTTCAAAACAGTCATGGAATTACCTAATATAATAATACGGTTAGAATAGGTAAAGTTTGCATTTCTTTGTAATTATAATGTGATTTATCAGACTCCTGACTTTGCTATCTCTTAGGTGATTGTTCTTTCTCTCTCAAAACCAAAAGCTTTTTCACGCCCCCATGTTAAGTTAGAAAAGACTTTAGAACCTATCATTCCCGCACCTTTGTTAGTAGAGAAATGCTCATGTTAGGAGTCACCTGGGCCTTGACCTTGTCTAGTGCCTTATATTTCATAATGGCTCCAAGTGCCATATCTCATTTGAGTCCTGTGGACGTGCAAACAAGTTATCCAATGAATGACCCCCGCCCCCGGAACTCTACCTGGGCAACCTGACAAAAAGGAAGCTGGGACTGGGTATGTTTTCCAGGCAGGACAGGCTGTGTACAAACCCAGTTTCCCACGAGATCGGCAGATGCGAACAGCTGACATGTAAGGTTAAAGTGCTTGGGGCTGAGGTAGTCTATTTGCCCCCTGTTGCAAAGGCTGTTCTAATGATCTCCCATTAAAGGGGAAAGCCAAAGAAGGTGAGATGCCTCTCATAGAGCCCATGGAATGTCAATGTCCAGATATGCCTGGCTGAAGCCTCTGCCAAGAGAATGGGGGACCAGCACACCAGAGAGACTGCTAGGGTTCACCTGAGCCCTTTGAATAATAGGCTTCCAAAAAGCAACCTGTGTAACAGATATGGATAATTATCTCCTTATATAGACACTCAATCTTATGTCTAATTACAGTGTCACCATGAGCTCAAGTGACAGCCTAAGCTTTATCCATTATCCAGATTCAGAAATGTTTGGTAGATCATTGTCTTAGCTTAGTTCATTTTGCGTTGCTATAAAGGAATACCTGAGACTGGGTAATTTATAAAGAAAAGAGATTTGTTTGGCTCATCGTTCTGCAGGCTGTACAAGCAGCATGGTGCCAGCATGTGCTTCTGGTGAGCGCCTCAGGAAGCTTCCATTCATGGCAGAAGGTGAAGGGAAGCAGGCATCACATGGAGAGAGAAAGGAAGCAAGAGAGAGAGGGGAGGGAGGTACCAGACTCTTTTTAACAATCAGTTCTCACAGGAACTAACAGAGTAAGAAATTACCCATTACCATAAAGAGGGCATCAAGCTGTTCATGAAGGATCTGCCCCCATGACCCAAATACCTCCCACCAGATCCCACCTCCAACATTGGGGATCAAATTTCAACGTGAGATTTGGAGGGGCCAAATATCCAAACTGTATCAGTAATTTCTTAAAAAATTTTAAAAGTAGGGAAATTGACAAAGAATGAGGGGGGAGTTTCTGAAAATGCCAAAACTATGGGAAAATATTTCATCTTACCACTGATAAAAAATGAAAAAAAATATAATATTATAGCACTTTGTATCCAAGTTAGCAAAATAATTACAAAATAAGTAAATAATTTAATTCTTAGAACCCAACGTTAGGCCATGTCTACATTGGTTGTAAGCTTGGTACATAAGGAATGCAATATAGATATATACAATTCAACCCATATCAATCTGATCAATATTCCTACTTTTTGACCTAACAGTTTCTGGTAATTTATATTAGGAAAATAATATTTTTAAAAATAGCCATTGCACCAGTATCTAAGCTATATTTTCTTTTTAAAAATTAAGTAAACTATGAAACTCAATTCAAATATTATATCATTTTTAAAAAAATAATGGCAGTGAACTCTATGTAACTACAAGAAAAAGTGTTTATAACATATTATAAACTAAAAAACTCAGATTCATAAATGTATAATTCCTATTATTATAATTACATAAAATATAGTTGTATACCAACCAAAACTGAAAGAATACAATAAAACAAAATCAGCTGTTCTGTGAGACTTATGAATTGCGATAATTTATGTCTTATTAAAATCTATTTAACTCTGCTTGTTTGTGCAATAAAAATACATTTAACTAGACAATTAGCTGTTGGGCATTATTGCAAATTCTTTAAACAACAAAATACATCATGTTTCACCACACTAAAAATGTAATGAAATCAAAGGTATTTTGTTTAAATACTTGGAAAATATATGATGACAGCCAAGTCACTTAACCTTTCTGAGCCTTTAGTTTTTCATTTACAAAATGGATATAATAATACCTGTACTTCTATCTCACAGATTTTATACTAGTCAAGTAATTGATGCATATAAAAGTGCTTATTAATTATATGTTAAAAATAGAATTTGATAGGCCCAGATGTTGAAAGTTCAAATTTAGAATTCATACCATGGGGGGAGATTTTCATCCTTGAATTATATTCCACTATTATTTGGAAATCAATAACTAGAAAAAATATAAACTACTATTTAACTAGTAAATACTAAGTGTTAGGCAATGTTTGACAATTTTACATACATTTTTTCCCTGATCTTTTGTAACAATTGGTAAGATAGTTATATTCAGGAAACTAAGGCTCAGAATGGTTAGGGAATTTGTCAAGATAATACAGCCAACTATTACTTATAAATGTTTGATTTAGCCAGGGTTCACATAAAAATTCCTGGTTGACTGAAAGTCCAATATCAACCAATTATGTTCTGCTGATTTTTTTGTAGTTTCTACAGTCTTAGCTTATATTAGTACAAGTGTGATATTTTGAAAGCATCACACTCAGGAATCACAGAAGGATACTGTATGTGGAAGCCATTTTTGAGAGGACACATCAAAAAACGATAAAACCAGAAAAGCAGACACAATGGTAAGGAGTTTGGAAACTATGCCAAAGAAAAAGCAATTAAAGAAACAGATGATTGTTTGGTATGGAGAAGAAAAAGGAAAGATATAATCACAGGGCTGCCACCTTGAAATATTGTTCCTTTGGGCATAAAGAAACATAAGTCAATGATTGGGATGGCAAAAACTGGGTTATTTTTTCATCTGGATCAAGTTATTCTCTTATCTTGCACCTTCTTTCTCAATAGTTTTGCATGTGTCTTTATTGCCTCCACTAGAGTAAAAAGTACCTCAAACACATTCTTTACTATGTACAGCCAGTGGATGGCCTAGCACAAAAATTTGCTTAAAATATAATAAGAACACCATGTATACTTACAGAATAGATAAGTGAATGAAATGATAGGACAACAGCTATCCTCGATTTCCATATGTGGAATGAAATTTAAGTCCATCCTGTTTACTAGCCCTTACTACGTTCATAAATTTTCTTCCTGAAAAATTCTTCTTATAAATTAATACTTATCAAACAAAATGTTATTTTTCATTGATTAATATGATACATTTAAAAATGCTTTCATTTATTTATATATAATTAATCTCCAATGGAAAATAACATTTAATTACCTATAACTCTTTAACTATATTTCTCTGTCTATGAACCTTACCATTAAGTTTTAATAATTGATAAAAGCTGAATATCAGGGAAGAGTACAGAAAGTTAGAACTATAATCAATTGCCAAAACAATTCCTCATTGAAAAGAAGCAATGGAGTAGAATGGAGTAGAAAAAACAAGAGCTTTGTGTTTGGATCCTGGCTCATGTACCTCAATTTTCTAGTTCAGAAAATAAAAATGTACCTGTTACCTAGGATTTGGTTGGTATGAGAATTAAAATGTTATACCAAATAGCCTGCCACAGGGTAGAAAGTCACTAAATGAAAATTCCTTCCTCTAGCCGCTATATCACAGAGTACATGGCATGTTTGCATGATCCTAGTACTCTAGGGATGGTGGAGGAAGGAAGAACAAAAGTTATTTCAGACCTGCTACCCTCAAGCTTTTAACTCCCACTGTTATGGACTGAATTGTGTCCTCCCCAAAAATCTATATGTTAGAGCCCTAACCCCCAATATGACTGTATTTGGGGATAGAGTTTATAAGGAAGTAATAAAGGTTAAGTGAAGTCACAAGGGTGATATCCTAATCCAAAAGAATGGTGTCCCTATAAGAAGAAGAAGAGAGACAGAGCTTGCTACCTTGCTGTCTGCACACACATAGGGGAAAGACCATGTAAGGACACAGCAAGAAGGTAGCCATCCACAAGCCAGCAAGAGAGCCCTCACCAGAAACCAACCCTGACTGCATCTTGATATTAGATTTCTACCCTCCAGAACTGTGAGAAAATTAATTTCTGTTTTTTCAAGTCACCCAGCCTGTGGTATTTTGTTATTGGCAGCCTGAGCAGACTAACACATCCACTCACAGGAGTTCAAACTTGTAATGAGAATTGGGGATGAAGTGGGCAAGCACCCCATGGCATTATTGGAAATTAAAATGTCCTTTAAACACTTCATGTTTTTACAAGAAGATAGAGCTATAGGTTATTTACATTGCACGACATAAGAAGCTGGGATTATGATTCCTGTCTAGGATTTCAGGACCATTTTTTTTCTTGGCATGAAATTCACCTGTCCAAGTAGAAACTAACCTCCCAGTAACATGTGAATTCTAAAAGAAGGCTACAGAGAAGGCATTACTTGAACCCAAGAGTGCACAGGCCTGTCTTAGTTTAGATTTCAACAGAAAATGATCCTGAGATGATGATTAAAGTGCAAGAATTTATTAGGAAGGCAATTCCAGAAAATACTGGTAGGAAGGTAAGGAGGTGAGATACGAATGAAAAGGACTAATAAAGGGTATGTCTTCAAGCAAGTTGCCATTGAGGACAACTGCAGCTTGCTTGATCTAGGGAACTGGAAAATAGTCTGAACATGGGCCTCAAAGTTATCCCACCCCTGAGGGAGGGAGTGGGGGTATTTACTCCCCAAAGAAGGGGAGTGGGGAATATATGGGCAAGATTGGCTTGCTCAGTGGGCAATCAAAGCAGGTTTCAACAGCCAAATAAAGCACCCAGGTAGAGCTGCAGGTGCAGGTAGACTGAAGTTTGGAAGTCATGTATGAAGCATTATTTCCATGAGGATGTGGGTAGGGAATTGACGATGTCAGCTACAGGGTCCTATTGTTTATTGATTTATTCATGAATTATCTGCCTCCTTTAAAAAGTGATTTGAATCTCATGAATTTACATATAATGAAGAGATAAAATTGAATTACATGGTTTGTTTTAAGCTTAAGAGCCTTCCATAAGTGAGAAATTTTAAAGTATATATGGATTCTTGAAGAGGTTAGTATCCTTGAATATTTCAAGAATCCCCATTACAATCACAGCACAATCTGGTTAGCAATCTTCAATAAAAGAATTTTCTAAACATCACAAACTTCAGTCCAAGCATTATTTTGAACACCACAAATTCCAAACTAATCAAGACTGAATTTGTGAAGGTATTTTGTTTGTTGCAGTTGCTTTTCTATATGACAGTATCATTTTAAGTGGTCGCTAAACAGTAGCTTGAAGAAATTTAGCTGCTTTAATTTTTTTTTCAGCCAATAATGAGCTTTTTAGCAATGGTCTCTGCCCAGATTGCAGCTTTCTATAACTCCTTGCTGGTTACCTAATAGTATATAAAGGACTTTCTGTCTGATCCAATCAATCCTGGTAAACAAGCTGCCTTCAAGTACCAACCAAGGCTTCAGAATGCCTTAGGATAACAGTGAACTTTTCTATGCCCTTAGTAAAGATATTTAAAGATAGAATACTTGTATTCCTCTCCCAGTAGCTTCCCGGGCTTTCATATCAGACTGAAGAGGCAATAAGGAACTGCTTGAAAGAAATGCCATCAGTGGCATATTCCATATGGAGAGTTTCTTGAAGCCTAAAGAAAGCAGTTGTTGTTTGAATTCCTGAATGTCTGCTTTATTAAATTAGTCAAACCTTTTCTCTTTTCTGAATTAAAGAAATATGCATTGTATAATTCGGATAAATTCATGTAATTGGACTTTCAAAATAATTATGTAAGTTTTTCTAATCAAAAATTCATGATTAAGAGTCTTGCATTTTATAAATATTATTAAATCTTGACTAGTTGCTTTGTGTGTATGAGGGGATTCACATTGTTATAAGTAACTACTTTACTGAATATATACAATTATGTCAAGTGTCAAATTTGTCCCACGTGCTCTGGTTACATGTAGCCGAAGTTTCTGTTCTTGTTTTATGCCAAGACTTAAAAAATCAGATTGGAAAATTCTTGATTGAGATGCCTTAACTAGCTGAATTGGAAGAAGTAAATGGTGAAAAATTTTTAAAAAAAAAGATTTATCTCTAGGAGCACTTGTTACACACTCAACCTGTGCTTGGCTTTGTGGAGAAGAGAAAAAAAGAAGGGGAAAGAAAGGGAAAAAGGGAAGGAACTGTCCATGGAACCACTGGGCTGGGTGCTTTGCCTACGCTGTGTAATCTTCTCACCAGTCTTATGTGGTAGTTATTGTTATGCCTGTTTGCCAGAAGAGAAGGGACTAAGGTTCTAAAACTCAAAAGAATTTACCTGAGTTTATTCATCTGAAAAGTGGCAGACCAATGGTACGAATTCATATCTACATAACCCAGCAGCCCATGTTTTTACATTACACCTGCCTTCCAAAGAAAAGCCAAAAGGTTACTTTGACCTCCAAAACAGATTGCAAAAATAGCAGTTTGGGAGCAATGTTTTGAACACCACTCTCCCAAGACACACACTCATATGTCCAATTACTCCACACACGTCCCGACCAAGCTCATTATCTGCCCCTCATCCTAATCTTGCTTTTCTTCCCATCCATATTTCCTACCCAGTGACTGGCCAAAAGCCTAAACTTTGCTCAATGTCTAGATTTTCCTTTAAAGTGGGGTTCTTTACAGTTTTTTTGTGCCTTGGAAGCTGCAGTAGGCAGATTTTGACACCCGTGACCTTCATCTCCTGGAGTCATGCCTGTGAATATATTACGTTACATGGCAAAAAGGACTTTGTAAATGTAATTAAGGTTACTAACCAGTTGACAGTAACATAGGGAGACTGGATTATCTACGTGGGCCCAATGTAGGCACATGAGCTCTTAAAAGCAGAGAATTTTCTCTGGCTGTAGACAAAAGTGATGTAGCAAAAGGGGAAGCCAGAGAGATTTCATGGACAGGAAGGATTCAATGTATCATTGTTGGCTGAAAGTGAAGGGGACCACATATCAAGGAAACAGGGACCTCAGATCTACAACTGCAATTTTTAAGGTATGTGTATCTGACTATGAAAGTACAAAGCCCGGCCAAATAAAAGGGCAATTCCTTCCAGGACCCAGAAATGAAGAGTCAGGTCCCTTTGGATACGACCCAGCCTGCGTAGGGTTGAGGATGTTCCTCTCCCCACCCACACCTAGAGAAGAAAATCTATACTCCTTAACCAAACTTGCAAAGTCCTCCACAATCTGCTCTGAACCTACACATCCTGCACAGGAGAACACCTCCTGCACCTGGCCATCGGGGAAGATAGGCACTTCGAAACTAACTCAGGGTGTGGAAACTCAAAACCTCAAAATGAGACCTATAAGTTTAGAGCAACGCTCGTGCCAGAGCTCCAGTAAACAGGCAGGTAAAAAGCACTTATCTATGAGGGGAAATTCTGGCCGTAGAAGACAGAGAGAGGCTCCTGAGGAAGGGACGCTAAAATCACCGAGTCTTTCTCCCAAGAGAGGCATTCCCGAGGCGACGCGGAGCAGGTGTCCCCCGCCCATCAGCCCGTGAGGTCGCGTCTCGCCCCGCTCCTTCGCACCGCCCGCGCCAGCAAGCAGGAAGGCGAGGCGCAGGCCTGCGCTTGGGAACAGGAACCCTACCTCTCGGCGACGTGAAGGGTGCTGGTGCCCAGGCCCTTCCTTTAGCACAGCCTCACAGCCTGGGCATCTGGCGGCTGCTGCCGGAGCCCCTCAGCCGGCCCGGGAGGAGGGAAACTTTCGAGGAAGCTCATAGCAGCCGGGAGCGCGCAACACAGGAGCTGGGACACAGCAATCCCAGCATGCTGCGGGCGCCCTGGAAATGGTGGCAATGACCCCGGAAGCATATATATATATATATATATATATATATATATATACACACACACAGACACACACACTTATATATATAGTGTACAATTTGATAAATTTTAACATAACCCTTGTGAAAACATCATCACAATCACGAAATGAGCACCCCAAAATCCTCACCCCCAAAGCTTCCTTGTAATTATTTGGAATTCTTTTCCTTTGTTCTTCACCTCATCTTCAAGCAATCGCTGATCTGCTTTTTCTCATTATAAATTAGTACCCATTTTCTAGAACTTCATATAAATGGAGTCATATAGTATGTACCATCTTTTATCTGGCTTCTTCCATGTGGAGTAGTTATTTTGAGTTTTATCAATGTTATTGCATGTATCAATATTCTACTCATTTATTGCTAAGTAATATTTCATGTTATAGATATACCACAATTTCTTTGTACATTCACCCGTTGATGGATATTTAGGATGTTTCCAGTTTTGGGCTACTGCGACAAAGCTGCTATGAAAATTAATGTGTAAATCTTCGTATGGATCTATGCTTTCTTTTTTTCCCCCACCCTTAGGTAAATACTTAAGAAGGGAACCATAGATCTTATGAGAGGTATATTTTTAACTTTTAAAAAACTATTAAACTTCTTTTCAAAATAATTATACCATTTAATGTTCCCACCATCTGTATATGAGAGTTGCAGTTCCCCATTCTTGCCAACACTTGGTACTGTCTGTCTTTTTCATTTTAGTTATTGCAGCAGGAATGTAGTGGAATCCCACTATGTTTTTAATTTGTATTTCTCTAGTGACTAATAATATTGAGCATCCTCTCATGTCCTTATGCTCCAATATATCAATGTTTTCTTTTATAGATTGTGTTTTTTGTATGGTATCTAAGAATCCTTTGCTAAACTCCAAGTCATGAAGATGTTTTCCTCTGTTTTCTTTTTAATGTTTTATAGCTTTAGCTCTTACATTTAGGAATATAATCCATTTGAAATTAACTATTCTATATGGTGTAAGATAAAGATTGAGGTTCCTTTTTTTCTCCTCATATGGCTATTCAATCATTGAAAAAATTATCTTTTCTCCATTGAATTTCTTTAGCACCTCTGTAAAAAGTAAATTAACCATATATGTGTGCATCTGCCTTCAAGGAGAAACTCTGAGGTGCCTTTAAAATTACAGAACAGATTGTGCAAATATCAGTTTGGGCAACAATTTTTAAAAAGGTATTGTAGAGTAATTCATTTAAAAATGTATGTGCTGACATGACTGTTATGCCTTTGAATCTGAATCTGCAATGTTCATTAATAATTTCACAAGTTTGGCACCAAAAAATTGTTCATCAAAGAGCATGCTCAGTCCCTGTCCTTGAGGGGTTCACAGGCCAGAAGAAGTAGGAAACATGTTTGTGCTTATTCATACTTATCATACCAAGATGGACAGCTAAAAGTATCCAGAGAAATTAAGGAAGGTGAAAGTATTCCCAACTAGGGCAATCATGGGAGCCTTCCCACTGAAGGAGGATAGGAGGGTAAGATTTGGATACATAGAAGTGAGAAGTAAATTCCAGAAGGAATGGAATGTATGAACAAAGGCATGAAGATAAAAAAAGGTGGGGGTGGCACATAATAAGAATACAATTTAAGCTGAAGAAAAATGTGAGTAGTAATATGTTTTCCATTCCAGAATGTTCTGTGCGGATGAGGTTGTTTAAAAGGTTGCCTTATCAGGAAGAAAATGAGCCAGTAATGAACAGAATTCCAAATACCATACCCTGTTCGATCCACCATACCCATGCAGTTAATGAATTTAAAATTGAAAACCCAAAGAAAAGAAATAACTTATGTCTTTAAAACAGCTTAACATTACAAGGAAGAAAATATACAAAACCAGAGACCCAGATCAAACCACCTTTCTCAGCCAGGCGCAGTGGCTCACTCTTGTGATCCTAGCACTCTGGGAGGCCAAGGCAGGAGGATGGCCTGAGATCAGGAGTTTGAGACCAGCCTGAGCAAGAGTGAAACCCCAACTCTACAAAAAATAGAAAACTTAGCCAGGCGTGGTGGTGCACACCTGTAGTCCCAGCTACTCAGGAGGCTGAGGCAGGAGGATTGCTTGAGCCCAGGAGTTTGAGGTTGCAATGAGCTATGATGACGCCACTGCACTCTAGCCCGGGTGACAGATTGAGACTCTGTCTCAAAATAAAAAAGTAGAACAATTACAATATACCAGCAGCACTACTCTTGTGCTTTGGAGCCATTATGACGTCAAATAAGGGTTACTTGAACACAAGCACTGTGATACTAAGACCTGATAACCCATATGACTTCTAAGTGACTAATGGTCAGAGAGTGTCCACAGCTCTATAGCAGATATGCTGGACAAAGAGATGATTCACATCCCAGGCAGGATGGAGTGAGTCAGAATGAGATTTCACCCTATCACTCAGAATGGCATGCAATTTAAAACTAATAAATTGTTTATACCTGGAATCTTCCATTTAATATTTTCAGACCATGGTTGACCACAGAAACCTTGGAAAGTAAAACCATGGATAAGGGGGGACTATTGTACTATTTTGACTATTAGCCACCCTCCTGTGTATTTAGTCTTGCCTCCTAAATAAAAATGTCTCTTCCTTATTTGAATACACATTTCTTACTTTTTTATTGATAAAATTTTTCACTGTGCACCCTAAAACTTTACATACATGCAGGAAATATTTTCATTCAGAAATATTTTTGTTTTGTGATTCATCTAGCAAAGGTTGTGGATATTGTTAGAATTAAGGTTATTTCTCACAGACTAATCTGTGTGTAGTTTGTTTTGAACCAGTATGCTATCATCCTTTTTATAGCTCTATATCAGGTTTATGTATAATTCAATCATTACCTAGGGGCACACTATTTGATGATTACAATAAAAAAAAGATCTATTTTGTTGTTCTTTGTGAAGGTACTTTCATTATCACATGTCACTCAGTTACAAGAGTTTATGGGACCATTTACACCCAATGGACACCTTAAACATACGGTTTTTATGACAACTAAACTCCAAGATAAATGAAAACATTTTAAAAAGATATTAGGATCCTTTCCTGGGTGTTTGATTGATACGAATTGGGGCAATAAAAAGAGTTTTCTTTTGTATAGTCCTGCCTGATACAAGTCGCTGGAGAGATGGAGCTGCGATGGAGTGTTGCAAATAGCTAATGGCCCAGCCTTGCTCACTCAGTACCAGCAGAGCCCTCAAAGCTGAGAACAAAAAATGAAAAACAGGCAAATGATTTTTTAACCAACATAAAAATACTTTAGGTCAATTAAACAAATTCTTTTTGGACATCTTCTACAAAATTATGCTCAAATGTGGTCAATGTCTACCCCTCTGCTATCAAATAGCAACTCGTGACCTATTGTTACCCAAAATTATCATTTTTTTGTCATGAGAATATTTTGGTCTCCAAGAAAGTCATTTAAAATGCAAGCCCCTCCCACATAGTCTAGCAGTTAGGAAAAATTAAAAATTAAAATAAAATAAAAATAAAATGCAAGCCTCTACAATGGGAGATATTTGAATACGAACTACATATTAGATAGTACTATTGCATCAATGTTAAATTTCTTAATTTTGAGAATTTCACTGTGGTTATGTGAAAAAAAAGTTCATATTCCTAGGAAATACATGATGAAGGGATGAAGAGTCATGACCTCTGCAGATTACTTTCAAATGGTTCAGCAAGATGATAATAATTATTATAATAATTATAAAAATGATACTGTATACCTTTTTATATAATACAGATAGAGCAAGAAAATGTAGCGAAATGTGAACAATGAGTTGCACTTAGGTGAAGGACATATGGGAATACAATGTAACATTCTTGAAACTTTTCTATAGGTATGAAAAATTTTTTTTAAAAAATTTATTTGAGCAGGATTAAGGATCTGCCTGATTAAAGAAGCACCCATAGAAAATGGTGTCCAGAGGGTACCAAAAAAGCATCTGATGCCTGAACGCCCTTTAGCAATTTATTTCTTTATACCAAGCCATTGCTGTGTTACTTTTCCTCTAGTGGTTGTAAACCTGTGGGATATTCCTCAGAATCTTTAACTCTATTCATTCCAGTCATTGTCATCATATGACTTGGTGGCATTTCATTCACCTCTAGGTTAACCTGTTTACCTGTTAACAATATCTATCTATCCTAATATTCTGTCCCAGAAGAAAAGGTGTCTTCAGCCCCCACCCACAAGCCAACCTCATATTCCATCTTCCCTGCTTAAGGATCTGCTCCATCAATGATGCTCACCTCTCCTATGACATTAGACGTACTCCTTCCCCTCAGCCTCTTCCTGATTATTCCCTCCTCTTGACCCCACCCTGCCTCTAAGCATATGTGTGATCTCCTTTTACAACTTTTAAAATATCTATAACAGTGACAATTAGGTTCTCCCCACTAAGAACTTGGGGAAAAAAATGAGAGTTAAACTACAATCACATGTGGATTTCATGTTATGCATCAAAGTGGAAATCTACAAAGTTACCTTAGAGATAGATGGCTTTAAGGTCATACAGATTTGGCTAAAATGAAATTAGTAATATCAGCATAGTTATAGAAACAATGTGATAATTACTTAAAGGGTAAGTTCAGAAATATAGCAAAAGAAAAACAAAGACAAAACTATGGTGATAGAAAGCAGAAGAGTGGATGCCACAGAGTGGAGGGGGCAGTGGGGACTTAATGTAAAAGGGCAAAGGGGAACATTTTAGGGTGATGGAAATATTCTATATCTTGATTATGGTGGCGATTACATGATCATACACATTTGTCAAAATTCATCAAATTACACTTTTAAAATTGGTAAATTTTACTGTAAGTAAATTATAACTCAACAAAGTTAATTTTAAAAATGATACAAGTGTTTATTAGTAGTAAACAAGATTGGGAGGACATATCTCACAACTGGTCACTACACGCCCGTAGGAAAACACCCTGCTTACGATGCTGAATAATGAAATTGTTTTTCTGCTATGCCCCTCAGGGTCAAAGTGCCCTTTCCAGTCTGTGGTAGTTGGTCTAAAACTGCCTTTCCTCTGGGAGCATCTAGCCTGAACAGAAACCTTACTGCATGATGTGTCATAATAAAATTATCTTTTACTTTATTTGAATATACTGAGAATTTCCCTCTTGCTCAGAGTCAACTCATGACATTATAGTCTTTTCAGAGAGCTAAAAGGATACACACAAACCTTTTATTTGTTATCAGATATTATTTCGCCCACACTGAGCTTAAAATTACCAATAACAGCAGTAAAATTCTGTCCTTCACATTTCTTTCCCTATTTCTTTAGGGGTGGGAAAGTAAGACAAAGAAAAAATGGCCTAATTGCATCCAGGATGGATTTTTCTCTTTTGTTAGGTTCAAATAACAAACCCAGGAAATTCTAAATCCTGGAAGCCCATCTGTCAGCAACTGGTTCCCCAGAGACCAAGAGAATGCTTTCATTTAGCTGAAGGCTGCTATAGGCAGCCACATACCCACCTGGGAAAATACACCATTTTTTGCAAGTGTGAAAATGACTGCTTAGAGGAGTCAGAGCCCTAGTTACATGCCCCATTTCAGAGCCTTCAGCCCCAGCTGTGGGGACCAAATAGGACAGTGATGGCCCTGGGGATTCAGAAATTCAGTTTCTGTCTGACAACCTCAGAAACCCCAGGCCACACTGAAGAAGACGAACTGCCTCTGTCACCAGCTCAGAAAACTCATCAAGGGCAAGGACCCAATTTGGGCTCCAAAGGAGTCATTGCTGGCCCCTCACTTATCATCCCCAAGCTGGAGCCTTCAGAGAACAATGAGTGAATGCCACTGTACAAGATGGCTCTAGACAAAGAGCCACAGGCAAAGCCACTCTCTTCCTCTTGCCTTAGCATCCCCCTGAACTGCCCCATCCAGCCTGTCTGCTTCCCAGCTTAGTGGGATTCCTGATCCTGCATGCCCAACCCTCATCTGCCCTGCCTCCTCCTGCCATCCCCCCACATCTTGGCAACACTAAGACTGACCAAGCCCAGGCCCCAATATGATTTTACTGCTCCATTGATATTCATAAATATGATAAGACCTTTAATATTATCTAAACTTACAAGTCATAGTTTAGCATATCATTTCTGACATAAAACGTAGTAAATTACAAAAGAAAAAAAATGTCAGTGTCCCCTTCAGACCTTTAATGAGAGTTACTGTGTACAGGATAATGGTGAGAAAAGAAACACTGAGCTATTCTGAGATGCAAATTTTGGGTTGTCAGCCAGGTCCACACACACGCTAAACCATCACTGCCAGAACATTTACACCTGCTTCTCAGCATGTACGATCCAAATTTGTGCCTTAAACCAGGTGCAAGTGGCCAGGGAGCTCCGGAGTCTTTCACAAGCAGAGAAGGCCGGGACTGTTAAATCTCAGAACACTGAGTCTCCCACACCACCACCACCTGTCTGCCTGGTAGGCCCAACCAGTTCCACAGGGAGAGTGGCAGCCTCAGGCGACATCGAGACCTGGGCTACATCAAGATCTCATGGTGACCAAGCTGGTTCCTGAGCCCACCTGGACACGGAAGGGGACAACAGACCCCTTGCTGTTAAAAGGGGCCCAGGTTTCACATACATGCAGAGCAATTTGGCTGAAATGGAGACAGTCTAATTGAAGGCTCCTGCCAGTAGAAAGCCCCATCATGGCCAGAGGCACAACATTTTCCCCTCTGTAGGCTGGAAATTCGTAAATTATCTAAAATCCTCTTTGCCTTGTGATGGAGTCCTGTTGGTTTTCATTTATATTTTTCACTATCAAATTGCCTCTTCTCTCTACCACTGCATCATAGGCCAGTCTCAACAAGTCATGCCTGGGTTCTTCGGCTAACCCTACTTCGCTTTGCCGCCCATTCTCAATCCTAGTGACCAGGTAGACAGGTACTAAAGCATTACCTATATTTTTATTTTATGTTATTTTTGAGAAACATCAGTGAGTCCCTTTGATCCAAAATATCCACTCTAAATGTCTTGGCCAGTCTTTCAGTTCCCCACCCACCCACATCCTCCCCACCAGCAATGACCTTCAGCTCCAGCCAAACAGACTTACTCACTGTCCCTTGTTCACTCTGATGAACCTTTCCTTTCCTCTCCCTCCAATTTCTTCTCTTGTTTACCTCTGATAGTGAAACCACACCCATTTCTTTTTTTATGGCCCAGCGCAAGACTTAGCTTCTCCATGAAGCTTCCCTGCAATTTCTTCAGCTGCCACTGTCATTCCCTCTTTTTATGGTGTCCTAATGCATCTGTAATTTACACCACATGGGTCAGCACTTTAATGTTTACAAATTGTTTCATGTGTGTGTTTCTGTGCACTTTGGCTTACCTTATGTCCCTCTAATACCTGGCAGAGTGCTAGACACTTACATGAGACTTCCTAAGTGACTTCTGGGCTAAAACACTTTGAGAAAAATTGTTTCCAGCTACTTCCTTCTATCAAAAAAAAGAGAAAAAATTATACTTAATCCACTCAGAGCAGTGCTCAAAGTTTAATAATCACCCTGTGAAAGATTCCCATTCCCCATGTGATTTGACATTTTTCCCCGGGAGAACATCTCTCATCTTCTATGCTGCTACTTCACAGCTTTGACAAATAGAGTTCACCTCAAATCTCCCTTCAAACCATATTTAAACCTCCACCCTTCCAGAAAAGACTCCAGGCTAGATCTCATTGAGCCAATCAGCTTTGCTAATTTGTAACCAATTTTTGATTTACTAAATGCCAGCGTTCAGCTGGAGGACAGATGCAAAAGCTGCAGGTAACTGCTGACCTTCCGATTACAGGGATCAGATAACCATACTGCATTTCACATGCAGATATCTACAGATATTGGATGTTAAAGATCTTTCCCAGGGTTAGAGGGAGGAAAGAAAGCATATGGCCCCAAAATGGCATGTGGCTAAAGGATTTATGAATTAATAGAAGGAGGGATTTATTATAACCTTCAAAGCTGATAAGAAATATGCTGGTGCTGGGCTTTTCTAACAACCTGAATACCATTTTAAGAAGGTTAGTTCTAGCAAGGGACTTTTATTCTTTAAATAAGTAGAATATACTACTAACAAACAGAACAATCAGGGATTTTGCTCCCAAAGAGAGGTACCGGTGGCTGCTATCACTAAAGCATCATGGAAACCTGTGGCTGCTCTGCAGGGAGCAGGCCAGCTCCAGGCCCAATTGTGCAACACAGGGTGTTTGATTTGGTTCTGTTCTCATCTACCCTTGTCTGTCCTCTCCCTCCTCCTAGGTGCATATCTCTCCCCAGTCCCCTACTCAGTCCCTTTGTGGCCATCTCCCACGTTACCCATCCCACCACCTTGCATACTTTTCCTCACTTTTATGCCCATCACAGA
This sequence comes from Daubentonia madagascariensis, assembly GCA_023783475.1. Lineage (NCBI taxonomy): Eukaryota > Metazoa > Chordata > Mammalia > Primates > Daubentoniidae > Daubentonia > Daubentonia madagascariensis. The sequence continues at coordinate 4,072,769 of JAKFHU010000901.1, read as the reverse complement.
CTCCTCCCAGCCCAGTGTGAGATTCACACTATTAACAATGGGGAGAGGACTCCCTGGGATGAGTGCCCAAGGGGCACATGCAGGCATTTGAACAGGGAGAAGACTGAAATAAGCCTGGAGAATGTCATATTTACAGTTGAATTTCCAAAAGTTATATTGGCCTGAGGGTTTCTTAAACACAAATTACATTATAGACCATCTGGGTGTTAAGACAGCTCCGGAAGTAATCTAGAGTCAGGTAGCCAACAGACAAGGCAGGCACAAGACTCTCTGAAGCAATCCTGAAGGGCAGCCTCACACATGGGCAGAGTGGGCACTCCAGGAAAGGAAGGTGGTGAGCAAGAATGAGTTGGGCAGTCTCGTGGACTAGCTGGGCTGGGGAAAAGAAAGAAAGGCAGAGAACCACTGGTGATAGGTCATGTAGATGCCATGTCTGATTCAGCAGGGCCAGAAGGAAGACTTCTGCCTTTCCCAGAGGGTGGGAAGCCACAGTAATGTGCGACACTGACCTAGTCACAAATGAGTTTCAGCCTCGGAGGGGAACCAAGTCTGTCCGAGTGGTTAAGACAACCACAGTAGCAACAGAAAGATACCGAAATTTTCTTCCATAGGTTTCTTCTTTTTTTTTTTTAAGTAAAAAATGAGTACTTGCTATTCATGTACGTCCCAAGGAAATGCAGAATTTTATCTTTGATCACACTCCTTTTGTTCCCTATGGGCCTATTTTTATATTTACCATGGACTAGTAATATTTCTTCTTCAGAGATTCTCTAGAAAGATTGCATTGTCATTAGAAGTTTTATGTATGGGAGAATAACAAAGGACAAGTACAAACATGGGACCATGGCAAAGGTATTCATGGACTAGAAAATACAACAGCCAGCAGAGGCTGCATGATATGTGTTAGAGAGCACAGGAGATGAAACTGAAGGGGCATGACTCAGTCTGTGTGCCCAGAGGCTCACTGTTGGATAAGGAAATTGAGTTACAAGGTGCTGGCCAAGCATCTTCCCCTGTTAACTCATTCAATGCACAGAGCAACCTCATAAGGCTAATGTTTCACTTCTCCTAGTTAAAGATGCAGAAACTAAGACTCAGAGATACTAAGTACATTGCTCAAGATTAGAGAGCAAGCCAAAGACAGAGTTAGGATTTAAACTCGCTCCTATTCACCTCTTACCTCTACCATGCAACACTCTATCCAGTTAGTTTTGAACACTGGATAAACTGAAAGTAGTGATTTGGAAACATACAGGGGAGTGTTAATGAAATAATAGGAGACCCTAAACCCTGGGAGGTATGTTAAGAACCATCTAGTTATCTGCTTCTTTAGGGAAAGTGTTAGTTTGACATTACCAACAAAAGACTACTAAATCCCAAAAGACTCTGAGAGAAGTGATTTCACACTCTTGAATGGTAATGTTTTACTGTTTTTTGTTGTTCTTATTGTTGGGTGTGTCTATTCATTAATCTTACCTAAATCCCTCTAGGTATGAAAGAATTCCTCCTACTTAACTGAATAATAAAACAAATGCCTCCACTGCCATTTTTATTTATGGTGTAATTTTCTCAGCTCCCAGGAATTTGTATAGACTCACTGCCTTCTGGAAATATGGACCATCTAAGCTTGTATATGCTCAATAACACTTTAAATGTGTTTATTCAAGCACTCATCTCCTAATTATTAAGCTTGGGTGTATTTCAAGGGACATTTAATCTGTCTCTGAGTCATTTACTTTGAGCTCATTCAAATCCAGAAATAGACTGCAAGAACTATTTGCTTTTTAGGTGGTATCAGAGCTACCACATACCTTAAAATTTGGTTCATTGGACCAAGGGAAAATGCTTTCAAGCAAATTTTTGAATTTTGAGAATTAAAGAACGATGGTTAGCAAACAGCAGTTGCTTCCTAACCTTACTTTCTGTGCTAAAATTTGAGTCACTCTGCAACATTTAGGAACTTACACGAGACAAAGGAATGAGTTAATTTTGTTGGCTGCTAAGTACTCATGGCACTATCTCTTCTGCCCTGTATTCATGTCCCTGGGTCAGTATTCATGTTTTTGCCCTGAGGCCAAACTGTGCCCTTTTTTCTATGCAGCACATTTCCACATGAACCTCTTAGGAAAAATCAGTATTCAATAAAGAAAGAGCCAAGTCAGAAATAAATCATAATATTAAGTTACCGAGGAGCAAGGCTGAATACTGAACAACTGGTACACCATGATAACACAATTTAGGGCAGCTATAAGTAAAATCCAGGTCAGCGTCAGGAAGTCATGCAGGGTGTTCCTTGCTGAACAGAGAGATACTATGTAAATTAGAAATCAAATGAAGAGTACATGTAGGATATTTTATCCCACCTGAAGAGCAGTCACAAATGATGTTTTTCCCTGCAATGTTGATACTGAGAAATACACATTAGTGATCTCCCAACTAGGATGTATCTTCCAAGTTTGTTGTTGAAATAGTTGAAAAGAATGTAGAAATTTAGCCCTCACTGGAATAATGTAAAGGCCCAAGGCTGGATGTCAGGGTATTTTAGATGTGGGGCATAATGTGGCCTGAATGTCTGCTTTTTTCTTTGGATTTATGAATGGTCACAAACTTTCTAAAGAGCAAGGGTGATCATATCATCCCGGGTTAACTTTTTCTGCTGGTTATTAGAGGTAGTCATCTAATCTCCCCCAGTTGGTTAACCAGGTACAGGATGACTTGGCCCCTGCTTACTTCTCAAGATTTCCTCCAGCCACCCACCTTCAGGGAAACCAAATTTTTCAAAACAGACTATGGTCTTTGAGGATGCTGTGCTTTCACACACCTGACTGGTTGTAGAACACCCACCTTATGACTGCATGTGTGGCAAAAACAATCTCCCCTCTTCCAGGAAATTCTTTTTGTACCCCCATGCACCATAACATTTTGCTAATCTATTGCATTGCATGGACTGGATAGAGGCCATTGTTTAGTCATCTTTGTTCCGATAACCCCAAGCAAAAGGCCTGGAACCCTCTAGACATTGCTAGATATATGTTTTTAGTACGCTGAATGAAAAGTTCCCTAATATGACCAAGTAATCAAGACTTGCCACAACATTTTCAGCCAAAAGAAGAATCTAATATTTCCAAGGTTTGAAAAAGAACCTGCTTTGACACTCATTATATTCACAATCTGTTTTTACCTGGCTAGTCTGTAAGTGGAAAAAAATCCAACATGACTCCAGACCTAGTGAGTTGATGCCTGCATTTCATGTGAGGCAGAGCTTGGAGACCCTCCAGTGCTAAGATGCTACAGTTACATAGTTACACTTATTCAACAAACATATTATCTCAAAGATCAAGCTCTAATTACTTGCTGTAAATGGGAATTGTATTGAAATGGACTCGTGGGAAATTTTAGCTTTTTATCTTGGCAGCATATGCACAAGTCAGCAAATATTCACTGGACATTTACTATGTGTTTGGTGCAATGCAGGGGCAAACACCAATTTTTCTCTTATACTGGTTGCCCCCCAAATTCCAGAACTATAATTTTCTACAGGAAATAGAAAACAAAGTCTTTTTCAGAAAGCACAAATTAAGATAAATAGTCCAAGTTGGGGACCTTTACATTTTGAGGATATTATAGAGAATGTCCTGTACAATTTTGAAGTAATTTATAGATTTTGTAATACAAGACACACCGATGTCCCCAACATTGTCTTCTACTAGAAGAGGGAAAATCAGTTCTTTCTCTGCATCTTGTCTTCCTAAATCCTGCTGAATGTACACAATAGCAATCCTCTTTGGGGAGATTTTATCATGGTAGGAGAAGAGCATTGCTGATACAATGGCATTAATAACTATTAAGGAAGTGTAGGCTGAGATCTTGGAGGGAAATCTATTCTGACAAGCATCTCCCAAGAGGAATTACCATTTTCTTAGACAGTTAAAACCCTCCCTCACTGCTCCATCCCACACATGCAGCCTGGTCATGAAGAATCCTCCACAAAGAAGGCTAAATGTCCTGATTAGGCCTTTCTCCAAATTAATAGTGGATTCTCTGGGCTTTGCTTTTCTGATAAGCAAGGAATGTTGAAACCCAGTTTTGTCTTGCAGCAGGAAAATAAAATCGGCTTTCTCAATGATATGCACCCCCAGGGCCTTTGTGATGAATCAGCTTTCATAGATTCCTACTTTGACCTTATTAAGGACAGACACAGCAGATAATTTTAATAATGCAGGCTTCAATAGATCAAGAGTATTGCTTCCAAAGACTGCATAGCTGAAAAGACTAATTAATGTTGTTTCTTTGGGGAGGGACCTGGGAAAGCAGTTAGAAGGTGGAGCGATTTAACTAGAGCTTGGAGAATAAAATGCTGGCCTTAATTTTTCTTTTCCTTATCTGGGTTCCTCACACTATGAATCGAAGGCAACACGTTTAACCTGGCATTTGGAACCATAACCAGCCCACGATCAATGGAGCTCTAATGAGAACAGCTGGCTGAGCAGTCACAATAATCACCTTTTGGACAATCAATAGAGAAGGAAATGTGAAAACAGTTTGATATCAGGTATTTCTCTAATCACCCCTAATCAGAGGGGTGTGGTGTGTATTCCAGAGACCTTTGATAAGTAGACAATATTGGAATCTTTTCTAATAATTGCATAATTAAGATGAATGAACTACATGACCTGGGGTATATTAAATAGTAGGGTCTGGGTTTGAAGGGAGAAGCCTCTAATCCCCAGTGCCGGATATGACAAATTAAGTGCCTAATTTAACATTACCAGAAGTAGAGATTTGAAAGGGGAAAAAGCGTTTTTCTTCAAAATATCATGCCATAGCAGCAACAACAAAAAAATCCACTACCTCCTTCCCAATAGCCAGAGAAAGAGCCAGTGATTGACTATAGTCAGTTTCAGCCAGACACTCAAATTTCATATGACTGGCTGCAAATTTCTCCCGGAGCCTGCTGCGACGTTCCTCAATTTTCCTGCTTCAGAACACTCATTGTGAAGCAAGGACTCTGGTTTCCCCCCAGCACTGACAGCAACAGAAATCAGAGTTTGGTACATGCTTTGTCTGCAGTCTACCCAAGCAGCAGCATGAAATAGAGGTGACACAGTTCTGCCACCAGCTGTGTGACCTTCAGCAAGTTGCATAACCTTTCTGAGCCTCAGTTTCCTCAAGGCCAAAATGAGGATGTGATAAGTACCCAAGCTCCTCACAGATCTGAAATCCAGGATCTGCAATGATCTGAGCAGTTTGCTTATGGTTCCATTTTCACTGGAGTGTTAATTCTCTTCACAATGAGCCGCAATTAAACACTTGGCAGGTCTGACCCTGCTGTCCCTCCAAAGGAAGCATGAAGCCAGATGACTTCTACCTATATATGGTGAGAAAATAATCAGATAAACAGAGAAAGATCAGAACATTTGGGCTATTTCCAAATCCCATATCATCTATCTATATTTTCCTTTGTTCCTCCCTCCCTGCCTTCCTTCCATCTTTCCTTCCTTCTCTCCCTCTTTCCCTGCCTTCTTTCTTTCTTGTCTTTCCTTCCTTCCTTCTACTAATATGTATTTAGCACTATTATTTGCCATTCCTTGTGCAGAAAATGGGTATAAATTAAAAATAGTCTCTGCATTCATGGAGCAGGTGGCCTGAGGAAATATAGACATTAATAAAATAATCACATAAATGTAAGTTGCAAACATTAAAGGGCTACAAGGGGAGATACAGGTGCAAAGTGCTAGAATATGTACATGCATCACACAATACCCAATTAAGAGCCAATAAGTATTCTTGGACACTGCTGTAAATAATGAGTCATGATGATTATTTCAATGAAGGCAACACCTCTCTGCTGTTTAATGCCATGTGGACTACCCCTAAGAAACTTCTTCTCCCTAAGGAAACTTCAACTTTCCAACCTCTTTTTTATTAATCCCAAAAGTTGTATTAAGGCTACATCATTTCATCTTCAGCTTAAAATGATGCCATCGTTTCAGTCACTTTTGTAGTTGGGTAACTTGGAGACAACGGAGGCTTCCCACCCCAGAGGCAAAGAAAGCAATTGCTTTGTTTATAATGAGGTAGGGGAACTAAAAATATTTGGCTTTATCTTAATGTCTTTCCTCCTTGGAAAAGAGGCACTCTATAAATATATATATGTGCATGTTACTATGTTAATATTGCAAATGGGGAATCACACAGAGAGAGCTAAGCAGGCCAATAAAGCACCAGCCAAAGCCTTCCATCAGAGGCCATCCCTTGCCCACAGTAGGACTCTCACCACCAAGCTTAGTTTCTTCTTGTTTGTCAGCTTAACCTTAAAGCAAGGCTTAAAGTTCATTCAGGCTTTAGTCATTTGTATTGTACCATTTGAAATCTGAACAATTCTGACTCAGGCTGAAGTCTTCTTCTAAGTTGTCTGTGAGGGGAGTTTTGCTGAGCAAATTATTATTGCAAAGTAAATTGCTGGAGGCTGGACTGAGAGATATTTTAAAAGTATTTGTAAATGATTTCCAAGCATTTTTGCAGTACCCATTGGTTTACAAACAACTTTGGAAACTAAAAATCATTGTTTCATATCTTCTAAAACAAGTCTCCTGTGGAACACTTGAAAAATGCTTCATTTAAATTTTCCTTTGAACTTAGGGTAGTAAGCCTGAAGTTAAAAAAAAAGTTTACATTTCATATTTAGCACTAATGATATCATCATATTGTTGCAACATATTGGATGTGAGTGATTAATGCAGTGTCCTAATCTGCCACTCCTGTGAAAATGTTTAATAATGTCTGTAGGGCCCTAAAAATAATATGTACATGTATTATATATCAATAAAAAATATCTGCAGAAAATGGCATGGTACCTATGTTTATGCACAATAAGGAAACTCATTTTTCAACAAGAACTTCAAGAAGACGTGTCTTTCTACAAAATGGAGTTGACCACACCACCTCAACTCTCAAATACCACAGTTCATAGAGAACCTACTTCACCAAGAAGACCTGGGTCACAAAAAGTTACAGCTTCACATAGCTGGAGGCAGCAATTCTCAGAGACCACTAGAGGCAGACAATCTTTCACAAATAGCAAAGACTAGAAGTTCAGTATTTAAAGGCTTTATTTTGAGTAAGTGTTTAAGCATAGACTATACCTTAGTAATAGAGCCTTTGAAACAAGAGCTAGATGCACTAGCATCAACTCTTAGAGAAAAGAATACTATGGGGCAACCAGAAAAAAATAAAGCCTGGATCCAAACTGGCCCCTTAACCATACCATTTAGGTCATCACCAGTTCCTTATGGTGTATGAACTGGGGACCAATCTCAGGACTTTTTCACTTTAACTAGGTGGTATACATTGCATATCATCATTCCCTCTCACCACCCCCCAAAAAAAACCTTTTTATTTTCTTTTTTTTTTTTGAATTTCACATGTAGAATTCTGTGAAAGCCTTTATTTAAGGAATGACCCTAGAAAGGAGCCATAGATTTTAATTATCTACATTCTTTTTATTTATTTATTTATTTATTTATTTGTTTGTTTTTAATTTATTTTTTTATTTTCAGAATATCATGGGGGTACAACACTTTGGCCATACACATTGCCCCTGTTCTGCCCGTGTCAGAGCCACAATCGTGGTCATCTCCCAAACTGTGCTCCCCACATCCATTCAGTGAGAGTTTTTCCCATCCCTTCCACCCCCCTCCCGCCCGCCCGCCCTCAGATGAATGTTATTGCCCTGTGTGATGTAAGTGTTCATCAGTTAGTGCCAGTTTGATGGTGAGTACCAGTGGTGCTTGTTTTTCCAATCCTGTGACACTTCGCTTCGAAGAATGGGTTCTAGCTCCAACCAGGATAATACCAGATGTGTTAATTCACTATTGTTCCTTATTGCTGAGTAATACTCCATGGTATACATATACCACATTTTATTGATCCACTCGTGTATTGATGGGCACCTTGGTTGTTTCCACAACTTTGCAATTGTGAATTGTGCTGCTATGAACATTCGAGAGCAGATGTCTTTATTATAAAATGTCCTTTTTCTTTGGATAAATACCCAGTAGTGGGATTGCTGGGTCAAATGGTAATTCTACTTTTAATTCTTTGAGGTATCTCCATATTCTTTTCCATAGAGGTTGTACTAATTTGCAGTCCCACCAGCAGTGTATGAGTGTTCCTATCTGTCCACATCCCCGCCAACATTTGTTATTGGGGATTTTTTGATATGAGCCAATCTCACTGGAGTTAAGTGATATCTCATTGTGCTTTTGATTTGCATTTCCCTGATGATTAGAGAAGTTGAGCACTTTTTTATATGTTTGCTGGCCATTATTCTGTCTTCTTTGGCAAAGTTTCTGTTCATGTCCTTTGCCCATTTTTAATAGGGTTGTTTGATTTTTTCTTGTTGATTTTCCTAAGTTCTGTATAGATTCTGGTTATCAGCCCTTTATCAGAGGTGTAGCATGCAAATATTTTCTCCCATTCTGTAGGTTGTCTGTTCACTCTAGTGATAGTTTCCTTGGCTGTGCAGAAGCTTTTCAATTTGATCAGGTCCCATGTATTTATTTTTGTTGCTGCTGTGATTGCTTTGGGGGTCTTCTTCATAAATTCTTTGCCTAGGCCAATGTCCATAAGAGTTTTTCCAACGTTTTCTTCGAGAATTCTTATGGTTTCATGTCTTAGGTTTAGATCTGTTATCCATTGTGAATTGATTTTTGTGAGAGGTGAGAGGTGTGGGTCCAGTTTCAGTCTTCTACATATGGCCATCCAGTTTTTAGAGAGAATTATGAAACACTGAGAAAGGAAATTGCAGAGGATGTAAATAGAGGGAAAGCCCTACCATGCTCTTGGATAGGCAGAGTCAACATAGTAAAAATGGCTTTGCTACTTAAATTAATTTACAGAATCAATGAAATCCCTATCAAAATACCAACATCATTTTTTGCTGATCTAGAAAAAATAATTCTACACTTCGTGTGGAACCAGAGAAGACCCCGTCTAGCCAAAGCAATCCTAAGCAAAAAGAACAAATTGGGAGGCATCTGTCTACCAGACTTCAAACTATACTACAAGGCTATAGTAACCAAAACTGCATGGTATTGGCACAAGAACAGACATGTAGACCAATGGAACAGGACTGAGAACCCAAATATAAAACCAACCTCATACAGTCACCTGATCTTTTATTTTCTTTATAAGTCTTATTTTTAAAAAGAAAAAGTACTTTTGCTTTAATTGAGCTAGGCAACCCCATGTCAATATTAGAGGCATGATTTTCTGATGCCAGGATGAGGGAAAAACAAGTAAGAAGACCTTGACAAATTCTGTTTTAATTGGCTTAATTTCTACTTGGATGTGCAGCAGGTTTTAACAACCCATAATTCATTTGTATTGTATTCAAAAATTTTTATAAAACCATTTTAAAAGAGAAAAATATTAAAACTCCAATTTATATTTTTATAAATGCTTTGTAAGGTTTTGTGTAAAATTTACTTTTGTGTAAATTTTATAATGTTTTTATTAGAATAGTAAAATATGTTATTGTGAATAACTAAGAATTGGGATGTATGCTGAAAAGTGTTTAGTGCTTGCCTGTGGGATTAAAAAAAAACTGGAGGACCACTGATCTGTCCTAGAAGATTCTTGAAAACGAGATTATATTTTATTTTTCTTTACATACTTAGAGCCTAGCTAAGTTGCTAGACAATAGTAGACGGTCAATAAATGTATGTTGAAGCAATAAATGAACACAGTTATGAACTTCTTATTCCCATACTGTGTATGAGCCAATTTTTACCAATTAAGCACAAAACTTCAGAACCCAAGCAAAAACTTTAGCAATACCAATCATCAGACCCCTTCCATACAGGATACAAAAGCCTGAACTCACCAGACCCTCATCGGTCATCCGATCCCTTTGGAGGAGGCCCTGATACTAGCTAAGGAATGCTAGCTCTTCCCATTTGTAGGCTCACTATGGCACAGACAGACTTGTACCTTGTCATACTGAGTAAGGAGGGCTCAGTTGTTGAAGAAAGATTTAGACCCCAAGAAGGAAGGCAGCTGTCTGATGTAAGCTGAGAAAACATTATTGAGCCCAAAATATGCCCTTCTTACCACCTGGCATAACTCTGGCCTTTCTCACTCCGTCTTATCTCTGGCTTTGTTGTGATTTCTCCCAAGTGAAACGGGGTGGGCTTTTGCTTTCTTAATCCACCTTACTCTGCTTTTATTCTCTCTTCTTCACCTGTGATAGACCCAGGTCTCCAAACCACAACCAATAAAGGGCTGGTTGTTGCTGTCCAAGGTACTAGGCATTGATGGCCTCTACCTCCCATTTCACTTACAGAATGTAAAATTGAGTAAAAATGACTACCTTTTTTTGAATCACTTTTTTGAGGAGCTAAGTTCTGGAGTACCCCATTCAGCAAGAAACCAGGTCTAGCCTGGTGTTTCTTTGTCTCTGAGGAGAGATCTTGGTCCCATGGTTTGTTGAGCAACAGTGGCCTCCATGGAGAGATCAGAACCACTGACCACATGCAATCATTGTCCTGATTGCAATTTTCACACCTTATATTTATATCCTTTTTTGGTACACTCTAATAAACTACCCTGAATCTTTATTTAACGAGTTTTTTTCTAGGTAATGCAGCGGTAACAGCTAATTTCTCAGCAGACTAGAAAGGACTGAGAGAGAATGTCTTTGCTTTTTTTGGATGGAGATGTTTCGAATAGCCAGAGATCTGGGACAAGACACAAAGGCAGGTGGTTTTCCAGCAGCTGAAGGGGGCACACAGAAAAAGAAAATATGATTTCTGACTTCAAGCAGCTTTCCATTTAATTGTTAAGTGTCTCCTATAGGTACCAGCTAAAAATACAAAGAGTAAATAACCTATTATGCCAGTGATTCCAGTGGTAAGTGTTATAGAAATTTCAGAGGATACAGAGGCAGACATTGGCTATGCTGGACAATGATATCACCAATGAAAATAGAACTTACTTAGAGCTTAAAAAGAAAAGTAGGATTTTGAAAGGTACAGATCTATAATAGAGGAGAAGAGCCATGTGAGCAGAGGTATAGAGGAACTAAAATACAAGAGAATGAGGCATGATTTAGGGCCCTATGGATATCAGTGAAAGATATCAATGGGGTCAGAGCCGGGAATCAAGGACTTTAAAAGCATCATGGAAGATTACAAACTAAATGAATCAAATATCTAAATGTAAATAAAATGAAATTATGTAAATACCAGAAAGAAAAGCATAGCAAACTCCTTTAAAACTTTAGAGCAGAGAAAGCCTTTCTATCTATAACTGAAAGCCCAGATGACATAAGAGAAAAGAATGACAAATGTGAACACATGAAAATAAAAACTTCTGCTTGGCAGAAAGCGTCATTGGCAAAGTCAAAAGAAATGACAAACAGAAAAAAAATGCAGCCTATATTGCAGACAAAGAGCTAAGTTCATTATACAGAGTTTCTAGAAACCTAGAAGAGAAAGACCAACCCAATAGAGAATAGGCAGGGAACAACAACAACAAAATACAAGTTTCCCTTAAACATAGGAAGAGACATTCGATATCACACATATACTAAAATAAATTCCAGTAAAAGCTCTAACAGGATACAATTTTCACCTAAAGTTTCACAACACACTCTGTGGTTGAAGTATTAGAATATTGACACTCCTGCGCATGGTTCTATATTGCTAGTAAGTCAGCCCAATGGCACCATTTCTGAGGAGGAGAATTTGGCAATACCTAACAAAAGGACAAATGTCCTTTCACCCTGCAATTTACCCTATTCCACATTTACACCTGCATAAATATGAAATAGTATTTGTACATCCCTGTTCATTGTAAAAAGGGAATACTGGGAAAAAGCCAAGTATCCAGCAACAAGGAACAGGTTAAATAGCTATTGTATACCCTCAAGAAGTGTTCTGCAGAGGTAAAAAAAAAAATGAGGATAATATTTATGTATTGATACAGAAAGATCACAATAACTGTTGCAGAATAACAAACAGCAAGACACAGAATGGTATATATAGCATATGGGGAAATACATATATGTAAAAGAAACACTAGAATGATAAACAAGAAACTAATTATTAAATGACTACATGAAATTGGAGAGGGGGAAATAATGAAAGCAAGATTTTTACATGCATACATTTTGTTTTGTTTTGACCTTTTAGTCATGTAAACATACTAACTCTTCAAGAAAATTGTATTAGAAAAAAAAACTTCTCAAGTTGAAAACAAGTTGAAACAAGTGAATCTAATGCTATATAAAATTGGTAAGGGCAAAAGAATTTCATTCAAAGGACTAAAAAGCACAGTATTTTTATTGTCAATAAGTAGTGTGAGATATTCTTAGACAAAAAGGACCACACACAAAAAATGAAACCTCCCTGAGTCATTATATTGTTTGTTATAAAATTGATATTGGTATTTGCAAACTATTTTTAATAACACATATTAAAGCAAATAATTCTTTTAACAATGTTAGGAATCAAAACTTTCAGTGCAAAAGATGTGATGCAAATATAAACTTTTAAGAAGCAAACACACTCTAATGTTAATATTTTAATTTAAATTATGAATATGACTTCATGACTTTTCAAACATATATTTAAAGACCCTGAAAGGTCCTATAAGCAAGGTACCCTCAACAGCAGTGAATATCCCTCACACCCAGGTGTTGCTCTATTACTGTTCCCCATAAAAAGAAACTAAGGCTCCCTGGAGAAACGGTTGATTCCAGGTCTGGGGCAGAAAAGGAGGAAGGTGAGCCCAGGACTTCTTGTGCCAGAAAGTAGGGAGCCTGCAAAGACCAACGGGGCTGTGACTTCCTTCAGAGTAGAGGAGGGAAAAAAAATAGACTAACAGGGCTGTGACCCAGGAGCCAATGTGGAGGGGGCTCCACTGGTCAAAGTTATGACAATTTGAACCTCAAAAAGAATAATGAGCTTAGTGGATTGCAACAGGTTGAATTAATTAAAAAAATCAATGACTCCATAATGATATTTTAAAAAGAAAGTCACAGAAATCTCACTTATCACCACTTGAGGTAAGTATTAAAACAACTTGTCTCTTTGAAAATTGGGATATAAAGTAAAAAACTTGATCCTTTATCCTCCCTTTCTGCTAGTAACTAGGTTTTATGGTAACAAAATCACCACTTGGTGAAGGAAACTATTTTACATAGGAATGTCAGCTAACAAATGAAGAAAGAGTGGCAGGATTCTAAAAACATTTAGAAATGTTTTTAAACATTAAACATTAATTAAATTAACTGCTTCAGGCAAGGATTATCAATTGGTGTCTAAACTGGTAGGTGAATGGTTTTGTACAGTAATACTTTTGTTAGATAGATAGCTAGGACCTCCGGCTCTTCTAGGGACAAGGCTGCCCTGCTTTGGTGCTGCCTCCAGCAATTGCCCACCTGGGAAGGATAAGAGCTGGAACTCTGTTTTGGTGTTGCCCCACCCATAATCCTCTCCCAAGCAATTGCTACACCTGGGGAAGGAGGGAATGCCTTACAAATCTGGGAATTCCCCAGCCCAGGCACAATAGGATTTGGAAAGTGACCTAGAGTAACCTAAGGATAATTATTATGTCATTAGCTTAAATCTACATTGTGGTTCACTCCCCCAACCCTAGCTGGGCTTTCAGAGAAGGAGTTTATATATGTAGATGCAAGAACATCTGTTAATCATTTGGTAATATCCTCCTGAAATCCTTTCCCCAGATCAGGCCAATAAAAGGAAACAGCCCAAGGATTCTCAGAGAGAGAGTCAGTCAGTCAGTCAGTGTCCATGTCAGTGTCAGTGTCAGTGAGTCAATCTGTCTCTCTTCACTCGTGGAAATAGACCTGTTTTGTTTTACAATAAAATGCTTCTCATGTGAAACTGCTTCCTGCTTGTGGTCATGCCATCACACTGGCCCTGCTTGTGATTTTTTTCCAAGCAAGGAGCCAAAGAACAAGGATAACAGCCCACCAAGAGGCTGAACCTGACACTTTGGTGTATCTGGTCATTCTTTGGCCAAGAGCACACCAAGAACTGAGAGCAGACTGCCACTCTGACATTTCCAAATAATGCAAATTAATACTACACAGATTACTTTCAGGTCCCAAGAGAAAAGTGTTATTCTGCAATGGAGGAACTGAATTGTCATTACTTTAATCCAGGGGTTAATGTTAGTTTTGCTAATGATGGGTCAATGAAATATTATGCGTCTCCAGTGTACTACACTACTATATATCTAAAATAAACTAAAATCAAGCCAGAAATGCTGAACTTGAAAGCATTAAGGCTTTCAACATAATAGCCAGTATATGGGACATACATGAAATATAAGAAAGATTTGGGCTAAATGACACCACAAGCCAGACAAATGCAGAAGATCGTATATTCTATAGGACAACTGATGACCTATTCTCATTAGTGAATCAGTGTGGTAAGAAAATAGAGACAAGGGGGTGCTGCACAAGATTAAAAGAGATGAAGGGCAAAGGTTTACTAGTAACATTTCACAACCAATTTGGAGTGATAGAGAGGCCCTGATTGCAATATTTACTGAATTCTGTGTTGTAAATACTCCCACCATAGCCATTTCAAGCTATCAGTGTGAAATCAACCCCCTTGTAAAATTTCTGAAAGCTTAATAATTGAGTCTTGTGCATGGTACAAGCCAGCTGCAACGTGGCACTGTTTGGTGATATAATAACCTGGCTCAGTGTGCTTCTGGATTGATACAGGAGAAACAAACTTTAAAAGTCATTTGAATGTCATTTTGGAGAATATTGATGAGTTTTCAATGTAATAAAATAAAAAAGGTAGACATCACTACTAGAAAAAGAAGCAGGTTGCGAAATAGTATATACAGGATGATTTCATTTTGGTGTGAAATATTGTGGCATATGCTCGGGTGGATTTGTAACAAGGTGCTAACAGTGGTGACTTCTGGATGATGGGAATGTGCTGATTTGGGTTTTTTTATTTTTATTTTTCTAAGATTTTATAATGCACCTCCACTGGTGCTATAACATTTGGTTATAACATTACAGGGATATATTTAAAAGAGAGAGGCTAATGAAGCAAAACAGACATTTTGGAGCAGGGAGGTACAATCATAGATGGTGTTTGAGGGATCAGCATGTCTGCTCATCCTTGGAGGAGCCTTTTTTGGCCACAGGGACCTGTTTGGAGCCTCTGAAAAAGAAAATGGCTGTACTTGTAGAAGTCTGCAGATAAAATAGGTACTTGCAGCTTGTACATTTTTTTCCTTTCTTTCAAGTTCCCTTAGCCTAAGTCTGCCAGTGTGCTTTTTCATTTGTTTATTCACTCAGTCACTCATTCCTTTACTCCACCAACTGTTCTCCATGACTTGCTACTTGTGAGGCTCAACACAGACACTGGGCATGAAAAGATGGATGCACGTTCTCAGCCCTCAGCAACTCCCTCGGGATTCAACCTAATCTCCTTATCCTTCCCCATTATGAGAGTGCTTTGGAAACAAGGGCCATTACACATGCTTCCTAGTTTCTGTTGCAAAGTTTAACACAGAACTATTCACATACTAGAAATTCATAAAATAATTACTGACTGCAAGATGGACTGACTCTGTTTTTGTAACTTCCTAAGGCAATAATTAAACAAAACAACCAGTATAAGCCATTGGCTGATTATCTCCAAATGGTTTTGATTAGGTACTCCTCTAAATTAAAAAAAATAAATTAAATTAAGCATCGTCACTCAACATATGTACATTTCTTTCTCTATGAATTATATACATGTACCACCATGCTAACATAATACATCTAAATTTTTCTTATTTTAGACAATATCTATTTCCACTCTCTGGACCATACTGAACTAAACTGGCCTTCTGTTTGTCCCTTTTTTTCCTTTCTACCCTCCTTCCCAAATCCATATAGACAAGTAAAAAAATTCTCATAAAAAGGAAAAAAAGAGATGAGGATCACCACACCCTGATGTAAAGGCAGTTTTCCCAGCCCCTCTGTCCCATCCCCCATATCTAAAGGAAATGCCACTTGATGGGTGTCTTGCTCGTGTATGTTCCACTCAAACATGCCCAAACTTCCCATACCTCTTCAATCCAGAATGCAAGCCAAGTGAATATAGTTTTGTTACCCACTGCATAAATAATGCCAGCCACGATGCAGCTTCCAAATGACTCAAGATACACTCTCTTGAGTCATTGCACAGAGATGTGAAGAGAAAATAACTTTGAGCTAGTGTCATTTCAGCAGAGAGCTAACTCAGTGATTTTCATCTGGATGAAATAAGGAAGAAGTATCAGGACTTGTCTTTTACCCAGGCAGGTGAGATAGGAATAGAAACATCCACTCTGTCAAATTGAACGGCCTCCTGCTTTAGCACTCTTAGACTCTGGTTTAACATCAAGATGTCTCAGGCTTTAAATGAAATGTCAAATATAATTTGGCTCTGGATTCCCAAGATATATGATTGCCCCTGGAGAAAACTTGATAACTCAGCGTTCTTGTGTCAAATGTGTATGTATCCGATAGGGCACTCTGTAAAACTGGTCCCCACTGCTCTCCCTCCACCACATAAAAACCCTCAGCTGGCCTGGTAAGCCAGGCTCTATTCCTTGCTCTAATGGGCATGAGACTCCACAAAGAAAACTTTTATGTCCATGAGGCAAAGGACACTATTCAGAGTTCTCCTTGGAAATCTAATCTGCAGAGAATATGACAAGCCAGTATTGAAATGCAAAGAATTATAAGGTCTTTGGACAAAGTTGTCCATGCCCAAGACAACACATCACACACATCCCCTTCGCTTCAAAGTCCTCTTTCTGAGATGTTCCTCATTATCACTGCCTCTAGCTTTGCATTAATTTTCTTCATTTGTGAGAGAGTCAGGCTCAGTCCCAAAATCCAAATGAAAAAAGAAAAGAAGGAAAGACAAAGAAAAAAATATATAGCAGCCTGCTTCTTTCAAGTAAAAGAAACTCATAGCCTAAACTTGGAAGGACTGAAGGGCTGGTATTTGTTAAGCAGCTGCTGGGTGATGGAGATAGTGCAGTGAATGTGATCAAAAGACTTGCAGTCTGGTCCAAAGTGATTTTTGAAAACTAACACAGTAAATAAAGAAATCTGACAGCCCTAGACTTGAGTGTACATAAACATTTTAGTGGTATTTGATCTGCAGCAAAGGGCGTTTCTCTCATTGACACATTTCAATGCCAGAAATTCTATACTACAGTTGGTGTGCTGAGTGTAAATATGGCCATGAAATGTGTCTCTGGGAGGGGCAATGAACCATCTTGTTATGAACGTGCTGACAACTCCTTATCGAGGACTTAAAATGAGCCTGGCAGTTTAGATCCATTATCTCTAATGCTCAGAACACCAAAGGAAGGTGTTATGGGTTGAATTGTGCCTCCCCCAACGAAGAAATTTTGAAGTTCTAACCCCCAGTACATCATGATGTGGCCTTATTAGAAAATAGAGCCTTTATAGAAGTAATCGAGTTAAAATAAAGTCATTAGAGTGCGATCTAACTCAATATGACTAGCATCCTTATTAAAATGGGAAATTTGGACACAGAGACAAACATACACAGAAGGAAGATGATGTAAAGACACAGGGAGAATGCCACGCAAAAGCAGAGGATTCAAGCGATGCATCTACAAGCCAAGGAATGCCTGAGCCTACCAGAAGCTAGGAGAGAGGCTGGAGCAGATCCTTTCCTAGCACCGTTAGCGAAAGCGTGACCCTACCAATACCTTAATTTTAGGCTTTTAAGTTCTAGATCTTATTTTTTTTTATCTATTTTTTTTTGTTCTAAGCCACCCAGTTTGTAGTGATTTGGTATGGATGCACTAGGAAACTAGTACAGAAGGCAATATTACCACTTTTATGCTACAGATGTGGAAATTGAGGTACAGTTCAAATTCAGCTGTCTGACTCCACAACTCACACTCATGCCACTGTAGCAATGTTTCCAAGCTGGCTACCATGGGCCCTGGAATTCCATGGATATATGCCTAAAGTTCCAAGCATTCAATTCAAAAAGTTCTTAATTTTCTATTTGCATTTCAATGATATTTGAAATGATGAGTATATATGGACTTATCTTAATGGCTATGTAATAATCAAAAACTAGTCCACAATTCCCATGTCCAAACCTGTGTTTGTGTTAGTGATGGAGCTGGTACCAATTGGTACTACTTTAATTTTCCCAGAGTAATGAGAAAAAGAGTACAGTGTGTTTATTATGTAAATAATGACTTTGGCACAATGTGAAGTCCAAACAGCATCATAGCTGGTTGTATGAAAAGAGGTTAAAGTAGTTGAAACAGAAAAACTGTGGGCAAATTGAGTCATTATCACACAACTCATAATAGTACACTCATGCTGACCTCAAAAGGGCCATGCCATAGCAATCAGAGCCATAGTGATGTTAGGGACAATGATTTTCCTTCAAATACCATCGTCATATGTGAGCAATATTGTTAATATAAATTTTATTGGGTTGTATATTTGTATTTAATTAATGACTTTATTATGTTTATTATCATGTTAAGATCTAGAGGTTTAAAAAAGTTATATCTATTTTTATGTCTATATATGAGTAGGAGAATTGATTGAGATGTTGTGTTTTGGGGTCTGCTTTTCACCTACCACTTTCATATTAGTAGATAGTCAATTCCTTGTGTTCTCTCACCTTGGGAGCATTTGCAGTGCCACAACTGAAGCTACTTGAGGAAAAAATCACATGGGGATTTTTGTGAATACTTCACTTATTGAGGAGATATTCTGGGTACACTAGAGGGGAGGAAAGAAGGCAAAGATTCTTGCTAGGGAGGTAATAAGTAGAGAAAGGGATGGCAGATTTATCCAAGTCTGGGAGGAAATAAAGATCTGAGGATCTCTCAGTAGTAGAAATCCATTTCCTACTCCTACTTGTGTTTTGGGGTCTTCTTGGGACAAGGCTTGGGAGATGGGTTAAGTGGCTGCTTAGTGCACCTTGGGAAATTGGATCCTAGGGATCTATGGCCCAATTCCTGGGCCCCAGACATGGTCTAGAAGGATCAGAGCAGTAAACTTTAAATTGCCTTGAGACTTGGACAAGGCTGTCTCATTGATAATTAGTGGGGCCAATGACCTACATGCTTTGTCACTGCCTAAGACCCTCCCCCTCAAGACCTTTGCACAACCTTTAATGTATGTATTAGCTGAAATGCAAGGAACCTTAATAAGACCAGGATTAAATCTCTGCCAGCCTGATGGCAGGATGAAGGCTCAGAGTCTTATTCAATCTGAATGGAAGTATATAAAGTAATGCAACATATCTGGCAAACCCAAATGGTCTACATACCTATATAGTTAATATTTTAAACCTAGGTCAATACTTTGGGTCTGAAAAATATTTTATTAAAAAAAAAAGTCTGAACATTACTAGGTTTAAAATACATGGCATTGCTTGGAGTTGCCTCCTCTGGTAGCAACTAACAGATTAGCATGGGTTAATCTACCTGCTAGCTAGCTGTCACTGTGGAAACCGAGAAGCAGAGCCCTGAGGGATAAGACAAGTGGTTTTATAGACTTAAATAACAATTTCAGAAAACAAGAGAAGAAATGTCACAGGTAGTTCATAATTAATTGCCAAATGAGTTGCACAAACAATATAAGAGCTCCCTACATTTTCGAAGGTTAGAGTTTTATAGAACATTTTCATACACCTTACTTCATTCAATCTTACCGAAGTGGCCAAAAATAGACTGCAACCTTATGAACCTGTTTCACCACCACCACATAAATCTTTTGCCATTTAGTTCCCAGTGGTTGTCACCCCTCTAAAAGGGAATGTAGAAGGCGAAGAGACATGGGGACACGAGGTACCTGAGAATCTAAGGGAGATATAAGAGGGTAAAATTTTGAAGGCAAATGGGATGTGGGACCTGGGGTCTCTTAACTGCTCTTCCTGTGTCCCTCCCTAGGCCCCTTCTGACTAGAAAATGGTGTCACTCACCCCCTTCCTGAACCTCTTCAGCGGCCCCACCTTCCTGCTCTGCCTTCCTGCAGCCTCTGCAGTCCTGACTCCCTTCTCCCACCAACTCCACTGGCCTCCATGCTGTGCTTTGAGTGCACCAAGCTCTTTTCATCACCACACTTGTTCTTATGCCTCTGCCTGGCGTTCCCTCTGGCTGTCCTTTGGATGAAACCCCATTTGCCCCTCTGGAGCTCTCTCCTCCCCACGTCTGGCTGCCTGGACACTCCTGCCTCTTTCTCCCGTTGAACTTGCTCAGAGCTTAGTGCCACTTAACAATTGTCAACATGGTCCAGAATTGTTTGTACTTAATAAAATATGTCTGTCATTGTCCTAGAATCTGGGCTAAAACTGAGGACATTAAAGTCCTCACAGACTCTGAAGAGAAGCTGAAGACTGCTACACCCTCCAGGCTAGCAAAGAACACTAAAAATGTGAAAGGAGGTTCAGGGAGGGAATAGAAAATACTTGGCTTTTCTCAACCAAGGGTATGGGGGAGGACCCTGAAGAGCATCCTTTATAGATCTTGGGGGTGGCTGCAAGAAGGGGTTTCTAGAGGCCCACTCCCCAGAGGGATGTTTACTGTGCCACTGAACCACAGGCCTCACAGTGGTGGGGGCCTGAAGTAAAGCACAGAGTGAGCAATCATGGGAGAGCTTGAGTTTAGGGGCATATGTACACAGAAAGAATGGAACCTGTTTTCCACCTGGAAGACTCTGGCAGCATGGGCTGGCCAGAGCAGCCCAGGATGGTAGGGAGAGAACAGCTGGTAGCAGCAGAGCAGTGCTGGGCTTGACAAGTGCATGTGAATTTCCTGTGCATGGCTCAGAGGGTAGAGGATGGCTGAGCTCAAGGCAAGTTGATGGGGTCCTATCCAAGAAGGCTGAATGCCTGGGATTGACCTCAGAGAAGGAGGAGCTAGAAGGAGATTGCAACGGGTCATCCAGAGAATGTGGCGCCTGCATCAGGAAACTGCACTGCAGAAATAAATCCCCATGTTGGGGCAGGGGGGTGGTGCTGAGCAGGAAGGCCCTGCAAACAGCCTACCAAGGTGGCTCCCATAGCATCTGAACACTTGCTACAGCCAGGAGCACGGACACCTGCATTACAAACCATTAGCCATGTCAGTCCTTGCCTCCCTTCTTCTTCCAGTGTCTAATCCTGGACCTCACCCCTCCCAGTTCCCACACCGCAGACCTTGGAGGAACATGGAGCAGGAGTGGGAGAAAGTGAAGGAAGAATGAGGGGAGACCACACTGGCCCCGCTGTGGTCTCCAAGGCTTGGGTTAAGCCTGATCTGAAGGAAGGAAAGAAGCTTTAAATGAAACACGAGCTTGAAACTTTGACAAGGACAGAATGGGCTTTTTAAAACCTGGAAGGGACTCTATATTGTCAAAAAAGGGTTAATGAGGATTGGACAGCTATGGAACCTTCCTGGGTCATCAAAGGGCAAGGAAGGGAGAGGAATTGAGGTAAAGCTCACTGAAGAAAATGGTGAGAGAGAAATAAAGCCATTTCCTGTTTATACTCTACAAAGCTCAGCCCAAGTAATAAATTCATTTTATATATATGTATTTATATATGTGCATCTATGGGTGTGTGTGTATAGACACACACACACACACACATACATCCTTGTAGTCTGTAGCTTTTTGAGGAAAGAGGCATATTTGTTCATTTTTATGTCCCCAGCCCCTGGCACTCACTTGCAGTGAGATGAAGATGGAGGGCCGCCTGGGTGGACAGAAATGCCACTGCCTGGAGTGTACACAAGTGTCAGCTGTCAGGCACAGCAACGCTGAGACCACACTTTGCCCTCTTTTTCCACAATAATCACTTCCAATCAACACTGTGAATGCAGGTGGAATCCTAAGAGGGCCCAGAGTCATTACAGAGACCCCCTTCATCCTCCCAACTCTACTAGTCTTCCAGGAGCCCCCAGAGAGGGGGTGATAAATCCTATGGGCAGGGGACATACACTCATATTTCACTCACCCCTTTGTGTGAGCATTACTACCTGCCAGCTCTGTCCAAATGACAAATGCATTCAATATGAAAATGGAACCACCCAAGTCATCTTTTACAAAAATGACTTCTCTGCACACTCAGGCTTGTGTGAGGTCCCAGCAGTAAATGAAATTCCTAGGGGAGAACTTGAAGGTAAAGGGGGTGGAAAGAAGGAGGCAGCTTTGGATTATTTTCCTGGGTAAACTGCTTAAAGATAGATAACTTATTCTAGCTATCCATTATGGTGTAACAAACTACCCCAAAATGTAGTGGCTTAAAATGAGTATTTGATTTGACTCACACTTTTGTGGGTCAAAAATTTAGGAAATGCTGGCATCAGCTCGGTGGCTGAGGCAGAAGGATGCACATCTAGTATGTTACCTTCAGTTATTTCCCTGACGCCTGGGCTGAGGTGTTGGGCAGTTGATTCTAGACGATGGCTGGGAGCCCAGCTGAAGAGCTGACACTCAGTCTCTCCATGTGGCTTGGGCTTCTCATAGCAGGTGACCAGGTTCCAGAGGAGCATCCCAACAGTGAGTCTACAAAAAGGTCCAGGCAGATGCTGTAAGGCTTCTTATGACTGATCTCAGAAATACCAAAGAATCATTTCTGCCACATTCTATTGGTCAAGCAAATCACTAGGGGAGCAGAATTGGTCCCCACCATCTCTCAACGACAAGAAAAGCAAAGAATCTGTTGCCATTTTAATCTACCTTTGGGGTGTTGAAATGCATCCCATGTGAAGGGGTGGTGACTCCCTCTTCAGATGCACCAATGGTCAGAATGGATACGATAGTGAGATAAAGATCAGCCTTTCCTAGGCCCAGAGCAACTGTTATGACTTTGAACAAGTCATTTAAGCTCTCTCTGCGTGTTAGAAAAGGTGTGGTATTTCTAGGCTTCAGTACAGTTACAGGTCACAAATGTGGAGAATGCAAGCCAAACCTAGCCTGCATATTTTGTTGCTTGGTGTGTAAACGTTGCTTTTATATACATATATGTGTGTGTGTATGTGTGTTAAAGCACATATCTACTTAACTGACACATTTAAAAACTGAGTGATGCCATATAAAATTCAGAAAATCTGGGAACACTAGACATGTATTTCAGCAAGGCAAGAAATGCCTGGAATTGACAGTCTGGTGCCTTCTTTGGATGGTGCAGGCACTCTCTGGTTTGCCCACATCACTCACATACGTCTCAGGCCAGAGCCAGGTGGGTATCAGAGTTTGCTTCTCTACCACATGGTGTAATGATCAAGAGTGCACAGACACTGGCTTTGATGACATATGTTCAAGTCCTGGCTCTGCCATTTACCAGCTATGTAACCTTAAGGAATTTATTTAACTTCTTACTGCCTTAGGTTCATTGTCTGTCTAATATGGACAATAATAGTGACCTGCCTCACAAGGTTTTGTGAGGATTAAATGAATTCATATGCATTATAAAATGAATATATTAATAAATCAATATGTACAGAACAGTGCCTAGGAAGTATAATAATTTTCACAGTATCATAATCATAATAAGAATCAAATGAAAGGATGAATGTAAAATTACTTTGAAAATATATAGGTACTATATGAAAAACTAGATTATTCTACAAGGGGTCTTCAAAGAGTTCATGGAAAATGCATATTGTAAATAACTATGCATGGACTTCAAAATTTTTTTGTGCCAAAATAAACTCATACTAATTTGTTGTAACACATCTGAGTAGGATCTAGTTTGAGGCACTAAGAAGGAGAAGACATCAGATTGAAAAGAGCCCCAGAGCAACACGAATTCTGCTAAAATTGAAGTAGGAACAAACATCAAATTTACGGTGAAGCTTAGGTAGAATAATTGTGAAATCATTGACACTTTACGAAAATTTTATGGGGACAATACCCCAAAGAAATCAGCAGTTTACAAATGTATAACTTGTTCTAAGAAGGGATAAGATGATGTTTAAGATGAAGCCCACAGCAGACCATCCACATCAATTTTCAGGGAAAAAATCGGAGTCTTATTTATTCCATAATGGAAGAGGACTGATGATTAACAGTAGAAACAACAGCCAATGCCACAGACATCTCAATTTTTTCAGCTTACAGAATTCTGACTGAAAAATTAAAGTTGAGCAAATTTTCCACTCAATGGGTGCCAAAGCCATTGTGCCCAGATCAGCTGCAGACAAGAAAAGAGCTTTCAGTGGAAATTTGAAACAAGTAGAATCAAGATCCAAAGCATTTCTTCAACAGGAAATAAGACATGGCTCTATCAGCACAATGCTGAAGACAAAGCACAATCGAAGCAATGGTTACCAAGAGGTGGAAGTGGTCCAGTCAAAGCAAAAATGGACTAGTCAAGAGCAAAGGTAATGGCAATGGTTTTTTTGGATGCTCAAGGCATTTTGTTTGTTGACTCTCTGGAGGCCAAGGAGCAATAATATCTGCTTATTATGAAAGTGTTTTGAGAAAGTTATTCAAAGCTTTAAGAGAAACATGCCCAGGAAAGCTTCACCAGAGAATCCTTCTCCACCACAACAATGCTCCTGCTCACTCCTCTTATGTAACAACAGCAATTTTGTGAAAGTTTCTATGGGAAATCATTAGTCATCCACCTTATAGTCCTGATTTGGCTCCTTCTGACTTCTTTTTGTTTCCAAATCTTAAAAAATCTTTGAAGGGCATCCATTTTTCTTCAGTTAATAGTGTGAAAAAGAGTGCATTGACATGGTTAAATTCCTAGGAACCTCAGTTCTTTAGGGATAGACTAAATGGGTGGTATCATCACTCATAAAAGTGTCTTAAACCTGATGGAGCTGATGTTGAGAAATAAAGTTTGTATTTTTGAAATTTTTATCTTTTAATTCCATTTTTCATAAGCTTTTTGAAGTCCCTTCATATTTTTATTACATGCAGTACAGAATATTTCTGATAGGTAGTTTCTCCAGTCCTCTTTTGAAAACTTTAGGGTGGAAAACTTACTTCTATTTGTGATAATCTTGTAGTAATTCATTCCACAGTTATTAGTTCTAGCTTCAGAAAGTTCTTCCTTAAATTAAAACTACACAAAAGTTGCTGTATCATCTCTCCATATAAGTGAATTTCCTCATTTCTGTGAAATCCCATAAAACTTATTTTCTGTACATTTCCTTTAACATCCACATACTTCCTTGTTTTATCACTTAACTAATTTATTCTCTCTTCAAACACCATGTGTCAGACCCTGTTCAGGAGTCCAAGAATAAAATAAATAGCACCAAGTTTCCACACATGAGAAGCTTATAGATCAGTGTACATGTATTATAAGATGTTATATGCAATAACTGTCTTTTATATTTTCCTGTATAAAACACATAATGTCACCTTTTATTTCTCTCATGTGTTATCATTTATTAGGTGCTTCTACAGACCCTATATTGACTGATCCTCAGAAGAACTCTGTGAAATAAACTTTATTATTTAGAGATGAGATTTTAGAGTTTTAGAGATGAGGAGACAGGTTCGTGCACTGCTTTTTCCACACCACCTCTCCAACCCCTCTTCAGGGCTTGGCATGGGATTGGGCCTCAGGGTACATGCAGATAAAAAGGTCAGTCAATAAATAAATAATGGCCAAACTAAGGAGGGTCTGGAGTAGTTGTGGTCAACACTGTTCCCAATGCTGAGCAACCGGTTCACTGCAAAGACAAAGTAGCCTGAAACGTGGTGAGGTCATAATCAAGGTGACGTTGAAATACTTACCAACTAGTATGGCATGGGCATGGGACAATTAAAATGGACACAAATGGATAAAAAGTAAAAAAAATTCTGCAACTATCTACATGCTCACTCACTGTATTCAAATCCAAGGTTGGTCCTTTTACATCTATTTGTTTCATGCTGTGAGTGCATAGTGCAACTCTGAAGGAATGAAGCCTATAGCAGAAGTCAGAAGAGCTGTCACATGATGTATCAGAAAGATCACTGAACCTATGAGTCCAAGCTTTAGTTCCTCTCTGCTTAGGTGAGTAGCCCTCACTTGATCTGTAAAATCCTTACCAACAGTGCCAGGGACATAATAGGAACTCAGGAATATTTATTGAATATAAGAAAGAATGTTTAAAAGAGATCACAAATATAAAACCATATTGTAATTTATATTAAACCCCATAAACATAAGGAATAATGATAAAATTATACTTTTCCATGACTAAGGCAAAGTATCTGGTTATGACTTGGAGTCTTCCCTTGGACTCCTGAATTCACCCCGTTTCCAAAGCAATCACTTATTCTCTCTGAAGATTCTTCCTGGTGCAATTTATATACTGCAATGAGCTAGGAATTATGTTGCAAAAGGAGAAATGAAAATTATCTAATGAATAATCAAAAATGTTGACTAAGTAACCCTGAGCACAAAGAGAAAAGGACTAACTTGACCCTTTGACCACACCTGGCCACTTCTGAGTGGATGATCTGTTTGGCACCTGTACTTTTAGAAACTATTTGCAAGTACAATTGATAATAGAGGTCCCAACTCCCTAAAAAACAATTTAGGATGTTCCTTGGGCTAACTTGCACACTCAAAATCTCAAATTTTTGGAAACTAGAAATACAACAACTGAGATTTTTCCCAGCCCGCCCTGCGTTGTTTAAACCTGATGAAACCCCCGTAGTTTCCACTTACTCCACATAGTTGGGATAAAGTGTCTAGGATTTTCCTTAATAAGCTTGCTAAGTCAGTCATCAACTGAATTCACTCTCTAATGAAATCAAACATAAAAAGTGTGTGAACAACAGGAAGGTGGGCACTAAATCCTGAGTCCCCTAAAGTATAAGTCAGAAAAATAATAAGGCCTGGAACAGTTAGCTTCGATGGGATATAGCACTAAAGAGCACAGCTAGGATGAGGAAGTTTTCAAAGAGATGTCTTTAAAATTGGGAAGTGAGGACACCAGAAGACAGACCGTTTGAAATTCACTCTTCCATCTAGGAAAGCCCCGAGTGCAGACAATCCCGGGCATTCCTTCTCTTTCACTCTCTGCAGCCTTCTCTCAGAATTATAAATTGGAAAGAGCACTGCACTGGTAAGTCCACAGTCTTGGACTTTAGTTATTCTTGTATTTACTACTGTGGGAGCCCAATTCAGGCCTTTCATCCCTGTGAACCTCAGGAGCCGCATCTGTGAAGTGAGGAGGGTGGTTAAGATGGTCACTCAGGACCTTTTGAGCTCTGAGGTTCTTTGAATCAAGAATATCTTCCCCTGTGGTGTCCAAGAGTTTCATTATTAGCCAAACTTGGTGACAACTTCCTAGAAACTGCTGAGTGGAAAGAAGAACAGCAGTGGGATGGGATTTGGAGGGGGGCTGCCATTGCTAATTTGAGGGTTCATTAATAGTGGTTGGTGACATACACATATCTTTGGGGTCAAGGCTGTGCCTGGCAGACTGACACTCAGTTAAAGCAAAAGGGGAAAAGATAATCTGTCATCAGTCAATGAGGAACTGGAAAGAAGAAAGGATTGAAGAAGTTAAAAGATTGCAAGAACTCATGAAAACATAGGGTATTCGAAAGAACCAAATCATTCATTTCTTTCTTCATTCTTCCAACAGACATTTATTTAGTCCTTCTATGTGCAAATAATTAAAAAGAATGCTGAAGAAAACACCTTTCTACTTGAATTGTGCTTTATAATTTTAAAGGCAGTTTATAGTTTCATTTAATTGTTTTAACAACTCTATGGGGTACACATGACAGAATAGTATTATTTCTGGTCAAGAGAAGTGGAGAGTAAAGCCCAGAGAGGTTAAATGAGGTTAATAAATATCACAGAGCTAATTAACTGATAAGTCAGGATTAAAATCCAGGTTTTCTTATTCCTATTTCTTATGTTCCTATTCCTTATGTTCCTCCTATTAAATCACAGGAACATCTGCCCCTACAGGTTACTACTTTTGCCCCATCAAGTGGGTGGCCTGGGATCCCACCATATTAATGCACCCTTCCCCTCATTTGGCTACTTGAGGATGAAGAACTGAAGATAAAAATCTTACAGGAGTTTAGACTTTGTTCAATAGGAGGTGGGAATGTGCATTTTCTTCCCAAAGGTAATGCACCCTTGAATGTGTCACCCAAGGACCACAGATCTATCCCTGGGCCATAGATTAAGAGGCTGAAGTTGGGTTCCTGGCACTGACAGCAGCTTTACATCAACTTCTCTAGGCCTCTGGCCTAACACCTGTCGAACAGGTGATAACACCTGCCCAATCCAGTATAGAGCTTTGTTTCTAGTATCAAAACAGGTGGAGTGTATAGAAGCCCATTGAAAACAAGAAGTGAAGCTATAAATGTGTGGTGTGGTTATTATGGTTGTTAAATGTGTGGTTGAGAGAATAGATAATAGCCAATACTGGTTTGACTTCAGGCTTGGGGATCAAGCAAGTCTAGAGGAGAGGGATTTGGATCCATTTCCTAAACAAAGAAGCAAAGTCCAGAAGCAGCTCAACACTTAGAAAATAAGGAACAGTTGGTCTCACAGCTTGGCCAGGCAGGAGGGTTGGCGCGGATCCTCTGATCATTGTGCTCTGCCCAGTGAATCGAGGGGGCTCACCAGGGGCTGGACGTTAGCCTCCATCTGGCGGGAGAGAGGCGGGGGGGGGGTTGTGACCACCTGTTCTCTCAGGATGTCACTGTACCTCTTGCACATTTTCCTGCAAAGGCAGACAGAGCCCATGCCAGGCCCTTGGTAAAATCAAAAAGCAAAAAACCTCTGCCTTCCTCCTCCCCATTTTGTCTTCAATCTCCCCATTTCCTCGCTGCACAGTGTCCCTCCAGAGATGCCCAGTGGCCTCTGATAGCTCACATCCCTGACTCTAGTGGCCTCCCAAACGAGCCTGTGGAGACATCACCCTGTGCCCCAGACACCTCTGTTCCTCATTCCCAAATTCACTGAATTGGCACCACCCCCTCCTTGTTCTGTACTCAGCAAGTTGCCAGCTGGAAGTCTGAGCTGGTAAGTAGCTCACACTGAAGAGCTTATAAAAGATGCTCAAATTAAAGAGTAACTCCTCTCAGGAATACTAGTGTGTTAACAATAGACTCAAGTAATATTAACAAAAGAAGGGAAGAATGAAGGCCAAATGGATTATCTCCAGGAAAATCTATTGGATTACAGGGTTTCTATTTTGAGGCTAAGACTTAAGGAGTAGTAGAAGAACTCTATTCACTCTCCACTAAAAACTTCACATTTTTTGATTCTGATAAAATTCCCCTTAAAAAGTAGAATCTTTAAGCAACCACCAAAAAAAAAAAAAAAAGCCTGAAACATATATGTAAAAAATTTTGGCTTTTATGAATTCCAAATGGTGAGTAGATAGAGGCTATATTTCTTGGATTTTTTAAATTTAAAAAAACAAGTAAAATGTACTCTGAAAACATCAAATGGGCAGTGCAACATTAATAAGACAAGTGGCTCTATGGCTGATGTCTGTAGAGAGCTCAAAGTGGCACATGTAACAACTCTAGTTGTGCATCTAGATTAATTATTTTAAATAAACTCTTCAACAAATCAAGACCTGATGTCTTTGTCTTGATCCTTAGGGGCTTCACTGGCCCTTGGGAATATCAGTCATCCCAAGAAGATATCTGAAGGCTTGAAACCTGCCTGGTTGCTCTACACCTTGGCACTTGCTCTGTATTCTTCTATAGAGTGACCCACACTGAACAGAGACTGAAAGATGCAGCCTCTACTGGGCATGTATTTTCTTTTGAACACCTGACATTCCTTCCTCAGGTGAACCATCTCATCCCCATTCCGTGTGGTTCTAGTCTGCATTAGCTCAGGTCCTCTAAGAAGTAGACACCAAGCCAGAAATGGATAGCAAAAGACTTGCTGGAGGAAACACTTATGAAGGATGAAGAAAGAGAGGGGAGAAATAGGCAGGAAGAACCTTCATTCAGACTATGATGCAGGGTGGATGCCTACAAAAGGAGAAAGGGAAGGGAGAGTTGGATAGGAAAGACCTTAGGCCAGAGTAAAGTTATGAGTATCTCAGCCAGGCCAATGAGGAGTCCCTCAACTCATTAGCACTCATTAGAGGAATCCCTCATCAGGAAGGAATGCTAGGTTTGAGTACCCCCACTGTGCTCAGGCATTGTCTGGGAGCAGCCCAGTGAAAACATGGCCTGGTGTGAATGATGCAGTGAATCCACAGGTGTGGCCGCTGAAGGCCGTCAATCACCTATGCTCCCTAAAGCAGGTTCTCTGGAAGGGAGATCAGAGGGACACCTCCATGACCACCATATAATGGGACTGTCAATCATCATGTAACCCAACTCACAAAGAGAGGGAAATATGATCCAAACAAGGCCAACCAAAGCCTATCTCTGGAATTGATATGCAGACATTTAGCAGGAAGAAGTTCCATTTTCCACTGGGGAATCTGAAGTGGGGGAATCCAGGGCTGCACATACAGGAATCTCAACTGCATCCAGGAGAAAAAAGAGATCAAACTACAGAAGGAAGCACAGTTCAAATTGAGGAGAAAGGGAGCCCTGAAGTTAGGAGCCATTGGATATCTTTCCCCCCTTATTTCTAGTTTGAGTTGTATTTCTGCCACAACTAAAATAGTGCTCTACCTGATACCTAAGAGTGCTTTCACTATAATTATCATAATGTATCAGAGCTTGAAAGGCCCTTAGAGGTCATCTAGCCCTTACTGCACATTACAATAACCTGAGGAACTTTGTTTTAATACGTAATTCTGGACCCCATTCTAGTCCAATTAAATCAGGATCTCTAAAAGTGGAGCCCACACATCATTTCATTTTTTTGAACTCTCTAGGTGATTCTTATGTTTACTCAAGGTTCAGAACCGCTGGTCTTGTCAAACCTTCATTTTGCAGATGTAAAAACTGAGGTTTAAACATAGAACGTGACTGGTCTCAATTCCACAGGTTCTTGGAGATAGAACCAGGAGTTAAATGCAAAACTCCTTACTTCTAATTTG
This sequence comes from Daubentonia madagascariensis, assembly GCA_023783475.1. Taxonomy (NCBI): domain Eukaryota; kingdom Metazoa; phylum Chordata; class Mammalia; order Primates; family Daubentoniidae; genus Daubentonia; species Daubentonia madagascariensis. The sequence continues at coordinate 4,041,743 of JAKFHU010000901.1, read as the reverse complement.
ATGCCTTTTTAAAAATTATAATATGTCATCTTATCTGAGTAACAAACATAGGTTTCATCGCTGAATAAAAACCCTTTGTTCTTTAAGAAGCCTGTTACTCTGTCTCTCCTGGTCCTTGGAGTTATTTAAGCAACTATCAAAACAGGAAGAAAATACCACTCCCTAAAACAAGATCCAAGTACAAAACAGAGAGTGCATTACTCCACCAGCACATGCCACTACTCCACCTTGCCATCTGATGGGAATTTATTCTCCCCTGACAGCTGTCAGCTGCTGAGCCTCTGAGAAAGAGTAGAGAGGGATCCCAGACTGAGCCACACCGTCTTGTTGAACAGCACCAACCAGGAGAAAAGATGCTTGGTTTTCACTGCAAGGTACTCTGACACATAATGGGCATTTCTATTGCCTGATAGGAAAATGCATCTCCTTTACCCTTAAAAAAAAATAATTCCTACAACTCAATTTCTTTTATCCAATTAGCATGTAAATTACTCAAGTTTGGGTCTTCTGAAAAGCCACCCTACTTTGGAGTCCTTTTTCTACAGATATTTCATCATCATCAAACATGTTATCATTCAAAACTTTAGTAGAAAAACACAGAATGAAAAATTACCAGTGTGATGTGATCACAAGTAAGTAAAATGGATAGAGAAAAGTATGAGTTAAAGCTAACTATGTCTGGGTTATGGAGCTTGGGAGCTAAGACAACATGACGGGGCCAAAATGAAGGAGAATACAGCCAGAAGTCCAGGCAGGCTAAGGGACAAGAATGATGACCAATGGTTTGAGGACAGATGCCAAGTCCAGAGCCCATTATTCCAAGGTAAAGGAGAATAGGAATAATGAACAGACCCAGGAAGGACTGGGAAGATCAGGAAAGGATCCAATCCATGGAAAGGAAAGTCATGTAGAATCAAAGGGAAATGGTTTAAGTTGCCAATGCAATGATAATTCTAAGAAGAATTTTTTGAAAGATGGAAAAAAGGGCATTTTAAAATATGACTGAAGACCAAGAACTCCTGATTCTGTCACTAACCAGTTTAATGACTTCAGAGAAGACATTTCACCCTTCTAGGTGTTATGACTATAAGATAATAGGGGTGGACAAGATCAGTCATTCAACAAATATTTATTGAATGCTTTATTTGGACTGGTCACTGTGCTAGGCATAGGACATGTAGTGGTAAAGGAAACAGATACTTCCCTGTCTTTATGAAGCTTTAGGTCTAGGGTAGTGGTTTTTAAACATTTTGACATCACCCATTGTAAGAAATACATTTTAAATCAAATAATCTGGAGAGAGAGAGAGAGAGAGAGACAAAATTTTCAAGAAACATTCAGTCTTATTGCATGCAGTGAACTTTGCTATTTTGGTTCTCTTCTAACCTATTTTTTAATGCTATAATTGAATCAGTTTCATGAAAGACCAAAGGGTTACGACCAGTGGTTTGGAAAACATAATTCTAGAGGATCCCCTCTAAGGTTTTTTGCAGCCTTTTAATTCAATGATTTCATCACTCTAAGATTTCTCCCATCTTTCAACCTTCTCTAAACAAGTGGCCATCTACTTAATCTTTGTTTGAAGTTGGGCCCATTATAATCATGTGAATAGTCAAACTCACCTTCCAGATCTAAGGAAGATCCACATGTGAAGTCATTTTGATCACAGAACACATTACTTCCAGCACATCCTGTCTACTGGCTTCCATTGATTCCTTAATATTGAACAGCTTCAAAATGCCCTTGCCTTTTTATTTCAAATTTTATGTTCTCTTCTTCATTGTTAGTGAAAATCTAACACCTCATGTCACAAAACAAACGACTGCACAGCAGAAGGTACACTCAAGAACAACAAATTGACTATGTATTTCCAGGAGAATGACTTTCCTCCCTTGTCATTTCTCCCCTAGTAGAGCTTGGTTTTATCTAAGAACAGAGTGTTTGCACCAAAAGCTCTTCCTGCAAAGGAAAGTTACTTTTGAAATAAAACTGTGCACAGGAATAAGAAATAATTTCACTTTCTGAAAGAGAAGTCATGCTTTTCTGGTTTTATGAAGAGCAAATTGGGCCAACGATGTTCCTCCATTTCTGTGTCTGGTTGGTTGCTTATTAGTTTCCTAGGAGGAGAATAGAATTCCTAAAGGATGGAGAATAAAAGAAATTTTTTCAAATGTGTGTTTTCAAGAATGTGATAACTCATGTTCAAGAGGCCATAAAACTCCCTTGCATTAGGTAGTGTGGTTGATGGAAATACCATGGATGGAATCAAAGTCAGAAAATAAGGGTTTGAGTTCAGCTTCTCTTACTTATAGGTGGATACAAATGATGAGTAAAGACCTGTACTCTCCACTGAAGAATTTACAAAACATACAACTTAAATTAATAAAAGATAATAAATAAGTAGAACAAAGGGTTTTTGTAAGAATTACATAACAAATATGAAACCCCTAGCACCTAGGAACTCAACAAATGTCAGCTCTCTTTCTTCACACGTGTCAAACAGTTGTCCTGCCAACTAACAGAGAAGCGGGAGATTAGTAGAGGTTTGGGTAGATGCAAAACATAGTATTACATAATATTACTTGACTTTACATATACATAATATTACTAGCTTGAGGTGACCCCAGTAGTTGTTCTAGAGTTTATGAGGAGAGGACTCTGACAACTGTGTCATTATTTAAACAGTGAAAAAAATAGTTCAGTTTAAGTGAAAAATAATAGTTTAAATCCTACATCCTCTGCCTTCAAATTCTGATCTTAACCAGGTTCTGTTTTGTATGGATCTCTCAATTCATTTATGTCTTAAAAATAGGTTAATATTACCTGCCTTACCTTTATAAAATTCTTGTTTTATCAAAAGGGATAGTTCATGCAAAATATTTTATAAAATTTAGAGTACCTTAGAAATACAAATTAATAATATTTAATTCACAAGTATGTATTGAGAGCCTGGGCTAGGATTTAGGGACACAACTGTGAGTAGCCTGGCTGCTTCCCTCCAACTGCTTGAAGTTAAATGAGAGGAGAGAGCTAAATGAGGTTTCACAGCAGAAGTGATGTACAAGCAGTTTCTTGAAAGATGAAAAGTAGCTCACCAGTCACAGAATACAGAAGGATTGGAGGAGGCATGGCTGTAGGACAGACATAACAGAAAAGAAGATTACAAAAGGAGAAATAACATGGGCAGAGATCTATAATATGTTCAGTTCAAACAAATATATGTGCCCCTCTAGATAGACAAGGTCAATGTAATGTGGTATATCCCATGAGAGAAGTATGCCCAGGGTGCTACTAGTGAGTCAGTCAATGAGCAAAAAGTTAACCAGGTGATATAGAAGATGTAGATCACATCTTAGACCAAGGCTCCAGCTTGTATGAAGGCATCTAAAAACATGCAGCATGCAGAGAGGAAAAATGGCCAGTTGCAGGAGTGCAAAGACCCCGGCTAATTTGTTTATGTCAGTCATGGTGGAAAATAAAGATTCTTGTGCATGGCTTTCAATGGAGAGCTAATGAGTTTATTCTTTATGGGTGGCGGGCACAGAATAAAATCTTCCAAGTAGACAATGATAATGTTAGGAAGAATAGTTCTGGCAGCAGTGAGCTAGCTGTACTGAGGTAGAGAAGACTAATTAGTTGGCTGTAAAAATAAACTGGGACTGAAATGGTGATGGCCCAGAGTAAAATAATGGCAGGAGAAATGGAAAAATAGGTATATTTTTCTCATCTGTCATATGGAAGTGGAGTTCTTTTGTACTATCAATTGAAGATGGACTTATTTCATTTTAAAATTCTGATACTAAGCAACTTTCTGGTGTTTATGCTTCAGTACACATTAAAGTGGTCATCATTAGCACTATTGAGCACTGGAAGGCTGACCATTAAGCCAAGCCCTGAATTGGACCAACGAGGAGACTGAGGTCCAGAGAAGAGAGAGGATTGTCCTAAGTCATCCATATTAGTGGTTGCTATGGCTGGAAAGTATGTGTCCCTTCAAAAATTCATATGTTGGAAACTTAATCCCCAAAGCAATAGTATTAAGAGGTGGGGCCTTTAGGAAGTGATTAGGTCATGACAGCTCCACCCTCATGGATGGATTAGTGCCCTTAGAAAATGGCTCGAGTGACCAACTCCTTTTGTTCTTTTGCCCTTCTGCTTCTACCATGTGAGGATGCAACAAGGCACCCTCTTGGAAGCAGAGAGCAGCCCTCACCAGACACCAAATTTGCTGGCATCTTGATCTTGGAATTCCCAGCCTCCATAACTGTGAGAAACAAATTTCTGTTATTTATAAATTACCCAGTCTCAGGTATTTTGTTATAGCAGCACAAAGGGACTAAGATGGTGGTAGATAAAGGAGAACAGCCCCATCCTTGTACCTCTAGTACTCCTCTCATCACACTAGAATTTCACCCTAGAAATTATCAGTCATTGACCAGAGAGACCAAGATATAGAGAAAGGATGTGCTCCTGACAGAGGTGGTGGGAGCTATCAGTTCTTGGCTCTTCCAGTCTCTCTGCAGAGAGGCACAAATCCTCCATCTCTCAGGCACAGCCCTCTCAGATCACATATTCACTGACATGTGGTCACTGAACCTGTTGTGAAAAAGCCTTGGTGCTAGATGCTGGAAATGCAGAGACAAATAAATCCCAGGCTTGTGTCAGGTCTAAAATGAGTCCTTATCAAGGGGGGCAGCACTTTGCTGAAGTGGACAGCAAATCCAGGAGCATAGACCCACTGGCTAGTAGAGTCTGGAGGTACCTTTGCTGTTGTTAAGTCTGGAATGCTATCCATGGCACTGTTCCATTTCATGTGCTCACTGGGTTTGAAATGTTGATTTGAAATTCAGTCTCCCTTGGATGAGGTCCCTTAAAGACTGCCTTGTCAACTTCTCTCCCTGGGAGCAGAGCCATTCCCCCAAATCTTTAGGCACTGACTTATACTACTCAAAACCAGACAGATAGCCTGACATGGGTCTGACTTCCATCATCCCTACTGCTTAAACACACTCACTGCCACATTTTACCCTGTCAGAACATCTTGGATTCTTATTGAATTAAATCTCAATTTGCCATACGTTTGCCATACGTTTGTGTCCAAGCATTTGCAGTACAGGCCACCATCTGAGGGGTCAACTTGGGTCAATTCTCCCAGTCCTAATACTGCCTGGCCCCTCTTCACATATTCTCTGCTGCAATCCTGGAAATGCCTGAGAGCAAGATCACCTGAGACAGGACAAAGGCAACAAGTATGGAAGACAGCATCACACAGGACATGCAAAATGAAATGGGGATCCACTGGACACTGATAGCAAAGTGCCAGGAAGTAGGAGAACAGAAGGGGCACGTGCTGTGCAAAGTGCTGAGCCCTTGAGACAAGCAGAACCCAGATATATGGTTGTTTGGACACTGCTTCATTGTACCCAAAGCTTACTTGATCTGGGCTCAGCTGTCCCAATTAAATTGTTTGTGTCATTTATAAGCAAGTGTGGACCTGTTGTGGGTATTCTCCACTTAGAGCCACCAGGTTTACTTGTGTTCCAACCTATCACTATGGTTCTCATAACAAGAAGAAAAGTAAAACAGAAATAAACCACCCAGAGCCATCAAGGTGGGGCTCCTCCCTCCTCTAATGAGCCACCAGCAGCCAAACAAATGATGGTGTCTGATAATGCACACATATTGCTGTAGCCATGGAAACACACTTAGCAACAAAGAAACCTTGACCTTTTTCCATCTGTTTAGAATCTTCACAATGACACATTAATTTCAGCATATGAAAACAAAAAAAGAAGGGCATAAATGTTACATTATGTATAATTCCAAGGCAGCACCTAGCCCAGTGTGGATAAAACTCATGGATGAGGAAGAAATGATGCAGTTAGTTTTAGCCCAGTACTCCAAGGTGGAACCCAGGTGGCATTTTACTGGCATTAAGGAAGATGACTCAAATATGCTCTGCTGCTTACAGAGAGGTTCCTGAAAAGGCTCTGAAATTGGGCCAGAGATGTACAGCTATAAGAGCAAACACTAGCCAGTGTAAATACTCCCAAGAGACAATAATGGAGATCTACAATAACTAGTATTCTGCGAGAGCGAAAGCTTTCTTTCCATGGAGCTATTGTTAGCAGCCTGAGGCTGAAGACAATGGAGACAGATTCAGTTCAATTCTATTCAATCCAATAAGCATTTAAGGAGGCTCTCTCTGTTTTTATAGATAGATAAAAATTGGGTATAGAGGATGTATACAACACAGGTTCTGTCTCTAAAATAGCACACTTTTGTAAATATAGAGATATTAACTCACTTAAATCAATTGCAAAAACCCTGTGAAAGGTAAGATGAATGTTGCAGAAGTAATAAGGGATGGCCCCTGCCAGATGTCACTTGAACTAAACTTACAGGTATCAGGACATTTTTCAAAAAGTTAACTCTCAAACGGGTAGAAAGATCAGTCAAAAATGGATTTAGCTCTTTAATGAAGGAATCAGTAGTATGACAGCTGATTTGAAGGAGAAGTTGAGAAACTGATATATGCTGGTGGAAAAAAAAGGCTAAGATTAAAAACTTAGATTGAAAACTGGCTAATGACCTACAGGGCAATAAAACCATAACCTCTGAAGTTATCTTTTCTACCCAGTAAAAATCATTTGCAACATATCCATCTTCTACAATTTAGCATCAAATTTTGCAGAGTCTGAACTCTAATCAAATAATAAATAATAAGCCAAACAAAGTTATCTTCCTCCAGAGTGTGAGATGACTCTCGGGTGGATTTGTTACAAAACACTCTAATATGACATTAAAAAAACATGCAGGATCATTTTGCCTTATTTCCAGGTTTTGGATAATTTTCCTTAACGATGGCAGAACATAGGTAGAGAGAAACAGTGGAAACGAAACATCATTAAAACTGAACGAAGATGTGGGATGACAGAGTCATTCACTTCTTCACTCAAATTCATTATTAGGGGAAAAAGAACACTCTCAGCCATGGACTAAATAGAGAAAACAGGATTCAGTTTCAATCTGAGAAATATAGGATTGAGCATATAATCTTTTAAAGGATTAGAAATATGTTGAGAATCTATTTTTTTGTCCATTTGCTAAAAATCCTTGTGGGTAGGTTACAAACAGACTAATAATGGGGTAGGCAATCAAAAGGAAATCACTTTTGAGATTTACTGACCCCACAGGAAAAAATAAATCACAAGCTACCTATAAAAAGGAATTTGACTTATCTGGTGTTGTTTCCCTGAGAGAAATCTAAAATGGGCAACACTTGCTATTTTTATTAAGAACTAACTAATATATTCAATACAACCAATATATACTGCAAATATATACTACTTTTCAATTTCATGTTTCTGCAAGTTGGGATAGAAGAAGGGGGAAAATGTAGGAAAAGGCAAAGAAATGAAAGAAAGTGTAGAAATATGAGTAAATTATCAGAAAAGAATCAAAGAGACAAAAATGAATGGTAGGAAAAACAAGGGAAAGGGGCAGTTGAGGCAGGAAGAATCAGAAAAAGTCTCAAACTACCAAGAAAGAAGGACATAGAAGAGCAACATATAAAAGAAGAGACTTTAAAAGAGATGAGGCAACAATGAGATACAGGTATACATAGCTATCAGAATGGCCAAAATCCACAGTACAGACAACACCAAATGCTGATGAGGACGTGGAGCAACAGGAACTGTCGTGTATTGAGGGTGGGAATGCAAAATGGTACAGCCACTGTGGAAGACAGTTTGGAAGTTTCTTGCAAAACTACCCTTACTATATGTCTTAGTTCATTTAGGGCTGCTGTAACAGAATACCATAGACTGGGTGGCTTGAACAAGAAACATTTATTTCTTGCAGTTCTGGAGGCTGGAAGTCCAAGATCAGGGTGACGGTATGGTTGAGTTCTTGGTGAGAGTTCTCACCAAGGTCCTGATTCATGTACCTCTGCTTTCTTGCTGTATCGTCACATGGCAGATAGAGAGAGAGAGATCATTTCTCATGCGTATCTTCTTATAAGCACATGACAGTGCCACTTTATGACCTAATTACATCCCCAAAGCCTCACCTTCAAATACCATCACACTGGGGATTAGTGCTCCAACATATGAACTTTCAGTCCATAGCACCCTATGATCCAGCAATTGCACCCCTTTGTATTTACCCAAAGAAGTTGAAAACATACGTCCACAAAAATATCTACACTGGGATACTTATTGCAGTTTTATTCATAATTGCCAAAACTTGGAAGCAATCAAGATGTCCCTTCAGTAGGCGACTGGATAACTAAACTGTAGCACATCCAGACAGTAGACTATTTATTCAGCACTTAAAGGAAATGAGCTATCAAGCCATGGAAAGACATGGAGGAACCTTAAATGCGTATTGCTAAGTGAAAGAAGACCATCTGAAAAGGTTACATACTGTAAGATTCCAACTATATGACATTCTGGAAAAGACAAAACTATGGAGACACTAAAAAAATCAGTGGTTTCCAGAGGTTGAGGAGAGGAGGGGATGAATAGGTGGAGCACAGAGGATTTTTAGGTCAGTGAAACTATTTTGTGTAATACTATAGTGGTGGAAATATGTCATCACACATTTGTCTTGAAGGGTGGCGGAATATTCCATCCTAAAATATGCCACTTTGGCATAAGGATTATTTTGAACTAAGACACTTAGAAAACAGCAGATACAAAAAGTTCACTCTGCCCTCCCTGCACCAAGAAAAAAGAAATGTTTTTTTCTTTTCATCCCACCAGGGATGGGAGAAAACTCTCACATGAAGGATGCCCTCCCTGTACCAGAAAAAAAGAAAGCATTCTTGTCATCATATATGGGAATTCAAGGCTGAAAAAAATCTGTATAAACATACCTTTTTAAAATAACTCTTTTCTTCCTTTAGCCTCCTCAGGCATTTTAGTCACTTTTCCATAACTGCCACTGTGTCCAACCTCCTATATAAGCATTTAGGTTTTGCTACTTCTTTAGGTTTTCATTTTCTTATGAAGGCTCCCATGTATGTGTAAAAATCTGTATACTTTTCTCTTGTTAATCTATCTTATGTCAATTTAATTCTCAGGTCCAGCCAGAGACTCTAAGAGGGTAGAGGTAAAATTTTGCCTCCCTACAGTCCAAAGCCAAGAATATACTACACCAAGAGAGAACCCTAATGTAAACAATGGACTTTGGGTGATAATGATGTGTCAGTGTAGGCCCATCCATCATAAAAAATGTGCCATTCTGCTGGGTGATGTTGATTGGGGAGGGAGCTGTGCTATTGTGGGGGCCGGAGGTAATGGCAAATCTCTGTACCTTCTGCTCAATTTTGCTGTGAACCTAAAACTTCTCTAAAAATTAAAGTTTACTGAAAGAGAGAGAGAGGTGGTAAAAAGAGTGGAAAGTGGGAAGGTTCAGGCAAAAACAGAGCAGGTCAGTAGAACTGGATGTAAAGGCAAGTTGAAATTTCTGTTCCCTTATTATTCACTTGCTCTGAATTCCTGTGATACTGTTAGAAGTAGTGGTCACTTGATCGGCCATTATTCAAAGTTTCTTGATTACTCTATTCCTTAAACCCAGAGGGGAGAACCTGTACCCTGGTCTGTAAGAGACTATCACACTGCCTGAACGAACTCAAGCTTGAGTCTGAGACTGATACCGTGAGGTCAGAGTTTTCTGCTCCCAGTGAAACACAGTAGTTAGGATCAGGGTGGCCCATGTTCCAGGCTCAACTTGGCTTTCACCTGTCGGGGATCTAAACAAGTCCCATGGCTGCTGGCTGTCTTCTCATATGCTGGTAGTCGAGTGCCCCACATACTGTGAGGATGTAATAAAGTTTGAGCAAGATGTCAGATGTAAACACATTGCCGGGTGTTTGGTGGCCACTGTTTGGATTGAGCAGGTTTGAGGCTTTCGCAATGGCAGGACACACAGGACAATTCTAAAGCCAGCCTCTTCTCTCCTTCTCTGATAACCTTCTCCCTCGGCCTGCATTTTTCCTCAGCTCCGAACATAACCGACTCCACTTTTAAGAGGTTAATACAAGTGAGATAGAAGGTACTTGGAAGTTTTCTGCTTTTAATTTCTGCTTAATGACTTATCGGCCAGGGCACTATCACATTGTCTTACTTAACAGCCTTTCCTGCACAATAAACTCTGCTTGGTGCCCACCTCGGCCCACAAACCCTACAATTAAGTGGTCATTTGTCCTCAGGAGCTTGACAGAAACAGGAGTCTGAGGCAGGCTGGGAGGAGCCCAGATTTATTAAAGTAATAAATAACCTAGAAGCCCCCACCAAGACGCTGCCTTCCTCTTCTTATTTACTTCCCTTTTGTGGCGTCTGAGATGGGGAACTTAATTGCTTGGAAAGAAAGTTGCCTCAGAACTGCACAGCACTCGCATCCCAGAAACAATAAAATAAAACTGGGAGGCTCTAGGGCTACAGCTTAATAAGGGCTCTGCTGCTGGCTGGGCTGGGTTTCTTGGCAAGCGCTCACTCATTCTATGTTTCTAGAAGAGCAGCACTCACTCTGTGCACATAAATGCACTCAGTGAGGCAGAGAGCCATCAGGTTGGCCGAAGGGAGGCTCTCTTAGACGAGGTTGTTATTTACCTTGTCGTTTGTTCTTCCCCTTTTATTTTGTTTTTAATTATAAGGTTTTTTAAAGAAAAAATATTTGCAAATATTACTTTAGATGTAGAAATTCCTAAATATTACCTTGTACTTAATATTTTTAAAGGTCATTTTTTTCTCAGTATTCTCATTTGATCACAAATTTTTAAATTATTACCACAAAATATATTTGTGCGCCTCAGGAACAGCTGATCTTGCCAGAACTCTATTTGTCTCTCGAGAATATTCTCGTACCCAAAACATTATATAAGAGCATTAGGAAAAGCAGTTTTCTAGAAAGTCGAAATAGATGTCATACACACACACACACACACATTCCAGTGCTCACTTTTTGTCTATTTAACATACAGTTCCCACAAATATATTTATATACTTTCCCATCCAGTCTAGAAAGTAGTAATCCTTCCTACAGCCTCACTATTAGAGGCCAGTTACTTCTTTACTTCTCTTGTCCAAGTTAAGCTTGTGAAAATCAAATAACATAACAGGAACCATTTTAAAGTGAAAAATTCTGTGACATTTAGAACATTCACAGTGTTGTGCAACCACCACCTCTATGTAGTTCCAAAACATTTTTATTACCTCAAAATAAAATCCTGCACCCATTAAGCCTTTACTCCTAATTCATTCCTCCAACCCCCATCCCCTGGCAACCACCAATCTATTTTCTGTCCCTATAAATTTACCTATTCTGTATATTTTATTTAAATGGAATCATACAGTATGTGACCTTTTGTGTCTGGCTTCTTAGGTTCACGCTTTCAAGGTTCATCCACATTGTAGCCTGTGTCAGTACTTCATTCTCTTTTATAGTTCAATAATATTCCATTGTATGGATATACCACATATTATTTATCCATTCATCCATCGATAAACATGGGTTGTTTTCAACCTTTGAGTATTGTGAATAGTGCCGCTATAAGCATTTTTGTATACTATTTATTTGAACACCTGTTTGCAATTCTCTGCTATAGGCCTAGAAGCAGAATTTCTGGGTCACATGGTCATTCTATGTTTTACTCTTTCAGGAATTGCCAAACTGTTTTCCACAGCAGCTGAACCATTTCGAATTTCTACCAGCAATGTACAAGGGTTTCAATTTCCCCAATTTTATTTCACATACAATTCTAACAAATATATATGTACTTTCCCCACCCCTAGTCTAGAAAGTAGTGGTCCTTTCTGTGGGCTCTCTACTACAGGCCAGTCACTCTTCTTTTTATTTCCCTCATCCAAATTAAGTTTGTTCCCCTGCAAGGCATGTACCTACTTACAGCAGGTCACAACTTTGCCCAGAAGCTGAAAATTTCCTTCGAACTTAGGCAAAGTTGCCGTGGAGAAACTATAATTGTTTAAGTGTCAGATTCCAAATGATATTTCCAGATATGGAAGGTCCCCAGAATTTTCACATAGCTATTCCAACCTGGACTGCAGAGAAGGTTTATTCAGGGTTGCCATTATCATGTCCTCTGCTATGGCACATCTTTTTAACACAGAGGATGTGTTCCATCAAAGGAAAGGATTAAACTAAATAAGAAGGAAACATGAAATCTAAGAAACAGGAAGTCTAAACTGGATAAAGGTCAAAGAAATTTTCCAAAATGATAGCAAAAAGTAGTCTCAGGATAACAGTTGGGAATAATGCCTAGAAAACAACAAGCCAAGGTAGAAAGAAAATAGAAGCTTCCAGGTGGGATGACTCCAAGAAAAAAATCAGAATTGGTAGATTATTTCTTATAATTGACCTTGTGGAAAATTGTACTGAAGATTATTGGAATGAAAAGAAAACAATTTAGTACAAAGAAAACTAAGCAGATTAAAAATTAAGGCAATCACTGATTTAATCACTTATCAAGATAAACAAGAAGAAAGGGAAAAATCAAAGTATATTATAGGCATAAGAATGCAAACACAATGATTAACTTAAGCAAGATTTATAATATAAAATTATATCTAAAGGATAGGGAGAGGAGACTGGGTGTGGTGCCTCATGCCTGTAATCCTAGCTCTTTGGGAGGCTGAGGCGGGAGGATCATTTGACGCCAGGGGTTTGAGACCAATTTAAGCAACATAGTGAGACCCCTCTCTCTACAAAAAATAGAAAAAAAAATTAGCAGGTGTGGTGGCCCATGCCTGTAGTCTCAGCTACTCGGGAGGCTGAGACAGGAGGATCACTTGAGCCCAGGGGTTTTAGGTTTAGGTTGCAGTGAGCTATGATAACACCACTGCACTCTAGCCCGGGCAACAGAGAGAGACCTCGTCTCAAAAAAAAAAAAAAAAGAAAGAATAGGGAGAGAAAACAAAGAAAGGAGTTGATGGTATAAGAAGAGCTTTATGGTCAAGCACTATTAATATAAAAAATAGACAACAGATATGTCTAAAATTAATGGATTGAAAGATAGCAATGGACATGAATGTCTGTTTCAGTCTATTGAAGTAAAGCAAATCACCCCAAAATTCAGTGGTTTAAAACAACAATCATAATTTTATTATTATCTCTCACATGTATGGAGTTGATTCTGCCAGCTGGCTGGGATCTCAACTGGGGCTGCTGGCTGGAACAGCTACCCATGGCCTCTCTATGCTCCATGAACTTCTTTACAGCATAGTGGCCTCAGACTTCTTAATGTGGTAGCTCAGGATTCCATACGCAATTGTCCCTCATGTGGAAGCTGAATCATTTTTTTGTGACCTAGTCACTGAAGTCACAAAGTGTCATTTCACCACAGTCACAGGCCCACCTTGATTCAAGGAGAAGAAACACAGACACCACCTCTCAATGGGAGGAGTGTCAATGTCACAGTGCAAGAAGAGCACATGAGATGGAGATCTTATTGTGGCCACCTTGAAAAATATAATTTGCCACACATATTATTTAAAAAGAAAATGTTAAAGCCAGAAGAAAAAATTAAGAGTTGTAAGTATTTGCTTCTGGTGAGAGAAACTGGGGTAGATTTTAAAACTACTTTACTTCTTCAAATGGTTGCATACATTACTTTGGTGAAATTTTTAAAAAATGTTTTTAAAAAGTAAGAAGCTGGTATTCCTCTCTAAATGGATACATAAAGCCTCAGGCACTCCAGGGACATACTATTTGTTTATGTCAGAGTCATCAGAGCTCTGTATCTCATTTTGCACTCTACACAGGCATCACAGCTCAAACACCACCAACCTAAAAAGATAACATCAATTGTTTGGGACAGTCTTCACACGTGACAGTAAGAACCCTCCATTCAGTGACATCTGTATCAACTACAAACATGGCCAAGCCCCCAGTATGTGAATAACACCACATCAGGCATACACGGGATCAATGATTAAATCCCCTGGCCAATAAAATCTAGTTATAAGAACTCTAAGAAGCTGTCTTAAGAATTTTGTTCTTTGGGATATTACCAAAGGTAATATTGAAACTTTGAATCCTTGAACCAATGGAATCACCAATTGGCACTTAGAGATCATTTCATTATTCAAAAGTTTTCTTTGCTGTTTTCTGTTTTTTCAAATTATTTGCAGTAATGGCATTACCATGAACAGGGTAAAATGTTAGGTGGCTGTAGTAGCAATTAGGAGAATTCTGGGGTCCCTGCTCAAACATCAGGGATCTAGAATCAAAGCCAATTTAATTAGTAGTTTTTCTCATGTTCTGCCAATTTTTTTAGTCTATTAAACAGAGACACCTACTTATAACCTGCAATTCTCTTTTTTTGGAATGTTTTGCTTTCATCTCTGCCCCCCACCAACACAGTTGATATATTACAAATAATTAATTCATTTCAATATCTTCCAAGACTATAGATTTTGGACATGAGAGGGAGGTCTCAAGTGCTGTAATTGTGCCAAAAAGTCTAGAAAATCCCCACTCCTCCACTGTTTATGATGAAAATCCTAGTGCAGCTATCTCTGAGTTAAGTTCACCTAGGTGGTTGCAGGATATTGAGGGATTGGAACTGGGAGGAAATAGTGAAATATTGCAATAGGAGAGAGGTTTTCCTCTTTCTTATATTAACGTTCATAACTTCTGTTTCAGAACTAGGATGAAGATGTCCACATTCTGGCTTCTACATCATAATATCATGACATCAACGCTTCAGAATCCTATGACTCAGATAGCTCTTTTGACTTTACACGTGTTTTTCCAGGACACATGTGTGAAAAGAATCCTAGTTCTAGGACTGCACTGATCAATTCTCCCCCAGCTCAGTTTCCTTTCTCTGTATGTAAAATGAAAGATTTTTGATCTCTAAAAAACCTTCCAATTATAGTACTGTCTGGATCTATAAAAGTAAAATTAATCTTTCTGAGATTTGGATGGATAGAATTGTATGAAGAAGGAAATAAGTTTGGCTTCAGAAAGATTCCAGAAGCAATTGACTTTGTCCTTGCAAACGAGAGGTGAGATTTGGTGGAAATGAGTGAAGAGAGTTGGTTTCTTTCCACTGTCCCTTGGAGAAAGCTAAAAGCAGACATTGGACAGTTGTTCTAGCTGCATCTTTTAGGGTTTTGTCACTACTGTCATTAAGTACTAATTCTGGGGTGGAGCCAAGTGTGGAGGAAATACACATTGTTGTCGTTTTGTGGTAAGTATTTCTTGAAGAGTATAATGAACTCCTCTAACTTCACTTGAACGTAGCCTTTTCTCATTTCTTTATATCTCTTCCCAAAGCTGTATTTTCTTATTTTTTTTTTTCCCTTTAAGAATGCCCATGAGATTTCTGCTCTGGCCAGGATGGAATAACAGGAACCAGATTTACTTTCCCTTTGAAGCAATTTTTAAAAGGGCAATGAATGTAAAATAGTCATCATCAAGAGATTGGGCATCATGCGACGAAGGAGAGTGCTAGCTGAGAGACAGGAAAGATGTGATTGTCTCAGCTTCCTGCTAGAGAGTGTCCAGGTAGCTGCACAGGAAGGTGGAACCTGGGTGGAACCCAGTGGACTGCCTGAGTTGAAGGGATGCAGCTGAGAGTCTGGGGAAAACCAGGGCAGCTAGAGTTCACAAGACAGAGTACCAAACGAGAGAAATTTGCACAGAAAGAAAATTATGAATACCTGCAGAGGGATTCTCTTGAGTAGTCATCATGTGAGAACGCATGTGAGGAAACTGGCTGAGGCTGGAGAAAGAACAACCTGAGAAGATTGGAGGAAACAGTGCCTGGCAGTCACACAGAGCTGGGAATGGGAACTGCTCCCATGATCCAGACTGAAAAACCTCTTAAGTCTTAAGACAGGGTGTAGAATACTCGTAAGGGCCTTTTTCCATTCATGGGGAATAATTAGCTCTAGACAAAATTCTGTTCTTGTCCCACCCAACAAATTTTAAAAGCTGTTACCAAAAAGATCAAATTGTTTCCAAGTAATTTAACTGCTTACTAAAACAGAGTTAAAAAATATTTATAAAAATACAAAAATATTCAGCACTCAAAAAAAATAAAATTCACAATGCCTGGCATCCTGTCATAGAATCCAGAAAATTCAACCCCTAATGAGGAGAAAAATTGACCAATTGAAGCTAATGTATAACAACACAAATATTACAATTATCAAACAAAGATTAAAATGGTTACTATAATAACTAGAAAACCCTGACATAATACAAAAAGCAATGATAGGAAGATTCTGAAATGTGGAAAGAATGCAGAGACTTGAGGAACAATATGGTAGTGATTTCCCTGGGTATTCTTTTTGTCTTCTATACATCCCAGAGAGGGTACTAGAAAAGCCTAGAACCCAGAACTGAAAACAAGTCAAAGTTTCAAGAAAAGCTTGCTCTTTGTAGCCAAAGACTGGGAAAACCTAACAAAATGAAAAAGTTTGTGATAATATTCACCCTATTCCAACCAAACACCAATAAGTAAACCACTCATGTTCTCTCCCCACTATGGTTTCAGGAGGGTCTAGCAGGTAGTTAATTGATCATCCAACTCCTACCCAGTGGAAGAAGGTGGTGCCACTCCAATTTCCCCACAGGGTGGTGCTGGTATCAGTGAGTAGAAAACTTATACATCCGTGCAGCAGTGACAAGGACACTCAAGTTTGTGCTTCACTTTCTCCAGGGAGTTGCCAGTAGGCCCCAATGAGAAGCTTAACTTCTACCCAACTTGTTTGCAATGAGGCAGTTGAGCCAGGCTTCCCTTTTGCCATAGTAGTGTCAGCAGGGCCTAGCAGGGAATCAAACATTCACTCCCCAACCTGGACCTATGCACTATATTTAAACAGGTGACTTCCTGCTAAAAAAAAGATCAAATAGGGCCCAGAGTCTCACAACCAAAAATGTCTAGGATACAGTTGAAAATAACTCATACCAAGAACTAGGACTATCAAAAAATGGTTAGAAAAGACAATCAATAGATGCTAACACTGAGGTGACTCAGATGTTGGAATTATCTGACAAAGGTTTTAAGGCAGCCCTAATAAAAATTCTTAAATTAGTAATTATGAACACTCCTGAAACAAATGAAAAATAGAAAATTTCAACAAAGAAAGAGCAGATATTAAAAAAAGAACCAAAAATATATAGAAATTAAAAATATAATAACCAAAATAGAAAACCCACTGGACAGGCTCAAAAGCAGATTAGAGGCTGGGCATGGTGGCTATTGCCTATGGGAGGCTGAGGCAGGAGGATCTCTTGAGCCCAGGAGTTTGGGGCTGATGGTGATGCCACTGCACTCTAGCCGGGGCGACAGAGCGAGGCTCTGTATCAAAAAAATAATAATAAAATAAAGTAAAATAAAAGATTAGAGACAAAAAAGGAAAGAACCAGTAAACTTGAAGACAGATCAATAGAAATTACCCAGTATGAAAAATAAAGAGAAAAGAGACTGGAAAAAAAAAATGAATAGTCTCAGGGACCTGTGGAAAATTAACAAAAAACCTAATACTTACATTATTTGAGTTACAAAAGAAGAGAAAAGAATATTACAAAAGAAGTTCAAAAAATATTCAAGGAAATAATGATTGAAAAATCCCCAAATTAGGTCAAAGGAATAAACCTAATTTCAGAAGATGAGTGAACCCCAAACAGAATAAAGCCAAAGAAATTCACACCAAGACATATCATAATCAAACTTCTGAAAACTAAAGACATTCTTTAAAGAAGTTAGTCTTACCTATAATAGGAGACAAAAACTATTCAAATGACAGCAGATTTCTTATCTGAAACCACGGAAGCCAGAAGGAAGTGGCATGAAAGTGTCACAACATTTTTCAAGTGCTAAGAGAAAAGAGCGCTCTATCTAACAAAAATATCTCTTGGTAATAAAAGGGGAAATAAAGTCATACTCAGAAGAAAGAAAACGAAGAGAATTTTTTGCCAACAAACCTACACGTAAAAAGTTGCTAAAGGAAGATCTCTAAATAGACAGGAAAAGATAACAGAAAGAGACTAGAACTTAAGGAAGGAAGAAAGATAATGAAATGGAAAAAAAATATGGGTAAATAGGCTATCCTTTTCCTCCTGGGTTTTTTAGATTACATTTAATGAATGAAGCAAAACTTATAAAATCATCTCATGTGGAACTCATAGTGTGTAGAGGAGATACCAAAAAGATTCATGTTTTAAAAGTGGGGATTATAAAAAGACCTAAATGGAAATAACGATTTTACACATCACTCAAATTAGTAAAATGTACACAAAACACATGTGGACTGATATATTACATATGTATATTTTAATACCTAGGGCAACCACTACAAATTATACAATGATATATTAAAAACACTAGAGATATACAAAAATGGAATTCTAAACAAAGTTCAAGTAACATTTAAAAAAGTGAGAAATGGTAGTCATAAAAACAAGAAACAGAATAAGCACATAGAAAACAAATAATAAAATAGCAGACTTAAGCACTAACATTAAAAAAATCTGTATTCAAGATGTCCACAAAAAATTAAGTAGAGATAGGAATTACATGAAAAAAAAAAAACCCCAACAAACTCCTAAAGTTGAAAATTACAATGTATGAGAAGAAAAAAATACATAGGCTGTATTTAGTGGCAGATTAGACATTGAAGAGGAAAAGATTAGTGAACTGGAAGACACAGAAACTATCCAACAGGAAATATACAGAGAAAAAAAAATTAAAAACAATAAAAAGAGCATCAGTGAGGTGTGGGACAATTTCAAGCAAGCTAATAAATGGATAATTGGAATCTTTGGGGGACGGGGCACAAAAATAGTTCAAGAAATAATAACTGAAACTTTTCCAAACTTGATGAAAAGCTTTAAACGCACAGATCCAAGAAGCTGAACAAATCCCAAGCGTAGGAACATGAAGAAAATTAAACCAAGGTACATTATAAACAAATTTCTCAAAAAAAGTGATAAAAATATTTCCCTTGACCTCAATGGAAATGAATTAGAAATAAATAAGAAAAAGATATCAAGATACCTCAATATTTGCAAATTAAGTAATATGCTTCTCAATAATCCATGGATTAAAGAAGAAATCAGGGAAATTAGTATTTTGAACTGAATGAAAATGAGAAAGCAACATATCAAATGTTGTGAGGTATGAGAGCAGCACTTAGAACAAACGTTACTGCATCAACCACCAATATTAGAAAAAACAAAGGCCTCAAATTAACGATCATAGCTTCTGCCTTAAGTCACTAGAATAAGAAGGATAAAGGAGACAAAATGGAAGCAGTAAAGGGGAAATAATAAAGATTGGAGCAAAAATCCATGACAGATATGAATTCTGAGATTTAAGAAGCACAATGAGTCCTAGGTAAGACAAACAAAAATTAATCCATACTAGACATTTCCTACTGAAGCTACAGAATATAAGAGAAAAAAAGAGAAATTCCAACTTCTACCAAAAAGAAATGACTGTTTCCCTAGAAAGGAATGACAATGAGGTTCGTGAGGTATATAGTCATAAGCAATCATAGATGACAGAAGATAAAAGACTCAGAGATCTTCAGAGTACCGTGGAAATAACCATCAGAACAGATTTCAGCAGACAACTAAACGATCATTCAAGACCAAACTGCAAAACAAAAGCATTTTGAGAAATATAAAAAACGGGAAGTGTTAACAATTTACAAATCTCTAATGCAATGACTGCGTAAGAGAGATGTTTTCACAAGAAGGAAATTAAACCCAAGAGGAAGGAGAATGCAGGAAGCAATGAGCAAAGAAGATAGTAAACGTGTCAAGAAGTGTAAAATGTACTGAGGATTTAAAAAAAGGAAAGAGAATGATGACTAAACTTTAGAGGGTGTTTCAGAGGAGGAAATATTGATGAATTTCACCCCTGCTTAGATTAAGTACCCATGTTAAAAATGTAAGGGCAATCACCAGAAGAATACAAACAATACGGATAGCTTCCAGATCAGTAAAAGAAAAAGGGAATTTTGAAGTCACAATCATTCT
Organism: Daubentonia madagascariensis; assembly: GCA_023783475.1. Lineage (NCBI taxonomy): Eukaryota > Metazoa > Chordata > Mammalia > Primates > Daubentoniidae > Daubentonia > Daubentonia madagascariensis. Next base: position 4,021,724 of record JAKFHU010000901.1, on the reverse strand, counting down.
AACAGAAGTCAGAAAAGGAGGTGGGAGTGGGGAGAGCAAAGAAAGAAAAAGAAATAGTAACAGAGTCTACTTTAGTTTGAGGGGTCAGGGAAAGCTCCACTCAAGGAAGAGATATTTGGTTGCGATTTTAGTAGTGAAAGTTACCAAGCCTGTAAAAACCTGGGAGAGGAACAAACTTTGCGGGCAGAGTTCTCTGCGAGTCTGTAAGAGCTACAGTAAAAAGTCCTAAGAGTGAACGTGACTGTTTGTGGGGCAAGAGCACACGGGAGTACAGGGGAGGGATGTGTTATGTAGGAAAAGACTTCAAAGAAGCAGACAAGGACAGACACGTTAGGATCTCGGGGAAATAAAAACCATTTTTCCTGAGATGGAAGTAGGAAGGACGTTCCAGTGGAGGAGATGGCACCAGGATCAGGTGATGATGAAAGAGTTGGGGATGGGTTGCTCCCAGGCAAACAGAAAGATGGAAAACGAGCTCCAAAGTTAAGCTACATCCAAATCCTGGAGGACAGGCAATCTTTTCATGACTCATTCTCTCCTTTTTGGACTTCCAAGTCCAATTTCTCTGTTTATTTCATATGTCCTTGTGAGTGTCTGCCCAACCCCAAATTCCCAGGTGTGAAGGGCAGAAGAAGAGCCTCATTTTTTTCTTTCTAAAACCAAATGTTAAATATCATCTTCAAGTCTGTCTCCCACCATGCTTCTCAAAATAGTCTTCTTGACTATCCAGAGTTTCTATTATAATTGTCCTTCACTCTTCTTTCTCCAACCGTATCAACTCAGGTTCTATTTCATTATTTTTTTGTGTGTGTAAATTTTGCTGGGCAGTATTCCAACATAAATCCTTTACACAGAATTATAAACGTTTTAAGATAGAATTGAGTAGTATCCAATCCAAGGAAGAATGAATTCTCTGTTTCTGATATCAATATATGTGGAGAATTACAAATGTCCCCAAGGTTCTCTTGTGTAGAGAACATCAGATTCAGAAAGATCCTTGTCTGCTTGAGCTGCAGTCATCAAATAGAATTATAGAACATTCAAGGTCCAAGCAGTCTTAGAAACAATCCAACTCAACTTCTTTGTATTTATATATGAAGAAATTGATGCTGAGAGAGGAAACTATCTTTTCCTATCTTGAAGCAGGGCCTGCCTTGAGATGCAGCGGCTTCTTACACATAAAAAGGCTATAGGAAGGAAGAGAAGAAATCAAATTCTCTTGTTAGCTTTAAAATAGGTCTTCAAAAACAAGTGTTTTAAAGAGAATTAGAAGATAAGCCACAGACTGGGAGAAAATATTTGTAAAAGATGTATCTATTAAAGGACATGTATCCAGAATACATAAAGAACTCCTGAAACTCAGCAATAAGAAAATGAACAACCCAATTAAAAAATAGACAAAAGCTCTGTACAGCTACCTCACCAAAGACATACAGATGGCAAATAAGCATATGAAAAGATGTTAACATCACATGTCATAAGGGAAATGCAAATTACAACAACAATGAGATACCACTATATGCCTATTAAAATGGCTAAAATCCAGAACACTGACAACAACAAACGCTGGTGAGGAGTGGAGCAACAGGAACTCTTATTCATTGCTGGGAGGAACGCAGAAAGATAGAGCCACTTTGGAAGACAGTTTGGCAGTTTCTTATAAAATTAAACATACTTTTACCATACGCTCCAGCAATTGTGCTCCTAGGTATTTACCAAAATGAGTTGAAAACTTTTGTCCACATAATGGTTATAGTAGCTTTATTCATAGTTGCCAAAAATTGGAAGCAACCAAGATGTCCTTCACTAGGTGAGTGGATAAACAATGGTACATCCATGCAATGGAATATTATTCAGCAATTTTAAAAAATGAGCTACCAGCTGTGAAAAGACATGGGAGAATCTTAAGTATATTGCTGAGTGAAAGAAGCCAGTCTGAAAAGGTTAAATACTCTCTGATTCCAATTATATGATCAATTCTGGAAAAGGCCAAACTATAAAGACAGTAAAAAGATCAGTGATTCCCAGGGATTGAGGGGCTGGGGGAGGGAGGAATGAACAGATGGAACATGGGGAACTTGTAGGGCAGTGAAACGATTCTGTATGATACTATAGTGGTGGATTCATGACACTATACCCTTGTGAAAACCCATAGAACTGTACAACACAAAAAATTAACCCTAATTATAGTATGAACTTTAGCTAATAATGTGCATCAATATTGTTTCATCAATTTTAGCAAATGTACCACAGTAATGTAAGATATTGTAATAGGGAAACTGAGGGGAGAAGAATAAGGGAGCTCTCTTATTTTCTGTGCAATTTTTCTGTAAACCTAAAACTTCTTTAAAAAATAAGTCTATTAAATATAAAAAACAAAGTTTTTTTAAAGCAAGTCTCAACAATAACCAGGACAGAAATATTTATTTTGCATACTGTCAACAAAGAGGTAGCAATGCAATGCAGTAACATAGACTAAACCTAGCACATGGCCAGTATTTGTTTATATTTATAAACTTAACAGGTTTTTTAAAAAGAATATTTGGAATACAAAGAGCATATTAACTGAACACAGAAAAGCTGGAATTTCACACACTATTACATTGTTCCCTGTATGTCTTCAAATCAGAGAGAACGAAGTTTCAAGATAGTATTTCTCCTTGTTTATTCTGAATTATTATTCTTGTTATCAAGACCATATCCAAATGATATGATTTTCTTTCAACAATATTATTTTAAGTGTTTATCCTTGTTTCTGTAAGTCCATATTTTGTCTGAGATGTAAGATTTCTTTTCTTGATGCTTATATCCATTTAATCATGTAAAGTGATTTTTAAAAATCACATTTTAAAAAGTGATCACGAAGTTTAAAAAAAACCCAGTGTTCAGAAATTTACTTTATAAATGCTGCCTCCAAATTACCTGTTGTCTATAAAATATTTCTATTCCAGAAATACCATGTTCGGATCTACACTATGATACTAACCACACTAAATTACAGCTGAACAGAGAGAAGTTATGGAAAATCCTAGAATATGTAATGTGGCTTTCTTCTTTCAGTTAGTTAAGGTGAAAAAAATAAAAAACACGTTTCAGGCATCTGTACAGAGAAACAAGCTCTGTGGACAGTTGGCAGCGCAGTCCCAAGCCTCTAGCTTGGTGAGCAGCGCCATCTACTGGAAGGACTTTGTTTCTTTGTTATTTCAGTTTTATCAACAATTCGCGGAATGGCCCCTGGAAAGTCATTTAATTGCGCATCAGCTGCCTCGTGCATAAAGTTGGGGATAATAGCGCCAATTTTAGCTGCTGGGGTAAAAAATGTGAAGTAATGAAAAGCCTCGGGGTGTTTATTATTAGTTCATTGCTGCACTTAAAAAAGGAAAGTTAATTTTTGCTCTAACAGAAAGTAGAAGTCTCAAGGCCCTATGAATGTAGATAAATTTGGCTGAAAGCTATTGGTTTTTTCTCCTTCTAGGACTGTGCCTCATATAAGCCTAATTAGTGCATCTGAAAGTTTATGAAGTGACTGGCTAGAGTCCAATAACCTTTACTGCATGTGGCCCACACAAGCCAATTATGAATGAAAATTATGGCCACAGCTCTGATGCAATCAAGGGTAAATCACAGAGGAGACCAGGAAGAGGGCTCCATTCTCAGTGAGAAAGCAGAGTAAGCAGGACTCAGACTTCCACTTGGCCTACTTGGTTACCTACTTGGTAACAAGGTCATGCCTGGGATTCTACAGCAATGGATGTGCCCTGTCTGAGGCCCTTTAACTGCTTTTCTCTTGCCTCTGAGCCTCCTTTGTCTCCTCCTCTCTTATTCATATTCAAGACCATGATTAGAAGCCTTGAACAGATATGCAAAGTGTTTCTTAAATGTAGACGATTGAAATATTAAGTGTTCCTCCCCTGTACTATTAATTATCTTACAGCTTTCCCCAAGCACCCTTTGTATACATAAGGACTTAAATGGTGACTATAAAATGTGAAGAGAATTTTTTTTCTCAATTTTTCTGTTCTTGCTTCTAAGGTCCCCATTCCATTTTTACTCATTCCTCCTCTGTTCACCTATTGTATTTCAAGAAGGAAAAACTGCATCAAAGACACACTTTTCTTTTCTTTCTTTTTAGTTGAGATTGAAAAGAATCCAAAGATCTTTCAGTGCAATCACTGCCACTTGTCACCCACGTGGTCCTGGTTAAGCTCTCTGAATACTTGGGCCACAGTCTCTTCATCTGTAAAATGGTGATAAACAAAACTTAATGCATGAAAAGAGTCAGCTGTGCCCGGCACATACTAAGGGCTCAGTGACAAATATTTTCATTAGTTGCGGGGGGTGGGGGGAACCTTTAAAATATAAAGTTTGGCCAGTTTGCCAGTAAAGAAAAGTGAGTTCAATCTAGACAAGTTTATCAATATTCTCAAAGGATAAAAATTCTGGAGGATATTATGGAAGAACTCTCAATTCTAGGCAAGTTACTGACTTTTGTCACTGAGCCATTGCAAAACAAACAGTGGTTAATGTAGGCTTTTAGTGGATGTTATTACATTAACAAAGTGTGAGTATGTCATTTGCAGTGAGACAGTTCTCTACGGGTCTTTATTGTTTCTGCATATCTTGAAAACAGAGGCACTGACTCCCTTTGTTCTTGACTATCTTCTTAAGTATATTTGTATAGCCAGCCAAAGGCCTTAGAAGATTTCTCCCTCCAGAGCCAGGGGCAGGTTTGTTCACAGCTCAGTATAACAAAATAATGACTCCCTCTGCAACAAAGGTAGGGCAAGTTTGCTTGCAATCTCTGTTGGGCTTGCTTCAGGGTGGGAACTGGAAAAATGTATGGAAAGGAATGCGGTAGATGAAGAAGTTAGATAAGGGCCCCCTGAGGCTCTGAAGGTTGTAAAGAGGATGGAGCCAGCGATACTTTCATTCAAACCTTTTATAAAACTCTTCCCCTCTTCAGGGTGGACGCCCTTTCCAGCCCCCACCCACCTGCACCCAGGTGCCCAATATAAAGGGCATTTTACCATACCCCCAGGCTTGTGTGTCTTCCTCTCAGCTCCTACCTAACAATCTCAATATTGGGATTTCCTAAGTTTTGTGTTTCTCAGCTGTGACATCAACCACCATGTGTGTAGCAGCTACCTGGGCTACTCCATGTCAACTCTGAACTTGAAGGCCAAGAGGAACTGACATGAATATTACTGTCCAAGTGGGTTCCTTGCCCGCTGCCCAGGAAGCCAATATACTTGAGACAGCAGAGGTTGCAGCAGAGAAGGAGTTTAATATCACAGGCACCAGGTAAGGAGATGGGAGCAATTCTCTCAAATCCATCTCCCTGAGAATGTTGGGGCTAAGATTTTTAAAGGTAGTTTAGCAGACAAAGGGCTAGGGAATTGGGTCTGCTGGTTGGTTGGGGATGAACTCATAGGGTTGGGAAGCAGAAATTGTCTTCTTGGCTGAGAAGAGGGGTAGAGGGTCGCAGGACCTGTTGAGTTAGTTCCCATGCATGGCCACTGGTCTGGTTGGTGTCAGTTGGTCCCCCCAAATGCAGAGTCTGGGAGATATCTCAAAGACCATTCTTAGGTTTTACAATAGTGATATTATCTATAGAAGCAATTGGGGAAGTCACAAATCTTACACTAGTCAAGGATACGTGAGTCTTAAGCAGTAAGCAGTTACAGAAAGGCCAACTCTGAAACTGTAACAGAGAGGATGGCCTGAAAAAAAAAAAATGTCTTCTATCTCTTTAAAACCCCCTCACCCTTTAAAGTGTTTTCTGCCTCTCACCCTTTTCAGAACTAAAACCAGCATCCCTGCCTCAGGACAGTGGTCAGGCGGGGCAGGGGAGTGTTTTTTTGTTCTTTGCACTGCAGGGGAAAGCTCAGCAAAACCATCTTGGTGGAGGACTGGGTGACAGAGGTCCCAGGAGGTCCTGGTGGCTGGGGCCCAGCTCCAGATCAGTGGGAAGTCCCAACAGATTCTGGAGATGAAAGGATCAGAACCATCAACTATAGTTGAACAATAATACCCTGAACCTGAGAACCCTCCCCTTAAAACTCTGTATTTTCCCTTACAGGGGAGGAATTTGGATTTTGAGATGATGGTCCACCATTTTCCTCCTTTGCTGGCAAAGCAATAAACTTCTCTTTCCTTCTCCTTAACCACTTGTCCATCATTCTTCTGATTCGGCCTCCTGGACAAGTGCCAAGCTTTCGGTAACAAAACAATGAATGGCTGGTTAACTTTTTGGTGTGTATATACTTCTGTAGAAATCAGACTTTTACTGCAGTTCTTGCCTTATGGGCTTACATTAATACAGGTAGTTTCATGAACGTGAAGCTCATGCTGCTTACTGTCCTGTGAGCAATAAAGTCCTTTGACTTGGGAGAGTCATGTCTTCTGCCAGTGCCCATAAAATTGTGGTAGAACAATTTGTTACCACCTTGTGATTAGGGTAAAACTCTTAGACCCTTCACAGTTCTTGGTATCATTGCTTCAAATTTGTTTGCTAGTCCCCTAGATGAACTCTCCAGATAAGCGTATTAAGTATCGAAGTGAGAGAACTCAATGAAATGGGATTTTATCTGCATGTAACAACCCATTTGGAAAACCCAAGCTTGACTGAATCAACTAGCTATTTGTTAATAGAAAATCATTGTTTATCTGAATTAGATTAATTTTTTTAACCTCAAGCTAAACTTTGTGTAAACACTTGTATATATAGCCTGAAGTATCCTCTTATTTGAGCTTTCCTTGTCCCCAAAATAGGGCGAACAATTGTGAGGTGTTAAGAATCAGAAAGACCAGTCTTGGTTATCCACTGTTAGCCAGGAACATTATATGCATATCTCAAATTCTAACAATTCTCGAAAATTTTTCCATTCTATAGAAGGTGAAAATGGGGATCAGAGATGTTAAATACCTTGCAAAGATCACATAGCTAGCAAGTTGCAGAGCTGGATTCAGAACTGAATTCTGTCTGACTCCAAGTAGGTTCTGCTCTATCATATTCAAGATGCTGTAGAGCAAAGGGCCATCCTCAAGAGTGTAGGTAACTTCTCTAACCAAAAATCTCTCTTCCTTTTCTATTCTATTGCCTGAAACTTCATCATTAGAGAAGCCAGGCACTGCAATATCACAGGGGGAGAAAAGCACTTCAAGTGAGATGAAATGAACCCTCATATTTTGGGGCTGGAGCTCACAGTGGCTTTAAATCTTCTACTTCCCTGGATATCACTTTTATCATCTGCAAAATATACATAATAAAATCTGTTTTTCCCATTGAATGGAATTTAGGTAGTTTAGAAAGAAAATCAAAATGAGATATAATATATGCAAAAGTACTTTTGTCAGCATTCGTAGAAAGGGTAAAGCTCATGCACTCCTGGTGGTGCTGACCCAAGTAAATGACTGACGTAATTTCAATCAATTGAGGTTTATTAAGCTAGAGTTGAAGAGGCGCCCAGGGAAAACACAAACTGCAGACAAGTTGTGGCTGTTTTCTCTGAAGGGGAAGTTGGAACCTTCAGCATTTAAAGGCATATAGAGGGAAAGGAAAAGGCACGAGGAGGGGGGAGCTGATGAGGCAAAATTGTTACATTCTTGTCAGGCCCAGGAAATCTACATTTTACCTAAAATAAGGGGAATGTTAGAAGAGAAAAAGGGAGTGATGGAAGCATCAATTATGTCGATGTCCCTGGGTAGGTTAAAGAATGTCTGATTCTGTATGTCTCCAGTTTTGTTACTTGTAAAGATAAACTTGTAATTCATTATTAGTGTGGAATGGAACAGGCTTTAGTTTTAGGTGCTAGACAAACATAGGTACAATTTGCATGTCCTTGTTTATGGGAGATCAGCAAGGAATTTCCTTAATGAATGATCTGTGGGGACAATTCTTTGCAGGTGCCTGAGGCCTTTACTTCTCTTTTTGCATATGGAGTTGGGGGAAATGGCCCTGAGATTTTGATTTTCTTTTTACATTGGGAATGTAAATTAGTATAGCCACTATAGGAAACAGTATGGAGCTTCCTCAAAAAACTATTAAATAAAAATAGAACTTCCATTAATTCCACCACTGGGTATATATATACAAAAGAAAAGAATCAGTATATCAAAGCAATATCTGCATTCCCATGTTTATTGCAGCACAATTTACAATAGCTAAGGTATGGAATCAACCTAAGTGTCCATGAATAGATGAATGGATAAAGAAAATGTGGTGTATATACACCATGGAATATTACTCAGCCTTCAAAATGGAGGAAACCCTGTCATTTGCAGCAACACGGATGGAACTGGAGGTCATTATGTTAAGTGAAATAAGCCAGGACAGAAAGACAAATACCTCATGGTCTCACTCATGTGGAAGCTAAAAAGGTGGATCTCACAGAGGTAGAGAGTTGATTGGTGGTTAATAGAGGCTGGAAAGGGTGGGGGGGATGAAGAGAGGTTGGTTAATGGGTATAAATATACAGTTAGATAGAATTAATAAGATATAATCTTCAATAGTACAGTAGGGTGACTATGGTTAATAATAATGTATTGTTTAGATCAAAATAGATAGAAGAATTGCAGTGTTCCCAATAAAAAGAAAAGATAAATGTTTGAGGTGATGGATATCCCAATTACCCTGATCTGATCATTACACATTGTATGCATGTATCAAAATATAACATGTACCACAAAAATACGTACAACTATCATGGATCAATTAAAAAAAGCACCTTGTCACCAGGGACAAGGTTTGCTTTTGTTGTGGAAATTCTTAAAGAACTCTATTCTTTTTATTCTTTTAGTCTTCAAGAATGTCCATTTAAAACACCATAGAGGGAAGGTCACATCTTAAATGATACTTAGTGGATAGCAGAGACCAGAAAAAACCTTTGAGGATTTGGATACAGGGTAGGCCTGTAGGTGGACAGTAAAAAAAGAGAAAGAACTATGAAAGCTTCTATTTCACTAATATGACTACATCCAGCATTAATCCCAAAAGGTCACACATTCCAAGTGCAAGAGGAACCCTAGAACTGGCAGTGACTCAAATCCCCTGCGCTTTACATCTTCATTTAAAATATTAATTTATTTTCCAAACAGAAGCTGTTATACTAAATCAACTAAGAGCATCCATCTGATAAAAGATATGCAAATATCTTTATAAATATACAGTATCATCTATAATGTTCACAAGTCAGATAAAGCCACTTTCACTTAAAACTCTAAATTCCAAATGCAGGATGCAAATACAGAGATTACCTCTTTCCCCCAACACACACACACACGCACACACAATTTAGTTTTTTCCAGCTCTGCAGATACAAATTGCATATATTATTCATAGATTCCCCAACCCCAACCCATCTTCACACACAAACCAGACTCAAATATTGTAAGAACCTGCAATGCCAAGACTTGAATTTTAAAAACCAATTGATTATCAGGATTGTCAACAATGCTGTGGAAATGCAATTAGGGCACATATCATCTTTAGATGTGTTAAATAACAAAAGCAAAAAACATCCAAACAAAATAAAAAACAACAACAAAAACAAACCCGGTCTAACATTTGCCAAGCAAGAGCCTACCCCTACAGCTGCAGCCCATGGCTACTTCCTGCTCTCCAGCCAGCGGCTTCATCAACAATTCCTTTTTGTCTCCTTAATAAATAATTGGGGTGTGAAGCCCCTGAAGGCAGTGGATGGTCCCACGTGGGAGGGCAGGATGATTGCACAGAGATGGCCCCAGGAAAGGCTGATGAGTGACTGGCTAGGCAGCTCTCACTCAGTGTGGGCTAGCCCTGAGCTGGGAGTCCCTGGGAGATGACAGATGCTTCAGCATCGACTTTTTCGAAGGGAAGAAGGGAAGGTGGCTGTAAAGAGAGATGTCAATTTGCAGTTCTTTTGTTCTTGTTGTCTGTGAGCTCTGACCTCCTGCTTGTTCCCTTCCTTCCCCCTTCCCCAGGCTCTCCTCCACATCAGTCTATAATGCTAAGAGAAAATCAGAATAAAAAGAAAGAATAATCAGGGTCAAAAGACCAGAGGGCCCATCTCTGATCTGTCCTGTGTGGCTGATGAGGACTTGGGCTCCAGAGTATCTGACAAAACATCAATGGAATCAATGTGGCTAAATTAAAATGTGAAGAACATACCGTGTTTTACACGCAGCTCTTGGGAGAGAGGAAATACAGCCAGCGGGATCCGAAAGAGCATGAAAAGATTGAGCTGGTCAGCAAAGCTCCCAAAACTGGCAGACAGGGAGGCCAGCAGAAGCTAATGAGAACCCAGACATGCAAATAAGTAGAAAGAACAATCAAAGCGGGTGAACGTTGATTACAAAGCTCTCTGGTTCAGGTTTGAGGGGATTTTTTTTTTTTATTGTAAAGAATGTGCTCATTTTATAAAATTTGGAGAATATAGGACCCTTGAAACATGGTAGGACTTTTGTGGAATGGGTGAATGCATCCAGGTAGGTGACATTATAGGCCAAGGAATATTCAATATTCAATGAACATTTATTGAGCACTCACTACCAGGCATTATCTGTGTTGGGTATGTATACTTTGCACCTTTGGTTAGCCTAAGAACACAGAACACAGAACAATAGCAACTGAATGCCTAAAACGGACAATACCCCAACTGTTGACAGGTAGATATTGACTGCTCATGGACAATGATTTGGCATCTTAATTCCTATTGAGCTCAAGAGTCCTTTTGAAATCTCAGCCAAATCATTTAGACACTGTTTGAGGCAGAAACAGGGATTTTTAAAAGTTTACCTAGTTCACTGAGTAAAGGATTAATTAGTGCATATATTTAACGAGGTAGTATGTCCCATCAGCTGTTTCTTCCAATCTAGTCAAATGCATAAACTTAATATTTCACTGGCTATGCAACATTTCCTTTTTAGGAAGCATAGCTCAAAGAAATTTCAATAATATTGTTTTTAATTAGCTACTTCCTATTAAGTTAATAAACCTAAAATACTGAAGTCCCCCAATCCTAGTCCCAAGTCTCCTGTTCAAGACCACCTCTCTGCCTAAAGCCCATGGAACTACAAGGATGAACTACAGGGTTCATCTGCATGGCATTGTAATTATGATAATAGCTGATACTTACATGGCAATTACTATGTGCCAAGCTCTGTTGTAAGTGCTTTATACACATTAACTCATTTAACCTTCACACGACCCTATGAGGTGGGAACTATTATTATCCTCATTTTACACGTATAGAGGGTCTCTAGAGTGGCCTGCTTAGGGAACAAATAGTCTAAAGAAAAGGCAAAAGAAGAAACACTTAATTCAAAGATATATTTTCAGGATTGAAAGGAAGAAAAGATTCTGAGCCCAGCTACTGTTTCTCACTCAGCTTCTCCTATGGGTTAGTTATGTAACTAAGTGTTAAACAGAAGAGGCTATATCATGCTTTATGCCTTAAATATACATATTAAAATTTATATTCTAAAAAAGGAAAAGAGGCTGCAGGTGAAAACTCTATGGGTCCCCCCTGTAGTAAGGAGAGTGCTCAGTGGACTGATGTCTCAATCAAGTCCAGGAGACCCAGAGGATGAGAGAGAAGGCTGGTGTGTGGCTTTGGAGAGACAGTGAAGAACTGTCACTCACTGCTGTGTTGGGGCAAAGAATACAGACAAGTTTATCATGGACCAGATGTTGGCCACATAGGAGAGAGCTGTCCTGGAGCCATGTTAAATCCCATGCAAGAAAACTGCAAGAAAGGGTGATGGGTTCCACCACAGAGAGTGTCTGTGAAGTAAATTGCAAAGAAGGAGGCCTGAGGGCAAGGCAGCCAACAGGAGGAGGTCATTGCTGGGATAGTCCCTAATGGAAGCCTCTGAAAATCCCACTCAAGCACCCATGAGAGAGGCAGCCTTAAACTCCTATTGGACCCAAACATCACAAAGCTATCTCAGAGCAGTAGCATTCAAGTAACGACTTTCCAGGCCCCTTCCCTCTCCTCTTTCCCAACTCCTTGCCTTTGAAAGGTAAAAAAACACCTTAGCAAGATGGGGTAGAGGAGGTGTAGGGAGGGGATGGATGATGATCCCTCCTACCATCCCCTTCGCTGGCTAGAGGGTTTTTGCCTGCGTCAGGCCCAGCTGGGGGAAGGGAAACAGCTATAACTCTGAGTAAAGTTGAAAGCTTTGGCTGTTATCTGAGACTAAGTGTTAAACTTAAACCATGTTCTGTGATTTAAAGGGATTGTAGAAAATTTTATTACCTAAACATGAAAACCCAAAAGATTTGTCAAATTTTCATCCAAGGACAGCAGAGGAATTCCAGCACAGAGCAAGTACAAAGGGATTAAGGGAGGCAAATGAAGTTGCTTTTAAGATTATACCCCATGAGTGCTCCTTGTTCAATACCTCTCACTTAGCGAATGAGCTGACAGGCTCCAAACCACACAGCAAAGAAGAAACAGAGCTGAGACTAAAACCTTTCTCTACTTCCATGTTCTTCCCTTTTGTGGTTTACAGACAAAGCAAAGCAGGAGACCAGACACCTAACCATCTGGAAATACCTATGAAATATTCAGACCAAATTCATTTTTAGAACTAAGAAAAGCATGAAAAATGGGTTCCATTTTTCTGCAAAAACACTAGATGAAGAGAAGTTTACAGAGTATAATCATTGCTTAGAAAAGGGATTAAATTAACTCAGCATTCACTGAAAAACTGTTATTCCTAGAATTCATGCTAATACCATTTCATATGTATTTCTTAATTAGTAATTTGTGTTTATCCTCTATTTTCAGAATTGAATTTCTAATTTTCTACAGTAGCACTGCAAGATAATTAAATATGAGAGAAGGCACAAACATGCAGACAATAAACAAGTAAAACTAACAGGTACACATATAAGTACTAAATTGGGAAGTGCTATGAGGTGAGAAAGACAAGGGAGTGCTGACAGAGAGAATAACAAAGAAGACCTATTATTACAGGTTTGTTAGAAAAGTTGTCTCTGAAAGGGTGACATTGAATCTGAAACCTGAAGGATGAGATACGGCTATGCAGAAAGCCAGCGAAGGGCATTCCAGGCAGAGGGACCAACATGTAGAAATGGCACTGAGGCTGGGCATGGTGGTGCCCACCTGTAGTCCCAGCTACTCAGGAGACTGGGGCAGAGGGATCGCTTGAGCCCAGAGTTTGAGGCCAGCCTGGGTAACATAGGGAGACCCTGTTTCAAGAAAAAGAAAAGAAAAGAAAGAAGGAAGGAAGTAAAAAAAAGAAAGAAAGAAAGACAGACAACCCTGAGATGGACCAGGACACAGAGACCTGATGGGGCATGGCAAGGAGCCCTGTACTCTATGTGTATGGGACAGCAGTGGATCATTTAAGCACAGTGATGTGATCTCATTTACATCTTTTCAAAAGCACTAAAAATGCTCTCTGGAGACTAGATTGGAGAAAGTCGAGAAGAAAAGAAGGGAGACTGGTTAGAAGGCAATTGCAAATTGTTCTGACAAGAAATGAGATGGTTTTTCTAGAGTGGCAGCAACTCTCATGTGGTGGCAGCACAGGGATGTGAGGTGCACTTTGGTGGCAGAAAGGGCAGAACTGTGGGTTGGTTTGGATGAAATGAGTGAGGGAGTGGGAGGAATCAAATCTAGGATGATGATTTCTGGCATGAGGTGATGAACATAAGCAGTCGGTTGTGAGTCTGTAGTTCAAAGGGGAGTTTTGAGCTAGAGATTTAATTGGGGACGTCACCAGCATATTATATTGATGTTCTGTAGCAGAAGAAGGAATGAAGTTATATAAAGATGGAGGATAGAGAAGGAAGTAAAGGCCAGGTGGAGGAGGAGGAGCTGAGAAGGTTGATATGAGACTGAGAAGGAGTCACTGGAAATGTAGGAGGAAAACCTGGCAAGAGCAATGCCAAGAAAACCAAGATAGGAGAGTTGGGGGAAAAGAGCCATTGGTCAGCAGTGTTAAATGTCACTGAGAAGCTGATTAAGATGAGGCCAGAGTTTGGTCTGTTCTTCATTTTCTAGTTCCTTGAGATGTAATATTGTTAATTTTTGATCTTTCTGTCTTTTTTGATGTAGGCATTTAAGGCTATGAATTTTCCCCTGAGGAATGCTTTTGCTGAGTCCCATAGATTTTGGTAGCTTGTGTCCCCTTTGTTGTTCAGTTCAAAGAATCTTTTGATTTCCATCTGAATTTCATTCTTGACCCAATAATCAGTCACCAGCAGGTTGTTTAATTTCCATGACTTTGTGGAGGTTTGAGTGTTTCTCTTCAGATTGATTTCTAGTTTTATTCTTTTGTGGTCTGAGAAGATACATGGTATGATTCCAATTTTTTTTAAATTTAAAATTTAAAACAAATTTTAATTTGTTGAGACCTGTTTTGTGGCATAAGATCTAATCAATCTTGGAGACTGTCCCATGAGCTGTTGAGAAGAATGTATATTCAGTAGTTTTGGGGTGGAATGTTCTGTAAATGTCTGTTAGGTCCATTTGATTTTGAGTCTGGTTTAGGTCCAGTGTTTATTTATTTTCCACTTTGATGATTTTTCCAGCTCTGACAGTGGGGTGTTGAGGTCCCCAGCAATTACAATGATGCTATTTATTTCTTTGCTTAGCTCTTGTAAAATTTGCTTTATGTATCTGGGAGCCCCTGTGTTAGGTGCATATATATTTAGGATTGTTATGTCTTCTTGTTGACATAACAAGGTCAAGATGCTCCTTTTACCATTATATAATGACCCTCTTTGTCTTTCTTTACCTTTGTTGGATTAAAGCCAATTTTATCTGATATGAAAATGGATACATCTGCTCTCTTTTGATTTCCATTTGCATGGAATACTTTTTTTTCATCCTTTCACGTTGAGTCTATGTGTGTCCTTGTGGTTTAGATGTGTTTCCTGGAGACAGTATATACTTGGGTTGTGTTTTTTCATGGATTCAGCCAGCCTATGTCTTTTGAGAGGAGCATTCAGACTGTTAACGGTGAGTGATAGAATTGATATGTGGGATGTTGATCTGTTCATCATGTTGGGTAGTACCTTATTGCTTTGTTTTCCCTCTCGTGCTATTGTTTTATAAAAGTTGTGAGTTTTAGGGTTTTTTTGTGGGGGGGTGATTTTACACTGGTGGGTATCTGTTGTGCTGATTCATGTATAATGAAGTTCTGAGTATTTCCTGCAGGGCAGGTCTGTTCAAGGCAAATTCCCTTAGTGTTTTCTTGTCTGGAAAATACTTAATTTCTCCATCAATTGTGAAACTTAGTTTTTGCTTTTGCAAGATACAAAATTCTAGACTGGCAGTTGTTCTGTTTAAGAAGATTGAAGATGAGGCCCCAATCCCTTCTGGTTGTAAGGTTTCTGCTGAGAAGTCTGCAGTTACCCTGATGGGTCTTCCTTTGTAGGTTATTTGTTGCTTTTGTCTTGCTGCTTGCAGAATTTTCTCCTTCATTTTGACTTTGGTCAGGTTGATTACTATGTGTCTTAGAGATGTCCTATTTGCTATGAGTCTTCCCGGTGTTGGTTTGATGACCATCTTGTATCTGTATGTCTCAATCTTTGGTGATACTAGGGAAGTTTTCCTCAATAATCCCCTCTAATAGGTTTTCCATGCTTTTAGCTCTTTCTTCTTTTCCCTCAGGTACACCTATAATTAAAATGTTAGTTCACTTCACATAGTCCCATATCTCTCTCAGTGATTGCTCAGGCTTTCTTATTCTCTTCTCTGCCTCTTTGAATGATTGGGTTATCTCAAGAGCCATGTCTTCAAGCTTGGAGATTCTTTCTTCTCCTTGATTTAGTCTGTTATTGAAGCTTTCTGCTGTGTTTTGAAATTCCCTAAATGATGCTTTCATTTCTTTAAGTTCTACTATATCCATTCTTATGTTGTCTAGCTCTTTAGTAACTTTTTCATTGATTTCCTGAAATTTTTTTTGGCTTCTTTTTTTTGGTTTTCAACTTTCTCTTCAATTCCATTCATCATATTTGCCATCCATATTCTGAACTTCATTTCTGTCATTTTGGCAATTTCCTTGTGGGTAGAGTCAACTACTGTAGCTCCATTGTGATCCCTTGGGGATGTCAAACTATTTTGTTTTTTCATGTTGCCAGGGTTCTTTTGCTGGTTTCTTCTCATCTGGCTCCTCTTCTCTTGGCTCTGGGTTAATAGAATTGCAGGGCACCTGTTCTCCTTTTCTGGGAACGCTCCTGTTTAGTTAAGGGAAGGGGAGGACCGTAGATGGAGCTTTTGTGTCCTACTCTGAAATGTTGACCCATCAGGGGAGGGGCAGGTGCAGTGAGAGCCTGTAGAACAGCTGTTCTATTTTGATCCATTCCCCTGTGATTGCCACAGTTCGAGCCAGTGCTGGATAATCTTTGTGTGGGGTGGAGGGTCATTCCCCTGCTCTTTAAAAGGAGCTATGCTCCATACCAAGGAAATTCTGCTCTCAGAAATAAATGTTAAATGGGAGCTGTTACTATGATGAGTGTTGTGACTTCAACCTTATGGGTGCCTGTCTAGGCTCTGGTTCTGAGTTATTCCATTACACACTCTCTAGGCATTGCTAGGAGAGATTCTGTAGATGTGATTAGCTTTCATATTCAGTGGACTTTAAGTAAAAGAGTTTATCCTAGATAATTGTATGGTCCTGACTCAATCAGCTGAAAAGTTTTTACAGCAGAATTGAGGTTCCCAGAAGAAAAAATTCTGCCTGTGAATTGCAGCATCAACTTGTGCCCAAGAGTTCCAACCTACCCTTCTTGATGGCCTTCCCTATAGATTTTGGACTTGCCTCACCAGACCCTACCATGGTGTAAACCAATTCCCAGCAATAAAGCTAATATATATCTCCTACTAGTTCTGTTTCTCTGGTTTACCCTTACTGATACAAGAACAGTTTCTTTTTTTTTTTCCTAGTATTAAAACAAGTGCTGAATCTTTACTCATTTAAGAAAATGAAAAGTTGAGAGAGTCTGTTTTTGTTGATTCAATGACCTTTAGAACAAGAAGGAAAACTGTAGGCCATTCACCCTACTCCCTCATTTCAAAGATGAAGAAACTGAAGCCCAAAAAAGAAGGCCTAGAGTTACATACAGTGGAGTGGCTAAGCCGCTCCAGAGGCCACTCTTGGTCTTTTAGGCTGGCACTGAGTCACCTTCTTTTCACAGGCCCCAGCAGGACAATGTCCAACTGTGGGCAGGCCTGGGAAACTGGAAATATGTCACCAAACATGGAATGCTCAGAAAGCTCTTACTAGATCTTATTTACTGCATGTGACGTGAATGCCATCCACCTTTTCAAATAATATGACTATGTACACTTGAGCAAGGGCTTTCTTGTCAGCAGTGTGGAGGTCTTTGGCGTGGAGTAAAATTCAGGCGCCAGAGTCTCTGGGAAGCCAGCCAAGAACTTCCCCTGCCAGACTGTTCCAAATTGGGCCTGGCCACAGGTGTTCCTTGATGAAAACAACTGAATAGGGCACACGAGTGGGGTGTACACTTGCTCCCAACAGTGAGCACACTTGCTCCCAATAATGAGCACAAATGCAAGGGCCTGGACTTATAACTGAGTCACAGGAAATGAGAGGGTGTAGCAGCAGGCGGAGGAAGGGAGGTCTGGGGCCCCACCAGAGAGTTTCATAGATTCCAGTTTTGTTAAGTCACTAACTTAGCGAGGCTTCATCCTGACTATATTATGTATTGCTAAGAAATATTACAATATTTTCCCAATTAGTATTATGATATCATAGACCCTTCACTGAAATTTTCAAATTCTGTCTTCTCTACAACTAAGCACTCCTGTGTTCTTCCTAACCCATGTTTAGCAACCCAAAAGTAAACTCCCTATGAGACTTTGCCTTTGATTGATAATTCATTGATTTTCACAAGGTTTACATAATTACCAGTTCCAAAGCATATAAATTTAAAGGCAGATCCAATATTTAAGCTTTTAGTTTTCCTTTTTTAAAAAAACTTTCAGAGAATTTCAATTCTTCCAATGACTGTTACCTTGTTCAGATTCACCCCACAGAAAGTTGTCACTACTAATTTGTCTTTTTTCTCTATTTGAATCTCCTAAGAAGCAAGCTCAAAACATTTATCTAGATTTTTTTTCTATTCAGCAACATTAAGCAGCTTATTTAGATTCACAAACCTCTGCTAACTCTTGCTTTTTGATCCCTTCCATCAGTCATATTCAAAGAGAAACACTTTTTCACCAGCAACCCAACTAATTTTTCAAGTTCCTGGAGACGTGGCAATTGATATCTGTTGTCCTAATGAATCCTTGGCAGTTCTTCCTCCCTATTCATTGTTGTTTCTGTTTTTCACACTCTCTCCTTCCAGATAATTTGTTTTGAATTGTCACTGTGTTTTATATTTTTCTCAAAGTCAAGAGCAAGGTGACATACATTTTGCAACAATCTGGATGGAACTGGAGACCATCCTCCTTAGTAAAGTATTGCAAGAATGGAAAAACAAACACCACATGTGCTCACTATTAAATTGGAACTAACCGATCAGCACTCATGTGCACAGATGGAAGTAAAACTCAACGGTAATCAAGCAGGTGGGAGGGGGGATGAGGGGACGGGTGAAATCATACCTAACGGGTACAATGCACACTATCTGGGTGATGGGCAAACTTATTACTTTGACTCAAACAATACAAAAGCAATCCATGTAACCAAAACATTTGTACCCCTGTAATATTCTGAAATTAAAAAAAAAAAAGAACAAGGTGACAAAGGCCTGGGTCTCCATCTAGGAGGTAACATCCACCTCAGCTCATGGCCTTTTCCTGTGGACAAGATAAAGTCATCATACCTTCCCCACCACAGCAGGCTAACCCTGAGCTAACATATTCGAAGTACAAGTCCAACACAGATGTTGAAATAGGCTTTAAAAATAAGCTATATACATTGACATATTTCAAAATCTGGCTTGTCAATAATTTTCCTTTCTTAGCCCAAGGCAGTGACTTTTTAGTGATATCTCATTTAAAATTTCCTTTCAAAATAAAATTCATCTTGCTATTTAAAATATTCATCACCCAAAGTAGGTACAAAGAGAAAAACTCTGCTTGCTACTTCTCCTTTCTCCTAACCCCCCAGCACAAGGCTCCTTCCCCCCATCCCAGGTCTCTGCTTGTGCCATTGCTACTTCTTAACAAGATGTCCCTTTACTCTCTATTAGCCCAGCCCTTCCCACTTGCTGTGTTGGTTGTGTTCAGTTTTCTTACATCATTGTATTTTTTAATGCTAAATTTTCTCTTTTTATTATTTTATTACAAAAGTTATACATGCTTATCATAACAATATCAGAAAAAGAAGACCTGCAAAATAATATAAAGAATATCCATGATGTCCACCCACCCAGAGTCATCCACTGATAACACACTGGTGTATATCTCCTTTTAGATCCTTTTCTCTGCACATGTATTATTTTCTATGAAAATGGGATTATGCCAGCCATTATGTTTTATAACCTACTTTATTTAATAAAGTCATCAGTTGTTGAACAATTAGATTATACCAACTTTTCTCCATTACGAATAGTACCAAATAAGAAAATTTACTTAAAAACAAAAAAGAATAAAACCACATAAATTATGAGCAGAAAGAAAATGCTTAAATCTACTTTAAAACTTATAAAACTAGGCCAGGTGTGGGGGCTCACGCCTGTAATCCTAGCATTTTGGGTGGCTGAGGCAGGAGGAGCCCTTGAGGCCAGGAGTTAGAGACCAGCCTGATCAATATAGCAAGACCCCATCGCTACCAAAAAAAAAAAATTAGCCGGGCATAGTGGCACATACCAGTAGTCCCAGCTACTTGGGAGGCTGAGGCAGGAGGATTGCTTAAGCCCAGGAGTTGGAGGTTGCAGTAAGCTATGACGATGCCACTGTACTCTAGCCAGGGTGACAGAGTGAGACCCTGTCTCCAAAAAAAAAAAAAAAAGTTATGAAACTACCAATTGCTTTCAGCCCAAATCACTTGGAATCTCAGCATCCCAGTGAGTTTTCACTGGGACCTTCACTGAGTCTTCCCCAGATTTTTCAGTTGATACTGATTTTCTCCTCTTATGTACCATGTGTCTAGAGTTGATATGTTGGACTCATCGTGTTCTAACTTGCTGTGTTGCTTCATTTTTTTCATGTTCTTATTTTAACTCCCCTAAGTTAATGTTATGGTCTGAATGTTCATGTTCCCCCCAAATTCATATGTTGATGCCTAATAACCAATGTGATAGAATTAGGAAGTGGGGCCTTTGGAAGGTGATTAGGGTTGCCCTCATAAATAGAATCAGTGCCCTTATACAATACAGCCCAGACAGCTAGTTCACTCCTTCCCCGTGTGAGGACACAGTGAAGTGACACCATTGATGAGCCAGAATGTGAGCCCTCACCAGATACCGAATCTGCCAGAGCCTTGATCTTGGACTTGCCAGTCTCCAGAAGTGTGAGAAATCTGTTGTTTATAAGCCGCTCAGTCTATGATATTTTGTTGTAGCAGCCTGAACGGACCGAGGCAGGGTGCTTTGCGTATGGAAAGTGCTCAGTAAATGAATGAGTAAATGAAAATAACTAAGGATCACGTCCAATAATTGGGAGAATATTATCCACTATCCTCAGGATTTATTTTGGAGCTTTTTTCCTGACCTGGTTTCAATTCCCCTGTTGGGTATAGGTAATTGCATTAGTCAGGGCTTTTTCAGATAAAGGTGATAGAAAACCAATTCAAATTAGCTTAAGCAAAAAAGGAGTAATTTATTGCCTCATGTAATTGAAAGACCAGGAGGTCACTTCGGGCAGAAATAAATCAAGAGTTCAAATTATTACCTTTCTGTCTTTCCCTCTTTCTCATTTTCTCTTTCTCTTCCTGGCCCCCTCTCTTCCCCTTGTTTTTTCTCCTCCTGCAGTTAGATTTCCTTATGGGAAGGGCTGGGGGATGGGGTGGGGAGATGGAAGGATGGGACCACAGGTGCACAGACAGCTCTAGGCTTAGTCATCCCAGCTAGTGACACCAGAGCAAAGAGTCCTTAGCTTCCACCAGTGACTGCACATAAAATGTACGTGTATATAACATGCCTGCATGCTATGATCAGGGCACGTGGGAGTCACATAGCCACCTCTGTTGGTGCGAATGCTGTGTACCATAACTGAAAGGTCCCCTGGAACTGCATGGAATAGTAGAAAAGTGTAAGGAATTTTTGTACTGTTATTTTGAAGGAAAAAATGACTGAAACTGGAGATGGTCACAAGCAGCCACATTTAGCACATTCTTCCCCTGCCACTTCCCTTCCTTCTTTTCCAAATTCAGAGACTACAATCATCTTGTTTTCTAGCCAGGCAGAACCTTAGAGTTTTAATTCAACCTCTTCATGTAAGATGAGGGAATGGAATCTCGTCCGTCATTAGTGAACCAGCTAGCACCATAAGGAAGGTCTTGCTGGGGCCTCACCATGAGGAGGCTGGGCCAGCCTGGGAACTGAAAAGCCACACGGTCTCAGCCCCACAAACACTCCCTTATGACTCAGAGCACTCATGTCACCTTTCTGGGCCTCAGATTCTTCCATAAAATGAAGAGTTTAAACTCCACGATTTCTAATCATTTCATGATTTCAGACATTGCAATTATGGATCATAAAGATTCATTTGCTTGCTTTTTCGAATCATTGACATTTTATAAAACCTTATAAAAAGAAAACAGTTTCTTTAAAATATTTTCCCTAATGATGGACATCTGACCCTCCATTCCACGGAAAATGGGGGAAACCTCAGCTCACATGTAAAGATTTTGAAAATTCACTTTTTTTAAGCAACATGAGCAAAATTCCTTACCCTGGTATTTACTTATTTTCAAGATCCCAGCTGTTTGTGATTATTAAAAATTTTAAATCCCACTGCTATGGTGAAGATGTTTTATATAATTTGTAGAAATGCTTTTAGTAACATGATACATTTCAATGGCAACGCTCATTTTTAATCATAAGTATTTTCATCTAAGCAGAAATATGTAGAAGTGGGAAATCTGTGCACATTAACTTTAGGAAAGTACTGAGAGAAATGGGAGGGTGTAGAGTTGTCCTCTTCATCATAAAATCCCCCATGAAGCATAATATGAACATTTTTTTTGAAGTCCAAAAGAAAATTAGGATATAGGAACAAGAGCAGTGTGTATGTGAATACATTCTCAACTCCGTTCCTCTTTACCAGAGGGCAGGAGTGGGGCTGCAAAATGAGATCATTCTAGAAGTAGAATAAAAAAGTGTCATTTCATCCTAAACTCAATTACATATGTGCCAAGACATTGGATTGGCTGGTACTTTGAGCAGAGCTGCTATCTGATTGGCTGAAATACTGAAGAGGGCCGGCCTCTCTGGTTGAACATTTGAACTGTGGGAGGGCTGAAGTATAGTTAAAAATGGTTGCAAAAGAAAGAATTTTTGGTCTTTAAAGGCAGCTTTCAGACAGTCCTGCATCTCAAGCTGAAAGAACCTGTGTCTCCTTTTCAGGAGGAGAGTTTGGAACCTTGCTCCATGACCCCCCTATTACAATGGGAGAATCACTCTCTTCCCACCTAAAGTAAATCTCTCCACCTGTCTCCCAGATGACATGCCTCTTCCCCTTCTCGGGGATTTCACTCCTTTACTACCTCCCCCTTTGCATTTATCATCATCATCACCATTATCTATGGCTCTAGAATCGTCTATGTTAAAAAAAAAAAAAAAAACTGCTCTGTTTACCCAATCTCTCCCTTCACTTATCTGCTTCTTTGAAAAGCAGAAAAAAGAAAAAAAAGAGTTGTCTACAATTATTGTCTCCAGTCCTTCAGGAAGAGTCCTACTGCCTCTCCCACTCCAGCTTGCTCTGTCTCTGCTCCATTCCACATAAACTGATGTTCTTATCAACCTGCCTTCAAGGAGATAAGGATAATACTACGTTGGCAGATGCAATGGTCCTCTTTTGGTACTCAACTTACTAGGCTCTCAGTAGTAACATTCCTGTTGACCACTACTTTGTTTTTGAAACACCTCTAATTGGCTTGTGTCACCACACACTCGTGTTTCTCCTACCTCTCTGGACATTTCACTTCAATCTCCTCTGCCTGCTCCCACTCTCCTACACAACCTCTAAGCACAGAATGTCAGTCTTGTGTATCCTGTTATCTTTTTTATTTCTTTTAACATTTTCTCCCTAAGTGACCTTACAAAATTTTTAGAACAGTTTTATTGAAATATAATTCACATATTGTAACACAGAGTTGTGAAATCATCACTACTTAGTTTTGAAATATTTTCATCCCCCAAACGAAATCCCATATACTCCAGCACTCACTCCCCATTCCCTCCTGTGCCCATCGCTTGGCAAACACTAATCTATTTTCTCCCTCTATAGATTTGATTAGTTTGGACATTTCATATAAATGCTGTCATAGAAGATTTGGTCTTTTGTGGCTGGCTTCTTTAACTTAGCATGTTTTCAAGGTTCATCCACTTCTAGCATGTATCAGAACTTTATTCCTTTTTATTAACAAATAATTTTCATTAACAAATTTTATTAACAAATAATTGTATTATATACCACAATTGTTTATCCATTCATCGGTTGGTGAATGTTTGGGTTGTTTCCACTTTTTGGTTATCATGAATAATGCTGCTATGAACATTTGGGTGCAAGTTTTTGTGTGAACATGTTTTCATTTCTCTTGGGTATTTCTAGGAGTGGAATTGCTAGGTTGTATGGTAACTCTATGTTTAACATTTTGAGGAAATGCTAAACTGTTTTCCAAAGCACCTAAAACCATTTTTCAATCCCAACAGCAGTGTATGAGGGTTCCATTTTTTCCATATCCTCACTGACACTTGTTATTGTCTATCTTTTGATTACAGCCATTTTAATAGGTATGAAGTGGTATCTCATTATGGCTTTGATTTCCATCTCTTTAGTGATTAATGATGTTGAACATCCTTGCATGTGCTTACTGGGCACTTGTATATCTTCTTAGAGATATGTCTATTCAGATCCATTGCCCATTTTTCAATTGGGTTGTCTTTTTATTGTTGAATTATAAATGTTCCTTATGTATTCTAGACACAAGTTCACCATCAAATATATAGTTTGCAAATATTTTCTCCCATTCTGTGGGATCTATTTCACTTTCTTGATGGGGTCCTTTCAAGCACAAAAGTTTTTAATTTTGACAAAGTCCAATTTAACTATTTTATTGTTGTTTTTGTTGTTGCTTCTGCTTTTGTTGTCGTATCTAAAAAAAATTGCCAAATCCAAGGCCACAAAGACTTACTCCTATGTTTTTCTCTAAGTGTTTTAAGTAGGTTTAACTATTACATTAATTTCTATGATTCATTTTGAGTTAATCTTTAAATCCATTTTAAGTTTTTTTTGAGGTGTAGTTCCAACTTCATTCTTTTGCATGTGACTATCCAGTTGTCCCAGCACCATTTGTTGAAAAGATTATTCTTTTCCTCACTGAATTGTTTTAGCACTCTTATCAAAAGTCAGTTGACTACAAATTAACAGTGTATTTCTGGATTCTCAAATTCATTCTATTGATCTGTGTGTCTACTCTTATGCCAGTACCACACTATCTTGATTACTGTAGCTTTGTGGTAAGTTTATCAGGGAGTTTGAGTTCTCTAAATTTGAGGGTTTTTTTCCCCCAATATTGTTTTGGGTATCCTTGATCACTTGCACCTCATCTATTTTTATGCTCTAAATACCATCTACTAATAGACAACTCCCAAAATTTTATCTCTGAAGTTCCTTTTTTGAAGCTATGACTCTTATTGAAGCTATGTCTTTAACTGGCAGCCACAGCTGAATGTCTCATAGCTAACCCAAAGTGTCCCAACTAAACTGAAAATTCATCACTATAACTCCCCTTAAAATACTCCACTTCTTCTCCTGTCTTCCCAATCACTATAAGCACCCCCACAATTCACTCCATTGTTCATGCCAGAAACCTGGGAGTCAATCTTCACTCCTCTCTCTTTTTCACTCCCACAGCGACTCTATCAGCAAGTCCTATCCAATTTTCCTTTAAAGCATGTTTCAAATTCATTTGCTTCTCCCCATACCTACTTTTACCACCCTAATCCAAGCCACCATAATTGTCTCCTATATTACTATTAATAATCGGTCTTCCTGATTTTTCCCCAACAGTCCATTTTCTATACACGCAACAAAGTGATAATTTAAAAACTTGAAGTAGATCATTTTGGTTCACTGACTCCCTTTGCCCTTAAAATAAAATTTCAAATCTTTCCCATGGCTTATAAGCCCATGTATGATTTGATCCCACCTACCTCTCCTGGCTCATATTTTGATGTCTCATCTTGATCACCAGGTTCCAGACATACCAGCTTTCTTTCAGGTTCTTGCACAAAGCAAGTCCTTTCATGGCTAAAGGCCTTTGCACATGCTGCTCCCTCTAACTAAAATGCTCCTCCTGCTGCCTTGACCCCCTAATCTTCCAGGCATGCTTCCTTTGATCACCTATTCTTGGCTTAAGTATTACCTACTTAGAGAACTTTTCTTTGGTGACTATATCTAAACTAGGTCTTCCTCTTGTATCCTTTTCCACCATACACAGTTGCTTCTTTCAAAGTACTTATTATATTTTATAATTATTAATTAAATTACTTATATGCTTGCTTCCTGTCTGTCTCTCTACCTGTTGTCTTGATAGGTTGTCAGATCCATGTAGGTAGGAAATATGTCTGTTCTTTTCACTACTATCTCCCCAATGCTAAGCATAAAATAAGGGTACAACAAATTATTACTTGGATAAATCTTTTTTGCCTATTTTCAAAAAATTAACAATAGAGAACAGTTACATAATGCTCTATAGGCTAGACACTGTTACAACTCCTTTAAATGGAATTATTTATTTAAACTACATAACAATTTATTATACCTTTTTTTTTTTGAATGAGGAAATTGAGATACAGAGAAGATAAACTACTTCCTCAATATTACCCAGGTAAGATATGAGCAAATCTGGATTTAGAAACCCAGGCACTCTGGCTCAGGCACCTATGCAAATGACTATGCTACACTGATGTATACCAGGAAGGCATGCGTCTTACAGAAAAGGAGGGAGAGGACTTTTGGTTTGACTTAGGGAAGCTGGCATCTTCTCAGCCCTGCCTCAGAGGATGGATCAATTTGCATGAGGATTCCAAAGAACTTTGATGGAAAAAAAGGCACTGATTGCAACTCCTTCTGAGAGTCCCCAGAGATAAGGGAGTATTATGGGATGGGAGTAGGTGCCTGCCAAAAGCCCAATGACATGGAAAGCAAGGACCCCAAAGTAAAATATTCTTGAGGGAATCAGAAGTTTAAGCTGGTAACCTAGGGTCAATACAAGGTGGGTGGTTGAAACTGTCAACTCTTTCAGGTACAGCTGTTGGTCCTAGCAGAAAGTGATGAAGCCCAGGAGTACGTGAAATTAAAAGTGTTGCCAGATGGAGGCCTCATCATGGGCACTGCTGTGCGCTGGATGGGTCTTAACCTTCACACTATCACCTCTGCGCCTATAGCTCACATGCACTGAGCTTCTTGACATTTCAGGGTGCGCATAGGGTTTCTTGGCTGCTTGTATTTTTTCTGTGTCCAAAGCAAGTTCCAGATCAAATGGAAAATGTGGCCTACTGAGGATGGCAGCGCCCCCACTTCCACACTTATTCAATTGTAGATGTAACACAGTTAGCTTTTTCTCTTGACCAGCCATTGCTGGCTTTGAAGATGAAAGTAGTATCTGCAGCTTCTAAACACTGAGAAAGTTAAGAAAACAGATTTTTCCCTACAGCCTCAAGGAAGGAATGCAGCCCTGCTGACATGTTCATTTTAGTCCAGTGAGACCCAGTTTGGAATTCTGACCTCCAGAACCATAAGATAATAAATCAGTGGTGTTTTAAGCCACTAAGTTGGTGGTAAATTTTTATAGCAGCAGTAAGAACCAATGCAAACAGTGATACTCTCTCCTACCCCACCATTTCCAAAGATGAAATGGGTAGATAAGCTAACCTAGGGCCACTATACAGGATCTGCCTTCTTGTATCTTTCTCCACCCCCCCCCCCCAGGCAAACCCCCTTCCAGTTCTTTCCTTCATATAGCCAGGGAGAGGGGAAAAATGCAGTGATTTAGATTTAGGAGGAAGATGCCCTTTTTAGTCCTTAATGCTAGTGCTTCAAATCTAGATTTTTCACCCTTTTTAAAACACAGCTGAACATTGGCATACATGGCACCAGTGATATTTTCATTTCCATTATGTTAATATCCCCTTTGTATACTGTTCCTGGAAATAAGGCAGAATTCAAATATTCTCGGATGTCAGGCCACCATGCAAACCTCTCTGCCCATTCTGAATCCAAGTTTGCTAGCTTTAATAGTTCCCCATCCTCATACCTAACACAATTTATTACGAGTACATTACTTATTCATTATTACTAATAAAGTATATATTACTAATTCATCTTCTAATCAACATTTTGAAAACTATGTAATTTCTAAAATTGTCCTAGCAGCAACTTCCTGTCAGAAAATACAATTTCTAAAAGGTGATAGAGACAGATTATGTTAAATTCCCCATATTTCATATTAATTCCCTTCTGAAGCCAACAAACACATTTTCTCTTGTTAAAGTGTTCAGCTGTTTATTCAGTTTGTTTGTTCTCACTATTTTCCTTATTTTTTAATCATTTCATTATTATTTGGGCTTCTACTGGAAAAAAGACCATAAAAGGAAGCAAAATGTTATGTCTACTCAAGCAAATGTTTGCAGAACAATAGCAGTATAGAAAATTTCTCAAATTTTAATTATACATGCTATTATTATCTCCAGTCTGACAAGCTAAAAGTTGTCTATTTAACCACTATAATGCATCTGCTCTCACAAAAATGTTTCTTCCTTTAGTTTTATTTGACATTTCAGAGCAAAAGAACATGAACAAATTTTGCTGAATGGTATTAAAAATACAAAATGAACACTTCAATGAAATATAATAAAGAAAATGTGCTTAGTCATCTTATAATGTTATGCAAACATTTAAGAACATTATATTACTATTAGTAAATATCTCACAATGATAGTTTAATTATAGATTACTGTCATATTAAAAAAGCTAATAAAGCAAAGTTATTAACATTAACTGTCACTTTAATGGAAATTCTTAAATGTGGACTAATAATTGATTTAGCAAATTAAAAAAGCAAACTACCTTACAGTTTAATAACTCACTGCACTGCTTTAGCAGAATAAAAAAAATGCCTCTAGCTCTAGAAGAAACCTTCATCTGAGCCAAAACAAAATATATATGTAAATATATATTGCAGTTAATAGTTCAAATAATTTTTGTAGTTGTAGCTCAAGAGGTACTTATCAAAAGGACTTCACACAAAGTAAACACATAGGAACAAACTCATCTGTTTTATGGAATTTACTTCATTCTCCCTAACTTGCAGAAAATACTACTAACAGCTAAGAATTAATTAGTACTTAAAAACTTTCTTGGCATATTCCAAAACTATCTCCACCAAGAAAATATACATGAGATTCTAAATAGTTGTTGCCTTTAAATTGTTATAACTAAGGTTATGGTTATACAGTATAGCTTGCAGTTCATGCACTTCTAGCCAGATAGTCTTCATATTCAATAATTTAAAAAAAATTTCTCCCCATCCTCATCAAGTATGCTGTCATATTCATTATCAGATTCCTCTTCAGGAAAATGAGAAACTTCTGTAAAATACTGATTTGGCAATTGCATCACTGTGTATAATCTCACTTATTTTAAAATTCTAAGCAAGGGTAGTTTTTTATTTTTCATCCAGGTATCCTTGTTCAGGAACTATGGATGGACTGAAAAAATTAAAGAATGAATCACTGCAACTACTTCACTTTTAATTTTTCCATCTATACTGCATTTCTTCTTCTAAACGGTTTTCACAGTTATACTTTTTCCTTTGTTCCAAATCCACTTGACATCCTATGCAGCTGTGAATTTCAAATCCCTGAGAAAGGTAATGATTTCACTTAAATTCTGGTCAAGACTTTAGTCTGTATGTCTTTGTCAGCAGTTCGTTTTTAAAACAATCATTGGGCTCAAAGCGAAACTCAAACGTGTAACTCCAGGGACTCGTCAGGATCTGAGAACTTTAGTTTAACATCTTTCAAATATTTTAGAACAAGTTCACCATGCTTTTTAATCACAGAACCAAGAGAACATTCTCTAAAACTGTCAAGCAAAGTCCAGAAATTCCTTTAGTATTGGCATTCTCTTTAGCCTCCTCATCAGAAATTCCCTTAAATTCTTCTTCAGCCTTTGCCTCAGTTACTTCTTTGGGATCTTTTCTTCAGCCTTTTCCTTCTTTAAGCTTTGCCTGTTTGGTATCTGTCTCATGCTCAATTTTCCAACACCAAGAGTTTTCCGTCTCACATGATGTAAGGCTTAAATAAGGCACCACACTTTCTTTCGAGAACGTGAGTCTCTTTAGCAAACTGCTCTTGCTACGTGCACCGAGTCAGGCCAGCTGCTCAGGAACTCGTCCGCCCCAGCGGAATCCCGGGCCGCAGGCTCCCCCGTCGCTTCGCGGGCTCCCCTCCTTCCCGGGCAGCAGCCTGGCTGGGTCGGTCCTTCCCGTTGCCGCCAGGCACGCACGGCGCCAGTGTAGGCAACTACTCGGAAAAGCAGGCCAGAGGGGGCGACGAATGCCCAGGCCCTGAGGCCGCCCCAGGTCTGCAACAGGGGCGAAGGCGGGGACCCAAGCAGAGCCCAGAAGACCACGAAGGGGCCAGGAGAAAGTTGTCGCCGCGCAGCCGCCTCTTCCGCCGCCGCCGGCCGAGGCGGGGTCCGGGTGGGGGCGGAGCCTTCCCCGCCGACCGCACATCCGCCACCTCCTCCTGGATAGAAAGCCAGTGTTTCCTTGCCTTTGTTAGATGCTGTGGCCCTCTTTTCTTAAAACGAGCTTTACCAAGCTATAACTTAATGCCCATAAAACACACCCATTGCAAGTGCAATTTCATGACTTTTAGTAAACGTAGAGTTGTGCAACTATCACCAAAATACGGTTTTAGTACATTTCCATCCCAGCATAAAGTTCCCTCAACACCCCTTTCGAGTCAATTTCCATTCCCAGTCTCAGCCCCTGGCAACCTCTGATCTGCTTTCTGCCTTGACATATTTACCTTTTTGGAAATGGAACCTTTTGTGTCTGGCTTCTTTAAAATATTAGCACTGTATTCTTGAGGTTCATCCATATCAGTGATCGGTAGTTTGTTCCCTTTTTTTTTTGCTGAGTAGTATACCATCCTAAGAATATAGCACATTATTTTTAGCCATTCAGCAGGTGATGGATGGTTGAGTTGTTGTTCACTTTTCTGGGCTATTATGAATCATGCTTGGAAATTTGTGTGCAAGTCTTTTTGGGGATATGTTTTCATTTCTCTTGGGTAGACATCTAGGAGTGAAATTGCAGTGCTGTATGCTAAATTTGTGTTAAACTTTTTATGAAATACCAAACTCAGATCTTTTTATTAGATTTAAAAGGGAATCTTTGATTAAGAAGAGAGCTTATTAAAATTAAATTTGGTGAAGGAAGTTCTAATTAATGTTCTCATAAACTGAGATTTAACCATTTACTCGTTTATGAAATACTTATCAAGGTAGTCATTGTACTCACCATTCAATTATTAGGTACAGTTGACTAAACATCACTGGTTTTCTTTGATGACTGGAAATCTTGCAAAGGTTTGTGATTATGAACATAAGTCATCATTTAGTGCTGTTTAAAAGGGCTGAAAGTATATGGACAGGGGGATATACTCTGAGAAGACTTTTAGTTGACTTTTTACTGAATTCCTGAAACTAATTTGGTTTTATTTGTTTTCTTTTAAAAAGAGAGAACAGGGGAAAAACATGTTTTAGTACCTAGTTTTACACCACAGAAGGTAAACTTTGGCACTCACAGAGTCTGTTGATGATGGCCCACGTTCTGAGGTTTGGGGAGATGAGGTTGCACAAAGCTATATGGGGATGAGGACCAGGGCATGAGGGATGACTAGGGAGGTCTGGGTTTCTTACGGTGACTGACAGAAATTAAAGGGTACAAGGAGATTAGTCCTGATGGTCACAAGGCAGACAGTGGTGGCGATGATCTAATACAAAAATTGAAGATACAAATTCTAGTTAAATTCTATGGTTCAGTCAGATATGGGTTACTCTACGTATTTTGTACTGACTTATATCCATTTCCCCCATTTAGACTCCAGAGTTTTAGAATGGCAATAAAGGGAAAACACCTTATTTGGGGAGTTATCTGGTAAAATCAGACCAATGAAAAATTACTGATTTAAACATTTTTTAAGTTCAACCCAAAGTTACACGATACAGTGGATCTACTAGACTCATTTTCTTGTTTTGTTTTATCTTAACATTCCTAGTGTTTTACAGTGAGCCTGGTACACAGTAATGTGTGATATCAGTCCTAGCTTTTTTGCTGATAAAATACTACCACCAAAACTTAGTGGCAATATTTCCTAAAAAAGAAAATCAGTTTTTCCTAAAATGTTTATTCATATTAAAGTTGTGCACGTTCCATATGAAGTATATGAAATTTCAGAAACTGTACGTATTGCTTAAAATGTTACCAACAGCAGCTGAAAATGAACACTACATTTTGGAATATGTAGATCCAACGGTAGATCGAAGTTAGGTTGAAATGCAATGTATTAGCCCATAGCACTGCCCAAAATGAACACTCACCAGCATTTACATAGTAACCAGTCTTAACATAAGCCACTAATTATAATATATAAAAATATTCTTTTTTGTTTTGGGTTTTTTTTTTTTTGGTCTATATAGCCAGTTTAATTATTTTCTTCCCACTATAGACAAGAAAGAGAAAATAAGATTAGAATACAGCAAGATTTTGGTTGGGTTAGATAATCAGGGTAGCTGAGCCTGAAGTGTATCTTCCTTGCCCTCTACCTCCCCCCACTCCCCCTAAGCCCTGTTCCCTGCCATTGCTCCATGGAATCTCTGGACTAAAAGAAAAGTTAAATAACGTCTGTCTAATTTAGTGGTTAAGCCTAGCAGGTATTGGCATTCCCTGAGAAGACTCACAAGATCCACCCACACATTGATTTAGCTGCTCACAAGTGGGGATTAGAATGTGCATGTTAAACAAAGTCCCCAGATGGTTCTGACACATCCAGCCTCTCCCTGGTTCTTGGGGTGGAATCTGGTTCGTTTTAGGGCAGCTCTTTCCTCTTGTCGGATGCAGGAGTTCCAGCTCAGCTTCTCCAAGTGGTCACCCAGGTGGGATGCTCACTATCTCCTGCGGCTATTCTACTCATTGTTTTAACTACTTCATACTTTATTATCTCCTTCATTTTTACCCACTGTTCTTTTTCTGTTCCCTGATCCCATTCAGATGGTATGCATTCTTTATAGTGAAGTATTAAAATATCAAATTATTCATTTTGGCAAATTAGTATATTTTCTGTATATAACTATACAAAGTCCACACTGTTTTTGAAATTTATTTGTTACAAAAAAGTTTTTCCATTTGGCACTAAGGTTTATTCTCAGGATGTTCATTCTATATGAGTTTTTATTTGAAGTTGTGGGATCTATCTAAAACAAACACTAGTAGTTACCTATAAAATGCTCCTAAGAGTCTTAATCTGGTTTATTTTTAAAAAATTGCAATGTTAGATCATGTGCAAGGATATACAAAAGGTACATCATGATTATAGGTTAAAAACTGCACGGCCAAGATTTATTTTACCTGTATGTTTTTACTGAATGATCCTTTTCTCATCCCAAGGCAAGTATGACTATGTGGGCATGATGACACAATACAGTTTCTTAGACATGTTTACTTTACTGACTACTGACTGTGCCTTTGGTAATCCTGTTAAAAGAAATGGAAAAATAAAACATGACAAAAAATAAGAAAAGGAATAAGCCCTGTCTTTTGGGCATTAAAGTCAAACGGACCACATACCCACTCATGCACACAATAGATGTCAGTACTTTCACCACCATTATCTCAGTGAACAATAAAGGTTAGAATTTAATGGTCAAGACTCTGATCACTGGAGTCTAACTCAACTTCAAATGCAAACTCTGTTCTCACTAGCAGCTTATCCGTGGGCAGATGATTCAATTACCTTAAACTTCAGTTACTTCAACTGGAAAATTAAGAGGCAATTCTACCTCACAGAATAATGAGATAAAGCATATGAAGCAATTAGCATAGTCCTGACATGTTACTGAGTCCTTAAATAAGGTTGACTGATATTATAACAATATATAACCAGGTGAAAACTCTATAATGCAAATGAGCTGGGGAATACCTAACCCTCCCAGTTAGCACATGGAGAATGATTTTTGCTAACCCTAGCAAAATCCAGGGGGTATTACCCCTTTCTTTGGGAGTGTTAACCACACCTTTCTCCTTTCTTTCCCATAGCCCCACTCCCAATGGCTGCCATCCACATTCTCTTTCTCCCACTCAGAAATCTCACTCTAAATACTGAATGACCACGGCACTCACACTTTTGAATTAAAACGTGTCCTCATAAATACATTTCTCAAACCCAAAGCAAACATTGTGCTTGAAACATTAGAGAACTTGCCAAAGAATTTGCATGGTAATGCAATAAAGAAACATACAGACCACCCTGTGAAGATAGTGCTAACAGTAAAACAATGGAATTTGGGGAAAATAGGAATAAAGAGTTGCTTTGAGCAGTAAAACCTGAAACTGATGAATCTGTTTTCTTTCTGATGTAGGCTCACCAGCAACAGCCAAAAACTCTCAGCGAAACCACAGCCACATCCATCCTTCTGAGAGATGCTCCTTCCTCACTCAATACTCATTACCTTCCTTCCTGAAAGCTTTATCCCCCTTATAATGCTTATTAAGGTTGCACTGAATACAAGGTTACTCATGATCAACCCTCCTATTTGTCAGCATTTGCCCTTACAGAATTTCATATTGGTGCAAAAATTATTTATTGAGCTCTCTATAAACACACTACTGTCTATGCAAAGTGTTGTGAAGTTTATAAAGATGAGTTAGATGATGTAGTTTTGCTTTAAAATTAATTAAAACAGAGTCAGAAAATTATGGCCAGAGAGTCAAATCTGACTATGCCCACTTATTTATGTATTGCCTATGGCTCCATTTCCATATAACTAAGCAGAGTTGAGTTGATGCTACCGAGACCATATGCCTCCCAAAGCTGAAGATATTTACTTTCTTGGCCCTTTACAGAAAAAGTATGACAACCCCTGAAATAGGAGATGCAAGTATAACAAAAATACTTAACTTTGCTAAATGCCAATTAAAAAGCTATAAATATAATAATTCCAGGAGTTCAAGAGGAGAAAAGTTCACTTTCAACAGCATCATTCAGACAAGAAATTTGGAGGAGGTGCCAATCGACATAGGACTAGAAGAATGAGCACGAAGAAGGGTTAAAAACTTCTGGGCAATAAAAAATGACATAAATATGTGAAGGAAAGGAAAAGCAAGATAGAGGATGGAGCTTGTCAATTAGTTCAGGAATAAACTCTCTTAAGATGATTTACAAAGTCTTTTCATCTTTACCATTTTTCTAATCTGCAGTTATGTTTTATACAAATCACATTCCATATGCCTCTAGGATGTCTCTTAATTATATGCTCGCTTTCCTGCTGGTAACCCCACTCTACAGAGACAAGCTCAAAGATAGGAATTTAGTGACAAATAAACATTATAATTAATGGCATTCTCTGAAACTGTGCCACAATTTAACCTTTCTTTTTGTCATTTGATACTTAATATTTATTCAGCACCAAAAGAATGAGATATTCTTTTTCTTCCAAGTCAAAATTACATAACTGTATATTAATCTGCAAATATTATTACTGTGTTGCTCACATGATTTGTGTAATGTTCCTTTTCCTCAAATTTCCACAGGCAAAAAAAGCTAGATGGATTAGTAGGACTTCTAGTCTTAAAAGACAAAAAATTATTTTGCTTTAATCAGAAAGAATTTAATACATTAATAGGTCTAGGTAAGCTATCTCAAAAAGCTTTTGAAAACTAAATTTGCATCAAAAAAGAATTTATTGCAGAAAGAATTTATATTGTCTTACATGAATATGTATAAATATCTTATGGTCAGTACTAGCACCTGTGGTCATGTTACCTTTTGGCCAGTTACCTAGTGTGAACCTGAAAGAGCCAATCCCTCAAGATCAATCCTCACTGGCTAACTGGGCCGAAATTTAAAAATAGAGCCAAATAGCCATTTGCTAACTAGAGGTCACACATGTACTCCGAGTTCCCAGAAAACCTACATGACTGCTTAACTTTGGGACTTTTTGTCACCTGAACTAACCTAACCAATAGGTTGTGGCCTGCATCAACTAATCAAAACTCAGCTGTGTTTACCAGTCAGAACCAAGCAAGTGTGACATCTTCATTTGCATAAATGAACCCGATTGGGAATCTGGGTGGGAATTTTCTCTGTAAAAGCCGAAACCTACCTTTGTTCTCTGGAAGGCACCTTCATTTTACACCAAAGGCTGCGGTCTACCTGGTTTGCAAACTATTCACTGGAATAAAGTCTTTGTCCTCCAAATTCCTCTTCAGAGAACTTTTGTTCACACCAGACAGCTACATTTTCATATTCTCCTTCACATACTTACAACCTAGAAGAACTGTGAACTGTAGTTTTCATTAAAACAATATATAAGAAAATGACTGTTTCTTCAAAGTATGAACAGGTCTTAAATTGTAAAAGAATGAGCCAGACCATGTAAAATTTTAAGTAAATTTTTAAGTAAAACTTTAAGTAAAACTTTAAATGTGTAAATTAAGCAAAAACAAATAATAAACAAAAGTGGGGGTGGGGGCTTGGAAGAGAAAGAGAAGAGGACGCAGGAAGGGGAAGAAGGGAGGGAGAGAGAAAACAACAGAACATCCAAACTGAGACATTTAATCCAAATTCATGTACCTGCTGTCCTGAGGTGAAGATATGAGGGGAAAAAATGACATTTTAAACTTAAAGGCTAAAATGTTTTACTATTTCAACATACAATTAATTCCTCTAGAACTCTCATGATATGTACATAATCCTGAAATAAACTTATTTCTTAGCTTAATAACAATGAATACATTTGAAAATAAATATATACAATATTGCAAAACAAACTCTTTAAGATCATATTTAAGCAATGACATCTAAAGAAATGGAATTCAGGCACCATGTAACATTTGGAAAATATGGTATCTTGAAGATTAAGTTTTCCCTTCCTTGCTGGTTACTCTGAAGTCTTCGTTATACACAGGTTGCTTCTAAAGTGGTTTTGTTATTGAGCCAAGGATCTTGATGGATTAATCCCAATTTCATTTTCTCCAGTACTACAAAAAGTAAAAAGAAATAAACAAATAGAAAATAATTTACTTCACTGTTCACAAAGAAAGATAAACAATAGAGTCTATAGTTTTAAAAAGACTTCTATTAAAAAGTGAATGAATTCCTTTGCTAAATGACAACAAGAGGACTGCAATTAACCACAACGTACAGAATTCCTGAGGCTTGGTTTAAAAATCAGTTTATATGAAAAAATATTTGGGGGAGGGGTGTTTGCTGACTCTAAGCTCAAGATAATCCAGTTATTATGTGGCAAGCAAAAAAAAAAAAAAAAAAAATTTCATCCAGCACTAGGAAGGCAAAATTTCTACTGAATTCTGTAGGTAGTAGACCATTAATATTGTGAGTAGTGTACTTAGTTCCTGGTTCCACATTTTTAAGAGAGGCTGTGTAAACTTGTAGCTTATTCCACAGAGTGTACCCACTTCATCCAGAAATGGTCTGGAAATCAAATCAAAGGAAGTAGTTCTGAAAGAACAAGAGAGGCCCACTGAAGAGTTGTTTTGGGGCCAACACAGTTAACAGTGTTTAATATTGAGAGAGCCAGCAGAAATAAAAGAAACAAAGATTTCTTCCTTTGTGTGAATATACATTGAGTATATTCATACCTCATGTGCCCTTTTGTTTAATAAAATATATACTGGCATTATCTTAAAGGAATTATGAATGCTGTTTATGTGTAACAAAACTTCCTTTCTATGAACTTCACCCTCATTATTACTCTCAGAGAAAAAGTGAAGGAAATAAATCTTGATGACAAGTGTGTCTGTGAATGTGTGCATAGATGCGTATGTACATGTAGAAATGTGAAAAATGCCAGGATGCTGACTGTTTCTAATCTGATACAACTTAAAACAACAATTCTAGAAAGAATATGGCAAGATTTATTTTTAATGCTGAGAGAAATAATGTAATTTACACATTAAGAAGCAATTTAAATATTTTTTATTAAAGGTACTATCAGAGAAAATAAAAATAAACTTCTTGAGGAAATGGACCTTGGCACTCATATAAACCACGTACATTTATTTGGTGCCTTCTATGTGGTAGGAAGTGGTTCAGGTTCTATGGGAGGTCTCAAAGATATTTAAAATGAATGAGGACTAAATTAGTATACACAGAGTCATAACACACACATACATGCACACACTCAAAATTCTGGCAAATGGATAGGGAACTCATTCCAGGCAAAGAGCAAAGGTGTACCACTTGGGGCGGGGAGGGGGTTACTAGGTATGAGGAATTATTATCAGATCTACAAAGAACGTTCTTTTTGAAGGCTGTTGGAAAAGGATGAAGGTTGAAAACACAGGTAAAAACCAAATTGTGAAGGGTCCACAACGACCTACTAGGATGTCTAAATATCCTGGAAGCAAACGCTAGAAGCAAGTAAAAACTGCATGTGTATATACGTATGTTTGCATGTGTGAAAAAAATGCTGCTACTGAACAGATGGTCTCTAATATATAGCCATACCTTGTTTTATTGTGCTTCACTTCATTATATTTTGCAGATACCGCATTTTTTACAAATTGAAGGTTTGTAGCAACCCTGCCTTGAGCAAGTCTATCAGCACCATTTTTCCAACAGCAGGTGCTCACTTTGTGTCTCTGTTAAACGTTTTGGTAAGTCTCGCAATATTTCAAACCTTTTCATTATTATTGTATCTGTTATGGTGATCTGTGATCAGTGATCTTTTATGTTACTATTGTAATTGTCTGGAGGTGCCACGAACCTCATTCACATAAGACGGCAAACTTAATTGATAAATGTTGTGTGCGTTCTGACTGCTCCACTGACAGGCCATTTCCCCATCTCTTTTCCTCTCCTTGGGCCTCCCTATCCCCTAAGATACAACAATATTGAAATCAGGCCAATTAAGAAACCTACAATGGCCTCTAAGTGTTCAAGCGAAAGAAAGAGTCCCATGTCTTTTACTTTAAATCAAAAGCTAGAAATGATTAAGCTTAGTGAGTAAGGCATGTCAACAGCTGAGATGGGGGGGCGGGGGAGGGGGGGAGGAAGAGGGGGAAAAATAAAACCTGAGACAGGCTGAAAGCTAGGCCTCTTGCACCAAACAGCCCAGTTATGAATGCAAAGGGCAAGTTCTTGAAGGAAATTCAAAGTGCTCCTCCAGTGAAAACACAAATGATAAGAAAGCAAAACAGCCTTATTGCTGACATAGAGAAAGTTTTAGTGGTCTGGATAGAAAATCAAACCAGCCACAGAATTCTCTTAAGTCAAAGCCTAATCCAGAATAAGTCCCTAACTCTCTTCAATTCTATGATGGCTGAGAGAGGCAAGGAAGCTGCAGAAGAAAAGTCTGAAGCTAACAGAGGTTGGTTCACAAGGTTTAAGGAAAGAAGCCATCTCCATAACATAAAAGTGCAAGTTGGTGCACATTATCCAGAAGATCTAGCTAAGATAATTGATGTAGGTAGCTACACTAAACAGATCGTCAATATAGATGAAATATACCTTATACTGGAAGAAGATGCCATCTAGAACTTCATAACTAGAGAAAAGAAGTTAATGCCTGGCTTCAGAGCTTCAATGGACAGGCTGACTCTCGTTACAGGCTAATGCAGCTGGTGACTTCAAGTTGAAGCCAATGCTCATTTACTGTTTCCAAAATCCTAGGATCCTTAAGAATTATGCTACATATACTCTGCCTGTGCTCTATAAATGGACCAACAAAACCCAGACGACAGCACGTCTGTTTACTGCATGGTTTACTGAATATATTTGAAGCCCACTGTTAAGAACTACTGCTCAGAAAAAAGATTCCTTTCAAAATATTATTGTTATTGACAATGTACCTGGTCACCCAAGAGCTCTGATGGAGATGTGCAAGGAGAGTGATGTTGTTTTCATGCCTGCTGACACAGCATCCATTCTGCCTCCCATGAATCAAGGAGTCATTTCAACTTTTAATTTTAATTATTTAAGAAATACATTTCATAAGGCTATAGTTGCCATAGATAGTGGTTCCTCTGATGGATATGGGCAGAGAAAATTGAAAACCTTCTGGAAAGGATTCACCATTCTAGATGCCAGTAAGAACATTCATGATTCATGAGAGGAGGTCAAAATATCAACATGAACAGGAGTTTGGGAGAAGTTGATTTTAACCCTCACAGATGATTTAGAGGGGTTCAAAACTTCAGTGGAGGAAATAACTGCAGATGTGGTGGAAACAGCAAAAGAACTAGAAGAGTAGCCTGAAGATATGACTGAACTGCTGCAATTTCATGATGAAACTTTAATGGATGAGTTGCTCTTTCTGGATGAGCAAAGAAAGTGGTTTCTTGAAATGGAATCTATTCCTGGTGAAGATGCTGTGAACATTGCTGAAATGATAACAAAGGATTTAGAATATTCCATAAACTTAGTTGATAAAGCAACAGCAAGATTTGAGAGGACTGACTTCAATTTTGAAAGAAATTCTACTGGGGGTAAAATGCTATCAAAGAGCATTGCATGTTACAGGTATCTTTGTGAATAGGAGAGCCAGTCGATGTGGCAAACTTCATGGTTGTCTTTTTTTAACAAATTGCCACAGCCACCCCAACCTTTAGTAACCACCACCCTGATCGTCAGCAGCCATCAACAATGAGATAAGACCCTCCATCAGAAAAAAAAAATATAACCTGCTGAAAGCTCAGATGATTGTTAGCATTTTTTTAGCAATAAAGTATTTTTTAATTAAAGTAAGTACACATTGCTTTTTTAAACATAATGCTATTGCACACTTAACAGACTACAGTATAATATAAACATAACTTTTACGTGCATTGGGAAATTTAAGAAGTCATATGACTCGCTTTATTACAGTGGTTTGGAATGGAACCTGCAATATCTCCTGTGCATGCCAGTATACCTCAAAATGTCTGTGTCTATGGAAAAAAAGATTAGCAATACTGTACAGCAAAGCCAGTCCCAAAATGTTTAACTCCCTGTATATACGAAGAATTTTTATAAAAAGGTCTGAAAGAGAGGGGAAGAAATCAACAGTTACTATAAAACTACCTTACTACAAGCAGTTAATGAAGCAAACACAAGCAAACCTTACCAAGGATGACATTCAAATGTCTGAAAACCTTCTTTAGAGAAGATAAGGAAATTAAACGTGTATGGATGAGAATTAAACTGCAGGGCATTTTAGCTGAAAATTATGGGGCACTCTGCTGACTGCAGCTATTACAATAATTAACTAATCTTAAGACCTCAAAACATTTGTCATGCAGCAAGTGCCTGTATTATTTGCTTTTTTAAATATCACAGGTTTTGACGGGTAGTTGTGCAGCAATTTTGACTGCAGTACAACAACAGAGCACAGGTGGGTCAATGAAATTCAAGACTAGTTTTGGCCAATGTGCAAAATAAATGTTATCCCATATTTATCGTGTTTATCTTGGATTAACTGTTTGCAGTGACTCCTTTACATTAATATATCATACACACTTGGCTGTTTGCACAGCTGATTTTATTTTTCCTTTAATGGTTAGATAAAAGATTAAGGAAATAAAAGGTAAAAGATCATTTTCTAAATTTACAAGTAAATTTTGAAAAACTCCCTATTCACAACAAAGGCTATTCATGTCTAATAAATTAAAAGTATACAAAAAAATTATTTAGTAACTAGTGTCTATTTCTACAACCCAGGGTTTGGGTTTGAATGTGGGCTTTGTGACATATCAGCCTTAGTCTTCTCATGTGTAAAATGCACCTACTTCACAGGTGTGAGAATTAAATGAGGTGATACAGAGAAAGC
The DNA here is from genome assembly GCA_023783475.1 of Daubentonia madagascariensis. Classification (NCBI taxonomy): domain Eukaryota; kingdom Metazoa; phylum Chordata; class Mammalia; order Primates; family Daubentoniidae; genus Daubentonia; species Daubentonia madagascariensis. Next base: position 3,980,514 of record JAKFHU010000901.1, on the reverse strand, counting down.
ACTTAATTCCTGGTACATTTAAATGTTCAATAGTCTGTTATCATTGTTGTTTCACTGCTGTTACTGTTGTTATTCCTCCCAGAATAATCAAAATAAATTAGAACTAGATCTGGGACACAAAATGATAAGAAATAATTTTGTATGATGTACTTACAAATTATGGTGTTATGTTATTTAAGCTACTCATGGAGGAATCATCTAGCTCTTTAGAAAATTATTTACTAAATTAAGAAAATTTGGTTTTAGAGAAGACGAATTTCTATTTGGCCACAGAATTCAATAATTTTTGTTTTGTTCAATGAAATATTTTATGCTGCTATTCTTCATTCTTAAGGGTAAAATGAGATCCATATAATAGAAATCCAGAAATGATACGCTATTCTCTTCTTTTTAGTCTTCATATTGCATCTATAAAGTAGGATGAAACCCAATGTTCCAAACAACTTTTAGTTATTATACAAACAGACACACTGTTTAAAGTGGCAAAATAAGGGGAACTAAATGTAAAGGGAGATTCTGCATGAATTAGCCATACTGCACCTGATACAACTATGTTTATATATACTATGGATACAGACAATGTCTGTACTTTACCTACAAAAATAAAAGGAGAAATGCACTTAAATGGTCTTAGTTCCTCAATTCTGAACACCAAGGGAGTCACTCACTGACCTAGAAGGTTGTCTTCTCAAAGAAGATGAGAGAGTATAGTAGCTACATTGGAATCACCCTACACTGAGCGTAGGTGCTAAAGTCAGCACATAAAGGCAAAATAGAAATACAAACAAATAAAATTACCCAAGAAAAGTCCTTTAGAAGGCAATACATTAGAGACAAGTATCTCTCAAAAAGTCCCAAACAGGAAGCTTTCCCCTCAGCACTGATACCAAAAGACAAAACAGAACAAAAAAACACCCAGTTTCTTTGGTTAAGTAGCACATGGGGCAGATGGTTTGCATTTAGAGGCCATGAGATATATATGCGCGCGCGTGTGCGCGCGCGCGCACACACACACACACACACACACACACACACACACACACACACAACAAGAACCTTCAATTCTGGAATCAGTTTCAGCATAGTAAGATGCCATGTTATCTATAAAAGGCACTTGATATCTGGAACACTTTTGAAGAAGTCACTCTCACATTTCTTAGAGGACATATGCTCTTCAGGGGGAATTCAGGCAGAATAACCAAACCATTTTCCTCCTTTCATTATTTTCATTTTGTTTTGTTTTGAAATCCCCACCACGTATATATAGTTAATTCCCTTAGGTTAAAGGCACATGGTCTTTAACCTAATTTAAGAATATGTGACTTCAGATTCATATGCCCTTCTGCCTAGACCTATGATTTCCCTCCTTGAACACCACAGGTGCTAAGTAAGGATTCTTGCTAAATGGACAGCAGTGATTCGTTCCTAGTACCTTGAGCTGGAACTTAGGTAAACGTTCTGAACCCAATCTAGTCTTACTTTTTAATAGTGTCCAAAAAATATATCTTTAGCTCTAGTCAATCTGCCAAGGTTCAATTAATGAGATTTAATATGTATTAAGACTCATGGAAATCACACCCCTTTCTCTAGACTTTTACTATCAATAAAGAAAGAAGGAGGCAGACAGGAAAAAGCAGACAGAGAGGAAATGGACTGCAGTGTGAGAGACTAGCACTGAAAGGCCTAGTTGTACAGCTGTATATGACCCAAACTAGGTGACCTCTACCTTGCCCACATATACAAGACTAGAAAGCCCTTTAAAGATCATTTCAGCAGAAAGAAGAGTTACAATAACGCAATTTCAAAGACAATGATCAAAATAAACATGTAAATGTGTTTTTCAGTGGAAAATTTATACCACTAATAGGGGGGTGTTGCTAGGCAACAAATATTGCAGTGTTTAATCTCTACCCTTTCTAAGGAATTGCATGATGAAAGAAAACAAGCCTTCTTAGCATCTTGACATAATAGTTGTATCTAGCAATTTTTAGTATTCTTTTTGAATTTAATTTCTTTCATGCTGAAATAACTATAATTTATGTTAGTGTGTATCAGTCTACTCCCATTTTTTTAAAACTTGGTCCTACAATCCATAATGATTAATGGGAATGCAGTAAAATTACCATAAATCAATTAGCAATATTGTATCATTATAATAAATGCTTTGAGTGACAAAAAATAGATATTGGTCATTAGCATCTGAGTGCCCATGTGATTTATTAGTATCAATACTTAGACAATATACATAGAAATGTGAGTTTCAAGGAAAAAATAAATTTCTCCAGAGATAAGAAACAGCTATGCTCCTATAATTTTGTAATTCGAAAAGACTTATACGAAGCTAAGACCTTATTTAGTATCCCAGGTATACTTCAATGCCTGAGCAAGTTTCAATAAAATTAAACATCCTCAGGTTACTCTTATTTTGATACTGTTTCAGTTGCATGATAGTGTGAGCACAGATGACATATTTAAGGAAACCTAAAAAACAGCATGAATATTTTCAAGTTCATCTCTTAGGATAAAGAATTTGGGATTCTGGTAAAGAAGACCTGAATTTGATAAGCTAGGAAACCACTTTTTGTGTGGTTCAGACTTCTCATCTATAAAATGGGGTAACACTAAAACACACTTAGATGGTTACAGTAAGGATCATGTATTAAAAAATGGGGATGCACTATATGAAATACAACGTTCAAATAAATAGTGAAGCTATTGTTTCAGACACTGTGTATATCATAATAAAATGGAGAGGTGAGACATGATCTAAAAAAGTTCATCTACATGTATATTCATGCTGTATTGAACTTCCACTTTTACCAGTCTAAGATGATAATAATCCTTACATTACTGGAATCACCTAGATATTTGCTCTTAACTCTTATTTTTATGTTGCTATAACCTTCATTTTCTGCACTATCTTGTTATCAAGAAACTATCCTAGTCCAAGAGAGTTTGTAGCAACAATGGCCAAAATAATGTTAATTAGCTATCCAGGTTTTCTATATCTTATCTACTATTTTACTGAAGAACTGGAAAATAAGAACCTAGGAAACAGACTTAATGTTTCTTTCTAAGAATTATAATCATCTGTTAGTTAATGCTTATAAGCTAATCTCTCCAATGTCTAATTTAAGAGTATGCCCATCTCTATTACCAATTCATTTCATCATCCATATTCATATTTTCCCTATGAATAGAACAAAAGGTACACACCAATAACTCAAAAGAGTTCTCAACAATTTTCACAATTTAACCATCCCTAGGGTGGGGAAGAAAGGGGAGGCAGCTTTCATTTACTAAACCTTGTGGCAGTCAATATTAACTTTATATATGAAAAGCAATTAACTTTTCTGCATCCCTGACATTAGATTTATGTCAAAAATGTATGTTAGCTTTTACTTCTATATCAATCACTTTATAGATGTGGAAACCGAGGCCCAGAGACTTCAGTAAACCAATGTGGGATGGGGAAACTGCGGCCTTAAGGCCGCATGTGGCCTTCTAGGTCCTTAAGTGTGGCCTTTTGACTGAATCCAAATTTTACAGAACAAATCCTATTATTAAAAGGGGTACAGCAGAGAAAGATGAAGCTTTTCTTGCCTCCTTTGGTGCTTAAAAAAGAACAAATCTTGGAATCAGAAGGCCACAGTTCCCCACCCTTCAGGCTCTTTCGCTCTTCCATCTTTAATACAGAGAATTAATAAAAATAGTCCTTCTATTCTTAGATCCAGCTAGCAAAATGGGCATCTCATGCAAATTAACAATAGAATTTCAAAACTAGGCCACTAAAATGAAGTTTGCCACTAGTTCATTTTACAGAACTTGAAGGCTCAAAATTTAAGCTGGAGCATATTATGTGAGTATCAGTTAAATCTTAAAACATGCCACGCATAATTCCTCTCCTCTCTGCATATGCAACCCTCTCCTCCCATCAAGAGGTAGAATCTATTTCTTCTCCCTATGAATCTGGGCTGTCCTTGAGACTTATTTTAAGAAGGCTGCCACTTCTGCTTTCATATACTGTTGGGGAAATCAGTCACTATAGAGCAGCAGCTCAGGCTAGAGGCCTAAATGGTGACAGAAGAAGTGGAGAGAGACAGTCCATGCAAGGGAGCACTGAACTGCCAGACCTGTTAGTGAAGCTTTGTTGGACCTTCTAGAAAAACCCAACCACTAGTGGAATATAGCTGAATGAGTAAACCCAGCTAACGTTACAGGAAACAAAAGAACCTTGTAGCTGGGCTCTGGCTAAGTTCCTGATTTAAAAATCTTAAGAAATAATAAATCTTTTTTTTTTTTTCAGCTAGTGATTTTGGGGTTGCTTATGTGGCTACAGATAACTGAAATGAGGCAGCAGCACTAATTGCAAGTCTGGGGTTTTAGCTCCATTATATTAAATATACTGTAATTGCCCAGGAAAATAAAGGAGAAAAACAAGAATCTGCAAGTATAGTATAAAGAAAATCCATGAAGGAGAGAAATTTGTACATTTGTAGATAGGGATGGAGCAAGATAAAACTAAATGACCAACTGTGATGGGTAAATCCTCTGCTATAGAAATACAAAGACAGAGAGATTAAAAGTTTCTGACCTCAAGCACGTTGTAACTAGTTGAACTTAAAAAAGGAAAAATAAGTGTACATATAGAGAGAGAGAAAATAACAGGATTGTGTGGGCTGTGGCCAGGAAAAGTTTCACTGATACATAACGTAGTACAGTGATAAGCAAGATACTGGTTTCAAAACTACTGGATAAGGGAGTCAAAAGATTTGGGTTCAAGTCTTGGTTCTGACCCTTGTTAGTCACATGATGTTCTGCCTGGGCTTTTTTCCCCTATAGCTCTAAAATGCCCTGCTATGCTATATGTACAGCCAGATCTACCATTAGTTAGCTGGTTGACTTTGACAGTTCACTTACCTACAATTTAAGTCACTGTTTACTCTCAATAAATGATTGGTTAGAATTAATGGCCCATGAAGCAGACCCTAAGGCGACCCTTGTAATAAAAATATGATCACGATTGGTGTTCAGGGAAAAGAAACTTTTCTTTAAGCCAGAAAAAGAGTATATGCTAACATTTAAAGGTAGGAATTCCTTTATATTCATTAGATTTTTTCTTAAGTATGTAAGACATTGTATAGTTACTAGGTGACTTGATAGCCAAAGCCCGGCCTTCAGGAAGTTTGCATTTCAGGAGTTACAAGGCAATCTGAATACCTATAATAGAGTGCAAATTGTAAGTGCTATTCATAATAAAGGTCTAAAGTACTATGGAAATTCAGAGAAAGATGAATCAAAGTTGCATTAAGAATAGCTCTTGGAGGATAGGTTGAATTTGGTCTGCAGAAGCTTACATAAAATGCATTATTAAAAAGATGGATATTTTGGGCTAAAGAAACGGTAGCAGCAAAGCAGTCATTAAGATTTGTGGTCCCCAATCCCTGGGCGGCCGTGGCCCGCTAGGAAAACAGGGCCAAGCATCACCACCTGAGCTGCGCCTTCCCCCATCCCCTGCCTCCCTCCCTGCCACATCCCCCTCCCAAAATCTGTGGAAAAATCATCTTCCATGAAACCAGTCCTTGGTGCCAAAAAGGCTGGGGACCACTGATTAAGATTAAAGAGAACAAAATATTCAGAGAAAGAGAGTTTTAGGGAACAGCTTGGAAAGTAGCACAGAATACAACATTCTCAAAGGCCTTGAGTTGCCAGAGATTGGACTTCACTGTTAGGCTATGGGGAAACACTGTATACATCTAAATTTTTAAAAAGCAAGTAAGGTAAAACATTATTTTAAAAAAATATATCTGATTGGAATATTTAGAAGAATAAAGATAAGAATGCTCAGAAAAAGATTTAAGCAGAGAGAAGAAGAATGAAGAGTTTTAACTACCCAAGGTATCATAAGGTAAAAAAAAAAAAAAAAAAACTGGATTAAAATGGTTAAAGAAACTGACAAGGCTTGTGAGAAGTCAAAGCAGACACTTAGAAAAATCATTAAGTGAATGTGCAAAGTCAGGAAGGAGTTCACATGGAGAGAACGTTAGGATGTGGGAGAAGAAAGCAGCTTAAATTTTTCTGTTTGCTAACCATTTTCATAATCATCCTCATTATGACATTCGTAATTAAAACAGGTTTTAAATCTAAGCTTTACCATCAATGGCTGGCATGAAAAGGTACTCCCTTACATATTTGTAGATAGTGCTAATAATCCTGTGCATGGATAGACCTTTTAGTGTGTGGAGTGGAGTGCTTTCCTTAGCTTCTAAACTCCTTTCCTAGCTCTTCTCCATTTACCAAAACCCAACAAGTGTCCAAGTCTCACTTGCCAAGGCCTCTGCTAGACCCAAAATCATTCTCAAGAATTTATAATCACCACTGTCTACAAAATACAAAAGTACCTGTGTTCATGCTCTACAGTTTAGTCTTTACCAGGAAAAGCAGATGTTTTAGAGTTAATAATGCACGGAACGTGATTTACTTTAGCTGGCTAATGAGATGTCAAAAAGGCTTGACAAAAAAACCAGAGAAGATGTCAACTGGCAGGAGAAAAGTGTGGCTCTCTGAGGATTCTGGGGTAGTACATGGAAAAGGTGAGAAAAACATACTGTCCTCAGAGAACTTACCTGGGCAAACTTGTGAATCTGTTCTACCACTGCAGCAAACAGAGCATGGACACTTTCATCAATCAGACTCTGCATGTAATGCACCGCCTCTTCATCTGATAGGTCTAGACGGAATTTATCCTGAACCTACAAGATAATAGTCTGTTAACAGTCTTTGTAATGAAGAAAAACAGGGACATATTTTGAAGAGACAGAATCAAACTGACACAGATATTACTATACAGTATGAGCTATTTCTATGCTAAATAAGTGATTTCTAATTTATAAGAGGAGTTCTGAATGTCATTCTTTTGAGTGTGGAAGTTTGCTGTTTTTGTTATGCTCCTTATATCACCCTGTTGTTGGTTATAAACAGTTTTTAAGAAAAAAAATGAGCAAAGTAGAAAATTTGATTATATTAGGGCCCCAAAACTTAAAAACAGAAAAACTGTTCTTTTAACTCAAAGGTGTACCTTCTTTATTTCAAATCTAGTAGAATATATGCTTTAAACTGTGACATATTAATAATCTGCTTCACTTTATCTCTGTTATTCCTTTGAAATGGATGTAACAAGGTAAGATTATATTGATATTCTCCCCCACTTTTTCACTACCTGTACAAGAACAGGAACTACATCAATCACTGGCAAAATAAACTAAATTAGATCTTCTAAAATGTCTCCATTCCTATAGAATTTCCCTATACCCCTCCAAAGGACTACTTCAATGGTTCTATACAGTTTCCAAAGATAAGGGACTTTTTCTTTTAGTTCATATTTAAAGTTACAGTTGATTTTCAATATCATTAAATACTAGAAAAATCAGTGTGTATATTTATGTGTATATGTATATACATTTACAAAATGGTGCCCTAAAAAACAAAAGCCAATGTTATTGAATAACAACTTTGTGCAAAACACTGTGCAAAGCATTATACATGAAACATTTCATTTGACTCCTAGATGACCCTGAGGTAGATAATATCTTTATCTATAACATGCAGAAACTGAGGCACAGAGAATTTATGAAGACAACTCAGGGACCCTTAACTCACCAGAGGCATATGCTTCCAGACAATCCCATGCCATTACACATAACCGTCACATACTATGTCTTTCTCTTATATATTTGTGAAAGGCAGGCTAGGAGAAAATAAGATTTCCAAGTGGATGAAACATGGTCTATATTTAGTATTTCCTTTCAAGCATAGGATCTAACTACTAGAAAGCTAGGAAGAATAAAGAACAGACAGTACAACATTCCATAACCCCAGCTCAGTGCTCTTGTCTCTTAACTGCATTGGAGGTACACCAGGTGATCTGACAGTTCTTCAGCCTCAAGATAAGGAAGGCAAAAGAGAAGTGGATGTAAAAAGTGAAGAACAATTTGGTGGAGGGACATCTAAGAGTATATCTTCAATGAACTAGTTCTCTCATTTCTTGATCCCAGATAATGACAAACATGTTCCTTGAGTTTAATCCTTTGCTTTCCTTAACTTCTACTTAGAAAGAGCATGTTTGACAATTTTGAGACTATTTTTAAGAACATAAAAAAACTATAGAGCAGAAGAATCAAAATAAAACTAGCCCAATTTACCAAAGCTTGCATACTTGTATAAGTGCCTGAATTACAAAGAGAAGATACGTATTTGCCATGAAACAAAAATGTTATTTACCAAATATGAAAGCATTCTCTTTGACAACAAAGAGGGTTAACTGCATATAAATAGTTATTTGGTATCATATTTACTGATTTATACAGGGTACCTGTTATGGCCCCCTAGGTTCTTAGATTCTTAAAACACACACACTAAACTAAAAAATAAATTCTCAGCCAGGCATGGTGGCTCACGCCTGTAATCCTAGCACTTTGAGAGGCTGAGGCAGGGGGATCACTTGAGGCCAGGAGTTCGAGACTAGCCTGAGCAACATAGTGAGACCATGTTTCTGCAAAAAATACAAAAATTAGCCTATAGCTACTCGGGAGACTGAGGCAGGAGGATGAGCCCAGGCATTGGAGGTTGCAGTGAGCTATATATAATGACGCCATTGCATTCTAGCCAGGGCACCAGGCAACAGAGTGAGACCCTGTTTAAAAAAATAAAAAAAATCTTATCTTTGAAATTATAGACCCATTAATGTCATACTTTGCAGGGGTACAGGGAAATTCTATGGAGAGGAGATATTTTAGAAGATCTAGTTTATTTTGCCACAGATTGACATAGTTTCTATTCTTGTACAGACTGTGAAGGTAGAGGAGAATATTAATATAATCTCACCTCGCTACATTTTCTTCAAGCTACATTCTGTTCTTCAGATTATATAATTTCTACTGATTTATCGTTAAACTCACTGACTCCTACTAATGCCATATCCAGTCTGCCGTTAAGCTTATCCAATTAATATTACATTTTAGCTACTCTGCTTTCAGCTCTAAATTTTCATATTGTTCTCTTTTCTTCCTAGTTTTTATTTCTCTGCTGATATCCCCATCTGTTCAGTCATTATGCATTTATTATCCCTTAAGCCCATGAACATTTATAATAGCTGATTTAAAGTCCTTTTCTGGTGGTTGTGCTATCTAGGCCACCCCTGGGTGTGTTTCCACAGAATGCTTCTTTTTATTGACTTTGTGTCACATTTTTTTCTTCACATATCTAATGATTTTTTAAAATTAGATAATAGACATTCTGAATGATATGTTATAGAGGCTGTGAATTCTGTTGTGTTCCTGTGAAGATTCATTCTAGTGGTCAGTTAACTTGGCTAAAATCAAATCCAAAAGATGTCCTCCCTGTCGTGGACAACAGCTGAAAACTCTGCTCAGTTCTTTAAGCTTCATGCTGCTGCTTCCCCCTCTGGTGCGACTGCGAGTTCTGCACACTTTCACCTTCAGTTAGGATTTGGGAAAATTTTATATGTAGGCTGGGAAAGGCGAGGGCTCACTTTCTCTGTGATTTTCCCCTTTCCAGAGTTTCTTCCCTAATTTCCTGGCTATTCCACCAGCTCAAAACTCTAACCTCTTAAACGTCATCAGTATGTTTACACTCAGAACAATCTGGAAAGTACCTTCAAGCAAAAGGTTACAAACTTGCAAATCACATCCTCTGCTCTTCATCTTTCCAAGGTAGATATCCTTTGTGTTTATGCCTGGTTTTGGTTACTTCCCAGTGCCTCCAAATAGTATTTTTTATTTTTACCATATTTTAAAATTGTTATCTGGATCAGTGTCTCTGTCTTTGAGGTAGTGTACTCTAATGCTTACAATGTTGGGGATATATCAGAAGATCAAGGGAAATAATTTAATATTCATATTGTCTGTCTCTCCATCTTGTAAATGCAATCACCACCCTCTGTCTTAATGATCCACTTGCAATCTTGTACCACACTGGAACCATTGTCAACCACTAACCATTGACAGGAAACAAAATAGCTTCTCTGAAAGACAGTCATTTGGCCAGTAATAAAAATTCAACAGTGGGTAATTAAATACATTTTGAGGAGCCCATTTTCCCAATACCATTACCAGTGGCTCAAATGATCTTCAAGAACACGTAAGTCTTACGTATTCCTTCAATTTAGTTTTGTTCCTCAGAAGTTACTCATGTAAGTTTACACCTTTCTTTGTATTGGTTCTTCTATATCTTATTTTACTTTTCATTAAATTTCTCTGGTGTCTTTTTTTGTCCTCCCACAAAGGGAGGACAAAAACCCCCCAAACCTTTAAACACCCTGGTAACACCTTCCCTAGACATTCCTCCCATCTTCCCTTCAGCATGTACACATCCTGATCTGCAGTGTGTCTATATTTATCTCAAAGTATTAAACAGTAGTTAGTTTAGAAATGATAGAGAATATGGTGGGGCTAATACCTTACTACATTTGGACACTATATGTCAAGTAGTAGATTATAAATTTTATAAGTTTTTATATTAGCCACCTGCCAGTTACTTTATATTAAGCTTGAAGTCAACTGGAAGCTGGACAGCAAGCAATTAACCCATCACTTGCTGTATGTGCCCATGATGAAAAATTCCTAGAACTGGCAAAAACTTTGGAAGGTATTTAACATAGACCCTAGCCTTAGGCAGTTGAAACTAAATGAGGCAAAATAAAATACAGTTTTAGTTTTTCTGTTCTTACCAAAGTAGCAAAGTTAATGATTTACTGGGGAATACATATATTTTTTTATCTCAAATGTTTTAAGTTTTCTCCACTCACTAGTACATTCTACAGAAGTTGACCAAGAAGTCTTGTTTCCACATCACAGGCTTATAAAATATCTCCTTTTCAAAGAGCTGACTCACACCTTCTCAGTGAGGCATGTCCTGGCCACCAGATTTAGAATTTCACCACTGTCGTCAACTCATGTCATTTCCCTCTACTTTTTTTCCTGCATAACAGTGGCCACTGTCCAATAAGCTGTATATTTTACTTACTTTATCTTGTTTCTTATCTAATTCCCTTACTAGAAGGCAAGTTCCACGAGGGCAGGGAATTTGTTTCTGTTTATTTCCATAACACAAACACTGGGATAGTGCTTGACATATAGTAAACAGCTCAAAAAATATTGTTGAGTGTATGAATGAAGTATAAAAAATACTCACAGGAAAGATATACAAAACCGTAGGAGAATGATTACCCTTAAGATAGAGGAGTGCAGGTGACTACAATTCAACACTAATTATAGCATTTTCATTCATTAATAAAAGAGGATCTAAAGCAAATAGGGCAAAACATTAACATTTGTTAAATATGGGCAGTGGGTAATGGATGTTTGTTACATGAGCATCTGTATTTTTATGTGATTTACATATTTCATATAAATATTTATATTTATATAATATTATCCACTTGCTCATTGTTGAATATTAGTCTAATCACTATGCTTTAGTTATACTAGCACAATTTGCTTTTATCAATATGCATTATTTATATTAGATTTCCTGAAGAACTTTATTCTAAATGATTAGCTTTGATGGATTAAAACAATATTTGAGCCATCTTTTTATAGCACCAAGCAATGAGTAGCATACTAACCTACCTACCACTACCAGGCAATCCATGTTTATGATTGATGATTATATGTTTAAAATTTTGAACTTGTAAGGGAGAAAAGGTTTCTCATCCATCAGAAGGTTCATGGCTAAGACTCCTATAACAAAAAACAGATTAAGAAAAGAAAAGCATACAAATTTATTTAATGTAAAGTTTTATATAATATGGAAGTCTTCAAAATATGAAGACCCAAAGAACAAGAAAAACTTTATTTTATGCTAAGTTTGATGAAGAAGTAGGTAGTTGTAGAGAAACATCATTAGACAAAAAGGGGTATGATATAATGGGAATAAACTGGGAGGAACTTAGCAAGGCCTGTTTGTTCAGATTCTTTTTGGCTTCTCTGTGTGAGATTCCCCTCTTCTAGGCATAGGTCAGGGCTCCTCTTGAATGAAGGTCTTATGACCTACTTTAGAGGAAGCTCAGAGAATTCTCTTATGGCCTCCTCAGGGGAGAACAGTGGGCAATGGTCAGAGATACCTTCCTGCTTCTGCTATTTGCTCAAATGCCCAGGTGCCATATTTTGGGGTAGTATGTCCTGAACCCTGTCCATCCTAGCTCACATTTTTTGGCAATCATGTTTTCTAATAAATAAACAAATCTGATTAACAAAAATGTCACGTATTCCATATATAAGTTATCAGTTTCCAAAAAATTAAAACCAAAGTGTTCATAGTAACATAAGGTATGGAGACAGAAAACCATCATTGCACTTTGTTACGATTACTCATATAATTTGAATAATCTGTATTTCTTTAAAGACTTCAGTCTCAAATGCACTACTCTGTTTCTCTAACTGGCTTTGATTCATGAGGCCATCACAAAAATTTTCCAATTAGTAATGCTGTGAAGTAATGTCAACAATCATTACTTCATCAAAGTATAAAAATCTATTTCTAATTCTTGAAAAAAATTAACCAATATGAAACAGAAAGTTTAGCCTATTCCAGCATAACTTTCCAATATTATTATGACTGTAACGTCAAGTTTATGTTGCAATTGGTGACTTCACAATATTGACATAACACCAGAAAGCAAAGACACCTTCTATGCAATACCCTTTGGGGGAAAAATATGGTGAATGCCTTTTTTCAAAGGTTCACTTAATTGAAACTAGAGCAAATAGCTGGGGAGTACTAGAGTCTAAAAGAAAGCTAACTAATAAACATGTTTTTTTTTTTTTTCCATGAAATGAACTGCTTCATGTTTTAAAAGATAGTGCTATAAAGATAGCTGGTAACAAAAGGCAATTGTTATGATTTCCTAAAAGAGAGATGGAACAAAAGATCTAATTAGAACAAGAACAACATAGCTTAGCTGACAGAAGAAATTATCTGACTCAGTTTGACAAATACTGTTAGAACTTTCATAAATGACAATGATTTCTAAATGCGAGCAAAGTTAGGGAAAAGTGATATATGACAGATATAAGATAAATGAATTTAAAATAAAGAGAAAAACAGACCCTGACTACAGTAGATGCAAAATAAAAAAAAAAAAAAAGAAAGAAAAAAGAAAAAGAAAAAAAGCAACAATATTAAAAATCTGGTGCAGCCATTGTTTATAGCTAAGAAAATTTTCATCAACCAATTGTATTTCTTCATGGATGAATGTTAGTCAATAAAAAATAAAGTGACAAAAAAAAAAAAGAAAGACATTCCAAAAACTAGTGTGATAAGTAAGTCTATTTCTTATTGGGGGAAAAAGAAATTCTTTTTGAAACAGTGCTGGCTCTATAAAGAATAAATGGAATCCTGATAAGAGTATAATTTTCTTAAATGGTTAACTAATACAATATTTACATTAAAATCTCTCTCATTGCTTCCCAAAGGTGTATAAAATTAGAAAAAAGAGATTAGTCTAATTCAGGTTCAATTCACAGAAGTATCTAATAATGTTCAGAGTCAGTTATATTAGAACTTAGAGCTTTTTGATGCTAATTACTATTTTCAACCACCAGAGCAACCCCATCTCTGAGACTGCTTCTGCCTTTCAGTGATTTTATACTTATACAACTTAAAAAACTACACTATCTTTATTTGAAGTTCAATATTAATAATCACAGTGATATTTAAGATCATCTTATGTTACCTTCAGGTAAATACATATACCTGCCCAATGAATAAGAGAATCAAAAATTAATTCAGATAAAAACCTTCAAATTCACTGCCCTTTCTCCCATCTCTTCCTAGAACTCAAGGTAAGAAAGTTCTGAATAACTGTTCATTTACATGATGGCTTTCCTTTGTTGTTCTCTTTGCAGGATGAGTTAAAAAGCAGGTCTCTTCTGACATAGTAAGAAACCCCTGTAACAAAGGGTATGGATGGAAAGAATAAAGAATAGTTGTTTTCTCCTGTATGGCATTACATCCTTAGCATGCTTTGCCTGGGAGTGCCAGGAATCAAGTATCCTATTTGGAATATGTAAGGAAGAGCTAAACCTTTCAGGACACAGAGCAAGGGTTGCAAGTAGTAAGCTGTCTCTCCAGATTTGGAATGTGAAAAAATTATACAAAAGATCTTTCTTAACTTTGGTTACTAGGGGCTGGGACAAGGGAAAGTGGATTGTTAAAACCCTAATATCTTTTATATATGAAAAGCAGACTGTGATATTTGAGGATGTATAAAAATTACCTTTTTCACAGTTTTATCTGGTTCGAGAGCGATATCTGGAATGTTTGCATCAACCATCAAGGAAAACAAATTCAAAATCAGATTAGAATACCTAAAGAAGAGCAGGAAAGAAAAAAAGAGCAATGAGTTAGAATTTTGCATTTCTTTCTGGTATTAAGAAAGTTTCTAGAAGTAGTGGTACTTGGATTTTTATAGTGATTACTGTTACTTCAATGGAAAATAGAATGTGAGATTATTCATCAGCTGTCTCTATGAAAAACAAGCCTTGAAAAAATATCTTATTCTAGGGTCTTCATATGACACCATTTCTAGGTCCCATACTGTGGAACAAACTGTTGGAGTAACCATCTAATCCTGACATTCTTCTCGTCCTTTAGGAAGTATATTCTTTTTGGAAGGGGTCTGAGGGGAATCCACTTTATAATTAGCATTTTATAACAATGAAGATTTGCTTTGGCTAGATGATGACAACAATCTGCTACCTTAAGACTACTTTAGTGTGTCCTGGGTAAATGAACGGAAGGGAAATAATGTCATCCGATGAATCACTCATGAGTATCTTCCAGATATCCCAAGCATGATTTCAAGAACTACAGTGACTGACCTGCGTAAAAGTAATTCTAAATGAAGAAGAAAATAGCTAGCACTCTACTGCATTAAAAATGGGCAAGATATCTAAATAATGGTATCTTTGGAGTATGCTGGTCTCTAACAAGAACTTAACAATTTATTTTCACCAATCCTAAACTCTTCTTCTCCCCCCAAACAAGGAGAATGAATGTTACTATTCTAAATGCTCTCATTTCCAAAGGTGGAGCCTTGTGGGGAAAGGTTTAAGTCTACACTGGGTACATCCCACCTCCTGCTCCAGAACACCTTCCACCTTAGGTAGTTATACTCTGGGTGGCCTCTTCTTAGCATGCTAAAAATAGATTCAGGCTTGACTTTGGGGATGGATGGGAGTAAAAGAATTCCAGCTATCTACCTATTCACAATAAAAAAAAGCACAAACATTTAAAAACTATTTAATACTTGAACTGTAATGGTAATAAAACTTCTACAGAAAAATGATTATCCATATGAGTTTCAAATTACTGATTTTATCATCATTTCTGAATTTTATGTTGCAGGAGGAACTATAATGAAAACAACTACTTTGATGCAGTCTTATAATCAAATCAGGCCCTAGCCCAGTTATACTCTAAGGGAAAAAAAAGTTATGATAATAGCTAAACAGTTTTAACCTAGCTTTAAGTTACTGATTTCCTTGTGGAAATTGATAAAAGCATACCCAGATGTTATTTCATTTCTACTCATATAATAATTTTATTCATTCAGCCAACAAATACTTACTGAGTACTCACTATATACACTGTTCTGGGCACTAAGAATACAACAGTCAACTGAACAAACAAGGTCTCTACATTCATGAAGTTTACATTCTGGGAGAGAGTGGAAACTCACACAATAAACTGATAAACATGATAGTTTTATGTCTGGTTGACTGATTGAAAGATTTTAAAAAGGAACAAACAAGGAAATGGGTCAGAGGTTGATAGGGTGGGGAGAGAAAGAGCCATCTTAAGGAGGTATAATTTTATTTTAAATGCAGGGAGAAGCAACTGAGTTTAAAGAGTAGAGTGACACACTTTGATTGCATTTTTAAAAGCTCACACTGGCCATCTTGTAGGGAATAAGAACAGAGGTAGGGAAACAATATCATAGACTTCCATGTGGAAAAGAAACAACATGGAGGGTACTAGGCTATATTTTGAAGATGAAGTACAAGGTACTTGCTGACAGTTTCAATGGAAGTGTGTGAGCAGGTAGGATAGAGGAACTGAATGTCACAAAGGATTTAGTCTAAGTAACAATGGCCACAAGTGTTACTCACCAAAATAGCAAAGGCTGAATGGAGGAGTAACACGATTTTAGGCAGGAAATCAAGAATTCCATTTTAGACAGTAGAGTTTCAGATGTCCACTAGATTCTTAGTAGAGAAGTCAGTTAGATATATCTCAGAGGAGGTATCAAGGCTGGTGGTGTTAGTTGGCAGCCATCAGCACTTGGATCTTACACAAAGTCACAGGATTGGATGAAAATGGGTAAGAAGAGGGAGGGAAAAGACCCAGAAGTGAACCCTTGATAATGATCATGAAACTTCTAGACAATTCAATATGTAGAGGTCAGAAAAAGGAAGAAGTCAGCAAAGAAGCAGGAGTGGCCAATGGGGAAAAAAGAAAACTGGAAAGTGGGTTACATCAAATCTAAGAAAGATCTTCAGAAACAAGGGGGTTGTTAACTATGTCAAAAGCTGCTAGGAAGCAAAAGTGGCCACTGCATTTGGTATGGCTAACAGTTTATCTTGATAAAATTAGTTTCAATAGCAGAGTAGGACTGAAAGTTTTACTGGAGAAGGCCAAAGGAAGAAAAAGAGGCAAGTAAGTGGAGACAGTGAGAATGCAGATGTGCTGTGAAGGACAGTGGAGAAGCAGGTCAGGAGTATGATGTTCAGCAATATCCCTGGCCTCTCCCACTAGATGCCAGTAGCACTCACCCAGCTGTGACAACCAAAAATGTCTCCTGCCATTGCCAAATGTGTCCTGGGGAGAAGAGAGAAAAGAGAGTGCAATATAGGCCTGAGTTGAGAACCACTGATTTAAAACCAGTGGTGAGAACACCATAATTGTTGGATTTTCTTTAGTAACATACAGCTATTGCCCTGTACACATGAAGTAGGAAGGTAGACAGTTCTGACCAGAGTTGGGGTTTCAGCAGGTGAGGTTATAGGTCTTGATAAAAATGCTTAAGAGAGAGTTTAGAGGGAAGGGCAGTAAGAACAATTACAGTTTGGAGCCATAAAATTCAGTGGGGAAAAGAAAAAAGTGAGAATATGAGTTTGATTATGTAAGGTGGAAGGAAGTTTCAATGAGGCGAAAGACTTGTTGGAATGAGGGTATATCTAAAAATGAGCTGTAAGAATACAAAGTGTTGATCAGAGAGGAGAAAGCTTGGGATTGAGATTCTGAAGTGGTAAATTTTGCTATTATTGATTAGAGGGAGTGGCCGAGCCTGGCTCTAAATGAGGAGGACAAGGCTGGACTTTCCATGTGGATGCTGATACCACAGGAGCAGTCCTGAAGAAGACAATGAAAGTTTTCAGTGAGAGAGAGTGATGGGGAAGTAGGTAGATGATGGTTACCAGTGGGTAGTATATGTGATTGTGTGCTCTTCAATGGAGTTGTGTGTGCCTACGCTCTTCTTCAAGAAGGCAGGTAAAGAAATGGTTTGGGTGGCAGCAGCAGCAGGAAGCAAGAAGGGCACCAACCCCTCTCTATGAAAATAAAGATGATCCATTTGAGGGGGCTACAAGGAGTATGGTGTCAGCAGTGTACAGCCAGCTGTTATGTATTATGCTATAAAAAAAGATGCTCTTTCAACTAACCCTACATTATTCATACTCTGCATTGTTAATTATACAGGTACATGGTTTCTTCCCATCTTGCCAGGGGAGAATCTTTAGGTTCACCTGGGGAGTTTCTTAAATACATCAATGCCTAGGCCCAATCTCAGACCAATTAAATATAATGGGGCCCAGAACTGTCCCCTAATGCTGCGGTCTCCAACCCCCAGGCCGTGGACCAGTATCGGTCACTGGCCTGTTAGAGACCAGGCCACAGAGCTCCAGGTCTGTGGAAAAATGGTCTTCCATGAAACTTAGGAACTGGGGGGCTGCACAACAGGAGGTGAGCAGCAGGCAAGCCAGTGAAGCTTCATCTGTATAACCGCTCCCTAATTGCTGACAAATAATGATGCTTTCTGGATTATCTCCTGGTTTAAATTTAACCATCCATACTTCTATTGTTATAGCAAAGGGAAACAAAATTAAATAAATATAAAATGGAATATTCTATAAGAAGCTTAAACACCCAAACACTTTGCGGATAATTTATCACTATCTTTATTTTATCAATCTTTTACATCTGTTACCATTAACCTGCATTTTCCATTTAAGACAGAACAAGTGAAACAAAATAGAAAGTATTTATTAAACAGGGTAGTCATTTAATATCTTACTCAGAAACACAAATTTAAAGGTTACTAGACATCTTTAAAACCAGTATTGAAAGACAATGTAAGGTGAGGGTTAAAAAAATGATAGGGTGGGAAAGTGTGCAAAATTGAGTCCAGACAAAGATTGTAAAGAGGGATGTTACATAATTTGGGTTTTTAAAAAGGAGTAGGTTGAATATAGTGTTCAAGGAAAATGTACTCTTTCTCTTTAATCATGTTTAGCCAACCATAATGCTACATACAAAGATGGTACAATTTTTTCAGAAAAAATCTTCAATACTGAAAATAGAAATGTATTTAACTATATGAGGTGAGGTTCTTACAGTGTTTCAGAGGCCTATTTCCTCTGCATTCTATCTAGTGTGCATGCAGCAAATACCAAATTGAATCCTGTAAAGATATTTATTTAATAAGTGTACTACTTCCAAGAGTGGAAGCAATGTAGTTAATGACGTGTGTAACCAACAAATTCGCTGATGTTTGGTGACTAGGCAAACATTCTCTCAGACAACACAAAAGAACCTCACTTGATACAGTTAAATGCATTCTTAATTTCCACATTGGAGGTTTTTACCAAAAAATGTAGGTCATCTTTGTATTATCAGTGTCTAGCATGGTGTTTGGCATAAACATGGGTTAGGAGAAAGTTATGTTTTCCTCGAACACTTAAGACGTAAAATGTTTCAGTACTGTTGCCCTGGGAGTTCAAAAATAAATTTACCAATTAATTACTGGTATGATAACTACTGATTAATAAGGGATGATAACATACTCTGTAACACGAAAATCACATCATTAAATATGTCTTCACATCTGCACAACTGTAACCATTCATAACTTAGTTCAAAAGGGACTACTCTGTTTATGTGGTATGATGTTATTCAGGGATTTCTTGTTGAAGAAATTAATCAACAAAAACCATAAAAGAAGGTAGTTGGTCATACCTACAAAGCCTAATAATAAAAGTGTTAATAACCTTAATTCCAAACAAGCTTTCAATTATCAGGTTAATTTTTATGTCCTAAAGGCAATTTTTTAACTAACTGAACCATACTCTAAAACACAACATTAAAAGATAAATTGGTCAAAATATCAGGGTCCAGCTAATCTTAACTGAAATGCAGGGAAATTTTTTTAAATAAAAAGAAAACAATTTTTATTAAAACTTAGTATAAGATTATTTAGATTAATGTCTTTGTAATCTTTCTTTGTGGTGAGAAAGTTAACTTTGGCTCTTCATTAATAACCTGCCTGTTTTCTCATTCTACTGAATTGCTACTAATCCATTACCAATGACAGTTTATAAAGCACATTGTTTTCCTTCTGCTTTCAATAAGATAGAGCACCTTTGACATTTCTTTAGCTATCATTCCTTACCATCTTGTCTGCCACCTCACTGAGATCTCCATGGTTCAATCTAGTTTTCTATAAGCTTTGACTATTTTAAATTAAAATTCCAAGATATTAAAATGGAACTCTCTTCTGTCTGCAAGTGTTTTGTATCACCAAGCAAATCAAAAGAGCACTGATCTTCTCATTATTCTTTTTGCATTTCTGGAGAGTAAAACTGAGCCATTCTGCCACCCAAAGGATAAATAATGTGGCCATTTGTAAAGTGCATGCTATAGAGTTTGTGATACATGGAAAAGACTGAGTTTACAATGAAGGCCTAGTCTTTGCAAAAATGAAACCTGATTAATACAGGAAAGCCATTCTCCTAGGACCAGAAGCATTAACATCACCTGGGAACATGGCCCTGCCCCAGGCCTGAAGCAGAAATTCTGAGGGTTCTCATACATATACTGAGAGTTCTCGTCCAATACACATACATTAAGTGTCTGTGTTCCGAGCACCATATTGAGTAATTGAGGTTACAAAGACGAAGAAGACGGAGTCCACATGCACAGGCAATTCCCTGTCTATTGCTTATATTTTCACCTGGAAGAGCAAGTAAATATGTCTCCTAGGCTGGGATTTTCTGCTGGACTAAGAAAATTCATTTTGCATAGTAAGGTTGAAAATAGCATCAGAATCAAATCATCCTGTCATTTTTGACTAATCATCAGAGCCATGTCCTGAATTTAACACACACGACTTTTATTTTTTTCCTCATGATGTATGATATTCAGTCTCAAGTAAATCAGGATGAAGGAAGCAGAGATTTAGTGGCATGAAGAAAAACAGAAGAAATAGAGAAAAAACATTGTTTGTAGCAAGAATGACTGATAAGGTGTTAAAAAGAGAGAAAAAAATCATTTGTAACATTTACTTCAATCATTGAACAAACTTCTAAATATTCCTGAAGAGTACCAAAACTGGGGCTGGAAAAGGTGCTAAAGAATAAAAATGATTCAACTAGTAAGTAAGTTAAATCCTTGATTTTTTGATAAAGAAATGGGAGTCAGCTAGGTAGAAGGATGAGAACCCAGCATGGCAATTGGAATCCTCCAGGACTGCAGGACTGTCTTCAGGAAGATCTGAATGGCACTAAGTTCCTTAACTTTTTCTCTATCCCAATACTTTAAAGCACACCTTATTAAAATGACGTCAACCCACTGAGACTTGGAAGCCTCCATGTTTTCCTAATCTTGCGTAACGCTAGCTTCCTAGTTGGTGGATTTAGCAATGAGATAATTAGTGGGAAAGCAAGCAATTTTGTTTTTTCCTTTGATATCAGACTATCAAAATAGGTATCAAATATATATTAGGAAACATTGTCTATGTCATTTTGAAAAAGATTGTCGTTAAAGAATGCATACATTGAACAACTCCTCTTGCTCTATAAAATAAATTTACCAAAATTCTCTATATTAAGCAAACCAACTTACCTTCGAAGGTGGAGGAAAGCCGTGTAACACTGCTTACGGAACTCTTGGTATTGCTCACTCTGTGTACCCCCCATTCCTTCTACCATTTCTTTATTCAGCTTCATTGGAGGAGGAAGAGGCTTCGGGTCCCGACCCAAAATATATCCAAAGTCTATGTGGAAGAGTTTTCCTGCATGTTGAGAAGAAACTCATTTGTTTCCAGAATTGTCTTAAAGAACTGGATAGTGGATATGTCATATAACTGGCATAAGCAGTGTATTTTCATAAAGAATATTAGTTCATGATAAGCCTATTAAATTGTTTGATCATCTAACTCCAGGTTTGAGAGGGGCCCTCAAAGCATATTTTAGTTCATTTTAACTCATATTCATTCAGATGAAACTATGCCTAAAAGCATCCCATAGTAATATTAATTTAAAAATTTAAATCCTATTTTTAGGTCTCCAGAATCAAAGACTGTCAAAGCCTGGATAGCTTTTTTAGCAGAACTTAAAATCTTGTAGCAAATTTCATGTGTTACAATAAGAAGAGAAAAATCATTTTAGTCTGACAGGACTTATACAAAATTAAGTCAAGCCATTTATTATCTATTAATGACTAGGTCTCTTAAAGCTGCTTACAAATGTTTATCTTAAATACGTCAAATACCACTTAAAAATTAAAATTCTGAATTTGTTCAAAAATAAATACTTGTAACTAATGCTATCTACCATACTAAATACTAAACTACAATACCCAAACTACCATTTTAGAGATGTTTGAATATACTGAATTGATATTTACATGCCTATTACATGTGAGATCACAACTGTCAGGAATTAGTATAATTATTAAATAAATATTAAAAGGATAAGCTAACCTAATTTTTGTAACTCTTTTAGGTATCTTTCTCACAAGGGAAAACTAAATAATACATTAAGTTGGAAATTTTACATAACTTCGAAAATGAGAACTAATTTCAAATCTGCCAAGGCCAGATAATTAAAAAAACCTGAATGCTAGGCAGTAATAATATTAAATTTACATAAAATTCAAGATAGACCAGTAGCACTAGTTTCATACAACAGAGAAAACCACAGTTATCTTGTCAGAAATTGTACATAGGAACAAATTTGGGATGTGGGCTGCATGTATAAAGAGAAATAACAGCCTGTGTATGAATGATCATAAAAACAATTATCCAAATGTTTAAGCAATATTATCATCTGGCTATAGAATAAGTAGCTATTATCAATATAAGTACTGCACAAAAAACCAATTTTCCATTTATCTAAATCATCTCCTTGTCTTAATTTTTATTTATTTTTTAACTTATATCAGGTTTAACATGTTCTGTTCAAATTGGAGGATCAAAGTTCCGTGAGAATTGATTTTTTTAAAAAGAAGTGGATATATCTAGTCTAGTAAATGACATATGAGGGAGGTGAAATGAGAAGGAATTATAATTAGATATAAACGGCAAGGAACCCACAGAGAATGGAAAAATGGCTTTGTCCCCCCCCCAAAAAAAATAAGGTAATAACATCTTAGCTAAATGATTCCTCTAGCTCACACTAAGGCTATCTAAATCAGCAGACATTTGATAAGCAGTTATTAATAAGGCTCCTACTTTACCTATATCTATTAATACTCCTTAGCTAAGTGTATATTGAAATTATTTGTTCACTTATCTTTCTATCACTATTAAACTCTTAAGGAACCAGTGAGAGTATTATTATAATCAAGACTCTTATTTTATTTATCTTTATTATAGTCCTGAAACCTAGGACAATGCCTAGCATACGGAATAAACAAGGTATCTATTTTATATTTTTTTAAACAAGAGACATCCTAATTCCACATTTGTAGCTCAGAAAACTTTTAATAACATTGTTGATGTCAGAATTTTCTTCTAGAAGTTTGATAGTTCTTATGAGAAGTTGTTTTGTTTTGAAATTTTATATTTTCATTTCCATGATGATCTAAAATAAACTTAATATAGACTGAGTATAGATCATCTGGATACCACCTTACTACTTAATACTCACTATTGCCCTGTGATTTCAATGTTTTTGATAGGCTGGAATCAAACAGCAATGCTATTTTAAATTGTTGTGGGGTAATATTAACAGAACAGAAGCAGAATTAGTTATACCTTGAAATTATATGACAGCATCCTGAGCACATACAGATTTTAAAATAGTTCAAGTGGAGAAAAGCAGTATAAGGATCTTCACATGGGCTATGATTATAAAAGCACTCTGAACTCAAACTTACACTATCCTCTCGGTACCATAGTCACACTGTAAGTGGCAATTTAGTTTCAATAGTATATCACCTATCACATTAATGTTGTTAAATTTTACTAGTTTGTAACATTGATTTAATTTATAAATCTGTTTTTATTTTATGCTATGTAGGAGTAGACACAAAGAAGTTAATACCAAGTTTCATGTTGTACATATTTAAGATTATAAAATATGTCAACATGAGGGGTTTCATTTCCATTCAAGAAAAACCTATGAATCACTCAGGACTGAGAGACATCTTTTCAGAATACCAAAATGAGCTTCAGTATCTTTAAGCACAATGAAATTGATTTTTGGGGAGATCCATATACACTTTGACAGATTCCCAAGGGAAGTTCTTGATTCAAAAAATACGAAGAACAAGTTTTAGAATAAGGAATATGATAACTTCAGTATTCACTGGAAAAGCATTATTTCCTCATCTCTTAAGGTTCAAGGGGTGTATGCTATCATTTTAATTTCCTATGATTTGGTGAAAAGCTCATGATCAACTTCTGTTAAGGATTTTACTACTTTCAACTGAATATATATCCTCTGTCCAACTAAGCTAAGCACTTATTTTAGAGCTTTATTCTCATTCTGGAGTTCCCATTTATTTTCTATTAATACCTTGTTGGATACACTACCCTTCATGAGGTAAAGAGAGAAGCAGCTCACAATATTACAGGTGTAATCTTTCCTCAGTTTTATTTAATTATTTAAATAATGTTTTATTATCAATATAATTCCTAATGATATTCTACACTTGAGCAGATGACCAATCATCAATCTTTGATATAAAATTGCCATCCCACATGGTTTATTTAATAGGCTCCATGTGTTTAAAAGAAAACCTAGTCCCAATTTTCATTTCATTACAGGCATTACTGGAATTCCAATGTTGCCTATGCATCACTGCTTGCAAATGAAGGGTATACCTCTATCCTTCTTGTAAGAAAACTCTCAAAGAATAGGATTACTATTTAATTATCAGGCATAAAAGATTTAGTATCTAACAATGAAACCATTATTATGCTTTGCAAGTTCAAAAAGCCATGTATTTTGAAAAGAGGCTACTAATGTTTTAAGAAAATTCATCTTCATACATACTAAAGGCAATGGTTTTTTAAAAGTTAATATCTGTAAATGAAACTTGTAAGGATTTTAAAAACGCACTTCATGAAATAAAAAATGTTTAATTAAGAAGTTCAGGGAGTGTGGTCTTATTCAAATCTATCACCTTAAACAGTCAAGAGATAAAGTGTACATAAAACAAACCAGTTGTTGACTATAATTACCTCCTTTTGTCCCTGACTTGCCATATACAGGGAATAAGAGGTGCTAATTAAATTTTCCTGTTATTTGCACAAGTGACATGAGCTTATTTCTAAAACTGTAGTTCAAGGCATTTGTAGTTCTTGGATTAAAGAGTATAGATACTGCTGAAATTAATAGTATTTAATGGTACTTTTTCTAATTTCTATCTTGTGTATATATTAATAAACGTGACCAATCTCAAAATTGCATTCCTTCTATTTTTCAATACTTCTGCTTACTCCCCTTCTATTTGATTCTCTTCTGCTGCTCCCTAGAAACCAAACTATATTTTTTTTAAGATTCCATATAATCCCCAACTCTAAAATTTCTTCCCTGACATCCTACTCCACAGTGAGTTTCCCACAGTCTTCAACTTTTTGCTATACAACCTGGCATTTACCATTTTTGTACAAAGTGTCTGTTTTCTCATGTGAATGTTATATCTTTCCTATTGCCCTACCACTAAACCTAGAAACAAAAGAAGGTAACAAACAACTATTTATTGTTATATATACTCTTGGAATTAAAAAGGCTCCCTATACCTACACTCCCACTGTTTCCAATAGTTATTACTTAAACCTTTATGAGATATTTGGTTAGAGATATTTTCATTTATAGGAAAAAGCACAGAATTGATGTAATATTTTTCAATAGTAGTTCTGAATATCAAAGAACAATGAGACATAAAGGTGAAGGGGAGCTGGTGTGTGAAGAGATCACATGGCAAAAGAGTGGAAGCAAGAGAGAAGGTGCCAGGCTCTTTTTAACAACCTGCTTTCCTGGGAACAAACAGAACGAAAACTCACTCATTACCAAGAGGACAGCACCAAGCCATTCATGAAGGATCTGCTCCCATGACCCATTTGGCACTGCCCACCTCCCACCTCCAACACTGGGAATCAAATTTTAACATGAGATTTGGAGGCGTCAAATATCCAAACTACAGCAGGCAGGAAAAAGAAATTTTTGAAATATGTAATTATTTTCTTATCTCTAACATTATGAGTCCAAGTAACAACTACATAAGCAAAAAAGGAAGGCAATCTCATCTCCTGGTGGTAAAACAAACAAACAAAACCTAACAGCTAACTCTTAAGGAATGTTTACCAGTACTCAATACCAAGCAAATGTCTACCATATCTCATTCAATCCTTACGACATCACCAGGAAAGAGGTTCTATTATTATTTTTATATGCAGATGAAGAGACCAAGTCATAAGTATATTAGGTAACTTACCCAAAGTCACCCAATGGGGAAAGGCCAAATTAAACCCCAAATTTGACTTTAGAGCCTGACATATTATTAATAACTGCTATATAAGACTGTTCCTTGGATTCTAAAAAAATGCAAATCAATTTCATATAAAATTAAAGAATGATAAAGAAGATCAGGATAGGAGATGTATTAAAAATCCAATTAGGATAACAATAAGAACGACTATTTTTCTTTGAGTTTTCTGAAAAGAGGTTCAAAGTGCATTACTCTGAAGTGCCAAGATAGACAAAAAAGCCACTACTCCTCTCACAGATGGATAATTCAGAATTAGAAGGGCCAGCCTTAGGACTGACAACTAACTTTTCATTTGCTACAGACACCAGCCCCCCATTTTCATGTGTGAATGTTTTTCAGTTATATACATATTAATTTAATGTATTAATTCTATTTTAAAGTGTGTTTACCATAAGCAATAAACACATTTTTCAGTTATACTAGACCCCCTTTTCTCTCAAATTCTGAAAAATAAAAACAAGAATTAAACATTTCTCCAAAAATTTGAGATAAACCCAAACCATATTTCATTTGAATCCTGCCACAATTGATTACCCTAAATAAGCTTCTTAAAGCTTCCTATAAGGACAAGAACTCTAGAAAAAAATAAATCTGTAATTTTCAATCCTGCACCACAACTCAAATTTTGTAACTTCTTGCCCAAAGAATTCTATTAGTAATGCACTAATAAGTGAAATATCATTCATCCCAAATTTCAAGAAAGCAGTGTTATAACTGACTACATGACAATACGGCGACAAAAGAATTTCCTTACTTTTATATTTATGGTGGATACACAGTGCCCTCTGCTGCATAAGCCGAGGAAACTTCGACCAAGCTAAAAGTATCCAAAGCCAAATAAAGCACAGGCAAAAAAATATTTCTGGGAAATCTGTAATTAAGACTCATATTTCACATTTCTGCACATTACCTGTGTATAAATTTTGACATTCTCTATATGCGGTGAATAATTTTCTTTCACACACACCTAGAGTTCTTAACCGGATCATTTTCTATCTCATCTGTATTTACAGGGTAAACAGTATGTCAGGGCCAAGTCCCCAAAAGACACCAATGAAATGAAATCTGGGTGTTTCCTTCTTCTGCTCTATCCCTCATATCAGGAAACTGGACACAAATGATACAGTAGAAGTCTGATCATAATTCAAAACCACCTTAACCCAAAGCAGAGTCATAGACTTTAAACCTGCCCAGGCTGGCAAATGAGAACAGAAGACAAAGGTGTTTTATTTTGCAGAACGGGAGAAATGTTACTTGATATATTAAAAAATGCTCCATCAGCCAGTAAGAGATTGGACAGTTATGTAACAGAATACAAAGTTCTCAAATTGCAGGCATAATGGGCCCAAAATAAACAATGGAAGATGCTTCATGATAGTTGAGATAGTTTTAACTAAAAGCACTGAAATATATTTCCTATAATGAATCACATTTTAAATTCACTTTGTCTGAATTATACAAAGTCTGTTTACAACATATATAGAATATAACTTGAAACTGCTTTGAAATATGACCATCAGTAAAGACTATCAGTAAAAGATGGCTAAAGACACAAAAATTCTTAAATTATAAATTGCTAGAAGTTGATGAATGTATTACACTTCTATTTGTCTTGACACACTCAGTCTCCACTTACACAATCTAGTTTCTTTCAAACTAAACCTGAAAATTTGAAAACATTCATCCTAGTAAGGAAGATTTAAAATGCTAACTGCATAATGTAACTGGATGAAATAATTACAGAGCAGTTAAAAAATGAACTGCTATTTTAATAGAAAAAGAAGTGCCACTTATCTAGCATACTTTAAGGTAAATATTTGTTTTTTAAAATCCAAACTAGAGCACCCTCTAGTGGAAAACTGATAATGAGGTGCTTAAAGCTTCTGTTTCTGAAATTTTATTCAATTTCCATAAAACAAGTAACTGAGACCTGGGCCAAAAACAGTACACATTAGGTAGACTCCTCTTTCTAAATCTTACTCCTAAATACTCCCATCAACACATACAGACACACACACAAGAGAGAGCACTTCTCAAAGTCCAACAGAAAAAAGGTCTGTTATATTATCTGATTGTTTACCAACTGCAAAAGACTAATCAAGTAGAATCTGTGAATATAATATTACAGATGTAATACTGCTCTATATATTAGAGAATTCCATTTTGGGTATAAAATTAACAGAATCTGGAAACAAATGGAATCACTTTGGTAGCTTGACTCTTACGGTTAAAAGATTCAACCAAAAACAAGAGCTAATGAAAACAACACGGTAAAACTTGCAAATTATAAGTCTCTTCAAACACATTATAACATTTTAAAATATCCTTTGCTAAATTAGCAAATTAGCCAAGAACTTCCATGACCATCTGATTATATTCCTTCAGTCTTGGTTATTAAAGAGATTGCCTG
The DNA here is from genome assembly GCA_023783475.1 of Daubentonia madagascariensis. Taxonomy (NCBI): domain Eukaryota; kingdom Metazoa; phylum Chordata; class Mammalia; order Primates; family Daubentoniidae; genus Daubentonia; species Daubentonia madagascariensis. Next base: position 3,952,031 of record JAKFHU010000901.1, on the reverse strand, counting down.
ACCTTGACACACATACGACACCACACATGCAAATTCTACCACAGATGATTTTTCACTTGTAATAATTAAAAATTGAACATGTAAAATTCCATATTTGTAAACTCATAGGGTTATTATATCAATAATCAAACTATATTTTGTATATAATGTTAAATTCTGGCTATCACTATTTTGGAGAAATACTAACAAAACAGAAAATGTCTTGACCTGAGAAACCAATTTAAAGAGTAATGTGAAAATCTATTTTTTGCAGAGAGCTGAAGAAACTAGGATTATTTAGCCCAGAGAAGAAAAGGTTACATGGAAGAGCACAAATATTTATTCATCATTAATTCAACACTGATTTACTGAACACTTTAGCAGGTGTTGTTGGAGGCTCTGGACCCGTGGTGGTAATCTGGATGCACAAGTCCCTGCTCTTATTGAACCTGCATCCTTAATGGGAGAAGATGATGGTAAGAAGTCAACAAGCTCTACGAGGGCAAGGATTTCTGTCTGTTCTGTTCACTTTGGTATCCCCAGCATCTAGTAGGTGCTCAAAAGATACTGGTTGAATTAATCAAAAAGGTAACTTCGGCTAGTGAAAAGTGCTATACAGAAAACAAAACAGAGTAACAAGTAGAAAATAATGGAAGAGGCAAATGTGTTATTACAGATCAGAGAGCCAGAAAGGACTTCTTTAAGGAGATGCCATTGGAACTTAGACTTAATAACTAGAGTCAGCCTTGCAAAGATCTGAATAAGAGCTTTCTAGAAAGAGAAAACAACAAGGGCACTTGCCTGAAGCAGGAGTGGTTTGACATTCAGACGGAACACCAGCATGGGCAAGCCACAGGGCCACAGCAAAGAGTTCAGATTTTATTCAAATTGTTTAGGCAAAATATGTTGGTGGTTTCAAAGTGGGTGAAAGCAGTGGAAATAAAGACAGTGGGTAACTTCATGATCTATTTTAGAGGTGAGGAGTAGACAAGATTTGTCAATAGGATCAATATGTGACACAAAGACAACCAAGGTATTAAGAATGACTTCCAGGTCTAGGGCTTGAACAACTGTGGATGATATTGCTATCTACTGAAACCAGAAAATGAGGTGAGGAGCACATTTTAAGCAGGAAGTAGAGGAAGGAGACAACTTTTGTAACTAATATAATTAGGATTTCAAGTAAGCAGCTGGATATTTAAACTTGAAGTTAATGAAATGGACTGAGCTAGAGAGCTTTAAGTTTGGAAGTTATTGGCATAGAGATGGTATTTAAAGACACAGGTGTAAAGAGTAGTCAGGAAGGAAGGGGATGAGAATGATTACCCCACGAAATTCCAAGGGGAAAAGCAAATAATTAAAGAGATATTAAAGTGAGTTAAGCACAGTCTGCAAGAGAAAGGACATTCAACAATCTAACTAGAACTATATAGAAAGAGACTGGACTACTTGCATACATTATGGGCTTTCCACAACAGAGGCATTTCAAGTACAGAAGCAAGGGTAAGTAATCTGTAGGATTACCACTAAGTGATTCCTATAAGAGAGTTTCCCTAAATGTCCTTCCATGGTACCATTTAAAGGGACTTTTAAGACTTTCTGATTTATCTTCTGTAATTTATTTTGTTAATAAGTAGATTCCAGAGTAAAAAGCACTGGCATTTAAAATGTATGTCTGCTAGTTGCCATTAATTGTTACCTGTTTTTGTTAGCAAAAGGTTATCCAGGTGCCTGTCTCCAACTCCAAGTATATATGTAATCACACAATATCCAGCTGCAGAAACAGAAAAAAAATTGTAAAAAACACATGCAAACCAGGTTATATATTCCACCGCATATAAAAGCAGTTTGTGTTATTTTAATTTCAATTTGCTTCCTACTGTCTTTGATTTCTCATCTAAATTCTCAAATTTACAATCTTCTTTGACTCTATGAAGAGTTTATCACTTGAAACTCAAAAGAAATTACTATTTGCAACAGAAAAAATGTAGAATTTTGCCAAATTATAAAAGTCACTTGTATTAGAAATTAAATTAGGTTTCAAGAACCTTAATTATAACATTTCCAATTTTGAACTGGACACATGTTAAAGATAACATTAAAAAAGAAGTATTTACAGAAGTACACATAATAAAGTCAACCATCAACCTTCCCATAACCCATAATCGTGTTATCTACAAGATAACAGAAGTAAATGCAGGGTTTAAAAAAAAGCCTATAGAGAAACAATCTTGATGTGCCAGCACGGAGAAAATCAAATGCATTCATTTGAGCAGTAAAGGTAATTATTAAGTTCACATAATAATCTTCTGAAGTATTACGAAAAATTATGTGATCAAGGCTAAAGGCAGAGTCATTGGCTCCAGTTTTATTTTCTTTTATCTTTCTCTTCTAAAAGAGTCTGGAAACCTAGCATTTATTGAAACTACTCAAACAGAATTTAGCAAATAGCACCTTTTGTAGCTTATTTTTTTTCCACTATGTTTATTTCTCCAATTAGTACAACAAATACAATTTGCAAACATATAAAACTATAATAGTATTTACAAAAACATGTTTATTTCAGCCCATATGTAGAAACAAGATTGGACTACCTGTTAATAACCAAATTACCCTGTTCAAATTCAATAAATATTAAGATTCATTTGACTCAGGTTCGGAAGGCCATTCCAGAAGTCCAAAAGCAACTTGAGCAATATTATCATCATTAGACAAATCATTAATTAATTAATAATAATCAGTTACAATGTACTGAAGGCTAGGCTCTTAGCTGGCATATTACACTCATCATCTCTAGCCCTTTTAATGATGTCAGTTAAATATTATAACCATTCTTCAAATGAGAAACCTCAGGCTCCAGGAATTAATGAGATTGTCCAAGGTCATCGGGCTGAGGTATGCACCCAACATGAAACGTAAGAAAATGTAGTTGCATGGAAAGCATTTTTAAAGAGGAGGCTGACTCAGCTGGGAGATTAACCCTTTAGGCCTTTCCTCCTTCCTGTCTACATTGCAAACATGATGAGTGCAGTTGCAGCAGTCATTTGGGACCGTGAGGAAAAGACCAAGAGAACCATAGAGACTTTGGCCGGCCCTAACCACCTTAAGCAGCTGAAACAACAGCAATCCCTTATACCCGGTCTTGTCACAAAAAGAAAATAAACTCTTATATGTTTAAGCCACTATAGTTAGACTATGTTAAATGCAGCTGAGTGCAACTGCTAACACATTTAGTGGTCCACTGGGGAGGACGTGAGAGGCACCTAGAGGAAAGTAGAGCAGACTATAGCTTGAGGGCCAAATCTGGTCCCCTTCAATTTCTGTAAAGTTTATTGGAACACAGCAACACTGTTCATTTATATATTTTCTTGAACACTACAATGGCAGGGTTGAATGATTACAAGAGACCATCTCACCTGAAAAGCCTAAAATATTTAATACCTGCAAAGCTATAGGGAAAAATTTTGCAGATCCTTGATGTATGGCATTGCTAAACAAAATGTGATCCACAAATTGGCAGTATCATATCGCCTAAAAGCTTGTTAAATATGTAAACTCATAAGCTTTATTTCAGTCCTACTGAATCAGAATGTCTATGGGCAGTAGCCACAAGTCCATTTTAACAAGCTGTCAAAGATTGTTATTGCAAACCAAAGTTTGAGAAGCCTGCTTTAGTGTTTTCATGTACATAAGAATCACCCGGGAATCTTGTTAAAATGCAGATTCTGATCAAAACATCGGGGCAAGGCCTAAGAGCCTGTAATACAAACAAGCTCCCAGGCGAAGCCAATGCTGCTGGTCTATAGATCACACTTTGAGTAGCACTGCTCTAAAACTGCTGTAAAATATGCAGTTCCACAAATGACAAAATGCTCTCCTTTGAAAACCTATTAAGTGACTTACTGAGGGATATTAAATTTGAATTCATAAAGAGAAATTCAGTACAGTACACTGAGAACACAGAACTTAGTATACTTAGTTCTCTAGTATGTGCTTCACTTAGAAATATAGCTGCCACTCAACAGCACAGAACTACTGATAATGTACACAGGAAGACAATGGAAACTCCTGCAATTTTCAAAAAGAACACCGTTGTGTATTGCTGCAGTTGAGTTGTTCAATAGGGAACTACTTAGTATTCTTTTTTTAATTAAATTATAAATTACAATTAGTTTAGTTGTATCACTATTTACTTAGGTTGTTTAGCTACAATATTCCCTACAGAATGCAACAATAGTATTTTTGACCTAAAATTTTCATGTAAGAATTCATGTATCATTATGGAATAAAGCAAACTATTTGTATAAACTACTCCTCATCATCAAATTTGCTTTTATAGTGATATTTCATTGTTACATGGAGATGGGAAATGTATGAGATAAGAGCCTTTTACCCTGCTGCCATGGGTTTTATAGCCATTAATGTGTTTCATGGTCATTTTGATAAATTTCTTTAGTCAAGTGAGGTAGTGTATGATTTTCCTTCTCGTGTACATGTGCGTGTGCGTGTGTGTGTGTACACACATATGGCCATATTTAATGGTGAAGATGAAAATTGAGAATTTAGGACTTTTCAATCAAGTGTCAATACTTACAAGTACTTCAAACAAAGGATACCTGGGGGTGGGGAGGAGGACATTTGAGACAAGAGTGGGATGATTGCCAGAAATGTTAAGGAGATAAATAATACTCAGAATGATTTGAGATAGTCCAGAATAAATTTATTAGAAAATTTTTAGGGCAACTGAAGTTATTCTTTAACTATACAACAATGAAAATGCTATACTTGTCCAAAAAGCCTTGTCAAAATGATGTTGTTTGTTAGTTTTCTGACTCCATGTATGATATACAACATCTTGAAACTGATTTTATAAAACTGTGACTTAAATTAAAATACAGAGAAAAACAGGTGACTAAATGATTCTATATCCCTTCACTTAATAAAGATATGTGTGTGAGAATAATCAGTATTTCCACATGTACCTGTATGATACAGACTTGACACCTTGCATAATCTGGAAAAGATGACACCAAAACTATTATCACTCTATTCTAACACCCCACCAAAAAACTAAAACACTACTTTCTAAAAAAAAGTTACATATACATCTGTATGACAATATCCAACAATCAGATTTTAGTGCAAAGCAGCAACTTTATTAAGTACTGACTCCTCTAATGAAAAATTCAAATAATGGCTTTCATCCTCCAACATTACCTAGGCTGCTACTAAACTCACTGAAACACAACAAATTATTTTGTAACACAGCAAGACATACAGAAAAAAGGCGGCTATTCAAGATGAAGAGAAGGCCCGCCATCAAATCAGTTATTGAGGGATGAATAAATGTGTAATGTTGGGAAACGAGAAAGGAATAAGATCTAATTTGAATTTAACTGTCCAATAGGTATGATAGTTTAAATTGCTATTTCTTTCCACATGAAAAAGCCAGTCATATTTCCAATAGCTCTTGGGGGAAAATGGACCATTATATAAAAGACATGATACTATGACACTTAAGCATGTACCTATAACATAGTGGTCTGATAATTTTACTAAATGAGCAGGATTTTCAAATTTTAGTCAATATTTATAAGGCATGTGTATGTATGTACTTCAAGTGGAAAAAGTTAAAATTCCTTTATTAAACAGATTTATGACCAAAAAAAGTTTACAGTAACTATTCTGAAAGTCAAATAAGGAGATGAAAGATAATTATTTCAGAGCATGCAAAACACCACATGTAATACTACTAGGTATGGTGTGTTAAAGATGGCCACACATTCTTTGACCCACTTTTCATCCAGAAGTTGTGTCTATATCCCATCCCTAAAATCCAGGCAGGCTCCATGACTGCTCTGATGAACAGAATATGACAGAAGCGATACAGTACCAGCTTCCCAGCCCAGGCCTTCAGAAACCAACATTTTCTACTTCCTTACTCTTGGAACCTATCTTTGAGAAGCCCAAGCCACAGACATGTATAGGTGATCCAATTGACAAAGCTAGCTAAAAGACAGTATAAACTGGAAACACAGAAAAAACAGACTTGAAGGTATGAGAAAAACAGAAAAGAAGAGAAATGGGGGAAAGAAGCAAGGAAAGCCCCAGAAGGGAGGGAGGGAAGAGAGAGAAATACAGAGGAAGAAGGCAAGGGGAAACATTTTCTCTTGAAGGCTTCAATCAGTGTTTTTTAGTCTTTAAATCTAAATGCACTGTATGTGATCACATTTATGAGCAAACTTAGTTATATGAAATATGTTTACATTCCTACAGTAAAAATAAAAATCAAAACTATAAAGGATTTTAATATATATACACATACCCTTTTTTATCAGTGTCCTCAAAGTTCATTTTCTTTATGCTTCTCAGGCAAAAATTTATCATCAAGAATAAATTTGGGATTAAGTTATGAGGTCAAAAATAATGTGAAATACTACTTCACAGGAGTGTTGTAAAAACCAAAAATATATTGTGTATAAGAAAGCAATTTCTAAACCATAAAATAATATGCAAGTTTAAATATAGTTCTTAAATGTCTAGAAAGCCCTCTTCTTACTCTCCCTGCTCTGTTTGCTTAAAAATAGGCATAAATGTGAACATAAACAATACCATGAAGGCACCCTCTTAATGCAGCACCATTATCTTAGCTCTTGAGTTGTATCCAAAACACAATTATTTCTGACTGAGACTTTTCCCAACTGCTTAGTTGTAGTTACTCAAAAACAGGGAAAATCTAGAGGAAAGTTAACAGCGTCTAAGAACAGATAACTTGTAAATATAAAATAGTTTAGTGATTGCAAAGATAATTCATTAAAGACTAAATAGAATTTATACCTTGCTACTACTGTTACGTCAAAGCATTAATAACTTCTTTTATCAACAATTTATCTTTTACTCTTCTTCTTATAGGTCACTTAAATCTTAACGTGTTTTAAATGTATACACATATGGCAATATCAGGATGGCCTGCTTTTCTTTATTCAAAGATATCAATGGAAAGTAATAGCCTGAAAAACTTACCACAGCTTTTAACATAAGTGTCCATGACCTCAGCACTAATCCCATTTGGCCCGTTCTCACTTGGTGCATATTTTCTAAAAAAGTTCTGAAAAGACATTATTTACATGTTTAAGAATTCACAATCAAACAAATTAGGCATCTTAAAATTATATATAATGACCAACAAGTGTCTGGTTTAAAACTTAATAAAAATACAGTAAGAGAACCAGCTGCAGTGGCTCATACTTGTAATTTCAGGGCTTTGGGAGGCCACTGCAGGAGGCTCGCTTGAAGCCAGGAGTACGAGACCAGGCTGGGCAACATAGCAAAGCCCCATCTGCACAAAAAACAAAAAATTATCTGAGTGCGATACGTGCCTATAGTCCTAGCTACTCAGGAGGATGAGGTGGGAGGTTACAGCGAACTATGATCAGAGCCACTGCACGCCAGTCTGGGCAGCAAAGCGAGACCCTGTCTCTGAATGAATGAATGAATGAATGAATAAATAAATATCTTTACATGTTAATTATATATATTTTTCTTACACAGGAAAAAAAGGAAAATTATTTAAAAAGTAGCCAAATAAATCATTCAGATGTGACAAGAACTAATCCATATATTTAAAGGGTAAGAAAATTCCAAAGAAATACATTGTTTTATCCCAGGAGCAACACACCTTTTCCTGTATTAAAGGGGAGCAAGAGATTGGAGGGAGAAGAGACAGGGGTCTTAAAAAAAATAATTGTACAAAAGATGTATGAGCAAGAATATCACTGTAGCACTGTTCTGAATAATAACAAAAACTAAATAATCAAAATGTTCATCAATTAATGGTCAAATAAATTATAATATTTCCATACTTTGAAAAATAACGCAGCCATAAACTAACACATTTTTAATTTGCTCACCAATTAACTCCTGATCTCCTATTATGTGCCATGTACGTAATGTGCTCATTCAAGGAATTGAGCATCTATATATAGTAACATAGAAGAATTTCCAACTGTGAACAATGTTTTCTTCTGAAGAAAGGGGAAAAAACTTGAGTAAAGAAGGATGATTAAAAAGAGACTTTCATTTTTAACTCCATATACGTTTTATAAATATTGACTTTTTTATAGTAAGAATATATTTATGAATTATATCTTTAAAATTGATACTGTACCTGAATGCTTCCCTCTGTATCAAGAACTTCAGCAACAGGAACTGACTGGATAAACTGCATGAAGCCTATACAGAAATGTATGCACTGAATTAAGCACAGGTTAAGAAATAAAGGTTCTGCTAAGAGTCGTCTTCATCTGTAAATGTAAATCCATATATGAACAATTTAAAAAGGTCTGTGAACACTATATTAAGTTTACACTGGCATTTATGTCATAGTAACAAAAGGAAAACATTTTAAAAACTAAGCTGATTTAATCTGTATGTTTCTGTAGGCTAATTTCTATTATTGAACATGAGGGACACAAAGTAATAGGCTAAGTTTCTTAAATCTAGAATCAAACATTTCTTCTTTCTGTAGTTTTATAACATATACCAATTAAAAATATACCTAATTTAAAATCACCGTAAGAAGTCTGGGATTGTAGAATACAACCCCCAAACCCTAGGTAATGTATGTAAGTCCATTGACTCCTTTTGTCTAATACTCCATTTTCTGTCATTTCCTGGAAATGATATGAGAGGTAAGTATAAATTCCTTAAACTAACAAAAAGAAAGAAAAAGGGGATACTATGTGGAAGAATGAGAAAAAGTCAATGTGGCAAATCTGGGGACAAGAACAGGACGATAAAACAACAAATATATAGCTAGATAAAGCTGAATGAAGGAAACAATATTTCAGGATCATAAACAATCATGATCTGGTTTTGGTGAGCCTTACATTATAATTTACATATAAATTAGGAGATTGTATACCCCTTTGGAGTAAGAAATGTCTCATTTATTCTTATATCACAAATATAGAATAGTCTGCATTAATTCACTTAACAGGTATTTATTGTTTTTCTATTATATAGCAAGAACTTTGCCAAGTAAGCAAAAATAGATGCTTGACCCTGTCTACATACATCGTAAAGCTTACAATTTTTATTGGGATAAATACTATGATTGAAAGGGTACTATGAAAGGGAATAGTATAGGAAGACTTGAGTTATAGCAGGGATCAAAGGACATCTGACATTTGAGCCACATTTTCAAGCATAGTAAAGTTAATAGATAAAGCTACGGAGGAAGGCTATGGATGACAGCACAAGTGAAGGCCTTAAGGCTGAAAAGAGCATGGTGCATTAAAGAAAACAGAAGGTAGCCAGTGTGGCTAAAGTCTAGGAAGCAGGGGGAAAGTGGCAAAAGGGGAGGCATGAGAGATAGGTACTAGGGTGTATCAAACTGTGCAAGAATTTAGAAAGTAGGTAAAGACTTTTGGTCTTTGTCTGAAGAGGACATGGAAGCTAGTAGATCAATTTATGCAAGACAGTGAAGAAGCACATTTGCACTTTTAAAAAGATCATTCTGAGGGGAAAATAAAAAGAATAATTAAACCATCAAAAAGATTTGGGAGTGGCCAGCAAAAGGACAGAAAACCTAAAATAGGCATTTTGTTTCTCCAACATAACCTACCATAACTACCAGTATAAAGCTCTAAGAAAACAAGACTATGGGATTTACAATAAGCATTAGGCAAGAATTCCTAGGGAATCTTTCATCAAACTTCAAGAGGTTATTCAATCTCAAAAAGAATGAGATGCTTGAGGTGTGCATACACACACATACATACACACACACACACACACACACACACTCAGTGAAATATATAAAACAGAACTCAGTTGATATCATTTGCTGAGTGGCTTTTAAAAGCAGAGCACAGTACAAAGCCTTTCTGGGTCATGGTAACTCTTAAAATGACAACTGAGGACACAAATTACCATGTAAGAAACTACTGTAAATTTCTACCAGTTTGAATGCAAAAACATACATTATAAAAGTGTTAATTTTTTTCCTAAATATGCTATTTTATGACGAAGGAAAGAAGGGAGGAAGGGAGGAAGAAAGGAAGGGGAGGAGTAAGGGGAGAGAAGGCAGAAAAGGGAGAGAAGGAAAAAAAAGGGAGAGGAGGAAGAGAGGCAGGCAAGCCAGCCCAACTGGGCTTCAGTGTACAAGTAAGTTCAATCTCTAACATTCTTAACAATTTCTAAATAAAAAAAAAAGACATATAATTATTGGATGTTGAAATAAGCAATCATGATGTAAAATCAACTTACCATGTTTTGTACTAGTGGCTAATACCTTATAAGGTGTCAATTTCAAATCCAGATTTTCTTTCCGTAACAGCTTTTGAACAAAAGATAAATATATTAACTAAATGTAAAGACTGTTAAAAAACAGTTTTGTGGGCAAAAATAGCAGTTCAACATAATACAGATTTAGGAGGTAAATGTAAATTAAGTTTAACTAAATTAATTAATTTAACTTTGATTATCAAAATTAAATTTATTAGGCACTTACATGATGGTATGCTAAATTTTTTATCTACTCTAAATCTGTCAGCAGTTTTTAGTGAACAGTAGGGTCCCTCCTACCACTTTATGCAATTCTTTCTGGACATAAAATACTTTGGAACTCAGAAAAAAGGAAATAAGGGCAACGTACTTTTAAAACCAAGGGCAGGAATGGGAATTTAAATGTAAATAAATAAATAAAAAATAGACTAAGGAAAAAAATTACTAAATCTGACATTGAGAGAATTCAATTTAGAAAACATTTTTTAATGGAACACATGCAGTTTCTCTTTATACTCATCACAAGAACCATTCTGAAGTGTACAAAAACTAAGTTTGTTCAAGGTCAAGTGGAGATTGTTGAACTTTCTAGGATTATATTTGAATGTTACAAATACTTCTGGTCTCTGTAAATGGCCTATGTACTAAACCATAGTTTTTCTAAAATGAAATAATGTTCCCCAACACCATGAGGTTATGTTCACCTTGTCCATTAGTGAAATGATTTGAAGAATAAGTTGATCTTGGCGTAAATCATCTCCATGCTTAAATATAACAGGATATTTGCCTCCATCTTCTGTCTTAAAGAACAGCTGTGCAGGCATAAGGGCACTCTGGAAAATAAAAATATTGTTTTCCAATTTGGACATAAATTAATGCAACAGACTTACCATACACAGAAGAGAATGTTGATATAGAAGATAAACACACAGGTAAAACGGACCTAAAAGAAGTTGGGCTGTCAGTGAGATGTATTAGGGTGCCCTGGAGAGAACAATGAACTTGCTAATAATCAGAAGATTACATGGTGGAGAAAGCACACACTCTGAAATCAGTCTGAATATGAATTCAGGCTCTGCCAGGTAGCAGCTGGATGATCTTGTGCATATTCTTTAACTTGTTTCCTCACCTGCAAAATAAAGTTAATAACTCTTCTGCAGAGTTGTTAAGGCAATCACAAACTGTAGAGGTCAAGGATCAGGCACTGTACCTGATACACAGCAGACATTCTATATATGTCCACCATCATTATTTCTATTATTAGAGATATACTGGAATAAATAAGGTGAAATGGTACAGCATAAAAATGTACCAGATGAATAGTATAAGAGCCCTGGTGTCTAATGGCAAGTGTACTACAGGTTGAGAAATGTTTGGGACCAAAAGTGTTTTGGATTTTGGATTTTCAGGGTTTTAGAATATTTGCATATACATAATGAGATATCTTAGGGATGGGGCCCAAATCTAAGCATGAAATTCATTTATATTTCATATACATTTCACACAAATAGACTAGTAGTAATTTTACACAATATTTTTAATAGTATTGTACATGAAACAAAGTCTGAACTGCGTTTTGACTGTGACATGACATTAAGTCAGGTGTCCAATTTTCCACTTGTGGCATCACATCAGCACTTAAAAAGTTTCAGATTTTGGAGCATTCTGGATTTTGGATTTTTGGTTTAGAGATGCTCAACCTGTACTAGTCGGGCAGCTTTAAGACTCAAATTCCTCATTTATAAAATGAGAGAAAATCTCAAATATTTGTATCTTTTTTTCTGGAATAATTATATGTTTTCCCCAGAATCTTTCCTTTATTTACAAGAAATCTCTAAATTAGTTTAAATATATGTTTAAATCAACAAAAAATAAAGAAATTAAATTCTCTTTAAAAAGGAGAAATCATAAAAACCACACAAAGAATGGCACGCTAATAAGACGACTACTGTGGAGAGAGAGGCCCTATTGATTTTTATCACTGAGAGGAAATTATGTAAGATGGAAATTTGGACAAATTTATAATGATCCAAAGAAAACAAATGAGTCAGACAAATTTTAAAAAATGGTAATAATCTTAATTTACATAAGCCAAGGGAAATAATAACATAGAAAGTATCCTACAGAGGGATGAACAGACACATGACAAAGTAAACACAGCAAAATGTTAAGACAAAATTGAAGTAGTAAGTACACAGTTGTTTACTGTAAAATTCTATCAACTTTGCTGTATGTTTGAAAACTTTCCTATAAAATGTTGGGAAAAACACATGAAAAATGTTTTAAAGAATATGTTTAGAACTTATAAACTCTAGTGGACTAAAATCTTGAACTTTAAATTACCTTAAATTTGGAATATCTCATCCCTGGTGAAAATGCATTTTATAAATTACCTTGACCCTAGAGTTCACAAAAGTTCAAGAAAAAAACCGGAAGCGATCTTCCTAAAGATTTTTGTTGTGATTTCCCTTTTCAGATTCAAAACTGAATCTGAAATTTTGATTTTATCTGAAATCTAAAGCAAGTAGATGACAACCACAGGATAACTAATCCCAGTGCCTTAAGGACCCCATGAATATCTAGCTTTGGCTCTTAAGCTAAGTTCTACAAAATATTCTCTAAAAATACTAGGAAAAAGGGCCCCTAACCTTTTCAGTTCTAAGGAGTTCATAAAAGGAAAAGGAATCCATAGATCCTCTGCAAGTTTATGCAGAAATTCCAGTGCATGTGTAAGCATATGGGCAATTTTCTAAAGTGCACAATCCATCAATTTCACCAGATTCTCAAAGACATCCATGACCCAAAAATGATTATGAATTACTTAGTTATGTAGCAACTCTACATAGAGATACTTTACATCTGTGGTCCCCAAACCATGCATCATTGCCTGAGCTCCACCTCCACTTCTCCTGCCCCCGCTGCCGCACCCCATCAACCCCCCGCCCCTGTCCACCCCTACCCCGCCGTCAATGGAAAAATTGTCTTCCATGAAACTCCACCCATCCTGCATAATTAAAATTATGTAGTAATTGCCTTAGAACCATTACTCCTAAACCCCAAATCAGAATTTTCAAGAATTCTCACATACTTAAGGGTTGAAAGAAAAATAATCAGGTTTCGATATTCAGGCCAAAAAAAAAAAAAAAAAAAAGATTTCCAATGATGTTTTATTGACCATTTACTTTCTGTATATAAGGCAGAATTAAAAGAGAAAATGGGTCTAGAAACCACCTAACAATAGTGGCAGATATACATTCTTATACTGTACTCTTACAACCCCTGCTCTATGTCTTAGATTTTTTTTTCTACCCTATTTGAAAAAAAAAATGGAAAAACTACCTTTTTAGTTCACTGCTCTTGATTAGCCCTTAGAAAATAAGAACATTAAAAGCTGGTTTTGTTTGGGAGTTCTAGCCCAAAGGAATGCCAGCTGTTACCATGTATAATGCCTTGTATATAGCTTTTTACATTTCAGGCCCCAGTGGATTATAAGCACAAACTAAGAAATATTTGCATTATATTCCCTATACCAGTATTTTCAAATTTCAGGTTATAATCTACTAAAGAATTTTAAAATCAATTAAATAGGTTGTAAGCAACATTTAAAAATTAAAGCAATAGAATAATTTTTAAAAGAATAGAAACCATCAGTCCATAACATGCAGTAAGGTTAAGTATTGCTTTATGAAACTTATGTTTCAGTTGTATGAACTAGGCTGCAACAGGTTGCCTTGAAACATACCTCTAAAAAATATGAACTATTTTCTACTATAATTATACTCTTTTTTATATACATTAATTGTTGTTCTATGAGCCCTTTCTTATTGGATGCAAAGTAATGTTCAATGCAACTTATGCCCTTTCACCACTAGAATCACAAAATCCAAAAATCCATGTTTCACAGAGATCTTTCAGTATGATCCCCAGCAAGTAACAATGCTCAGTCCTTTGGTCCTTTAGCCTGATTAGAGAAGGCAGCTGCATCAGCTGTTTCTACCTGAAGTGAGGGCCAGCCAAAAGAAAGCACACCAAGCTTGATGTGCTATTAAGGACTAAAGAGAATTGCTACTTAAAAATATAAGAAAAAACTTCAGGCTCATAGAACAGATATCAGACTGACAAATGTTATAAAGGTCAACTGGGACTCATCTCTAACCATCTGAACTCATGAACTGAATGCATAAGTTTTTCAATTTACCTTTTTTAAAAAAATAGCTTACATGGAGAAAAGTAGTTGTGGCTATATTTAACAATTAGTTCAAAGAATTACATATTAAAAAAACCCCAGACATATAAAAATATTTTACATATTTCATATAAAAATGCCTAGGTACTAGTAATAGAAGAAGATCTTAAATTATAACACAATGATAAATAAAAGGTACCTTTTTATCTAACACTTACTAAATCAAACAGATACTAAATCAAACAGAATTATAGATATTCTCTACAACGTAATAATTTTCCAAGGTAGTGTCTCTGATTTGGTTTTAAAGAACTGGGTTCCAATCATACACATTAAAGATCCATCATAATTACCTTAAACAGTGTAGCTGTTTCTGGAATTATTCCTCTAATTTTCACTTGAGGTTCTAAAGGTAATGGAATAAGTTCCACATCTGACAAATTCATCTTTTCATTATCTCCAAGCAATGCCTGTAGTCTCTCATTCTAGGAGAACAAATCAGAAAGGATTAATTAGGTTAAAATGGAAGAGTAGATTCTAAAACATACAGAAAAGACGTAAAAATGATTCTATTAACTTTGAAATATTTACAAAGCACCACAATAATGTAAAGGAAATAGTACCTATGTGAGAGACAGGACTTATAAATAATCCTCCTAACAACAGCAGTAGCTTGCTTTAAAAGGAGCAATCCCTTGACTATGAAAGGCTGGACTTTCACAGGAAGGGTAGAGAATACATTTCATTTGCTGCAGCTAAGAAAGAATTAGGAATATATTCAAGTTGGACCTAAAAATTCAATTTCTGTTTCCCAAGGATTTGTGAAGCCACAGAGAGAAACTGTAATTTCATGTGAAGCTTAATGTTGTATGATCAAATATTAAGCGAGAATTTCATTATGCTGCCCCATTCAATTTTTGCTTTCAAAAAGGAAATTTAATTCACTTGGAGGAACTAGGACCCTAACTGCTACCTTTCACTGAGTCTGTCTGGTCAAACTTTTCCTGAGATACTATCATCATTCATTTTCTTCACTTCATATATATGTTGCATTAAGCCAACATTTCAGAAACTGAGAAATCTAAATCACGGTTGAAACAGCTTCATAATTTAGCAACATCTATACTATCTAGATGAAGTTCTTCTATTCAATTTCAAAAGAACAATTTCCTTTAAAAGCCGGGAGAGTCTTGCATTCTTTAAATAAGTAAGTGAGCTTGTTTTCTTTAAGAGGGAAAACTTCACTTGCCAATCCCACAGCACAAAAGCACTTCAACTGTAATGCTACTATGAGGTTGAAGTGCTTCATGTTGCTGGGTACTCATCAAAGGAAAGAACTCTGGACCCTTCAGTAGTACTCCAACTCTCCTTTTGAATAATGAAAAGTTCAAGTTAAAATCAACTGAAAACTGGTATGAATTTCTATATATGCCTTACAAAAATCCTAATGAAATGAATGGTCAGCTATACTAATGTGAAATAATGTCTTAGAGTTATCCTATCTTACCCAATTTCTAGTTGATGTGCTAATGAACAAAATAACCAGAAAACAAATAATAAGAAAAAGGCAAGAAATCCAGCCACTTCTCAGCACCTCCACTACTTTAAGCCCTAGGGACCTAGCCACCATCATTTCTCATCTTGATTACTGCAGCCGCCGCCTCACTGCTCTTCCTTTTCAATATCTGCCCTCTGATAGTCTCTTACCAAAAGCAACCAGAGTGCTGCTGCTGAAATGAAAGCCAGATCATGACACTCTTCTACTCAAAATCTTCAACAGCTTCCACTCTTACTCAATGTTTAAGTCAAAGTCCCTATAATGGCTTACAACAAGGATAAATTCCATCCATTTCCCCATTATCTCTGTCCTCATCTACTACTGTCCCTACACCCTTTGCTCCAAATACACTGGGCTTCTTCCTATTTCTCAAACCTGCCACACATGTTCCCATCTCAGGGCCTCTGCACTGCTGTTCCTCTGGCTGGAACAGTCTCCTCTAGAAGACTGGCTTGCTCCCTCACCTGCTTCAGGTCTTCGTTCTAATGTCAATTTCTCAGTGACGCCTTCCCTGAGCATTCTAGTGAGCAGTAAAACATGCCTTACTATTTGATCCCAGTACTTCCTACTCCCCCTTCTTGCTTTATTTTTCACCATGGCACATAATACTATCTGGCATATTATACACATTTTACTTGCTTACTGCATTTATTCTCTTCTCCAACAAGAACTCAAACTCCACAAGGGAAGAGATTTTTATACTCACTGCTATATCCCCAGAACCTAGAAAAGTGCATGGCATATAGTGGGCATGCAATACATATTTGTAGAATAAATAATATTCCCTAAAGAATCACAAAGTCAAAAGAGACAATTTATAATATTAAAAAGGAAAGTGTTAATTTTTTTAAATGTCAATGGAAAAGGTATTTTTATTAGAACTCAAATATCTAGTCTCAGAGACCATTTGTAACAACTTTTTTTAAACTAAAGGCCAACAAAGGAAAGACGATAGCAACATATATTATCATTTGTTTCATCCATTTGACATTTAACTCAGATTACCTTGTGATATGGTTTGGATGTTTGGCCCCTTCAAATCTCATGTTGAATTTTGATCTCCAGTGTTGGAGTTGGGGCTGGGTGGGAGGTGTTTGGGTCATGGGGGCAGATCCCTCATGAATGGCTTCGTGCCCTCCCTGCGATAATGAGTGAGTTCTCCCTTTATTAGTTTACACGAGAGCTGGTTAAGAGAGCTGGGCACCACCTTCCCCCTCTCTTGCTCCCTCTCTTGTCACGTGACACGCCTGCTCCCTCTTCACCTTCCACCTTCATTGGAAGCTCCCTGAAGCCTTCACCAAAAAGATATGCTGGTGCTGTGCTTCTTGTACAATCTGCTGAACTGTGAGCTGAATAAATCTCTTTTCTTTATAAATTACCCAGCCTCAGGTATTTCCTTTATAGCAATGCAAAATAGATTAATATACCTTGTCACAGGTCTAAAACATCAGTGTTTACACTCACCCTGATATAGTTCTCCCCAATTAATTATGAGGGATGGAAAAGTACTATTTATGATTTTAAATCATTAGTGATTATTTCATTACTAGTATTAACACAAATAATGATAACAAACAGCCATTTTTGCATTTCTCCATGGTACCAGGGCTTGATTCTAGTAAATCTATGTTAATAAAATTAAGGTTGTCTTTTATCACATCATATTATGACAAAACACCTAAAAAGATTTTTAGCCGATGTTGACAGTATATTTGGGATGGTTTGACTTAAAATATAGGCTATGAGGCAAACACAAAATTTATTTTGGGGGGGGGTCTGATTGATATCTCAAATAGGTAGTCATCCTCCAGGATAGCTAAAACTGAAGCGTAGCCAGAGGCTCACATGTCTGCTGAATAGAAAAGCCTGTGACTTAAAAACAAAGTGGTTTCAAATATAAGCCCCAAACTGCATGTCAGAGGAAAGACACGCCCTCTGCTGGTGGCCATTCAGGATCACACTGCTTCTCATACAGTCACCTGTGGGGAGAGGTGCTCCATGGGAAAGAGTAGTAGGAATTTATTTATTTGACCATGGTTTGTGACTCTGCTCAACAACAAAGAAAAGGCCAATTCAATAAAAATGTGTTTCCCCTCAGCCTATTTTCCCCTCTCTAACTGAGTGAACATCATCCCCTGTACAAATCTCTGCTAGCATTTCTCTTTAAACCTGATTCCTTGGAACTTCTGACTCAATTCTTCATCTTTTCCTCTCACAAGTCTGAAGAATAACAGCAAAATGTGTTGTGTTGTTTTACAAAGGTGACCAAGAAAGATCTGCCTGTTATCTAATGGGAATAGGAAAAGAGAAGACACCAAGCAAATCCTTCATATCATTTAGCCCACTGATCAGAAAAAGTGACATATGAAGACTATATACTCATCTATTCTACTCATCAAGTGGAGCTCAAAGTTGAGAGAAAGATCAATGTACTAGCCAGGAGAACAGATACAAAGCCAGTGTTGTTACTAACAACCAGTTCTGCAAACTTGGGCAAGTCTGGACCTTCATTTTCTCAGAAGAATTCTAGTCTAAATGGTCTCTAGAGATCCTTTCCTTTCAAATATATCATACTAAGATTCTAAAATGAGAGACGGTATAGCATAAAAATATGGACTCAATGCTTGAGCACAAATCTTAACTGCAATACTTACTAGCTGTGTGACATTGGACAAATTATTTAACCTCTCTTTGCCTATTTTTCCTCACAATTGGAATGATGGTTCCTAACTTCTAGGGTTGTTGTGCAGATTAAATACTATGTCAATATATGTAAACTCAATAATCAGTGCTTATAAGTGTTCTGTTACTATAACTGCATGAGAAGAAGCTGACATAATATATCAACCCAAAGAGACAATAGCCCAAACTCAGTATTTTATAATGCCAAGCCACTATTAGTCATAAACAAAATCAAACACCACAGGCTTACCTTTTTCTTACGATTTCCACTTTCACGCTGCACTGCTTTCATTAGATGCACCAACCGATCTACAAATGTCTGCTGTGCAGCCAGCAAAGAACGCATTACTCTGACAGACTTATCACCCTGAAGGGAATCAAAGTAAAGGAAAATTAGTTCTATGTAGCATAATGATCAGGGTTTCTTTAATAGCATGGGTGATCTTTATTTATACTTCTAAAAGCTGTAAACGTCAATACAAAACAAAACTGAAAAAGATTAATTGTCTTGATTTAGAGATAGTGAAAAACCTGCTATCTTAGCTAAGCACCACCAATGCATTCACAATTGAATATTATCTGAGTCTTCAGTGAATACTGGTTTATCCACAACAGCACTTTTTTTCACCATATACAACCATGTGATGAGATAGGATTCATTCAACCTAAAATGCATTCAGTCATTATTTGATTGAATAAATATCTGGAAGCCTATGTGATGTCTTCAGAAATGTACTAGGCATATATATGGCAAAAACAAAGATACTATCTTCAAGGAACTAAAAATTTACTAAAAAAAAGAAAAATACTCATACTTTAGCACCACAATATGTGCTTACTTAGTAAAATATAAGCCATAAAAACTAAATGCTATATAGTGATTCTCAGTTCATAAAATATTGTAAAATACATTTTCTTATTTAATCTTCCCAGTTACCCTAGTAAGGGCAGCTGGGCAAATGTTATCATCCCCATTTCAAAGATGAGGACATTTAATCTTAAAGGAACTGAAATGTGTTCATGGGGTGACAGAAGCTGTAAGTGACAGAAGTGAGAGAAGACAAGACCACGGGTTTATTTGCCAATCAGTTTGATATTGAGAAGCTCTGAGCTGTGAGAACTATATAAAAGCTTAGTCTCAATGTGTTTAATAAGATGTGATTTAAATTTTTAAGAACATGAAGCATGAAACAGCAGATAAAAGATTCTATGAAGTAAAATATTTCTGTAGCAAAGTTATAGATTAATTTGTGACAGTTTTCTTTTCACTGCCCTGGCACCCTCTACTGGCCGAACGATGACATTGCTGTAAGAATCAAAAGAACACCAGGAGTAAAATGGCCTCACCTATCTCTTAGAAACTGTTGAAGAAGTAAAAAATTTAAGTTATATAAGTTACATAAAGTATCTGCAATATAACTATTGCTAGATTTCTAGGAATGTATATAGTCTTGATAAGAAAAATATAAAACAAAAGGAAATAAAAAAGCAAAGCTTTATTTTTTTTAATTCCATGTATAGGTTTATTTCATTAAATCAGGCATTAACAAACTTTCTGTAAAGGACCAAAGAGTAAATATTTCAGGCTGCCTTGGCTATACAGTTTACATTACAACTATTAAACTGCTTAATGCAAAAGTAACCACAGACAATATGAAAACAAATGAGTATGACTATGTTCCAATAATTTTTTATGAACACTGAAATTTGAATTTCATATAATTTTCAGGCACCACAAAATATTATTCTTCTTTTGATTTATTTTCAACCATTTAAAAATATAAGAACCATACTTAGCTCATGGGATGTACCAAAACAGGCAACAGGCCAAATTTGGCCCATGCACTGCAGTTTGTCAACCCCCACCTTAAATGGTTACCTTCAACAATGCTTGGCTGAATCTTCTCATTACATTCAAGTACATCTCATGGGTCTTTGGATCTCTCTGCTGAGTATCTTGATCTTCACATTCCACTATCACATACCTTAAAAATATGGTTAAGTCATTCATGTGATATGAAATCAAACTCAGATTCATTTTGAAAATATTTATACTTTTTCCTTAAAACAGATTAATTCATATTTGCAAAAATAACTAAACTGGAATAATAAAACACATTTTATCACCACTCCTAAAAGTGAAAAATTAAGGAGCGACATATACAACCATCAATAACAGGTAAACTAACAGTAATAATGTCTTAATTCATACAATATCCTAAATTTTGCCACCAAAAGAAAGCATTTTCTCTTATTAATTTATGAGGTACTTAGAGTACTAACATCCTCAAAAATCATCTAAGCTCACATATATACCAAATAACTCAATAAGAACTATTATTTTCATAATCTATGTAATACTTTGGTATTACATAGGCTCTCTTGTTCTGAAAACTACTCTGAAGCTACTTCTCTAACATACTTTTGAAAGATGAATTAAATTTTGAATTGAGTTTTTCCTTTCCCATCCAATTTACCCATTTCCCAAAAACCTATATATAATCTTCAACTTTTCTATTATAAAACTGTGGTTTTAGAGAGTTAAAGAAATTTTAAATGTTTTCTTAAACCTAATCTGCTTATACAATTACAGATGTCATATAAACAATGATCTGAATAAGATTTTAGATGTCATCTAATCCAGTGTTTCTAAATGTTCTGATGGGAACAAACCATAATAACAAGTAACATTTATATCACAATTTGGTAAACAGAGCCATATGTGTGCACACAGATGCATAAAACTAAAAATTTCACAAAGTAATACCTGCTGCTCTGTTCTATTTCATTTTTCTTTAAATAACAAATACTGTACTGTGAAGCTTTAACTTACTTTCAATGGATTATGTTGTATAGTTTGAAAAACACAAATCTAGATCAACTTGCTTGCTTTATTAATAGTGAAACTTAGA
Organism: Daubentonia madagascariensis; assembly: GCA_023783475.1. NCBI lineage: Eukaryota > Metazoa > Chordata > Mammalia > Primates > Daubentoniidae > Daubentonia > Daubentonia madagascariensis. The sequence continues at coordinate 3,930,427 of JAKFHU010000901.1, read as the reverse complement.
GGGGTTGTGTCTTGCCCATGGCAGCACAGTTAGTTGATTGTAGAGCTGAGAATGGAACCCAGGACTTTTGGCTCTCAGGTCAGAATTCTTTCTATTCTACTAAACTGATTCTCATACTGCTTTATTTTTGAGAAAACACACGAACTTTTCAACCTTCTTAACTGGTCACATTTCCCAAATCTCAAGTCACAGATGCTTATTATCCTTTACCTATTTCTTGGGAAGAGTATATTGTATTCAGCTACCTAACAGGCAAACTTTATGAGGCAGAGAGCTTACCTGTCTTGTTCTCCACTATACCTTCAGCACTTCCACACCTAGCTCATAATAGATGCTCAATATATTATTATTGTTGAATGAATGAATAACTCTACTTTCACGGATTTAGCTATTATCTCAATATTGATAATTCTCAAATATAAATATACATTTCTTTTTTTTTTTTTTTACATCTAAGGTCTAATTTTGCATTTCATTATGTGGTCTGCTTTCACATTCATCCACCCTAATTTTCAAGTGCCAGACCCCTTTTTCAAGGTATCATTTGTCATTTTTAACTGAATATGTGTAAAACTAAACTTACCACAGTAAATGGGATTTTTTCTACCTCTACTGAAGGTACTATCAATATTTATGCCAGACATTTGGGTTAGAAATTCTCATGTGGCAGGGTTCACAAACTCAAGTTTTCTCAAAAGTCAGGCAGGAAACAAATGTTTGAATCACTTGAATATAAGAAAAGAGGGAGAGGTAGGGCTGCGACCAATCCAGAGAACACAAACCCTACCTAAAACTTTTGTTGGCATTTTGTGTTCAATTTGTGGTCCATGCATCTAGAGCCAAACTCAGCTTACACTCTCCTGCCTCAGAAACCTATATTCAATTAATCACCAGATGCTGTTGATTTTTGCTATTAAATGCCTCTTACAATGGTTCTGTATTACACAGCCCTTCTGGTATCAAACAGCAGATACCACAAATCTAGCCTCTCTAACTCTAAAAATAAACTATGTATTGTTCCATTCAATCATGCTAAATTTTTCATCTTTAAAATATTGTCATCATGTCCCATCCATGTTAACAAAAACATCAATGGTTACCTCTTTTCTATGATTTTAAAACAGTTTCTATTTCAAACTTCCACTATCCCCAATTTATGCCCTCACACTCCAGTCAGGTCAATGCCCCAATATCCCTCAATAGGTACCCACTTTGTACTTTTGTTCATGTTGTAGTACTGTCCAGAAATACCTTCCCTATCTCTTCATCTTTCCATATTCTACCCATCCTTCAAGCATAGCTGCCATTTTCTCTTCCAGGAGGTCTTCATGGACCCTAACAACTTCTTTCTCTGACTTCCTAGAATAGGCATATCCTCTCGCACAACTTGTGCTGATAATGTTCCCTGCTTGTCACTGTTTCACATGTTTAACTATTACTTAGCGCCCTTCATAGGTTATAAAGAAACTGATACCAGGTGCCATATCTTAAAAGCTTTCAGTATCTCCTGACATATCCGATATAGTCTTATACAAAGTGTTTTAAAGGTTGATAAAAGTAAGAGCCATCCTTTCCTACTTCCCAGTGCAATGCTTTAACATGACAATAACAGATGTTCTAGCAGTCCTGAATCATATAACCCAGAGTTTTCTGTAAAGTGGTATGAGAAGTTGAACCATGACATATATCAACCACTAGATCATATTCCCAAGAGTTCAAAGCCAAAAATTCAAGAAGGCATTCCCAAATCTAGAATCAAGAATGTCTTTTAGAACTTCTAGAGCCATCACTAGACACACATGACTATTTAAATTCAAATAAAATTCAAAATTCAGTTTCTCGGTCACATTATCAACATTTCAAATGCTCAGTAGCTATTAATACATACACAGCACAGAAGATCATTTCCATCACTGCAGAAAGTTCCTAGATATTAAGCTAAGAACAAGAAATAAGCTCATATTTCCTATTCATGGCATTACAGAATGTTTGGTCATTTCAGGACAACACCTAAGAATGCCAAAAAGGCAGTGGTTCTAAATTGTATAACTGTCAATATGGTCTTAAATCCAATCCACATCCTTCTACCCATTCGTGAAAGTCCTTGATTGTCTCCGTCACCTTAGCATATTCAGTGTCTTTTCCTGTGTGTTTACACAGCAAACTCTTTTCTAAGTGAACATACAGATGACCACAATATACAGGTCCATTCCTATGTTCAGGTCTTTCTGACCACCAAGTAAGCACTAAGGCTGCAGCTATTTCCTGTTTTTGAAGGTATACGTTGATGCTCATGGTAAGGGTCAAGTATCAAACACCTCTCAAAAGTCATTCAAGCCAAAGTTCTGTTACAAAGAAAAAGTCCATCCAAAATAAAAATGACAGTGTCATCTTCAAATATGAAAGACAAGTTTAGATATCAAGACTAGAAGACCTCGATTTGAATCATTTCTGAGTTTTCTGTTGACACCAATAAATTAGACTCTACAAAAGCACTTTAAGGCATTCCTTTGAAAACTGTCATCTTAAAGGAGAAATGCAGACAAAATTGTCCGATTACCCATTGTAAGATGACATCAGTGGGCTACCTGTTTCCTGGCAACTTAATTTAGTGGAGTAAATAACCTTTATTACCTTGAAAAGTCTTAAAAGTTATAGAAAACATGTCAAAGGATCCAAAGTTTACTTTTAATTTCAACATACTGGAATGGCCATAAAAAACTGGAACAATTTATAGATACTGATGCCCAACATTTTACAGATTGGTGACTACAACTCCCCTCTGTGGCTTAAAAGGTTGACACTATTCATTTTAAAAGGATTGTGGGCACAACTATAAGCCCCTCAGGATTTAGTGACAGCAAGAATCCTGTTTAAATCTCTAGAAAGGAAACAAATGAAAAAAGGAAATCCAAATGTTCAAAAGGAAATAGCAAAATCAAATAAAATTTATATTTTAATACATTTGTTATAATAAAGTAAGCTTAGAATGAGTCATTTAAATTCTTACATTTGATTATTTTTATACTGTTCTGTGCATGTTCAAAGGAAGAGAATGATCATTTTAAACCAACTATTTGAAGTTTTTTCCCATATTGTTACTCTACATTCACAAAAGCAGTGCCTACAAAAGTCAAGAGTCCACATCAATAGCTTTTCTTCCCCTGAGTATTTCTGAATATGTTATATGCAGACTGTAAATATGGGGAAAAACAATTACTCCTTAGAGAATGAATAGACATAGCACATGCTATTGCTTCAATGAATCAGCGATATAGTGGGAAAACACAAATCAAATCTAAGTTTGATGGAATGCTTATAAGACTGGGAACTTGGACTGTACTTTGTTTATTATCTATGAAGAAAACAAAGTGCTGTTTCTGAATAGAAGCAGTTGCCATGTTGGAAACTATTTGTCTAATAGGTTTCCTGTTTGGCTGCTTTCAGAATGATTTAAAATTCTTCCTACTTACAATAAGAGATCAAAGATTCTATCAAAACTAAGTTCAAATTTTATAATGAAATCTGGTCTATAGTCAAATCCAAAAAATAAATAATTTCAAAGTTATTCATAACCAATATATACACATACAGCTCTTACAATAGTGACTACTCTATACTATGAGTTCTGAGCCAGAGAAAAGTTTCCATGAATATTGCAAGGAAACAAAAATATCTATAAAGGAATTCTTAAACTCTTAATTTTTAAAATACCTAAGAAGCTTAAAAAAACTCAAATAATCAGCAACATACCCCAAACATTTTTTCCCTTTACCCTCTATCTAAAATATTTAGATTTTCATGAGGAAATATTTTTCTATAATACCAGTAAATAGACATACACTTAAGAATTCAGATTGGAATACAGAGAACATTGGGAAGCAAGAGGTTCCATTAAAAGGAAAAAGTAGCAATTTGGTAGTGTGGGAATTTCAAAGTAAACTTTTCAAAGAAAAAAATGGTGATTAATAACTAGCCAAAACATTCTGTGGGCATATTTTCAAGGACATACTGAAATTTAATGTGAGGGAAATACAATTTTATGAATATTATATTAAACTGCTAAAAGCAGGGAACTATTTTTCTTCCCACTACTGAGGCCAATAGGGGGAAAAAAATGACTGATTTAGTTAAGATGGTTGATAGTAGTTCTTCTTTGTTGTAAAGAGAAACATAAAGGATTAAACTAAACAAATATTGTTTATATAAATAATGAACATTTGTGTTCATTAAAAGATTGCTCCGATTTAGTAACTACTTCTTGGCTAGAGGGGCAGTATCCAGAATAATATTATCTTTGGAGAGTGAGAGAATGAAGTTAAAGATTGATTTGACCCACAGAACAGTTTCTCTAAACCGAGTTTAAAGCAAGATAGTACTGTTTAATTTCTTCATGAAAAGCAAAATGCCTCCTTATTATTCAAAAATACAAGTTGAGCATCCCTTATCTGAAATGCTTGGGAGGAGAAGTGTTTTGGATTTTGAATTTTGAAATACTTACATTATACTTAGCATCTCAAATCTGAAAATCTAAAATCCAAAATGTTCCAATGGGTACGTTTTTTTGAACATCATGTAAACATTGAAAAAGTTTTAGATTTTGGAGCATTTCAGATTTTGAATTTTTAGATTTGGATGCTCAACCTCTAATGAACTTTTAGAATGCACATCTATTAATTTGTGTCATTTAAGTTAAGGCTGTAAACGGAGCAGTAAGATTAGATCAGAGATCACTTCTATAGTTAAAAAATTTCAAGTATGTCAAGAAATTTAAAAAGTAATATTTAGTTTTCTAATATTTAGAAACTAAGGCTATTCTGTGCCTTAGTTTCTCTTTCCTTCAATTCACTAAGGACATTGTTCTTATGTAAAATAAAGATACTTATACTTGCCCCATTTAACCTCACAGGGACAAACGAAAAAAGGTCCCTGAAATACTCTGAAAATGGCAAAGTGGTAGAAAAATGATGTAATCCTAAGTTAGGTTCTACCAAGTTCAGTTACAGAAAGCCTCAGCTTCAGTTTCCTCATGTTTAAAATGAGATAAGGTAACTCTGAATTCCAACTTCCTATTTTTAAATGATTCCAATGTTTTAGTAAATAATATGAAAATAGACATTTCTGATGGGCTGTGAAGTATCATACTCACACTACTTAAATACCATAAAAGACAAACAGATACCAACTGAAAATACTCATTACCTTACCTACTTGATCTCAGCTCCTGGAAAGTTAGCATAGGGAAGAGAAACAGTGGTGCTAACAAACATTCTAGGAGCCCAGCTGTAAATGAATACAGCTAGATAAAAATCCTCAATCTAGACTTTTGATGATTGTTCACATCTTATTTTAAACTGTCTTTACATTTACAGCATAAGAAAAAATAGCCATAAGAGTAATAAGAAAATAAACAGCAAATTACTTTCACATACCAGTATAAATAATTAGCCAACGTTGAGTTTTTGCAGGCTCTTGATATCAAGAACGTACACAGATCTTGCTGAAAGAATTAAAAGAAATGTATATATATTACCATCTGCTATTAACAGGGGTGACATAACCAAGTCTATATTTTACTATCAGCTTTCATCTGCATATCTTATGTCACAGATCAGATTTTCATCCATCCCTCATCCCTCCATCCCTCCAATATTTATTCTAAACCAGACAATATGTAAGAGGTTAGGACACCACATTTTGCAGAGCTCCTTGTCCTCCTGGAGCTTAATATTTGGTAGGGGAATGAGACATTAAAGAATTGGTCATAGAAATAATTTAGGATGGGAGGTTAGAAAAGGCAGCAATGAGGACATGACATTCAGGCAAGACCAAAATAACACTATGTACAAAGGCTCTGAGCTTGGCTTGTTCAAGGAATTTTAAACAATGTAGCTAAAACATAGTGAATACAGAAGTAAAAGAGGCTGAAAAGATAGGTAAGAGTCAACTTATGTGACATTTAAAACACACTATTATTGTGTATGGATTTTTTTTTAAAAGCAATGGATACCCAACAAAAGATCCTAACAGGAGTGTGAGATGATCTGATTTACATTTTATGACAATGACTCTGGTTGCTCTGAGAGGTATGGATGAGATCAGCGAGGATGCTATTACAGTAGTCCACAAGAGTGAACAGTGAGCTTGGAGATGGAGAGGAGGAGACAAATTGAAGAAGTATCGTGGAAGTACAATTAACAGGACTTGCAGATGGAGAGGAAATAGCAAAGAAAGGAATGGCCAGTAACTCCCAAATTTCTGGATTTAGCAAATTGGTTGATTTGTTATGTCACAGATAGAAATTTTAGATGAGGAGCTGGCTATGGAGTGATGGGAAAGAGCTGTATTATATTTTGAAATATTAAGTTTGAAATACCTGACAGATATACAAAGGAGATCAAGTAGGTATCTGGATACATGAATCTGAAACTCAGATGAGAGATCTGAACTAGAAATACAAATTTGAGTTTATTAGTACAGCCTAGGGCAAGAGTATAAATTGAGAATAGAAAAGGACCCTGAGGAACATTAAGATGTCAAGCAGAGGAGAAACTGCTGACAAAGGAAACTGAGAAGGAAAAGCACGAGAGATGAAGAGGAAAACAAGGGATATATGGTATCACCTCAACCACAAGAAGAGTTCATTTTTCAAGAAGAAAGTTATTTACTTTGCTCAATACTCTAAAACGAACTGTAAAGTAAGTATAATCAAAAAACATTAAAGTCATTTAATAACTTAGTAAAACAAGTTTTAAGCAAAAAGCCAGAATAACATGGACTAAAGACTGGAAAGGAAGGAAGGAAAAAGTATATATAAACAATTCCTTTGAGAATAAGGTGCTGTTTCAAGGGATGTGTTGTCGAGGGAGAGCTTTGTTTGTTTTGTTTTTCTGAATTTTTAAGATTGAAAGTACTAATACATACTTGAATATTTCTACCAGGAAAAGAAAATAGCACATATTTGAAGGGAGTTACGTTTCTTCTAAGAAAACAGAAGGAAAGGATGGGAAGGGATTCATGTCTACAAACTTGGTGATGGGAAACTAAGACCATTCTCAACTAGTGGCTTCTATTGTTTCCATTAAGTATTAGGCAGAATTGTCATCTGCAGATTGGGAGGCAGGGTATGAAGAACAGAGTGGAAAAGGTATGAAAAAATCTCTGCGGATTTCACCAGGGGAACTGCAGGTACTAATAAAAGAATGACTAAAATGATGAGCCATGCGATAAAAGCTCTGTTCAGAGGAAAGCAAATATTGAAGGCAGCTGATGAACAAAGAAAAGGGTAGAGATCAATGGATTAGAAGTTTCAATGTAGTAGGGGTTTAAGAAAGTAAGCAGAGTAATGAGAGGTTGTTATTACAAAGCAGATGTGCCAATGCTTTCAGAGGTGGTAAGAATTTTATCTACAATTCTAGAGCTAAAATTTTTAGGTCTGTATTTTAAATGTGCAATAAAAAGCCAACAAGGAACCTCCTCAATCAGAAAGCCATCAAGTAAAGCTGAATCCATAAGTTAATCAGGCAAACTCTAGGCCTAAAGTTTATCTTTTGCCTATGTAACACGGACATTATACTTTTGCATAGTGATATATATATTATAAAACAAAAATTTTTCATAAAAATTATTTACAAAAGTAGGAAAGAATTAAATTTTAAAAATTGTGAAATAGGAAATATGTATTGTAAATTTTTAAACTCAATTTAGATGAGCAATACTTTAAAATTTTAAAATAGTTCAAAAAAAGGAATGTGCTTTATGAAAAAAGAAAATGATGTCATGTTGTAGGTCAGAGACAGAAGAAGAAACGGTGAGTAAGGATACAGGTATCCTTAGAGATAAGTATCTCCAAATATTTACTGAGTATATATAATAATAACAATAATAATATCTAATTTGGGGTTAAATAACAAGATGGGGTGGGGTGGAGGGTGGGGAGAGGGATTTAGCCAAAGACAGGGAAGAAAAAAATATATACATATATATATAAAAGAAAGTATACAAAGTACTACATAAGATGGTAAGATAAATCCAAAGACAGCTATAATCACAATAAAAACAAGTGGGGTAAAAGTTCCAGTTAAAAAACACAATGTTAAACTGGATTAAAAAAATTTCGCTATATGATGTTTATAAGAGTTAAACCTAAAATATAAGGCCACAAAAATATTGAAAGGAAAGGATCAACAAAGTATACCAGTGAATAATAATCAAGACAAACCTCTATTAATATCACACAAAACAGACTTTAAGGCAAAAAGCATTATTAGATACAAAGAGGGTTATTAAGCAGTGATAAAAGATTCAACTTTTTTGAACATACTTGATAAAAGAGCTTCAAAATATTTAAAGCAAACACCAACAGAAATACATGGAGAAAGTGATAATTCCACCATCATACAGGGGAATTTTACCCTAGTTCTTTTACAGATCAAGCAGAAAAAACCATCAGGACAGAGTACAAAAGATTCTCACAATACAATTAATAAGCTTGCTCTAGTGACTTATGTACAATTCTGTACCCAACAGTGGGGGAATATACCTTCCTTTCAAGAACCATGGAATTTATGAAATACGTCCATATTTGGGAAATAGAACTGACTTTCTACCTTCTTTTTGAGATTTGGCCAGACGTGTAAAATGTTGTCCTAAAACTCCAAGAGAGAAATGAGGAAAGACATAAAACACTGCTCAGGTGTCAGAAAAAAAACAGAATGACAGTATCTCAACTTGTGATAAGAAGAAAGTGAATTCGTCTTGGTTGGATATCAACTTAAAGGTGACGACTGCTTATACATTATTATTACCCTACTGTAGGCTGGGGAAGAGGGAGGGAAACATTACTCAAAATGATTCCCACTCCTTTCTGGGATACCTTTAAGAAACTATTCAGCTGAGAAAAAGTAAAGTGGGTAATCAGTGAGTAACAAAGATAGTTCATCAGTCATAAGAAATATCAGAAATATACAAAAACTATTATTTTTAGCCTAAAAATTTTGAGTGATAGGTGGCGTGTAAAACAATATTCCAAACATAACTTCACAACATCCAGAATGTAAACCAACCTGGTTCAAGCCACCAACATGTCTTACCTGGATTATTTTAAAAGCTTCCAAGTAAAACTCATTCAGTCCAATAGCTACAAGCCCTACACCAACGATACCCAATTCTCTCTTGGACCCAATCTTCCGCCATGCTGGCTTTTGCTCATTCCCTAACCAGATATGCTAGCCACCTCTGTAGTTCCACAAAGGTAAACACTTAAGCTCTGGTTGTAGGGCCTCTATACTTGCTATTTCCTCTGTCTGAAATGCTCTTCCCCCAGATAGACACATGGGAACTGTTCCCTCCCACGGTTCATCTTTACAGAGATGTTACTTTTTCAGCAAAGCCTTCCCTGACCAATCTTTACAAAATTGCAACCGTCTAACCCCACCCCAACACTCCCTATCATCTTTCTCTCATTTATTTTTCCCAATAGAAAATAGATATTATTATCTCTTCTACTATATATAAATATTATTGACATCAACCACCCCAACGGTAGAATGTAAGCTCCATGAAGACCAAGATTGTGATTGTTTTGTTCTCTGCTGCATCAACCCAGCACCTAGAACTGTTTCTGGTACGCAATAAGAGCTCAAAAAATATATGTGAATGAATCAATCAATGAATCTATATCTTAGCTTTAAAGGAGCAAAATAATTAGATGTAGGGGATGGTTTAAAGGGCTAATCTAAGCATTCTATGATTCTGTGATTTAAAAATTCTTTTTTTCTGTTAAATATTTTCTGTTATATCAAGATGTATGCAAACATGCAAACTTTAATATTTAATCATTAAAACAAAAGATTCGGTCATTAACTCCTAGAATATGATTAAAAGCAATAAAAAATCGAGTGAACTTTTTTTGTCTGTTATCTCTCTTTTATTTTTATAGATTTAGGTGGCATAAGTGCAGTTTTGTTACATGGATATAGTTGTATAATGGTGAAGTCTAGGCTTTAAGTGTAGCTATCAATTGAATAGTGTACACTATACCCATTAAATACTTTCTCATCCCTCAACCCCCTCAAAACCTCCCACCCCTCCGAGTCTCCAATATCTATTATTCCACTCTGTCTATGTGTACACATTATTCAGTTTCCATTTATAAGTGAGAACATACGGTATTTGACTTTCTGAGTTATTTCACTTAAGATAATGGCCTCCAGTTCCATCCATGTTGCTGCAAAAGACATGATTTCATTTTCTTTGGCTGAGTAGCATTCCACAGTATATATACATAGACCACATTTTCTTTATCCAATCATCTGTTAAGGGACACTTAGGTTGATTCCATATCTTTGCTATTGTGAATAGTGCAAGAAACATATGAGTGCAGATATCTTTTTGATACAATGATTTCTATTCCTTTAGGTAGATAGCCAGTAGTGGGATTGTTGGATCGAATGGTACTTCTATTCTTAGTTCTTTGAGAAATCTCCATACTGTTTTCCATAAAGGTTGTACTAATTTACATTCCCACCAACAGTGTATAAACCTTCCCTTTTCTCTGCATCCTCGCCAATCTGTTGTTTTTTGACTTTTTAATAATAGCCATTCTGACTGGTATAAGATGGTATCTCATTGTGTTTTTAATTTGCATTTTTCTGATGATTAGTGATGTTGAGCATTTTTTCAAATGTTTGTTGGTCATCTGTATGTCTTTTTTGAAAAATGCCTGTTCATGACCTTTGCGCCCAATTTTTAATGGGGTTCTTTACTTAAAAAAAATTTCTAATATCAAAACATGTATTATTTGTTTTTAACATCAGAGGTGTGAAAGATTCTTCTTAAATTAGAAGTCCTGGGGACAAATTCAACAATACATACTTAATCAGCTTCTGCAATCCACTTCCAAATGCATTTTTCAGAGTAGCACTAGTCTAATAGGTCTGTTTTACCTCAAAAATGAGTCTACTTGTCTATATGGTTAAAAGCAGCAGCTTAGTTTATTATCTCTACTATCAAAGTCATACATTTCTACAATGTAATCACAAACACTGACAATTACAGTTACGTTCATAAATACGTTGACAATAAATATTCTGAGTTTCCCTAATAAAATATTTAAGCCCATTTTCATATTTCATATGAATCCATTTATATGCCCAAAGCACCAATAAAATGAATTGAGGATTATCTGGCACTTTATGCTGAGGGGAAAAGTCATAAACATGCATCATAAAATGTGTTATTTAATAAAGTTGTAATATTTGGTTATTTAATCAAAATCAAGGTTTTAAAGAAAGACATAACATTGTTATCTGGTAGGATCTCTCCTATAAGACGCCTGAAAGCTTTGTACTCACCTCCAGATTTTCGCCATCTGAAACTTCTTTTGTTTTAGATGCAGGAGGAGGGGAAGATACTGCAGGAAGAGGGCTGGTTATAATTTGGGAGCTGAAAAAGTAATAGGATAGATCACTGAAATGTAAAAAATACTCTGTCTACAAGAGAAGACACAAATTTTTTAGCCCAGTTCACCTCAATTGTGTCTGGTTAATGCATCACTTCCTAAAGTGTGTTCTGTGCAACACTAGAGTCACATTAAGCTCTGGAAAGAGTCAGATTATGCTCCATGGTCAAAAATTACGGGATACAGCCTCTTGGGAAATTTATGTGCAAGTCTGCATATTGAAGGTTTTGATAAGTACTGTTTTTTTTTTTTAAGCCCATTTAATTTTAAACCAGCATTTCCCAATCATATCCAGCCACAAGACCCCCAGCTCCTTTTTATCTTTTTCAAAACAAAATAAAGTTAAAAAAAAAAAAAAACCACAAAATTATTGGCTAGTAGACCATCAAGTTGGAAATACTGGGTTACAGTTTTTATCCCATCATAAAATTTTGAATAGACTTTTCCCAATAAAACATTCTATGTGGCATAAGTAAGGAAAAAGGTAAATAAGTATGACTTGAAATTGAAGACCTCTAATATACAGTGAGAGAAAACATAAAGGGTCTCTTTTCTTAAAAATAGATTAGCATAAAGTAGCCTAGGAAAGGAAAAAATGTTTATTTTATTCCTCTTTTTCAGTTCTTCTCCAAATAAAACATGGAAGATAAAGCATAGCATTATCATAATCATAAAGAAAAACTCAGAAATCCAATCATGAGCTCATGTAATAACTGGAATGACTGGATTGATTTAGGAAATCTGAAATCTAGACCTGCTTCTGTCATTAACAAAACTCACGACTTTCCAAAAACCATTTTGTATCACTGAGCCTCAGAGTTTTCACCCACAAGTTCCTATTTATTTCAAATTTTAAGACTTTTTGAAAAGCAAAATGGCAAAGTAGAAAGAAAATGAACTTTGGAGTCAACTCTACCCTTTGTAAAACATAATACTTTGAGCAATTTATTTTCTGTTTAAGTCCTTCATCTCTAAATTAGGGATATGAATACCAACCTCAAAGGATAGTTGTAACATGATAATGTATGTGGACCACATGGCACAGTATCACATACAAAGGTGGGATTTCCTAATTGTTGTTATTGTTAACAATTAACTTTCAATTCAAATAATATGCTATTTTTCAAGTATAACTTCCTAAAGAGGGAAAAGCAGTTAATAAAAAATACAATTTTTCATTAAACTATTTGAGCTCACCAACATGTCCTTTCCTTCCTTTTATTTTAACATGAATAAGTAACAGTAGCTAACACACACTGAGCACTATGTATTAGACAATTTCTTATGAATATTAACTCATTTAGTGATCAAACAACTCTTAAAGATCAGCTATTATTACTATCTTCATTTTTAAGATGAGAAACTGGAGGCACACAGAAAATACATAATATAAACAAGTTTGCACAGCTAGTAAGTGGCAGAGTCAAGATTTTAACTCAGGTATTCTGATTCAATAGCCTGCAAAACTGGTTTCTAATATAGTTATTTGTGTGTTGTGAGTGCACCTGCCATGTTCATTGGTAAAAGTTCAAAATAAGTAATACTAAGGTTTGGTATATCTGGGGGGAAAGAAAAGGAGATAACAACTTAAAAGGGGGGAAAACTATCAAATTTGAAAATATGCCCTCCCTGGATATCCATACCTATCTATTTCTGCAGAATTTATTCCAGAACTTGACACACTCTCGGACACTGAACCCTGACTATCCTTCTTGGTAGGTTCCAATCCATTCTTTATATCATCAAAGTTTTCATATTTGAGAGCCTGGACCAGCTGTAATAGGTACATCAACAAATCCTGGAAAACAAACAAAAAGCAAGCTAATATTACAAAAACAAATGCAATATGGTTATAGACATAATTTATTCCAAAACATCAAGCTAACATTTTACTTTTATCTACTACTTTTCAGCTGTGTTGCCTTTGGCATGTTACTAAGTTACTTCACCTCTCCATGCCTCACAGAGTCCTCATCTGTGAAATGGACATAATATAAACCTTAGAGAAGAATATGAGGATTAAAGCAGTTAATAAAAGGAAGTCACAGAATAGTGTATGGCACAGAGTAAGTGGCCAGTAAATGACTTGTTTAAAGTAGTAGTATCTAAGAAAAAAAAAAAAAGAGTAGTAGAGGAATGGTTGGGGTGGGGGGAATCAAGATGGTTTATGTAAAACAGAAATTAAGAAAGAAAGAAAGAAAGAATTCCTTTCTTCAGCAATAGATCAGATAACTGCACTCTAGGTTTAATATTACATAACTCCAAATTTTCAAGTTTTCAAAAAATTTCTATTTCATGACATTGTCTGGTTAGGATTTTAAAAATTTTTACATTGTTATTTTCCTGAAAGCTTAGGTTTTAGAGAATTTGGGTAGCTTCTTAAATTTAAGATCCTGTAAAACTGCAGTCCCTTACCCCCAGGCTGCAGAGCTCCCCCATGCCCCCCATGGAAAAATTGTCTTCCAGGAAACTTAGGAAAGGGTGTGGGCACACACAGCAGGAGGTAAGGGGCAGGCAGTAAGTGAAGCCTCATCTGTATTTACAGCTGCTCTCATTGCTCCTATCACTGCCTGAGCTCTACCTCCCTCACCCCCACCTCCAGTCCCCTGAAACCAATCCCTGGTGCCAAAAAGGTTGGGGACAGCTGCTGTAAAACAGACATTTTTAACTCTCTTGATTAAGAGAAATGCTTACTTTTCCTACCAACTGCTGAAAGTTTGAAGAAAACAAACTGCTAAATTCCTCATAAGTCTATTGACACTCAATGAGATAATTAAAACTAAAAAGTCATCAAGAAAGTAGCTTAACTTTTCTGAGTCTCCCCTTGATATAAAAATACTCTTTAAGTTTAATGTTTAGGATAGAAATGTTTCCTGTATTACCCCATAAAGGCTGTTCTTAGCTCTTCCCAAGTACATACTATTAAAAAAAACTCTTATCAAATTTACTTTTAAAAATAACAAACTCAAAAACTTAAAAAATGTATATTATTATCTTCCAATTCCAATTGCTACTCACCTTGTTAGCCACTTGAAACTCCTAATTAGACAACTTTGAGACTAACAATTCAACTTCAGTCTCCTCTTTAACGAGGTTAAATCTCCTGTGAATATTTCATGGCCCACTCTTTCCTATTTGTAACATCTATAGCAATTTTAATTACTTGCTTATTTGCTCTTTGTCTTTTCCACTATTTTATAAACTCCATAAGGACAGGGACCACCTCCAGCAATCTATATTTCCTTACTTAATACTTACAGGCATACCTCATTTTATTTTTGCAATATTGTATCTTTATTTTATTTTTTAATAAAATGAAGGTTTGTAGCAAACCCTGTATCAAGCAAGTCTATTGGCACCATTTTTTCCAATGGCTCACTTCTTGTCTCTGTGTCACATTTTGCTTAGTCTCACAATATTTCAAACTTTTCCATTATTATTATATCTGTTATGGTGATCTGTGATCTTTGATGTTACTATTGCAATTGTTTGGGGGAGCCACAAATCTCACCCATATAAGATGGTAAACTTAATTGATAAATGTGTGTGTGCTGATTGCTCCATTGACTGGCCATTCCCCTGTCTCTCTTCCTCTCCTCCGGCCTCCCTATTCCCCAAGGCACAAGAATATTGAAATCAGGCCAATTAAGAAACCTACAGCGGTCTCTAAGTGTTCAAATGAAAGAAAGAGTCACAGTTTCTCACTTTAAATTAAAATCTAGAAATGATCAAGCTTAGTGAGGAAAGCATGTCGAAAGCCAAGACAGGGTGAAAGCTAGGTCTCTTGCTCCAAACAGCCAAGGTGTGAATGCAAAAGAAAAGTTCTTAAAGGAAACAAAAAGTGCTATTCCAGTGAACACATGATAAAGCAAAGCAGCCTTATTGCTGATATAGAGAAAGTTTTAGTGGTCTGGATAGAAGAGCAAACCAGCCACAACATACCCTTAAACCAAAACCTAATCCAGAGCAAAGCCTTAACTCTCTTTAATTCCATGAAGCCTGGGAGATAAGAAAGCTACAAAAGAAAAGTGTGAAGCTAGCAGAGGTTGGTTCATGAGATTTAAGGAAAGAAGCTGTCTCCACAACATAAGAGTGCAAGATGAGGCAGCAGGTGCTGATGGAGAAGTGACAGTAAGTTATCCAGAAGATCTAGCTAGGATAGCTGATGAAGGTGGGTACACTGAATAACAGATTGTCAATGTAGATGAAACAGCTTTCTATCAGAAGAAGATGCCATCTAGGACTTTCACAGCCAGAGAGGAGAAGTCAATGCCTGGCTTAAAAGCTTCAATAGACAGTCTGGTTCTCTTTGAGGGACTAATGCAGCTGGTGACTTCAAGTTAAAGCCAATACTCTTTTACGATTCCAAAAATCCTAACGCCCTTAAGAATTATTCTAAATCTACTCCGCCTGTGCTGTGCAGATGAACAACAAAGCCTGAATGACAGCACATCTGTTTAAATGAATATTTTACTGAACATTTTAAGCTCATAATTGAGACCTACTGCTTAGGAAAAAAGATTCCTTCGAAAATATTATTGTTCACTGACAATGTACCTGGTCACCCCAGAGCTCTGATGGAGAGGTACAAGGAGATTAATGTCGTTTTCATGAGTGCTAACACAACATCCATTTTGCAGCCCACGGATCAAAGAGTAATTTTTACTTTTAAGTCTTCTTATTTAAGAAATATATTTTGTAAGGCTATAGATGCTATAGATAGTGATTCCTCTGATGGATATGGGCAGAGCAAATTGAAAACCTTCTGGAAAGGATTCACCATTCTAGATGGCATAAAGAATATTCATGATTCATGAGAGGAGGTCAAAATATCAACATTAACAGGAGTTTTGAAGAAGTTGATTCCAACCCCCATGGATAACTTTGAGGGATTCAAGATTTCAGTGGAGGAAGTCACTGCAGATGTGGTATAAATAGCAAGAGAACTAGAATTAGGAGTGGAGCCTGAAGATGTGACTGAACTGCTACAATCTCATGATCAAACTTGAACAGATGAGGAGCTGCTTCTTATGGATGAGCAAAGAAAGTGGTTTCTTGAGATGGAATCTACTCCTGGTAAAGAGGCTGTGAACATTGTTGAAATGACAACAAAGGATTCAAAATATTCCATAAACTTATTTGATAAAGCAGCAGCAGGTTTTGGGAGGACTGACTCCAATTTTGAAGAAAGTTCTACTGCGGGGAAAATGTTGTCAAACAGCACCACATGCTACAGAGATATCCTTCGTGAAAGAGTCAATTGATACAGAAAACTTCATTGTTGTCTTATGCTAAGAAATTGCCACAGCCACCTCAACCTTCAGCAACCACCACCCTGTCAGTGAGCAGCCATCAATATCGAGGCAAAACCCTCCACCAGCAAAAAGATTATGACCTGTGGGAGGCTTAGTGATTGTTAGCATTTTTAAGCAATAAAGTATTTTTTTAATTAAAGCAAAAGACTTTTCATAGACATAATGCTATTACACACTTAATAGACTGCAGTATAGATAGTGCAAACATAATTTTTATATGTACTGGGAAACCAAAAAATTTGTGTGACTTGCTTTATTGTGGTAGTCTGGACCGAACCTGCAGTATCTCTAAAGTATGTCTGTATATTTCTTTTTCTTTTCGTAATTTATATCTTACACCAACATAGTAAAAAATTTTATTAGGCAAACACTGACAAAGAGTAATACACATGATTTCACCACAAATATTAATTTAGTGAAAGGTTAACTGGCTTATAATTTTTATTCAAATATGTCAATGTCACTGGTCGGGGAAATCAAGTGACTATTAAAGCACCTCTATAGTGTTGTTTATAACACCCATTTATTAATTGGAACAATAAACATCTGATTTTCCATTATCATATTTGGGATTTATGGCATCCAATAACTATAGGCATAACTATATGTGTTTTCTTTTTAAAAAAAGTATATTACATAACAGAAAATTGATCAACATGTTTAATGACAAGTATCCTTCTTTGGAGGCGTAAGTAATTCAGTTTTATTGCTAGCCTTCATTCCCAATGCTGCTGAATCTATTACCTGTGTGTTTTCCCAATTACAGAAAAAACTTAACTGTATAAAATCAAAAAGACTACACTGTTATCAAATTCCCCAGGAAGGGGAAATTCAGAAGAAAACTTTCGTCCTTTTAAGGCACTTATCACCATCTGATTTGTTGGTCATTTGGTAAATCTATATTCAAACTACATTTTCCTCCATTTGTATGAAAATGAATTAACTTCAATAGTAAGTACAAAGTCTGTTTTCTCATTATACAGTCACATCTTGAAAAATATAAAATTCCTCCAAGCATGAAGGACACAGCATTGGAGTAAAACAAAGCTAAAAAAAAAAAAAATCAAGTTTCTATCTTAGGCAATTCAGTAAAAATTTCCCAAGAGCTATGAAATTTTTTCTAGATAGTGATCACCACTTTTCTCAAGAACAAGTTAAATTCTAATGCTTCAGAGTGCAAATGCAAAGTGCTATGTCAAAATGACTCACTGACTTCCCATTTCTTATTGAATTAACTGTAACTATCCACATAGGCATTTTCAGTTAGACATGGGTTCTGATTTTACCTTCCCAACAGCTGCATATATACCACACTCCTTCCTATACTTTTCAGTCTCCTTGCTTTCACTCATATTGCTCTCTTCCCTTGAAATATAAACTCCAACTGTGAAAACTGTACCCTTCCTTCAATGTTTATCTCAAATACCACTTCCTCATTAAATTCTAATGCAGAATCTCTCTCCTTTTGAATTGCACAGCAGTAAAAATATGACTTAAAATTTTTTAAAATAAAATCTTAGCATATCAAAAATAGGTATTAGATTAAGATTTATTTTACAAGTGTATGGCTGGTATAATATTAGGAAATCTATCTGCATACTTACAGTACACTAATAAATTAAAGGTGAGAGACCATATGATATGAACAGGTACCAGAAAAGTGTGGGATAATATGCAGAAGCCATTCTTGATTAAATAGAGAGAGAGAAAGAGAGAAAAGAGGAGGGGGAGAGAAAGAAAGAAAAGAGAGAGAGAGAGAGAAAATTTCTAAACATAAACAAGAGCATTTGACTGAAACCAATAAGAAACACACATTAAAGAATGAAATACTAAAAGCATTCCCATAATAATGAGCAAGAAGGAAAGATGAACACTATCATTGCTATTATTCACCATTATTATTTGTAGCTTTTAGCTAATACAATGAAAGAAAAATAATATAGATTTGAGAAAAACATATACTGACGTTTTCCAGATAGCATAATGCTATATCTAGGAAACATAAAAACCCACCTAACATTGATTAGAATATGAAATATCAATAAAGTGATTAGATAAAGCAAATACTATAACAAAGACATACTTTTCCTTTTAACTCACAAATGTAAATAGAGAAATGGGATGGGGTAGTTCATAATAATAACATAATTATCAGGGAATAAATCTGATTTTCTAATATATATAACATTTTTATAAAATTGAAGTGTGAATGAATAAAAAAATCACATGTTACCAGGAGGGAAGGTGTAATATCACAAAGGTGTCAATTTTTTCCTAATATATAAACTTAATGTAATTCCACTAAAGATTCTGATGGAATTTTAAGAAAATGACAAAATTATTCTAAAATTCACAGAAAGAATAAGTGTACAAAAATTATATAGAAAATTATAAAAAATAAAGAGGGAGAAGATTTGTCTAATCATTTATTTAAATTATTATAAAGGCACTATAATTTTTTCAAAGTATGATACAAGCACAAAAAGAGAAGACTTATCAGGGATTATCAGCAAAATGTAAAAAGCATATCTCTTTTGGCCCAACAATTCCAATGCAAGCAATTTATTCAAGAATGTGGAAAAAATATATATAGACATACACACACGCGTAAGTCTGTTCACTAAAATAGTTATAGAAAAGATTGGAAATAACTGCCTATCAAAAGAGGTTTACTGGTTAAGCAAATTAAAAAATACACTCACAGTAAAATATGCTGCTGTTTAAAAAGAATAAGGTGATCTATAGTGATGGGGGGTTCAGGACATGCTACCCCAAAATAGAGCACCTTTGCATTTAAACATGTTAAGCTGAAGGAATCTGAAAAACAGCAGGTGCAGGAATGAGTCTGTGACCTCCCTTTGAGGCAAGTCATAAGACCCTCCCTATACCCAGAGGCATACTTATCTCTGAAGATGGAGGGACATGGAGAGGAACCTAAAGGAACAGTCTGTTTCTCCCAGTCTCCTACTCTTAGCTCATACTCCTTTGTCCTTTCATATTTTCCATGACTTTCCAAACTTCATCATACCTACTATAAAAATGCTCAAGTTTAACCACTTCCTTAGGTCTTCATTTCTTTGTAAAGGCTCCTATGTCATGTAAAACTTATGTTAAATAAATTTGTACGCTTTTCTCTTGTTAATCTGTCTTTTGTTAGAGCCCTAGTGGAGAATCTAGAAGGACAGAAGGAAAAAGGTATTTTTCCTTCCTTATAACAGGTGTCCATAAACTCCAGAACACGGCAGTATTTTTCTTTTTCTACAGATTAAACATGCATGCCCTTGACTACATTATGGATATTCATTTGCCTATGTTTCCATATTTTATGAACACAAAAAATATATATACTGACAATGAGAAACTGTCCAAGATATACTTTTCAGTTAATAAGACAAACTTTTAACAGTATATTCCCATCTATGTTAATTTTTTAAAAGAGGTAGAGATACTGTACATGTATACATATATTTGCAATTTGCACAGAGAATACATGGAAGGATATGTAAGTGGCTAAATGTGATACTGTGACACCAAAAAAATATACATTGGTCTTTTTCCCTGATTCCTGGCCAGATCCCCTAAAATTCTTAGAATTTCCTAAGTGATAAAGAGTTACAAAGGTGACAGGAGAATCTTTTGTTATTCATAACAAGCCCCTTTCAATCATATCTCAGTTTATGTTAATGAAATAATTTTTGGAAAGCCCCAAAAGATGGGGGCTTGGTTGTCAGAGGAACCAGCCACGTGATTAGAGGGTTAGAACTTTAAGCTCTACCCCTCAACCTTTGGGGAGCAGGGAGAACTGGGGATTGACGGAATCATCAATGGCCAATGATGTGATGGGGCCTCCATAAAAACCCAAAAGGACAGGATTTGGAGCTTCCAGGCTGGTAAAGAAGAATGCATCCAGGTGCCAGAAAGGTAGTGCACTCTAAACTCCACAGGACAGAAGCTCCCGTGCTCAGGACCTCACTCTATGTATCTCTTCATCTGGCTGTTCATTTCTATCCTTTAGAATATCCTTTGTAATAAATCAATAATAGTAAGCAATGTTTCCCTGAATTTTGTGAGTCATTCTAGCAAATTATTGAACCTAAGGAGAGGGTTATGGGAACCTCTGATTTATAAACAGTAGGCTAGAAGACACAGGGTATCTTAAAATAATCTAGTGGAGGTTAGGGGATTAGGGTGGAGGGAGTGAGTGATGTTATAGATGAAACAAGATTGGCTATCAGTTGGCAACTGCTAAAGATTGGCGAATCATATGTGCGGGTTCACTATACCATTGTTTTTAATGTTTAAATTTTACTATAATTAAATACGCACATACAATTATTGACATTAATAAATGCTTCGTTTGTTTCTTGAAATTCAGGTGCCACTACTAATTTAAAATGATCTCACTGGGTTTTTCCCCCTCCCCTAAAAAATGTCTTTGATAATACTCATTCTATGGGATCAGCACTCCTATACATGTATCGAAGCTTGACAAGTTATTCTACATCCCATAAGCCCAGCCTGCTGACTAGCATTATGTTTGAGAACACATTTACCCTGTAAAAATTAAGAAGAAAAAAATTGCTACTCTATCTCATAAAAAATCAGTAAAACTCAAAATCCAGCAATACATTGTGTCAAAAGAGTGGTCCTCCTTTCCTGATGGCCTTATATGTATAGTCATGTGCTGCATAAGGACGTTTAGGCCAACAATGGACCACATATATGACAGTGGTCCCATAAGATTATAATACCCATAGGATTACAATATAATTTTACTGTACCTTTTCTATGTTTAGATACACAAATACCATTGTGTTACAGTTGCCTGTGGTACTCAATACAGGAACATGCTGTTCAGGTTTGTAGCCTAGGAGCAATAGGCTATACCATGTAGCCTAGGTCTGTAGTAGGCTCTGCCATCTAGGTTTGTTTAAGTGTACTCTATGATGTTTGCACAATGACCAAATAGACTAAGGATGCGTTTCTCAGAACACATTCCAGTCATTAAGCAACACATGACTACATATAAATAGTCAGCATAAAGTTTGAAATCTGCTTTCCAGAGGATTCAAAACCATCTTCAGAAAATCTACATATACACATAATTGTCAGCAGCTGAAAGTCTAAAGGAGGAGTTCGAAGGAGAGGAAAATGACCATGCATCTCTATGCTTTAAAGCCCCCAAGGGCTTTTCAAGGCTACAATTAAACGTGGCTTGTTGTATACTGACTGATAGAGGGGATCTGAATTATTCCCTAGCTGGTGCTGCATTCAACCATTTTTCATTAGAATTCCTTTTTCCAGACAGAGCAATACAAGCTCCGCTGCCAGGTAAATGTCTTGGGAGAGATTGTCCTATCACGTAACAGATCAGGAAGTAAATTTTCATTTCACAGAGGAGTCCTTGGAGGAATATTTTAATTTTCCCTCTGAAAACACGCCTAGTATATCCTCTTCCCTTCTAAAAATCTCCCTCTTTGTGTGCGCGCACGCGCGCTCTCTCCCTCTCTCTCTCTCACCACCCCCCACACTTACAGTCTATAATTAGGCTCTAGTTTAAAATATACCCAGTTGAACAGGAGTAATGAATAATAACATACCTCATCATCAGCCTGTCGCAATCGGGCAACAGCATAACGTCTCACTGTTGGATTGGTGTAATGAGAGGATAACAGCTCCAGTGAGTCCTCTACATCCATTGGCTTCCATTTGCCCAGAAGTTCCAAGGCCTGTTTGGCCTCCTGAGGTAGATCCCAATTAACACATTTCAAGAATTTTGTCAAAGCCTAAAATCAGAAAAGATTTTATAATTAGAAACAAGAGCCTATTCTCTAAGATAGAGAAGGTCAAGGGTGACTAGGCAGAGTTCTGCTTGGTCCTGATGGCAAAGTTAGAGAGTCAATGATAGACTACTTACGTAAACACTAAATGAAGTTATACATATGATCCTGGAGAAGCATCGTAGGACAGAAAAAAAGCATGCTCCCTGTAACTTAGCATTTTCCCTGCCAAACCACTTGTAGAGCACTGTAAATTTTAACATGTTTTGGCTTTTCTTCATTTTGCTTTTGTTATTTTAAAATACTACAGGCCTCAAATATGGAAATAGTTGAGACATGTCTCATGAACTCTTAAGATGCCTTGGTGACAACCTTCATTTTACAGCATCAACAGTGTGACACAAAACACCACAACCACTGAATGAAAGGCTCAGAAGCCAAGCAAGGGTAGAAATCCCCACCACTAGTCTCACTCTCTATCACCTCCCAGGGTATGATCACTGGCTTTCCTAGATATTCACACATGAGGACTCAAACCAACTGGAATATGTATGTCTCTCTGAGAAGTAACTACTTAAAAAGACAGGCAATCAAAAGCTCAAAACACACTCATATGTGTTGAGTACACACACTCAAATAAATAAGTAGAAAAAGCAGCTGCAAATGATCTATGATTCGGCTGGCCAGTTGCAGCATCTTTCTGGAACCTCACTTCTTTAGATAGGGAGCATACTGAAGTTTTCACAAGACTGTCAGTTAAGGAAATTACTCCGGAGTATATCACTTGTTTCATAAATAATAAATGCTCTTTTAAAAAAGGTACATGCATGTTTTCCATAAAGAGCAACCCCTACTGCTGGATCTCCTAACTGACAACACTCTCCTCGCTGAACCCAAGATGTTTTCTTCTTCTTTCCTTTCCTTTAGGAATTTATCTGTGAATTATCTCTTGAACAAAGATAACTTTAAAACTTGAAATTCTTGCCCTATCCAAGTAAAATTTTTTATTAATAAATTAATCAAGTTCTGAAAAAATGTCCAACTGGACAACAAAACACAACTTCTGGTTACTATGACAAAAAATGAACTAAATTTTACTAAATTAAGAAAAAAGGCACTATGAAGATTATTTAGTCCAATGCTTAAATCTTATATAACCTCAGCAAAGTTAAATGGCTTGCTCATCACCTCATAATGGTGAATGAGCTAGACCTAGGATCCAGGTCCACCAACTCTCAGCCCCATGGTTCTCTCACCAGATGGTATCCCTCCTTACCATTAAGGCACTGCCATTCTCTAATCAGCTAAATCCATGCCCCTTGGAACCATTACACCACCAACAATGATCTCCTAAATCCATTCCCAGTCCCTGTCAATTATTCCTAACAATATTTCCTGTGTTTCCCCTCTGTCTGATTCTCATTATATAACAGATCTGGAATTTGACACAGCCTTCTAGCTAAGAGACTCAATACTAGTTTCTCCTCTAATCATTTCACACAAACTCTTAGAAGCTCAAGTTGGAAGTGATCTTAGCACAAATCTCCCATTGTCAGCAGAAATTTACCCTACAACATCACTGCCAAAAAGAAACCCAGTATTTACTTAAGCAATTCCTGGAACTAATTTCCAAAGTAGCCATCATATTCATAGACAGCTAACCCATTTTGTTTTGATTTTAACTATAATGAACCAAAAGACAAAAATGTCTCCATGTAACTTTTCATTGGTCAGTTTCACTCTGGATAGAATGAGGGTAAATTTTGCCCCACACCACACGCACAGCCTTTCAAATACTTGAAGACGATTACCATACCATTAGAATGTGGTTTCAATTAGATGACAGAGTCACCCTGGTTTAATAAATAAATAAATAAAAACATTGGCTTGTTTCTGAAAACATCTCATTGATACCTCTCACCACAACGCAAACCTCTATTTCATTAAACTCCCATTGCCCTTCTATGCTTCGGTGCAGTTAACCTATTTTACCCATGACCCTAACTCCTGTTGACAAGCCTTCCTTATGTTTTTAACCAAAACAGTGATAGCTTCTTTAAGGCCAGCTTGTCAAAACTTCAAATGTTCCAGGAAGTTTTCAGCAACTTTCAGCTAGCTCTTCCTTTGGAAGTTGGCTCAATTTTACTACTGTCATTTAAATGATGCTCTTCTAACTGCCAAATGCTTTTGTGGGCATTTTTATCTCTACAACTGGAGTCTGCATTCTCCAAGGACGGCTGTCCATTTCCTCTGTACCTCTTGTACACCATTTAGTTTAATGCTCCCTCTCTCCAAATAGAACATAGATGGCCCTACTAACTTATTCCATGAATTTATTTTGCACTTCTAAAATGTATTTTCTAGGTTGAATGTGGAAACAAAGCAATACTTCTTAAATAACTACAGTGAAAGCTTTTCCATTTCACAGTACATCAGCAGTCTTAATAGAAATGTGTGGTGTGTACTTATTATAGGCAAATCTTGCAGCATGCCAATGTACTCAATTCAACAACTGAAACAATCTAACTCCCGGATTCTCAGATTTATAGACTTATTAGTAAGATTTATAGAGTACATCGCTGCCAAAGACCGTAAGGCACTGTACAAAGAATTTCACAACTTTATAATGTTAAACACCACAAATGTAAACAAGGAGGCAATAGAATGAAGGAGGAAACAAGGAGAAGAAGAATGAGAAAAACAAAAAGTATATGAATTTGAAGACAGTATTAATAACGATGACAATTAACCCCAGGTCTTTTATAGATGCTTTATTGATCCATGTAAAGATACAGGATTCAAATGCAATTTTATCTCTAGAGTTTCCAGATGACTAGAGAGTACAGGTTTTAGAGCCAGGGTGTAGGGGTTCAAATTCTAATTCCTGGCTCCATCAATTATTAGCTGAGTCACTTTCAGCACATAATTTAACTTTTAAGGGACCCATCTCATGGGGTTGTGAATAAGATGTTAATGAATATAAAATGTTTAGAGTAGAACCCTGTATATAATAAATACTCAATAAATGTCAATTATTTTATTATCAGTTATCATTGTTATTCTATTTCCAATGTTGAGTCTACTGTTAAATGTTAACCTTACTACACTTCATACTATGTTTTACATTAATAGCAATATTTTGTCAATCTCCTTTCTGATCTTAAAATCATCTTACTGTTATTTCCTATTTGTAGAATCACAATCATAATCACTTCAAAACTGAAAATACTATATTTCTCATTTCTAATTTTAACTTATACCAACTCAATTATTAGAAATTTCTATTTTGCTGCTCTTCCAATACTGTGAATTCCAAATACTCAAAAATGAAAACATCTCCTCATCCTGCTCCTTCCATCTACCATATTTCCTTATTTCAGGCTCAGGCCTAACTCTGGGAATCATCTCCAAGTCAA
The DNA here is from genome assembly GCA_023783475.1 of Daubentonia madagascariensis. Lineage (NCBI taxonomy): Eukaryota > Metazoa > Chordata > Mammalia > Primates > Daubentoniidae > Daubentonia > Daubentonia madagascariensis. Next base: position 3,904,455 of record JAKFHU010000901.1, on the reverse strand, counting down.
CTTACTTGTACAGTTTCCTTTTCTTCCCTTCCCCTCCAACACCATTCTCTAAGATAGTACATAAGCCTCCTAATTATGCCTCTTTTTTCACTCTTAGCTCTGCTCCAATCTACCCTCATTTGTCTTCCTCAAAATATCACATTTTTCTGCTTTAGTGGTTTCCTGTTGCCAGTGAAATCCAATTCCCAAGGGTAGAATTCAAAGCTCATCACAATCTGATGCCATCTTTTTTAATTCATAATCATTCACATAAACCTTTCTGTGTCCTGAACCTAACAGCCTGCCTTACTCATGCTTTTCTTACCCATGAAAAATGATCACCAAATAAAAAATGCCATAAAAGTCTGCTCAAACTTTAAGGCCAATCTTTGCTCTATGAAACCTTTCTCACATCACAGCACACTGACCTTGTCATCTTCCACATTTCTATTATAGTAATTACCTAAGACAGTGACCCTTAATCAATTACTATCCTATACTTCCCCATTTTTATTGTGTGTAAATATCCTTACCCTAAAACAATTTTTATTTATATGAATACAGTGACATGATACCTCAAAGTCCAGATCCTTATATAATGCCGGGCCAAGAGTTGATAATAAATGCTTGCTGAACTGAATTCATTTCTGCTATGGCTCACCATCAAATTCTTGTTAGGAGACACAAATACTATTATTGTCTTGATGTCACTGTCTCAGAGCAGCCTTATAAGAACATTCAATGCATCTCTATTATCTTCACTATATGTGACTCTTCCTACTGTTTTTGTTCCCTCATCATAATCAAAAGGTATGGAGTCAATATAAGTTATTTTTAACTAACATTTTTATAAAAATAAAAGCCATTATAAAACCTAGCTTTGAAAAATTACAATATTCACATTTTAGGTGCCACAGAAAGGAGTCACTTCCTACCTGCTGTGGACCACAAATTTTAAAATACTTCATAAATTTAAATGGTTGGACAACATTATTACTGTGAACTTTTTAGGAACATCAAGTCCAGACTAGGGGTTTTCATCTGAAATACTTAGGACAGGTCATTTAAAATAAAATAGGTAGAAAGGCTAAATTTAATTAAAAAATAAAAAGTATAACTTTGTAAGAACCAATTCCTCCAATTTGTTTTCTGAGCATTGCCTTATCTTCTCTAGGAAAGGTTTTCAGCCCTAAGTTATTTGGCATTTGGGCCCTAAGTCACAATTTCTGAGGGTCTGAGACTGAAATAATTTCTTTGTGTAAATAAATTAAGGGGCATGAGTATAAGACTATTTGTTCTCTACAAAACCCATTTTAAATCATTACAAGGATACGAATGTGGCCATGTGAATAATTCCTTTGGTCACTTCAAAGCCTATATATATTTGGTTTACTCAAAAGTGACTTGGAATATTAAAGCATATTGCTCACTCTACTCTAGTGGTTGTAGGAATCCTCTAATATGTCCTGAGAATTGAAGTTTCATCACTCACCTTTTGAAAACTTGAAATCAACTAGTTAAATGAAACTTGTCACATACTTTATAACACTTGAGCATTTTATTTCTTTTGCACATACCTAGAAGTAATTGAATTTCAGTGGGAAGTGACTACTTGTTTAAACAAACAATTTTTCTTGCAAACCTTTCTATCTAAGGAAGTTCTGCTCTATAAATCTATTCTATGCTTCTTGAATCTATACATTCTAACAGATTTAATTCAATATCTTGGTGTGTATTTTAGACGACACTGTGCTGCACTCAAGACGCAATATCTGTGACCAAGGTTATTCTTCATTTAACACAGTATCATGATATTAACTCCATCTTTTTATAAAACATAAAATCACAATTGTGTTTCTGTTGATGAATATTTCCTTTTGTTCAGTGATGAAGAGAATAACACTCAAAGCTATGGTAAATTTAAAATTCCTCTCTCTTTCTTATTATGGATAGAAAGGAGAATAAACATGATTCATCTACAAAGAATTTCCTGAGGCAAATGATAAAGAGGAAAAGCTGAAGAGTTAAGATGAGCTGTAACCAGATTTTTATCTTTACTTTAGAAACTAATAGGAACACAAGTGGTTCAGAAAAACAAGTTAAAACAAAGTAGTTAAAGACCGTCTCAGGAGATTGTGAACATTAATTCATTCACTCTTGCATAATTATGTAACAGCTTCCTGACAGATATTAATTTTCCTAATGCTACTCTGTTCTACCCCTAATGCATTTCAGGATTCCTGCTAAGGCATGTCCATGACAGTGCAAATGTCTTCTCTTTTCCATATCTTCACTGAGTCCCTTCTCTTCTAATTCACAAATGTGAACATACCAATCAAGAGGCAGCATTTACAAGCTTTGTGATTCCACATAGGTTCCTTAATCTATCTAAGGCTCAAGCTTCTTCAGCTGTAGAACAGCGACAATAATATGTACATTGTAGAGTTGTTATGGGATTTAAAGTATTCCTGGTACATACTGGCTGTTTAAAAAATGCTGGCTGTTATTATTATACCTTAACAGTTAGTCCTTGACCCTCTTTTCTAAGATTTTACAGACTATTTTAAGAACTAGAAGAAGCCAGGCATGGTGGCTCACACCTGTAATCCTAGCACTCTGGGAGGCTGAGGCAGAAGGATAGCTTGAGGTCAGGAGTTCAAGACCAGCCTGAACAAGAGCAATACCCCTGTCTCTACCAAAAATAGAAAATATTAGCCAGGTGTGGTGGCACATGCGTGTAGTCCCAGCTATTTGGGAGACTGGGGTAGGAGGATCGCTTGTACCCAGGAGTTGGAGGTTGTACTGAGCTATGATCACACCACTGTACTCTACCACTCTACCCAGGGCGATAGAGCAAGACTCTGTCTCAAAAAAAACAGACAAAGTTCATGACCATGTGATCACCTCATATTAAATATGAGGAAACTAAAGCTTACATAGGTGAAGTAATTTGCCTACAGTCTAAAAGCTTTGTAGTGGCAACAGTGAGACTCAAAACCAAGTCTCCAGACTCAAGTTTAGTGCTGACTACTTCATCACAATTCTATCAGAAACATTATCTGCTTCATGGTTTCACCATGGAAAGCAAATGTCTAGTTCTGACCTACCCTCTCTCCTGCATGCCAAGCTGTGTGCTACTCCAACAACTCAATTTCCCCCTAGTCACCCAGGTTCAAAGAGGTAAGAAGAATGAGATAGAAGAATGAGACAGGATGTACCTACTATGTACCAGGTACTCTGCCAGCTGATTTATGTGCGTTATCTTACCTGTGAAGGAGAGTTGTCTCCATTAGAAAAATAAGGAAATCAAGCTTCCAAAATGATTTGTCTCACCCTACCTCATAGGTATAAGATGTAATGTCAGAAATTGAACTGAAGTCTGACTTCAAAACCCATTCAGACATCGTCCAAATGTCAACAAACAGATACATGTATCTTTGTGTGTATACCCTTGTAATTTTTAAAAAATTGAGTATCTCATATATTCTCTGTAATTTTTTTCTAAGGTGACAATGACTCTATATTTCCATGGCAGTTCCATCATCTTGATCATTAGTAACAGTCTGGACAGATCAATTTGACATATGAAAATTTTCAAGACACTCACTTTTTCTTGGTTAGTAAGATAGTATCTAAACTTCCAAACAAGATCTTGTTCTTCATATGTAAGTTGCTTGGTTGGTGGATAACTCACAATAATCTACAACAAAGACGAAAAAGAACTAATTTTATCAACTACATAATTCCTATATATTTCCATTTCACCTAAAATTTCTCACTTATTTAAATATTTCTATAATAGAATTACAATACAAAGAAGGAAAATGCACATCCTGCCAAGTGAAACTTAAATATGCTATACTTATCCATCTAAAAAGTATATTACTAGAATGTAAGGAGAAAAAAGAAATTCATACTCCATATAAAAGTATATAACTATAGAACTCATTTAATTCAACCAAAACAAAATAACAACACCTTCCACACACCAAAAAAAGGAAAAAAGAAACAAACAATAAGCTCTTCTCTTGTCAAATCAATGTATACAACAATGCATGTGTACACACAAAGTCCTCTCACAGGCAATGTCTTAGGTCTAGTTTCTAACAATGCTATATAATGAAAGTATATACTATTTGTAGCTCTGTCTTCAGAGCTAATAAATTGACTAAAAGCCCCCAAATGATAACAGAACTGCAGATATGTGAAATTGTTGACATTATGTAGGGTTTATCTACCTGGAAAAAATATACATAGTTTTTAAATGAAATGATATCATATCAGTTACACCTAAAATACATATTTAATTATTTTTATATTAATATTATACAAAGTATCTTACATTTAACTGATCTCTTGTGGCAGCATTGGGTTTGAGATCATGGTCAGAGGGTCCACTTCTTAAACTCCGGGCAAGCTTGTGGTGTTTGCTCTCAACTAAATTCTCCTATAAATTTTTTAAAAATATTAACTGAGAATGCAAACTTCACCAAAAGGAAATTTCAATAGCCAGTTAGAAATATAAAATTAAATAGATACTTACTTAAGACTATTTTATAATACTTAATGTTTTATTCTGGTATAACTTTAGTCTCCTATGTAACTTTTAAAAATATGTACCCATTTCAAGAGTGGGAAACTAAGTATGAATTCAGCTCCCCTACTGCCATAACATGTGTGTGCATTCACGTGCCATTCCAGCTTCTTAAAATGTCTAAATTTCACTCTCCACATATTCAAGGTTTTCACACCCTCTATCCACTCAAATATCTCCTTCACTCTAAAATCTTCCCTGACAACCCAGACTAAAGCATTCCCTTTTCTTATCAGCTACTAGTGATCTTATGACATCACTGTGCTATATCATCTTAAGCAGTTATTTAAACTGTCGGTTACTGAGGGCAGGGACAAAACGATCATAACACTTGAATACACACATCTGGTGTTGCCTATTTTACTCACGGAAAAAATAATTAGTTTTAACCATATTGTCATATATGTGTGAATTATCTGTTCATGTTTTTTTCCTAATTTTTGGTTAACTTTATGGTCATTTGTCCTTTAATTTTTAAGAGTTCTTTATCATATCGGCCTTTTGTCTGTGATGTATTTGGCAAGTATTTTCTCCCAGCTTGTTAAGTGTGTCTTTTGACTTTGTTGATGGTGGTTTTTGCCATGTGATTTTTTTTTTTTAATGTAGTCAAATTTATCAATCATTTCTTTTACTACCTCTGGATTTTGTAACATAGTTAGAAAGTCTTTCCCTATACTGAAAGTACTAGTATGGTTTCATTTCTTAACATTTAGATTCCTGATCCATTTGGAATTTTTTCTTATGTATAATATGAGGTATGGGTCTAATTTAATTTAATTTTTTCGCAAATTGGCTAATTACATTCTCCAGCACTATGATCCAGTGATGAAATGCCACCTTTATCATATACTAAATTTCCATACATACTTGGAAGGATTTTTCTGTTCAGTCTATTTGTGTACATACATGTGTCAGTACCACACTACTGTAATTATAGAATTATAGTCTGTTTTATTGCCTGATGCAGTGGTATATCAGCTCAGCACTACACAAAGTTTCCTTGTTGAAATACATTCCTTTATTTAGTAGATAACCATGGCTACAAGCTGAACTGAATTTTTGAGCATGGGGGATGATGAGAGTAGTTTGCTCTTTTTTAAATCTTTTGTTTTGTGCTTGCTTGCTTTCATTTAAAAATAAATATTTTTAACATGGGGCCCCAGTTATTTTTTGGTTTTTTAGTTACAGCATCTACAATATTTTTATATTTATGTAATTAAAACAACTATAATTGTTGATGGGCATTTTCTTTAGAAAGAATACACTCAATATACAGACAACTCATTTACCTGACATTTTGATATGAGTTACACATAAGGAAACCTATGATCTCAATATGACAAAACTTGTTTACACGCAGCCTTTTTGAAGGTAAACTATAAAGTACATGCATCTGGTTTTGAATACCCACAATGCAAAATATAATTTGATTTTATACTGGAATTCAGTGCCAATTTTAGATATATTAACTGGATTTTTATCCATAGGGACTATGAAGGTATTTAGAGTGTTTGTTCCTACAATATCCTCAGGTAACCTTTTTTTAAACTTTTTATACTTTACTTTTTTTTCCTTTATCTCTTGCTTTGATGTTAGGGCTTCAGTCATTAGTTCCTACTTTAATGATCTGTACTCACCTTGTCCAATGTGTTCCTTTTAATCTAGTTTGGCCTGATTAGGGACGTAACTAATCTAATTAGAAATGTATAAAATAAGAATAAAAAGGTTCAGAGTGATGTAAATGAGTTGTACCTGTGAATATTATGGATTCTATTGTGCTGCCAAAGGATTTTGTGCCTGGAACTTTCTAAATCTAAAGATGTCTAATTAAACCTCTATTGCAAAGTAAGAATTCTTACTCTTTCACATCCCTGAGAAAGAGCTATCACCTCAAAAATTTATTAATAGGCAGGTATCCCATTATCACCCAAGTACCATGTTCCAAACTGTATAGTTCTAGCAGCTACAATGAACTTGCTTATTTTACAACAAATTGGTCTCCCTATAATTTTCATCCACTAATTCAGTTATAGAAACCTTCTGATAAATTTTCCTTCTGTATGATGACTATTTTCCAAATACCAGTTTTGCCGAGTCTTCACTTCAAAACTACATTCCCTAGCTCTTTCAACAATTCAGATAAAATGATTGCCCAACCCTACACTATCCTGATATTATTTTTAGCATGTTAATATTCCTTGTAAAAATTCTATCTGAAACTGATTCCAGATAGTGGAAGTGAACTTACAAATCACTTCTAGATAACTGAGGTGGTTTCATATTACTTTTTTTTAAAGAAAGTGTGGCTAAGTCATAATTACTCCAGAGAAAAGTCCTTTCATAAAAAATTTGCACAATAACTTACCATAGACATCTGGGGGTCAGGAACTTTCACTAATTCAAAGCTTGTTAAAATTGGAGATGACTCATCACCATCCTGGATTACAGTACAAGTTTAAAAAAAAAAAAAGAAAATTTAACCAAATGGTAAGAAACAATATGCAATGTACACATTCCAATGTATTTTAATTCTATTTAATGAACATCATTCCTCTCTTTAAAAAAATCCTTATCTTCTTTCAACTACTATAATACACATATTCACTTTTACCTCTTTTGTTGTTAAGAAAATGTTTTAAGAAAAATAAAATCTAACAAAAATTTGTATTATAATAGTTTTAAAGAACCGAGGTCTGGAAATTAGTAATTGTTGTGTTTGTTGTTTTTTTTTAAACAGTAGATCAAAAAAAAATACGTGCTAATTTTCAAACTTACAACAAGAAACCATAGACCATAATTACAATGCAGCACAATGGATGTGTTGCATTATTTGCAAAAACTAAGTGGATGTTGGTAACTTTTCAAGGTACCACAATTAAGATCCATTCAAAGGAGCAGAATTTTAAATGTGGGGTTAATATTACTCAGATTTATACACAGCTAGAGAAGCAGCAACATTGCTTCTCAAAGGGACAGGTACTCAACACAATCCAAACATGAATAACAAAAATCAATCAATTTTTAAGAAATAAAGCTGGCTTATTTTGTTAGTATTATCATTTTTGAAGAATGTTGGCTTTTATTTTTATCTAATTCAGGTAAGAAAGGTAATTTAGCATGATAAATGTCACTGCCAAATGTACTGGAAAAGCTAAACTAATTAAGGTCAAAATTCATTTTCTTATGACTGGATATCCATCATCAAGCTTTTCTATCACTTTCCAAATGTGTATATGTTCAATTTCAGATATGTGCAACAAAATCAGGAGAGACTGAACGAGGGGAAGCAGTGCGACTTTACTTCAGTTTGGTAATTGAGTCTTACAGAAAACCACAAATTCCCACAGCCGTTGTTTAACAGGCTTGTTCTCAGTCACAACACCAGAAAACACATTTATCAGCCCAACTGTGACAAGTAATCTTCACTAAGGCTATCTGTCACAAAAGACAGGTGACAAGAAAGTCTATTTCCATTAGATTCAATACACTGGCCCAGCAATCTTTACACTAAGTGGAAATATGACAGGGTGGGTAGACAGGCATTAATTTATGAGCAATTTTCAGGAAGCAACAAAAAGGGGTCAAGAACCCTTTCAAAAATACTTGAAATTCTTCTAATTTCTATTCTGTTATTATTTCATCTGCTATCAAAGCTGTCTTTCAAAAGACCCTTCACATCTCCGACGTTGTATGTTCAAAAGTACCATCTCTATTAGCATGTTTTTGCAATATAAACTCTATATGGGCAGAAAATATTGCTTTTAATAAAATCACATATAGTATAATAGATTTTATTAAAATGAATTTGTGACAAAACAATTTCACTCACCTATATTTCCCTTTCTTTCTGATATAGTTTTTCTAATAAATTAATAAACGATGTTAAATCATCTACCTTATCTTTTTCCCCAAGGAGTATCATTTATGAAATAAAAGGCTAAAATAAGTTAATATTTCCTACCCCTTCACTAAAGTAAAAGGGATAAAGCTAAAGGAAAAAGATATATAAATATTAACTTGAAAAACTGGTCGTAAGTTAACTATATAAACCTTAAACCTTCATATAAAAAAAGTCTTTCAAATAGCCACTTACAGTTATAAAAGTATATATATTTTAAAAATCACTTGTGACAGCTTTAACAAATAACACTAAAGTGTAAATATAATTTAAAAGGGCTGCCCCTAATGAATAAATATACTGCATACAAGCTTGGTTATATGCCAGAAGAAATATTAATCCACTATTACTCCATGTATCAAAAGTCTGCCATCATTTGCACTGATTTAAACCCTTGACTACTATTTCCACAATAATAGAAGATACCTAGTTTATGTGGTTTCATACTATGCATACAATTATTTTTACAGTACTTAAATGAAGCCCCTTCAACAAGCATTTAAGGCAGTTATTTTTCAAGTACCTACATACCAGACACAGAACTACTTTCTTTCACAAAATGAGCAGACCAGAGCAAATCCATAACTGAGTATTTGTTATTACTCAGCCTGATGGTGACATGATTTTCTTACTTTTGCATATACTTTATAAATAAATGAATATTTATGAAGTCTTTAATAACCATGCTTATGTTAGGGTCATTTACAGAATTCCAATACTTCACATATGTACTCAACAAACATACTTTTAACTTTCTTACCTTACCACTTAAAAAATAAGATTTTCTCTTTTTACATTTTAAATGAATAACAATTGTAAATAAAGCTATTACTTTAGTGTCCTACTTGCCAATCTGCAGAACAATTAATCACAGAGTTTTTAATCACTTGCATACTTATTGAATTCCATAACCCAGAACCGCATTACATGAATGATTGGCTTTTGTAATCTTGTTGCAGCTATATGATTTGATTTGTGTATTTATAAACAGCTGCTGCTGACAGCTGTCTGCTGCTATCCTGCAACCAAATAATTCATCTCAGCAGGAACGACAGTAATTTTTTTTTAAATGTTTCCACTCCCCTCTACTTTAGAGACCAAAAACATTCTAAGGCAAATACCTTTTCATAATAAACAATACCATATTCCTTATCATCACACTTGACACATCGAAACTCAACCATCAAGTACATGAAATTAGAACTTCGTTTTTCACTCTAAAAAAAAAAAGAAAAAAGATTTTCATAAAAAAATCATTTTCAGCATTATCTTATCAGTATGTATCACTTTTTCCAATTTAATAATACATGTATATATCAAGTACAAGTTAAAATACAATACATTTTTATTTCATTACATACATGCAGTATTTTATACAGCACTATTATTTTATTATATACAGCACTACTGTTTTATTCAGTACTGTCTGCTGTGGACTTACAACTGCCTCCTCAACTTAACATTTTTGATTTACTCAGTAATTTGGATTTTATTATACAAAATCGTGAAGGGTATTTTGCATACATTTGCAAGAGAACTATTTTATTTCAAAAATAAAAGATGTTTTGTACTTCTAACAATTTTAGGGAAAGAAAAGTTCACCTTTAAACTAATATGACTAATAGAACTATAGAAATTAATATAAGTGTAACAAAAACTAAAAGTAAAAAACAAAAAAGTGTGCAACTAAGGACAGAGGCCATCTGAGCTTACCAAGTATAACCTTTACAAGTTTTTCATAATTTTTAAATGGTCTTAAAATGATGTGGCATTTGTAAATTTTTATTTACAAACAAATAAATAATTATTCACACTGGGGAATAATTACTTCTTTCCCCAACATAAAAAAATGTTGCTTCTTTATATAAGTATGTCCCCTTATAAAAAAAAGCAAACACAGTCATGTTCAATGACAGGAGCACATTCTGAGAAATGCATCATTAGGCAATCTCGTTGTCATGTAAACATCATATAATGTACCTACCTAGGCTACAAACCTATACTGCATACTACTGTACTGAATACAGTAGGCAATTATAACACAATGGTAAGTATTTGAACATCTAAACACATCTAAACAGAGAAAAGGTATAGTAAAAATATAGTATTATAATCTTATGGGACCACCATCGTATATGTGGTCCATGGTTGACCAAAACGTCATTATGAGGCTTCTCACTGTACTATGGGGAAGATAAAGTGAAAATACAATGAAGTCTAAAAGGGTGATTAGTCTTGACCCAAAACGGCTGTATAAATGGCTTTAAGTCTAACACATACAATCAAAAAGGTCTAAAGAGGTTACTGAAATTGTTCAGCTTTATGGAGCATATTACAGTCTATTGTGGTAATGGTCTCCTGTCTTTTAAAGAGTAGAGGTGGGGAGGGTGAGAATGGCTGGGCAAAGTAAACTCTAACATTACGTTTTCTACACCCAAAGGTACTAAGTTGAAGAACAGAAAAATATAAGCAAGGACTTTCATTAAACTCTTTTTGGAATGTGACTATTATAAAAATTGAAAAAAGTAAACCTTTCTTCCAGTTTGAGTATATGAGAACATATTATGAATAAATTTAGAAAAGATACCAAATATTCAAATTGAATGTAAATTTTGTTAAAGACCAATACATTCATTAAAAAAAAGAACAATGGTAAAATCTAACTTTTACAACAGTCCACTGTAAAATTAAAAAGTTCTCTCTCTCTTTCCACCTGCTGAAAACTATTTGGAGAATATAAATTAAATCAGTTGTGCCTTATGGTGGCACTATAATTTAGACATATCACAAGATTGATATCCTTCTTTTCCAATTTGACTAATAAGATTATTAATTCTGTTCTCTAGGCACAGAATGTTAGGCCAAAAGTCTGGTATTTTAAAGCAAATATACGAAAAATAAAAATTTTTGTGTTACAACTTTTGAAAAGACTCTCAATGAAGTCATCTTTAAACATACACAGTGGCCTAATATGTGAGGACAAGGAAAAAAAATTAAATCATGTAACTTTATTAAGGGTGCAGAGTCCTACATGTAGTACATAAGACAAGCAATATATTAATTGGAGAGAGAACTTGCTAAAGATGATTTATGGTAACTGAAATGAAAAGCTAGCTCTGTGCTGACGGAAGATTTATTCAACACTGGAACTTAAACATGAGCTGCCAAGAGAGAGAACACACAAGGTGAGGCAACAAGCATGAAAGGGCTTCACTTATATGATATTTAGTACATCTTAGGATAGCAACTACCTACCTTCATCGTTTGACATTACATTAAACAATAAGAAAGGCAGATATCCCAAATTTTCCACTTATTAGCACAGAATTCACAGCTACAGGGGTTAACTTGATAATCCCACATTTGTGAGATACCTAATACACAATTATCACAAAATGGTTAACTTAGAAATCTGGAAAAAATATTTTAAAATAAAAAAGGATACAACTCACCTCATTTATCATTTCTATTTCTCTAAATGTCAATCTGTCCAGCCAATCTACTTTCACCATGTGTCCTTGTCGATGAGCTTTCGTAAGCTGTAGAACAAATACAATGGGGAAAATTTTAATACAGATCTAACAGAAAGGAAAATAAAGGAAGGTAATTGTCAACTTCACATATGATATATTCCTATACACAGCAAGAACCATATGCAACTATCAGGATAAGAAATTTGGCAAGAGATAAATCATTGTTTTTTTAAAGAAAAATAATTTTAAAACATTTTTCTAAAAAAGGTCCACAATCTGCCGTGTTTTGACATGCTAAAAAATAATGAAATCTTTCCTGAAATTATCCCCATGTTTTATATTTCTTATATTTTGACCATTAAAAGGGAAGGAAATTATAAGACTAGTTCCTTGAATGGGAAATAAACCACTGTTTATCTTTTCTTCCCATCTTTCAGTCTAACAAGTATTATGAAAAATGACAGTTACAAACAGTAAGGCATTTCTCTGAGACTTACAAATTAATGCTCTAAGGTTTAAGCCCTACACATATGTACATATGCTTTAGTTTTAGGAAACAGTGATAACAAAGATTTAACTTTCTAGCATAGCACTTGGTAGAGTACCGCGAGGTCTTACATACCAATCTACTTTAGTTTTATAAATTAAATAATAATACATTGACTCTTCAAATCCACAGAGAATTCAAGATAAGTCCCAAGGTCCCCAAATTAGAACTAGGTTTTGTATTAGAAAGTGTAATATTAAACATCAGCTTTACTTATGTACCAAAACTCCTTTTCTTTCTTTCTAAACAAATTCATAGCATCAAGCAAAACTGGGCATTAAAGCTTTACATACTAGCTTATCTGTATCAGTTGCCTTCCTGTTCATCGTCCATGTCATGACACATTTTCCTATAAGGACGCCAAACACTGAAACCAATTATTATCTCTCTCATAGAACTAAAAATCTTCACCATCAACATTCTTTATCCTCCTAAACTCTCATCATAACTATTGGTCATACTATCTCAGAAATAAAAATACTGACTTCACACAAAAAGTTTGAGGTTCACTGTAATATAAAAATAATAATATCAATTTAGCTTTCATCCAATAATTCCTTTTTACCTGAGGTAATCTCTAAATGAAAATATAAAAAATGATATTGATAAGTCCTTAGCATAATTACTCACACAAAGCAGGGACTAAATATTTTGCTGGCTCTGGTGGAATATTAGACAAATATGCCAGCCACATGGAAAGAGACCTAGAAATAGTCACAAGGAAACCAAAAGATCAGGAGATGTGACCTAAAAGAAAGAGTGCTAGACTAGGAGCCAGAAGATCTGGGTTCTAACCCTAACACTCCATTTTCAAATTCTGTCATTTTTGAACCCACATCAATAAAATTAAAGTATTAACTTTCACTCATACTCCCAAAATTCCAGTAAGATAATGGATGCAAAATATGACAGGTGGTATTATTTCACGTACTCATTAGAGGCTTATATTCTCACTCGTGCTGCAACATGTTCCCAACTGGTTTTTAAAGTAAATAAAAATATAAAAGGTCATATTATATCTTTTGCTTGTATGAACAAAATAACCATAAAAATTAGTAAAAAGAGTTTACATACTTTCTAAAGGAATGGAGGAAAAAAAAAATTTTTTTTTTTTGAGACACAGTTTCGCTCTGTTGCTGGGCTAGAGTGCTGTGGCATCAGCCTAGTTCACAGCAACCTCAAACTCCTGGGCTCAAGTGATCCTCCCACCTCAGCCTCCCAAGTAGCTGGGACTACAGATGTGTGCCACCACACCTGGCTAATTTTTTCTATTTTTAGTAGAGATGGGGGTCTTGCTCTTGCTCAGGCTGGTCTCAAACTCCTGACCTCAAGCAATCCTCCTGCCTTGGCCTCCAGAGTGCTAGGATTAAAGGTGTGAGTCACTGTGCCCAGCCATCCATATTTTTAACATGCCAAATTTTTGGCACTTTTTATAACCACACTATTAAATAGACAGTTTTGAGCCCAGTTTGTAGATGATTATCAACGACTACTATGAAGTGGAAGAGCTAGGATTTCAACCCCAGGCCTATATGATTCTAAAGCCCATCCTAACACCAGTCTTTGCTATTCCCTCTCTACTGATAGACTATTACTAAGAGATTTAAGTTCAACTAATTCCTGTCATTTACGGAACATTAGTTTCATATTTATGGTACAATAGTTGACTCCTCACTAAGTTCCTATGAGAAAAGAACTGGCAATAGTAAATTAAGTTTAGATGTCAGAGAATGTGGTGAGGCCTTTTGTTCTTCTTTACTAAATTATTTGGACAAATCAGAAATGTTCTAAAGCCATTTTCACAGGCCCCAGAATTTATGTTTGCTGCTAATTCTTATTACTTCCTACATAGCATATGCTTAGCTTTCCTATTTCAATACCAAATATGACCTTTGTCAATCTTATGAAGACCTACCAAAGAATGTATGGTCAGCATAGCAATACTAAAATTGGTAAAGCCACTATGGAGGACAAGTTTAAATTATCCTCAACACATTCACATTTGTGCACCATTATTTGCAATACAGAAAAATCAGACACAAAAGAAATGAAAATGTCCATCAACAGTGGAAACTGTTAAGTAAACTATGGTGCACACACACTATGAAATACTATAATCAAAAAGAATGAGGAAAATCTATATGCCTCGAAAGGGAAAGAAAGATATTGTTGAGTGCAAAAGGAATTGCAAAATGAGAGGAATCATTTATGTTATGACAACTGTTTACATCTTTGTCTCCTGCACCAGACTTTGAGATTGAGAGCAGAAATTCTGGATATCTCTCTGTTTTAGTTAATCTTATAATTTCTGAAGAAACGAACAGTTACCACTCAAAATGTCTGCTAGCCACTGTCCTATTTACCTATCACTACATGACAAACCACCCCAAAACTCAGTGTCTTAAAACACTCATTTCATTATTTTTCATGATATTTGGAGAAGTCATCTTCTTAAGGGACATTTGAATAATTTTTTCTATTGGTCTCACTTACAACCCCTCAAGAGACTGTGACTCAGTCATTTGGTGGCTGAAGCTGGAATATCCAAGATGGCTTTACTCACATCTCTAACACCTTGGTGGAAAAGGGTGGGCTTAGCTGGGATACCAGGGTGGAGGGGCTTCTCTCTTTCCCCATGTATTCTCAGTGCTGCTCCCTCTCCAAGTGGTTTTTCAACATGGTCACTCCAAGAGAACAGTTGGACTTCTTATACGGTAGCTCAATGTTCCCAAAAAGTGCAGAAACAAAAGCTGTCATGCTGTCTTGCCTAGAATAGACACAGCATCACTTCTGCTGCATTGTGTCAGTTAAAGTGAGTCCCAGGGCAGTACAAATGTAATGTGGAAGAGTGTGACTATTGGAGGCATGGTTCATTGAGGACCACCCTTTAGAGACTAGCTACAGCACAGCACTTATTCATCAGAGTCCATGCACATAATACAATTGATTGATTCCAAAGGCGCAGGGGGGTAGAACTTGGAGAGGGCAAAATCAAATCTTGGCTGGACTTTAGGCAACAGGGAAAGTCTAAATTGCTAAATGATTAGCCTTTGCCTTCCTCTTCAACATAATCTTCGACTCTCCAGCTAACTCAGCACACTACAGTCTCTTTTCGGTTCTTCAAACCATAAGGCCTTTTACTTTTAGGGGTCAATGCAAATGAAACAAGTAACAATTATTAATAATTGGATTAAAAATATTATTGAAAATTTTATAAAATTTTATAAAACTATAAAGCACTATGCAAGTTGTAAGCAGGTATTCTAATTAGCCCATACTCTATGTCACTGCATCTCTTGTAGGTGCTGATAATGTAGATAGACTTGGGTGGTTTTCACCAGTCCAAAGTAGCTACTAGTTATCCCCAATTCAGAATCTTCTATAGATACTAATGACCAAAAATGAACTTTAAAACATAGGTGAGAGTACTGACCTACTATTTTATTAGTGGCATAACAATTTATATTTCATTCTGGGCCTGAAATGTCAGCGACCTACATCTTTCCAAAGAGAAAATCTACATTCTGTTAAATAGCAGGGTAAAAGTTCAATCTGTTTCCATTGCTTATGAAGAAATAACCCTCACTAGGATGCCCGTTCTAGGAAGGAGATGGGTCAAGAAATCAGTTAAAAAGTGACATTCTCTCTTTTTAAGGAAAATAGGTTTCTACAGAATTCACAGGAAGTCATACAGAGTTTGGAAGAAAAACCCAATGTCACAAAAATGGCATACCTAAGCCCTAACTTAATTTCTCCAGGAATTAAGTAGCAAGGGGTTTTAAAAGCGATTTAAATAAGAGGATCTCCAAGAACCAAATAACAACATGCCCAGAAAATTTCCTGGAGTGCTAACCATGCATTATTAGATTTAATGGAATAACAAAAATATGTGCTTGAGGAAGATGTCTCAGGTTAGTAGTTGTTTAATGAAAGTACCAAGGACAGAGCTAGAAGTAGGCCAACTTGCTGCACTGTATACAGACTAAGAACAACAGAGAAAACGAATGTCAAAGCAGAGAGTGATCCTTGGAAACAGACAGACGTCCGTCCACGATCACCACAACTCACAGTTCGTTGCTCTTTATTCTTATCTCGCCTACTAGACTATAAACTTCTTGAGTGCTAGAGCTACGAATGGTTGACAGAACCTAGCATTTATTCATTCAATGACTATTTATATTTACTGAAAGACTTTCTATGCAGAAGGGGGACAGGATGGAAAACAATGTCTGCATACTTTGGAATTCTGCCCAAGAGCTTTGGGGATTTAGGGGAGAAGAATGGGAGGAGGGAGGGAGTGACGCTCACAAGAAAGGTGGAGGGAAAAAATGATTCCTGCCCTTGGTCAATTTGCCCTAGCATATACTCACTATCAACATAAATATATGTCACTCGATTGCTGCTGTAAATAATAAACTTCCATTAGATCCTCTGCCCTTGAGATAAGCATAGAATGTTGAACAAAATAAGCAAGTTCTCTGCCCTCATAGAACTTCAAGGTGGAAAGGGGTGAGTCATTTATATGGCAAGCACTTAAAAGTGTAACTGTAAATTGAAACAGTGATAGGAAAGTAATAGTGGGGGCGGGGGGAGGTCCTGAGAAGGTCTCTCAGACAGGTAACATTTAAGCAGACTTGAAGGATAAGGAATCAGCCAAACAGGATGAAACCTTCCAGGGAGAGGAAATCACTTCTTTGTCAGCACATCAGTAAACTTAACGTACCCAGGCATTGGAGAGACCAGGACTGTAGCCCTCAATAACTATTTACTAAATAAATCAAGTTTTGTTCAGAGTGGAGAATGAGAAGATCTATACATACATAAGATGCTACACTGGGAATCAGCTTTCTTGAGGTCCATGATGATCTAGATTTTTATACCTGAAAGAGTGAGGAGGACTGAAAAACAATGTTTATCTGTTTCAAGTCTGTCCAAGAATCTGTGGGAGGTAAATGGGGTGAAAGAGACAAAAAGACATACAGACATACATTTATTCAAAAGAAAACTAGAGAGAAATTATTTCTGCTTTACAAATTTTGCCTTGGCCAGTTTCTTTCATATTCATACACCTATTTCATCTTTTTTAAAAATAATTTTTATTTCAAAATATCAGGGGGTACAAGTGTCCTTGTTACATGTGTGAATTGTGGAATAGTGCACAGTATACCTGATAGGTAAGTTTTTATCTCTCACACCCCTCCTTCCCTCAGACATCAATCAATATACATTTATTAAGCAATACCAGATACATGGCTCAAGTTCACAGATGTTATAAAAAAGTAGGTTAGCTTTGTTTATTAAGGGATGGTATGATTTTTTTAAGGAGGTTAATATCTAGTTATGAAAACAAAATAAGCACATAAGACAGGATATTAACTGACAGAATAAAAGAATTTGAAGATACTCCCTAAACCTGGATCCTGATTTTAGGCACTCACATACTCACTTTTCATTTCAAACCAATAGCAAATTTAAAGTAGACGAAGGTTTGCAAGCATTTTTAATACCCAACCATAGAAGATTGCTGAAATGAATTATGGCACATCCACACTATGCGAAACCCTCCAGCCTTTACAAACCATGTTATAGACGTACCTTAAATGACCTGGAACAATCATGAGACACTATTAAGTGTAAAAGCAGGATTCAATTAAGCATACACACACATTATGATACCAATTTAAAAATAAATGCACACACATTCATATACAACATATATACTTATATATTTGAATGTTAATTATAGTTATCTCTGGGTGGTGGGTTAGGGGTTACTTTCATAGTCTTCTTTGTGCTTTAACAATATTCTACCACTGTAAAAGATGTATATTATCTTTGTAGTAAGAAAAAACGAAAGTTATTTAAAAGCTATTTTAAAAACAATTGTGGAGAAATCTCTGTTGAGAAAACCATTAAAGATTAACATTTATAAAGATGACGCTAAATAAAGTGATTTTACTTCATAATAAAACTCAAAGAATAAAGCCTGTCTGATCAATTTAACTAGCCTGACCATCTTAAATGAGAACCAAGTATTAACATGATTGTTCTCTCTCTTTCTTCCAAGGGCCTTTCAACTAGATACAACTAAAACTAAAGACCCACATAAATTAGGTGAAGTTACTATTTTTCAACATGTGCTTAATAAAAACTCTTATAAGTGGAAATTTACAGGCTTTATGTATCAAATCTTACCAAGAAACTTTAAGAGGAGAGAGTTACAAGATAAAGGGACTTTCCAAAAAAAAAAAAAAACCTATTAAAAAAAACCCCAGCTATACAATAGATAGGATGCTTGAGACAGACACACATATGCTTTCCTAGGGAATCTAAGAAAAAAAAAAATTGACAAAGCTGCATTTTTTTCTACTTTTCTCTGTCACTTAAAAAATAAACAAATAAAATGAATCTGCTCTGTCACTAGACAGAAAAAACTTTCAAATTCATAGAACCTAAGTGAATGTTCAAAATTTCTCTCTTGAAACATCTGTAGCCATACTGGCCAATAAAAATGTCTGGTATTACCATATATAGGAATATTTTTTCCAGCATGATCATACAGGGTTGTATTTCTTCAATTACCTCATATCTTGTTCCTCCAAACTCCCTCAAGTTAAGGGCCATCATTTACTCTTTCAGCTCAAATACCTCCCTGAGCCTAGAATAGAACTGAGCTAAATGAATAAGTTCTTGAACAGAATATCATTACTGGTCTGCTAATATATCTGCATGATGTACTATGGCTCTCTCATAAATTTCTATTATTAAAAAGTATAATTTTTCAAAAAACATAAGACAATAAGAGTCTTAAATCAAATACAGTAATTTATATGCACTAATTTATAACAAGATAAAATGCAGTTGTATATAAGAATTCATTTGTACTACTGAGATTTAAAAAGGAATTATGAATGTGTGCATGTGTGTTATAGAGTATGTACACGCCTGTGTATTTAATTCTTAGCAAGCATAGGAGTTTCTTCCATCTTCCTGATTAATGAAGTCTTGGCCACAAATCTTCAATTTTACTTTCAAACTTTACATGTAAATCTTATTATTCAGGAAGAGTAGTATTTGCCTCGTAAAAGTTTCATTTACTTAAACTTCTCAGAGATAAATCTAGTCTTAAAAGCATGCTACTTTCTATTTTTCTGGCAGAAACTATAGCTGTAAAGACAGACAATAGATTTACAGAACATAAATCAATACTCTTTTAGGGCTCAATATTACACTGGCAAAAACTAATTTAGTCTACTTGCTACCATTGGTTCCAAGACAAATCTAAAAGTTTTGACAGTCTTAGATAACAGTAAGCAAACCAAAGTGACTAATAAAAAAGATGCTACCATGTAGCATTAGGAATAAATTTACAAGATATTCCCAAACCCTTCTTTTATAACGCAAAAGAATGGCAACACAGAATCAAATTAAATAAACTGTTTATAAAAGCTATACTACATATTTATACAAAACTCTGCAGCTAAGAGGTATATTTGGTGATGTCAATCATGCCACTGGACAAGTGTGATAGCCTTGAATAATTTCAGCAGTTAGCATCATACTTCTGTTGTTTATTATTGTCATTTACAAAACATTTAAGGAAGAAAACAAAATGTGAGACTCTTCCACCCAACCCAAATTTTATAGCCAGGATTCTGTGTTTTCATTTGTCAGGTAACAAAAGTTGGTAATCTTTATGTGAGGCACCTAACCATGTGAAGACTTAACTTAAGTATAGATATTTCTTACAAAGAATATCAACTTCCCAAGAAAAGCCCTAAAATAATCAATAGAAAGTAATTTTAGGAACTTAGTGTTTATACTGTGAAAACACTAAATTACATAATTATAATAAAAGGGGAAAAGATCATTAATAGGCCCTTCTAAATAATTTATTCTATTAATTTATCCAGAATGCCAGTTTATTCATAAACATTATTTCGTACTTCTTCAAGGCAGAAATTTATTCAGAATCTAAGGGAAGTATACTTAACTTGCTATAACCTATAAACAAAATAGTCTATGATGTTAATTTTCCCATTCAGAATAGCTAAAAATATAATAATAATGACGGCATTATTATGATTCCTATAATTCACAGATATAATGAAGTTCAACTGACCACATTTCAACGATGAAAAATATCCAAAAATACAGAAATAACTGGTTATTCAATAATCTACTGTAAGTGAGAGCTGTAACTGAAGGGTCCTGACTGCCAGTCTTTCTCCCCAGTTATAATGTATCTCATTACTATTTAAATCTTCCAACAGTTTTGATAGTTCTAGTAATCTTAAAAGCATTAAATTAAAGGTAATTCCTTCATTTTTTAAAACACCTCCCCGGATATTTATTTTCATGTTTCCCATTTCTCTAAAATATAACTACAAAAAAACATTACATGGGTATAGATTTAAAAATCCATATAAATCATCAACTTGATAACCCATTCTAGGATTTGTAACAAGAACTGATGTCCAACTTACAACAAAAATCACTTCTTAAAACACGATTCTAAAACCCAAAACATTTGCTGATCTTAGTCTTTCAATATATCTCTTCCCATTCTCTAGGTTCCTCTAACATCAATTGCAGATAAGCAAATAACATTGGGTTTGATTCCAGTTTCAATAATGTAGACAACTAAGAAAAACTGAAAATCCTCCCACAACAAACGGCTAAAAATGCAAAGTAACAGTAAAATAGGTATAAAAATCTAGGAAGGTAAACCTTGCAAAAAAAAATTGATAATCTGAAATCATAATCCAATAAAAGCTAAAGTCAGTAGTCATAACTAACAACAGGAATACATCCACCAAAAATTGAGATAATAAAATATCAGAAATAAGTATCTCAAAATAAAACAATAAATAAAGATATAAAACACAAATCAAGGAATCAAAACATAAAGAAAAAAGAACAAGACGTTATTATTACTGTAGCTATACAGTAAGTTTTAATATCGAGTAGAGAAGAATTTCCCCTTTTGAAAGTCAGGTGGTTTTATAAGCTGGTTCTACAAAACCTGCTGAGGTCAATATGACCATGGTACCAAAACAAGAGAAGGAAAGTGAAAACAAGGGAAATTATAGGCAATTTTGACTTATAAATATAGATAAAAAATTTCAGGGGAAATTGGCAAACTATATCAAGCAATTGAAAAAAATCATGACCAAACAGGACTTATTCCAAGAATGGAAGAACAGTTTAACACAGAATATTAATGTAAATCCACTAAATTATTAAGTGTTACAGAGACCCCGCAAGATCACACAGGTTCAGTGATTTGCCAGATGGACTGATAGGACTCAGAGGCAGCTGTAATCAACAGCTAAGATTTATGACAGTGACACAGTAAGTATATATATTTGGATGGGTCAGTAAAGGAAAAAGATGTAGGTGGAGACTGGAGAAACCCACACACAGCCTTTCTATGCTCACCCCTCCCCGCCTGGGAAGAGATACACGCAAGTATGTCTATTTCTCTCAGGAAAAATGTGGCCCTGGAAAGCCCATTTGAGACTCAGAGTTAGGGATTTTACTGGGGATTGGTCACATAGGCATTCTCTGCCCCACAACTACCAAAATTCTAGACTCCCAGAAAGAAAGCAGGTGTTTACCATAAATCACACTGTACAGTCTAGGCACAGTAAGACACATATGTCAATTAAGACTTGCTTCAGAAACCCAGTTCTCAGACACCAGTCAAGGGCCAAATTTGCAAGCAGGCTCTACTAAAGATAGTAGTCTTAGGCCTGCTATGTTAACTTTTTTTTTTTTAAGAGATAGGGTCTCACTATGTTGCCCAGGCTGGACTTGAACTCCTGGACTCAAGCAATCCTCCTGCCTCAGCCTCTAGAGTAGCTGGGACTAAAGGTGTGTGTCACTGTGCCTGACTATTAACTCTTGTCTACATGTTAAATTAAAGGAGAAAAAACATGATCAAAAAAATCCCAAAATGTTTTTGGCAAGTTTCAACACTAATTCATCATGTAAAGTTTTGGTAAAATAAAAGAAGTCTTTTTTAACCTGATAAAAGAAATATACCAAGAATAGTCAACATCTCACCAAATGGTTAAATGTAAGAAGCATTTGCAAGTAAGGAACAAAACAAGGATGCCCCTACTACTGTTTCTATTAAACACTGTTCCAGAAACTACAGTTTCTATCAAACATTGTACCGGTTAAAAACAGCAAAAAGTTGAAGTTGTAGGGATTTACTCATACAATGGAATAATATGCAGCAGTTTAAATGAAAGCACGTAAGCCACATAGATTAACAAGGATAAGTATCAAAAACAGCATTAAGTTTAAAAAATAAAAAAGCAAATTACAAAATGAAAGAATGAGGGAACTATGTATGTGATGTTTATCTTTTTTTAAAAAGATGTGAAACAAGACAAAATGTTAACATATGTTCAACCCTGACAGTGAATATGGATGAGTATTACATACTTCTGTGTACTTTTCTGTTTGAACTGTTGTATAATAAAAATAAAAATTTAAATACATACATACTTTTAAAACCCTGACATTTAATTTGCCAGGATTAGGGAAACTGAATAAATCTACAGTCAATGAATGCCTTCTTCCTACCTCTTCTCACTAATCTTGGGCTTCAATTACCACTTAACTAAATTATTTGGCTAACTCCCCTAAGCTGAATAGCACCTTTGTGTGCTAAAGACAAAACTCAACAAAATCAAATGGGTTGTCTATCATAGACCTACTTCTTCAATGTGCTTTTAGTCCATTCAAAACAAAAGGAAAAATATAAAAAATATTCTTTTATCCTTAGGGATGTTTCCTTCCAAATTTTAGACAATTCTACACACAGCCTTCTTATGTCTAGGCCAAATCACCCCCTTGAGAATCACTGGTTTTTGGGGGGCTATCTTACCTGTTAGAGTCTCAAATCAATGGAATGTCTTTCCTTTCTCCAAACTTTGTACAAACTGACTTATCTCTAACTTGGTCTGTCATTCCTCTCCTTGACTATAATTGCAATTCCAAAGTATAATGTGACATCTTTAGTTTTTTCCAAAGTTCCTATTACTTCCTTTCACCAAACAGTTCTTTCACAGTTGTTATAATTAGCCTAGAAAAGCAGTGTCCTTTTTTCCTCAACCTTCTGAAAAATGATCTTGTAATCAAGGCAGTATTTTGACAAAAGCTTGAGCTGAATAAATGAGACTTCATTACTATCACTACTAACTATCTAGCTGCACCATTTTTCATGATAACACAAAGAAAATATCAGCCACTTCCTCTCCACAGCTCTAAAATGTTTCCACAATTTCACAGAATGTTAATTTTGTCTTTTATATACTTACCATGGGGTTCTTACATGTGTTTATACCCTGAAGTTCCTATCCTATTAATAGTTCTTTGAACATACACCTTTTTCACAGTCATGTTTCCTTTCCTCCTAAGCCTTTGTCCTTTGAGGTTACACTGACTATGGTGAAAAGAAATCTTAAGATTGACTGTTTTTTTATTGGTTCTAACGAATGTACTGGTAACAACTGAAGCCATAAGTATCATTCATAACTCTAATTCATTCATAGCACACATACGTAATGGGTGCTTACCACAGACAGGTCACCATTTACTAAGTCATTAGGCATCATCTTTGATGCCATACTTGAGGACCTGCAATAAATACACTGTTTCATATTCTATCTCCCTCTTCTCCTAGTTTCACAACTTTAATCTTCTGAATAAGAACAACATATTCTTCATGCAAACAAGTTCTTCTCAATCCTTAAATCTTAAGCATATGTCACTGATACTTATCTTTGTTAAGAGATTTACACAAGATCCTGGCTCTGCAATTTACCAAACACGTAACCGTAAATAAACCACTTCTCTAAATTTCCATCTTTTCGTGAGTTTAAAACAATGTAGGTTACAAGTCCTGATCCTACACTTGTCAGAATCAAGTAAAATAAAGTAATAACAACAGCTAACACTTATTAGTGCTAAGTATTTGCTGGGCAGTGTGCTAAATCCTTTAAATATGTTATCAATTACATTTAGTTTGCATAATAAGCTCCCAAAATAGATATAACTACTATTTCTATTTTACAGATGAGGATTTCATGACTATTTGCTCCTTCAAAAAGGGAGCAATTCCTTAACAATGCCACATATAGGTTAAATAGCTAGTCCAAGATCACAACTAAACAAGAGACACAACTGGAATTCGAATGAAAAATGGTCTCCAAAGCCATGATCTTAACCCCTTTTCCATTTTAGTTTGCAATCTATATTAAAAGTTTCATTGATATTAAAGCACTTTATACACACAAGGTGATTATAAATACAGTTATTATTAGTCATAATGGCACTAATAATGACATCAGGAACTTAGTAATATACTTTTTTGGTCTCCAACATTTAGAAGCATGCCTTTGACATGCCAAGTGATTTTGGTGGGGATAAAGAGGACTTGTCCACATACATAAAGCTAAAATCTCAGGAAGGTCCACTAGGCAATGCCTTGAGACGCGTACCCATTTGATGCAATGCATCAGTGCAAAATATTTTCTTTCAAGGGCAAATATTTCAGTGGGTCACATAGTACTACAAAATAATTTAAAATAAACAACTTCAATCCCACTTCAGAAAATTAAATATGCAATTAGAAAGTATCTTAATCTCAATTTTAAATGATTATTTTGTGATTATGATAATTTCTCCATGCTTATTCAAAAGATGTAGTGTAACCAGAACATTCAAGTAATACTGAAACTATAAAGAGAGAAAGTCCTTTTTAGATTTCCCAAAACTGGAGAAATATCTCATAAAACTTTCCAGCTGTTTCATGGTTCACTAAGAAATCAACAATCTCAAGAAGACTAATCTAATTTCTAAGTTGCCTTGAAAAATGGTGTCCTGGATAGCAGACACAAGTAATATGGTTACCAAAAAGATGTACTCATCCATTACAAATGAGTAAATTGGCACTTTGATCAGCACTGTCTAGGAGAACTTTTGGCAATAATGAAAATGTTCCATGTTTGCACTGTCCAATAAATAGTCTCTAGCTATGTGGGGCTTTTGAACACTTAAAATGTGGTTATGGTGATAGAGCAACTAAGTTTCTAATTTTATTTAATTTTAATTGACCTAAATTTATTCGTTTTTATTTATGTATTTTTTGAGACAGGGTCTCACTCTGTTGCCCAGGCTGGAGTACAGTGGTGTGATCACAGCTTGCTGCAACCTCCAATTCCCAGGCTCAAGTGATGCTCCTGGCTCAACCTCCAAAGTAGCCGGGACTACAGGTGTGTGCCAGCATGCACAGCTAATTTTCCTACTTTTTTGTAGAGATGGGTCTCGCTCTTGCTCAGGCTGGGCTTGAACTCCTGGCCTCCAGCAATCCTCCTGCCTTGGCCTTCCAAAGCGCTGGAATTACAGGTATAAGCCACTGCGCCCAGCCTAACTGACCTAAATTTAAATGTAACTTGTGGCTATCATAGTAGGCATTGCAGCTCTAGATTATAAATAACTCTTTGAAGTGGATGGCATGAACCTAATCTCAAGAAACTAATTATTCCTAGACAAACTGAAAAATCTAATTCCTATTGCAATAAACCTGAGGTCTGGACCCTAGACCCACAGCGAACCCACATAGGCACTCTGAGGTTCAGCCTGAAACACCACCACACTTTACCACATCTTCACTGTGGCAGTGCTCACCTCTACACCCTACTCAACATTCCCAAACCCATCTGTGTCACACAGACCACAAAGCATTTTTCATCTAGTCATTACTTTCTCTTTGCCTCCTCTTAATCAAATTGACAGAAACTAAAGCACATTCCAAAGGCATCACACAGAGCTGCTAAAATGAAACGGAGACAGTGGAGAAGCATGCTTTTGCACTAACCTTTCATGTCTAAAGACATGGATTCAAATATAAATCAAACACTAAAGCTTGGTAGTCACATCCAAAACCCCAGGTGGATATGTATTCTAGTCATAAAACTCCTATTATATGACAAGCTGAAAGACAGAGCAGATGGGAACAATGGGTAAATTTGCTCAAGGAAGGCCCACAACCATTAAAAGGCTGGGTCATGGACAATGAAAGTTTAATAAATGCCCCAGAAGTTTGGTCTCTTATTATTTTCACAAATCAATTCAAATGGAAAGACACTTTATTAATTAGGCAAACATAGAGATGAGAAAGATAAGAGAATAAGGAAGATGAGGGGTAGGAAATAGTATATTTTAATACATTCCATTTCTTCCTGTTCCCTATTAGAAGTCTAAGAAATCCAAGTTATAAAAAATAAGACCTGAAGTGAGGAAAACAGTTGTTTTCTTTTCTCATACTCATTTTTCCTCAAGGGAAAAGTAACTAGGCATGTTCACAAAATGATGTAAAATCATTAAAGAGGTTAATTTCACTGAAGTTCATTCTGGAAGGATTTGACTTTCAAAAATTGTCAAACTCAGCAGGCTTTTAAACTTCAACTATTCATCTTATAGTTAGAATTCAACTTTCATAGTTGAGCCATAAATCAGAGTAAGAGTATTAAGTCCAGCTTGGAGTTGAGGTTCTTTGCTTAACAATTACCTAACACCATCTTTTCACAGTTCAAAGAGTTAATCTTCATTTCACAATCCTCTGTCTCAGTCAATATCCCTAGGCAATTGAAGATTGCAGTTCTACAACTGAATCAACTTTCTTACATTGCAGTTTGAAAACTGTCACTATGCTATTTATTTAGGCTTATGGGTATAATGCATAGTAACTATGCTTTGCTATTATATTAAAATTTATGTATAACCTTTTACCCTTAAGCCAATTGTCTTCTCAACAATTAGAAATAATCACGGTAAATTCTGTGGCTGGAAAATCAAAATGCAACAAGAAATAAACCATTCAGTTCTAACCACTTAAACCTCATCTATTTGAATACTAATTTCTTAAAATGATAGTGTGAGAAATATAAACACTACACCTACAATCTCTGTACCTTTTGTATGAAAATGGAAATAGGAAGCATACAAATTCTGTCCCAGTTTTTAAAAGTTTATTACACCTAAGACAATTTCAAAATGTTTTGAGAGTGACAATCTAACTGAACAGCTTTTTATAACGTGTAACCAGAAAAATGAGAGTGTGCACACACGCGCAAGTGAGCAAGCACACATTAGCCAAGTGCACGCAGGAATGCAGGTACTATTTTGTTCTTAAAATTGTAAGAACAAAATAAGTATTTAAGTATAATTTTAAGTTAAGAATGTAAGTATCAAAGTATAATCTCTCTGGTAAATTAACAAGTTAATACCCTAACAAGTATCAAACTATATTTTCTCTGGTATAAGGCAAAGCAAATGGATCATGCTTTGGGTGAGGAAAAAGTTGTTTTTCAGAAAGTCTGTCTCAAACACTTAAGTAAGAAGCAGGTACTAGTCAAACAACAACAACAAATCTAAGAGCACAGCCCCATTACTCACATTAGGCAAGCCCTGCATGCTGCTTTACTGTAGGCATACACACTGCAGAAGAAATGAAATTACATGAACACAACACATTCACAATTGCAAATTGATAACCACAACTTTATTCTCTACTAAGGTGATAACTATAAAATCCAGGTAGATAAATAATCTCAATTACTTGCTATGAGTACTTTCAGAATCACAGAATATGAAGAGCTGCACAAGACCTTAGAAATCATCCATTCTAAAACTTCTGATTTTACAGGCTCAAAATTATTTTCCCCAAGTTAGATGGATGGCCAAAACTTTTTAATAACTGTACGGTGGTCTTCCCACTGTAAAGTGCTTCCAAGTGCCCAAGCTTCCGATTTTGTCAAACCCAGAACATCATTTTTAAAACACATTTTTCCTCAATAGCAGCAGGGATATATAACAGTTCTGAAAGCTCAAGTAGCCCAACCAAATGCTGTATCGACAATAGAATATAGTATTAGCCTGAAGTGCCAAGAAATAAAAAGAGCTTCCTTCAAAGAGGGAGCAATTCCTTAACAACGCTATGAATAGGATGCATCTTTCCCCTTAACAAAGGTAATTACTGGTTTCGATGGTTTCTGTTTAGTCTTTGGGGAACATAAGTTACCACTAATGCAAGCTGTCACAGCATAGCAAGCTCTGAAGTATACACCACATTCAAAAGTTAGAAGTACAATTCTGTTAGGGGTAAAAGAACGTGTAAAAGAGCTTAGCTCTAATTACCATCAGAAGGACTGTAAACACTTATTCTCATTAATTTTTATTCCCATTTTAAAGATTTACAAACCAATAAAGACTTATCTGAAAACTGCTAACCATTCTGAGCAATGCAAACAGCACATAAATTTTAATAACTATCTCTTGAAAAAGTAGGACCCACTCGCCACACTCTTTTATAAGGAATTCAGACTGTTGATGATGATTGTTACCAATTAACAAAAACATTAAGGCTTCTTTCCAACACCTCATTTAGCTCTGCAAATGCTTAGTCATCATTTCTAGAGTTGCTAATGTACCTGGATATTTAAATGAATAAATATGAACCCATACAACTCTTAAGGGGTTACTGTTTCTATCATAAAAATGTTGATCACTTTCAAGTGACTCCATCTTTTTTCTACTATAAAATTCGAAAGATTACAATGAGAAATATATACCCCAACACTGTGCTACATTAAAAAGCCAGAAGTCTAATTCAAACAAATTCCAATAATTATACTACATGAACTGATGTCTGAAAAATATCACAGTTGTTATAAAAATTATTTTTAAACCTTCCATCAAAAATATCACAGTTGTTATAAAATTATTTTTAAACTTTTTAAGAGTAAAAAGTTATACATAAATATACATAATTTTTAGGGTAAAAAATTAGAAATGTGAACAGAAGCCTAAATAATTTAATAGAGAAACAAAGTGGATAAATTGTGCAACGATACAGCTTTATATCTCTTGACTCTGCCCATTCCCCCTCAAATTTGGAATTTCATCTATAATATGCTGCTCTTAAAAGACAATATAAAAGCTATTGCTTCTTCAATATATGCTATACTCCTCTTGCAGTTAACATTTAACCTTTTTCATATTATAGTGACTCACAGGCTATAAAGGAGCTGGTTCTAATAAAATTCCTATTAACTATTCAAGGTTTATAAAAGTCACAGAGAGTAATTTAAAAAGATAAACACTTAAAGAGAAGGTAGATGTAAGCTTAAGAACTTTCCTACATCCTATGTAAGAATGCAAACAAAATACCAGAATGAGTAGATGAACTGAATATTAAATTTTATTTATTTATTAATATATTGGTCAATATGCTTATTAGCTACCTAAAAGGCCATTTTTCCTTAAAACAGCAATACAAAAAGAAAGAATGGACTTGACAAAAATTTTATATTGCAGCACAAAGCCTAGCCAACGCAAGCAGTTATTCTTTATAATTAAGATTTCTTCCACATGTAGGTAAAGGCAACAAGCTGTCAAATGCTTGGCATCAAAACTTTCTCCAGACGTGAAAAAAGTCATTCACCCAAATAAGATTGGAAAGGAAAAATACATGTAAGAATTAAAAAAAAGTATTTTAACAAAAGAACTGTAAAAGGATCTTTAAACATTATCTAACTCAATGCTATGTGGAAGGAGATTCACAAAATTGGTGACTGTGTTGCAATTTAAACACAGAATTGAGCTTAGTCTTTGTATTTCCAAGTGAAAACACTTGATTAAAACAATTGTGAAAGAAAAATAACTCAGTCTGCTTATAAAAAGGAGGGTGAAAAAAATTTAGACTAGTTAATTGTATAAGAAATCTTCACTTCCAAATAACATAAGGATCTCTAGCATGCAATACTTGAATCTTTAATGCTATGTCATCAGTAAAAGTAGGTGGTCATCTGGAAAATATCTGCAAGACCTTCACATTTTCAAATCTGGCAGATTTTTAGACATAAATGTCATATATTATGTGATTCCATTTATATGAAATGTTCAGAATATGCAAATCCATAGAGATAGAAAGTAGATTAGTAGTTGCCAGGAACCAGGCAGAGGAGGGAATGGGGAGTGGATGCTAATGGGTACATGGTTTCTTTTGGAGATGATGAAAATGTTCTAAAATTATATAGTGGTGATGATTACACAACTCTGTTAATTTACTAAACCATCAGACTGTACACTTTCCAAGGGTGAATTTTATGGTATGTGAATTATATCTCAATAAAACTTATGAAAAAGTTAAATTTAAATTAAAAAAAAAATCTGACAATTCATAATGTCATGGTATACTACAATAGACATCCTTCAGAGCTTTCCACCTGTTCCAAACATCTCTTTTATACCTTGGCAAGGCGGCTCATCTGATCTTCTGAGAGAGTGCTGCTTGTTCTGCCAGGAGTTTTTGTGGGTTCTGATCCATCTGCTTCTACATTAGGCCAGACTTTCAAATCATGCATCCCTTGGCGAAACATGCTAGGGAAAAAGAGAATGTTCAGAGTAGAAGTAAATTAATACAGTTCATTATAGGAAATTTTAGACTCCTAAAAATTCTACCCAAGGAAATGCATGTCTCTTTGCCAAGCTTTAAGCCCCCAGTGGGATGTAAAGCAATTAACTAAGCAACTAAAATCCATGTCACACTGTTTTTCACATGCTATTCTTTTCTCCTCCAAGCAGTCAGAACTACTGCAGAGAATTCTACAGGTAGAGTGAAAGGAGAGATGGATCAGTAACAAGCACACAGTTCATCACCTTGGTGGAGATCTTAGAAATAACAGAGATCAAATTCTTATGCAATGGAAGAATGTCACATTTACAATGACTGAAATAAAAATTTAAATAATCACATAACTGTTTTCTTTAAGTGATAATTCAGCATAGTTGAATGTAGAGTCAAACTGCCTGGGTTTGAATCCCAGCTGTGCTGTCACCTACATAACATTGGGCAAGTCACTTAACCTCTCTGTACCTCAGTTTCCTCTTTTATAAGATGGGATTATAAAGAGTACTTGTATCTCACAAGGTTACTGGAAAAATTGAATAGTCAGTATAAGTAAAAAGTACTTTAAAAGTGACTGCCATATTGTAAGTATTCAATAAATGTTAGCTTTTATTAGCTTGTTCACTGTACAGTTTGATTTTTCTCCTGTCTTCTTTTCCATAAAAGAAATTTTCTAAAAGTGAGTACAATAGTGGGTTCATATAAAAAAATTTCCCATGTCCACAAATCAGAAATTTAGCATATAGTCAAAATTCACTCTAAGCTTGGTTATCCTGCTTCAAAGTGAAAGAATATATGACCTTTTAATTGCCAGGTTTCCTTCAAAAAACTACCAAGAAGATCTAAAGACTAAATAAACTCACAGAGAGTTTTAGACAACTATGTGTTTTAATTATGCTACTGTCAAGTTTCTCAGTTTTTTATGGAGGGTTAAAGATGGTCTTCTTAATGTGTTTTTTTTTTTAAGTGTTTTTGAACAAGGACTTCCAAATATGAAGTCTACTCAAATAGCATCTGCTCCAAAGCTGAAAGAGCAAGTTATCAGCTGGAGTGGAAAGGAAAAAAACTAGACGTGTGTGTAGGTGAGTAGGCAAGTCTAAAGCATTTCATATACTTTTGCACTTAATAATTTTTTAAAAAATAAGATAAATGTCTGGATATACTGATACTTTTTCAATCTTTAAAAAATTGTCTATTTAACTATAAAAGGTTTACATTAATTGTTTTAACCATTATGATGTTATGGCTAATAGAAAATATCTTCATAGATTTTCTTGAGGTGATAAAGATGATTTTTCACTGAGCATTATATAATGTATATAAGTAATGACACCATAAACCTTTACATTGGGAACTATAAAGGATAGCTAAAAGCTCTTGAGCACAATAAGATTAAGGACCATATCTGTTATAAGGTCTCTAAAGTTGGCAATAAAACAGGCAATTCCAGTAACCATATTTGTAAAAGCTTACCTTACAGGCTCAAAACAAAATGCACTGACTGGCTGAGAAGAATCAAAATCCTCAATATTTATTTACCATGTTAAACATCAAAACAAAAAGTTACATTAAAAAAAAAAACCCACACATACACATGCCTTTTACAAAGTTAATTTTCTTTCCCTTTCAACTGAGATATAGATTCAACATCAAGCAGACCTGCTTAGAGCAGTCTCTAAGGAACTGGGTACAGTGAGATGATAATATCACTTTAAATAAATATCCTTAAATGTAACTTCAGAAATAGCAGAAGGCTTCCCTTCCTTCTTTCCACCTTCCCTTCCCCAAGCGAATACTATGGCTGGCTAAACTTAACTAAATCAAAAATAAGCACATTTGGCAAGAAGTCAGTTTACTAAATGATTTAGGTTCCTTGGGATGGATCTGGAGAAGAGATTTAAGGATAGGGGACATGGAGCATAGGGGTGATGCCAAGTAACTCAAATGATCAAGTGAACATATTACTTTCTTTTGACACTAATGGAACATTGCAGAGAGTTACACAGCCTCCAGGTGGCAAGCCAGAAGATACTCAGAGCACTGCGTCCACTTGGGAAATTAAGCCAAACAGGCAAGACAGAAGAAACAGCACAGCAGGACCCCTTCAGACTCCAGCAGAGGCCCCAGCAACAGCTGCTGTTGATGCTCCAGCTTGCAGTGCCAAGCCACTACAGCAGCAACTGCTTTGACTTCAGAATTCACATTCGGAAAAAACTGCAAGAAAAATCTGCAGCTTGCCTGTGGTTCTTTGCCAATTCAACCTAAAGATCAATCCATTCTTTAGCTACTTAGAAGTCTCCCAAGCTAAACTTTCAAATTAAGGACAATGAGTTATTCTAGCCTTATCCTAACAGATCAGTCATTCCATTATTAATTAGACTAGCCTTATCCTAACAGATCAGTCATTCAATTATTAATTAGACTGTTCTCCAAGAAATTCTGCTTCACACTGACTCAAGTACACACAACGGATATTAGAAAATAGCAAGAGCTGGTAGGCACAAGATCACCAATGTTATGATACTACAATATTAGATGCTTTGAGGACCACTTCCTAAAGCTACTAAGTGCATACCAGAACGCTTTGGGGAAAAAGGGGAAGGGCAGTTGGTGTTACTTCATTGCATAAATAATATCTGAGGAAACTACTGTCTAAGGCAGTGTTTTCCTAAGTCATGAGAACAGTGGTGGCACATGACATGATTTTTGATGACAGGTGGAAGAAGATTTGCACAGGTTTCCTGCTGAGACCACCCAGAAGACTCCCATTGCTTTGTCTCCCTAGATGACAGCACCATACAGAGAAGCAGCTCTGACCCAGCTGCACAAATGGCTGTTTGCACTCTGCTACAGCACCTGGAACATCCTGAAGATCATCTTCTTCCACAATCCAAACCTGCACAAGAAGTCCTATAGCTGGCTAGATAACTCCTGGCTTTTCTCCACTGTGACCCAGCTCACCCTCAGGGTAAGACTCCAGGACAGAGAGAGAAAAAGGAGTTGTTTTAACTTCATAGGGTTTCTTAGAGTCCTTTCTTCTGAAGTGAAAGTCAGTACAATTGCCACTCTAGGGAGAACAGGAGTTGGTGATCTAACGTTTTTTCACTCCTTCCCCACTATTCAAAGTACCCATAGACCTATATTAAAATCTAATGTTATCATTTGGATAACTGCCTTACAGCCATATATACAGGAGTTGGACTGGTTAAGAAAATGTTGACATAAAACCTTATCTTCATTTTAAATTCACAGTCAGCTGAATATTCCCTTACATCTCACTATGCACAAACGGAACCATTCTAATTAAAGGACCTTTTCTTGCAGGTACTGTATGCATACTTTGCAAATCAAATAGATTTCATATCATTTGTATTCATTAGGGATTTTTTTGGCTTCAATTTCGAAAAATTTAGTAACATAATTGCTTTCACTGTCTTTAGTTTTACTATTTTAACCTACAAATGTTAAATAATACTTGTTTTCCACGTACAGCAGGGATAGCGAGTTTTTCTTTTAAAATAAATGTAAGGAAAAAAAGTGAGCTGGGTTAAATAAAAATAACAAATAAGAGTATACTTAGTACAGAGATATGCCTGAAATTCTGAAAGTCAGGAATAAATGACTCAAGTTTGAGAAACCCTGCTCTAAGTGAGATAATTTCACACAATCAGTGCTGCCCTCTAACACATTTCATTTATAGCTGACATCCGATGTGTTCAGGGCATGAAGGACTAGCATGAACTATTTTCCAGTTAGAGTGAAGAGAAAACATGATTTTCCAAGATTCGAAGTCTTATTTTAGTTAATGCCAGAAAGTGCATTTAAGTTACCACCCACTTATTGCTACTACTATCTTTATGGAAATCCTTGGGGTTTAATTACTTTTAAAGTAGAACAAGTACTACTGATTTGTCTTTCAGGCACATTTCCAGCTTGGTTTGGATGAGCGGTAAAAGAATTTTCCTTTTACTGGTATCTACATAGAATTATAAATAAAGTGGGCATCAAGGGAAGGAATAAAGGAAGAATACATGAAAAGAACTGTGTGCTTAAGTCACATAAACAGACTGCTATAACAAAGGTTAATGCAGTGTTTCTCAAAACGTGGTTCACAGGCTACCTCTCACAGACTCACTTAGGATGCTTATTTAAAACGCTGATTCTTGGGCCCCACCACAGACCTACTGAATTAGTGAGAACCTCAAGAAAGGCTCTTTTCTTGTCAGC
This sequence comes from Daubentonia madagascariensis, assembly GCA_023783475.1. Classification (NCBI taxonomy): domain Eukaryota; kingdom Metazoa; phylum Chordata; class Mammalia; order Primates; family Daubentoniidae; genus Daubentonia; species Daubentonia madagascariensis. Next base: position 3,869,250 of record JAKFHU010000901.1, on the reverse strand, counting down.
TTCCCAGATGATTCTTGTACACAGGTTGATTACCACTGATTTAATGTAGTACTTTAAAAAATTTGTCAAAAGTCAATCTAAGAAAGAGCTTATTTAGATTTAGGCAGGTCATTTCACTGCCCTTCTGTGGAAATTTCAATTGTCCCACACCTACAGCCTAGTCAGAAAATCTCCTGAAACTAGACCCACGAGTGCTAACACAGGTGTTTTTATGATGGACCCTCCAGCTGATATTCCAGACCACCTGTGAAGAACCCGGGAGGAAAAACTAAGAGGTCTGGCTGTTTCTCAAAAACAATTAGCCACTAAAAAGAGTAATAAACTGTTGTACTTTTTTTTTTTTCTCCCCCTCTGTTGCAAGCAAACCCCTCGCTAGTAGAGAAAAATAGGGAGCATACACTCTGGAAAAGGAACAATACTGACTTAGTAATATGTCCATTCTGATGCAACATGCTAATTCATCAAAAAGTATATTTAAAAACTGAAAATTAAAATGTTTCAGACTATGTCTAAATTACTTTTCCTGTATGGATTTCAGTAATAAATATCTCTTTAATAGCTACATTAAACTAAAATATCTACACATTAGTAAGCAATCAAGCTATTCTAAATGAGATTACATCTAGTTTTATTCATGAATTCAGAAGCCTTTCTGACACACTCTATTCCCGGAGAAAAATTTAATATTGGAAAGGTGTCAATTCTCTCCATAATTAACATATAGAATTCAATAAGATTTCCTAACAAAATAACAATGAGTTTTTAAAAAATTGAGCAAATAAAATTATTTTGATAAAACAAACCTGGAAATACGAGGATTATCATTACCTAATACTAAGACATTTTATAATAGTATTCAAAACTGACAGAATAGTCCAGAAATGATAGCTAATATTTATTGAGCTCATTATAACATTTATTAACTACATAAACATATTATATGATATGGAATATATAAATATAATACTAGGCACATTAAATGTATTTAGTAATTTAATCATCATAAATTACTCTATTAGGTAGATGCTTACTACTTACTATGAGGTAGATACTTACCGTAGTTTCACTTTACAATGAAGAAACTGAGGCATAAGATTAAACAACTTGCCCAAGGATATACAGATATTAAGCAAAGAAGCCAGGATTTGAAGCCAGATAATCTACTTCTACAATTAGCCTTCCTAACCACCACAGGACTACTATGTTGCCTCTCCTAGATGTCAGTACACAACGAATTGAGTATGTAAGAATGCTATTTTAAACAGTTGGATAAGATGGCTTATTTAATAAATAGTGTTGGGACAAATACGATTCACTTGTTTTTGTTTTTTTTAAAAGCTGATTCTCAATACATCATTTCTTTCACAAAAGTAATTTTAGATAATCAAAGATTTAAATGTAAAGGAATAAAAGTATAACAGAAGAAAGCCTTCTTAAAAAAAATAATCTTGGCCTGGCATGGTAGTTCATGCTTGTAATCCTACCATTTTGGGAGGCTGAGGTGGGAGAACCGCTTGAGGCCAGGAGTTCAAGGCCAGCCTGGACAACATAGCGAGACCCCATCTCTAAAGAAAAAAAAACTTAAAAAATAATAATAATAATAATAATCTTAAATGGGAAAGAACTTTCTAAAACATTAAATTCACAGGCCAAAACAATAAAAACTGATAAATTCAACATAACAATTTAAGATCCATGAATAGCAGCAAACAAATATATACCAAAGAACAAGCCAAACAGGAAAAGCAATATTTGTAGCGTAATACACAAAGGGCTAATTTTATTCATCTACAAAGATTCTTTATATATCAATAAGAAAATGACAACTTAAAAAAAGGCAAAGAATTTATGGTATGTGAATTTTATCTCAATTTTAAAAAAGGGCAAAGGACATCAAAAAGCAATATACAGAAACATAAACACAAATAGTCAATAAACATCAAAATATGAACCTTTTCATTCATATTTAACAATGTACACATTAAACAAGATAACATTTTTCAACTGTAAAATAAGTAAAAATTAAGACATCTGATAATGTCCAGACAGATTAAGGTCTATACTATTTCCCATTAAAAGGAACCAGAACTTCTTTCAGAGATTCCAGATCTGAAGCAGAAAATTACCCAATGAGCCTGGAATAGCTTGCCTACCAGAAAGCAAAGAAGCTACCAATGACTACTAGAGTACTGTCAAAAGGACATGGGGCTCCTACTGACAAAAATGGAATTTTGAGAGCATTATAAAAAATAAAGACAGCAATAAACTAAAACATATCAAAAATGTTTAAGTCCAAAAGTTCATGACAAAACTTAAAAACAAAAATGCCATCAATCATCACCTTTGCAAGTTACTAGGGCACAAACTCATTATTCTTAAAATTGGTAAAGGGGAAAGAAAGTTAAACATTTATCTGCCTTTCCTATATGAACTATATACCAGGGTAACTAAATACTTGATAAAGGACCAAGTTCTTTGGGGAAAAATTCAATAAAAAATGAGCCCTCTGTCCCAGGAGAAAGGGATAGAGAGAAAATACCCTTCAGGACTAAGGGATTTTTTTTTTAACAATAAATTTCTATTATCTGTAAATTTTAAAAAACCTGAATTAACTTTTCTATTAAAATTACTATCATTAGCAAATTAATGCTTTTCAGTCCTGTTTATTGTCTTTTCTGTCACTATTATAACAAAGCAGAACCCTACAACAAAAGTTATAGTACATGCCAAATAGTCTTTTTTCTGTAAAAAAAGAGGTTCTTGTTCCCAATGACTTCTATTTTCTAACAGAAAACATATGACGAATCACTAACACCAGAGTAATATAAATTGTGTTTCTTAATTAATCTATCTGCATATCCTGTAGGAAATATGTGTCAAATTCAGTCTCAGAAATGACCAAATCATATGTACCTAACTTGTTTTCACTGGAAAATCAGACTGGCTATAAACTATTAAAGCCTTCCAGAAAATAAAAGGGCCAGAAAGCTACAATACTCCTACAGATCAGACAAATAGAATGCTTACCCATATTTGCCAAAGAGTGAAACCGTTGTTCCTCCTACAGGCACTGCTTTTCCTGGTCCATATACATCCCATATGGTCAGGGCCACTTGGGCATTCCTGGGCAGGTCAGGGTATTTCACAGGCAGTTTTAGCCATTCATTCCAGCTATGGAAGTAAAATCAACATAAACAGATATATATCTTTCTTTTAAATTAACAATTCATACAAGAAGTTTTGGCCAGAGGAAAAGGTTCCAAAAAAAATTAGGTTAGTACTCTAAAAAATAATGTGTCAGTCACCTCAATTTTGCTAAAGGCAACTTCAATTTTAAATACAGAAGACATGAAATTTTTTTAAAAAAGAGCTCATGAAAAATAGCATGCTAATCAAGAAACTCAGACACCACCACCAGAACACAAGGGAATATGATAATGGCCAATAAAAACCCAAGAAAACATTTCAACCTGTTAGAGCTTTTTGAATCAAACTGTGATTTTCTTTAATCATTCTTCAGAACACAATTTTAGATTATGAAGACAAAATAATCAAAATTACTCATATTATACTCAAAAGCACTTCTAAGAATAAAGCAGAAAAAAGCAACAAAACCTCACAGAGGTCTACATAGAACATCTACTACCTATATCACATGAAGAAGTTAACAGAATGCTCTACACAGACGTGACTTTTTTAGGTGAGATTTTTCTGTTCCTTAAGTTATTCCATTAATACTGATAACATTTAACTATTCCTGCCTTAAGCTTTCAAAGCACGTCTGTTTATATTATCTCACTAAGGAATGTTTGTTCTTGATAATATAGTTAATGACAGCACAGCTCTTTTTTTACCCTCTACTCATTTCTGTAATTTTTTTTCCTGCATTTATACTTCACACTGCATTCATTTGATGATTTCAACTCTCTTAAACAGCAGATGGCTTTTAACATCTCAAAAGAATACTATACAAACAATACACAAACTAATACCTAGCGGACACATAGAATTCTATTTCTCTGTTTACTCAAAATAATTCTGACTGGGATATCCCAGTCTAGGTCAAACACATCTACATTGGTAAGAAAATGAACAAAATTTTCCAAGACTTAAACAACAAATGATTTATATTCACCATATAAATTTAAGGACCTCCAGGAAAATTAGAGATGGCTATCAATTTCAAGGAGAGACAAAGTCATTAAATCCTTTTCTTCTATGAAGTTCTTAAAAAATAAATCGCATGCTCAAGAAAGCCATTATCTACTACAGATAAGCTTGTGCAACTAAATGAATTTATTTAATTAGAAGCAGTGCCATATTTTGCCAATGAACAAACCACAGAGGTTAATTAACACTGGCTGAAGTTAAAGAAAAAAATCAGTGATAATATCCAAATGAATTGTGAAATTCTCACCTCTATATTCTGTCCTTTAGTGACTAGAAGACAATACCTGTGACCAACCAATTAATTTGTCTCAAACCTTTCGCTATCCAACACCAGGCCACAACATCTCTTCAAATCAAAGCAACTGCACTTAAATCTGTTTTATATACTGGGCTTCTGCAGAAGAGTTCTTCTGAAGAAAATGATTCTGCAGCTAAAAAGTTGAAAACTGTTCTTGACAATCTAGAACTTATGGAAAGATCTAGTGAGACACCAAAAGCTGCATATTTTGAACACTATTTTGTTCTCTTCCTCCTCACGTACCATCCCTTCCCCATTCCCTACCCCTCATCAACCTCAAGACTGAATTCACCTGGCAACTTTCAAAATGTCCCACAATTGTAAAGCCTAAACCTGGATGCTGCAATCCCCACCATGTAGCCCACCCCCACACAACACTCTAGTCTGATTAATATACTTCTAAATCCTAACTTAGTAATTTTTAAATTATATTAGATTGTTATTATACGTGTGTTGCCCTAACACCATTTCAAATCCTTTATGGGACAAGGCAGAATATAAATGTTTTTAAAAATTTAAACTACTTGCCTACAGAATAATATTCATATAAAAAACTTACAAATCTCAGTGTTGAAAGAAATTTTCGTTTTTTTGAGTTTTGTGCCAGATGACATGACTGGCTTGTGTTTAGAACCATGTGGTCTAAACATGTTTATTTTATAAAATATTATTTTTATCTGACCTTGCATATATTTGAATTTGCACAAGTCCTTCCTCCCCTGGTGACCACAGACAACTCTCAAAGTGGTTATTGAGATGAACTTGAAAGAAAAAGATGCTGAACAACTGGTGTGTTAAGGAACTGGGCTATGTTCTAACTGGAGACCACTCCCTTCCTTTTTTCTTGCAAAGCAGTTCTTATAAATAATTGGGCTTTACTTTAAAATTCTGAGTCTGAACTATTACATTCTAAAAATGAGAATTTACCTTATGTAGTAATTAAAGAAAGTACAAGTTTCCCTCACTATGGGATCTCTTATTGAAAGACAGGATAAATGGAATAAGATAGGATACGACAGACGTGGATAAATTCTGGTTGAATTCCTCATTATTAGAACCCTCAACAACTCACTATTGGAAACTCAAAAATCAAACATATTTAGATAATTTGGAATCTCATACTACCCCCAAAATACTACCTAAACTAAGGAAATGCAAAAATTCTAATATCAAGCAATCTTTTTATGGTATACTTTCTTCTTTCCACAGTTTATAGAATACTTCTTTTAAGCAAGTACTTATAAAGAATAATGGCTTTGTTAAGTTTTTGCCTATTTTTGTTTTGATGAATTAGTATTAAATTCAACTTCTGACTACTAAAGAGCAGTATGTACAAAATCTACAAATGTTTTCCCTCAATCTCTTAAAAAGGGTATATTTTTAAATAAAACCTGTTCTCTGCATGGGACCTGATCAAACTGAAAAGCTTCTGCACAGCCAAGGAAACTATCACTAGAGTGAACAGACAACCTACAGAATGGGAGAAAATATTTGCATGCTACACCTCTGAAAAAGGGCTGATAACCAGAATCTATACAGAACTTAGGAAAATCAACAAGAAAAAATCAAACAATCCCATTAAAAAATGGGCAAAGGACATGAACAAAAACTTTTCCAAAGAAGACAGAATAATGGCCAGCAAACATAAAAAAAAGTGCTCAACTTCTCTAATCATCAGGGAAATGCAAATCAAAACCACAATGAGATATCACTTAACTCCAGTGAGATTGGCTCATATCAAAAAATCCCCAAATAACAAATGTTGGCGGGGATGTGGACAGATAGGAACACTCATACACTGCTGGTGCGACTGCAAATTAGTACAACCTCTATGGAAAAGAATATGGAGATACCTCAAAGAATTAAAAGTAGAATTACCATTTGACCCAGCAATCCCACTACTGGGTATTTATCCAAAAGAAAAAAAGACATTTTATAATAAAGACATCTGCTCTCGAATGTTCATAGCAGCACAATTCACAATTGCAAAGTTGTGGAAACAACCAAGGTGCCCATCAATACACGAGTGGATCAATAAAATGTGGTATATGTATACCATGGAGTATTACTCAGCAATAAGGAACAACAGTAAATTAACACATCTGGTATTATCCTGGTTGGAGCTAGAACCCATTCTTCGAAGCAAAGTGTCACAGGATTGGAAAAACAAGCATCACTGGTACTCACCATCAAACTGGTACTAACTGATGAACACTTACATCGCACAGGGCAATAACATTCATCTGAGGGCGGGCGGGCGGGAGGGGGGTGGAAGGGATGGGAAAAACTCTCACTGAATGGATGTGGGGAGCACAGTTTGGGAGACGACCACGATTGTGGCTCTGACACGGGCAGAACAGGGGCGATGTGTATGGCCAAAGTGTTGTACCCCCATGATATTCTGAAATTAAAAAAATAAATTAAAAAAAAAAACAAAAAAAAAACCTCAAATGTCCTTTAACAGATGAATAGTTAAACAAACTGGCACATCCATACCATGGAATGTCACTTATCAATAAAAAAGAACAAATTATTGACTCATCTAACAACTTAAATGAATCTTAAGGGAATTATGTTGAAAGAAAGCCAATCCCAAAAGGCTATATACTATTAATATATATTCCATTTATTTAACATTCTTGAAATGACAAAATTATAGAGGAGACTGGGTTAATAGTTGCCAGAGGTTAGGGAGGGGAGAGGGAGAAAGGTGGATATGGTTCTCAAAGGGTAGCACGAGATATCCCTGTAACGGAACTGTTCTGTATCTTAATTGTGGTGGTGGTACAGGAATACACATGTCATACAATTGCATGGAATAAATATACACACACACTCATAAATAAATTCATGTGAAACTGGTGAAATCTGAATAAGGTCTGGGTTGTATCAAGATCAATTTCCTGGTGATGCTATTGTACTAAAATTATGCAGTATATTCCACTGGGGGAAACTGGATGAAGAATATACAGGATCTCTGTATTATTTCTGGCAACTACATGGGAATCTACATTATCTCAAAATAAAAAGTTCAAAACAAAAAAAAAAAACCTATTCTCATGTTACTTTACCCAAAACAAGATATTTTTCTCAATCTATTTTCTACACAGCTGTCTCAGACATTTTAATTTCAAAGTCATTTTTAATAATTTTTAGTACTTACTTTATTGAGTAGTTTCATAGTTTAAAAAATATAAATTAAAAAAATTCAAATTTTTAGAGAGCAAACATGGGAGTTTGTACATCCTTGAAAATATATAATGCAAAAATAACACAAAGAAAAGTTGGCAAGTGGGAGGAGGAAGAGAAAAATTTTAATCTTCCTCTAATCGGGAATTTGCTTTTGCTCTAACTTCCTTTTTTGCCAAAGTATGGAACAGAACCACTATGTAATTTTCCTTACCTAGAAAAGTGGGATTCACTATAGTTTTTGACCTTCTAGACCTAAATTTGTTTTAACTCTCTTTTGAGTGACGGGTCACCTCAAAAAATCTAATTAAAGCTTTGACCTCTGTCCCTGAAAAAATACACAAAACACAAAATTTGCATGTAAGCTCAGAGTTTTGAAGATTTCCTGATTCCAGTTTAAGAAACTCTGATACAATTAAGGAATTCTGGTCCATTGCTTTAGGTGTGATGATGGTACTGTAGTTATGTCTAAAAAGAGATATACAGAAATACTTACATTTAAGATGTTATAATGTTTAGAATTTGCTTCAAAATAATAGTGGAATACAAGATTGGCCATGAGTTAGTAACTACACGATGAGTTCACTACATTATTTTCTCTATATTTGTAGGTTTAAAATTTTCCAGAATAAAAAGTATTAAATATATACATACGCTGTGTGTGTATATATATCTATATATCACCACAAAAAAACTTCTAAGGAAATTATACCATTAAAATAATTGGTTTTGATGTAGCCCAATCACCAGAGTTCAGGCTTCTGGGTGATACCTGGTACACACAGGGTTGTACTCTCAACAGCACACCCAGGCTGACCATGTGGCCTCATCTTGTCTTCCATGAATACTGTGGGCATAATCTCCTTCCTTAAGAGCACATAACCTGTGTATCCTGTAATAAACCTACCAGGGTAGTTAATGAAACTCACTGATTGAACATTAGAACTGCATTAGAGAGTCTATCAAATAAGAAGTGTCAAGAAGTTAGATTAAGGACCCACAATATTCTTGAAAAACAGGAACGTCATGTTCATTATATTTATCCTGCCTTGTGACAGTGTTTTCGCTAATGTACCATGCTGAATAAACCATAAAACTAAAAAAAAAAGTTTCATACGTAAAATAATAATAAAAATTTTATCTGAACAGATGACCACAGATCTCTTTCTAAAGATCTAAGCTCCAAACATCAGTTTAGACAATATTCCAGACTATCCAGAAGAGTTTATGTGTTCAAGGGCAGAGAATGGTAGAGAACTTAACGATGCTACAGATGTGTTTTTGGTTTTGGTCATGTTATAAATCAGTCAAGTGCTTATCAAAATGTCAATATACTGAATACAAACATAAATTCACTTCCATTTCAACTGCAGTTATAATACTCATATGCACAATACTTTAAGTATGTTACTCCTTCACATCATCTGATCAATATGTATAGGTATCAAATTAAGAAACTCCTCTCTAATCCCTACTAAATTATATTTGCAACATCCATAAAGAAATGGAAGAACAGTCTGGAATCCACCATATGCAAGAAAACAACTTACTTCCACCTTGTACTAAATGCCTTGTAGGATGTTCTCACTGGCAAGGCCAGAGGCTTTCCTTCGGCAAAAACTTGACAAGTAACATAAAGGTCAGAGCATGTCTCTTGGTATAGCCCTGAAAACTTCAACATTGGGTCTTCTAGGACAGCTTTATAACTCTTTTGTTCTCTCTTCCCTTCCAAGCTTCCTCTGAAAGCACAAGAACAATCTTTTAGACGCGCATTTTTTTAAGCATATACACACATGCACAAGTAACAAAAAGAGTTTATGTTTGTGTCAAGGTAATCTTATACTACCTAAACATTTTCCTGTTAATGAAATTAAAGTCACTTTCACATATCATATGGATCTCTTAAAATCCTAACATACCTAAGATCATTCCTATATTCACCAACATATTTCTCTATTTTAGGCTATGGAATTTTCAACCCTGTCACCAACTCTCGATCTACCATCTGGAAGTCACTAACTTTCCAGGCCTTAGTTTCATTTTATTCATTTCAAGTTGACCATTTATTCATCTATTCTTTCAAAAACATTTACTGTAGTAGGCATAGGGGCCAAAAAATGAAAGATAAGATAAACAATACAGTATTAAAAGAAAATGTTAAGTCACTACTTCTGGGGAGAAAAACTCACTTTTAAATGCTTTTTGGGGGGGTACTCTTCCCCTTTTTTTATATGTACATATGTTATCTGTTCATCTCTTTAAATTAAAAAAATACAGTGTTACAAGTCCTAAAAGATGTATGCACAGGATACTATTAAAGAGGTAGCAGCATTTCTTGAATATCAAGATTATATCAGATACTGTGCCAGGCATTTTATATATCCTTTCGTACTTAATTTTCACCATATTCTTATTTTATAAATGAGGAAGCAGAGACTCAGAGATTAAACTCATTATCCAAGGTCAGAAAGTAAGTAACAGAGCTGAGAATAAAATCCAGGCCAAGGAGGAGTTCCCTCTATAGTCAGATAAATCAAAGAGTCTCAGGAGCACTTAACCCGGCTTGGGGCAGGGACTTAGTATCCCAGATAGATGCCTGAAATGAGCCTGCACAATATATAAGAGTGGGAGCAAAAGAGGTAGGAAGTCATCCCAAAGAGAAAGAACAGCATACACAAAGGCAAACAGGCAAGACAGTGCGTCTGGAGAACTGCAAGTTGTTCGGTATAGCTAAAGCATGAGGTTCACAGGGGGAAGAACCTAAAGGTGAGAATAAAAAGGAGGGGCTGGACAAAGCTAAGTAGCCAACAAATTCAGTACGGTGCCTGGCACAAAAAGAACATTTAAAAATCTGTTAATGGAATTATTTGAAGTGAAAGAATAAAATAATAAGATTTGTATTTATGATACTTCAGCAGCAGTATAAGAAAACACTGAAGAGGTGGGACAGAAAGCAAGGAGACCCAGCTAGAAGAATTTCCATCAAAACAGAAAGGAAAAAGGTATACTAAAGCTGGGGCGGTAGTGGAGAAAAAGGAGCATGGAACAAAGAAATTTAGCAGGTAGATTCAAGACAACTTGGTGAGAGACCGAACAGAGAAGGTAAGAGGGGGATGTCTACAAGACTTGCAGTTTGCTGTGTTAACAAATTTGCTGGATAATGCAACTAACAATCAACAAAATAGTGTGAGAGAAAACGCAGGAAGATCAGAGTTAGAGGTAAGCTAATGATGTACTCAACTTTGGACAAGCTTCCTGTACAGTGCTTTAGGATATCTGAAGTAACCATGTCCTATGCGCAGTTTGATATTCAATTATGATGCTAAGAAAAGAGATAACAAAGTGCAAGTTGTTATTAAAACCACAGAAAAAAGATGAAAAGGCCTGGGAGAATAAATAGAATAAAAAATTTACTACTCTTGATGATGTGACTCTAAATTGATATTTTCTGCCTCCCTCCTCGCCACCAAAAAAAAAAAAACCCAACAATTGCAGTCTCAGAAGCTATAGGACTGTTAGTATTGAATTTTGCCAAACTTCTGCTTTATCTTTAGCTTAAAATACTGAATGTATGTATCTGTGTGTATGTTAATAATGGATCCATTTCTCAGATTTCTTTTTAATGTTCAAAAGTTTCAAAAAATGTATTCATATGTCCAAGAAATACTGAGAGGCACAAGACTGAGGGAAAGCCCTGTATCAGATGGTAACAATACAGATCCTGTATAAACTTCTAGTGGTATGCATATGCTGCAGAAATGACCTTAAACACGGTGTGTAAAGTTCATAAAAAGGTATAGTTTTGGTTGTTGACAAATTATTTTTACCACCAACACAAACCAAGAAGGACTTGTCAGAGACTAAAAAGTGACTTCTGAAAATAAAAGTAAACAATCATTCAAAGGCACATCTGACAACTGAGAAAATGTATTTATCACATACTGAAGACATGTAGCCCTTTGACTGACACATATTTGTTGAATATTGACTGAACCTACACAACAAATGTTACCTGATTATGAATGACGTGGTTAATAATTTGTAAAAGCTTTGACAATACTTCTGTATAATCACTTTAAAAGGGACATAATTTCCAACTTGGTTTTGCCCGCCCCTCACTGTATATCAGTTCCATTATTTTCATCTGAAGACGTCATGCTCTCGGTCTTTACTTCAACTGTGGTGCTCCCGTGGTTTTTCTGAAATACTCTTTTTTTCATATTGTCTTGGTCCCTTTACACCTGGCACCCTCATCTTTGACTCACTCCTAACTGCCCTGCTTTAACAATGCCAGACTGCCCAAAGTTTCAACCCAAGCCTTTAACACTTCCCATGCTATTAATACTACACCCACATGCTGCCTCCACTCCACCCTCCAGCCCCGTTCTAAAGATCTTCCTCTCTCTCATTTACAGTGAGACTTGATTTCTGCATGTGTAAAACAAAACAGTAATAACCCCTCAGAAGGGTGAATAGCAAAATGCTTTGTAGACCGTAAAACACTGTGGAATTTAAGGGCTTATTGCTACCACTGTCCTTCTCATGGAGACCACGTCTCTAATCCTTCTCTCACTTGGCCCCTCTCCACGATTCACTCCTCGGTTTGCCTGGCTACAGCCCTCTCTGCCGGCCCTAGTCCCAGCCGTCAGACCAGTCACCATGTTTACTCGGCCCCCATTTCCCACATGACCCTGCTTCCCCGTCCCTATGCCCAAGCAATTCCACTCCCTGTCCCCAGGATTCTCTTACATTTTAAGCTGTACGTTGATGTCCAAGTCACAACTATAGATATAGTGAAACTTCTCCGCTTCCCCCATGGCACCCTTAGCAAAGGCACCACCTACAGCGGTAAACTCAGCGCAAGAAAGACGCCAGAAATGAACCAGGGAAGTTCCACAACACAGGTTCTTCCGGTTCCGCCCTCAGCCCTCACGCCGCCAATCCCTGCCCCGAGCGCGACCGGACGCGGCGGAACTCCCTCCTAGCGTCCCTTCTGCGCATGTGCTGACCAGTCCACCATCTTGCTAAAGGGTAAGTAGGATTCCGGAAGCTGGTTTCCATTCCAGTCTTCCTGTCTTGACAGGACAAGCTTTTTTTTTTTTTTTTTTTTTAAAGATATGCTATTATTTGCTCTTGAGCCGTACCTAAAGTCAATCCCAAAGGAAATTCGATTATCTGGCTGGAGGCTCAACAGGTAGCAAGCTCAAAAATTAGAATTTTACCAAGTTTAAATTCCAATGGCCTTTCCAAAAATTGTAGATTTGATCATTAATTTGCTATCTCAATCAAAGATTTTTTTCTCTGCTCAGATAGTAGGGAAAAGACTAAGCAGAGAACAAAGAAACCTGGGTTTCATTTTAGGCACTGCTAATATTTATGCTACTTTGGACAAAATACCTGTGTGCTTGTTTAAACTCAATATATTCAAATCCAGTGTAGCTTTCAGGACCCAACCCTAGTTAGAATCTGGAAACTTCTGGTAATAACTCTGGAACACAGATCTGTGACCCCTCCCAGCCCCTATAATGCTTATTTTTATAATATTTAATATAATCTAAAGTTGTAATCTTCATTTCAAGTTAGATTCAAAACTCTTTGAAGGCAAGAATATTGTGCCATATACATTTGTGTCTGCCTGCCTATGTATGATATATTGCTGAGTTTAATAATTCCTACTTATTAATTATTACTTACGATAGTCTCTATTTTCTATGTGTTTATTTCTAGGTGCTGCATTTTAGGAAGACATCACTAGAGTATGTGCAAATTAGGGTAATTAGAATTTTGAGGGATCAGGAAAAAAAATATTTCAAAGAAAGGTTGAAAGTTGTGGAGCTGTTTAATCTGGAAAGGAAAAAAAAATGGCTAATGTGCAATGCTTTGCCAAAAGTAAGCTATCAAAAATATTTCTTGAAGCAAGGAAGGGATACAAGCAGACTAAAGAAAAACATGATAGTTATCCTCCTATAACTTAAAGTTTAAACAAAAAGAGAAAAGTTTTGATTTGTTCCTAAGTATAACTGCCACCAATGGTTGGAACTTACAGGAAATGTAATTTCAACAAACAATAAAAATTGAAGTTTCTAATCATCAGAGCTGTCCAACAGCAAAACAAATTGTCATAAGTGCCCTGTTTATGGCATAACTCCAGCATTGAGTGTGAAGTTTGATGTGAAACAGGTTTTTCCAAATTTGAGTAAAATATTGACAGTGTAAAGGACTAAATTATCTGATCCCAGTGCTGACTTAAATCACTTTCATTATAATGTTATGTAAGTATAAATCTAAGTAAATTGTTAATATGTATGTAACCAAAAAATTTACAAATTAAATATAAATACTTCAAATTAAAATCTTAGTGTAATAGTGGGTTTTTTTGTTGAAATGCTATTGCATGCAGCATGATTATGGTATTACTATATAGGCATTGACTACTCTTACAGGACTAGTTCTTAGAAATTCAACACATTTATTCTGCTGTGTTCCACATGACAATTCATTATTCTAGCCTCTTTTTTCTATATAAATTGCTATGAAATCTTAATTACTATAACAACCGTGATGTCATTTGGCTTTAACTTGGTTCCAAAGCATTTTAAGCCTAGTTCTAACTTTTTCTCATTACCTCATAAGAATTAAAGCAATACTAATTGTCCCCCAAACAGTTGCAAACACAACATAGATAAAGGCATGAAAATCAAATGTCAGTGCTTAGTTATAAGATATTCATTCATAGAATTCAGAATCAATTTATTAACTTTTTAAAGATTATCATCAAGAGAAAAAATAACATTAAAAGTTTATTACAGAGGAATCTTAGAAGACTTGACTGTAATTGTATTAAATACATTAGTACATCAAGAAAAACTAATGTGCCGGTAAGAAGAAAGATTTCAGTAAGCCATGGAGGCATGGTAAGAATTTGAGAAGCCAAAACCAAAACTGGCAGTACCTTTCCTAAATCAACCACAGGTCAGGGAGGTGTTGGTTGGTAGATTTGAGCACTAGAGTCCAGTTGGCAGGCCCATCTCAATAGGTGAGATAGAAAGCTTAGGCATCTTATTTTGAAAGGAAAGGAATGATTTTTTCATTCCCACATGAACCTGCCTCACATCCTTCTCAGAGAAAGTAAGTGTTTTGGAACTCAATCATATGATAACAGTGCTAAGAAACTTGAAAAATTCTACCTCATAATCCAAGACTCTTGGCCATATGTCAAGTGACAATGCAGAAAAAGATGGGCTTGAATATCCATAAGTGATCCTAGTGTAGGAACCCCCAAGGCCTGGGGGTTTCCATTCAAAAAGATAATTTATATTACAAAAAAAGGGAAAAGATCAAAAACATGAGCTATTCTGAAAAATAATAAAAGTAAATCTTGCATATGTGTTTCTTTGAAATATCACTGTTACATTAAGAGGAAGCTCCTCATTTGGTGCCATGAGTGAGAAAAGAAAACTTGGATTTGATTGACATCACCGTCAAGCATCTCAGCTATAAAGGAGGAATGTGGTCACATCTCCCCTAGGAAGTATGATCAGGTCATCGCAAAGAATATGATTGTGGCTGGAGCTCTTTGTGCCTCCCTATTCCCCAAATATGGGAGTGATCTCCAGTATTCAACTCTTTGAAAGGAGGGCTCAAAAACAGTACAGGAATTATCTGATTGTTATTTATATTATCTTGAATCAAGATTTAAATTTTTGTTTGTTGAAAACTCCTTTTGCTTGATTCAGTATTTTAGGGTTCTGAATCTTTTATTTACTGTCTTAAGTTACTTAATTCGGGTCTGGTAAGTAAAAGAGCATTTCCACTGACTGTTGACCAAGAATTCCCTAAATGAACTACTATAGGTAATTCCTTTTGTGCTGATACTGTGCTTTCTTCTGATTATAATTTGTTTTTCCATGTACTCTTCTTGGCTCGAGTGTGGCATGCACTTTCTCATTTACCACAGATCCCAACATTTCTAATTGCCTAAAAGAGGACCTGGTTCATTTGTTTACATTATCTGCTTGACACTGTGGATATTTTAGTCTGTGACTCATGATCAGCTTTTACCTCTTTACCTCTGTTTTAATAGCACTTGCCCGGTAAAATACCAGCTGTGATAAGTACAACATGACAATAAATCTCCATACCTGTTTCCAGGCAGCAGATCACTAGTGGAGAAGATCCACAACAGGACTGACTGGTACATCTGTAAATCACTAATCACCAAGCTCATCATGGCCAAACTTACAACATTCTCTGTTGCATTTCCTCTACTACTGTGCAAAAACTCTTCTCCCCTCTCCTTAATCCTCAGACTTTCCTACTTCCTTTTTTCTGTCACTCTCAGCACATGACCTCACATCCTTCTCAGAGAAAGTAAAAGCTACGAGATAAAAATTCACACTACTTCCGCCTGCCAACAACCTCCTTCAAAGCTACATAGCCATCTGCATCTGTACCGATCTGCTTTTTTTTCTCTTTTTATTACAATAAAATTGGCATTGACCCTTCTATTTAAGGCCAATTCCTCTAACCTGTGCTCTGGATTCTAATACCTTCTGAATTGTCATCTTCTTAGGAAACTTATAGTCATCCCTTTGTCCTTTTTCCTCCTACTAGGTCCTTCTCAGCATTTAATCTTGCCCAAGACTTTTCTGTTTAAACAAATGAGTCTTCTCATCCCCACTATCATTCATGCACTACCACAAATTAGAGACTAAGAATTCAATCTTTATTTCTCACAGATACTATAAATTTAACTCCTAAATATTTCTTGAATCTCTCAACTTCTTTCCATCTTTAATGTCATCACTTTGATCCAGGTGCCATCATTTCTTTCCTCAGTATCTTAATGGCTTCCTATTGAAGAGACAGTGTTACGTGAACACCAAACTTGCCTCATTTTCCTACAAACACACAGAAAGACAACGTTTCTCAACCTCATTTGCAGATAGACTGGAAATGGAATTTGGGCAGAACAAAAGTGTATCTTTCCCAGGCCTGGCCATAAAACCTCAGTGCAATTTGTCACATACTATCTCTCTCCTTTAAATTGTAGCTGGATGCAGAGTGTTCATTGCAGGTCTCTGAGGCCCCAAAAATTGTCAAACCGTGATATAGAAAGAATTGGGTCTGTGAATCACTACTTGTAAAATCACCTGCAAACACCTGGTTGGATTGTGACAAGAACAAGAAATACATCTTTTATATGGTTAAACCAATGAGATTTAGGATTAGATTATTAGAGCATTTAGCTACCTTGGCTAATACACCTTCTAACTAATCTCTTCACATCTATTCTCTCCTGCAGTCTCATCATGTCATACCTTTTCTAAAATATTCTAAAATCTTCCCAATATATTAGGATGTGGAAATAAACAAAGACTACCCAGATGAGAACAAGCAATGGCAATTTATTCAGAGCTTGCTATAACAAAGGGATTAGGCACCATCATTTGTGTTTGGTAGAGACTCAAATGCAAGCAGAAGAATGTAAAAACTTCATAGTGGGAAAAGGGAAGTCTTCAAGTATTCTCTCATTGGAGGTTGTTGGAGTGGGGAAGGTGGAGGTGGGCTAACTAGAAGCAGGACATCTTTTGTGATTGTTTAAAGAAACACTGGACTTTCTCTGGCTGGTTGGAAGCAGGGGCAAAAATTAAGGAAGCTGACTGTTATTAAGTCCTGATCATTTTGGGCAGATTGCCTCAGAGGTTGTGGTTTGGCTTCCTGAACTGATTGATGCAGATTGTGGGTCAGAGTTCTATTTTTATATATGGTCTTTATATATGGTCTGGCCATTGTCTTTTGTATATTCAGTCTCTCAAGGATAAAGACCAAAGTCCTCAACATGTTGTGGCCACCAGTTTTGGTTGTCTGCTGCACTCCCCCCCACAAAACTGTCTGTTTCCCTTTTTCCTTTTTAACAGAGTTCCAATTTTTGCAGGGAAAGCACCATGTTTGCCCTCCCTTCTTGCCTTGAAGGTTTTTGTGATAACATGAAGTCTGGATCTTCTATAACCATTGGAGATGCTGAGATGTGAGCTTGATAATAAAAGCCAAAATATTGAAGTTGGCAGAAGGGGAGAATAAAAGGACCCTGCTTTTTTGATAACATCATGGAGACATTGAATAACTCTGAAGCCATCTACATCTGGATTTCTTATTAAGTAAACAATAATTATGCTTATAAGTTAAGCCACTTTCATTTTTTTAAAAAATTTTTTGTTACATACAGCTGAAAGCATACAAATACTAACACAGTGTTAAAAGGCTTTGTGTGTTCTGGCTCACGTGGCTGTCTTCAGACACTCTGGACTTACTTCAATTTAATAAAAGATCTCTAAGCCCCATCAAGTCCAGGCCTTTATAAAATTGTTCTGGGCTCTGGGAAAGTCTCCATTCTCCTCCCTCACTCCTGCTAAAGGAACTTCTGTTAGATCTTTGCATTGCAAGTCTAAGAATCCACCTTTACGGCAGCCTCTGCTGATGCCACCTTTGCTCCCGCAACATGACTTGAGTCATTTCACTCAAAAATCTATCCCTCCTTGTATTCTTTCATAGCACTTTCCAGAGTTTCTTTCATAATAATTTGGTTGACAGCTATCTCCCTTACTAGACTGCAACCTGTGTGAGGGAAGGGTTTGTGTCAATTTTACTCACTACTTGTTATGGACCGGATGTTTGTGTCTTCCAAAATTCACATGTTGAAATCTATTCCCCAATATGGAGGTATTTGGAGGTGCGGCATTTAGGAGATAATTAGGTCATGAGGGTGGAGCCGTCATGAATGGGATTAGTACTCTTATAAAAAGAGGCTAGAGAATTCTCTTGCTTTCTTGCCATGTAAGGATACAATGAGAAATCGGCAGTCTGCAACTCAGAAGAGGACCTGAACCTGAACCTGAACCTGACCATGCTGGCACTTTGATCTCGGACTTCCAGCTCCTAGAAATGTGAAAAATACATGTTTGTTGTTTAACCCACCTAGTCTTTGCTAATTTGTGATAGCAGCCTGAGCAGACTAATACACCACTTACCCTATTGTCTACTTGGGTTCCTGGCCTAGAGAATGTGTTGAAAATAAGGAAAGTAGGAAATAAAATAGCACTTGAAAACTATCTGTCATGTTAGGTGATTTCATGTATATTATTTTATTTAATCATTTCAACAAATTAGTGAAGTAAGTTGTTACCCTATTTTACAGAAAAGTAATTATAAGGCAGGTTAGATGATTTGTATATGATTAATAGCTAATACATGGCAAAGCCAGGTGTGTCTGACTTCAAAAGGCATGATATTTTTGTCAAACTATGAGGAAATATTCCAGACCAATTCTTGAACTTACTTTTTACAACAGAAAATAAATCATTAATGCCAGTACCTTTAGCATCCTCAGTGTTATTTAGCACTGCTATTGATCCCTCTGCCTCCCTATAGATCATATTCTCAGGTAAACATCTTGACTCATTACATATGAGCTGTAGGGAGGGAGGAGATTTGGGTTCATTTAGAATCTTGCAGGTCATCCATTTATTTAACAAATACTTACTAAGTGCTTAAAATGTGCCATCAACTACGCCAACACTATTCTAGACATTGGCTCCTTAAGTCTCACCAGGGAGAAAATATCTACCTCATCTGTATATGGTGTAACTCCTGGTATCCCTCTGTGTTTATTTGCTATGTCATCATCCAATCTGTCCTATAAGATCATAGGCCAGAAAGAGCTTTATTTAATTTGTTCTATGAATATTGTGGGATAATAATGACTTTAGACATTTCTAAGAACTCACTCTTCTCTATTTCAAAGAACTCACTGTTCTCAGAAAACCTGTTGCAGTGAGTTTATCTTCAGCCTGCATTATGCTTGATCTACAGTTCTGGTCTGTGTTCATTCTTTACTTACACTTCTACATGCTTCACGGTACAGAGATGCAGCTATTATTTTTTGTCACTGCTTATTGCCTTGCCCTGTGTGCAGTTGTGTTTGTGCAGGGGAATGTGTTTAATCATGGGAATGTTGCTGACCCAACACTCAGACTTGAATCTCTGAGACAGAAGGAGGAGGAGCAATCAGAGGTGAGTCCATAGACAACAATTAGTGGCACAAGTAATTCCCCATGATTCCTGGTGTCATTCTAAGTTACTTTGCCACTTATGCAGCTTCTATAAATGCACAGGGAAATACTGACAGAGGCCCCTAAAAGAAGGAAAGGCCCCCAGTGTATTTTAGGAATTTACCTTTTAATGATAAAAAGAACAAAATGCTTATGTAAACACTAAAAGAATAAACACTGGAATGAAAAAGAAAGGGGGGGGAATGGGAAATTGTTCACTTGAGAATCTGCTTGGATTTGAGCTGGACACTAGTTTAAGAATTCTGAAAGTTAACACACCATCCAGGAAGAAAGGGGCGCTTGTTGGGCAGAAGGTGACATTAGTAAGGGAAAAGAAAAAGACTCAAATCAGGAGAATGTAAGGAGTAAAACACCAGGGCTTTCATCTTCTCAAAGAAGTAAAGTCAAATCAATGTGCAGGGGTGGAACTTTGTCTCTTTTTCTATCTAAAGACAAAACAAAAGTTTTCTATACCAGGGCTATTCACCACAGTTAGGAGGGACAGAGGCTTTCCAGGACCTCATGGAATATATAGAATTGGAGCAAAGTTTTAGTTGCTTTGAAATTACTACTTTTTATGTGTCTCTAACTGTTTGAGTATATCAGTTCTGAATAATATCCTTTCTCTTGTTTTATATTCAGATCATTTTCTTCACCCAGTAGTGGTATAGTTGATTCTTGTTCTATGTGGTAATTATGTTCTATAAAGTCACAGTGAACACTGAATTAGCAAATACTGAACCATTGTTCCTAGGAGAAATACAGGATCAGGCTCCTGCAAACCTCTGGTAACATTTCCATCAAATGAGGAATACATAACCTTGTTTTATGTGTATTTATGTTTAGAGACACCTTATTTAATATACGTTGTTGATTAATTAACATTGAACTCATGGCCAGCAGCACTATAATTCATTCCTGAATGAAGCTTATCTAACACATGTATTTTCTCCAAAAGGCACATCACAGCCTTCTTGCACTTATGAACACCAGACAGCACTTCAGCACCACATTTTGAGGCCATTTTAAACAATGAAATAACCAACAAAAAGCACAGAAATGCAAATAAATTACACTAAATAAACCACAAAAAAGATGCTTGTTTACAGTGTGAAAGCTGAAACATGAAGGCAGAATGTCACCTTGTTTGATTTCACCTGGGAACTTGCACATCAGACTTAAATTTTTCACCACTCTGCACATGTCCACAAATGGCTGCAAGTATTGATTTTGGGGTTACAAACAGATTTTAGTGAACTTGTGAATTTGCAATTATGGAATCTATAAGTAATGGGATTTGACTATGTATGTTCTCAGAAGAGAAAAAAGAGCTTCTCTAGACCAGTGTACATATGATTCAGTAGGGGATCTTACTAAAATGAAGATTCCGATTCAGTTGGTGTGGGCCAATTCAGTAGGCCTGAGAGTTTTCATTCTTAATGAATGAGGCCAAAACTGCCTTAAGTAGTACTACTCTCCACTGCCCATTGCTTTTCATGTACAGATATAGAAATTGAGTCATGTAGGGATTAAAGTAAATTGCTGAGAGTCATTACAAAGTTGGAACTTGATTAGTTTTCTAGAAGACTTTATAGAGGAGCTAGACCTCTGTGATGCCAACAGGCTTCAAATTAAATTAATGGCGAGGGCATCCTGGGAAGCTGTGACCTGCTTTGGCTGCTTTCTGCTTCTTCCTTCTACATTTCTTTTCCAAGTTTCTTGAAGGCCACTTCTAAGCTATGGAGGGTCTTCTTAACACTACTTAAAAAGAAGCAAAGTTTTCAGTAGGATTTCTAATAAGCTCAGGTAAGAGTTCATTCCATGTTTTCCATCATGCCTACATTCTACTACATATCACAGTGAGTTTGTCCCTTCCACGCTCAAAACCCTTCAATGCTAATCACATCTGATGGAATAAAAGTCAGGACTCCTTGCTGGGACCTCTTCATCTTCCAGATTCTTACTTTGGCCTACTTTTGATGTATTGTTTTCTACTGCTTCTCAAGGTAGAGTATCTGCTTGTGCTTCAACCAACTGCAGTTTTCTGTTCAACTTATGTTTCTCCACATATCTATTGCTTATGCTCTATCCTCTCCTCCAAAAAATCTTCTCTTTCCTCATTGTTCCACTTCCTTCAAGAACTAGTTTAATTCCATTTAGCCCTTCTTGATAAATATCAAAGTATAAGCTTTTTTTTTTTTTTTGAGACAAGAGTCTTGCTCTGTCACCCTGGCTAGAGTGCAGTGGTGTCTTCATAGCTTACTGCAACCTCAAACTCCTGGGCTCCAGTGATCCTCCTGCCCCAGCCTCCCAAGTAGCTGGGACTAACTACAGGTGCATGCCACCATGCCCAGCTAATTTTTTCTATTTTTGGTAGAGATGAGGTCTTGCTCTTGCTCAGGTTGGTCTCCAACTTCTGAGCTCAAGCAATCCTCCCACCTTGGCCTCCCAGAGTGCTAGAGTTACAGGTGTGAGCCACTGTGCCCAACCTCACCAACTTTTATCTTTTAAGTGGGGAGTTTAGACTATTTACATTCAATGTTAACATTTATATGTGAAATACTGTTCCAGTCATCATGTTGACTTCTATCTAGTTGCTTTGTTTTTTCCCTTTTATTACTGTTTTATAAGAGCTGTAAGTTTTTACTTTCAGTTGGTTTACACTGGTGGGTATTGACCATTCTGTTTGATATACAGAGCATTTTTAAGGATTTCTTGTAAGGCAGGACTAGTGGTGACAAATTCCCCTCTTGTGTGCTTGTCTGGGAAAGATTTTATTTCATCTTCATTTATGAATCTTAGTTTTGCAGGATACAAGATTCTTGACTGACAGTTATTCTGTTTAAGATAGGACCCCATTCCCTTCTGCCTTGTACAGTTTCCTCTGAGAAGTCTGCCCTTAGTCTGATGGTTTCTCCTTTGTAAGTTGCTTGATGCTTTCATCTTGCAACTTGTAGTATTTTCTCCTTCACTTTGACTTTGTCCAGTCTGATGACTATGTGTCTTGGAGATGTCCTATTTGGAATGAATCTTCCAGGAATTCAATGCCCTTTTTGTATCTGGATGTCTAGATCTCTAGCAAGACCAGGAAAGTTTTCCCACATTACTCCCTCAAGTAGGTTTTCCATGCTTCTTGCTTTTTCTTTTTTTCCCTCAGGGATAGCTATAATTCTTATGTTTGGTCATCTTACATAGTCTCATAATTCTTGAAGATTTTGTTCATTCTTCTTGCTTCTTTCTTCTTCATTTGTGACCAAGTTAATCAGACAGCCTTGTCTTCAAGCTCTGAAATTCTTTCTTCTACTTGGTCTAGTCTGTTGTTGAAAGTTTCCACTATATTTTGAAGTTCCCTAAATGACTCTTTCATTTCCAGAATTTCTGTTATGTTGTTTCTTAAAATATCTATCTCTTTAGTAAATCCTTCATGTCCTGAATTATTTTTATGGCTTCTTTATGTTGGTTTTCAACTTTATTATTGGTCCCATTTAGTTTAATTGTGATGCATATCCTGAATTCCATATCTGACATTTCAGATGTTTCCTTTTGGTTGAAATCCATTGCTGGGGAGCTTATGTGATCCTTCGGGGGTGTTGAAGGAACCTGTTTTTTCATATTTCCAGCATTCATATGCTGGTTTCCTCTCATCTGAAATCTTTTCTCTCAGCTCAAAACTAATAGCTCTCTGGTGCACCTGTTTTTCTCTGTTCGAGTTCTGTTGGTCAGTGAAGAGAGAGAGAGGCCCCTGGATGGTGTGCTTGAGGTCTGATCTGGAAGATTGCCCAGGCAAGAGGGGGTGGATGCACTGAGATCCTGTAACAAGCTGTTCTTGTGCATTGCCCTGTTCCCCTGTGGTTGTCACAGTTCAAGCTGGAGATGGAGGATATTCATGGGAAGTGGTCGATTGGTCCCAGGCCACTGCTGGAAGCTTGGGGGAGGCAGGACATGTCCCTCTCCACAGAGTCAGGTGGTGTGGGAGTTTGCTCTGCCCAGATCTCCCCATAGCAGTGGCAGTGGTGGGTGGGCGAAGCTATTTAGACAGTGGTGGTGATTGCCAGGGCTGTGGGTGTTTGCTTTACCCAGGTCTAGGGGCAGTGGTGGCACATGGTAGGGGACAGTACATGGAGGGGCCATGGCAACAGGGTGGTGTATGGCAGGCCTGTGCATATCAGGGCCACAGCAGCCTGGTGGCATGTGGTGGCAGGGTCTTTTGCTTTGCATAGGTCTGGTGGCAGAAACAGCTGTGGTTCCGGTTCACTACCTATGTGGTGGTGGTGGTGGCTGCACTATCCAGATGGCAGCAGCAGATGCTGGGGGCTGTGGGCACCTGCACTCTTTGGGTCCCCCTATGGAAGGGGGGTGCACAGCACCCAGTCATGGGGCACACGAAAGCACCTGGGCTACCCACTCCCTCTTTGGCCCAGCAGGGGCAATGAGGAGGCAGATGCAGTGGAGCCAACCCCTTTGTAGATGGCATTCTGGGACTGAGACCTCAGAATGGCATCAGCTGCAGTGACTCAGGATTGGAAGCCAGTGAGACCTCACTGTGCCTGCTCTCTGGTGCAATGATGCTGCACAGTCTCCAAGCAGCTCCCTGCATCAGTCCAGAGTCCTGCAGTGGTGGAGGGGCCCTCTTACAGCTTGGGCTGCAGTGTCTGCGGGGGTTGCATGGAGCCCTGGTGTTCTCTCCTCTGTCCCTTCCCCATGTGTAGGTGCCTTTCCCAGGTATCTCCAATCCTGCCAAGTGAGTCACCCCACTTCCCTCTCCTTCACTTGGGTGTCTCCAGTCATTTTTCTGATGATTAACAGTGCTCTCTCCAAGATGATCCATCCATAGGTGAACATCTACTTGCAATTTCAATCCTGTCTTTGAGAGAGGCATGTTCAGGCTGTTTCTTGGCCCCCTCCTGAGTATCAGATTTTAATTAAGCTGCCTTTTAACTATAAAGTTCTTTAATAAAAAATCTTTTTAAATCTCTTATCTGATTTTAGCTAGGACAAACAGTTGATATTTTTGACTTTTGAACTTTTTGTTTTGCTTTGTTTTACTAAAGTTGCCTTTTAAAGTGAAACTAATAACCTTAACCAAGACTATGACTTAACCAAGGATGCACGAGGCATCTCCAAAGAGGTGAGTGGGTATCCTGAGAAGTCAACAAGCATAAAACCAAAAGGGACTGGTTCCCCAACCAGAAATTGAACTCAGGCCACAGTGGTGAAAATGAGGAATTTTAACTACTAGACTATAAGGAGGGGCAGACTTTATTGTTAACCATGCAGGCAGTTTGAGCTTATAAAGGATTTTAACTTTTTTTTAGGTCAGATTTTTTCTCTTTAATTTAGTTAAAAGAATTTTTAAGGCTAGTCATGATACTGTTATATGTCTTTTTAAAAAATTTGATCTTCCCATAAATAGAAACAAGGTAATTATTTAGAATATAAGATCTCTTGAATTTTTTAAAATTTAGGATTCTTTTTAATTTAGAGGGTTTATCTTTCGGCCATTGATTAGAATTTTTAAAGGTGTACTTATTTTAATAGTGACTTAATACAATCGTCTTCTATGGCCTAGAGACAGCATAGAAGAAGCAATCGCAAAGATCTTCCCCCCAAAATATTTACTCCCAGGAATAGACTATAATAGCAAAAGACTTGTCGCCAGACAAAAAGGGTTGAGACAAAGTCTCTCAAGAGCTTAACACATCTGGAACAAAAATTCCCAAATTCCCAGACATTTTCAGACTGGCTACCTGATGTGACCTAAAAATCACAATCCCAGATGATGGAGGCTACGAGAGAGTACTCCCACTTGGTTACAAGTCACGTTCTCAAGGACGTAAAACAAGATGAGAGGGAATCTCACCTGGTATCCCTCTTTATTGACAGAACAACACAGAAAGATAAAGACAAAGGAAAATACTATTTCTGGGAGGAAAGGGATCAAACAATATGAATATTCATACCACAAAGTACCAAAAGGTACACTAGATTTGATACACCTGAAACTAATCACACAGATCCTATTCTCTCATTAATCAAAATTTTGCAGAGGGAAGAGTGACTTTTACCATCTATTCCAACTGGATTGTACAACAGGATTGTACAGAGAGAAAGGCCAGGAGCCTGACTGATAAGAAATTCTTACCCTTTTGCCAACTGACCAGGTCCTGGAATCCCTTAACTGTGGCTTTCAGAAGAGTGGAGCTTTGATCCTGTTTGGGACACCAAACTTTTGAGGCTAAAGGAAAACCTTCCCTTTGTCTTCTGAAGGTTCACTAAAAAATTAAGTCATAAAAAGCAGATTCATTAGAAAAAAAGACATATACATTTATTTAATGTGTACAGAGGAGCCTTCAGAATGAAGATGCAAAGATATGGGAAATTGTATATTTTTTCTACTCAGGTTTAACAAAGTATAGACAGCCATGTAGAAATAGAATTAGATGAAGAGGGTAAAATCTAATGTTAATAGACTGAATGGGAAAACCCAGCAAGGCCTGTCTGCACAGATTTTTCTTGGCCTCTCTGAGCATGCATTTCTTCCTTCTGGGCATGGAACAAGGCCCTCTCTGAAATGGGAGTCTTATGACCTACAGTCAAACAAGGTAAGTCAGATAATTTTTATATGGCCAATTTTTACACGAAAAGGAGAGAAAAAGTTAGAGTAAGATTTTTAAGGTTTACTTCTGGCTTTGGGGAAAAGAGGTTCTTGTTTCTATGACCCACCTTAGAAAAGAGGGATTCTAGTTTCTATGACTAGCCTCAGAGGAAAATTAGACTGAGTGACAGGAGAACGCAATAAGGTCAGAAAAAATCTTTTTTTTTTCCTGAGGCCTTTATTTTGGGTATTGTTTTCTGAGTCCCAACAAAAACATTCTGCCAAGAAACTCTGCTCTTTGGATCTGTGGTATTCACCCTATTGCAATACCCTGAATAAAATCAATTTCTTTGCTGGTTTGGGTCCCAGATTCCAAGCTCCAAACAGCCCTGGCGTGAAATCCAGGATTTAATTGACAATTTGTGGGTTCAGTGAAATTATTTCCTCTTCAACCTTAGTTTCAATGTCAACTCTGTTTGCCTTCTCTTTTCCCTTTTAATAGCTGGAATTTCATCCTGCAGTTTTTACATCTATTGATTAAAGATATTGTTGGGACCCTCTGCAAGGGGGCTGACTTCTCTGAGCACAATAACCCTCTAATAAAAATTTAAAAATATCTTAGTGGATTTAACTACTTATAATTTAAACCGAAACAATGTAAAACTATATGAAGAAAGAGAAATATTCTGAAGGTAAAATGATACAATATGCTACATTTTTCTTTAATAGTACTTGATGCATAGTTATTTAACATATACAGATACATTTTGAACACATTTTAGTATTCACATTCTTCATCAACTTTAGTATTACTGTATTGGAAGTATTTTTC
The DNA here is from genome assembly GCA_023783475.1 of Daubentonia madagascariensis. Taxonomy (NCBI): domain Eukaryota; kingdom Metazoa; phylum Chordata; class Mammalia; order Primates; family Daubentoniidae; genus Daubentonia; species Daubentonia madagascariensis. The sequence continues at coordinate 3,842,056 of JAKFHU010000901.1, read as the reverse complement.
AGTGCAATGTACAGAAGCTAAGGAGTCCAGTTTCTTATAGAAGGTGCCATTCTAAAATGCTAGTTTTTCTAATAGTAATTTGAATAGTCCTGTCATGACTTATAATCTTTCTGTGTTTTTTTTTTTTCTCAGCATCACAAATGATCTCAGCTCAAAAGTAAAAGGACCTCACTGAAAGGGGAGGCCTTGCAAAAATAACAGGAAAATACCTAATCCGGCAATTTCCTAGAAACAGTTAAAGATCAATCCTATGAGTTCTCCTGCTAACAGGCACCCCACGGGGAGTTCTGTTTTGCACAACTTCTGAAAAGAGCTGAACGGAGGGAAAAGAGATGTAAATCTTTCTCTTTAATATTGTTTTCTGAGAATCTGCTTTTACGGAGTTCCTGAGTAAACAGCAGGAGAACGAGCTACAGCCTCAAGCATATCTCGAGGGCAGAGTTACATCTCCTGAGATAATTCCTTCTCCAAGGAAAGGGAGGAAACCAACTCTTGCACTTTGACATCCTGCTGCTGCTTTTGTTATCAACTGATAGCCATCACTATTTTTTTTCTCTTCATCCCCCTTAATATCAGCAAGCCATTTGGCCTCAGGGCTGGCACCCCTTTCTCTTTCTTTGGGATGCCACACCGTCTCCCTGCTCTCCCTCTCTTTCCTTTCTCTTCTTGCTCTCTCTTTCTCTCTCTCTTTCTAAAAGGATAAAATAAACTTTTCTACTTTAATATATCCTAATTTCTGCATGAGAAACTTTTTTCCACCCACGCCTTGAGCGCCTGCTAGGCTTTCCACCCTAACACTCATCTTTTCTTATTCCATTTGAACTAGACTTGCATGTTATATGGGTGAGATTACCAGAACTACAAAATGGCAACATGTATTTATGGGTATTATTGTACCTAAACTGTAAGTTTTTATTTATTAAACACATGTGTAACACCTAGAATACATAAGGTACATTGCTATGCCCATTGACACTTTTTTATTTAGCACGCTGCCTTTTCTTTGCTATTGTTACACATGTGTTTGCTTTTTTACCCCACATTGGTAAGCATGGAATATGACCTATGTTTTATTATATTTACTAAAGATCTCAGAACAGTGCCTGGCAGATATTGGCACTCAAAACCAAAAGTATTGATGTTAAATTGCTTAGCAGAATTGTTTAGCTTTTAAGTAACTGCTTCTAGGTGAGAGCGAGCATTTGCAAATCCCTGTTTTTATTAATATACTAATGTTTTAAAAATTGAGGCAAATAGTAAACTAAACAACCTTAGGGCATCCCATTGGAGCAAATAGGATAAAAGTTTCTTCAAATGTGAGCCAATAAGTTCAGTTTTCCTGGTGGCTCCAGAAAGAATGGTAATTTAAGAAAAAAAAGCAAAAATCTCCATTTCTGTTTTGCCTTATATAAGAAGGTTGGGGAGGGAGGAGGTGGTGATAAGGCTCTATTTCGTACATTCAGTAGGTTGTTAAGAGGGAGGGTACACAGAGACTCAGAGAAAAGGGGGAGAAAGAAACATCAACACATACAGTGCTGATTTCTGTGGTGCCCAATTTTATACCTAAGGAGGCTGGCAGGACCACTGATGTGATTTGAATCTAGGAGTGAATTCATAAACTCTTTTTTCTTTTTCCTTTCCTCCCCACACTGCATCAATCAGAGATTGTATCTGCACAGAGGCAGTCTCCATAATTATGAAGCTGGGCTGCTTCCTGACATAAATCTGTATTTTAACACACAGAGAGAGAGAGAGAGAGATGTCTGGGGCAGGGTCATTGTCTGACCCCAGGCAATCGTCCTTCCCCACAGAGCAGTCCCAGGACCAAGCCTAAGCTAAAACAAACATGTCTACCCCATCAGCTGCTAACTTGCCTCCTGCCTTTTGAAGAAAAGGCTTTCTCCTGCTCCCGCCTAATAAGTGCTGCCTGCCACTCTCTTGGGATGGCTTTTACAGCATCAAGAGCCCTCTGCACACACATTGAGCTCTTCTCGCTACTTTGCACTTCAAGAACTTAGGAAGCTTCAGGGGAAATAAGGATTCAGGATTTTTTTTTCTACCTCCATTTTGATGAGCATTTGCTTTCCCTACAGGATGCATTGAAATACCTTGAAAACTCACATACTACTTTCAGGGCATGCGACACTAGGACAGAAGGCACGTGGTCTGCTGAGCCAGGGCTGGAATGCAAGGAGATCCTTAGCAGTATTGGGCCAAGAGCACACTGATTTCCTCCCCCTCCCTTCCTTCATTCAGCCCTGTCAGGTAAATGAGAGTGACCAAGGCTATAGAGAGGGAGAGAAAAAATGGCAAAAACCCCAAATGGTTGTATTGTCCTCAGCTTCAGGTACTACTCCTCTCTCTGCCTTCCCTAGCTGTTCTCATCAGGCCTGACATGGCCCTCTACTTGCAGACTCAATCCCTTCCCCATGTCCACGTTGATCCAGAATGAACAGGAAATTCTATGTTCCAACCTTAGCCCTGATGCCTGCATGTACCCAAGCACACACACATCTTCTCCAATCCAGTGGAGAGACTGATCTAGAAATGTGGCCTCTTGCATTAACGCTTCAGTATATGATTGGGTTGACTCCAGATATTACATTCTGGATGGAGGACAAAATAGTGGCCTGGAGCTCAGGTCCTCACTAAATAAGGGCAGATCCTGGTCCTCTGATGGAGGAGTTAGGGGGGTGGAGGTATTGGAGTCCAATGGCAGGAGCTTGGAAAGAGTTAGGGGCTTGCAGTGGGGCCATAGCATGACTCCTAGGTCCTTGGCATATGAGCTCCTTTCATCATAAGAAAATACTAAAAAGTGTGTTTACAACCACATTAGTAAAAGATAAATATAATTCACGTTGGATTATATTTACATTTTTTCATTCTGATTTTAAAAGAAATTAAAATATTTTTCTGGTCCCCTAAAAGTATCACGGGCCTTAGGCACTGTGTCTACGGTGTTTAATGGATAAGTTGGCCCTTATTTGTAGGGGGATGAAGGAGAAATGGTTGGAAACATCAATGGGGATCAAGTCTATATCTATAATAATTCACCTCATGGCCCTGAGCTAGGTAGTGTATAAGAGGAAAAGAGAAGCAACAGCCTCCATTTGAAACTGAGAGTGTTGTCATCAGGGGACAGATACCTATAAGGCATAGAGGTGAAGAACTATTCAGAAATGATGCTGAGCTTACCATTCTGATCTCAGAATACGGTTCCCAAAGGCCCAGTGAAATGATTGGGAGGGGCGAAGGAGGGTATTGAGCCAGATTAGGGGCAGTGTAGACAAATGAGAATGAGAATTTAGGTAATGATGGATAACCTGGACTTCTGGTGGTGAAGGGTATGGGGGGGAAAATATCTTTTTCTCTACCCATCTTAGGTTCATATTTGAGGCCTCTATAACAAGACATATTAACAAAAGAAAAGCATACAAATTTATTTAATATATTTTACATGAGATGGGAGCCTTCATAAAGAAATGAAGATCCAAAAAAATGGTATATGGTTAATCTTGTGTATTTCTATGCTATGTATGATGAAGAGTGGATAGTCACGGAGAAATATAATTGGACAAAGGGTACAATATAATGGTAATAAACTGGGGGAAACTTAGCAAGACCTGTTTGTTCAGATTCTTTTCTGTGACCCTTTGTCTTCAGAGATAAGGCTGTTTCTTTCTTCCAGATATAGGGAGATCACCTCTCATATGAGGGTTTTATGACTTTCTTCAAGGGGAGGCCAGAAAATTCTTTCTAGGTTTTTATGACCTTCTTTAGGGAAGAAAAGTAGATGAAGATGAGAGAGACCTTCCTGAATCTGCTGCTTTCTCAAATGCCAAGGTGCCATATTTTGAGGCAATGTGTCTTGAACCCCATCAGGGCAAACACAAATGTGAGGCTTGATGTACTTAGATTAGTCATGAGCATTGTTTAGAAGTGGGTAAACAGTTCATGGAAGCTCTACCCTGGAAATTCAGCTCACTGGAATGCCTCAGAGGGACTGTTCCCTCCTTCTGTGATGATCTGTATAATGACTGACAAGGTACAGTTTGTATTCAAAGCAATTTTGTGCTTTATCTCATTTAATTCTTACAACAACCCTTTTTACAGAGAAGAGATCAGAGAAATAGAGAGGTAGATTGTATAAGGACACTCATCACAATGCCTTCCCCTGTCTCTCTCAACATGTATGCACTCACATGTATACATTTACATACATGTGGGTGTATATACATTTACAAATATATTGTGTGTATATATGTGTGTGTGCATATAGATATGTGTGTATGTGTGTGTGTATCTCAGATGTTCCTGCTATAGTTCCTGCTATAGTTTTAAGTGTAACTTGAAAAGTAGGGCTCCCTATGTATTATTTTATGATTCATTAATGTATTAGAGTAACGTTTTTATTCTTCAGGCTTTTTTCTTTTCCTTTATGTATTTGTGCCTCCCATAATGTAAGTGTACTGGATTCTACCTTTCTAGAGGGCAGGAACAAGTTCTAAGGCAACGTCAGGATATATAAGTGCTAGTTACACTTATTTTGGTGATAGTGAAAAGATCGTTTTTTTAGCTTCCTATATAAAAAATATCAGCTATCTGTAGTAACAATTGCTTATCACAACTGGGAGAGATCAAGAGAGCTTCCCATATTCATTTAACAGGTGTGGAAAACATTATTGATCAGGGGCTAGATTTGCCCCGACTAGCTGATACCTTTGGATGAGTTATTTAATTCCTTTAAATTCTTTTTAATTCCTCTGTTTATTATCCATGTAAAATTATTTAACATAATTTCTTGGAGTCAGTAGTTACTCAATAAGTATTTAATATCAGCAACTAGAATTACTGTTGAATGCCTGCTAAGTGACAGGTACTCTGCAAGGTCTTGATTCAAGGATCCAAAGAGCTCATAATCAAGTGGTAAGACAGGGAAACAAAGAATTACCACCACCATCATACCCTCCAAAAAATGTTGTACATGTTGTGATAGAGATATGCACAGTGGACTTTTAAACTACAGTGAAAGTTACTAAATACCAAAAGGAGCCAGAGAACTCTTGGGAAGATGGTGGCAATTGGTTTAATTCTGTGTGCGTGTGTGTGTGTGTGTGTGTGTGTGTGTGTGTAGGGGGGATAGTCACAATTGTTCTGAGGACATCGCTTTTTTAACCTGAGTTGTTTAAGATTCCCTGCCCAGTCCCACACTGTCTTGAGAAGGCAAGTGGAATAAAACTGGTGTCTTCCACCTATAGTCTTCTCTGGATGGACAAAACTGCATTGAGGAGGAAGAAACACCCCAGACGCTTAAAGTTCCTACTCAGTTTCTCATTCTATCCACCCTCCCCTTCCTATTCCTCCTTTATATAAGCTCTCATCCTGTGACAGTATGACGGGTTACTTGGTCATAGATACCAAGGTGAAGAGTAACACAAGGAAGTGTTTTCTGTGTGGTTTTTATTTTTATTTTTTGCTTTCTCTTTTCTTTCTATCTTTCTTTTTTTCTGTGAGTTTATTTTTGCTAAATGAGCAGCAAGAACCCCAAACTTACTGTTTCTCAGAATCAACGGCAAAGAGCCTTGCACTGCTGATAATGTTTGGAGTTTTTCTCTCTCTGGGATCATAGGCCTTTTCACAATGCTGATGCACGGTTTTTAGCTATGTTAGTTCTGTAATGTTAGTTCTGAATGTTTTCATAATGTTCCCCTGGTAGTTAGAAGCAGGGAAAGATTTATTTTAAAGGGAAAAAAACCAGATCATTGTTTCAGCCCCAGAGTCACAAGTTAAGAAAGGCAACTTGGAAAGTGTAAATGCAATACTGTCCGCTCAAACTCCAAACCACCTCGGGTTTTGCCCAGCTCTATTTATTTATCATTTCAATTACAGAAGAGATCTGTTGCTACAAAGAGCCATATTGTGTCTATTTTCTGAAGGAAGAAAAGGCAATTTAAGGCAATTTAATCTTTAAACTCTTTTATACGAATATTTTGTCTACCTTTGAACATTTTAGGAGCTGAAGAACTTTACCTACAGTTTCTTTTCGTCCTGAAATCATGTGAATTCGAACAATTTGTTTTTCATCTTTTGAGATATTTATTGTACCCCTTTCTACTGAAGCTTAATTATATTATGCTTTACAATGATAAACAGGTTCACTTCTTTTAAAAATCATGTGATTTTTATAAGCCAAAGATACTTAAAGATTCTACTGATTTACGTGCTACCCATGGCTGTTCTCAAACAAATTGTGTGTTCAACAATGTTTTTCCTGCAGACCAGAAAGAATTCACATGGTATATATTTTCTCATGATACCATAAAGACCTAATACTGTGAAAAACAACAAAAACACAAAAAACAACAGCCATGTGTTCAGGTGTATTTTAAAGATATTGTTGACTATTTCAGACTAAATTGCAATCCTCACATTTCAGTGGAAAAATCCAATATGTCAGGTAAGAGCCATTCATCACTAATTCAGAGTAATTATGGAAAGTAGTGAAAAAAATCACAAGCTCTATTAAAGTATCGAATAATAAAGATATAATATGCACGAGAAACACAAGCCTCCTTCAATATAACTGTGTATATAATTATATGTTTTCACAGCATATTGCAAAATTCAAAACTAAGAAGTCGACTATTTCTTCACCTTTGCTGAACAGACCAAAATATGGGATTAACTTTATGGCATGGGATTGCCCTTCAAAATAAAGATTGAAGGAAGAAATCCATCCTAAATAAACAATCACAATTATATAAAGATAAACATTTATTCAAAAAATTTATGCTTTGCAGCACTATTTATAGTAGCAAGAAATAAAAATAAGGAAATAATCTAAATGTTCAACAAGAGGAGATTGTCCAAATAAATTAAGATTCATCCCTAAGAAGGCAAATTCTGCTGCCTATAAAATTTCCCAATAATTTTAGTCTCATAAAGAAATAGTCAGGACAGTGTTAGATTAAAAAAAAGCACTATTTAAAACTAAGCATACTGTATGAATCCAATTAATGCATCTATGTAGACCAAAAGAAAATACTGAAAGGGTATATTCTAAAATATTGATTGTAGTAAGATTAAAGATATTTTTAGTTTTTTCTTTTAACTTTTCTATATTTTATATATTATTATTCTATATTATTTTCCATAGTAAGCATGTATTACTTTTCCAATAAAAATTACAATAAGCATTTTAAAAGTCAAAGAAAAAATATTTTAAGATCAAATTTGAGGACAAGCCCAGCATTAAATTAATTAAAAAGTATTTATTCTTTAAAAATCTTGAAATATACATATCATATTTTTCCTGCTTTTACATTGATCTGTCTGGTTGTTTTAGTAAAATGTCTTTTTTTGTGTGTGTTAGAATGAAAATAAAGGATGGTTATATTAAATCACATGAAAATGCATGACAGTGGGATGGAACTTCTCTTCATATCAAGTGACAATGACCAAAATTTTGTAATTCATTCATTCCTCTAAAGTACTTTTTCCTGGGAAGATTGCTGGTCAGGCTGGCTCCTACCTGTGAATCTGGGGAGTGTCTCACTTGTCTGAATTAAAGAATCATACCCCAAACTTTTGGTTTTCGCCAAAAAAGAGGTCAACTAAAAAACCCTGTACATAACAGAACAAGTGGATATAAGAAGACTCTGAATGGTGGGAAGAAGGAGGTGGACTGCCTAGGGACCTCAAGGCTTGGGCAACCACAAGGCAGTGAGTTCCTTGGATTTCCTTATTGCCCCCATATATCCTAGATGGGGCCCTACAGCAACCCCCAACCTGGAATCACCAAAGGCACAAACAAAAAAGCTCCAAGTAAAGCCTGTTTTTCCTAGCCAAAGCACTGGGAGAAGGTGGCTTGACAGAACAGAAAAACCACGCACACCCCCACTGAAGTTTCAGTGAGGGCCTACTCAAGGGTTGGTCTTTCACCCTAACCCTGTTCCTTGCCTCGTGGAAACAAACATCAGTGCTCTCATTCTCCTGCAGAACTGAATAGGAAGCTAATGTCCTATGTCCCTCTAATCCCCCAAAGAAGCCGTCAGTGCTCCTGTCACCACAGCACGGTCCCACAGCAGGCTGAACCCCCACTCTGACCAGACAGCAAGAGCAACAAGACTTGAAGAGAGTGTGTGAGATGGTCACGTAGGGGGTTCAGTCACCACTATGCTTCACTCCTCCCCAGCCCAACTAGTGTCATTGGAGCCAAGTGGGAAACTGGTAACAAGGCTGAATGAGGCAGTGCAAAGCAGGGTGCACCCCATTTCTCTCCTGCTACCTCTTCCCACCCCCCCACAAAGAAGGCAGAGTGAGTTAGTAGGAGGCAGGAGTAGTTAGTAGGAGACAGGAGTAGTTGGCCCTCCACTCTCTCTCCTCTCCTTTCCTGGTGTCAGGGGAAGGCCAGCTTGGAGCTGAGTTTACACCTCCACTGGAGGCAACACTGTGGTGCCAGTGTCATCTCATTTTTTCAGGAAGGTGTCAGCCTGGCCAAGGTGGGAGATAAATTAACTCTGCCTATCTGAAAATAGGTGGTTGGCATCAGCACTCCACTTTTGCAGGGGTGGCGTGTGGGGTAAGGAGATGAGATGTAGGGCTCAGAAATGCAGAACATATATCTACCTGGCCCTCTTGTTACACTTCAACAGTTGGACTGCCTGCTAAAAAAGAAGATCAAGTAACATAGAGAGTCTCACAACATAATATCCAAAGTATCCAGTATATATTCAAAAATCACTTGTCATACCAAGAACCAGGAAAATCACATCCTGAATGAGACTAGATAATCAACAGATACCAACAGTAAGATAAATGATACATTGGAATTATCTGACAAAGTTTTTAAAGCAGCCATCATCAAATGTTTCAACAATTATGAATTCTCTCAAAGCAAATTAAAAAATAGAAAATCTCAGCAAAAAAATAAAAGTTATAAAAAGGAACCTAATGGAGATATTATTCTATTAAGAATTGAAAAATGCTATAACTGAAGTGAAAAACTTACTGGATGGATTCAGTAATATGAGTAGAGATGACAGAGAAGAGAATCAGTGAACTTGAGGACAGATCAATAAAGCTTATCCCTTCTGAACAACAGAGAGAAAATAGGCTGGAAAAAAAATTTAACAGAATCTCAGGGATCTGAGCTAGCACTGGTATCATTAGAGTCTCTAAAAGAGAGGAGAGAAGTCAGAGGGACCGAAAACTATTCAAAAAAAAATAATGACTGAAATTTCTCAAAATTTGGTGAAAGACAAAAACCTACAGATTAAAGAGCTGAATGAACCACAAACAAAATAAATCCAAACATTACACCCCCTGTGATTATAGGAAGTAGCTAAAAAGGGTACCAGCATCTGGGCTACAGAGAAAGAGCATATTGTATTGCTTGATGATCCCTATTGTTCTTTTTATATAAAAACACACCCTTGAGCACGGGGAAATCCTAAGTTCCAAGCTACTCATTTGCATGCTTACTTTTCAAATCTTTGTTTCCCTTCCATTCACCTGAGAAGGTTCAGGTGACATGAAAGTGAAAGAGGCAAATTACCTTCACTCTAGGATTTCAGAGTTCAGTGGGGGAGATTGGCATTGATATGACCACGTGGCAAGAGATGTCAGTAGAAGTTGTGTGCCAAATGGAGTTGTGGTGTACACTAATGCAGGTTTGATTCTTATGAGAGAACATATATTTATTTTAAAATGTTGGTACTAAACCTATTATTAGGTGATGGTAGCATAGATCACGTGTGGAAACCTTTCTATCTGCTGATAGCTAGTAACAGATGTTACCCAAGAACAGGAAAATTATTCAGATTGGTAAATAACTAAGGGTTGGCTACATAACAGATCAACTTCCCATAAGGCAGCTTTGTGCAGGGCCAATGGCATTCAGCAACCCCAGAACCCCTGCAGTCAAGGTCAGACTCTGGTGTCCACGCTCAGACTATGTGACATCCTCAATGCAGAGCACCACAGAGAGAACATAACCACAGAAGGCAGGGTCCTTCTCTGGGAGCCCAGCCTCATGGTAGAAGCAGTACTACTCAGCTAAGTACATTGTTCCACAGAGTGACGTAAAAATTGGGAAGACACACATTTGTCAATTCTCTGCCTTGGGGCTTCAGCCTGAACCAAGTGATATTTTTGGTGTTGCTCAAAAGTGTTTGTTAAACATTTTTAAAAATCAATATCTGTATGAGGAAACAAAGATTCGGACTGACTAAGTCCTTTGCTTAAGGACCCAAAACCAAGAGAGGTGGAATTATGATTTCAGAGCAGTCTTCTCACTCTCAGGCCAGGGCCTTCTCCACCTCATCAAACTATCATTCCTTGAAGGATTCAATCCAAAGAGGATATAAATTCTGAATGGAAACAAAATGAGAAAATATATTATTCATAGCTTAAAAAGTTAAAAAGCAAACTCTCCTGACTTAAATGTTTAAAGACAGGGGAAATTCCCATTATTGACCAGATAGAAGGCATCAGTGTTTCACTTACTAATGTTATGAGGTCTATGTGTATTTATCTCTAAAATTTGAGGAACTGACTTGATCATCTCCATTAAAAATACTATTTTTTTAATATCCTATATGCCTTTAACTGAATAAGAAATAGATTGATCACACATCACATTTTTCAGGTTGTATGATATCAAACAAGAGACGATCATTAATGTTGATATAATTTAACTAAATTTTCCTTCATATTTACTTTTGCTTTAAAATAATACTTAATTTTACTAGGACACATGTTCAACTATATCTGTCCTTCAATCTGTTCTCTCTCTGATCTATTTTGATCTTGACCTATTCTGCACAATATTATCAGGGTAGTTTTCCTAAAATAGTGTTTACCATATTATTTACCTTTACCTTTGTGCATAAGGTATCATATGTTAACACATCTTATTGTCTGTAGTGGACATCTGCTGGGGGCCAGTTCATCCCACAAGGCCATCTCCCTTCTGGGGGACCCTTGATTTACAGGGTGAGCTCCCAGCAGCTCTGTGTGTGCCATGTGATCCAGCCTCCTGGCCTACAGTTGATTGGTTGGTGGAGGACATGTGACCTGAGCAGCACCCAAATATCATTTCTCTGGGGACTTGATATTGGAATCTAGAAATGATCAGTCTATATCTGGAACTGTAAAGTGTAAACAGAAGCTAAGAAAGCCAGTCTACAGAACAAGAGAGAGAGAAGAAAGAGAAAGACAGGATGAAAGAAGTAGAGGTAATGTTCAGAGAAAGTACTTCTACCAGCTTTCCCAGATCTGATTCTCAACCTTTTCTGAGCCTTGGAGGCATTCCAGCATTGGGGTTCTTTTAAACCCTTCCATATCATTTCAGTAATTTCCTCCCTTTGGCTTACGCTTGCTCAGTTGGTTTCTGTTATTTGTGGTTAACGCATCTTGTGTAACGTAGTGGATTTCGAAGGCTCTGTGAGGTCTGGACCTATGCTACACGGCCGGCCATATTCCCCAGTAGTTGTGAATGTGTTCATTACGTTCTTCACTCTCCTCTCTTACTCACACGAACCCACATCTCTCCTTTGGCTCAAGTTGCGTATCTTAGCCCAGCATGCATGTCTTTATTTTCCAAATAATAACCATTCTTGACATTGCTAAGCTGAACACACTTTTCATACAGATTTGCTCCCTTTTTAGACTTATAATGTATATTAGTCAGAATTGGTAGGTTGTGGTAACCAATTACTTTGAATTATCAGTCATGTAACAAATGTTTATTTCTTGCTCATGCTACATTTCTAATAGGGTATCTGGGATTTTTCTTCCACACAGTCATTCAGGTACTGATACATAAATTCTAAGTGGAACACACAGTAATCTTGATTACTGAAATTAGACTGGTTCCTTTCAAATAATTTGTGTAATATAATATCCCAGTTATTTAGAAACAAGACTTCAGTTATACTCAAACCTATGCATATCTGTAAAACAAGAAATGAATGAACAGAATATAATATTTTGGGATTCTGAGATTCTAAAATATCTCCTTATAATATTCTAACACTTAACAATCTGATTATTTCCTGCCCAAGTAGATGCAAAGGCTATTAAAGTTTTGTTTGTAATGATCTAACACTACAATGTTGGGAAGACAAAAGAAGGAAGAGATGGCAGCTAGTTTTGGTGATAATTTTCCCTGAAGATATTTTTTTCCTTCCTTTAGAAAAAAATAGAAGCGAAGACTCTGTCAATATTCAAGGTTCAAAGATGAAAAATGCTACATGAATAAAAAATAATTCTGTTTGGTCAACATGATGCAGTCAGAGACATATACTAACTTATTTAATTTGTATATTTAAGTAAGATTAAGGAGCTAATACTTTGGCCAGGTACAGTGGCTCACACCTGTAATCCTAGCATTCTAGGAGGCCGAGGCAGGAGGATCGCTTAAGGCCAGGAGTTCAAGACCAGCCTGAACAAGAGCGAGACCTTGTCTCTACTAAAAATAGAAAAAATTAGATGGGTGTGTTGGCACACACCTGTAGTCCCACCTCCTTGGAAAGCTGAGGCAGGAGGATTGCTTGAGCCCCAGGAGTTTGAGGTTGCTGTGAGCTAGGCTGACCCTGTGGCACTCTGGCATGGGCAACAGAGCAAGACTCTGTCTAAAAAAAAAAATAAAAAAGCTAATACTTTGGTAATTCATCCCCTTATACTTCTGCTTATGTCTTAGAAGGGATGAGTTAAGGTAAGAACCCTGCTCCTGTCTCTCTTGTGCCTTCACACTACCTGAAATCCTCCCCGCTCTTACCTTACCATCCTTAGTGCAAGGACATCAGTGAGAAGGGAAAGGAGGTGGAAGAAGGGGTGCTTGTCACAGAACAGGGCTTCTGTGAGTGGCATTATATCAATTTTATGAAGATAAAGTCCTGGTACCCATTCCAACTCCTCTAGTTCTCCCTGGGACTGACAAGATGGGGACTCTTTCCATTCTTTAACCCCAAGTCCACCGTAAGCCATCTATCCAAAGAGAAGGAATGACTGGACTCAAGGGCCATCCACCTATCAGTCAAATGGGGGTGAAGTTTAGGGCAATTGTCCTTTATTTGCATTTTCTCTCTATAAAAAGTCCTTTTTTCCCCTTTGTTAATATTTTTAACAAATATTAAATAATTTGTTTGGTTGAAATATGAGGGAGGGCCAGGGACAAGTGAAACAATCCTCCTGTAAATCTATGAAAAGCCTTCACAGAAGTCATTCATAATGACAACAAGTGACTGGTGACAGCCTGGGAGGAGCTGACACCCAAAACCAATGCATAGCCAGACAGTGCACAGTAGTCTATTACAGGGAATGGATATTCATAATGCTGACCCCATTGCATGAAGAAAGGATGGGTATGTTCACTGTTCTCTGCTTTAGAAGTCAGAGAAATGCAGCATTTTTGAGATATTTCTATCAAATAGGATTAAGAAAAATACAATGTGGGGCTTGGCTACAGATAAATTTCAGTATTTTGTAATATCTCCTTCCTTAACAACTCCTTCCTTAACAATGATGGATGAATATAGTACCACCGAATTTTAATTTCCACGAAGGGTTTTTCTCATATCTAACGAGAAAGAGAATACATTTTTGTATTTAGAAATAAAACCCAAGAGGGAAACATAAGAAAAATCAATGTTTGGTAACAGAAGTCTTAGGTTCATTGTTGAATAAAACTGGAAGAAATCTCATAAAATTGTATAAATTAACCTACAGGTTGTAACATATCTCTTCTGGAACCCCTCTACAGTAATGATCCCACATATTTTCTTGGAACTCTCCAAGGAAATTATAATGATTCTAAAATTGTGATAATCAAGTTATTCTTTGCAAAACCTAATGCCAAATTTTCCACCTTAAATTTTTAAATAATAGCTCATTGAGATAGATATAAATCACATACCAGAACATTTACCCTTTAAAGCATACAATTCAGTGCTTTCTAATATTCAAAGTCATGCATCCATCACCACTATTTAACTTTAATATATTTCTGTCACCTCAAAAAGAAACCTGGTACTCATTAGCAGTCACTCTCTATCCCCCCCTCTCCCTAGGAATCCTCCCGCCTCAGCCTCCTGACTAGCTGGGACTACAGGAGTGTGCCACCATACTCAGCTAATTTTTAAAATCTTTTGTAGAGATGAGGGTCTTGCTATGCTGTGCAGGCTGGTCTTGAATTCCTGGCCTCAAGCTATCCTCCCACCTTGGCCTCCCAAAGTGCTGGGATTACAGGTATAAGGCACAGCACCCAGGATTTTGGGCCTCTTTTATAAGGACACTAATCTCATTCATGAGGGCTGTGCCCCCATGATGTTATCACCTCACAAAGGCCTCACCTTCTAATACCATCACATTGGGAGTTAGGATTTCAACTTTGAATTTTGGGGGACACAAACATTTAGACCATAGCAGTGATCTTTTGTGTCTGGCTTCTTTCACTCAACATAATGTTTTCAAGGTTTATCCATGTTGTAGCATGTATCAGTACTTTATTTCTTTTTACAGCTGAATAATACTCCACTGTATGGATATACCACATTTGTTTATCCATGCAGCAGCTGATGGACATTTGGGTTGCTCTCACTCTTTGGCTATTATGAATAATGTTGCTATGAACATTTGTGTATAAGTTTTTTCATGGATATATGTTTTCAGTTCTTTTGAGTATATACTCAGAAGTGGAATTTCTCAGTCTATGGTAACACTATGTTTAACTTTTTGAGGAACTGCCAAACTGTTTTCTAAAGTGGCTTCACCAATTTACAATCCCACCAGCAATGTATGAGGTTTCCAATGTCTTCACATCCTTGACAACACTTGTTATTGTTTGCCTTTTTAATTATAGACATACTAGTGGTATCTCACTGTAGTTTTAATTTGCATTTCCCTAGTAACTAATGATGTTGAACATCTTTTAATGTGTTTATTGCCAATTTGTATATCATTTCTATATTTGTATGTGGAGAAATGTCTATTCAAATCCTTTGCCCATTTTAAAAATTGGGTACTTGTCTTTTTATTATTGAAATTTATAAGAATTATTTATAGATTCTCGATACAAGTACATTGGACATAGAATTTGCAAACAGTTTCTCCCATTCCAGGGATTGCCTTTTCACTTTCTTGATGGTCTCTGTTGAAACAGAAAAGTTTTTCATTTTAATCAACTCCATTTTATTTTTCTTTTGTCTCTTTTGCTTTTGGTATCACATCTAAGAAAACATTGCCTGAATCAAGGTCACAAGGATTTACTCCTACGTCTTTTTTCCCCTAAGAGTTTTTATAGTTTTAGCTCTGACATTTAGTCTATGATCTATTTTGAGTTAATTTTTGTGTATAAGTGAAGTACCAGTCCAACTTCATTCTTTTGCATATGGATATCCAGTTGTCCCAATACCATTTGCTGAGAAGACTATTCTTTCCCCACTGAACAATCTTGGCACCCTTGTTGAAAATCAATCATTGACCATGAATGTAAGGGTCTGTTTCTGAACTCTCAATTCTATTACATTGATCTATATGTCTAGCCTTATGCCAGCACCACACTGTCTTGATTATGGGAGCTTTGTAGTATTTCTCCTTAAATTTAAATTGATTTCCTTTTTCTATGACAGAGAGATCAACTTTACTGGCCTGCCCCATCATTATCAGTTCTTGTCACAGTTATGGAGTCTCTCAGCTGAAAGGGAGCTTGGTGATTAGTTGGTCCAGTCACTTCATTTTACAGATGGTGACTCTAAGCCCCAGAGATTTGTCTACATGATGTGATTGTATAGGCCTTCCTGCATACCTAGTACCAAGTTTAAGAAATCTAATCTGCTTGTCATATTTGCTTCATATCTTTTTGAAAGAAATAAAATATCATAGATCGTGTACTCCTGCCTGATTTTAGTCTTCTCATTCCCATCCCAGGAAAAGCTACCATCCTGAATCTAGTGTGTATCATTTCATGTTTTTGTACTTTTCCAGAATGAATACAAAGTAGTGTAATTTTTTTTTTAATCATTCAGCGGCATGTTTTCTCATTTCAACATTATTTTAAATATTTATTCATGTTGACACACATAGCTTTGATTCACTTATTTTAAATGTTCTACGCAATTCTATTTAATGAACATACCACTTTTACATATCCATTCTCCTGTCGAGAGACATTTAGGTTTGTTCCTTTTTTGTTTTTTTTCTATTACAAGCATGGCTTGCTTGTACATGTCTCGCTTATACATGTCTCCTTGTGTTCAGATGCGACAGCGTCTTCAGTGGAGAAATGCCACTGGGGAGCAGCAGAGGACCTGCAGTTCTTTCACTAGATATTGCAAATTGCTCTCCAAAGTGCTTATCATAGCTCTTGCTTTTCACATCCTCACTTGTATTTGATATTGTCACACTGTTTAATCTTTGCCAATTTGATCCGTGTGTAATGGTATCTCATTATTTAATCTGCATTTCCCTGATCACTAGTAAAATTGAACTTTTTTTCCGTATGTTTATTGGCCGTTGGTTTTTTTCTCCTTCCATTGCATGCTTAAAATATACATTGCAGAATACTATGGGTTTTTTTTCCTACCGCACGAAATTGCTGCTTTTTATTTAGCCTGTAGGTAAATATGACTCCCCAAAGACTAGTCTGTTCCTATTCCTACTGCTGCTGTTGTTCTGCTGCTGCCATCACTGACACCGCCACTACTGCTATTTACTGAGTGGCTATCCTGTGCCTGGAATACTTATTATTCTATTTCTCATAAGGAACTTGCAGATGATATTATGATTTCCATTTTAAATATAAGAAAACTGAGGTTGAGAGGGGCTAAGTGAGGTATTGTAAAGTTATATAACTAGAAATTGAAGGAGTCTTATTCAAGTTCCAAATTCATTTTCTTAAAAACCGTCTTTCTCCCTGCAAAGATTTTTCTTCTATTCATTTTTTCTCCTTATTTATTTTCTCTAAATGTATTCCATTGTTTCCCCTGATTTTGTACTATCTTATAGCAACTTTTCTAATTTGTCAGGGACATTTCAAATTTTCTTTCTGTTTTCTAATACTTTGTGCTACATTGAAATCTCTTAGCTACAGTCTTCAGTTTGTTTTTAAAAATTGGTCCTTGTTTTAAAAAAATAGATTGGGTGGAATAGGTAGCAAAGATGAATCATTTGGGCCACGATTTGAAATTGTCAAGTGAAGAGTGAGTTAACTAACTCCAATTCGGATAATCCCAGGTAGCAGTGATGAGGACAATTCCATGTTTCCTTGAGTGCTAATATTTGTGATAACTTCTATCCTTACTGAAAGATTACTCCTTTATATAATGTATGCTCTATCATGGGAGGCAACTAAACCACTCTAAAATGTGTGTTCTTCTGGAAACCATGTTGACACTTACATGATATTTTATAAACAAAATAATTGCTACTCGATTGATGACTTGCTCTGATATTTCAGGTACTGATGGCAATCTGGCCCAATCTGTCCTTACTCATTCATTCTATTCAACAAATATAGGTTTAGCCCCAAGTATGTGACAGGCATTGTGCTTGGCTCTGGGGATAATAATCCAATATCTGATACTTACTGAGCATCTACTATGTGCTAGACATTGGGATAGGTGCTTTATATGCATCTTCTCCAGACCCTTATAAGGTTATCAACTCAGTTTTATAAATGAGGAAACTGGGGCTTAAGAAATTAGGCAATATACCCAAAGCTACAAAACTTGTAAGGAGGGGGACAATTGATCAATCACACATATTACTTAGTTGATTTCTACAGTGAGTAGTTGTTAGGCCAAATTCTTGTTTTCAATTACCTAGGTCAGAGTCTTGAAAGAAAGGAAGAGGAAAAACTAAATACTGGTAGAGAGGGAGAAGGGAAATGGTTAGGTCTAACTTGACACATCTGAGTATGAGCTCCTGCGAAGGTACTTAACCCAGTATGATGAGGATGCTGGGTCTTCAGGAAGTGAATGGTAAGTTCATTTAAAATTTTGCATGTGACAAGACCTGCTGTTGTTACCTTTAGTTGCTGCAGATGAGTGAAGTAAAGAACAAAGTCCTGATTCCTGAAATGAAAAGAAATAACTTCAGTTATTTATTTGTTTTTTATTATTAATTCACCAGAGATTTTATTTATAATAACTGATCTTCACAAAGAGCTGCATAGTGGTCCCTAAACAGTTTTTCCCAGGCTTACTTGTAGGTCCTCTGACCTACATTACTTTTTCATGGATTCGGAATGTGGGACAAATGGATTTTGTCATTATTAGCATCATTATTTTTTAAAATGTGAAATATGACAAAGAGGACTAATGCTTGTCAACAAGTCTACTTAGCACTTCATAGTTTTCCTTTTCAAATGTGCTTTTGCAAATATTAACCAGACAAATGATTCTACTGTGATGTGAATAGAAGCCACACAGCTATAACTCTATGGACTCTGTGAGTATGTTCCCTGCAATGTCAATTAATTTTGCTTCCTGAAGCATATTCTTTCATGTATAGTTTCATCCATGCTGTGTGTTCTGCCTGGAATGATTAGAGGCCTGTGAAAGTGGATAAAAATAACAAATTAAAAACAGAAAAAACAACAAAACGTAATAGCTTTTCAGGAGTGAGGCCCAAAATCAGAGTCTGTTTTCTTTCCATTTTCTATGTTTTAATTTATAGTGTAAATTAATCGCCTTTCTTTCACCCCTTGATAAGAATGGTCTTTTGCACTCTATTAACCCCAGGTTCTAGAGAAAGGCAATTTCCTAACAGGTGAATTAACACTAGATAACATTACCTCAAATGCCAAGTCATTTAATGTGTAATTGAAAAAAAAATTTTAGGAGGGAGTAAGTCAACATCTTAAAAAATTTTTTAGTATTATAAAGGGTCTTTACAAACTAACTATAGACTCCCAACCTCCTGAGAGTGATTTGCCTATTAACAAAGCACAAGAACAACTCCCACTACTAGTACATGAAGAAATAGCCCCCAATTTCCAATTACTTTTGCTGCTGACAGTTCACTGGACTGTTAAGACGCATTCTGCACCATTGTGTGGATGTGGTGAAGCCAGGCAGCCGCGTGTGCTTCTCTTTTTGATTATGCAGTAATTAGACTGTTCCACTAATGGAAGAAGGGAAAAAAGTTCCTAGAAAAAATGACATCCGGTGAAGCTCGCTTTGAAAAACTTACTGGCACAAAAGAAGAAAGAGTAACCTTTTTGTCACGAACACTGAAAGGTTTTATGCATTAACTAAGCAGCATTGAAAATGAAAAGTTGGAATCTCAAATTAGCTCAGGCATAATTGTATGTTTGCTTGCAAATAATAAAGCAAATAGGTATTTCAGACAAGCTCATTAGTCAATAATAAGGCCTTTCAGAGATGTACACAAGAGACTTTCTGGATGTGGACGAGCATCTCTAAGAATTCTGGATTCTGTGTCTCCGCTCCGTGAATTCATTAAAGATCCCTTGACAGTGTTCCGAGAGTGGGAGCTTGCCCTTTTGTCCTTGAACTGGCTTCACCTGAGAGCTCAGCTCTTTCTGTAGGTTATTAATGTATTAGTCACCCTATAAAAGTTCCCTTGATTTATTTTTCTGGTGGAGAATTTAATTCCTACTCCTCTTAGAATTAAAAACTCAATTCAGTCTCTCTGCTCTATCAGTCTTACCCCAACCCCACCGTCGTCTTTTCCCCTCTTCTCCTTTTCTTCCCAATCGCTCTTTTTCCCTCACTCAACTGTGTATTTTTAGTATTTTGTGTGAATGTGACATTTTCCTTTTTACCTATAGAATTTCCCCATTCTCTCTCCCCAGTGTAAGTTGAAAATGGCAATTCTTTATTCAGTGCACCGCAAATGACTGGCAATCTATTGCAGGTATGAATATAACCAAATGTCTCCCTTTTTGGTCTTATAAATTCTTAGAAGCTTGGATGCCCTTTGCAGTTTCTCATTTTTTTTTCTTTTTGTTAACAGACATAGTAAAAAGAGTTTGAAGAGGAAAAAATGTGGAAATTATTGGTTAAATGCATTGCTCTGATGGAAGAGAATTTTTGTTTATCGGGGTTTTCATATTACTGGTTTATACCGATGAAATGTCTGTGTAATGGTTCCCTGGTTCTGTTTCTCTTTTATACGACAATTAAAAACATATTTTTAGCAGATTTCTATGGTGACTATATTTTTCAAACAAAAATTCATGATCCAAAATTTGACAAGAGATTTTTATGCCAATTCTGCCATTGAGAAGCATACTGTTAGATTTAGGTTGTGACAGACTTGAATTTTGGGATATTTCCTTGTTTACAAAATGACAGGACATTCAAAAAGAGGATACATGAAGGTTTTCACCACAGGACTGTGGCATGGATGAAATAGAAGGGTTTTATGTGCAATTTTTAACATGCTACTTATATCTTCATTTTTTCTCCTTAAAAGAGAGCATAATTTGAAAGCAAATAAGGGAAAATGATATTGTTCATGGTAGAGCCTCAAATATACTGGTTTATTAAAAATTACATTTTTAAGTATCTTCGCTATTAATATCTAATCACATCACACGCTAAGACTGATCTTAAAGTACTTCACAGCTGTTATGACCAAATGAATGTGTCATGACACCTTGGGTAAGACCTGGTGATTTAAGATATGGTCCCCTGTGTCAAGGAACATAATGTAGTTTGAAATTATGTGATTCTCTGCCTATTATTGCCAATGGAGAAAGGAAAAAAAGGAGGAAATGACAATTTAAAAGGGCTCATTTCAAAAATAAGATTTTTCATTTTGCCAGTCTTGAATACATCTGCCATCAATTTTATTACATTGTCATTAACGTCATTAGCCTAATCACTGCCATCATCAGACCCTAAAAATCTGGAAAATACAGAAAAGAACACTATGTATTTTTGCTCTCTAGGGCCTTACATTGTTGTTGTCAGCACTAAAATAAAACAAAACAAAATAAAAACAAAAAGCAAACTTTTCAACAAATACTTGGAAAATATACTTTTTAATATTGGTTAATTTACTCTTAAATAAATTCTTTCAGACTTCCCTACTATGTATTTTATACTGCATACTCCATTCATTATTAAGACACGTAACATGTAAATTAGAATTGGAAAAGCAGAAATTCAATGGCACAAAAAATGGAGCTGCTGCTCCTCTTTATGCAATATTGGTGCAAGTTAAATTTTTGTAAATAAAAGAAAGTTTTAATTGAAACGTGCTTTTACATGAACCTTGACTGCTCAATTTTAAATAAACCTTGCAGCAAGTTATCTATTAAATAGAACACATTTTTTGACAATGGAAATAATTGCTTCCCAACTGTTTTTATGTATGTTTTAAAATCTTTTTATCTGTATTTTCTTATATTGGACTTTCTCATTTGCACTCACAGTCTTGTTATGTTTAATGAGAGCTTATTGTGTTCCAGTCACCTCCCACATGCCTTACATATATTATCGCATCTAACCCTCACACAATGATTCTATGATGCAGGCTCTATTTTTATTTAGTTTACAAAGTCACAGGTAGATTAAAAGACTTGCTGAGTCCCTGGAAATAGAAGGTGGTCGAGCCAAAATCCATGTATGACCTGATAGCCAAAGCAGATGTTCTTATTCACCAAGTCATATGGCTGAATAATGTATGCATATGTAGGAAAACATATGTGCATATACCTTTATATATATAGGTATATTTTAAATAATTTATTTGTGATTGCTAATGCCATATAATCTGTAAACAATTTAAACCACCTGTTTATTCTATTGGAGCTCAGAGAAATTTTTAATTTAATATTCTACTGTTCATTAGAATAAATGGACAACCATAGGTGTGAATCAAGGTAAATTTAATTGCCAGTAGATGACCAACTTCAATTTTTCCTATGTACATAAAGCCCAAATTAGTCATGAGGGATAATTTCAGATAGTAAATATAGTCTGATCTTCATGAGTACATTGCCCTGTATTCCATTCTGTACTTTTATCTATAATCTAAACAACTTTGCCAGAACTGAATCTTATTAAATGTATTTTTCATGTTTCTTTCTGAATATAATTGGTCTTGAGTTATGATATAAAAGACCAGAACTTAGCAGCTGGAAAATAACATTTTGATGGTAGCCCAGACTTGTGAAAAAAAAACCCACCATGGATCGTGTCAATATTCAGCTGACAGAGGCTACTTATGCTTGTTTCAGGAGAAGATTTTCAATCTGCCTGCAACTAGCTGCCAAAACTTTTAGATGAATAGGGAAGAATGCAGTCAATCACCCAGATGTTCCTCCTGCAGGAGGCCACACACCCAGCTATTTGGAAAGGACCAGGTGCCTGGAACATGAAGACAGCACATCTGGAATGTGTGTATGTGTGTGTGTGTGTGTGTATGAACTTTTTGATGAGATATATTGATGTTATGTTGAAACAATTATTAACCCCTCTTGAAGCACCCAACTCTGAGATAAAGTGTGCATGGTATAGTTTAGACCAAGGACCGTCTAAATATAGATGATACTGTATGTTGGTCTTATGACAAAATGTTGATCATTCTCTCTTATGACATCCATGAATGCTGATTATCAAATGCCCAACCCTATTTGGGTATTGAATATTGAACACTTTATCTCTGCCATGGTTAATTAAACAATGTACCTGCCTCCAGTTTTTCTTGACTCCTGCTATCTCCATCCCTACTTCTAAAACTTTATCAAGGTCATCTAGTTCTGAGTGAATTCAAATGACTGATAAAGATAAGAAAACACCTAGTTTCTACCTAGTAACTCAGTAAATGTGAATTAAAATAACAAGATACATTGTAAGGATTTTAAACAGGGGGCAGATATGGTCAAAATGCATTTTAAAGGTTTAGCTCAGGATAAAAAACAGATCTGAGATTTTAGAAAACATGAACAAATTATGGTAATTTGGCACATGGAAATGTTACAATATTCTAGAGAGGTATTGATTTGGCTTGAGGAATAGGATGCACTGTGATCACTCCATACTGTAGAGCTGGTGATATGGCCTTTGGTGAAGAGGACATTTGACTAGGAGTCAGGGGCCTGGAGGCAGGGCTATATTCTGCAGCTAGTATACTGCAGACCCTTGGATAACTCTCTGTACAAAATGACTGAGGTCTAGATATCACCATTCTCTCCCCTCTAACCCTACCCCCCAGCCTGTGTCTGCATGGGAGCTTAAAGTTTTATTGTCTTATAGCTGGCACCAGAATTCCACTTTGAAAAATGATATCATTATTTAGGAAAGTACATTGGTAAGATTCAGAAAGAAAAGTGAGACCCTTGCTGGGTCTATAGGAACCCAAGTCACAAATGAGATCGCTATATTGCTCTGAGTTACAGAGAAACAGAAATTAGGACAAGAGAGAGAAGAGATATGAGAGAGAAGGTGAAAGGAGCCAGTGAAAAGACACAGGGCTAAGGCATCACAGGTGCAGTGGCCAGTGGAGTAGGTTAAAAAAATGTAAGAGCAAGACTACTTGAAAGGCTGACATTCCTTTTGAGGTTGTTTGCAGTTTTGTAATGTAAGCTTCCCTTCCTCTTCTTCCAAAATATCAATACTATCTGATGGGTTTTTTTAGGGGAAACTGAGAAAGGAGCTTAGCTCCGCACTTGGGCGATGGGGTGCAAGAGGCAGAGTGTGTACCTGGCAAGGTGAGAAGTAATATCTCTAAGCACAAAGTCACCACGAGGATGTATCCCACTCACCCTCATCTTCCCAAGAATTTAGAGAAAATCTGGTGAGGGCTTTGGATTTCCACAGGACATTGGATGGAATTTGGGCCAATTAGACAAGTTCCAGATAAAGATTTTAAACTGTCAGGGAGCATGAGCTGACATCTATGCTATCCTGCAGGTCTGGATCCCTACTCTCTTCTTGTTAAGATAATAAATGTTTTTTCTCCTTTAAGAAATAGATTTAATGCAACAGCTGAGCACTATGATAAATTGTCTGAAACTAGTGTTTCATGCAGCTGTCATGAATAGTCTTAAATAAATTGAACCCAAAGTAAGAAATATAAGGAGACAGTAGGTTCCATCTTACTTGAACTTAAGAGAATGTGCAAGATTTAAAAATGGTGCTCTGGTTTTCAGAGGCTTGTTCATTGCCATGTGGAACATTGACTAGTCATAGATGATTTTGACACTGTGACTAGTTCTAGACAACCAAAGCAAAAATAATATTATAAAAGAATTCACAGATTTCAGAATGCCAGAGAGACCCTGCAGATAACCAGTTACTCTGTTCCTATCAATTTGTAGTCGGAGACTTAGTCTTTATTTGGCACTAATGAAAACTTAGTGATGTTAGAACCACTATCTTTTGATGATCTATTTTTCTTATAGATCAAAAGCTGAAAAAAACTTAAAGATATCCGCATGTTTACTTATTCATTTGTTCTCAAGCATTTATTGTGTATTCACGATATATCAGACACTGTGACACAGCACTGAGAATACACAGATAAATAAGATATGGTCCTTCTCCTCAGGAGCACATAGTCTAGTAAAAAGACAGCAGGCAAACAAAAGTCACTAGGCTTGGGCAAAATTTCAGTGTGAGCATGGTAAAGAGATGTACCACCTCTGTCTGAGGAAGATGGGGAGGACTTCAAAGAGGGCATTACTTGTGATAAAAGCACAATATGACCAGAATCAGAAACTTGGTGTACCTTCTAGGAAATAAAAGAGGTTTCTTAAACTGAAATGAAGCATAGACATATGAAAGGCCTAATTTTATGAGTGGGTATTATATTTCTCATCATTATTCTAACCACAGAAAAAATAATCAATGCAGATGAAGACATATACACCTATGAATGAAGACATATATCTTAATATTTATATCTACCATAAATATGTTGCATATTATATTAGTTAATATAAACTAAGCTGTTGTAATAAATATACTCCAAATTCATTGGCTTAAGGAATAGTTTATTTCTCACTCATGTAATTCCAGGGGCCCTGGAATACCTACCCTGTGCACAAAGATTCAGGGAACCAGGATCCTTCTGTCCATGACACTGTCATATCCAAGGATTTCTTGTCGACAGAATAGTTAAGACTAAGTCATCATGTCCACGTTCAAGACTAGAAGGGGGGTCAGAGGGTGAAGTAGACATGCTGCTGCCTTAAAGTTCCCCACTTTGGTTTGAATATATCCCTTAAAATTCATATGTTGAAATGTAATTGCCAATATGATAGGTATTAAGAGGTAGGGCCTTTAGGAGTGATTAAGTCATGAGGGTGGAGCTGTCATAGATGGGATCAGGGCCCTCATATAAGGGTCTGAAAGAACAGGTTCATTCTCTTCCATCTTTTCTGTCATGGGAGGACATAGCATTTGTGCCCTCTGGAGGAGGAGGCAGCAATAGGGTGCCATTTTAGAAGCAGGGAGCAGCCCTCACTAGACATTAACCCTGCCAGCACCTTGATCTTGGACTTCCCAGCCCTGAGAACAGTGAGAAATAAATTTCTGTTGCTTATAAATTACCCAGTTTCTGGTAATTTGTTATAGCAGCCCAAATGGACTAAGAGATTCCCTAAACCAGTATATACCCTTTTAACTTACATTCAGTTGGCCAAAAATCAGTCTTGTACTTGCATTTAACTACAAAAGAGGTTGGGAAAGGTAATCTGGTCATGTGCCCAGGAAGGAGAGTGTAGGTTTTGATTGCTAGCAAGCATTCTTTGCTAAAGACATAAAATTAAAATTGATAAAAATTTAAACCCTCTATATCATTAAATACCATTTATCAGTATGGTATATAAATTCTTTCAGTTAGGCTAAAAAATTAATTGCACATGTACAGAACAGTAAAGCCAAATTAACAATGTTCATGGGGGAAAAAGACCCGGAGATTTTGCTTGAAGACTCATTTGACAGATGCCCACAGTTTAATGTGGTTCCTGAAAAACAAACACACAAACAAAAAAGTGAATATAATTGTAGGCTGCATCAAAACAAGTATACAGGAAGAAAATGAATTCTGCTCCTGAAATATCTAATTCAGAATATTTTAATAGTGTTCTGGTTCTATTTTTAAGAGGCACATGACTAAGCAGAAAGGGTCTAGGATGACAGGGTGACAGGGATCTAGAAACCATATGATGTGAGGACAAGCAGTGAAAAAACAGGTCTGTCCTAGAAAAGAGATATCACAATGATGGAGGGTGTGTGTGTGTGTGTGTGAATTGAAGTGGGGAAGGGTATGGATTAAAGCAGTCTTTAAAATTCAAAGAAATTTAAAGTTTAAATGCTTGAAGGTTAGCCATATGGAAGAGAGAGTAGATTCATTCTCTTCTGCATCATGGAACCAAGAAAGGAACATTTTAGCTTAATATGATGAAGATCTGCATAATAATTGAAGCTATCCAAGAATGGTGGAATGGGCTGCTTGGAGAATTATTGAGATTCATGTCACTGAAAGTGCTTGGTCAGAAGCTGAATGACCTTATGTCAAGCATGCTGTAGAAAGAAAATTTCTTATTAGTGTGAACTAGATGATGTCTAAAATGTTTTCTAATTCTAGGTGAACTGTTTCTACTCCCAACACTTCTAACACCAAATATGTGTTTTTTTTTCTTCACACCAGCAATAATGTCTCCAACTCTCTGGACACTGAATGTCCAATTATTTTTTTTTCTTCAGTTTTTTGGGACCAAGTGTCCAATTATTAAACTCAATTGTGGCATTAGTGGATTTTGCATCAGACACCACAGGTTAAGGGCTCTGTCCCACAGGACTGTCCCCACTTCAGAAGCCACTTGCAAGTCCTGGACCTCCTATACTTCTGACCAACTGACTATATATCAGGAGTTACCATGACTCCCTCCTTGGGTTTGGTAATTTGCTAGAATGGCCCACAAAACTCAAGAAAATACTTTGCTTGCCTTTATTGTTTTATTATAAAGGATACAACTCAGGAACAGCCAAGTGAAAGAGATGCACAGGGCAAGGTGTATGGGAAGGGGCACACCACCCTCCCAGCACCTCAATGTGTTCAGCAACCTGGAAGCTCTCAGAACCCCATATTTCAGGAGTCTTAATGGAAATTTTGTTAATACATAGGCAGGATTGACTAAATCATTGGCCATTTGTTATTAACTCAATCTCTAGCCCCTCTACCCTTCATTGATGTTGTGGGGGTCTTTTTGGCAACCAGCCCCATCCTGAAGGTATCTAGAGACCCCCAGTCACCATTCATCTCCTTAGCATACAAAAAGATATTCATTACTCCAGAGATTCCAAGGGTTTTAGAAATTCTTGTGTTAGAAGCTAGAGACTTAGGCTAAATTATACCAAAAAGACATTCCTATCACCCCTATCACTCAGGAAATCACAAGGGTTTTAAGAGCTCTGTGCTACGAACCAAATATAAATTTCTTATTACACCACAATATCATACTGGAATTCACTAAATTTGGCATTATTACTATGGCCTTTCTGTATGATTCAAGCCAAAATAAAATTCCTGCTGAGACATATTACTCAAGGCCACCTCTATCAACTTGGCCAAGAAGCATAGACAGTGTGACTAGCATCACTGACACTCCCTTCCCCACTGGAAAAGCACTTTTATAATTATTTAGCTAGCAGCTTTTTTCATGGGACACCATTTTGTTTGAAATTAAACATTGACAGACAAACTATTATTATTTAGATTTGAGAATTTGACAGACATTTCAAAAATTCACATTGTGAGTCTGTCACTTCAGGAAGACAATGAACAGTATTTATTATCCATGAAAACATTTGAACTTTTATGCAAAAATGAGCAGTATGGACCACTTGTATTTGCCACATAAACATGACAGCTTCCCAATACTCAAAAGAATTTTCTGATGAGGTCAGGGGTGATATTAACAAAAGCAACTTCTTTTTATATTGTATAATGAAATGTGTCAACACCTGGATGATCTGTATACCTCCAGTGAGCCAGCATTTTCCAAATGAGTAATAGAAAATGTTATAAAAATAATGTGTGAATAAAATGTCCAGTCTAAGTGCCCAATAAACCAATAAATATGGTTTCAGATTCCACATTGCAAGTGACTTTAAAGAAATTACTACTTGTTGAGTTTTGGTGTAGTATCGAAGAATATCCACAATTATCTGAAATTGCTATGAAAATATACCTCCCCCTTTCAACTACATATCTGTTTGAGGCCAAAGTTTCTTCATGTACAGTAACCAAACCACACATTGTAATAGATCAAATGCAGAAGCAGATATAAGAATCTAGCTGTTTTCTATTAAGGCAGAGATTTAAAAAATTGTAAAAATAAAAAAACAATGCCACTCATGTCCCTAAATTATTTTGTTTTGAAAAATATAGTTACTTTTTAGACAAACATATTATTTTAAAAAATATGTAATGGGTTTATTATTGTGATAAATGAATTAATATTTTAAAACTTTTCGTTTTATTTTCCAGTACAGTAAATATTTTTAAAAATCTCTTTGATTTGCACTACCTCATTTAATACTTTCAATAACCATTGATATAGGATATTAATATCATACTTAACTTTTCATAAAAGGAAGAAAATAGAGGGTCAGAGAAATTATGGGACATGCTTGAGGTCACATAGTGAAATGTAAATTTATAACTCTAATTTAGATTCTTTAGCTCTGGATAGATCTTATGCTTTTTTATAAGCAAAGGACAAATCAACCCAGACAGAATAGTGGCTAAAGAGGTACGTGGGACAGGTGCGCTGAAGAAGAAACTTAAGGAAATCATTATACTGAACTTGCAACACTCAGGAAGTGTAATTAGAAAACAACTTGATTTGTTTCATCACTGTCCATTCAAACATATGCTTCAGGGCTAATATTTGCCCTTACCTTTAAGTGAAAAGTGAAACATGGTTCAAGCTCAGTAATTAGTATGTCTAGTGTAACAATAAAAAAGTAAAATTTCTCTTGAGATTACAGTTTCCCCAGATCCCTACCCCAAGATTAGGTCTTGCAAAGGGTGGGGGGAGGGAGCTGTGGATCTTTCCCCCCACAGCTCCAGTAGTACTGGAAAAGTGCTACTGCTTTTTGGTCACCTTCCTTAATGGGAGTGGTAATGGTGGGGCTGGGAGTTGGGGAGAGGGCGAAGGAGAGTCAGTGACAGCAAGAAAGTCCTTACTTGACTGGCAGTGTCACGTGATCTGAGCTTCCCATGCCAAAGGCTGATTCTTTCTCTCCTGGGGGTGCTTCTGCGGTTCTTTATAACCCTACCTGCTTCCCTTTCCCCAATCTAGGCATTTCTGAACATTAGGATGCTCAAAACAGGTGATTATATTTCTTTTCCAACCAGTCACTTGACCTCCAGGTAGCCCTCATTTTGCTTCCTTTTGTTTGAGTCCTTCTCCGTGCTCAGATTTTCACTGCCCTCCTGATGAGGATCCAAGACAAACTCATACCATCTCTCTAAAACTCCTGGCTCACATCGATTTCATAGGCAGCCTTGCATTTGTGACCCATCGTTGATGGGAGTGCAGTCACTTTACACAACGGCAGTGCTTTGTATTTATCCAGGGTGAGGCAGATGGCAGTTCATGGCACCGAAAGATTTTAGGAGACACACATCAAGCTCGTTAAGTGATCTCACTGAATTACCTCCCCCTAGACTTCAGTTTAAGAACAGGCACTCCTTACCCTTGTGTGTATGGGGGGGAGTGTTAGTTATGTTCAAAGCACAGCACATCACCCAATCTCTAACTTCTGATGAAAGTGACAGTTTAATAACTACAAATCCAGTTTCAGACAGCCCTTTAAAGTTCTTCAGAGGGACTCTTACCTCACTGTGAAATGTAGTATCTATTGAGTCTTGAGGTAGATTGTTGCAAGTATGGTCCTTTTTTAAAAAATGTATCTTTGTGTCCAAATCCTGCACAATGTAACTTTGTACTTTATCTTCTCAGAAGGTAGAGTTTATTTCTTCATAATCTGAACCAATCTTGTGATTTGCTTTGGCCATCTGAATGTAGTGGAGTACTAGCTCCAAGCCTGGGCCTCAAGAAGTGGTGGTGCTCACTGGGCACCTTGCACAACCATGTGAACAAACTCAGACCAGTCTTCTGGAGGATGAGAGACCACAAGGAGAAGAGCCCAGTTGTCCCAGCTGTGGCCATCTTAGACCAGCCTACAGCCAGCTAATCAGCATACATATGGGAGAGCTGGACCAAAACCAGAGAGCTGCCCCCTTGATCCACAGTTGACCACAGATGTGTGAGTGAACCCAGCTGAGACTGGAGACCACAACTACCCAGCTACCCCCACAGGCTTGTGAACTATAATAAAAGCTTTTAGTTTAAAGCCACTATGTTTTGGGGTGATTTGTTACACAGCAGTAACTAATTGATACAGGTCCCAATGAAAAGCAAAACTAAAATCATTCCATTTGACATCCTGTTACAGTAATATAAAACTAGAAGGATAAGGAGGGTGAGTCAGCAGGGAAGGGAGGGAAAGAATATCACAGATTGGGGAGAACAGCAATGATAAGAAAATGAAGAGAGCTATAGTATCTGTTTATTCAGGAGTCAAGGAATAGGCTAATATGGAGATAATACTTTACACTAGGGCACAGAAGGAGAAGAAAGCTAGAAAAGTGAGTTTGGGTCAAACTGAAGAGACTTTGATTCTGGGATGGGAACTTCTGCTGTCGTCCTATATGCAATGGAGAACCACGGAAGGTGGTGGCTGAGGTTTGCTCCATCCCCAATTCTCACCTTTTTCTTTTATTCCAGCCACCACTCAACCCTAAAGTGTTTACTAAAATAGAGTATAGACGTAGGAGAACCAACTTGATTTTATTCCACAGAGTAGCGGCTGTCAATAAAGAAGACATTCTCAATGTGTTTCCTTGTGCATAAACCCCAGCCTACATTTTATGGTTTGCAGCACATTTTGACAGAAGATGAGCCAAGATACTTCTATCCCGACCAAAGAGAAACAGATGGAGGAAATAATTTCCTCTAAAAAAGAATGCAAATGCAGAAAAATCATCCTGTTTAAATAAAAAAGATAAAAACGTGTTTGGTGATTTCATGAAAAGCTTTGAGTCTTTCTTTCTTAAAGAGCCATGTTAATTTATTAGTGACCACTAGATGGCACTTGTGTACAGCATTTGAAATTGATTCGGGTGACAACAAGAGCACCTGTGGGGTGGTCAGAAAAGAATCTGAGGTTTTGCTCTTATGCAGCCTACTTCCTCCCCCACTCTAAGTCAAGAGGGGTGTGGGAGAGAAGGCCTAAATCTCTTCTGCACCTTTTTGACGCAGAAAAACGAACACGGCAGAAGTGTTCCTGATTAGATCGGGAGAAAAAGGGTGATGCATTCTTGCTAGATGAATCAGGAGAGATGATGTTCTGTCATTCTTTAGATATAGACCTGAAATTCTAACTTTAAATTTATGGTTGCTGGTATGAGCCATGGTTCTCTATTTACCCAGTTAGTGCATTTGGGTGAAGCATGAAGAGTGTGTCTTCCAATTGGTTACTTTATCACACTGACAATTTTAGAAGATGTAATAACTCTTACCCTTTTGGGTGAAAAAAATGGATCTCACAAGTCTTCTTATCAGATCGCCATAGTTTGATTCATGTTTACGAGAGCTGGTTGCCTGGTTGTTCATTGCTGCCTCCTACTCATCCGGGCATTTTTAGATGATGTGAAGGTTGATAGCAGCTGTGAACATCATCCACAACTGTTGTATTGAGACCAGTGTATGACAGATCTTCAAAAAAAGAAAAACAAAAACAGCAAAAAATCAGGCAAGCAAGCAAACAAACAAAAATCCCAATAATTCAAGACATCCCAGTGGAAGTCTAGAGGAACTGACAATTTTGCCTAATTGTGCCCCTCATTTCTCTGGCCCTGAAACTGTTATCAACATACAGAACCACCCAGCAAACCATGACTCTTTTTCTGGGAGGTGAGATGCTGGCAATCTGCCTGTGTCAACTTTGTCAATCCCATTAGCTTGTCACTGCTGTGCTGATGTTGGTCTCTTTCAGGGCACCTCTAATCTGGCCTTTCAGTAGCCTCAGCTTTCTCCTGTTTAGCCTAAGCTGCTGTAAGTACGCATTTTGGAGCATCACTAGATCTGATATAAAAGGGATATCTGTCCTTAAGAAGATTAGCGTTGGGTCAGGAAATCCTAAGAGGGCAACAAGAAAATAGCAAATTGGGTCATGAGAGTAAAGGGAAATCAGAAACAGAAATGTATGTGCTGGGGAAGTGCAAGAACAGACACAGGAGCCCTCTTTGATGTCTCTGGTCTATGCCTTTGGCCTTCAGGATGGCATCTCTTGGTCTTTTCCTTGGTCACTTGGAGCTTGTGTGCTCTTTTCCAAATGTCTTTATCAAATCCTACATCTGGAAGAGGACTGATAAATAATTTCAACTGCAGATTGTCATTTTAACAGGAGACAAAGCATGAATTCGATAAAGCAATGGAATCAAATTCTAATGGTAGGAATGCAAGTTTTGGTGAGCAATGTCAGAGATATATCCCTCTCATTTGTGAAGCCAACACTTAGGCTATCTACTTTTGTGGTTTTTTGTTTTTTCTTTTTTAAGAAAACTAGCCCTGACCAAATAAATTAATGTATGACCAGGAGCCTGGTAAGCTTCCTGGTTTTGACAGCACCAAACATATTCAATTTGTAGAGGAGACCAATACGGGCTGAATGATAGTTAAAGTGCTGGAGTTGGAATTTGGGGAGGGCCACACATTAAGAATACAAAATAGGAAATACATTGATAATTATGCATGAGAAGCTAAAGGATCATTTGGAGGTAAAGACAGCAAAGGGGCTTGGAGTCTGGCTAAATTGAGGGAATGTGGAAGGTTCCTAAACACCATAAAGGAAAGAAGTAGTGTTCACGGAGAGTGAAGGCAAAGAACCACAGGATCAAAAGGCAATCAGGTTCCAGAGATGGCAAAGTCAGAGTAAGGCAGAGCCCCACCAACAGCAGGCACTGTCAGACACAAGGAACTTGACTAAGAGTAGGAATTCATTTGCTCCCTGCTGTTGTTCTTCCTAATCATCGCCAGAAGAAATGCTGAGGATTTGGGTATCTTTGTTTGTGCAGCTATAACAGAATACCATAGACCGGATAGCTTATAAACAACAGAAATTTATTTCTCACAGTTCTGGAGGCTGGGAAGTCTACGATCAAGATGCTAATAGATTTGGTGTCTAGTGAGGGCCTGCCTCCTGTTTCATAGACAGCCTCTTCTCATTGTATCCATCCTCACGTGGTAGAAGGAGCAAAGGATTTCTCTGGGGACTCTTTTATGAGGGCACTAACCCCATTTGAGAGGGCTCAGCCTTCGTGACCTAATTACCTCCCTTTGAATACCCTCACATTGGGGATTAGGTTTCAACATATAAATTTGAGGGAACACATTGAGATGATAGGATTCTGACCTTGGTCCCCCAAAATTCATGTCCTTCCCACATGCAAAATACATTCATTACCAAGAGCAATAGAGGTTGTAACTTGATCAAGAATCAACTCAAAAGGCCAAAGTTTCATCTAAATATTATTTAAATCAGATATATGTGAGACTCCAGGGATGGTCTATTCTGAGACAAATTGCTCTTCAGCTGTGAACCTGTGAAATAAGACACGTATGCACTTCCAAAATACAGTGATGGGACAAACATAGATTAGACATGGTCATTTCCAAAGGAAGAAATAGGACAGAAGAAAGAGTAACAGGTCCTATTGGGGCAAACAACATTGAAACTTAAGGCTCGAGAATAATCCTCTGGCTTGATGCTCTGCCCTCCAGGCCCACTGGGGCTGTGGTCCCACCCCTATGGCTTGGGGTGACCTACATCCCCACGGGGGCTCTGTGCCTGAGCCCTGTCCCTGAGGCAGCTGTCTGCAGTGGCCTCACCTCCAGGGTGGCTCTGTGCCTGTGTCACATGCCCATGGCTCCCCTGGGCTGGAATGATGGATGGGTGGCTGTACAGTTCCTCTGAGTATTGCCCCAAGGAGGGCTTTTTGTGGTGGCCCTGTGCTTACTGGGGCTTTTGCACTCTGGGGGTGTGGTGGGAGGAGCAGGCCTGATCACTTCTCAGTCGTCTTTAGGGTCATTTTTCCATTGTCTGGGACAATAGCTCCTGGCTGCTATTTAGGTAGCTGACTATTCCTATCGGATGGTCTTTGGCCACACCCTTCATGTTTTCCCTGGGACAGCCTTTCTCATTTCTTTCAAAATGGATTGGCTGGGAATTTTCCAAATCTTTAAGTTCTGCTTCCTTTCTGATTAACAATTCCGTCTTTAAACCATTTTTCTCTTCTCTCATTTTACTATAAATAGTCATGAGGAACAAGGCCACTCCTTCAATACTGCTTAGATATTTCCTCAGCCCAATATCCAATTTCATTGCTTGCAAGTTTTACTTTCCACCAAATACTAGGACACAAAAACAATTCACAAGGATGGCCTGTTCCTCTATTATCTAACAACACACTGCTTATTTTTGTCTGAGACCTCATTGGACTGGCCTTTTCCATCCATATTTCTACCAACATTCTGTTCAGGATTACTTAGGTATTCTCTAAAAAAAATTAAGCCTTCTCTACAACTCTCTTCTTTTCCTTCTGAGCCCAGAATTGCTTTCAGCCTCTACCCATTACTCAGTCTCCAAGCTGCTTCTACATTTTTAAGTATTTGTTACAGCACCAGCCCCACTTCTTGGTGCCAATTTTCTGTCTTAGTTCGTTGGGGCTGCTATAACAGAATACCATAGACTGTGTAGAAGAGAAATTTACTTTTCACCATTCTGGAGGCTGGAAAGTCCAAGACCAAGGTGCTGGCATATTTGATGTCTGGTGAGGGCCCACCTCCTTCTTCATAGCCTCTTCTCACTGTGTTCTCATGTGGCAGAAGGGGTGAGGGATCTCATTTATAATGATGCCAATTCCACCTATGAGGGCTTTGCTTTCATGACCTAATCACATCTCAAAGGCCCCACCTCTGAATACCCTCACATTGGGGATTAGGTTTAACATATGAGTTTTGGGGGACACAAATATTCAGATCATAGCATTGGGTGATTCTTGATACTATTTTAGGGGGCAAAGAGATGACCAGAAGATTCCTAAGTAGAATGATGTGGATTTTGGTCATCCCTGAGAAACGGTCATCTGCAGGCCTAATGGCTTTCTGTACTGGACTTTTTTTCTATTTTTTCCTGTCCAGCTATTTTTCTTCTTTCTTCTGCTGTGAATGTGTCCTTTCCTTAAAGGAATTTACCTTATTCTACTCCATGTGGTTCTCTTGGGTCTGCCAAACATAGTTTTTCAATCTTCTGGTTACAGGTTATCAGGCCTCATCAATCATAGTATCTGGCAAATAACTTGTTTATAATCCAAATCCAGCCGGAGCTCTTCCCTGGGATTTTATATATGGAAAAGTGCTATCTTCTTCTCTGGAGTAGCAAAGCTGGGATGATTCTAGCCTGGAACTTTTGGTAGCCTTGTTCCCTCCTCTTTTCATTACATGAAGAAGGACTATCTGAAGTTGTAGAGAATGAGGCCAACATTCAAAAAGATGCAGAGATGTGAGTTGAGCAGAGGAAGAGAGGATGGAGCAATTTCATGCTCTCTTCCTCTCAGTTAAATGACCCAATACATTTCCTTTTTAACTTAAACTGTTTTGAGCTGGGTCCCTGTTACTGGCAACCATGAGACTCTTGACTAGTATATTCCCCAACCAGCTCATTTGAGTTTCCTAATATGGCACATGTGTTGCTAGTAGGAATTCCATTAATTAGATAATTTTCCATCTCTAGCTCAGTTTGTCATCTGATTCTAATAGGGACAATAATATCTTTGGGAGAAAATATAACTATAATTCAAATTTTGTTCATCCTAACTCATGATCATTTTATGACCTGAAGCCCAAGTATTAGCTCTCCCTGCAAGAGATATATTTAGGGCAGAATCAAATAATATTTGTAACAATTTACCACATTTTTTTGGGGAACTTGTAGTGAATGGGCTTTTCATCATCCCCTGGGCTGTTTTCTTAAATACTGCAGTGACTTCTAGGGTACCGGACTGGCCAACATTCTCTTATGTTTTCTCTTAACAAGGACCAAAAGTTGAATAGGAAAAAGATTTCTTGGAGTTTTTAGGTAGCTTAAGCCTAGAAGCAATGAGATTAAGGGAAGGAAAAACAGGTTTAGTATGAACTAGAATATAACCTATTGCTTTTAGGTCCCATAGACTATTCCTTTTACCCCCGACACCTACCCCACCACAGTACAAATGGCAGGGATCTTAGTCCAGCTCCCTTATTTTGGAGATAAGGAGACCCAAGAGGCTAATTAAATGACCTAACCAATGTCATAAAGCAAGTTTGTGAAGAACCAGGATTCACAGTCCTCTTTTGATATGCTAAATTGCATGTCAATACTTGTTCCAAGAGAAATTACTTTAATGCTATCACTTAAAATAGTTATTTTCTCCAATTAATGAGCCCCAGATAGAAGATGAAGAAGGGAGTTAGGCAACCTCTATACAGACATAAAAGCAAAAAATTATGCGTTTGTAGTTTATCTTTTTTTCAAAGCACCATTGCACTATACCTTTATTTTTCCAGTCCCCTGAGCATGCCTTAGTTTCCCAACTCTGTGCCACTGCTTTTTGTTGTTTGCATCTGTTGGAATAGTCTTCCCACCCCTCAGTCTAGTTCAACACACATCTCTTGCTAGAAGGAACACAATTAGTAAATGATAAGCTGGGCTTACAAAGTAGGTCTGCCTAAGCTCTAATGGTATATTATTTCTTTTTCTTGTTACTTCCCATGCGGCCTCAAGCAATAATGCAACTGTAAGATAAATGACCATTAATCTGGAGGAAAGTCTCTTAAAGCAAATCTCAGGGCTCTATCTAGGACCTTGTCCAGCTACTTATTGAAAACTTGTATGAGGACAGTGAGAGAATGCTCATCAAATTTATAAGGGCACAAAGCTAGTCTGAATATCTAACATGTCACAGGTCAAAAAATCAAGGCTACAAGAGGTCTTTGGATGCTGGAGTAATGGCCTAAATCCAATAAGACAAAATTTACAGGGAATAATGTGAGGTCTTGCACTTCAGTCCGAAAACTCAATTGGGGGAGATGTAGCTTAACAGTAGATCTGTGAAAAAAATCTCAGGGGGGGTCTTAGCTGACTATAAACTTGATACGAATCCATAGTAATAGAATTATTCAAAAAGAGAAGGCAGTCTTGGGTTGCATTCATGGATGTTTAGCATCCAGGATGAGTGTAGTGATCGATCTGCTTCTTTGTGCTTGCTGGATGATACCTGGAGTTTTACATTCTATTTTAGGGGCTGCACTTGAAGAGGGACAGAGGCATATGAGGACATACTCATTAATGGGATAAAAGCACTTGGAACCATTCGTTCATTCGTTCATTCACTTACTCACTCAGTACCTCTTTACTGAATGGAAAGTGCCATGTTTCAGGCACTTCCTTCGGCACTCAGGATACAATTAGTGAACAAGGCACACAAATAATTCCCGAAGGAACTCAGGAAATTTAGCCTGTAAAAGAGAAAACTTAGTAAATATGCACTTTCTATTTTCCAACATTTGAAGGGCATAGCATCCTCCTGGATGATCACAGACCTAGTGCTAATGTATACATGTAAAAATTGAGTAGTGTCTGGGCCATGACTTTCTACCAATTAAAAATACCCAACAATGGAATGAGTGGCTTTGCAACTAGGGTGCATGGGCATAAATTGATTGATCTTTTATAGGCCCTAGAAGGGGGTCAAAGACAGTAAAATTCTGTGACTATGAGCGCCTTGATAATAGGGATTCTCATATAATGTGGCTAACAATTGGCTCCTTTATCCATTCTCTTCCTCAAAAGGAGCTGGCTAAATTTGTCATAATCTTAAGGGTGGGGGGAATATAGGAGCTCACTGCGATATGAACAGGAGAGTGAGCTTAAGTAGGGGATAGCAGGAAACCCATATGGAGAGGCAGGCCTGTATTCTCCTGGCCCAATCACTCCCAACCAGGCCTATGGAACAGGTGCCATCTAATTAAGTAATTCTTGGAATTACTACAGCAATCATAGAAGTCCCAGCCAGCCCCAAAGCCCTGCATGGTCCCCATCAATATTAATCTGGAATAGATAACTACCATCAGGTGGCACTAAACCATAACTGGGACCTGGGTAGATCCAGAACCACCAAATGAAATGCTGCACTTGTCATTTCATTAATTTCACAATAATGCACCTAGGCAATTTTTGTGGTTGAAGATTTTGAAACCACTTTTCAAATTATGGAGGGATTTCTCTGTACCAAAAGGATTACTGGACTACATCACCACTTAACTTTCATCCAGCTCTATGATTATCTCACTATGACCATCCTGATTCTGTAGTGATTCACTCATCCATCACGGTCCACTACAAATGTTATATTGTAAAGTCTAGTCTGACTTCTCCAGTCATAAATAAACTTTTTATCTGTATTTCTATGGAATTTTTTTCATATTTATCCTCAAACAGTTATTAAATTGCATTACAATTCCCCAGCTCAACTACATCCATCAGTAAATATTTGCCAAGCACCTGCTTTTGCGTAAGCATAAGGAGAAGTAATTGTACTGGATCTTAAGGGATTTTCAGGACAATTGGGCACATCAGTTCAGACCAATACGGGCCCTCACACAGCAGTGGAGTGCTGAGTGGTGCAGCACCTAGAGGTACATAGCTCAGAGATAGGAGGGGTTTGAGGGGACCAAGGAGAACGAAGGGCTCCCAAGGGAGTCAGGACTCATCACTGTTCAGGTTACTCTGCTGGGGGACTTTTGGATTTTTCACAGCATTATTTTATTACATGATCTAATTTCTACCAGGTTAATGGTGGGATGAACTTGGGTTAGATGAGAATATATGTATATATGTATGTATAAATATTTTTTAAAAATTTCAAGTATACCTATTTAAAAAAAATTCAAGTTATTTGCTCAGGTGTTCAGGGCTTATGCCATGTAGTTATCAAGTGTTATATCTTAGCAGCTCTAGCTCTGTTGGAAATCAAAACTCACCTACACCCTAACAGTATTATTATCTTGGTAGAGAAAAGTGCTGGAAAATAATTGTCAATACAATTGCTTTAAACACAGATATTTGAAACAGGGTCATTTCCCCAAACACTGTTTATCTTTTTTTTGTTTTAATTTATGGCTTTGGCTTTACCTTTTTATATTAACTCATTAACTGTGCCTCTAAGTCAGCCATTTTATCTCTGTGAGTCTCAGAGTTATCATATGCAAAAATATTTCCCCAATTTTCCAAAAGGATCAAATGCAATGTTTAATATAAAATTAATGCTTAATGTAAAATTACAAAATAAATGCTCTTCTATGAGTGTTTTCTATAACAGGCAATTGTCTCAGTTCTCCATTTTCTCAGCGTTTATTTCCTTGGTTTCTTCCTGCCATTGACTTTGCTTGATGAAGTTTAATTGCTGTTTTCCAAGATCAACTGCTGTTGGCAAATCTCCCCAAATACCTTATGTTTTTTCCATCAATAAATAAGGGATTAAAATTATTTTATTGAGTGCAAAGCAGTATATTGGTTTTTGGGAGGGTTTAAGGTGATCTAAAGAAGACTGGGCCCTTGCCCTCCAGAAGTCAATAGTTTTAAGAATGTATTAACCAAGACACAAGTTTTCTATAAATACATATGTGTTCCATCCACCTAGAATTTCTTCTAGCAAGGCACAAAAGGAGAGGTTGTACGAGACCCTGGCTCTTCTTGGAGTCAAGGAGTTAACAACATTCCCTAAATACCCTGATTCTTATCAAGAACAACTTTAGATTTGCTATCTATGAATTTATATCAAGCACTTTTGAGCTATTTTAAAATTTCTAGCTGGTATTATAACTTGAGATTTAAGTTTTTATTATGTTTGTTTTACTATACCATGTGCTTCACCTGCATGCTCTCATTTTATCTTTGTAACAACATTGAGAGGGAGAATACTCTGATAACCCCCATTTTGCAGGTGATCACACTGAGGCTTTTGGAAGGCTTATTTGCCTTAGGGCACACTCTTACAGGAAGTCAAAGAGCTGGGACTTTAATTCAGGTATTTTGATTGCAGGATTCATCTGCATGACAACTATGCCAACCTGCCTTAATAACAACTTTATTCATCTTAAAATTGCTTCTTCCAATTTTTAAATGTCTTTCCATTCCCTTTCCCAATTTTGACATTCTGCAAGGTCATAAGTCCTCCTCTGCCCCACTGAAAATCTTTGTGAGAAAAGACTTGTAGTGAAATGGAAACACACTGGTTTAAGAATTAAAAGGCCTCCTAATTTTAGCTCTATCAACATATGTCTGGATAAACATGGAAATCTCACTTAATTTCTCTGATTCTGTTTCCACCTCTGAAAAATAGAGATAAATTATGTCTTCCGTGTGGATGGTGAAAAATAATAACTTGACACAAATGAAACTATATGGTAAACTGTAATGAATAAAACGAATATTAGATATTAGTATATTAAAAACATAATTGATTTCAACCATTGCCAGTCTTTGCATTTACTTTGTGTCTTTGTAGTCATAGATAGAGAAACTCCTATTTTCTTAAAAATCTTAGATATCTTTTCTGGATCTTTCTGAACCACGTGAAGAATTTTGGAAGTAGATGTACTAAGGGAAAGATACTCTCTTCTCATTTTTTCATTCCTGTCTCAGAAATGCTCTTCTTTTTAACTCCTAATTCTGAGAAGGGGTGAATAAGTTCTACAACACTGAACTGTCATAGTTGTTTAGCAATGAAAGGTGGGGTCATTGCGGTTGTCTTATACATGACAGTTGAATGCTGCACAAGTGATACGGAGGGAAATAAAGGAAATTCCCCCAGCAAGGAAATAAAGGAAAATCTTGAGTCCCTTCAGGGGAAGTTCTGAGAACCTGGCTAGCCTTGAAAAGTGAATGGGCAACTTTTGATGAGAACAATGGCCCTCAGGTGAGCCAGAGTCATGAAGTATTTTGGTTCCCTATGGAAACTAAAAGATGACATTTTAACATATATTCTTGAGTTGTTTTTCAGAAATCCTCAATGGATGGAAAATGCAGATAAGGGGGAACTGAGGAATTGATCTCTGACTGCCATTCTTTATTCTAAATTTACTCCTGAGGGGCCTGTCATACCCATCTTAACATTCTTTTCCACTAATCCAAGAATCTCTGAATACACCTATTTACACCCTCCTCCTCCCCAGTTCAGAATATCCCACCTTTTTGTGCTAGGCCAGTGTGTAACCTCCATGTATTGATTTACAATTTTGCCTGCCTAAAATGTATCCCTGCCTTGAAAAACCCTGGCTTGTAAGCCATCAGGGATTTGGGGTATTAAACATTAGCTGTCCATACTCCTTGAATGGTACCCTACAATAAAGATGCCACTTCAACTCTCAGTTTTACTGTACCAGGTGAGCAGACACCAGTTTGGTTCAGTAACAAAAAACAGTGCTGGAAGAAAGAATTAATTGGCCCTTAAGAGATGCAGGTCAGTGACTGCCCAACAAAACCATTTCTCCTTTCCCAGTGTAGGTTATTGTGCTAAGCAACAAAAGGGGTACAAAACTAGGGAAAATTCCAACGGGTGTTCTTTGTAGAACAACATAGACTTCTGTCACTGCCCAGACCTTCAGGGCAGTGTGGGGAATGACTGGATCCTCTAGAAAGTGTGGGACTCATAGTCTGGTCCTAGGGCTGTAATTCTCAAGCAAGCATTGTATAAAATGGCTATTCCTATAATGGGGAGTTGGGGATTCACTAGAGGGGAGAAATTGGGGTGCACTGATTTTGTCTGGGCCAGAATGGGATGATTCAGTTTGGTGCCCAAGGATGGTTTTTAACATTACACAATCTGGTGCTTGGGTATATTGCTGTCTTCTCAAGAATCTTGGTTCTGAAGCATGCCCTACTAGCTGTGAGCAGGACCTGCCAGATAATCAGTGAACAGAGAGGGAAGGATATGCGAGTGAGGGAGGCAGGTGGGGTTTTACAATCATTTTCTTGATAGGGGTTCTAAATTAGAAATTTTATGATTTCATTTTCCTTGGCTTTATGAGGTCTGAGAAACTTAGGGTTAACATACTTGACTTTTCTGTTTAATAGGAAAGGCAGACCTAGATCACATGATGGTATGTAATAGTGCTGTTATAGTTTTTACTTGATGCACCTCACCCCCATGCATATATAATTTTGCTACCTGCAGAATCATCTTGGGAGCATATTAGAAACATTGTTTGTGAGAATAAATTGCTATGAATGAAAATTATAAAGTAGGAAGTTATAAGTTACTCAGAGTATGATATCAATGTATCATAAAACATAAATTTCCCTGGAAACTGGAGGACATTAGCAAAAATGTTAAGAGTAAGTCGAGGACTATGGTAGTGCCCAGAGAAAACTCATCCATAACACTACTTAAGAACCATCTATCATGGCAGAGAATCCCCTTATGAATATGAGTGGAGAAGCCCCACAGACTACTGGGGAAGAAATGCTCCCACTATCTGCTACTTTCAGATGGGAGATGCAGCTTGACCCCAATATTCCATTTTTCTAGTATCACTTCTTATAACACACCCAATTGAAAAGACGGACATGTAGAACAAAATTCTTGAAGATGGAGCAGCTTCTACCTCAAATTTCGAGAGAGAGGAGCACTCCTACTGTTTGATCAAGTGTCCAAGAGCCCAGCGCGCTCTCCTGTCACCCAGGGCAGAGAGAGAGAGAGAGCAAGTGCACCTTCCTTCATCTACAGAAGGGAGCCCAGAGCTGGTGAAAGGGTTTTGCACAACTACACTATCCTTCCCCTCCTTGAAGTCCCCTTTTCTTTTTTTCCTTTCGAATATTTAACTTTGTTTTTGAGGGGCAAGTAGAGAAAAAAACCTTTATAAAGTTAGGGAATCTTATTTAAAACGTTGACATTCAAACCAAGGTAAGGGGCATGTTCTAAATCCTGTGCTATGGGAACACAGAGGAGGTAGCTTGGAGAGTTGGGGTTGGGACAAGGGATCAGAAAAGCCTTAGAGTAGACGATGCTTGAACAGGGCCCAGAAGGATAAGCTCCATGTGCAGTGACATCACATTGCTAGCTTAAAATTAGCCATGTTAGGATATATTTACATCATAGAAATCAGCAAACACTACAAACCAGGGCTTGGTTTATTATTTTGTTGATTGTCTAGACTCCAAAGGTGGTGGAGAAGATGCTTATAATGCAAATTAAATCTAAAAGTGTGTTGCCTTCATAGCCATTACGTTGTGAATATGACAAAACTTGAGAAAATATTTTTCTAGTACTCAAAATTATCACCTGATTGAGCAAAGAAGTCTCTCACATCCTTGACCAATGAGTGAAGTTTCAACATTTCCATTGTTTTACTTTCATCTTACTCATTAGTATTCAATTATTTTTTTTCCCCAAGAGAACCAGTTGTTAAACATT
Source organism: Daubentonia madagascariensis (assembly GCA_023783475.1). Lineage (NCBI taxonomy): Eukaryota > Metazoa > Chordata > Mammalia > Primates > Daubentoniidae > Daubentonia > Daubentonia madagascariensis. The sequence goes on along the minus strand of JAKFHU010000901.1, from coordinate 3,798,487 downwards.
CACCAGCACATCTCTGCTCATAGTCTGTCATTCACCAGGAAAGACACTATAGGGGAACACAAAGTTTGGGGGCAAATGGGGAATGTGGATGTGTTGTTATGTATGTATGTTGTTATGTATGTAGGTATGGTATGTGTGGTAGCAGGCAGTAACAAATGGGACTCTCTGTTTTGTTTTGTTGTGTTTTTTTAGAGACAGGTCTTACTGTGTCACCCAGGCTGGAGTGCAGTGGTGTGATCACAGCTCACTGCAGCCTCAAACTCCTAGCCTCAGGTGATCCTCCTGCTTCAGCCCCCTGAGTAGCTGGGACTACAGGTGTGCATTGCCACACCTGGCACAAATGGGACTCTTGAAAAGATGAGAAAGTAAGTTTAATAAGGGAGGTAGGAAATGCTAAGAAGGTCAATTAAAAACAATCATAGTTAAGGAGGACAAATTTAAGCATTAGGAAATGTTTTCCTTGAGCTATACAGAAAAAGGGTAGACTTTTGATAGGTAGAGATGGTAGAAAAAGGCACTTCAGGTCAAGGGAACAGTGATAGCAAAGGCATCTGGATGGTAGAGTGTGGGGTGATTTTAAAACATAGTTAGGAGTCAAATTGGCTTGGGAATTCAGGTATGTATTATGAGAGGTAAGTTGTAGGAGATTTTATTAGAAAGAAAGAATTAGGATTATATTGGGGAGGACATTGATAGCCAACATGAGGAGCCTATTGAAGAAATATGAGATGTGACAAATTACAAGTGAGGTATTTTTTAATGCCGATGGAACATGCGCAGTTTCAGAGAATCTTCAACAGAGTTCTAAGTTTATAATTTTAAAGCTGGAAGGAGCATAACTCATTCACTCCTGTTCCCTAATTTTTATATGAAAGATAAAAATATAGACAGATTTTTAAAGGCATATCCAAATTTAGAAACTCAGCCCCCTGGATGAGCACACCAGGTTTCCCCTCCAACTGAGGCTCCTGAGTTTCTCAACTCAGTATTTTCTTGCCTTTATGTTGATTATTTGTTTACCTGTTATGCTGACAATCTTACTGGCATCCAGCACAGCGCCTGGAACATAGCAGGGGCACAGTAAATATGTTAGCATATGCATGAATATTCTGGAAAAGAGTGATGATTGGAGGGCCAGGGAAACCAGAAAATAAACTCTTAGAGAAATGACAGGTGTAAATCAAAAGCTCATTCCTCTAGCCTGATAACTGATTAAAAGTGAAAGGAGCACAAAGAAAAATCACAGAGAGAATAAATGATCTTGCCAGCATCAGGAATGGTGGTTTGGGAACCAGGAAGAAGCCATTTCAATAAACATGAATACATACATACATACCTGACCTGGGACAAATTATGTTTGGCTGGATGAGATCACCATATTGGGCAAGCCTATAAGGCGGCGAGACGTGTTCAAATGAGCCTTACAGGTGGGAGTCAGTGCACAGGCCTGTCGTGCGGCACGTCTCGACTCCTCACAGTAAGAGACTGTTCAATGAGCCCATTGTACACAAGACTCAGAAGCCCGGCTCAAGTGCCAGCTAGAGGCCTCTTCATGAATTTAGTGCAAGACGAGCATAGAAATGGTGATTACTGAAGTGCCTTGCAAAGGGTTTTCCAAATTGAGATTTGATTTTGCCTGGAGATTACTAGAAAAGATTTGGTAGAATTACTTGACTTGGAATTAGAAGGTAATAGCGGTAGAAATGGGATCCCACAGAGGTGATATTTTTTAGATGTCAATGGGAGTTTTCCAGGTTGCTGAGACAGGCATCCCAATAGAGGGGCAGAGCTCCTTCTGAGGGATTTTTCCACCAGTCATAATTCTAAATATTGGTGAGGAGGTAAACCTTGGTTAAATTTCATTGAATGTACTAATTTTCCACCTTGTAACAAGCTGGCCTTCCGTGCTAGGCCATTTCATTATCCTTTTACTAGCATATTTTAAAGTGCCTGTTTACTGTATGTTAGATGTTGTGTTAGGTGTTAGGGAATCAAACGTCAATACTATTTTCTTTATGATATTGGCCCAAACCATTTTTTTTTTTTTCTGGTTTGCACATTGGGTAGTGAAAGGCAGGGCTTTGGAATCAGGCATGGGAGTCAAATCCCATGTTTGCTATATGGTCGTGGGAAAGTCATTTAACTTTGTCCAGGTGGCTTTTCATTTACCTGCCCTTACTCTGCCTCACTCTTCCCCTGCCCCCAACAACCTGGACAAGCCTATTAGTGAAGATGCTCCACCTCGATGCCTTTGTTCACACCACGTTCCTCCCCTCATCATGCACCTCCACACACACAAATGATCTCTGTCCCCCAGAATTCGGCCCCATTGGCACTTGCTTTCATGATTCCCCTGTAGGCAATAATTTATTTCTCCTCCCTGAACTTCCACAACACAGTACTTGAAACTCTAGTATGGTATTCACATATTTAAATAATATTTAAATTTTATTTAAATATATTTTGATGTTTTATTGTTGATATTTAAATAAAAGATTTCAGAGTTATAGAGAATTGCAAATATAGTACAAATTATTCTCATAGAGCATTCACACAGCTTTCCCAAATGTTAAATCTTGCACAACCATAGTACAATTAGTAAAACTAGAAAGTTAACATCCTATTAGTTTGTAATGCCTATTGTTTTTAAATTAGGCTCCCCACAGGGTGGCTGGGTTTTCAGGTCTTTCAGTACTTTCTGTCCGGGAACAGAAGTCAGTCTCCAACCCCCAAGGACCCCTTCCAGTGTTGTGTTCTAGAGTCCCTCCACATCAACTGTGTCTTCACGTGCCAGGGCAGAGGCCAGACACTGTGACATAGTATGTGATGCTTTGAGTGGGAGACCCACAGCATGGGCATTGCAATCTTGGTGTCCTGTCTTGAAGTCTAATGTTTTGTATACGTCACACTCAATTTTAATAAAATATTAGACATAGAAGAAAGGGTTAAAAATGAGTCTTGGTAGTTACTCCTGTGCCATTTTGCCCACTCCAGAAATAGCCTATTTGGATAACGTAGGGAAAAGTAAGCTAAAATAATAGGCTGGGCACTCTCCCTTTTCTGTTATCTCACATCTGGCTCATCACGGTTAGGTATTGTTAGCTTAAGGGATCAAGAGAGCCAAGATTATGTTTCTTTCCTATATTCACACATATTTATTGCATATTTCATGTGCTAGACACTGTGTGATGCTAGTGACGCAATAGTTAGTAAAAGAGATGTGGTTTCTGTCTTCATGAAGTTTACTGTCCACTAGAGTAGGCAGTAGGAAAAAGCTTTTACCATATGTACTATTCTAAATTCTTTATATTTATTTACTCACTCAATCTTATAACAACCCTCTGAGGTAGGCAACTATCAGTGACCCCATTTTATAAACGAGGCTTAAGGTGGTTAAAGTAACTTGGCCAGCAGCAGAACTGGGATTTGAACTTGGCCATGTGGCACCAGGTTTTGTGCTATTAACCATTTTACTTGACTCTCTCTTGTGCAAATTTGTTTTGAAGGAAGAGTATAGCATGAAAAGAGAACATATAACTAACCTACTTTAGATGGTAAAGTAGGTTTCAGACAGAATGACCCATTTATACCCTAGGGCTGAGAGGGTGTTAACTAGGGAAGTGGGTGTTCTCAGTGGGGGTTGGGAGAATAGGACAGGGAGAGATCCTTGTGGACAAAGAGAACAGTGTGTGTAAAGGACTTGAGTAAAGAATGAATGAGGTATGTTTGGGGAAATAAAAGAGGCCCAAACAGGGCTGGAGAGCACATTGCTGTCTAAAAGGCCACTAGGATGGCAAAACAGTAGAAAGGAGAGCTTTATTGGTGGTATCAGTTTGCAAACTGGGAAGGGATAGTCTCTGGCGTGGACCAAACATGCCAAACTCTCTCGAAAAGGGAAAAGGCAGGTTGGATTTTATGCTTCTGTTATACATATTCAGCAGGTTTCCAGAAAAGTTATACATATTTATGAGGAGGGTGGAGTGCATGCACAAGGGGTAAACGTGTATGTAACATACATCCCATGTTCACTTTGGGGTGGTGCTTTAGCATTAGAATGAGATAGAATTTGGCTCTTTATATCAAAAGGTGAACTATAGGACACAAAGACAAGTTTGTGTGCAGCCTCTACAAGTTGGCTGAAACTGGCTTGAGGTGTACAGTTGCTTATCAGGAAAGAATGTTTATAGGGCCTGACCCCTATCCAATCAGAGTTGTAGTGATCTGGGTTGTAAATCAGAGTTAGGAAAGGTCTGCCACTTTGCCTGATCTCTTCTACTGTTAGGGAGTTTAGCAAAGGGCGTGGGTTTTTCTTGTAGCCATAGGAATTTAGGAAGTTGCTATGCCAGCAGAGCCCTCAACCCCCTCAGGACCCATAAGTAACTTTTGTCTCCCTAACCTCAGGGTCTGTCTTGGTTGATAAAGGGACATCTATTTCAGTCTCTCAGATCACAACATTAAGAGGAGAATAAGATGAAGCTGGAAAAGGCTACCACAGCCTTGTAGGTCATGACTGAGATTTTTAGATGTTATACTGAGAATAATCAAAAACTATCTAAGGTAAAGATTCCTAAAATTTCTTGGTTCATAACACCCCTAGGCCAAAAGAAATACCTAAAAGTTCCATTTATTAAGAAGTTACATCCAAATAGCATAATAAGCATTTATGATCTAATAATTTAGGGGTTCTTTTTAAAAAATAATATACATAAATGAAAAGAATATTTTTTATTTCATTCTTAAATAATTACAATTACTAATTGGACACGATTGCCTGTTAGGCACTGTACAATTCTCAAACCTTGGAATCAGATTAGACTTCCTATTCCACAATGATTAGCATGCAGTATTGCCTTTCTTACCACAGCAATCACTGAAAACCCATCTTCACAAAGATATGACATCGTCAAAAGAAATGTAGTACAATCTAATATTGAAACTGTGCAGTGTCTGATTGATGTGGAACATTACTGTTTTCCTCAAAAATTACAAATATTCCAGGGCACTCTTATGAGTTTGAATGGAGTCCTGGGGCACCTTAGTGTACGTTTTGAAAGCTTGCAAATTGAAGGGTTTGAAGCAGGAGATTTATATAACCAGATCATGTTTTGAATAAGCCACTCTGGCCTGTGGATTGGATGGAAGCAAAAATGAAATTGAGGGAGGTGAATTCAGAAGCTGTTGCAGCAGAGAAGGTAAAACGATGGTAGCTTAGTCTGGGTTAGTGTGACTAGGAATGAAGAGGGATGGGTGAAATTGAGTAATATTTAAGAGAAAAGCCATCAAAACACAAGGTTTGGATATAGAACAAAGGCAGGGAAAATAAAGGATGTGGACCCAGAATTATTTATGTAGGATATCCTGCTTTGGAAATATGGGATTATGTTGCTAATGAGCTCTGCTTGATCCTGGTGCAGGGATACATTCCTTAGCACTCTCACATTTCAAACAGTGACAGTGAGAATTTTCTTTGTTTTTAAAATTGTCTGTAACTCTTGGTTTCCCCAGACCCCTGCCATGGGATAAATCAGGATTCATGTGATTTGCAGAAAGGTCTCTGGGTCCTGTCCAGTCCCATGGTGGCTGCCTATGTGATGCCTTATGCTAGAGGAATGAGCCACATTTTCTTCTTGCCTTTTTTTTTTCAGAGTCACAAGCAACTCAATTAATGTCATGGACCAGGCTGGAGAGTCTCAAGGCTGCAGAGCCCCTCATCCTAATGGGCCTCATGTGGCTGAAACTCAAATCTGAGTTGGTGCTCTCATCTGTGTCCTTGCTGAGCTGTTGCCAAAATATCCCAGCCTCAGTCCACAGGGCTGCAGATGGCTATCTGTTCTAGTGACAGTTGCCACTTTGCCTCTGAGTGTGACAGTCTTTCAGCCAGCAGTGGTCAATTAGTATTCTAATTCCAGCTATTTTGATTCCTGAAGGTTGGTTTTAGTCTTCAGGGTAATCACTCCTTCTATCAAGTCTCCTCAGAAAGAAGGAAGTCCTCACCAGAAACCTCTTCTTGTGTCCTTGGATAGTGCAGAGATGTCACTTCAAGAATTCTGAGAGTGACTCAAGCCCCAGGCAGGGCCATGCTCTATGAGGCAATCTCCTGGGCATTCACACCTGTGGTTGGGGACATTTATATCCCTTCTGTCTTGTGAAAATGTTTTAGTCTTGAGGTCCAGTGACCTAATTATGAGCCCCCAAATTCTCTTCCTGGCTTCCTCTGGAGAATCTTAGGGCCTGTCTCAGCATCTCATCATCACCCCAAGAGGAAGATGGTGATTATGCTGTTCCGTTGTCCTCCTTTCTGAAAGTTTAAGGAAACTACGAGTTCATTTTGTCTCTCGTGGAAGACAGATTTTCCAAGCCCTGTGCCAAATACATTCCCCAGTGTACCTATTTCTCTGTTTATTCATGCTTAGGGACTTATTTTCTTTAGAGAATTGAGTCTAGGAGTTGGAACATCACAAACACTGCTATCTTCTAAATGAAAGGAAACATTTAGGGATTGATAATGCCTATTCCTAAGTGCCAAATCACCCTGAATGAGATGGGCTCCTAAATTTATCCTAAATCCACAGTGCTAACATGAACTGGACCTGTACCCTAGTTTATGGGGGTATGTTTGTGTAAAGAAGTCATACAACAGACACGTACGTGTGCATATGACAATTTTCCTGCAAATGTACATCTCTGTGTGCCCTTTTAAATGTGATATCTTGTCTTTCTTTCATTTAAATTCAGTGTAGGGACAGCAAATGTAATTGTGTGGTGTGGCTTTGCAGAGTCCACTTGTAGTCAAACACAGCTCCTTTGAGACATCCTTGGCTCTGAAGCATAAGAAATTTGGAATGGTATTTTCAGGATAAAAGAAACCAACAGATCAGTATTTGTGAGGTGCAGGCAAGATGACTTCAAGCTGCAAAGCTGGGCCTTGACAGACGGATTTAGCACCATTAGCAGTGGCTTGTTGAAAAACAAAAATGACTTCAAAACTCTTCCCTCTGAACCAGAATGTTACATTCATCCCTTCGTTAAAACATTCGTTATTTGCTGACTTGTTTTCTGTCACCCCCCCCACCCCCCAGCCTCTCACTCTTTTGTGTCGGAGCTAATGTTCCCAGCGTCTACACTGCGTAGGCCCTGATTATTTGTGAGACAGAGTGAGTTAATGCAGATTTGCAAGCTGTTCCCATTTGTTAAATGTCAGAAAAACACATGCAAGTCACTGGCTTTAGCACTTAGCTGCCAGCTGGCTCTTCTGGAGGCAGGGGACAAATGACAGTCTATCACACAGCATGCTTTCAAAGAAAGAGGGGACCTACTCCAGAACCGCAGCATCAGAGCAGCTTTTAACAACATAAGCAAAATAAGAAGGCAACATCAGTTTTTTTTTCCTCCCTTATTTCTCCCTCTGCTGTTGAGTGAACGGCAGCACAACATTTGGGAGCTTTTTAAAGCCTTGGGAATATCGATCCCACTGCCCACCATCTGAGAGACTGATGGGATAATGGGAACTTGCCAAAAGTGTTGCACACTCCCTGGTGAGTGACTACGGAGATACCCTTCCAGCCGTGGGGGAGAGGGTGGGCCACTCCCTGCCTCTGTCCTTCAGGAGGGTTTAGCTTTCACCTTCCGACTGCCAACCTCTGCAGGTGTCTGGATTAAGGTTGAATTTCTGCCTCCCCCTCCCTATTAGAATCATACTGCAGTCCTTGTCTGGATCCTAGATTCTACCATTCAACCCCCCCACCCCTCACCCCATCCCCTTAAGAAGGTAAAAAACATAAGAAGGAAACAATGCATGAAATTTCCCTTAATTCATTCACTCATTCATCCATCAGTTATTTACTGAGTATCTAGTGTATGTCAGGTACTGTGGGGGCTGAAAAGAAGTAGGAGATATAGATTGCTCTTGCATGCAAGGATCTAATAGAGTTGGTGATAAAAAAAAAGTCACAACTGAAAGTACAAATGGGTACAAGTGGTGACAGAGGAGAACAAAGTAATAATTCTCTGGTATCAGAGGAAGACTTCATAAAATGAATGGGTAACGAACTGGGCTTGGAAGGAAATGAAAGATTTCAACAGCCAAAACAAAACAAAAAGGACATCAGAGGTGGGAATGATACTGAAGAGGGCAGTATGAGAAGGTGGAAATAGGTATTGGTTGTGAACATATCAGCCTCTTTAGGGCAGAAAATTAGCTAGGGGACTGGTGAAGAAAATGAAAAACTAGGTTGAAGCCAGGTTAAAGAATATAGCCTTTCAATGGAAAGTTTTGAATCAGAGAGTGACGTTTTAGAGTTGTGTCTGATTCTTTTTATCCACTTACCCATGTGAGATCAAAGATATACCTAAGTGATTTATGCACAGAACTAAATCAGGTTTCCCCCATGGTAAGCCCAAAGAGGGCATATTATAGAGAACAACTGCATGGTTAGATTAGGACACCTTTTTGGAAGGGTATCAAACAAAGTTCTTAATGGAAACCTGGCTTCCTGCTAAGACCACCATCTCCCTTACTCTAGTAGAGAGGCTTATCTTCTATTTTGTCAGCATTTTGTTAACTTCCCCATAGCTTCTTCCAGATCATTACTCTTCCACTATCATGAAAAAAAAAATCCCTCTTTCAGGTTCATGCAACTGGTGGCTACTATTTACACCCTTTTTCATTTAGGACTATGGTTCCTGCCTTACCTTACTGATGTTCTCTGTAAAGTCTGAGGTGACTTCAGTATTCATGCAGACAACCTTGGCAAGAGGTGACAAAAACTTGACATATGTTCCTACTTTTACTACCTCAGTGCAAATATCACTCATTGACTATGACAGTCTTTTCCAGCAAGAGTAGATAGATCCTTAGAATCCTTGTCAATATAGCATTTCATGAGATAAAACACATTTGACCTTCCTGTTCCAGCCTTAAAACTTAAGACAATATTTGTTCTTCTACCTCAGGCTCATAATTCCAAGATCATATCCTAAGTTTTTTGTTTCTTTTAATCAACTAAAATCTTAAACTGCCTCTGTGGTCTCTGACTCTTCTTCTATCCCTCCCAATGTGATGGACTTCCAAATCTCTACCTTTTTCCCAGGCTGATACCCAGCGTGGTTTCACCTTCTCCCCTGGCCTACCAAGCTCCATGATTCTCAGCTCTGCAAAGGAAGGCCTACTCCCAGACTCCACAAAGCTCTGATATCCTGTGAAGGGTCCCTTCATCATGTCCAGAAAGCCCCCAACCCCAAATCTACCCCTGTCATAGCAGGTGACCTAGATTTTTTACTTTCTAAGAAATTTATACCTTCACTCAGGCACCTCCTCTTTCCTGAGGAACAGGTGGAGAATCCCTCCAGATGATCCATCCCCCACCTGTCCCCTAAGATGTTGTCATTTTCTGCCTCTCTCCTCATTTTCAACTTCTCCCTTTTTATTGGTTCTTTGTCTTTATTCTATAAATATGCTCAAGCCTTCTCTATCTTAAAAAACAAAAAAACCCCTCAAAACAACCTCTCTGTACTCCACACCCCCCTCTAGAAACCATCTTCCCTCTCTCTTTTGGATGTGAGCTGAGCTTGTTGACCTCACATCCAGTCTCCAACCCATAGGCTTCTGATTTCCATCCCTGCACTACACTTCATCATTCCTGGCAGACAGCGTGAAGGAACATCTGCAACTCAATCCAGCAGACTTTTCAGGCCTCATCTTCCTTGATCTCTTAGAAATGTTTAACCTTATTCAATACAGCTGAGGACAAATGGCCAGATTTCATCAATTTCCTTATAAAGCCTCACTGACGATTATGGGCTTGGACTGTTGTAGTAACAGGAGAGACTTGCAAAATATGCTTCAATGCGACGATAGGCTTAGATTGTACAGCTTTTAAAAAAGGCTTCTCTTTGGGCTGTTCTTGAGATGTGATATTGCTTACTCCCTAGATGTTGCTGTACATTACATTACAGTGAGTAGGTGCTCAATAAATATTGGCTGAATAAATAAACAAGGTCAGCAGAGAATCTAAGTAATGGATAAACTCCATTCCTCATTGGACTCCTGCTTTCATGATCTTAACTCGGTGGTTTCCAGAGACTAGGAAGACTGAATGTGGGGTGGTAAGTGTGGAACCTGGTACCATTAACAAAGGAGGACTATATAACCCAGATGGTGGTTCCTGGCACTGCAGCCGAGTCTTGGTGAACAAGTAGAAATCACTCAAAAGAGATGATGAGGGCATTCCAAAGAGGAATAATATCATGGGCAGAAGGCATGGCTCATATGGCATTACTGGACTTATCACAAAGATTAGATTCCAGTCTTGTCTTTCTCTTCCTTCTCAGTCTTTGCAGGTTATTCTTCATCTACCTGCTCTTTATATGTTATGATAATAAACACAGTAACATCAATAGAATACTTATCCTATGACTTGCATGCATTATAGAATTTAATCATCATAACATTAATCTGTTGAACAAATATTAAGCATCTGCCACATATCTACCATTAGTTTTGGTTCTATAACATGAAAATGGGAAGCCTTAGTCCCTGCTTCAACAAGCCATGGTCTAGAACTCAGGCACGTGGACATGTGCCATTGTGATTCAGATAATTTGATGTCTAGAACATAGTAGGTACTCAATGTTTGTTAACTAAACTAATAAAATTATTCAACTATAGAAATTATAAAACTGGCTTCCATTCCTCATCCTAATCCCCACCACCACTGCAGGCTCATTTCTCTCTGGCTATGAGGTATTTTTGTATAAATATGAACTCCAAATTAATAAATGAAAATGATACTTGTAGAAAGAGATTTTGCCATAGTCAGACATAGTTGAATCTTTGCCCTTGCCCAGCCAGTGTTCAGAAGGTGGCTCAAATGATTCTACCTTCTGTGGTATCTCCTACAATTGTCTAACATATAGAAAATTTTCCACCTTCATGAGGGATCTCATTCTAATGAAAGCCACAGGTTATTTAGCAGTTATTATAGAACTAAAAGGAGTACTGTTTGACCAGGAGTCATTGGAAAAGGAGTATAAAACAGTATAAATGGCCTTGGTGATCTCATATTACAGATGTTCTTTATCTCTGTCTCTACCTATACCTATTTATCTATATATTTAAATCCATACCCATATCCAAATCCATATTCATATCTATCTAAATACATTCCTGTTCATATTGCTTACAAAATTTGTTTTCATAAATTACTGCAAACTCATTACCACTACTCCCAAAAAGTCAGGATGCCAAGATAATTCTCTTGACATTTGGCTATGTTTTCCATTCTTTATATGAGTACAAAAGAACTTTTCAGATACGACTGAAGAAAGCAGTGTAAGGTTTTCTCTTCTGTATTTCATGCACGCAAAAGCACACCAGGCCAAGACAAAGTTAGGGCGTAGAATATAAGAAGTAGACAAACAATAGCTCAGGATGGTATGAGGGAGAAAAAAAAAATATCTAATTGAATTATTTTCCAGAGATAAGAGACTAGGAGAGGAGAAAAATTGCGATCTATACATAGAGTCGATTCTATTGGTCTTTCTAACAGGATTATGTCATCATGAAAAATGTTGGGGAGATGGCCCTGGACGCTCAAGTCTGTAGATGAGTCAGAGCGCATGTGCTGTGCTGGTGACACTGGGCTGTCTTCTCTGTGCTTGTGTCCAGCATCCTTGCCAGGAGGACAGAGCATCCATAGTGAAGCTTTTATGAGTGAAGCTGATTTGTGATGGTGTTTACTGGTGATGGCAATGATATTTGTTCAGCACTTTATTCTTATTCAAAAACATTGTCTTTCATTTAGATTATCAACTACATTCCACATTTATTGAGAATATTCCTATTTTTGTGCTTTACTGCCTACTTCTTATTCTACACATAGCCTCCATTTCACCCAAATTGATGCTCTCTGACCCTCGAAACTAGTTGTATTTTTCATCCTTTTTATATATCATTTTACCTGGAATGCCCTCTTTTCTCCTTTCCATCTTTCCAAATTCTTAAAAGTATGGCTCAAGCTCCACCTTCTCTGGAAAGTCTTCCCTTAAACCTCGATCTTGAAGATCTTGAATGCTCCTGACTCTCATTATCTGTATATATCACTTGGCAGTTGTCTCTATGTGTTAGTTAGTCAGGTCTCTATCAGTTACAAATGATACTATAAAAACCCAACACAAACTATCTTAACTAAAAAACCAATCTTTTGAGGAAGGTCCCAGAACAGAGAAATTAAAACTTTGGATGTAGCTTCTTCAGGAGCAGCTGAATTTAGTGGTTCAATGATACTGTCAGAGATCTCGGTCTTTCTACTTCTCTCACCCTGGCTTCTTTCAAAGACAGCCTCTGTCTGTGTGTTGGGCAAGTTGCCATTGATAGCCTCATTCTCCTAGTTTAGTACTTCCTCATTATAGTGGGGAATTTTCTTAGAGACTCTAGCATAAAACTCCCTGGGAGAACCCTAATTTGCCAAACCTAGTTCATTGATCATTTCTGCACCAATTGCTGTGGCCAAGAGCATGGCTCGGTGTGGGGTCAGTGCCATCTGAATCAGACAGAATGTTCCCTGGAACAGAAGAATGAGAAAGGCAGGCAAAAACAAAGGACATCCATAATACCTAGTAGTATAAAGTTCTCATATATTTAATGGTTTTCCTTCTATCCAAGAATTCAGACCTTTAAAGTTTGGAACTATGTCTCAGATTACTTTGTTTCCCTATTCCTTGCACATAATTGGTGTTCAAAAATACATTGCATTGATTTTGGAGTAATCATGTAATATGTCTGCAGATGGTTATTTTGGTTGGTTAGGGTATGGTTTAAAAAGACCAAACTGTTGAATGTTACCCTCACAAAGGCCGCCTACTTGTATGTTCTTCCAGGGCCATGGAATTATTCCTGAGACCTCAGATGGCTGTCTTACAAATACAGCCATTGTTTTGGGGGTTGGGTGGGGGTGCTGATGGGAACCTGGAAATGGATCACTGTAAATCTAATCCTTCTGTTGGAAAAGAAATTTGTGTGCACACTTTAATGGTGTATTATCTTCACAAGAGAAAAACATGATTAATAGTAGAACATAATATATGATTCTAGGATGGCTGAGAAAAAAAAAAGCCAATTTTCTGTTCAGCATTTGGACCCCCTTGGAACTGAGTTGTATTGTAAATTCAAGAGAGTCTTGTATAAATCTGGTAAAATTTCTATTGGAATAGATGACCTATTTAGTCTATTACATCCCTAGTTCTACAATTCTGAGATTCCTTGGGGCGTGTGCAGAATGGAGCAATCGAAGAACAGCAAATTTCACAGTATGGTCCACCATCTGTATAGGAACAGCAAGAAAACTGATGGGATTTCTCTGCCTGGCAGATATTTATTTCTCAAGTGCCTTAAAAACAGGAGGTCTGCAAAGTTCTTCACAAGCAGTTAAAACATGAAGATTGATTTACAAATGTATATTTCCTAGGAAGAAATATTTCACAATATGTCTAAAATTTCCATTAAAAATCTAACCAAATATTTCTAGCTTCTCCCCAGACTCCTTTGCTCCTACAATTTTAATAAATCAAGGAACATTTGTAAGTGGTAAATGTTAAATGGTTATTCACAGTTAATTTTTAATCAACTAACAACAGTTATGTGTTAATTGAATGCCATTAACAAACCATAACTTGATGCATTAGCTCTTTTGTTATGCAAAGAAACTTTTCCCTAAAGCTTTCATATATTGTCTGGCTTACTTCTAAATAGAACATCGATATCTATAGACTATGAATTTAACAAATGTGTTTGTTGACATTTAGGTGTGTGTATGTGTATGTGTGTCTCTGTACTCTTTCAAAACAAATCAGAATGTACTGAAGTACTGAAAATGAAAGAGAAATCCAAATTTAGTCCCATGAAAGGAATTAGATAAGCCACAGCCAAAATGGAAGCCAATTTGACATTTTGGAATTTTAATCTTAACTTTTATTATTTTTTACTTTGAATTTCTGAGCAAATTTCTTAATAATTTTTTGGCTTTTATTTCCAAGAACCACTTTTGAAAACAGGACTGGATTGATTTTGATAAGGGATATTCTTCATCCTAGACTGAAATAGAAAATTAAAACCATTTATACAACTTAAAAGACTAATGCAAAGTTAACATATATCACCACTCTAATATATTTTTGAAATTGTAGTATAGCTTTGTGGTCAAAAGAAGCTACAACTTGGATCACAATGTGACCAATTATCATTGCTCCAGCAGAATAAGCTGGAGGAGGCATGGTAGGGCCTTAAGAACAAGGTCCAGTGGGAGATCAAGACACTTACAAGGACATCCACATTGTCCGTGCATCCTAAGAGCTGTTCTGCAAATACAGTCACTGGCAGACTCAGGCCAAAATGTACTGTTGAAAGGTACTAAACTATTTTGCTCACACATATGTTCCATCATTCCATTGGACTTATTATAAAGCACAAGTTCAAGGATAAAATTAATAATAATAAGAAGAACATTGAACTAAGTATGGGGACTTTCTTTGAGTGGGACTCTGTGCAGATGCCCATAAAGCCAGCTTTGACTGTGGCCCTGGCCTCTCATTGGTTCTAAAGATATATGGGAAATGTGCAGAGAATAATAATAGTATTCATTAGGAAGAATTGAAATGGGTCTAATTAAGGCAATAGGAGGAGTTTACATCAAAACTGAGCCTTTCAATAGTTTGAACCTTGGGAAGATCCTTATAAGCTTGAAATTGCCTCAGTTGTTATCAATCTATTTTTTGCTTACCCAGAGTGATCATTGATTAGCCTTAAGGTCCTCTAAGACTTCAGAGTCACATGTGAGATCTCTGAAGAATGTGTAAAGGAAAATATAATACATTGTACATTGTATTTATGTTGTAATTAGAACATCTACCAAAAACATGTAATCCTATTAGTATTATGATATATGAAGGAGTTGTAACCAATCAGATGTATAGAAAAATATTTCTTGGTTGTTTTTTCTAAAAGCATTTGCAGCATTTTGTCCTTCTAAACATTGTTCAATTCTGGCTTCTAGAAGGGTCAGGGTGAGCTCCCACCCCATGCACTAACTTTTCCACTGCTTGAAAGGTAATACACAGTAAGGATGTCTATGTCAGAAGCCACATGCTTCTCATATATGCACTAGGTATTGGTTTCCAATTTTAAGTAGATTTTTACTTACTTAGGATATAAGGTCTTTTTAGGACAGTCTAATTTAATTCTGTGTCCTGCACTGGCATTGGATGGCTTTCACCATGCATGCGGGGCACATTTCCATAATAATGATGATAACTAATATTTGTATAGCTCTGTGTAGAATTTTTTTTTGTTTTATCTTATTTGGCTCTCATAACCCTAATAAGTTAGTAGTAAAAAATCTCCCATTTTATAGATGAGAAAACAAGCTAAGGGAGTTTACATGATTTGCCCAAGTCACTCACATGGCAAGTGATAAAGCCAGGCCGTGAATTTGGATCTAATTCACTCTGCCACTTTACAGAAATAGGCCAAGACTTGAAGAGCCCTTAAAAATTTTCTCCTATTCCTTATGCTTGAAAAGTGGGCAAAGGATAAGCTCACCAAGGCCACTGGACAGACCTTGTACAAGAATTACCGCCTGAGTTCTCACTCCTTTTTCTTTTCTTTTATCTTTTTCTTTCTTCCTTTTTTTTGGCAGGGGGAGGGGTGAGACAAAGTCTCACTCTGTAGCCCAAACTGGAATTCAGTGGTGTAATCACAGCTCACTGCAACCTCCAACTCCCAGGTTCAAGTGATCCTCTTGGGCTCAGCCTCCCAAATAGCTAGGACTACAGGCCCACACCACCATATCTGGCTAATATTTAAAAAAAATTTTTACAGAGATGGGGTCTCATTGTGTTGCCCAGGCTGGTCTTGAACTCCTGGGCTCAAGCAATCCTCCCACCTGAACCTCCCAAAGTGCTGGGATTACAGGTGTGAGCCACCGCACCTGGACTTACTTCATTTCTTTATTTCGGTCAACAGGGCTGCTCAGAGTTCTGGAATATTTCTACTTTTGCGTCCTTCTATAATGCGGCATCTCTGATCTTCAACTGTTGAGGCCCACCTTTCCTTCAAATTCAGGTTCAGGTTTAGTGACACATTTACAATGAAGGCTTTCTGCAGTAGAAGAAACAACCCACTCTCCCCTTCCTCCCAAACACATACACTTATGGGTTAAGTTTTGCTTATGCCTCCAGCCTGGACATTATTTCCCATCCTACTAGGGCTATTTGTATACCTTGGCCCTTTTCTCTACCAGGCTGTAAGGGTATCAAGACCCTCCACATAGCTTTGGTCATGTTAGGGTTCAGTGAATGTTTGTGGGCCATACTTCTAAACCATAGCCATTGTATTTCTTCTGTTAGGTTTCTGTCAATCGTGTTTCTTTAAACTTACTATCTTCTTGAGAAAATAAACACATACACTTTTTTTCTTTTCATGCCATCCTCCACTACTGTGAAGAAACACATACCTTAATTTCCCTTCTGTACCCCTTACAGAATTTAATACAGAGTAGGTGTTCAATAAATACTTACTTGCTGGATGACTCATTAAGCTTGTCTTAGCCTATGCTTTTCTTGTGGATCGTTCAAAGTCAATTATAGTTCAAATTATAAAATAGGTGGCTCATTTTTGTTTTTTTCTTTCATTTATCTTTTTTGCCTCAGTAACTCAGCTACTTGCTCTTCTCAAATGCCACCGTTATGTTTGTTCTCCTTGGGCAGCTCTCATGGCTTCAAACTTTACTGTTCCATGTCCGGGCTCTATGTCTCATTCATTCCCTCAGGGTCTTGCTGTGCTAATGTATTAGTGACTGCTGTTTGATGTGTTAGCCTTCCTAGAAGGAGCAGCATTGTACCTGGGTTTTCTGAAGATACCATGCTTTAAATTTTAGCATTTGGGGAATAATTTTCTAATGGTGAGAACTTTAGATACCACAATAGGCAAATGGTAGGGCAAGTTCAAGGCAGCAGGGTGCTTTTACAGTTGTCATAAATTGTACATTACCAGCATCTGCCAAAGAAAAATGTGGTACTGCCACTGTTCCTGCCTTTTAAAGAAAAGTAGGAGGGGTATAGGAGGAGAAACTCCCTGTAGCCATATTTACCACGGGAAATGGGGGGGTTATAGCCAATCTAAATTTTTTTATGTACATAGACTGCTTTTTTCTTAAGTTGGCTGGTACTTGGGGAGAGTCTCTTCTGGGAGGCAATAAGAGGAAGTAGGGGAAGACAAAGCAGCAAGACAAGGGATCTGGCCGTGTGATCTTGGATCATTGTTTTGCTCCAGTTCCTTCAGTTGTAAAATGCACTATATCTCTAAGATTTCTAAGAGCCCTCGGCATGAAAATTTTAGCTAGTCAGTGTGACATATGAAGTGGTAGTTGGGGAAGCACATGAGTTTTGGTAAATCTTGTCTCTTGGAGCCTCAGTTTCATTATAAGGGGGAGGAGTGGATTGCTTGATCTTTATGGACTCTTCCAGTAATAAACTTATATTTATTTGAAGGCAATTATTAATTGCCTTTCAACTTTCCCTGGCTTTATTATTTGGGGAATAATTTTACAGATTAAAAAAAAAAACAACCTTTTGCTTCTTTCTTTAAGATGTTCATGAAAATATTTCTAATTGGTACTTTTCAAGCTACTAATTACTAAACTAAAGGTGAAATATTTAGGTCTCTCAAACTTGACAATGTCTCTTTAAATTGCCTTTTTCTTCCTCACAGCTAGATACACATCTGTAAATGTCTAAGTCATGCTGCCAGCCAATCTTGCCTACAGCTACTTGATTCTGGGAGAGTCTTCTATAAAACTGATTATAGCATTTCCCTGCCACACAGTGAAAAAACAATGTACTGTGATATGATAAAGCATTGATTGAATACGAGGGATATGAAAGTGTCTGTCATCAGATTGAAGGGGGCAAAAAGAGTGGCTTTCTTCTTTCTCTGGGGCGAGGTAGGTATGAGAATTGTGTAGATGTTCATTGAGATAAGCTCCCTGGTCTTTCCTGTGAAATCACTTTGTTATCAGAGCTTTGCCCCCATTCAGCTCCCGCTGAATATTTTCAGCCCCCTAGAGGTGTGTGTGTTTTGTGATAGAGGAGACTGGAAATCGAAAGAAGATTAGTATTTGTTAAATATTCACTCATTCATTCACTGATTATTTCTATATATGTTAATTGAAAACCTGGTGTCTTGCTAAGTATCTGGCACCTAGTAGGTGCTGAATTAAACTATAGCATGAATAAAAACATAGGTTTCTAATCTAATAGAACAAAATGAATATTTTATTTTGGAGTGAAATGATGATGCTTTGGTTGAGATTGGGGTACTGTGGATGGAAGAAGCAAAGGATCTGCTCACTCTTCTCAGGGAGATTATAGTTCCATGAATTAAATAGGTTTGCACGAGGTTTAATAATAATGTGAGAAAGAATTAAAATGACAATTAGAAAGCTGTTTTAAGACAATGTATTGTGTGTGTTGATTGAGTAGATTCCTGAGCCCTTCCTGAGAGAGGGAGCTGCCTGAGAGACTTCAAAGGGGGCACAGGGTGCAGGAAGGAGGTTTCTAAATGGGGAGGAACAGGACAGGCAAAGTGGGATATATTTAAACAAAAATATTCATTAAGTAGCTCCTACAGGCCAAGAACTCTATTAGGTTCTGGACATACAACAATAAGATTTGGATCATGGACACACTCAGAATTTAAATTAGTGGTTCTCAAACTTTTATGGGCTTAAAAGTCACCTGGGATACTTGTGCCAATGTAGATTCCTAGGACCTATCCAAAGACAATCATATTTAGCAAGTCTGGAGTGCGGTGTAGGAAGCTGTATTTTGATAATCACCCAAAATGATTGAGGGCATATTCTCTGGGGGCTATGTTTTGGGAGACACTGACCTAGGGCAGTACTCAAAGTGTGTCCTCCAGACCAGCAACATCATCTGGAAACACGTTAGAAATACAAATTGTCAGGATCCACCTTAGATCTACCGAATCAGAATCTATGAGGATGGGACCAACAATCTGTGATTCTGATGCTCAGTAAAGTTTGATAACTAAGTCTAGGGAATGTCCTGGGACTGGAGATAAATTTTGTCCCCTTCACAATTCTTCTGGCACATTGATGAATAATGTTTCTTCTTTGAATACCTATTTGTACTATTTAGTTCAATCTGAAGGCACAGGGTAGTGTCAAAAAGCCAAAAATCAGTCTTTGTGTAAGATTAAAATACAGAGAACTGGCCTAGATTAAAGAAAATAAGCTTTGTTGGGAAGAACTTCATAACACCGTGTGTGTGTTCATCTGTTGGTTAAGGAGCAGATCAGATGTTAATCACAGCAGAGGAGTGCTGAAATAGCAAGGACAGCCATTTCTTCCTTTTGTTGTCTTCAATATTTGTACATTTCCCCACGTTTGTGTGTTTTTTTCTCACCTACACTGTTAGGGGACAGTGTGATGTGGGGCTGGCTCCAAGTGAGCAAGAATGCCTGAGGTCGATGGCCTTTTCTAGCTCTGTTGCCCTTTGCAACTAACATAATTTCTCTCAGCCGAGGTTTTCTCTTTAATGTATAAATAATGTGTGCCTTATCTACCTCGTGGGGTAGTTGTAAAGATGATAATAGGAATAGCTAACATTTATTGAGGGCTTACTCTGTGCCAGACACTGTGTTAAGTGCTTTACATGAATTATCTCTTTTAATCTTCCCGGGAACCCTATTATCATTGTTGTACAAATGAGGAAATTGAGGCTTGGCGAGATTAAGCAAATTGCCTGAGGTCACACAGCTGGCAAGTGGTAGAGCCGGGATTTAAATTTAGAATGTCTGATTCAGAATTCAAGCATATAACTGCCATGCTGGACTATAAAGTTTGAAATGAGATAACATATATACTGTAAAGTGCAATTACATTGAGAAGAAAGAAGGTGTTCATGCACTCCACATTGTTTATTCATAATATTATCCAATATATTGTGCATGTAATAGATTTCAATAAAAACCAGTTGATAGATGACAAGTATGTGTTCTTTAACTTTTTTTTCTAACCCAAAAGTCTTGTCTGATTGTGTTCTTAATGTTATATAACAAGCTCTAAGTAGGAATGAAACTGAGAAGTTTCCAATAGATCCTAGGGTAATATAAGCACTGAGAATGTTCTCTGAAGTTTCTGCCCAGCTCTTGGGTTCCACTACCTGCTTCACATCTCTGGAGTATATAGAACATATATGACGTATGGTTCTATCTCCTTAGCATAATTGGAGCTCTGTGGATTTGTCTTTAATCTCTAGGATTTCATACCTATAGAATAATCATTAGTAAATTGGTTAAGCAAGAACCAGTGATTTTCTGCATGTACCCAGAACTGTGGGATGTGAAAGAAGTTCATGTCTTGGAACTCTAGAACTACTCAAGGACTTTATAATTGATTAGGCTGGTGAGGTGAAGGATAAAGCTTGAAAAATGAAACAATAATGAATAATATAGTCTATATTGGTAGCTTATACTGGAAAAATAAAGAGTTACAGAAACACAATTACCAGAGGAGCTGAAAAGAATTCTAGACAAGAGTCTATGTAGTAGGAGCTTAATAAATGTTTGTTGAATAAATGAATGGATGGATGGATGGACAGTTTAGAACTAGAAGGCTTTAACTCCAATTATGGTCCTTAATACTATTTCTATGATTTAGAAGAAGTTACTTAATCTTTTTGGACCTCAGTTTCCTTGTTTACAAAATGGGTACAATGGCTGGTTGTGACGGCTCACACCTGTAATCCTAGTGTTCTGGGAGGCTGAGTGGGAGGATCACTTGAGGCCAGGAGTTCCAGACCAGCCTGAGCAAGAATGAGATCCCTAGAAAATTTAGCTGGGCGTCGTGGCACGTGCCTGTAGTCCCAGCTAATTGGGAGGCTGAGGCAAGAGAATCACTTGAGCCCAGGAGTTTGATGTTGCAGTAGGCTATGATGATGCCACTGCACTCTAGCCCTGGCG
Source organism: Daubentonia madagascariensis (assembly GCA_023783475.1). Classification (NCBI taxonomy): domain Eukaryota; kingdom Metazoa; phylum Chordata; class Mammalia; order Primates; family Daubentoniidae; genus Daubentonia; species Daubentonia madagascariensis. The sequence goes on along the minus strand of JAKFHU010000901.1, from coordinate 3,777,453 downwards.
ACAGAATGAAACTCTGTCTCAAAAAAAAAAAAAAGGTAAAATAATGCCAATCCTAGCACCTTCTAAAGTATATGATGATAATTAAATAAAACAATGGATGTAAAAGTACTTTGTAACTGGAGAATGATATACAATTTTAAATTGTTGAATGTTGTAAACAAAAATATTTTTAAATCATTGTTTTAAAATATGCTACTTGTGCAATAAAGGTAAGCAAAAAATATAAAAATAAAAGTAAACTGAGCCCTGTGGATGGGTTCAGGACAATAGGCTTCTTGGCTGAGGGTGGACTTGAAGAAGGAGCAATCATTCCCTAAATAGAGCCAGACTCTTGTGGCTTCATTGGCTGAATCATGGAAGGCAGGGTCAAACTTGCCCCCACACTGAAACAGGATGCATTTGGATATAATCTCAGAATTGGGAATAAGTATCTTTCATCCAAGAACTGTTCTTGAAATGTCATCTTCAGATGTGAAAAGAACAAAAACAGTAAGCACCTAGTGCAAACTCCCCCCTCTTTTTTTTTTTGACAGGGGCTTGCTCTGTCACCCCGGCTAAAGTGCAGTGGCGTCATCATAGCTCACTGCAACCTCAAACTCCTGGGCTCAAGCGATCCTCCTGCCTCAGCCTCCCAAGTAGCTGGGACTACAGGCGCACGCCACCATGCCTGGCTAATTTTTCTATTTTTTTTCTAGAGACGTGGTCTCGCTCTTGCTCAGGCTGGTCTCGAACTCCTGACCTCAAGCGATCCTCCTGCCTTGGCCTCCCAAAGTGCTGAGATTATAGGTGTGAGCCACTGGGACTGGTAACTCCCCTTTTTATTTTTGGAAATTAAAAAACCCAGAATGCTACATTAACATCTACCTTTTTTCCCCCTATAAATAGTTATACAAGTATTTATGAATTTTAAGTCTTATGATTTATGAATTTTAAGTCTTCTTTTTAGGATGAAAAATTATAATAGTAAGGAAAAGTTTGCTCTCATCTTTAACCACCAATTTCAATTCTCATCCTTTGTCCTCCTCACCAGAGGGAATCACCATTGTGAGTTTTATGTATATGTCCTCAGTTCATTTAAAAAAGTCACTTGTTTTGTATATCTTTAACATTCACATAAATAGTACACAATATATATTGTTCTGTCATTTTTTCTTCACTCTCTGATTTGCTTTTGATTTCTAGTTGTTAGAATATAAATATTTAACTGATTTTCCTCAACTAGACAATGACCTATGAAAAATACATTTTAAAACCATATCTGACTTTGTGCCCGCAACAGGCTGGTTGCATTTAAGAAAAGAGCACAGTGAGCAGAGCTCTGGGACACACTGCCTCCCAGTTCCAGTAGGAGAGGCAGAGCCTGACCAAAAAGGTAAAGAACTACCAGGGATGATTCCTAATCAATATCATGAAACACAAATCAAACAATGGTCTGCTTCCGAAAGCCACTGTTCAGTTGACCTGAAAATAATCCCTTCTCCCTCTCCTTGGCTGTGCTCTGTTCTCCACCCCATAATCCCCCTCCCCAGAGTTTGTGTGTGGAATCCAAATGAGTTGAATTTGAGCTTTAGCTGCTCTCCCAAGAGTGTTATTATTTTTCCCCCTTTAAACGTAAGGGTGCTAATTAATTTAGGAAAAGTTATATGCCAAGTTTGCTTTGCCTGTGGTTTCCTTAGATTAAAGGCTGCTGGCAACTCCATCTCTGTCAGAAGGGCTGGTGCTGTATTCTTATCCCCTGAAGGAGGCTTCAGCTCTGCTGACTCAAGAAGACTTCAGCTTTTGATTTGGAGTTATTGGATATTGACCCATCACTCACAGCAGAGTTATGGGCCTGCTGCCCTGGATCCAGGGAACTGGGCTCAGGCTTTGCCTATAGCACCCCCCTCCCACCCCTCCCTTTCAGTTTCTGTTGAACCTAAGCCTGCAAATGTCAATTTCATTTTGTAAAGGCCAGGCAGCTGTCAGTTCTTCCAGGGGATTCAGGGAGGAAGAGCTCAGGACGATGCCTTCAGTGACACAAACATTTTACAGTATTTTACTGCAGCTCTTCAACTTCGACCTCTCTCTCCTTCCTGTCCCAGCCTCATCCAACATACCACCATCTTCCCTCGCCTCAGAAACTATCTGTGAAGCAGCTTTTCCCTGGGCCAAAACTAGAAATATAACCAGTTTCAAACTACTATAATGTCTGTCAGATCAATTGGGAAGTATTAAAAAAAGTTAAGTCATTTGGGTACAACCTCCTCTTTGTCAGAGACTGCTCTTAAAAACAAAGCTGAATAGGTAAGGAAACTGACCAAGAGTGGTAATTTGGATAATCTTATGGTGAGGAAAATCCTTACTTAACTTTAAACTTCAGTTTCATAACTAGTCCAGTTATTTCTTTTTAATTCTGATTGTGGCAAGATTCCCGTTTGAGATGAAATTCCTACATGTCTATGACTACCCAACAATTGGATTTCCATGAAAGGTAAGCAGTCTTTTGGGAGAAAACTTATGTTAAGGGAAGAAGGAACTGGGTGTGATGACTTTGACCCGGTGGCAAAGCCTCATGCTTGGAATGATGCTGAAGGCCACAGATATAAAACACAGAGAAGATGGTTCCGCTTCAATCTCTGTAACACAGAAAGCACGAGAAACCTGGATTTGAAACCCCACTGACAGACTACAAGAAAAGAATGGAAGCTAGAACCATTCCCTCTCTTTCCAGTCCCCTTCCCCCTATCATGCCAAGCACTTTGGCTTTTTAAATAGTCCATTGTGCCAGTAAAAGTGCCTGGTGAGCGGTGCAGGAAATGCAAGAACAGCTACAGCAGACACAGTGACTCCTGAACAAAGGCAGTGCCTTGTTCACAGGCAGCATCCCCTTAGTAGAACCAAAGAAATGGAGCAGAATCTTAACTAGGAGACTGTCAACTTATGTCCAATCAAGTCTAGCAGCAAGTGTTGAGTGTGCAACTAGAAATGCTCAGTTATTACCTTTCTCAAGTCCAGATGACCTGGTAACTGGGGTGGGGCTGAATGAATGGGAGGGGATGGTGGAAAGGGTCCAAAGGCCATCGGTGAAGGGCGAGGAGGAAGGTCAAGGCCGACGGGCACACCATGAATACTTGAAATCACAAATCATAAAATGTGGGGGGATTGCTGACATTTAGTGAACAATCCCCCCATATTTATATGTTATGAATGTTATAATAGTTTGTTACATGCTTCACATGTCTATATGCAAGGCTTTGGCTTAATTATGACACAATCAAATTTCCAAGTATCCATTATATATACACACACCAAGCCACTAGCTGAGAGTAAACCTATTTTCAAGACACACGACTGGGTCGCAAGACTGTGTCATCTTTTCCACCATCAGAGCATTATGGCTGGTATCTATAGGTGATTGAAAGGTCCCATTGTATATTTAATAGGCTTAGTTAATTGTGGATAATATTTTAAAAGACAACTTCTAGAATTTAAAGATTATAAGAGTAAGCATCAGCATAATAATAACATCTTATTTCTTGGCAAAACTTTTACTTTTTTTTGCACTGTGAAATTTCTGTTTTAATGAACATCTCATTTAATCCTTATAATAATCCTGCAGGGAAGGCAGGATAGAGGTGGTTCTTTTCCTCATTTTGTTGATAAACTCACGGAAAGTTTGAATGGCTTGTCAGAAGTTACTTAGCAAGTTAGTGTTATAAGCAGACTGGATTCCTGCCTGAGAGAAGGGAGACATGATCCAGCTTCTGTCTCCTATGGACCACACACTTGACATGTAACGTCACTTGGCCTTCACAACAATACCGCAAGGCAACCTTTATTATTATCACTTTTTAAAGAAAAGGAAACTGAATATCAATGAATAGGCAATTTATGATTACCCACCTATTTAGGATGCAAATATGGATCAATCTTTGTAGTGTGGAAGCTGTGTTCTTTGCACTGTCCCAGTCTTCCTCCGTCCTCATGATTTTCTGCTGTCGCCATCGCTGAGTGAGGAAACACTTATGTATTACAGCTCTAACACCATAGAGGATTATCTTGAAGGAACTGGGTTGCTGGTGAAGCAGAACTGGAATTCAATGGGGCAGAGCCATCTATAAGAAGTACTACTAAGTTTAAGTTGGTAGAGGAAGCTGGCAGGAGAAGGGGTATAAAACATGGTTTGTGGACAAATTCAGGAGCTGAGGGGATGTGAGGGCATCCCTGAGATGGTGACCTCAGACCATGCCTGGATGGGGACAGACGGGTTGTTAGCACTAAGCACTTACCCAGTTATGCAATTCGGAGACTGGAAAAGTTCCCTCCTGATCTAGGATGGGCTTAAGCCCCGAAGCATGAAATGTGAATACCTTTTGCTCAGCATCCATTAAATAAATGTTATTCTTCTCCCTGGCAGAAAACACAAATTTCTCTGCTCAGAGCCATGGTGTAGCAGAAGGAACAGAATTTTACAATATCCCTCTTTACGATAATGGCTCTCACCTTCCAAGGAAATGAGCTTGGAGGAAAGGAGCACCATTGAGTGCCCAATGACAAGTCGGCTGGGTTTGCCGCTGCTGCTAATTATCTGGCAGGGAGGAAAGGCTCTGCCTCTGGAATACGGAGAAGGGTTTGTGAACTTTGGAGAATGGGCAAGGCACTTTAGTGTCTGTGTCATGCAAACTGGAGAATGGCCCCCACTGGGTCATGTCTGACCTTTACCTCTTCTCCACTACTGAGCAGACATTTTTTGCCAATTATGATCCCAAACATGCTGAAAAGTACCCTTGGCCACTGACAGTTTGCAAGGGAGAAGCGATGCCTCTGGAATAATACCATGCCCAGGACAAAGAGGAAGAGTAAACAAAGCATTACTTTGTGTTGCAAATAGATGGCTTTGTTAAATACTGGAGAAATCCCCTCGGTGTCCACCTTACTCAATTCTAATAAAAATGCATTTGCAATAGGCTCAGTGTCAAGAAATCACATCTTACTGGGCCAAGGAGGTTAAGAGCATCTCCCCAACTACAGAATAAAACTCATTAAAATAGTTTTTCCAGCAAGAGGAAGCCCTGTTTTCTACCCTCCCTATACCCTTCTCTCTCTTTTTTTAAACTAATTTTGCAGAGCTAGACACATGATCAAAATAACAAAATCCACATTTGTATTAAAAATAATAAATGTGGTAAAAATGGGAGGAAAAATTAATGGTAAACAGCATCAGAAAACACAGCAGAGGCAGAAATCAACAGAACATACTTGACTGGCAGGTAACCCATTAAAATGCTATTTTGGCAGACAGAATTGATAGCAGACTTGCTCAAAGAAAATCCTCTCCAAAAAGACGACAAATACAATCCTAATCCCTTTTTCCTGCCACATGCTGCAGATGAGTGAAACCCAGGGGGAAAATTCTTATTACAGCAAATAGGTGTGAGTCCGGAGGAAAAATTAAGTCAAGTTGACAATTTACAAATTTCCTTTCAAGCATGAAAGGGGACTAGAAACCAGGTTATTTTTTTAAAAATCCCAAGCCTGATGTTTGGTATCTTTTAATATGGCTGACCGAGGATAGGGGGCTAGGAAAAAGCTCATTAGCAACCCAGGAGTCATCTTTCGGCAATAAAGCCAGAATACAATAACTTTAGTCAGACAAGCAATATTAGTAAGTCTAATATTGGGAAGAGACATTTTTCCTGCTGCCTGGTGGGTACTGACAGACTGGCAGCTTGGGTTTGGTCATGGGACTGTTGATGGAAATCAGAGAGAGAAAGCACAGAGTCTCTCTACAGTTAACTACAGGACGGTCAGTGTCATGAGATAAACCTCAAGAACATTTGTCTTCAACTGGGGAGTTTCTAAGGGTTCCAGTGTAGTCTCTGATGAGTTCACATGAACTTCTGTTGATCCTGCACAGCAGCCATCTTTGCTTGTCTCAAGGAAAGCCACCCTTGAGTGTTAGTGTACCCTCTGAATCAATGAACTGTCACACATGTGGTTGGGTCCAAACCCCAAGATTGGCTGTCTAGAATACAGAGACAAGAAAGAAGTACAGGAGAAAGATGAATACTTAGGTTGTTTCTGAGAAACGAGGGTGAACATGGACCAAAAGTGAAGTGAATTTGAATAACACAGGCTGTGACTTCAGTTGATAAAGAAGTCTGAAGGCTGAAGTTCATTGATATCCCATTCATTGATATTTTTAGGCCCTCTCTTCTCAATATCAACTTTCTTTGTAATGTAGACAAGTTACTTTTAACTAGGGTAAACATTTATTCCTGTATGCCCTGGGGAGTTCTGGTTTATGTTTACAGTAACTATCAATAATCCCCCTCTCACTCTCAAAAATATCCTGTTTTGGATAAAAATTATGTGGTCACTCTACTTATAAATTCTCTGGGGCATAGTTTCCATATTTAAAATAAAGAGATTATTGTAGAAAATCTTACCCTCAACATACGCAAACATTTCTTGTGTTCCGCTGTATTAAGTATGCTTCTAATCAGTTAGTAAAGTTGACAAGAGTCAACAAATGAGCTGTCATGAATTGGGATGTTGCCCCTATTGAGGATATTTCCTTCCATGGAGGACTTTTGAAAGTAAGCTTTTAATAATTCAGAACTTTATCTTTAATAGTGAAATCACAGGCAACCTCAGCTCATATCTGCTATTTTGCCTTCTTTGAGAATCACAAAATGTTGGGCTGGTAACCTTCAGTGGATAGTTCAGGAGAGCCCAAAAATCAGTTCTAGACAAACTGTACCCAAATAATCTGGGAAACTAAAACAAAAACATGATTTGGGGTTGGAATTTCAAGATTCTAGTGAAGTCTTTAATTTAGAGTTTGAAAAAGCCCCCTATGTGTTTCTGATACAGAGCAGGCTTTGGCAACTTTGATTTATCCTTGCATCTTCATTTTATAAATAAATAAATGCAGCAGCAATAGCAATGACTATTTTTTTGGTGTTTGTTGTTTACCAAGGGTACTGATGGACAGTATTTCCTTTAACTTTTATCAGAGTCCCAAGGTGTTTGAAAAACTAACCCTGTTTTATAGGGGACAATGTGAGACAAAATAAAGGAAAGTGCCCAAAGTGTCATAGTTAGTTAGTGGCAGAATCAGAATTAGTATTCATGTCTGCCCATTCCTATTCTAGATCTATTTCTGTTACATCGTAGCACTTTAGGTTGTTTGGGAAAAGCTTGAGTTTCCTTGACTAAAGTGCTCAGCTCCATTTCTTTCCTTCTTTTTCAGAGAGAGACATATTTAGGAGGTTGTTTTTGTCCTGGTTTTGGTCTTTTTTGGATGAACATTTAATTTTGCTCTCTCCCTTCCCTGCGTGTGTGTAGTGGGCTGCCTGGCAGAGATGGCAGGAGATGTTTTCATGTGCAATCAAGGACAGAGATGCATTGGCTGCCAGCCTCAGGCAGGAACACAGACTTGTCCCCCACCAGCAGAGCGATGATGCGTTTCCCCAAAATGTTCCAAGAATGGTCTGGAATGTGACTAGACAAGGTCCATGCGGCCCCATGAATGGCTTCACACTGCACTGGCCAGAAAACAAACACAACAGTAATTCTTAGATTAGCATGAAAACACTTCCAAAGGGGGCTCAAAGACAGCCTTTTGTCCCTTTCATAAAAGGGAAGAGATGAGGTGTGACAAATGGCCTGTTGGATGACTTTCTGTGCCAGGCAAAGGTCATCTTGGAAGGGCACCACAGACACAATTAGTTGAACAGAGAAGAAACAGACTTGAAGCTAAAGGACAAAGAATATTTCAGAAGAGATGAGGTGGTGTCTAAAGAAGGCAATTTCAATTAAAATAAGAAAGAGTTATCATAACTCACATATTTAAAAAAACACACCATCTTTTGCATTGAGACATGATGCATATAGTGCAAACAACATGGAGTTTGTAGTCAGGAGACCTAGGTGTTCCAACCTTAGGCCAGATCCTCTGAAGAGCTGGGATTCAGTTTTTGCATCTATGAAATAAGGCTAATCATACCTCCTTTCCTGACTGTTGTAAGGATTAAAGAAGATTAGAGGTAGGAAGTCAGGAGGAGATGGTTTAGTGAACTCATATTAGGATACAGAAAATTGGGCTGGGATCATTATTTCTCAGGGACTAAGTGACATGGGCCAACAGATTTTGCCTGAGTGGCCCTCAAATTTTTCAACCTTTTTGGGTGTGTCTGTCAAACTAGACTTTAAAAAGTTAAATCTTAAGCAAAATTCCAATGTATAATACAGATAGATGTGGAGCTGCCCTGTCTGAAGCAGGGGTGGGTTGGCAGGAGGTGTCAAGGCTTCTCAATATCTCTCCCCTTCCCCCATCTCTCTTCCCACTATGACAATGCCTGAGACAGCTCTTCTGATTCCATACTCTAGGACTTGCCTGCTGTTCTCCTCTGCCGCCTTTCTTCATCTTTCCAGCATGAACTGGGAAAGAATTCTTTGAAAACCTCCCACTAAATCTTCTGAAACTTTAATAGGGTGGCCAAACTTCTTTGTCTTAGATGAAGATGTTTTATGAACAAACATAAAAAGTAGATCCAGGTGAATGAATATTTGGATGACAGAGTTAAACACCTCTGATGGACTTATTGTTACTTCCCAGAGCATGAGGATTTAAAAAGTGTCACCAGATTCACAGACAAGGGATCACTATTATGGTCTAATAGGTGGATTTATTTATTTATTTATTTATTTACTCAGTAGAAGAGGAGAGTAAGAATCTGAGCTTTAATTTCATATCTAAGGAGTCACTTTGAACTTCAGGTGACCTAAGTGTATGTATAAACAACTAATCCCAGTCTAAAGTCAGTAGTGCCACATAAAAAGTAAATTTTGTTTTCTGACTTTCATTTTCATAGCATGATCTATCACGTTATCCTCTTATTATTTCACATCAGTATGTGTGTGCACATGCACATGCACACATTCACATTGCTATATTAAGTCCTCTGTCTTCATAATGTCTTATTACTTCAAAAGCATTTCCGTGGTGGTCTGCTTTAGGATCTATCACTCTCTTTATTTATGGAGATTAGATAAACCTCCAAAGCTTTGAAGACAGAGAAGGATTATATATTTGAAGCCATTCCAAGAAAGATGAACAAATGGACCCTTACTTTTTGTACCTCATAAAATATATATGTCTTAATCCTGTGCATTAGTCCTGGCTCCAATAGCTCTCACTGTGTAATCCCGGATAATCCCCTTGAACCTGAGGTTCAGTTTTCCTAATCTTTAAAATGGGGATACATAGTGCATTGTGAAGATCAAATGGGACAATATATATTTTGAAAAGTTAAAAATGCTAGTCAAATGTGATCTTTATGATTAAAAAATTCTTAAAAATGATCATCGTTACTTGGGCAATATTTTTTTAAAATTTATTTTTAGTGTATTTTAAGAACAGCTTTATGGAGGTATAATTGACATACAATAAATTGCAAATATTAAATTGTACAATTTTAGCCACAATACAAGTCTTAGGCCACAAATATCTTAGTCCACAATACAAGTCTCACCAAATTAAAAAAAATTGAAAGCATACCATGTATCTTCTTAGACTACAGTGGAATAAAACTAGAAATCAATTGCAAGAGAAACATTCAAATATACACAAAGTCATTGCAATTAAACAACCTACTGCTGAACAATCCTTGGGCCAATGATGAAATTAAGATGGAAATCAAAAGATTCCTCAAACTGAATGACAAAGGGGACACACGCTTTCAAAGTCTATGGGATACAGAAAAAGCAGTCCTAAGGCGAAATTTCATAGCCTTAAATGCCTACATCAAAAATACAGAGAGATCATAAATTAACAACTTAATGTCACATCTCAAGGAACTGAAGAAAGAAGAGCAAACCACATCCAAAGCCAGCAGAAAAAGGAAATAACAAAGCTCAGAGTAGAACTAAATGTAATAGAAACCAAAAAAACAATAAAAAGGATCAATGAAACAAAAAGTTGGTTCTTTGGCAAGATAAACAAAATCAATAGATCATTAGCCAGATTAACCAAAAATAGAATAGAAAGGACTCAAATAAGCTCATTCAGAAATGAAAAAGGAGACATTACAACTGATACTACAGAAATAAAAAATATCATCCACGAATACTACAAAAACTGCTATGCACACAAACTAGAAAACTTAAAGAAAATGAATAAATTCCTGAAAACACACAACTTCCCAAGCCTAAATCAGGAAGAAACAGAAATCCTGAACAGACTAATGATGAGCAGTGAGATTGAAGCAATAATAAAAAGAATCTCCCAACAAAAAAAGCCCCAGAGAAGACAGATTCACAGCCGAATTCTACCAGACGTACAAAGAAGAACTGGTTCCTATCCTACAAAAGTTATTACATAACATCAAGAAGGAGGGGATCCTCCCTAACTCATTCTATGAAGCCAGTATCACCTTGATACCAAAGCCAGGAAAGGACAGAACAAAAAAAGAAAACTACAGACTAATATCCCTTATGAACATAGATGCAAAATCCTCAAAAACACAATACTAGCAAACAAACCTAATTCAACAGCACATCAAAAAGACAATCCACCATGATCAAGTGGGTTTCATCCCAGGGATGCAATGATGGTTCAGCTTATGCAAATCAATAAACATGATTCACCACATAAACAGAAGCAAAAACAAAGACCATGATCATCTTAATAGATGCAGAAAAAGCATTTGACAAAATCCCACACCCTTTCATGATAAAAACCCTCAACAAACTAGGCATTGAAGGAATATATCTCAAAATTATAAAACTTATAACTGAAAAACCCATAGCCGACATCATACCGAGTGGGGAAAAGTTGAAAGCATTCCCCTGGAGAACTGCAACAAGACAAGTGTGCCCACTGTCACCACTTCTCTTTAACATAGTACTGGAAGTCCTAACTAGAGCAATCAGGAAAAAGAAAGAAATAAACGGTACCCAAATGTGGAAAGAAGAGGTCAAACTATCCCTGTTCACTAAAGATATGATCTTATATCTAGAAAACCCTAAAGATTCCACCAAAAGACTCATAAACTGATGAATTTGGGTTACAAAATCAATGTACACAAATCGGTAGCATTTCTATATACTAAAGGCAATCAAGCTGAGAGTCAAATCAAGGACTCAATACCATTTACAATAGCTACAAAGAAAATAAAATACCTAGGAATATACTTAACCAAGGAGATGAAAAATCTCTATTGGAGAACTACAAAACACTGACGAAAGAAATCATAGGTGACACAAACAGATGGAAAAACATCCCATACTCATGGATTGGTCAAATCAACATCATGAAAATGTCCATACGGCCCAAAGTAATTTAAAGATTCAATACAATCCACATCAATATGCCAATGTCATACTTCACAGATCTAGAAAATATAATTCTACACTTTATTTGGAACCAAAAAAGATCCTGGATAGCCAAAGCAATCTTAAGCAAAAAGAACAAATCTGGAGGCATCACATTACCTGACTTCAAATTATGCTACCATGCTGTAGTAACTAAAACAGCATGATACTGGTATAAAAGTAGGGTGTAGATCATTGGAACAGAATAGAGAACTCAGAAATAAAACCATCCACCTACAACAAACTGATCTTTGACAAAACAGACAATAACATACACTGGGGAAAGTAAGACCTATTCAATAAATGATGCTGGGAAAACTGGATAGCCACATGGAGAAGAATGAATCAGGACCTCTATCTCTTACCATATACAAAAATTAATTCAAGATGGATAAAAGAACTAAATGTAAGGCATGAAATCATAAAAGGTCTAGAAGAAAACATAGGAAAAACTCTTCTAGACATTGGCCTAGGCAAAGAATTTGTGATTAAGACCCCAAAAGCAAATACAACAAAACCAAAAATAAATAAATGGGACTTAATTAAACTAAAAAGTTTCTGCACAGCAAAGGAAACAATCAACAGAGTGAAAAGACAACCTACAAAGGGGAGAAAATATTTGCAAATAGGTCAATATTTTTAAATATAAATATATAAAAATAGACCTGTTCTTACTTCTGTTAATGAGCAGAGCCTCATAAACTTACAACCAGCAATAAATAAAGTCATTGGCTTTCAGCACGCATACAATTTCATTTAAACTTAGAGGATTTACTTGGAGTGGTTTGGAATGTAAGCACAATGTTCTATTGTTCATTAGAGTTTCCTGGTTGAATCAGGAGTTCTGCAGTTATTGCCCTGTGACCTCTGGCAGGAACTCAGGCCTCTCCACTCTTGGCCTCTCCTAAGTCTCATGGGAGATGTAATAACAGAAACTATGCTTAGGGTCATCTCCAAAAAAGCAAAAAAAATGTATATTTGGGGTTGCTAGTTCCAATCATGTCTTCAATTTGCCTATCTTCACTCATATTCTCCTTCATGGGGAGGAAAGTGACCTGACAAATTGATTGATAGTGAAGAGTTTGCAACTGAAAGTAGCATCTTGTGAATCCTCAAGAAAGATGCATGGGTTGTTGGTGGGGCCAAGTGAAAAAAAATACTCTTTGTGATTTGTTTGATTATAGGAACTCTCATCTAAAAAAATTTTTTTATTTTGGCTTCCTGCTTCTGATGACAATTTGAGCTGAGTTTTCTGTCATTGCTCCTGAGTAGCAGCATTACTGTCATGGCAGAAGCCTTGGACTGAGGCAGGAGAGAGGGGCTGTGGCTCCCATAGGTTATAGGTGAGCCAAATGACCTTGGGTGGTGTCGTTTTACCTCTCTGCTTCCTTTTTTTAATCATATAGACTTGATGTTTTGCTATACATATATATTGTGAAATAATCACCACAATCAAGATAATTAACATATCAATCACCTCACATAGTTACCATTTTTTTTCCCATGGTGAGAACACTTAGGATCTACCCTCTTAGCAAATTTCAAGTATACAGTACATTATTATGGCCCATAGTTCCTATGCTGTATTTAGATCTCCAGAACTTATTCCCACGGCTTTCCCTTTTTGTAAAGTGAGTCTGGATACAGAGATTTCTCAAGGTGACTTCCAATTCTAAATACTGTAATTACTTTATTTTTTGTCTATTGAGTTCTGTAGATGGTGTGCAGCTTAATTATGATATGTAGGTTACTACTCAAAATAAACCCTGCAATGAAAGTTGACCACTATGTGTGTCCTTCATCTGGTTTCTTTTCACCTCCAATACGGGAGGGCAGGAGTGATGTATTCTGTGTGTGCTGCACAAATGAATAAATACCTGGCTCCCGATTCTTGATCATTATAAGTGATGTTTAGATCAGGATAGCTGAGATGAGCACAGACGATACCTGGGAGAGGAACATTATTGCCCTAGCAGGACTGTTCACTCTTTTAATTATTGTAAAATGAAAACGCTCCTCCACTGTGGAAATGTAAATGGTGGGGATTGACTACTTTCCTTCTGGAATGGCTTAGATTGCAGCCTCAACGAGAGGTGAGAGGAGGAAGAGTTGACCTCTGGGAGTCCTGTCTTAGCTTCTCTATTCTCCAAAATGCCGGCCCTAAAGGAAAGGTGTCACACGTCTTCTCGTACATCCTGTTGCACACTGAGTAATGTTGCCCCTCTGCCCCCAGTGAGCATTTTAATGATAACGGCTGTCTTCAGGGACAGGTTGTGACTTGTCTGTTAAAGGAAGATGAAATCTATTAAGACAGTGAGGACAGAGAGGAAAAGCCATCTCTCTGGGAAGGGAGCGCTAAAGGAGAGCACCCTCTCTCCTGTCTTGCCCCTTTTCTTTCTACCTCTTCCTCCCTTTGTTAGAAAAGCATACCCTTCAACTGCTCTGTTTTGTGTCTGGATTATTATGGTTGTTGGTGTATAAAATTGCTGCTTGGTGTGTATAATTTATAAGCTCTAAAAAATGATAAATAGTCTCAAGTAAGAGGAGTGATTTGTGTTAAAGTCCTCAGGGTACTTTTGTAAAGGAATTTAATTTCTTGGGGGAAATTGTCTATAACTTCCTGTGGAATATTAGTTAACTGGTTCATGGCTGGAATTTATTTTCTGTTATCTTTTTTTTTTTTTTAATTTTCCTATTATTGGTTTGGATAGGTTTTACCTGAGCAAATGAGATTACATGGCAAAGTCTGATGAACTGGGAAGCTCAGGGCAATAGCCTAGTTAATTTATTTTTCTTTATTTTGTTTCAAACCAATTGTTAGGATTCTTTCTAACCGGAGTTTCTTTTTTGTGCTATAGCCCAGTGGTTCTCAACCAGATGTGATTTTGCCAGCCAGGGGACATTTGGCAATGTCTGGAGACATTTTTGGCTGTCACAGCTAGGGGGTTGCTACTGGCTTCTAGTGGGTCACGGCCACGGATGCTGCTATATATCCTCTGATGTATGGAACAGCCCCCTGCCCCCACACAAAGAATTAGCCTAGAATGCTACTAGTGTCAAGGTTGACAAACACTGCTGCAATCAGTAGGCTCCAGGGAACATAATTCAATATTCTTTTACCAAGGAATTTCTGCAGAAACCCACCATTGTTTCCTTAATTCGAATTCTCACCACCAAGATTCGGAGATGGGGAACAAGAAGATGTTGGAGTCGGGATAAATGTGAGTGGGTCCCACAGGATATAGAGTCCAGTGCTTTTTTTTTTTATTTAAATAAATACATGACCATAACAGGTTTTATTATCTTTATTTATTTATTTTTTTGTATTTCCTTAGTAGTTAAGTTCAACTGTTGATTGCAATAAAAAAAATTCTGGCTAATTGAAGGAACCAGAGAAATGGATTTTAGTTATTTGAGGTATTACCGTCATAGGCTTCTTGAAAATACTTCTCAACAAAAGATGGTCAAGCATTGAAATTTGTGACCCTAAACTTGCACTGTTTGTGTACAACTATGAACATTCAGATCAAAGGTTAGATAAGATGTGTTTAAGAGAAGGAGCAGGACCTCACATGCAAAGGTCAACCTGCCAATACACTTTGTACTTTGCCCAGCTCTGACCCTGGTAGCTATTGTTGAGGTTAATGGATTGATGGCAAATGTAATAAGCATCATGTAAATATTAGTATTCAATTATGCAAATAGGAAAAGCTTTAAACTCCTTAGCCTGGTATTCAAAACTCTCTACCACCTGATCTTGCCTTACTTCTTACTAACTCTCTTACTTGAGTCTTCTGCTCTAGTCAAACTTTTGTACCCAGTGCTTCATAATGTCAACCTGCATGTTCATAGGTAGTCATACACCCACACTTTTGGTCATGCCAATTCCTTCTCCAACTGGCCGTTAACATTTTAGCTATCCTTCAAGAGATAAAATTCCACCTTTTTTGTGAACCAACCAACCAGCCATTTCCTCTCTCCCTCTCTATTTCCCTCCCTTCATCCCTTTGTTACTTTCTTCCTTCCATGACTCAATATAACATTTATTAATGGTTGGTAGTTAGCACACAGTTTTTAATTTTTTTCTGTATCTAAATAAGAAAATAGGAACACAATGAATTAGGGGACCCCCCCCAGTTCCAAACATCACACTGACAAAACTTGTTGTCTAGCTCAGAACAAATCACTTAACCTCTCTGACTCAGTTTTTTAAATTTATAAAGTAGGTAGAATAATACTTATTTTACTTCTTTTGAAAGATAGTTTTGGATCAACTGAGATAATGAACACAAAAAGCCCTTTAAAAATATAAAAAACTATATAAATGTAAGGCATTATTATTTTTATCAATTTACACAACTACAGTGAATCCCACAAAGTGCTAATGCTGTATGTATTCTGAAAAGCACTTAGCTGTAGTTGGCACTTAATAGATGAGAGCTCACACAAGAGAATTGTTTCCACAGTTAAGACAGACTGGCATGAACAGCAGTTAGAAGCGGGAGGCTGGGTAAGAGGTTACTACCTGTATTGATAGAGAAGCTATTAAAAGCAGAATGTGATTTTTAACATCCCCAGGACCATGATAGAAATGAATAAAATTTTGTGTGCTTTATCATTTGTGACCCAGAAAAGAGAACCCCGAAGGCATGAGAAATCTTAAAATAAATTATTTGTGTGCAAAAGGAGGTAACATATTCCATTGATTTGACAATTTCAGTTTCTCTGTTAAGGGTACAAATAGGAGATGGGGTCACCTAAGCAAAATGACCTCTGATTTGTTAAAGCCTTTCCTGACTACAAATTAATAAGCCTGAATTTATTTTTGTGGCTCATAAACTGGATCAGTGTCTGAACGTCCCTTCTTGATTGGCGGGAGAAGGGTAGTCTTGGGATGGGCCTGAGGGTGTTATCCTTGAACTGGGCAGAGCTGGCTTTCCCTGACTCAGTGGAGCCAAAACAGTCTCTGAGCCAGTGGACGCTCCAGGGTGACAAGTATAGGGAACAGGAATGGGAGAAACAAGAAAGGAATCAACTGATGATGGCTAATGGTTAGTGGGTGGTAGTGAGTTACCCAGAAATCTGACAATTTAGCTAGTAAATATTCTCTGAAGTAAAGTGATCTTTTATAAATCTGTATCTTGCCCTTCCTGAGTGGTTGGGAGGGAGCTGTTCAGGGTTTCCAGCTATAAGGACATTAAATGAACAAGCGATTAATCCATTGCCTTAGAAGTAATGTAGTTATATTTTGGCTATGCAAATACAGTACAAAGAGACACAGGAGAGTGAAAGTGGAGACTATCGGCTATAAGAAAGAAGGAAGAGTGAGAAGCCATATACTGTTGAGCAGTTTGAAATTATTTGGTCCTAATGTAATTCCAGATTAAGGTCTCTTAATGAACTATTTTTATCATAGTACGTAAATGATAAAGCCCACACTCTTTACCTTAATATTTTAGGGCTCCCAAAACACAACTCCCAGCTCTCTTTGTAGCCTGTTCACTTCATCTGACTCACCTCTATTCTCTTATAAGAATCATCGTCCCTAACTGTACCAACCTACCCATAGGTCTCTTTGATTTTGTTTCAACTTTCACCAGATAATTTCTGCTAGATTTTGAGCCTTATCTCAAATAATGGCTTGTCTATGGATTAGTCCAAAGGGCAACTTTTCAAGCATATATATCTTTCATTTTGATTATAATGGATGCTCACCAAATATTTGTTGATTGATTAATGGACATTTGCCCGACCTGATATTACAGTGGTCAAAATATTGAATTAAACATCTACTAAGTTGACACATGGAATATTTTTTTGACAACCTGAAAATGTATTTTTTTTCTGATAACCTTTTTTTTTTTAGAGCATAATGAAATCCCCATACTTGTACTGCCTTTGGCATTTAATAACATTCTTTTGTATTTAAAAAAATTATTTTGTGGGGTGTGTATGTTTTTTGTCTCCAACTAGATGACAAGTTCTTGGAGAGTAGGAAAATTGTATTTTTGGTAGTTCCTTTAACACTCAGCATATGTATAGTTCAAATATTTGTAGAGCTGAACAAATATACATCTGAAAGAAAGTAATTTTATGTGGGGGTGGCTTATGACAAGAAAAAGGGCTTCAGTGTGCTAAGCATTTACTGTGTGTCAGGCACTGTGCCAAGTGCTTTACTTATAAGGGCTCATGAATTCTTGACATTATGAAGTAGTTGCTGCCATCCCCACTTTACAGATGGTAATATTGGGGCTCGGAAGAGTCAAGTTACTTTCTCAGTGTTGCACTATTAGTCAATGTTGGAGTGAGACTCAAAGGCATCTGACAATTGTGCTATTCCCTCTTCCAGATAAGAAACAGGCAATACTAAGATTGCACTCTCCATTTCCTATGTGGAGAATTCATAGGAGAGACCCTAGCTTTAGGCCCTATGTGAAAAAATCAAAGAAAACTAGAACTCTTCTGGGTGACTGTTTGAAGAAATTTCATTTCCCCAATTTTTTGGTTTGGAGTTGCATATAACTAGTTCCTAGAAGCTTCCAGTGTCTTTGCAAAGCTTTTGAGACCAAGATACAGCTTTCAAATGACCTTGCATTAACATTATAATTAAGTGGCCATATTTCACATTAGCTAGTGAGATCAAGATAAAGCTTGTGCTTTGAACTCTACCTTCTCTACAATCCTTTCCTAACCCTCTATCTACTCTGATTTCTCCTTTCTCTTTAGCATTTTTGGGTGTTAATTGCATATTTGACATACACATTACATTATATAGCTAGCTACATGGAAAACCCAGACGTCAGCTTTGATCTTCTTTCTTCTTAAGATCTAAGTTGGCCTAAACTCTTGTTGCATGACTTGTATAAAGTCCAATGCACTCCCCAACATTTCAGAGACTTTCAAGATTTCCAAGGGTGGGTTGTGTTATCAAGGTCAGTATCTGGCTCCAACTTCTTGTCTCATTTGAATTCCAAATTTTCCATTCTGTGTTTTCTTCGTGTTTGTTTCCACTACATCTTTTATTCAATACACATGGATCTCAGCTTATTTCTTTGATTTCCACAAAAATACCAGGTTTTGGGTTTTGAAGATTTTACTGAAAGTTTAAGGAGAATAAGAGAGTCTGTATCCTAACAATGCAAAATCTTATAATCAAATATTAGCCCTGTGTGTCATAAAAAGTCCTTCCATCTTCTCTATGTTGCTGTACCATCCTCTTTTTTCTTTTTCTTTTTCTTTATTCTCTACACTCATCTTAATAAAACCCAATACTTTTTCCCATTATCTTATGCAAAAAATTCAGCTCTCTCCTGTCCCTATCTCCAAACTTGGTCTTCCTTTGCATAGCCTAATGCTTTACAAAGCTTCTTAATTATCAGACTTTTCTGGATAGAGCAAAGATTTCTTTTCAAGTTACTTATATATGTATAAATATATACGTATGTCTCATCTCTCCACCTATAGGCACATTTTCTTAAGTATAAGGTTAGAATTCTCTTTCTTCTCTGCTACCACTATACCATAAGGCTGAAAATGTAGGAGTTCGTTCATTCATTTTTGTTTGACTGAATAGATACACAAGAAAGAGGAACAGGTATAAACATGAAATGGGGAAAGGAAGTAGGAGAGATAAACAATATGGTCCCATCACCTCACCTGTTACTTGGGTGGGCCTAGAAATAATGTACACCTGGAGGCCCTGTCCAACAGTGTCCTAGGTTTTGGGTGAAGGCTGATAGCCAGTGAGTTCGTTATTTCTCCTCTCTGGTTCAAAGGGCCTCTTGCTTTCTGCATCTATGTTGAATTCTTTCCTTTTCTGATTAGTTTCTGTCATCCTTCCTGCTAACTACTTTATCCTTGATACTTGAATTTCTCTTTTTCTCTAAAAAATAATAACATTTATCATTATTATTTTTAGTAATTTGCTTTCTAGGTAGCTAGATTTATGTTCCTCTGGTTGGAAAAGATGAAGGTTTGAGGAATTAAATCATATGGTGATGGGTTCCCTAGGGTTGGGGAATAGAACTGTGAATTCTGGTCTGGATAATTAAGAGTTCCAAGCCAAAAAAAAAAAAAAAAAAAAACTAAACAAAAAACCCCCAAAAAACAATGTGGAAAAGTGGAAATACGAAGATCAGATTGAGAGGCCGGAAGGTCATCTAAGTGGATCAGAGGCAAGTTTTGAATCAGATTATGGAGCTGAGAATTCTGAAATGAGATAAACAAGGAAATGCAACCTAGATGACCTGAGTGGGAGGGAAAAGTGGACATGATAGGTGGCAAGCAACTTTTAGGATACCCATTGTATTTCATTATTTTTGTGTGTTTGTTTTTTTTTTGGTTATGAGCAGGACAAAGATTTATGTTCCAGGTAAAAGGGTACGGGGTAGGATAAATACTAATCATTCTTCCTTTTGAAGTGTACAGATTTAAAAAATGTTTATTAAAAGCAAACTATGTACTAGAAGCTGTATGAGGCTTTTGCCATCTTTTTAACTTTTTAAAAAATACAAAATTATGCATACTTACTGTAAAAACACAAAACAGATATATATAGACAAATTGTGTGGGGGGGGAGAGAGAGAGAGTGAGCGCACACACTACACAGAGGGAGGAGAGAGGGAGTGGGGAAGAATGAGGGGAATATATAGAGTAAAAAGTCCTTCTTTATCTCAGCATCCTCCTACCCCAATCAAATTCCCTTATGTACAGCTTCTCCTGTTAACAACAATGTCACTATTGCTAAGACTCCGAATATCCATTTATATGACACCAAGAGAGAACATACTTCTTTTCTCTTTTCTGACCACTGGAGGGGACTTATCTTTTGTTCTTTCATGAAATAGTCTCCTCAAAGGTTCCTTTACTCATGACCTGTGTTTTCAGATGACAGATGTACTCAGATTCAAATCTATGAACAGTCCTCGATATATGAAAAGTGAGCATGGTCTTCTACTGTGCTATTTTGTTTGTTGTGACATTGCAGGCTTCTATATGGGTGGAACTAGGCTATTTCATGCTGTATTGTTCACAAAAGGAAATATTGGGGTCATGAGAAGTTGTTTTACAGGTCAGCCAAGCCATCATATATAAGCAGTACTCTATTGATGCCTTATTATGAGATACCGACATAGAATAAAAAGAAACGATTCTTTTAATGAAGACAAAATGCATGGTTCATTGAAGGAAGCAGAAATGTCACTTGCTACTTTCAAAATTGGACCATTTGACTGAACATTTGTGTTACTTTATTTGCTGCCTATTGAAAAGTTTAGATAGATATTTCAAAGTCCTGAGCTGAATTTGTGGGTGTAATCATAGAAAAAGAAAGACAGTAAAAAATATATATATGTATATATATGTAAATTTTAAGAGAAAAATTTATATCTAGAAGTCTTTATGGTTTTTAAAATTGTTGAGCAGGTCCTATAGTTGGTGGGGGAGCCAAGTCACAACTTGGGGTGCGGTGCAGACAAAGAAGGACTGATTGAGGCAGAACTCAAGGGCATAGACATTTGATGTCTACAGTCCTCAGGTATTATTCCCTGTTTTCTTGCCAGTGGTTTGTTAATGCCTAATCAGAAGCTTTGGATCTCAGTATTCACCATATGCAATCAAGAAACTATGGATAAAAATAATTGCTTTTTTTTCCCCATTTTTCCTAGACACAGAAGAAATGGGTTTGTATCATATGAGCAAATTAGGTTTACCAGGTATAAATCCTTTTGAGGATAAAGATTTGGGCTTCATTTGTTTTCTGAACTCCCCACAAATAGTGTAGTGACTGGCACCAGATAGACACTCAATAATATACATTTTGTGTTTATTTTCATTTGTTATTTTAAAAATAAATAGAATCAACTGACAGTTTGATTCTGATTGACATGAATTGAGAACTATTCAAAAGATGGTAGAGTCATGTCAACCTGAGATTGTTTAGGCAGGTGCTGTGTGAAGCCTGAGGAAAAAGTCAAATCTCTCTCTCTCTCTCCCTTCCCCCTCATCTAAGGAATCCACTATTCGATCTAAATGCTTATGATAAACTGTGTAATAGAAGGAAACAATCATAATATGACCCTTTTGCAATTGCTTCAGAGATAACCAAATTAACACTTTGTCACAGACCCATTTATTTTAATTGTTCTTTCCTAGGTAATATCAAAAAATCAACATAGGTAGAGGAAACAGAAAAAAAAAACCCAATTTGTTCCTCATTAAATGTTAGAAAAGTCCAAGATAAACCTATTTAAAATTGATCTGATAAGCCCGAGAACAGTGATGCACTGATGTGTTTTCTTCAGCTAATGGTCTTCAGCTAATATTTATCCATTGCTTTGAGTAACCATTAATCTCTTGTGTTGAGAAACTCCACAAATGCAATTTCTAGGGCATTTAACCTTTCCACATTCACTGTCTCTCGAGTTTGGGTGACTTGGTTGTGGTGTATACTCAATTTCATTTAGTTTTCTTGAGTCCCAATTGCCAAGATAATAGCACCAGGTCCTTTTAAAATTAGTCTTTCTCTTTCCACAACATAGCAATATGTTCCCGAGGTGTAATGAAGTTAAATTCATTTTGCCTTCCTACACTTACATTCTTATCCATTACTACTTTCTCTTCCCTGCAATGCATTCCCCGCTATTTTTCTCCTGTGTAATGTGACATCAGGAATGGCCACAAAGCAAAACAGCTGAGCAGAGTAAATGTCTTTCTAATGATCTCAAAGCTTCACTTCAAGCCTAATAATATTAATGTCCTTGGATCAATCTTTAGTGGGATTTTTGTTGTTGTTGTCGCTGAAACATTCCCATAAGCTTTCTTAAATATGCAGCCAAGTCAAGTTCACTTTTTAACCTCAGGGCCTCCCATTGGACCTTTCCCTCCTCCTCCTCCTCCTCCCTGCCCCTGCCTTTTTCTTTTTTTCTCAGTCTCTTTCCTGCCACCCCAGACTGGGCCTGACAAGTGAGGCTTTTGGAAAAATGACCACGGTTCTGAACAAAGACTGTTGTTGCAGGTAATTGTTGAAATATCAAGGGTATTGCGTCCTCCATTACTTAAGCTCTCATTTGTGGTTTTCATGGTTTTGAGGAATGTTTATGGCTGACAGTCCTTTCTTTACGGCTCTATCCTTCAAGCTCTGACTGATACCGCTGAGAATGACCGCTTGAGTGACTGATAAAATGTCAGGATGCCATTATTTCCAAGAGAGTGTTTGGGAACAATAAGATCTGTTTCAATTTATCTCATCCACCTAAACTTAAGTCTTCAGATTTAACTTTGTTGGCTGCTATAACCAAATTGTCTCTGGGTTTTGAGAGAACAGCCATCACGGAATGCAGACAGGGTCATAATAATGGTTGCACCATGACTTTTGTGTTGTATTTCACTGTGCACATTGGTGCAATATTTTGGACTTAATTAATACTCTCCAGGAACCTCAGTTTATGGATGGCAATAACCATATTTTAGATCATGTGAAATACCGCAACAAAAATTCAATTCATAAGGCAGATGGCAAAGCCTAGTTTGAAGAACAACAAAACAGGAAGATTTACAATGAGTTTCAGAACTCCTCAACTGAAATCCAGCCGCTGCCAAAGCTCTGTTATTTCACTGGAGGGTAACAATCTGTGAGGGTCATTAGTGTCCTCATAAAAACTGAGATTAAAAAGTAGTCAAATGAAGTGAATAAATAGTCGAGGCTTTCTCTCTGCAATGGAAGTGGAGTTATTTAAAATGCAAGGTTTCCAAATGTTTAAAAGAAATCATTCTGTAGTCATTTGGTTTCCAACCTGGAATTTACTAAAGTAACAATTTTTAACAGAATGAGGAGAATCTTGTTACATTCTCAAATATGCAGCATAGAAGAAAATATTTCAGGAGCAGTTGTATTCTCTCTCTCTCTCTCTCTCTCTCTCTCCCTCTCTCCCTCTCTCTCTCTCTCTCTCTCTCCCCCTCCCTCCCTCCCTCATCTTTTCAGAGCTCAGAGAAGAACTCAATGTGGAAACAATTATGACAGAGAAGGAAAGTTAATGAACAGAATGTTAATAACACCAGTACCCAGTTACCTTGATATTTCCTATTTTGGTACTGCCACAGCAATATATAAAAATGAAGTATGGTTCACATAGGTTTTAATCTGATGAGGCACAAAGTTTATACATAGTTTAGGTGCCTTTCAGGTTTCCTGAGGCTAGCTAGAGAAAGCTACTGAGGCTGAGATCTGAGCATCCATGGACTCAGCAAGCACCTTGTCTCTGTATAAGTGATCAAGAAAATGGTACTTTCTGCTATTGCTTAGGATGTTTACAAAACAAAACAAAACAAAACAGTGGAATAAATTTTAAAAAATTATAATAAAGAGGAGGCTTGCAACATCATAGGATGTTAACTTTTCAGGATAGATTTTATGAGTGTTTGTGTGTGTGTGTGTGTATGTATGGAATTTGTAGCAGTTATGCACATTAATTTTTTTCCTATTCTAAAAATCACAGTTCTGAACAGTTATGAAAAAGAGCTGAATGAAGGCAACTGTCGTTAAGAGCATTACCCACTAATCAAATACTGTACTTCAGTTGGAAATTCCTAAAACAGATTATTTATATCAATTTAATTATAAAGACTAAAAGATCATTGTAATGAATATGTTAGTTAATTGACTATTGTTGGCATTCAGGTGGGATAAATTAAGGCAACGTATCTGGCTTCTAAGGACAGAGACCGTGATATCAGTAGAAAGAAAACATTCATCCCAGTTCATCTTCCTTTGCTATATATGTAAGAAATAAGGTTAGTGGATGCGGTGGGGAAAGTGTGATAGAGCAATGATTTAAATGTGCCAGTTTCTAAGGCCAAAGATCTTAGAAAGCTCTGAAGAATGGAAACATTAAGCAGTTTTGCATAAGACCACTGTGAATCTCCTAGGCAACCACTACTTACATCCCACAAACCCTCTTGTGTTCTGGATCATCCTACTGCCCCTGACCACTTGGCCAAGGTATCATAACAAAAGCACTTTATGGAGTGTTGGAAATTCAGATGTTGTTCCTGTTTCTTTTGTAAATCTGCTGTTTGAATGTAGGCACTCTAGACCAGAGCTTCCCCTTGATGTGTCCGTAACACATTGAAGTACTGTGAATAGGTGTGTGTACCAAGACATTGATTCCTACAACCTTCTTGGTGGCCAAGCCTGTATAAATTATCCCAATATGCTATAAAAAATGTGTTACTTTCTACGTTGTCAGGATAGGAACATGGTTGGGAAGTACTGCTTTAGATCTCAATTTCCTATGAAACAAGAGGATTGGGTGAGTTGATTCTCAAGGTCCATTCCAATTCTATGAGCATATATCAGCCTGCAGTTAAAACATCCAGAACTCCCTGTTCTTTTAGCCGTATTTCCCTCAGACACAGAAGCTCATAAAAATGGAATTAAAAAACATGGAAAAGTGTAGTAGAATGTATTTCATATGCTGGAAATCTACTACTTGATTTTTATTAGACTCTGTGCACAAGAGGCAATCCTCCTTTTTGTGGTTGAGAGGGGACTAAGATCTGTTATTTTAAAATATTGTTATAATAAAAGTTCTCTGACGTATCTCTGTGATCCATCCAGTTCTCTGCTTCCTCTGTCTGATTTGTGTTCTTGGGCCATCCCCAGTGGTTAGCTATGTAAGCTCCCAAATTCTATGCAGAGAAGGTCCTAAGAAAAGAATAATTATTGGCCTACTTCATGAGTCACCAAGAGGGTGTGTGTAAGGAGAAAAAGAAAGACCATGGAACTGGCTGACTCTTACAAGATCAATAACATTCTCTTTCTAAGAAATCAAATTTAATTATTTGTTGAAAGGATGCAATAATTTTCTTGGAAATTCAGGGCAGTGGTAGTGGAAAAAACCTTTTTTGTCTTCATTTTACTTTTAGTTGCCTTTCAGAATTCCATGTCAGGTTTATAATCATCTTCTGACATCTTCAAGATCCAGCTTATTCCCTTGGAGAAAATATCATTCTTTATAGATCTCATAGACAAAGACAAAGTAAAATGATATTACTTTCACTCTACAAAACTTCATTTTAGTACGCAATTACTTCTGAAGCCTTCCTTGACTGATTCAAATAAAGTTGATAATTCATTCCTTGACATACAGCTCCAACAATTTTTCAATTATTCTATGTTCCTTAGTATATCTTTCTCCAAGGTAATCGAGATAATGTTTAAGAAGGGGTTTTGTAAACCATATGACACCTTATAAACATTACTATTACGTAGACTTTATTATTATCATTTAGTTAATTAGACTACAAATACAATAAAAGAAAATATTAATTTGTTTTGACATCATGTCTTTTTCCTTTAAATGTTATTCTCTATTTGTTTTATGTGTCTTTGTTTACAAATAATTGAAGGCAAGGATAAGCTCAAGACTGTTTTATAAACTGCCTGGTCCAGTGTTTCTAACTATACATTGTGTTCTCACTGTGTACATGGGAAAGGAGCATGAAAAGTGCTTGTTGGTCTTCTAACTCACAAAAAGCTTATGATTTCATGGAAGAAACAAGATCAACATGTATGACACCATCATGGAAAACATGAGAAAGAATTAATAACGTTCTAAAGTGCCCTAGATATTTAGTATCATGGGAGCTCAGGAAGGGAGAGATGGCTGTGAGCTTGGGTGGTGAAGTTGGTGCTAAGCTTGTCCTTGGCAGAGAAAGAGGACTTGCATTTACTAATGGGGGAATGTACATGAATAAATACTTTCCTTAAAATACTATGACAAAGTGGGATTACATCAAATTAAAAAGCTTCTGTCCAGCAAAGGTAGCAATCAGCAGAGTGAAGAGACAACCAATGTAATGGGAGAAAATATTTGCAAACCACATACCTGATAAGTGGTTAATATCCAAAATATCTAAGAAACTACTACAAGTCAATAGCAAGAAAACAAATAATTCAATTAAAAAAATGGACAAAGGACATGAATAGACATTACTCAAGAGAAGACATGAATGGACAAGAAGTATATGAAAAGATACTCAACATCATTAATCATCATGGAAATATAAATTAAAACCATGATGAGATATCACCTAATACCTGTTAGAATGGCAATTATCAAAAGACAAAAGATAAAAAGTGCTGGCAAGGATGTGGAGAAAAGGGAACCCTTGTTTATTGTTGGTGGGAATGTAAATTAGCATAGCCATTATGGAAAACAGTATGGAAGCCCCTCAAAAAAATTAAAAATAGAACTAGCATATGATCCAGCAATCTCACTACTGGGAATATATCCAAAGGAAATTAAATCAGTGTGTTGAAAAGATATCTGCATTCCCATGTTTATTGCAGCACTATTCACAAGAGCCAAGATATGGAATCAACCTGTCCATCAGTAGATGAACAGATAAAGAAAATGTGGTATGTGGAACACATGGAACACTATTCAGCCTTAGAAAAGAAGGAAATCCTGTCATTTGCAATAACATGGATAAACCTGGAGAACATTATGCTAAGTGAAATAAGCCAGACAAAAAGACCAATCTATACAATCTCACTTATATATGGAGTCTAAAATATTTGAACTCATAAAAGCAAAGTAGAATGGTGGTTACCAGAGGTTGATGGGGAGGGAGGTCGTTGGGGAGATATTGGCCAAAAGATACAAAATTTCATTTAGATAAGAGGAATATGTTAAAAATATTTATTGTACAACATGGTGACTATAGTTAATAACAATGAATTATGTTTTTGAAAATATTAATAGCTGAATGTAGATTTTATGTGTTCTCACTATAAAAAATGATAAGTACATGAGGTACTACATATGTTAATTAGCTTGATTTAGCCATGCCACAATGTATACGTATTTCAAGACATCATGTTGTATATGATAAATATATACATTTTTGTCAATTAAAATATATAAATAAATTAAAAAAGACTATGACACATTTTTGCCACTAAAATTTCCCCTCTTTATATCAGAATCATGTTTTTTAAAATTGCTACACATTCAGAAATTTTTTTTGGAAAGAATATCATTGTAATATATGTAGTTGCCACTAGAATGTAAGTTAAATATCAGTTAAAGTCAACAAGTACCTTTAAGCACCCACTATATATAAGAGTCTGCACTGTATGTTATGAGAAATATAAAGATGAATAGTACTTGGTCACTTACAGAGTGAAAAATCTAGGAGGTTAGAAATATAATTTTAATATTATGGAGAAAGTGAGGAAGAAGTTAACTTGCATTTTATTTCAAATTTTGCCCTGAATTGTTTTCAGAGTATGGGGAAAAGCTCTTAATGGGGTTTTAGTTTTCCTTCTTACAAATTGTGGCACTAATCAGACCATGGTATTCTCATTACAACTTTAAGGTCTCTGTGGGGGCAAAATACTAGTTCTTTAACATGGCATAGGATGTTCTTGATAATCACATGCCCTTCCTCTCCAGTCTTCCCTTCCAACCACTCTTGGATTCCTGTTTTGCATCTGAGTAGTGCTGGAACACCTGCAGTTTCCCAGAAGCACCATACTGCCTCTCACCTTTGGGAAATTTGCTTGCACATGTGGTTTTTTGTATAGGGAAGACCCTCTTTATCTCTTCTTGCCAGGCTCACTTATTTCCTGTAGGCTTTCCTAACTCCTTTCCTTCCTGTCCTCTCCTCTCAAAGTTCCTTCCTGTGAGGCTCCCTGTGTACACAATCACTGAACTTCTATCTTGTCTACCTCTGTCACCCCCACTAGTCAGCAATTTCTTTGGAGTCGGGCACCATATTGAATTCATTTTTGCTTGGCATTTAGGAGGCACTCCATAAATAATTTGGAATGAATGAATCCATGAATAAAAGACTCTGTGTCTTATATCCTGTGATAGTGAAAACTCATAGAACAGAAGTATGAACAAATTATTATGGGCCTAGACAGGAGAGAGAAGTTAGTGCTGGCTAGAGGAATTGAGTTAGTTAACTTTTATGAGTGGGTGAGATTTCAAAAGGCAGAAATAAGAAGGCATATAGTTCCAAGCAGTTGGAACAGGGATGAGAACAACCATACAGCCAGACAATTTGGCTTGTTTCATATTATCCCCAAACTTAATGACTTAAAAACAATTCATTATTGTCTGTCATAGTTCTGTGGGTCTGTCATGGCTCTGCTGGAGAGTTTTTCCTTGGGGCACCTTATACAGTTGTACTCAGAAAATACCTGGGGCATCATCACCTGAAAGTTCAATGGAGCTGGACGTCCAAGTCGGCTGGCATGTCACTCATGTGTCTGAAGCCTCAGTACTCCTCCAAGTACCTATCTATCATGGACTTCTTACATGGGCTCCAAGAGGCAGGAGTTGAATAATGCCAGGCCAGTTAAGGGTTATACCAGTGAGGGGCACAGCACTGCTTTGTCCTGTTCTATCAATCAAAGCTACCATAGGGTTCACCCAGATATAAGGCTTGGAGAAATAGACTTCACCTTTTGTTGGAGAGGTGCAAGATCACATTACTGAAGAACACAAGAGATGGGGGGTATTGCTGCAGCCCTCTTGGAAAATACACCCTACCACAGGCTTTTTCCTGGGAACAGTAAAGAATTTATGTAGGTTATGGGAAGGGGAATAAGGGATCTTTCACAGTAAGGAAGGTTGACCTGAGCCCAGAGAGCTTTGAGTGCACAATCTCAGTGGAGTTTTACTAAAAGGTGTGCCATTCTATCAGTAGGTGGTTCGTGGGGTTTTTCATTCTGCTCTCTTTCAACTCTATGGAACTTTTTTGTTTTAGTATAGGTTTGTTCTACAGTGACCTATTTTGCTGAAATTGTGTATCTTATGATAGGATATCAAGATATCACTTTATTTTTTATTTTTACCACAGTCATTCATCTTGAGACAAAATGGAAGCTGAGCAAGCTTATCAAACAGGCATATCTTCTGTAGTATTTGATAGGTTTCAGTGAAATTTAGTACACATGTAGGGGTTATAGAAATAACAGATTGCATTGGGTGTTGGTTACATTTTCCTGAACTGCTAGGATAGCTGTCTCTGAATATCTTCCAAAAAATGTCTTGCAGTAATTGATGCCCTGGGAGAAGCTAATGCATTGGCAGCGGGACTAGGAATTTAAGAAAGTTATGTAGTGATTTGGTCGGTGACATAGCCAGACTATATAAATTTAGACACAACTGCCATTTTAGTGAAAACAGTCTCTTTTTTTTTTCCCCCTGCCAAAGTTTCTGAATAATTATATCTCCACTTTCGGATACTTAGATAGGTACAGCCTCTGGGTCCAAGAAATCTTAGGAAGCTTTTCAAAAAGCCAGAGCACAGTAAGTAACAGCCCATCTGTCTCTTAATTTTAGAGTATTTTTTAAAAAGAAAAGTCACTTTCATTTTTATGCCCACCTCTAAGCTGTAATGCAAATGACGCAGCAGGCTACCCTGATAGGTGATAAACAAATGTCACTTGCTAATTTCCTGATCCAATGCCTAACTTATCTACACAATAACAGCAGTGCCACAGCAAATGCTATTACTGTGCTGAACTTTAGTGTCATGTTGATGGCCACACTGAGAGACTTTCTAAGAAATAGCCCTCTGAAAATCATTAATGCATTCATACCATAGGTGTATTTTTTTTTAAAGATGTTCACTACATAGGAGTATTTTTTCCATGAAGACTTTGCTCTTAGTACCAAAAGAATCACACTTCTCCTGAGCATCTGGCTTGGGTTTTAGCTTCCAAACACTAAGTAAATGTGACTGTTAGCTTCTCTTTTTTGTTGCAGTTCTCTCAGAAGCTTGGAGACAAATTTATGTTTCATCTCCAAGTAAATGCACTGTATTATACTATGTATACTTTTGAATTTTACTTTAAATCTTTCTAGGGACAACCAGATATAAAACAAATAATTACCAAATGAATTAATCTCACATTGATTTTTCTAGGATCCATTTACTGTAACAGTTTCTTAACTCCATGGAGGTGGACTTTATAAAAGAACCGGAAAATTACAAAGTTGCAATCCTGCTTCTTGATTCCTGCAAGTTTATTAATCTATAAGGTGAGGTAAAACACGTTACGTTTGGTTAGCCTTCACCTTAAATAATGTGTGGTTTTGGAGATGGGTTAGGAAACAGCTAATTTTTTGAAAAATCATGTGGTAATGTGGTTAGGGCTTCTGGCTTCTCCACATGGGGACTTTACTTCCAAATTGACTTCAGTTGGTAAATATTATAGAAAGCTGAATTCTGGCAGAGGCCCTGAATTACTTTCCTGTTCATTGACAGAATGTCTACATTAACCTCACATTTTTTATGGATAGCCTCACATATCTTCCCTGCTGAGGCTGTCAGAGAATCTGTGAGATGTGAGGCCAAGAACAGTGTCCTCTACTAAATATGTGCCAAGAGAAGGGAGGAAGTTTTGATGGCACATATATTTAATTTTTGCACCATTGGTTGATATAAGTGAGGAAAATGTCTAGATTAAAGAGAACAGATACTCTGAATGAAACAACCAAACTTTGATACCAAAACAGTATTCCTTCCAGAGCATTCATGTCTTTATTTATAAAATATATAAAGTATTCCTGTTGTTTAGCCTATGGGTTTATTCACATTGTAAAAACAACAAATAATAATTTATGGTGGAAATAAACCACGTTTGTGGTTCACCACCACCCAAACAGTGATGACACTGACTCTCAATCTCTGACTTTGGATTCAAAACACAGTGACAAATACTACCCAGCTGACTGTCAGAAATAAATTTCTGGATTAAATCAACAGGGCTTTAGCTCAACCCAGATAAAATTGTGGTAATATTGACAGCATAACGGCATGACTCTGAGGAACTCACCAGAAATGCATCCTCACTAGAGATTCATGCAGTGACATCTTGAGAATCAAGAAAACGAAAGTGGATTTGGGTCAGTTTGCTGGGTGAGCAGGTGCATGCCATCCCCTTTCCCCCTGCACACCTGTGTTATGTAATAGGGAACATGCATTATTTGTCATGGAAATCCCTTTTGTGTGGGACATGAGTAAAACTTTGAATCAATCAATTATTCAAATGATGACTAATCTGTAAATTCCAACCAGGGTATAATAAATACCACAGTGGCAGAAACAAGTACATATAAGAGGCTATCCTTCCCTTGAAGAGTAAGATGCTATTCTTCCTCTTGTTGAGTTTAGCATCTTGGGAAGATGAGCTATGGAAAAAACAGAAGTGAATTACAGACATGTGGTATTGGGAGGAAGTTTCACGGAAGTTTAGAAGGAGGAGAAAAAAGCTGGTAAGGCAATTTGGATTATACTTCACAGAAGAGATTCTCCCTTGTCATCTCTCTTCTGGTTCCCTGATGCCTAGGGATTATCTACCACTGAATGTCTTGTGAAATAGGCAATACATGGTACCCTTAAAATTTGAGCCACTTTTAGTTGGGTATTCTGTTATTTGAAGCTGAAAGTATCCTACTATCAAAACCGGCTGGTCTAGATTTAATCCCATGAGAGTTCTGATGCATTCTGGTTTGTGTAGCATTGTCTAAAATATTCCCTTGGGATGTTGCCATTTTTCAAATGCTTTGTGATTTGACCCACTTAGAGCACATATTTACTAATTCATAAAATACACTTTTATTGAATCATATTCTGTGAGATAGGCCCCATAATGGGCACTGGGAACTTAAAGATTAATGAGATGTCCTTCCCTTCTCAGACCTCACAATCTATCAGGTAGGATTTGGGGGGGAGACAAAAAGCCAACTAATTTTAATGAATTGTGCTAAGTTATGGTAGAAATATAAGTAATAAAGAAAGAAAAAGTGGCAGGGAAGGGAGATAGTAGGAATGACCTCCCTAAAGAAAGTTTCTCCAGGATATTTTAGGGGGTCTTTTTCACACTGAGAATTGTAGGCATCATGGCAGGATGGAGTCTTCACTTGACAGACTCTTGTCTAGAACTAATGCTTCGTGCAGGGCATATGGAAACATTCTCTGCTCAACAAAGAGAGAAAAATTTCTCCCAGGAGATAAAAAGAGCCCTAAAAGTAAAGTTCTGAGCTACCGGAATCTGGTCCCATCTCTGCCATTCACTTACTCTTTAACTGTTGTGATCACTTCTGTCCCTGAGCTCTTTTCTCCTCATTTCTAAAGTGAAGATCATGAAGTCCTACTTTTGGGTACAGATGTGAGGCTGACCTGGAGAGGAGGAGATGCCGGAAAGTGCTCGCAGTGACAGAAGGGAGGCAATTTGGTTGTGGGCATGAGCAGTAGGCTCAGGAAAACCGGAGGGAGAAGAGATAAACCAGCTAAAGTAACAATAGAAAAGACCAACAAAGTTTGCCATGTGCCAGGCATTTATGTAAGTTCTTTACTTGTATTAACAAATTTTGTCTTTTACAATAATCTCTTGAGGTAGATACTATTAATATTGTCATATTACTGATGGGTAAACTAAGGCCCAGGGATGTTAAATATCTTGCCTTGAGTCAAGCAGTAAGTATCGTAACTTAAGCATATAAACTCCAGAGCCTGTACTTGTAACGCTCTGTGCTTTTGAATCCTGGTTGATTAATATCATGTAGGAACTGAAATTGTGAGTGAGACAGAAGATAAATTCCAATTGCAAAGTTAAGCATAGCAGGGAGTAGAGAACACTGTTGTGGCCTCTTGAATCTCTAGTCCATATATTACATTTACGATACTTTGCCGTGAAGGGCCACATTTTTAATCTGTAACCGATATGAAGATCAAGATAAAGTAACCACACAGAACTGTAATACATTGAGGCTAATGGAAATAATTTGGCTATAAGAAGAAACTAATTATTTTATTTTGCCTCTCATTCTGCCATATCTAACCCCAAGGTTGGGGGTGAAATGTAGGAAATAGTTCAGGTAAAAGAAGATGAACTAAGTTATCAGCAGTAAGAATAGAGAGAAGTGAATGGCTTTAAGCTACTAAGGAAGGTGAAGCAACAGAATTTGGTGATTGGCTGGGCAGGAGGAGAGGAAAAGGAATAGAAGAAGACAGAATTGAGGATGACTACTGGGTTTCTGGTTCAGGTAAGTGGGTAAATGATCTGACCATTTGTAGAAATAAATAATACAAAAGAGGTACATGTTTGCAGAAGTAGAATAGGGGGTTCATTTTTGACATGTTAAATTTGAGGTCCCTCTAAGATGTTCAAATGGAGGTGCTCACTGTATGGTATATTAGTTCTAGAGCTCAGGAGAAAGATCTGGCTGGAAATCCTCAGCATATAGGCATTTCCAAAGTCATGGGAATAGATGGACTCACCAAGGAAGACAAAGCAAAATGAAAAGTGAATTGAAAACAGAACTCAGATAGACCCTAACGTTGAAGATATGGGTGAAAGAGATAAATCCCTGAAGAAATAGCTAGAGAGGTAGAAGAATAACCAAAAGACTGAAGTTTCCAAGAAGCCAAGGAAAGAGAGCCCAAGTGTTCCAGTGAAGGAGTACAGACAGTGTCCACGGCTACGGAAGCCACATATATCTGTGGAGTAAAATGTCCCTTGGATTTAGAGACAGAGACCATCACTGACCTTTGGGAGACCAGTTTCACTGGAGTGGTGAGTTAATGAGGGACTGGAAGGGGAAAGGTGAGAGGAAGTGAAGACAGTGATTGTGGACAACACTTTCAAGGTGTTGAGTTGTGAATTAAGAGAGAGATAGGGAGGTATCTCAAGGGAGCAGACTTGGGGATATTTAACACTGATTAGAAAAGCCAGTTGCGAGGGGGTTTTTAAAGATAGAGAATGGAGGGGGAGTATTCTGAGTAATGAGAAAACACATGTGAAATAAAAAAAATTAACAAATAAACAAATTCTTTTAATATATGCCTCTGTATCCAGAAACCAGCTGGGACTCTTTTCTAGGACTGCTTCCCTGTATGTCCCAGAGGGACTGATAGAAACGGTACATTAAGGTGCTTTAAGGAACATAGTTTCTGTCTCTGAAGAGGATCAGAGGACCCATGTTGCCTGCAACATACTCGTGGTCTGCTCTGCGAGGGTGAAACGGGGGTGGTAGAGAACCTTGGAGCACACTGGAAAGACGAGCCCAGATAAGGAACAAATCAATATGAGCAAGGATGGTTTATTAACAATGCTGACTAAAACAATAAGCAAGGAAGGGGAACATGTAACACTATCAAATTTAATGAGTCTGGGCTGGCAAACATTCAGCTTGTGAGGTGAAGTATAAACCATGTTTCTTTGGCAACAAGAAGATACCCCAGTGACCCGTGCATATGAGAATGGCTTGGGGGCAAAACAAATGGAAAGGGAACTGCTGGCCCTGGGATGGGACACAAGCTCTTGAGCAGCTGTGGAATCTCTTTCTTTTTTTTTAGACAAGGTCTCACTCTGTCACCTGGGTAGAGTGCAGTGGTGTCGTCATAGCTCACTGCAACCTCAAACTCCTGGGCTCAAGTGATCCAACTGCCTCAGCCTCCCAAGTAGCTGGGACTACAGGCGTGCACCACCACACCTGGCTAATTTTTTCTATT
Source organism: Daubentonia madagascariensis (assembly GCA_023783475.1). Taxonomy (NCBI): domain Eukaryota; kingdom Metazoa; phylum Chordata; class Mammalia; order Primates; family Daubentoniidae; genus Daubentonia; species Daubentonia madagascariensis. Next base: position 3,742,560 of record JAKFHU010000901.1, on the reverse strand, counting down.
GTCAGTAGAGATGGGGTCTCTTGTTCAGGCTGGTCTCGAACTACTGACCTCAAGCGATCCTCCCGCCTCGGCCTCCCAGAGTGCTAGGATTTCAGGCTACCACGCCCGGTCTGGTGTCTCTATTTTTAAGAGAAGGATGCTAATTCACCTGTGCTCCTTTTCATTCATTCATTCATTCATTCATTAGTTTTTAAAGCTAACATTTAATTTGGCCCCCTCTATATGCCAAGCACTGAGTTGGGTTCTGGTCAAAATTGAATAAAGATCCATCCCTACCTTCATGGGGCCACAGTTTCTAAGGAAAGTCAGACATAAAAACAAACAGTCCCTGTACCATGTGGTAAGCACTATCTGTGATAAAAATGCACAGACAGAGCCAAGCATGCCTTATCCTTCCTAGACTCAGAAAGAACTTCAGAGAAGAGGCATAAGATCTTTCCCTTATTTTGAAAATGTACAAAATAAACTAGTCTATTTGATCATGCTTTCTCATAAAGGCACTTTCTCCAGATTTTTTAAAATGTATTTTTTATCTTGATGAGGAGCTCCTTATACCATTTATACTTGCTGAACACATTAAATGAATGTGTTTATCGAAGTATTGTGGAATTCCACAGCTGGATGATACCTCAGCAATCATGCTAAACCACTCCAATGTTAATTGAAAAGACAACCATTTCTCAAGCTGTTATCACTCATATAAATCAGCCATTATTAAACCACTCTAAAATGGTTATTTTCACTTTTTACATAGTGTCTTCTGTTTATACATATGTTAATATATATTTGTGTGGTTACTGAAGCAAAAATACAATCAAATTTTTTTACTACTATGTAACATTGAAGTAGAAATGTTTTTTCCATGTTATTATACAGTTTTTTCAATTTTCATTTTAATGGCTGCACAATATTCTATTGTCTTGATCTTTTCTTTAGTTACTAAATCATTTCTATAATTTTGGATATGTACAACCATTCCACTGTAAAGATGAAGAAACTGAGTCCAGGAAAGGTACTTAATGCTTTGGGTCTCTATGAATGCTTTCCTTACATCATGCCATCACATTCATATGTAAGATGAGAGTTTTAGCTGATACAAAATTATTGGCAAAAAGTCCTGTGAGGTTGGTTTCCTTAATTTTGGTGCATCATTTGGTATTCTTAAAAATCAGATTTTCATATTTTCAGTTTGCTGAAAACCTCTTTAGACAGCCAAAGTTGAACAAAAGCTCAATCTCATGATGCCAAATTGAGTTTACATCGTCCATCAAGAATAAATAATGCCAGTGACAGACTTCCTCCTTCAATTACTAAGGAATTTCATACGCAATTTCAATTTCTTTTTAAAAAATCTCTTTTAGCCTTATTTTCATTTCCAGATTCCAGAAAAATATCTTTGGCTCTGCTCCTCCTCCGTATACTGGAGACAAGTTGTAACACATCTTAGCTGATGAGTCCATGCTTAGAGTCTTCAGCCTTGTTTCAATAGATCTTGAAATATATGTTTTAAAATGTAGACAAGTTAAATATACCAGAAGTAGACTCATCGCAACCTCTTAAACCTGCTTGGCAATGGTGAGATAATTGGGTCAGGGTTGAAGGAACGTGTAGCTAAGAGTGGGATGGATACAGAAGGGCAAGTAAAAGGACACAACGTGGGGAAACTTCCCCTCCTAACGTCCCAAAGGATATGTGCAGGTAAAACAATGCAATCATGGAATTTTAGTTTGAGAATTTCCACCAGAAAGTATATTATTTAACATTTTAATTTTATAGATTAGAAAATTGAAGCTTAGGAAGACTTGTCCAACTTTTAAGAGCTTATCAATGGCAGCCTATGTCCATGTTTTTTTTGACTTTAAATCTAGTGCTTTTGTCAATCAAGGGGGTAATTATTGAGGTACTACTGTTACCATAAGGTAGGATGAGTATCCATGTAGACAAAGAAAGAAATAGGGGGCATATTACTATCCTCAAGACTTTACCAATTTGGACTATATAGAAAGAAACACAGCATAGGCTCAAGAGCTCCATCATGACATTCAGTCAGTAAGTCTTAGAGAGGTTCACAGAAGGCTGGTCTGGATGAAATGGACCCTGTGAAGGTGAGACCCGATCTAGCCTTAGAGAAGGGATAGGGTTTGAACTGGCAGGTGGTAGTCAAGGGAGAGTGCATTTCAGGCAATAAGTATCAGTATTGCCACAGGAAGAATTTGTGACTGCAGAGAACAATCTCTTTGTTCTTTACAATAGTTTTAATATTCTCATTTTAATCCATGTGAATAACTTTGGGCAAGTTATTTAGTCACTCTTGTCCTCTGTTTCTTTAGCAGCAAGGAGGGAATAACAAAGCAAGTCTGCGTTACAGGGAAACCGGGAGGCATCGTGAATTTGAAGCATTATAAAGAGTTTTATTCACACAAAGGGGAAGGAGAATATGCTCCACAAAATTCTACAGCCAGAATTTCAAAGCATCATTGTTGCCTAATGATGGTTTCAGCTTTGCCCTTGGTGGATATATAGTTGGAGTTTTGAAACTGAAAAATATCTTTGTTATGTTTTGCCTGGATCAAAGCACACATAAAGCCTGATCGAATGGGAAAAAAAGGCGAAAGACACAGGCGAGTGCCTCAGCATGACAACGAATGGCCCTCAGGTTTTTGCTAATGCCCTAACCCGTTAAAATGTTCTGAAACCTTTGTAAGCAGGGACTGAAAAATCCAACAAAATTACCATATACACACACACACACACACGCACACATGCGTGCGCACACACACATCCAGAATAGGTGCTCTCACACTATTGGAGATCAGAGTTGCTACAGATAGAAACACCAGTGTTTTGAGCCCTTCTCTACAGGGTATGAGGCTATGCCCCAACAGAGGAGATATTTGTTAGAAGAAAAGGGGAACTGCGTAAAGTTAGAAAAGTGTAAGAGAGGGTGAAGATAAGGAAATCTGTTTAAATAAGAACTAGTCTGTGTAACAAAATCTAGATTTTTCACTCTTAGATACACAATGAGCTCCTTAGGATGAGGTTTTATGAACAGATAGAAATGTCTTCCAAGGAACTTATCAATTCTTTGCATGTAAGTGAGATTTTTAATGAGAACCACAGAAACCTTTCTCCAAATGAGTCGGACTGGTGTTTCTATTACACTGGATGGAGGGACATCTTCCTTTTCTCATAGGCTATAGTTTCTAATGGTATCCCCCCCCCGCCCACACATACCCTGAAGAGTTATATTTTATCATGATTCTGGATATAAATGAAAGCAGAAGCTGTTACCATTAGTGTAAATTCCAACCAAACCTGGAAGAGTCATACTGGGAATGAGTATTCTTGATGCATACTTTTAGCATTATTGGCATCTTATCTTCTTTGTTAAAGAACTAATTAATGTCTCGTTCTTATCTTTGACTTCCCAAACCTTCTCTTTATTTTTCTCAACAATTCTTTCAATATTTTCTAGCAATATGATGTTGTTTTTGCTTGCTTCTAGGGCAATTCTTCAGAGTCCCGAAGTCTCTTTTTTACATATGGGTTATGTGTAATAAGACAGATGGAAAAGTAGAAAATTCAGTTTAAAAAAGATATATGGTTTTTGAGCTTCAAAATTAAAACAAAAACAAAAACAAAAACAAAAACCACCTAATTTGATTTGCTGTTTTTTTCTCACTGGAATGATTATTTATATTATAAAATTCAACTACATTGCAAGCTGCTGAATGTTAGAAATTATTTCCTATGTTTCATCTCTTCCTCTCTCCCACCCCAATATTTAGCATAAAGTCTTTTCTTAAGAAAATACTTAATACATATAGGTTGATAGAATGATCATTTATTTAGCAAACTGACTAGTTTATCAACATGCCATAGACATTCTCTTGACTCTTTAGAATAGTTGGAAGTTTTCCATAAAGACATGACAAAGCCTTCAGGGACCATGGCATATTTATCTTCATCTCCTGTACATTAGTTAACCTTATTCTCTACACAGTGTTTCCTATAGGTAAGTGCTCCACTTCTGTTTATTGGATTAAAAACAATTTCTATTGTTGAGCAATAGCTCCTCAATAAAGTTCTGTTATGAGAACTTGTACCACTAGATTGAATTAAACAAACAAACACAATTCTTGCTATATGATCTGGCCTTTCCCTATTGAGAATCTAATAAAATAATAAAAGGTTATTTCCTTCAGGGTATATTATCTCTCTAGCCAGATGCTCATTGTAACATGAAAGACAAGCTCTTTAGAGCTAAAAAGTTCTCCCTTATGTGGATGGAAGAAAAAAAATGAAAACCACTTACCTGGTCAACATTATTTCATAGGGTGCTGAGGAATAAATCAGACCTGGCATGACCTTCATTGAAATTTCAGATTTATTTAGAGAGGTTTGTGCTGATCGCTTTATCTACCGGAGGCTCTGTTTCCCCTTGGTGACTCATAAGTAATGTGGTCCACGCAAACCCGTGTAAATAGAGCTAATATTTCAAAGGAGGTCATGCTATATACTCTTCCCCTGAGAATAGATGATGGCTGACTGCTGGGCTGATATGAAATTTATCTTTGTGAGGGAGAAGAGGGATTGTGTGGCCCAGAGGGCACTATTCAGGGCTTGTGAATCCTAAGAGGGGGCAAGGTACATCTGAATCCAAGTGTGTTTGTGTTGTGCATTTCTACTTATGAGCAAAGATTAACAAAACAAAATAACTCACTCAAGTCAAGTCTTAAATAGTCTACAAAGTCATCATTGATTTTTTTCAATTTATTTGTGTATTTTTTTTCCTTTGAACCACTAAACCCAGTGGTTTCCAAAGAAGAATTTGTACTCACCAGTAAATAGATCTTGAACCAGGTTGCCTCTACCAGTTCTACCTATTCTTTCCTTTTTTCTTATTTTCAGTCTCTTACCACATCTCTTTCTACACTTCCTCCTAATATATTTTGTTAGAATTTCTCATATGTAAGCAGTTCCTTTTCCCCAACTCTACTTTGGCCTCTACAGTCAGCAGCCCTCCTCATTCACTGCTGAGAGATTTCTCCAATGTATGCAGAAAGACACCCACACCCTATTTGTGTTCAGGATGAATATAAAGGCTTTCAGAAAATGAAAACAATTTATCTTTGTAAAATGTATAAAATATAAAATCCTGTGCTCGAGGATTTCTGATCTCTACTTTATAATATATGATTGTATTAGACTTTATAAATGTCATTAAGACATTTAGAAGGAAGCCAGATGATCATATTAGCATTGATCAAGAAATACATATTAAGTGCATTCTATGGCCTCAGTATGTAGCTGGTTGCTACATGGGATAATGATATTGCCCTCAAGTAGCTTACAATGTATTTGAGGAAACAAGAGTAACATTTTGGAAAAAAGCACTGAAGAACACAAGTCTATATAAAATTAGCTGTGTGATACGGACTTCAGTGATATTCTAAATGCACAGGTGGTCATACCACTCTCTTTAAAATCATCCTGGGGTATAAAGTCCAGACTCCTTTACATGATCTGCAAGAGTGTCCTGACCTGACCAGCTCATGCAACTGTATCTTGTTTACGGCCCAGAAACTCCAGATTCACTGGACACGTACAAACCACTATTGTATTTATTTTGGCATGAGGAAGTTAAAGATAAATAACCTGTATAAGATGATAAGGCATATTAGTTACAGTCATTTGACATGTAAGGTCCTTTCCAAATATATTACCTTATTAGCTTTATCTTTATCTCTCAGCTTGGAATGCCTTTCCATACCATCTCCAACTGGAAAATATCAGTGTCTCAAACCCTCCCAGAGCTAAATGAGTCATTCCAGCCCTGTGCTCAAGTAGCTCTTCCTTCTACCCCATTACATTTTAAGTCATCTCTTCATCTCACTTCCCCACTAGACCATGAGCTTTTTGAGGGCAAATACTGTGTTTTATTCACTGTGGAATCCCTAGTGCCTAGCACCAGAACATTTTATGGGTGTTATGAGTGAATAAGTTCTCAGAAAGTGGCAGCATGATCTCCTACATGAGTGGGGAATGCAGCCACCTCATGAGACCTGACAGCCACTAAATAGAAGCCTCACACCAAAATATTCCCTCTGTCATTCTGCCTCTGTAGCAAGAGAATCTGCTCATACTCCCTGGTGCTAAGGTTGCTTTGGTCCTGATGCTGTGACCCGGAACAAGTGACTTACCCCTACCTTTATCATAACACCTTGTATAATCATTATCCGCCTCATCGTCTTCAGCAAGAACAGCAACAAGGCACGTTTACTGAGTGCCTATGGGACCTCATGCCAGGGATTGTGGGCACAGGCAGTCATAAAGCCAGTCTCTGCCCTGGAGAAGCTCACATAGTAATAGAAAATAGAAACAGATGCTATGTAATAGAACTGAATTTTCCAGTAGAATACTACCATCTCAGAACACTTTGGAAAAGAAGGGGGTTTTGGACAGAAAAGTTGCTAAATCCACTTTCTGGAGATTTATAATGTACAATAATGTGACAGAAGCTTTTTGAAGTTTTTTGATAAAGATATCCATTTAACTTTTTTACTGAGATATAATTACATGCAGAAAAATATACAGATATTAAATACATGGTTTCATGAGTTTTGACCAATGGATACACTCTTCTGACTGAAACCTCTAACAAGATATAGAATGTTTCAACAGTGTAAAAAGTTTTCTCATAATCCTTGCCAGTCAGTCCTCTTCCCCCTCACTCCCCTTTCTGCAGGCAATCACTATTCTGATTTTTATCCCCATAGAGTACAGGTAGTTTTGGCTGTTCTTCACACTTATTAGGTCATATTTTTTTTAAAAAATGTGTATTAATACTACACATATTTATTATATTGTGGAATATATGTTGAAAAATGCTGGGTTATCATTTTATAGCTTTCAATGCATTTTCATATCAGTTATCAGATTTAATCCAAAATAATAAAATAAGTACCAAATGAGTGATTCATACAGTGGTTACCATAGGAATTTAGGTGAAAATATGCCACTTAGAGTCAGTTTGAATTGGGAAGGCTTCCCAGGTGTTGCCAGCCAAACTTCAACTGGAGCTTCAGGATGGGTAGGACATAGTCAAGGGGGGCAAAAGGGAAAGGGAGCTCTAAGACATAGGGACAGGGTGGGCAAAGATTTAACCATGATGAGGTGCACTGTATATCAGAAGAGCAAGAGTGAGAATAAAGCAGTGGGAATGAAGCTACCTTTTAGACACTATATGTCCTGCTTCCCAGTCCTGAGCCTACTATTGTGCGCTTGGAGAGGTGCTGCATCCCTGGACCTCTGTTGAGATATGTTACCCACACAGTCTTAGAAGTTGTGTTTCCCTAGCGTTACTGATATTACGTAAAATCCTTTTAGGGACTGAGCTTATTTTGTATTGGAGTTCCATTTTCCTTCTCACACTTAGCAATAGTACGTAACTATTAACCAAGCTTTCTTCATGTTCATTTTTCTTTTAGTAAATATAGGAATCAGGAAATTTAGGAATCAGTAAATCAAGAAAGGGAAGATGTTCACATCTTTGTGCTTAAATTTTACTATAGGGGAAGTGGTTTGCAAGAATTTCTCATGTCTTGGAATTCATAGCAAATTCAATAATTTTTACTAAGTTGGTTTCTTTTCAAACCAATCTCTTCCTTCTCTGGTCACAGGGCTGTGCTCTTAGGGGTGAACTTATCTGCCAGATCTGGGATGTCCCTTGCTCAGACCTCCTCAGTCATTCAGAGGAGGGTAGTATTAGGGGTAAAGATCTGTGGATAGAGAAAATGCACATCCTCACTGATGACCAACAGGAAGATTTCTTGGTTGGATGCTTCCCTACTTCCCAGAGAATTCCTTTCCAAACAGGTAGGTAGGATTTTTGGTAATTAATTTATCCAATGGGATCACACCACTTATGCTAAATCACCAACTTTGCCTATTTTTGGACGGAACTTGAGGCATTGGGCCTACTTATAATTGTTTGCCATAATTATTATAAAATTAGTGGTAAGGAAAACACAAGAATACACACACATACACACCACACACACAGATAATACATTGTGTAAGCAATATGAAAGAGATGTAGTCATAAAATAAATAGCAAGAAAAAGGGAAACAAATACTATGAAGGGTTCATTCTTGATGGAATAAAAACCAGTGCAGGCGTCTTTGGCAACCTCCTGCCTTTCTCCCCTCCACACCCCACCCAAGTGAGCCTTTGTGCCCTCTTACTACTTCCCAAAGTCTCTGAGCCCACACTGCCTGGTCCTGTGGTAGGGAACAGCACAGAGGAGTCTGTGAGAAGAGGGAGTCAGCGTCCTTTTAGATGAGGTTCATGCCCCATCCTTTGTTCATCTATTACTAGACATGAGAAATATGCATAAATCATAAAATAGTAGAAACCTTTTATGCCACATATCCCTCCACCCTAATTTCACAAAGAAGGGAACAGGCATACAAAAGGAAGCACTTTTTCAAGTTTGCAGAGTAAATTAGCTATAGGACCAGGGATGGCACTCTGTTTCCTGGATCCCTCTTTATAACCCTTTAAGCCTGCACCCTGGTGATTAATGAAATAAAGAGGCAGTGAGCATGTATATGATTTTCTGCACCAGGGGGCATATTTGGAACTCCATCCCCCTACCCAGCAGACTCCTCTTCATCATCCATGTCTAAGGTAAAATATGACTTCTTCAAGGAAAGCCTCCACTTAGTTCCAGTCTGCCACCATCCTCTCCAGTAGCACCTTGCCTTTCCTTACCACATATTATCCTTCTAATTACCTGTTAACTGTCTGTCCTTTCTGCCTGACTGTGAGCTGCATGAGGGCCCGGTGCCTGACATATAGTTTATGCTCAATAAATATGTGTTGGTTGAATAAGTGAATATGGATTGAGCTCCTAGGCTTGTATGTTTCAGACACATTCACAAAGACACAGCACATTTAGCATGTAGGCATATTGTTATTTAGTTAAAAATTTTTTTTATATATATATAAAAAACTATATTTTTCTGGTTTTTGTTTTGTTGCATGCAACTCTGGCTAACTAAAGCAAAAATAAAATTTAATGGAAGGTTATTGCTAACTCACAGAGAAGGCTGAGAACCAGGCTTGGAAGAGGGTAGGAACTGAGCCACCTCTGGAGGAGCAGAAAGAGTAATGACTGCAATGGTCTTATAGCAGAGAAAGCTGGGTCAAGGGCCACATCTACTGTCAGTGAATTCCTACTATTTAAAATCTCTCTGCCACCGTGACTCTTTCACATGTCAGGAAGAGAGTACCCAATCACCATAGGTTGAGTCTGCTCCTTGGCCCAATGGGGAAAGAGCAAGTCCCTTGAAAGAAGATGCTATTAGGAAAAAGGAATAAATGGTGAGTGATTGTGATAGAAAAGCAAAATAAGACATGTGTCCATTCCATAAATACACCAATGAACTGCCTCAAATTATTCTGTGCTTTCACCATCAGGGGTAGGTTCTTTCCAGCTTTTGGGGTACATCTCAAAAAGGGGGTACCATATTCTGTTGAGATGTCAGCCTTCCCAATGAATGTGTGAGCTCCCACGGCCTGGCATATAGTTGGTCGACAATAAATGTGTGTTGAATTAATGAATAACAAACGGGTGAAGTAGTGATCATCAGACACTGCCATCAGAGAGGATGGTAGAGACAGAGATATCATAAGGTACAGATGGGCAATAATAAGCATTCTACTTCAGGTTCATATTCAGTTTTCAAGTATTTCTCACAACAACCTTATAAAATAGGCAAGGCAGTTATATTTCTGATGTTACTGATGAAGAAATTTGATGTGGTGAGATTAAATGATTTATTCTGGGTCACAAAACTAATTATTTGCAAAGCTGGGATCAGAATATAGGTCACCGTCTCCTACTCCAGTAGTGGATATAATGGCTGAGTAATTTATTTTTTTTTATTCAAATGTTTGGTGATGGATGATAAGTCAGAGAGGAGTATGGGGTTTTGTAAGGGAACAAAAAGAGTCTGAGGAAATTTGAAAATACTGAGTAGTATTGGAAGTGAGGCTAATGAGAAGTACCATGTTAATGTGTGTATAGAGCATGAGATTGTGCATGTATGTGTTTTTAAAGTGGAGCATTTAGGTAGAGATTCTCCTAGAAATAGGATTCTGAGCCAGGGAATAAAGAAAGAAAGAATGTCTGGAGTCTTCTAAAAGGTCCATTTCTCGTTACTCCTATTCCTGGCATCTCTTTGAGCATTAAGGGTTGTTTTTAAATTACTATGTTATAAGGAATTATGGTATTATTGAAATAAGTCCTTTTGATGTTTATATTATATAATTTAACCCCTCCCCATAGCAAACAACAACAACAAAACAACAACAAGTATTAAAAAGAGAAGCTTTGTATTTCTGGAGAAAGAGTTTATGAAAAGAGAGGAATTATTAAACACCTACTTAAGATATTTTAGATTGAGTAGTCACATGGTGTACAATTATTACAATGAGATTAAGAGCTGTTTACAAGAATACTTTTGAATACACTGAATATGGACATGAACCTTTGGAGGGAATATGGAAAGTTTCTAATATGTTCACAGGACAGTTCAGGATCCTATGACTCTTTTGGATCAGGGACAATGCAGATCAATGTCCTAACAGCCCACATAGGTGGGCTGCCTCACCTCCTTTTGTTGCTAGACAGCATCTGCTATTGTGGCGGGATAATGATATGGAGATCCCGCTCAACTCCTAGTTTTGGCAGGCAAAACAGAAAGTATTCTAGTTCTGAAGTTTATTTTCAAGCCAACTCCTTCTCAACTTGTCATCTTTCAGCATTATTTAAAAATTCTCCTTCAGGTTCCCTGGGAGGATTAATCTAAGATGGAGAAGCAGATAGGGTGTCTGAGCAGCGGACACCTTTGCTCATCGCTAATCTCAGACTGCAGCTCCAACACACAAATACACGTGTTCACTTTGGAGAATGAACTAATGTATGTCAGAGAGAGAGGAGAAGTCCTAGGAAGAAGCGAGAGCAATGACTGTGGTGAGTTCTAATTCTCGCTTCGTTAAAGCTTGAAGCAAGTGGTTTCCCAGTGAAGATATTCTTGGAAACAAACAGGTCAAGGAAAAGGCAAGAAGTAGAGAAAGCCAGAGGCAAATGGAGCCCTCAGCAAGTGGACATGACCTGCAGGCATCAGCCTGTCATAGAAAACAAACCCCAAAGAAACTTTGAGCCAGAACAGCATAGGAAATTATCAAACCCAAGTCCCATTGGAACCTCAAGAAACTTACCTCCCAAAGACTGCTGTTTGGGGTGAGGGGTGGGGTGGGGAGACTGTATGTCAGGATTCTTTGTTGGCAGCATTTTGATAAAGAGAGCGGTGGTTCTATTCAGACCTTCAGCTTTAAAAAGAAAAAGTGTTCCATCATTTTGGCAGTTTGGAAGTTTGGCAACTAGGGTAAAAAAGAAAAAAACCAACACTTAAAACTGGTGAGTTTTACCTTCTTCCTCCAGTTCTTTTAGCCCCACTTTTTCTAAGGCAAGAAAAGAGAAAAGCCACCTATTCCCTGAAGTCTAAAGAGAAAAGGATTCCTCAGATATTCCTGAGATGTATGTTTTACCTTTTTATAGAAAGCGAAAATTAGCATTCAGACTCCTTGTTACAAGTTCCATTTTGATCTTTTTTTAATTGCCAGTGAAAAAGTAATGAAGAGCAATTCTAATTTAGCCGCGAAAGTCCTAGAAATGATAAAAAAGACCAAGCTGACGGGTGCACTGAAAATGGTCATATCTTTTCCCTCACTTTGAGTTCAACTACAGCTAATAATGGTACTGAGTCATTCTTTGAACTTCTTTGGTGTCTTTCATGTGGAGAGTTCAAAGCCCTTTACAAATAATAAATAATTAGGTGTCACAAAAGTCTTTAAAGTAGGAACATGAGAATTACACTGTACCCATTTCACAGTTAAATAATGGAAGCTCAGGCCCGGAGCTGGCCATGGAAACACAATCTTCTCTGTGTCTTCTGCTCTTGACTTATTTCTCTCATTTTGGGGACCTGTCACCCTCCCACGTACTCCTAGGAGAAGCCATCCTCCACATTTTTACTTCTGCCTCCTGCCAAAATCAAGGTTTTAGCACCTTTCCTTGATCTTCCATTTTCCATTTCTGACCATCACTTCTTTTTGCTTGCTTCCGAGCTCATATGATCAGTGTCTCTGCTGTTTAGGGGAATTGCTACATCTCCAGTGTGCCCTGCACCTGACAAATTAGAATAGGGCCTCTATTCTCTTTCTAAAAAAACAGTTAATGAATAAGTGTTTCTTGGTTACCTCCTGTATTTGCAGCAGTGGCCTGAGCACAGCAAGAGCTCTGGAAGGAACACAGGATCCAGCTCCTTCCTTGGAGAAACTGTAGCAGGTAAGGAGACAGCACTGACCAGGGTATGGCAAAGACCGACACCGACCACGTGTGAAATACCTCTTCCTGTGTTACCAAATACTAGGAATATAGGAATTCAGGAGAAAGGGCTGGGGAGTCAGACAAAGTTCTTGGAGGAAGTTGAGTTTGGTGAAGGTTTTGAAGACTGGGTGAGTAGAGGATTTAGGAGATGGTGATATTCCAAGTCCAGGCTGAAAAGGTGCCCTGGAGTGAGGAGGAGTCTGGTGTGTTAGACAGTGTCTCTCCAGCCATGTAGCATAGGCCCTTGCACGTATTAGGTACTCAAGGAACTGGGGTGTGTGACTGAGCCATGGAGCACAGGGTACAGAGCTCAGCACAGCACCTTTACAGTGATGGAAAACTCAATCCAGCAACATGAGAAGAGGAGATTTTCTTCCTGTCAAGCAAACTAAAGGTAACTTTCTCTTAATGAAATTTTTTATCCTTACTTTATTTTAACTTCACTTTTATGCTGGGGATCTTGAAGTTTGTTTCACGTGTCTGGAGGCAGAGGCTTTGCTCCATATCCGAAGTATAAAGCAGTCTAGGCGAGGGTTCAGTTGTAAATGAATATGAGGAGCGAGAGAATGTTCCCTGTCCCTGTTGGGGGTTTTGTTCAGTGCAGGCTTCTGGGAGGAGTTGACAAGCTGAGCTTGCCTGTGGGTTGGTAGAGAGCAGGAAAGGGATCTTAGGAGGAATGGAATGAGGACACACCATGTGGCAACAGGAGGTAGTTGTAGGAGGGAAGGTTCACACAATCACCTTTAAAGCATGGTGAATGACAGAGGAACCGGGAGATCTCCGGGAAGGGGCTGGGGACCCAGGTCGAGTTTAAAGCAGGCAGAACGTGCAGCGGGAAGAGGGAGACCAGTCAGCTCTAACATCCCACTTGATACTATCCAGCACTTTGCAGCTCTCAGAAGCTTTTTCTAGCTACATTATTTCATTGCATACTTATGACATCCTTGGGTTTTATTACCCCATTTTACAGATGAGGAATGTGAGAAATGGGGAGTTTAGAGTTTCCCCAAAGATAATATTGCTGTCTAGTAGCGATTTAGTCTTAAAGCTAAGACTTATGTCTCTTAACTCTTAACTTTCTGCTAGCATTAAGCAGTGCAGGCAGGGAAAATTTCCTGGACAATTGTCAGGAGATGGTGTTTCTCTTTCTGACTTTAGGGAAGCAGTCAAGAACCCACCAGGCATAGCTGGTCCGTCCAGGCTCTGTTGGCTGGCATCTCTGTCTGAGCTAGTATTTTAACAGTGTTTCCCTGTTAGACAGGAAACTTAGTGCAGGGCCATGCACACAGTAGGTGTTCCATAAATATTTGTTGATGCTGTGGATGCCGTACAACTGGTTCACAGCAGGTGCATCATACCTAATCACCTCAGGAAAGGACTGGGAGGAGATTGAAAACAAAAGTCTCATCAATAATAGAATCTGTTGTTTTTCCTTCTCTTCCCAGGGAGACTTTGGTTCCTCAGTTGTATTTCCAGTATTTTAAGATGGGAATAATTTTCACGGTGGCAGGTACAGCTGGTGAGATGCTGTTTTAATACGAAGGAAAATGCTAGAATAGAATTTAAGAATATTAAGAAGGGATTTGGTTTCTGACAGAAATATTAGTTGTAAAGGCCGGTATGAAGATTTTAGAGAAATTTAATTAAAATTTAATCTTCTTTCTAATTAAAGTTTCCTTTAATTAAACTTAAAATTAAATTTGCTTTAATTGGAGGAATTTAAAGGGTATTACCTTTTGAGTGTCAATCATTTTGAAAGAAAAAAATTATGCTGCTTTGTGTAGTTTAAAATAAGGATTGGTGTCAAATTTCTAGAAAAGTAATATAAATACTGTATTTAAATATAAATCAGAACGCCTTGATATTTGGGTCTCCATTTGCCTGGTTGAGAAACATTTGGCTTGAATTGTAGTTTCCCTCTGCACGGGAGACCTATGGAGAAGGTCAGATTTAGACCACCATGGGCCTTAATATGAGAGGTCTACATTTTCTCTCCCTACTCAATTTCCTCTGGGAGCTGTCTGTCTCCTTGCTGGATAGCTCGAAGCCTGCCTCATGCCTTTTTTGGAGAACATGCTCAAACAATAATCTTTGGAAATTGTTGCCTCCTGCCTTTCTATGGGGTTCCGAGATCCTTGGTGCTCATTCCTTCCTTCAAGCCCTTTTCCACGTGTCGGATCAGAATCCTCTCAAGCCCCACCTGTCCATCACCTCAAAAACTGAGGCTGGAAAGTGAGTCAAATTCTCCTCCCAGTGTGGCTCCTTCTTATGTATTCCCCATTTCCAAGGATAGCATATCACGTACTTACGTCAGTCAGACTCAAAAGAAGAGTGGATTAATAAAATTCGGTATATGTATACCATGGAGCACTACTCAGCCATAAAAAAAATGGTGATCTAATATCTTTTGTAACAACCTGGATGGAACTGGAGACCATCCTTCTAAGTGAGGTATCACAAGAATGGAAAAACAAACACCACATGTACTCATTACTAAATTGGAACTAATTGATCAACACTATGTGTGTGTATATGGAAGTAAAACCCAAGGAAATCAAGTAGGTGGGAGCGGGGAAGAGGGGATGGGTAAATTCACACCTAACAGGCATAATGCACACTAACTGGGTGAAGGGCACACTTATAACTTTGACTGAAACTGTACAAAAGCAAATTATGTAACCAAAACATGTGTACCCCTGTAATATTCTGAAATTTAAAAAAAAAAGGAAAAAGAAGAGGCTCTTCATTCTCCCTTTATATCCTCAGCAGTTACCAGGTCCTTCAGAGGAGCCAGCACGACCATAGCTTCAGCTTAGGTCCTTATCTCATCCCTAGATGGATGAGAGCAATAGCTCCTAATAGATTCTGTCTGCTGCCCCTCTTTCCCTGATCTATCCTGCAAACTATTGCCAAATCATTAATCTAAAATTACTGCTCCTTGTCTGTGGAATATTCTCCAGACATCTAACCCTGGCATTCAAGGCCTCCAATGGTGTGGCTTCAACTTCCCTTTTCCATATTCATCTCCTATGACTTTGCTAACACACTCAGTCTGCTCTAGCGTGCTAGTTTATTCACTGCCTCTTAACCACATTTCAAACTTTTTGGCTTCCATGCTTGTTTCACACCTTTCTTCCAGCCTAGAATGCTTTCCCTTTCTCTGTCCTTCAAGACCCTCATGAAATTCCAAATCCTTCACAAAGCAACCCCTTATCAGTCTGGCCTGGGATGATGGGTTGTTCTTCTGCAGCCCTGGAATGTTTATCCTGCGTACTAGTGCTTACATCCTTTATTCACATTTATCCCATACTTGACAATTTCTAAAGCCTGGAATGTATATATTCCTACTTGGTCTCCAAAGCCAGCTATGATGTGTGCCACAGAAGTGTTGTTATTCATATGTCTTATCTGACTAATTTGAGGCTCCAAAGGGTTTTGACTCATTCAAGCTCTCACAGCTTGAGTGATGAAGTAAGGATGAGAACCCAGGTTCCCTCCCTGGCTATTTCAGCAGGCCCACTTTACCTTTCTCTCCATCTGTGAGGTTTCCTACAAAACTCTAATTTTTGGCTACTCTGTTCAAATAGTTTAAATGCTTCAGAAGAGAGGACAAAGACCTCTAAAGAACTCAGACTTGAAAACCGTTGAGACTTACTAATCTTTTGCTATTTTATTCAAAGTAAGTGTGACACAAATAAAGATCTTCAGAGGAGGTTAAATGACTGCCTACTGGCTTGTCATTGCTAATGTAGAGATACACTCTGGAGGACCTCTTTCACTCTGTTTCCTTCCTCCGTTCCTTCCTTCTTTCGTTCCTTCCTTCCTTCTTTCCCCCCTCTGTCCCTCCCTCCCTCCTTCCTTTTTGTTCCTTCTTTTGGAAAAGAACAAAAGTTCCTGCAGTAAAAGACACAGAATGTTGCAGGACAAAGTGGTGGTTAAAACAATAGATAAAGTGGACTAGGCTTTTAGGTCACGAAATTAGAATTCAGAACTGAAGCTTTTATTTCCCATTGGATACTTTGAACCAACAAGATACTTGGAGTAGCTATGAAGTCTAGAGCAGGGCAGCCAGAGCAAAGAGGCTGAGGTGGAGACTCCCCTGCAGCCAAGGTAGGTGTGCCACTCAAGGTAGTCCCAGGGCCCACAGGGGCAATCTTTTTACTCTAACACTGGGAAGGAATTCTTAAAGTGCTAAGGGTCTACTGTGTTCACATCTCCCTTCAAAGGAAAGTGCCCTCAAGCAGTTCTTGCAAAGTTGCTAGGGCTCCTGTTCTGAGTGTTGAGAACAACAGAACATGCTCTCCTCCCTTTGTCTCCACCATGGACAGGCTGGACATAAAGGAGGCCAGCCACCACACCTTCTGGAATAAGGCATGCTTCATATTAGATGGTAATGAATCAGTCCAACCATATAGTTTCTCTTGGTTGCTCCCTCAAGGTACTGGTGAGTCCTGGAGTAGGTGAGCTACTTTCCTTGTGGCGTAAGAAGTCCTATGACCCAGAATGGCTCTATTCCCCCTGAGCCAATCATCTTGCTGTTCTGCTTCTTTTTGTGACCATATAATAAATGGTCATTATAGAAGGCATCTGGGAATGCATTTTCTTTGCAATTGTAAAAGCCTAGTATCCTGACTATGCCACTTCATGTCTCAAAGTCTTTCAGCATTCTCCAGTACCTTCTGAATTGTGAATGATCAAGCATGTTTTTGAAGACTGCCTGTCATTTACCTACCCTTCTAAACATCCCTCTATTACTTCTCTAGATTAGGAGTTGGTAAATTCTTTCTGTAAAAGGCCAGTTAATAAACATTTTAAACTTTTCCTGACCCACAGTTTATGTTATAACTACTCAATTCTCTGAAAATAGCCATGGACAATACAAAATGAATGAGCATGGCTATGTTCCAATAAAACTTTATTAATGGACACTGAAATGTCATATAAGTTGAAAAATTTCATATAAATTTCATTTTATGAAATATCAGCCCTTTCTATTTTAATCTTTGTTCTAATCACTTAAACATGTAAAAATCATTCTTTAATCACAAGTTGTACAAAAACAGGTGTTGGGCCAGATCTGGTCCATGCCCAGTTTAGCAGCCTCTGCTCCACATAGATACTGTGCTCTTGTCCCACTGGGCCACTTCTACACCCTGGGGATAACTCTTGTTTCCTCACTTCCACACTGGTTTGTGTTCTTTATATGATTGTCAGTTAGGTGCAACCAGAAAGAGGAGGTAGAGGAGAGGCTCAGGAAAGCAAAGTTTAATATATTTATAGGTCCTGATTTCAGGAGGCACAGCATGCCACATGGGAAAGACACCAAAGTGGTTACAAGGCAGAGGACAGGAGTCAGGGAGGGGCTGTGGGAGCCCTTAGGCCATGGCCTTCATTGGGGTTTCCAAGGATAAAGCAAGGCAGGGCAGGGTAGACTGTTTATGATTGTCTGGTTTGAATAATTTCAGTGGGCTTTGGGCTATAGAGGTGGTCCCTAGTTATTTGGTACCTTGTTCTGGGATGATTTAAACAGAGAAATATTGCCTATTAGGGTGCAAGGGCCAGTTAGAGGGAGTGTGGCTCTGGATTGGTTAGCTTGCATATCGAAGGCATGTTCCCAGCTGGGCCCTCTGCTGTCTCTAAGAATTGGCTAGCTCTGGAAGGAGCAGTCTCTCCCCAGCCAGAAAAATTTTATAATATGTTAAAACATCATAATATATAGAAAATTTAAAAATGCACACACACAATACTCACATCTATGTTGACATTGGTCTCTCAAACTAGAAAATCTTATCCTCAATCCAGGTTTGTCAACATTCTGACTAATATTCAAAGTCTAGATTGAATATAGAATTGAAATTAAGTTCCAAATTTTATATTCTCTAGCCATACTGGAAATAGGAAGTGGTTAGGACTTTGAAATCAGACTACTTGGGTCTGAATCCTGGCTTCACTGCTTACTAACTCTGTCGTCTTGAGCAACCTAATCGTATTAAGCGTCATCTGTAAAATGGAGATAATGAGAGTACTCAATTCACAGCTCATTGTAAGGATAAAATATTATAAGCAGGTAAAGAGCTTAGCACAGTACCTGACCAGGATGAAGTAATCTGTCCATGTTAGCAATTATCAGCCCTTTGTCTTGGGCTCTCTGCTGAATGGTTTACTATCCCTCTGCAGTTTAGAGAAGAAACAATTTTGCAATGAGAACAAACTTAATGCAATACCCTTTGTTTTAGCATATGTCTTCATTCTTACATGTGCATTTTAATTTCCTCCACTTGGTTTAGAAATAACTTAAAAGAACAAACGTATTCTTCCTCCCTTGTCTATGCCTCACCCCCACAAAGGAAATGGAATTTTCTTTCTTTTCTATTTTAAAAAAAATTTTTGGTTTGTTATATGTGGTGATAGAATTAATGTAGTGTCTTCCTTTAACAAAATTTATGCTCTCAGAGTCTTATCGTACCACCACATCTTGGTTTGGGTACTAGAGCCATCAATTTATATCATTTCAGTTCCAGGAATAATGTTGGTTTATTAATTCTTTCTGTAGAGTATAGAAGCAGGGCCAGGAAACTCTGCAGAAGAATTTATTTCCTTTCACTTACCTTTTGATAAAGTGTAAAGAATATCAGGTAATTAGAAGTAGGAGAGTAAGATTTTTTTTTTAATTTAAACTCATTTTAAAACCATGTCAGGTACAAGTTGGAAACCAGTTTAAACTTTTTGAATTCAAGTGTAATTTTTCATAATCAAAGATATTTGCCTTCTATGGTGACATCATCTTTTATTTCATTCATTCATGGAATTTAATGAACACTTACAATCATTGTAGGTAGGTTGTCTGGGGGAAAGAAGGTGGCTGAAGGACAGTCCTAGTGCTCAAGTGGCTTTTAGGCCACAAAAGGGCACAGCCATACAAAGGAAGAACCCTAACACCTGGTGGAGTGAGGTGCCTGGGTTTGGCACACAGCACTGCAAGGTGGGAGGGGTAGCTGACAGTGATGGTGCAATGGGAAAAGGCTCAAGGGCAGCTAGGTTGGGCTGAGGAGAGATGAAGATGCCCCCCCAGCTAATGGAACAGCAGAAGAATAACAGTGTGTGGCAAGTTCAAGAAAAAAGAAAACAATGATTTTGTGTGACTAGAGCAAATAATTTGTAGAGGGATACAATGAGAGACAGAACCGAGACGTCTATGCCTACTATTGAAAGAGCTCATTGCATCCTTTCAAAGACTTAGCTCTTTTGGAAGAAGACAAGGAAATCTAATTAAATATAATAATTATCTTTTTAATTCAGAACATTTCCAGAAGACATTATTTATAGAACCAGATATGGAAATCTGAAAAAATCCTAATGTTTCAATGGTAAGTTGTGAAGATGGTCATCATCACATAGCAGTTTCTAGGAATGAAGCTGACTCACCTCTTGGAAGGCACTGTCAAATCATCTCACCCTACCTTAAGTCAGAGAATCGTAAAATAGAACAGTTTAGAATGGAAAGGAACCATCCAAGTTCTCTAATACAATATTTCCTAACTTTTTTTTAAATGAGGATTCCTTAAAAAAAATGCCACAAAATTGCCCAGATTCCCTGCATAGCAATTGCATTCACTGATGAAAAAATTCATAATTACAATATATTACTCATCTCTATATTCATATTATGTTGAAAAGAAATGGTCATAAATGTGTTTTACAGTAAAATAAGTTATTTGTGTAGACTATAGCCAATGCTAGTACCCAATAGATATGTGGCCTCCTTGCATAACTTGAAGGGGGGTCGTGTCCTCCCACATCCCAGCCCTCGGGTCCTGCTGCCTCCACTGAGTCCCATGACTAGCTTATCACCTAGTTAGCTAGTGGTAGAGTCAGGAAAAGACTCCTGAAAGATTCAGGTAAATTCAGCTTTTATTGCCCAAGAATTTACTGTGTGATTATTATCATACCAAGACTCTCATGGGCACAGAGGAAAGCCAGAAGGCATGATGCCTGCCCTCAAGGAGCTTGGGGCTTGGTTGTTGCTCAACAGGGCATCCTTTCTGTAGTGTATTATCTTTAGAGTTTGTTCTAGAAGGATTTAATACTAATTCACAACATGAATTAATAAAAGAAATGGTCAGAAACGTTGGAAAACAGGCCTCAGTTTTTCTGAACCATGGATTTAGTCTGTAACTGGAACCTCCAAACACAATATTTCAGTTTACACACTCTCCATTCTACCTCCTCTTAAACAGCCTGCCCAAAGCTTCAGGATGGCCTTGCTCTGGCTCACCACCAACTCCTGTAAAGGATGCATGGGCAGTAGCGTGACTGCTGGTTCTCATTGAAGGCCACCATTAGTGTTGCTGTCTTGGAATTCAAAAAGTATAGGAGCAGTGTTGAATTGTCTTCACAAGGTTGGGTGAAGCTTTTCTGGACTCAGGGACAGGCATTAAATGAAACTCAAGGGAAAGCCACTTCTAAACAATTACTGAATCAATACATGATGCTGTGGTGAAAATGGCACAGGGCTAGATGGCTGAAGACTGAGACTTTTCTTCTTGAATTTTTAATTCCTTCATCTGAGTGGTGGTACACCAAAATGGTGAACAGTGTAGCATCAGAATGAGAATAATGGGGTGCAAATTCCAGCTCCACCTTTTCCTAGCTGTATGGCCTTAGTCTCCAATGTCTCTGTGTGTTAATTTCTTCATCTGTAAAATGGATGCAGTTCACGCATAGTAATAGCGCTTGCATCATATACTAGCTAATATATATGAAACACTTAGTACAATGCCTCTTGTATAACATTCAAAAAAGTTAGCTATTACTATGTGCTATAAAATAATAAAGTTTGTACTCTCTGACCTTCAGAGCTGGAACAGTGGCAGTAGATGAGTTTGAATTCCGGCTCTGTCACTTACTAACTGGTCCCAACTGGGTGATCTTAGGTAAGTTTTTTTTCCTCTAAGCCTTGCTCTTTTTTTCTGTAAAGTGGGGACAATAGTACCTATTACATTGTTCTGGGAATGAGATGAAATAATGACATGAATTTCTTAGCACAGTGTCTTGACATACAGCATATGGACAACAATTTGTACTCATTTTGATTTATAATAGCATTTGATGATTGTGATTTTTTGGACATATTTATGATTGGCTACTTTGTAGATGTTTCAATGCTAAAAGTTTTGAGGAATAAAGTGTCCTCTGTCTTCAAAGAACTTTACTATCCTTGCTAAGAAGGTAAGAAATACAAATAACCAACAAAATAAAAGTAAAATACATGTTATACAGAAGATGGGACAAGCCAAGATATGATTAACTGTCAAATGTCTTGTGAATTCAAATAAAGCAAAGACCCAGCAAAGACCTGTGATTCTGTGATAAACCAAGACTTTATCATAAAAACATATTTTTGGAAGATGGCAGCAAGAAACTTTTCACCTCTCACAAGTATCAGGGATTCTTCTTCAAGTGAACAGAAAATGAATAGTGTTTTTTTGTCCTGATTAAATCTAAGAATGACAGACATCCAAACTGGGAAGTCTGCCATTGGCACCTACTGACAAAATTGGGCCCTTCCTGTAGAATGTTACTTTTAGTTTATTTTGGGCACTTTGTAGGGTTCGTTTTCAATGACTGCTACTGCAATTCTGGCCATTTCCCCATGGAAGCTATTCCACAGTCTAATTGACTCTTGGTTAGGAGCTCTCCCCTTGCAATAGGGCATATATTTTCTTTCCCTCAATCTTACTTCATAGTTCTGACTAATACCCCCTTGGGTGACGTGGAGCTATTTCCCCCTCTTCAGGCACTCATGACCTTTCAATATTTGCTGGTGGTTCCCTCCTTATCACTACCACCCCATCTCAATAACTTAGCTTGGGTATTAGTATAAATGTTCCCAATTTAAACGCTAAATCTAGGTTATTTTTTAAGACCGTGTGCTGACAGAAGTGAGGAGGGAACAAGAAATGGCTGTTGATTTAGAAGAGCCGATTGCAAGCCAGAGGAGGTGAATGACTTGTGTGTGTCTGGTGAACTACCTGCCATGTTGCCCGGCAGGTGAGGAGGGGAGACGTGGCAGGAGTCAACAAGAGACCAATTAAAGTCTGACCTCTTAGCCGGCATGGGTCCTGGCTGCGGGTATCTGGGCCAGGCGGGTGGCCTCTGACTATGTCTCAACCTATGCAACTGGTTTCGAAGCTTCTGTTCTGAGGTTAGATGAAGGCAGGGTGGAAGGGTATGCTGGAAGGAAACCGTGGCTTAAGAATAGTTTTCGATAACATGGCTCTCTTGGAAGCAGACCATGAAGATGACTAAAACCCTCTGGGAAAAACAGCAAGCAGAAGGCAGTGGGAGGAAAAAGTGCAATGGTGCAAGCTGGACATTGTCAATTTGCTTTAGAGAATGAGAGGAAAGAATCTTCAAGGACAATAGGTAAGAAACAAAGGGGGAAATGAATATACACACTGCAAACACACCACACCACACACACACACACACACACACACACACACACGCACACGCGCGCGCGCGCGCGCGCATACCTACGCCCTCACTCCCCATATTCACGGGAGTTCTCTGATGTTCTGTGTAGCAGGATTGACAGGTTCTTGTCTGCAGGCTCTCTTTGTCCTCCAGAATCTGTCAAACAGGCAGTTACGGAAAGGCACTTTTCTGGGATGACTGTTAATGATGAAGGACTTTTCTGTTGAGTTTAGCTTTCCTGACAAACCAGTGTTATTATAATTAAATGCACAAACTTCCCTCCTACCCTTCAAATTACCAATACCTGAGGTTATTTTTTTTTTCCTGTTTGCTTTAATTTCTCCTGGCATCTCTCATCTTGAACCCCTTCCCCCAGGCAAAAGTTATGCAGGATTCAGGATTTTTTTTTTTTCTGAAAAACTATCTTGTTTCCTCAGTCCTGCTCAACAGAAGTTTGGTTGTTGAATATCTTCAAGTCCATTGTGCTAGAGAGTTCTCAGGGCATCTAGTGTCAAAGGTGAATATTGTGCAAGGGCACTACCAAATTTTCTGAAATCTCACATCTTGACTCTGAGAGCTTCCACCTCATCATTAATTAGTCCTTAATTTTGACCCAATTGCACAGGCATGTTACAGAATAAATTAACATGATGATTGATGTTACAAAACAAGGACCTTATCTTCCATTTACTCTATTCTTCAGAATTATTTCCAAATACATTCTAACATGCTCATTTTGGTAGGATGAGGATGGTTTCTATGAAGTCTAAACATTCTGGGCTCCCAGCCTTTGCTCATTGTAGTTTTCTGATTTCACTCAGTATGTCCCAATTCTTCTCTCTCTAGAGTTCTAAATCAAGTCCATCTCTTCTAGGAAGTCTTCTATGACTCTCCACCTATTTTTATGCTAGATGACCTTTCTTTCTTTCTTTGGCTTTTTTTTTTAGAGCACTTTTAGGTTGAAAGCAAAATTGGACAGAACGTACAAGTAGTTCTTTTACACCCCTTGTCCCCACACACGTATCTCATTTATTATATTTTCATTTATTCAGAACAGTCTTGTATTTTTTGATCTTTTCTTTTTTGCGTGTGTGTGTGTGTATGTGTATGTGTAAGTTTTATCTTTCCACTAGAAAGGGTAGGAGGCTTGTCTTCTCTTATAGTGCCCAAGGTGATACGAGTGAATAATTGGTGCTTAAAATGACATGTTGGCTGATAATGCCATTGGTTTTCCTTAGTGGTAGAATAGGTGAAAATTTATGGTACTTTGTTGTTTTTCTTGTATTTTGCTTTCCAATGTTGCTATTGTTTTTATGACACACTGGAAATAATGAACAAATGACTAAAACATTCACAATGTATGATATCTCTATCCATATTTAGTCTCAGTGCAGATACCAACCCTCATCTTGGATAATCATTTGAAATAAAGTGCTATTTGTCACAAGAGTACATACTGCTCAAGAAATTATGTGTTTGGTTTGCTTCAGATTTGTCCATATTTTCCTGGAAAAGGACAGTTCAACTGATGTTCCATTCATGTTAGAGGGATTCCTTGGTATACCAATGATTATGACAAATGAAATGAAACGTTTCAAAAAGACTTCTTGATCTCTGCTTTCTCACTTGAACAGACAGCTTTAATCTATTTATGCACAGAGTGGAGGAAAACTCACTCACCTAAGAACCTAAGATTAAGGGTATTGAAAGGCAACTAATATAATGCCCTTACAAGGGTGGGATCAGAAATGAACTAATTTCTGAATCATATGACCCAAAAGGGGTTAAAAAGAAATCTTCTATCCAGAAAGCTCTGTTTTTTTTCAGAGCAGGAGTTCCTGAAGTAAGTCCTTAAAATCACATCTGTTCACCTTATGTGATGGGAAGGAGAGGCGACTTCTGAAACAGGGTGATTGAAATGGAAATACATTCAAATAAATGGACTCTGGAGTTCCACTTTGTTCTAAATAACCTCTGCTGTAAGTGATCTGCTTATTTGAAAGTATGATGGGTGGGCTATCGGGGCAAGGCTGCATCTGATTTTTTTTTTTAAGTCATTAGTCTATCTTTCCTTTTTATTCAACCTTTTGGAATAAAGTCTTACACTCAGGACAGAACAGGGGATGGGGGAGCTGAGCCTTCAAAGGACACTCTGCATGTGTTCCTAATGGTTTTCAAGTGCATCCTGCTCCCCTTGGACTATATCTCTTTCAGAATATCTAGATGTGAAATTTGCTGTATTATTTCTAGGTGGTCAGAAACCAAGGAATGCCATAAGTACTGATTTGTATGTAAGAGGAAAAGAAATTTAACTTTTTCCTTAATCAAGAAACCCATGTGCTCAGCACCCTGCAGCACTAACAATTACACCTTGCATAACACAGGTGCATACTATGGCTGAACATGTCTGGGCTGCATGGAAGAAAGGATAAGTTACAATGGTATGTACATATCTGCATAAGATCAGCTCAAATTTTCCTTTCTAACTCTCTGGCTACTCCTTAAATCAGCCTCAACTTTTATTTAGTTTGATCTGTATATTGTCCCTGTCACCTGAATTGCCTCTTCTGTCCTTTTGCTCACTTGAATGCCCTTTTATCCATTCTTGCAAACAGAAAGGTGAAGAGAACCTTCCTCTTCATTGAAAGCATGGCATGTTTTAGGCATTGTTCTTGGAGCTTTACATACTTCATTTTATTTTATCCTTTTAGCAACCCTAAAAAAATGAAGTATTTCATTCCCCATTTTATAGTCAGAAAATATGAGGCTTAGAAAGGATTGAATAAATTGTTCTAGTTCACATGGTTTATAAGTGCTGGAGTCAGGATCCAAATTCTATATCAAGGTTCAGTCATGCTCTCCTTTTACCTTAAATCCTACATATATATTTTATTTATTCATGGATTCAACTAGATTTTTCAGCTCATAGACAAAACTGTCTGCTGTTCTCCCTCCTTTCCTACTTTCTTCCCTTCCTTCTTCCCTCTTGCCTTTAACACATTTACTGCTGTGTGAGTTGCATTTAACTCAGGCTAGTTTTGAGCCTGGGGCAGCGTGAAACAAAATCATGCAGTTTGTTCGTGAAAATCTTACTTGTTGATGTTCTTATTGTTACAATTAATATTGACAATTTAATTCTAAAGATGTGGATTGCATTGTGTAAAACTTATGCACAAAGAAACAATAAAAAATAACAAATTAGAAAGGATCGTTTTTGTTTTAATAAAACACTGTGGCCCCAGGGAAAAATTTTTTTTTTCTAGTGTGGCAGTCAATGTGTTAAATTGTATGCTGGTGGCACAAAATTCAAACAATCCAGAAGTATACAGAGACAAAGTTTTAAGTCTCTTTTACCTTTTTGCCCCATTCTTTCTCCCATCACTTGAGGTAGGACTTTGCAACTTATTGTGTGTCTCTCCAAACAATTGTATATGTGCTTAGGGATATACATATACACACATGTGAACATGTGTGCACGCACACGTGCATCATACACACACACAGTCTTAGTCTGTTCCAACTGCTACAACAAAATGTCATAAACTGAGTAGCTTATAAACAACAGACATTTATTTCTCACAGTTATAGAGGCTGGGAAATCCAAGATCAAGAAGCTAGCAGATTTGGTGTCTGGTGAGGGACCACTTTCTCATGGATGGCACCTTCTAGCTGTATCCTCACAGGGTAGAAGGAATGAATGAACTCTCTTGAGCCTATTTTATAGGGGTACTATTCTCATTCATGAAGGCTCTGCTCTCAGGACATAATCACCTTTCCAAAGGCCCCCACCTCCTAATGCCATTGCCTTGGGGGTAAGGTTAACATGAATTTTGAAGGGATGCAGATATTCAGACCATAGCATAACACACCCATATACATATATATTTCTATATCCACACATGCATTTATAATTTGGATTGATTTTTTTTTCAAAAATGGAATTATACTACACATATTTTCATGAGACTTTATATCTTTCATGTAAACTATCTGTTCCAGTTATTTGACTTCATAGTAAATTATCCCAGAACTTAATAGCATAAAACAACCATTTATTATGTTCACAGATTCTGTGGATCAGATATTTTGAAAGGACACATTGTAGAAGATGTGTATCTATTTCCCAATATCCGGGATTTAGAGGACTTGAAAGCTGGAAGCTGGAATCATCTGAAAGTTTGTTTACTCACTTATATGGAGGATGAAGATGGCTATTAGTTGGGGGCCTCAGTTCCTCTCTATGTGGGCTTCTGCATCTGGTCTCTCTGGACCCCCACAAAGTGAGTGTGCCCCCTCTCCCCAAAAGAGAGAGAGCCAAGTGGATGCTGTGTCTTCTTTCATGACCTCTAGCCTTAGAGGTCACATAGCATCACTTACACCATATGCTATTGGACAGAACAGTCACAAGTTCACCCAGAATTCAAAGGGAGGGAACATAGAGCCCATCTCTACATTGGAGGGAAGTTAGTTACTTTGCAAGGAAAGCATGTGAGATGGCAGATATTCTTGCTTTCATGAAGGAAAAAATAAATATGCTACAATTGCTTAGATGTATTTCCACATCAGTCCAGAGTCCTATAGAGTGTTTGTAAATGGCTGTCTAGTATTATATCTTATACATATACTGTAATTTATTTGACCTTCTGCCTATTAGTGGCCATTCAGGTAGTCCTTTTTCTCCTTAGCATTAAAAATACAATAATAAATATCTTTGTTTATGTAATTTGGGCATGTGTGTATTTATGTAGATTTGCATCATAGAATAGAAGTCCTGGACCAAAAAGTATACATATCAGATAGTGCAAAAAATCACCCTCCTTAAAAGCTATCCTAAGCTATGTCTCCACAAACAGTGTATAAAAGGCCTGTTTCCCTATGTCCTCACAAGCAAAAATATTTTTGATTTTTACTTATCTGATGTGCAAAACAGACTCTGGTAGTTGTTTTTAAATGTGCATTTCCATGATTACTGGAGAGATTGAGTCTTTATCTTTGAATCTATCCATTCAAGGGAATATTTGGGTAGGAAATATTTTCCTATTCATGGATGAATCCCATCTGTCACCCACAAATCTGCTTGGTAGGTAGCATCTGCTTTATCCCTTGAATTTGTCCATTTGTGTTTATGTTGTGAATTTTCCATTAATACATTTTGGGCATTGTCAGGTTATTTTTCTTTTTATTATAGATTAAAGAGCTTTTCTATATATTATAGATATTAATCCTTTCTTTGTTATCTGTATTGTACTTGTCTCCAAGTATCTTACTTGTCTTTTAACTTAGTTTGTGGTATGTTTTGTCTTACAGAAATTTAAAAGTTATCTCATGTATTCATATCATAGAGATATGCCTTCTGGGTTTATTCTTGCATAGGAAGATCTTTCCTACCCAAATAATTTTCTATATATTCTTCTGATGGCATTTATGGCCTTGTTTTTATATTTAGGTCTTTAATCCATTTATATCATACAAAAATGGGGAAAGTAAGTAATCAGAAAAGACCTCCAGCTCATGCCTACTGGTCCATATTTTCTCTCTAGTTCTACATGCTTAAAAGCTTCATACCTTGACCAGATTTGTGCCATCTAAATGCGTGATTTTGTTTTCCTCTCAGAAATTAAACACAGTGGTTAGAATGGGAAATGCTGTTGTTGTCATCTTTAAAGATTAGGGATGCTGCCATACTTATTTAGAATATGTGGCTATTTTTTAGAAGCTGATGGGAAGAGGACATAGCATCTGAGTAAGGAAGGTGCTCACTAGCACTACAGGAACACCTCTCTTATTAACCATACACTCCAGTTCTGAGTTATCTTTTATTGGTTTTGTACTAGAAATAGAATGTCCTAATTTCCATTCTATAGTCCCATTTTCCTGTTCTGAGTTATCCTTTCAGTTTTTCTGTTGATACCACTAGGCTCCTGAGAGAATCACATGAGAGCTAGTGAATCTAATGAGAGCTAATTTTTATTTAATACTAGGACATTTAATATTGTTTATCATTTATTTAATACTAGGACATTTAATATCATTTCTAATCAGGAAAACAAGAAGCCAATTTAATTGAATGTGAATGTCATTTAAAAAATGTCTTCTGAGGAATGTTGTTGTCCTTGCATCCTAGGAAGGCTGGTGTCACCTTCATAACCCACACTTGTACCACAGTGAAGCTCAGACCGATTCTCCTGAGAGCAGGTGGAAGTTTGAGTGATAATTATAGCTGTGGATCTCCTAGTATGTACTATGTGCCTGACGTGTCACATATACTTTCAACAACTTTCTCAAGTAGCTATTAATACCCCCATTTTTGGATCCAACAACTGAGGCTCAGAGGCATTAAGTAATGTGTCCTAAGTCATGTAGCTAAAAGTACCAGAGGTAAGACTGAAAGTCAGGTTTGTCTTACTCTGCAGCCCACTACTTCATATAGTGCCTCTCATATTCATGCACTTAGAAATTGTTACTTCACATTAATAAACATGAAAACAATATGTAATATCTACTAGACACATTGTGCTTTAAGCTTTTTACATACACTAACTCATTTAATCCTTATGAGATAACCCTGTGAGATATAATAATGATCTCCACTTTCAGATGAGGAATCAGAAATTAAGTAGCTAGACTGAATTTTCCTATCGAGTAAGTGGTGGAAGTTGGGATTTCAAAGATGATATTGTTCACAAACATAAATGCGTTTAAAAGTTTGGGTTAATTCATGAGTTATGGCTTTGCAAACTATTATTACAGGGATGTTGATCTTGAGGCTGCACTGTTACATTGTGTAACTGTCACACTGCTTCCTCCAAATGCCCTGCAGGGCTACTCTTGGAGGCAGAGTTCTGGCCTGGATGGATCTGGTATGTCAACACATGCATTATTAAGTTCTGATCTTAATAATAAACCTGAACAGAGGAGTCTGGCTAACTCACCCACAAATCCACTTCATCTTGAGCAGCAGGATTCTCACCCCACCTGAAGCATCTAATTAATCCGCCAATTCTTCTCACTGTGACCAGATGAACACATCGTTGGCAGAGGAGAGAACCACCTCCGGCCTGTTGGAATGTAGGAAAGAGGCAGGGCACCCTGGAAAGGCCTTGTATGGAGGTCAGTGGAATTACTGGTGAGCAATTTCTCTAACAGAGGGAGGGAATTTGGAATTCAAAAGTTTCTCCACTCCAAGAGCACACGGGCATGTGTGAGGAGGCAGTGTCCAGTCAGGGCTGACAGCTCAGACACCCATTTATAGTCTCAGCATGAGAGAGGCTCAGCCCTGAGGCAATGCTACGGCTGTCAACTCAACTTGTGGAAGAAGCTGTGGAGGAGCAGTTTTAGAACATTGCTTCCGGGGAAATATCTCCACCTGTGGACATCTGGCTCCAGAATATTCCCATAGAAGAAGAGGGGTGAGTCTGGGCAGGGACATGAGCCATCATTCTGTGGCCTTAGCTTCATTCTTAGAGTCACAGCCTTTCAAAGCTAGAATGACATTGTCCAGAATTCTCCACCCAGCCCTCTCATTTTGTTGATAGAAAATCATTAGTTTCAAAAAACAAAATAGGCTGCACAAGTTTCTATAGGAATAAAGTGGTAAAACCAGACATGGGACCCATCAGACACTCAATAATACTTGATGAACTAGCAACTTTAATAAATGCACGCTGTGTGATAAACTCTGTTCTCCATCATTCTTCCATTGTTTAAGAAATTAGAACCCTACTAATTATAACATAAAAATTATTGGTGTTTAAAATCATGGTCCTGTGGTATAAAAAAGCTATGAAGTATTACCTGATTTCTTAAAGAATAAATTATATCCAGTGAAATCTCTGGGTCAAAATTTGTTATTTTTCTGAAGATTTTTAATCCCCACAGAGCACAAAATAATTCAGTCAGGTGGAAAGTCTAATGAACTAAAACAGTTCATTCCAAGCAAATTGTGTAAACAGTGAAGAGTTTTTTAAATCCTGAAGCTATATCTGGGATCTTCTGTCAGATGGCCTATGAACAAGATAGAACAAATGTGGAAACCTTGCACTACACTCTTTCTTACAGAAAGAACTTCTACAGATGCAGCTATTGTTGCTAAAAAATAATACAGTGTGATTTGATTGGTTCTGCTATAAATTTGGTTCAGGAAGATAGAAGTCAACTTCTCTCTCACATGAAGGTCTAAGCTGGTCTGGAAGTTTTGACTGCCCACAAATCTGTAAAGTTCCTAGAATGGTTAGTAAAAGTCTATGTAGCTGGCAGATGTTACAGGGAAAGATTATTTGTCCCCATAAAAAAGGTATCTCCTTTAGCCCCATATCTTAAGACAGCTGTTTATATCTTCATTACCACCATTGGAAAGGACTTTCACCTTCTCTTAAAGACACAACCCAGAAGTTGCCAACATCACTTGTACTAATGTTCCGTTGGCCAGAACTTATCTATGTGGTTGGGAGATGTAGTTCTAGCTAGATGGCCAATTGCCCAGCTGATAATTCAACTATCATGTAAGAAGAAGAAGAGAATGGATAGTGAGGGACCATTGGTGGTCTGCTCCATGAAACTATATAAATAAGAGTTATGGGTAATTTCTCTCCCTCTGTCACTGTCAGGTTTTGAGAATAGGCCCTATAGCTTTCTGTTAGCATGACAGAGATATTTGTGCAACTTGTTCTGGTTCTAAGTTATTGAGTTCAGAATACTGTACTGTACTGTCATGGAGGCTGAGAGAGATATGTGACAACTATGTTGATGCCCGAGTGTGCTGTATTGTCCTGTATTGTACCCTGGGTTGTAGTGTGTAGGCATGACCCATGATTACTAAGGGTTGTCTGACCCAGATGATGTGGTCTCTGGGAAATATCCAGACTTTTTGTGTAGATCTATTCCTTCTGAGGGTTTGATGGGACTCTCACTCACTCAGGTGTCACTGCTTATGGTTGTGCTCCACGCTAGTCGGGGATCTGAAACCTTACACCTCTGTCTGTTGCTAAGCTCTTTGTCCTGGTCTCTGATCATGGTTACTCCCCTCTGTGCTGTTTGGTTAATTAGATCCATTTTGACACAAGTGATGTCTGTCTAATGTCAATCCCATTTGTCAATACAACAATATGCAGGTCCCTAACTGCCTATCCATTGGCATCACACCAAGGTAGCTACCACCAACTCTCCTTACTATGGGATATTTTCGTTCAGAAAAAGGGAACTTAGGGTTTACTACATAGCAGGCTTTGCCATTGGCAAAACTGTCTCTCTGGATTACTCTGAGGTTCTGCTATCTCTATCTCTGTCCTCAGGTTGCTCAGGTTTAGCGAAGCCTCACTCTGCCGTTTAGAAACATTCCTCAACTGAGGCTGCTCTTGATGTTCATTTGCACAGGTTTTGATTCTTACAAGAGAGTTGTTGTGGGGGGAGCTCACGCATCGTGCCTGGGTAAGGACAGCTCTGAGTTCAGATGCTCCTAGGGATATCTCTTTTAATTGTTCTGCAGAGCAAGCTTCTGGATAAACTCCAAGGGCAGGGCCAACTCTGCCTGACTCACTTCTGTATCCTCAGTATTTAATCCAGACCTGCCATAAAGTAGGTACACAACAAATATTTGTTTACCGAATATGTGGTATTCAAATATAAGAAACATTATAGAGGCCAAACTGGAGCGATATTAGTGACCCTTTAATACAACTTTCTGTTTCTGAACAAGAGTCAGATGTCAAAGACTCTAACATTTCTCTAACGTGGATGTTAGATTTATCATATATTGGTCTAAACTTTGCTAGAAGCCTATTTGTAGGAATATGAGTTTTTAGCATTTGTTCTTTGCAGAGCATTGTAGACAATCCGGTGCTATGTTGGCTCTAACATTCAGACAGTGATAACATTTGAACTCCAAGTTTATAAATGATGATAGACTTTAATCAGTGAATTTTTATTGAGAAAATATTTTTGTGATCGAACTCCACTAAGCCAACTTAATGACCTGGTCAATATTCTATACAGTGCAATTAACCATTTACTATTCTCTTTTCTTGTACAATTCTATTTTATGTAATTAAAATTATTGTTTTCAGAAACAATTCTTCATGTGTAAAATGTATGAGAATGATTTGATTCTTCAATCAGCTATATAAAATGTTGCAATAATACTTCTACCAGTCTGCATTTTCTTTCATGACAGTTATTTCTACCATGTCCAATTGTCCTGGATCAGATTCTACAGATCAAAATTTGGGCAAGAAGATTAGATTCTTCTGTCAATTTTTAGTCAAAAACACATTTTCCACAATGCAGTTTTACCCATTGCCACTTTTATTTTACAATGATTATTTCTACTAAGTCTAAAATTTCTGGGTCAATTTTTGCAGTTTTGGAAGTTATTAACATGATGGGATTCCTCAGTCAATTTTTCTTTTAATTTTGCTGGGTGCAGTTTTAGCTTTTCTCAGTTTAACTTTGTTGATTATTTCTTGCAGTATTTATTTTTTTGGAACAAAAAGCCTTAGTAGGTCAAAGGCCTTGAAGGGTGGAGTCAAATGGTAGGGTTAAAATTGCACTGTTTTACTTTAGCTAGAAGTGCTTTTTTAATCCTTTAGTGGAGAAATCGAAAGAGCCTTCCTTACAGAAAGTTTATAGTGATTATTACTTTGTGAATGTGTATTTCATTGTCCCTGAAGACAGAACTAGGAACAGTATGACCCAGCAGGCAATTTGATCTCAAAATAAGAAAAAATGTCTATCAACTAAAATGGTCTCAGTTGAAATGGAGTTGGTAAGCTTCTTCCTGGTATTCAAATAAATATGGGTGACAACCTGTGATTCCATTAGATTTTCTAAAAATTCTTTAATAAGTTTATATCAACAATATTTTCTTTATCAATTTATATTCCATCTCATATCAAATTATGGTTTAAGGACAGATACAAGTTTCTCTTCTGTAGCCTTCATCTTTCTAAATTGTAGAGAACTGACTGGCTTAATCATCTTTCTAAATTGTAGAGAACTAATTTGTTTAATCTATTTTATTTTTAGGTCTTTCATGATAAATCCTTATTTTCTCTCTTTTTGCACATTGTCTTCCCCTAATCCTCAGGTCTCCTCTCTGGGTCTCTGAGGATGCTGTGCCTTCTGTTTACTTCTACCCAGACTTCCCCTGGATCCCCTGTGCTTGGCTTTCAGAATTCCTCATCTTTTAGTAGCTCCGAGAAACTTGGACTGGCCTTCTGAGGGTGGGCTAGGTCCTCCTCCAGGTCATTCAGATGTTTAGCAACAAGTGACATTGGTTCATCTGGATGACTGATTGATTTTTTAAAGTTTTGTTATAGATGTGTTGAAGAAATACAGACAGACCAATAAAGTATGCTTTGTCAAAATTATACAAAGAATTTTGTGTGGCTTGAATGGAGCATAATATACAACTTTCCCAAGGACTTCCATGCTTGTTGAGGAATCAAAATATGTCTCTGTAAACATTAGAAAAAAATACAGGACACCAATTAGCCAAACACTTCATTAGCATTACAGATGAAATTTGCTATATAATTTTAGGAAATGAAGATCCATGTGGGCTAGTTATCAAAGAAAGTTTAATGGAAGAGGTAAAATTATTAATTATGTAGGCAGCTTTGAATGTATGCTGTGTTTACCTCAAAGAGAATTATTGTTCAGGAAATCCTGCCAGTGTTTTGACTTAAAATTTGTTTGTGAGTCATGACAAGTATGCAATAAGTTTTTAGCTGGCCTGTAGGGTGTGCAGCAATCACACACGCACAAAATCTTCATTATACCAAAGATGTTTGTGAGAATCTATATTGTGTAGAAGAAAATTGAGAAACTCTGTAGCTAAAGCTCTGGTCCGGAGAGGTGGTAGGTGAATCCTAAATTTCCTGGGATATGTCCAAGAATCAAAGTGAAGAGGAATCCCAGGCAGCATGGGATTCATTTACTCCTGTCCCAGATATTTACTGAGTATTTGTAATGTGTCAGATGCTACGCTAATTACTGGGGAGGCAGAAATGGACTAGACAGATGCAGTTGGGGCTTTTCATGATTCTAAGTGGTAGAAACATCCACATTCCTCCTGTTTCCCATTACCTACTTATGATACTCATTCTGTCTCTAGCTCTGTCTTGCGTGTAAAATGTTATTTTGTCATGAAAGAGCAAATGGAGTGACCTAGGGGAAGGGAAATGAACCTAATGATCTACAAATGCTCCTTCCAGCCTGAAAAATCCACGATACTCTCCAGCCCTCTGTGATCCGTGAATCCTGGAGAGTGGATCGTCTTTCCTTGGTCTTCTCCATGTTTATGGTGAAGCCAGGGCTGTTCCCCTGCAAAGCTTGCAACTGACAATCATTTAATAATGTTCCTTTGCTTTGAACCTAGGACTGCTCATTTAAAAAATGGATCTGAGAATTCATATTGGGGATTATTCTCACATTCTATGTGTATATTTTCCCTTGAAGGTGGTAACATATGGAGCAGTAATTATAGCAAGATTTTCTTCCATCATTACCGTATTTTAACATTTTTTCCCACATGAAATATTCATTTTTAAACTCCTTGGCCAAAACTCAATGTTTTCTTTTCAAGTGAGTAAACTTTTGTTGAGTTTTCATGCACTGTATGATACAGGCTTAGCTAATCAGCTTTACCCAGCTCATATATCATAGCAAAATGTTCCTCAGAACAACTCAATTTGGTGGCAATGATTTGAAGCTATTGGCTTTAATGGGCCATTTCAGATTTACCTTTTCAAATAGTTTTGGTGTCTGTGACACTAATCATTTTCCTTCTCCTCTTCCTCCTCCTCCTCCTCTTCTACCCCTCTTTCTTCCTCCTCTTCCTCTTAACCTGTCTCCTCTTTATCTTCCTGTACTTCCTCTTCCTCCTGCTCCTCTTAGTTCTCCCTTTCTCTTCTTCCTCATCTTCCTCCTCCCTTTCTGCTAGACTCGTAGCAGGCAGTCATTACATCCTTCCTGATGATTGTCTTTAACCCATAAGCAATGACAAACAATGTGAATTCCCTGCTTCTTCTATTAGTCTGAACTTGTATCAACTTTCCCTAAGAGCTACAGTGTTTGTCCCTTCTCCACAAGGAGGTTGGGCTCAATGAGCGAGAGTTTCCCACCGTCTCTCCTGATTTAATCCTACTTCAGTTTCTACCAAACTGCAGAATCCTTTCCTTCCTGCTTCAAATGGACTGGCATTCTCAAATTCTGCAGCTCTGACTTCTCTGCTTTGCTTATCTGACCCTTGCCATGTTCTGCACTGCGCTATTCATCAACTTCCATATGGGTAAAATTTAATCTATCTAGGGAAGACAAGAGGAAGATATCTCATGGTCTCATGGGTTTGGTCCTCTATCATATGCCAGGCAGTGTCAGAAACTTCACATAGATTATCTCTTTTCATCCTAACAACCCAGTGAGGTGGGCCTCATTATCCCCTTTCTAAATTGAGAAAACTGAAGTTCATAGGATGTGAGACATTTGACTATTACTATTTGGACTTGGAACAGAGTCTATTGACTCCAAAGCAAGTGCTCTTCTTTCTAAACAAGTTTATTTACAACCAATTTGCATGCTACTTGAGGGCAGAGGTTTTTTCTTTTGAATTGCTTATATCTAGCATAGCACCTTGCATAAAAGAGCTATCCAAACCTTCTTGTTGACAGTTTCTGTGTTCTTTAATATCCCAGTAATCTCAAAATTGGTGCCCCCTCCAAATAAATGTTGATTAATTAATCCATTGATTAATTTTTCTGCATAACCTTTAAATATTCACAGATATACATTTTTAAGATGCATGTACTGGCTATTCATAAAAATCAACATATTCTGTTATTGATCACAAAAACATTGTTTATCATCACTCCTCTTTCTAGGTTTTGCATTATCTCCTTATCTCCCTATACTTGCTTTCTCCAGTTCTTTGTACTTAACTTCAATCTTGTGATTTAGAAATCTGTATCACTTGTTAGGAATTTCAGGGTGGGGTTTTTGTGCCTCATTTATACCTATAAATTCTCATTCTTCTGGATTTGCTGAAGGAGAGGATGCACACAAGTAACTGCAATAAAAGCAGAAGATAAAATATCACTTTGTTGTTATCTGGGCTATTATACCCTAATTTCCAGTGTAGTGCTCTAAGAAAAGCTGAACATGACTTGGGCCAGTGAAGTCCTTGCTTCTTCTACCTTTTTCTCTGAACGGCCAAACATTGTCAAGGTGATTTTGGACCTAGGGTATTTCACAAACTCGTCCTTCCTTATCCTGGTTATAGCAGATGCAGTGAAGGAAGTTAGAGAAGGATAGAAGGCCTGTTTCTGTGATGCAGACCCTGAATATGACTGCATAGCACGCTGACCATGTAAAGAGTCAGAAGGGTAAGCAAGGTGCAGGATGGTTGGATGGGCCTCAAAGGGACAGGCATGGTTTGGGGGGGGGGTTAGCACATGGAGCAGGAGGTGGGAGTGCTGTCTCCACACTTAGACATCCATGTGTAACACATACTGACCTTGACCATTAGTAAGAAATAAAAAAATGGCTTTGTGTCTCTGACTCTTAATAATCAGACTGAGAGCTTCTCCTTCCTTGTTAAAAATTAATGGGGATGATAGGCAGAGGCCTGGGCAAAAGTTTCCAAATCCTCTCTCTATGCTCACTGAAGACTCCATCCAAAAGTTGAGGATAGCTGGCTTTTCCCTGTCAACTTGCAGATCAACATATATTTATTTATTTTTATCTTTTTACTTGAGAAGGAGAATGTTTGAAAAGGAGAATGGAGAAAGCTATTTGCTGATCTCAAGGTGCTGCAGCATAGCAAGCTGGAATCATGGGGATTTTCCTGTCCAGTAATGGGCAGGTCATCCCAGTCTGCTGCCCTCATCCCAGTCTGAGCACCCGAGCATGGGCCACCTGGCTCACTTTTGTTTGCATTTGTCATTGTAATAGTGTATTATGGGTGGCAGAAGCATAGGTAATATTCCTCAATAGTGAGTTAAACAGTGACTAGCCCACAGAGAAGTCAGCCAGATGGAAGATAAGGAGAGAAGGACAAGTGGATTTTGGAGCTGTGACTTCAGGAATTTGAGGCAGATCTGAGATCCAGGACAGCTACTTCTGTGCTTTCTCTTGTTTCCAGGACTTGGCACATGCCATTTGCTTTATGATCTCTGTCTTTCTGGCTGACTACGTTCAATTCAATGGTACACACCCTCCTTTTCCTGAGTCTCCCCTGAACACGTCTTTATTATGCTGTTTCTGTCACCAGGCTGGGTTAGGGAGCATCCATCGTGTCCTCCGGAGGTCCTGTTCTCATCTCTGGCATGTTGGTTGGTAACTACTTGTTTAATTGCATTCCCCTCTGCCCCCACCTCCTGGCTGTGAGTCCCCCCTGCAGGACAGCTTCTGGAATGGGGATTAAGGTTCACTGAGTACCTTCAACTTGCCAGACCTTGTACCAGATGTGTCCTACCCATTATCTTAATAAATCTTTATGTCCTGCCCGTGTAAGGTGGATTTTATTATCTTTATTTTATGGATGGGTAAATGGTGGCTTAGAGATATTAAGTAGCTTGCCCAAGGCCATTTATTAGGTGGTAGAGCTGGGATTTGAAACCAGTTTTCTCTGACACTCCAGCCCTTGCCTGTCTCCTGGTGTTGCCCTCCAGATCCTCTGGTGTAGTTCATGGCCAGTACTGACTCTCACATTCACTGCTGGCTCAATTAACGTTGCTGTCTTCATTTCACTTTCCCGACCTCCTACCAGGGGCACCTCCAGCCATGGCTGAACTTGTTGGCTTTTCTCTTTCCCGTTTCTGCTTCTGGGCCTCTTGTGCTGACTAGAAGATTTGCAACTCGAGTGACAGAGAGTGACTGATATCATCCCCACTCATTTCACCGTCAAGGGTTGGGCTTGTCAGCAGTTGGTGAATAATAGGCTGGTGATGGGCACTGATCATAAATCATTCCCCATTAGCCGAAGCGGTCAAACTCAACTCCCCAAGTTGTGGAGATACAGATGGGCCACTTCCTGCTTCTACTGCTTAAAAACAAGTTTCACTATTTTTTCATTTGATTTTTCACTCTAGCAGGAGGCTTTCTGATTTCCTAGGGCTTCACATTTCTGTATTCAAAGAGGAAAATGTGGACCATTCATGATGGAGCACATATTCCTTTCTATGTTTATTATGAATTGACATTTATCAAATTAGAAAAGCAATTAGCATATTTCTTTCTTTCTCTCTAGATATCCAGTGACTCTTTTTGTTTTGTTTTGTTTTTGCTATTTTCTGCTTCCTCTTCCTCACCATTTTCTTACCAAGTCTATTGTAACAATAACTATACTTACTGAGTGTTTATCAGGAGCCAGGTTCCAGTCTAGGTGCTTTACATGATCAACCCATGTAATTCTCACTACAGCCCTATATAGTAGGAACTATTCATGGCAGCTGAGAGCAGCTACTCCTGGCCTGCACTGTACTTCTCCAAGATACCATGAACATAGATGCAATGTAAGTAACATCCCTGCATCTGTGCAGTGCCACTATTCTGGCACTGTTATCCCCTCCATTTTAAAGATGAGGAAACGGAGAATCAAAGAGGTTAAATAACTTGCCCAACCTCACTGCTGTGGATAACACACACTGCGATCCCAACTCAGGTGGCCTGGCTCCAGAGTCCACATGCTTCTCCCATTATACTGCCTCTTTAATTCTGGTTCATAGTAGAACCTGAGAAAGAGAAGGTTTTGTTTGGTTAGGTATTCTGGGTTCTGAAAGTAATAAGACTCTTGTTTTAATGAATGCTTTTGAAAATCTTTCTAAAATGACTCAGTTAACTCTCCTGCTCTAATGAGTCAGGTCCCCAGTGAACTGTGTTTTTATCTGTTTAAGTAAGGACCCTGAAGGTCCACAAGTACACTCTGAAACTCCCCCTTCATCTCAGAGGAATTTCCATGTAGATGAAGAAAGTACAGGAGATTGGAAGAGTCTCTCCATGAAAGAGGACCCACTTCAGACATCTGACTTTAAAAATGGATTTCTCATCTCAGCACATAAGCTCCACTGGGTCCACTAAAATAGTGAATTTTCTCATTTTGGCTGTTATGTTGCAGCTGACCACTGAATTGATTTAGAACTTTAATCCAAATCACCTTTCAATGTGAGCTAAAAAAACATGTATACTCTGATGATGGGATAGAAACATTTAAAACTATCCCTTGATTATAACACTAAAGGGATCTTACACATAATATATTTCAACCCAAATTAGAAATCACTTCAAATGGAATGCCTTTATAATTCATTGCCTCTGTTTCAACAATGTGCAGTTCATCCTTTGCACTAGCTCCTAAACTGACCATTCTTAAAGATAACTTGTGCTCATTTTCATCATTATTCACCTTAACACTAAAACGATCTAGTTCTGTAGAAGACATGAAAGCAAAAATGCAAGCAAGTATAGAAAAAGGTGGTTCTCTTCTCAAAGTGGAAGCCAAGTTCATCAATTATGTGAAAAGTTGCTTCTGGATGACTGACCAGGAGGCTATTTGAAATCTCTGGTAGTGGAGAAAGTCTCTTTAAGAAAATAGTTTGAACAGGTTGTTAAAATTTTCCATCTTATTTCATTTCTGTAACAGTTGATGTCTGGCTGTCCTTTTAATAACAGAGTGAGAACTCTCCCTGTCGTATTTGATAAACGCTGTCCAGGTTCCATTGCCAAGAATGTGTTGTTCAAAATGCCTGTTTAGTTTATAAAGATAGAACTCTACTCTTTGCTCAGTTTTAAGTATGTACGAAATGCCATGATGGGACTTTGTAGTAGCGACGGTCAGACATGAAAATGCGGGGGAGACAAAAATGTATATGTGAAATAAACTCAGTATTTTAATAAATCAATCACTTTACTGATTCCATGGAGTTCTTAAATGAAATCTCTACTTTGATATCTTTATTAAAAGGATCTCTCCATCTCTGAAAATTGCTGTGGTCCACTAAAAGGGCATTCACTTATATTCACTCCTGACTCTACCAATCAGTACCACTCTTAGGCCAGGAAAGAGGGGCTTCTGGCCTGGGCCAGGTGCTGTAGAGGGCCCTACAAATCACAAACACATGCAAACATGATAAATTTATTTAAAAATATATAGGTGCTTGTATTTCTTGGGATCTGGGACTTAGTGCTGGTACAGCATGACCATAACCCCTAAACATCTCTCATGACCAATACCATCAGGCCCAAGGAAATATCTTTCCCTCATCCTTTTCCGAAATCCTCAAAACACAAAAACCTGTGTCTGTGTGCCACGAGGGCTTGTAGGTTGAACACTGTGGTCGCCAGGGGCACACAGTGCCTTTGAGTATGGGAAGGATTTTAGCAGAAAAAGCATGTAGTTAAGATAAAAGACAAATTAATTACTGTCTTGAGTCCTTTCTCTTGGATAGCACGGGAGCAATCGATTCCTGCAATAAGGTTTGGGTCCATTTCTTCTTGCTCTTCAGGTTTCACTTCATGGTTCTGGGGGGACTCACAAATTGCCAAGGTGGTTGAGAAACTTTTGCAGTATTAAATAATTTATATTATCTTCAAATTTGTATATATATTATTTTAGCTAGTGTAACATACATGAGGGGTGATATTGATTATTTGCATTGACAATTAGATGGACATTGAAACCTAGTACAGTTAATATTTATATTTTTATAGAAAATGTTAATATCTTTTTTGTAGTATCTGATATTTTAAAATTATTATATAGTTTAGCTTCTAAAAATAAATTTCAAAATTTTAATTCATTAATTGTAATTTATATTTACTCTTAATTTTCAATATTTTAGAAGAAAGTAAACTTAAAAATATATTAAAATAATTTTAGCCTTTGATTTTTTTATATTACATCTATTTACATTTTATCAGAATACATTCAACATTTATATACTTTGAATACAATTACATTTTATTTTTAACTTATAGATCATTATGTTCAATAAAACTCAAATTATGTGAAAATATTTGTAACAGCCATAATTAGTGAATTTATTAAAATTAAATCAATAAAATACATTTCATGGAATAACTATATAACTTATGAATTACAGATGTACTTTCAAACATTACAGGCCCATCAACAGGACATTCAGACCTGCATTAGTAGTATTAAAAACAACTAAATTCAGTCATCTCTCATATTTTGCCGACTTTTAGTCATAAAAAGGCATATTTTTTGATAACGTTGTTTGAAGATACATTTTCTGAGGTAGGCTGGGGCATATTTAACTGTTTGTTGCTTGATTTATAAATTTTAAATATTTAGACATAAAGTACGTAGGCCTCCAGTTGTACTCTTGCTTGGAGCCCTACAAGTGCGTAACCCTGGGACAGTAGATTAACCTCTGTAGGGTTCAGTCTTCTCATTTATAAACTGAAGATCATGATCTCTCAAAGCTGTGGTGAGAGTTGATAATGCATGTCAAGGCACTTTGTAAATTATGAGGTACCAACACAATATGTAAGTTATTATCAGTTAGCATTACTAACAATCTAAAACACTTTTAAAATGTTGAATGAAAATCTATTTCCACATAACTCATAATAACAGAATCTTCACATTGAAAGAAACCTTACAAATTATATAGACCACTTTTATATTCTTACCACTGCACTTTCTGAGACAGCCCATTTTATTCTTTGATAGCATAGTTTTTACAGAGTTTCAATGTGTCCCTCCTCCCACGTTTGTAAATGTGCCCTTATCAGAGGTATCATTACTGCTACACCTTTTTCTTTGGATTGTACCTCTTGCTCGCCTTTAAAACTGAGATAATTCTCAAAGACATAATAAATTGCAATTTAAAGACACTTCCACCTCTTGTGAGCCTTATTCCCTTTAAAAACCACTCACCAGGGCATCATACCTTTATTTTCCCTGACATTAAATTACACCCCCCCACCAAATACATATTCAAGTGTTCTTCTCTTTAATGTCATGAATTCCAAGCTGAATTCTTTTCTGTTTGGCTTATTTTCAAATTATTAGTTTATTTTGCTCATTGGTCAGAATTAAGCCCAGAATAGCAACTTCCCTCTTTGCTTCCTGCTCCTTCTGAGCAACCACATGAATCAGTAAGACGTGCTAAATGTCCATCAGCTTCTGTACCTTTAACATAATTAGATCGATTCTTCTGTTGGTGAGAATTGTGCATTTATATGTAGCCTATATGAGGGAATTACTGAAATGATGCATTAATTTTCATTTAGTATAACCGTGAAATCATCTGTACCCCAATCTAGCAGATGTCCTGAACAAAGAGAATTGAATGTAGTAGGAACAATTGATAGGAGTCCCATCATGAGTTAGGGAGATTTCTCAATATTTGTTTTAGTAAAATTCCTGCCCAAATCTTGAAACACTGTTTTTGTTTTTTTTCTCCCCGTGAAACACTGTATCCAAAGATCTACACAGAATAAAGAAAAGTACAATTGTATTATTGAGAGCCAGCAGTGTGTGTATATAACATTAACTGTGTGGGGTTCCACAGCAGCAGTTTAGAGTAAAGTTATGGAGGCTCACACCCTCCTCCTGCTGCCTCCCCTCCACGTTATCAAGTGATGGATCATTTGAAGTCAAAAGCAAACCCTGTTGAGTTTCTATATCCAACTTAGGGTTGTACCAGAATTAATTATACCTTCTGCTACTTCGCAAGGGATTGTCACCAATAAATTCTAATAAACACTAGTAGCAAGATTTTATTCATGCCATCCCAAAGAAATTAGAACATAGTAGTGCTATTTAGCAATGCAGACATTATATTATTGTGTTGTTTATATGAAAATGGATATGACACGGAGAGGTATATCAAATGAGCAGGAGAGAGATTTGAGCTGGGCTACTGTTTTGATTATGCATATTTATGCATAATGCAGAAGCTGCTCCATGGAACCTCT
The DNA here is from genome assembly GCA_023783475.1 of Daubentonia madagascariensis. Classification (NCBI taxonomy): domain Eukaryota; kingdom Metazoa; phylum Chordata; class Mammalia; order Primates; family Daubentoniidae; genus Daubentonia; species Daubentonia madagascariensis. Next base: position 3,698,686 of record JAKFHU010000901.1, on the reverse strand, counting down.
TCTCCTAAGATGGATTATCTGTTTTTGGAAGCCTTATTCTGTTTTTTAAAAATATTTAGATGTGTCAATACCACCCTGGTACAATATTTATGAGTGCCTTGTTTAAACTGTACCTTAATTGGTTTAGCCTCCAGAGTTGTAAGATATGATGCTAATACCCAGTAGCCAAGTGAGTGGTGGAGATAATGATGTGGCACTGTTGGTTGGCTGCTGGGGAACAGGTTCGCTGTACATGGTCTGAAAACAGTAATTACACTGTGACTCTGATTTGTTGTTTCGGGCATAATGTTGTTTTACCAGTAGATCACCTCATTTTCTGTTATGATTACTCTGCCAGGACCATACCATTCCCATATTTTATTTTATGTACTCAATAGCAGGATGTCAAAGAAAGATCTATGTTAACCAACTTATTAAATAATTAAAACAATTAGTTCAATGACCTGCATTAACACGTGCTGTGCACATCCCCTCCCCCACACATCCCCCCCACCCTGTGTGTGTGTGTGTGTGTGTGTGTGTGTTGCTTGAAATATTCATGTCATTGTGGTCAAAGTGATCTGGGGAGTCCTTTGTGTTATTAATATCATGACCCAACCTTTCTCTCCAATGCTGTTTATACACTGCACTGCCCCTATCATCTCCATCTTCTGGTCACGTCTGTATGAAAGCTGCAACAAGATGGTAGAGCACCACTTTCTTTGAACTCAGCTGGGAAATGCAGCTGGTCCTCCACTCAAATTTTTAGCTGTTCTGAGCCTGTCCACACGTGTCCATAAATAACAAGGAAAGGTCGCAAGTACTGATTTTGAGGTTACAAATACATTTTGGCATTAGGCAAATTTGCAAATGTGGAATCCATGAATAATGAGGATTGACTATATTTGTCATATTACTTTGGATGCTCCAAATGCTGAATACAGTCCTCTGCTGGTACAGATTGCTCAATAAAGGCTTATTGAGTGAATGAGTCAACAACCCCAGAATCAAAGAGCAACAGCTGGGTTGGTTTCTCCTTCTTTTGTAGTATACCTTCCAATGTGTTGAAAGACACGTGGTGAAGGTGTTGAGAGCATGGATGCTGGAGACAAATGATCCGGGTTTTCGTCCTCACTCCACCACATGTCCACCTCTGTGGTGCGGGGCCTCAGTTCCCTCCTTTATAAAATAAGGGGTAATAATAGAAGCAACCTTATAGAGTTACTACAAAGATTAAATGAAGTGATATCAGAAAGAGCTTAGAAAGTGCCTGGTGTACGGTGCTATGTAGGTCCTTGAGTAAAACAACAACAACATAATTTGCTTTTGTATTGTTTGAGTCAAGGTTATAAGTGTGTAACCAAAACGTGTGTGTCCCCACAATATTCTGAAATAAATAAAAAAACAAGAGCAACAGAAAAAACAACACCATGTTCTGAATACCCAGCAATGCAATGAACTATTTTTAAATGTATTTTTGAAAAATAAAATAATATCTTCATAAATTTCCATTTCCTTATCCTTTTATCTCCCTATTGGACATAAAAATATCCACATTGTCTTCTTCATAAGGAGGCTAGGAGAGTACAATGAAAACTGTACGGAGATGGTATAAACTTAGAGAAATGCAAGCTGTTACCACAATTCCTTTGTATGCAAGTCTGGCAGTCTTCAAAACCAGGATGTGATCCCTTGGGTCTATCCTGGCACTATTCTGAAACTTGTACTTTGTGGTTCACCCAGTGCATGGACAGGTAGCAATTTTGTTGTGACTTTCTCACATTTAATGTCTTTGAATGGGCTGACAGAGCTCACTGCTATACTGCCGGGAAATAACCGTTTAGGGTGGAACTATATACATTTCTTCCCTTTTCCACCAATCAACAGGTTGTAACTTAAGATAGAAATGAGGCCCCTGAGTTCATGCTGGAAATGGGGAAAAAAGTAAGAAATGATAGGTTGTCAGCTTCCCTGAAAAGGTGCAAGGCACCAGAACTGGGGGCGGGGGGGGGGGAGAATTTATTGCCTTGCAAAGAAGGCTTGGTAGCATTTAGATATTACCTACATCTGCTTTAATGATTCCATTTAAGCTGTCATTTTCTGCATTTACCTTGCAGCATTCAAAAGCAACTATACTTACATGTTCACAGCCAACGCATTGCCAGCATCACAAAGAGAGGTAGGAAAAAGAAAAGAAAAGAAGAGAAAATGGTATATGATGTATTTCAAAGAACAGTTTCTTTGTAGAAAATTAGCAGTAATTCTGAGGCCATTCTTAAAGGGAAATAAAATTTCTCTGGAGATTAAAAAAAAAGTGCTGACACTGAACAAAAGAGAAGGCGGGGGAGAGAGAGAGAGAGAGAGAGGAGAGACAGCTCATTCTTTAGTCTTTTCTTTTTCTATCCTTTTGCTACTTACTGGGCTACCTGGCCAATCACTTCAGTGGTGACTGCAAGAAAGTTAGGATGAAGTCACCTTGCTTTTATTCCTGGCATCACCGGTAATGATAGATAAAGGGGATTCCTTTTTTTCCTGGGAATTCACTTGGAACAGTGGGGTAACAGTGGCTATGGTTTCCGAGGAGCATGAGGAAGGTCCCAAGGCTTTTTTAGCCTTCCTTGGAATCCATAGTGACTTATAGTCTAGACCTCTCCAGCCTGAGGGATTTCTTCTTCCTTTGAGTTCCCTTGGTTCTGGTTAATCTGACTCCAGGTCTGCAAATTGAGTACTGAACTAGAGCATTTGTTTGTTTGCTTGTTTCTGTATCTGTGTTTATTTTTTTATACCTCTAAACAAAATTTAATTTTGTGAATTACAAGTTATACTTGGGGCCACTCATGATTCCTGCACAGTATATTGCAGAGAATACCTGTTTGAAACAATAATAGTTTGTCTGCTTATTTTTACTACAGGTAAACTCCAAATCCACACAGTCTATGGGACTACGTCTATTTATTTTTTTGGATTCCTTCCCTTGCCCGTTTGCCAATCAGGGCATTCTACCTACTTTAAGCTTCCAAGTGGTTTCAAACTCATTATGTTAGTAATCCAGACGAACTTGGACTGACTATTCAAATCAAGAAAACTTGGTTTCATGGAAAAGACACTGGCTTATGACTAAGCAGACTTGGTCCATCTGCCTGTGCTTCTTTACTGTAAGCCTCTTCTTTTGTGGGGTAATGGTGAAGTCATCTTTATGAGACCACAGAGTACCCATGCTTACACAAAGTGGGACTTCGTAAGTCTCTTCTTAATAAATGAATGCACTAATGAATTAATAAACAAATTCAGCACCCTTGAGCAATTCAATTAGTCCCCTTTAGATCTCTTGTAATCATGGAAATAATGCTTAGTAGCTGTTTAATCTGAATGCCTAATTCAACAGGTTTATGCTCACTTCTCAAGAGAAACCATTTTTAATCCTTTTTTGGGGAATGAATACTTTAAAAGAAAAGAAAATTAGGGTTTCTGATTAGCTGGTAGGGCCACAGGCAGAAGCAGAGGCAGGAAATGTTGTTTATTCGTGTTACTGCATAGGTATTTTATTTCCCAGAAGGGGAGAAGAACTTGGAAATCATGGGCTACAGTTTAGTTATGGATTTTAATGATTTTTCTCTCTTGACGGAATGGAAGAGACCTTGTTTTAATTTATCTTTGCATTCCAAGTGACACACAGTATCTATAATATGGTAGGTGCTCAATAATTATTTTTAGAATAACTGAAGGAGGACCAAGAAGAAGTGTCGGAAAGGTGGGCCAGGTAGGTGGAAGCTGAAGAGCCTGTGAAGAATATTTAGTCTGCGTTTCTACCTCTTCTTTTTCCAGATACCCTTTCAGGTGGGGCATGAAGAGTAGGAGAGAGAAAGGAGTTAATATTTGACTGTTGCTCAGTAGCTCTGCAAGGCCCTGGCTCTAATCCCTTATGTTTGGAATTCAGAAGGTTGACTGCACACCTCCCTCCACACCCACCTTCTCCCTTCACATCAACTCAACTGTCCTGCCGGAGAGAATTGAAAGATATAATTGCCATGGCAGTGTTAATAACTAAATGTAGGTTGTTTTACCTTTCACAAATATTTAGCTTTATCGGAAAACAACTTTTGGTACCAAGGATCTCACGTCTAATAGATTCTGAGGCAAGATTTTCCAAAAGTATTACCTAGTCAATAATTTTAAAATATATATATAATCTCATTAAAAAAAATATATATATCATTAAAATATATTTGAAAAAAATATATTTTTTCCCAGAGGTCAAATAAGTTTAAAAAGGGCAGCTTAAACACAAACATATTGGACTTCTCCATTTTCTGTATCACATTTCTTAAGGTTATTTTCCCATGGAACTTTTTTTCTTTTTAGTGGAGTGTTTCAAGAAATTAGCATTCTATGCAACATTTCTTTGGAAAAAATTTTTAATAAGCCATTTCCCAGAGCTTATTCACAGAGTGGAGGCTACAAGCCTCAATCCTGAAAATGAGATGGAATGGAATAGATAATTTTCTGACTCTTTTTTCTATTCCAGAATTCACACAGCATTATTCATCCTCAAGGGATGAGAAAGTTGAACACCACTTCCTCCTCACAAAAACAAGAAAGAATATATTATAGGTGTGTGTGAGATCTTTGCAATCAGATTACTTCCCCTGCCTAATGACTAGTTTAGTTATTGATAAGATTGGGGACAGTAACTCTCTGTACTCTATGTTGTAACATTTCTCAGAAGCCATATCTTTATTTTACTCAGCTGCTTGAAAGCCATTAATTAGTGAAGAAGTTTATCCCAAATGCAGTAATTTTCCAATAAAAACCACAGGTATCAGACCGAACGGATGCAGGCTGATCAAAATGTAATATTATGCTTCCCATAATCATGGCGGATCATTTGGTTAGTATCAAAATTTAGACTTTAATTTTCTGCCACGGCTGAAAGGAAATTTCAGCCAAATGTGGCAGAAGCTCGGGAGGCTGCGCTCGCCACAGGTGTTTAATCATCAGGCATGCTCTTGGGGAATAACATTGACGGCTGGCCAGGCTGGCGTCTACAGATGGGGAAAAACTAGTAGTGGGGAGAGGCGGGTTAGAAGAGTATCAAAATCTGGACAAACTCCAAAGAAAATCTCATCTCTCATTTCACACCTTTGCTATTTGCTGTCAGTCTCTCCCCAGAAAGCGTTATTACTTTGCAGCGCTCAACAGGGGCTGATGGGCAATCTCGACGTTTCCCTTCGGCTTCACCGCCTCGCGGATGGACTTCTTCATTAAAGACCACGCTGCAGTTCTCCCGGCTTCACGGGCATAAATATAGCTGCTCGAAGAGGAGAAACATTTTCCTGTCCATGAAGATATTACATCCAAGAGACAAAAGGAAAACCTGCTAACGGAGAATTGCACTTCGGTTTAATTACACAGATGCTAAAGTAACGTAACTGAAGTGCCTTAAAAATATAATTATCCACTATGCAATGCTTGAAAGCATGCTTTATCTTTTTTTGTGTTTAATGTACGTGATCAAGAAAGAACCAACAAAAGAGTCATTCCTGGGTATTTTGAGAAACTGGGACATGTTTGGATTTGAAAGATATTTCAGAAAGCGTCTTGCATTTGGAAGGAATCATCAAAGGTATTCTGTGAGCAACTATACATAAAATCCTTTCTTTTTACCTGTATGTTCTTCAAAGGCACCTGGGATTAAAATAAATAATACATTTTAGGGTAGCTTGAAACTGTATCCAATTATCTCCTCCAACACCATAAAGAATGAGGACTGTTGTACATTTGTAAAGAAAGTCATACGGTGGTTATAATGTGACTTGGAGAAGACCTGGAAATCTCCCTTGACTGACTAAATATTCCCTCCAAGCTTTCTATCCCCACCCTTAAGCCCTGTCCTATTGAATTTATCATTAATACAATGCTGGCTTATTATAATTTTTTTCCCAAAAAATTTGCTAAAATGCTAATCTCTCAAAACACTCTGCTAAAAAATAAACTTGATTGTGTATTGCTTCCCACTGTTCTTTACTTTGTGTTTTTATGTGTGACCCAGCCCTTATTTTCTAGTGGATTTCTCCTGTGTCTATGAGTAGTGTTTGCCATGGGTTATAGTACGTGTTGGTTGATTGATGCTAATATTGTATATTTATGACAAACATAGTGGGTGGTGGATGTTATTGTTTTCCTTCTAAGAAAGATTCTCAGCAAAAAATACATGGTGATTTAGCAAAGTAAGGGCTAAGAAAGCCTACTTCCAAATAGCAATCTAGAGATGGTACTAAAAGAACTTCACAGACCTAATTCTAGCCTTCTAGAGGTGTAGAAACTTCTAGGCACAGAGAAAGGAAATGCATTGTCATGAGAGGAGGAGAAGAGAAGCAGGAATTGGATACATGGAGCTTCCAAAGCCAAGATGAGGAGGACTACTGGATTAATGGTGCGTCCACAGACATCTCGGTTAGCGCCCTGGTGAACAGGCTGCAGAGGAGGACATGCCGCAGAGGAGGAAGGAGCTAGGGCTAAACTCAAGTTGGGGGAAGTGTTGGTTCCTCTTAGCCCCCTGGGCCATAATGCTGTGAAGGAGAGCAGGGGATTGGAGTTCAGCTCTGGAGTCTTAACACCTGGACTTTAATCCTGACTCCACCCGACACTAGCTGTGGAGCTTGGAAAAGTGGCCCACTTGTCTGATCCTGTTTCTTACTTTGTAAAATAAAGTTCCTAATAGTACCCACTGCATTGAATTGTTGTGATAATTAAATGAAACAATCCAAGTAACATTTAGAAGAGTGTCCAGTCTCTTGTGAACACTCAAAAAATTACCTAGCATCAGTTCTCGAAGCCCAGGCTGATTCTACTTTGTCACACCAAGTATACATTTCAAACACCTTATGTGTGAACACTCAGGAGGTGGTCTATAGCTCTCGGGATCTTAGAGAAGGAAAAAACAATCTGCAAAGTTGGAGGAATCTTAGGTTTTAAATCTAGCATCCAGCTGGTGTGTCTGCTACATCCTCTGTCTACTAGGAGAAGGGAAGCATCATAGTTGAGAAATCGAGTTACAACTGCACTGGGTGGTTCCCAGGCTGGACAGTCACAGATGTGTTTACATTCACATCTAGATGATACATGGCTCATTACTTCAGGGTGAGAGGCTACTGGGTACATGTGCATCTGCTAATGAATGTGGACCTGCCCCAGCAGACAGCCCAGAAGAGTTACCTTTTTTTTTTTGATAATGTGGTGTGTGTTTTGAGTGGAGTGAGGAAAGATGAAAGGGAGGTATCTTATTAGTTGCTTGCCAACCTGAATAGTTAATATTTATAGTTAGTGTTCTCTAATTTCATTATTAATAAAATTGGAATAATAGCCAACATGCACAGAATGCTTTATATGTACAATCACATTTATTGTAAGAGTCCAGAAACTTTAATAACATCTTTTAAAAGGTGTATTTGTAAACCTATGTTAATAATGTTTCTCTCGTTGCTTTGCTGCTCTTTGATACAGACATCTCGAGGTAAACTTTTCTTGCCTAGATTGATTTGTGCCCTTCAAGTCTTGAGCCAAATGAGGACTCATTGTGAAGAGGGAGATACCATAAGTATGAAGAAATTTGGGGGTTCACGAGCCTGGTTGAATCTTAGCTCCACTACTTATTAGCTGTGTGACTTGGAACAAATTAGGCTCACTGGTTCTCAGTTTTCTCATCTTCAATATGGCAATGTTAATACCTACCTTTGGGTCTCTGTAATAGTTAGAACTAATATATTTAAAAGCCCTGGAATATAGCAGCCACTAAAACATTATCAGTCACTTGGTAGGTTGAATTTTGATTGCTCATTATAGTAGATGTCACGCCACCCATGGAGGATGTCTGATGAGCCCCACCAACATGGTACCTGCACTACTGAAAGTTGTCCTCCAGCAGCAAATGCAGAATTGTAAGCAAGTAACAGAACCAAGTGTGATGAGTATTGATTCTGCCTTCAAAAGGTATCTCAGACTGTTTGCTTCTCTCTTTCTCCAGTGTCTCATCCAAGGCCAAGGTCACCATCACTTCTTGCCTCAACTTCTACAGTAACCTCCTAACCAGTCTCTCACTTACGCTTTGGTCCTCTCCAACGTGTTCCCCACCAGTGATCAGAATGGTCCTTTTAAATTTATATTTATGTCATTCCCCTGCTGAGGACTGATCTATAACTCCCCATTGCACTTAGGATAAAATTCAGAATCCTTGCTAAAGAGTCATGCTTGTGGGTGACCCAGTCTTGCCTGCTTTTTAGACCTTAGCTCTTGCCACACTCCAATTTGCTTACTCTGCTCAAGTCACTCTGGCCTTTCAATTCCCCAAAATCCGAAAAGCCCCTTCTCTCCTCTTGGCCTTCACACATGTTATCCTCTGCTACTTAATTCATTGCAAGTTTCTTTCCTGCTTTAGTATTATTCATTGCCTCTGAGAGATATCTTGACCACCTGATCTATATATATCAAACCACACTGTAATTATTCTCTTTTTCTTCATAAAATTGATCACATTTGGCATTTATTTATGTATCTGATAATTGTTTTCTCCCTGTATCAGTGAGCAGAGCCACGTGTGTCTGGCATTCCTCTTGCCTAGCACAATTACTGGCACATAGTAGGCACTCAATTGTTGAAATAAGTGACTAAATATAAGTGTGCCACAAATTAACTGAGCTACTTGCTGTTGACGACCATGTAGGTCATTTCCAATTTATTTCACTATTAAAAACAATGTTGCAATGAATTTATGTGGGTACACTCATGAACAATGGTGCCGTTGTTCCATGGGATAAATTCTTAAATCAAGTTCTCATACCACTCTGGTTTGCTCCTTCAAAATTGCAATTTAATAAATATCTACTTGTTTGTTCAGTTTCTTGTTTCCACTTTCCCACCTTGTCTAAGCTAGTGTGCAGATCATGACTAGTCACTTCACTGCTGATTCTTAGCAGCTAGAACAGTCCCTTTCTCATAGTGATTGCTCAGTACAGATTGGTTGGATCACAAGGACGTTGGAGAGGCCAAATGGGAGGGTGCCATAGAAATGCATGAGGGGGCTAGGGAAAGAAAGTGCAGTAAAGGGTATTATCATTTGTTTCTCCACAAAACTGCAGGTAGAAACTTACATCAAAGAATAGCAACTCACCACTTTATTTACCCCAATTTTTTTTTAAACCGTAATTGATACACATGACTTCTTGGATGTTTTTATTTCCCTGTGTCACACACAATCAAAGATGCTTGTGAGATTCAGATATTTGGATTCAGATATTTCAAATATAAAGCAGTATTTCCCAGCACTGAGGTGTGCAGACTATGGTACATGCAGGTGAAGCTTATAGGGGCTACATAGAGGGCATTTTAAATCTTAACAGCTATGTGTTAATATGGCTTAGAAAAAAAGCCTAGTATATCCAACTCATCCATAAATAGTTCTTTTAATGTTTCCATTTAAAAATTATGTGGACAGAGTTGATAAAATATGTTGTGTAAGTAAGAGTATAGCAAAATTCATGAATGTGGTACTTGAAGCACACCTTAAATGTAGAAGAACTGGGAAAAGCTATCAAAATATAATGAGCTATCTTGAGAGGTGAATACCTTAAGATTTCATACATAGTTCTTTCATCTGATTTGGACTGATAAGGGGGAGGCAATGTCCTTTAAGACCTTCCAACTTCAAAACATGATGATAACAGGTGAACTTTCTTCCCCCAAACTCACTAAACTTCCTATCCACTGTATTCAAGATTATCACTTCCCACTCTTATCTCTAAACCTCTCAAAATGTTCCATTATCTCTCCATTTCTGCATCTTGATAAATAATAATAAAAAAAAGGTCTGTTAATACTCATTGAATTTCCCTAAGAAGAAACCTGTTGTCTGAGGACCTGGTGGGAAAGATGAGAAAATGAAGCCTGGGTAAGAGTAAGTTGGGAATATCATTGATGGAGATGCAGCTGGGCTAGGGATTGCCTCACAGCTACTGGTCAGTCATGCCTACTGCCACACCCGTGTATGACTGCTGTGGACTCCAGGCTAGGAGATGATTCAGCTCAGGAGGAATGTTACGTTACTCAGACCATGAAGACGAGAGTTGATAAGCTTAATTGATATAGAAGGTTGTCAAGATTTGACTCTCCAAGGAAGGAGATCACCACTGTACCTTCTAAAGTTTGAACTTACATGAAAATTGGGTAATAGAATTTCTAGTAGAGCACAAACTAGGCAATGGAGTTCTGTGGATTCTTGGCAAGGACAATGACATTTTCCATCCAGACCAGTTTCCATTTTAAAGCTCTATGGATTAGCCCATGGTTTTGGTTCTTAGGTTCTTGTCTTGGGTCTTCCATTACTTTGCTACAGAGTGTCACTTAAGTAATGCATACTCTGTGTCCTCTGTCAAGTTTTTCTTCTGTCAAGTTAGAATAATTATTTTTGTCTTACTTGCCTGGCAGGTTGTTTTGAGAATAACATGTTATAATTTTCATGTGAAAGAACTATAAAAGCAGAAAGCATTAAGTCAAAGTAAAGCATTTACTATAATTACTATAGCTTGGAATAATATTAATAGAATTTTGGAGTTAAACCTGGCATGAAAGGCCCATTGGTCACTCAGCTTCCTTCATAAGTTTGAATTTCTTCCTTCTTCTCATCAATTTTGGAGTTCTTCAGATGACCTAACCTGAATCCAGGTCTGTACCTTTAAATCCTCTGTATTTTTTCATTTACAAAACACATGGCTGAGTCATAGAGATGTATTAGAAAACTCTTGCTTCATCAAAAACAACTACAAAACCTTAGTGGCATAGAACAGTAAGATTTTTTTTAAATCTCACATATTCATGGATCAGGTTGAGGTTGGCTGATCTAAACAAAGCCTAACTGAGATGGTTGTAATGTCCCTCCTCCCTCTGTGACCAGGGTTTAGTGCAGGTAATGATCTTCTCATGCCAGCAAACAGTAATGCAGGACAGCCAGCCCATTTAAACAAACACTTTTCCGGCCACTGCCTGCTTTACGTCTTGTTAAATCCCATTGGCCAAAACAAGTCACATAGCCAAGTCCAGCATCAAGGGTGGGACAAGGAAGATCCTGGACATAGTGGGAGGGCATTTCAAAGTTGCATGCAAATAATTGGGATGTCTTATCTTATTACTAGTGGACAGTGGAGAGGTGCAAGGATAACATAGTTTACTCCAAGAGAATTTTGTTTCTTAGTATTTTCTAATTTTTAGACATTCCCCAGTTAATCATTTCTGTTCTATGATATGTGTTTTCAACTAGTAATTTTTTTTATACAAATGTGGATATACAGGGAGGTACTTCCCTGCAGTAAGTCTCATTTTCTTAATATATAAAATAAGTGGATTGGTCCATGAATCTCTAAGGCTTTCCAGTTCCACGATTCTAGAATTCCACTATAAATTTTTAGATGTCAAAGATGTCTTTGTCTGTTTGGGCTGCTATTACAGAATACCATAGAGTAGGTGGCTCACAAACAACAGAAATTTATTTCTTATGGTTCTGTAAGCTGAGAAGTACAAAATCAAGACACCAGCAGATTCAGTGTGTGATGAGGGCTTATTTCCTGGTTTATAGACAGCTGTCTTCTGTTTGTTTTATCACATGGTGGAGGGGGTAGGGAACTCTCTGAGGTCTCATTTATAAAGGCATTAATCCATTTTGTGAGGGCTCCACCTTCATGACCTAGTCACCTCCCCAAAAACGTATTAATTTTGGGGGGACACAAACATTCAGTCTATGGCAAAGCCATCTTACCAGGGCTAAACGATCAGGATTTTATTAATGAGTGTGATTAATGCTAGCTGCTGTAACAAACACCTTCATTTTTCAGAGATTTACCCAATTGTGAGGTGGTAAATATTTAACAACTAACTATCCTAACAAAAAGGAGAAAAAAACCCCTTATTTGTAGCATTTGCCAATTTTTGTGGTATAAATACTCCCTCCACAGCTGATTTTAAGATTTACGCTAACAATGTCATTTCACTGCATGTGGAGTTAGGAAGAGATGATAACAATTGACTCTTTTGCGCTGGTATGACTGATGGAGACAGTCTCCGTTACGCCACTGGGCTAAACTCTCTAAAGTTTATTTCTCACTCATGTCTCGGTTTACTGTGATCAGTAGGATGCAGAATAGGGATCTGCTGCTTACAATCATTCAAGGATCTAGGTTGACAGAGGCTCTATTCTTAATGTGCTGCTCCCTAGGTCATGTACGGTGTTAACATCCCTTTGCAGGCTGAGGACAGGAGAGAGCACGGAGGATTATGGCACCTTTGTGCTACCAAGCCTAGAAGTGGCAACAATATTTCCTCCCGTTTTCCTTTGACCGAAAGTCAATTATATAACCACGTGATTTCAGAGGGGATTGGGAAAAGTAGTCCAGCTGTGTGATCAGTAATAAAGAGAAATATAATATTATGCCTGACAGAGACTGACCTCTGGTAACTGTTCTGCCCAATGGTCTCACTCTCTCCTACACTAAAATCTACTTCTGCCTTAAGAGGTAGGGGTAATTTATCTAAGAGAAATCCCCTTCTGGCTGACTGTATTAGTTTTCTGTAGCTACCATAACAAAGTACCACAAACTGGGTGGCTTAAAACAATATAAATTTATTCTCTCACAGTTCTGCAGGCTAGAAGTCTGAAATCAAGGTGTTGGCAGAACTACACTTCCTATTAAGGCTCTGGGAAAGAATCCTTCTTTGCCTCTTCCAGCTTCTGACGGTTGTTGACAATCTTTGGCATTACTTACTTACAGATGCATCACTCTAAACTCTGCCTCCATCTGTGCTTGACCTTCTCCTCTGTGTCTGTGTATCTGTGCCCAAATTTCCTCCTTCTTATAAGAACACTAGTCATTGTATTAGGGCCCACCCTAACCCACTATGACCTTATGATAACTTGATTATATCCACAAAGACCCTATTTCCAAATAAGTTTATATTTATAGATACTAGGGATTAGGACTTGAACATATCTTTTTGGGGAACACAATTCAACCCCCAACACTGGCCTCCCCCAAAAAAGGGTTTGCCTCTTGAAAAGTCTTGAAAGACTTAATGCAATTAATATTGGTAAACCCCAAGGCTTGAAATCCAGAGTCACAATCATGCTAAGGGAGGGGCCAGTGTTTTCCCAATCAGGAATGTCAAGCTGGCAGGAAAGGGCTGGTGCCAACTGTCTGCCTTGTCACATTGCAATTGTTCCCTGTCTCCTGATCATGCTTGGGGGAGAACCTGGTGTTACCCAATGCCTGAGTTAATGTTCCTGCTAGATCTTTGTGCATTGTCTTAGAATAAAGTGGCTACAGGGGACCCACTATACACTACCACTAACTCTGTCTCTGAGAGTGTTCAGATATCATTGTTGCTTCAGGGTGCAGCTGTGGGGCTGTTTGGTTATGTGCCCTTGTTTTTAATAACACCTTTTCTTTAAAAAGGTAACTCCAAGTTCCATATGGTCATTGTAACCAGAACTGGCTGCCCAGTTAAGCTCACTGAGTATTGATATGGCTTTTCTTTGGCTTTGCATGAAAAGAAACAATATCTGTGCACCTCCCACATCAAATCAATACACAGAGGTGGAATAAGGACAGGGTTATGTTAATTTTGGAAAAAGAAATGAATAGAAAACACACGGATGTCACTGGCCCATAGTAAACTGAAATTCTCTGGGTCTGGTGTTTTGACACTTTCTACCCTGGCTGTGGGGAAGTCCCTGATGAGAACTTGCTTCTGTGCTCTGGGAGTGTTTCCTTCATTCACTTATCTTCATGGCTCCTGGTGCCACCCCCCGGGGGGAGGGCTTCTTCTTGTTCACTATTCTCCCTGCCAAATTTGAGGTAGGCCTTGGGTATACCCTTCTTTGAGGTGTGTGCTTTCAGAGCCCATTTTGAATGCTGGGGTCCTAATGATTGTTTTAAATATTGAATAGCCAAGTGATTGACTGCTTTATGGTTTCTCCAGCAACAGAATTTCCTTGAAAAAAATTTCCTTGAATTTCCTAGTGGGCTTTGGATATGTTTACTTAAAGTAAGTTCCACATACTGATAACTGTGGCACCCAAGGTTCTTTCCCAGATATAGTCCAAATCTGCTTTATTTTTTTGCTTTCTCCCAGCTATGTCTCCCTTTTTCAGCTTACTGGCAGCCACCTTGAGGCTATTGGGTTATTTTTGTTTATTTATTTATTTTTAATTTTATTGTGGTAAGAATGCTTAACATGAGGTCTACTATCTTCACAGAGTTTCGAGTGTACAAAACAGTACTGTTATCTATAGGTACAACGTTGCACATCAGATCTTTAAAACTTATTTGTCTTGCATAACTGAAATTTTATACCCATTGATTAGCAACTTCCCATTCTCTGCCCCCACCCAATCCCCTGACAACCACAATTCTGTTCTTTGCTTCTGTGAGTGTGACTATTTTAGATACCTCATATAAGTAGAATCATGCACTATTTATCTTTCTGTGACTGACTTATTTCACTTAGTATAATGTCCTCCAGGCTCATCCATGTTGTTGCATATTGCAGGATTTTCTTTTTTTTTAATCTTTAATCTGATTTTTTCCACAAAGCTGGATTTTGGTGGGACTCTGTTGTTCAAAGGATTACTTAGGTTTTTTTTCCCTACCCTTTGGGGCTTAGAAGCTGTTCGTTTTTATAACAATTCAAGGCCCCATATCACTGGACTCTCTCTATTTCCTTTTATTGCTTTTCATAACATTGTCAGTTTTCTCTTGAACTCATCACTTTATCATAATACTTAGTCAAATTTAGCAATAACTGTAAACACATACCAACACCCTACTCTCTTTCCAACCACTTCCCTTAGAGCCACAGGCTCCATAGGTGTGAGATCTTCCTCCCAGGTTCTTGCATGTGCTGCTAGATAACATGAATCTTTCCAGCCCCTGTCAGCAGCTTCACTATTATCTGCTACCTGACTGCTAAGCCAATGCCATCCATTTTTGGTTTTTGCTATAACAGCACTCCATTTTGGAGTATCAATTTCTATCCTAGGGTCATCAATGCTAGCTGTTGTAACAAACCCCCCTGGTTCTCGGTGGCTTAACACATTACAAGTTTATTCCTTACTCCTGATTGGCAGCGGGGAGGGGAGGTACCGGGCTCTGCTCCACGTGGTGAATCAGGAACTCAGGATCCTTCTGTCTTTTGTCATTGTCATCTCCAACCTATTATCTCTAGGTCACCCCTGAAGGAGGACAGAAGGCCCACCTGCTCTCAGCCACCTCCGTCTGAAAGTGACCCATCAGTTCTTATATTCCTCTGGCTGTACTGAGACACAAGTAGACTGAGAAATGCAG
This sequence comes from Daubentonia madagascariensis, assembly GCA_023783475.1. Classification (NCBI taxonomy): domain Eukaryota; kingdom Metazoa; phylum Chordata; class Mammalia; order Primates; family Daubentoniidae; genus Daubentonia; species Daubentonia madagascariensis. The sequence continues at coordinate 3,683,324 of JAKFHU010000901.1, read as the reverse complement.
GCTAACAATGTGTCCAGAAGGAGGAAATGGGGTTGGTGAGCATCTAGTATGGTCTCTGCCTCTGTTCTTACTATTTATTTCAATTATAGTAAGAGCAGTTTTGGCCATTTCTGAAGACAGCATTGGAATAAAATTAGGGTGAGAAGTGTAGAGGAAATCAAAAGAGGCTAAATTGGAACTACCCATGATTCAGGACAATCAGCATTTACTGAGCACTCAGTGTATTCCTAACTCTTTGTCTAGATGGTCTTGATTTTCGCACGCCTCTTCTAATACAGCAACTCTAAGTGTCAGCTAGAAACTAGACATTTAGGGCATCCTGTGATCATGCAACTTGGTGTTTTGTTGTTTTGGATGAAGAAATAAATCTTACCAAGGTGTTAGGATAATTTTTCATCAAAAGGGAAACTTCTTCAATAGATTCTACTCTATTCTCCAATTCACTAGCCCATTAACCCTAAATGTAAAAAAAAAAAAAAAAAAAGGCAAATATTATTTCCTAATTAAATCCCTTTTAGGCTCAGTTATATCTGTTTCTTACCCTGAGGATAGAGCATGTAATGTCTAGGTACTGGGGCATTATGATAACCGGATACTCACTGGTTGAAGCTGAGCTGAATAATGCATGAGCACAGCATTACTCTATAACCTCCCTTCTCTCACTGAGTGAAGTGCTTTGTTTTTCAAAATCTCCTTTGGGAGGCTTCCCAAACAACTGCTGTTTAGTTCACAGATTCCAAAAGATGATAGACAATGGCCTTTTCCTGCAGGTATGGGTAACTTACCTTCCAATGGTGAAAATCTGATTATTGGCATCCTCCCAGAAAATGGCCCTGTCCAAAATCAAACAAAAATCTGAGCTTTTCAAAACCAAATGGAAAAAACTAAGAGTGTAGCACAACTCAAATTAATGCTGATCTCCACTAGTGGAATACATAAACACTATACTTATTAAGAGGCACATTTGAGCCATTTGCAGTTGAGAACTGTTTTGCTGATTTTAAAAGAAAGAAGGAAAGAAAGAAAGAAAGAAAAAACCCAGGCAGCTGCCCTAGTTTCTACTAGCACAGGAGAGTATTTACTCAGCACTGAGCCAGTCAGAGCTAATGGTTCTGAGTGCCTTTAATGGGCCTCCGGGTCGGGCAGGGTGAATTTTGGCATGAGCAGGGAGGTGTGCCCATCTGAGAGCGGGCAGCTTTCCTCAGATGGGACTTCTGACACTTACTCTCTCCCTCCACAGAGCGCACCTCCAAAGCTCACGAGTTTGGATCAATACCTCAAAGTTTGGAGGCTTATGAAATCTTCCAAATTGGAATGAAAACATCTCCCTGGGTATTCTGCAGTGCTGGTAAATGGAAATTAAACATCTGAGCGAAGGCAAAGCATTCCCCAGACCTTCATCTTATTTCCACTCTGATGTAATCCAAAATTAACACTTGCTCCAGACACCCAGCCTATTAGCGCCCCAGAATGATTCCTCAGCTTCAAGGAGAAGGACAGCTGCTGGGGGCCTGGATGAGCGGTGAGAGGCTCCCCTGCTTGGAATTCCACCCTGGTAACCCAACAAGAGAGGCGCATTACCATTTAATTATAATGACAGAGCAGATGTGATAACAAGGTTGTCTTCTCTGGCTCTGTTCCTGATGTCACCACAAGGGTTTCCAGTTGTTGCTCTTTTTCATTTTGCATTTCCTCATTAATCTCGGCTCCTCCAGCTGCTTCCTGCTCATCCTCCTGACATGTCTAACTGGCCTTTGTGCAAGGCGATCACGGCCTTTCAGAGAAGAGGCTGTGTGGGGCTGGGTGTTTGCTTAGTTTGGTTCCAGCCATCTGTGCTTTCCTGCAGGCCACCATGCTCCCCTCGAAGCCCCGTGACTTCATCTTCACCAAATTACTGCACTGAAAAAAAAAAAGATATAGCAAACCCAAATGATTCCATTGTCACATCCATGAAAGAACATTTTCTTTTAATTTTGTGACCATTATTTGGCATTGGCTCCTCTCATTAGGTTCCTGACTGCCTCAGAGCTCCCTCCTTACTCTTTTGTCCGTTTTCTTAACTCTCAACTTAAATACAGATGTAATCATTTAATTTCCCCAAAGTTCAGGCTTACCAGACCCCAAATTAGGAACAAAGTGACGGATTCATTAGTTTGACATGGGCTGGAATTCTTTATCTCTTCCTGTGAGAGTCAAACCTGAAGATGAGGTTGATCTTGGCAAAGTTTGGTATAAATAGTTTTACAAAATTTATTGTGCTTGAGATTTTGATAAAACTAGGCATATACATTTTTCCAGTTTTTAGTTATCTAGTCCTTGTGGAACAAACCATGATGTACGTTAGCAAATTTGAAATAAGAAAGTATATGCAAACTTTTTATGGGAGATAACTTCTGTGTCTTATTCATCTTTTTATTTTCATTGATGTGCTTAGACATAGTAACTGCTCAATAAATGCTGAATGAATAAATTGCAAAAATGCTATGTGGGAAAACTTCGTGGAGACCTTGTGTCATTTGCTAAGAAAGTCCAACTATTTCATAAAAATTGCTGTAATAATGCTTCTACTACCTAATACACAGATTAAAAAATAAATTCAGCCTAATAGTAATTTACCTGGTGTGTGTTACCATTCTTCTAGGGAAAGAGAGGGGTGACACAAAAGTGGGACAACACTTGTGAGGGTCTACTCTGTGCTTGTGCAGGGTGAGGAGGCACTTAACATGCATTATCAATTTAATTCTCACAGCAGTCTACCAGGGTAGGTATTAGTCGATCCAGTTTTTCAGATGAAGAATCACAAGCTCAGAGAGATTGATGTGTTTGCCCAACATCACCCAGGTAGAGGAAATTCAGGCCTGATGCTTTTTAAAGCTTGTTTTCTTTCTATTTTTTCATTTGTGTGGCTTATTTTCAATCCACACCACCTTCCCAAATTATCCTCTTCAGGACCTAGAGGAGAAGGAGACGTCCCTGCATAACATGCACTTCCATCATGAGTTTTGAACTTTGGGAAGGTGAGGAGTGAAAGAAAGCATCAGAGAGGTTAGCACATGTGTGGCTCATTTATTTGCTGCCAAATCAAATGGCCGTTCTTTTCCAAATGAATTCTGTATGTTACACTGTTGCAACTGGAGATGAATGCAGCGGGGAGAGCCACAGATTTAAGGACTAGATTATTATTTAGAGGCTTTATTATTGCTGCCTATTTTGTAGGGCTGGCTTGTGCTGCATGGGTAGTTAAGGTCTGGATGCAGAGGCATCTCTCATACTCAGGGGTGAACCACGGAGAGGAAGTGGAAGTCCTCGGCATTCACAGGTGAGCTTTTCTTCTTCAAATCCTTTGCTTGCTCTTTAAACTGGAGTTGCAGTTGTACCAGCAGGCTTTCTGGGCTGCAACATTGCTGATCTGATTCCAGCTGTCTTCTTGATCGATCCCAAGTAGATCAATACAGCATACTCATACCAGAGGTCATTCCTTAAAGCTGTGTGTTTAGGTCAAATAAAAGGAAACATTATTACAAATAAAAATAAAGATTTTTATACACAATTCCATCATTGTAGAGGTAAAATATATGAATAATTTCAAGAAGTGAAATATATTTATAGATACACATAAATGCTTAGATAGTTACTATCAGTTCCTTCTAGGGAATCATATCCAAAGATGCAATCAATTTTCTGATTGTAGATCAAGGTCAGGTGTAATGGTATTCTCGCATTTACGCACCAGGTACCCAAGTATCAATGATTACACATCTGTGGAGCTGTATGGTTACAGGACTTTCCACAGAGAGATGGGGAGGGAGGGGCAAGCCAGGAACAAAACCACTTAACCCATTTCAAGTTTATTGTTGTTCTAGTGGTGTGGCTCTTGGTAATTTATGAGATTGTCTGTGGGGTTCAGGAGCTCTTGAGACCTCCCGTCTAATAAAATAGCCATGTCGTTTTTCCTGAGTGAAGGGACCGACATATATCAAGAAGTGCAATTTGTCTGATATCCTTTTGTACAGGAAAAGGAAAGGTTGTGGCATTTGTAAGTTAGTAAAAAGAGGGAGGAAGTTAAAGTATGTAGGTATGTTGAGAGAGACCTGCAGTTGAAAGTACATAAAGGTCATTTTGTATTTAACATCTTGGAGGCACAGAACATTATACTAAGAATACTAAAGTTTCAAGTTGGAGCTGTCAATTTAAAGACTTAAATGTAGCCCATCACATATTCCTTAAAGTTTTAAAGCTACCAAAACATCTTTTTCAAAGATACCAAAACAGTTTTCTTTCTAATAATTGGTTAAGCTACCTCTTACCTGAGGAGGCAAGCCTCTCTGCTTTTCCTAAGCAATAAAATCCATAACCTTATTATAAGGGAACGCATTCTGAAGAGTCTGCATTCCTAGTGAGTGAGTTGTCCTTGTACAATAAAATTCCCCAAAGAGGGATTTTGTAATTGCATATTGGATGGTTTTGTCCCGAGGCTGTGTACCTGAGTGAGCATTCCTACTTACCACTCAGCTATCCCAGGAAGTAAAGACCATTTAGTCTCCTGTTAAAATCATGAAATTATGATTTTTTTCCTGACAAAAAGTAAGCCTGTTCTACATAAACTAAGGATACAAATATTGAATTATCCATGATCCTAGGTAACAGCTAGGTCTGGATAATTTGATGCAGGGGATATAATTAGAAGCATGTCTGTATATGCTTGGGCTGTGTGTGTATTTGTGTGTGTGTGCATGTGCACATGTGAGTATGTGTGTGAGATACTCAGGTCCTAAGGATGAGGATTCAAGGGAGGACTGATGGCATTGAGGCTGTCACTTGGCATATGGGATTCTAATGAGAAAACTTGAGATTATATGACTGAAAACTGAAAGTTTCTAGTTGACAGGACATAAATGTGCAAATGAATGTGTATTGAACCATGGACTTTTATAACAGCTTATTGATGGCAATGGTGTCATGCATTCAATACATGGCAGGATATAAGATAGTTTTCTTCTTCAAAAGGTGTTTCTTCTCTGGCTGGAACATCTCTCAACAGTGCTGGGAGTTTGTTAATGCACAATTCAGAGTAAAGAGGGCCAATTCTTTACAAATCTTGTCTTTTCCAGTAGAAATCACTTAGCCAAATCCTTCTGGGGGTTGCTGCTAATAGCAATGTAGAATCACTGAGGAGTGATTATGGGAAGAGCCCAAAATTGCATTCTTCTTGGGGGTCTCTAGAAATGGACACCCCTGGCATTGGGCTGAGTACTAGCTAGTAACTTACATGAAGCTCAGACAACTTTGTAGTAATTCTTCCAACTGTCTGACTCAATAGCAGTCTTCAGAGGGTATTTTTTATCTATGACAGTTGCAGCTTTCAATCCTAGATTGGATTTCTCCCTGTCCTCCCAGAAGATGTTTTAGTGATGTTCCAGCTTTAGCATATGATTGGTAAGGCCTTGAAATAAATCCCCAGCTAACAGAAAGGCATGGTAGGGCAGGTGTAGAATAGGATGCTAAAATTCGCTACTAAATCTAATATTCTGCTAACACTATTTTTGAGAAAGGAGACACTTGTTCTTCATTTCTGCATCCTTTCTAAGTTTCTTAATTCTCTTTCTCTCTTCTCTTTTTATTGTCATTTCTCTGTAGAATGAATCAATCACTATTCTGGAATTTGTGATGTCTAGTTGCTTGCTGTCAGAGAACTGATTTTCACATCTGAGGTGGTACATGGGACCAGTCAGTGACAAGAACTTCATGGGGGTATGGTTGTCCTCATTGGCAATAACTTACTGTGGCCTTGGGCAAATGCCTCTCCTGCCAGGGCCTTAAATTTTTTTACCCCATAAAAGACCCAGTTTATCCTTAAGCTACCTAACAGGCAAAGAGGAGGCTGACAAATCAAACTTAAGAATTTTGAATAAATGAGAAAACATAGAGTGATAAAAAAAACCAATTATATTCAAAGCAATGATCAGTGAGTGAAATTTTGTAGAGAAAGGCAAAAGGCAAGGCAGAAACATAAATATTAGGAAAATGGAGAAGTAAACAGAAGAGATAAGATGCATTGAGACAAAGGAGAAATAAAACAAGTTGGCAGAAGGATGGGCAGGAAAGGTGCAGAAACAGATGAGAAACAAAACTTTCATTAGGAAAAGCTTTCAAATCTCCCTGGGACCGTGGGACCTCTCTTGGGCACGGAGGGACAATCAGCCTGGCCAATGTGCCACATATGACCAGACAGCATCACTTCCTCTGGTGCCTTTTAGACAACTGGGTTTTTTGGGGCTATGCACAGGTGAAAGTTGCCAGGACAATTCTACCTTTTTCAGACATCTCCCCAGGGACCCCCTTGACGTTCTGATATTCTGAACAGGATAAAGGCAAGGGTAGTGTCTTCCACAGATTCCATAAAAATTCACATCATTGAGCAGAGAGTCCTCCTCAAAATTTTCCCATTAACCCTGGGACAGATTGAACAATAAGCCTGGCATTGTAAGAGTGGAGGGGCCTCATGTATGATGGGCTCTGCCTTTGCAAAGTTACAATCTGGGGAAAGCAAACCTAGACTCATGACAAAGGTGGTAGAGTGTTTTTGTATGTGTGCATGAGTGTGCATGCACAGCTGCTCATAAATGTGTTTTTAATTAAAAACTAAAAGAAGAGAGCATTATGGACTTGAAAAATCAGGGACATCTTCAGGGAAGAGCTGAGACACGAGAATATGGACAGTTTGAATAGAGGCATGAGGTGGGACATTACTCTTGATGAGAAAGGTAAAGACAAGCTTAAAGGCATAAAAAGTCATGGTATGTACAGGTGACAATTAGGAAACTGATTATATCAAAATAGAGTAAATAGCCTCAGATGAGGAAAGGTCTTAAATATCAGGATGAAGGTTTGTCATCCCGGGCACACAGGATAAAAGCAGCCTGTTGTGTGATGCTGGATTCAAAGTTGTAGAGCCTGCATTTTCTCCCTTAGTACAGTTTGCTTTGCATTTTACAAAGAGTTTTCAATTCATTTCTGCTTTAGTTGTAGAAAAAAGTTCTTTTTTTGATGTATAGATTAACATTATGTGTTCAACTATATTGATTTTGAGATCTGTGGGTGATGGCTACTCACACTAAATTGTGAATATTTTTAGATTTAGTCAATTGTACTGTGTCAATGAGGACTGTACTCAGCTGCAAGTAATACAAAACTTTATTACAGATGCTTAAATGCAAATAGAGTTGGATTTTTCTCACACAAGAAAGTACGTAGAGGTAAGCAGGTACCGGGTCAGTGGTTTAGCGATGTCAGGGCTGAATTCTCTGTGATTCTCTTAGCTTTTCCCTTATTGCTTTAAGATGACTTTAGCCGTTATATCCACAATCAAGACAAAAAGAAAAGAGTAAGGAGAAGGCCAGGATTGGGTCGCATAGCCCTTCTTAGTCAAAGAGAAAGCTGAGAAAGGTGGTTCTTGGCTTTACAGACAATTCGGTGAGGTATATAAATGGAGAAGAGGGCTAGGGATAGTTTTTTGTCACCAAAAATACCTGCCGTGATCATCTGGGCATTTATCTAGTGATTAAAAGCTTTGTTGTATCTTTTAAATATGAAAACACCTGTACAAACAAAGCCTATGGCAGCTCTCAAATGTCCAGATATTAGTGTTATGTAGCAATCAACTGAATGTTTCAACTTTCATCCGAGGTTTATAATTTCAAATAGCCTTACAAATGTTATTTACGTTTTCCCCCATGTATCTATTTTCTGGTGAAAAACTGCAATGCCAAATATAAGATTTCTTCCAAGAAGTGAACCGGTTGTCCACCTGACTGTCTTTCCAGCAATTTTCTGGTTTTAGTCATAACAATAATGATGATTATCTTCCTAATTGTTAATGTTTATCGTGCCCCTAACACGTGGGGTCTTTATGTTTGTTATCTCTTATTTTTATAATACTTCAAAGTAGTTATTATTAGCCCTCTTTTACAAATAAGGAAACTAAGGCTCAGGTAAAAATAACATGATTTTCTCAAGGCCACTGGCTGGAAGTGGCAGAAGAATTCAAAGCTAATTCTGTCCATTGCAAAGCCTGATTTGTTTTGTTTTCAGAAGACTGCACTGACTTTCCTGTAGTATTTAATGGAGTTTGTATTTGTCTGCTTTCCAGATCATATTTGGGAAAAACTATGATGATGAATTCAGGTATAATTCTTACTGTTCCTCAACTTTGGGTGGTGACTACCTGTCAGAACATAAAGGGCCAACTCCATGGAATGCAAAAATTGGAGCTAAGCTAGGTAAGCCTTGCTTCAATCATTAGGCAAAAAATAATTAGATTTTTAATAATTTTAATTTTTCCCTGTCCTGTTCCTAGCTGCTTCATTTCGAAGGTACAGTCTTTGTTCTTGATGAGAGTCTCCATGTCTGCCTTTGACTTGCATCTTGTTTGAGAGGAATTGTTCAAATGTATTTCTATCAGTGAACTTCCATGGTATAACTGGAGCAGTGGTTCTCAATACTAGTTTCATGTTAGAATCACCTTGAAGCTTGAAAAAATATGAAAGTCTGAACCAACCCATTGAGATTCTAATTTAATTGGTGTGGAGTGGGGCCCAGGCATCAACATTTTCTTTCTTTCTTTTTCTTTTTGGCTGTGTTTTGCTTTGTTTTGTTTTAGCTCCCCAGGTGATTTTAATGCTCAGCTTGAGCAGAAAACCACTGGCCTAGATGATTAATAGAGGTACTAATGGAGGGGAGGGAAGAGAGAGCCCCAGAGTCAGTGGTCCTCAAACCTTTTGGTCTATAGACCATTTTATGGGGGTGTTGAAGGAAATAGGTCTCTTTAGAATTAGTGTAGATAATTGCATTTTTTTTGATGAGACCGCGATGAGCAAACGGATAAGTAAACGACTAACGAGAGAGAAGTTATGTGCACTGTAACATCACTGTGTGTTTCCATGGCGCTTTTATGTTTTTTTAAGTATCATCATCAAAATTTACCAATAAAAAAACTGAGACCCTTTGGGAATAAGTACCTTAAGAAAGACTATAGTTTTAGTGGCAAAAATTGTATTAGAACTTTAGTCTGCTAAAACCTAGTCCAGAGTCTATCCTTCTTATCCTGGAGATCCTGGAGGACACCCCAATGGGGCAACCACCTTTATGAACATTTCTGAGAGATCTCACTGCATGCACAGGTGTGTATTCTGGAGGGTGGGGTGGGAAACAATCAATTTGATTTGATCCCCAGGTTTTTGCAGGCTCTCTGCCCCGAGCATTTTTCTCACAGGAGTGGGTGAAGACTGTTGTGTGCTTTAACACAACGCTGTGTCAGTGGAGATGTTTGCCATGGCTGCTTCCAGTTCTCCAGGCCTAATGTATTTCCTTTTTGTTTGGTGGTGGATGCTCCTTTGTTTCCCAAAGCCCGTTTCTTGCAGGTTTTTTTTTTAATGTTTTGAAGTTTGATCCATCTGAAATCTATACATTATTTCACAGACATCAGTGGCTTTTCTCCAGGTTAAATTATTTAATGGCATTGTTTTATTGAAGGCTTCAGATTAGGTGCTGACACTTATCGGCAGAAAGAAAGACATTTTTCCATTGGGATAAAACATATTTTTTATTAGAGAAAAGAACAACTAAATTGAGTTTCTGTCTTTTAAATCCTAGCTGTGGCAAGTGAAGACATCTGGGTTTGATCTCTCCCCCTCCTGCCCTCCCTCCCCACAACTCTCCTACTCTTTTTCCACACCCCCACCCTCCCTCTCTCCTTTTATTCCTTTCCCCTTCTCTCTCTGCCCTGCTGCCCCTGCTTTGCCTGTCCTAACTTAGGCTTATTTTGGTTGGATTATCATCTCATTCTGCTAGTCTTTATCCTTCTGGGTTTGGAGGTTTTAATTCCAAATGCCACTCCTTTCCCAGAGTGAATAAATCAGGAGATCTGAAAGGAAAGAGGAAAAAAAAATTGAGGTTTGATTTCAGCTGTCTTTCTTCCTTTTCCAACTACTTTCCTTGGGAATTTTATAGACCCAAATAAAAAGATTATAAACTTTGCCTGTTTTACTGCCTGGGTGAGGAAATGAAGGCGGGGAGACCAGCAGCTATTTGGGCGCCCCTGCCTCCGTGGGGCCATGGTACAGAAGTGTGCGACTGCATTCGGGCACCTATTCACCTATCCTTTCTGGAGATCTGATATGTCTGCCTGGGATTCCACACACTGCATTGGTATAGCACACCTTTCTATGTTTTCTAAAATAATTCCATAGCTACAATCTCATCTGACATTGATGATCATGATAACTTCTCTATGCAGCATATGCCCATTTTCCAGTTGAGGTCAGTGGCCTCAGTATTGGTTGGAGGGATCCTCAGCTGTTTGAGAGGAGAGAAGTGCTATATATTGCAAAGCTTTGAAATTGGGCGTAAAAGTTGGCAGTCTAGAATATCATCCTTTTATATGCCAAGTTCAAATGAGTTGGGGCCAGATGAGTTGGAGCAAATCTGAGGGGATCTGGAACATGCTGCCCAGAGAAGGGAAGAGCAGGATTAGAAAGGAGAGGTTGGGGGGAATTATCTAAAACTAAAATTACAATTCTGGGTGCACCTGAAGGTGTAAAAGGGTGGCTTGGCATAGGACAACCAGGAAAGTCCACCTCCTATGGTGGGGTCCTGTGCACCCTGAACAAAGGTGCCTGGCAAGGGGTTGAACACCAGCCACTCTTACCTCTCTAAGGTGGGCTACAGCCCCGGAGGGAGAGAGCCTTTTGTCTTGGCAGAAAGGTCCTATTAAGCCTTTTGTATTTATTGCCTTTGTTTTTCTTCCTCTGCCAGGAAGCAGAATACTAATAATTCATGCATCTTGGGAATGAACTTATGATTTTTATTATTTTCTTTGGAGGTTAATCATCTACTGTGTTGGGCCAAAGTGGAGAGGAAAAACTGTTGCCAGGAAGCTAACCAGGTTATGAGCTACTTAATCATGTGGTAAACTTAAGAACACAAGGCTGCAGTAAGTGTAAGTCCAGCCAGGAAGGAAGTTGGCTGAATGGAGTGAATAAGGAAAAACTACACCATAGCAGGTGAAGTAGGGAGTTTACGAAATGAAGGAGAGGAGCTTATGTTAGTATATGGATGAGTCTGTGAGGGCTGGGGTGACTCTTCAAAGTCACTAAGCATGCTGTTTAGTAAATGCCTCCTGAGCTAAATCACAACATTCAGAACAACTTAGAATATGATTCTAATACTCTGTATCAAAGAGAAGAGAGCATTTTTATTTACCCCATCAGAATTTCTACACATATTTTTACTTCTTCTATAAATAGATTAATTAACAGTAAATTAATTTAATAAATATCTACTGGGAATTGCCCTGTGTAAAAGCCTTGGGGGTTTCAAAGATGCTAACAGCCTTGGGATTTTCAAAGATGAATCAAACTTTTTGGGCATATCTTGTCCTCAGGGAATTTACAGGATGGCAGAGTAAATATGACATGCATAAGGATGACTCTGTAGAATGTGAGAAACCATGAGAGAGATATGTCTAATATTCTATGGAAGTTCAAGGAAGGCAATGATTACTGCAGGTTGTGGGGTCTCAGAAAGAAATATGGAAGGGCACATAAAGGAAGTAACGTTTGACCATAGAAGATATGAGATGATGAGAAAAGGTATATTTCATATAAAGGAAACAAACTGGACCAAGAAATCTAAGGAAGTGTGGCACATAAATAGAAAACTGTGAGCTGTGTGAGGGCAATGGTGGGAAATTAAAGTTGGAAAGGTCAGTTTGGGCTCAGTTACAAGGTATGGAATGAGCTAAAAGGCTCATACTTTATTTTTCAGCCAATGTGGAGTCAGTAAAAATGTGTGTGTGTGTGTGTGTGTATGTATGTGTGTGTGTGTATGGCAATGTTACAATAATCAGAATTGTGTGTCGGGAGTATTATTCAAGCTATCAATCCACAGATATTTATTAAGTGTTTACTTATTGCAAGACACTATGCTAAATGATGAAGAGAATACAAAAGGAACATATCACATCATCCCTGATCTAAAAATCCTACATTCTAAGTAAAGAAACAATGCCGTATTCAAAGAAAGATAACTAATTATTGAGGTATTTTATAATCTATACAAATAAATAATGACACTGGTAGCACTACATTGCTTTTAATGAGTGAAATCTGGAATCTTCTATGTTGAAATGGCTTGTTACAAGATTGTTTCTTTGTTCTCGGTTTGTAATCTGTTAGCTGGTTCTAAATTGTTGCTTGTAGAAGGAGAATTACATAAATCAGAGTGCTTCAAACCCACTACCCTGTGTGGATTTACAAAGTGGCTTTAAAATCTTCCTAAGTCCCCCTCTCCCCTCAACTGTGCAGTACATTCTAGCTGAATGGAGATTCTTTGTTTGCCTCAATGATTAATTGTATCTTGTACTGTCCTAGAACCTGATATTTAATTATCCTAAAATGCTTTGTGAATATAGATTATGTGTCTCCATGATCATAGGAGTTGGCTAGGGATGTTTGTTGAGTGATCCCTTTTCTAATCAATGTAAATTTTGCCAGAGACAGGCAGTGACTTCTTTAATGTCTGACTTTAAGCCATCGCTACATCTTGAGAGAGGAACACCACCACAAGGTGCCGTTTATCTCAGGCCACAGCTGGAATTTGGATGCTTTGACCTGTCTCGGCTGTTAATGTTCGTTTAGTTCCTTATCAGTTAGGCACACATGTGTGTGCATACACACATGTCATTGACAATGCAGACAGCATAAAATGAGCTTTTGGTTTTGGTTTTGTGTTTTGCTTGCTTCTTGCTTTGTTTTATTCTTGGGGGATCACAAAGAAATTGCTTGCCCTTTGCTGGTGGAAACCTTGAAAAAGATCTTCATCTTTATTAGCATCACCTCCACCACCACGCTAATCATCATCAACATCATCATCAAAACTTTACTAAGTACTACCCATGAGTAGTGTTCTGTGTTAGGAAATTTTACTCTCTATAAAAGAAATGCATTAAGAGTCCTTTACAGACATGAGATACCATCTCTGTATCAATAGACCCTTCTGGCGGCAGTAGAATCAGGCTGTGCTCTTGCCTAGCTAACTTTGCAAGATGGCTAACAGGGATATGGAGCTTAGCCTGAGGCCACAGGATCTAACACGTGTAAAGTTAGGACCTACACTTTTATATGAATTCATCTCATTCACTCTGTGCACGAATCCACCAGGCTAATTGCCTATAGGCAAATAAGGAACTGAGAGTTAATGTAGCAGGTGCTAATGAAGGCACTGGATATCTTCTCAAAAATAGTTTGCTTCCCTCTAAACCTTTCTTCACATTTTTCCTCCTTGTGTGAAGTCCTTCCCTGTCTTTTTCAGGCATACACTAAACCAATCTTAAAATTAGCACAGACACAAGCCCACACTTGGAAGTTATTCGTTTGCCCAAAAGAACTTGGTCTGTGAACCTATTAGAATTTAAATAAAATATTTGAAAATTTGATTCCTTTCCTTGCTTTGGTATTTCTACAGGTATTTATGTTTTCTGGGTTAGCAGCCGCATCGCTCAGTATTGTTGAGTGTGGAAAGGGTTTGTGAAAATGTTGTGGGCTGACAGATGTTTTGAACCTCTCTATCTCCCCAGCTGCACCAGATCTAACAGCCTGAAAGTGATTTCCCTTTATGATATTTCATACCACATTGCAAATCTAAATTGAGGCCTGTTTCCTAAATACATTTAAATATTAGCTGAATATAAAAATGTGAATACAGCCAACAATCCATGAATACGCAAATGTATTTCAAAACATTCTACACTCAGAGAATCAGAAAATGGCATATCTGGGACAAGTGAAGATGGATACAAAAGTCCAAAATGGAACATGCCTATCTGTGTATCTAAGCATTACTATTGTGTCTATCACCATAGTACCTGAGCATTTTGTTGAGAAACATTTCCCCTTCTTAATGATGATAAACTCAGGAATATGCAGGAACAAGAGAGCTAATTTATAAATAACGTGAATCTCATCCATAATGGCCAGTATCGGGAGGCCATTATGTAGATGCATCCAGATCATTAAGTGGCAAGGTTGGCAACATTACAAATTCTTTATCCAGTGCACGGAGGCTGGGAGAGAGTGGGAGAAGGGAAAAGGATAAGAGACAGGTGTTCTTTTTTGTTTTGGAAATCCAAAATGTACTGGGAACCTCTCAATTTGAGATTTTAGTATTATTGGACCCTGTAATGCATTGCAGCCCTTCATAAGCAAGGTCTTGGTTTGTAGACCCACTATACTTTCTTTGTGAAATTCTTTCCTGGGAGTGAAAGAGATATGTATAGATTGAAAAACAAATCACGTTACTATACCATGGCTTTGTTTTTGTTGTGAGTGGCATAAAATTTCTCATTTACATAGTTACCAATGATGCAACTATTATAATAATAAATCCATGCTGATACACTTTATAAGAAATATGTTGAAATCCATCATGACTGGTGACTGGGCCAAGATTGATCCCGATTTCAGAGTATTTCCTTCAACTTTTTCATAGAAAACCCTTGTCCCTCCCACCTTTTTTTTCCTGTTGAGGCTGTTTTCAGTGTACCTTTCAGAGAATAAGGATTTTCTAATCAGTCCCCAGTATAGGACAGAGTTCATAAACAGTTGTTTGTTGATGGGGTAATTTTTAATGGGCTATGAACTACTGTTTCACTTTTTAAAAATAAATACCCAAAGATCAAAAACAATTATTGAATAAATCCTATAACTCAAACTATTTATTTATTTTATTTATTTATTTCTATACAATTTTCAATGTGTATCTCTATATTTAATTTGAGATTATTGACCAAATAGAAATTCACTTTAAGAGACCTCATAATGTTTGTTTTTCTCTTTAATGTATGAAGGGAGTTTTCTTTTGTAACATACTTAAAATAACTTGTTGATACTTCTGCTCTCCTAACATTTGTCTAATGTGATCTGTACTTCTACAGAGTAGACAGGAGCAGATGTTATTTGTATTTGAGAAACCCAAAAGGAAAAGCATTGCTCTCATTTCTGAAGCTCCCCTGCTTCTATGCTAAGTTCTAGGACTATAGTACTGAACAAATGACCCGATACTTCACCTCACTGTGCATAAAGTCTAGGGCAGACACTGTACCAGGTGCTGTAAAGAGGAGGAAATTTTAAAAGATAAGTTTTGATCTTAAGGAATTGACATTTAGAAAGGGAGAAAGGCCTAGTCATATAAATAGATAATTAGCCATATAATGTAGTGTGTGATAAGGCAGTGGAGATATCAAGCACTGCCAACACTCAGAAGAAGATATTTCATAAGAAACTTTCAAAGAAGACCATGGGAGAAGAAAGGACTGACTTGGATGTTTGGGGAGATTTTGACAGGGGGAGAAAATGTTGTGGTGGGTGTCAAGTAGGGAATAATCTGGTACAATGTGTGGGGGCAAGTTTGAGATATGTGTGTTCAGAGGGCATTATGCAGATCAACATGATCAGAATAGAATTTATACGGGAGTACAGTGTGAAAAACATTTGCCTGACTAGGTTTGAGCTAGATAGTCAAGGACTTTGAATAGTCTGTTAAGGAGTTTATACCATATAGGACTTAGGAGTCCACTAAAGCTTTCTGCAAGTAAAATACAATTGAATTCTTCAGAATTATGTATCCAAGAGCTGGCAGGAATCTTGTGAAACTATCAACTTCTAGCCCTCGTTCTCATTTAACAAAGTATTATACCAACCAGGATAGGTAGTATTTCTTCTGAAACATTCTAATTCCCTGGCTGAGTAGATGATTATGCTTTTTAAATTAAGATGTGGGCTCTTTGCAATCCAACTTAAACAGACCAAATTGTCACAAACCAGGTCTAGTCTTGATCATCTCAAACATATTTATGAGGTATCTTTGATTACCTCAAATGCTCGAAAGCCTGGCATTTGTCAGAGGTCTATATACTGGTCACCCTGCTGAATTTCTGCACATTTTATAATTGCAATATACAGAGATAAAATTAAGTAGTAACACTCCACTTCCTCACATGACAATCCTTCTTACCCATCTGCTCTGATGTCTCTGTAACAATATTATGAAGTTGTATTTGACATGATGATCCAGTGATGATTGGGGTGATTCTCAGTGCAGTGATTTTAGTTTTATCTCTTGCGTTCCTTTTTCCTTCCAGACACAATGCAAGTGAAAGCTAGGTAAGCATTATTTCCTTTTTTAAGTACATTAAGGATGGGTAGTGGGCAGCCAAGGGGATAAATTAATTGTCTGCTTAATGCAGCTGAGTGCATTATCTTACCCATAAGTGGAAGTCTTTAACTCTTGGGTAGCAGCACAAAGGGAAAAACCAACCATGTACTTCTTAGGGATTTAACATACCCAAAAGTGGGGCAGTCAGGGAGGCCTTGGACAAAAGTGAAATGTAGGTACTTGTTGAGACAGGACATGGACCATATTTTGGACTGTGTGGTACTTTCTTCTTTTTACTCTGATGGTTGTACTTTTTAGCCATTTTCAGGCCCAGAAGCGGGCTGGAGTCACTGTTCTCCAAGACACTCAGTTTTACCAGGCACCTCTCTCTGAGCCTTCAAACATTTCCAGCAGGAGCGTCGATCAATGGACTAAGCTGGAATACCCTGTCCCGTTGTTCTGGCTCTATTTATCTCCCACCCATTCTCGAAGGTATGTCCTCTCCAGGACACTTTCTGTGTCTCTACTAACCCTCCCCTTCACCAGTTTCTCCTTTCAACGATCCATAGTGGCTAAGGTTCTTGCTGCATCATCTGCAATTGCATATCATATGCTTGTTCTCATTTCTGGCTGCTCAACAGAATCACTCATGCAAGGATCTTTTTATTTTTTATTTTTATTTTAAAATATTGAATCATTGGCTTTCAGCTTTGCTCCACACCAGATTTTGCTATGAAACTTGGCAAAAATAGAGAGGCTGAACTCAGAGATTGTGAGTTGGGGTGGCCTGATCTGCACTCGTACAAAGTCCTGCAGGTGATTCAGAAGCATTGTTAAGGTTCAGAAATTTTGTTTGTCTGCATTGTCTATTTTTGTTTCATGTAAATAAATCTCTTCTTTAAACTAGATCATGAGGCACTCCATTTTCAGTGGAGAATTTCATCTTACAGCATTTGGATTATCAATAGTATAGTATATTGCTTTGGTTAATTCATGTAGCAGAGATGCTGGGAGAAGGCATGGTTCTGACCCTGGATTTGCTTCTCTAGGGTAGTTAACCAATTCTTATAAAGATAGATGTGCAAAAACACCCCCAGCCTCCAGCCCTCATAGGACACACGCACATGTACACATGCACGTCAAGAAAAAAACCACTATTTGTTTTGCTAGGAACAGAAGCCTGAAGGCATTTTTAAATATTTTTGTTTGAGAATCCAGAATTTATATGCATGACAATAACTCCTGATGAAATAAAAATCTGGGATGATCTGATGTTCTAATCTGCATCTAACCTTGGCTGTTATGGGATTTACTTCAGAAAAGGGTGGAAAGTCAGAATCTTATCAGAGTCTCTGAAGAGACCAAAAGGAGGCCAACAGCAGTTGGTTTAGCCCATTCGTCAAGTGCCTCTTGTCCTATGTATCCTGGAAACAACTGAAGTCAGGTAGGGGGAAATTTCATCTTGCCCACCTTGTCCCTTGGTCTTCCCTTTCTATTGCTATGAACTTTTTTCCCTCACAGTAGGAGAGCGTTTCTGTACACCTCTGCATATGATCTGGAAACCTACTGATGTGGGGAGCAGTGATAAAGTTGCAGCCACCTTAGAGTAAGTGCAGGTGACCATCCTTACAATCTCCTCTGCAATCAGGATGGTCAGACTGCACATGGACATGCCACATCCCGGTCAGGAAAAGGGGCCCTCATTTTCCTATCACAGGACACTCTGCCCATAGAAAGCTGAACCAGGTAGTGCACAAACACTGCCTTCTGGTGACAGTGCCCCCCTGAGCTCCCCTCCAGATCACCAAAGCGTATCCACCACCCCTCCATACTGGCTCGGCCATGGTGAGGATTTGTCAGGCTGGGCTCAGGGAAGTGAGGAGTGCAAAGCACAGCATCTAAAAGGTCTCTCTCTCTCTTTCTCTCTCCTCAATTTTAGGTCAGAGCGTCTGTCAGCTCATTTGACTAAGCTACTTTTAGGCCTCCTTCCTTCTCCCCCCACGACATGGACAGGAGGCCTCTTTTCACATATGTGCTCAGACATGCAGAAGCAAACGCCAAAATGAATTAGCTGGAATAGCTCTATTAATTTATGCTTTGACAGTAATGACCTTAAGACAAGGAAGAATTATATATTAATTTGTTTCTAGTGTATAGCACTGCTAAGTTAACACATTTAGGAGAATCCGCTTCCCTGTCTCCAGCTGTGAGGGTAAATGGGGACGACCATGGCTGGAAGAGGAATTCATGCGGGCAGGGCCCCACTAGATGGCAGGGTGGCTTCAGGGATGGGCCCGGCTGCCGGCGGCTGCAAAACACCTTGTTTGCAGTCATTATTTGACACACTCAAAAATCGACAATTTTTCTCATGTTGTTCATTTGGAAATTATATTTAAACTTATTTATTTACATGAGCACATGCATAACATGTCTATTTACAAACAAATATGCCTACACTGTCCGAGATAAGGGTGTTTAGGAAACAACGCGTCCCCCTGCAGCAGCCTGGCCGACTTCTGTGAAATTTCCTCACTCTGCAGACGCCCCGCTGGCTCCACACCAGGGCACACACCACCACCTCGCCTTATTGATGTTGCGAAGGGGAGGGATGTCTTTTGAAAGTCAAAGGGCATAATCCCTTCCAGGAGGGAAACTGTTTTTAACACATGGTTTGGTCAGTTAGGGGCACTCAGGGAAAAATATGGAACAATAAGCATCTTACATTTATACCCTCCCTCAAAAGAAGATTAAAAGTAAACCCAGATTAGAGATTCGAATTTTATTCAAATCCTTTCTCCTCTCTCCTCTCCCTTGTCCTCTAATCTCTGCCACTCCTTTGCCTTCCTGTCTCTCCTCTTTGTTCCTATTTCTATCAAATCTCCCTCCTCTTTCTTTTCCCCTTGTCTCCTCCGTCCGAATTTCCACATCTCCCCGTTCTGGGTCTTCATCCTCTCAGCGTTTGATGCTGTTGAGCTGCCTCTGATCCCCTATCCCTTTATGCAGTCTTTTCCCATTAATGAATTGTTAAAATTTCACAGGGAGCCGTGACTGTGCTTTTCTCTGCTCTTGGACACTGCAGCTTGCAAGCTGCTTTGCTTCAGAGCAGAAAAGTCACAGCCATGAGCCGGCTGACTACTCCTTATCTGTAAATAGTTTTCCGGGGTTGACACATTCAGTATGCAGGAAGGTCTTTCATTTGTGTGTTTGTTTGTTTGTTTTCCTCATTCAAGTTTAAGCAGGATTAGAATTTTAGTTAATGAAGGCTTCTGAAAAATGGGGACTCTATCCATGGCAGAGAAAACTGAGATTCCAGCAGTCTTCTGAAATGCCTGGATTTTGCAGTTTTCTGCAGTGGAAAGATTTTGGGAAATCCATGCAAGCAGAGGACCGTTTGACTGTATTTTCAGAATGAGATTTTTGGAAGCACCTTCTGCCTCCACTTGCCTAGCAGGCAATCCTGAACCAAAAATTGTAGCTTTTAATGTATTTTCTTTCCAGACAAAATTAAAGCCATCTACTCAATTGTTCTTCAGTCCAATTACGTACATATGTTTCTGTGGTTGAATGTGCCTTCTTCTTTTTTGGTTGTAGGATATTTGCCTTGTGAATAATGTGTGGGTAGGAAAAAAATAGAATAAACAATGATCAAGACATTGCAGTCTGGATTGAAAAAAAGATTTTCTCTCTTAAAATCTACATATAGACTCTGTAGGCAATTACATGCAGTTTTATATAATGTGCAAATATGACTCACTTTAATCTTTTATGTAAAGGTATGTACCCTTCTGGAAAATTATGTTGCCCATACATCTCTTACCCACCATAAGTTTTAAATTTTACTAATAATATTAACTCGCGATTATTCCCCATTTTATTACTTTGCAAAATTGTTGTCCATAGTAATTAACGTATTTTAGGCACTTGAAATTCTAAAGTTCTTTCAAAATTTTTCAGAAAAAGTTATGTGTAACTGGAGTTTCTTCCTTAGATATATTGTATTTCTAATAATAGGAAAGCTATACATAGTATGCACAATATTTTCAGCTGTAAAGAAATACTTCTTAAACAGAACCTCCCATTCCTTAAGATGTTGGGTAACTCAGTATTTGATATCCTTCCTTCCCTTTTATTTTCCTCTCTTTTACTTGCTCCTTTCCCTATTTTTCTCTTTACTTCTTTCCTATACGTCACTGTGGCCCTTAATGAGAAATTTATGTCAGCAGTTTATCAAATAAAAAAAAAAAGAAAGCCACTGAATTTCCTTTTTCATCTTAGCATTTTCTTCAAACTAGAGATGCTGACCATCTGAAAACTAGTAGGTAGGTGCTGACATTTTATAAATTTTTGCCCTTACCATAAACCTCAACCAAGTCCTCTAGATTATTCCAGAAAAATCTTTCTTCTCAGCCAATACTGAACACATTTAGAGATCTAAGAAAAAATAAATTGTTCTCCTCCTGGTCTACTGTGGCATGCTTCCCGTTGTTAGGTGAATAATTGAGCAGTTTATTTTAATCAGGAGCTCTTTTCAGAGGGGGGTGCTGGAGAGGGTTAATTGCTAGGGTAAAACAACTATGGGAGTTCAGCTTACTGGGGTGCTAATTGGGTAACAGGTGAACATAAATAGTGTGGAGAAGCAGGAAATTGGAACATAGGAGGGAAAATGTAGATGTTAAGTTCCACAGCCCTTATAAATGTACTTAAGTCATTGGTGCCCCAAACTGAGTAGCAAGCTGTTTCCATTTAGAAATTTCAGGCTGCAGAGCTACCACTGCAATTGGCTGGGGCGAGAAAGGGAGGTGGGTTTCCTGTGGAGTAAGTCACCTTAGCTGGATCAGCATCATTGGATTTTCAGCATCACTGATGTATGTTGCAGGTAAAACAGCTGTCTGGGAAGCTGGGCTTAATCTCAGTTATGGTGTGACCAGGAGGCTCTAGGATGGCCCCCTTCTTCCTGTATCTACGCAATGTTTCTGCATCCTTTCATAGGATTCAAAGCTGTTCACCCCCCAAATAAAAGTTAGGCTTAAATCATGAATATTTGTGGAAGAAGAAATATAGTGATTTGTTTCCACTTTTAAGTGTATTGAATTGACAGCATATCCCTTCAAGACCAATTTAGAAAGAAAAGAGAAACTGGAACAGTGATCCTCAGACTTTGTTCAAATGAGAATGACCAAGGCAGTGTTTACAACTCCCTGTGCCTAGGCTGCACCTCAGATTAATTACATTAGAATTTCCAAGGGTGGGATCAGTAAGTGTTGAAACAACCCAGGTGATTCCGATGTGCAGCAAAGGTGGAGAAGTATGAACTAGAGAGAAAAGTAGAGTTTAGAAAAGAGCAACTGTCCCTGTAACCATATGTGAGAGACAGGTATACCTCAGAGGTATCTTGGGATCAGGTCCAGACCACTGCAATAAAGCAAATATCACAATAAAGCAAGTCTGACAAAATTTTTGGTTTTCTAGTGCATATAAAAGTTATGTTTACGCTCTACTATGGTCTATTAAGTGTGCAATAGCATTGTGCCTAATAAAACAATGTATATACCTTAATTAAAAATACTTCATTGCTAAAAAATGCTAACAATCACCTAGCCTTCAGCAAATCGTAATCTTTTTGCTGGTGGAGGGTCTTGTCTCAATGTTGATGGCTGATGACTGATCAAGATGTGATTGCTGAAGGTTGGGGTGGCTGTGGAAATTTCTTAAAATGAGACAACGATGAAGCATCAGTTGACTCTTCCTTTCATGAAAGATTTCTCTGTAGCGTTCAATGCTGTGATAGCATTTTACCCACATTAGAATTTCTTTAAAAATTGGAGTCAATCCTGTCAAACTCTGCTGTTGCTTTATCAACTAAGTTTCTGGAATATTCTAAATCCTTTGTTGTCATTTCAACAAAGTACAACGTACACAGCCTCTTCACCAGGAGTAGATTCCATCTTAAGAAACCACTTTCTTTGCTCTTCCATAAAAAGCAACTCATCCATTCAAGTTTAATCATGAGATCGTAGAAATTCAGTAACATTTTCAGGCTTCACTTCTAATTCTAGTTCTCTTGGTATTTCCACCACATCTGCAGTTGCATCCTCCACTGAAGTCTTGAATCCCTTAAAGTCATCCATGAGGGTTGGAATCAACTTCTAAACTCCTGTTAATGTTGATATTTTGACCTCCTCCCATGAATCATGAATGCTCTTAATAGCATCTAGAATGGTGAAGTCTTTCCAGAAGGTTTTCAGTTTATGTGGCCTGTATCCATTGAGGAACCACTATCTATGGCAGCCATATCCTTAATGAAATGTATTTCTTAAGTAATAAAACTTGAAAGTTAAAATTACTTTTTGATCCATGGGCTGCAGAATGGGTATTGTGTTAACAGGCACAAAAACAACATTAATCTCTTTGTACATCTCCATCAGAGCTCTTGGGTGACCAGGTTTATTGTCAATGAACAGTAATAATTTGAAAGGAATCTTTTTTTTTTCTGATCAGTGGGTTTCAACAGTATGCTTAAAATATTCAGTAAACCATGCTTTAAACAGATGTGCTCTCATCCAGGCTTTGTTGTTCCATTTCTAGAGCACAGGCAAAGTAGATTTAACGTAATTCTTAAGAATTTTTGAATTCCTAGGATTTTTGAAATGTTATATGAGGATTGGCTTCAACTTGAAGTCAGTCACCAGCTGCATTAGTGCCTAACAAGAGGGTCAGCTTGTTCTTTGAAGCTTTGAAGCCAGGCATTGACTTTTCCTCTTTAGCTATAAAAGTCCTAGATGGCATCTTCTTCTAATATAAGGCTATTTCATCTACATTGAAAATCTGTTGTTTAGTGTAGCTACCTTCATCAATTATCTTAGCTAGATCTTTTAGATAACTTACTGCAGTTTCTACATCAGCCCTTGCTGCTTCACCTTGCAATTTTATGTTATAGAGATGGCTTCTTTCCTTAAAACTTATAAGCCAAACTCTGCTAGCTTTGAACTTTTCTTCTGTGGCTTTCTTACCTCTCTCGCTTTTGTAGAATTGAAGAGAGTTAGGGCCTTGCTCTGGATTAGGCTTTGGCTTAAGGAAATGTGGCTGGTTTGGTTTTCTATCCAAACCAATAAAACTTTCTCCATATTAGCAATAAGGCTATTTCTCTTTGTTATTATTAATGTGTTCACCGGAGTAGCACTTTTAATTTCCTTTAAGAACTTTTCCTTTGCATTCATAACTTGGCTAACTGTTTGGTGCAGGAGGCCTAGTTGTCATCCTGTCTCAGCTTTTGACATGCCTTCTTTACTAAGCTTAATCATTTCTTTTGATTTAAAATAAGAGATGCATGACTCTTCCTTTCACTTGAACACTTAGAGGCCATTGTAGGGTTCTTAACTGGCCTACTTTCAACATTTTTGTGTATCAGGAAATAGGGAGGCCTTAGGAGAGGGAGAGAGATGGAGAAATAGCCTGTCAGTGGAGCACTCAGAACACACACAACATTTATTAAATTCGCCATCTTATATAAGTGTGGTTTGTGGTGCCTCAAACAATTACAATAGTAACATCAAAGATCACTGATAACAGTTCACCATAACAGATATAATAATAATGAAAAAGCTTGACATATCATGAGCATTACCAAAATGTGACACAGAGGCATGAAATCAGCACGTGCTGTTGGAAAAATAGTGCCAATAGACTTGCTTGATGCGGGGTTGCCACAAACCTTCAATTTGTAAGGAACAACGTCTGTAAAGTGGAGTAAAGCAAAGCATGATAAAATGAAGTATGCCTGTAGTATAATTATTTTATACTTTAGTGTCATACTGTTGGTCATAAGGGATAAGAGGGGATTGTGTACAGGGGCTGCAGACTCATTAAAAGATGATGTCATTCTTGCGCTACTGGCCTGGGGGAAAGAGCCAGTTTTGATTGATATATAATATTTGCACTCATTTATAGGGTACATGTGATATTTTGTGACATGCATAGAATGTGTAAGGATTAAGTCAGTATATTTGAGGTACACATCACCTCAAGTATTTATCATTTCTATGTGTTATGGACATGTCAAGTCCTCTCTTCTAGTTATTTTGAAATATATATATAGCACACTATTGTTAACTATCGTCACCCTAGTCTGCTATTAAATATTAGAACTTATTCCTCCTCTCTCACTGTATGTTTGTAGCCATTAACCAACCTCTCTTCACCACCCCCCTTCAACACACACACCCTTCCCAGTCTCTAGTATCTATCATTCTACTCTCTACCTCCCTGAGATCAACTTTTTTAGCTCCCACATATGAGTGAGAGCATGTGATATTTGCCTTCTGTTCCTGGTTTATTTCATTTAACATAATGACCTCCAGTTCTATCCATGTTGAAAGAGTCATTTTTTTTTTGACTAGAATTAAGAATTGGATAAGGAGAGTCCTACAGAAGTGGTAGAGGGTACTCAGTCTCTCTTGGTCCAGAATGAAAAAGGTGACAATATCTAAAAACATTCTGGATTCCACACAACTGTACCTATGAAATTTCTAATCTGAGCATTGAGTGATATCTCTTTACTACTCCTACCCACTGGGAAATGCCACCCTGATTAATAAAGTTAAGCCTTAGACCAGTCTGAGGTAGGTATATTTGGACTTCAGAAAATCCATAAATCTCTCTGTACCTTTCATTCAACCTTTGGAGATTATATTAGTTTCCTATGGCTGCTGTGACAAATTAACACAAACTGTCCTATGGCTGCTGTCACAAATTACCACACAAGACAGAAATTTATTCTCTTATAGTTCTGGAAGCCAGAAGTCCAAAATCATTATCACTGGACAAAAATCAAAGTGTTGGTAGGGCCGTGCTCCCTCCAGAGGCGCTAGAGGAGAATCTGTTCCTTGCTTCTTCCGGCGCTGGTGCCTGCCAGCATTCCTTGGTTCATGGCCCCTTCACTTCAATCTTCAAGGCCAGCATTTTCAGATCTCTTTCTACTTAGTTATCACATGGCTTTCTCCTCTCAGTATGTGTCAAATCTCCTTCTACCTTATTCTTAGAAGGGTACATGTGATTGCTGTGAGGTCCCACGTGGATAGTGAAGAATACTCTCCCTATCACAAGATAATTTAATCACATCTGGGAAGACTTTGCCATATAAGGTAATATTTATGGGTTCCAGGGATTAGGACCTAATATTTTTGGAGACCATCATTCAGCCTAACACAGACGTTTTAGCTCAGAATTTCCCCATCTATCAAGCAGACGCCTCCCTAGGCTCTGAAGTCCACCCAAACCATCTTCTTCCTTAAATTTTACCTAAGTGAGTGGAACAGAGAGTTGGGGAGCTGCTGGAAAGTCCTGGGCACTGGGATAGTAGGAATGAAGACAAAGCACAACATACTAGTAGCTGTTTATTCATGAACCCTCTTTTGTCAATGGTTTTAATCTAATTTGTTATAATCCTCTTCATCTGGGCTTGTAAATAGTATTTGTTCATTCGTTTATTCATCCACTCATCCATCTATCCATTCATCCACCAGAGGCATTTATTAAGCACTAAATCTGTGTAAGGTATTGAAGGTTCAGTATTATGTAAGCATTGGGATACAGAAATAAATGCAGGGGACCTCAAGTTCAGAGGACTGCAATAATCATAGTCTTCAGTTTATCAGTAACTTTCACAGTTTACTGGTACGAATATCTTTCCTTCCTCTTCGTTTCCTCCCCCGCTCCCTCCTTCCTTTCTTCCTCCCTCTCCTCCTCAATTGTCCTCGCTAATCACTTCCATTCCACTCCCTCCCCTAGGCAACCATCAAAAAGCATTTATATGTATGCATATGCAATTTTACTTTTCAAAAATATTGTGCTATGAGATTGATAATGTTTCTTAGTTTTTAAACTCAACATTGTGTTATTAAGAACCATCCATTTTGTTTATATGTACTTTTGTTGCTTTTGCTTCTAGTGGCTGTATAATATTCCACCATGTGCATCAGCCACACTTTCCTTTTCATTCCCTGTTATGGACCCCTAAGCACTTCCCTGCTACAATGAATATTCTTGTACATGTCATAGACATTATGCTGGATCAGAGACTGTATGTTTGCCTAATTGGACCAGTCTTTCTTTGCATTAACAGTGTAAGCAGTTAGTTTTTTCTCTATATATCTGGTAACACTTGGAATTATCCAATAGTCTAATTTTTGTTATTTAGATAAGTAGAAAGTATCTCATCATTAAAATTTGCATTTCTTTAGTTATTATTGAGTTTGACTATCTTTCCATTTATTTGATAGTCAGTTAGATACTCACTTCTGTGAATTACCTGTTAATACATTTTGGTCATTTTTATTTTGGTTTCCTGTCTTTTTGTTGTTGATTTACAGTAATATCATTCATATTAAGAGCTATTTTGTTCAATATAGTAACAACTAGCCACTTATGACTATTTAAATTTAAATTAACTAAAAGTTAAGTAAAATTAAAATTCAGTGCTTCAGTCACACTAGCTACATTTCAAATGCTAAATAGCCACATGTGTCTACTACATGGCTTCCATATTAGACAGTGCAGAGAATATTTCCATTATGACATGAAATTATTTTGGACAGTGGTGTCCTAGAGATATTAGTTTCTTATTGTTTTTAGACATGATTGATATTTCTCCAAATCTGTCATCACCTGTTTCTGTGATGTGGCAGATTAAGGGTGGCTGCCCATTCTTTGTAAAAACTCCCCTTACCTTGGATCTGGACTCTTTTTACCAATAGAATAGGATAGAAGTAACACTGTGCCAGTTTCTTGGTGAAAATCTTACTAAAGTAGCAGCTTGTACTTTCTGTTGTTGGAACAGTCTCTCTGGAAACCCTGAGCCTTTATGTAAGAAGTCTGCTGGAGAGGCCACATGAAAGTGCATTGCCAACAATACTCACTGAGTGCCGCTGACCAGCAATCTCTACCATAGCACCAGGCATTTTAGAGAAGGTATCTTGGCCAACCCATCTGCTGAGTACCAAATAAATTCAGTCAATGCAATGTAGAATAGAAGAGCAATTCATCTGAGCCCTTCTTGAATTCCTGACCCACAAAATCATGAACTATATATAATAAAATGTGGGTTTTTTGTAGGAATGAAGAGGGTGGAGGAATCAGAGAATATACCATAAAATGTTTTTTTTTAAACCACTAAATTTCAGGGTTTTTTTTTAATGCAACCATAGATAACCACAGTATACAACAGCCTTTAAAAAACCCAGAAATTCTAAATTTTTATGTAAGTAATGCAGTTGAATATGTGCATGATGGCATAGTAGCTATGAATGATAGAGCCTTAGCAACATTTAGACTGGAGTTTGGATTATGGCTTTGCCTGTTAAGAGGTGTGAGACTTTGTCAGGTTGAACATACTGATTTGCACTATCTTCATCTGTAAAATTTGGAAGCTAAGCAATACAACACTAAGATTGTGATGAGAAAGAAACGAGATAGCAGATGTTAAGAAAGCTTGTAGCACAGCGCCTCACTCATGAAGGGAACACTCTAATTATGGAATGTGCAAGGTACAGATGTGTCACAAAGGATAGATGACTGACTCTGCTTGGCCAAGTGACATGGTGAAGGGCTGTCAGGAAGTCTGTCGGCAAGTCTCCTCAGGGTTGAAGGGTTAGCTGAGTATTAGAAGTGAGACAGGAATTTACCAGACAAACTTAAGGAGGAAAAGACATCCCAGGTAGAGCAGTCATGTTGTACTAAAGCAGGCTCAACCTCAGTTGTTTATTTATTCAAAAATTCTATAACTATGTTTTTATTTTCACATTTTTGAAGATTATTTAATAATACAGAAAAATGCTTATCACATTCTTAAATGAACAAAACTAAGGTACAACAACAGCCAGGTTCCAAATTTGCTAGAAATTGTAGATATGTGTAGTTAAAAGAATGGAAGAAAACATCTCAAAATATTTACCATGATTATCTCCAGGTGATGAAATCATAGGCCATTTCCTTAATTCCTGCCATACCTTTTTGTATGTCTTGTAATTTTTTTTATAATGAGTATATAATGACTTTTATGATCTAAAAAACCAATACATCTCAATACAAAGAACATTCATTACTTGGAACAAAGAAGTTCCAAGTAAGGAAGGAGCTGTTTGTACTGAAATGCCTTATAGTTCTTCCCTTTTCCCTCGTCCTTTTCTCTCATCTCTTTCCCTTAGTACTGCTGTACTGGGCTCTAACAGGTTCAACACTTTCAGTACTCTTAAAATTAGGGACAGATTTTTGGAAAAAAAAAAAAAAGTGCCCTGTCCAGGAAGCAGTTCTTCAGCTGCTCAAGTCAGATTTGGGTTCATACTCAATTTAATGCAGACGGATGTTGTAGGATTCTCTGCTAGGGCTTTGTCTGTCTCCAGCCCACTGCTCACATATGGAACTGTCTCTGCCTGTAGGGTTTGCCACCTATGCTCATAGATCACCCCACCTGAGCTTGATATGTTGGGACTATGTTTTTAAAAATATTCCTATATAATTCTATTTTCTTCTTTGTATAGTGTCTGCTGATGTTGACTTTTGTATCACTATAGGAATTAATACTATTTTTTATAGACTGACTTCTGAGTTTCCACTCTTGCCCCTTGTTCTGGGCAGAAATGTCTATGCTTGTGGGATCCAGAGGTCACCACATGAGTGTTGATGGCAATAGTGGTCAGCCTCTCCCTCAAATTCCAATTAGTTGGCCCTGAGCCCCATTCTTAAAGCGATATTGTATTGATCAAAGAATCCTCACTATCAGAGCAATTCTAATCTCAGGTCTTGATTCACAGATGGAGATGATAGGACCTTATTGGATGCCTGGTTCCATACATGAAGAAGATTTCCGAATGTCTTTGCTTCTTAATTAGATTTGCTTTGTCATCAAGTTCATCATCAACACTGAAATTCTGGAATCTTAAAAAAGTCACCAAAAATTTTAATGCCGTGGGAAGTGTACTGGGACAGATGGAAGTTTTTATACAGCTTTTATTCTTTTGCTGTCCTTGGGCCTATTGCCTCTTCATACTGCACTTTTAACACTTGCAGGCAAAAGCAAATCTACATACTTCATGGGCCTGTTGTGATGTCGATGATCCTGTGCTCGCTATTTTTTTTCTGGTTTTCCATTTCATAAACAATAAGCTCTTGTCATCAAAGAATTGCATTTAAAGATCTCAAAAACATGATTCCATACGTCAGTGCTACTACCCACTCTCTTTCCTCATATTCTCTGGATTAGTAATTCACCAGGCTCTTCACAATTTTATAACAAGATCAAGTACTTTTCAGTTTTAGTTCCATGTTATTCTCTTAGACCAAAATATCCTTTGCCAAGATTCAAAATCCTGGAAGCCTTTCTTGTCCAAAATCTTGGAAATTTTCTGCTGTCCAAAAAGCCTTTATGGAACTCACCACCCAGAATTACTGTCTCTCTGTTCTGTCCCTTTATTGCCTTTTACTTTTACGTTCTTCATTGTGCTTATAGAACTGTGGCCTATGACATCACTAGATACGTATGTACACATCTGTCTCCTTAGTTAGGTCATGAGGTTTTTGCACATAGAGACAATATGTTATCCTTTTTGTGCCTTCTCCTGGGCTCTACCCCAGTAGCAACTATCACATTGCTGATGCAGAATACTAAAAGACTTTTGCATTGAATAGGCAAGAAAGCACCTTGAAAAGTATGAAGCAATGTGCAAATCTAAGATATTTGAAATTTCATCACTTTCTACTTGATAATAGATTATTTCTAATTTGCTCTCTTTCCCTGCTGATAGTGTACTAATATTTCAGCTGGTTTGACATTTGAAGAAAGTCCATATTTTGCTTTTTGCTCACCCGGACACGTTCCATTGTCCCTGTCCCTAAGCCTGTTTTAAGAAAATTCCTCTCTTTCCGCAGATTCCACCTTCCACTGCACTCACCATTCTGTAGACATTTAGGAAACTTATGAAAGAAAGAAAAAAAAAGACTTCTAGAAAACCTTCTTTTAAAAATAACCCTTCCTTTTTTAAAAAAGAAAAAAACCCTTTGGAAATATTGACGAGCCCATCAAGTTCTATATGGCAGGAAATGAATCAAACTACAAATATTGATCAAGAAACATGTTTGTTGCTGATCAGAGATAACATTACTTGTAAAAATGTGCATTTTGGTCAATATTTATTCCTTCCTAAAATTACACAATTATGTTTTCTTCTCTTAAACTCAATTTATCCAATTTGCTATAATGCAATTTCCTGTACCCATGTATAATTTATTTGTATGATTAGTATATCCTCTGTGGAAACTTAAACTGATATAACTTCCTTTGAACAACATATCTGGGGCAGTTATGATGTGTTATCATCAGCTAAGGGAAATATCTTGCTCATGAGTCACAAAAACAAATGTGAGCAGTTGCTTATAGTGATCAATTTTCATAGGATAGTTCTAGCAAGGGCAAGGGTGGACAGAATTTATGCTAGTCAGATAATTAAATTCTCCCAATATTAAACATAGTTAAATCTATTCTTTGGTAATAAGATAACAGTAGTTAACAAAGTAAAGGATTTTAAACTATTATTTATTATCAAGGGCACATTGCAATCATTAACTGATTCACATAACATATTTACTATTTATGCAGGTAATAGAGCTGCTAACTAATAATCTGGTGTCAGTGAGCATAGACTATGTTTATTCAATGAGCACCTATAAGGTTTCTGGAGTATGTACAATACTGTGCTTGTTGCTGAGAGAAACATAAATGAATTAAAATATGTTTCTGTAAGGTTTACACCAATGTACAGACCTTAAAATAGCCATGTGCTATGAAATGTGCTTCAATTTTCTCACTTGAAAATGGTCAACGAATATTGCTGTTATTATTATTAGGAACTATATATGAAATGGACAAAAAAGTTCAAGGTGATTGCAGATCTAAGAAATAGGAGTAGATTTTATAAAATGGTTGAACTTGAGATCATCTTAAAAAGTGGATGGCATATATATATGTGGAGAGATCATGACAGGTCATGGCTAGAGGAATGGTTACAGCCTGAGCAAGTTCAAGTTGCTGCAAATGAAAATGGCATTAAAGTGTTAGTCGTACTGATGGGAAATCAGACTTATTTTGGTATTAGAAATAATACCAGAAATATAGATT
The DNA here is from genome assembly GCA_023783475.1 of Daubentonia madagascariensis. Classification (NCBI taxonomy): domain Eukaryota; kingdom Metazoa; phylum Chordata; class Mammalia; order Primates; family Daubentoniidae; genus Daubentonia; species Daubentonia madagascariensis. The sequence continues at coordinate 3,651,949 of JAKFHU010000901.1, read as the reverse complement.
GGATCCTGAGGGTGGACTATCTTGTGGTAGGGTAAAATAATAGAAAATAATAATGGGTTTGGAGTTAGAAGAAGTTATTTTTAATCACTTTCTGTTGATTTGAGCAAATCATGTTGCTTTTCCATGTCTCAATTTCCTCATCTGTAATATAACATGAATGTTGTGAAATAATTTAAATTTTTTCTTAAATACAATAAAATTTATTTAGGTTATGATAGTCCCATAATATATAGCAACTTACAGCAGGAGCATAACAGCACTAAGTGCTCACCAGTACTTTATAAATGTCCTATAAACTATGTATTGTATAAATATAAGTTAACATAATAATTATCACTATCATGATTGTTAATAATATTTTTAATTTGAGGAGGTGATTTTGTACTGTAGGTGACAGAAAACAAATGAATTTGTTTTATAATAGTAACATGTTATAAGGAAGGTAACGTTGTAGCAGTATTGACCCTAAAATTTATTAGTGTGTCACATTGGGGAAATATTTATAACATATAGACAAAAGAATTCTTATACTTGCTACATAAAAAGGTCTTATGCACCCTCAAAAAAAAACACAAAAACTGAACAAAAGACATGGCCAGGAAATTCACAAAGAATTTCGAGTGACTGATAAATGAATTTGTGAGCTTATAAAAGCTTGTTTAACTTATTTTATGATCAAAGGAATATCAATTAAAGCAAGATAGGATTTTTCAATTATCACAAGGAAAAAAATTAAAAATACATTGCAGTTTTGGAGAAGATATAGGAAAATGGTACTTTCATACATTGTGGTAAATGTGAAGATTGGTACAACTTTTGTGGAATAATTTGGCAGTATTTATCAAGACTCAGAAATTTTTTACCCTTTGACCTAAAACTAGCACTTTTAAAAATTTATTTTAAGGAATTAATTATGGATCCATACATGAGGATTAATTTATGGATAGTCATCACTATATTATTTATAGGAAAAAATTTGAAAGCAAGTTATATTCAATATAAGGTATCACTTACCTAGATAATAATAAATCTATACAACTAAATATATTGTTGGCATTTAAATTGTATAATAATAATATATAATAATATAGAAAGGTACATACAACATACAAAGGCAGTTTCAAATCCAACTCTATTGTGTTATCTATATCTATAAATATATAATACATATAGGCATAGAAATACATACAGGCATGAATGGCAGTATATTATAATATTGATAGAGATTATCTGTGGATGAAAGGTTGATACTCCTATTTTATTTGCTTTTTTTGAACTATCTTTTTGAGGTTTTCTGTACTGACTCTATATTCTGTAATAATACAAAAAATAATAAAAAACTTGGTGGTATGGATAAGATCACAGGCTGCAGCTCCCCAAGGAAGGGGAAACAGATCACCATGGTAAGTCTTTTTTATTCTGGTTTACTGTTAGGATACACATGAAACCCGTGACTTTTGACCTATGGCAAACTCAGAGGTTTATTATCTATCAACAGGATAAAATCATCTCCTCAAATTACAAATGTTATTTGATTTTCTATCCTAATGGGGACTTCATTTGAATTTGAACAGTCAGTCAGTTATTTAACTACCCGACCATGCCTATTCAAAGACAATAATATCACTAATGTTTATTTTGCAGCAAGTCCCTACACATTTCAAACTTTCATGGTAGTATAAAACCTTAAAAGCACTGGGAGATATTATTATCATCTTTTGACAATGCTGTAATAGAAATTAATGCAATGATAAAAATAATTTGGTTGATATGTACTTATTGAATTTATTTATTCACTTAAATGGCTAGTTAACACTGCTTCTTGGCCAGTGTGATCAACTATTCAAAGAATTAAAGTTAACACAGTTCTGTTCTTCCAGACAATTGACCTTGTCCCACAATTGTTCAATGAGTATGTGTAGATAAAAGTGTAATTTATGAAAGACTTTTTCCTAATGCACTGTGGCACTTAGGCAGAAAAAGAGATTTTAAGGTCAGTCTCCCTGTTTAGCCCCCACCATTTCTTAATATCCCACAAAGGGTTAGGAACAGTGTTGTGAGTAAATGTTTAACAACTGGTTTTCTGGGGAGGAAGAAAAATTCTGCTTTGTAGCATTTGCCTATTCCCATGGTGTAAATGTTTTCATCATAGCCAATGTTAAGATTCCATTGTCACTGAACACAGCTGGGAAGAGAAATGCAATCAGCTCTCTCAAAGCGGTATGAACCAGCTGCAGCACATACTGACAGAGTGCCTCTAAGTACCTGCACTGCACACTACGTTTAAATCTTTTATTTTATAGATCACAATGTGTTCATTATGCCTGTGTCTTTCCACTTAATGAGTTGTGAAGTAATTAAAGGAAAAAACAATGTCTTTGTTCATTTTTGTTTCCCCAGTCCCTTGCACAATGCTGGGCACATAGTAATATTTATTGAAAAAAATATCCTTTGAGCAATGCACACCAGTGTTAATTAGAGAATATAAGGGGAAAAGTGTATGGAAATAGTTTGAACTAAAGAATTTAATCTATATTTAAAATATGTTTGTATAGGATAATTTGTTGATAACTATTCAGGCATCAGCCTGTGTACAAAAATGCAATAGGTACCAAATTCCATTTGATGAGTTAAAAATATTTAGTGTTGTTATGTGGAAGAATTTGTCTTAAAAACATAAACAAAATGGAATAAATATAAAGACACAGTATTAGTAAGGGGCATATTTCTGTGGCTAAAGCTAAATGCCTGGGAAAAAAAGCAATTCAGTTTCCCAATATTAATTATTGGGCCATATCCTGCTATTGATTTGAGCGTGTAAAAAATCAATGCTAAGATAAGGACCTTCATAATTGACAGGAGTAATTTTGAGGTATATACTCATTGACATTCAAACAGCCAGGAAACAATGAAGACATTATGGATGAGCAAACTTTGGATTCATCTGCAGTTTTAATAACTACTTCATAAACTTTTAAAGGAAGTGGGAGAGGGAGAGGGAGAGGACAAAAGAAGAATATTACAGTATTTTATGCCTTATTCTTTCCAGGTTTGCAAGAAAAGAAAAACATGCAACTGGTATTTAACAGTATCTTACATTCATAAAGCCCGTTTTAATTTTGTAAAATTCTTTCATATCCACATTTGAGTTTCATTTCCACCCATGAGTAGAGGCCATTCAGGTGTTTTTCTCATATATTTTTCCAGATGCAGAATGTGACTGCAGCCCTGGACTTTGACTCTTACTGCTGTCTGCTTTTTATTGGAATATATCTTCTCCCTGATGAGCGTTTGTGAGTATACTGGCTTTTTGCTTTGGAAAGACAAACGTGTGGAAAAATTTATCAGGGCACCTTAATAAGCTTATATTTTCTGGCAAAAAAAATCCTATATTTTCCCTACTTGTTTCACTTGTGCCCTCTCTCCTGGTTCATGACGACTCTCTGCTTGGCAATCGAATGAGGCGTTTGCAGCAAGTGAACAGCATAGCCAACAACAACAACAAAAAGTCCATTGGTTTAGGACTTTATTGTTGCCCACTTGGATTAGTTATTACTTCAGCTAGGTGAGGTGCCTCTTAAGACTTCTTTTTATAGCTCAGGATTCACCTGACTTTATGTTACACCATATCAAAACACTCAAACAGTATCCTGCTTTTTTATTTCATTGAGGGATTAAATTATACAAATCACTCAACTTCATTTTTTCCCTTTTTCCATCAGTTTCTTGTTTTAAACACTTCCTTTTTCTTGTCATGCAAAGGAAATAACATGCAACTTCCTTCTTTATCCATTTAACTTTGAGCACTGAATAAAAATTTTAAAAACCAACATATTTCCATTTGTATAATGATACTCACATTTTTTTTTCCTGCACAAAATTTTGGAAGCTGTGCTTGTATAGTGTGATTGAGAACAAGCTGAAATCTAAGAAATGTGAGAAGAGCCTATAGGGGATTCTTAGCCAAGGACTACACTTTGCTGCAAGGAACAGTAGCCCACTAAGCCTGGCTCAAATAGAAAGAGAGTTTATTTTAAGAACATAATGGGCACTATTGCAGCTGGCAAAGTTCATGAAACTAAGTCTTGCACAGACACCCATGAAAGGACTGGAACAGGCAAGATGTGAATAGAACCCTTTTGCTCAACTATTAGTGGGGCCACATGGTCTCTGTTTCCATGTCCCTTGCATGCCTGAGCCATTCTGTTTCTTGTCTCATCTGGCTTATACTAACTAACTCATGGCCTGCCTACTCCCCTTAACTTCGTTCTGCACTTGCCTTCCATTTGCCTTTGTGGTTACTCTTTCTTGATGACATAATTTCTCAATTTAAGAGCTGACTTCCAACTGACTGGTCTACATTCTGACAAGATACAATCTTACTGCCCAGCATGGGCTGGATATTCATCCCTGGGGCTAGAGTTATGAGCTACTCTTTCTAGGTTCTAAGGGTGAGGCAATTTCCCTAAGAAGTAGGTGTGATAGGAATGACAGTGATTTGGAAATTTTAGTGCACAGGGATGAAAAGGGTAAAAGCCAAAATTGGAACCCTTTGAGAGTGTACTAGAGTGAAGGCCATAAAAGTAGGGAAATAATATCAGTTAAGGATAAAGATAGTTTGAAATTTTACATTACTGTATTTTACTCCTTAAATAATGAGTGTACATTGATTAGTTTTGATTTGGGATGTATTGTGTGCAGGAAATATCTCAAAAGAGTTTTATGGGATAAACCCGAGGGGGTAGAGGTTTGGAATCGTAAAGGGGGAGGTCATTACTACATCCAAGACGTATAAATAGTATAGCTATTATTTAAAATGTGATTTATTTTTCTTCATGTTGTGGCTTTTTATCTGTTGCCTTTATGCCTCCACAAGACAGAGGATATCTTCCTTCCTGTTCCTTCCCCTCCATGGAAGAGAACTCACATCATCCTCCTAAATAATTCTAAGTTTCTTGAGTCGTTTGAAAGAATAGCACATATCACATCATTTTGCACTACATTTATCTGTATCTTAAAGGCGTCTCTGTTCCCCCAATGGAGTGTACATGTTTTGAGGGTATTGTGTTGCTCCATCTTTGTGTCTTTCTCATCCTTGCATTTAGTACAGTATCTGACACACACTCTCAAATGAAAATTCTATTGTTTGTTCAGGGAATGTTTTGCTTCCACTTAAAAGAATGATTTTCAAACTGGAAAAAGTTGACCACATTGTGATTAAGAGAATGTTAGAGTATAGTAAAGATGAGATGATAGCAAGAGATGAACCTGTATTCGAGGGTACTGAAAGAACCTACAAGTATGGTCACAGAACCTCTCACAGGGTGGATCTTTGAGTACTCCTGTAGATTGTGAGAGGTGGTAAGGAATGGGGGTGGGAAGAGATTATCCTGGGGTGAGTATGAGAAAAATATAAATCTTTGGAACTGTAGATACCCAGCTTGGGTCAGCCCTGAGCTATCACGTGGAGGAGGGATAGGACTTCCTTCTGTGGTTCAAGCTGGAAAAAAAAAAACAAACCCAAATCAAAAAAACTAGTACTTAAGAGAATAAAGTTAAAGAATTTTGATTTTATTATTAAGTAAGGAAGAACTTTCAAGAAGTAGAAGTACCCTGAATAAGATTGGCTTTCCAAATAACGTCTGTTAACAGAAAGTATTCACACAGAGGCTAATTATCTGAGTGTGATGACATAGAGATTCTTTTACTGGGTGGAAGGTTGTCTAAAGACCTTTCCAAATCTAATGTTTTATGGCTATATTTGTTGAGTTGAATTAGAGCCTCATGTATCTTTAAAATGTAATCCACAAACATGGTGATGTCTATATTCCTTTGGGGAAATTCCCTGATCAGGTTGAATAGCTACTTCTTTGATGCATTTGTATAATTTTTTTCTCACAAAAGTCAAGAACAGACATAAAAATAATGTTTTAAATCATCTTGTACCTAGAGAAAAATATATCCGAGGAAGGAAGAAATGACAGGCTTGTTAAGAGTAAAGAAGGCTCCCAAGAAGATTAGCAAGCATGAATCATGCGTCGAGATCAGAAGGGTCAGTTCAATAAGGCAAGCTTTAAAAAGGTCCATTGGCCGATCCCCAAGAGACAGGTTAAGAAATGACTGATGCCAATCAAATCTCAAGTTGAAGGCTCTGTGTGTGTGAGTGTGAGTGAGTGTGGCTGTGTATTTCAGCAGTTGAAATGTCAAATCAAAACCAACGTCAGTCATCGTGGTGTCAGTGTGGTGGAGACGGAGTTGACATGTAACTGGAGATTGGAGGAACTGAAAGGTCCCTTTAAATGTTGAAAATTCATCTTATAGAGCATTGGCAAGCAAGAGAGTATTTAGGGCATCGTACATAATTCTAGGTATGTTTGTGATGGGAAAAGTTCTTACCTTAATGATGGAAGAATAATCATCTAACATAATATTGAGCACCTTCCCACACACCAGCTCTAATTGGAGGCTTCTTTTTTCTGATTCATTCAAGCCAGGTCTTATTGTCCTGGTCTGTCCTTTTCTCCTTCTCAACTTTTTACTGTTGACTATAGTCAGCCATTTTTTCTCAAAGTTCCCCAAAGACACACATATCATGTCTTTACATATGGTTTCTTCCATTTTTGAGATATTCTTATAACTCATTTCTAGTCATTCATTACAACTTAGGATTCCAAAAAACTGAAAATGTACGATATTTTTAAAATGCTGAAGTGTGTCTCATTATATCATAGCATGGCATATCATTCATTTCCAGCTATCTAGCCCTGTTTCACTTTCTCCCCAGAGCTGTCCCAACCGTTCTTGTCCACAACTCCCTCTGTTCACTGACCTGTTACTAAAAGACAATCTGGCACCTGCAAGAGGAATAAAAAACCAGCATAACAATTCATTTTTTTTCTTCACCGTTTGTATTATGATATCAATAAGATAGTACATGACTTTTGAGCCTGCCACATTTCTTATGATTCTCCTATATTTCCGTCTAATATAATTTTGCAAAACACTACGCTAAATTTAAGCTCAGTCATAATATCTTATATTTTAAAGTTAACTACAATGATGTTGAATTTAAAATATATGGAGTAAGATGATTATTGAAAGCATCCTAGTCATTTTATTGACTAGGTTTTACCTATTCCACTGGGACTTGATGGAGTGGGAGTTCTTCAAAGGCAGGAGAAACTTATTTAACTCTTCAGGAATAGAACCTTCCATAGTGGCCAGCATGTAAAAGGTACTCACGTACTCATCCATTTTATAAATATTTTTGAGCCTTAATAATGGTGTAATCCCTGTGTTAGGCTCTGGGGGAACAGTGATAAAGAGCAGGACAGCCTGATTATTGCTATCCAAGGCAGGCAACGTAGCACATTGATTCAAAACAAAATGAATCTGAATACTAGTTCTAACTCTTGGAATCTGTATCACCTTGAGAAAATGACTTCAGCCTCAATTTTTTTTTTTTAAAATCAGAAGACAGGGGAATGTTATTGGTGGAGAAACCTTGAGAATTCAATGAATTCATACAAAGTGCTTTGATCACTGCCTGACATAATACATGTTAATTATCTTTATGACCATAGGGTTTATATTCTAGCTGAAGAATGGATAATTTAAAAATAACACGAAAGTATAGGAAAGGTGATGAGAAAGGAAGTATGAAGTATGATGGGAGAACTCCACAGAAATACCTGATCTAGCCCTAAGGGTTAAGGGAGGTGTCTGGAGAGAGTCAAATTTTCTCTGAGACCTGCTCAATTAATGCCACTGAATAAGCGGCGATAGCAAGTCTCCATTCCTTGTGGGAAAATCATTCAGGTTGTGAGTTATCCAGGTTTTTACCATTTTCCTGCCCTAGTTCTTCTTCTGCTGGCAGCAATGGCGGTCACTTTGACCTTTTGTTCCCTTCAAGAATTTCTGCTTAGTAGATGATGTGCACAGTCTCCTGCACATGTGTGTTGTTTAACTGTTGTGTGCTTCTCTTGGTTGATTTTACTTGGTAGTTAGAGGGGCTGTAACCAAATGTGAGAGGTGCTGCATTACATTCCACATGTGATACGGGAAGGGCTGGAAACCGGGGACGGATACAGTAAGTGTTCTGGATCAGACCAAGGCTGAAGCAAAATTATAAAATAGTTAACATTTATTTTCAGTGCTCATTATTCCTTTCTTTCCAGCACTTTAAGGTACCAAAGACCCATTTGTCCTTGTGTTTCTCTACAGTCTCTTGCTGTTACTGAGGATGGCAAACTAATAGACTGATTGGAAATATGGCTTTTATAGGGTAGGTACATAATTTATTATTTAATGTAACTTTTAAGAATGAAAGGTGTTGCTGTTAATTAATTCAGGATGATAGACATAACCTGAGAGTGTCTGGGGCAAGCCAGGATGTATAGTCATCCTAAATATTAAACACTTACTACATAGCCTTTTGAAGACATTTCAGTATACACTTAATAAATGCTATTTCTAGATTTGAGCACTTGTAACTTATTTAAAAAAAGGATCAAATGAGAAGACAATGATTAGCCCAAATTAATGCATCTCAAGTGATAGAATTTTAGATACTTTAGTCCAGGATGAGGAAGATATATATAGGTAGATCACCTTCCCAGTACCTCTTGAATTATATACTTCATAAGTGAATCTAAATTTGGCCTATGAATGACCTTTAAGGAACACCAGGGTGTGTGTGTGTCCATGGGAGTACACAGTCGGAAAAGTTGGCAACTCTTTTATATTTCAGCTCATACACACTAAGACAACCTCACAATTAGGACTAGGATCAAAGCTAAACTATATCCAGTGGTAAATAATTCATAACACACTTTCTTTTCTCATCTCTGTTGCTTAACCCAAACTGAGACCCATTTTGTGTTCCATTGCTCCTTTGAGAAATAATCACTCACCACCTCAGCCCTTTTCCCAATTTCTGTCTTTCTGACAATGTCCGCTGTTTCAAAATACCTCATTATCTCCACTCTCCCACTGAGCCTGCAATGTGATGGCATTTGCCTTGCCTGAGGAATGAAGAGACAGTTTTTCCTCTCTCAACAATCCTGCACGTTGAGATCTGACCAGAGCATTCTCAAGCTGATTCCAAATGCATTCCCTGGAAGGGGGATAGCAGACTTGCTCACTCCCTTTGTCATCAAGTGGGAGAATGTTCTGCCAGGTCTCCTGACAGCTTTCCCAGTCAAAGAGAAAAGCTCTGTAGTGCTTAGAAAACAAAGCTATTTCAGGTTGCTTGGCTGTGAGCTGATAAACAAGGCCTGGGGTGAGAGTTGCAAAAAAAACACACACACACACACATAGAGGCTCTGGTCAGTTGAAGACAGAACTGACATACTTAGCAGTCAAGCCACATTGCTTTCTTTCTGACCTGTTGGCTACATATTCAGTTGATAGCTTCCTGCTACCTATCACAAAACAATAAAAATCTTTTAAGAAGACAGCCCAAATTGCTCTAATACCTTCTTTAAAGAGAACAAGAATGCAGAAAGGTAACCTGTAGGGACTTCATTTTCATAGATATGCAATTTATGATGTTTAAATATAAGCTTTTGATTTTAGGTTGAAACGATCTTGTCAAAAATGTACATGAAAGACATTTACGCTGGGCTCATTTCTGCTTAGGGTTATAGCTGGTCCTTCTCACATCTTTTATCCCCAGAACACTTGACTGGCGCCTGACTTCATTTTGCTTTAGTAGCTGATTCAGGGAAGGCTGTTTTCTGTCTTTTCCTTCTTTCTTTCCTTCCTTCCTCCCTTCCTCCCTTCCCTTCCTTTCCTTTCCTTCTTTCCCCTTATAACAGCCATCCTAATGGGTGTGAAGAGTTATCTCATTGTGGTTCTGATTTGAGTTTTCCTAATGACTTGTAATGCTGAGCATCTTTTCATGTGCTTATCAGCCATTTGTGTATCTTCTTTGGAGAAATGTCTATTCAAGTTCTTTGTGAATTTTTAAATTGTTTGTTTCCTTGTTGTTGAATTTTGGCATTTCTTTATATATTCTGGATATGAATCCCCTATCAGATATATGATTTGTAAATATTTTCTTCCTTTTTCTGGGTTGCATTTTCACTCTGTTGATAGTGTCCTTTGATGCACAAAAGTTTTTATTCTGACGAAGTTAAATTTATCCATTTTTTTCTTTTTTTGCCTGTGCTTTTGGCATCCTATGCAAGAAATCATTGCCAAATCCAGTACATGAAGAATTTCCACTGTTTTCCTCTATGAGTTTAATAATTTTACCTCTTACTTTTAAATCTTTGATCCATTTTGAGCTAATTTTTGTATGTGGCATAAGGTAAAGGTCCAATTTTGTTGCTTTGGGTATGGATATCCAGTTTTCCTGATACCATTTGTTGAAAAGATTGTCCTTTCCCCCATTAAATCATCTGGGCAACCTTGTCAAAAATTACTTGACCATCATGAAAGGGTTTAATTCTGGGCTCTCTATCCTGTTACATTGGTTTATGTGTCTGCCCTTATGTCAGTACCACACTGTTTTGATTATTGTAATTTGTAGTTAAGTTTTAGAATCAGGAGGTAAGAGACAGCCAACTTTGTCCTTTTTTTCCCAAGATTGTTCTGGCTCTCCAGGGTTCTTTGAGATTCCATATTCTCCCTCATCTTTTTAAAAACCACCTCCTTCATCTTATTAAAAATGTTTTCCTAGTTCCCTGTTTCTCTTTGGGCCACTACAACCAACGTTTTTATTTTTGAGAGTGTTTTTCTCCTCACTCACCATGTCTGTCTTCTTATTCCCTGCCCCCCCCAAACACATCACCCCTGGCTTTTACCCCTGCCACTCCCTGCAGTTAATCTCAGGAAGCTTCTCAATGATCCTTCTGTTTGTAAGCGTAGGAGACACTTACCTTGTCTCACCAATCACCAGCATTCATTTGAGGCCATTAATCTCTTCTCATGCATTAAAATACTCTTCCTTTGGCTGCTTGGAAGTTGTCCCCCAGCCCCTCCATGTCTTCCTATCTCTTTAGCCACTCTTTCCCAGTCTCCTTCTGGGCTTGTCTGACCATGTTCTGGAATTCTTTCTCTTCTCACTTAGTAGATGCTTCTGGATGATCTAATGCATTTTCCTGACCTCAATAACTTTATAAACTTAATTACCAGATTAATTATCAGACAGCCCATAGTTTTAAAAATGTATGAAAAATGAAGCAGAGGTATAAAATTGTTAAAAAGCATTGGAATAAGTAGAAGCACACAAAAGTACCAAAGGAGACAGAAATAACTTGGAGCAAAAGAGAATTTATTAGGTCATTAAATATGAAATGTCTGATTTCAAATTAAAAGTGTAGTTTATTATATCTCAAACAAGAAACAGTACACTTAATCAAAGTATGTGCCTAAACTATCAACATAGTTTTACCATCTTAATGGTAGCTTACTTATACCAGCAGTGAAGAAGGCTGGAGAGCAAGTGGCGATGAAATAGTGAAAGGCTTTTCCACAGCTTCTTGAAAATTGAATATTTTTCCTTGCAAGAAGTGGTCCAAAGCCTGGAAGAAGTGGTAGTCAGTTGATGTAAGGTCTGGTGAATACGGTGGATGACAGAGAGTTTCCAAGTCCGGCTTCTGTAGTCTGAGCAGCGTTGTTGGTGCGACATGTGGTCAAGCGTTGTCTTGGAAGATGATTGGCCTGTCTCTGTTGACCAATCTCAGCTGCTTAATTGCAAGCATCCTCATCATTTTGTCCAGTTGGTTGCAGTAGACACCCGCTGTAATTGGTTGACCAGGTTTCATGAAGCTGTAGTGGATAATACCAGTGCTGAGCCACCAAACAGATACCATTAGCTTTTTTTGATGAATATTCTGTTTTGGACTGTGTTTTGGCACTTCATCTTTATCCAGCCATTGTGTTGAATGCTTGTGATTGTCAAAAAGAATCCATTTTTCATCACATGTAGCAATACAGGTGTAGAAATGGTTTGCTTTTATGTTGTGACAGCAAAGAAAGGCAAGCTTCAAGACGATTTCTCTTCTGACACTTGTTTAATTCATGCGGGACCCATCTATCCAGCTTCTTTACCTTGCCCATTTGTTTCAAATGGCCCAATATTGTTGGAATGGTGACGTCAAACCTTGCTGCTAATTCACACGTAGGTTGAGATGGATTTGCTTCCACTACAGCTTTCAGCTCATCATTATCCACCTTGGTGGACTCAGTTCGCCCATGTAGCTCATTTTCAAGATTAAAACCACCAGAATGGAACTTCTCAAACCATCAATGTACTGTGCATTCATTAGCCACATTCTTCCCAAACACTTTGTTGATATTTTGACCTATCTGCACAACATTTGTCCCATGACAGAACTCATTTGAAAATAACAGAAATTTTTGACTTATCCATGGTTTCACAAAAATTGCACTAAAAAAAAGTGAAAGATAATCACAAGCGAAACCATGTGATTGAAAGACTGAGCACGTGTCTTCATGATAAACGTAAAACAAAAAGTGTCAAAGTGAAATGTCAGAGATATCAACTGTCAAACTTAGTTCTTAAGGAAATTGGACACTTCATACTTAATAACCTGAATAGGTTAGGCCTAAGAAAATATTTTCTTATTTTTAACGTTTTTAGTTATTTAGAGTTACTTGATGGAGCTCCTGAAGTTATTGAAGAATCCTATATTTGGAGTATTTACCTGCCTGATGTGATCTTGACTAAAGGCTGCACAATGGCCTGGAATTGATTTTAAATAGATTTATTGAACATCTACAACATCAATTTTTTTTTTTTTGCTTGTGATAAATTTGGCAATGGCTCTAACATACTATATAGGTAGCTAGGATAGGAATCTCAAACTGTACATGATTATGTGAACAAGATACTCAGCTTTTCTTAGCCTGGAGGCATTTCAGATTGATTGGAAGAGTAAGACTTCCTAACAAAACATGATTAAACACCAATACTAGACAATATTTATAAAAGGAGTCACATCTGTGCTCTAAGTGCAAATCTGGATTTTTAGGTAAATTTTACAGGAGGGAGAGCAAAATCTTCATGGGGCAGAGCAAATGACTAAATGGCCCCAAGCCATTCCCTTGAAGAGTAGGAACAATATCATGTAGAGGGCTGTGTGATGGAGCTCAGAGATAGGATGAGGGGACATTGAAAGGATCAGGTGCAGTGACACAGATTATATTTTGACCCTTGTTATTTTGACCCCTACCACAGGGGCTAGCCAAGGGGGCTTTAACTAATTATCAAGTTAAATAAAAAGATTTAGCATTGGAATGTCTGGAAAAGCTGAGCAAACTCAGATAGCCCTGCTTGGTGACTTGATAACTATATCTTGCCTACCCTGCATGAAAGCCATAGGTACAGAGTTCTACAGACAAAACAAGAACATTTCAGAATTTATACATGGATTCTTCTATTCATATAGATAGCCATGGCATCAAGCAAATAGTAAGGACACATACTTTGAACCAGAGTGAAGTATTTGGGAGAAGCCATCTTATAATTTATTTTCTGTTTAGTTTCAAGTTATCCAATTTTAGCAGGACCTCCAAATACATTTTACTGCTGGATTATGTGATGCAAATTATATAGATCACAGATTTGGGCAAGAGAGGCAATATGACTGCTGCTCAGGCTACAAGATCAGCACTTTCCTTTCTCTTCGGTCACCTGCCCACCTCACCACCTGAGCTCTTAGGCTGGCTTTGCCTGTATTGGCCCCCTAATCTGCTGTGTTTTACTTGGGCCTGGCTTCCTTGGTGTTTTTTTTTTTCTTTTGGGATCAAAACTATACCTTTCCTTTGTTCTGCAAGGCAACAAAAGCTTCTCTGAAAATTTATTCTGAGCCAAAGCATTCAAGGGATAATACTTTATAGATTATTATACCCATAAAAATTGTTTGTCTTTGATCAGGGCCATTTAAGGTCTTGTCCTACAGTAGTTAATTTTATGATGCAAATGTTAACACTCGTGACATGGGAGCTTGTAGGGGATATCTCCTGGGGTGGGTGATGGTCTGGGCTTCTTTTCTCCTTATCAGGAAGTAAGTATTCATAGCAAGGAGGATGGCTAGAGTAATCAGTTGGCCAAGGATCCAGCAGAACTAGACTTCGTTTTCTTTCCTGGGGGATGAAATTAGGGGGGTGGGTTGGAGGGTAGGGGGTTGGGATTGCTTTGGATGTTTGAACTGATTTCCCCTTGCTAGTTAAGAAATCACTCTGGCATGGCTGTTTGCTGCGGTATTTTTCACACTTTATCTAGCATTCTGTGTCTCTGTTGCCTGAGAACTGTATTTATATTTACACTGTGAAGCGTGAATATGCTGCTGTCCTTTGGGGAAAGGGATTCATCAAATAATCCTTTTGCTTGAGTATTATTAAGTGGACCATGGCACTTCCTCTACTTGTTTTTGCTTGGAGCCCTTGGGACATGTGAGGTGGCCTTGTCCACTTCAATGGGTTTCAGCAGGGTGAGCTAGATTTAAAGATACATAAATTCAGCTGAGAGAGAAGGTAACATGGCTTAGCTGAATAATGGGCTTTAATAGGCAAACCAAATAGTTAAACGCAAGATGTTCACTGCATGCTAAAACTTAAGGAATGCATATTCAGTGCAATGCATTATTAAATACAACATTGAGCATATGGGTACCCACAATTAATGTATATAAATAGCTGATAAAATTACTCAGTATTAGAAAGCTAGCGGCAAAAATGACCTCATATGTCAAGCAGACAAGTAGGCAGCTACCATTTTCTTTGTACACCTTACAGATGATAAATTAGTTTTATGGTCTGCATGGGGCTCTTATCACACTACAGCACCAAGTGCATGATAAAGAAAAAAAAATGCCTCGGCTCAAAAATCGAACTGGAATTTGGAGTCCCAGCGGAGCTCATTTTTTAAATGTAAAGAATTTTAGCCCGCTTCCTTTGGGGAAGATTTATTGAGGCCAAGAGAAATGTAGATCTTGGTTATGTGTTTTGATTAAAACTTGATTTTTGTTTTTATTGACACTGGGTAGAATGTGAATCCGTCATAACTGGCTGCCTATTGATTGAGAGCAGTTTGGTCCAATGGGCACAGGACAGGAAAAAGAAGAGAGTCCTGGCTTTTATTTCCAGCTCTACTACTAACAGACAAAGCTGACCTTGGATAAAACTTTGTAACTCTTTGCTAAAGCTCTGCTTCTTCTATTGAATTCCCCTCAAGGCTTGTGAATAAACACTCTCTGTTTTATCGTAAGTCCATAGGATATAGGAGAGCAGCTACCTCATGTAGAATTAAAGAAAATGGACTAATTTTCCCTAGCATTATATGGGGCAAGCAATTTCTGAATAACTGGCATTGTTGTGCAGAGAGTGTGTGTGTGTGTGTGTGTGTGTGTGTATGTGTATTGTGTGGGGAGCCATTGATGTCTATTTAAAAATCTTCCATGGAAAGGAATCCAGAAAGATACCAGGCTCCGTCGCACAGTTTGTGTGTGGTTCTTCCGCCTTTATAAGACTATGCCTCTCTTTGATAAACATAAAAGTCTCATGCACTACTTTCCCTCAATTTGAAATTCAAGAGAAGCTAAACTCAATTACTGTAAGGGGACAGAGGCCTGCTTTGCTTTCAAACGGCAGGTGACCCTGTCCCTAAACCCTGCTTCCCTGGAGTCACTGCTTTGCCAGTCCAGGTTCTCGTTAGCATCATTTTCATATCAAACCACATCAGTGGCCTGTTGTTTCATATCCGAGACAGGCAGCAGTTATGTGTCTGTGATAGGATGCCTTCCTGTGCCTCTGCGGTGTGGCTGAGACTTCAGAGGTGATTAAATTCCTCGTTTTAGGCCTGGGATTATTCAGAGAGCTGCGGCGTAAGAAAGGGTCTGTTAGAGGCACAAAGAGGGGTAGCTTGAAGAAGTGAGAAGATATTTTCTTTTTCTCTCTTTTCTCCACCCCTGTGTATTTTTTTCCTTTTTCTCAAGTCTCTTGGGAGACTGCTGTTCTCTTTTTTAAATTATAAAATTAAAAATTAAAAAGAAATTATCTTTAATTTCTATATATAATTAGAAACAGTGTTTATCTGTTTTAACTTCCTACCTGGTAACCAGAAGTGATGTGTTTGGACCATCCGTGAGCAAGTAGCCCGTACGTGCTGGGAGGAGCCACGCTCTGGGATGTGCTGAGGGCAAGTCAGAGGCAAAGCCTTTGGGTACCATTTCCACCAAGGCATTGTCTCCATGGTCTCAGCAAACCTTCAGAGTGCAGTTTGATATTTGATGTCCACTGAGATCTCTGGTGTAAATACATGCTTTGCCTCACAGGTTTTGTTTTGGTCCCTTTTTAGCATTGTGGGAATGGTGTGTAGAGGAGCTGGTTATCTCCCTAAACCCCGAGCCAAGTAAACATTTATTCCTGGTCGCCATTATTGCCAGGATTTCATGTATGCCCTGATATTTCATTCATCCATAATGCATTCATTTGGCACATATTTATTGAGTGATCACTCTGTGTCAAGAGCCAGTGATGCAACACCCTTCATGAACCAGCATGTCACCTCCTCAACCCTAGCTTTGTCCCCCTCAACAGCACCACCATTTCCCCGTCCGGTGCTACATTCCAGTTCCACTAAAGTCATCCAACCCTTGCATGCGCTACATGCTCTCTTGCATCTGAGCCTCTGTACATGATGTTTCTCTGCCAAAATCATCTTGCCCCTCCTCTCTTCTCAGCTCACACCTAGTCATTCTTTAGGTGTCCACTTAATGGATGCTTTCTCCAGGAAGCCTTACCTAGACCTCTTCCACTAGGTTGGATGCTGTTCTGTTACAGTAGGTCCTTCCTTATTACGCTTTACTGCTATAGCTGTTCAGTTGCATTTCATCCCCGCTGGTTCTGGGAAAGCAGAGGCCTTCCTTGCCATGATACCCCCAGTATCTACATCTTGGCACATAGAAACAAATACTTTTAACTAAGTGAATGAAATTGCAATGGCCTTTGTCTCACAAGTTGAAGACTGGAGTTTTAAATTCCCAGAGGGGCAGGTTTGACCTCCTCCCGGCTATTGTGGTTTAGGAGTGCTTGAATGTGTTATTTGAGATGGCAGAGAGACTCAGAGGACTAAGGATCATGGAGAGACTTTTAATTTACTAAATATTTAAAATACTGTTAACTGTTTGTAGGATGCTGCCTGGAATTGATCCCAATGTATATTCATGTTATCTATAATTTCATGCCAATATCACTTGCTATATAAATAACATTCAGCACAGGTTTATTAGTCAATGTACATACTTTGAAATCCCTGGAAATGATGACAAAGAAAAGGCTGTCTATATACTCTTTCCTTGAACAGTTAGATCTCGGAAGTGCTATATGACACCACATAGGAGCTCTTACCTATATTGTTTACATAACTGCTCGCGTAGTTTCACCTGACAGTTGTCATTTTCCTTGGCTGGTAATAATCTTATCATCACATAGAGGAAACCAATCTGGATAGGTAATGACAGGGATGAAAAAGGTCACTTTGTAGATTTGCATCTATGGCCATTAAAAATAAAGTAAGACCCTTCTTGGGGAGCTGCTTACCTTCCCAGCTTGTTGACATTTTTTAGATCAGGGACACTCAGCACTTTTGTCTGAACAGAGAAGAAAAACAGCAGGATTTTCAAACCATGCTCTGTTTTTTGGGGGCCTTTTTGCTTGTTTTAAGTTTTACTTGAGTTTATTAGCAGCAGTGGAACTGATTTGGGATGAAAATGAAGTGGAGCCCACAAGTGGGGTCCAGCATAGCCATTGTTAGCAGCATAGTGAGAACAATTGTCAGACATATGTGTAGAGATAACCTTTATCTCCACTTAGCTTATGGCTCTGTCCCCTCCTTTCCTGGCAAATATTTGGGCCCTAGAGACTCTTACAAAGGAATAAAATGCTTTGTCCTTGCTTGTTGGTAAAGTCACTCCAGAAAGTGCCGCTGACAAAAGGGTTAGGGATTGGTTTCTTTTCACAGAGATTCTAAATGAGTACATAGACACACATGCAAAAAGTAGGATTTACGCCTCTGAATGTGGCTTGCAAGGAGGGAGTAAACCTCCTGAATTTAGCAATCAAATTTGTTAAGGCTTCTCTAAAGCCTAAACTTCCAATTAACAAGCAAATCATCATCAGACAGCCAGTGAATGGCAAATTCATTCCATTCAACATCTTTTCAAAAGTGGATTTTGTGCACTTATCTCCATGAAAACCCAGCAGGAAGATTTTCCCTGGGAGTGCTCCTACATCTGCCTGTTTTTAATGATGGTAATGGCAAGCAATATTCTACAATTACTTTGGCGATCTCATTTTGAGCATGCAAATCATATTATTGAAGAGCCCAGCAAAAACCATTTGTTCCTTGGAACCACCAGATAAGTTTTGTGGGGAGAGCAAATGTGACTTGGAGAAGGCCAGGCCCTCCGTCTCATAACCTTCACTGCACAGTGGTAAAATTTGCCCAACAAGGTCAGAAAAGGCAACCTAAACAGAAACATCAAAGGAGAGATGAAAACGAAATTTCGTTCCTAAAGTGGAAGAGTTCTTCTTCTTGTGTCATTCATGAAAATATTAGTTTTGTGACTCATTTATGAATTAAAAATAACATCATTTAAGGAAAAATAAACAGAAAGAAAAAGATGCACACTGCTGATAAAGTTTGTGAAGTCAAAGCCAATGTCCTGCTCAAGAGTAAGAACTTCTTTAAGTATCACAGTGGTTCTAATACCTTTTCCATTTTCTCTATTTATATTTTACTAATCTGAGCTATAATATAGCCAGGAAGCTAGGTTTTATTATACATGTAATTAGAGGCAGTGTAAAAGGGAGCAATTTCATGGCCTTTCTACCTGCTCCCCAACCCTTCCCCAAGACACTTTCTCACTTCCTGGATGTGGTAAACATCATAATGCTCAGATCTGCTTTCAAGAATAAAGGATTGTCTACCCTAGCTGGTGAGAGTACTGTTGGAAGACAATATTCAGTTGTCAGCCTCTTTGGAGACTGCCTCAACCTCCTCTTCCTGGGAAGTCAATGAATGATCAACGTGGGCTATAAAGCCTTAGCCTTCTCACAGCAACTCACACCAACCTCTGAAAGGGCATCCCATCTTCATAACTCCCTGAAGGGCAAACTGAGGCTATATTGAGTCCTCACCAAGGCTCAACTTCTCCCTCTGCCCAAATGTGCTTCCTTCCCATTGCTTTTACAAGCACTGCTCCCAAGAGCACTCCCTACTAAACCCCGAGTGCACACTAATGTCTATCTCAGAGTCAACTCAACGTGAGACCTTGGGAGAATCTGTCATTCCTCTATAAACACTTTACTCTTTTATTATAAAGTGTATGTTTTGTTAAAATGCCAATACTTGGTGCTGTTTTTAAGCCATTTATACTTTAGTGTGAATGAATTTGAGATTTTTTTCTATGGAAAATTTCTTGGATACAAACAGTAGGAAACAAGAGTCATGGTAACAGAGGGAAGAACTTATCTGCATTAGGACAAAGGCAGAGGATCAGACATGTGGGGACAACAGAGAATCTCCAACAGCCTTGTTTTTTTTTTTCAGAAATTTTAGTTAAGCTTTTTTAGTAACAAATGACCCTCTTTCAAGGATGGGGCAGGGAGGTTTGCCACTTTAAGGAGCCTTTGGAGGCTCTATGGGATATGCAATTTCATAGACATGCAAGAAGATCCATGAAGTTCAGCACCTTTGTGAGTTTGGAACTCGTGGATAGTTACAGGAATCTGGTAGCAGGAGTTTTCAGATTTCCAAGTTACCACTCTGCCCTTAATGTGATGTGGGTCTTTACTGCATAATATTAATATCTCTGTTCTGTTACTATTGATTGACCTCTTCTTCATAATGCCTGCTTTCTCAGTTTCTGTTTCTTTATAACTCTAGCTTGCTCACAACTTCACCTGGCCTCTATTTTACTTTACAGATTCTCTCTAGGAAAATTTTCAGTTTTAGCTCTCCCTGCTGACTTTCTGATTCTCTCTCTCCAACAACTTCTAGAAGGAGAATCTGAACCCTGCTCAAGAATTCTTCTATTGGCTGCTGGTAAGCTAATGAACTGGCTATTCTATGGTCCAATCGCAACCCCAGGGCAGCCAATTGTCTATAATTTGAGGGGTTGGGGAGCAGTGATGAATCACTTGACATGAGATGTGCCAGCTTCAGATTATTCAGTCTAAGGGTTTGGATTGAGTTTCTCCTTGGGCAGGGCTATAAGTGCAGCAGGTACCACAGTCTGTCCATCTAGCACACCATCATTGCCCCTGGAGATTTTGGCCCTAGGAAATATTGCTTATATGAACATGTAAGCTTTATTAAATTTTACCTTTTTGATGAGGTGGCTTGCCTTTGACTCCTCCATTTGGCTCAGGCTTTTCTGAGAACTATCAACAAATCAACTAATGAAAACCCAACTGTATTAAAAGCTGGATTATTGCAAAAAAAAATCTTAAGTAATGGTTCTTGTTCCTAAAGATCTTACATCTTTCTGGCAAAATGAGATATGCATACATGCAAAGAAAATGATCATAATGTAGAAACATTTATAAGGGATAAAAGTCATTTGACAAACACATTATGCAAGGTTTGCTGGGGAAAGGGCAAAGATAAACCAACAGGATGACCTCTCTTAACGGATTTACAATTGTAAGCTGAGGGAATGACCCTTTAGGCTGGGATGATCATGCAAAGGTAGAAATTGGGTATTAATGGAAAGAGACAATTTCACTAAGTTACGAAGATTATGGGAGGATATTCCAGGCCTGCGAAACTTTGACCTAAGGCACACAGAGGGAGAACTCAGCTTATTTTTATAGAACTGATGAAGAAGGGAGGAGACCACAATGCTGCTAATACTGCCGAAGGAAAATAAAGGCCTCTGTTCAAGTCCCTTGTTAGTGCTTCCACACAGTTAAGGAAACCTTTTGTAATAGGTGTTTCTTTAATCCAGTTCTATCTACTTTGGATATCAAGACCTTGACTCCGGTCATGAAGAAGCATCCTACTTCAGATAGTTCCTTTAATACCCCTGGGGAAGGTTCTTTAACTTGGGGCTTCCTAAGAACACATACAAGTTAGTCTGAGAGTAACAAAATATACGCCATGATGTTTGAACTCTCTTAATGTACTAGTCATTTAAGTTAAGCAGAGAAAATATCATAGTCTGTACATGGAATATAACATGGTTCTGATGTTAATTTCTAGTTGCTTCTCCAGGAAGGAATTAGTGAGAAATTTTAACCTATTACAATTGAGTTGTTTTTTGTTTTTGTTTTTGTTTTTTGCTTAGATCTAGTCTGAATATTTTAACGTTCAAATCCTGCTAATCCTTTTCTGTGCCTTTGTCTCATGGCAGTTTATACTGGGTATAATTTCTTTATATTGGGGCCCTTGTCACATAGGCAGGAAGTATCAATTGCAGCATGTGTAAAAATGCACAAAGTTGCGTTCAGGCAAAGCAAGGCTTAAGGGGGTTTGGCTCCTTTGTGACATGTTCTACAAATGCTTGACATTAGAATGTGTCTCGTTTTGTTTGCAGGTGCCACAGTTCTTTGTTGATCCCCCTGTTCCAAGTGCCCTGGATTCTCTAGGCAGATGCCCAATCTACTTCGTCCATGTGTGCAAATGAAAGGGAGGGGTGTTTATGTTTTGCCTTCTTGTAAAAATAATAACTCAAAGACCGGGGTTCAAGCTGCTAACTGATTTTGAATATGAACAGCATCCTTCTTCCTGTGAAACTCTACTACAAATGTCCTTCACTGCAGCAGCTCAGGACCATTTGTGTTCAATTCTTTCAATCCCAGTTTCTTGAACAAAAGAGACCCTCACTAAATGTTTGTTGACTTGAATAGAATTTTCATCTAAGGAGTAGGAGATTTTTTTTAAATGGAAAGGTTGTTTAAGCTTTCTGAGCAGAGTATTTATGAGGATTTATCTAGAAGCACCCAGCAGAATGTAATAATAATCATAACAATATTCATAGCTAACAGTTAATAGCAGTTATCATGTTCTAGGCATTGCTTTGAGCATTTTACCTGTATTATCTCATTTAATCCTTACAGCAATCTTGTGAAATAAGTATTATTATCCTCGCTTTACAGATGAGGAAATCAAAAAGCAAAGAGGTTAATTTCACACACACGGATTTAAATTCAGGTGTCTGGCTCCAGGATATATGCTTTTTAGTGGACAAAGGACACTTCAGAAGCCATTGAAATAGTAATGATATAAAGTGGTAATGGATCACAAATTTGATTTTTCCTTGTGAATCTATATACTATATATATATGCAAATAACCTAATAATTTGTTGTAAACACTTTGATTTTAGGAGACAAGTGCTGTTGGTGTTACTCTAAGGTACTGTGTCAGCTTATCAACCATGCTGACAGCCTGGCCACCACAGCTGTCCCCAGACATATCAGAATGGCTTTCAGTATCTGTCTTTTTTGTCTTTGAGCATCTGAGTTATATTCTGAGTGGTCATGAGAGAGCCATAGGGCGGGTTCTTTGGTCATCCCCCATAACTGATTTCTTAAGATGTAGAGAGTCT
Organism: Daubentonia madagascariensis; assembly: GCA_023783475.1. Classification (NCBI taxonomy): domain Eukaryota; kingdom Metazoa; phylum Chordata; class Mammalia; order Primates; family Daubentoniidae; genus Daubentonia; species Daubentonia madagascariensis. Next base: position 3,629,367 of record JAKFHU010000901.1, on the reverse strand, counting down.
GTGGAGCATTGATTCCACTCTTCTGAAAGCAAGTTCACACAACCCACTGGCTTTTCCTGACTTCCTCTCCCACTGTTCTGAGAACTGCCATAGCAATTCTCCAGAGTCTCTGAGGAACAAGAATAAAAAAGAATTTGGTTATAGAAGGAAGGTAGCTGTGAAGGTAAAAGAGTAAATATTCTTGTTTCACTTCTTCCTTCTTCTCAGGACTCAGAACTAAAGACACACTCCCTTACGCTAGAAGCTATACTCTAGTTGAGAAGACAAGAGTATCTGCAATGCCTAAGAACTCCATGCTCTAGAAGCCACTTCATTCTGTCTTTAATGGGAGCCAATAAATCCTCTGAATCAAAATCATAAAGGCAGAGAATGCAACAGGTTGATGACCATAGACTGCCTGTCCGTTAACTCAGGCGTGGGCTAATTAGGCATAGATCAAATGAAGTAGGGGTGGGTGGACCAGTGACCAAGCCCTACTCGTCGACCAGCATTAAATGGCTTAAAAAAGAGTTTCATGGCAGTGACTTACAGCTTCTTCTCACTGGCTGTTTTTGGAAACCATCAAGTTGGAGGAACATCATCCCCTCCATTTCTAACTCTGAACTTTTGACTGCTTGACACTGATTTTAATTTGGTCATCCTGTGCCTTGACACGTTATGCACATATTAATTGTCCTTTTCTCTTTATTCTGCCATTCCTTTTGTTTGTCGGGGGTGGCCAGGAGTTGACCTGGCTTTTAGACGCCCTTAGGCTAGAAAATGATAGTATCTTATCTGAAGACATAAGAATATGGAAATCAGGGGAGAGTGTGGCGTACAAAGTAAAGAAGGAAAAGATTTCACTAAACTGGAGAGGAGAATCTGAACAAGTTGCCAAACCATGAAGGTACAAATAGGTATTGATAGGTAGCTTATAGGGCTAGGAAGGCAAGAAATCTGAGAGAAAACTGGGGCAATAATCAGTAAATGGCTTTCTGACTTTGGTGGCCTTTGTCTGACTGCTGTGCAGGGAGTGGGGTAAGGTGTGCTGGCAACTTTAAAGGACTAGGAAAATGGGAGCTATCTCTCGTAAACTGGTCTCCTTTCCTCACATTACTGTCTTTGGTATTATTCATTTGATCTTTGTTATTTACCGTACTGCTTATAATTAATTATCTTTCACATGTACATATCTTGGTTCCCTCCTCTATCGTAAGCTCCTGGAGGGCAGGAGTCTTGTATAAATCTTCTATGTATTCCATGCAACTTATGAAAATTGTCTTATACATCTCAAGGTGAATACTTGTGATGAATTGATCAAGACAGGTCATTAGGGCTCACTGCTGTGAGCTGTCTCTAGCTGTTTTGAGCAGATGGTAGTGGTTTTGCTCACTTCATGTGGACATAGTATGAGAACAGGAGCTATCCCAGGCATGGCTAAGAGGTGAGGCAACGGAACTTGGACTCTACATTATGGACACCTCAGAGCACGGTGGTCCATTCACAAAAGGGGATGGCTTCTATTATTAGGTAGCACTGAGAAGGCATACTAGTAAAGGCACTCTTGGCCCATTACCATTATAATATGGTAAAATATCTCCAAATTTAAACCTATCTCTTTAATAGTGGTTTTGTGCTTACCTAAAATCTATTGGCAAATATCTTATTTTTCTGATTGCACCAGAATCATGAAGTGGATAATTTGGGCCAAAAAGTTTATTATTTAGGATGTTTTTCAATTTATCTATTATTGTGTTGTTAACTAGATAACTGCTTTACATCCATGGAGTTTTTGAGATCTTTACTAAATACTTCAACCCATACTGGTGTCTCTCTGATATGGTTTCATGTGGTATACATTACTTGAACCCCTCATCTTGCCATTGGTTTATATGTAATTGCATCTGTAGTATATTTTTTATCTTGTACATTATAGTAAATGGCAAGTACTATATCTCATGTCTATTTTATAGCCCCAAAATTACCTAGCATAGAGATTAAATAAGTACTCAACGTATAGTTTTTAAATTAAAATAAATAGCAAATCCAGAGTAAGTTGCATGAATCTTTACAGTTGTTTTGAAGGTTGCCCTGAATTAATGGCCTCCTCCCATTGGAGTGCAAGCTCCTCAAGGGTTCTCCATCTGTTCAGAATAATGTATTCTTTAATTCCAAAGCAATATCATCCAAGTATTGCCTGTTTAATAAATATTCATGGCTTATGATGACCACAGCTTTTAAGATGAAGGACTATGTAGAAACAGCACATTGAATGTAATATGTAAAGAAATAACACATTTAGCTCAAAAAATGGGAGCTTTAGAGCTCAGGAAATGGTAATAGGCTGAGGGGTCTCTCATCAGTTGGTTATTAATTCACAAGTTTCTAGTCTTTACCTTCTGGCAACCACCACTCTTTGCTTCCATGAGTTAGACTTTTTGAGGTGGGGGGAATGTGGAGATGTTGGTCATGCAGTACAAATTTTAAGTTATAAGACATACAAGTTCTGGGGATCTAATGTACAGCATGGGTGGTGATGGATGTGTTAATTTAATTGTGGTAATCATTACACAATGTATATGTACATCAAGTCATCACATTGTACTTCAAACTTTGTCAATTAAATATTTTTTTAAGAGGCTAAATGCAAATAGCTTAGAGTTAAATGCCATCAAGGAGATATTATAGAAGATCATTTCTATGTATTTTGAGTGGTACTAGTCCTACATCAAATGGATTTTTTTATTTTTAAATAATGACACTCAATTATTCTTCTAGCCCCTTAATACATTCTTTGGATCATAATAAAAAGTTATCCATTAAAAACAAAATAAAACAAAACAACAACAAAACATCATTACGTTACCTTCTGATGCCTGCTTCACGGTCTGAAAAGAAGGTTTTTGTGTAACTCCTAACTAAGGTTTGTGTGCAGGGTGGGGGTGGGGTATGCCATAGCCAACTTCTTAAATATCACTACCAAAATGGTTGTCATTTTTCTGAACCCAGTTAGCATTTCTGTGAAACATGAAAATGTAATACAAGTATGTATGTTATACATTTCCACTTATTGACAAGGTTTTCTTAAATTACATATGTGAAAGCCCTGAGGAAAGAGGCATTATGCTCTCTTTCTTCTTCTTACCTAGGATAAAGTTTGTGCTCAGTAAGTGTCAATATCCTACTGACTGCCTGGCCACTGATGTCTGGTTATAGCAGAAATGAATGCTTCATGAAATAGTCAACATAGAGACTACGGTGTTAATAAATTTGGAACTCTTCTGTCCTTTAATTTCTACTTAGTTCTGTCATGCAGTTGTAGACTCCTTGCCCTCCCTAAAGTGTTTTGAGGCAGACATTAAAGCAAACTAATTATTCTTGAAATCCAAACTTCTCTACATCCCCTAGAGGTGGTTCAGTAAGCTTAGTGCTAGGGCATCAGGGCCTAGCTCCTCCCAAATATGGCCATTGTGTCTCTCAGTTTCCCTAGAGTGAAGACCTTCAACTCCTTAAAGCTGTCAACCTTATACTTTGTAACAACATCGATGAAAGCCACCAAACAACAATGACAAGCCCCTAAAATAGATTCACAGGGTTGTCGTGGCTAAGAGCTGGGTGTGCTAAAAATAAAGCTGCTTCTGCTCCCTCCATCATCCTTTTTCTGCTAGACTATAATTAAAGTCCACATCTGAAATTCTTATTGAGCAGCAAAGTCCCATGAGTGATTGGCATCTGGCATCCAAAAATATTCTGCAAAGAACAGTGTTCTCAGTGGCACATCTGACAGGCTTGGCTCACTTTCAGTGCTCCTGGCTTCCTGATGAGTGGCAAACCAATGGATGAGCAGGAAGATTGCTTATGCCCAATATCAATCAATCAGTTGGTTCGTCCATCATTGACTTGAAGCAATTTCCCATGCCTGCCCTTACTTACCCCACACTGGCACATGAGAGGAGAGGAGTGATAGGGGAAAAATCAGCCTCACTAATTGGAATACTTTTTACCTCTGCCAGGGCTAGGAAAGAGGGACCCAGCTTGGTTGGGAAAATGTGGTTTCCCTGGTGAGACGGAGAATTGCACTTGCCCACTGGCCCAAATGGCATTAGTTTTTGCATAGAAATTCCACCCAATTAAAGGACTTTTATTTGAACCTGAGATTTGTGGCCTCCCTGGAATGGAGAGATTAATTTTAGAGAGGAGGGGAAAAACTTTTTCCATCATCTTGTTTTTCATGCTTGTGTCATTTGCATGAAGACTAGACAATGTGTGATTGCACATGCGTTACTCCTCACAGCATCCTAAATAAGGAGATGTTGGACAATGAGAGGTGGTTTTTCATCTGAGCAGTCAAATAAATCTAACCATATGAATATACAATGAGATAAAACACAAATCTTGCAACAGAAATGTTTTATGATTTTAAGCAGACTTGTGCTAAACTCTTATCATAATTGCAATTAGAAAGGGCAGGCCAGTTTCCTGCTGCTTGTGCTCACATTTGACATGTGAACAGTATGAAGTTAGATGCCCGAGCTGTGTTCTTGATTTGCGTTAGTCTGGAGTTGCTGTTTGCAATGTGGCAATAAAAGAGGTCACATAAAGTAATGCTGACTCTGTTGAAAACAAATATATTATTTTTCTATATTTGCTAGAGAAAGCCAGTATTTCAACCTTTTATTTTGTAAAACTATTACTATACATTTTATTAAATAATAGAGTGGTCTGACAAAGGAGACCCAGGTATCTAAGAATTATAAACTTAGGTTGGAGGTAATGATCCAGATGTTTTGAGATCCATGTGATTCATCTGATGGGATGGGAACTGGTGGCATAAATTTCTGCAATTGATTACTACTTTCCAGATCTTGCTTTATTACTGTGTGTCAAAGGGGGAGAAACAAAATGACGGTCCTGATGGGGAATAAGGTGTGGGGGTGATGGTGGAAGTCAGCAGAAAGAGAGTGGAATGCCAGTTCGAGATATTTCTGTAGAAGGAACTGATCAACCAATACTGTTGGCAATTTGTACTTCAACTGAGTCTTTTGGTAAGTTTCAAATAGCCTTTAAAGATATTGTAGATAGCAATACTTGACAGGAATGCCAAAGGCAGTTATTTGCTTGCTATTGCAAAGCCTGTTTCTCTATGCTTAGACTACTTGGAAGATGAACATTGGAGCTGGAAAAAACACCTCAGACATGCTGTAGTCCTTTTTCCTCAGATGGAAAAGCTGTGACCAAAGAAGGTTAAAGGATGGATATAAGGTTCCTAGCTAATTATGAGAGATCCATAAGACTGGAATTTTGGACGCTCGGACGTAATTCAAATGCACTTTATGGGTTGGCCAAGCCTCAGAAGTATGACGTTGAATGAAATAAGGGAGAAAAAGCAATGCTTCAATCACTTTGCATCAGCATCACGAGGTACCACTGTAAGTGCATTTGGGTAGTGACATGCTGAAACTGGCTTGTTTTCATCTTAGAGTCTCAGTTCATGAGACCCAACTAACAAATTTTCAGGAATTTTGTTAGCTGGTTGATGTCATGTTGGAAGCTTGAAATCAACCATGGTGGGGGAATTTTAAGTAGTTAAGACCAATGTGTGAAATGAAAAATGCAACGTTTGCTTGTGTGAATGTACCAGGCCAACACTATGTGCCAAAAGCCTGTTCGACATGAAAGAAACCCTTAGTGAATTCCACTCTTTTAACAGATGCTTATAAAAAATGGCACCATCTATTAAGGACCTAATAGAGCAATGTTATTACTGTAGAGATAAACCCTCATCTGGAGATAAAGAGAGTCAATTTCTGTTCTTCATGCCGAAGAAAGAACATGTCAGTCTCTCTTAAAGAAGGCTAGGAAGGAATTCCAGAGACAAATTTCCTAAAGTGAAAAGTTCAAATCAATCCCTGGATGGCTCTTGGTGTCTTTGTCAATTAGAATGATATTTACAAAATTAACCTATTTTAAGGCTACCTGGAGAGACAAGATCATAAGATAACCTAAAACAGAAAAAATCACCCATAGCAAAGATAGTGGTGTATTCAGTGGTGAGCTGGTGTTGGCACGTACTGGCTCAAGGGGCTGAATGTGCACATATCTTCTCTTTGCCCTCTATTTTATCACTTTGGAAACCTGAAATCAGCCTTGATGGAACTATTTACACCATGGAAACTGACAAACATTACAAATCAGGTTTTGGTATATTTTTTCCCACCCTAGGGAAGGATGGTGGTTAAACATTTACCAGCACATCACTGAATATTATAGTACCCTAACATTAAAGCTACAGACAATAGCAGATATTTTATTCAGAAAAGTTTTTAAAAATTATTCTTAAAAATTCATTTCAGCTAAATATATAATTATGAACTAGAGACATGGCAATGATAGACCTATGAAGTGAAGCCCTTTTAGGAGAATGAGAGAATTCTCTCACCTGGAGATATAAGGGGATTTATTGAAATGAATAGTTAGAACCAAAATCCAAAAGAATTGGACTGGATATTTAACATATTTTATTTAAGGCCTGTGCTATATCTGCAACTATGATAGGTGCTTTAGGGAATGCAAAAGATGTACAAGCTTGCCATTAGAGAGCTTAGACTCTAACTAAATAGGCAAAACCCCAACAAAATATTAAAGGGAAGTACAGCAAGTACAGTAAAAATTGGGAAGAAAAAAGATCTGAGCATTGGGTAGAATTAACAGACAGGGTCCTGGTGGAGGTGAAACCAGAGCAGAATCTTAAAGTAAGGACAGTATTTGGATAATGTTTGGGGCATAGACAGGTGATTGCAGGCACAGTCCAAGGTTGCATGTAAGCAAAATTTCTACAGGAAAATCTTACATCTTGTAATTTTCAGGTGCTGAAATGGTAGGCACCCAGTCTCTCTGAAGAAAAAGCCTTCATTCTTCATGTGCCACTGTATCTTTCAACCCTTTTTGTCATATCCTGGAAACCTACTTGCTACACTGCATGTGTAGAATCTGTTAATAGACCTTCCTAGCAAGAGTGGAAGGGACAGCTGGGACATAGTGGCAGATAGAGTGGGTTATAGAAAAAGGAAGGAAGGAAGGAAGGGAAGAAGGAAGGAAGGGAAGGAAAAAGGTAGAGAGGAGGAAGGGTAGATAGGCTATGAATCAAAGGAAGAGAAGCAGAAAAGAATCAATTACTCAACACAGGGCAATATGTGAAATAGCCCTCACGTGTATCACATCAGGTAGTTATCAAAACATCACTACATCACCGGGGGAAGACATTGTCCTCATTTCCCAGGTGAGAAAGCCAAGGCTGAGACCAATGAACTCTAAAAATTGCAAAGTTATCAAAAGTAGAGCTTGGTGTCCAGTCCAGCTCCTCCGGCCCTAGGTCCACAATACTGCATACTCTGGCACTTGATTTCTTGAAAATTCCAGCAGTTTCCCTAAAGCATTGTTTTAGTTAAATGCCAATAAGAGAAGGAAAGACATCACATGCAGGAACATGAGGGGGTTGAACCAGCTGTACCCCAGGCAACTAAACATTTAACAAATGACTTGGTTGAGTATGGAAAGATCATTCTATGTTTGGGTAAACGTCAAGGTTATGAAGGGAGCATGACTCCAAATCTAGCTGAAAAGACACCAAAGGTAGAATAGCCATGTGTTCTGGAAGAATGAGGTTATAGTCATTGAAATGGAAGGCGGCAGAAGAATCAACTAAAAGAAAATAATGAATCCTTAGCACTTATAACAAGTTGTACCTCTAAATCTTTCTCAAATGGTAGAACTACTGCAAGTTAGCTCACCAGGGACCCAAAGATACTTTTGACAGAACTACAAAATCCCCTGGTAAAGATAAATAGGGTGTTATTTAAGTAGTCCCAAACTTTCCTGCAAGCTTCAAGATCACTGCACATTGTTGGATCTGTTCACAATGGCCTGGACTGTATCCCAAAAACACCGGTGGGAGAGACTCAAGCAGACTGGCCAGGCTAGAAAAGGAAAATGAAGCCATTTGGACTTGGCTGAAGCTATAGATGGTCTGACAGTGCAATTTATAATTTTTTTTAGTCCTTTTAACATTCTTTATCTGCCTTTATTTGCTCAACAGCCCTTTGCTCAAGTTCACGCTCAGCTTACCACATTCGGCGAAGCACACAGCAGTGGACAGGGAAGTTTAATCTAAAAATCAACCTCACTTGTCTTTGCAATATAGTTTAGCTTGCAGGGCTGTGCTAGGAGGATGCATAAGCAGGAGCCCCATCTATGTCAGGTGGCCTGAGAGCCCTGCTAGCATCCCTAACAATGCCTTTCAGGCAATGCTGTCAAGCAGACCCCCATCTCCTTAACTGACAGCAATGAGCATTTTAATAAAATGAGGTTCTGGTTGTTTTGAAGCATGAAGCCTAGTAGAAAGGAGAATCTGATCAGTTTTTGCCATGGCTTTCATAATTGTGAATCCTTCCATCTGACTGCCAGTAATTCTCCTTCCCAGACATTCAGAATAGATCATCCTCACTTCAAGCTGTCTCAGACGCATTGCTCGGGATACTTTCAACCTGCCTCGTAGCTTTCAGGTGCTAAGATGGCAGGCATCCAGTCTCTCTGAAGAAAAAGCCTTCATTGTTCATTGTGCCACTGTATCTTCCAACCCTTTTTGTTATATCCTGGAAACCTATTTGCTTTTTAACTGCTGCCACATACTGGGAAAACATCTTTATCGAACAGTCCTCAATGCTGTGGCTTGAGTCCTTTTCATCAGGGGGCCTGTAAGTCTCTAGCTAAGATGAAAAGTCAGAATGTTTCTGTCCACCTGGTTATCTTTATGTCAAACCAATTTGAATGGCATTGGTCCTTGTGCTGCTTTGTTGATGAAATTTTTCTGGAATTGTCACCGCCTTCCCAGAAGGCACAGCTCAAAACTATTGGTAAATGTTACCAAATTAGAATTTTTATATATATATATATATATATATATATAAGATTATATATCTCACATTAACAGTACTTAACAAGAGGGTCTTTTCCAACATAACAAAGAAACAAGAAACTCTGGGTTAAACATACCATAAGAATGAATACTTGTCCACTTTGCCAGAAAAACTCTGCAACTCTCTCCCATATTGCCTATACTCTCCTTTCCCCTGCAATGTATAAAAGAGCTTGATTTCCACTGACTAGAGCTTAATTTGGATTCTAAACACACCCCATGATTCAACATATATATTTTAAGCATACCTTTTTAAAGTATGAATAATCCTGCTAAAATCGAGACGATATCAGTCATTCATATCATAGAAAAATTTATTCAATTACATTGCTTCCCTCTTGACAGAAAGTAGAGCTTAGCTAGACTGAGAAATGTGGTTAATAATGTGAGACAATTTTCTGCACTTTGACCAACCTCTCTTCATACGTGTCCTCACCACACATACACACACACAATAGTAACTATGTGTGGTAATGGATGCATTGATTAATTTGATTGTAATAATCATTATACAATGTATATGTATATCAAACCATAATGTTGTACACTTTGAATATATATAATTTTTATTTGTCAATTATACCTCAGGAAAGTTGGATTAAACCATGTGGAACAAAGGAAAGAAGAAATTAGGGAGAAAGCAAAAAGTGATTTGGAGAAGTAACTCTCTGAGGAAGGCGAGCGGGGAAGGGTTATTCTGTATACAAAGGACTGCAAGGGTATTGAGGATCCGGAAAAGCATAGTGGTGAGTTCACTGGATGAAGGAGGAGGTGTGTGGAAACAGAGGTAACTTTTGAGATTTTGCAATTTGGAGGAGAACTGTAGACATTTAGGATACCCTAATTTAACTGATGCAATTAAATGAGTTTAACCCTGTCCTTTCTCCCTCAGGGACTACTCCTGGGAACATTTCCAGCTTGGTGCTTGCAGCACTCAGCCCTTCCCATCTCCCTCCATTCCCGGACACCACCTTCTCCACCATTGAACCTGCCTCTTCTTTTGAATGTTGTTTTCCACTTTCCCCAGCTACCCGCTCAAAGGGGAAGCAGGTTCAGTCCTCACAGAACATCTATGTAACATATTGTGGTACCAACTGAGTGCTATGAAGATCCAAGCAGGGAAATAATCTTTACTCAATTGAAATTACTGGATGGTTTCATGGAAAGGTGAGCCAACTGCCCTGTAGAGGAGTCATTTTATCTGTAGAGTGGCAACCACATCTATATTCTCCTTCTGAACTTAATTTACGGGTTGATACCGTACTTTATGGCTTTTTAAAAAATTTAGAATAGTGCCTTGTACTTTATAGCACTAAGAACTAATATTTATTGAGTGATTGCTGCATGTCAGACATGGGGCTGAATATGTTGTGGAAATTATCTCACTTAATCCTCCTGGTAGTCCTATGACATAATTGCTGTTATTATTCCCATTTGGCAGATGTGGACACTGAGACTTGGGATAGTAAAATGGCCTCTCAAGGGTCTTATTCCTCATGTATGAAGACCATACATGTTGGATTTTTGAAGAAAATAAATCTATTGATTCCTTAGGCTGAATATGTGGGGAGGCAAGAAATCCCTGAAGTTCTGCCTTTGCAGGTCTATGTTGAGGCCTTTTATCTAGAATCTGGCCCAACCTCACTATTCATTGTATTTCCCTTTCTCCAAGTACAGGTACTCTGAGCCTGTCCTGTTTTCCATGGGCTTTATTGTTCTACCCTTGAGGGTCCTGCTGAGGTTACCCAGGAGGGTTTAGGCTGAGGGTGTGACTGTTCTGGGTTACATTACCTGGGCCAACCCTTACTACCTTCCTAACTTCATGTAACTTCTTCTAACCTACTCTCCTGGTCTGTAAGTGAAAGTAATGATAGTATCTGCCTTAGGCATGATGTAAGGATTAAATGACATTATATAAGGCACTTAGCACAGAGTCTGGCATGCAGAATGTGTTCAGTAAATACTATTATTATTATATAAGTAGCTATTATCATTATTGTTGTTGTGTTTATGTGAGACCACCTTCATCCCTTCTCTGAACTTTCTCACGGCTAGTATTTTAGTAGCAATTATGTTTTACATGTGTGCTATTTTATTTCACCAACTAATGACATAAATTCCCTTGATGGCAAGGAATAGCTGTATATAAAATTTCTGAGGATACAATATTCTTACCCTCACCTTATCTGGAATCAGAATGTGCCTGAGCAGCAGTGCCCTGGTCCCTAGCTAGGTGTGTGTTTTTTCAGGTCCTGAGACATCTACAGTAGGCAGAGAGCATATATGACACTCATCCGATGCCAAAGGGAAAACTAGCCTACCATAAAATTAAACTCACTTCTTCTGTATGATGATTGGTGTCAATGGCTTGCTCACCCGATCTCCTGGATTTGTGATATATATCTACTTTAGCCATAAGGGCTGCCCTTATACCTTTGAAGACTTGAATTTTGCTTCCAGACCTTTAACTTGCTAATGTTAACATATCCCAGATGCCTAGCTGCAGATTTGCCCACGGTTCTATGCACTTTGAGAAAATAAATGCAGGGGCAAGTAGTAAAAGAAAGATTCAGCACCCTCTGTTTAAATATTTTTCTGTATGCGGTTGTTTTTGACAGTATATGGCTGTTTTCAAGGAATTTCTAGTTAGATTCTGTAAAAACATTCCTTTGTGCAGTAATTTTTTTCCCTGGAACACTGCTGGCCTTTTATCTTTTAATTTTTTAAAAAATTTCAAAATATTAAGGGGATACAAATGTTTTTGTTACATAGATACCTTGTATAATGCTTTAGTCAGGACTTTTGGTCTGTCCATTACCAGAATAGTGTTCACTGTACCCCATAGGTAAATTTTCATCCCACACCTCACCCCCTACCCTCCCTCTTCTTGGTTTCCAATGTCCTTTATGCCTTTTTGTTCCCATGTGTACCCATCATTTAGCTCTCACTTATTAGTGAGAACATATGGTGTTTGGTTTTCCATTCTTGAGATACTCCACTTAGGATAATGGTCTCCAGTTCCATACAAGTTGCTGCGTAAGACATTATTTAATTAATTTTTATGGCTGAGTAGTACTCTATGTTGTGTCTGTGTGTGTGAGTGTGTGTGTGTGTATATTTTCTTTATCGACTTGTGAATTGGTGGGCACTTAGATTGGTTCCACAATTTTGCAGTTGTGAATTGTGCTGTGATAAACATTTGAGTGCAGGTGTCTTTTTTATAAAATGACTTCTTTTCCCAGAAGTGGAATTGCTAGCTCAAATGGTAGGTCTACATTTATTTTTTTGAAGAATCTCCATTCTGTTTTCCATAAAGGTTGCAGTAATGTGCAGTCACACCAACAGTGTATAAACATTCCTTTCTCTCTGCATCCACGCCAGCATATATTGTTTTTTGACTTTTTACTAATGGCCATTCTGACAGGGGTAAGGTGGTTTCTTACTGTAGTTTTAATTTGCATTTCCCTGGTGATTAGTGATGTTGGGCATTTTTCATGTTTGTAGACCATTTATCTATCTTTTTTTGAAAAACTTTTGTTCATGTTTTTTGTCTTCTTTTTGATGGGATTGTTTGTTTTTTTTCCTGCTGATTTGTTTGAGCTCTTTGTAGATTCTGGATATTAGTCCTTTGTCAGATGTATAGTCTGTGAATATTTTCTCCCATTCTGTAGGTTGTCTGTTCACTGTGTTGATTATTTCCTTTGCTGTGCAGGAGCTTTTTAGTTTAATTAAGTTCCATTTATTTACTTTTGTTGATGCTTTATTTGCCTTTGGGATCTTTGTCATTAATTCTTTGCCTAAGCCAATATCTAGAAGAGTTTTTCCTGTGTTTTCTTCTATAATTTTTATGGTTACATGCCTTACATTTAAGTCTTTTATCCATCTCAAGTTAATTTTTGTACATGATGAGAGACAGGAGTTCTGTTTCATTCTTCTGCGTGTGACTATTCAATTTCCCCAGCAACATTTATTGAATAGGGCTTCCTTTTCCTAGTGTATGTTGTCTGCTTTGTTGAAAATCAGTTGGTTGTAGGTATATGGTTTTATATCTGGGTTCTCTATTCTGGTCCATTGGTCTATGTCTCTACTTTTATACCAGTACCATGCTATTTTGGTTATTATAGCCTTGTAGTATAATATAATTTGAAGTCAGGTAATGTGATGCCTCCAGATTTATTTATTTATTTTTTGCTTAGGATTGCTTTGGCTGTTCAGGGTCTTTTTTGGTTCCAAATGAGGCTTAGTGTTATTTTTTCTAGGTCAGTGAAATAAGACATTAGTATTTTCATGGGAATTGTGTTGAATCTATAGATCATTTTGGGCAGTATAGACATTTTAATGATGTTGATTCTGCCAATCCATGAGCAAGGGCTGTTTTCCCATTTGTTTATGTCATCTATGATTTCTTTCATTAGTGTTTTATAGTTCTTCTTGTAGAGATCTTTCACCTCCTTTGTTAGGTACGTACCTAGATATTTTATTATCTTTGTAGCTATTGTGAATGGTATTGAGTTTTTGATTTGACTCTCAGCTTGACTGTTATTGGTATATAGAAATGCTACTGACTTGTGTACATTGATTTTGTAACCTGAGACTTTGCTGAATTTATTCATCAATTCTAAGAGTCTTTTGGTGGAGTCTTTAGGGTTCTCATATCATCAGCAGACAGGGATAGTTTGACCTCCTCTTTCCAGATTTGGATACCCTTTATTTCTTTCTCTTGCCTGATTGCTCTGCTAGGATGTCCAGTACTATGTTGAATAGAAGAGGTGGCAGTGGGCATGCTTGTTTTGTTCCAGTTCTTAGAGGGAATGCTCTCAACTTTTTCCCATTAGGTATAATGTTGTGGGCTTATCATATATGGCTTTTATAATTTTGAGGTATATTCCTTCTATGCCTAGTTTTTTGGGTTTTTTTGTCATGAAAGTGTGCTGGATTTTATCAAATGCTTTTTCTATATCTATTGAGATGATCATATGGTCTTTGTTTTTACTTCTGTTTATGTGGTGAATCACGTTTATTGATTTGCGTATGTTGAACCATCCTTGCATCCCTGGAATGAAACCCACTTAATCAATATCTTTTTGATGTGTTGTTGGATTCAGTTTGCTAGTATTTTGTTGAGATTTTTGCATCTATGTTCATAAAGGATACTGGTGTGTAGTTTTGTGTTTTTATTGTGTCTTTTCCTGGCTTTGGTATTAAGGTGATACTGGCTTCATAGAATGAGTTAGGAAGGATTCCCTCCTTCTTGATGCTATGGAATAATTTCTAAATAATAAGTACTAGTTGTTCTTTGTAGATCTTGTAGAAGTCGGCCATGAATCTGTTTTGTTCAGGGCTTTTATTGTTGTTTTGGGGAGATTTTTTATTACTGCTTCAATCTCGCTGCTCATTATTTGTCTGTTTAAGATTCCTATTTTTTCCTGATTCAGGCTTGGGAGGTTGTGTGTTTCCAGGAATTTATCCATTTCTTCTAAGTTTTCTAGTTTGTTTGTGTGGAGATTTTCATACTGTTCATGGACGATATTTTGTAATTCTCTGGTATCAGCTTAATGTCTCCTTTTCACTTCTGATTGAGCTTATTTGAGTCCTTTCTCTTCTATTTCTGGTTAATCTGGCTAGTGGTTTATCAATTTTGTTTACCTTTTCAAAGCACCAACTTTTTGTTTTATCGATCCTTTCTATTGTTTTTTTGGATTCCATTTCATTTAGTTCTACTCTGAGGTTTGTTATTTCTTTTCTCCTGCTGGCTTTGGATTTAGTTTGTTCTTCTTTTTCTAGTTCCTTGAGGTGTGACATTAGGTTGTTAATTTGTGTCTTTCTGTCTTTTTGATGAAGACATTTAAAGCTATGAGTTTTTCCCTTAGGAATGCTTTTTCTGTATCCCATATATCGTGAAAGCTTGAGTCTCCTTTGTCATTCAGTTCAAGGAATCCTTTAATTTCCAACTTAATTTCATCATTGACCTGAAGATCATTCAGCAACAGGTTGTTTAATTTTCATGACTTTGTGTAGTATTGACTGTTTCTTTTGGAATTGATTTCTAGTTTTATTCTACTATGGTCTGAGAAGTTACATACTAAGATTTTGATTTTTTTGAACTTGTTGAGATGTATATTATGGCCTAAGATATGACCAATCTTGGAAAATGTCCTATGTGCTGATGAGAAGAATGTATATTCAGTAATTTTGGGGTAGAATGTTTTGTACATGTCTGTTAGGTCCATTAGTTCTGGAGTCTTGTTTAAGTCCAGTATTTCTTTATTCATTTTCTGCTTCAATGATCTGTTCAGGTCTGTTAGTGGGATGTTGAAGTCCCTGGCAATTAAGATGCTACTGTTTATTTCTTTGCTTAAATCTTGTAGAATTTGCTTTGTGAATCTGGGAGCTCCTTTCTTAGGTGCATATATATTTGGGATTGTTATATCTTCTTATTGAATTGTTCCCTTTACTATTATATAATGACCATCTTTGTCTTTTGTACCATTGTTGATTTAAAGTCTATTTTATCTGGTATGAGAATGGCTACACCTGCTCTCTTTTGGTTTCCATTTGCATGGAATATTTTTTTCCCATTCCTTCACCTTGAGTCTGTGTGAGTCCTTGTGGGTTAGATGTGTTTCTTGGAGACAGTAGATATTTGGGTTGTGTTTTTTCATCCATTCAGCCAGCACATATCTTTTAAGTGGGGCATTCAGATCATTCACATTGAGTTTTATTATTGATATGTGGGATGCTGTTCTGTTAATCATTTAGTATTGATATGTGGGATGCTGTTCTGTTTATTTCCCCTCTTGTGCTGTTGTTTTGTAATAACTGTGAGCTTTATCTTTTGGGTGTTTTTATGCTGGTTTGTATCTATTGTGGTGTTCCATGAATAGTGTACTTTTGAGCATTTCCTGTAGGGCAGGTCTAGTAGTGACAGATTTCCTTAGTGTTTGCTTGTCTGGAAAAGTCTTTATTTTGCCATTATTTATGAAAATTAGTTTTGCAGGATACAAAATTCTTGGCTACAAGTTGTTCTGTTTAAGAAGACCAAAAATGAAGCCCCAATCCCTTCTGGCTTATAAAGTCTCTGCTGAGAAGTGTGTTGTTAGCCTGATGGGTTTTCCTTTGTAGATTAGTTGTTGTTTTTGTCTTTCAGCATGTAGAATTTTCACCTTCATTTTGACTTTGACTAGGTTGATGATTATGTGTCTTGGAGATGTCCTATTTGCTGTGAATCCTTCCAGAGTTTGATGGCCATCTTGTGTCTGGATGCCTGAATCTCTGGTGATACCGGGGAAGTTTTCTTCAATAATTCCCTTGAATAGGTTTTCCAAGCTTTGTGCTTTTTCTTCTCCCTCAGGGATACCTATAATTTGTATATTGGCTTGTTTCACATAGTCCCATATTTCTCTGAATGATTGTTCCTTCTTCTGTATTCTTTTTCTTTCATCTTTGACTGACTGGATTAGTTTGAATGCCTTGTCTTCAAGCTCTGAAACCCTTTCTTCTGCTTGGTCTAGTCTGTTGTTGAGGCTTTCTGCTGTATTTTATAATTCCCTAAATGACTCTTTCATTTCTTCAAGTTATGTTATATTCTTCCTTATGTTGTCTATCTCTTTAGTGGGTTTTGCATATTTTTCACTCATGTCCTGAAATATTATTTTGGTTTCTTTGTTTTGGTTTTCAACTTTCTCTTCAATTCCATTCATCTTGTTTGCCATACATATTCTGAATTCCATTTCTGACATTTTGATAATTTCCTTTTGGTTGGGGTTTGTTGCTGTGAATCTATTGTGATCCTCTGGGAGTGTCAAACTAGCTTGTTTTTTCATGTTCTTTTGCTGGTTTCTTTTCATCTGAAACCTCTTCTTTTAGCTCAGGGCTGATAGGTTTGTAGCATACCTGTTTTCCTTTGCTAGGAACTCTCCTATTTAGTAAGAAGGAGGAGAAATTGACCTGGAAGGAGAGCGGCAGATGCACTGAAAGCCTGTAATGCAGCTATTCTCCTGTGTCACCCCATTCCCCTGTGGTTATCACAGTCCACATTGGTGCTGGGAGATATTCATTTGGATTAGGGGGTTAGGCCCTGGAACACTGTTGAAAGCTTGTGTGGGGGGCTGGGCAAGTCCTTCTCCATGGAGGTGGGTGGCATGACCTGCCCAGGTAAGTTGCGGGACCTTGGTTGGTGCCAGGATGCATCAGGCAACTACAGCCTGCAGTGAAGCACATTGCGTGATCTTGGTGGGTGCCTGGGCATGTCACAGGACTGCAGCTTGCAGCAGGATGATTCACAGGACCTTGGTGCACACCTGGGCAGGTCGTGGGACCTTGGTCAACACCTGAGTAAGTCGTGGGACTTTGGCCAATGCCTAGGTAGGTTGCGGACTGCAGCTGATGGCAGGGTGGCTCCTTGGGCTGCAAAGCTGGGTCACTTGTGGCTGGTGGGCCTGGGGAGATGTGTGTTGGCCCGCTGTGGAGTCCCAGTGGCTGGAGCTCTCTCTCCACCCAGGTCCGACTGTCCGCTGCCATGGTGCTACTCAGTTGGAGGCAGTGGTACTATGGAGATGGCAAGATAGAAATAGCAGGGGCAGATGCTGAGGGCCAGCAGGCACCTGCTCTGCTTGGATTCCTGGGAGGTGGCTGATGGGGGTTTGGGGGGGTGCATGGCACCCAGTCATAGTGTATGTATAAGTGTCCACCATCCCTTCCCCCCCTTGCCTGGAAGGTGTAATGGGGAGGTGGCTGCAGTGGAGCTGAGCCTTCTGCAGACCAGGTGCTCGGGGGCTGAGAATGCAGATTGAGATCTGTTGCGGCCATCTGGGACCAGAAGTTGGTGGGACCCACTGTGCCAGCTGTCTGATGCAATTCTACTGCACAGTCTCCAAGCAGCTCCCTGATCAGTTTGGAGGCCTGCTGTGGTGAGGGAACCCCCTTGCAGCTTGGATTTCAGTGTCCACTGAGGGTGTGCAGAGTTCAGGGGATCACTCCTCTAACCCTCTAACCCTTCCCCATGTGTGGACCCCTAGGTACCTTTCAATCTTGCCAAGCGAATCACCCCACCTCTCTCTCCTCCACTTTGGGTGTCTCTGGTCAGTCACTTCTCTGGGTGTTCACAGTCTTTCTCCAAGATAGTCCATCCATGGGTGAACCTCTACCTACAACCTTTGATCTTCTCTTTGAGAATGGTGAGTACGGGCTGCTTCTAATCTGCCATCTTGCCCCCCCACCCTTTGTGTAACACATTTAATCTGTTACTTAGCCTCTTGACTGAATGCCTGGTAAATTATGTTATCTCAACCTAAAAGGAGGAGAGGGAGCCAGAAATTGAATCTATTGAACAACTCCCCCCTTCTATTCCCTAGCATCTATGTCCCCAAATCCCAGAAATAGGAGAATCTTTATGGAAATTTATAGGTGGTATCTTCAGGGATGCTAATGAGGATATATAATTCATTGACACTTCAATAAATATTGTAAACTACAAGTACTGTTGCAGGAATGTGCAAAGCATGTATTTAGGATGACTGTTTTATCCCAGGTTTTATAGTAGTTTCATCTACCGAGAGTGAAATTGTGCCCTCTGCTAGAGGAAATAGTAAAAGGACTTGGAGACTACCTTTATTCATTCCAGTATAGTAGAGAGAATGAAGCATCATTAAACTGAATTTTTAAAAGTTACTGATGAAGGAAACCAAAGATAAGATATATCTGAGACAATGTAGGGAATTCAGTGTAAAGAAATTACTTTGGGTGGAAGAGAACAAAGATTATATTCAAACACAAATATACAAAATATAATTGCTAAAGTCTCTATTGAGACTTAGTGGGTGAGATTTATGAATGAAAGGACACAATTTGTTCTTAAGATAGTTTAATAGAGAAGAGAAAAAATTTTATAACTTCAAAATGTCTGTAACTAGAAAAATCAATAAAAACGGAGTGGTAGGAATGGTAACATTTGAATGAAATAAGAGGAATTATACACAGAATCTGTGGTAAAGCAAGAATATGCTGCAAAACTCAAGCAGATGAAAGACACAGACAGTATTTTTCAAATATATATCACAGAATGTCTATATTAGGGATGGGATTCACCTATGTATGGGACAACTTACTTTGCTAAAAGTGGAAACTACATACTTGATCTAACATGCTATTTAATTATTATCAGAAGTTAAAGAAAACTGATATTCTGGACTAGTTTTGATTTTAAAGAAAGTGACAAGAACCTTGGGACAAAGTGATCATAGCATCTTGAAATTCATAATAAAGAGGAAAGAAAGGCAACACAAAACTGGAAGAAGTGCCCAATGAGTCTGGGCAAGGATAAAGTAAATGTGCATCAGAATCACTGGCAATGTCCTGGTAAACCACACAGACATTGCTCATGCTTAACTGATAATATATCTGAATTTCTGGAATGTCAAAGGGTGGGAGAAGGACTCTGAGGATGGGGTCATTCTTCCTTAGAGACTCCACAATGCCAGATCTTTCTGTGTCACAGATTGGACCCACAGCAAGCACTTGCTTGGAGAAATGCAGCTTTAGGTTCTCTGTACAACCAAAAGAAACAACTGCAATGATGTCAGCAATAGGTTTTATTAGAGTCCAATTGGGAGTGCAAGTTGGAATGATCCACTTTTTGAACTTTTGTTTTAGCCATTCGGTAAGAAAATGGGATCTCAAGACTGAAATATTGAATTTCTTGCTCCACAGGCATGTCGGGGCTCTAACTTGTCTTCTCTATTTGATCATATTTGTAACTTGATTTTGTGGAGTTATTTATGCCAGTTACAAAATAAATGTGACCTTGTAGAAAAGAGATCTTTTGGGCAGATGGTTGGTTAACTAGGTTTTGGCCATATGGATTTTGAGTTGCTGGTAGGGCATCTAGTCAGAAATGGCACTGGACAATATTGCTGAGGAAGAGAGTCAAGGACAAAGTTAGATCCAGGAAGAAAAGCTGTAGCTGTTGTTGCTGGTGGCAGAATATCAAGAACAGGAGGAAGTAGAGTCAGAGAAAAAGATGGAAAGATAGTAGAGAAGAAACTAGAAGAGTCTCTTGATGCTGTGAACTAAGGAAACATCATTAGATTGGTATTGAGGGAGTTGTGTGGCTAAAGAGGAGACAGGAGAGTCTGAAAAATAAAGTTAGGATTATACATTCTGAGCATGAAGAGTCATTTAGAGAAAATGTGACTGTGTTAGTTTTAAAATCAGACGAAGCCCAAGATTAAAAGACTGGAAGAAAGAAAGAACAAATGTAAAAGAGAACCATGAAATTATTCCAAAAAAAAGGAAAAAAAAGAATTTCAAGAAAGCTAAATCCCAGG
This sequence comes from Daubentonia madagascariensis, assembly GCA_023783475.1. Taxonomy (NCBI): domain Eukaryota; kingdom Metazoa; phylum Chordata; class Mammalia; order Primates; family Daubentoniidae; genus Daubentonia; species Daubentonia madagascariensis. The sequence goes on along the minus strand of JAKFHU010000901.1, from coordinate 3,609,090 downwards.
CTAAATTGAAGCTCACAAAAGTAATATTTTAAAAAAATACTATAAAGGAGTAAGAAAAGAACAGTTATAAGGCTTGGAGGGAAAAAAAAGGTATAAGATATCAAAGAGAAGATCAACTTTTGCTCAGCATCTATTTTACTTTCACATTTTCTGACCAGCAGAATGAATCTTCACCGTTTAGACTGAAGTCTTCAGTATAGTGACATAACCACTGTCCTTGTTTTGTTGTGATCAACACCATTATTGTTTTATGACTCCACAGATTTTTTTATATGTACAAATGTAGAAATGTATTATTATATTTGCAAGTATTCAGTATTTTTGGTGTATATTTCTTTAGATCCTTTACAGATCAAGGTCAGTAAGTTGATGTAGCTCAAGGTCACCAACACTGCAATAGCTTGAATATTGCTTTGACCTTTATGAATATGCATCACACTCATTTTAGGCTTAATTTTTCTTTCTTTTCTTCTTTACATTTAAGAAGTAAAACCTTAAGGAAAAAAACTGAGTTCCTTATTTTAGTCTGGATGTGATCTGAAGGTAGTTAACCTTGGAAGGAAGGTAGAAATGAAGACAAACTTTCCTTCTGGCCTCCTGATGCTTCCATGTGAATTGATGGATCCCTCAAGGATGAATGTGGCACCATGACAAGTGTGGAGGGAGAAGTTATGCTGAAGCTGACATTCACAGGGTGTATTAATTATAAGTATCCATCTCCCTAGTGATCATGTCCTTTCTTTTTTTCCCCAGGAAGCAAACCGACCAAAAATTTTACTTTTGATGGAAATGAAGAATGTTTGGAGTTCTTGTTAAGTTTCAATATCTTTAAGTTAAATTCATTTTCACATTAACTTTAAGAGATCTGAGTAGCTCAGACTTATGTATAAAAAGAGTAGGGGTGGGAAATGTACACTTTCTATTTCTCATGGAACTGCACAGAACTTGGGATGAACATAAAATTCAATTAATTTGAATGGGAAAAAATTTGGACTTTGTTTTGGTGGCTGAAGGAGACAGAATTTCTTAGGATAAAATTAAGATTTTTCTCTCTATTAAGAAGCTGGAGGAGTGTTTCTTTGTTTAAACCCTGGATGCTGAATGTATTCAGGATTGTGATGCCAAAAAGAGAAAGAAAAGTTGACTCGCAGTGGTCACTAGCACCTCTGTAGCATGAAGCTTCAGAAAGACATGGTGGGTTTGTGAGCACTACCTGAGCAGGGAGACCACCCTCCTGCAGATTGTGAAACCATGGTCAGCTACCTCCTAAAGAAAAAACAACTGTGTATGAAAAAAGCACTCAGTTTGGCTGGCTGTCATGTTTTGGGCCAAGCTATAAAAAGAAAGTGGTGTTGACAATATGTTCATAAGGAAGTTCTACGGCAACAGACCACATATGTATTTATTTAATCTTCTCATACCTTTTGGTGATAAGTAGACATAGCCTTAGACAGTCTGTCTAGCTAATGCAGGTGAACCTCAATGCATTTTTCTCTGCAGGTTCTTTTGCATGAGTTAAGTGCAGCCAGCATTTCACTTGCACACACGTATTTTAGTTCTCCTGATTTCCATATGCACTAGAGGCTCTGAAATTATCATTTTACTAAATTGATCCTTTATCCCCTGAGTGGACTTTTGTTGCTGCCTCTGTTGCTATTATTGTTATTTGTTTGTTTCTTTCCAGGTAGTGTCACAAGAGCAAAAAAACCGACTTTTCTTAATTTGAACATGAACTTTTTTTCTTATCTGAAACTACTTTATAGCCTTTTTTTCATTTTTAATGAAAGCAATTATCTCAAGTGAACAAGCATATGCAAAAACGTTGAGAGGTAAGCCAGGAAAATGTTTCTATCTTTTTTCAACCAACCACTTTTCAGGTGTTTTCTATTTATTGGAACAAACATAAAAACTGCATGGATTTTCCTGAATTGGTAAATCACCATTTTGGATTGCAAGGTCCCTATTCTCCAACATTTTATCTAACTGTCCATCATTTACTCAGAGCACTTAATATTGCTTCCTTTACAGTATGAATTTTATTAATATAATGTTCAGAAGCTCAGGAGCTATTTTCTTTTAGTCAAATGTTTTCCTACTGGAAAATGTCACCATGTAGATAAGTCACAATAAGATCAACTCATGAATATTCACAGAGCATATTTTGAGTACTGTATTACCCACTTAATGCTCTTTTACTGGCTAGATCACCCATATTCCTGATTACTTTCCACCATTAAATCCTTAATTGCTATTTAAACCAGGCAATTTTTCATAGTAATTCTTGCCCAGCCTAGTGTCCTGGTATTGCCACTTGATATTACATATGACATATAATTCCCTCTCCTTCTTGAAATTTATGTGTGATTCATTTCTTGCTTTGCTTTTCAAGAAGGGATGTTTTAATGTTTTTTGAATTCATTGTCTGTATTTTACAAGAGAGAATTCTGAGCTGTTGGAAAACAGATTTTAATGCAGAAATTCTGTAATATTCCCCCTTCACATGAAAAGATCTGTGTTGTTATAATCACACTCAAAACCCTTCATTTCTCAATTTAGAACAAATTATTTTTCACTTTGATATTTGTTATACTTGATGCTAGACATATAGATAGATCACTTTGAGCTGCTTTTTTTTACTCCCTAGGAGCTCACAGAAGCTAGTAAACTTCTTTCTCAGAAAAAATATTTAGCCCCAACTCCTCCCTCCCCTACTTTTGTTATATGGTTTCTTGCTTATTAGCCACTAAAGATATAAAAAGTCTTTAGTAAATGTCTGCAGAAATATAACATCATGTGTTATATATTTTTTGTTTAGGTTTTGGTTAATGTTTTTGAGGCTATGCAAACTTTGAGGAATCTTGGCTGTGTTGATGCAGGGTTATATACAGTCAAGTTGAACTTTGTAAACTATCTTGTGAATGGGAAGCTTAAATTTTCCCTTTAAGTTTAAAGATTGATCATAGAGAATTGCTAATGTTCAATCTGTTTTGACCCAGGAAAATATCGATAAATATATATTTTGATCTTTTGTGGATATTTGAATTAGTATGTACATATGATTGTATTTATTTGAATAATTCAGATAGTTGTATGTCTTCTATAAGAATGTAACATATTCCATAATCTCTATCTGGTTTGAGTTCCGAATTCTCATTCTGAGTATTGAGGGATAGACTCTGCTGCACTATTTGATAGATTGAGTCATTCTGATCCAATGGGTCAGTCATGACTGTATACTCTATGATGGGATTAGGGGAATGCCTGTCATAGTATACTAAGCTTACTGTCTTATCCCATATTACAATGAAAACATCTCCTAAAGAGGTAATAAATTAAAAGACATAGTTTATTTTCACTTTTGTGGAAATATGTTTTTTAAGGGTACATGAGGTCATTTCCTGTTTGGTGTCACACAGACTTGAAATTTGGCCCTGGATCTACCAGTTCTTTGATATATGTCTTTGAGCTAGATACTCATTCTGTCCATGCCTCAATTTCCTTATCTATGATAATAATACTGGTAGATAATTGCTAACCTGTCCTACTCTGATCCCTTTCAAAGCAGTTGGCTGCCTTCAATGGCCCATGGAAATCAGTACAGGCCAGTGCCATAATGTCAAGGTTTAGATCCCAACAGCTGCTCTCCCCTCCTCCATCCATCATGCTATGAGAGGGGCTGTGCTTCTCCAACTGAGGACGCTGATGTGGTGAATCCTACCAGTATCTTAGCACATTACATCAGTACAACTACAAAGCTTGGACCCCAGATTGCACCAGGGGAGAGTCTAGTGTTCTCTCAAATCTTGAGTGCCAAGCTTATAGGAAAGGGCTGAAGCTAAGATTTTTCCATGTCTAATTTCTGTTTGTATCTTAGACTCTAATGATGGCAGCAGAGGGGCATTTCTAGTCATGCAGCTTATAGTCAACAGTCCCTCTCCTGGGCCTGATATGTCTCTTTATGCAACTCTGAAATGTAGCAGGGGAAAGGCAAATCCACACACCTACTTCTATTCCTGTCTCCATAACTTTTCCCCAAAGAAAGATGTTCCAGCAGTTTAGAACAAAATCTTAATTATCCAAAGTCACTTTCTTTAGTGTTTAAATTCATCAGATAATTGCTCAATTATCCACTTTGTTTTGTCTGTGTAGATATCTTGGCTCAAGTCCATTAGCCAACTAATGTACACCAAAGATGAGAAAATTAGGAGATTGTGCCTATGTTGATATTTCTGTTCTCAACCCAATGGTTTGTCTGTATCGCTGCTGTCTGCTGTTCTCATTAGAAGTTATCAAATCAAAGTAATGTTTATTGTACTCAGCAAATGACTTAAAATAGGTTTATATTTACTCTTTGGCTGCCGACTTGAAGAAGTGTTGTTTCTATATTGGAGGAAGAAAGGTAGATGTCCCTATTAATACTAGAAGACATTTTGGTTAAAAAAAAACCCTCATTTTCTCTTGAGAATATAAATACATGCTATATGTACTGAGAATAAATGGTATCTCAGGCTTTGTTTCTCATCTGGAATTAATGATACCATCTTTCATCAAGATCACCTCTACCTAGTTCCTAAGATGGTCTAGACCAGCAGAGGCCAGCACCAGTGCCTTTAGCTGACCAGTTGGTGGCACCTGGTTTCTGGTGTGCTTCTATGCTACGTAATGCGTAAGATGATGGCCTCATTTTTACTACCTAGCATTTCTTTTCCCTTCTGATATAACTCGGGCTTGGCTAGGGTTGCCTGATCTGCTACATGGGAGAATTTTGTGTCTGGCAGGGCACAAAAGATTGTGGCCTTTGGAATCAGTATCCACATTCTGTTTCTTGCTAGTTAATTCACCATTGGCAAGTTATTTATCTTTCTTGATTATCATGTTCCTTATTTGTAAAATATAATGTCCCTGTCACATTCTTTGAGGGTTAAACATGTTATTGTACAAAAAGGAGCAAGCACAGTGCTTGGCATTTTTTGGCACTTTATTTAATTGACATGGTCTTGCAGTAATGGATTTATTATTTAGATCCACAGGTGCCTAGCTTAATAATCACCTAAATTCCTCCTATAATGTCTAATTTTTTTCCCTCAATTCTTGTCTCTTTAGCTACTGAATATTCTCTTTCTAGTTTAGGGCCCATATCATAGTGAGATACTGAATGAAGACTTGGTTGGATGGATAGACAGAAATATAGAAGGATCTCTGACCAAACCCATTTCAAAGTTGACTTTCCCTTTGGAACACAACCCACTGAACTTCTTACTATCCTCAGAGAGATTAAATTCTCTATTAATTAATTTCCCCTTGTCCCTGTCCTACTCCTTTTCTTGCATTATTCCTGATGTTCCTTGTCTTTTGACAGTGTGGATTATAACACACCATGAGGACTTGCCAGAGATTAAGGGCGTCCTCTATCTTCAACTCCAGAAGACTAGCAAAATAGATAATTCATGATTATCTTGAATAGAAAAACTTTTCTTATTTAAGTAGTCATTATTAAGGCACATTTGGTACTTTTGATCAGCTAACGTCTCTAATGCAGCTCACTGTTCTTGGAAAGTGTATTAAGTATAGTTTGTATACATAAATACTTTTGAATGAATGACTAAAGAAGCATTAATTGCTTACCTTTGCTTAGCATCTACTAAGTCATCATACCCCCAACTTGCATTATTAGTAAGGTTTTCTGACCTTGAGGAAGGAGGGTAGCAGCTAGAACTTCTGTCTAGGATGTTGGACAAAGCAGGACTTAAGGAAAATATTGTGTAGCTTCTTAGCAGTATGGTAGCCTGTGCTAGAATTCAATAATATCTGTTCCTGTCCTTGAAATTGAGCTTGTCCACATAACTTGATTTGATCAATGGAATGTGAGCAGAAATGACCTCTGTCATTACCGGGGAAAAACTTTAAGAGTCAATGCAAGCTTGACCACTTATTTTTTAAAAAATCTGCTCCTCTCATCATGAAGACATGAGTTGAGATGGTTTCTTTATCAGCCTGTATCTCTGAATGACTACAATGATCAAAGTCTCCTGCTAACCCATGATGGACATATGGCATACACGAGAAATAAACTGTTGTTTTAAGCCACTGAGATTTTAAGGTTGTCCAATATTGCAGCATAACCTAGTACATCTTAAGTGATACATAGCCTGGCTCCTGTGCTTCTCATCCAGGGGCTCCAGCAATAAACAATATGAAACCTTCTTACTGAACCCTAAAATCAGAAAGGGGAGGTAGAGAGAAGGGTGAGGGATGACAGGAGTAACTGTTGTGCCTTAACCAGGCTCAGAGAACACAAGGTCATCTGTAGTTTTGTTTTAACAGGTATTTTGGGTTAACTATGCATTTTACATCCCTTCCATTACACTTTCTATTCAAGAACTATTAATAGCCACTATCCCAGGTACCCTAGGACAAACGTGAAAAGTAGGCCAAAGGAGCAACTTTATATTACTATTTGAGCAAATGGATTTGATGAGCCATACTATGACTGCACAGAGCAACACAACATGGGCCATTTCATTCCCTTTAGGGTACTTAAAAGTTGTAAGAAGGAAAGAATATAAACATAAGATATTCTAAATTCTTTATGTCTTAAATCATGCCATAATTTTTTTATATTTACTATTTTGCAATCAATAATAGAGGAATTTTATCATTCAGTGTCCCTAATGTAAAATGAACAGCTGTAATTAGGTGTTATTATTGTCACTTTTCTTGGATATAATGATGGTGCAGATGCCTTATGAGACAGGCCACGTCAGAGAACTGGACCTTGGTTGAGCTTCTTGTTTGTCAGTTGCCTAAAGAGGATCTGGTAGTGATAAATGGTCTGAAAGAAGTTCCAGTTCTTCTCGTACCCATGAAATATTAATAGTAAACTTAGAAACCAGCGTAAGTGATATGTGATTTATTTTTATCGATATGTAATTCATATACCATAAAATTCGCCCTTTTACAGTTACGATTCAGTAGTTTTTGCTGTATTTACAAGGTTATGCAACTATCACCACTATGTAATTACAGAACACTTTCATCACCCCAAAAGAAACCCTGTTTTCATTAGCATTCACTTTCCATTGCCTCAGCTCCACAGCACTAGTGACTACTAATCCTCCTGCCTCTACAGATTTACCTATTGTGAACATCTCATAAATATGGAACTATACATTATGTGGACTTTTGTCTTTGCTATTTTTTTAACTTAGCAAAACACTTTCAAGCTTTATCCATTTTGTAGTGTGTATCAGTACTTAATTCCTTTTTATTGCCAAATATTAATTCATTGTGTGGGTATACCACATTTTGTGTATTCATCAATTGATTAATACTTGGGTCGTTTCATTGTTTGGCTGTTGTGAATAATGCTGCTCTGCACACTTGTGTATGTATTTTCATGCGAATATATGTTTTTAATTCTCTTGAACATATAAGCTAGGAGTGGAATTGCTGGGTCATATGATAATTATATGTTTACCTTTTTAGTAACTGCTAAATCATTTTACAAAGTGGCTTTACTTTCCTGCCAGCAATGAATGGGGATTCCAACTTTCTACATACTCACTAACACTTACTACTTTCCATCTTTTTGGTTATAGTCATTCTAGTGAAGAAGTATCTTTTTGTGGTTCTGATTTGCACTCCCCTAATGACTAATGAAGTTTGGTATCTCTTCACATGCTTATTGGCAATTTGTGTATTTTCTTTAGTGAAATGTCTTTTCAAATGTGTTGCCAAATTTTTAGTTGGCTTATTTGTCTGTCATCTTATTGTTGACTTTTATGTGTTATTTATATATGCTATATATTAGACCATTATCAGATATATGATTAGTAAATATTTTCTATGATTCTTGGGTTATCTTTTCATTTTCTTCATGGCGTCCCTTAAAGCACAAAAGTTTTTGATTTTGATGAAGTCCAACTTAACTATTTTTTTTGTTTTGTTGATAGTGCTTTTGGTGTCATATCAAAGAAAGTATTGCTTAATTCAAGGTCACAGAAATTTACTCCTACATTTTCTTCTAACCATTGTATAGTTTTAGCTCTTGCATTTAGATTTATGATCCATTTTGAGTTAATTTTTGTATATAATATTTTGTAGGGGTCCAGCTTCATTTTGTTGTTGTTCATTTTGTTTTGTGAAAGAGACTATTCTTTTCTTCATTGGATTGTCTTGGCATCCTTGTTGTAAATCATTGACCATAAATGTTAGGGTTTATTTCTGGACTCCAAATTCTTTCCATTGGTCTAGATGTCTATCTTTATGGTGATACCAAACTGTATGGATTACTGTATTTGGAAATATGGAAGTATGAGTCCTCCAACGTTGTTCTTTGCTTTGGTTATCTTGGGTCTCTGAATTTCTGTGTGAATTTTAGTATCAGCTGGATTTTGATGCGGATTACATTGAATCTGTAGGTAAATTTTTGGAGTTTTGCCATCTTAACAATATTATGTCTTTAAATCCATGAACACAGGATCTTTCCATTCATTTACGCCATTAATTTCTTTTATCCATGCTTTGTGGTTTTCCGTGTGCAAGAATTGCCCTTGTTTGGTTAAATTTATAACTAAGTATGTTATTGCTTTTGGTACTGTAGTAAATTGAATTGTTTTCTTAACTTCCTTTTTGGATTACTCATTGATAGTATATAGAAGTACAATTGATTTTTGTATATTGATTTTGTATCCTGCAACCTTGTTGAACTTGTTTATCAATCTGAGTTTTGTTGTTGTTGTTGTTGCATATTCCTGCAAATAGAGATGACTGTACTTCTTTCTTTTCAATCTTGATGCCCTTTATTTCTTTTCTTGTCTAATGTTTCTAGCTAGTAGCTCTAGTACAATATTGAACAGAGTGGTGAGAGCGGACATCCTTATCTTGTTATTGATCTTCAAGGATAAGCTTTCAGTGTTTCACAATTAAGTATGGTGTTGATTATGGGTTTTCTGTACTTGCTCTTTATCAGGGTGAAGATATTCCTGTTCTATTTCTTTTTTGTTGAGCTTTTTTTAAGTCATTAAAATATGTTGGATTTTGTCAAATCTTTTTATTCATCTATTGAGAGTATCATGTGGTTTATTATGTCCTTTATTCTATTAATATGATATATTACATTGATTGTCATATGGTGAACTAATGTTGCATTCTTGGGTTTAATTATACATGGTTATATTGTACAAGCCTTTTTGTATGTTGCTAGATTTGGTTTGATAGTATTTTGTTGGGGATTTTTGCATATTATTTATGATGGATATTGGTCTATAGTTTTCTTTTTTGAGGATTTTTGTTTGGTTTAGGTATCAGGATAATACTGGTCTTGATATGAGTTGGTATGCTTTCCCTCCTATTCCATTCTTGTAAGAGTTTGTGAAGGGTTGCTGTTAATTCTTCTCTAATGTTTGGTAGAGTTCACCAGTGAAACCATCTTGTCCTGGCCTTTTCTTTGTGTGATGTTTTTTGATTAATTCAATCTCCTAATTTTTTATAGGTCTATTCAGATTTTCCATTTCTTCTTAAGTCAGTTTTAGTATTTTCTTTCTTTCAACAAATTTTTTCATTTTTTATAGGTTATCTAATTTGCTGATATAAAATTGCACATTGTATGACCTTATCATCCTTTTTATAAGCATTGAATTCTTTTTATGGGGTGGTAGTAATCTCCCCTCTTTTATTTCTGATTTTAACAATTGGAGTCTTTTCTCATTTTTTATTTGTCAATCTAGCTATAGTTTTTTTAGTTTTATTGGTTGTGATTATTAAGATTTATCCTTAATAGGAAATATAGAAACTTTGTTGACTATTCCTTATGACTGACAGAGTCTAACATGTTCACCTATTTCTTTATAAAAGTAAATTATTAATTTGCAGTAGCTAACTATTTTTCTAAAACAGCTCATAAGTTATTATAGTCATATTCTCTGGGAATTAAAGTGAAAATTTCTAAAATTATACTTTAAATTTATATTATTTCTTGGGCACAAAGATTAGTAAGTTTTATAAAGAAGACTTCTTAAGTTTGTCCCCTATCTACTATTTTAAGTTATAAAATATGTTCTGTGCATTTCAAAAGGCTAATAATATGAACTCTTCTTGATTATCTGTGTCCTTGACATCTGAGATTTGTTCATCCAATGTGGATTCCACCTATTGTCATTTTTAGTATTAAAGACTTTGGTTGTATTTCCCTTCTGTCTTAGTTTGTGGAAGAGTCCTGTTCTCCTAGTCTGTCCTCACACAGAAGGTCCTTAATCAGCCCCCTTGATTACTTGGAACTTTTTCATCATTGTTATATCTCCCTTGAGGTGGAGGTGGAGAGTCCAGAATTGCATGCTGCATTCCAGATGTGAAAGCACCATGGTTTTGGGACAGTAGAGGATAATTTTCCTTGTGTTGTGGAAAAGAGATTGTAGTCTATGTGAAAATGGTAATTCTGTAAAGAAAGAGGTTATAGGATGGTGAGTTTAAAATCTTAGAACAGAAGGAAGGAAAGGGTATCCTGTATTTTTCCATGGACAAGTGCCTCAGATAAAGACAAAATAACACAACTTCCTCCAAATTGTTTTGTGACAAAAGTACACATTTTTTGGGTGAGAAGTTTCTGCTGCCTACCAAAGTGTCCTTCTGGTGTCTGAGATGAGAATCTGATTTGAAGTCTGCATGTTTCATCATTCATTTTAGCATTCTTTTTTGCATGACTTATGTTGCTCAGTAGCCAAGTGGAAGATTAATCACAGAATTAGCATTTTCAAATCGCCAAGAATCTCTTTTGCAGATGTGCAGTTATAGTACTGAAGTCTGTTGTTTTGCCCTACATTTATTGTTAATAATTAATGTACATTTCTGGGTGAAATTATGTGCTATCACCATCTGGTTAGTTTAATGGAAATAGTCAAATCTAAAACACTTTATTAAATATGTTGGAAATAATCATCATCATTACTATAATATAGCAAGTATCATGTTTTTTCAATAAAAAATACCAGAAAATAGAACAATTCACCATATGTCAGCTTAGTTACTGTTACCACCAACTCATTTTTTTAAAAACTGTCTCTCTGTATTTTGTAGTGAGCGTGGGAATTGACAGAATGCAAAGTTCATAGATTAAAAGGTAGGCTATAAGCAGTCTATTGAATTTCCAGTAAAGAGCTTGGGTAATAAAAGTAAACCGTATGAGATAGGTGAAGAGAAATTATTTTCCACCTCCTCATATTAGTCTTCATATTGAATATCAAATGAAAAGTCTGGAGAGTAACAAGAATATAATTATTTGACATTTTTCTTCTTGGAACTGTCTAAGGAAAACAAATGGTGTGAGGTAAGTGTTCCTTTCTGAATTTGTAAAGTGCCAATATAATGAAGAAAACACCATTTAGCCATTATGCAGTGTATTCTTCTTGATAAGTTTTGCTCTGAAGATTGAAACATAGATCACCACTGAATTTTTAATATCGTCTTGTTAATGTTCTAGTTATGTAATAGAATACTCAATCTTCATGTCAAAGAGGTATAGGTAAGCTGCCACCGTTTTCCCACCCAACAGTCGATATTTCCCTTGTCTTGAAGACTGAGATTTCTCCAAATTGCTTTTATTCATAGTTTGAATAAGTAAAAACATATCCTCCCCCCCACTTCCCATTTGTTCCCCACTAAGGGCAGCCAAGGGCAAAATCAAAGATTGCATGATATCTCGTTTCCCTTTGTGATATTCCTGTTCCCACTTTTCCCCCAGGTGTATGTTTTGCCCTAAGTGGTTCCCAGATGATCTCTTCCAAGCTGCGAGATTCCATTCTGTAGGGTTTTGCACTGTAACACAGCTGAAAGAAGGCTCTAAGTGGTCCATAAGCATGAATGGAGGGTACAATAGTTACACAGTCTCATTTCTGTGATGAGAAATGAACACAAGGCATAGTCCCTGCCCTTGAGAAGAATGAAATAGAGCTGGTTTTTATTAATAATCCTACCTCTCATTTACTGAGCCCTAACTATGTCCTAGATGATATTTTAAGCACTTTCCATGGATGATCTCTTTTGATGCTCATGACAACCCTGTGAGGAAGGTACCATTATTAACCCCATTTTACATATTGAGGGGATGAAGCCTGGAGAGATTAATTTACTTGACTAAATTCACATAACTGATAAGTAGTGAAACTGGGATCTGAACTTAGGCAGACCCACTTCAGTGGTATGATTCTCAACCTTGCTCATACATTAAAATCACCTGAACAATTTTGAAAAATTACCTATGATCAGATTTCCCGCCCCCCAAGAAGCTAATTAATCTGGGGTGGGGTCTGGGGATCAGTGATTTTAAAAATCTTTTTAGGTGATTCTACCACATAGTTGGGGTGAGGACTCAGGCTCCAGAGGCTGCACTCAGGGGAAATTGACTTGGATCCAGAATCAATGGACAACAGAGAGCAGAGACATCTACAATATACAAGGCATGGCTGTATGAGCTTCACATGAATGACTTGTTCTATTCCTCACCACAGCCCATGAATAGAGAGAGACATCATTATGTTTTACGGATGAAGAGACTCAATGTAGAGAGATTAAGCTGCCTAAGATTTTCTAGCTAATAAGCAACAAACCTTTGATGTGAACAGAATTCTTTTAACTTTCAAATCCAGGACATTTTAAAGAATACCACAGTTCATATAAATTAACAAATACATACTGTGTATCTAGTTATGTTAAGGGTAATGTGCTAAGTGCTATGATGGAAATGCATGAAAATATGGTAAATAATATCAAAGTTATATTATTAGGTGCTAAATTGTGTAGTGCTGACCAGACTGCAGAGGAATTTAAAGGAACAATCAGTGCTGATACTACTCTCAGGGAAAGTTTGGTCATAGGATGACTCAGAGAAAAGGAAAAGAAATGTTAACTTACAAAGAGAGTCAGATTTCAGAACTAGCTCACCAAATCAAACACACATGCACACATACACAAATGTATTTAAAAGAAAAAACATGCAAAATTAATCAAGATTACCACATTACATCAGAATGATGATAAAAATCAGTACTTGCCATACATCATGATTATCATATTCACAAGGGTCATGACTTATCTTGACACATTAGCTTTGGAAGAGCAGAAATTTTTTTTTTTCTGCTAGAGAGTCATGCTTATGGAAAATGTTGATTTCATTTAATGTGGGGGCCATAAATGGAGGACTTTTTTTTTTTTTCCTGACTGTGGTATGTGTAGTACTAAGCCCAGTAGAATATAGGGCAACATGTCAGATTTTGCTTCTGTGGCTTCATGAGTGAGATAGGTTTTTTCCCTGGGCCTTAATATTTAGAGATGAAATTTAAGCCCCAGTGCCACTCAATTTAAAGGTCTTCTTGAGCTGGATAACTCTCTACTTTTCCTCAAATTATAACACTGATATCTTGACTAATATTTTGAGCCCCAATTCCTATGGCTCTTTGTAGCATTAACTATAAAGCAGCCGTGTTCTTTTTAGGCTAAAATGAACACTTTTTAATACAATTACCATTCCTTTATTCATTCATTCAAACATGACAATTTTTATTGCACTCCTACTGTGCACTAGGCATTCTCCTAGGCATTGAGGATCAGTACTGAACAAAATAATTTTCTTTCTTATGTGGGATTTACCTTCCAGTGGGGTTGAGGAGGAAAGACAGATAAATAATAGGCAGTAAGTTGGATGATGGCAAGTGCTATAGAGATAAATACTGCAGAAAAATGAGTATATCAAGAACCCAGAGTGAGGAGATGCTATTTTGGGGGGATGACTAGTAGAGAAATGAAGGGAAGAGGAGATGAACCATTTCTATATCTGGAAGAAAAGTTTTCTTGGCCAGGAAAACAGCACGAGTGAACTTGGTACCTTTGAAAAATAGCAGAAAAGTCAGGGTGGCTAAAGTAGAGTGAAGAGGAAGAGGTCAGAAGATGCGCCCAGTGAGGTAGGGAGGAGCTCACTTATGTAGAGCCTTATAGGTCATGGGAAGACCTGCCTTCTACTCTGGTGAAATAGGGAACCAGTAGGAGAATTTGAGTAGAAGGCAGTTATAATGAGACATAAGTTTTTAAAAAAATTATTTGAATTTCTGTAGGTAAAAGTAGGAAGACCCAATTAAAAAGCTATTGCAGTGTTCTTGCTAAGGAATGATAGTAGCTTGGACTGAAGTATAGTTGGAGGCAGAAGAATGGTTATACTCTGTTTCTGTTTTGAAAGTGGAGCCAATGGGATCTTCTTTTGAATTGGAGGTAAGTTAGGGGTTCAAGAGAGGAATTGAAGTTGACTTCAAGTTTTTAGACCTGAGCACATGGAAAAATAGAACAACCATCTATATAGATGGAGCAGAAAGCAGGAGGAATAGGTTTGGGGTAAAATCAAGAGTATTCCTGTACGCAGGTTAAAGTCCAGTGCCTGTTACACATCCAACTGTAGATGGTGAGAAAGCAGTTGGTTGTAAGACTATGGAGGTTAGTGGAGAGGTCTGCAATGGAAGCCAACAGCATTTAGATAATATCTAAAGCCACAAGCTTGGATGAAACCACTCAGTTCACATGTGTAGACAACAAAAATATCCAAAGTTTTAGCATGGAGCAGCCCACTGTTTACAGTTTGGTAAAATGAAGAGAAATTAGAAAAGGAGTAGAAGGAGAAGAAGCAGCCTGTGTGCTAGGACAGCAGTCCCCAACCTTTTTGGCACCAGGGACCGGTTTCGTGGAAGACAATTTTTCCACGCACAGGGTGGGGGGATGCAGAGCTCAGTCAGTGATGTGAGAGGTGGGGAGTGGCTGTAAATATAGATGAAGCTTCAGAGCTTCACTCGCTTGCCTACTGCTCCCTTCCTGCTGTGCGGCCCGCTTCCTGAGTTTCATGGAAGACACTTTTTCCATGGACCAGGGTGTGGGGGTGGGGAGCTCAGGTGGCGGTGCAGCCTGGTTCCTAACAGGCCACAGACCAGTACCGGTCCACGGCCAGGGGGTTGAGGAGCACAGTGCTAGGAGATGAAATAAGAGCATTGTCCCAAAGGACAAAAGAAGGAAGGGGTTCATGAAAGAGGGAGTAATTAGTTGTTTCAAATGCTACTGCTAGGAGGGGTCAAATGAAGGCTCAAAGTGTGATCTTTGACTTTAGCAAGACAGAAGTCACTGTTGACTTTAACAAGTTATTCCAGTGGGTTTATTAAAGATTTCCAAGGTTAAATTCTTACTTGTAAAGATATTCAAGTAAGAATTGTCTACTTTCTTAGACAAGTGAATGAAACAGAGATCCTTTATGGATCTTTCATTCCTTGAATTCTACTGATGAATCTTCTGATAACTTTGATCTGGGATTTGGTTTTTTGAGTTTAGTAAGACAAATGAACTAATTTCCTCGAATGTGGAAAACTTTTCAAATGGACGATGTTAAATACAACATGTTGAAAAGAAAAGAGGTAGTCATCCTGTTGTTTGGTCTATGTTACTTCAAACCACCAATTGAACTGTATGCTTGCCCACAGTGATCCATGTAGATGTTGCCCAGATACAAATTGAAGGCCTGAGAAACAGTTTTGAATCTAAAGATTTGAAGTAAATCAAATTTGTTATTAATAGTTGGATAAAAGAGAGAGAAACTATCTGAAAGGTCCTCATTACAGAGCTCTCTGGGACTTTTCCCAAATGCATAATTAAGTTCTGAACTCTTTGGTTATGAGGATGGATAAAGTTGCCAAAGTTGGCCAAATGCAATGTGTGTATCAGTGGGCCTGATGAGCAACTGGAGCATACATTAAGATAAATGCTGTAGTGGTGGGTTTGGGATGCATTTTGGGTGGGAGGTAAGTCTGTGTGATTCCAAATTCTGTGCTCCTGACATTATAGTATCTTATCTTTCTGTGTGCACAGGGGATAAATGTCAAATAAATGCTTTGTCTTAAACCATCTGAACTAAACTTGCAAACTTCTGATATTTACTTTTATTTTCTTTTGATTTGGCATCTGTCTCCACTCTATTCTGTCTTCCTGCATCTAAGGATGACCCTCTCTGACTCACATCTCTACAAAAGCAGCCATTACTGTTCATTTGATGTACGTTTCTTTCATTCTAGAATTTTCGTGTTAGAAGGAGGCATTTAACTTTTCTTGACCTTACTTTCAGCTTTTTAAAATAGAAGTTTGGATTAGCTGATCTATATAATATTTTCAGGTACTGCAAAAAATTATACACTTTATGGGTATATGTTAATAAACATGAAATCATGCTATTAGATTTGAAGAGTGACTTGAAGTGCTTTTTTTCCCCCATAAGGGCAAGAATAGCTCTATGATAGTGCTCAGTCACATTAGAAAAGAAGGAGAAAAGGTTACACAGTATCTCATAATCCTGAGATGTGGTGTGTAATTATCCATTTGCAAAAGGCTTTTTTTATGTTCTGTTTCACTGGGAAAGTTAGAGCAAAGTGAAAATCAAGTTCTGCCATTATGAAATCTGCTCACTTGGCTCTTTCTGCTCTTCAAAGTAAATTCTGTGTTAATAGAGAAAAGTTAGTTAGTGTAACAGACCCCTAATTTGTTACCATTGTAATTATTTTTTTTCAGACCCATTAACATTTGTGAATGAATTTAATGCTCAGGAAAATGACGATCTCAGCTGTGGTCTGATCCAGGCATGGCACCAACCTGCTGGGAGAAGGACCTTTTAAATTGCTTCTAATATACCTAATTTTCACTTAAAGAGTGTCCTCCCTTCTACCTTTGGAGACTTGCTTGCCTGATACTAAATGCTCTGGTTATCACCAAGCAATCATTTGTTCATTCATTCATTCAATATTTATTAAGCAGTATGTGCATGTTTTGTACTAAGCACTAGGGATGATTCAGAGCACAAGTCAGACCTTTTACTTATATGGGGAAAACAGACATTTTAAAAATTACTATAAAATGTGGTGCATATATGATAAAGGAAATAAGATGCTATGAAAACAGGGTCTATACTTAGTCTAGGGGTCAAGGAAACTCTGGAGGAAGTGAGGTTTAAGCTGAAATCTGAAGATGGATTGGAGCTAGCCATGGGAAATGTGTGTGTATGTCTGTATTGTCTTTGTGTGTATTGCTGTGTGACTTTGTGTGGGAAGAGTATAATAGGGATTCAGATAGGGAAACAGTATATACAAAGGGAAGAAAATATGACAATACCAAGGAATCAAGCAGAACCCATTATTAATGGAATAGAGGGGAGAGTGTCAGGGGAAAGAAAATTGGTGGGGATAAGATTGGGGAAGTGAGTAGGGGAAAAAATGGGAAAAATCTTTGTAACCTGTTAAGTGGTTTTGTAGTTAATCCTAAGAGCAATGGTGAGAAGAAAGATACAATTAGACGTGAATTAAGAAATGATCATTTAAATTCTAGTGTATGTATTGGATTGGAGTGGGGGGGAAGCCAGGAAGCTGGGAAAGCAGTGAGCATATTCATGCCAGGATGCAGAAGAGAAGTAATGGTGTCTTGGACTAGGCCATTGGCACTCAGTCCTGAGGTTTTAGAGCTATTTAAGAGAGGAAACCATTCGGAGTTGATTGGGTGTAAAAAGTGAAGGAAAGGGAAGAGTCAAGGATGACTCCCAGGATTCTGGCTTGAGTGACAAGGTAGGTGGTGTGGGTTATGGTTTTGCCACTTACTAAGATGGGCAGCTGAGGAGTCTTGCTGAGATGGGGAACTCAGGAGGAGGATCAGGGATGGAAGGTACAGAAGGGTGGGAGTGATGAATTCAGTTTTGGATTTTTGAGACTGAGGAGAGTAGGAGACATCCAGGTGCTGATGCCAACAAGCAGGTGGATATATGAGTCTGGAACCCAGGAGCTAAATCTGGAGGAGATTTGGCAGTCATTTCTATGTAGATGCTCTCAGCCTTTGAAGCTTTGTGATTGGCCCTCTGTTATGGAGCTCATCTTACCTTGAGCTGTAGACATCTCTGAGTACTTCTCATCCCCCTACTCTAGAGAGAGTTCCTTAAGGGCAGAAATTATATTACCTATTTTTTGTCACCCCCACAGCATCTAGCTCAGTGCCATACACTGGGACGTTACTCAATGATTGCTTGCTAAATGGAGCTGTCTTCTAAGATCTTCCTTTTCCAGCTGTCTTGGCCGTGGCTTATGGAGCCCTGTATCTTGGTTCTTCCTCCTGTGCTGAAGAGGCACTCCTCTCTCCGTTCCTAGTTTTAACCCTCATTTCTTCTCAGGATCTAGTTCTTCCTAGTCTAGAGAAGACTGAATCATGTACAAAAGGACACTAAACTGGACGTGAGGGGATGTGTGGAACAGTGTCAGTTACAGTCCCCCTGAACTGGGGACTTGTGGACAAGTCACATTATTTTTCTGGGCCCCAGCTTACCCATCTATAAAAGAAATGGTTTCTAAGATCTCTTCTAACTCTAACAAAGTCCAATTCAAGTTTTTCCTCTTTTCATCTAATTTATCTTTTAAAAATTCTCTTGTGTTCCCAATGGTGTATATTGGCACCTATCTTCTAAAAATATAGTTATTATATTTAGGTATTTTATGAATTTTCTCTGCTCTGATAGATTGAAAGGCTTCTAAAGAGTTGTATTTTCTGATTCTCAACATAGTACATTGACAATCACAAGACAATGCTCAGTAAATACTTGTTGAATGTAATTAGAAAGGAACAAAAGCATCGCCAACATGCATATGGTCACTCTAGTGACTTGCCACACTGTTGCCGTGCACAGCCCCAACTCAACAAGGTGCTGTGGGGTAGGAGTTAAATCCTGTTGTTTTGCTCAGACTTGCTTAAGGACATGTTAGGTGTTAATCTTCCTGGCATGTTATATGAGGATTTCTCTAAGTTTTTTCTAAGCAGTGAAAAACTTTTCTTCAAACAATAATCCCATATCACATCTCACAAAATACTTAAAAATTAAATGAGAATGGATCTTATAATATTCTGGAGCCAGGAGCTCCCTTCATAGTTTCCTCTTTGTGCCCCTTCTTTCTGAACATTTCGGCAGAATTCTTAGATTTCGGGAGAGATAAGGTGGTCTTTATGTTTCTAACTTTCTGACTCTACAATTCTCCTTGTCAATGGATGGCACAGCTCTCTGTTTCTCTTGTACCCAGGCTTATACTGTGGGGCTTTTAGACTTGAAGAAAATGTAGCCCCTATCATTGTTTAGAAGGATAATCTGACTAACATGCATGAAACAACTAGAGGACTCCATATATAATAGCACTGTATATTTTTCTATCTATGGAGGAGCTGAAGCAGGTAATCTTCACAGTTTCTTCCAGTTTTCACATTCTGTGATTCTAAGTATTAATGATGTGGCCATGTGCTTTAAGTGCTTTGAGCTTAGGAGTAACGCACTATATAAATTCAAGGACCATTACGTGCATAATCACAGCTGCTAAGCAGGGACAAATTCTCTATTTGCATGATATCCTCAAGAAATCCCAAGAGAAGAGAAACACTGTTTAGGACCAAAACACTATTACCTAATTTTTTTCTTAAAAGAAAGAAGGTAAGAAGGAAGCAAAGAAAGAAAGAAAGGTAAGCCTCATCTGCTCCACAAGTTCTTCCTTAACATGCTACTGCAGGTAAATCTTTCATTTGTCATTTAGGAAAATATCTCGAATAATATTCTCCCCTGATTCAAATAAAACTTCCAATGCCAAGTCATGCTGGTTGCCAGAAGTGTGTCTGGGTTAATTGCACACCTGCATTTATTTCAAGTAAATTGCATGGTGCCCCCCTCTCTGTGCCCCTCACAAAGCAGAAGCCCACCTGTCTGGAGGCTCTTCGGGCAATGAAGGGCTGCAGGAAAAAAAATTAGTCATCCTCTTTTCTTCCCTGTGACTTTTTTGACCTTGAGACTTCTAATGGCATCTCAGACAAAATGAACATAATCTAATGGACAGCGGGGAAGAGGGAACGGCTGGGTACATCTGTCGTATTACTGGGCTGTCTGAACAGTCAATGAAGCAGGGCCAAACCATAAGAGGCCTGTTCAGTTTAGCTCCAGGGTCTGCAGAGAAGGAGCACAATCATTTATCTTTATTTACTGAACTCTGCTTTCTGTTTAAGAAAAAAAAAAATTGACAGGTTGACAAAAACCCACGTTGGCGCTGCCCGCTGCCCAGAGATAAATGCTATTTGTGCTCTGGAGAGTCAAGGACAGCTCACGATGCCCTTTAGCTGGTTTCAGTAGGTGCCTATTATGTGGAAACAAAAATGCCAAGGCGTTTGGATTCTCTTTCCCCACCAACATCTCCACATCTTCCTGCAGAAGGATTTCTGTAGATGGATCCACAAGAAGGAAGCCTGGCAAGGAAGGAGAGGAAGAATTCCCCAAGGAAGAAAACTAAATTGGAAGAATTCAGACAAAAGAATCTGGGGACAAAGACAACTGGGAAATGCTGAATATTCCATAGGTTTCCTTATGATGAGAGATCTACCCATGGTATCCATGACATACATTCCTTCTTACACCAATGAGAGAAAGACACAAATATTGCATTTTCCAATTGCAGAGAAAATTTTTACTTTGAGCAGTAGAGCAGGAATTCATAGATAGGATTTTAAAGTCCTGTTCACCTGTGTCTCTTCCTCACTGGGTCGCGTCAGTCATCCTTTTAGTGAGCTTAACCACACTTTTCTTAGAATAGTCATCACCAAAGTGGGATTCCTGCCCCTCGGGGAGTGTATAATACTCTTAACTGGGAGTGAGGAAAATATGAGAGCTTCTTTTATTCCTTCTTCCTTTCTTTCTTTCATCTCATTCTTTAAAATTTCTATCTGTTGTAGGTGTTTTATAATGTATATAATATATTTGCACAATAATTTCTAGATATTATTGATAAATGTAAAGAGAATATATGTGCACAAAAACTTCTTACAGATGGGAAGCATGATAAAACAAATCTGAGGCCATCTTGGAGCTTTAGGAATGTGTTATGACCATTGAGATTAATCCCCCAGGGTAATTGCCTGGACTGAAGATGCCTTATAGAATGTGTTTATGGAGATAATTTTCCAGAAATTCTGGAAAAGTCACCTCTTTGTCTCCCTTAATTCTTGAAATAAATAATGGTGCACATTGCAACTGGTATAACATCACTCTTTTTTTCTCTGTTCAGGTAATTCATGTGTATTTTAGCATTACCAGTAGTCAATTTTTGGGTTAATTTCTGCACTTGTCACTTGTCTCATGCCATTTACGTAAGAACTACCAAGTCCCTTGAGAGACAGAGGTTGAGGCTGGAGACTGAGTGGGGAAAATGTAGAAAAGACTTTGGGGCTTGGGGTTTGCTGCATTAGGGCCTAGGAGAGTGTCTTAGGAGGGTAGCAGAGACCTTGCATGCTCTGCTTTGGAGCACTGAAAAGGAAAACCCAGAAGTAGACCCATCCATTTCCATCCTCTTGATTAGCTTTGCTGTTCTACATTCTAAGTGTTTGCTTTAACTACATCAAAAAAGGCACAGATGTGTGCCTGGAAGAGTTTTAATGTTATGGGCTTAAATCAAGGCCTGAAGAGAGGCTGAGTCCCAGCATTCTGGTGTCAGGCTTGGTGCTGGACAGTTCACTGCAGAGATGCTGTGTGCTGCAGCGCTGATTGGAGCACAGGTAGAATGCTGGAGGCTGGGATGAGTGGAGGGTGGATTTCTA
This sequence comes from Daubentonia madagascariensis, assembly GCA_023783475.1. NCBI lineage: Eukaryota > Metazoa > Chordata > Mammalia > Primates > Daubentoniidae > Daubentonia > Daubentonia madagascariensis. The sequence goes on along the minus strand of JAKFHU010000901.1, from coordinate 3,587,427 downwards.
AGTGTGCCAGAGGCTGGGCAAAAAGTTTGAAGAGAAGTGGGGAGGGATCCTATGGACACAAAGCCACGATCTCATTACATGGGTGCAAATGAACTAGACATCAAGGTATGGGCAGAATGAGAAGAGGCCACCAAGAGGGCAGGAGTGGAAGGAGGTTAAATGATAGTGACCCAGAATCTGAGTTAGGTTGTGTTTACTATGCCTGATCCTTGAATTCTCATCACTGGGACTTGGGGAAGGAGGCTAGTCCATTCTGCTGAGACAAAGCTGGCCACTGTGGAGGCCAGGAGGGTGGGGAACTCACTTTAGAGTTTGTGATCTGTGGTGTCTGCTGGCTTATATCACTGTCACTGTGCCAGGTTTGGCATGTTTAGGAAACTCACCTTGACGGATGCAGCAGATGGAGTCACCAGAATCTGACACTGTAGACCAGAGCCATTGGAGAAGTGAAGAAACCATTTTATGAACATAGACTCGAGTGCTGTAAATGTCAAAAATCCCCATAAGCCTGACTTTCCTTGCTCTGAGCTGGTTGCTGAAATTGTAGACTAATGTTTTCTACCCCCTGAGGAAATAAATAATCACCAGGATTTTTTAATTGTGTTAACTAAGAAAACAATAAATTTGTTATAAAGAGTATAGCTATATTTTTCATCCATTTACTTAATGGTTTATGTAAATAAAAAACAATTTGGGGGCATGGTGATGAGTATTTTCTGAAAATGCCTCAACTAATTATGGTTTTCTATTCACTTTGTTATAATTGAATAATTCAACTCATAGCTGTTAAGAATAATTATTTTGAGATATTAAACATAATCACCATTTTCTTCCTTGATGTTTATTTCTTATATTATTTATATAGTTATTGTGCAGTAGTATCTATGAATTGTTGCATACTTTTTATCCATTAAAATCAGTTCATGATAAGAGTTTTTGTTTCTATTTGATTTAATGAGCACTGAACATTTAGCTCTATGGGTATTACTGTGCTAGGTACTAGAATGGAAAGTGTGGGCATTGTGGGCTATCAAATACAATGCCCTAGAGCATGCTTTGGTATAAAAAATAAACCCCAGTATCTCAGGACTTAACACAGTAACAAGTTACTTCTTTTTCATTTCTGAGTCCAATGTAGATCCTGGCACTTTTTCTTGGAGCCTGTCCTCCAGTACTGAGTTGTGCGTCCAAGATCCTTCTATGTCAAGATTCTGCCATTTTCTGTACAAGCCGTTCAAGGACCCTGTGGAGAGAATAAGAGCTAGAGGGACTGCATAGGACAGATTTCGGGTGTAGACCTAGAGGTGGCTTCCCTGCTTCAGTGGACATTCCATTGACTAGAGCCTAATCAACTCTCCAAAACACGCTGCTAACTTTAAGTCTTCCCACCTCTTCCTCTAGTACGATAAGCTCATTAAGTATGTGATCTGACTTCCACGTTAATAGTTGCACCAAGAGTTTTTCTACTACATTATATGCACAGCCATCTTTTCAACTTTTTTTTTTCAATCCCATGAGTTTTATTGCCTCTCATTGCCCACTTGCTATGTCAGTGTCACACATAGTAGGTGATTGTTACAGCGGCACCCAATTTCAAGGTATCCATTTCTGTACTATTTGGTATAGCTGTGCTATGATTCAGTAAAAATAAACCCTAGAATTAGATAGAAGGGATGAGAAAGAGTTAAAACTAGAAATGTCTGCAGGAGCCAGACAAGGAAGTAAAAAAAAAAGATGTGATTTAGCAGGGGCATGAAGGCATAAAACAAGGAGAAACAGAGGCAGAGTAGTTGTTACAACAGGAGACAATTGTTATAACCTGAGAAAGGATAGCAAGGGTCTAAACAAAGGTTGTGTGGAAGAAACAGAAAAAAAGGGAGGCGTCTGAAAGATATCCTGAAGGAAGAACATCTGGCTATGTAGAAAAGTAGTCAATCAAAGTCAAAGGCACAGGCCCTCATTCCAATTACTCAATTTTCTCGCTGTTTAATTTCCTTTACCCTTTGAAGCCTCACTCTAAGACTTTAAGACTGAGGAACCACGAACTGGTACCAGTCCATGGCCTGTTAGGAACCAGGCTTCACAGCAGGAGGTGAGGGGGGGACCAGCCAGTGAAGCTTCATCTGTATTTACAGCCACTCCCCATCGCTCACATCACTGCATAAGCTTCCCTCCTGTCAGATCAGCAGCAGCATTAGATTCTCATAGGAGTGCAAACCCTAGTGTAAACTGCGCATGTAGTTTGCATACTCCTTACGAGAATCTAACGCCTGATGATCTGAGGTGGAGCTGAGGTGGTGATGCTAGTGGTAGGGAGTGGCTGCAAACACAGATTATCATTAGCAGAGAGGTTTGACTGCACAATAAATGTAATGCGCTTGAATCATCCTGAAACTATCCCCCTGCCCCTCCCATCTGTGGAAAAATTGTCTTCCATGAAACCGGTCCCTGGTGCCAAAAAGGGTGAAGACAGTTGCTTTAAGAAATCCGACCTATAGATTTCTAAAGTTTATTTTGAAAATAAAATGATATTAAGCAAATGAAAATGTTTTATAAACTATAAAATGTAATGCAAATATTAGTTAAGTCCTTAAGTAAAAAAGAAACATTTAAAAATGCCTCCAAAGCTTAGTGGCCACAATAAATTTGAGTTTCATCCAGTTCTTCAGGTGGATCTATCCTGCAACAGTGTGTCATAGTTGAGTTCTCCACAAGAAGGCCCTGAGAAGGTGTGCAAGTGATTTGCTAGAGAGAATATATTAAGGAAAATGGGGAAGCAGGTCAGGAGAAGGAAAGAAGCCAGGTAATGCTGAGATCTGCAGGCAAGGACCCGTGGAGGGTAACCTCAGGCTGATCCAGGAAAATTCTGGATTTTAAGTCATGCCTCCATGCTCATCAGACATGAAGTGAAAGTGCTGGGGTTTCGTACTCTAGTAGCTCTAGTGGTCAGTCGTTGACTAAGAGCCTGGGAAACACAAACTTCTAGGTATTTCTTGAATTTTGCCTGAGTTGGAAAACTGGCTCCAGGAGCCAAGGATAGACGTCCAGCTAAAGAAGAGCTTCAGGTGTGGTCAGTTGGAATCAAAAGCATGGAGGCTCGAAACAGCAAAAAGAATCCAATGGAATCTAAGGGATGCTTCCAAAGCACAATTTTTGATTTTAGGCGAAAGGGTAAAATGAGTAATCTGTTTGCTCTTTAGCATCTGATACACAATTAAAGTTAAGGGTTCTATATGTTTTCAGAATTTTTAAGTATCTCTGGGCTTTTAATCATTTCTGTTTGCCTATTTTTCCAATATATAGACTCTAATATTACCCCTACTCCTGTTTCCCTCTGTTGTCCTTGGAGATCTGCAATGACAGAATTTTGTCTTAGACAAAGGTGTCTTCAATGTTCTACCAAACCTTTGGAAAAACGCTCCTATTTTCTCAACTATTATTGCGTATCTCACCACCCCATGTTCTCTTGAACACCCCGAGCACCCTGTCTTCATTCCCAGTGATATTCTAAACAAATTTGTATGAAATTTTATGTGCCTAATAGAGATTAATTCCTTTTAATCCTCTCATACTCTTTCTTTGTTCCCTTTGATCCTTTAGGGATGTTATCATTTAATAACAAATTTGATTCTGATGGTGAAATTTTAGGTAATATAAGATGACTATTGAGTATATATTTTTCAAAAATTCTTACATTTTCTATTAGTTCACAAGTTTTTACAGAATATTCAGATTGGAAGAGATTTAGCTCATCTTATTCCACACTCCATTTGATATTTTTTGATACATTGGATACTTAAAAAATAGGTTATTTTTAGAAAACATTTTGTTATTCCCACCCATAGCTTAGCACCATGGAGCACTAAGTGAAGAGTCTAGTGATTTTTGAGAGTAGGTATGAGGATGCTGAGAAAGAAGATACAGGGCTTGAACACGAGAAAGTAAGCTCACCTTGCAGGCATCTCCGGTTTTCTCATTGATACACAGGCTTCTTAGACATGCCTTGAAGGCAAATCTTGCACAGGCTGCTTTCTGAGCCCTCAAATGAGGTTAAAACTTTTTTTTTCCCTCCATGGGAACTGAGAATTTATGTGGCAGAATTTTTACTTGGTAATTAATTTGGACCCCAACAGCGTGGAGATGGTGAGAAAGGGACCCTATTAAGACTTGATATTAAGTTAATAGCAGGTGACAGTGACTTCATCAAAACCCCTGTGCAAAACATCAAGTAGATGGAAATTTCAGTTCTGCTACATTACTCAGCTGAGTATCATCAGACCTGCTTACAAGGGTCATAAAGATTATTTGTACATTAAACAAGGGCCTGTCCATCAAGCTCAGTATGACAGAGAAGCAGGAAAATTACCATTTCATCAAACACAAAAAATATTGGTGCAATTCTAGTAATGGAACTCCTAACACTTTGGAAAATTCTCACTGGCTATTTTTCATTATTTCTTTAGACACACAAATACACACACACACACACACACACACAACTCTCTTGCCAGAAAAGTGGGTGAGGTCGAGCTAGAACAGATATCATTAGCATTTCCATCTCTTCCATGAAAAACTACCACAGGGAGGAGAGGGTGGGAAGGGCAGCAAGGAAGATGACCACTGTGATTTAGACAAAAATTTCTAGCTAAATTGGTGGCAAGGGTCACCTGATGAAATGGAAGCTTGGTAAGGCTAGGACAAATATAAAGAAAAATCACATCCTCTATGGAATATTAACCCCTCTGAATCATTGTTATGTAAGGTCATCGTGTATAGATCAGGGATCAGGGAAAAAAAGCAATAACAGAAAATATCTGAATAAAATTTGTACCAAATGACAACATTTTCCATTGTATAAAGTTAAAATATAAAAGGGTGATTCAATTAAGTATTCAGGATATAAAGGAATTTGGGAGGTCACAAGATACCCATTTCATTTTGAATGCTTTAAATAATTAGTTAGCAGGGAGAGGGGACCATCTTCTATTCACCGTGGACTGAGCCCACAATTTAGCAATACTTCTGTATCTTCTGAATAGGAAGCTCAGAAGTTCTGTGCAAGTGGTTTGCAACAGGAATATGTTTGTTTCTTACCTCTGTCCCTTGTGCCTTCTATAAGCCAAAAGGATATTTCTGATTAATATGGTAATTAGATGGTTATTAAAAACAGTAATCATCCAGAAATTATTTGGTGTCATAAACATCCCATACAAAGAAAATATTCGAACATTTAAAAGTTGAACATTACAATTGGCTTTGTATGCAAGAAGCCAAAGGGGACATAAAGAATTTTTAAGTTCCCAGGAAAGCACTCACATTAAGAGCAAGTTGTCTTCTTGATCAGGTTGGAAGTTAGTGCCACACATCCAATAGATTCCCCCTGTGGCCAGTAGCAATGAACCAATTTCTATTAATGAAGAGCTCATGTTTATGGCTAATATAGAAGAAAATGTACTGAAGGGGGGAGCTCAGTCATTCATTGGAGATAGCTTAATTCTGGTAATTTCCAATTTCCAAGCTTGTTTTAATTTGTTATCAAAGTAATCACTCATTCTGGCTGGAATCAGAAATAGCTTTTTGTCGTCTGTAGCCTGACAGATTATTCAGATGAAACCCCATTTTATAAAGCTCACCTGCTCAGCATCTGTGATATACTCACAAGTTCTAAGAGGTATAGCTTTCAGCATCAGAAGTAGGCTGCAAAGAACTAAGGCTGCTTTCCTGCAGTTTTCTGAGCAAAGGAGTGTATTTCAAATCCTGATTAAAACTCATATACAAAGAGCAGAATATCATGGGGAGAAGGGATGAGAGAATGGGGTATCCACTGGACTTCATCATCTATGTCAACCTGCTCTTACAAACTTCCTTGTCTACCCTTGCCATAGGGAATGTATATCTGGATTTTGCTACAAACATGAGACTACTTTTGCAGGATTGCCCTTGGCTTTTCGAGTACTGATCCATATTTCCTTTGATCCATAGTATGCATTTATCCACAATATCCAAGAGAATGGTCAGCTCGGTGTGTTTGGCCAGCTGCATAAAACCTCAGCAAATGATGCTGTGCAAATACTAAAGACTATTTAGAAACCAGACTTTGAGGTGCATATTGGATTATGCAATTTACAAAGATGATTCCACCACCAGAAACTTGGACATTACTTTGCATTGCTTTATCAGAGATGAAGTAATGAAACGAAAGTTCTTACTCAGTGCCCTACTTAGTTCTGAAAACACGGGGACAGAGGGAACATAGGAAGCATGTTGAATTTTAGTTAGTCTATGGAGAAGCTGGAAAGGCCTCAGGACCACTTCCGCAGGAGAGGGAACTGCAGCCTTCTTCATTACCTTAGTCACATCTACACAGCTTGGTAAGGTTACAGCAAAGATTAGAGTCCTGATTCACAGCCAGGGTTTTTGTTACTTCTGAAGAAAAATAATAGTTGAGATAGAAATGGCAGGAAAAGAGAAGACAAGGAATAAAAGTTTATCTGGGGTTTGGTGGGAACTAAAGGGGAAAAGAGAACTCAGAGAGGACATACTTGTCTCAAAGACCCATTGTTCCTTCTCAAGGTTGTCATCTCTGTTGATGTCCTGGAAGCTGTCATTTTTTTTTAAAGCAGAATAGGGCAGAGGATGGTCAGAATAGATTAAGCTGATTGTCATTAAAGCCACAACTTCAAGATATGCTTTCTGAGTACATACAGAAACACTAGGAAACCCAAACCACTGTTGCCTCATTGTCACTGAGTAGCTTCCAGGGATGATAATGAAGAATTGTCTCCTTTCTATTGCTTTGGCTGTTGCTTGAGTCTGTGGAGCCAAGAATCTGGATCTCCCAGAGCTAGGCAGGAGAAAAACAATACATTAGCATAAAATAATGGGATCTCTGGTGCCCGGATTGCAATGGAGAAAAGGTTAACCAAGCTGGGGCTTTGTACTGCGTGAGCCTCCATCTATAATCTCTTGTTTTTCTAGTCTGGGAAGAGGAGAAAGGAACCTTGGGAGAGGAAAACACAGACTGTTCTAATCTTATGATAAAAATAATATGATTCCTATATCTGCTATCTCTCCTCACCAGGTTTCTGCTCTCTCCACAGAACACTATAATGCCCATAAATGTCAGTTAAAATAAAAATTTCTGTTCCATTAAACGTATGAAAAATATGTTGCATTGAATACAGTTGGTTTGGGAAATGCATTTTTATCCCTCCTAACCAGTCGTCCAGACTAACTGCAGCTGCTAAAGGTGGCTGTGTGGTGGGCTGGGGGTGGGTCCACAGCAGGGTCAGGCTTACCATGTTCACATTGCATCCAGTGTGAGCCCTGTGGGTCTGCACACTAGATTGGTCCTGCTCAAGTTCTAAGGTATACAATCTGGCCAGCCTACTCTGAGAATTTAGTGTGGGTTTATGTTCTCTTGGTGAAACATACTCTGCTTTTTTTGTATTTGGAGAAGCCTGAACCACAGTCATACATAAGCTAGTGTGGGATTTCAGCAGCACACTGTCTTAGATATCAAGACAAGTCTGTGCTGGCATCTACTCCACTTGGCAACAGAATTGGTTATGATAACTCACTTCAGTGTAGGAGGCGATGTGGGAACATCAGCCCACCAACCATTTAAGAAATATTTCTTGTCTAACTAGCATCTTCCAAGCACTGTCTTGAGGTGGTCACTTGGTTACTGGGCGTTGTTCACATACCAAGAGCTCGACCCATGTGACCTCCTTCACGAGGCAGTTATTATTCATTTCCCTCATTTTTATAGAAAGGAATCTTAGTCAGAAAAGATTCTTGGCTGAGGTCTTTTTAATTTAATGAATGGTGCCTCTCCAATCTAATTCCTCACCTTGCCCCTCTCCCTAGACATGGCCCTTCAGCCATGGCAGTCCACTAACATATTCTTCTGTCTCTTGGCTCCAAGCCTGTGTGTCAAGTGTTTGCCTTCCATGGAATGCCTTTCCATATGCCTCCTCTTCCTGTTTCTTTAACTGCAATTCACTCTTCAAGATTCCTAAGTCAAAGACAAACACCAGACAAATAAAGAAACTGATTTTATTCAGGCTATTGCAATAGCGGCAACCCTCCAGATCCAAAACTCAAAGTGTCTTGGCAGGGTGGTTTTGCCTTAGATTTTTATAGAAAAGAGTGGACAAGTTATAGGTAGAATAATTTGCAATCCGAAGGCTCAGTCAGTGAGCCAAACAGGAGACATGTCTAATTTCTGGGGGACAATATTTCATCTCAGTTACTAATTCATGAGACAAAGAATGGAGAGTTGGAAGGTCAGTGGCTGGCCTTTCAACAGATTCAGGCAAAAGGAGAAAGACCTGTGTTTGGCTTTTCCACAGGTAAACAAAGGAGTCATCTGTAAATTGTAAGGGGAGTTGTGAGAAGAGTGGACTACAAAAATCTTTTCCAAGTCACGGGGGGGAAAGGTGGTTCTTTGATTTCGCAGAACACAAAACGGTGGAGGTGGGCACTTTCTTAACCATTGCTGTTTCACGGCTCGGGTGAAGTTTATCATTGTCACATTTCAGTGACTATCACTCCATACCTCCAATCTGGATCCAGGACTTCTCCTTATTTCCAGAGTGCTCTGGCCTTGCATCTACCATCCCACTCATCACCCAGTGCTTACTTATGTGTTTCCTTGACTGACTTCCCAGTTAGTTAGCCATCAGTTTGAAGGCCATGACTGTCTCCTTGCCTTTGCTTCCACACCCTTAGCACAGGGCCATGCCTACTGGAGGCTCTCATTAATCACAGACATACAATGGAAAGATCCAGATGAGTAGGGCAGTTTCCAAGGTAAGGGGAACACTTGAACAAAGGCACGGTGAATAAACCTGGCTGGCACAAAGGAGACTGATGAGAGAGAAGGCTGGAGAGCAGAGCCCTGGACTCTCCCATCCGTTCCTAAGTCAGGGCAGAGGATGCCCTTCAACACACTTTGTGATTTTTCTGGAGTTTGGTCTTAACTGATCCTGGGCTGTCACTTTCACCCTTTCCCCCATGACTGATTTTTCTGTGGTTGTGATGACACTGCTGTCAGAAAGTTTTTCCTGGCAGTTCAGCAAAGGGAAACGGAGGGTACTGTATTCCATCAGTAGCACATGAATCCCTTCTCTTCTCACTGCTTCTGCCCTGCAAATATTTATAGATATCATTATGCCTCCCTTAGCTATCATTTATCCAAGCGGTAACAGCACCAGTCTTTCCATCTTGCCTCATAAATCAACCCCTCCAGCCCCTGTAATCATCTCCCTGCTCCTCTCTGAACTCTCCAGGGTCTGTCAACATCTTAATAAGGTACCCCAAACTGAAGGCTCTGCTCCACCAGGGTACCAAAGCAATTATGTGCCTATTAGGGGGATGGCATATGCTAAAAAGACACTTTGGCCTTGTGGATGCCATTGTGGAGTTCAAGCTCATTTCTCACGTATGCCCACTTCTCCCCTCCAGGATGTTTTCTGTGCAGTTGCTACCAGTGTGTCCTTCTCTCTCTCCTGCCTGCAGCCAGATAGAGGTCAGCAATACTCAGGGTTTGTTTCTACCCTCTCCCCCTCCCCTTCAGGACTCTCACTTCTGGAGCTCATCTTTGCATTCTCTGGGCCTTTACAATGGCCTATAATGGGTCCTGAGGTCTTCACTATGTCTTTCTATCTCATACCACAGGCTTTTCCCTCTCCCTGGTCCTCTATCAAAGCGTATCAATTGGGCCTCAAGGTTGGGCAGACCTGTATTCAAACCCCAGATCTACAACACTGGCCCAGTGGGCAACTTTGGGCAAGCTATTTAACTTCTCTAAGCCTCAGTTATTTAAAATGGGGATATGAATTATTAATATATCCAACTCATGGATTATTGAATGAAAGGAAAAATATGTATTAATAACACTAAATTAATTCTAATTGCTACTATTGTCCTCTTCTTCCTCCTACCCTCCTCCTTTTCCGGTTCCTCCTCCTTTTTTTTTCATTTATTTATATCTCAGGTGAGGATTTAGACCAGTGATTTCTAAATCAAAGAGGAAGAAACATATTTTCCTCAATTATCTAGACCCGTTAGGGAAGAGGAAGCTCTAATGGAGACTTTTATACATTCTTCGTTTTTTGAGTATGCAGAGGTGTTCCGTGGTGATGTACAATTTCATGATCACACCCTGATTGACTATATTATTGACTCATTTTTGTGATCCTTGCTACAAAGAACTGGAAAGCAGAAGAAAGAAAACCTACATTAGGAATTAAAGTGGCATTCCTTCCAAAGCAGCCATGATGTTATACTATCTAGGAAAATTAATTAAGAAATAGAATATATTTGATCATATTAAAGAACATTCAGATACATAAAATGATAGATTATGTAAGAGGTACCTCTACAGGTATATCAGCCAGAGTCCAGTTAGAAGAACAGAACTTCGTCTAGTAGTTCAACAGTGGGAAATTGTTTTAGAAAACTATTGCACAAGGTGATGAAAAAACTACAAAGCCAGGTGTTAGAAACTACAGGAAAATGCTACTCTCCCTAGGAATGGAGAGACAAAAGGAAAAGGTGGTGTTACCAGAGCCCAAGAGCCAGGGCTGCCTGGAAGGAATTGAAACTACATGGAGAGCTACAACCAGGGGGAAGAGGCCACATTGCTCAAGATGCTTGCCTGAGTAGTGAGGGGCGGTTGCCTAGATTTATCCCACTTTTCCCTCTACAATTTCTCACCACTGGCTGGACTTAGCCAAAAACTGGTCAGCAAAAGAATGTGAATTAGCCCCTATGATACAAAGCAGAGAAGGGGAAGGACGGGGGATAGATCTGAGGGCAAACAAGTGAATAGATGGCACAGCAAGTGTCATCAGCACAGTATCTAAAATAATAGTCAATAAAATGTCCCAGGGGGTTAGAGGATTATACTAAACCTGGCTAAAGGTTCCCTCTCTCTCCACTTCTACCACAAGCCCTATGCCTATGCTCTTCTCTAAGAAAAAGCAAGTCCCGCTTATTAGTCAGGGTCCAATCAGGAGAGGAAAACCATACCTAATTTAAACAGGGAATATTTAATAAGTAGAATTGATAACTAGGTAAAGGGTGGTTAACTACTAAAAGGGATAAAAGAGAGTTCTAGGGGGTAACAGAGGTAGCAACTTCAGAAATCAACTACAACCCCTAAGGTTGAGGAAAAAGTGACCAAGAGGAAACTTGGAAACTTAGAGTTGGGCCCTTGTGGCTGAGACCTAGATCCTACTGCTGAGCTGACAAAGAAGCACTGTCCTTTGCAGTGTTTCAGCTCGAGTATCACAAAGTAGGACAAAAAAGGTTGGAGTTGCAGTTGAGAAGCAATAAATTAATAACTGGCTCATCTGCTGAAGCTTAACGATTTAGATTTTCATTGGCTAAGTTTAGGTCTTTCCATTTTACCATGTAAGCCATCATCTGGGCATAAAATTCAAGACAAACACAAATCCACACATTTGATTAAGGCTGGAACTGCAGGCAGCAACGTGTGTAGCTTTGGATATTCTATGAGAGTCTCAAGAGCCTCCACCAGGTATAATTCATTATACTAAAAGGCTGCTAAATATGGAGTCTATCTTGATTGAATTAACAAGAGAAAATTCCCCTGTCTGTGGGCAGAATGCTCAAGTAGAAACTTAGGAAATTGCTTTCCTCTCCTCTTAGCTTATCTAAGCCAGATCCTTGTTTTAAGGTTAAGTTGAAGTCCTAACCCCTTCCCTGGTCTGACATCATCTCTCCCTTAGCATAACTCTTTTTTTTATGGTGTTTTTATTCCTTACCATCCATTTGAAAAAGCCTAGTTTGTGCTGTCTCTCTCTTTCTGTTTAATACGTCTTTCCTCCCCAATTTGATTGTTGGTTCCTTAAAAGGAAGCACCTTGTCTAATAATTGCCAAGCTTCGTGGGACTGGTAATCTGTGCTCTGTGAATTCACTGAGTCTGAGAAAGGTTTATGCAGAGGGGGTGATACTTAATCCTGAGTCACACCTTGCAGGTAATTTGGATTTTGATAAATAGAAAGAAGTTTGTGCATGTGTAAGTGTACGCACATGACCATGGGTGAATCTGTGTGTGTGTGTGTGTGTGTGTGTGTGCTGGCTGTGGTGGTAAGGTGGTTCTCATTTCTAAACAAGGAAAGCAGAGGGCATGATGGGGAATATAAGGACTAAACCCACTGGGCTGGAGATGAGCAAGCAGATAGGAAGCTGATGGGAGAATATGGGGCAAAAACCAAGTATTTGAAAAATATTCTTGTCCCCTTTTCCTTCTCAAAATCATGATCCAGTGCCTTTTCATGTTGATGTTTTCAAGAGTGCACAAAATGCCCCCTCTGATTAGCAGTAATCTCCATTCAGGAAAGTATTCTTATTCTCAGCACCCCAAGAAAATGCTGGTTCTCTTTGTACTGTGTCCTTGGTGAATGAGCGTGAGGAACGGAAGATCTATCAGGGCATCTCTTCACCACCTTTTCAGAGTTGCATTGTTCCCAGCATAATACAAGCTCTTCTCCTGCCTTTTGTCCGTTCCGGTTTTTTATTTTGAGAGCAGAAGCTGCCTGCACTTAGTTGGACAGATTGTCCCTGACTAATAAATCTCAGCATCAGGACCTGCTTTTTTGTGCTCACCCAGAATTTTAGCCTTTATTTTTCTGAAACTGATTATACCAAAATGTACTTTCTCCAGTGTTATTCATGATCTTTCCTATTTTGTTTTTTTCCTCAGGAATATTCTTTGGGAAGGTGGACTACAGTGATTGTTTCAGGCACTGTGTTCCAGCACTCAACCCTACTGTAACTTAGGAACATGGTGTGTTTAAAAATAAAATAAAGCCAAAAAGTTAGTTTATACACTCCAGCTTTACTCTGTCTTTCCAATCCCCATTGTGAAATGAGTTGAAATTGCCTTTTCCCCCATCTCTTCCTCCCTTCCTATCTCTCCAAATACTCCCAGAGTACCTATTATGTTACATTTATCCAGAAAACAAGGTAACTAAAATTCAACAACAAGTCTTAGGGAAAGAGGGGTTATTATTTATTGAATACCTACTATTTCCCTGGAGCTTTTTATAGGTTAACTCACTTAATTTCTGCAACTGGACCAGGTAGGAATTGCCCCCATTCTACAGATGACGCTCAGAAAGTCAAATGATTGGCCTGTGATCACAAAAACTGTAAGAGGCTGAGCCAGATGCAAACTCAGGTCCTCCCAAAGCCTGCATTTTCTAAGGAGACAGTCACTGTGTTGGAGGGAAAACCACACTGGGAGAACATCCAGAAAGGAGATGAATTTAGCCCTTTCTCCTTTATGTCTCCTCTTGGTGGGCTTTATAACTCAACTTTCCTTTGGGGAAAAGATTGATAAGAGGGTTATCCAGTGGGGACAAGGTAGCTAGTAACAAACTGGTGCATGGCTGTCATTCGGAACAAGATAGGTCCTTCCCTGTATTTCCAGGGGGCTAGACAGGACCGAGAAACATCTGTTGGAGGGAGATTGACATTGGCTTAGAATCAGGATGCTCATTTGATAGGGCTGCTCTGAAATGGAACAGGCATGTGAGGAGTGTCTAGCTCCCTGACACCAGAGGTTCTGAGCAGAGCCCAGCTGGAGACCACTATGGTCCCTTACAGCTTGAAGACTCTGTGATAAATAAATTCACAGTCTCCCTCAGGCTCCACTCTGGAGCTCTCAATGGGTAGCGATCACTTCTTTTAGTGATCATTTATTTCTTTTAGCTTGTGGTTGAAACCAAGAGAGTAGAAAGTCTAGGAACTCCAATTCCTAGATAGATTTTGTATAGCCTAGTTTAAAAAAAATCAATACAATAGCGTGTGTTCTCATAGAACAAATGTGCAAGGAAGAGCCACTGACCTAGCATTTATTAAATGAGTTGGTAGTGTGTTTCCGGTTGTATGTACATGAAGGTGGATAAAGAAATTATGCAGAGTAAGTAATTCTAAACATTGCAAGTGGGCTAACATCTGAGGCTGCATCCAAGCAATATGAGCTATTGAAGAAAAATGAAAATGGTTTCCCCAGATAATCCCAAATATCTTGAAATTTGAAATTGTATTAAAAACATATTAGTATTTTACACTGTTGTCTCAGCTAGAATTTGGTTCAGTTCAATTAGTTTGCAAATGCTGAATTCCTACAGCCAATCTAGAACTTAATTTTAAAAGATTTGGGCACAAACAAAAAAAATCCTGATGGAAGATTCTAGAGTGACATTTTCTTTTTCTTATCACTGCTGAGGCAAAATTTTTTTTATTAATACTATTGGCTTTTGGTCATTTTTGACAGAAATAAATTTAACCAACTTAGGCGTAAAAAAACAACAACAAAAAAAATGTGGTCATTTATTCCTTAAATTAACCCACCACTCTTCCTAGATTCCTTTCAACTCTATTTTCTGGGGAGTAGTCAAGGATTTATTCAAAATCATGCAATGCCTAAAATAATCATTATTCCCTCTATTATAAGTGGTATTATATCCGGGGCCCTCTCACTTACAGGCATGTCTGTCAAAGGGACCATTTTTCAGGCTCACAGTTCCCAAGACTCTGTCACTTTCTTACTTACAGAGGCCCAAAATGGAAACTATTTTTCTTTTCATTATGAGCTGTCACTTTTTCATCTTGGCACTGCAATGATAGACTTTCATTCATCTTCCATATTACCTTTCCTGAAACCTCTGACACAGACTGACACAATGCAAAATGCAGGAGATCTTGGAGCATACGTTGGCAATTTTGAGGGAAGGCAGCAGCTTGTCTCGCTCCGTTATTTTAAATATATATTGAAAATGCTGAGATTCCTGGTATGGTACGCTGGAAATGCTAATGTGCCATGCTCTGTTTTTAACACGTCCTTATAACATCTGCTCCCTGGCCCCCAAATCAAAGTGAAGAGATGGCAGAGGGCAGCAGAGCTGCCAAGACTTTACCTGAGTGGGAGGGCAAGAGTAAAAATTTTTCTCAAAATCCATGAGGACCACAGGCAGACGAGGGGAAGGTGGGTTAGAGTTTCCCAATTCCTTCTGGGACTGTTGAAGAGAACAGTGATTCCTATGTGTGCGCTGGGCTATTCCAGTGACAAAATAACTTCCTAGATATTGAGTAGAAAGGCAGCAACATCTCACTAGCCAACGTCAGAGTTCAGATGCATTTCTGTGACTCTGTTTTCAATGTGGTGGGTCCAGAGCATTCCTCATGGCATAGGAGACCAAAGGCAGAGAAGGACAGGAAGAATAAGAAAAGCCAGATCCAAATTACTCCTACTGCCCTCAAACTATTCTGAATTTCCATTCTACTTCTTATTTACAGATATAACTATCTAATGTACTAACAATTCTTGTCTTGCTTGGATTCTGAAGGGTGTCAAAGGAAAAAGCATCTCACATTCTTGATATTCACATTTCTAAGGGGACACAGGGCTAGCTATAAGAGAAATTGTGGAAAAAAATAAAGTTTGGTATTTTTTGCAGCACTTCCAATTGAGCCTGGATATTTATTGGATCAAAATTTTCATCCCTGAGCACATTTCTGTAGCAAAACAAGCAGGATAGGGACACTCACCAGGAATGGGACAATGTCATCACAGCCCATTTTCTGTGAATCAATTCTCAAACCTGCTCTTAAATACCAAAATCTGATTGGCCAAGCCCCAGGTACATAAAATCTTATCAAGTGTCATCTCATCTGGGAGTCTCACTTTACTTTCTCAGACAGATATTTTGTCCTTCAAGTAGATTGTAAGCTATTTATAGTTAGGGGTTGGGTTTTATTCACCATTATATCCCTAGTGCTTGACACAGTTCTTGCTTAATAAATGCTTGCTGATTGAATAAATGGAATGGTTAAAGGTTCTGACCAGATTCATTGTCTGACTCTTTTCAATTCTGACCTTAGATGTAAACGATTAGAGATGTTTTCTTTTCACCATGGGAGTGCTTTAAAAGTATGAATTGGAATACTTTTAGGCTGAGCATGCCCTTTTCAGTACTTCACAACCCCCAATATTCCCTCTGTGTGTGTTTAGTACTATCTGTCTGACTCAGGCTGGAAGTTTTGGGTTCTTCCATTCCATCTTGGACAGATCTTCTAACATTCCACATTTCATGGTGTTTTCTAATCTTTCCTTGTTACTTTTACTTTGGGTACCTTTGTTCTGAGCCTGATAAAGACCAAAGACATTGTCCCATTTATGTGAAGTTACAATCAATGTAAGCTTCCTCCCCACCCCTTAGCCACCAGTCAGCCACACAGGGAGAACCTAGGCTACTCCATACCTAAACGGGCAACCATCCTCTATGCTACCCAGCTCTTACAACATATTGGAACATCGTGGGAGCTGGAGAATGAGGAGGTAAGAGAGAAGCAGAAGGAAAAGGAAAAAATGACTCAAATAAAGTGCCTTCTCTTAGGCTTATGATGATAAGGCAAGAAGGACAGGGAAGTGTGTCTGGAAGGGACTTGCTTCCATGGTGAAATAGCCAGACTGATGTGTCTGGAAAGATGACAAGCAACCAGAGACATGCCACAGAATTATAGAGTCTCAAATATGGCAGAACTGTCCAGAGCAAACATGAGTAGTGGCCATTGATGTACAAAGGGTAGACAAGGATGCAGCTTATGATTCTCTGCCTGTGTGAGATAAATGATATTTTTCACCCACCCAGTTGAGCATGAATTTTTTCTCTTTTGTTCTTTGAGAACAATTGCATCACCACCTTTCATTCTGACAGTTAATCATGGTATGTCCTTTTGCATCTCTTCATGCGTTGTTTAGGACTACTGTTTAAATCTCTTTGTCTTTTTTTTCCCTTTTCAAATTTTCTCCTTAAAAGGAACGATGGAATGAGGCAATTCTATTTATCTTTTCATTAACTAAATTCTTTCTACAGGGTACATTTTCTATTCTATAGAACATGTGTCTAAACCTCCTACTCCCTGTTTCCATAGCTTAGGTTATTGTTCCTTTTTCTGCTACCTCTCCAATTGTCTTTTCTACCCAGCTCAATCTTTCTCCCTCATTGGGATGATCCAACAAGACTTCCTCTGGAAATGGCAACTCTGTGTTTTGCAACTCGTATGGTCTACTAACTGCTTCCCAAAGGGGTTCTGTGGAACACTTGTCTCACTAGATGGTTAAAGCATCTATAGCCAAAGACATTTGTGAAATGCTGCTTGCTGGATATTTCTTTTGGAGATTCCCAAAATGCGCTATCTTATTAAAGGTCCTGATAAGTCTTTTGGCAAAGAAATATATTTATATGGATTAAAGAAGAGTTTCCCAATAGATTTTGATGACAGAACTTTTCTTCATGTGACCTTTGTTATTATTCCACAGAGATAAAGTTTCTCAAACAAATCTTTGAGTTGTATTTCTCTAAATGTTTATAATTTTTTTTCAGTAATTTTCCATATATTTCTTAAAGTTTCCTTATTAAGTTTAGTTTTGGATGCTTTATCCAGAATAGCCAAAACAACTTTGAAAAGGAAGAATAAAGTTGGAGGACTAGCACTATCTGATTTCAAAACTTCCTATGAAACTAAAGTAACCAAGACATGGTGGCATTGAAGACAGATAAGAAGTTTAATGGAACAGAATATGGATTTCAGAAATAGACCCAAACAAACATGAACAAGTGATTTTCAACAAAATCACAAAAGCAATTCAGTAGCAGGCTATCTTTTTCAGCAAATGTTAAAATAAGTGAATATCAAAAAAAAGGAAGAGAGAAAAGGAAAGAAAAGAAAAAGAAAGAATTTTGATTAGTACCTCCTTACACCTTATACAAAAATTAACTCAAGTGGCTCTTAGACCTAAATGTATAACCTAAAATTATAAAATTTCTAGAAAACAACAAAGTAGAAAATATTTGTGACCTTGGGTTAGGCAAAAATTTCTTAGATTTGTTACTAAAATCATGATCCATGACAGAAAAATATTAATCAATTGAACTTCATCAAAATTAATGAATTTCTGACTTTCAAAGACACTGATAATAGAATGAAAAGATAAGCCATGACCTGGAGAAAATACTTGCAAATTACATATCTAATAAATAAGTTGTATTCAGAATATGCACGTAACTCTCAACTCTCAACTATAAGAAAACAAACACCAAATTAAAAATGTGCAAAAGATCTGAATAGATATGTCATTAAAGAAAATAAATGGATGGCAAACAAGCACATGAAAAAATGGGCAACATCATTAGTCATTAGAGAAATTAATGACATTACTAATTAAATCCTCAGTGAGATATCTACTAGAATGGCTAACTACTAGAATGGCTAACATTAAAAAGAATGACCATACCAAATGTTGGTAAGGAAGGATGAAGAGGAACTGTTGGTAGGAATGTAAATTGGTACAAGGGCTTTAGAAACTGTTTTGCAGTTTCTTGAAAAGTTAAGCATATGCCTTCCACGTGATCCAGCACTCAACTCCTTCACAATTACCCAGGAGAAAAGGAAGTCGAGTTCCATACAAAGACTTTTATTCAAATGTTCATAGCATCTTTATTTGTAATAGTTAAAACCTGGAAACAACTTAAATGTCTTTCAATAGGTGAATGGGTAAGCAAATTGTAGTAAACGCATACAATGGAATACTACATACTAATAAAAAGTAAATTATTGATACCTACAGCAATGTATATGAATCTCAAAGTATATATGCTAAGGAAAAAAAGCCAACCAAAAAATACTGTATGATGCCATCTATCTTTGGGGTATTTGTCTAAAATGCCCAAAGTCTGAATGGTATTAAATTGTCCAATTTGAACTCTTGGCATAATGTTAGGAATGTACATTTGTGACCTTTTTTTGCTTTTACATTTGGAAGAGCCATTTGCTATTGCCATCACCTAAAAAGCTCCCATTTGATGGGATGGATATTCATAAGCTATGGACAGTTTTCCTGGACGTGGAAAGGTTTACTTACATGGAGGTGAATAGGGAGGATATAATTAAATTGGAAGCCTTTTCACATATGCTGTACTTTTACTCCTTATAACAATCCAGCTTAGACTTCCCAGTAGCAGAACAAAGATTGCAGGTACACAGTTTTGGCTCACCACAATTTAACAAAAATGGCTTAGGGACCACAGGCAAGAGAACTCCATGAGATTCTTTCCTTCTGCTCCTTTTATCAAGAGCAGGCATATTTTCGGTCTTCTCTACTTCATGCTATTCTGGGGAAATTATGAACCAAAGCTAAATCAAATGGTAGGTTGCAGAATGGAGAAAAGATGATAAGACGTATTGGACTTGCAAGTGGTATGGCAGCCATGAAGCTGTGCCACTCAGATCCCACTTCAAGATAGAACTGACCAGTTAGCACCAAGAGTGAGGTTATAGAACATCCTTGACCTGTAGCACCATCAGAATCTGCTTCAGTACTTGAATCAAGGCCACTCTCTTCATAGGTAGTACTCAGCCAATAATTGAGCTCAGCATAGCTACTAGGGCCTGGCTATTTTTTCCCAGTGAGGGGCTCCTCTAATGGGTCATTTTTGCTCTGAGCTCCCCCTTCGGTTGGCTGAGACTTTGGCAAATCTATATCATGATCTGAGGCTCTCTCTGCCCTGTTCTGCTTCCACTACTGTTTTCTTTCCCAAGTGTATCACAATCTGAAGACCTTCCCTGCCTAATTCTGTCTTCTCCTCTTTTTTATCTTTCACAGGTGTTAGTCCCACAATAAATCATTTGTACTCTTAACTCAGTCAAAGTATCTGCTTCCCAGAGGATGCAACTGACACATCTGAAAATTAGGAACATATCATTGTTTAAAGCAAGGAGATAAGGTTTCCCAATGATAGCTGAAGAATGAGAGAAAAAAATATCACATAAATGAAAGGGACATTTCAAAGTGCAAGTGAAAGCAACACTGACTATCAATTCTCTCCGCAAAGTCCTCTGACAGCTCGCCATTGCCCACAGGATGAGTACAAGCCTTGTTAAGTACCCTAAACAATCTTTTGCCATTCTCCTTTCTAAAATTTCACTTCCACTCTCCTCTAAACAAACCAGGTGCTCTATTGACTTTATGTGTAGACATAGACACAGAATTTCAGAGCTGTGAGTGGCAACGTTTATATTATTTCCTTACTTATTTTTTAATAAGAAAATAGATTCATAGCCAACTGGTCAAACTCTCCCTGTTCTTGTCTCTCTCTCTCTCTCCCTCTCTTTCTCTCTCTCTGTTTTCAAGAGTTTAAGCCAGTGGAGTTCAATGGAACCCTCTACAATGATTGGAAGTGTAGGTTCTGTATCTGCTCTGTCCAATATGGCAGCCACTAGCCACAGTAGCTCTTGAGGTCTTGAAGTGTGGCTGGTGTGCCTGAGTGAGCCACACCCGACTGGTGGCTACAGTGTTGGACAGTGCAGGTCTAAGGTTTTGTTCATTTTCTTTCCTCTCATATATGCTTCCTGTTCTGGCTTGTTTTTGTCTCTCTAAATTCTGCCTGTTAAAAAACTGTTCTTCTTAAGTTTAAGTTGTTTTTCCTTAATGAGGCTTCCCTAGACCATTTTAGTTTTCTTAGAAAAGTGCTATCTTTTATATTATTACCTTCGTTGGTGTTATTCAGCACATGTTTAATGAGTGCATGCTGTGTTCAAAACCTTATAAAAGGTGCTTACTTTTTAAACCTCTAGCATAGTCACTTAATTTTTTAATCTATGATATAATTTGTAGCTTTTAGCTCATAAATTATTACTGAATTCTGTTTTTATTTTTAATATATCTCATAGGAACTCACCTTCTTTCCAATACTAAATCCCATGAAGTTGGAGATCATGTCTAAGAATCCCTTGATTTGCACAGAGTAGGCATCTAATTAATAACTATTTGTGTTAGTTGATCAATACTGTATGCTCTTTAATACTAGAAATTGACTATAAAGTAACATGAGTTATTATTTTTTGAAGAACCGAGACTAAGTTAAAATCCTAACCTTTTTGCCATCTTATTTACCAGGTAATGAGGAAGGAGTAACTTCACAATGAGTTGGAATGGAAGAAAAAAACATAATATAGACCAACTTGGGGGATTCAGGTTTAAATTTTATTGTGGAAGGTACAGAAGTCTAATTTGCTAAATTATATTCCAAAGGATTTTAGAAATATTGAAGCATCTGCATCTTTGAAGTAGAGCATCCTAGCACTATGGAAGATAAGGAATTTTATTTAACTTCTTATTTGTGATTTCTAACTACATTAGTTATCAGTAAAACATAATTTTCTCATTGCCTATTTAGTGTGCCAGTCATGGCATCACCAGTGAAAAGCATGTATGGTTTTCATTTCATAAAATGTCAGTAATCTGCCTGGATTCCATGAAATTGGAGATATCTGGCTAACTTAGTTCCCATGCCTTGCATTTGTTCATATTTCTTTCTTTCTTCAAGTGTAAGCTCATTTATTACAGTGTGGTGAATTTTAAGTGTTCAGATCTATTTTTAAGTTTGACACATGATTTGGCAGTTTGCATGGGAATTGATTAATGCCTTAAATATGTCAATAGAAATCTATTGTTTTTTTAAAGAAATGGATTAATTTACCTGCAGTAAAAATGTCCTTTCTGCAGTGTCAGAAACCACTGAAAGATTGGGAATAAGTGGTGATATAATTTATCTGTTCACTGACAGGACCTAAATAGTCAGGATGCTTTCGGTAAGAGGTCTGCAACTGCTCTCCTCGTTTTCTGGCCTTATAAGAACAAAATGTATTCTTAGAGAAGTCATTGTAGGGTAGAAATATTTTCTTTTCTTTGCCACATCTGTTCTTCCTTTTGGGCCTACTCAAGTCTCACTGTTTCTAGGAAACTTTACCTATCTTTCACCTTATGCAAACACTTCCTCCTTTAAATTCCTATATTATATATAATTCTTTCCATACCATTTCTTTAATTTTTCTTTCCTTTAAGTTTCTTTTACTCACTTATTCCCTCCCTTCCTTCCTTCCACCCTCCCTTCCTTCCTGTACCTCTTGTGTCTGAACTCCCAGTTTAGGTGTTATGCCCTCAAAGCAGTGGGGAAGAATATGTCAATTGTCTTCCTAACATGGGGTGAGTGGAGAAGTATTTAAACATTTCATATTGATTTACTGACTTGATTTTTCTTAGGAACGTCTCAAATCTCTTGAGCATTCTGTGCTTCACCCAGTCCATGCATTTGCATAACTTTAAGTAAAAACTCCTATGGTGTGTGCACTCCGATATATACCTGAATCACAGGTAAGCAGCTGAAGGCAATTGCTTCCAGGTGTTTACCAGAGGAAATCACTGCCTGTCAGTAAGCCAGTGACAGATTGGGGCTAATTTCTCAAAAGAAGTAATTAACCCTCAGGAATCTTGGCAATGTATTTTAGGAGAATAAATTTTTCTCTTCACTCTCTCCCTTAATAATGTTTGTCCATGCACAAACACACACACACAAATCCAAACCCACATGTTCTGAGGGCCTTTTTTTGTTTGTAACTATATTCACTATTCAGGGTCACTGGCCCAAGTAGTACATAAGCAAAGTTCACTGGCAGAAACCCCATCCTCTGTGCTTGAAAACAATAAAGGCAAAAATAAATAAATAAAATAAAGCAATAAAGTATACATGCAGCTGCTCATTAGGTTGGATCCAGAGAATTCAATATTCTCTTACAATGGACTTTAATCATACATTGGGATTATTCATAGGTGAGTACATGTGATGTTTTCTCTCCAGGATGCTCAGTTTTGGAGGAGACCCAGGATTAAAAGAAGAGGGAGCATCCACCCATCCAGCTAAATCAGTTGACCCCCTAGTGTCCATACAGTGACCCACAGAATAGCCTCAGATCCTGGTGGCTTTAGCCACATTTGACAGAAGTGACTAAAGATGAACTTCTAGTAAGATGATAATGTTAGTTATGTTTTTCATTTATGAAAATCAATGACCTATTTTGGAAAACCTCTACAGATGCCTGCTATGTACACTATACTTTAGGTGAGGGCGTGGGTGGCAAACATTGTATCCTTATGAATAAACCTCCACCACCATAATGAATGAATGAATGAATGCAACCCAAAATTAATTCATTGCATATTTCTTTTATAAGTAAAAAAGTTTTGTTATGTTTAGTTTAGTGGAGATAGACCACCTATAACTTCTAAGATTTAGAAACTGGTCTGTGACTGTGATCCTCACACACTGGCATGCATTGCATTAGAATTATCTGGAAGGATCATTGAAACACAGAGACCTCATCACACACCTGGAATCTCTGATTCAGTAAATCTGAAATGGAGCATGAGAATTTGTTTTTAACAAGGTCCTAGAGGTTTCTGGTACTGCTGGTTCAGAGATCCCTACTCTTAAAACAATATTTACCTATGATTATCCCTCCCACTTAACAGAAATTATGGAGCATCCATTAAATATTCATCGATCCCTTACTATTTCCAAAGTAGAAAGAGTACAGTATGTTTTCTGTTCTCAATGACCTCATAATTTGATAGAGAATAAGAAGTCTTAAAAATGTAGGATTTAAAAATAGATAAGTTGCATGGTGCACGTCCTCCTGCTGTGGATGGGAGCATAGAGTTCTTGGAGGCTGGGGTCTGAGCAGAGACAAACCAGGAACTCATCGGGCCTTGCATAAGGGACAGCATATATAATGCCTGAGGAATGGGAGACACAACAAGTATTAACACTCAGAAGAAGTGGCCAAGCACAATAGCAAACTCTTGTGACTGCCAACTCTCTTTAGAGGATAAGGGCACATTTCTGTTTTAATTTCAACAGAATCTAAGAGGAAAAAAGCAGTGCCAGGAAAACTCAGCAGACATTTTAAGAATGGATAGCTATATCGTCTTTGATAAATAGTGTTTTTCTTGCTTGAAAGCAAAGGTTTCACTCTTTAAATGCAAAACTTGTGAAATCAAAATATCTTTAGAATATTAAAGTCTTCTAACAGTTAACCAAAATCATTGCACCTTGGAGAATGCACCTCAGTAAACAGAGACCAACTGGGTGCTCTCTCACTATTTCCTTTCAAAACCTCTGGGCCCCAGGATGAATCTCTCCACGGATAAGGGCAAGCACCTGCTGGTTCCAGCTTGTTCTTCTTGTCTACAGTGAGGTAGTGAAAATATGTGAGCACTGAGGTTTGCAGTACTAAACACAGAAGGGGTAGTCTGTTGCTTAATTCTTCATCTGTTGCAGGGAAGCAACACTCCCATAGAAAATATTAGTAAAGGTTGAAAGGTGCCAGGTGGTTATTTATTTATATCCACAATATTAGAGCTGGGAGAGACTTTAGGAGTGAGCTAGGCTAATAACTGTTTCTTTTTTCTTTGTTTGTTTGGGGTTTTTTTGAAAATTAGGAAAATGGAATTCTAAGGAAAGGAGTAAGTTGCCAAAGACAGTATAATTCATTAGTTCAGCCCACTTCTAGCCCAGTGCTATTTTCACCATTGCCCTGAGTTTCAAAACCAACCCCAGTGCAAATCTATTTCCAGCCATTGTACGAACCTCAGTTACTTAAAATAAAAAAAAAAATTCATTGTAGAGTTGAACAATTGAATGTTTTATTTATATAATTATGTTCACTTATAGTGTTTTCAAACATATTCTTGAAAAGTCCTACTGAGAAAGGCTGTTTTTGAAGCTGGGAACTTGGAGGGCTCAAATCACAAATTCATGCTGAAAGCCCCTAAAGTTATTAACTGGCATGTTCAAGCAGAAAAGAATTCTGGGTCGCTGAGGCTCCTTGTATGTTTATAACTCTAGCTACAGCAGAACCGGTCCTTGTAAATGTCACAGAAGATAATAATTGCAATGGAAAAGAAAGAAAATGTTTGGAGCTTATGAGAAAAGACCAAACCGCTTCCAATCACAGTACTGGAGAGGTCAAGAAAACATCCCTAGGGCAAGAGAGATGAAACTTTCCAACAGTCAAGAAATTAATGCTGACACCTCGTCAGTTAAGTAAAGTGCAGAGCAGAAAGAGCTGGCCTGGCTGTATTTTGGCTTATGGATAGAGCTGTGTGTGTACAGTCCAAAGAGAAACAAGTGTAAAGATCATCTTGTCACTGTAAATAAAAATCACCCCGTTGCCCAAGGGACTGAGAGCTCAGTTACAGTCTGGTCAGTCCCAGCCTGGCCATCACTGTGCCGTTATTGATGATAATACAGGAAGAGGGTCATTTTCGCTGCTGAGTGGGAGGACGTGGCTATGGCACTAATGTCCAATTACATTAATGAACATGAAATTTGGCTCTGTGCATGCATTTCTCCTCATGCTCTGAATTAGATTTTAGAGGGTAAAATAAAAGATAATAAAAGCCTTTTTTTCAGCACCATTTTTCTTTGGCTGTGGTTATAGGAATATGTCTGAAGGAAACATAAGCATTCTGGTTTATTAAGCAACCTCTATGCAATAAGTCCAAGTGTTGAACACAAGGCCAATTTTCTGGAAGGATAGCAAGTCCCTGTTATCTCTGTCCTTTGGGGTGGTTACATTCTCAAACTGAACAATTCAAGATGTGTAATGTGTTTATCTGAATTGGGGTTGGTTTTAGAAAGCCGGTATGAAGAATTGGCCAGCTGAGGTACAAAAGGAGAAAGCTCTGCAAATACGTATGCCTGGACCAATTCTATTCCACTTTTGATCATCCTCATGGTACTTCCCTGGCTTGGTGAGCAACTTCAGCCATGGTTAGAGTTATTTCAAAGGCTATGATATCTCTCCTTTCCAATGACAATGCTGGCCTGGGGAGGAGGGATATAGGGGTTAGAAAACAAACAAAACAACACAAAAATATGGGAGGCAGAACAATAGCCTTAAAAATGTCCATTTTTTTGTTTATTTAGTAGATATTTTTTAAGTGGTAGTAGAGAAAACTAAGTAATCCCGTCAATCTGTGGGTATGTTAAATTTACAGGGCAAAATAGACTTTGTACTTTGCCTATGTAATTAAATTAAGAATCTTGCAATAAGGTCATCCTGGATTATCTAAATGGACACATTGTAATCACAAGTTTCCTTATAAAGGAAGGAAGGAAGCAGAAGAGTCTAAGAAAAAGATTTGGTGACTAAAACAGAGGTCAGCTTGATGATGTGATTGGTGACTTTGAAGATGGAAGGTGTCCACCAGCCGAGGAAAGTGGGCAGCCTCTATAAGCTGGAAAAGGCAAGCAAAAAATTCTCTCATAGAGTCTCTTGAAGGAACATACCCTTGTCTATACCTTGATTTTAGCTCAGTGAGAACTCCAACCTCCATAACTGTAAAAAACTAAAGTTGTAATGTTTAAGCCACTATATTTGTGGTGCCTTGTTACAGCAGCAATAGGAACCTAATACATAAACACTTATTAAAGAACATGTAACTAGAACTGTGTCATCATTGTATAGTGCCATCATAGAGTATAATCTCATCTAAACAAATTTTAAAACTCTATGTTAATGCTTCCCTAAAGACTCTGTTGTGCTTACTCTTATATTTTTAGACTTTGCTCTCTTTCTCCTATGGACCCAGAAATAGAGCAAGCAAGAGTTGGGAAAGGTTTGGTTCATTTCATCTCTCTCACTCTGTTACTAGTTGAGAGAGGATCATTCATTCCACAGATGAGTCTGTTACAAATGAGTGTATCTAGAATTATATTAAATTCTGATAACATGGCTTTGTAATCTGAGAAAACGTGAAAGAAACAAATTTTCAGCAATAGCTTAACTTGAAGTACATTTTGACTGATGCATAGAAACACAAGCACACACATAGACACAAATTTATTGAATACTTAGTTTCTACAAAACCCTTTTTATTTATCTCACCACCCTGCCACCACCCTATCATATAGATGCTATTGTCTCCAAGTTAGGGATGAAAAAAATGTGCTCAGAGCACTGGGATGCCTTGACCATGGCCCCTCAGCCACTAAAGGCTGGAGCAGGGATTGATCTGGTGTCAAAGTTCTTGCTCTCTGCCCTTCACCACACTGCCTCATGGTCTTCTAATTCCCCACATGATGGCCCTGAACAGTTCATAATAAGCATTCAGTAGGTACTTTCAGACATGATTGGATTAATGCCCCTTTTCAGAAACCCTAAGGCCTTGACTTCCTAGAAAGATTTGAGAAATTTATATCACTTTGGAAGAGAAAAATTAACCTCAAAGACACAGATGACTTTTGGAACTTAACATGTTCCAACTAAGCTGTCTTTATAATTATGAAAAGCAGATAATTGCTTTCCCTTTCCCCGACTTATGTAGACCAACCTTAAGTCACTGTATAGCCCACTCCTCTTCCTCCTCCTACTCCTCAACCAATGGCAGAATAATTTTATTATCCCGGTGTAAGAAAGCACTCTGATTCTGCATGCAGGACAGGAGGCAATTTCACACATCCTGAGGACCCCCACAGGGGTTCTGTTTTACTTTCCTTTCTACACAAGGGCCATTTCCAGATTCTTCCATGCCTTTCTCATAGCTGCACAGTGCCCACAAAGGATGCCACACACTGCAGCCACATCATAATGGATGGTCAGCTCTTGATGACTGCTGCCTGGCAGTAGCACCTGGGAGCTATCTTTGCACATCTTGTGGGATTCAGTGACAAAACAAAACAGCGACACGCCACATTCTCCCGATGATAACAGAAATCTTACCCAAGCCAACAGTTCCTTTTTTCAGTCCTTGAGAATGTAACATCTAAGCCAACTTAGTAGGGTGGGGTGTGTCTTCTTTCTTCTGTCATTTAATCGTGTGATGGAATAGTTTGATGTTTTGTTCTTCAGGGTATTAAGGTCTTTATTTATTTAATAGATATTTATTTGTTAAGAAGCTATAAAGAAAGCTAATTGAGACTTTGACCTATGTCCTTGCTCTGTTATCTACAAACTGTGTGACCTTGGTTAAGTTTTTAACTTGTGCTGCATCTCAGTTACTTTACCTATAAAACAGAGATAATTATGTCAAAAACCTCATAGGGTTGCTGTAAGGATTAAATGAACTTCTACATGTAAAGTATTTAGAACAGGGTCAACCATATAATAAATGCTCAATAAATGTAAGCAATGAACATTATTTTTTACTGGACATCTGCCAAGTGCATGGCACCTTACTGGGTATTGATATGTACAGACGTAAATGAGGAGAATCTCACATCTCAGGGCATATCATCTCCAGACTCAGATTCCTTGAATGGCTCCCCATTGCCCATTACGTTTATTCTAAACCCTTGCATTCCAGGCTTTATCTCTCAGGACTCCCTTTTGCAAACTTATGTTCTACTCAAATTATACAAATCCACATGTTTGACAATGCACCCCATGCTCTTATTCCTGCAGCTCTGGACTTTCAGTGTGCTTTAGTAGAAATCTTGTCTCCACCAGCTGCCCCTGTCAACATCTGAGCAGATCACCTGGCCCATTTCAAAAAAATATCTTGTCCATAAAGCATTCCTCAATGTCTCTCGTTTATACTCTGCACTTGCAGAGTTAGTCTCACCTTCTAAGACTCCCTTGGCACTTTTTATTTGTCTTCTTGTGGCATATATTACTTTAAACTTGGAAGTAAAGTTTTGAGCCCTTGGTTTATCTCTGACCCTGGGTAATAAGCTGCTTAGAATTGAGTCTATGACTAATTCATCTTCATGGCTCCCACAGTATCTAATTTATGGCCTGATATATCATAAATGCTCAATAAATATTGAATGAATAAGTATTTGTTGCAATGATGATGATGAAAATATTTGTATTGCTAAACTCACTCTCCATATGTGAGCACATGTGTGTACTAACATTAAAGATGTGATGGATTTTTGTGTGTGGTTTATGCAAATCACACAAATGCACACACACATAAACACCTTAATTGTCAGAAAATACTTGAAAAATGGTTATACACTGCCTGAATAAACATATTTTCATACTAGAAATAATGCTAATGTTTTGCTACTGTTTCCGGCTCTAACCAACCTCTCTGTGAGCTATAGTCATTCAGATTTCAGGGTTAAAACAGCTAGAGAAAAGGAGGTTTCTGCAGATAAAGGGACCCCCACTGTGACCGAAATCCTGGCAGTGTGGGTCTGTGTCTCCTTGAGGGAGAAGGAACTAAGAAACATATTCTAACTCTGAACATCTGAAGTGTGAGCTGGGGGAAAGAAGAGGATAAATCCATTTATGGTATAAATCAACAAGTAAATTAAGAGAGAAGATTGGATGGACAGGGGCCAGTAAAGTTGGTAGTTTGTACTGGTCCCCAGCCTGTGTCAGTTGCCTGAGTTATTTTGTTTTGTTTATTCTTCCGCAATCATCAAGATGCTAGCTGCTTCTCCTGAGTGGAAATAATTTTAGAAGATGAA
The DNA here is from genome assembly GCA_023783475.1 of Daubentonia madagascariensis. Lineage (NCBI taxonomy): Eukaryota > Metazoa > Chordata > Mammalia > Primates > Daubentoniidae > Daubentonia > Daubentonia madagascariensis. Next base: position 3,558,066 of record JAKFHU010000901.1, on the reverse strand, counting down.
ATCTGTCCCTAAGCTCTGTTTCTGACACACTTACCATAGAGTAATCAGCAAACACTGCAGCCTTTTGCAGCAACTTGGAATATTACTCATGTCACTGTAATGTCTCCACTTAGCCAGGATGGCAATTCATTTTAATACTTTTGTCTGAAAAGAAAAATGATTTCGATTTTTCTGATCACACATGGGCTCAACCATGTATCAATTTATTTCTAAGTTCAATATTTGTATTTCTGATTTAAGTGCAAACAAAATCAAATAAAGAAAAAAATATCCAAGCAAAAGAACAAGTTGCAAATACAGGCAGAAATAAAAAGTTCATAATCTAAACAACTTGTCTTTAGAATTTCAGAAAATGTTATGATATTGTGAATTATTAATGCTAATAGTTGTAACATTGATTGCTTTATTAATAACTCCACATCTTTTTATTTCTTTTTTGTTGTTGTTGCTGGTATTTTGTTTTTTGGCTTCTTCACTGTCTTTTGCATAGGATAGAAGTTTATGAATAGGAAGTAAAAGAAATCTGGAGAAAGGTAATTCAGAACTGGAATGGTGGGTCCATGAGGTTGATAAGAACCAGAGTCCTTCCATGTCACCATTTGAAAGAGAACAAAGAAGGACATACTCTTTCCCAGGGCCCCATCATTCAATCAGTTTGCATGGATGTTTGCAGGTGATTATTTTACTCATTTCACATAACTTGAATTGACTCTTTCATCACTATGAAATGTTCCCTTTTTTTGTTAATGATATTCTGTGTCTTGGAGTCTACTTTGACTGATATAAATACAGCCAGCTTTGTTATGCTTATTGTTTTCATGGGTTTTTTTTCCCTTCTTGTACTTTCAACCTGTCTGGTCTTTCTATTTTCTAGACAGTGTATGCTTGGTCATGCTTTGTTTATCCCATCTGACAGTCTCTACCATTAAGCGGAGTGTTTAAGTTCTAAGACTTTGTAATGTATTTCATTAAATACTGAATAGATTTAAAAGGATAAAGGGCTGATAACCAGAATCTATACAGAACTTAGGAAAATCAACAAGAAAAAATCAAACAACCCTATTAAAAAATGGGCAAAGGACATGAACAGAAACTTTTCAAAAGAAGACAGAATAATGGCCAGCAAACATATAAAAAAGTGCTCAATGTCTCTAATCATCAGGGAAATGCAAATCAAAACCACAATGAGATATCACTTAACTCTAGTGAGATTGGCTCATATCAAAAAATCCCCAAACAACAAATGTTGGCGGGGATGTGGACAGATAGGAACACTCATACACTGCTGGTGGGACTGCAAATTAGTACAACCTCTATGGAAAAGAATATGGAGATACCTCAAAGAATTAAAAGTAGAATTACCATTTGACCCAGCAATCCCACTACTGGGTATTTACCCAAAGGAAAAAAAGACGTTTTATAATAAAGACATCTGCTCGTGAATGTTTATAGCAGCACAATTCACAATTGCAAAGTTGTGGAAACAACCCAGGTGCCCATCAATACACGAGTGGATCAATAAGATGTGGTATATGTATACCATGGAGTATTACTCAGCAATAAGGAACAACAGTGAATTAACTCATCTGGTATTATCCTGGTTGGAGCTAGAACCCATTCTTCGACGCGAAGTGTCACAGGATTGGAAAAACAAGCACCACTGGTACTCACCATCAAACTGGTACTAACTGATGAACACTTACATCGCACAGGGCAATAACATTCATCTGAGGGCGGGCGGGCGGGAGGGGGGTGGAAGGGATGGGAAAAACTCTCACTGAATGGATGTGGGGAGCACAGTTTGGGAGACGACCACGATTGTGGCTCTGACATGGGCAGAACAGGGGCGATGTGTATGGCCAAAGTGTTGTACCCCCATGATATTCTGAAATTAAAAAAATAAATTAAAAAAATATATATATATAGCAAAGGATAAAAAAAAAAGGATACTTATAAAACACATCTACAATGCAAAGAACAACAATACAAGGAACACCTAGGTTGGCCTCCACCCGGTTTAAGAAATAAAACGTCACAATTACGTTTTGAGACACTGTGTGTGCCCTTCCTACGTTCCACTCCCATCCCCCTGCCCAGAAGAACCACTCCTCTGAGTTGTGGTGTTATTTCTCCCTTGCTTTTCTCTCTATTGTTTACAACAATTGGAGATGACCCTAAACAACATATTATATAGTTTTCTATATTTTCAATTTTCACAACTGTAAGAATATTACTGCTTATGCTTCTATGATTTGCTATTTTTACTCTAAGTGTGTTCTGAAGTTTCATACACGTTGCATGTAGCTGTAGGGTTTTTTTTTTCATTTTTATGGCTGTGTGGTAACCAATTTAATAAAGCAAAATATGTATTTTACTGTTGATGGGCATTTCTGTTGCTTAGATGTTTGCTTTTATAAGCAGTAGATTTATTGCATGTGTTTAAAGTATACAATTAAGTTTTGATACATATATACACCCATGAATGCATCACTTTAATCAAGGTTAGGAAAGTAATCATCACTCCCAAAGGTTTTCTTACCCCCTTTATAATCTCTCCCTCCCACCCTTTCCTGTACCACTCCCGTTATCAGGCAATCACTATTCTGCTTTCAGTCAGTATATATTGGTTTGAATTTTCTTAAATTTTTTATAAATGTATTGTATAGCATGTACTCTTTTTGTCTGTCTTTCACCCTGCACAATCATTTTGAGATTCATTCATGTTGCTGTGTGTATAAATAGTTCATTCCTTTTTATTGCTGAGTAGTACAGGCATGTTCTGGAGATATTGCCAGTTGGGTTCCAGACGATCACAAAAAGCTAATATCACAATAAAATGAATCACAAAAACTTTATTTTCCTAGCGTACATAAAAGTTACATTAACTTTATACTGTAGTCTAGTAAGTGTACAATAGCATTATGTCCAATAAAACAATATATATACCTTAATTAAATAATACTTTATTACTAAAAATGCTAACAATCGTGTGTGCCTTCAGCGAGTTGTAATCTTTTTGCTGGTGAAAGGTCTTGCCTCGATGTTGAAGGCTGCTGACTGATCAAGGTGTAGTTGCTGAAGGTTAGGGTGGCTGTGGCAACTTCTTAAAATAAGACAACAATAAATTTTGCCACATCGATTGACTCTTCCTTTCATGAAAGATTTCTCTGTAGCATGCAATGCTGTTTGATAGCATTTTACCCCCAGTAGAACTTCTTTCAAAACTAAAGTCAACCCTGTCAAATTCTGCTGCTGCTTTATCAACTAAGTTTATGTAAATTCTAAATCCTCTGTTGTCATTTCAACAATGTTCACAGCCTCTTCACCAGGAGAAGATTCCATCTCAAGAAACCACTTTCTTTGCTCATCCATAAAACACAACTCCTCATCTGTTCAAGTTTTGTCATGAAATTGTTCAAGTTTTATCATGAAATTATCTTAAGGGCTCTAGCATTTTCAGATTATAACAATTCAGTCACATCTTCAGGCTCCACTCCTAATTCTAGTTCTCTTGCTATTTCCACCACATCTGCAATGGCTTCCCCCACTGAAGTCTTGAACCTCTCAAAGTTATCCATGAAGGTTAGAATCAACTTCTTCCAAACTCCAGTTAACATTGATATTTTTACCTCCTCCCAAGAATCACAAATGTTCTTAATGGCGTCTAGAATGATGAATTCTTTCCGGAACGTTTTCAATTTACTCTGCCTATATCCATTGAGGAACCACTATCTATGGCAGCAATAGCCTTATGAAATGTATTTCTTAAATAATAAAAATTAAAAGTTGAAATTACACCTTTATCCATGGGCTGCAGAATGGATGTTGTGTCAGCACACATAAAAACAACATTAATCTCCTTGTACATCTCCATCAGAGCTCTTAGGTGACCAGATGCATTGTCAATGAGTTGTAATAGTTTGAAAAGAATCTTTTTTTGTTTTTTTATTTTGATCAGTAGGTTTCAGCAGTATGCTTAAAATATTCAGTAAACCATACTTTAAACAGATGTGCTCTCATCCAGGCTTTGTTGTTCCATTTCTAGAGCACGGGCAAAGTAAATTTAGCATAATTCTTAAGGGCTCTAGGGTTTTCAGAATGGTAAATGAGAATTGGCTTCAACTTAATGCCACCAGCTGCATTAGCCCCTGAAAAGAAAGTCAGCCTGTCCTTTGAAGCTTTGAAGCCAGGTATTGACTTCTCCTCTCTACCTATGAAAGTCCTAGATGGCATCTTCTTTTAATATAAGGTTCTTTCATCTACATTGTAAATCTGTTGTTTAGTGTAGCCACATTCCTCGATTATCTTAGCTAGATCTTCTGAAGAACTTGTGGTAGCTTCCCTGCATTAGCGCTTGCTGCTTCACCTTGCACTTTCATGTCATGAAGACGGCGTCTTTCCTTAAACCTCATGAACCAACCTCTGCTAACTTCCAACTTTTCTTCTGCAGCTTTCTCACCTCTCAGCCTTTGTAGAATTGAAGAGAGTTAGGGTCTTGCTCTGGATTAGGCTTTGGCTTAAGGGAATGTTGTGGCTGGTTTGATCTTCTATCCAGACCACTAAAATTTTCTCCACATCAGCAATAAGGCTGTTTCACTTTCTTATCATTCATGTATTCACTGGAGTAGCACTTTTAATTTCCTTTAAGAACTTTCCTTTGCATTTACTACTTGGCTGTTTGGCATAAGAGGCCTAGCTTTTGGCCCATCTTGGTTTTTCACATACCTTCCTCACTAAACTTAATCATGTCTAGTTTTTGATTTAAAGTGAGAGATGTGCAACTCTTCCTTTCACTTGAACATGTAAGGGCCATTGTAGGGTTATTATTTGGCTTATTATTCAATTTCGTTGTGTATCAGGCAATAGGAAGGCCCCAGGAGATGGAGAGAGTCAGGGAATGGCTGGTCAGTGGAGCAGTCAGAATACACACAACATTTATCAATTAAGTTTGATGTCTTATATGGGCAAGATTTGTGGCATCCCAAAACAATAATGGTAGTAACATCAAAGATCACTGATCACGGATCACCATAAAAGATATAATAGTTCCCTGGTGGTCTAGTGGTCAAAATAAATAAAAAGATATAATAGTAATGAAAAAGCTTGGTAATGAAATACCAAAATATGACACAGAGATGCAAAGTGAGCACATGCTGTTGGAAAAATTGTGCCAATACACTTGCTTGACACAAGGTTGCCACAAATCTTTAATTTGTAAAAAACGCAGTATCTGCAAAGCTCCATAAAGTGAAGCAAAATAAAACACAGTATGTCTGTATACTATTGCATGGAATGTGTTTATCTATTTGCCTGTTGATGAGCATTTGAGTCATTACCAGTTTAGGGTTATTACACAAAAAACTACTATAAACATTTTATGCAAGTCTTTATATGGACATCTGTTTTTATTTTTATTTTTTTGTCTTGTGGTAAATACCTAGGAGTGGAATGATAGGGTCATATAGTAAGTGTATGTTTAACTTTTTAATGAAATTACCAAACAAAGTGATTGTATCATTTTATATTCCCACCCTAAGTAATTCACAGTTGCTCCACATTCTCATCAACACTTGCTATAGAAAATATTTCTAAATATAAGCATTCTAATATGGATGAAGTAATGTCTCATTGTTTGAATTTGTGTTTCTGTAATGACTGATGATGCTGACCATCTTTTCATGTGATTTTTTTGCCATCCACATATCTTATTTGGTGAAATATTTGTTGACATCATTTGCCCTCTCATTTTATTGTGGTGGTGTATTCCTTATTATTGAATTTTGAGAGTTCATTATAAATTCTGGATTCAAATCTTTTATCAGATAAGTGATGTGCAAATATTTTCTCCCAACTTGTCTTTTCATTTTTTAAATAGGGTCTTTCAAAGAAGAGCAGTTTTAAATTTTGATGAAGTCAAATTAATGTTTCTTTTCTTTTATGAATGACACATTTGGTGGTATAAGCAAAGAAATTTTGTTTAAACCAAGTTCCCAAAGATTTTCTTGTATACTTTCTTGTAGAACCTTTATAGTTTTATATTTTTAGATTTTATCTTTAGGTCTATGATTCCTTTTTTATATGATTTTTTTACTGATTTATTCCTTTTTTACTGATTTTTTTATATGGTACAACATCCTTTTTTGGGTGCACATGAACACCCAATTGTTGCAGTACCATTTGTTGAAAAGACTCCACTAAATTGTCTTTGAGACATTGTCACAAGTCATTTAGCCTTATGTGTGACAGTCTAACCTACTACATTTCATGTAATTTTTGCTATAGTTTGGCTGTTTGTTTTCTATTTGTCTAATCTATTGTTGTTACTTTGTCTTTCTTTCTTGCCTTCTTTTAGTCCAATATAATTTTTTTTAGTATTTCTATTTTATGTATCTATTTGCTTTTAAGCTATACCTGTTTGTATTTTTTAAAAGTTTGATGGGGATTACAGTATATTTCCTTAACTTGTCACAGTCTACTGAGAATGAAAATCATACCACTTCAAGTCAAATATAGAAATCTTGCAGTAGTATTATTTCATTTATTCCCTCCCCCACTCTATGCTCTGTTATTATTGTCAAATATTTTACATCTGCATATATTATATGCCACAAGATAACACACTACCAATTTTCCTGTAAGTAGCCAGTTGTCATTTAAAGAAATTGAGGAAAGAAAAAAAATAACATTTTATATTTACCCACATATTTACCATTTCCACTGACTTTCTACATAGCTGAATTTCTGTATGTCATCATTTGCCTTCAGGATGAATAGCTCTTTAGCGTTACTTGTCATTCAGGTGTGCTCACAACAAATTATTTCAGTTTTTATATATCTGAAGATGTCTTTATTTCATTCTTATTTTTAACGGATATAGAATCCTGGGTTGTTTCCTTTCTTTTGCTTTGTTTTTAAAGCACTTTAAAGATGTCATTTCATTGTCTTCTGGGTTTCATTGTTTCTGATAATAAGTTGGTTATCATTTTGTGTTGCTGTTCTTCTGTATGTAATGTGTCTTTTTTTCCACTGGCTGCTTTTATGATTATTTTCAGTTTCCAGCAGTTTGATTTTGATGTGCCTAGGTGTGGCTCTTTTTATATTTATCCTGCTTGGGATTCACGTGGGTTCTTAGATCTGTGATTTGATGTTTTTTACCAATTTTGCCATTATTTCTTCAAATATTGCTCATCCTGTTTCTCTCTTCAGCAGCTTCAGCTACACGTGAGTTAGAGCTCTTGATGCTGATTCGTGGATCTCTGAGACTTTGTTCATTTATCAAAAATATTTTTCTTTGTGCTTTTTATGTTTGCTAATTTGTATTGATTTGCCTTCAAGTTTTCCAACCGTTTCTTCTGCAATACACTGTTAAATCCATTCAGTGACTTTATCATTTCACAATTTGTATTTGTCAGTTCTAGAATCTCCATTAATTTTATTTCTGATTCTCCACGTAGTCACTCAAGATGACCATCTTTTCTTATAATTCTTTGAACGTGTTCATAACAGCTGCCTTGAAGTCCTTGTCTAGTAATTCTAACATGTTGGTTATCTCAGGATCTGTTTCTATGAATTTTTTTTGCTTGATCATGTGTTTCATTTTTCTACTTCTTTGTATGTCTAGTAATACTTTGATTGTACAATAGACACGAAAAATGGTAAGTTGTTGGGAATCTGGATTATATTGTCTGCCTCTAAAGAGAGTTAACTTTCGGGTAGGCAATTAAATTACTAGTAGATCCTTTAGATTCTGTCAGGTTTGATTTTATTCTTTGTTAAGGTCAGTCTTTTATTGGTTTTGCCCCTAATCCTATGGTGTTGCTCTTATCTTGGAGCATATTCCTTACTACCAAGGTATGGTCTTTCTCAGGCATAACTGAATGGCTGAGGTACCCAGTTACTAGGTCTCTTCACTTTGGGCTTGACTAGAAATTCAACACTCCCCAGCTCTGTGTGACGTGTGACATCTTCATTAGTTCTCTGTCCCACAGCTGGCGATCTCTGCTATAGTAAAGGCTTCACAAAGTGTTGCCCTATACATGCACAACCCAGCTTCAGTCAAGGACCTATGAAGAACCCTCATGCAGAATTTTGGGGCCTCCTCTTTTCTCAGCTATTTCCTCTCTGGTACTTCATCCAGTAAATCCCAGCTGCTTTAACAGCCCTGAACTCTGACATCTGTCTCCTCGGCCCAGCAAGATTGCTGCTGTGCTTGGGCCTTACGTCCCTGTACCACAGTAGTGAAAGTACTCCCAGTCACAGAGCCTTAGTAAAAGGGAGATTCAACTCATTTCATGTGTTATCTTTCTCGTAAGGATTACCACCTGCCTTTCCTTTTATCCATTACTGGAAAAGAATGGGCTTATATATTTTGACCATCTTTATACTAGTTTATGGTAGGTGGGCATTCTTTCATTTGTAAGACAAATTTAATCAAAGGCTATAAAGAATGCTGCAATGATTAAGATTTAAAGAATTTTTTTTTTGAGAGAATCTAGGAGGAACATGTTATTACAGAAATTTCTTTGCATGGAATTAAGAAGACTATTGTTTAAGGGTGGCTGCTGACCAAAAAATGTTACAAATAATTCAATGATAGCTACTCATGTCTGTATGACTGTAAAATTCTAAAAGGCAGAAAGGATGGAAAAACTAGGGGTGGGGTGAGGTGTGCAGTGTGGCTTGTAGTGATGAGACAGTGATGAAAGTGCAGAAAGAAAACAACAGAAGTCAAGAAATCTGGCCTGTAGTTCTTGTTGTTCTAGAAACTCTGGATAAAGCAACTAAACTTTCTAAGTCTTGCCCCCATAACTCTTAGATATATCATTCAGGATTATGGAAGATTCCTATGAGGTAGAGAATGTAGAACATAGTATAATTTCTGAAGTCGTACAAAAGCAAATTCTTATCGCTATTAGCAATAGTGTCTGCAGGAGTCACCATGCTTATTGATTTTTTCATTGATTTCAGATAATAATCATTACTGAATGGATTATTAAAGGACTGGTGATAGATTCCTCAGCAAAGCGCTAGTGAAACACTAGATTCCTTGTCATAAATGGAGTCTGTTAGGTTTATTTGTTTGAACCTTCTACTGCACCACTGTTGACTTTTTTGGAGGAATTTGTTTTTGGAGATTAGAAAATATATCTTGAAATAACCTTCAAACATGAATTTACATAGAAATGAGCCTAACATTCCATGTGTCGGGAACACTATGGACCATCAGGTTTTGCCTGTGCCATACATAGCAGTGGTGGAAAAGAGAATGTTAAATCAATTATTTATCTGATGCCCACTGGTTTGATAATTTTTACTAGATTCCCATTTTTGATATGGATTAAATAGATGTTTTATCTTAAATATGTTCAGATAAGAGAGCAAAGCAAAGAGTTAGTTCTTTCGTTTATAGCTAACTGGCCCACTTGGATGACAGTCAATAGGAATCCATGGTGTAGGTGATGCAGGTTGTATGTAGGTTGCTTCATCTTGCTATCAAGACAAGACATGGGACCTGTTGAATTCTCATATAGGGTTTAGGTACTCCATTTTTCTTTGATTTTAACAATATTGAAGCAAAAGAAGTGAGTCATTTCTTGTGCATAGGGAAAAATGCAGTATCAATTGCCACTGAATCCTTAGGGAAAAAAAGAAAATATATATTTTAAAAAGAAGGAGGATTGTCTTACCTGCAGTACATATCAATGACCTCCTCTTGCAAAACACCTTGCACATAGTAGGTGCTCAAAAATATTTGATGATTGGGTAGGTTAAGCTCATTTTGACTATAGAAAAAATATTTTAGAACAAATACTGTTTTCTTTATCCTGACAGAAAAGATTTGGCAGAAAGTTAAGTAACCAATGTCCAAATAATAGAATACATGATATGAAAATTGTTATCACATCTTCATAAGTGAAGGACATTTATTTTCCTATAGAAAGCAGAATTGTTAATATTGGTAGACCAAAGTGAAGTTTGGTTATGGGAGGGGGTAAGTTATGCCTGATCTCCCACTCCCAGATCTTCGTGGAACCATGTGTTTTCACAAGTTGGTGTACTTGAGGGACTGTATTCAGGGATTAAGGAGGAGGCTGGAGTGTAATGCACCATCTTTCCATTTCCAGGAGCCACTTGAGCAGGAGTTGAAATGTGGGACAACAGCAATGCTGCCTGTGTGTCTAGGTGAGGAAGAGCGAGCCCAGTTAGAGACAAGGATATTCTTTTCAAGTTTTCAAGGGAAAGGCTGGTCAACATTGGCAGGAACTGGGGAATGTTGAGGCAGACTGGCTGGGAAGTAGCACTTTCTCAGAAGACATTGTCAGCTGTGATGGTAGAGAGGTCCTGCCCCCAAATCCTGGTCAGTGAGTGGGCTTCTACAACATGCTTAGAGAGAAAGGACAGATGTGCATTTATTCCTGAACAAACATGAGGTGAGACTCACCCTGGGGCCTCCCAGAAATAACTGAGAGATGATCAAAGACCTTGGGGTGTGGGCCAGGAGAATGAAGAATGAGAATCTGCGGCTTTGCAGGTGTGGCTGCAGGCCAGAAAAATTTGATTATTAATATTAATGTGACCTCATTTTACCCACAGACTGCTGAGACTGGGAAATTCAGATTATACATAGTACATTTCTTTTCAAAGCATTTTTGTCTCTTAGTATATTCTTATTTGAGCCTTATGATCAGGACCACTCCCAGGGTATGTTGATCTAAGATCAAATCTCACTGTGTTGATCCTTTGTCCTCATCATTCTCAAGAGAAATGGTGAATGTCAAGCAAATCCTTGCAGGAGAATAGAAGTCACAAGAGGCATATTATGGAAGAGATGGGTCCTCACACTTCCCTTCCCTTTGGTTGGATGTTGCCAGTGGAGGGGGACAGGGGTTGTAAGTGTGTATGTAACAGGGAGCTCAGCCTGAGCATCAGCTATGTACACTCTTGGGCTGAGGAATGTTAGGGGTGATTGAGAAACTCTTGTGGAGCCCCCCAAAAAATTCATGTTTATGTGGGATGAGGCTGTTTTCACCACTAGAATGTTAGCTGCATGTTATGGGCTGAAATGTGCCCCTACACAACTCCTGTGTTGAAATTCCAAACCCGAGGACTCAGACTGTAAATGTATTTAGACAAAAGATCTTTAAAGAAGTGGTTAAGTTAAAATGAGACTTTTAGGGTGGGCTCTAATCTGACTGGTGTCTTTATAAGAAGAAGGAGAGATACCAAGGGAGTGCTTGCACAAGGAGGGATGACCATGTGATGAGGTGGCAAGAGGGCAGCCATCTGCAAGACAAAGAGAGAAGTCTCAGAGCAAATCAATCCTGTTAGCACCTTGATCTTCGAATTACAGCCTTCAGAACCATAACAAAATGCATTTCTGTTGTTTAATCCACCTAACCTCTGGTATTTTATTACAGCAGCCCTACCAAACTAATACTCTCCATAATGACAGAGAACTTTTCTCTCTCATTTCCTGCTGTGTGTCTGACACTTAGAAAAGTCCCTGGCACACAGTAGGCACTCAATAACCCCTTGCTGAATGAATAAATAGAAGACTGAATGAGGTACCTGACAGGAAGGTATTCACACCGAGGAAGTAGTAGTCTCAGGATGAGGGTCCTGTTTTGAGTGCTTGTGGCTCTTATTTTCTTCTAGCTTAAAGTGAAAGTTCAATTCAAAACTTTCTGTGACCTGTCTTTTCACTTATACAGTCTTCATTTTTAATGTCATCCTCCATGAGCCCTTCGTATCATCTGGTTTGGCCTGTCGATTATTCCTAACACAGAATGACTGCTACACCATTGCCTGGGCCATTTTCTCTAACCACCTCTATGCATGTCCATGCCTGTCCTTTCATGTCTAGTTGGGGTTCCACCAGCTGCCTGGTGTTTTGGTGTCTTTTCTTACTGTCTCATTCCTGCCCTGGAATCAATACCTATATTGACAAACAGCATCTGCTACCTCATGTTGATATTTATCTTATTACACCACTCCACCTGTTAGTGTGCATAAGACCTAACATAAGACTCTGAGTGTAATAATACTATAGTAAATATTAGATTCTGATGAAGTAATTATGTTGATAATGGATGTTGATGGTGATGGTGATGAAGAAAGTTCTCTTGATGCTGTATTGAGCCACATTAACTTTATTTAAAAGCACAGTAGGCTTGACCACTCCATTACACTATGTCAGCTGCAGCAGTAGGTTGAGTTGAATTTTTTGCTAGTAGCAATTGCCGCCACACTACCACCAAATGTTAATGTTAGTGTCCATACCAGCCTCACTTGACGATACAGCATCATTAACTCTGTCCAGCAATCCCAAAGGAGTCAAACAGCTGCTTCTCCATTGGGAAGGCTTCTGAAAATACTAAGTCAAGGGTTTAGGCAGAAATGGACCTCTCTCTGGCACTAGACCAACAGTGAATATACAAAGCAGGATTTGCAAGCTATTAGGATGATAATTGCTTATAGAATTGCTAGAGCATGGCATCTTTTCAGACGAGTCTACCTGAGAAATTCAACTCCAGTACACCCGAGGAGTGACTAAAATAAATTAGGAGATGGGGAAGATTCAGAACTGCATCAGGCTTAGAAGACTCAGGGGAAGTGAATCAGATAAATACATTAACACACACACACAGTGACGGATGAGGCAGATGACATTTTATGCTCCTTTAAACTGACTGATGAAGATCAGACAAATTAGAAATAGCTGTGGACAAGTTCAAGAACGTCTTTCTAGTGTGTACTGAAAAGGAATCTTAAGGAGCAGAGCTGTGAAGTACTCCTAGAAAATGGAAAGTGGGATAATGGAAAGAATATTCTAAGAGTTACACTCCTGTGCCCGACTGTTATAAACTTTAAGAAAATAACTTTAAGTGTAATGTTTTGAAATATGATATAATATTTTAAAGGATCTTGGAGCAAAAATAAAGTAATATTAAAAATGTAGACCATTTCTATTTTGGATACTAAGTAATAGTATATAATCTTACAGATGTTAGTTTCCTATTCTTTGTGTAATCATGAAATATGAAGTCATATATATTTAAGCTATAATTTAGATCATGGACACCACACCCTATATACTGACTTTCACTGGCTCTGTATTCAGTCCATATTTTTAATGTGGCTAAAGATTATTAGATGTCAATATTTGCAGAAAAGCACAGTGTATTTATTTATTTAAAATTAGATTATATTTAAATTATATTTAGATCATAGAGGATTCCTGATTCTAAGTTAAGTTTTCACAAACAGTAAATAAAAAATCATCACCCCTGCCTTTCCTTTTCCTCCATGTAGGCATAGGTGAGTGTTTCTGTTTCTGATGTATGTTGCTTTATCTTATTCTGGAAGTTTGGAAAGCTGAGGAATGAAATAGTGTGGCCAAGAAGAAAAGAAGTGGACTTGAAATATGTGGCTGATGGCAGTATATATTTTGAAAGTGCATTAATTTTGGGAAACTAATGGCAAAGTAAGCTAACTCATAAGCAGAAAAGAAAAAAAATGCAAAGGACAGAGGTTGTTGACATTTCCTCCTCCATGAGTTGTTATGCTGTCACTGCTAAGCCCTTCTTATTGCTTGGTAATAATGAACTCAACCCTTATAGATGGTCAGATGCAGCAGAGTCATTGGCTAATGAACATGCGGTTGGTACATGCCTAAGCAATCACATATTAGTGGGAAAGTGAACCTTAAGGTCAAACCTGGACAAAAGTGGAATGACAAATCATCTTCAGAGTGTAATGCCTTATTTTGTATAAAAATATGAGGAGTCATTGCATGAAATAAACAGGAGCAATCATGTTTCTGCTTTCCAAATTTACCACGACCATTTTCCAACACTTGCTCTGTATTTAGTTAGATTGGATTATGACCTCTCCCATCCACACCCATTTCTCAAATAGGCTCCCAGGGAATACTTCCTCATCTGTGATGATGCTGTTCCTCCACTTTGTAATGCCCAAATTCCTTTCTGTTTCTTCCAGTTGTAGTCATTGTTACACATCATCCATCTGGCACTTCATGTTTGCCATTTTATAATGTGACAAATAATGAGAATTTTATCTCAGCTAGACTGAAAGCTTTTTGAGGGCACACACAATAGCTTTTTGGTCTGTGTTTTCCAATTTGCTTATTGAAATGCATTGATTAGACAGAAGAAATGATTGTTTAATTATGTTCCATTTGTGTGTTTTTTTTACTTTCAAACAAATTTTTCTAAAAGCTGTAAGCTGAGAAATCTTATTTTGAGTTTTGTATTCAGGAAATCTTTATTAAGAGCTTACTTCTTGAATTATAAATCCATATCATATAGAAACTTCACTTTTGTACCAAAAAACAGGCTTTCAGTGTCCCTTAAAGTAAACCTCAAGGCATTTTGTCTCAGTTTTCTTTAGTAAGGAAGTATAAATCAGAAAATACACACACTGTGCTTTCTCACTACTTATCTGGAACAAACATAGAACATTCCAGACTGAAAGGACAGTTCAATGTGGCAGAAATGTGACGGGTAGCATGGTACGTGTGAGTGTACTGGGGGGGGTTTGGGGATGTTGGATTATGTGTAGTTTGGTGGTGTTGCTGCACAAAGGTGCTACTGAGAAACTTTGAGCTGTGGGACTAGAGTGGAAGGCAGGAGCCAGACCTAGAGAGGGCTGGATGCCCCATTAAGCAGCAAATCCATTGCAAACTTCAGTGGATGGTGTAAGGGTTAGATTCATATTTTAGTAAGACCACTTTCTATGGTGAATACTTTTGGTTCATTTTCTCAATTGAGGTGTATGGCTATGACGCCATTAGTCATGAATCCACTTAGGTACAATGTCAATCCACCTAGGCTGTCAGGACTTGTGACAAGTATTATATGTCCTTGGGAGAATTATTACTATGTGAGAAAATGCGGTAATATTCTCAAATCATGCAATTGGATTGACTAATTACCGAAGATCATCCTGATGTTTTCTCCATCACAGTTGGGAAAGGAGAACTGCTAAAACTATAAAAGAAACTAGAATCCTAAATGCGTTTGACACTCATATTTTAAAAACAGAGAGATAATGGGTCATAAGACAAGGAAAAGAACGAAAAAAAAAAGAGAGGATTTTTGATCATATACCATTAGCAAAACAAACAAACAAACAAACCCTACTGATTTCCTTCTTAAAAGTTAATTTTTATTTCCCTACAGCCTTATCATTGCTGCTTAGAGCAGGAGGAGTATAAAGGAAATTTAAGATACTGATCAGCAAAGGAAGATGTGGCAGCTGGTTTGAAAATAAATCAATTAAATCTTCATAATTATCTAGCCAGTGGCACCTGTCCTAAGCCACCTCAATCCTCTGGATGTCAAAGTGGGAGATTGGGAGAAATGGTTTAGCAACTTGCTATAGGTATTTTCTTCCATTTGTTGTCCAGAAAGTACATGGTGTCACTGTATGATACTAACGATTATAAAGTATTTGGGAAAGCAGGAAAGTACAAGACAGATTTGAGACCCAGTAAAGCTGATTCACTGACCTATGAACTGGAATCTGAACTCAGGAAAATTTACAGACTCCAGTTGTGACTTTGCTCAAATGTCATATTGAAAATTTGGAGATTCATCAGCTGGGGAGGTCATTAAATACTCCTTTTACTGGTCTGTTCTCTTTTAAGCATGCAGTAGATGACCAGCTTTACAGAAGAGGTATATTTGGTCATATTGTTGAAATACAGGCCTGAGAATAGGAGCTATAGCTCACCTACTGACCACCAGGATTAGTAATTGCTTCCAGAGGGGCCTGTTCTTCTCCATGAGTTGGAAGGCAGAAATACCATTATTCATCAACCACTGGTACTCAAAGGGGAGGGAAACTATGCTATGCAGAACAGTGTCCGATATTTTGGATGGCAGATGAACCCTCAAAGTGATGGGTGGGTAGGATACAAAGTGGAAATCAAAGCCAGGACACACCCAGATTCCTGACTAATGTAAGGGGGCATTTTGGCCTCATAGTGCTGCTTGCTGAATGTTGTGTAGTAGTGCATGATGTCTCAGCTTGGACACTACCAAGTGCCAACTGATATGTCACTTGTGAGTGGGATGGCTGAACAGCCTAAAACAGGTATAAGGAAACTTCAGATTTCAAACATCAAATTTCCTAAATTGCCTAGCTGGTGTAAATAGGGCAAAGCTAAATCTACTCACAGCTCATTCATTTGTGCATTCCTTCATTCCTTCATTCAGGCTGGCAGCTTTGTTTACCTTGAATTCACACTGCTGAATTTAAGAAGACACAGTTACAAGTCCACAAAATAATAGAAATAAAAGAACTGATACTCAACTTCTGTTACTCTAGTCATCCTACTTTGCCTTAGTTGCTCACATTTTGATCTTTGAGATCATTTCCACCTAAAGATCTATTGTTGAGTGGGAATGTTTTCTAATTTGTGATAGGCTACATAGCTTAACTGCCTTGCTTGTCTCCCTGTTCTTTTTCTTATTCCCAAATGAGCTGATTGTTTTCATAGCACATAGAAACATCCCATGAATGGTACAAGTCAGAGAGGAAAGACTGTTGCCTACACCACTGAAACAGAAACATACTTTTTGAGTGTTCTGAGCAAGAGTCACAATAACAAAGACTTAGAAATGTGTATTTCAGCTGACATTTAAGGTGTTTTTTTCCTCAACAAATTTTCAGAATCTATTGGGACCAACAAAAGGCATCTCATTATAGGCAGTGATAGTCTGTGCTTGTTCCAATGTTGGCCAAAATATATTTGTATAAAAAATTCTCCAAGAGAGTACATACCCTTCTTAATATCTTCTTGACTCTTCTGAGAAAATTAGAGGTGACAGATACACACACTCAGCTGCCCTCCCGAGGTGAGTGCACGTCAGTTACTTTGGCAATGACGTGCTGTGCTCTCGTTTGCTTGTGGCCTCTCTCGCCCTCTCTCTCTTCTTTCTTTCTCTCTTTCTTTTGTGGTTGGTATATAATGGCTGTATAAGTTTTCATAGAAATACCCCAGTGCCATAAATAACTATTTGCTTCTCTGTAGAAATGGGTCTCTGGATACTTTTCTGTTCCATACCTACAACTTCATAAAGCCGTCTGAGGGAGACATTCAAATTGCCCCTGTTTTATTGCAGGGCGCGTCCATCTTACATTGATAAGTGATGACAAATAGGATAAAAAAAAACACTCCCAAACGTTTCAACAGAAAAATCAAACAAGTATTTGTCTTGGCTTCACCGTTTTGGACTTCAGGAATGTGACATTAACCTCGCCTGCCAACTTTTCCTTTCAAATGTGTTTTTGTTAACTCTTAATGCCATTGTTTCATTCCTGTCTTACTTTATTTGGCCGTACACTTTCTGCTTGAATTCAAACTGTTTGTCAAATGTGATAATGGGCAGAAAGATGCAGCATGAGAAGTTAGCCTTCTTGTCTTTCAGCATTTTCCCCTGGATGTAATTTTCCTAATATTAATGCAACTATGCATTTGACTCACAAATTCCAAAGCCCTTCAGAAAGGGCAATTGTATCTTCATCATGAGCACATTGTCTTAGTCTGTGGTTCCAGTAATCTTCATTTTATGGGCTCAGGCTCATTCTGAATATGCAGAACTGGAAAAAAAAAAACCACCTTATTTCTTAGAGGAGACTCTTTTGTGTTCCATTTATGACCTTTGCTGCTAAACCTAGGAGGCCCCAGAATGAGCCTGGACCTATTTTCAGATGCCTCTGAGGCATCGAGCTATGTCATGTTGCATCTCTCAAACCATTTCCCTTTTGGCGTTGTTACTTCTGGCATCTCTCCCTGGCATTGTCACCAAACACCTTCATCCTTTATTTCCTTCTTCCTTTTTTAAATGTCAAACCTTTAAAGAATGTGGACCATATAGAAGTCTGAGGACAAAGCTGTGGTATCCACAGTTCCAGGCCCTCCCTGTCTGTAGCAAACACCCTGTTTGGCCTTGTGCAGGTCATTCTGGTTCTCTCCACTTCTGCTTTCCCATCTGTTAAAAAGTGGATAATCATATTTGCCTCGCTGGGGTGTATTTATGCTTAATTACTGTAATTGCTTGTAAACAATTTGCTATCCCGGGATAAAACATATGATTGAAGAACAAATATTAGAGGAGACAATTTAATATCTCTTTATTTATTTTTAAAATTTATTACATGATTGCCTTTTCCCAGGTAGTTTATTTCAACAGTGTGCATAGCAGCCTTTCAAGACAAAGGATAATGTGATATCACACAAAAAAACACACAAAAAAACAAACAAAAACAACCAAAAAACCCCATCTTCTGCTGGAAGTCAAGTTTCTTTTCTAGTTCCAGCCCTAAATTGCTGTATAATTTTCAAACTTTTCTGGGTTTCAGGCATTTATTTCAAAAGGGGTAGTAATATATGCCCAATTTGTCTTACAGAGGTAAGAAGAGTATTGCATGTAACAATTGATATGAAGAATGACTTGGGAAATTAAAAGACCTATAATAAACACTTTTACTTAGCTATCTGATTAAGGCATTAATGAGAAAACAGGGTGTTGGGAACTTGTCAAGAAATATACAAAAATGTAATTTTTTTTAAAAAAAGAATATTTTCCCCAAAGTTAGAAAGTGCCTGACACAAGATAAGTCTTCCATAAAGATTAGCTGTTATTATTAGTTCTAGGTCACCCAGAAGACTTCATATATGACACTGAAGCCAGTGGTATGAAAAGTTGTAGGATATGATTCCCTTGAATCTGTCTCCCTCACCCACATAGGATTAATCCTACATGGAAAGAGCAACATGCATGATGTTAAAAGATGCTGGAAAATTCCCATCCTAGGCCTCAGATATTTCCCCTGTTCACCTTGAATTTTTCAGGAAACTTCACCATTAGAAGTTTACTTTTTTCAGCTGTCTTGCAAAAGAAAACAAAACCTTAAAAGGGTTCATTGAAGTTACTACTGACTTTCAGACTCATAACTTCCAGAAGCAGGAATGATCTGGGATGTATGAGGAGATACATGGGAAGTTCCGAGGAAGGGTAAGGTAATGAGGATCCCCAAAAGGCGATGGAGATGGGAACTGGGTGAAGGTGGAATTAGAAGTGGTATTATGATGTAAAAGGAAGAGAGTATGGTAAAGTAGATAAAAGAATACTGCAGGAAAAAAAAATAACACAAACCTGTGAATGAATATATATATATATATATATATATGATATAGCCATAGATTAGAGATATATACACACAGATTTTTCACTCTGTACTGTCCTTCTAGAGTCAATGGGGTTTAACTCAGCTTGTCGAAATCAGTTTGATTTATGAGCATGTGGGAGAAGGGGATGGGTGCTGATTTGGGGAAAATTTTTCTCTGTGCTCATGAATACCCCTTTCTATATAGGAATCTCTCAACTCAAAGATTGTAGGTGGAGACCCCACATGAGTAAGTATACAGCACAGGCCAGACACTACAAGTTTGATTTCTCAGCTCTCAGGGGGCAGAAATTAGGCCACATAGAGCCCAGGAATTCTGTAGAACAGTTCTAGTAAAGTCACCCATATTCAGTTTTTAGGCCCAGCATTGGAATGATGCATAGATATAAGGCTGCTGGTGCCTGGAGAACACTTCTCCATGGAAGTCGCACTTGTGCCTAGGAAAACACAGATCCTTGAAGGGCAACACTGAAAAGTCTCTATTCCTTCATCCAGCAGGGTATTGCAAAGTTTCATGGACCACAGGAGGAAGGTAGCATACATATGGATATGTGTGGTCTCTGCATGGAAAAGGTGTTCAAAAAGTGCCCACAGTGCTTACCTCTAACTTGTGGACATGAGGCAGCATGAAGATGACAGTATACGTGCAGCCCAGATGAGCCGTGGGAAAGCCAACAGGAGTGACTTGAGTAAATCTGAGTGGAGTTAATCTCCTCTACCTATTATGTGTTTTATTGTATGATTGAAAGCTCCTGGATAGGCCCAGACAAAGCCACGTATCGATTCTTCAACTCCCCTTCATGATTTTGCATGTCTTCCCTGAAACCATTGTCTAAAACACAGTCTGCAATTAATCTTCCAGGCAGCATGTAATCAGCCAAGCGTTACAGGACTAGGATTTCAAATACTCCCAAATGCTGAGGTTTGGGACACATGATGGGGAAGGCTAGGTAGAGAGTCAGCTAAATAGCCAAGCTTCCTCGGGCAAAGTAGATTCTTCTGTGTGATGAGTTGGGACGTGAAAACATGAGGACATAGGATATGAGTGAATGTATTTCTTTATAATGGATCTGTCCACGGAGACAGGGGAGGGAGGAGGGGGACGGGAAGGTGAAAGCGTCCAGATGCTGGAGTGCAGTAAACCATTCCTGGCTGTTAGTTCCAGTAGGTCATTACTGCATTAATTTGGTGTTTAATTAAATGCCTGTGCAACAGACCATTTATTTGTTATCTAATATTAGCTTTAGTTCTTATCAATTAAATGCTAGCTGAGGGCTTGATTCACTTACATTTTATGTCCCCTTATACTCCGTTCAGAAACAACAGCCAAACCCAACAAGGCCTCACTGTGCCTGCAAAGATTTATACACCCAGATTTCAGTGTGGGGAATACAATATACTGGTGTTATTAGGTGAGAGTAAGGGAAATAAAAAGAAGATGCCATTTCTTTTTGAGAAAGCAATTACAAAAATACATGGTCTATGGTTTCCCTTTTCCCTCCCTCTGCCCCTCTGTGCAATGGGAGATAGTATGGGGTGGGTTGGTGAGGAGGCTACCAGGGGCATATATTCCCCGTCCTGAACTGACATGCTTCTTCATCCCCCATTCTGTCTTCCCCATGCTGAAGGCAAAGGCTGCTGGCTTTCCCCTTGTTAAATTTCTCATTTCTTTGCATATATCTGAGTTTTAGTGAGACTTACACACCACCATGAAATGAATGAACACTAGAGGGTTGTCTACTTGCTGTCAAGTCAATCAAAGTGTATTTCAACTAAAATATTATGTTGAGCAAAAGGATAGCAAAGAAGACCAGGAAAGGTGAGAGAGAGGAGTTCTGCAGCCTAGTGGAAATGTTGGTAGTATGACCCAAGTTGGTGTTTATTACTGGTGGGTCATTTGCATATCACCATCAACATCTTTCCCATGCCTATTGTCAATTACCACCTGTACTATCAGTTATTTACATTCTTTTTCAACCCTATCTACTCTTTTAAACTTAGAAACTTATTTTTAAAAGAAAACTTGATTTCTCTACCTTAGATATATGACTAATATTATTTTCCATTAAAGGACAGTAAGTATAAAAATAAATACAATGTAACTAAACCTTATTAATTTCTAGGAACGTATTATTACCTGTCAAAGACTCTGAGCTTCAAATATGCACTTTCGTTGCTATAAAAAGGAAAAAAAGTAAGCATTAGAGAGGTGTTAAAGAAGTACAATTCCAGACTGAGAATTTATCCTTGGTGTCATCAGAAAGATCAAAAGAGAATTGAAAAGGGAATAACTTCCTCACTGTGTGATTCCATTTTATTTGCCAAACTTGTGCAGCACCTAAAATTATCTGTAGCATTTCACACTCAGGGAAATACTGCTCTAAGTCACCAGAGTTCAGTTCTAAACTTATCAGAATTTCCAAGAAAAACTCAAGAGTAATTCTGCATGGAGCAATTTGAGGGAATAAATAGTACACTTTGGAAATCAAGAGACCCTTCTGTTTCAGGGAGGATGCCTGGTGAAGGGGCGTTGCAGAGTGGAGCTTCTAATGGCTATAGTCATTTCTGTGGAAGGCTCCATTGAAGCCACTCCATGCTTAATCTTTCTTCCCCTGTCCTCTTGTCTTATTAGGGGTGAAACACCATACATATAATCTCTCCATCATCAATCCACAGCCTTCAGCACCTTGCAAAATGCTTCATTAAGGAATCATTCCTTTTGGGCCCTTTCCATGGCAAGTTGTCAAATGTCTTTAGTATTAGTAGTGCATCAAACCACAATTAGTCATGCATTTTATCATGTACAACTGGATGACAGTGTGTGTGATAGAACCAGGGCATTTTGAAGAAGGAAAATGTTAAGAGCATAAAGGAGAAGTCTCACACTATAGATTGAATACTCACGTCCTCCAAAATTTATATGTTGGAATCTTAACCCCCCATAGGATGATATTAAGAGGTGGGGCCTTTGGGAGGGGATTAAGTTATGAGGGTGGAGCCCTTATGAATGATATTAGTGCCCTTATAAAAGACACCTCAGAGAGCTCACCCCTCCCTTCTGCCGTGAGGGAACAGCAAGAAGATGACTATCGATGAACCAAGAAGCAGGCCTTCACTAGAGGACACCTTGATCTTGAACTTCCCAGGTTCTAGAACTGTGAGAAATAAATTTCTGTTGTCTATGAGCCACTCAGTCTATAGTATTTTTGTTATAGCAGCCCACCTGAAATAAGACTTCTGGAGAGTGTGGGTATGGAGGGACAGCCCAGTGAGCTCCATATCAGAGTCTGTGTCAGGCTTAACACCTTTGTACCTGCAGGGTTAGTTTCTCAAGGCACAGTGAACATGGATCCTTAATGGATCTTTCTTACAGGTCTTAATTGTTTCTCTCTCATGGCCTAATCTATTCTGTGGCACATGTTCTCAAGGTATGACTGAAATGTAAATTATCTTCTAATCACTCTAGTGATGGCCTCTAATCTTCATATCACTGATGAAACTTATGTTTAGAAGACTAGGAGGACTAGAAGAAGGTAGGACCAGAAATCTGGTCCCCAGGTTCCATGTAGATTAAATAAGTGTTGTTGAGAACTGATTCTGCTGTAGGTTCAATTGTAGTAGCTAAAAGCAGATGCCCAAAGAATATGACAATCCCAACAAGCAAGAAAAACACTAGGTTGAAGAAAGACAAGCAGATGACATGTAAATTTAGGTAGATGAGCATATTGTCAGGAAGGTAGCATCAGAAAATCGCTTCTCAGCAGTTAGCAGACCCCAGCTCCCTGGGCTAGAGGTTGACATGACCACTTCTGGAAGTGATAGGGGTTGACCAGAGCCATGGTTGTAAAGGATTCAGAGGTACAAGAATATAATCAAGATTGGGACCCAATGATCAGACCAAGGCGTACAACTGGGTAGCAAAAATCAAACGAGGTTAGAATCATCACCAGCTACTGGAGCAGGATTTTGTCTCTGGGGAGGGCAGTGGTGGGAGAATGAGGAGACGCAGGTGTCAAGACTGGGCCTAGATAAGACTCCACCCACCCCCCCACTCCTGTGTTAACATGACCTGTTATTATGGTCTTGGGAGGCAATGAGAACCTGTAGTCAAGACAGTTCTGACTAGGGGGTGGTGATTTCCAAAGGAGGAGAGGAAGAGAAAATGGCATCTATAAGCCAATGACAGATTCGTTAGGGTCCAGCCTGGAGCAGGTACCTCTAAGAAAAGGTATCAGGGAAGAATAGGCTGGGCCAGCCCACTGCTATCAACTTCCTCTTTTTTCTCACGATGCGTGACTCAATTATCAAGTGATGTGTTTTGTCTCCCTTTCCCTTATTATCAATCCGTTTTTGCTTCTGTTCTTTAGCTTTCTCCATTCGGAGAGTCATATTATAGCTAACCCACAGCAATTTACTGTTCTTCCTTCCTGCCTCACAGCAACCATTTACCTATCCTTGCACATCTTTGGCCTGAGTTCCCCACCACTGACTCGCTGACTCCATTACTCATTCTTGAGTCGCACCCCACAGCCTAGGCATTTCTAACTTCAGGGGATGCGGAAAGTGTAACCTCCACGGGAGTGCAAATGGGCATAATTGTACCAGCCCGGTTATCTTATAGTCTGCTCTGAAGATCCCATGAAATATAGATGGGAAAGTGCTCTATAAAATTGAAAGTGCTTTGCAAATCCAAGAATGTTCCTTCCTTGGAATTATTTAGTTAATAGTGGAGTGTCTTCACTTTGCTCTGCATATGTAGACTTCACGGCGGACTTGTGGACTTGGTTTGCTCTGGCCCAGGGGGAGTTTCCCAGTTGCCCTGGAAGGAAGCACTCTCCTCCTGGAACTGCTGACAGAGCCTCAGCTGCAATGGTGGTAGCAGGTGGTGCTCTGATAATGTCGGCTTCAGTTGAGGTACAGGAAAATAGAGCAGCTGAAGACCAAAATCTGAGAGATAACGAGAAATGAAAAATGAGGCAAAGTTATATCTTCTGTTCCCTCATAAAGGCTCCTGTGACAAATGGAATCACAGGCATCATGCAAACTGCCTTGCTGAGCTACTGAAGGCCTGAGCTATCTTGACGGCAAATATCTGTCCTCTGGTTATCTGTGGGAAAATAATAAGCAAATGGGTGTGTGTGTGTGTGTGGTGTGTGTGTGTGAGAGAGAGAGAGAGAGAGAGAAAGAGAGGGAGGGATGGAGGGAGGGAGAGAGAGCGAGACAGAGCAGTTAATCACCAAATACGACTACTATCTACAGCATGAAAAAATATCGATCTATACCTCTATGCTGAAATTTAAATATTTGCTTAATGAACGTCTGTGGTCTTGCTGAAATAGTGTTACTAACACATGGCAACATTTGCTAAGTTGGTTTTCTGGGTGAAATACTAAAATGCAAAAGTATGAATTCTACTATAAGTGACCATAAAACCACACTTTCATTTTCTGATGTCTACTGTCAAGGCAGACATTCTTAATTAAAGATGCTAATTTTTAGCCTTTTGAATACTTATGTGAACATATACTTCATCCATACATTTGATGGTTAACATCAGGTTTGAAATTCATATGTATTAATACAAATAGAAATACATAAATGTGCTGTCCAGAAAAATAATCTCTTTGGCTTTCAATTTATTTGAAAATAAATCATGATGCAATTGTGTGCCTGACAGATGTTAGATGTTCAATAAATATTTGCTAAATAAATGAATGAATGCACTCTTAGATGGGTACATTGATGCCAAAGTAAATTCAGTGTGTCCCTTGCCATATTTGTACCCAGAATAAATGAAGTCTAAATGCTTATTTAGAATTGTAAAAGAGAAATAACTTACCGAAGGTTATCATATATAAGCAGGGCTACTCTTGAGGGGAGGTGGTTTAGGGAAATGGAGGAAGCTCTTCCATGCCCTTGCCAGGGGAGTGGGGCGGGTTACCAACAGATCTCTTCAAGCACCATTTAGTAAACTGCTTACCCAGTTGGATGTAAATGTAAATTGCCGTACAGGAATTTGGGTTATGGAATACTTCCAAAATAGCCTATGTGGATACACTGATTCACTCTGTCACATGGGGGAACATATCTCTGTCTCTGCAGGTACAACTTCACCTGAGCTCTATGAATCAACCAAAGTATGTGGCTATTCCAATTTATTGTGGTTCATTATTGACTCTTCGTGATTGCCTGAACTGGAGCCTGTGAGTAGCGGCACCATTGGAGGGGCTAGAAAAACAGACTAACAATTTGGAAAGCAATCTTTAGGTTGAATAAAATTCTGACATCTTTGGGGAGATTTAACAACTTGAAGAATCTTCCTTCCAATCTAGTTAGTCCCTAATTTGTCTGCAATTATAAAAAACAACAAATCAGAAAAACTGATTGCCTCATTTTATGTGATTTTAATTTTTCAAGCTCACTTCTTTCCTTTTTGAAAGTAGGCACACAATCCCTCTTAAAGATGCCAGGCCAGTACCTTGCTTTAGACAGGATCGTACCTCCATTTTATTTTTCATGGAAAGAAGAGGTTGTTATTTCCAGAAAAATTGTTAAGAGAATGTTTCACATAGCTTTAGAGGGCCAGTGTAAATCTCTTGAAGACAGTTAGGTACTTCAAAAAGCATTTGAGACTGTGTCCACTTATACAACCAAATAAAAGAATATATTTGGCTGAATGATTCAGATAATATTCTTTTTACCTATTGGCACAAAATTTATCATTGCACTTCCTGGAAGATATGCCCTTCTATCTTATATGTAGGTCTTTATTTAAAAGTCCCTGAGAGAGGCCTCACAGAAAGCTGAGAAGAATTCATTCTTGTTGGCTATTCTCTAGAAGAAATGGAACAAGCCTTCAGTGTGTCCCCAAAGAAACAGAGTGCTGCAGGTACCTGAAAGATGGGAACCGTTTCAGATTCTGCTCAGTATCCAAGTCTTTGTTTCCTGAAAAGTAAGCTAGAACATTTAAGCACTATTAATCTTAAAACAAAAGATTTGACATCATTTCTAGAAATCTCTGTCTGATTCTATCTTAAATTTTCCTTTTGGGCACTGTCCCCAAAGGGTGGTCTTCTGTCACTTGTATCAAAGTCACCTGGGTATTTGTTATAATGTAGGTCTCTGACGCCAAACAGACAACCACGGAGTTAGAATCTGTGGGTGCAAAGTTCACCAATCAAGACTTTAAATGAGCACCTAAATGATGCGTAAATATATTGGAGTTTAAGAGCACTTCTCTAATAGCTTCAAAAGTAAATCTGGATTTTCATAAGATCTGTACTTATTTCCAACAACATGGACAATTGAGAAAACAGGGATGTTGTACCTCACTGAGTGATAATCCTTTACAAGGGCAGATGGACCTACACTTTCTGCTGGGCCAAATGGTTTCCCCAAAAAGGTTATGTCCACATCCTCACCCTTGGAACCTGTGAATAATACCTTACATGACAAAAAAATTTAATTAAGTTAAGGTCTTGAGATGATGACATTACCTGAATCATCCAGATGAGCCCTAATGACATCAAAATTGTCCTTCTAAGAAAGAGGGAAAAAAAAAAGATAACACAGACACACAAAGGAGAAGGTGATGTGAAGAAAGAGCTGAGAGAGATGTGGCCATAAGCCAAGGAATGCAGATAGCCACCAGAAGCCGGAAGAGGCAAGGAGTGGATTCAGGAAGTGCAGCCATGTGACACCTTGATTTCAGGCTTCTTGCCTCCAGAATTCTGACAGAATACATTCTGTTTCTGTTTTAAGTCACCTAGCTTGTGGTAATTTATTATGGCAGACACAAGAAGCTAATATACTCCTCCTGCTGTTAAGTCAAAGAAGAATTTCCTCAGAATACATATTTTCATTAGAAAACATCATTATGCACCTATCTTGTTCCAGGTATGATATAGCAGGCACATGGGTCTGAAGGCATGTCCCTGGCCTCATGGACCTTATAGATTGTTTCCTTGGCTTCTGTCAGTTACCTCCACTTGGACAAAAGTCCCACAAGGTGGGAGATCTTGCCTTTTTTACCTAAGACAGGTCCTGACACATAGTAGGCCCTTATAAATTTTAGTTGTAGGAATAAATGAGGCAAATGAATTAATACATAATTACACATTATAAAGTGTGGGAAATAAGAGGAGGAAACATAAATTAATAAACTATGGTGGTTAAGATTTTTGTTCTAGAGATAGACCATCTAATTTTGAATCTTAGAGCCTTTGTTTATAAAGTATGTTGTCCTTGAGTAAGTTATTTCACGTCTCTGTGCTTTAATTTTTTCATATAATGCATTACTCATACGTTTGTTAAGAATATTAGATAAGATAATCCATTTAAAATACTTAGCTGAGTATTGTCTGCACAATGTATAATACATGTTAAATGTTAATATTATGCTGCATATGACGATGAGGGAAGGCCTCCAAGGGGGTGATGATTAAAACCTGATGGATAAAGCACTATGAGAAAGTGGATGGCGGCATGAGATGGTACTGAGAAAATAAGAAAGGCAGTGTGGGCCCTAGCAGGGGGTTTGCATTTGACTCAAAGTGAAATGGGAAATTATTGAAACCTTTTGGGCTGGGGAGTGACATGATACAATCACTATGAAAAAAAGTGACTTTGGGGTCTGTATGGAGAAGGGTGGATTTGGAGTACAACAAAGGAATTGGGAAACCTGTGGGATGGTTCTTATGGTATCTTGGGGAGAAGTGATGATAACTAGGATTAGGATGTTGGTTGAGGGAATGAGGGGAACTCAAAGGATTTGGCATATAGTTTGGTGGTAGAAAGGTCAGGGCTTGTTGATAGATCAGATGTAGATTTAGAGGAGGATGGGCATGTGGATGGAATGCCACACTTTAAGGTTTCTGGTTTAAGAAAATGTGTGTATAGTGGTGCCATTTACTGAGAGGGGAAAGACTGAGGGAAGAACAGCTTTTAGGATAAAATCAAGAATTCTGTTTTGAACACTTTGAGTAGGCAGCTGAATATATGGGTGTGAAGCTCACAGAAGTCCATACTGAGGATATAAATTTGGGAAGTATCAATATATAAATGCCAAGTAAATGTGAGGATAATGGAAGGGGATCTAGGAAAAAATAGAGAAGTGGGGGGTGAAGCCCCAAAGGAACCCCAGCATTCAGTTCTCAGGGAGAGGAGGATGAGCCTATAGAAAAGACCGAGAAGGAGCAGCCAGGAAGGAGGGAAGAAAGCAAGGGGGGATGGTGGCTGAAAGGTGAAGAAAAGAAAGGACACGGGAGTAGGAGCTGTGTTCAATGCTGCTGCAGTGAGGAGCAGTCTCAGTGGAATGATGGGACAGAAGTCAGACTGGAATGGGTTAGAAAATGAAAAAGAGCTAAAGAAGTAGAGACAGTGTGTCAGACAATTCTGTTCACAGGTTTGGCTGAGAAGGAAAGCAAATAAATTGTACTACAGCTGGCAGAAAACTATAAAGTCATGGGGAGCTGATTTTATTTTATTTTATTTTTATTTTGAGATGTAAGAGGCATGATGTTTTATATGCAAATGTGAACAATTTGACTGAAAGAGAGAAGGCTGATGATATAGGAGAGAAAGCAAAGCCCTGGGGAAGGTGAGGGGATTTGTGATGCAGAACACAACGTGGAGAGTCCCTTTGATAGAGGAGAGATACTTAGTCACCTGAGTTGGGAGGAAGAATGGAAAAGGATATTTATATAGGTATGTTAAGGAAGTTGGACATGGGAACACGTGGAAATGTAGAGCAATGCAGTGAGATTGTGAGGCAAAGCTGAATATGTCTTTGAGGTTGGTGATAGATGCTTCCAGGTGTTTGAGGGCTTAAGGGACACCTCTTAGCGATTCCAAGAAGCCAAGTTAGAACTCACTGTGCACCCTCCAGTGGGTGATTCACAGGAGCCATCCAACCAGAAGAATACCCTTGATTCACTGTCTTGGGAAAGTACAAAGGGTACTGGATAAGCAGTCTGAACAGAGTAATAGGGATAGTCTTGCAGAAAGTCTGGTTGAGCCCAGAAAATCAATTTTTATGGCCACCTTCCACCACCATCACACAAGTGGCTATCACACAGTTTCATTTCTGGTCAGTGGGGGAATGTTGCCGTGAAGGAGTAGAGTCAATAATGGTTGTGGATGGTCATGATGTTTTCTGCTTCTGGACCTGCCTTGATTTCACTGGTTTTTCCAGATTGTTCGGGATTTTACAGATTGTTCCAGAAATATCCTGCCCAAGCACTCCTCCTACCACCACTTCCTGGCCTTTCCCTTAATTCTCTGGCTCCCAAATCATGCGCTTCATATCCAAGGTCAAAGCCCGTATCTGTAGACATTTTCAGAAGAAGGTCAGAATGTCTGCTGCCCATCTTCCATCTTCAGTCATTCAGAAGCAACCCACAACTTGAGGTTGAATGCTTGTTAGCCACATTGGCAGAAAAGAGGAATAGGTTCTGGGGCAGAGGAAACTTCTGAATAAAGCAGAGAGGTAAGAATGGGCAGATTTCATTTGAACAACGAATAGAATTTCAGAGGTTGGGTGTTCCCAGGGGGGTGGTATGTGACAAAGGTCTACTGCTGGTCTCAGGATATGGGCTAGGGACAAATTTTACAGAACCTCACAAACCTTATTGAGGTTTTGTACTTTATTCTAAGGGTGACAGGAAACTCCTCCGACTCCCTCCGTAGACATCACAGGGAAAAGCGGGAAGGAATTGTCTCCCAGTGTCACTTGAAACTTTTGCTTTTTGAGAAAGGCATCTCAAAAATCTGAAATAGAATTACGTCCTCTTTGTAAAACTATCTTTTCGCCCCTCCAGTTCTTCCCTTCCCCTCCGCCCTCCCCTTCCTTCCTTGTGCTTTCTCTTCCTTCCCTCCTGCCTCACCCCTTCCCTTTCTATTCCTTCTCCCGCTGGCTTTCCCTTTCTGGCTCTCTCTTTTCTTTCTTGCCTTCTTTCTCCCACGCCACACCACCTCTTCTTTCCTTTCTTTCTTTTTCACCGCAGGCTACTAAATAGGCAACGTCCCTGTCTCCCTGGGGAATGTGAGCGGCTCTATGCTGTCCCCAGGGCCTCAGGGTCCATTCCTCCTCCCTGCTGACTGAAGTCTGCGTTTTATCAGCCCTGCTATTCTTGGCAAAGAGGCCAATAAAATGGAGATAACAAGTCCCAAATCCCAGT
Source organism: Daubentonia madagascariensis (assembly GCA_023783475.1). Taxonomy (NCBI): domain Eukaryota; kingdom Metazoa; phylum Chordata; class Mammalia; order Primates; family Daubentoniidae; genus Daubentonia; species Daubentonia madagascariensis. The sequence goes on along the minus strand of JAKFHU010000901.1, from coordinate 3,527,674 downwards.
CTGCAGGGAAGCTTTGCCTTGTCAAGGAGAGATTAAATAATAATGGCTGGGGCCTGGGCAATGCTGGCTGTAGCCAACTTTAAAAAGTCCGGATCAGACCATCTGGGCTTTTCTTCTTTATTTTTAAGGCTTTTTTTTTTTCTTTTTTGATTTTTTTTTTTTTTAATCCTCCATAAGGCCTTGAATTTACCTCATTAAGTTTTATGGTTTGGAAATGAAAAGGAAAAAGTGGGTACATGGTTCTTGACTCTTGAATTTAATCATTGAAGAATCCCCTTTGAGGTCATCAGATTACAATTAGATTGCACTTTGTCAAAAGCAAATACAGTAGTTATGTCTGAGAGTTCAAAACCTGTGAGAGCTTCCTGTTCCCCCATTCTTTTCCCAGGGCTTAACAAAGGGGCATGCCCCTGCTGGCCACTATTCCCACTGTGAATTTAAATGTCTCCAGGGCACCAGGTCTTAGAATTAGCATTTTCTACTCAACTGTTCATTCTCTGGATGGGTGAATGTCATTTCTTTTCAAAAACGCCCATAGGCCTCACTATTATGCAAGTGCTTAGAGGATGGCAAAGCCAAGAACACATTTCCCCAAGCATTTCTACTGCTTTTCTGAATTCTTAAAGTTACAAGTTCTGAAGAGAGATGGTCACATTCTTTAATGACTATAAATGAATCCTGCTTGACATGACTTCAAGAAGATATAAGATAGGTGAAAGAAACATTTTCTTATTTGAGGGTAGGGATTTTAAAGTCTATTTCTTCGCATTGATCAAAAGTCCTGATACACAATGCCTTATTCTCTTTCAAGACCTAGATTTCTGTCCTCCAGGAATTCAACATTCTAACACATAATGCCTTCCCTTTCCTCTCAATTTGTGTAGCCAGGAACACAGACACAAATACCTATAGAGGCCAGGCAAGCAACAGAAATGAGTTAGGAAGGTGGGATCAGGCAGCATGAGAAAGTAGTGGGGATTATGGCCAATAGGATGCCCCAGGCTTGGCTAATGAGATGCCACCACCAGTCAGCCCCTCTGCCCCCATGCACACTGGCAGACCCCAGTGTGAGGCCAGAGCTTCCAATGTTTTCAAGAGAAGTTAAAAATCTTGATCAGTATATGAAATCTCCCAATTTTTAAAAGAGACATTTTATTTTTTAAACACTATACAGGCCAAACAAACAGAACTGTGGGTGAGATCTATGGGCTGTTCTTTTGTGATCTTTTGATCTATAGTAAATTTTATTTGTAACCATTCATTTTGTCACTAAATCATCTATATTATTATTTAAATATTTCATATATTAAAATTTTCTCTCCCATTTATAAGTTTCTTTAAGGCAGAAAATATGTTTTTCCCCTTACACTTCCCAGACTTTCGTTGTAGGATTTTGTACTATTGGACCAGGAATTGATTCCCTATGAAAAAAAGGTGGAATTAGATGCCTGGAATACACTATCTATATGAATAATTTGTATTTGATCTTTGTGTGGTACGCTGAAGAACTGGAAGATAGTGAGAATATGATTTTCTATAGCCTCTGGCTTTCTCCTCTGTGAACTTTGAGAGTCCAGTTCCTAAATGTTGCTTGCTTCCAACCAGTGCTTATTTAAGGGACATTCCTGTGAGTACAAGTTCTGATTTCTTATCTTGTGGGTCTTCAGGCTACCATGGCACATCTTCCATTGTTGTTCTATACAGAAATACTTCCATAGAGCAGTGGCTGTTGGAATCTTCTAGAAATCTATTTTGCATGCCTAGACTCATCTTTTTAGGCTTAGGGTGGAGCACAGGAAACCACATTTTGAAAAAGCTCCTTAGGTGATTTTGAGGCACCTCTGGTGAGGTGAAAGACAATGGCCATAATGTCCAAACCACAGAGTGGCTTTACCTCCCTCTACTTCCTGCCCCTACTCCCAAACTTTTAAGCCCTACTGTGTACATTTATATGCAATGGTACAGAGCCCAATAATTCAAATGACAAATAAGACAACACAGGTTTCTGTGTGTGTGTGTGTGTGTATCCCTGTGTGCGTGTGTATACTTTGAATTACTTTCTGGATCTCAGTCACCTAATAACAGCCATCCAAACATAAGCAAATAAATATATATTTTGATTTTTCACCGAGAAGTTAGAATTTGCTTTTCTCCCACTTGTTTGAGTCCTGTTCATTTTTTCCAGACCCAGCCCTGTTCCTATTTCTACTGCCTGTCTCATGTAGCGTTAATTCTGTCTTTGATCTTCCATAGCTCACCTTGTTTGTATCCCTCATCCTGTTTTATGTCATTAGTTATGCCAATTACTTCGAAAGTCATTTGGGGCATAGGGAATATCTTAAAAGTCACTGATATGTCTCTCTGTCCCTATGTCTAACAAAGTGTTTTGCATTATGCAGATGCTCACTAAATACTTGATTGGTAGATGTCAGTATGTGATTTTTGTTTTCCCTTCCAAACACATAGAGAAAGCCCGTGGTTTCTCACAGGTGCCCAGTAAGTACTGTGAATAGATATTCTCAGGTCTCTGGGAAGTAGACAGAGATGGGTGGAATTTTTGGTGTCCTTTATCCAGAGCTGTGGGGTATGTAATGTCGCAGTCACAACATGACCGTGAGTCAGCAACAGCACTACCCTTGGAACTGAAATCTTCCAGCTTCCTACCCCATGTTCTTTCGCTACAGCTTGGGATACACACACTGGCTCTAGTGTCAGACCCTCTGTGGTCAAATCCTGGCTCCACCATCTTCCTACCTTAAACGTGCTACATCTCTCTCTGCCTCAGTTCTCTCTTCTGTAAAACATGGATTGAAAAGTTTCTCATAAAATTTCAGGAAGGATTTAATAAGTTGATGCATGTGAAGTGTGTGGCACAGGGCTTGGCATTTAGTAAGCACTCAGTTAGTGCTGTTATGGTTTTGTCATGCTGTTTGTTAGCCAAACTTGCAGCCCCTGAAATTTCTTCCTTTGTCATTATCTCCAGTCCACCCTGGGCTCCATCACAATGCAACGCTTCTATTTCCCTACCAATGCCAAAGCTTGAAATGACGTTTTCCGCATGGTGTAACTGATTACCGCAGAGAAAGCACCAGATTTCCAGGGGTCAGAAGGGTTTACCCATTAGGATCAGATGCCCTGAGTTAAGTGGCTAATAATCAGAGGAGGAGATTCAGGGAAGGAATACCCTTGCTTCAACATTAGACCAAGGGAATGAAATACAAGATCCAACAGGAACATTGATCAAGTTTGAGGGTCAGGTCAAGCAGAAGGGAGGCATATAAAGCCATGTAAAAGGTCAGGATCCCAGAAAAAGGAGCTGTATGGACTCAGCAGTCTTCACCTTACTCCTGTGGTCATTCCCTAGTGAGTCCACGCCCAGAGAGTTTCAGAGGGTCAGATGCATAGTTTGCTGCCTGGCTCTACCCAGCCTGGTCAACTGGTCCCAGAGAAACCTGCCTGTATTATAGGGACTTATTTAATAACTGTCAGCTAGTTAGATAATGACCTCAAGAGTTCAACATTTCCAGGCCAGGCATGGTGGCTCATGCCTGTAACCCCAGCACTTTCGGAGGCCAAGGCAGGAGGATCGCTTGAGGCCAGAAGTTTGAGACCATAGCAAGACCTCATCTCTACAAAAAAATGAAAAAAAAAATTGGCTTGGCATGGTGGCACACGCTTGTAGTCCCACCTACTTGGGAGGCTGAGGCAGGAGGGTTGTCTGAGCCTAGGATTTCCAGGCTGCAATGAGCTATGATTGCACCACTGCACTCCACCCTGGGTGACAGACCAAGACTTTGTCTCTTAAAGAAAAAAAAAAGAGTTAAACATTTCCATTGCTTGAAAATAAAATTCAAACTTTCTCCCATGACATATAAGGCCATGCATGGTAGGCCTGGCCTAAGTCACTTAACTTAAAACTCCTCTCATGTCACACTGCTTCCTTAAAGACTATACCCTCATCAGATGGGTCATTGCTCAGTTCTAGAGCATGCCAACCTCATTGCTACCTCAGAGCCTTTGCCCATACTTCTCTCTGGTGGAGCTCACCTCTTGTTCTTTATTGAATTTATTTCTGTTTAAACTTCTGAAGTAAGTTAAACCCCTCACCTGACTGCCAAATCATTTTTTATTTCAACCTCTTCCTTGGTTCCATTATGCAATTGTACCCTAATTTGTAAATATATATATTTTTTCATTTGCCTCTTCGCATTTTCTTTTCAGGTCACCACACTAGATTAGAAACCCTATAACCACAAGTGTAGGATCTTTTTTTTTCACCATCGTATTCCCAGGGTTTAGTTTAGCTCTTTGTGCTCAATTTTTAATAGAAGAAGAAATGAATAAATAATTTTCTTTTCTTTTATCAAGACACTGGAAATATAGACACTGTATTAGCTGGGAAACTACAGAGGGACTGTTCTGCTTGAAATCTTAACTGCTTTGCTTATGTTTCTGGCTGGTCTGTTTATGATGCACAAAGACAGTTAGCTGAGGAAATCAGCTTTGTTTAAGGGAACACATCCAAGCAAGGCAGAATGCAGAATATTTCCCTTTAAAAAAAAATACAAAGACAGCTTAAGAATAAAATAAATATTTTGGAGGAAATGGCAGCAAATTATCTCGATTTTCAACTAAACTCCCCAGTTCCCCGAAGATCTTTTCCCCTTTGCTAATGGATTAACTCTAATGGCCCACCATAATGTGATAGCAGCAAACTTGTTGGGTGGTAAATATCCAACCTTCTTTTCTAAAGACACCAGGGGAAGGAAATCATGCTCTGAAATGGAGCTGCAGTTACACTTGCCAGGCTAAGTTTTACAAGGGCCGTCAGGCATCCTGCTTCAGGGCAGAAGTTGGTCACCAGCTGGGCTCAGAAGAGATTGCTCTGAGCCCCCTGCTCTGACATTGCACAATTAGGTGCATTTCAGTAAGGACTTTTGCCTTTTTTTTTTTTTTTAAATATACTATTCCATACTGGCTACTCTCAGAGGCGAGGTCCTGGGCTGGATGGAACATTGGTCTGGTTCCACTGGGGCAATTCTTGTGCTTTGATGGTCTTAAACAACCTTGCTGAGAGATAAATGTGATTCTAAGAGGATTTTGAGATAAATTCCCACAGCTATGAAGATGAAAACATTTGACTCCAGTTTTGATGTAAACAGCAGCCTCGAATATTTAAGGTCATTTGCTACGTTTATTTTCTCAACTGTTTCAGCACATTCTAAAGGATATGACTTGCTCAGCTTAGAGTAATTTCCTCATTTGGTCTCAGAGAATCTTTACCAGGATCCCTGCAAGCTGATTCATCTGTAGAAGTGGCCGTAGTTGAATTTTCTTCTTTTGTATTCTTTTTCTATCCATGACTCTGTTCCCTCCTCCAAATTGTACTGTGTGCTTAAGTTCAAATATCCCTATCGACACACGATTCTCAGTATGTGCTGTTTAATGTGAAAACTAGTGTGGAAAACCAGCTTTTCACTGATTTTTGTTTGGCAGTTGAGGCCTAAGTGTCACCAGATTTTTAAGATAAACTATCAAAGGTAATCAGTTCTGGTTAACCCTGCTTTGAGATCCTAGGTTAATTAATTGAACAAAAATGGGTTGGGTACCTACTATGTGCTGGCGCCAGCAGTATCTGTTCCTATAGAGATGAGATGACATCCTAATATCAAAAGACAGTCATCCATTTCTGGGTATATATGCAAGACAAATTAAAACATACCTATACAGAAAAATGTATACAAAAACATTCATGGCAGCATTATGTAGAATAGCCAGAAAAAGGAAACAACCCAACTAGCCACCCACTAATAAATGGATGAATACAATGTGATATATCTATACAATGGAATATTATTGGGCAAAGGAAAAAAATGAAGTACTGATATGTGCTACAACATGATGAACCTTGAACACTTTATGCAACGTGAAAGAAGACAGCCACCAAGGCACATATCACACAATTCAATTTACATTAAATGTACAGAATAGTCAAATCCATAGGGACAGAAAGTAGGTTAGTATTTGCCGGGGGCTGAGGGGAAGGAGAATGGGGGGTGACAGCTAATGGCTACAGAGTTTCTTTTGGGGAGATAGAAATGTTCTGAAATTAGATAGAGGTAATACTTGTACAACTTTGTGAATCTACTAAAAACCACTGAATTTAACACTTTAAAAGGATGAATTTTATGGTATGTAAATTATGTCTCAGTAAAACTGTTATAAACAATAAGAAAGTCAGTAAGCAAGAAAATAGATAACAGAAACATTAGACAGTGGAATGAGCTCCATTTAACCAGATGGAAAATGACCTAGAGGGAGGGGCTATTTTAGATGGGTGGTGTGGTCGGGAAAGGTCTCTCTAAGGAGATAACATTGATGTGATCTCTGAATGAAGAAAAGGATCTTGTTATGTGAAGATGCTGGGGCAGGTGCATTACAGAAGGAAAGAACATGCTTAGCATGTTTGAAGCTTGCAAGAAGGCTAGTGTGGCTGGAGCAGAGTGAGCAGAACAGAGAATGATTCAAAATCAAAGCAGAGATGTAGGCAGAGGCCATTCCAACAGGACCTTGTAGAACATGGTATGGAGTGTTCACTTTATTTTAATCAAATATATATAAACCACTGGTGAATTTTAAGCAGTTGTTAGGTATGATCTTATTTACATTTTTAAGAAAACAACCATTTCTGCTGTGTAGAGCATGGGTTCTGAAAGCAGAGATAGGTTAGAATTCATTGCCATGTTCCATATCAGAGGTGAGGTGGCTAAGCCCAAGTTGGGAATAGAGAAGACAGCAGCAGACAGATTTAGAAATGTTTGGAGGTGAGCTGATAGGACTGAAATAGATTTCATGATTCAAAAAAGCTTTTATTGGTTGTAGCAGTAAGCTAAACATGCACAAGTTTTTCACATTAACACTATTGCTAATAGCCCCAAATGAGAAACAACCCAAACGTTCATCAATAGTAGCATGGCTAAATACATTGTGGGGTATTCATACAATGGAATACTATATCAGCAATCACAATGAACAAATGTTAAGGTAAAAAAAGAAAACAACATAGTTCATTCAGTCATATCCCATGGATACGATGGTTGAAAACTTGCTAAACTAACGCACAGTGTTAGGAGTCAGAATAGTGGTTGCCCTTGCTGGGATAATGACAGGAAGGGAACACAAATGGGAGCCTCTGGGTGCTGGTAATGTTTTATTTTTTTTATATTTGAGTGCTAGTTACAAGGGTTGTTCTATTGAAAACTCATCAAGTTGGACAATTGATTTTTCACTTTTGTGTATGTATATTATACATCAATATAAAGTTAAATATGGGTCTAAGTTGACATGTCAATATTTGTCAGGGGTTTATGGACATTTCTGCTTCTGAACTCAAAAAGTACCTGGAGTTCCACTGATTTGAATCCATAGTATGTAGAAAATATTCAGGAGTTCTGGTTGACCATAATCTTAGTATGACAATATGATATGACTACCCATAATAAGTATATGCAGTTTTGGCTCCATTACTAATGGAATGTTGTGCCTTGTGGCATTGTTCCTATATCCCCCAGCCATCCTGGTCATTTTCCTTGGTGCAAGGTTTCAAAGCTTAGGGACCCTCTTGTGGATATTTTGTGAAGGACTCTTGATCTGGGAGTGAAGCTTTAAATGGCAGAACACCTTTATTTGTTAATCTTTTTATTCATTAGTTTATTTTATTCTTTCATTCATTTAATAAACTATTAATAATAAAGAATTCTCTAGGATATACAGATGCTATGTTGGTGCTGTGGAGACAAAGATGATTAAGGCAATTAAGACATTGCCCTGAATCTCCTATTTTTACCTGTCAAGAGACAGGTAAGTGGATAACAATGACATGCAGTGGTGGAGAGCAATGAAAACCTAATGTTGATGTTAATTTGAGATCACAATAATGGTATCTAAATGATTAGGGTCTCTTCTGTCCTCTACAACTCTAGGATTTTATATTTGACCTATGTCTGTGTTGGGGGAATGGACCAACTATAATCCTTCCCATTTTACAGATGGGAAACTTTTGGACAAAAAGTAAGAAATTTATCCAAGGACACCAAGCACAGCCAGTGGTTGTTCTCAAGGCTTTTGTCTCGTAGTCCTTGGTCTTCCCTGGAGACTAGGAAACCTTCCCAATAACCCTGAGCACATCATTATCTCCTTGGAAACAAATACACAAAAAAGGCTATTGATTGTTTTATCAGTTTGTAGCAGGTAAGAATTGATGCTGACAGTAATTCAAAGTATTAGTGCTTTGTGAGGCAATGCATTGTGCTTGTGACAAGGCAGTGCTTAGGGAACCCAGGGATTCAGTGGGTTTTATTGTAAACTCTTGGAGTCAATTCAGTGTCCCATTCTTTATTAGAGACAGATCAGGGCCACAAACATTATAAACTATTGCACACAGTCTAAGCATGGTTTGAGATTCTAATTCCTTTTATTTGTAAATAAAATAACAAGGAAATTGTGGGTAAGGTTGACAATAGTTCTGGGTTTTAAGGCTGCTCAAGTTCATGATATATCTCAGAATATTATTGACTTTCTTACCAGAGTCTTGGTGACTTCTTAATTTTTGTCTTTGAGAACAATATTTTTCATACACTTTCTTAGTTGAGAAAGTCTTTGCTCAAACAAATGATAGTATGAATCAGAATCAGTGGTACTATGGTAAAGTGGAGGTGAGGTGGACAATTAGAAGTTTGTCTCCCGGAGCCTTATCTCCCCTCAGTGGACAAAAAGGTGGTAGGAAAGGGCACTTAGAAAAACTGCTAGGGTTTATGTAGCTCAATTCAAAACCACTGTAAACCCAGTGGCTTAACACATAATTTAGAAATTTTTTGGAACCACCATTTTTTCTCTTAATTCTATGTACTTAATTTTTCAGTGTACAGATTCTTAAACCACTTTCACTTACTTTGTGCTATTAGCTACTTTTCAAATAAGCACATTGATAAATGCTTTATCTCATTGAATCCACTCCTGGCCTCCGCTACAAGGGTAGGCGAGGATGCCTCAAATGGGGATGGGCTTAGGGCAAGGACACTGCTCTCAACTCAGTTGCCTTCTGTGTCCCCATCACAGACAGAGAGGAAACTCAAGGCACCATTCCACAGGCCTCCCTCTCTCTGACCCCACAATGTTGCTGAGCCCCTTGGTAATGGCCATTATGGGTTATTAAGGAAGCCTGATAGGTGATGTCCCTCCAGGGCCCCAAATATGGGGCACAGCAGAAGTTGACCTCAAAATCATTCTCCTGGAATCAAGCAGCTCACCTCTTCCCTGGAAAGGAATTCCAGGAAAGGGAGGGCTGAGCCGAGGGCCTCACCCTGCTCTCCCCTTCTCTTCATTCCACAGCCCCTACCCCCAGTGACACAGGCTTCACTGGGCCCTCATTCTTCCACTCTGAGAGGGGCTTACCTTCGAAAGGGCTTGATCTCCAGGCTCCACGGCAGTCTCTGTTACATGACAGCCAAAGCAATTTAGGAATTGCTGTCAGGAGGCCTTTCCTTAGCCCACTGCACTGTGGCTACTGCAGCCTCCTCTGTCCCTCACTTCTCTGTGCCAGTGATTCTCAAACGTTAATATGAAACAATGAGTTCTGGAATCTGTTAGAAATGCTGACATCAAGCTGTCCCCTTAAAGGTTAATTCAGTAGTCTGAGCTAGAGCCCGGGATTCTGTTTTTAATAAGGATCTCTCCCTCTCCCTACTCACTACCAGGAGATTCTCCCATAAATGATTTTAGAGTCACACTTTGAAAAACACTGTTAGGACCTGGAGAGCCACTGCTATTACATCTGTTAAGAGTACCCTCTGTTTTTTTAGAATTTCATTGAATAATATTATTGGCAGAAAAAATATAGACAAATACTTTATTTCATCTAAGGAAAAATAGCCAACTCTGTAAGTGAATTTACATGGCACCATTACATTCACCATTCCAAATTTAGTACTTGGACCAGGGGGCCAAGATAATTAGATGAAATTAAGTAATTTCCACTCTCTTCTCTTCCCTTTGGTGCTATGAAGATGAATTTAATATTTTGGAGCAATCTCAGGCCACTTTGTGGGCAATCCACAAACTAGCACTTGACAATTTGTGGTTTAAATGTACAAAGAGGTCGTTGCTGTGCACAGAACAGGTTACAACATTGTATGACTGGGGGGAGCTCCTGATCAGAACCTAAACTTTCTCCTTCAATCACTTCTTCAAAGTACAACATAGACTGAGACCAGCACCTCCCCTGGTAATTTGGTTAAATATCAAAGTACAACATAGACCGAGACCAGCAACTCACCTGGCAATTTGATTAAATATGTTGATTTAATTTTTTAAGTAGGAAACATGAATCTAATTCAACTTTCTCTCTTCTTTAACCAAATAAATGCACTGGATAAAACAAGACTGTTCTATAAGGATGAATAATCATCATTATTAAGGTAATGATATTTCTTAATGTTGTTGACATGTCTTTGCTTTGTCAAAAGAATAACCACTTTGGGGTAGAACTCTAAAATCTGAGTATGCTTGGGTCACATTCGTTCATTGTCACATTCTAAGAAGCTACCAGAAGAAAATGTTCTCTGTATCTCTTGGTTAGAGTGACTTGTTCTGTAATAACATAGAAGGATCAAAACTGCAACCTTAGATTGGAATTTACCCTGTGCTCACACTGTATGTTCTTCTGCCAGAAATTGGAAAGGCTAAAATTACCATAAACTTAATGGGGAACATTAAATCCATTTCATTTCTTGCAGGTAGAATATCTTGAAACCATCCAATAGATCCACGGGAAATTTCCATTGCAAAACAGAGTCCTTTAGGAGAGGAACTAGTGTGTGTTAAAGTTTAGGTACAAGACCAGGTCCACCATAACATTCTGCTCCTTAGCCAAATTGCCTGCATTTCCATAAATATGAGGGTAGCATTGAAAGTGCACCTGGTGAGGAATTAGATCCAGAAGTAGTCTACTTCCTGCCAGTTGGGAAGTATGACTTTGAGAACAAAAGCTTCCCTACCTTAAGACTTGTTTAGAGTAGCAGTATTTAGGAGCATTGAGTTTTGATCCAACAGAACTAGATTCAAACCATAATTTCTGCCACCTGCCACCTATGTGATCTTAAGAAAGTAGTTCAAATTCTTGAAGCCACAGTTTCCTCATTCATAAAATAGGAAGAATAATAATAGCTATGTTGCAGGGCTGTTTAAATAATTAAATTAGTTAATATTATAATGGGCTCAAATGAGTTCCTAAAAAAGTACGTGTCATAGAGTAATTTTCAACAAGAGTTAGCTAGTGGTGGTTGTCATTTCAGTGGTCATCTCCTCTTTGTAAACCTGGGATTATCATACCTTCTTGCCTAATTTCCTTTTTGGTTTATATAAATAAGTTATTATAGAAGTAAATGGGGTTTTGGAAACTGTAAAGCACAGCATCATTTTATTTTATTATTATTATTTTTCTTTTTAGTATTAGTATTGAGCCTTCTTGGCAGAAGTTGTTGCAGATATTATAGGGTGTCCAAAGACAGAGAGATGCATTAACTCTTCATTTACACTGGGGCTCAAAGTAAGAATACAGTGAATATCCAGACACCAATGGCAAGGGAACACAGGACATGAGAATGGTGTACAGGTTAATGCCTACATGCCACTACTACTGAAGGAACTCATAGTGATCCAGAGAGTACCATGATGATGTTCCCGGATGAAAGGAGGCATGGCAGGGGCATCTCAAGGCAAACAGGAACATGGGAAATGACTTATGCTGCTCATATAGATTGCTGAGATCCCTCCTCTTACCTATCCTGGGGTTCTAGTAGCAAAATTGTGGCATCACTGTAGTAAGGCTTTCCTTCAAAGTCTTTCATTTTTGCTTGCCCAGCCTCTCTGAATCCTCTTAATTTGAGGCTTAGGGGGAGTTACCAACACCTTAGTAAGAATTAGTACTGTGTATATGGGAGTCTTTGCAATTTAAAGGGTTATCTCTGGGTAAAAATTTCCAAGGACTGAATTATTTATAGTAACATTTTAGGAGACAATAATAAACAGCCCAGAGTACTTTACCGATGCTGTTCAAGTCATAGACATCCAGTGAGGAATGTGCTACTTATGCTAAGGCCCAGCTTTCCTCAGAATGCAAAGAAATAAAAACAAGAAGCTTTAGCACTAAGTAGGACTTTACTTAGGGCCTTTTCCTATTACTAATCAATAAATAAAGTCAAAGTTACTTGGTTTGAAAAAAAAAACCTCTCATGTAAACTCCAGAAAGCCTTTAGTCATGTGACATTGCATTCTCCCTCAGTCAGAATTCATTTTCTTCCATACCTATATTTGATTTCAATTAAAAAAAAGACAGCTTGCTTAATCTTTCTCACAAACTGATATGGTGTACACCTGAGTGAACGGGACAATTTTCCTTATAAATTATGTATAAAATCCTCAACTGCTGCCTCTCTCTTAGAGACTCAAAAGAAAATTCAATTTCTTTTAGCTTATTTTTTTTCATGGTTTTGGGGATATTCATTTCAGATTTTCCACTCATTTTTATAAATGTCTTATTTATTCAAGCTCTTCATAGAGGAAAGTAATGCTGTGCATTGCTGATTTTATTACTCTGGACAGGTTATAATAGCTTCTCAGAAGCCAACACACTAATTGATTTTAAAGTTTCTGTAAATGTTGGGGGGCCTTCTTGCCACACACTTAGGAGGGGAAGTATGGCATTGTGGGAAGTCTCTGCCCCCTGAGCAGTTGGACTTTCTGATTCTAGTTTGTGGTCTGTTTCTCACCCTATGAATGTCTCTGGGCTTCACCTACATTCAGCTATAATGTGGCAACCCCTTATCTGCTGGAGTAAAAGATCTCAATGTCTCTTTTAGTCCTGTAGTATACACTTTGTTCTAGAAAATTCTTTTGTGGTCCCTCTGGAACTCTTTTAGGTGTCTGCCATTATTCTGCTCATAGCTTCCTTTGACAGACATGCTTTCATGAGAATCTTCAGCTGTAAAAGTGTGAGATGACAGTCTGAAGAGAGTAACATATTGCTGTTCTTAGCCCTGGTGGCCAGTTGGTCACAGTCTCCCAGGACCCGGAACCATGGTTGAAGGACAAGTCATGGTTCCGGGTCCTGGGAGACTTGAGTCAATCTGGAGAAAGAAATCTGGGGTGGTAGGAAGGACTTTGTAATGAATATGAAGAGCCATGTGTGATGACTATGAAGGCCAATGCTTACTGGCCTCTCTCCACCTTAGTCTGTGGCCATAGCTGACTTTGCTTCCATTTCCCTCATTGAAATACCTCGTTATATTACATTTTCTCCCATTACAAAGATCCTTGTAAAAAAAGTGAAAAAAAATTCTCATAATCGGAACTATTTCCTGTTTTCTTTGCAATATCTTCTCTTTTTTTAATTCATGAGCTTGATCTTTATATTCTAATGAATGAGAATAACTGACTTGACTTCTGACTAGTTTTCTAGCTCCTCTGGAAAAAAAGAAAAAATTCAGTTCCAAACATTCATCTTGGCTGACAACTATTCCTTGCTTCAGGACCTTTTATATCTTAACTGCACAGCTGCTTAGACCCAGGCCACTAGAGACACTGTGCTCCATCCCTGTATGCTTTCTTGGTCTACAGGTTCCAGAAAACCTGGCTGAGCACGTCACCAAGCTAGCCCGGCTGTGAACCCCCTGGCCTTGCACACAACCCTCTGCAAAAAATGAACAGATGTAAAGTAGTGGACAAGCTATGGCCATGGAAGTTTTGAGTAATTTTCTAGTCCTATTTTAATTATTTGAGGCCAGTAGGAAATCAGACACATCTTTCCATGGAAAATCTAGGAAACTTGGCACTGCTGAAACTTACCAAGGTAATATATTGATTCATAAGAATATCAAGTCAAGAAAGTAGAAAAGAGGAATCTAAAGATGGTGATGCTAGAGTTGAGATTTAAGGGCCAACTAGAGAAAAAGAGATGAAGAAATAGGTTTCAAACCAATCTAAATAAATTTGAAATACTTGAAATATTTACATAAGTCTCAAAGAAAGTGAAAAATCTGCTCAGTGGGACACTGACAGCTTTGCTTCATTCCAAGATTGTGTTTGCCTTTCCTGAAAGACAAATCATAATTGTCTTACCTTACTGGCTAAGGGTCCTTTGTAAACCATGTGAAATGGAAGAAGAGGAAAAGAAACTAATTTAGGGTCTGTAGGACTAACCTTTCTTCACTGCGAGCATGCTGTGAGCAAGGGAGAACTGGACATTGCGCAGATGACCCAAATCCTCTGGGGCACTGTCCCTGAGTGGTAAACAGCAGGAAGTTGAGCAGGGAGGGAGCCGTTCTCTGCAGTCCCTAGAGCACTGAAGTTCTCTCCTTCTTTTACCTTCTTGTGCTCACTGTGTGAAGAAATTCTGCAGTTATATTCCCTGGATTCAGAAGTACTTTTCTAATTCTGAGGCTGTGAGTATAAACAGAGCAATAAAAAGGAAACAGGTTATTCTTTTTCCCGTGAATAAAAAGATGAGAAGAAACAACACAAAGTTCAGCATGGAGGCAGTTAAGTCCTATTTCAGGGAAGATTTTCCTGACAGTGAGGATTTCATGATGTGAAATAGGGTCTTAGAAGGAACGGCTGAAAAACTACAACAATATATGGTTTATCTGCCTGGGACATGGCAGATGCAGACTCACTGAAGGTAGAAGGGTAGAGAGATGAATATCCGGGTGACAAGCCATAGGCACAAGCATAAGCGACATCACAAACAAAATCCAGCTTCTGAAATATTCCATGTTTTGACCATGGGGACCATCCCTTCTTCTGTTTTTGGGCGGGGGGCGGTTCTACAATGTCTCTCTCAGGTATTGACATGCACATAGTAAGTATTTTAAAAGGATTTGTTTGATTTGAATTTATAAGATTCCCAGAAACAGCCAATGATGAATTATATCCCATTAAACAAAAAATGAACCCAGTGAGACATGTAATTGATATTTGAGGATAGACACAGGCCCACTTTGATTTGCAGGGCCTCTTTCATAGGGCCGCTGGCGGGAGGCTCTAGCTTTAACATTCTCAGGCCATTTCCCCAAGTTTCAGTTACTGTAACATCTCTGATGGATGCATTTTGACTGGGGCAGGAGGCTCAGCAGCGTAATGGCGCTAACATTTCTCTGCCGCCTTTTAAGTCATAGCTCGGTGGGCTTGCCCTTTCCTATTTCATGGATTTGCTTTCCCCATTTGTTCTTAGTTGATTAGGAAATTGCTGAACACAGAACTTCTCCCGACCATAAATATCACCCAAGTTACACAGCATGAGGAGAGAGCTGCTATATGTTTGGTTCACCAACTTTGGGACTTTTTGCAAATTAAAGGATTTGAAAGGATCTAATATGGCCATACCATCAAATAAATTGTTAGGACCAAGTTCTCCCCTTGGGGTTTTCATTTAAGTTAGTGTAATAGAAGGTGTACTCGGGCAACAAAGGACAAGAATTAGTAACCAGATGCCACTGTGTGGGGGATGAACCTCATTTCTGGGTGTGCAGCCTTGCTTTGTATTTCAGGATTTCAAATTGTTACGCTCTACTGTGCAACATGGTTTCACTTCCTAGAGGAGTTTAGAAAAGGAATTGCTGTTTTTATTGGCACCCTGTCACGTGTTTCCTTACTGAAAGATAGCGGGCTTTTGAGATGTAGTTGGATTTCACGGTGATATTTGGAATGGATGAAATTTAGTAAGTCTAATGAAAAAATGTGTTGCATGCTGTCTGTATTCTCAGGTATGTATTAGGTTTTTTGAAGATGGAAAAAGTTTCTCTCTGAAAGGAAGTTAAAATTTAGTTAGAAACAAAATCACACATACAGGAAACCACAAAGAAAGCAGAAGTATCCACAGAAGTGCTTATCTATGTGTTCACAGATGGGAGGGATCACAGGAACCCAAGAAGCACCATAATTAAGCTGGGAAAGTGGCCCCTAAGGAATTAGTTATATTTTACACATTTCTGCCTGATTGATAGACCATATATTATAGGAAAATAACATTATCCAAAAGTCTGCAAGCTGTTTCTAATTGTAGCCTTGCCACTAGAACCATTTGAATTTTTTCAGAAATTTTATCTCCTGTACAAAGCCTTTATCTAGAGGAATCCAAACAATTCAGTTTTCTCCCCTTCCTAAGATTATCTTTTTAAAATATATACATTTAGGCCTTTGTTTGAATAAGACAATCTATGCAAAACATTTTAGAAGAGTGTTTGACTCCTACCACCTTTTTGTAGTCTTCACTGTTATAATTGAAAATCTTCTACATTGTACGTTATTGATTGTGGCATATTTTTATCTATCCTGATCAACACCTACTTATTTTATTTCTACTAATGGACCAGTACTTTGCTAGTTATAAGGAAGCACAGAAAAAAAGGCAAAAAGCATACCCTCTGCCATCAAGGAGCTTGATGAGAAAGGAAAAATAATGGATGTGAAAAATTTGATATGTAGTTATTTTTTGGGATAAATAGAGTACAAAGGGCTCTTGGAGACAACAGAAAATAGTGAAAGCCAGAAAAATTAGGGAATGAAAAAATCAGAACTTCACCTGGACTTTGAAATGCTGGTAGAATTTAGAGGTAGTAAATATGTGGAGTGTGACTCCAGGTTTTAGAAGAATAGCTGGACCTGTCAACAATAATCATTAAGCATCCAGAAGGTACATTGATGGCCATGAAGAAAGAAAGGCAAAGAAAATGGACATCAAGAAAGAAACAAACATTTACTCTTTCATTTTAATTCTTAATAATTAGGAGTTGAGTGGAATGATCCTTATTTTACAGAATAAGAACTGTGGCTCAGAAAGAATAATGGCAGGGTTGGTTTCAAGCCTGAATCTCTACAGCTTCAAAACACTGCTGATTTTGTCTCCTGTGTCCCATGCTGCACCCTATGGAGAGTAAAAATAAAATGTGATCTCTGATTCAGGGAAACCTTTATTCATTCAAATTGAGAGAAAAGATGCAGACATGGAAAACGACCACACAAGGCTACCCATTATGGTTAGAATAGGAGCTTAGACAGATTCATGTGCTCAGAGATCATCAAAAGAGGTGGCATTGGGTGGGGCAGTGGGGATATGGAGCGTAGAGGATGACTTAGGACCAGACTAGATTTTGACAGATTTTTATCAGCCTGAAATGGTGGCCAACACAGGAGTTTACGAACCTTGGTAATCTAAGTATTCTGTCCAAAACAGCAGGTCTTGTCTGCTGTCTTTGGTCTTCCAAGTACAAGTATCAGGTAGAATCCAAACAAATAAGTTTGGGTGGTGTGGGAAAAGATAGTATGCTTAGAAAAATTGCATGTGTCCAGAAAGCAGAAGCTCGAGAGCCTGTTTATCTGTTCTAATCAGGTCTGAGAGAGGGAGGGAATGGCTGTAATGAAAATAAGTAGAATAGGCAGTTTTATGCCCTAAGTATTTATATCATCTATTAAAGATATTGCTATAGTCCCTTTTCAGTGATTTGCTGGGCAGTTAAATTCAGACTTCAGTTCAGTTTAACACCCTGAAGTGGTTGTTTTACATAATTTATGTCGCCAGAATTCCTTTTGAACTACAATCCGACCTTCACAGGGTGAGGAAGAAGCTGCAATCTAAGGCCAACCTGGGTCCAGCAGGATCCCTACAGGAAGCTCACTGGACCTGGTTTCTTCATAGTGAAGTGTCAACTGCAAGCCTGGGGGCGGCATTGTAAAAGCAGATTTATTTTGGAATATTGAACTGGGTTATGCGTTCATCTGTTAGCATCAGCACTAGACAGCTTTCTGTGTGTATATGTCTTGTCTCTACAATTAGGCTGTGAACTCCACAAAGGTGGCCATCACATCTTATGTCAGATCAATAGATTAGTTTTTATTCTCATCAGGCTTTCCACAAAGATTGGCTAGGTTTACCTTGCAAAGGGAGGAGGTGTGGAAGGTGGGAGGAAGAAGAAATGTTATGATATCCATGCTTAGACTTTCCTTTGTAATCAATCTGTTTTGCACACACTGTATCACATCCTCCTTTCCTGTTCAAACACACATACCTTCTGTATAACTTTATTCATGTATTATTGATACGCTTTCCTAGCTTTCCATGTCCTCTCTGCCTATTCATTCTTTTCAGTTGTTTAAGATGCATAGATAGCCATTGTTTGTGTCTACTCAGCACTCCTATTTCTATTAAGTAAATGCTCCTTCCCCATCCCATGGATAATGAGAAGCATGTCAATCATACTGCCTCACCACTCCTGGCCTTAGGGCCCAGCATTTGATAGCTGTGGGTCCCCAGATCTCTGTCCATGGTACTTTTTCCACAAAGTGAGCTCACAACCATGCAGAGCCAATAGGCGTCCCTCCCAGATTCCACCATACAGATGGAAACTGGAGAGGGACGATGTCTTTGCCTCTGGGGTCCCAGACAGTGAGGATGGTGTGTGCTCATAGCTGGGAGTGGCCTTCTTTCTGCCATATGAAGAGAGCTGCCTGAGAAAATGAACTCCTAGGAAAGGAGTGCTGAGACTAGGCTAGGGACACAGAGTGCACAAGTGTGACAAAAAATGAGAAGGGCGTTATTTTAGCACCTGGATTCAGACATGCTTAAAACAGCACTATTCCTGGAATTTTCGTCAACCAATAAATTTCTATTTCCAGTCCAATTTCTGTCATTTTCCACTGAAAGATTGATTCCTGAGCATTTCAAATGTCAGTGTCAAATTTCTTCTGCCTCCTCCCTGTAGCCTTCCCTGATCCCCTGCCCAGCTTACAAGGTTCCCTTCCTTCTTTGGCTTGCTCTTTTAATGTTACTCTTTTCTATTTGTGTTGAATGTGTTTTCTACATAATCCTCAAGTACTGGGACAGTGCGTCTCAACTCCTTGTCTTTGGCCTGGTGCCTGGCATGGGGCAGGGTTATACAATAGGTGTTCAATAGAGATCTGGCTGTTGAAGTGGTTATGCCTTTTCTGGAGAGTGAGGATTAGGAAAGTTAATACTATTTTAGGGGGTACAGTTCTGCCACCCTTCCTATGATCTGAGAATGGCAAAATCTATCCCCTGTAAGCTCTGGGACAGAAACTACATGAGGGTGTATGACGACAATAGTGACTCTCTCTTATTTTGTATCTTGTGTTCTAGATTTCATTTTCTCTCCTCCACTTTTGCTAACGGGATTTGATCCTCATCATTTGACAGTCCACCTAGATCAGATGAGAACACTCTTGGCTACATGCCTTGCCCTTGGTCACCACAAACCAAGTCTCATAGCTGGGCTTCCTGAATCTAGGTACAGGTTTCATACTCAGATGAGGTGATCCTAAAATTCAAACATAAATAAAATGAAAACTTAGTCCTATACAGTTATTTGTTTATAATCTAAGGGAAACAATTTTGTAACAGAGACATATCCAGGAGAATAATGTAATCTATGTTAGGAAAAGAACTGAAAGCAATAATAAATATAGACAAAGGCAAGAAGTCCTATAACAGTACAATCTGAACTATGTTATTTATTTCTGGTTCACACACCATCTATTTTGTGCCTTGACTCATTTGTGTGGAACCGTGGCTTCAAGTAGATGGTGATCTGTATAGGACAAGGGCCCTGTCTTAAGGTATTTATGCTCCGCTGCTATCTCCTTGCCACAGTAAACACACACTGAGTACCTAGCATAAAGATAGGTATACATTGAGGGGGGAAGAGTACCTCAGCACACTTTTTTAAAAATTTGCATTTGTGTATTTAACAAAAAAACATAGTTCAAATCAAAGCAATATGGCTGAGCTCTCTAGATCACCTGTGCCTGTTTTCTTCTCTTTTGCACATGTCAATATCTTTCTACTTCCCTTTCTGAAAGGAATTTTAAAAATTCTCCTATCTACCTTTGCTACATTGTGGGCAGAATACACTTTAGTTCACAGGTGGATCCCAGATACCAGAAGGCCTTTCAGCCAGGTCCCAGGGCTCCTCCAAGGTGCACTCTAATCCACCTCATGTCCCCAGAGACATGCTTAGTCAATGAGCCACCACAACAACTCCCTCCTGGGAGCGTTATCACACTTGAATGCTCCTTGGTGCAAGGCTGATTCAGTGGGATGCAAAGCAATATTGAGAATCAGGGTGTCATTCATTTCCTTCTGCCTCATTTCCAGTCTAAAAACACCCATAGAGCTGACATCTTAATTTTAATCACTCTAAGCCATGATGTTCACTAATTTTTAAGTGCTAGATTTTAGAGAATAGAAGCATTGCAGAGGCAGAGTTGCCTGAGGTAGGTCTGAGGATCTATTATAATAAAAGTGAGTAGGTCTTTTGTTTCTCTGTCTTTCCCAGGAGGCTCTTGGAAAATGACTTTTTAAAACGGAGGATTGAAATGTCTCTCTGTCTTTTTTTTTTTAAGTTTACATCATTGGTATGTGTTGAACAGAAATGGGGCCATTGAAATGTTTTGGAGGCATTTAAAGGCCCTGGAAATGCAGACAGTACTATTCATGTGATTCACAGTAAAACGTAGCAATATTATTTAGATTAATTTTTATGTAATTCATTTTTACTTTTTGGTGTATTTTAGTCACTGGAATTCATCACCACTCACTCTTCCATGTAGTTACACATTTCAATGATTTGTCTGAAAATTTACTGTTTCAGAGTACTACTGTTTATGTCAATTAGCAGTAATTGTTAGAAATTTATTGTCAAATATTGATTAAAATGAATAAAAAGGTAAGATAGTAAGATAATATAGCAAGGTAAGAAAGTGGTCAAATAAGTGGGCTCTAAGTGAAAGAAGACAGACACAGAAGGTGACATGTTGTAAGATTTCATTTTTATGAAATGTCTAGAACAGGCAAATCCATAGAGACAGAAATTAGATTGATGGCAGCCAGGGGCAGGGAGTAGGGAGTGACAGCTAATGGATATGGGGTTTTCAGGATGTGAGGAATATTTTACAATTGATTGTGGTGATGGTTGCAGAACTCTGTGGATATACTAAAAACCACTGGATTGTACATTCTAATAGGTAGTGTGTGGTATGTGTACTAGTATAGTTTGCTAAGGCTGCTATAATAAAATAATACAAACTGAGTGGCTTAATCAATGGAAATTTATTAATTTATTTTCTCATGGTTCTGGAGGCTGGAAGTCCAAAATCAAGATGTCGACAGGATTGGTTCCTTCTGAGGTAGTGAGGGAAGAATCTGTTCTTACAAGGCCTTTCTCTTTGCCTTGTAGATGGCCATATTCTTCCAGTATCTTCACATCATCTTTCCTCCGTGTCCAAATTTCCTTTTCGAATAAGGACACCAGTCATATCAGTTAGGGCCCACCCTAATGACCTCATTTTTAACTTAATCACCTCTGTAAAGACTCTATGTTCAAATATGACCACATTCTGAAGTAACTGGGGTTTAGAACTTCAACATATGAATTTTGGCAGGAGGCACAATTAAGCCCAAAGCAGTATGTGAATTATAATTCAATAAAGCTAGAAAGAAACAAATTAAGAAAAGAAGAAAGAAAACAAGCAAGCTGTGGAGCCAGGCTTCCTGAATTCAAATCCTGGCCCTTTTAATGATTAGTGACTTTGGGCATGTTACCAAAACTCTCTGTGTCTTATTTTCTATGTTTGTAAAACGATAATAATAATACCGGCATTGTAGGGTGATTGGGATGATTAAATGAGTTAATACATATAAGATGCTTAGAATCTATTAGGGAAAATAAAAAATACATATATATATATATATATATATATATATATATATATATATGTTAAAAAAAATAAGGCAGGTGTGAGAGGGGTGCCATTAAATGAGAGATACATTTATTTGAAACAAAAGAGAAAACCCTATCTTGTACAAGATATCACTTGGCACATAGGAAGCATTCAACATAAGTTAGCTGCAACTACTGCAGATAAGGGTAAAGGCGAATTGAGATTATTTTACGGAGAACAACATGAAAGGGGAAGTATGATGGCTAGGGCATGAATATGCTTCTCTCCTCATGGTCATAAATTGCTCCTTAGGAAGATTACTTTTCTAAACCTACTTATGAAATTTAGAAACCATACTATCTTCCAAGACCAGTCTAGGGGTGGTATGCTTTGAAACAATCCATTCGTTCATTCAAATTATATTTATTGAGAACCTGATGACTAAAGACCGCATTAAGGGCATTTTACATACCTTTCTTTCGTAAGGAGAGACATGTACTATTTTGTTTTGTTTACTTTTTTTTTACTCATTAATGTGTTTTCAAGATTTACTTTCTTCAGGTTCCGATGGGATGCTTAAACTGTGTTTTGTTTTATTACAGAGAATATGCATAATGAGGAACAGTTTGTAGTTTTCTGTCTGCATATGTTTTTCTATCAAAATTTAAAAGTTCCTTTCTGATTCATGACCAGCAGTTGTGCTCTTATATCTGCCAGGTTTGACTTCCTTTCCACAGAAGAACTATGAGGATTAACAGGGATGTTTAAAATATAAAAAGCCTCAATGCAGCCAGTTTGAGTTTATATTCACCAACTTCTTCCTGCAACACCCGGGGCTATGTTGTCCTCACTGTCTTTGTTCCACAGCGCGTGCCATGGTGGTCTCTGTTGTAGATACACTAACTCTTTCTCTGACCACACAAGCCATCGGAATCCAGCTTAAAGGTTGGATCTCATTACTTCTCAGTTTCACATATTTTTCCCAAAAGCTTACTGCAAAATTCTCCCCTCCTTTCTGTCTCTGATTTTTATTTTGAACACATTGTTATTTCCTTTTAAAAAAAATTACTCCCAAGACAATTTTCATATACTAAAAACAAATGTTTTGACATTCTGAAAATGTATATGATGCAACTACATGTACCTTAAAATTTGATTTAAAGGGAACTTCCATTGGATTTTTGCAGCTCTTTTATATTACTCTGCACCTATATCTGTTATGTGTGTTGTATTTTCGTTCATTAGTAAATAGTAAATGAGTGTTTAGTGCTTTGCTAGATTTTAGTAGGGGAAGTAAAGATACACAAAACACTATCTCAACCATTCAGGAGCTTACAGTCTACTGGGGAAAATAAAATGTGTGTGTGTGTATATATATATATATATATATATATATAAAAATATAAGGCAGGTGTGAGAGAGGTGCTATTAAATGAGAGATACATTTATTTGGGACAAAAGAGAAAACCCTATCTTGTACAAGAATAAAAGCTTATTATGAACTGATCCATCTGATTGTACTCCACTAAAAATTGCTCCTACATCTCCTCTAATTTCCTATTATCTGGAGCATCATCATGGAAGTAATAGGGATGTTAAACCAAACTGTAGGTCTAATGAGAATAGAGATGAAATTATTCTTTGGAGTAAAATAAATAAACTAAAATAAACCCGTCTCCTATAAGAGAATGCCCCAGCAGGTAGCCTACTAATGAAAACAATGATTTCCAAGGGGTTGTGCATTTCAAAAGTTTTGGCAAAGTGCTAGTTTCTCAGAGGCTTTTCATCCATAGAAGCAAACAGTATGATTAGATGACTCCAGCCTTGCCTTCACCATCTGAACTTAAAAGAAATGATGAGGACAATTACCCACTCCCCTCGGCACCCCTCCCCAAAAGTGAAAACTTGGTCAGAGTGTGGCACAAGCTTGACATAACTAATTGGGGCAAATATTCAGCACAAGGCATGGGAAATTAACCACCAAAGTCTCATTAGCATTAATGGGAATTGCACAGCTAATTCCCTCCCCATTGTGCGCAATATTTACTTCATAATGTTTGTCCTGACATTCTACAACTTCCAGCAGGAAGCAATGATTTAGGTGCATGGGGCTGAAAATTCTGTTGGGTCCTTTGTTGTTGGCTCATAGACTCAGAGAGTGACCTCTGTGTGCCCTCATTGTCTTGGGGGCAGCTATGTTTACGTCTTAACCCCTCAACCCCCTTCCTACCTTCTGCCCCTCTGTCCCCACACAGATACATGCTGCAGAAATGCATACTGAGTTTGTCCTGATAATTTTTTCCCTAAGTCAAAATTCCAAACCCAAGATATGGGCAGGCCAGAAGGATCAGCTTGCCTGGACTACTGCCCTTTCTGCCCTTTTCTTCCCATGTTGCAATACCACTCCACTGTAGTCAGAATCCCCTGTGGCCACAGCCTCCCTAAATAACACCAAGCTATCTGTCTGTTTCATTGCAATTGTGGAGTCAAATCACCCAAATCTTTCATTTTTTAATTTAGCATTTTCCCAGAAAGTGCAAAGATCTTAGATTTGGCCAGTTGGCCTCTGGAAGGGCTGGAGACTGAGTAGCACCATTCCATGCATATGTGTCTGACTTTCATTAAAAACTCTGGACATGTTGAATAAAAGAAGCCAGACAAAAAGGAGTGCATACGGTATAATTCCAGTTACATGCATTTCAAAATACAAATGAAACCAAACTGTAGTATTCAGAGATAGACGCTTAGAGAAAAAACAGCAAAGAAATACAAAAATATGATTACATTTAAACCAGGATAGGTGTAATGATTTTAAAGGATCGGAGGGGGCTTTCTTAACCTGGGAGGTGGCTACATATTCATTTTGTGATAAGTCATTGACTACTGATCAATTTTGTATACTTATTTGTATATTTATTTAACAATAAAAAATTAAAATGTATGCAGTGAATGGAGTGAAATACATATGTTCAGAGACTTCTCACTTTCTAGTTATTTTATGATGACAACTTTATGAAATATTCATGATCATCCTATCACTTTTTCAGACCAGGTATACACCACTTAGAGAAAATCTCTCCATCTTTTTCCATGTTTTTGTGATAGTTCTTATATGTGGCAATGATAGTAGAGATCATTTAGTATGTTCTAAGGATTATCTTTTAAAATTATGGTTAAATCGATGGAAACAAAAATAAATAATAACTTTGATTCGGTTTTGGAAAAGTTAGTAACATATCAAGTTTTGTCTTGCCTGGTATAGATTTGCCAGAAGTATTAGACACCTTATCCTCCCTTGACTGAAGTACTCCTGCCTTCGTGATGATATGTTACTTACTACGATTCCTCTTAAAGATTAGTAGAGAGAGATTCACTGGCTAGAGCCCTGCCAGAAGCGTTTATTCTGAAATTGCAATATGAGTAACCATGTCAACACACAGAAAAATTAAGACAGGAAAAGGCTCATCTTATTAAAAACTCATGCTTCCAAACCTTGCTTGGGGGTTATCTAATGAAAAGTGTGGCCTTTCACCTGTTGACTCTTGTTGGAATCTCTAGAGGGAGTTTACTGAGAGGACACACCAACAGCAATGCTGCGTTGTTCAGTAGGCATTGGAATAACAACAGCAATAATATTTATGCCCTGGCCTCATAGACTGTCTTTTCTAAAAAATAGCACAAGGCATTCTAAACTCACTATCTCATTGCACCTTCTCTGGGCCCTTGGAGGCAAAAATGGCTTGTTTATTTCATATTTACACATAAGCAATGAGAGAGGCTCTGCAGCCCGTGAAACAGTTTTGACCTTCACTTACCAGCCTATGTCACATTGTCTCCTCGGATAACTGGTAGCTCATCCCTGAGCCACCTCTGAATGTAAAAGTGCTATTAAATGTCTTTTAAAAAGGAAAAGACAAAATACAGCCACCTCAGGTTTTGGGAATAAAAAAGTATGAAACAGTTAATTACCTACAGATGAATGAGAAAACCATATTTTTGCTCAAACACTTTCCAAATAGCCTAGGACCGTGTATTTCCCCCATCAGTCCCTCGTGGTGATGATAATTAGGTTTCTGACCTTAGGTTGAAGATCTTTCAGGGGGTGCTGAAGCTTCATTCAGCCCTGTTTGATTTCATCAGGGCACCACACCGAAAGTTAGATTTTATCCGCACAACCTGTAGATAGCAATAGAGAAGGATCAGAAGATGAGTTCAATGTATAAAATTTCTGGTTTTCATTGTCTTTCTTTTCCAAACTGAGTGTAGAGAAATCTAGTTTTCAGTGTTGGAGGCAATCTGAGACTCCACTGCATCCCGCTTCTCCCTTCAAAATCCCTTTTGCCTCTTTCCTCAGACTTGGCGCCTGCCTCCTTTGTCCGCACGAGGATATGTGCTGCTTTATGAGCCACTAAAAGGATCAAAGTGACCCCGGGCTCACTGAAGATTTATATCATTCACACACACGTTTAATAAAAGCTAGGATTTGATAGTTCTTGACTATTCTAGATAAACTATTGCATCAGGTAGGATTGGACTTAAAGAAATAAAATGAAGAAAATGCTGGTGTTAACCCTTCCATATACCAGTTTCTACTACTTGGTCTAAATTTGGATGATTTATTATTTTCTGTGACATACATTAAGAATTATTGCTCATTTATCATCTCATACTTGTTTCGTATATTGCACCGATGTCTTTATTGAAAGTGTATGTAGGTGTATGTAAGTGTTTAAACATTTATAAACTAGAACTCTTGTTTATGATATACTAGAATCTAAGTTTTTGAATCCAATACCTGGACCTAGAAGAGAAAACTTGTTTAATTTTAAATAAATGCTTATATTGTGATTATTTCAGTGGAGGCTGCATTAACAATATTAGCTTTTTCCTTATTGTGAAAGTGATGCATAGAGAGGAATGATTAGTTATCCAGGGGCTAGGCTGTCCTCACACTGATCTTTCAGGTGTTCTCCCAGGAACATCTGAACTGAAAATGCCCCAGATGAGTCAGAATATCCCAGAGTCAAAGCACAATTTCAGAAAGGGGAGAACTAGTTTTTTCCCAGAAAAACTGGATGGTAGTCTGCTTACTAATTTCTAATCCTTCCCGCACTAGAAGCTATATGTCTGTGAGCAACCCTTAGGTACCGAACTCATTGGGCAGAATTCCTTCCCCAAATCTCTTTTCTGCTGCTACTCCGTGTATCTTCTGAGTGAGTGAATATGCAGATTGGTGGCAGAACTTGGCACCATCAACAGCTCTTGCAAAAGGATCAGATCAGCCTGCCAGGGAGCTCCCTAATTGGAGGCTTATGGTGATGCAATTGTTCCCCACCTGCAAGGCAGCTCTCAGCACTCCAAGGAGTGCAGGAGGAAAGAAAGCCAGGTTGATGGTCAGCCAGTCCCAGCCCAACCTTGTCTGTGTTGGAAAGGCCCAAGGTTGGTTGTCTCATGACCCCACAGCTCCAAATTGGTGTGGATTGCAATCAGCACTGTTACAAGATGCTTCCAACTTATGGGCTTTGTTGTGTTCTTGGAACTTGGGTTCAAGATCGTTCCTTGATAACAAGGATGAAAAGAAAGGAAAAGGCAGGTCCCACTCAGGACTTGCTGAGAATGTAATCTTTCTTTGAAATCCCGAGGGGTACGATTATAGGGGGAATTACTCAGGCCTAAGGAGAAAGAGCCAGAAATGTCCAGACACTTGGAGGGAGGGATTTATGTCAGAGTTTTTAATCTTACTTCTGCTACTAAACAACTATAAACCAATTTATTGAGGGGTCTCAACTCAGTGGGGGTTCAAACAGGAAATAGCCTTTGTTTTTCCAAATGCAGGTTGAGAAATGCTTGGGACCAGAAGAGTTAAGGATTTCAGATTCTTTTTGGATTTTAGAATATTTTCATTATACTGACCAGTTTAGTCTCTAATCCAAAAATCCAAAAATTCAAAATCCAAAATGCTTCAATGAGAATTTCCTTTGAGCGTCATGTCAGCACTCAAAAAGTTTCAGATTTGGGGCATTTCAGATTTCTGATTTTCATATTAGAGATATTCAACCTGTACTTCTTTCAACTCTTCTCTGTCTCAACTTCCTTCCAGCTGGGTAACAGATTCCAAAACTTCACAGTCTCTTTAAGTTACTAAAAGTAACCTAGTCCAGTTTTATTCCCCACTCTGCTCTTTCCTTGCTTTCCCACAATATAGGTTTGAACCACGGCTCTGAGGGACTTTTCTTATGAGAGCATGGTCTCCAATTTCAGTTCTTGCCCAACTCTGGGTCTGCTTCCTTTTGGGTAAAGGGATTGGGGGAGGCTGAGATCTTCTTTGGAAGTTGGCCACATTCTCAGAGGTGCGGAGACAGCAGCAGTCTCTCTGCAGTTTGCTCTGGGTGTATAAGGGGATATTGGTCTCTGCCATTAAGATTTATGCACAGATGGTGTATGTGGTTTCTTTGGATCAGGGTCCATGTTTACTCTTGTCCTCCCTCTCGCTTAATGCCCCTATCACAGAATAGTCTCGTGATTAGTACGACAGTGATCCACGTTCCCAGTAGCACTTTTGCTGGATCTTATCTTTGGCTGACCCACAGCTCCCTGGGCAGCCCCACCGCTCAATCTTATTTTAAAAGACCTGCTCCCCTTTAGCATCAACCCCAGTAACCACTGAGGAATTCTTTTGAATGCTGTGCGGGTAAATGGAAACTGGAATAGCACCTTCCACCCCCTTTTCTCATCTTCAGACTTCTTAAGAACAAAAGGAGGCAAAGATCTCAATGTTCACATATGCCCTCAGACTCTAGGTCCAACACATGAAGCTCTTCCAAGAACTAATTCCCCAAATAGACTCCTTTTACTCTGCTCTTCAGCAATGCCAAAGTGGGCCTAGAGTCTCACCAGGGTGGGGCTGAAGACACATCATACCTCTCTTCTTGGAAGTAAGCCATTCTTTACAAATGATTCTCTCTAGACTCCCCTTACTTGGCTTTTGTTGAGAGGAGCCACTCCTCCCGGTTTAAACTGAAAAATACATCTTATCAGAATAAATGTGCTAAGGTATCTTCAGAAAAGTGTTTCTAAAAGTGTAGTCCAGAGCCCCACCTGCATCAAAATTCCCAGTTGACCTTGTAAAATGAAGATTTCTGCACAAGTCTCCAGATTGCTCAAATCATAATCTGTGTAGTACCCAGGGATCTCCATCTTTTAATAAGCCTGGTACTAGGAAACTTTGTAGCATAAAATATTAAGTAAAAGTTATATAATTAGGATACCTGTGCACCTTTTTTTCCCAACTTTAGAACATGAAGCATTGATTCTCATCTTTCACTGTGTGTTAGCATCATCCATGGGACATTTAAAATACACTTATGACCAATCAGGGAGTATATATTACAAAAACGAGTGAACTTTCTCTTTTTCAAATCCCATTTGCAATTGTTTTTATTACCTTTCACATGGCACTTGTTCTCTCCTCCACTTCAGTGATATTTGACTTCTCTCTCACATACTTAAGTTTCTTGGAATGCAATAGTAATACTCTCTCTTATATATTTAACCATCATTTGTGAAACTTGATGAAAAATTAAGTGATCTCTTTTTCTGTCTCTGTCTCTCTCTTTGTGTCATTATTAACTAAAGAGTGAAAATACGATTCATCTCAGTCACTTTATAAGCCAAGCAGGAGGCCCATTGAGCTCCTGCTTTCTAAAGCTTCCTTGACCCTGATGGCAGTTACTAACATTTTGTACTACAGGACAACAAATGGCTCCCATTTCTGTTCTGGCGATCGAGGTTAATGATTGGATTAGTACTGCTCCCTGGGGGATATTTGGGAACTATGGTTTGGTACTTTTTACTTTTAATGGGGGGTGGTGGGGACATGTCTGGAAATGAGTAGTTAATCTTGCAAAATGAAAAAATCATCATGTGTTCAATATGACGTTGGAATGTTCCATCAATTAAAACAAAAGAAAACAACAGAACAAAACAAAACAAAACAAAGCAAAAATCCTGCCTAGGTTCTAGACTGCCTTAATTTTAACTATAAATGCAAATATTTTTTGGGTGCATAGAGATTTTGAATTACTATGTTTTCCTGGTGAATTGGCCCTGTTTACTTAACCTGACAACCTTTACCTTTCAATTGGAGTGTTATCTCACTTATATTTAATGTAATCACCTATATATTAGGATTTAAATCTGCCACCTTACTCTGTGCTTTCTATTTTCTTACCTGTTCTATATTTTCTCTAGCTTCATTTTTTAAAAATTACCTTATTAAATTTTAGAATAAATTAGAATTTTTCCATTCCCAAAACAATGCAAAGATCTTAGAATACTTTTACTCCATTTATACTCTCCTCAATTTTTCTGCTATTATAGTCATTAATTTAAAATTTTACAAAGATCTCATTCTCTCTCTTGTATTCTCTCTCTTTAGTCTGTCAAATGTTATTGCTTTCCCTTTCTAAGGTGGATCATTTTCCTTCTGCTTTTAATATTTTGTTTATGAGGAGTCTTCTAGTGACAAATCCTATCAGTTATCGATTCTCTGAAAATTTATTTACTTAGCTTTCTTTTTTGGGATATTATTTTTTCCTCAATGGATATAGAGCAAGAGTGTTTCCTCAATGAAGATATCACTTCACTGTCCTCTGGCTTTTCTCTCTCTCTCTGTCTCAGCTGTTGTTCCTTTGAAGGTAATGGGATATTTTGGCCAATAAGCTTTTTAGATATTTTATCTTTTTTTTTTTTTGGTTTCTAGCAGTTTATTATAATCTTTTTAGGTGTTGTTTTCTTTTATTTATCCTTCTTGAAGTTTGTGGTAATTGTTGAACTTGCACTTGATGTCTTTTTTTTCAGTTTTGGAAAATTCTTAGCTATTACCTCTCTCAGTGTTGATTATTGTTTATATTATTTCTCTTCCCCTTCTGGGACTCAAATTGCAAGTATGTTTACCTATCACTGCGTCCTCTATGTCTCTTATGTGCTATGCTATATTTTCTATCTTTTTATCACTCTTTACTGTAGGCAAGATATTTTCTTCTAAGCTATCTTCCAGTTCTCTAAATCTCTATCCAACCAAGTCTAATCTTCTGTCGAACCAAATCTTTGAGTTATTTATTTCATTTTTTGTTTGTTTGAAATAGCATCAGTGGGGGAAGGGGGATATGAATTTTATTTCAGTATAAGAAATGAGGCATTACTAAATATTTATTATAAAATAGATGCCTTGGGCCTGACAGAGTTGAGAACCAACAGTCCAGGTCATTTTAGGCAGGGATGGGTAGAGACTGGATTACTGGGGAGATGTTAGCATATCAAAGGTGAGTATTTATTTCCAGACATTGACTTTCTTAAGATTGAGAAGGAAACCTAGGATTTATTGGTTCTACTGTCGATAGAGGCATGTGGTCTGTTTGCATGTAGCACTTACAGGGAGGAGCAGGATATTGGATGGGAGATGTTCAGGCCTGGTGAATGCATATAGAGGATAATCATAAGTACCAAAGCTTTGAAAACAGTAGATGGGCACCTGCCTGTACACAGCCTGGCACTGAGTTGCAGCTAGTAATAGCGTTACTAGCCATCAATGAATACTGAGGGCTTAGGTTGATGAGCAGAGTTTTTCTCCCATTTCCTGGATTCTCTAACCCCCCAGTCCTGTCAGGACATCAGAGAATAAATTAGCATAGAGTATGGCTGCTAATGGATCTCACAAAGCTTGGCCAATGAAAGCTTGAAGCCAGATTGACTTGAGTTGTAAAAATACGGAAATGTCATGAAATGTTACAGAGCAATTTGTGCCCGTTACATATACAAGCTATACTTGGGAATGCATGCAGGAGGTGCATAAATGTGCGGGAATGATCTTGTCTCTCAGTAGAACTTAATGTCCAGTAGGAAACAGAACTATATCACACATATATATACTCACATATATACACACACACACGTACATACATGCATACTTACCACATACACATACTCCACACACACAGAAATGAAACAACATAGAACACATGAAAGTGTTGAATATTGGCTGACTGTGGAAAAAACAATGGGCCTCAAGTTTGCAAATTGGACTCTGGTGTTGCATTAAAATCCAACCTGAAATCTCCATGTAATACCAATGTCAGGAGAAGTAAGTGCAGACAGACCTGTTTTTATTTGCCTTTGGTTCTATTCCAACACTCATGCACAGTAGATGCTGATTGAGGAATGAGTGAATGCATGAAGGCTCATCACGTTTCCCATGTTCGTGTGGCATAAAGGAATGCTCTCTGTGCTGCAATCTCTGTATGTCACTTTAAAGAAAGACAGAAAGATAATGATCTAGAATCCACTTCTTATTTATAGCCAAAGAAAATGGCAGATATTTATAATTGGGATGAAACGCAAAAAGAGAGGGAGGGGAATATAGGCATTCCCTTATATTCCTAAAACCATTCCTAATGCCAAGAAGGGGAAAGAAAAAACAAATCAAAAGAGAAAGATTATACATTTATGAGGTTTTCTAGATGTCACACCTAGGCAAGCAATGCTATATAAAATATTAAGCGGCTCTAATGCTGATTGAGAAAATTTATGGAGTCTGAAGTACCTGTCTTAAATCACATTCACCACTCACCTCTGTTTCTCACTTTTTAACCAAGCTTCTCTGAAGGCTCGAGTTGTGCCTCTTTGTTTCTTTGGATTTTGTGCAAAGACTGAAACTATAAAGCAATGAGGAACACCAGGGGGAGAATATTAAGCATAGAGAAGATCGTAGCCATGAGCAGATGTGCTCAAGCTGCTGCTGGCTGGAACGGTTGATTTTGGATGCTGAGTTTGTTACCATTTGAAAAGAAAGGTATTTTTTTCCTTCATTCCCTCCCATTTGATTCTTCCATTTATTCATTCAACAAATATTTACTCAGCAACTCTTAGGTTGCAAACAATGTGCTGAAAGCTGTGATGGATGAAAGTTACATGAACCATATTCTCCAGCCTTCAAAATCTTTCACTGGATTTCGGAAAAATAAATCTTTTATGTGAACAGCAACTATAATAAGTTATTATAGATAGGTGCTTAACTAATTGAATTAAAGAGTAATTAGTGGGAGAGGAAGAAGGAGAGAACTTTCTTTTGTTCACAACTTCATTTATTCATTCATCCACTAATTTCAGAAAAAAAGTATGCATTTATTTAGCAACTATTATGCACCGGCCTTTATTTAGGCAGTGAGAATAGGTGATTTCCAGGAATTTTCATTTTAGTGGAGAATATTATAAGAAGATAATCAATAATATAGTTTTGGTTAGTGGTAAGGCCCTGAAAAAATGAAATCATATAGGAGATTTAAGGGTGATTAGGATGGAAATTATTTTACATGAGGAAATCAGGAAAGGGCTTGCTGAGGAGGTAACAATTGAACTGCAACCTCAGCCAAGTGAAGGAGCCAGCATACATGTCCTTTAGGAAGAATAACCCAACACCTATAATGAAGCTTCTCAGGCAGGCGTGAACTTGGTAGGTCAAGGAGTGAGTAAGGAAGAGAGTGTTGGGTGGTCAGGCTGCTTAGTCTGGAGAGAAAGGCAGGGACTGATTATGTAGAAGGAGTTTGGATATGATTTTAAACGCAATGGGAAGTTGGTGAAGGGCTTTAAAAGAATGCAGGATTGGATGAATGCTCATTCTGCCAGCAGTGTGGAGATTGATTTGTAGGGAAGGAAGAGAAGAAACAGGAAGATGGTTCATAGTTTAGTTTGATTGGACGAAAGCGGCTGTCTTGGAATAGAAAGATTCTATGCATACTCTGGGCAAGGGACAGTTTACCGGATTTGGCAGAGGTTTACAGGTGCAGGAAGAAGAGGAGTAAGGAGACAGCATGACTCTGCTTCTGGCTTGGACAACTCCGTGGCTGAAGCTACTGTTAAGTGAGTTAGGAAAATATGAAGAAGAAGTTTATTTGTAAAGATTAAGTACTGAGATGTATGAGAGACATTCAATAAGAGCTTTCAGGTAGGGAGCTTTATATATGTGCTTTGAATTTACCAAAAAGGTCTGATTTGAAATTAAAAATTTTTTTCATGGCATAAGCATGTCAATAATATTTAAAATCAGGACAACTCAGCACTCTTTTAGAAAGAAAGTGTAGAGATAAAGAGAAAAGGGCCCAAAGAGAATGCATGGAGGAAAAGGAGCGAGCAAAGGAGCCCAAGGAGTTGCAGTGAAGCAGGAGAGAAACTAGGAAGGCAGCTTCATGGAAACTAAGAGAAAAGAGTATCTGAAGAGAGAAGACACAATGAGTATTATTTGCCACCCATGGTGTTTGCCACTTTAAATCCTCTATAAAGTCTTGGTTACTTTGCTCTCTTTGCTAAATAGTCATCAACAGAGAGATCAAAATGTGGTGTTGCAAAGTGAACATTTGATGAGCTTTTTTCCACTATTCCAGGCAACCAGCGGGTACACTGGGGTGTGACAACCATAAAGGAGGGTCTATTTGGATTTGGGGAGTATCAATAGGTCCCTGGATCCATACCTCAGTGATTGGTTATTATTGTCCATGGTAATGCATATCCAGAGCTACTTTCTGCCTTCTCTGGGTCTCAGGGACTGACCTGTAAGGACTTCGTCAATGGGCTCAGTTGCCCATGGCTCCTGGTTTAGTTCAGCCAATGGGAAACCCTAGCAGGAGATTAGAGATTGGCTTTGGGATCTTTATTCACCCGCCCCCTCTGTGGTATCATCTGGCTCTTATTTCATTTCTCTAGCAGAAGTCACAGCCCATTTAAGGGTGGCCATCTCTGTGCAAGTTCCTCCTTCCCGTTCTAGCCACTGCTCCTTCTTCCATGTCTTCAGGCTAGAAATGGTAACAGGACCATTGCTAGCCTTGGTGTTCTTTTGATTTCCCTATACCCTATCACCACTTTTGAAAATAGTTGTTTTATTAATTCTTCCTCCATTTATTCTAATTTAAATGTGCCATCTACTATTTATTTGACACCAAAAAATACAGAAGTTATGATTTAGTTGGAACAATCCAATATTAACCAAGTTTGGGTCGCAGATGCCAGGTGACATAGGAACTCAGAAAAGGGGAAAGGAGAAAAAGGCGACAAGGATTGAGAGGTCAGGAAAAGAAGGCTTAGGTAGGAGGTGAGCGAAACTGAACCCTGAGGAATGGTTGGTGGGGAGAGGGCATCAAACAGGTAAAGGCATCCAGCCTTTTGTCAGGGAGAGGAGTATGAGCAAGATCATAAGGTGGATGTAAGTGCATTGTTTTAAGAAGTAAAATGTTAGGTCCATGCAACATAAAATTTCTAAGCTGAGTTCATGCTCCTGAGTTGACTCAAGGTGGGTTCTCCATATAGCTTCAAAATGGTACTGGTCACCAGAAGGAGCAGGCGCGTGATTAGAGGTTGGGAAATTTCAGCTTCACTCCCTGACCTCCAGGGACGAGAAGCGAGCTGAAGATTGGGTTACAGAAACTCTTCAGCAATAGGATTTCAAGAGCTTCTGGGTTGGTGCTGAGAGGGTGGCATGCAGGGACAGGGCGTGCAAACTCTGTGCCCCTCACCCTCATACCTTGCCCTATATATCTTTTTTATTTGATTGTTTCTGAGTTGTATCTTTCATGATAAATTAGTAACCATAAGCAAAGCACCTTCCTAAGTTCTGTGAGTCATTAGTAAACTATTGAACCTGCAGAGGGGTTGTGGGAACCCCTAAATTTGTAGTCAGCTGGGCCAAAGTGTGGGTCACCCAGGGATCCCATTTGTGGCTGGCATATGAAGTGGGGGCAGTCTTGTGAGACTTGCCCCTTTGACTTGTGGGGTCTGATTCTAACTCCAGGTAGATAGTGTCCGAATTGAATTGAATTATTGGACACCTAGTTGGTGTTGGAGAATTGGTTGTTGGTGTTGGGAAAAAAATCACACATCAAGACAAACCAATCCCAATTTCTTGCACTTTGCAGCAAAGTACTCTGGATTCAAAACAGTCACAGGGCCCAGTGGTGTGGGGTTTGCCCACCTCTCTGCCCAGTACTGCCAATAGCAAATCCATTTTCACAGTCAGTGACATGACCCAGGCAACGCTGCTCCAGTTAGGACAGTTATGGACCAGCCTTCCTTGGGACACGCTACAATGAAGGGACATGACTGTCCTGTGGGCCAGTCACTCCATGGTACAGGCATACCGGGAGTTCCAGGAAGTTTCATGAGGGTAAACATGGCAAGTATTCTTTTTCATCTTTTCCTCACTCTTTGTAAACTGGAGGGACTTTCACTAATGCTCCATAAAAACTGGTTTAATATACAGTTATTACAAAGCTTCAGATTTTTGACAGATTAAGTGCTATTAAATCACCTTACTGTGAAGGCACTAAAAGGTCACAAGATAAATTAGTTCAGGCCATCTTCTCTCTGTCTTCAGCAACCAACTCCTTTCAACCTGCCTCCCCCCACCAACAAAAAGAGAGAAGAATAAAAGAAAAAGGAACAGGAAATTATGACCTTCTCAATGTCTTCAGGATGGGAGGTCGTGAAGAACGGCACTGCCTTGTCATGGGAGGCGGATGGGTTTTTATCAGCTAGGAGGACAATTTTCTACTTTATTTTTTCCCCCTTTGGTTGACTGTGATCCATAATGTTGCATTTTGCCCTTTAGGAAGGATTTTCCAGTTGACAGACTCAGCAGCCATATCCTATCCCAGTGCTTGGACAAAAAGGAAAAAAGTCAAAAGAAAGGACGTTGGCTGGATTCAATATTTCTAACAATACAGTCACAATTTTTTTTTAGAATTTCTTTTCTTTCTGTGGTTTTTGCTGGGAGAACTAAACCTCAAATTTATATAGCAGATTCCTACTCTAATAAATGCAGTTTTGAAGGTTCTGAAAATATATATATTCTGAATATACATATATATATTCAGTGCATCCCATGTATTAAGGATTACTGGTAAGAAGGAGGTGTACGGAATACTGTCACTGAAGCGTGGCAGAACTGATCAAGGATTATTAACAGCCATGATAGTTGTTGTAATCTGAAAACAGTAGCAGTGTTTATTTTTCTGCTTTTTACTTGCCTGAATAACCTATTTATAGAAAAACCTCAGATAGGAAAAAATGAAAGCCAGCCTGAGAAAATGGGAATATTATTTCCTACAATGGCAACTTCGGAAGTTGGTTTTTATTTCTTTTTTCCATGCAAGTAAAAATGATATACAATTCTAGGTTTTGTCTTTATGTTTAACTAACGTAGCTCCATCTCTCAGTCAGTTGGTTCCTGCGTGGCTCTGGGCAGAGCTCTGTTAACACCAGGGCCTTGGCCTAGCAGCTTAGCTGCAGCTGCACTGAATGGGTTGTGCAGGCCCCTCAGCACACTCCAATCATACACACCGTGTTTCATATTGATCTGTTCCCATCAGGCTATCCACATTTAATAGCTGAAGGAGTGATGATCTTAAGGGGGTCACGGCTTGGAAGTAGTGAATCTAGACCCTGAGTCCATGTCTTCTGATGTCTTTAGTTAGTCAGCTGAATTGATGGTTCAGGCTTTCCTTAATTTTTATTTCTTTTGCCTTTAGTGTGTTGTAGCTCTGTTTCTCGGATATTATGGCAGGGGAAATTAAAAGTGCCATATTTAATTACGTGGGTTGTTCTTTTTTGTTCTGGATATCTTATCAATAAAATAAGAGGTGAGATCCATCTGAGAGTTTCTCTTCAAAGAAAGTCCCAGTGAACAATTGTCTCTGATGGTTAGCTATGGCTACAAACACTAACCTTTTTCTTCAAAGCATTGCTTTAGACAGTTCAGTAAAAGAAGTTCAAGAAGCATAACCGTAATTAACTCTTTCACTTACTTTGAACAAAAATGATTCAATGAAACCTAATATACTTACCCTTAATTATTTTGACCAAGCCTTCAGATACATTCAAGAGCCATCAAAGAAAATTAGAGAGAGGATAAAGGAAGAATACAGAAGGCTGAAGAAATGCACTTATAATTGAGGCTTAATATCAAGCTCAACTTGTTCGTTTATTGTCAGATTTTTAAACCTCTGTTTTGACCTTGAGTACAATCTGAGGAGCAGCATCTCCTAGATCAAGTTGAGTGTGTGCAAGTATGTGGCCTGACGTACAGGGCAGGGTCATGTGCTCCAAACTTCCCAGGTAGTCCTGGCTGCTGAAAACGGGAGCCTCACAGAGCCTCCAGCTCTGCTCCCAGCTGCAGCACCCTGGCATCTTGTCACAACCACGGTCCTCAGGGCTCGCTCTGGGGCTAGGACTGAGGGACGACCTGTGCTCTACCTTCCTCTGCTCAGTGCTGAGGATTTCTTCTGGATTCCTGAAGTGCTCACTCTTGATGGGCATTCTGACCTTCCGCCCTCGCCATATAACCAAGCCAGAAAGATGAGGATTTTGCTGAGGTCTGTGCCCTGCATAGTACTTACTACCAGAAGGAAGGTGGCCTAGGTTACACATGCAAGCCTGCCTTCTTTCACCTCTTCTGTTTCTTCCATCAGAAATGCCCTCATTCCATGTCTTCTCTTGTTAACGCCTATCGATGGTCTAAATCAGCTCAGATGCTCCCTTCAGGGGCCTCATCGATGTGTTCTGGATATTTCCTGCTTTCTGCCTCCTCCATGGGGACTACCCTGTCTGAATACATGTCAATTTTCTGACCTTCTTGAGAGAAGTACTCCATCTCCAAAATTTGGTCCCTGTTTATGGAATGGGTGAACAGATCATGCCATTTATCTGCAGGTAGCATTTTGCAGTAGGGGAGGTTGTAATATATTTGGATTCTAAGTGGTTAGCTTTGTAATCCTTGAGAACTCACATTGTTCTTCATATGAAAAATAAACCCTCAACTGAGAAAACACATTCACACGTTCACACACACAGACTCACTTATACTTTCATCTTCATGTCACCCTTCCCTAATACTGGACTAATATTGAAATATTGGTCCAATTCTTCTACAATCCTATTCAGCCTATGTTCCTCCAAACTCTTACATCCTTATGTTTTACATAAAATAGTGTACTTATAATTATTCTTTTATTAAAATGTTCTATCTTCTCATTTGTGCTCTGAACAACTGTGGGGTGGTTAGTTCTAAGGCTTAAACCTGGAGCTGTTTCTTTATGATAACAGTCATATGACAAATGCTTATTCTTGCTGCTAAAATCTACTTTTATCTTAGAGATGCACCTGATGCTCATTTCATTACAGTTTCCCTCAAGGAGATAATATCTGTCCATTTCTACATGTGTCCTCTTTCTCCATTTGAGAACTATTTCTGTATCTTCCTTAGTGTGTAGTCTGGCACCTAGTCCTGTGTAGATGATCAAAAAAAATACTTGCTAATAAACTTATCTCCATTGAGTTTTGTTTTGAGCATCAAACAATATAATGCCAGGGAAAGAAATTTGGAACAATAACAAAAAGAAGTAAAATGTAAATGTACAAGATTAATGCTGTGATTCAATGAGCCCAGTCTCAGGCTGGCATGTGATTTGATGGTGATGATTTAAATCCCATAGATCAATATGCAACAAATCCTTCTCAGATTTACTCCCCCTTAAAAGGCACAATATTGTACTGGTTTATAATCTCAAGTTTCCTGGTTGAAGAAAAAGTACATTTCTAGCTGAGTGTATGTCACGCTCTGGGGCCCTACACATCTAAATATTTAACAGGATTGCTTTATATGCTCTTATGCCGATGTTGCTGATATGTGATTTGGCTTTTGCCCAGTGGGTCCCTGGGCTTTTTATCATCCAGTGCATATATTGGCTGCAGAGAGCCTGGGCAGCAAGAATAGTGGGGTTGCTGAGGCATCGAATGCAATCAGAATGTTATTTAGAAAAGCTGGCTTGCCCGCCAAGCCTTGCACACATCTTTTATTACACCGTATCTTTGTGACATATTATTTCTGCTTCACAAGGTCACCTGACCCTGAATGGGACCTGTGGTCCATTGATAACACAGCTGGATGACGGCTGTGGCATGAGTTAGGACTGGACACAGAGAAGGATGAGTCTCCAAAAGTCCCAGCTCGCCTTGCCCGAGTTCTCACGTTCCTCTTCTGCTCCTTAGCTCTCTCTTCTCCCCATTATTGGTGTGCGAGGAGAGTTAGAATGGGCAAGGGATGGTTTAATCAAAAGCTTCTTTCCATGATCAGGGAGGTGGGAGCAGGGTGCAGAGTCATAAGAAGTAGGTAAAATTCATCACTTCCTGCAGGTGAATCCTAAGACCAGAATCTATGATCCAGCCTCGCCCATGGAGCAAGATTTCTTCCACTGGGTCTTCCTCTTTCTCTTCATCTGTCTGGTTCTTCCCACTAGCGAGCTCTCAGCCACAAGATCAGAATTCTGGTATGAAACATTTATGTATTTCTGATGTCCAATCTTTATCTAAGCAGAGAATGATTTGCTCTTGGACTAGTAACCCAATTGCTACTTTTTCAGCATCTGCTGTATGCCAGGCACTCTTCTTGTTGCTAAGGAGACAACATCAAACAAAAGAGAGGTGGCCTTTTTCCTTATGAAAATTATATTCTAGTGGGGCTCAGATAAACATAATCAAGTAAATAAGTAAATAAATAACACAATTTTTAAGTAGTGATAAATGCTATGATGAAAACATAATAAAGTAAATCGATGCTAATTTAGTTTGGAGGGGGAGGGAGAGGACCACTCTCAGGAAGAGACATTGAACTGAGATCTGAGTGACAAGATGCCAGCAATGTGAAGGTCCTGAGAGAGTGGCCCAGAAAAGGCCCTAGGCACCAGCGAGTTTGCCCTGTTCTTGGAATGGTCTGAAGTGGTTTCTGGAAGGCTGAGGCCAAAGAGGAGTATGCCTTGGGGTTAAGTTAGAGAGGTGGGTGATGCCAGAGTTCCCACACATTTCTGGGTTAGGGTAAGGAAGTAGGGGTTTTAGTTTATGTGCAGTGGAAAGTTGCTGATGGGTTTTAAACAGAGAGATGGCATAGTTTGATTTACGTTACTTAAAAAATAACTCATTTCTTTGTTTTTCTTCATAGTTTTGCCACCCATGTATACATCTCTAAACCACATAGTTTTATTTTTTAACTTTTGTGAATGAAATTGTATTCTACAAATTTTTTGGTGTCTTGTCAGTTTTGTTCAACATTAGGTTTGTGAGAGAAAAAAAGGGA
Source organism: Daubentonia madagascariensis (assembly GCA_023783475.1). NCBI lineage: Eukaryota > Metazoa > Chordata > Mammalia > Primates > Daubentoniidae > Daubentonia > Daubentonia madagascariensis. Next base: position 3,486,717 of record JAKFHU010000901.1, on the reverse strand, counting down.
GTATTCTATATATCAGGATAATGGTTACCTTTATCAAGAAAGGAAAGGGTGGCCTGGGAGATTTTGAGGTGCTGGAAAAGACACTGTATTTCTTAACTGGAGTAGAGGTTATACAGGTGCCTGTTTCATATTTAAATGTTAAATAGTATGATTGGTGTATAAGTATCTCTGAATGTATATTTCAGATAAATGCTCTAAAAGGAACCATTTTTAGTAAGTTTTTTCAGCCAAGTCTAAGGATGAAGTTAAAAACAATTTCTCAGAAGGGGCTAAATTATCCTTCCTCTCACAGTGGACTTACCAGAGAAGCAAAGAAGAAAGACAGAAAAAGGAAGAAGGTCTCTAATGGGGTGGCAGACGTGCAGAAAGCTTAGGTGTGTTGCAGGGAACAGAGCCATGCTGCACAGTAACAGTTACGCTGGGAAGTCAGGAGAACTTTGACTCAGCCTTAGCTCGGTCACTAGCTGGCTTGGTGACTTCAGCAAGTCACATCTGCACTCTGAGCTGAGTTTCAACATCTCTGAACGGAGAGATGATTTATCACATCGCTTGGCACATGATAGCTAATCAATACATATTTGTCTATTTGGATACCTTGCTTCTAATAAACCCTAACGCTTAACTCCTCCCACCCCCGTTTCTCCAGCATCTAGATTCTTTCACTCAGTAGCCTCGGCTGGAATACCTCATTCAGATTTTGTTTCTACCTCAAGAGTAACGGTTGTCACAGTCTAACCTGATAGTGAACTGTGTACACATTGATGAAATCCCAGGAACACAGCACACCCATCTGCTCGTGCTCAGCAAATAATTTTTTAATACAAGGGCCCTCTTTTTCATGAGTAAAGATTCTCTTAAGTGAGTTCGGATCAAGTAAGAGTAATTATTTTATTGATATATTCTTCACATATATATGATCATATTGAACATGTGTGTGTGTGTATATATGATTTAGTGTCAGATAGAAGTGGGTTCAAATCCTGGCTCTAGTTGGTAGCTGTGCAATCTGGGGCTAGTTCACCTCTCTAGGTCTATATTTCCTCTGCTATATAACTAGAGCACCAGTACTACCTTGTAGCTTTGTGACAGTCAATGAGTCCAACACAGTGGGAGGCACATGGTGGGCCCTCAGCCCCCAGTGGTGTCCTCTCTGATCTACCTCTCTATAGGTCTCCTGAAATCAAATCAAGGGTTACAAGTTGATTGTCAGATCATTTTCATCAGCATCATGGTGATAAGCCAAAATGTCATTTGCACTTTGGGATGGGATGCACAGAGAGGGTCAGTGTGTAAGAATAACATGATACACCTTTCCTTTCAGAAAGAAATGTGTTGTTTCACTAGGTGACAATATCATACTTCTTTTGCAGCACTGGGCTGAAAAGTAATAGCTTTTTTTTTTTCAAAATTATATTTTCCTGACCAAGTGGGTGCATTCTGTCAGGCAGGGCAGCTGTTGACAGCTAGGCAAGGAAAAGAGAGGAATTATGCAGACATTTGGCAGTGTAAATGTTAGAACAACCCAACTGTATGTGTGTTCAGGAGAGTTCAGTGGCTTAGGTGAATGCAACTCCAAGAAATAAAATGACAGCTTCTCTTAACCATTATGCTAATAGACAGGGAGGGGGGTGTCTCTGTGTCAGAACAGGCACTTGGGAGACAAGACTTCTGGCCTCAGATCCCACTCCCAACAACATCTCTCACTGTGATCTTGGGAAAGTTGCTGAACTTCACTGTACTTTAGTTCTATTTCTCCATCTACAAACCCAAGCTAATAATAGTTACCTTCGCTGCAGGGGTAGTACAAAGATTAATGAGTTAATGAACAGAACGTGCTGTGGAGGGAAGGCAGGCTGTAGAAATGTGATCATTTCCACAAATCTCTCATTTATGTGGAGCCTGCTGCAGTAGCTTTTCTAAATGTTGTGTTCATTCCCCTGTCCTTCCCTGATAATGAACCGTCCATCCCAGTTCTGTGCCTAAGAGATACAGATCCTCTTGTCCAGGAAGTGATGAGTTTTTCCATGGCCCCCAAGCCTGGGTGCAGTGTTAAAATGATAAGGAGAGAGATCCTGAGTCACAGAGTGATGGAAATTGGAGCAGGATATGAGAGATGAGAGAGGCTTTGCTTTAAAATAAATAAATAGCTTAACCACCTTCATGATTTTGAAGTCCTATTTTAGAGAACAATAAACAGTGATGAGTGGGAATATTTTTACAAATGAGTGTCACAATGCAGAGAATATGAAGTAACAAGTAAAATCTCATTTTCAAATTTATTCACGATGTATATTCAAGAAGCAGAATGTTGTTATATATATTAGGGTGTGGGGTAATACAGCTCCCCTGTTCTAGTGCTTTGCCTGGCTTCCTGCCTCTAGCACAGGTCAGTGTTAGGAAAAAAAATAAAGCAAGACAACGAATACCATGTGTAGATAAAAGGGTCAGTTATTCTAATACAATCTTAGGCTTGGGAAAACAAAAACAAAGCCAAACAACCACAAACAAAAATCCAGGGTATGGAAAAATTCTATCAAATAGTCAGGAAATAAAAAGCAATATATGTGATATACCTGACCTCATTCATTGGTCTTCATCTTGGAGAGTAAATGTATGATCCCACTTTTTAAAAATAGAGAAACTGAGGTTCATAAGTATTACTGTTCTTCCTCAGTACCTCAAAGCTAGAAGTAGTGAGCTGGGGTTGAACCCGAGTCTAGTTATGTCAGTATCTATGGTTCAACTGCCTTTCCCCAACTTTCTAAAGTGAAGAGAGCTTGTAGCTCAGGAAAAAAGGAATCATCAGACAAATACATGTGTCTATACAGGCCAAGTTGCAAATGCATCCAAGCATCCATCCATTATCTAATCATCTTCCAAATATTTGACAAGCACCATTGATATGCCATGGCCAGTGCTAGTTTACAGAGGTGAGCCAAGGTAAAGAAGAGTATGTCCTTTACCTGGGTCTAACAGGCAGGACTCGGAAGCACAGAGATGAAAGGGTAAGCAAGAGTACCTGAACCCAGAAGAATTGGGCTCTAACCCTAAAGCTGTGGATGCTTGCTCTTTGCTGGATACAGTGTTTCTGGAACCTAAGGCTTTGATCCCTACCAAAAGAAGATTTCAGCAACCCAGCCCTACAGGTAGAGATGCTGAGATAATATTGAAGGAAAGGTCTAAAATATATACTATGCATCTCTGTTATTAATACCATTTTTTTTTTTTAAATCAAGAATGAGGACAGCATAGAAAACTGCAGTCTGGTGGAAGAAAGCTGTAAGGAGATTTAGTTTACTCATACTGTAGCTAGAAAATCACTCTGGTCACATTCATACTAATCCATTGGTCTCCCACAATTAAGCACATTTGAACATTTTAGTCCTGCTGTCATTTGCAAGTGGGCCAGTAAATAGGAAACCTCAAAAGGTAATGTAAAATCCATAAAAAAGCACAAATTGTCTATATCTCAGTTTTCCCACAAACAAGCTCTGTGCCCTGTACCTACATGGTTTCCTCTGTCATTTACTATCATCACAGTATGTATTTGTGCATGATGGCATTAGGGGAATGGAAACTTTTGCCTTCATGTATCTGGAACAAATTAGGATATCCAAACAGCCCTTACTGCCTAAAATGATGAATGCAGATGACTTAATAACATTCCTTCTACAAAAACCTTAACAGTGTCCACCAGTTGGTAACACCCTCTTCTCTCTTGAATTAATAGCACCATTGGCTGTTCTACTTACCCGACACAGAATTAGATACTCTTTTTATAATTTGTATCTTTCTTTGTTGTTATTTAAATTTTGAATATTTTTTCAACTTTTGCACTCTTATATAATTTGTTTTGCGTTTATACCTTGTATTACAGAACAAATTATATGGACTTCATCTAGGAAACTATGTCTTATGTATCTTTCTTCCCCTTCACTCTCTTGTATACTATATATCTAGAATGTTGACAGGGGCTTAAAACATATTTATTTATTTATTCATACAATTAATGACTCTACCTGATGCTGAGTCCTGGTTTCATGTGAAAATCTGGTACCAGTAAAGTTTGTCTTTAGTGTTCTTTCATCTTGCTGTCAAGTACCAATTCGTAGAATTTTATTTTTTTCACAGAATTATTCCAACACAGTCCTGGTTGCCAGAATGTTTTAATCAGGTCAGAATTATACTCTGTTGTACTCTTTTATGAAAGCAATCCTGATCATGGTCGTGCTGGCTAGTCTAGCTAGATACCAGGGGTAGGGGCTGTGTTCAATGGTATATAAGAAATAGCATAATTACTGCCCTAATAGAGTTTATGTTCTAGCGCCTGAGGCTGACACTAAACATGCAAAATATCCATAAATAAGACTATTCCATACGGGATGAGCACCATGAAGAAAACAGGAAGTGTAAGAGACTGGGGCGGTTACAGATGGTCTCTCCAGGTGACACTTCAGCTGAAAAAAGGTTTGCCATGCAATGATCTGGGGGAAAAATCATTGCCTAAATATCAGAATTTGATGGAAAAGAAAAAAAGGCAGGTGTAGCCAAAGTGTAATTAATGAAGGGGGTATTTCATAAGAGATGAGTTTGTCTAAAACAGCTGGAATTAGAACATGTGAACCTTGCAGGAGAAGGTGAAGGTTTTTTAAAATAAGGGCCAGAGAGGGCTCATAGAGAGGCTTAAGCAAGGGGGTGAGGTGATTGGACTTGTACCTTTAAACGTTGTCTCTGGCTGCTCTTTCCATGGGATCATTTTTTCTAAATTGTATTATAAGAACTAATGGGTGAACAGAAATCAGTTTACAGAAATTTTCTTTAAGGCCAGATTTGTTAACCTAATCTTTTGCAAAAAGCCAGAGAGTCTTATCAAACAAAACATTTTGCAAGCTCACAATAGCGTGTATTCCGGATGTATATATCTGAAATACATGTCTGTATTCCACGCATGTCGATGTTTGACTTTGAGCATGCCACAAACTCTCTGGGCCTTAAAAATGAGGACATTTGAATGAGATGGTGTCTAAGATCTCTTTCAGCTCTGATATTTTATGACCATGAAATTAGCACATTAGAAACTGATTAAAATCTAAGAAGCTATGAAATAACCCTTCTCTTCAATCTTGTGAGTGAAATGAATCAGAGATATTACTACTATTCATGATGATCAACATGTGTGCAGCATTTTATAGTCTGCTAAAAATACACCCATTTTACCATTTGAAATCACATAATACTGAGAAGTAGGTATTATTATTACTTTTATTTTACCAATGAGAAAATTGACATTCAGGGGAAATGTTTGCCATAAAGAAGATAAACAACTAGTTAGTGGTAGAATCAAGACAAAACTAGAAATTTACCGTATAGGCAAATCAAGTGAATTGTACTTTATGTTTTCCTCATGGCTTTTGATGACTTAATAGGCTTATTTAGAAATGATCTTTCAATTTCCTTAGCAATAACACATGGCTTATTTCTTTGCTTACTTATTAACAGTTATTCAGAAAGACCTTAAGGTTAGAATCGTTTTTTCTTGCAGTTCAAACATAACAAAACATAAAATAAGGACAGCTTTATTAAACTCACATTGCTGGTCATGGTCTAATATACATGTCTTCTGTTGTTAATGTTAAAGTCATGGATGAAATTATTTAGACAATCAAAAGTTTTTATTGTTTGCTCTGTATAAATACAGACTTTGAGTGTAGGAAACAGGTGCATAGGGATTTTTTTTGAAGTTTTATTTTGCTTGAGGGGCCTTCTTGGCTCTACCTGCTCATATATGTTGGTATGCACACACCAGACACACCCCTTACCCTCACCATCACAGAATCGGTAAGCTAAGTGATGATGGAGGCCTGCCACCCTCTTCTCTGTGACAGAAGCATGGCCAGTTGTGGTCGGAGGACTTTTTTATATATTTTCCTATTATCCTTCCCCATTACTTCCCTCCCAGTATGCTTTTTAAATTTTGACTGTATTCCTTAGCTGCTCTTTGTATACTAATGTGCTGTGTGCTAATTACTGAATAAATGCAAAATTGTTTTTATCATGTAGATCTCATATGTCATTATGTATATGATAGATCCAAACTATCAGAAATCAAGCAAACAAGAAGCCTCGTATAAAATCATACAAGGATTGGGTCCAAATTATATTAGAATTACTCAGAAGAGTTTGGAAGTAGAAATATTTCAAAGATAAACGTGTTGAAATGGTTTACTTTTGACAGTCCTTTCTGGAACTTTAACAGTCTCTCCCCAACCCCCTCTCCCTTACCTTCCTTTATGTCAGATTGGGCCATGTTTGAAATTCTTGAACCCACCACGTGTGTGCTGTCTTTGTATATACACTCATCTCTCCTGAGGAAGGATTTCAAGTTCATGGCAAAACTGAAGAAAGCATGTCAGAATGCTGTCGGAGAGAGAACCTTCTTTCCTACAACTGTTTTTGGATGCCAGCCAACATTTTTCCTTTCTGGCTTTTACTCTTGACACTATCTCCCCACGGAGTAGAAGGGATATTTTAGCAACTGGCAGGTTTTAACAGTGCCCCTCAATGCCAGCATGGGCAGTCCAGAATTCAGAGCACTGACTCTACCTTCATGCCGATATTAAATAAGCATGCCGTTTTAAGACAACGCTGGGCAACTTTTCTTTTGAGGCTATCTGGGGAGATTTTTTTTTTTTATTTTATAAAGGGTTTTATATAAGACATCAAATAGTTATGAGGAACGTGGCTGTGCTTTTTATAACACAAGAAAGGTTAAGAGCAGAAATTTTTATAGACACTGTAAGAACTTTCAAGGGACTAAAAAGCTCAGTGGACTCTGAAGACAGATTTCACCTTCAGGAAGAGGACTCAAGTTCACCTGAGGAATCAACAAGTTACAAGTGTTGGGATCCCCAGCGAGGTCCCTGTTGTTGGTTGAGCTCTCCCTCTGAAATCTGCTTTGCAACTAATTGAAAGAGGATTGTTTCATGTGAAAAGGCTTTGTAACAGCATAGCATACAAGGTACTGGTGTCTGGGAATGGTCAAACAGTAAAGTTTAGGCTTGGGTTTTCTGGAAATAAAAGGATTATTTTATTTTGGCATTTCTCAGTGCCCCAAACCAAAGATAACCATGATATGTGTCTGCAAAGATGTGTTTCTCTGAAGAAGACTTTTTCCCTGGATTATTTTTTAACCTAATGTGGGCTGGGGAGTCTCTGTGTTGCAGTGTGGGCCATGTTTAGGAGATTAATACTAGCCAGATGTAATTACCTGAAGCAAGTGAAAGAGCTGGTGCAAGGAAAAAAATCATCTCCAAGACAAAGAATGTATTGTGTATGAAAGTCAAGTATAAGCCAAAGAGAGGGAATGGAAACAAAAACATGTCCTATGGAAATAAAGACTTGAATGATTAAAATCAAACGGTATGAAGTTAACTGGAATGTCTATTTCAGTAAGAACACATTCTTAGAAGTTGAGAGTTAAATGATAATAGCATAACTTGAACTCAGCCTCTGTCCAGCAAGAATTCAATTACAGTATGAGAAATATTTGGCCTGAGACTTTGGCCCAAATGAGTAGCCTGTGACTTTGGTGAAGACTCAAGCAAAGAATGAGTTAAATGAACTAAACTGAAATTACTGCTTATTCTATCTTTAGAATTCTTATTCTAGAGGAAGATCCATTTAGGGAGAGATACCAGTGTCTCTAAACTACAGGTCCAGGAGGCTGATAAAATTTCTCTTAGACTACCCATCTTAGATCCAAAGATATCCAGACTGAAAACCACATGGTTTGGATTGCTTTCTGGAAGGAAGAGCTCTTGTAGAGAAAATGCATTCCCTGCACCTGTATGAAAGAAGCGCTCTGCACACAAGCTGCTTTACATTTTGTCTTTACCCATGACATTCTACCCAAGTCTTTACGTTTCTTCACTGTTTTTTTTTTTTCTTTTTACAAGCTGTTCAAGGACATGGACAACTTTAATTTTCAGCATAAGCCAAAACCCGATAATTTCAACTCATATTGATCCTTCCTCCTCAAAATTCTCATAGTTATCCAATCTATGTGTAACCTGTTCCTGGATGTTGTACTGTAGTAACTCTTTTCATTTGAATCAGAAATTACTTTTTAGTTTGATTATCTCCAGCAATAGAGATCACATTAACTTTGTTGGTAGCCACATCACTCTTGCCCCATATTGCCTCCTATATTTAGAATTTTAAAAATCAGTAGTAGGCTTAATGATAAAAATAATATATAATCATTTCAAAACACTTGAAAAATAAAATAAAAAAAATACAGAAATTCATAACTCTAATTTCAAACTATTTAAATGTTAAAATTTAATATATTTATTCAAGCTTTTTTAATATATATATGTGTTTTCTAAATATTTGTCCATGTTTCTTTGTATGTGTATATAAACATAATTAATCTATTTACATAGAACCACATGTATAAACATTCTTAATGAAATCTAACCTATATATTTTATTAAATATAAACACATTTTAACAAAAATAAATTTATATGTGTAGATGACTTTATATTCCACTTTTTCAATTCAAAATTAAATAAAATAAGTATTTTTAGACTAAATTTTTTCCTATTCACTACACATTGTAAGTATGTCAGTAAATATTCTGAGTGTATTTTTATTTCATTTACCTAATTTTTCTCTAATTAGCACATAGAATGCTCCCATTTTTTGTTTTGCTAGTACATATAATGTTATGATAAACAACCACCCTATTGATGGATTTGACATACACAGCATCTTTTGCATTAAGTTTCATTTCATTATTATGGGTAAGGTTGAATATTATAATTCAGCTTTCAATTTACTTAAATTCTGCTAGACTATGTCTTTTCATGTCCTTCATCTACTCTTCTATTGTTTTCTTTTGTGAAATGTCTGTACATGTTTTTTACTCAGTTTTTAATGTTTGCTATTGATTCATAAAAACACTATTTTTATTAAACATTTTCTTGTTTATCACTTGTTTTTAATTTGACTTATGATGTTTGTTGAATTTCAGAGCTGTTCTATTTTTGATACAAATACATTGATTGTTTCTTACATCCCCCAAATGGCTTTCTTACATAAATTCTATGCTTAGAAAAATTCCTCTTATCCTGGGAAAATATTGATATCCTCTGATATTTTCTTCTAGCTTTCTGTTGATTTATTAAGAAGAAAGGTTTAACACTTTTATGTACATAGAATTTTTCTAATTCACATTCTCCATGTTATTTACAAAATGATCTGTCCTTTTGTTAGTGATTTATAATGCTTTTTTCTTCTTCTTCAATTATTGCTATTTATTGTTTCTGTGCAATTTTTTGTTCTGTTATGTTTTACTTTCTGGAAAAAAAATCTTTGTCAACCAAAATATTTGTCAACCGAAGGTAAGGCTATAGCCATTGGTCCCACTCCATCAACTTAAGCAGTGGCCAAATCTTTTGGGATCTACAGTTCAGCCCCAGTTGCATATGTCTAGCTCCTGTTCCATGACTCTTGGAGACAGATTGTCATTCAAGTCTTTGTGACCTTCCCCACTGCCTGCCTCACTGAAACTCTTAGGTATATGAAAATCTACACATTACAGGAACCCCTGGTTCCAACACTTCTCATTTTCTCTCCTCAGCTCACCCATCCATGTCAGCATCTTACTTGAAAATGGGCTACTTCTGTCCCTTAGGATGCCGATTGCCAGTGCCTGTACTTGTCCATGAAACTTCTTTCTACCCTCTTCTAGTTCTCCTACACTTCCTACATTTCTAGTTAGTCTAGATCCTTTATTTATGAACCAAGAGGACTAATAAGGAGAAGAATCAATAGCATTCTGATGTATGGACACACACTCATCCTACCCCTTTTTTGTGGAACATAGTACAGAGCTGTGCTCTTCAACATGGTAGGCATCAGCTCCTTGTGGCTACTACAAACTTGCAATTTGGCTAGTCTGAATCAAGATGTGTTTTAAGTGTAAAACACATACTGGAGGTATTTTAAAATGTAACACCTTTTATTCAATTTTTTTACTATATCTTGAAATAATAGTATTTTGGACATATTAAATTAATAAAAGTACACTTTTAAAATTAATTTTACTTGTTTGTCTTTACTTTTTTAATGTGACTACTATAATACAAAATTTAAAATTACATATGTGACTCACATTTATGGATTGTATTATAATTTTATTGGATAGCACTGAATAGAAGTTTCACTATTTTCATATTTAGCACTGTGGCTGTGTCCTTGCAACTAAAAGAATGTCTTTCCATGTTCTCAAAATAGATTGACTGCCAATTTTATAGTACAATGAGTATATGTCCTGAATCTTTTAAAATTGATGATTACAGGAGACTTTATTTTCCTTAAATATATTCTTCTTAGTGCTAGTTTCTGTTGTATTGGTTAAACAAAGTGGCAGTGTGATGCTGCTTCTCTCTGCCCCTAACCTGGTACCCAGCATATTGTGTGCATATGTGTGTATATGTACGTGAGATTGCATTCTTTCAGTATAATTTGGCAGTGGATAGAGGGATGTGTTTTAAATCTTCTCAACTGGACGTCAAGCAATTGTTTAAAAATGTAGATTCCTTGATGTGACATTTGCTCTGAACAAAGTATGTATTCTCTTCCTAAGCGTCACTAAGTGGACATAACATGGTCTTGGAAGCTAGCAAGACCTGATAGGAAACATGTCACCTTTGAGCTTTGTGTTCACTGCACAGATTATTTCCTTTCTCTTAGCCTCAGTTAACCCATCTCTAATATGGTCAATCATAATTTTATTAAAGAATCCCATCAACTTCATGGTACCTAGACTATACCTCTCCCCTCTTTTTCTTTTCTTCTCTAATTTTATGCATTTATACCTGCTTGGTATGAGGTGCGTTGTCAGCAATCACGTATTAGATATGTGAGACTTATGGCAGTGGTGGCAATTGAGTGATTTACTGAGAAGAAGGAGGGCCCTCCTGCCTGTTCGAATGGGACACAATTCCAAATGCAACTGTCAGAATTTTACATATTTTTATGCAATAGATTACAGAAAATAACGATTCAGCATGCCAACCTTGGCATCCAAATGCCTACAGCCCTGAGGGTGATGCCAATCCCTTTAGAAGATATGAGCAATGGATTTGCCTTAAGCTTCCTTCTTGAAAGAGGCCAAGAAATTTCAAAGCTTTTAATTTTCGCCAAATAGAGAAAAGATGCTATGAATCTCTCATATACTCTCATAGAAAATAGAATTTCATCAAGACATTTGATAAATTATCACAAATGTGAGACCAATAACTGCTTTAAACAAGAATGGCAGTCTCCCTGCCAAAGGTGCAATGTGTATGGAAACGATTGCTGGGCAGCTCGTGGCAGGCTGCTATGGCAAGTGGCCACTTTGGAATGAGGAAATAAGTAATGACGGATGAATGGTAAAATGTTCTGACTGGGTGGATAACACCCCAGAAGGTCTAATATTCTTCTCACCCATCCGAAGCCCAGAACTTTAAGTTCTGCCAAGTTGGTCTGGAAATCTCTGAGTTGACCATTTTGGGTTATTTATTAATGTCCATCAAGTTATAGAATGTCAGCAAAATAAAAGGGGGAGGGGTCGGAAGGAAGGAAAGGCGGTTCTGTATCTTGGATTGAGGAAAAAAATTAATCTCGTTTATTTTGAGTTCTAAAAATTTCCCTATGATTAACGCTTTAAAGGAGGATAATGCTTATAATACTGGATGATGCTAGTGCACAAGCAGGTATTGCTGTTTTCTTATATTGGTATATTTATGTTCTTTCTTTAGTTACCATTGTTTATTATCTCTTTCTGTCTGTTTTAGCTCTAGGCTCTCAGGATTAAATCCCATGCCAAGTCCAAAGTCTAAGGGATTTGCATAGGAAGATAACCAATCTAGAGAGCCCAAGGGGTCTACATACACAAGAATTTCACACTGTGGAAGCTGTATTATGTTAGGAAAACGGGGGGGGGGGGGGGGATTTTTTTGTCAGGGTTTGAATATTCTACAAAACGGCCCAAAATTATTTTGTATTAGGTGAATTCTAAAGTTTAATATATGTAATACACTCATAGATTGTAATATTTACATGCATCCAAAGTGCATACATGTATGCACTGTCTTCTCAAGGGCTAGTCTAACACATAAGGCAGTTTATACAATTATCAATCTGGTTTGATTTGAGGGCCAATGAAGGTGGGCTTCTTTTTCCAAATGATGTCCTTCACTGGTCTGTCACTGAAGTCAGAAATTGTGCTTCAATCTGAGAAACAGCCATCAGAATAGGAGCAGCATGAACTTGAGAGCTAAGCCGAACTGGCTACGAACACTGTCTGTGCCATTTATTAGCTGGGTGATCTTGAGACGCAGTTACTTCTTCTATAAAATGGGGGAAAATAACTGACCTGGCAAGGTTTGAGTTAAACAATTCATTGAATGTACTATACCTACCATATGGTGGTAGCTCAAAAAATGATAGTTTATAGTACTGTTCACATTGATAAATTGTAAACAGCTATGCAAACGGTTTATTGAGCCATGCCAGTCATTCACCATATGTGAATAGATGTATTGAGTCCTTTAGTCTTCTGTGTTCCTGAGCCTGAGTCTGGCCATGTGCAAAGGAGGATAGAGAAAGGGCATCAGCACAGATGTCCTTGTGAGACCAGACCCAAGACAGTCACCACAGAATTGGGCACAGGTTCAATGGTATTCATACGTCAGCATGTCAGATGTTAGATCAGTGACAATTTCTGCATGTGCTCCCACCCTTGTCAGAAATCAGATTTCTTTTACTTGTGGCTGATATGGCACAAGACTGGGAAGCAAGTGATGGTCAACATCCTCCACCTCCTTTTGCAGCCGTATCCCCATTGGTAATATCAGCCCTCCCATCACCTGGAATAATTATATTTATTTTCTCTTCCACCGTTCAAATTTGATTTTGGGTAAAAGTCTGAGACCTTTATTTTCCCCCTAGTAGACATATAAAGTTGCATTTTAGAGAAAATGCTTTACCCTAAGTCCAAAGAATAATACTCTTTCTGAGGAAATTTAGACATGTTGGACACATAGACTTTGCTGAATTTTCAGGAGTCTTCATAACATCTCCTTCTACCATGCTCCCCACCCAGTGTAGTTTATTTATGATACTGCCTTTATTACTGATAAACTTTCAACATGTAATACCTTTTATCCAGATTTTTCATAGAAATTTTGAAAGACAGTTCTAAACAGACAAGAAGGATATGGATAAATGCAGAAATAAGCCCCATTTTATAGGGAGACCAGAAAATTTTAAAGATAAGTGCTAAATGGGGAAATTGTACTTGTCAGGGGGTATTTTTATAGTATTAAAACAGAGAAAAAGTATAAATTTAAGTAATAAACATGGTAAAGGTACATTTTGAGGGTTTCTACATACGCCCATGAATATTTGGAGAAAATTTTTGTTATTGTGTTTTGCAGGGAGAAATAGAATACATTAAAAATGTGGAGTTAGAGGAACACTTCTCAGGTAACAGATTTCTTGGATATGCGTGAATGGTGTAATCAGGACAAAGGGAAGGAGATTTTATAGCATCGACATTCTTGTTACCAAAGGAGAGTTATTAGAATGTGTGATGGAATTTGGGAGGAAGTTGAGAAAAAGACTGAAAATAAAAGGGGAAGAGTTTGAATTATGGATGAAATGAAGTGTTTTGCATTTATGTTGTCTTTAGGGTCTTGGGCCTGGCACTTGCCTATCACTTCTTGCATTGGCATGGTCTCGATCAGTGTCAGAATACCGATTGTTCATGATTGTTTACTGCTCTGCTTTTCTCTCCAGCTTAGCAATAAACTGAGTGGAAGGGATCCTGGTAAGTATTAGCAGTTCTCTGAGGGCATCTGAACCTGTGAGGAACCTCTCCTGGCTAGTCAATTACTCTTTGGAAAGATCAAGAGAGACCCAGGAAAACCAAGCCAACAATGGATTTTCAGTTTCTGTGTTTTGGGAACAAAGCTACCCACATCAGCTCAGGTGTGACAACCTCTGGTTGCACATATCCAACTTTGTTCAAGCTATCACCTGCCCCACCGCTGGACTCCAGGACGTGTGTTTAGCTTATATAAATTGTCCATAATCAGACTAATTCATTTCCTTAATGTTCCCTTTTGACATCTTATTCACTCTTTAAAACTTTTTTTTTAAATAATTTTCATTAAAGATATATATTTACCTAGTTTAAAAAGTCAAATAGTTTTTTTTTACTTAGTTAAGAAAGTGTCCCCCACCTCTAATTTCTGCTCCCTAAAGATAATATTTTTAACTCTTTCAACTGGGTCTTTTAGTATTCATTTTTATGGTTAGAGATACCATTTTTATTCAGTTATTCCTAAAATTTCCAGTTAAATACATATCTTCTGATTCCTCCTTTGGAGAAAAAAAACTCTGTTGTATGTACTGCCCTCTGCATACACACACCAGCCCAGATCATTCTCCCTCCCTGTTCTCCCAGAGTAAAGAAGACATAATTTTGAGATCATTGTGTAATATTTACTTCATTATGACTATATAAACATTACTCATGGCTGAGCCACGTGGTATACTAGTTTTGTTTCCTTTTTCAACATTTTATTTCAATTTTTTTTGTTTCAATTTTTGACAATGACTTTTTGTTTGGTTGATTTTTTTCACATATCAATCACTAAATCATCCCCAAATCATCTGACAGTTGCAGAAATCTCCTTTCAGTTGATTCAAATGAGTCAGGTAGTCTTTTTTCTTTCTTTCCTTCTCCCCCTCCCCTTCCTTCCCCCCCTTCTTAATTTCTTAGAGATACTCCTTCTGTCATCCTTCATCCCACTCTGTCGTTTGGGCTCCTAGTTCTCCATGCTTGCTGTCATTCTGGGATCTCTCTTCCCAGAACCCACATGTTTGAAAATGTCCTTCTTTTCCTCCTCACACTTGATCAGCAATATATTCTGGATTAAGAATCCCTCCCCTCAGAATTTAGCAAAGGAGTATTACCGTTGGAAATTGGGATGGCATTGTAACTCCTGAACTTTCGTATATAATTAGTGAATTTGCCTCTGCATAGAAACTTTTAAGGTCATCACTTTGTCCAGTATTGTGAAATTTCGTGATAATGTGGGTCTTCTTTTCATTCATCACGCTGGGCATTTAATGGATCCTTTTAATTGCTTTCTAGAAACTTGTATTCTTTATTTCCGGGATTTTTTAATTTTTTTGTATAATTATTTATCATCAGGGTTTTTTTGGTCTGTCCATTTTTGTTTGTTTTTAGATGTTTGTGCTTCTGGATTGATATCTGAATGTTTTTCACTGTTATGACATTAATAATTTTTAAGATCTCTTTTCTGACCACGCCATGTTGCCTTTTTTAATAAGTTTCTCTTTGTGTTTCATTTATGCAGTATTCATTCATTCATTCAACACCCACTTCTTGGCCGTGTGTACAGTCAGGGAACAATTTATGGAGAAGCTGAGTTTTAAGCAAAGCCTTCACAGAATTAGAGAAATGAGCCATGCAAAGAACCAGGGGAAGTACGTGCAAATGAATGGATTTAGCAAAGGTCCTGAGGTGAGTCTATGTGAATGGTGGGCTAGATTATTTGGACCAACCCTCCCACTCAAATAAACAAACATTCTGGATAAATATATTTTTAGTCTTTAAAAGCAATAAGGAGCTGGTATGAAGGAAAGGAATCGTGATCTCCAAATACCATTTCCTAGTAAAAAGAACCAGAGGGCTTTGGCGAACTAAAAGATTCCAGATCTAAGGCTGGAAATGTCTAAGATGAGCCTGCAACATCTCATCAAATAAGAAAGCAAAGATTTCCACATGATGTCAAAAATAAAATAAAGAAAAAATTATAGAATTAGAGTATTTTGTAACCCTAAGTGAAATAAAATGCTTATAGTGATTAAGCAGTGATCTTCAAGACTTAAAAATGTCACAAAAAGGTAGACAACCAGACACTACATCCATGCTAATGAAAGTATGTATCATCAATTACAGAAAACTCTGCCTAAGTATTGAACCTAAGTTTAGCTAAGTCTCTAAATATAATTATTAAGTTATTAAGTATGAAATGTCCGATTTCCTTAGGCATTAATTTGACAGTTGATATCTCTGACATTTCACTTTGATACTTCTTGTTTTATTTTTATTGTGAAGGTACATCCTCATTCTATCAAACGCATGGTTTGGCTTGTGATTACCTTTTACATTTTTTTATAGAG
Organism: Daubentonia madagascariensis; assembly: GCA_023783475.1. Classification (NCBI taxonomy): domain Eukaryota; kingdom Metazoa; phylum Chordata; class Mammalia; order Primates; family Daubentoniidae; genus Daubentonia; species Daubentonia madagascariensis. The sequence continues at coordinate 3,470,446 of JAKFHU010000901.1, read as the reverse complement.
CAATTTTTGTGAAACCATGGATAAGTCAAAAATTTGTGTTATTTTCGAATGTGAGTTCCATCTTGGAATCAATGCTGCTCAGACAGCTCGAAATATCAATGAAGTGTTTGGGAAGGATGTGGCTAAGGAACGCACAGTACTTCGATGGTTTGAGGAGTTCCATTCTGGTGATTTTAATCTTGAAAATGAGCTACGTGGGCGACCTGAGACCAAGGTGGATAATGATGAGCTGAAAGCTTTAGTGGAAGCGAATCCATCTCAACCTATGCGTGAATTAGCAGCAAAGTTTGATGTTCCATTCCAACAATATTGGACCATTTGAAACAAATTGACAACATAAAGAAGCTGGATAGATGGGTACTGCATGAATAAACAAACAACAGAATAGAAATCATCTCGAAGCTTGCCTTTTTCTTGGCCGTCACGACATAAAGGCAAACCATTTCTATGCCGTAGTGTTATGTGTGATGAAAAATGGATTCTTTTTGACAATCCCAAGCATTAGGGACAATGGTTGGATAAAGATGAAGTACTGAAACACAGTCCAAAACCAAATATTCATCAAAAAAATCTAATGGTGTCTGTTTGGTGGTCTAGTGCCGTTATTATCCACTACAGCTTCATGAAACCTGGTCAGTCAGTTACAGTGGATGTCAACTGCAACCAATTGGACAAAATGATGAGATGCTTGCGATTAAGCAGCTGCAATTGGTCAATAGAGACAGACCAATCCTCTCGCAAGACAACGCTAGACCACATGTCACACAAACAATGCTGCTCAGACTACGGAGGCTGAACTTGGAAACTCTCTGTCACCAGCTGTATTCACCAGACCTTGCACCAACTGACTACCACTTCTTCCAGGCTTTGGACCACTTCTTGCAAGGAAAAATATTCAATTTTCAACACGCTGTGGAAAATGCCTTTCATGATTTCATCACCACTCACTCTCCAGGCTGCTTCGCTGCTGGCATAAACTACCTACTGTTAAGATGGCAAAACTGTGTCAATAATTTAGGCACATACTTTGATTAATTGTACTGCTTCTTGTTTGAGATATAAAAAACTAAACTTTTGATTCGATATCATACATTTCATATTTAATGACCTAATACCGGTTAATAGGATTATCAGAAATGGAGAAACACGTTTAATGATAACACAGGGATGCAAAATCCAGACTGTGAAATACTCTATAGGAAAATGAACAAATAACTTCAAAAATAAATTTCAAGAGGAATAAAAAGGGAGAGAAAGGGAAAGAGAGGAAGGGAAGCCTCCAGAAAAAAAGAGGTTTAGGCAACCTGGTGAAAATCAAAATGCCACAATTTGGATCCTAATTTAAACAAATCATAAATAAATTGAAATAGAATAAGTGAGACAACCAGGAAGATCTGAAATATGACTGATTTTTTGATGATATAAAATAATAATTATTAACTTTTTGGTGTGATAATGGTATAGTAGTTTTTTTTAAGTACTTATCTTTTAGAGATGTGTCCTGAAATATTTATAGATAATGTGCTGTTAGTCTAGGAATTGCTTCAAATAATCTGGGATGGAGAGTGGGTGATGTTTTAGAGGTAAAATAGAATGACCATAAATTGATAATTTTTAAAGCTAGCTCGTGAGTACACAGGGTTCATTATATTATTCACTTTACCTTGATATATGCCTCCAATTTGTCATTTGTTTTTCTTTCAAAGGGGTTAGGCTTTTTTTTACACCTCCGAGAATTTTAATTATAATGACTTTTTTTTAAGATTTCTTTTCCTAGGAATTTTCTGCTTTCTTTTATTTCCTTTAATTGTTTCTGTTTGAGTATTTGTTTTCTCTTTTTATTTCCCATTGAAGGCTGTCATCTACTGTGTGGTGACCCCAGGCTATTGGCTTATAAGCTAGAACTGTTAAGACTCTGTGTGTACAGATGCGACTCACTAATGGTGAATTCTATTTAAGGTCCATACCAGGTCCAGAGCCTCAACCTCCGGAATCCGTCTATATTTCCTCTTGGATTTGTGAATTTTCCTCTAAGAGTATCTTCCAATCTCTTCCCCTGGAGGAAGTGAGAGGGAGGCATTAGAGGGGAATATAGCCCTGGTTGCCAGTGTTCTGGAAGCTGGATGGCGACCTCAGCTTTTAGTACATAGACTTTCACCTACTCTCTCTTTCTGTTTGCATCAGGAACCTCACTCTTATCTGGGCCCGGTATTCCTGAATACAAAGTAATCGACTTTCACCTCTTTGGAGTTACTTTCTATTCTTTTGCTGAGAGCCCAGAAAGAGAAGTCTCTGAATGCTACTTCTAGCAAACAAAATACTCATAGAATTTTGGAATCCCAGGACCAGAAGTAGTTTTAAATATAATGGAGCATTATATTTCTTTTTTTTTTCTATTTCATAATATTACAGGGGTGTAAATGATTTGGTTAGATAAATTGCTTTTGTACCATGCCCATCCCCCTGATAGTGTGCATTGTACCCGTTAGGTGTGATTTTATCCATCCCCTCCTCCACCCTCCCACCTGCTTCATTTCCGAAGAATACTATTTCCATATGCACACATAGGTGTTTCTTTTCTAACCAACTAAAATATTCGTAGTCAGTAGCCTGTGTTAGCATCACTGTTTGTTATATTCTCATCCTTTCTTGCTAGCTAGTCTAAAAGGGCAGAGTTTCCCAGCTTTTCTTTCTTTTGTCTCCCCCAAACCCAATGCATAAATCATTTATTAAATGAGTATTTTTTGCTTGGATCTGAAGCTAGCAATTCTCTGAAATCACTGGCCATGCCATTGGTAGGTGGACCTCGCTCTTAGCTGGGCCTAAGCTCCTCGTGGCCTGTTTCTCCACAGCTCCCCTGTATTTGGGCATGAAGGAGAACTTGTTAATAATTGTCCTTTTAAGCTCATCTTGTAGCTTTGAATTTGCCCTGAACCTCTATCTTTTCTTACTTCTTTATAATGTTAAGTCTTTTGTATGCTTATTAATTTGTGATGCTCATTATGCAAGTCACCAATTTTATTTTGTCAGTACATTTCTGCACTTTACCTGGATGCACAGTTCACCTCCTGTACACCATCTATTTCTCTCTCATCTCAGATCTGTGTTTTTGTGTGAGGATTGGCTGGTGTCTAGAAGACTGAATGCTAGCTTTTATAATATCTCTTGAAAGCAGCCCTCCCAATATGTCTCTTATCTTTTCAAATATGTAATTTAATAATATGTTCCTTCTTTTTTATCTCTCTCACTGAAATGATACCTTTAGAACATAATTAATACCTTGCATTTGTACAGGGCTTTGAGCTTTTCAAAGCACTAGTTCATCTATTATCACACTGTGTTTTATTTTTTATACCATCCCAGTGAGTAGGTGGAACAGGTTCTTGTTATTCACATTCAGAGATGCAAAAGTGGAGGCAGAGAAAGGTTAAGGTGATTTCTCCAAGGTCATGCAGATGATTAGTGGTGGACCTGGGACAAAATCCCTACTTTTCTGATTCCCCATGTCAGCCTCTTTTCTTTGTCTGTCTCCTCCTCCCTGTGACACAGTTGCTTACCCTCAGCATTTGGATTCCACTCTGAGCCTGAGTGGTGCAGCCGTGACCACCCAGAGCCCACTGCCTTGGTGCTTTCTTCCTGAGTTACTTCTTCATTTATCATCCTATTGTGGCACCTACTGTGGCTCTAGACTCACATGTGGGAAGAAGACCTTTTAAACCTGCCATAAATCAGACACATTTTACTTTGCTGTTGTCTGTGGTCTTTGAAAAATCTATTTTTTAGTTAAGACATTTTTCTTAGGCAAGTAAAAGTCTCTTCTCACTTTAATGAAAACATTAAGCAATATTTGATGTCATCTGATTTTTCCTATGTGATGAGGTCCATCTGCAGAGCAAGAGTGTCTGCCCAACTACTGATAAAGTGCATCAACTTCCATCACCTCACCCCCTCCCTCAATTCTGACCTACCTTTTTCTCTTCTAAAGTGTTGCATTTCTAGAACTGTATGGGATCAGTCTGCATTAGCAATAAAACATTGCATAGATTTATCAAAGCTCCCTCTATATTTTTCTTCATCTGTCTCTGCCCCATTTACCTGGAAGGAAAACAAGAGTCAACACACCGATTATGCTACCTCAATGAGAGATAAATAACTGTATTTCTCACAAGAAGGTCAGTCTGGCAGTAAGACAAATGCCCATGATTTTGAGAGGGTGTAATGCCATCAGATACTCATGTCTATTCTTAGGCAGTTCACACTTCATTCCCTAATGGTACTCAGTTTGGCCATTGGTGATATTTTAGTTTCCCAGTGAACTGGGATAATTATATCTAGGTTATCAAGAATAGAAAGGTGTGAGCAAATACTTTTAGAGAGTGTAAGTTTAACTGGGTGATGGAGATGATGATTCAGGCCCAAGTGTTGCTATGTACTGAAATGCTCATATAACCAAAGCAGGAAGTTCTTCTCTTCATTCTTTGGATACTTGCCTTAATTTCGTCCCCTTACAACTTTTTTTTTTTTTTTTAATAACAGCTGTGTGGGGCCACCCTTAAAGGCAACAAGGCCAATCAAATTTCTCTGCTTGTTGAGGACAACAGGAGATAAAACAGAAGTATTGTGTGTTGGAATATCATATGATCAACATTGTGCTGAGCAATATGAATGGTAGAGTAAAACTGGGATTTTATCTTGAAGAGTTTACAAGCAAGTTGCAAGACAAGATAAATGAGTTTAGAGGAGTGTGGGAAAATGTTGTGTAGACCAGCACTAGTCTAAACTAGGCCTAGCTGGTACAGGGTTCAAGTGTAGTCAGGTTGCAGAATGTGGAAAGATTGTACATGGCTGAGGAAGTCAAGACTGCTTTATAGAGGAAGAACCTTAATGTTGTCTTTGAGGGAGAGTCACATTTGGGTAGACAGGGAGCAAGGAAGGGGCATTCATAGGCAGGGGAATGTCACAATCACAGGCATAGAGGCAGGAAGGACGGTGGTATTGCGGACCTTAGGGAAAATGACTTGTGTGGGGAAGGAGTCAGCTCATGTGGGACCTTAGAAACCTCTGGAAATGAAGCCTCCCAGGACCTTTTCAAAGATCTTTCCTTTAACTCTCAGCGGATGACAGCCAATTTTCAGAGAGCCTTATTTGAGTGCCAAACTTGGAAAATGACATTCAGCTGACATTTAACAATTTGCACAGATTTTGCAAGGGCTTTCTTTTTCATGTGTGAAACCAAACTGAGAGAAGACAAAATAAGATTGTATGGCAACACCTGATATGAGATTAAATCAGAGCATTATTTTAGTTAAAACATTCTTCCTTTTAATCTTATGGTTGAGAGCTGTGGACTCTGATTAATTTTGGGGCCAGAGACAGCATCCTCTGACTTCTGATCTCGTTTAGACATCGAATTCCCTGCATGATTATGAACACTCCCCAAGCCTTTTTTGCAGTTTCATGGGTAAGGGCCATCCATGGAACCTAAGGATTGTACCAAACTGTTTACTAAGTATATTTTTTTAAAAAAATCTTTAAATGTCCAACTTTAGGCAATTATTTAAATGGTGTGCATTTGCATAGAACCCAAGGGTACCAGAAAAAATATAGACATCATCTTTTTTAGTACCCCAATAATAAAGATAAGGAAACCCTTACCCATGAAGGCAATGTGCTCCACCAACGTTACAGGTTAAGATGTAAAGCCAGTGTTGGCACTCTGACTTACCATTCAGTGCTCTTTCCAGAGTGTATAAGCACATGTGTGTGCGTGCACATGTGCACTTGTGTTTATGCAGGCATACTTACACATAAACATGAAGAATAACCTGAAATAAAATATTTCAAAATAACTCAAACGAGCAGAACTTTTAAACCTCACATTTATTATGTGTCTGTAAAGGCCCACAGGGAATAGCTGTTGAATAAGTTTGATGAAATGTTTCAAACAGGAAAGAGATAAACAATTTAAGTGCATTCAGGATGAAAAGATTTCTTCTTGATTTTTAATTACATTATATTGATGTTACTTTGGAGACATCATTTTTTAACTGTGATTATTTCTCTTCTACTCTGTTTTATTTTCTTCTTCCTTTATTTAACATGAAAAAAATCATTAGATGCATCCAAATTCATATTAAATGCTGATTTGATTATGCTAAGGTAGCAAACAGTAACTTCCAGACAGTTCTGATCTATTTTACTGGTTATTGTAAAATAGTGGTTCTTTAATGTAGGCAACTGGCTTGGAGACAACATGGAGATCACATTTCGCCCATGTACAAATTTGTTTCATGTTAATGGCATTTATGTCATTTAACTCAATGACTTTTGCCATTAGTTTCAGAGAGTACAGAATGTAAGTTGGATAAGGAGAGGTCAGGTCATTCACTGTTTAGGTTCATACTCATTGCAAGTCACTAACTGGGTTTTGCTGAGGATTTAGATAAATAAAGCTGCATCCCTGTCCATGAGAAATTCAGAACCTGGTGGGGAAAGCCAAACATATTCACAAGTAGCTTTACTAATCACCTCAAGTCTCTTTTGAATGAGATGAAAACTAAAATATGGTAAATCTATAACGTAGGGCCACAATGCAGTGGGCCCCACAAGCGGGAGAATTTGATTTGATTGGGGCACTGGCTGCAACTTCATAAAAGCGATCTTATTTAAGGCAGATTATTAATAATTGGAAAGTGGCAGAAGGGTATTCCAAGTGAAGATGTCTGGAGCAATGACATGTGAGCGTGTGGGTCAAGTTCTGAGAACAGTAAGAACTTCACGGAGCTGCAAAAGTGAGGCTTGTAGTGCATGGTTAGGCTGAAAGGTTGGTGAATTGAAACCATGGACAATCCTTGATGAAAGTGTGTTGATTTTGGATTTAAATTGCAGAGTGAGGGGAAGCACGGAAGTGTTAGGGGCAAAACAAGTGGCTTAGGATCATGGAACACTGGGTTTGGGGTAAGATAATCTCAGATGCTATCTGAGAGGCATGTGGCAATCCCTTCTCTTTATGTCCCCTTGTGCCTCTACTTTGACCAAACTCTTGAGAGATAGAAGGACTCTCACTTCTGTGTCCTTGTTTCTAACACACAGTGATACTATATGTATACTGAACTGAGACAGAGAGGGAAAAGGACAGAAAACAAGAGAGTTTGTATAGATGAGTTAGAAAAAATGCTAGCATGAAAGACAAGAACATTAGGCAGCTTTCTTGGGTGAGGGAGATACTGAGAGAAAGAGAGACGGATGGAGAGAGAGAGAGAGAGAGATTTAAAAATTTCACTCTCTTATAAATATTTCTCCCCTTGGATATTTTCATGAGAGAATACAATAAAGATTAAATTGTTTTTAAGTTACTTTGCATGCCAGAATGCTATTTTTTTTTTTTTTTTTAGCACAATACACATCAAAATGGAGCTATCAATTGGCTGGGCATGATAGAGGTGTTGCGTATAATTGTTTGGTTATCTCTTGCTCTTCCTGCTTTCTTCACAAAAAAAGTTTCCATGCTTTCAATGTGCTCCTCTACAGAAGAGTCCTTACTATCATCTGTACTTTACTGGTAATTTTAGGAACTTGATACTCTACGATTTCATTTTCCCTTTTTGAAATACCATAAGCAAAGCAGAACACACTATTTCAGATTTTCTATAATTTGATTAATATTTTTGTTGAACTTCCACTTACTTTCCTGAAGTCGCCCAACAAATTAAGTGCTGAGCAACCCTTTAAATGTTGTGAAGCAAGATCTGGCTTGTTAAAATTGGCCACAGGTGACAAAAAGTACCACCAGACAGAATCAGTCAGATGGTTTTAGCAGTTGCGCATATACTTTGTTTCCTGTTCATGTGACTGTTTTCTTTGGGTCCTAATTCTTGGCCTTCATTCTCAGCCATGGTTGTGGAACATCCCCGTTTTGTCTGCTGACATCTGTAAGTGCTTTCAGGTGTGTTTCTCTTGAGTCCTTGTATCCCAAATTGAGTCTTGGTACTTGTTTCTTATTTCACTCTTTGACTCTGCTCCACGCCCTGCTATGCCAGGAAGGGCAACATCGTCTAAAGCTTTTTCCTTTGCACAAAGAATGCAGAATACATTATCTTCCTTCTTTATTTTCTCCTTCAATTTCTGTGTCCCTTCTTTTCTTTCTTCAATATTTGTTGAATCCCTTCAATGAACAAAATACTACAAGGAACCCTGGAGAACTGGGGAAGAAGAGCACTTGACTTGGATTCAGGACACTTTAGTTCTGACTTCATTCAGCCTGTCATTAATTCACCATATAAACTTCACTAATTCTCTTGATTTTTCTGGGCTAAATATCCATACCTATAAAATGAAGTGTTTGGACGAAATTAATTGAGGGCCTTTATAATGGTAACAATCCTTGGGAACATTTTTTTAAAGTACAGCCTTTATAATTGTCCACCCTGAAATCATTTACTGCCAGTGGCACCCCTCACGGCCTTGAAAGGTCTGTTTGATCCCTATTGATTTATTTCTTTTCTACCATTTCTTATAGATTGTTTCTCCATTGGTCAGGCAAAATCTCCTTATACTGGGTGACAGGAAAATCCTTTTGGGGGTACTGACAGGCAAGCCAATCACAGAGGTAAGTGTGAATGTATGGGTGGTTACTCAGAACTAGAAGTAGGAAGAGTCAAAGGGTGTTTATGGTCTCCACAGAGCTCTCAGGGCTAAAATTAGCTGCCAAATGGTGGTGGAAGAGGGGAACCAGGACAGGGCTATATATAGTGGGAACTAGGTAAATGTGGGCAGTTGAACAAAGAGGGTACAAGATGAGAGAGTTTGATATAATTGCTGTGCATTGGTCTGTAAGCTGGACACACCTTTTATTGTTGCTGTTTATTGGGTAGTTATGAGAATAGACGTTTTTTTAAAAGACAGATTTTGTTTGTTCAGGCTGTAGCCAAACTGATAGTGCTTTGAAATAAAAGCAAAGACTAGTAAAGTAGATTTTTTTTTCCCTTTTGATAACACTTTAGGCTATACCTTAAACTTAACTGATTTTCCCTCACCCTCCTACATGCTGCGGAAAAAGAAAGTTAAATTGAAATGTTGCAAGTTTTCTTTTATTTTCTCTTCTAACTGGCATGCTGGAAAGCTTTAGGTTATAATCTGTAACACTTAGCCCTTGTTTTATATGCATATTTGTGACACAATTTGAAAAAATAGTGCCACTTAAGACAGGGATGGGCGACTGCATTTTTCCAATCGACCTTCATGGATTCTGAATTTAGAGCTAAACTTGCGCCTGTCTGTGTTCCAGTCCAATTATGCCAGTGAAACATGATTTCATTGTTCAAAAGGAAATGGCTTCTTTTTTAAAAAGGCCCTTAGATATTAAATAATTTCTTTAAAAAATAAATTGCAAATGAGTCGGACCAATGCAGAATCAACTCTCCCTGAACTAAACTTGAGTTGCACAATTAAAGAGGAACAAATCTTGCAAAGAATTTAAGAAGTCAGTCAATAGCAGCATGTATTGACTTCTTACTATGTTTTTCCCTGTCATAACATCGTTGGGAGAGGTAAGAAGAATAGAAGCCTGCGGTATTTCCCTAAACCGTCTAATGACCATCATGGTTGGACAAAAATAACTTCAAGGTATCCCTACACTCACCCCAAGGTATCTTGAGGGTTCTATGAACATAGCTCTGAACAATACAAATGAAAATTCTGACATGGGTAGCCCAATTCCAGATGTAAGGCATTTTTCTCAAATCAGAACATTCTGATCCATCTCTGAGATAACCATTGGTAGGATGGGGAAAACAGGAGAACTGGCTTCCAAGAGGGAGAGAGGCAGGTAGCAGAAGCTTATTGAGGAAACTGGTCAGTGAAGGTGAAGATGAGGTCTGAGTTTATTCTCCCGTCCAGTAGAATACATGATGTGGCAACAACATAAAACACCAAAAGGGCCTAAGGAGATGCAGAGCAGAGTCTGTTTTACACATTCCAGCCTGAAATGTTTATGTCTACTGAAGAGTAAGGAGGAGAACAGGGAAAGAGAGACCCCTTTACTCCTAGGCTAAGGCTCAAGGGACAATGCTAGACTTACAGTTCTGCATTTGAGCTACACTTCAAATAACAAAGAGACAGTATAAAGTAGAAGTTAAGGGGGTGGGCTCTGGATTAAATCCTAGATTTGCATCACACTAATTGCATGACCTTGGGACTCCATCTGGAGCACTTACTTAACTGTCCTCTAAAAGGGAGGAAATGTGATTTGTCTCACAGGACAGTTGGCAGAATTGAATGGATTCACTCAGGGGATGTGCCCTGAAGAGTGCCCAGCACATAGTCAGCATTCAGTAGTGCTGTTAGGTATTGTTCTTACCCCGTGCCCACCAGTTGGTGTAGTGTGAGAAAATCCCAATTACTTATATGCTGGATGAAGCAACTCCAGTGAATGATTTCAGGGATAAGAAGCAAGTTTCCCCTAAAACAGTCAAAATTTCACCTCTACAAGATCATCAGTCCTTTAGATCATTGAAATGAGAACAGGACTCACAAAGACATAACTTCAGAAAAGATTCAAAATGCAAATTACCTGGCATTATAATATATTTTAAGCCATGGATAACATATTTGTTCCTGGATCAGATTTTGATATAGGAAGAGCAGAAGATAGTAGGAGAAAGAGAGACTGGAAATGAGGGGTAGAGACTGGAGAAAGCAGTTCCACAGAAATGGAGAAACAGTTCTTATTGCCAAAGCTTGGAGCCACAACCCCAACCTTGCTGACCTTGCAATTTTTCCATCCAGTGCTCTGAACTCAGATATGACTATTAATAACACATAGTGACACATAAAAAGGAAGGGTTTTATGGAATTGAAGGCTGAAGGAAAAATAACTTGTTTTCCCCCTTCTTGTATCCTTCCTTAAGTCTTCAGTTTCCAAATGTGTTTGGTAATTTTTCTTTTTATGCTGTTGTTGCTTTACATTTTTGCCAGTGGTTTGTGCATGTGCTGAATATTTATAGAGAGACTCAATACACCATAGATCTTATAAGTGCCTCGAGGGCAGGACCTGGGTTAATAAAGTCATAAAATTATTCATAACCATTCTGGGTGAGAGCCATATAGTATTACAAAACTATATGAATGTTAATAAAAGACTTAGCAAAAGACCTAAATCACAGATCACTGAAGCCAAAATGGTGGTCATAGGAGGTTTTAGTGTTCAAATCAACCTGAAATCTTGTTTCAGAAGATAAGATAGTTTTATATACTAGTCTGGCTATGTTACTCTGTGGGAAGCAAAATCCCAGTGGCTTAAAACAAGGTTAACTTTTCATTCACATTGAATCTCCATCCATCAGGGGTCAACCGAGAGCTCTGCTCTGTACCATCTTTATTCTGGGGCCCAGGCTTTATTCTGGGCAGCCCCCATCTGGAGCATTGTCAGTTGCCAGAACAGAGCAAAAAAGATTGTCATAAATTCTGCCCTGGCTCTTTAAGCTTCCACCTGAAAGTGACACACATCACTTCCACTCTTGTTTCCTGAAGCAAGTCCTAGAGTCATGTTTAACTTAAAATAAGGTGGGCAAGTATAATTCTATCATTGTGCTTGAATGGTGGAGCAGCGAAATATTTGGGGCATACCACAGATGGCTACTACAGCTGAAATCATAAAAAACATTTCATTTCAAAATTATCTGCGTTTACTCAGACTTTGACAAAATAATTAAGCCTGCACTGGTCAGATGTTAACAGCTTCATAAAAAACATAATATTATTAGGTAGATAGCTAGGGATTCCGGGTCTCCTAGGGATGAAAGTGGGTGCTGTTGTGGTTCAACCCCCCAAATGGGCTTTCAGAGAGGCTCATGGGAGATCCTCATGCATAGTAAGACTCAGGTCATGTAACTCCCAACTGTCCAATCAGAGTGGTTCTATGGTGACGTCTGAACCATGGGGAGGTCCCTATCCAGACACTATAAAATAAGACCCAGACTATAAGAGAGACCTCTCTTTCTCTTTTTGCTGTGACAGTGGGTCCAGTCATCATCTGTGGTGTTTGTATCTTACTCTGTAAACCTATATCTTGCTTCTGCTCTATAATCCTATCTTTCTCTCCTCAATAAACCTCATTTTCGTTCTTGCCTTATTTTGGTGTGTCTGGTCATTCTTTGGTCAATAAGACCAAGGACCAACATTTCAGATTGCCAAACCCGACAATATGACTTAAAAAAAATTAACATTTATCTACTGAGAATCTATCACATGCCAGGAGAAAAAAGCTCCAGCCACCATTGGTAAGCAAGACATATGAAATACTTCATATAATAATCTCATAGCATATCGTCAATTGGGCATGCTCTCATGAAAGTGGCTGAAACCAATAAAGTGTAATTTTTCTCATATAACAAGAGGTCTGGAGATCAGCATTTGCTGGCATTAGTTTGGCTATCAGTAATGCCATCAAGACTCATGCACTTACAGTCTTTGTGCCCTGCCAATTCTCAGCATGTTGGATGTTTTTTCTCACACTTGGTGTTTCTGGGTCTTAAGATAGCCATTGCAGTTCCAGGCATTGAAATCCAACACTCAGGTTAACAGAGTTGGCACATGCAGAGGGACGATTATTCCAAGTTGTGGTGTAATGGTTTACTAGGGCTGCCATAAAAAAGTACAACAGACTGGGTATCTCAAACAACAGAAATTTATTCTTCCAGTGTTCTGGAGGCTAGAAGTCCAAGATCAACATATTAGTAGGGTTGATTCCTTCTGAGGGGTTTGAGGAAAATCTGTTCCCTGCTTCTCCTCTAGATTCTGCTGGTTTACTGGCAATCTTTGGTGTTCCTTGGCTCATACAAACACCATTCCATCTCTGACTTGATGCACATATGGCGTTCTCCCTGTATGCATGTCTGTCTCCAATTTCCCCTTTTGATAAGGACACTAGTTATAGCGGAGTAGGGCCCACCCTAATTATTTCATTTTTACTTGAGTACCTCTGTTAAGGCTGTATCTCCAAATATGGTTACATTCTGAGATATGGGGTGAGAACTTCAACATAGGAATTATGGAGCAATAGATTTCAACCTGTAACAGCAAATAACAGTATAACCAAAGCATCTTAGGCAAAAAAAAAAAAAAAATGCTCTTTGTGTAAAATTACCACCTATGTGTTACCAAAGTGTACAAAGTGAAGAAGAAAGGCAGGGATAAATATCAAAGGCTCTTTAAAACAAGTATATTGGTTTACTTACTGGATGCAGCAGGCAATGAAACTGGCACTAGAGAATAATTTGAGGGAGGAAGAAAGAAAATGAGAGGGATCAGGTGTCAGGGAGATGTTTAGTTTAACGTGCAATGATGAAGCCCTACAGCAGTGTTAATAAAAGGGAAATTAAGGACCAGCAACAGACACAACAGGCATCTGCAAAGGACAAAAGTTAGGATTTAGTGATAAATGGCATACACTGGAAAAATGAAAGAGAAGCCAAAAATGACATTAAGGAAACATACCAAACTGTAACTGTGCTTAGTTATGGGCATTTGGGAAAGGAATAGGAGAGGAGCGGAGGGAAAGAGAAATTTTCACTTTTAATGTCACATCTTCTTTATCACTGCTTTAAAAAAATTAAGCAAGGAATATCTACATCTTTTTAACTTTCAGGAAACTTGAGGATTAATTTAAAAAATCTGAGGATGTTTTATGTTGCATGGATTGAATTGAGATAATTCTGAGACATCTGAGTGGAGGTGCCTGATTGGAGTCAAAAGATTTGAGGTCAAATGGGAATTAGTCACATAGAAGGGATCAATACAGTAAAAAAAAAAAAAAAAAAAAAATAGCAGTGTGGTGGAGATTATTTAGATGCTTGAATAGTGATAGTAATTCCTGAGTGTCTACCAGGTGCCAGAAACTTTTTACATAGTGTCTCATCTAATCCTCACAATTACTCTGTAGGAGAGGTGTATTATTTCTGCTTCATAAATGAGAAATCTGAATCTTTGAGACATTAAGCAATTTGCCAGGGATCATATAACATGTAGGGGTTGGGGGAGCCAGCCTTCAAACCCATCCCTGTCAGACTTAAAAGTTTATGTGCTTCAACTCTACTCTACTTGAAGATAATTATTTCATCTGTGGATAATGAATTCCTGTCATGGGGCAGTGTATTAGGAATCACATAGGAAATAAAAGTTAGCTGTTTCTACAGGTGGGTAGAAAATTATATTCCCTCCTCTTTATGTGACACAGGCCAGATGAAGGGCGTGCAGAATATGAGATGTGTGACAGGAGGAAATTATCACCCATTAAGCTACAAAAGTTCTACTCAAACCAAAAATGAAATTACCCTTGAATGGTGAGAGGGACTTCCCTGGCAAACATAGTAAAGTTACTGGGCACAACCTCTAAATTCCCTACACTGGATCTGTTAATTCAGCATTTCCTGATTTAGGAAGAAATCTTGCATAATACATGCCAAAGCTATTTTGAGCAAGAATTAGCACTTTGTAATGGGCATGTAAATTTCTCATTTCAATAAAAATACCATTGCTCTATACAAAGAAATGGAGAGCTAGGCTAAATTAGCTACTTTTTTGGAATGGACATATTAGAAAGAAACTAAAGAATTATTCTGTTTTGTAGTCTCTATAGAATGAACAAAGTAGAGATTTGACATTCTATCAACAAAGGGATCAGTGTCGATTGCAGAAATGGAAAAGAATATAGGGCTAAAATTCTCTCTAGTCATAAATTTGAATTTTGCCTAAATATGTCGTCAAAATTCTTAAAGAATAAATATTTTGGAAAAAGAAATTCTAGCCCATTTTTGAGTAAATTAATCAAATTACCTGAAATTTTCTTGTGATACAAATTCACATCCATTGTAAGTTGAAGGGAGAAAGGTGACCCACATCTAACATTTTGCAGGGCTGGTGAATGATCACTGAAGGAAGTCTTCATACTACATATGTAAATCCTCATACCACATATTATAACTCCATAAAATAAATTGGTAAATAAGTTAGAAGACCAGGAACATCAGATTTGAATGTAGAATTCACAGACTCTGTGGATCCATGAGGAATGTGATGCATGGGGAGACCTGGCCATGGCCTCTGGTTGTTGATCTTTGACATAGGTTCTGCTCTTCCCATCCCATGTTCTGTTCAGTACTGCAAAGGGCCTCATGCATGCGCATGTGGACACCTCATCCTGCATATTCAAGCTCCCGCCACAGCACTAGGCCAGCAGGGAGATGGGGTGCACAGTGGAATTATGATTGTCCCCTGGAAGGAGAAACCTGAGCAAGAGGCATTTGCAGACCTTAGGAATGGGTTTGGAGAAATTAGGTAAAACATTTCTGGGTCCTGGATACCTGGAGGTGATGTTAGAAGGGAAGGTGCTAGGGTGAGAGTTAGAAACCAGATACCAGTTAACTGGTTAAACATTTTACAAAGAAAGAAGATATAACTGTGATGATATTCTTTTCAGGCTATATATTTATTTCTTCTCATCATGATTTTGTAGAAAAGAATATGGATAAAATTATTCATTTAAGCCCAACTAGATCTGATTTTCCAGCCACACTTTTCTATGAAGCAAAACACGTTTCCAGTCTGGTTTAGCAAACACAGACTGTGCCACTGCCCTTTTCTAGGGAGGATCTTAGAAGAGTGGGGTTTATTGAGTCAAATCTTCCTGTTTTTATCTTTGTTCTGTCATTTATTTACTACAGGGCTTTTGGAAGATCATTTTCCTTCCTTGTTTCTGTTTCCTCATTTTAATGTGAGACTGTACATCTTATTTTCACATAAGTGGGTAGAATGCCAGGTATGTATTAAACATAGGGGAGATGCTGGGACTGGAGACATGCTAGAAAGGCTCGCAGAAGAGGATTTAACCCAGGAGAAGTTAAAAGATAGAGGGGTGAAAGGCACAGTGGAATTTTATGTTACTAAGTATGTGCCATATTTATTACACTGGCCCTTTTCCTTTTCCTGATAGGTGTGGACAGAGGCAGAAGAGATGCAACAAGAAGGTAAAATATGAGGCATGAGGGAAGGACATTAGCAGACATCTGGTACATGAAACTGAAGGGGACAAAAGACAGATGCAAGGAATTTGAAGAAATTTGAAATGCCCAAGATGAGAAATTCTCTTGGATCTATCTCTATAGATTAAATTAATCGCTAAAATGTATTTTAATGATCATACATACTAATAATTTACCATTCCTTATCATATTTAATGTCTCTAAGCCAAGCAAAAGCCAGTACAGATGAATACTAAACATATTTTAGAAATGTTAACATTTGGTGGAGGAAATAGTATTGAAAAGTTCAATCTGAAAAATTTCAGAGTTGTTCATTAAACAGGACAATAGATGACAGAGTTTAAGACTGTAACAACCGAGAAAGAATACTTGATGCTTCCAAAAATAATGTGAAATTGCTTTTGAAGGTCCTGTGATTTTGTTCAGCCTTGACTTGGGTCCTGTTGAATGCAGGCCAGATGGGACAAACTGATAAAAATGAAACAGCAGATGTCGGTAGATATCCTGGCAGCTGTTTGGTATCCAACCACATGAATTGTCAAAATAAAGCCTTATTTTCGGGGATTCTGACAAGAATGGAAATATTTTGGAATAGTGCTATAACAGTGGATTCTGCTGTAAAGAAGAACTGAAGTTAGAGTTTCCTAGGGCAAAACATGGATTTATTTGTTGGGGAGAACACAGAAATTTTAAGGCTCCAATGTGGTACTGAATATAACTACTATAAGGACTTAATCTGTTTTGGCTACAGAGGGATTTAAACTTTCTTTTCCCAGAGTGATTTTGTGTTGCAGGGATTTCCTGTGATTTGGGGAGCTCTCTATGAGAAGATTCTTTGTAATTTCTACCTCAAAAAATTTTAATAACATTGTTACAATCATCAAATTGATTTTTGAACAAAAGTGAATTTGGTATTTGTCACTATTTTTTTCATTTTTCTTCACTGATACAGATGTTTACATCTTTGAAAAGGCAAACCTACAAGATACAATCCAAATCACTAAAGAGTTCTTCCCTACTTTCTTCCCTACTAGCTAAGATCATTTTCAATAAATATTCTACTCCAGCTAGAATTTTTATTTTATTCCCAAAGCCTATCTTGGTCATTGGACCCTTAGACTGTTGTTTATATCATTTCATCTCTCTCAGGATTGCTTTCACATCAACTCTCCCTATTCATGCTATTGTCCTTCAGAGATATGAAATATATTCCTCTATAGAACATGCTTGACTGATTTGGCCCTTGAGATCTTCTACAGGAATGCTGGAGTGCTGGAGTCAGCTGGAACTGGCTTGCTAGAACCTGTTATGTGCATCTCTCCCCAACCATGTGTCCAGTGACTTCATGTTTATAGTTGAAATTGGCCAGTGTGGGAGTATTTACACCAAGGAAATTGGCAAATGCTATCAATCTGGTTATCTCCCAGACCTATGAGAGTCAGTTGTTAAATGTTCACCAGCCCACCATTAGACAGGAAATATACCAAGAATTTGTTATTTATTATGTACTACTTTGGGTTGTCAGCTAATTGTTCATCTCTGTATGTTTTAGTTCCCAGCAAGATTATTGGGCATTTGAGGGCAGGATCCTTTTCTTATAAATGCATTTCTCAGTATGCCTCATATGCTGTTCTAGAGCACTGAATATGTACTTAATAAATATTAACTGATCAAGACACTGTCAAACTTTAACGAGGAATGGGGATTTCTTTTTCTCAGTAGTACTAGAATGAACTTGCCATATGTCTCCAGGAGTGTGACTTCTTAAACAAACAATATAATCACCAGTTAGCTCTCAAACATACATAAATAGATAAACCAAACCATTAAACTATGATCCAGGTAAACAATACCAGGAAATGATAATAAATATTGACTCAATTCAAATATGTACTCAAATAATAGTATTATGCCAAGGCCAAAATAATAGGGTAGACACAGATCATAGATGTGAACAATAGAGAAGTTACTCTTAATTATCAATGTTAGAGAGAGGTCAATCCTATGTATTAGGCTGGAAGCCATGCTTGAGACCCTTCATTTCCTTGAGATTATAGAGGCCTGGAGTGGAGATGTACAGAATGGAGACTAATTCTCTTACTTCCACTTCCTGAGTTTTCTTTCAATAATTCTATTCTAACTCTCGTTTAACCCTTTACTTTGCTACTTTATAAATGTGAGGGGAACATTTTCTGTGCTCTATTAAACTTAATGGAACCTCTTTTTTTCACTGCATTTCAGTAACACTGTCTTAATGATGTCATTAGCTGACAGAACTTCAAGTCTTATTTTTCCTAAAAGAACAGCAAATTATGCCAGTGTTATTTAGAGTCAAGCACAACATTTAGGAACTATGAGTCTTGAGTTCTAGACTCTGCCATTTATTCTTAGTGTGAACACATGCTCAAATACACACATATACCAGCCCCATTTATCTTTAAGGGTTATTATGAAGATCAATCATGATAGTAAATATAAAATTGCTTTGAAAAATAAAAATGTATGATTAATATTAGAAGGAAATTTCTCTGAGTTTGTAAGAGAAATTGGGAACCTAATAATATTTATATTTTATTTTTTATCTATTTTTGAACCCGACCTGTAGTTAAGTAATAGATCCATTAAAATCGTTTTATTAAGGGTATACCATGCACCACGTCGTGGGCTAAGAAGGAAGAGATGTGGCCATTCATCTTAATTTGCTTGACCTCAGGCTGGGGAGGCAAAATCAATGAGGCAAAAACAAGAAAAATATAATTAAATGATAATATGTACAATACAGATTTTAAGAACTTCAGGAGTTTGAAGAAAGAGAAGATAAGTGAGTATAGTAAAGGAGGTGGGAGCAGGTCTCCATGGATTAGGAAGAATGTGAGTGGAACCTTGGAGATGGTGCACATTTTTGACATGTGGGTGGATAGCCATTTCAAAAGGAAGAAGCAAAAATTCTGACCTTCTCAGATGAATTATTTCTCAAGAGACTTTAATTTAAAACCAAACTGTTCTTTGAAAAGTTTACACTTGCTTTTGTGAAGTCACATTGGGTCTTATATTATCCTAAATGAGCATCTGAGCCATTTGTGGATTATGCCTTTTTCAACATGTCTTGACTCCCAGCTGTGTCAGAGTGAAATAAATAAATAGTGGAAGAAGTAGTCTTTGCCTTTAGTTAATTCCTTGGCTAAAATGATGCCATTGGAAACTTGGTAAAATAATCTTGCTCATCGTGAAATTGCAGAGGCCGCCAAAGCAAACCAAAATAGAAAAAACAAAGGGCACATCAACATAATGTACATATTGTGGGGATTCTTGAAGGTCAGAGCATGATCTTTTACTTTTTAGTGACATATAATGCCAATATTTGTCAGATCTTACTGAAGACTAAAGCTCAGGCAAAGAAAAAAATGTATTGCATGACATTTGTTTTCTGTCCTATAGCATTAAATATTCTATTGTTATAAACAACCAGCTTTGATGATTAAATGGTTGGCATTATTGTTTTTTTCATGAAGCACTGTCCAGAACATATTTATAATGAATTACAAGGAGACAGCACTACATTCCAAACTACAATGGATCTTCTTTCAAACTATACCATTAAAGAATTAGATAAGCAACATGTTATAGTTATTATTATTTTTTTCTTTTTTTAATACCACATGGCATATGATCTGAAAAGAGGCTATCTTTCCTCTGAGAAGATGTGTTTTTTAGCTCTCTCAAATATTAAGGTTGTAAAATTCTGAGTTTTACTGTACACTTGTTCCTAAGTAAGAATAGAATGTGGCATGATTATTTCTAAGGATATGGTGCTAGGCCTGAGGCCTACGGGGAGAATCTATTAGTCAAATATCCATATTCTGCAACCAAGTGATGACTTGGGTTTGTTTGTGGCTGGGGTCTGTATTTTAAAAAAATCCAAACTTGTGGATGAAATTGGATCAGGAATCTATAGACAGTAAACCTATTTAGTCAGGAAGTTCTGTGGTTTTGAGTGTCCATCCATTCGATAACCTTTGAGTGTCCATCCATTCGAACCTTGACTAGCAATTAGAAATGCTAGTGATAAGGTCACACTTGATGGGAGAAGCTAACAAAATCTTCACATAGACAGTCAAGAGTATGGTCAATAGTTATGGGAGAGCATCCAGGCTCACACCAGTGGATAAAGACAGGATTCCTGGTGTTTTCTCTTCTATGCAACTTCTAGTCTGTGGTGACTCCAGCTGAACACCGAGAACTAAATGTCACTTGCAGACTACCACCAGGAGTGGGGTTAGTGCTGTTAGTCCAGCACAGCAAACTGTACTCACATAGCACCAAGTGTGCTAATAATCTGATGAAGGGAATGAGGTTGAAGGGCACATAACACAAAAGAAAAATCTTTCAAACTATTCCATGAACATAAAAGCATATTGCTCTCTGAACTTGAACAAAAATAAGAAATCGGCATAAATATTTTAAGACAGCAAAGATATCAAATCAGCATAAAATAAACACTGTAGGAAGATTTTTTTTCTTTTGCTTCTCATGCTTCCCTCTACACTGCTGCTTATCCCTGAGATTCTCTGTATACTTCAGTTTGGACAAACCATGTCAGAACTTTGTTCGGACAAATCATGCCTTAACCAGCTGGACTTTATTTTGGTGTCAAGTGTGAGATACTGACCTAACTTCATATTTCTTCTGTATGCTTAATCTCTTTTCCCACAGCCTAAATTTCAATCAGTTGCCATCAGTTGGCAACGATAAAACTGTCTGTATGTGGGCAAATGAACACTCTTTATCATAAAGGGATGCTTCAGCTCCATATCCTTGGTGAGTTGATTAGACAATATGTGAACGTTAATCTTCCCCTTCACTTATTTTGCTTAAGATCAGTCTTAGGACCCCCACCCTGGCCCATATGGTCCTCCAAGAACACAAGGACCATCATTTTAATAAGAGGTATTTTTCAATAGGTCTCAAAACAATTACAGCATAGGAGAGAAGAGAGAGAAAAGCGAGACAAGTCAAAAAGGGACTTTAAGGAGAAAATGAAGCACAAAGAAAAGCATGTTTTCTTTTTTACCTTATCCTAGCAAGAATTCCATCAACTCTATTGGCCTAATTTTGTAAACTTGACCAGTATCAGAGTTCTTTCTTCCAGGAAGTGTAGTTGATGCAAGAAACCACAGCACTTTCTAGAGAGAAGAATGTGTGATTAACAAGCTTTCAGCACATAAAATGGTTGAAAATTATTCAAGTACACATTACAGTCTTGGCCATAATTTAATAACCAGTTTAAAACAATTTTTATATAGAACTTAGGCTCTACTTCCTCAGCACAATTCTTCTTCCCTCCCGAGTGTGAGCTGCTGGGGTGTCACTTCCCAATTCTTATGCATGAGTAATCTCACCATATTCAGTAATATATTCCTCTTATGAGAAAGTAATCAAGTACAATATAACTGATGACTTTCTTGATTCAGTAATCAGTAATTTGTGATCAATTTTACATGATGGTGACAGCCTGGTGTATAAGTTAGTGCTAATGTATATTACTGCATTCCATTTCCGTGGAGCCTGTCAGCTGAGCAAAGGAGGGAAACCAGGGATGGAGAACTCCTCCTCCTTCATCCATAAGTGGCACACCACTGGCCTCCTGGTGTTATTAAAGGAAAATTGGAAAAGTTTCCAGAAGATTAAACAGAAAGCTTACAACTTGCACAAGACTCTCAATTTTCCAGTGGCTCTGACAGAAGGATAAATCTTCGGCTGTTTTAACTAAAATGTAAGCAAACCCAATGTCTAACTACAGTAAACAAAATTTATTATGATTCGGACATGGCAGTGGTGTTTACATCTAGGTTGACAAAATTGCCAATGTGTGAGACCCTTAGTTAAGAAAAATGTAGCGTGTTGTTTCTTATCCATCAGGCTAAAGGAAAGAGGAACTTTTTGAGAGCTATAGACATACAAAGTGACTTTGAACTGTATACTTGATTATTTATGCACATGAAACCAGGTCCAGCTTTAAACATAAGTGAAGTAAATATCTGACTCTATGGTGTGATTTGCATCTACTCCTGTCCAAAAATAAATGCTCATATAAGGTACAACTAATGTATTATTTCCCCCTTTTTTCTTTTTATTGATCCTGAAATTATTATCAAGGTGGGGTTTATTAAGCTATTATTGTCAATAACACCTGGTCTGAACATAGTTCTACATTCTTCTGTCTCCAGAAAAAGAACCTTGAGGAGATGGGTCAAAGAATAGGTTAAAGAGAGCTTTAAAAACAAAGGACCCAGACCAGAATACCAGGCTGCCTGGAACCATGCTGCTGCACAGTAAAAGGCCTCTGAGAACTCAGGGAGATTAGGGTGTAGAGGAATTGAGATTGATAGGAAGGTCTTCTACATATTTCACATTTTGACTGATCCTACCAGTACTATTTGATTAAATTAAAAAATGTTTTTGACATACCAAAGTAGCAACATTTGAGCCTGTGGTTTGATAATGTTCATTGCACACTGCTCTTGCACCATGGAAGCATGGAACTTCCAGCCATGTAGCCATTTCTGTTGTAGGGGAGCAAGGGGTAGCCTGGAAGATCTGAGATTTCTTCAGTGTAGCTCAAATGTGAAGATTTCATTGACAATGTAAACCTTTTATTCTCCACTGTAAAAACTCAGGTTTCTGCTGGAGATGCATGGGATCTTTTCACCAGGAAAGTTTTATTTTGTGATTAGAAAAAAAATGAAATCCCACTTGAGAGCTTTATCATTGTAATTTCAAATAATATTGATGTGTATTTTCCTAATATCAGAAACTTTGTGGAGAAAAATTGGATGGCAGAGCCTTAGGAGTTTGGAAAGAGGAAGAAAATAAAGAGAGGTGGTCAGAAAAGAGAAAATGAGAGTAGTTATTTCATTTTTCTCACCAGACTTTAGACTAGTGCTGTTGGCAAGTGGTGAATCTTACTTTGAATTGGAACCCAGACTCCCAGGGGCAAAAACTTTGGTTCCAGATGAAACTGTTCCCAGTCCTGGCTCCAACTTGTCTGTCCTAGAAAAGTTTCTCACCTTGGGTTGGAAAGAGATATTGTTTATAAACAATCAAAGGAAAGCTTACCATGCTTGCACAATGGAGAGTATATTTTTATACCAAAGAGAAAATAAGAAATTGTTAAACTTGTGCAATGCATGAGGCAACTTACTCCCAAACATGTTTCATAATTCTAAGAATTCAATCACAGATTAGGACTTGAGCTTTCCATTCACTCGTTTGCCTCCTGTTAGTTATTTCAATGTTTATATTACCATAATTTAACTGTGTCCATCCTGTATTACCATAACCACATACATCAGTGTTGGGTAATATAGAATATATACATTGGACTTGCTCTCAAGTCTAATAGCTGCTCAGTCAGGAGCATAATTTCACTATATTTATTAGAAATTTCCATGAAATATCCTATCTTTAATTAGGAATCAATTTCTTTAATCTCACTCTAGATTTCTTTTCTTAAAATTTGTCTTATTTCATGTGTAAATATATTATTTATCCTATTTTTGCCATCAAGTCAAGAACTCTAACAAAGAAATTGTCTAAAGAACCTTTGTGTAGGGTGTGTGATTTGTTGTGTTATTTTGCAATAACTTATACTTAATGTTTTTCTCCTTTTTTCTTTTTGTTTTTGCATACTAATCTTCCATTTTGGTTTCTCTTTCTACCTAGGCTTATAGTTCACATCACTTACTTATCTTCGTAGGTTATAGACTCATTGTTCTGATGGCTACAATTACTTCCTAGTAAATTATGTACTAGTTATTCCAGACTTGTGGTTTCATTTTATTATAGAAATAAAATTTGCCCATTCAAAAATCTTAAAAAAATTAATAGTTTCAGCTTACACCCTTTGACTCCTGTCTTTTTATCCCTCTCAACAATAAATATTATTGTTCTACCTTGGGATTCAACATTTATGGAGCTTACTGACTGTCAGGTCCAGACTCTTGGCAGACTGTTGTCCTGGTTCTTTGGCTCCTTGCTTGGAAAATTCACAAGCAGGGCTGGTGTGACTGAGTGACCACAAACAGGAAGCAATTCCACATAAACGGCTTTTATTGCAGAAAGGAGGGGAGCTATACAAAGTAAGAGTGTGTCCGAGAGAGGAATGGGTCAGTCTCCACAAGTGGAGAAAGATGTTGAGGATTCCCAAGTGGTCTCCTTTTATTGGCCTGGTCTGGGAGAAGGCTTATGGGAAGTCTGGGATATTACCCAATGTTTGATATATATGATTGACAAGGTGTTCTTACAAGGTTGCATCCAGTTATGCTCTACAGGTGTGTAAACCTCAAAACCTCAGATTCCTGGTTTTTCGTTAGCTGCATTTTCCTGCAGTCCCTTTCCCTGACTGGTCCTGGGCTTCTCTGCCCCTAGGAACTGCCCTCCTGGCTTGTATCTGCCACCTGCAGATTTGATCCCTGCCTAACACTGACAATTTAGTTAACTTAAATTTTCTGAAATCTTAGACTGACTTCATGTTCTGAAATGAAGTAGATCTTTTCCCAGGATGACCTGCTTGTAATTATCCACATTGTTCATTTCCTTTAACTGTTTACCTAGAATGTTTTACCTATCTGTAGTCTTGGCTCCAACTTGCAACATTTAAAATTAACAACAGCTTAAATACATGTACCAAATTCCTTCAACTCTAAGTTACCAGTGACCATAAACAAACATTGATTTGATAATAGCGTTTCTGGTAAATACATAAACACACACACACACACACGCACACACATGTTTTTGGAATATATGTGCACACACACACACAGAACACATATTCATAGCCACACAGAAGAATATATATTTATCAACACAAATAGTTTCTTCCTTATTATCCCAATCAAAGTCTAAGCCTTCTTCACATTCTAAATATTTTTCTGAAGCACTTTTGGCCGATGGCAGTTATACTATCAATATGATATGCTAATTTTCAAAACCCAAACTTAACGTCTTAACCTTGTTATCACCTTTTAAGATATATCAAATGATTTAGTGCACATTTACTATTTATCATATTTAAATGTTCACTTTCAATTTTCTCTAATTAAAATAATATTGCTTGAAGTTAAATAGCTACTCTTAAATATCAACTGAAAGTTTTTGATTGATAGATGGTTGGTGCCTCAGGGAGAGTTCTTTAAAATACTTTGCCAGTCACACTAACCTTTCCTAAGTCTGAAATATTTCTGCTGTAAGCCAGATGATTTGGAAATTTCCATTTCCTCAACTTGAGTTGACTATCATGCAACATGCAATAATTTTTCATTTTATCATTGCATCATTATACAATTTAATAAATGTATCATAAGCAACTTTGTATAGCACAACTATTATAAAACTAATGCAGATAATTCACATTATAACAAAGTTTGTGCAAGTTTTCAATTGTGTATGTTATAAAGGTGCGCTTAGGCACTTTGGTTGTGTAGTTAGAGCAGGCTATAAACTCCAGGGTAGTTATCTAAGCTCTAACTCATTTTCTCATATGTGTAATAGGGACAATAAGGCCTATTTTACAGGGAATAAATGAAAAAATGAAATATGCTTTCTGAATGGTGCTTGGTATAAAATAAGTTCTTAGTAAATGATAGATTTGAAAGAATAATAACAATAATGACAAAATAATACTGCATATTTATAAATACTAGAGATTTATATATTTTTTTCAAGGTATGTTGGCTTTAAATGTAATAGTTCATCTCTACAGTAGCTATATAAGCCAGGGAAAAATTGACATCATCCATTGAATAAAGTAGAAACTGACACTCACACAATTACTGATTTGCTCATGCTTCAAGGGCTGGTATGTTGAGATCTGGGATTAGATCCCACATCTCTGGCTGAGCTTTGCACTACCCTGTTGTCCTTCCAGCTCAGAAGTGATATGTACAAGGAGAGCCCTAAGAACCCTAATCATATTCATAAGTATCAAAGAAATTTCCCCAGGTTCTCCTTCCTAAAGGGGAAACATGGACTGTCCAGAAAGATTTTATACAATTTGAGCTGGAACCCACAAGGATGGACTGAAACTCACGTCAGTTTTGGTGCTTTCAACCTTGATGGGGAGGGTCAAGTTGGTGTCTTTCATCGTGGGGCTAAACAGACATCTGGCCAGGAGTCTGAGAAACTGAAGGAGAATTCGGGGGAAGATGGAGCAGTGGCAGACCTGACTGCAACTCCACATCACAAGAGGAGCCAGAAAGTAAGGGACAACATGTGTAAGCTACAAAGTGGCTGCTCCTTTATTTTCATCCTGCAAATATTGCCAAAAAAAAAAAGAAAACAAGTTTCTTTTGGCCCACTGTAACCAGAGACATATAGGGAAAAGATTTATGGTAAATGTAGTTCAGCCTACTCAAGTGGACACATTACAAAGACACCACAGGGAATATATAAAAAGGTGGATATTCATAAATGCATAGTTATATGGCTACAAATGCAAGGGCAGGGCAGGAGAATTATGTGCACAGAGAGGAGAATATATGAACTGGGGTTAGAAAATTCCTCTCTGATTCATTCTATTATTTATTCAACAATACTTTCTTAGGCACCTATCCATATAAGGCACCGCACAAGGCAGAAGTTATAAATATATAATTAATTAAGTCATCATTAATGCACTGAACAAATATTTGAGTGATGACTATGTTTCAATGTTGGTTGGTGCTGGGATTAGTGAGACAAGTTACCTTTCTTTTCCGTTTGTATACATTACATCAAACCATGTTCCTGTGAGACATATGCCACTGTTATCTTCATTTTTCTGGTTAGAAAACTGAAGACTTGGAGTGATTAAATAACTTGTCCTAGACTAGCCAGCCAGTAAGTGGCAATGTCACGACTTGAACCCAGTTCTGTCCAAGACTAAAGCTTGTGCTCTCAATATTTATGTGATACTGCCACCCTTTTGTCATTTATGAACATTTCTGCCGCATCCACTAAACTCTAAACTCCTTTGAGGCCAATGCATATGTCACATTTATTGTTTTATACCCTTTCCCAAGTGCCTGCCATAGCACAATATATGTCCATCAAATCACCTTTTTCTGTAGAACAACCATCAGACATTAATATACTGGAAACTTTATTCCACAACAGTCTCACAAACAAGTTATTTCTTGAGCCCCTCCTGTATGTCAGGTTCTGTTCTAGGTGCTACAGTGGACATTTTACAAGAAAGAACTTCTCTTGTAAAAGAAGCTGTAGAAATGCTGGAGAGAACAAAATTAAACAGGTTTCTTCACCACAGGACTTCTTAGGGTCTTTAATATGTTAGTAAATATTTGGGTTAAAAGGAATATAGTGTGCAAGATTTTCTCAACTTGTTTGATCAAAGGTCACTTTCTCTTCTTTGAATGCACTATGAATTATCAATGCCACTCCAAAGATATGATCTCCAGATATGAACTTTGCACAGAATCCATATCTAACCAATCTAGCAGGGAATATAGTGGAAATGCTAACAATGGAATAGATGCTTAAATAGTTCACTTAGATTCACATTTCCAACCCTGGTTCTGATGCCTGACCCTGGTAACAGATTTTTTTCCTAAAGTGGCATCTCTGCTTTTAGATCCCAACACCCCAACAATTCCTCAAATACTTAGTTTTTCAGGTTGTCAAGTATTTCCTTTAGATAGAGGTGCCTACTTCTCCCAAACAAAATATTTTCTAAGATCCAAAATAATGTACTTTTAATTAGCTTCATGTACCTTAATAAAAGTTCTTGGAGCAAATTACAGGCAAGTTCCACTCTAACATCACATAATTGACCTACTTACATGCAAGGCAAACCTCTTGCAACACAACCCATTGCATCATAGAACATGAGACAGCACTACACAGGTGATCCAGTATGATCCCACTGCAACTGATGAACAAACACTGGAAGAATGTTCTCTGCTGTTGATGAACAAGAAATATCATCACCATGAGGAACATCAGAGCCATGACTTTCTTTGGAGCCATGCCAATGAACCCTCAACCCCTTGTTGGGTGTGTATGTCTTTGTCAAGATTTATGATTTTTCTACACTGCATAACTAAGATATAGTTTGTGAGTTATGATTGTGCAAGGAATGGCCCTTTTCTGAGATAAAATGCTAGAGCAAAAGAAAAATGAGAGTCTCTACAATAGGCATTTTTTCATGTGTATACTATATGCAAACTAAGTAACAACAGCATATTTTTCTTGGCAGACACTGAGATGATATCCTAATTGTCTTGATTTTTGATAAGGAACATAGCCACTATTTGATAGTCATTTTATATATAGTTTTGCTTCCTTAATCTTCCTATATTTGTGATATGTACATGAAATGTATAGGACATGTGATATATATGTGATATGATATATGATATGTGATCCATATATATATGGATGTTGATGTATATGATACATGTGATATATGTAGTGTAATTATCCCCATTTGGAAGGCAAGGAGACAGGGGCTAAGGGACTACCCACGATGACACAAGTAGTACGTGGAAAAACCAAGATTGAAAACCAGGTTTCTTTTCCTCCAAAGAATATGATTTGTATTGTACTCCCATTCTCTCCACATTAACTAATGTTAGTGACTCACTTTGCCTCAGTTTATTTTTTTGTTAAAGTACAGGCAACAACTAGATGATTTCTACAGTATCCCTTTCAGTTCTAATTCTCTTTGAAGAGAAATATAATTCTCTTTAGTCACAGCATCTCCTCCAAGGCTGAAAAAATATGTTTATACCATCTATCAATTCACTCCCCCCACTTTTATTATTATTATTTTTTCTGTATGCCTAGGCCTCCTGGGTCCAGCACCCCTGTCTCCCTGTCAACTTTTCAAGTAAAGTAATGCATTTCATTACATTTTGGATGCCACACTAGTTTAATCCCATTGATAGAGGGCTATGCAATCAAGCTGACAGTTGGGTGATGATTTGAATCGTCCCTGACTCATTACTTTGTGAAGGATTTGGCATGCCAATCAATGGGGAATGATGTGCCGTGTCTTGAAGAATGACAGTAATCCATTTTCCACCAATTGACGTGATGAGTCCTTGACAGACTTACAAGTTATAGGGCCAAAGCCAAACATGATTTGGCACATGCCTCCCAGTACTGCCATTTTGCAGACCCTCAGGGTATTTATCAAAGCAGTAGCCTTCTTGTCTTCTGCTGTCACCAGCCACACGTTCTCAGGAGGCAGTCAAGCTTTAATAGGCTTTTGCAGGTGAGTAATGGAGCAACTTTCTTGACCTCACCTGAAATACTTATTCAAAATGTGTCTGTAAAGAAATAAATTGGACCTCCTAATTACTCCCACCCATGCTGACACACCTAAATTTATACATATGAGTGAGAGCTGTCTTTCAAAGTAGTCATTTAGGGAGTAGATACATTTATTCTAATAAGGCTGTCGGCATTCAGAATACGTTTTGAATTTCCCTTTTGAAATTTTCTTCAGAGCTAGTTTTCAAGTTCCACTAACTTCAAAGGACAACTGTTTTGAGGTCAGAATTGTAACCTCAGCTTGCTCATGTTCATGTTAATCTAATTTGCCTTTTTCTATTTTTCAAAGCAATTCATTCTTAGGGCATTGAGAATATTCATAAGAAGTACTTTTGGGTTCAAATGAAAATCCAAAAGAAACTTCAGAAATTTTTCTAACAATATTGAATCATTGGAATCAGGGTCTGCCTTACTAAGGTGGCTGGCTTGAAAACATTGATATGACTGTTTTTAACATATAATTTGCCAAATTTTTAAAGTGTTAGTAACAAATTTCTGATACAGGAGGTTAAGCACTGTCAGAGTACTTTAAAAAATTTCATAAGCTACACCATTTTTCCTCCATCCCATCGCCTTATTTGCAGAATATTCTGGAACATATTACCCTACCATAAGCAATAAAATCCATGTTTCCCCACACTTCCTAAAACAATTGACAGCTATTCCTACACACTACAGACATAACATTTGAGTATTTCCTTCTGGATATTTTGGTCAGCTGAAGAGAAAAGAATACTCCATAAGAAAAACCTGAGATTTACTACTAAAAAAAAAAAAAATAGCAGGGTCTCTGACCAAAGAGCCTAAAGAAAAACTCACCATTTCTCAAACTGTGTCCATGTATGCTGGGCTTTCAATTAACATTTTAGTGATCTACGCTTAAATATGAACAAATGGTCAGGGACCACTTGACATTTGAAGAAAGTCTTAAAATGAAAGGCAGAAGCCAAAACAGAAAAGAAACAGATACAAAGGAACTTTGAAAAACTGATAATACTGGTTGCTTCTGGAGAGAGAAACTGTTGCTAAGAGAAAAAGATGGGAGGGTAACACTTCACTATGTGCCTTTTTTATAATTTTTTTCTAAAAGTAACAGCTTTATTGAGATATAACTGACATACAGTAAACTGCACATATTTAAAGTACATAGTTTGATAAGTTTTGACATTTGTGTGAACCCGTGAAAGTACCATTTCAGTCAAGATAACAAACATATCCATCACCCCTAAAAGTTTCCTCATGTCCTCTTGTAATTATTCCCTCACACATACACACCTCATCCCCAAGCAACCATTGGTCTGTTTTTTGTCTCTATAGATTAGTTAGCAATTTTTAAAATTTTATTTAAATGGAATTACATAATATGTACTCTTCCTTGTCTGACTTCCTTCAGACAGTATAATTATTTGGGGATTTACATAAGTTGTTGTATTTCTCAATAGTTCATTCATTTTTATTGTGGAATGGTATTTCATTGCATGGCTACACCATAATTTGTTTACCCAATCACTTGATAGATATTTGGGCTGTTTCTGGTTTTTCTGCTCTGAAAAATATAGCTGCTCTGAATATTTGTGTACAAGTCTTTTGTGTGGATATGTGCTTTAATTTTTTTCTTGCCTAAGTACTGAGAGGTAGAATGACTAGATCATATGTTAGAGGTATGTTTACCTATTTAAAAAATGCTGAACTATTTTCTCAGGTGGTTGTACCATTGTAGACTTCCATCAGCAGTTATGAGAGTTCTGTTTGATCCATATCCTTACAACACTTAGAATGAGAAGTCTTTTTTAATTTTAGTCATTCTAATAGGTATGTAGAGATATTTCATTGTTTTTAATTCTCATTTCCATAAAAACTAATGACACAGAGAATCTTTTTATGTATTTATTTACCATCCATATATCTTCTTTGAAGAAGTACCTCCTCAAATCTTTTGCCTATTTTTAAAAAATCACATTTTTTTTCTTGTTAATTTTGACAGTTCTGTATATATTCTGGGTATGAGCCGTTATCAGAGATACGATTTAGAAATATTTTCTCCCAATCTTTCAAAAAGCAAAAGTTTTTCACTTTGATGAAGTTGAATTTATCAACTTCTCTTTTCTGGATTGTGCTTTTAGCATCATGTCTAAGAAATCTTCCCCTAAGCCAGGATCAGAAAGGCTTTCTCTTATGTTTGCTTCATGAAGTTTTATAATTTTAAGTCGCACATTTAAGTTTATAATACATTTGGAGTTAATTTGAAGTATGGATCCAAGTTCTTTTTTTTTTTTTTGCATACAAATATCTGATTGTTCTAGCTCAATTTGTTGAAAAGACTTTTCTCACTGTACTGCCTTTGCACGTTTCTCAAAAATCTTCTTTTATATATACGTGCAGTTCTAATTTTAGTCTCTGTTCCCCTGAACTATTTGTTTATCTTGATGCCAATACCCCACTGTCTTGATTATTATAGCTTTATAACATGCCTTGATATCAGGTAATATTAGTCCTCCTGCTTCAATCTTCTTTTAAAAGTTCTTTTGGGTATTCTAGGTGTTTTGCATTTATAATATGAATTTTAGATCAGCTTTCTATTTTCTACAAAACCCTGCTGGGATTTTGATTAGGATTGCATTGAATCTGTAGATCAATTTTAGGAGAATTTACATCCTAACAATATTGATTCATCTGACCCATAAACATACTATATCTCTCCATTATTTAGGTTGATTTCTCTTAGCAACATTTTGTAACTTTCTGTGTACAGGTCTTCCCAGCTTTGTCTCTAAGTATTTCATATCTTTATACCATTAAAAATGATATTATTTTATACTTCAATTTTGATGGTTTGTAGCTAGCATATGAAAATATAATTGATTTTTGCATATTGACCTTGTATCATACAAACTTGCAAAACTCACTTATTTTAGTTGCTTTTTTGAAATTTCATTGAATTTTCTATGGAGATGAAAATGTTGTTTGCAAATAAAGACAGTTTTATGTCTTCTGTGTCAATCTGGATAACTTTTATACCTATTCAAGGTGCATTGAACTGGTTCGATTAGAACCTCCATTATGATGTTGAATAAAAGTGGTTAGCAGAAACTTTCTTATCATATTTCTATTCTTAGGGAGAAGCATTCATTCTTTCACCATTAAGCATAATGTTAACTGTAGTCTTATAGTAGATGTCCTTTACCAGCTTGAGGAAGTTCTCTTCCTAGTTTGCTGAGAGTTTTAATAAGAAAAGGATTTTGTCAAATGCTATTCTCTGTGGCTACTGATAGGATCATATCATTTTTCTTTTTATTTTCTTGATATGGTGGATTACATTAATTAACTTTTATTTATTTATTTTTATTTCAGAATACTATGGGGGTACAAACACTTTGGTTACATATATTGCCTATGCACTGCCCAAGTCAGAGCTACAATCATGAACATCCCCCAGACAGTACACCCCGCACCCATTACGTGTGAGTTTTCCCACCCCCTCCACCCCCCTCCCACCTGCCCGACCCCTGATGAATATCATTTCCATGTGTGCACGTAAGTATTGACCAGTTAGTACGAATTTGATGGTGAGTACAAGTGGTGCTTGTTTTTCCATTCTTGTGATACTTTGCTTCGAAGAATGGCCTCTAGCTCCATCCAGGATAATACCAGATGTGTTAATTCACCATTGTTTTTTATTGCTGAGTAATACTCCATGGTATACATATACCACATTTTATTAATCCACTCATTTATTGATGGGCATGCTACACATCTGATAAAGGGCATTAATTAACTTTTTAATGTTAAAACAAACTTGGAATTCCTGAAATAAATCCTACTTGGTAATGATAATATTGTGTGTGTGTGCGTGTGTGTGTGCATATATATGTAGAAAGAGAGAGAGAGAGAGAGAGAAATGGATTTTATTTGCTAAAATTGTGTTTAGCAATATCCCTAAGATCCCAATATTCCTACTGAATTGTAGTATTCTTTTCCTGCAATCTCTTTGTCAGGTTTTGCTATCTATAGAAATTCTTGTGAAATCACTTCTTTCATTTCTGATATTTATAATATTTTGTCTTCTGTATTTTTTCCTGATGAGCCTGTTCAGAAGTTAATATATACTTTTATATATTTCAAAAAACCAAAGGAAAAAACAAACCCTCTTATGGTTTTATTTATTTCTCTGGTTTTCCTCTTTCATTACTTTCCGCTCTGATCTTTATTATTTCCTTTATTCTGTTTAATCTGCACTTAATTTACCATTCTTTCTCTGATTTCA
Organism: Daubentonia madagascariensis; assembly: GCA_023783475.1. Lineage (NCBI taxonomy): Eukaryota > Metazoa > Chordata > Mammalia > Primates > Daubentoniidae > Daubentonia > Daubentonia madagascariensis. Next base: position 3,436,813 of record JAKFHU010000901.1, on the reverse strand, counting down.
TAAGATAAGAGATGAGATCATTGATCTGATGCCTTTCTTTTCTCTCATATAGGCATTTATTGCTATAAATTTCCCCCTAATTACTGCTTTAGTGGCATCCCAAAAATTCTCATGTCTTTTCATTTGTATTTAGTTCAAAATACTTGCTAATATTCCTTTTGATCTCTCTTCTGACACATGAGCTATTTAGAAGTATGTTTTTAGTTTTCAAATATTTCAAATGATTTTCCAGGAATCATTTTATTTAATTATAATTTAATTTCATTGTAGACTGAGAATATACTTAGTATGACTTAAATCCTTTTAAATATTTTAAGACGTGTTTTATAAGCCAGAATATTTTATATCTTGGTAAATGTTCCATGTGCACTTGAAAAGAATGCTTATTCTTCTGTTGTTCATTAGAGTTTTCTATAATTGTCATCTGGTCAAATGAATTGATTTCAAGTCTTCTGTACACTTACTGATTTTCTGTCCACTTGCTCTACCAATTGCAACAGAAAGGTATAAAAAGTTTTGACTACATGCCCAGATTTGTATATTTTCCTTGCAATTGTATTAGTTTTGCTTTATGTGTTTTTTCAGCTCTGTTCCTAGGTACATACGTATTTAGAATCACTGTCCATCTGATGACTTTACCTCATTATCATTATAAAATGATCTTCTTTATCTCTAGTAATATTCTTTGCTCTGGAATCTACTTTGATATTAATAAAGTCACTCTAGATTTTTTAAAATTAATATTAGAGTGGTATATCTTATCCTACCCTTTTGTTTTTAATCTATTTGCATCTTTTATTTAGAATGCACCTCTTGTAAGTGTTATATAGATGGATCTTGCTTTTTTATTTTTTATCCAATCTTGCAATCTCTGACTTTCAGCTGGCATGTTTAGAACATTTGCATGTAATGTGATTATTAATTTCTAATTTTGCTTTTTGTTTTCTATTTGTCTCATCTGTTCTTTGTTCTCTTTTTTCTCTTTCTCTGCATCTTTTACATTAATCATCTTATTATGATTTCATTTATTATTTTTGATGGCTTGTTATCTAATATTCTTTGCTCTGTTATTTTGGTGGTTGTGTGGGGTTTCATAGGATACATTTTTAGTTTATCATAGTCTCTCTGTAAATGATGCTGTATTAATTCACCTATAGAACTAGACTATTACAATAATATACTTCTCATTCTCTCCTCTCAGTTATTGTGCTGTGGTCGTACATTTCACTTTATGTTACAAATATCTCAGTTTTTATACTATTGTTGTGCATTGTACTTTGCTTTACATTATTGTTATTTTTTTAAACAGCAAATTATCTTATGAAAATATTTCAATAAGAAGAAAAAACATGCATAGTTACCTATGTAGCTATGATTTCATGTGCTATTCATTCTTAGGCATAGATTTATATTTTTGTCTTATATCATTTTCCTTTTACCTAGATAAATTTCTTTAAGATTATAATGAAGGTCTGCCGATAATAAATTCTTTCAGCCTTTATGTGTCTGGAAAAGATATTAAGTTAGTCTAGGAGATTATAATTTGACCAATTGGAATTTCAAAAAGAGAGAAAAGAGAAAATTGAAGAGAAGAAATCATCAAATATATTGTTTGGGTTTAGATTGAATGAGTCTATTGAATACTCATTGCATCAGATGAAAAAGTGTTCATGCCAAGAACAAGGAGAAGATTCCAGAAGCTTCCAGAAATAGGAAAAAAAGAGTTTTCATATAAAGGATCAGGAATAAGAATGGTGTAGGGCTATTAAACATTACTCTAGAAGCTAGAAGACAAGGGAGAAATGCCTTTAAAATTCTATACCTAGCCAAAGTATCAATCTTGTATGAACATAGAATATAGCAAGTGTTAGTAAAATTCTGGTAAAGGTCTAGATAATAAATATTTTAGGCTTTATAGTCTTTGTTGCAATTACTCAAATTGGCCATTGTGGTATAATATACAATAAGTAAACAAATGGGCATGGCTATATTCTAATAAAACCTTATTTACTCAAATGGGAGGATCTTAGCCTACAGGCCACAGTTTGCTATCTCCTGGAATAAATACATTGTCACGTAAGTGAAGTCACAGAAAAAAATATCTTGCTTTTTGTATCTTTTTCCAAAAAGTTATTACATAAATATACCCACCAAAATTAGGGTTGACACCAATAAAGAGAAAAAAGAAACAGGAGATACAGGATACAATACAGAAGAGAAACAAACAGAATTCCCAAGCTGATGGTGAAGGAAAATATCAGGATGATACATTGTAACAGGCCTGGAGAACAATTAGTTCAGACTAGAACAGGAAGATGGAAAGCCCTGGGAGGGCTTATATAAATAAGAAATGAAACTCATAGAATATCTGAAACGTTTAAACACATGGAGAGACGATTTCAATTTCTATTGGAGAGGTCAGGGTAAATTAGTAATAGGTGCATAGAATATTAAGCAACTGAAAATAATCACATAAGTATTAACTCCTGGATAAATGTAAAGTTCTACAAGAAAGAAAATATAATCATATACTAACTGGGTTCTACTGTAAGTAATATGTATTCAGTAAAAATTATATAAACACTGATTATTGCTTTAAACAAAAATTGTGACAAACTATTGAGAGGATGAAAAAAGTAGAAATGTGTATGTTTCTGAGCATGTGGGGAAATCATGGAGAGGGCCAGATTCTCATCTTCCATAGTAGAAACTCAACAGATAACAACAAAAACTGAAAAAACAAAATAGAATAAGAAAGTGATTTAGATGTAGGGAGAGAAGAAAACTCATAAAAATATAAAAATAGAAAATAAAGGTAATTACTTCTGGAAATAAGAATTTAGAGTGGAAATGGATGAAGCTAAATATTGTTACTTTCCTCATGAATTTTGAGAAACCCTTGCTTATTAAACATTGAACATATATACTTTTATACAAACAAAAATTAAATTAAAATAAGAACTATCTAAACTTTTCAGGAAGAAAAGAACATGAAATTCTAAATGGATAATTGACTTTAAGAAACTGAATATTTAATCTGGAAATTGTTATTCTTATAGCCAATAAAAATAAGGAAACCCATAATATTGATGATAATGACTAACATGTTTGAGCATGTATTAAGTGACAGGGAGTGTGCTAGGTACCTCACTTACACTATCTTAGTTCAGGTACCATACTGTTATTTTCTTTTTTATTTTGTTGATGAGAAAACTGAGCCTTAGAGAGCATAAATAAGTAGCTTCATGACATATGGCTAGAAATAGCAAAGGCAGGGTTCAAGGCAGGCCTCTCTGATCCCATAGTGGACACCTCAACCTGTGAACTAATTGCCTTTTTTTAGAAGCATTCAGTTTTAGCCATTGATCAAAATTGTGCCAGTTGCTTAAAACCAGTTCCTTTGTCCATCCCCTATGCTAATAATGAATTTTTAAAATAATTCCACTAATTTGACCATATTTCTTTTTCTCATCCCTGCTCTAATCTGTGCCACTTTATTGTGATTTTTCCCTTGAGTTTGGGTTAAAATTCTTGATTTTACTTGGAGTTTTCTAAAAGCATATTAGAAGAAAGTGCAGACTAAGTGACTGAGTAAAGGCATTCATTTTCCTTTCTCATAATAAGAAAAGCATGAAGGCTTAGCAGAGCCAAGGAAGAAGTGTGCATTGGGGTGGGGATCTGGAGGGAGGAATGAACGGGAGAAGAGGGAAACTAACACAGAGAAAAACACAAAGAAGGTCAAGGGAGACAAAAATAGCAAACACCAAGACAAAGGAAAAGAGAGAGCTAGGGATTAGTAGGGATCCAGATACAGAGAGAGATAGAAAGGGGCCAAATGGTTGTACCCATTCATGCACTGATGTACTTTAGATATTTTAACTGAAAACAGCTGTAAGTATAAGCACCATTGTTTTGTTGATGGTACTATATTCCAAAACAATGAAAATAATTCTATACGTCCACCAGCCCCCCCCCCGATTTGAAGTTGATTATACAACTTTGTCTTTGCAGAGTGGTGGAAACAGGACTATATCGTACACTCTTACTGCACATCTTAAAATGTTCTGCAAAGCAAATGTAAGATTTCCCTCCCTCATGTCATTTAAATATTATAAAATTCTCATGAATAAGATAAATTGGGAATGACAGAAGAATCTAGTAAAATCTTTGCATAGCCAGTTAACTAGGCAAAGATCTGTCACTTGTCAAATTTTAGAGATTTATTCATTTTTTTCCCCATATTCCTCCCCCTCCTATCCAAGGTCTGAATTGTAAAGATTCATCGGGCACTAGAATCTTCAAGGACAGGTGCTACAAACTTCTATCGCTTTATTAAAAAGTCCTGGTGTTATATTTTTAACTGAATTTCATATACTAGGGATGGGACCGTCAGACCCTTTTATTGCTTTGCTGATCTCTTGCATTATATCCTCTCTCTAAAAAGGCTCCTGTGGCCTAAACTCCTCTTCTTTCAACTCTTTAGATTCAGCATCAGAGACAACTCAGGATGTCTGATTTTATATAAAAGATAATAAATGGGTACAAGTACATTGCAAGGTTCTAAATCATTCAGGATTTTAAGATATATTGCCAAAGTTTCATGCATTCAGCGTGTGGATGGAATCATGAAACTTTTAGCCAATTGAGGATTCAAGTATCATATTAGTGTTACCACTGAGCTTTCATGAGCAACAATAACATAAAATAATTTTATAGAAATACTAGCTGTAGGTTACATAAATATGCTGTGTATATCATCCACATACACATAATCTGTCCCGGTCTCCAGTTTTATTTCTATAAACCCATTTTTATCACGTGATTATTTTGCTAAAACTTTCCTGGGATTCCCTTTGTTTATAGAAATAAGTAAAACTCCCAGGCTTCTATTATTTCACCTATCTGTTATCCACTTTATTCTTCTTTTCCATCAACCTTCTCTTCTAAGAAGACTGGAATGTTTACTACTCATCTTCCAAATCAAAACATTTAAAATAGTATCAAAAACAATCACCACGAAAAATACAGAAAGAAACCTCCTTTAAACTCCTTTATACTTACATGTGTTCAAATTGCCACGTCTTTTCACCTGGCCCCATGTACTGTCCATGGCTTGGACCAGGGTTTCACCTAACCCATGAGTAAACTCTCTATAGGATGGATATAAGGGAGTTTAATGAGCAATAAGGCAACCTGGCCAATTTTCCATGTCATCATAAGACCGGTGTTCGGATCCTGAAAGAGAGAGATGGGTGACTGAGGATATTTACTTCCCGCTAGGAAATCTAGGCACATCTCCTTCTTGGCAGTAGTAAGACATTGCATTTCCACCACTGATCACAGCTCACAGTAAGACTTCCATTCTTTGACCTCCTAAATAAGTTATTATTAGATCCACTCATTTGATATTAGTCAGATGTCAGCTTCTGAAAACTTTGGAGCTGCAATTTTTGTTTAACTTTCATTGTTATTTAGATTTCCAATGGGCTTAATTTCAATCTCCCAACTATATTTTGAACAACTTGAAGTTCCCAAGCTGTGTTAATTACATGGCATTTTGAAGTTTCTGTTTTGACTTCAAGTACATTTTGATGTGGCTTAAAAGTAAACATTAAATTACAAGGACAAGGTTTGTGATAGAAGATGGCCTCAGATAGGGATGAAGGATGATCAATTTCAGGGATCGTGTGAGGGTCAAGAATAGCATGAGGGATGGCAGCAGGATTAGGAACAGGATGTGATTCAGACATGAGGCAAGAGTCATAAGTACACGTCATGCACAAGTTTAAATAGGTAATCAAAAATGTTTTGCTTTCATTATCTGGCTATTTTGAATGCAATGTATGAAAATGATACCAATAACAATGTCCAGCTTTGGAATATGCCCTAAGATTTTTGAACTCTCTCAAATTGTAACTAGCTCCTCTAAGAACATGTATGACATGGAGTATTAACTGAATGACTATAGGGCCATGGAGTAGAAGCAATTCTTCTGTCATATCCATAGTTAAGGATTAATTATCTTGAATTACATTTGCATTCTGGTTGAATGGTGTAATTGCTCAGCTGTACTTAATGCATCTCAGACTCATTCATACTCTATTCTTAAACTACTCTAAAGCTGGGTGCAAAGGTGACAATAATGTGGGAATAATTAAGGAAACCCTAATGGAATGATCTCCCTAGGCCATTAAGACATCTGAGAATGGGGCAACCATATGTACGTAACGAGAACATTGTGTCTCTCCATTGCACATACAGTTCAGTGGCTGCATGCCTGGCTTTCTCTTGGTCTCTTAACTCATTGTTTCATTTGTTTCTGGACATTTCTGTGTGGGTCTGTTCCAATCTTTATCCCCGCCTCAGTAAATACAAGTAAAAATTGTCTTGCTGGAGGATAGGAGCACGGCTTTCTTTCATTTGGTAGCAGTGGGATTTAGGTTCTGGGGAATCTGTTTTCAGGAGATTTAAAATTTCTCAGATTGTAGCTGCTGTTGCTTTGTAGCAACTGACAGAATTAAAGATCAGTTGATATTCATCATGTAGGGGTCCCTCAGTTGAATTTTAAAATCAGTTGTTTTACTAGTCCCTTGTATATTTATGGCCCTTTTGTGTGAATTTGAAAACGTGCCTTCTCTCTGTGGTTGCATGGCTAGGAGAATGGGTAATCCCTTCCTGAGAATAAAAAGGTGCACCTTCCTTCCAATGGTTGCTCCCTAATACCAGGCACATAGCTTGGTGAGTCAGCACTCACTGTCCTGGCTGTACCCTGTGTGACACACAACTTGCACAACTATATGTGGCAGCCCTGTCTGGTTAGTACAAAATTATAGTCACTAGTCACAGAACCTTGGTAATTTGTTGCTATATACAACATGTGTAACTTGATTTATATAAACATTTATATATTGTTAGCTACATAAATATGGGTTTATTTTGTTTATGCACACCCCTAAGCTTCTAGAAATACTTGTAAGAGGGTTATAATTACTAGCTCCAGCAGGTGGGATATAAAACCATGAAACAAGGCAGCCATCAGTGGTTCTATGGAGAAATATCACAACCAACCTAAAGGGAAGTAAACAAATATGCAACTTTTTAAAAATGGATTTATGGTGATAGTCAAATAAGAATAAAAATTGAAGACATAGTGTAAACGCAGCATGTTTGCCTAGTATCTAATGTACATTTCCTGCTTTCAAAGAAGGCACTTCCTGTAACAAACAGCTGCTCAGTGAGGTGTGCTCCAGCACGTAAGTCAACTGATGGTTTCTACATGTTCTGTCAACCACTTCATTAATCACTGAGTCCCAAAGTAACTTTTGAGTGACTGCTTAGTGTTGAGTGATAGGTGTATTCAAAAGAAATAGAAATAGGTCCTTTTTCTTGAAGAATTTATATCTGGTTGGATACAAGATAACATAAGTCCTGTTATAATTGAGAATTAAATTGCACCATATTCTTGATGTCATTGCTAGAAACTAGGGAGATCAAACGCTTATGTGGTAAGTTTTTGGATGTCTAAAAGAACATTTGAATGATGATTTAATTTATTTTTATTGTTGATAGTTGCTGACTATAGACAGCTACATTGTCCCAGGTTTTCCTCCCTGGAATAGAGCAACAACAAAAGACCAGGTCATCCAGGCCATGTTTCCTCAAGTCTGATAACAGTGGTATTTCTCTCAAATACCAGTTCAGGAAAGGAGCAGCTAATAGAGGCAAAGGTAAGAAGAGAAGTTGTTTCACCAGGGGTGTGTGTGTGGTGGTGTATGGTAGGAATATTGAGCTGTTAGAGCTAAAAGGTACCTTAGAGATGGCCACATCTTCCACCATCATTTTAGAGATAAGGACACAGATACTTTGGGGTGATGAAATGATTTGCCCAAGGTCACACATTTTGACCTTCAACTTTGGGAAATTATTGTTACTATTGATAAAACACAACTCAGTACTGTTCCAAAGGGCCAAAACTCTGCACCAAACTTTCTTTTTTTTTTTTCCTTTTTCAATATCATCATAATCTGCCACTCTTTACTGTGGTGCCTCAGGAAGAAGCGAGGGAGTCTTAAAAACCACACAGCTCTCCAGATTCAATTGGCAGGTTAATCGAAAACAATTTTTTTATAGCACAATAAAGGACCTAGGAACAGTGGAACATTAATATTTGTTTCCCAAAGAGTGGACCCTGAGAGAATAAAGCTGCATGCAATTGAATTACGGTGCCCATAGTGTAGAAGATGCATTTTGCATTGCTTCATTTTATGCCACCGTTAATCAGACAGCCAAGAGCAAAGCCTGCCTCACCAACTGCTGCCAGGGCACCCCAAGAGGGATGTCACCCCCATATCCTGGGGAAAGCAGGCAGCTTTCCTAAATAGCTTATGTGATTACAATATAGTTTTCATGATGCATTCTTAATAAAACAAAAGGTGGCCTTCTGACAAAAATATCATCTGGTTTTTATAATGTAAAATACAGCAATTTTATCAGCATTAACACTGATTGGCTGCCATTAGCCCCTTGCCTTCTAATAAAATTTATGACACCTTTCAGGAGCCCAATTTGATAGAAAGTGAAGTGATTGCACCCTGCTTAGATATCTCTCTCTGGCATCTATTCCAACAATAATGCGGTAATTTTATGCATGAAATAGCACAATTGGCATAAATAGTTATAATACTGAGTGCTGTCTAAGGAAACTGGCTGGTGGAAAATTAGAAAGCGCTTCACACTTTTGAAACAGGTAATTAGGATTTTTCTTCATGCTCATACAAGGCAGACTGGAGTTTCATTTTATATTTCATGTTTCATTAAAATATAGGTGTTAAAAATAAATGTTGAATTTAAAACTGTATATATTATGAAATTAAAGGTATAGTACATGGTAGGGGTGCAAAGTGTGCAATGGGACCTTGGAGTGTTATATTTAGGTGCAGTGGGAGTATTTTTTTAAAGAGTTTAGACAGGTAATATAGCCTTGTTTCAAGCATGTTACTTTGAAAAGGATTGATTTAGAAATAAGTTGCATTTAATCACCAGGTCTTTAGCCCAAGAAGCAGTATGCTGCCTTGATTTAAACTCTAACTGAGGATGATCTTCTTTTAATTGGCAGGTGAAGGTAGGCTTTGGGTCATGTGGGATTCACTGAGCAGTTTTGAACTTTGCATTGGGCTCAACAGTTCCCTGTCTATTCCACATTTCCATTCTGACCTTGGCTGCTCATTCAGACCTGAGTCAACCCCCAAAGGAACCTCTGTGATTCTCTTGAACTGTGCTGTGGTTTTGGGAGGCGGGCAAAAGGCTGTAATGACACCATTGTATTAACCTCCACTTACGACCCAGCCAAGGGCAGGCTTTTAAGTTTTCCCAGCTGTGTCATTAAATTTGTTGCTCTGGCCCCACTGACATGACACCATCACAATCCCAGCCACAGACTAATGACCGCAGTTGTGAAGGCAGTGTGTTGTAGAAAAGAGAACATAGGGCTAAGAATCCAGAAAACTAGGATTTTGTCTTCTTGTTTTCCTATATTTACCCATGTGACATCAAGCGTGGCAATGAACCTTTCTGGGCCTGAATTTCTTCACCTGAAAATGGGGACTGTGTCCTCATTCTCTTTCTTAGAAGTTTGTTATGAAAATATAGATTGGAAAACAAGTAGATAAAATAAGATAAATAAGATAAAACACAGCACTCCACAGTGTATTGCAACGTTCTGATAAAACTATACTTTGTCCAGAAGCATTTTTTGGCTACTCAAGAACAAACGGGTTCTGTGGAAAGAAAGGCCAGTTTGGGGATCAAATTAGCCTAAACTCTATGTACTAGTAAGACAGCTTTCCAAAAACTCTGTAACTGCTGTAGCTTTTAGTGCTTCAAAACTCAGCTCCCTCCCTCCCTTCCTCTGGGACCTCAGCTCATCTATGTTCCAGGAAAGTATCCCAACTAGCTTGTATTTTTTAACGGCTTAGGAGAATGTTGTTCATTTACGTGCCCCTACTTACATGTTATCGATTATTCAACTAGGGTTAGAAAAAAGGAAAATTGACTCATAGATGGATTAAGAGGGACCTGATTATGCCACAACCACCAAACCGGTAAACTTACCTGTTTCTGATCTCTCCAAAATTTTCTGAAATTTAAAAAAAAAAAAAGCTGAGCCAGGAACCAATAGAAAGGATAAAATGAACCTGATGTGAGAGATATGTGGATAGGCCAGAGCCAAGACTGAGACCTTGAGGGTTAGAGGGAGGTAAGGGTAAATGGAGGAGATGACCAGCAGGTAAAACCTCCTGTGGTCAAGAATGTACAGCACTGTAATGAGACACAGTGATGATGTAATGTCATGTCCAAAGCATTGCCTGCAGACGTGATATTTAATCAGTTGGAATAATGGGGAGAAACTCTTTCAAAATTAAGTGCTTCTTTCTTGAGCTTTAAAAAGTAATGCATTTATCCAAATGGCTTAAACATAAGTTCACACAAAAACCTGCAAACAAATATTTATAATAACTGTATTCATAATTTCCAAAACTTGGAAGCTACCAAGATGTACTTCCATAGGTAAATATATAAACAAACGGTGGTATACACATACTATGAAATATTATTTAACAATAAAAAGAAATGAGCTACCAAACCACAAAACGACATGGAAGAACCTTAAATGCATATTGTTAAGTGAAAGAAGCCAATCTGAAAAGGCTACATGCTGTACAGTTCCAACTACTAAATATATGACATTGAGGAAAAGGCAAAACTACAGAGACAATAAAAAGATCAGTGGTTGCCAGAGGTTTGGGGAGAGGGAGGGAGGGATAAACAGGTTGATCAAAGGGGATATTTAGGACAATAAAACTATCCTAGGGTGCGGTGGCTCTCACCAATAGTCCCAGCTACTCTCAGCTACTTGGGAGGCTGATGTGGGCGAGTCACTTGAGCCCAGGAGTTCGAGACTGGGGAAAAAAGAAAAAAAGAAAAAAAAAAACCTGTCCTATATGATACTATAGTGGTAGATACATGTCATTATATATTTGTCAAAACCCATAGAATGTACAAAGCAAAGAGTGAACCATTATGTAAACTATGGACTAGACTTAATAACAGTGTATTGATATTAATTTATCAATTATAACATATGTACCACACTGATGCATGATGTTAATAATAGGAGAATACAAAAAGCAGGGGAAGTGGTGAAGACTATAAGGAAATTCTGTACTTTCTGCTCAATTTTTCTGTAAACCTAAAGCTGATCAAAGAAATAAAGTCTATTATTATCATTATTTTCTAGAGAAGGAGTCTTGCTATGTTGCCCAGCCTGGAGTGCAGTGACTATTCATAGGAGTGACCGTAGCATACTGCAGCTTTTCCCGCCTCAGCTTCCCAAGTAGCTGGGACTAAAGGTGCGAGCCACTGCACCTGGCTATTTTTTTTTATAGTACATGCAAAATAAAAAGAATGATATTTTTGTAAAATAAAAATATTTTTTCTTACAATTTTTGTAGATATAACAGCAAGCTGTGTCAATGATTTAGGAAAATATTACAAAATGTGCTCATAATTTAAGATGTATGAGAACCATACCATAGAAAGAGCAACTGCATTTAATATGATGAAGTAAAATCCCTGGAAGTTATTCTAGTTTTCAATAGAAAATCATAAAGCAAGGAAGAAATTCAGCATTGCTAATAATCTTACTGTAAATTCTGTTCATTATTCCTATCATATTTTCTAGTGATTGCAATGTAAAGATGTGGCCTACTAATGTAATAATATATTCATATTCTCAAGCAATTCTAGAAAAAAATATCTAGCCTATCAGGTGATCATCCAAAGGAAATTGGGGACAAATGCTATTTTCATTAATCTTTACCGTGATACTATGTTCCAGACAGAAGTCACTTTATGTTGTAGTTATTGTATATACATAATTAAGGCAACTTGCCCCCCAAAATTGAACAGGATGTTTACAAAAGCCGTGGAGACTAACATGTCTTTCTTCTCATTATCCTTGATTCTGCCCGTAGGATGATCTTTCTGAATCCACAAAGCTGATCGTATTTTTTTCTTCCATGTTGTGGAAGGAACTCATGCTCCCCAGGAGATCATGTTATGAAAAAACATTTCAGCCTTCTTTCTCCACGTTCTCTCTCTCACTCTTTCCTGAAGGAGGAAGAAGAATGATTCAACGATTGATAAAACTGATAGAGGAGCCTGCGTCTCAGCCCTTTCTCTTTCCCATTTTAGGATCTGTCTGGCTGCAGGGTGGGTACAGTTTTGTCAGATTCTGTTTCCTATGTTGAAAACCTTTGAGTGGAATTATTTTGTTTGATTTACTACAATATCTATAGCATCTGGAACCTGATACATAGTAGGCACTCAATATTTGTTGGGTAAATAAATGATTAAACACAACAGTGTGAGGGTCAGTAATTCTGGGTAAATATATCAAAGCTGAGACACAAATTCTCCCTGGGGTGGGTTGTCTGGAACTCCAGACTAGAAGGGAAAGTACTAGAAAGTCTGAATATGGCCACCCATCTGAGCCACATTCTCTGATCCAATTTTATCAGATATAAAGTGGATGCCAGTTCATCTACGTGACTCCTGTCTTTTTATTTCAATCTGATTCATAGCTTGCAGAAGAGAGGGCATGATATAATTTTGATCCCAAATACCAACATTCATTTCCTGCTTGAAACTAATAGTGTCAATTTGCCTATAACACCAAGTTCAAAATTTACGATGACCATCAATGATTTTCATAACCTTCACATAATTATCATATAGGAAGAAAAGTGGAGCTAGGTTGGGTAACTGAAAGACTCAAACAATTAAGGATAACCTGGTTGAACAGAGACAGATTGACAAGAAATACATAACAGAGTAAAGTTGACAGCTGTTTCAACAAAACACACATCATAAAATCTTATTGATCAAAAATATTTATATTATATAGCAAAATATTGAGATGACATGTCAATTATATATAGTATTGCATATTTTACATGGACTCTTCAACTTCTATCAATTTTAAACATCATTATGTCTGACATATTTTTGCAGTTTCAAGACAGTTCAGTTTAAGCTCAGATATCTGGTGACCTGTCCAAATGATTGTATAACTAACATGAATTTAAGCTCTAGTGAAGAAGAAACATGCTTTTATAATTCCATTAAATTAGAGCAGAATATGCTTTTTAAAGGAACAGACTTATGCCACAGGGAATTTTTTCAGATATCTTAGATCCAGGAAGTTACTGCAAACTCTCTAAGTTAAGGAACATACAGCAAGAGTTTACTAAAAAAAGCCTGTTTTATTCCATCTGTAAGTAGTCATCGCACTGATTCACTTTGAAAATTAGCAATGTGCCTTATACTTTGAAGAAAGAGAAATTGATCGGCAGAGTAGGGAATTTTCACAGCAAGAATCAGAAATTCTTGCTACATCAATTTCAGAGAGCGACATACAGATTTTGCTTTAACAGTCAATTTTTTGCCAAAGAGCAAAGTTCCTATATCCAAGACTGAAGATAAAGGAAAAAAATCCTGATTTTAGCCTGAAAAATTTATTTATTCATTAGTTCATTTACTTAATGAATGCTTATTGAGAAGAACAGTGGGACCATGAAAAGTATGTGAGACAAACTTACTCAAGTTTGAGAATTTGCTTTGCTGATGATTTATTTCACAACTTATTGACCCCCCTTTTCAGGATTTAGTTTCCCTGGTTTGTAAGCTGAGGATAATAAGGACTTTATCATGTTATGGTGAACATTAAATAAGGTATTATACAGAGAATCAAGTACAGTGTATACAGAAAATCATTCTTTTCTGTCTCCTTTCCTTACTCAACCCTTCCCCGTGTTCCTGTTCTAAATGTTAGGAACCAGATATTTTATTGCTCTTAACAGTTGACAGTTTAATGGACGAGCCAGGTAATTCAAAAGAAAAAGCGCTCATCAATGTGATAGGTGCTATGTATAGGATTCTTTATGAAAATCTAACTGCCGGGAGCTTCCAGAGAAGACTTTATGCAGGAGATATTGCAGAGGAAATGACATACGCTAAGGCAGAGGAGAGAGAGAGTCTGCTAAGGCCAAGAAACTACAAGTGGGTTAATATAATCAGAACATAAGTTGTTTATGGACGAGTAGTAGGAGATGGAGCTGGACAGACAGACTGGAGCCAAGCCATGTGATGACCTAGAGCATCAGGCTAGAAGCTGGAGATTTTTCTCTGTGGGCAGTGGAGATTCACAAAAGCCTGTACGCAGAGATTAGTTGTGTCAGATGCATTTCAGAAAGATCACTCTTGTGATCATGTGGAAAGTAGAATGAAAACTGATTAGGAATCAATTTAATTAGTTCAGGAAATTTCCTCAACAACAGAAATGGAGATAAGGAAAAAGAAGTTGAAAGACATTTAAAAGGTATAAGAAAAAGCTATAAGGAATTGGAAATGTTATGAGAGGACACCCACAAATATAGTTTTTGCCAGAGCAAAAAAATAAGACATTTTGAGGATTGGATGTGGTTGGTGGAGGCCCTTTGACATTACACGCCAGTGCTCTATCTCCCCAAAATTACCAAAGCTGCAAGCAGAAGTGGATATTCTTTTGCCATGTTTGCCTCTATTGCTAAAGGGAAAACTTTAATATTATTCATATCTCTAGTGGGTAACCTCTATGTGAAATGCCATCAGACAAACTCTAGCAAATTAAATGAAGGGTATGGAGAGAAGAGTTTTATGACTGCTCTCTGCCAACGTATGGTGATACAGATCCAAACATTTGTGGAAGTAGCGCTTATACATGATTTGCTTTCTTCTCCTAATGTAGCTAATGTATACTGGGGTGTGGTTAATTCACTTTTTCTCTGTTATGTCTTCCTTGGTAAAGTCCAGAGGACAACGCTGCTTGACACAAATGTGTTGATGTAGGCCATCGTGACTCCTCTCTGCACATAACTGGCCCTGCCCTGCCTTGTTCCTCCCCTTTGGGATCCCTCAAACCAGGTGATCTGACCTCCCTTCTGGCCTGGAGATCGGGTAAAAAGGTACATTCTGTATTCCAAGGACATTCTTATACATTAGATATCCAACACATATTTTTCCCCCTCAAAATGATTTCCAGTTGTAATTTTCTATAATCTCCAATGTTAAATCCTTATATTTTTCTTAATATCAGAAGTCAACATCCTGGAAGTACTAATGAGATATGCAATTACTGCTATTTAATGTTACAGTTCACTTAATCTTCTTTCCTTATCAGAATAATTTCTGAGACATTGCCATCTTTTGTGGCTCATGCCTTTTATGGCCTCCATGTGCATAAGCTTTGCCCCAGAACCAAAAAAAGGAAAGCTATTTCAGGAAAATATTAGAGTGTTTCTAACTCTGGGATCAGAAATAATCAGAAGTAGCCCTTAATGCCTTAGAGGCACTCTGCTGTTTTAGTTTTTAACTTCTAGACACAATGTGAGGATCTAAGAGACAGGAAGGAAGGTGTGGTTTCTGGCCTCAAGGAACTTTATCATTTAGACAGGATAAAACTATACACACACACACACACACACACATATATGGAAAAAAAAAAAAAAAAAAAAAAAAAAAAAAAAAAAAAAAAAAAAAAAAAAAAAAAAAAAAAAAAAAAAAATTTTTTTTTTTTTTTTTTTTTTTTTTTTTTTTTTTTTTTTTTTTCACTCATATTGGATTTCCAGTTGTATTTTACTAATCCAATGTAAACTGTTTATCTGGGATATCAGAGGTAAGATCTAGAAAAATCCCGACTAATGAGTTTTAATAGAAAAAATACACATAATTCATATCTTTTGGAGAAATGTGAATGAAGCAAGCTTGACGCACTCGGTTTAGTGTCATGTGTAAGCTTTGCAAGGAAGAAACAGGATGTATTGGCAGGAAGTGGAAAGTGGTTCTCTGGCTTCAGTAATTCAACAGTAGTTTGTTAAGTCTCACTCTGGGTTGTTTAATTGAACAAGTGAGGATCTGAAGGAGGAAGAGTGTGCTTAAAGCCATGAAATGGATGGGAACTCCAAGGCAGAGAGTGATTATTGAGAAGAGAAGACAGAGAGGAGTAGAGAAGAGAGAGAAGAGAAGAGAGAAAAAGAGAGGTCTAATCCCAGTTGGAAAGATAAGAACACATCATCCAAAGTGTCTGGGAAAGCAACCTGTGAGGTAGGAGGTATACCAGGAGGGCAAGGTGTCTCGAAAGCCAAGTGAATAAAGTGTTTCAAGGGTGAGAGTGTGATTAACTGTGCCAAATGCTGCTATAGAGTAGAAAAAGATTAGAACTGAGAATTGAGCAATGGATTCAGCAACATGGAGTTTTTCGATGACATGACAAGAGCACGCCATTGGAGTGACTGGATGAAAGCTTGACTGGAGTGGCTTCAAAGATCACATTGGAGTGGAGGAAATGGAAAAAATGGGTACAAGCCCCTATTTCTGGGAGTGTTCCTATAATGAGTAGCTGAGATATGTATAAGGGGAATGTGGGGCCAATAAATTGTTAACATGAGAGGTATTGCAACTAGTATCTAGACTGATGGGAACAAACAGTACAAAGTGATTGATGGTGTAGTAAAGAGAGACAAATCAAGTTGCAGGAACAAAGCCTTTTGAGTCTTTCAGAAATGATGGGATCCAGCATGGATGAGGAATGTCTGGCTTTCACATGGATGGGAAAAATTCATTTACTATAACAAACTAAAAGAATTGTAAAATGAGAGGACAGATATATTGGTGGCTTTGGTGAAGGGAGTTGAGGATCTTTCTCTCTTCTGATTTCTCTGTTTTCTCACAGGAATGAAAAGTGAAGTCATCAACAGAGTAAGGAGGGTGAAGGTATGTTAAAAGTCTGAGGAGAAAGGAAGAGTTATGAAAGTGTTTTTGAGGAAATTTGGAGAGTGAAGGAACTAGGGATATAGAGAAAGACTGCGGGGACACTCTAAGAGCCCACAGGAGATGGACAGTTAGAAACTTAAAGTGAAACAAATCAGCATGACCATGTCTTTCCAATCCACATTCCAGAGCTTTAGTGCACACGTGGGATAGTTGAGGAGATAAGTTTTACCAAGGAGAGAGGGGAGGGCAAGGAAGATGAGGGTATATGCAATGGAATGAGTAAGTGACTGACCTTGAAGTTGAGCTGGGGAAGGAGGGAAAAAAGAAAAAAAAAAAGCATCTTTGATAATGAAAAAGTGAGGGGCTATGTACTAGAGAACAGAGGTGATGGATTGTTGGCTTGGAGATAGTGGCATAAGTGTGTTGGGGATTTATGAAACAGGCTTACAGGTGAAATTTTTGAGGGAATGACGTTACTGGTAGATCAAGGTCTAGGGTGTGATATGAGAGTGGAAGGCTTTATTGAGGTGGGGAACTCATATACTCAGTTTAATTATGTATAGTTTGAGATTGGTTCTAATTTGGAAAGGTATGTGTGAGCAAACATGGGAATCAATTGATTAAGCCCAAATCTTTATTTGAAGAAGAAAAAAAGATTTTAATGGAGACAGTTAGATGTGACCTTGACACCTGAGTAATAACATTGGCATAAAAAGAATCGTTATTTCTAGTCCCAATCTCTTAGTAAAACAAATAAAAGCACCTGACGTCAGGAAGAAATACAAGACCCATGAAATATATTCTAAATAATTTCTTTGTTTTTTCCTGTGATTTGCTAGTCTAACACCATTTTCCAGTATTGGAAGACATCTGGTTTGCTACATGTCACTGTAGGTGAATATACACTAGTTTCTAGTAATACCCTCTTATTTTTGAAGTCCTATCACCACTGTAAAATCATAAATAACAGTAGTTAGCACGGTATTCAGGAAGATACACCAAAGCCCTTCCCGAATTTAAAAGAAAAATGTTTACCAATCAACAGTGACTGAAAATACTTCAGAAATTAGCAAGAAAGATAGCAAGTTTTGTATCTAATTTTTTATTTCTTTAAAAGATATTTTAAAATGTTGACATATTTAGTTTTATTATGAAATAGTTCTTACTCGAGTGGGAATTTTTCTATAAAAACAAGATCTCCCCTCTTTTCTGCATACCCATTTTGAAACCTGGGTCTTTGTGCCATAAGACTCCAACCATAGACTCTCCCTCCTCCCCTCTAGCTGGCAGTAGAAGAACTCCACAGTGCCAGACTTGTGCTTGTGAATTATAAAGTGAGGACAGGTAAAGTTACCCAGATGTGGAATCTCTACTTGCCAGAGGCTATTGATGACTGTTTTACGCCAGGCCAGTCATGAACACAGATCCATAAAAGCAAGAACATGTGCTTGAGATAAAATTATATTCATTAATAAAAGGAAAAAAATTGCTGATAAAATTATGATAATTCAAATGCTATACCCATATAAGGTTGTTTTTTATAATATCATTTTTTATTCACTTAAAGAAATTAATTTTGGTTGTTTGAGAAACCATAATGAGTTTGAAAGACCTAGTTTGGCTGTCAGGGTAAATACTCAATTAGGCTATTTTGCCAGGTGCTTTCTGAGCGGACTTACTCTAGAAAGTGTAATGAGACAGGCTCCACTGATCTCAAAGGTGACAGTGGCCCAAGTGAGGACAGTTGATTATTGTGGTCTACATTCTTCAAACTTGTTGACTTTGCACAATTAGACGAGCCTACTGTTGGAATTAGACACCCGGGAGCTTCTGTCCTTAAATGAAGGGGCATCTTATTTTAAGGAGACCAGGCCCTTCACCACCTGTTCAGTTCCTGGTTATAAACAGGATTGTAAGGCAATCACAACTGTTAATTGCACTAAACATATACATTTGAATTTAACTATAGAAAAGCTAGGTGTTTGCTTGTTTACCCAGAAGTATTTTGTAAGGTAAAAGAAGGGAGAGGTAAATAATGAGAGAGAGTGTGTGTGTGTTTAAACACATTCTACGTGCCAGCCACTCGCAGGCAGTTTCCACACATTATCTCGTTTAAGAATCTCCTTCTTATTTAATTGGTGCTGGGAATAAACAGAAATATTGGTCACAATCTGCTTCTCCATTCACTGAGGAACTTAGAAAATAAGACATAAACACATTAACCAGAGAACAGCATAATAGAATTAGTCAGCTATAGCCTATGGGTTATGTATGTATGGTAAATTCCAGAAAGGTATATATGATAGGGCTGGAATTGGTCAGGGCTTATATGAAGAAAAACATGAGTCTTGAACTAGAGAAAATTTTTATATGTTAAAAAAGTGGTTTGTGGATATGTGGAGGGGAGGCATACACATGGTAATAAAGGTAATAAAGATTTGAAGGTGAGGAAAGAGAAAGACTCTATTCCATTCTCTGGAGCTTTGGGGCAGCTCAGAAGAGCATCTACCCTTCTTGCCCCATGATCAATAGAGGTTAAATTTCTTCTAGAATAATTTACAGGCTGATTAAGAAGACTGGCCTCACACACAGAAAAATTCTTACATACCATGGGGATGATATTCCGTTAAACAAACATGTTATGTTTCTACCCTAAGGTTGGGTTTTTATTTTTATTTTTTTAATGCAAACAACTTTTGGAGAGGGATCAGTTATGTCTGTAATCTCGGAGCAAACTAGTTTCTAAAATCACACTCCTTCTTGGCAGAAAAATAGCTGCATGAGTGAATTTGGCATATGCTGTACGTGGCTGCAGAAACTCAGGACTCAGGTGGGCCTGCCTGGCTTTATATCCCAGCTCTGCCATTTAATGAGCTCTGTGTCTCCGGGTAAATTCATAAATGACTTTAAGCCTAGTTGCTTGACTCTTTAAAGTCAAGATAAAAATTGTAGCCATTTCAAGGTGTAGTTGTGAGGATCAAAGAGGTAGCCTATGAAAAGTATAGTTCCTAGTATATAACAAGCAATCTATAAATGTTGGCTATTATTATTATTTTATTATGAGAAGTGAGAGAGAGCTAGAGAAAGAATAGTGAAGGGTATAAGGACTTAGGCATCAGAAGTGTCCTGAGGATGCTGGGACAAAAGAACAAAAAGGAAAAAACACCTGACTAACTTTGTCATTTCTCACCGGACTGACCCTGCAGTAGCTCAGAGAAGTGTTTCGCTAATAGGCCATACGATTTCCTACCGGTATAATCTTTGGCAGATTAATGGCCATAATATCCTGCACCTGTGGTATTCTAGAATGCCTCCTGTCCCTTTTTTTCCTCCTTTCCCCCTCATGGCCCTCTGAGGATTCTTGGAAAGTGCTCATTCCACCAGGCCCAAAGCCATCACCCGTGCAGCCAGGGCTCTCACGCTGCTCTGGGCCTGGGGACAGAGTGGGAGCAGGTTGCTGGCCATCTGACTGATACTTGTTGAGTTATTTTCCCACATACAATTATCAGTCACAGGCTGGCAGATGACCTCAGCATGGCCAGAAAAATTCACACCAATTTATTAGCAAAAGGAACGAAGCCAGAGAAAGCTGATGGTATGGGCATTGTTCAGCTTCATCAGGAATTTCAATGCATTGTCATTGAGACAATGCAACCAAAGCAGCTTTTTGAGACCAGCTTCCTCCTTGGTCTCCCCAAAACGAGTTTCTAGTGAACTTGAGACTATAAAGCGTCCCTGGGATTCTCCCTGATTTTTCTGGTCTAGGTAGCAGAATATTGTGTTTTTCCCATCACAAGTGTGAGGAAAATATTGGAGGTTACTTTTCCTCTTCACAGGATAAGATAAAACAACTCAAACCAGTTGGAAATATTTATTTAAAAAGCGATAATATATTATTTTAAGTTTGTTGTTTTGATATATTTCCATTCATTTAAAATAAAAATCTCATTTCAAAGCATCTTAATAAATCTACTAATAACATCTCATTTTGGAGGACAAAACCCAATATTAAATTATTAACAACTTTTTTAGGGTGATTACTTTGGATATGAATTGTGGATGAGTTATTTAATCTCTTATTAACTGAGTTTGTTTTTTAAAAAACTGCCAAAAACCATATTAATCTGGCCAATTTTCAAGTTAAATTTTGTTCTAGGAGGTCCCCTGTCTTTGATGGGTTTGCATACAGGTTGGGAAGAGAAGAATAAAAAAAAGAAAGCAATTAGACAACCGAAAAGGAAAATTATAATCTCATGCAAATTTGTGTACTTCACTGGGGATAATAAGGCTAGGAGGATACAGGTGGGAGGGATTAATGTCAATTGAGTAGCCAGCTATGATTTCACAGAGGGTGTGAAATTAAACTGGGCTTTGCCAGATGGATCAACTATAGATTGACATGGAAAACATAGGAGGGTGATAAATTTAGAGATAATAGCATAAGCAAAGCTGCAGGGTTGGGAAGGAGCAGAGTAATGTTAATAAGGGCATTCGCACAGCCATTAAGCAATGCAACTAAGACAAAATTCAGACCAGAGAACATTCCATCAGTTATAATTCTAAATATTCTTCATATGCTTTACAAAGCACTTAAAAAGTATAAGGAGATAGTGTTGGCCCAAACAGTGGTAAGCCTGGAGTCAAATAGTCCTGGGCTTAATTTTCAGTTCTGCCACTTAACTGGCAGAGTGACCTTGGCCAAGTATTTAAACCTCTTTGCATTGGTTTACCAATTTCTAAAATTCCAATAATGGTGCCCTGATTCATAGGAATGTTGGGGAGAGTGAAAAAGTAAATGTGAGCGAGACATGATGCAGAAGAGAACCTGTGAGTGGTTGCTAGGATTGTGGTTGCATTGCTGCTATTATTTTTAGTAGTAGCAGTAGTGTTCTGACCTTTAAAATAAGATTAAATTGATAAGTGGTAAGGGATATGGTTACATGCATAGTCTCAAACACAACGTAGGGAGCTTATATCTGAAGTGATCCTACACCCTGTTTACCTGAGGCATTTTCCATTTGCAACTGGTGGTCTTGATGTATATATTGAAAGTGCTGTTTTTCATTCTCAAATATGTCCTGGTTTGGACAATAACTTATATGGTCATGTCTCTTACAACTGCAGGAACATAAGGAGCAGGGTAGCTTTTTGAGCAGGAAAATGATGGGATGGAAACAGCATTTTGGGAAGATTTCTGTGGCCCGGACATCCAAGAGGTTTTGAGAGGGTTAGAGCCAGAGAGACCAGCAAGGAAACTGGTCTTACTGATAGCAAGGTAGACCCAGACCATAATGATAATGACAGGAGAGGAGAGTTCGTGATAAATCTTAGCAACAAAAGCAGAACCTAGGAGGAAAGGAGTTCTTTCTTGTTCCTGAACCTGACCCCTGACCACTCACATTCCTTACTTAGCTCTCAAATCTTTCTTAGCATAATTCCTGTAGAAGCAGAACCCTTCATTGATGAAAACCCCTAGGATGGGGGGCCACGTCTGGTCCCTCCTGAGAAGGGGAGTTGAAGCTCCCAATCACTCTGCCTTGATGTAAGGCTTGCTAAGCCGAATGGCAAACACAACTCAGAACAATGTAAGAAATAATTCCTCTGCAGCGTTTCTCTGGCTTTCATGGGCATATTATAATTGCACCCTATCCAAACTACTGTGACAATTTATGATAAATGACCTCATGTCATGCTCCAAACATGGGCATGTCCTCTTTGATATTTGAAAGTATGCCAGTCTCAAAGGGAGTAAACTTCTCTAGTGAAGGTGGGTCAGTTTAATTGCAACCAAAAATCTTCTTACTATATAAAAGAAAAAAAAAAGGCAGGAGGGATAGAATAGGGGATTCTGGAAGCTGCAGGGCTCTTTCTTAGCTAAGCACAGTGATGGATGACAATAGAGAGGCAGAAGGTAGACTGGGCAGGGCAGAAATCTCTGCCTAATTTAGGTGGGGGCAGTGGGAACAGACTCCAGGAGGATGGAGATGAGCGACCTGAGCCTGGGCACTTGTGGGGGAGGGCAGATGGGGGGGAGTACCTGTGACACTTGGAGAGCAACTTTAGAGAAGATAGATCTATGTCTGGGTAACTCCGTGGTTGTGTGCAATAGGATTGCACTGTAAACCTTCCTCCATCTCCCAAATGTACCCACTAGAACAGAACATTCTGCACTGCTGTCTGATGCCTTCAGGTACTTTATCTGGCACTGTGGGGAGTGACCGGGTCATGTGGCTACAGGAGAAAGTGAGGACATGGGGTCGGTGTGCTCAGATCAGGTGTAGTAGACTCGGAGCTACACTTGCATGTACCAGACTGAGACACTGAGATGAAATCCGGACCAGGAGAAAATCTGATGCAAAAATTCTGGGTTTTGGATGTTATGCTTCAAATATTTTATGCACAGACTTTTGATCAGTCAAGTCTGAAGGAGGGCCATTGTATCTGAATAAGGTAGTTCTTCTGTGGGAGTGTTTTCTCAAAAGCCTCAAATGAATTAAGTCTATAAACTTTTAATTGCTGAAGAGGAGCTCTTGATTCAAAGAATATCCAAAGTGAACCCTTTGGTAAAGCATGGAATCTTTTGTAATGCAAATAAACTCTCTCCTGTGCCATTATCTTATCTTGTAAGTTTCTGAATTGGGAAAATGCCGGGCCCACCTGTACTCCATTCACTGCGCGCTGAGAAAGCCCAGCATAATAGACGGTGAGCCCCAGGAATATTTCAAACCTAGCAGCATGGTTCACTGTTGTCTATGACATGTTGTTAAATTATTGATAACCAGCCAGGCTTTGGGACACCGGCTTTGTTGTTCTGAGCTAACAAAGCCACCTGAGAGAAAGCCATAATGAGGGAGCAGGGACTTAGCTGTGGTGGGGTGAGGCTTCTGGCCAGCGAATCCTGCCCGTAACAGGAGAGGGCCACAAATTATTTGGACTGACCACTCTTGCAAAAAGGAAGAGAAAATAGGTGCATTAATGAAATTCTTACAACAGATGGCAAACTGTCCTTGGATCCTCTAGTGGGGGAAAAGGGAAAAAAAACAAGAAAACTTTCAAAGAATATTTTATATGAGTATATCACACTGAATCCACTTACTCTAAGGACTCACAGAGAGCTATGTAAGAGACATTCAGCTAAATTATTTAACAGAAGATGACAGGAAAGAATTAGAGAAAGAAATTTTCCCATCTCAAGTTAAAACAACAATCCACTCTCTATCCACGGGTAAATCTCTGGGTCCAGATGGTTACCCAACAGAATTTTAGCAAACATTTGGAGAGATAATAAGGCCTGTAACAGTAGATAATTACTCACTTATGTATGGCTCAGTGCCCCCTCATCTACATTAGTTTCTATAGCAGGATTTTTGCCGAAAGAAAGAAAGCAGACCCCAGCTCTATTTTCTCATTTGTAGCATTCTCTTGTTTCACTCTGCACAGGTGCCAGGAACCATCATTTTTATTTGAGTGTCCTTACGAAGACCTTTGAACATGATGGGAAGGTGAGGAAACATTAAATATTACTGCAATGGGCTATGAAAGCAGCCACTAGGAAGTCCTCCAGGAAAATAGTTGAAGGTCTAGTTGAGTTGTCAAGAAACATCATCCAATTGATAGGTTTAGGGGAGAGGTCTCCCATCTACACTTGTTCCTCACTTCCATTACTCACTTTCCCAAGAGAAGGTATAAAAGGTGGCATTTTGGGAGCATGTAGGATTGAACATTCACCTAGAGCTTTAAGAGCAAAGGTCATGGACATTTTCATCAGCAACTAGTTCATAGTCATTTTACCAGGAGCTTAATGAAAGCCAATGAGTTTAGCAACAGTCTGTGCTCTAAGGCATAATAGCAAGAGTGAGGCTCCAAACTTCAGGCTTCACTGACCAGACTGGCTGTAAATTTCTCTACAAATTATAGATGCTTCAGGGAGACCATAATCCTTCACTCTTGTATATTTTTCCCCCTCTGCAGAACATTTTACAAAGATGAACTAATTAATCCTCTCACCAACCCAGTGATTTCAGAAAAAAGTGATTTTTCCCATTTTATAGATGGAGAAACTGAGTGCCAAGAGCCTTGCCTTTTAACTATCAACATTTTGAAGATGAAACAAATTTGGAGCAGCCGGTAATTACTAAGTCATTTCAACCTCAGTCAGGCAAATCTGTCTACCGGTTGTCTGTTAACTAGATTGTGACATCCATGAACAGAAAGCACACTAATGTTTATTGATTAATGCAAAGATAATAGCTATCATTTATTGAATGCTTAATATGTCCTGCGCTATGCATATGTTGGAGTGCTCAGTCTTCATCATTCTTTAGAACAGCGGCTCTCATTCTTGGCTGTATTTTAGAATACACCTGTGGAGACTTTGAAACTCCTGATGCCTGCTTCCCAGATCAATCAAATCAGAATCTCTAGGGGGTAGGGACCAAGCATCAGAATTTCTTTAAAGCCCCTAAGGTGATTTCAATATGCAATCAATTTTAAGAACATTTTGGATAAGAAGGCAAAAAGAGAAATAGAAAAATGGAAAGATGTCCAGAGTTAATAATGGGTTGTTGTTTTATTTTGTTTTTCAGTGAAAAAGACTTGAGTTATATAGGATGAGTAGAAAGGGCCAGTAGAGAAGAAATATAAAAGAAATAGAAGAGAAAGGGTCAATAATAGAACAAGTTCCCAGAGGAAATAAGAGAATAAGGATTCACCACTTCATCCTTTATGTCTCTTTTGTACACTTAGATTTCTATTGTAGCATCTATTATCCTAAAATTTTTGTTACATGTCTGTCTTCTTTCCAGACTATAAATTGTTTGAGGCATGGGGCACTGGTCTAGCCATTTCTTATGTCCAGAACCTTGAACAATGTCTGGGATATAACAGGCTCTCAGATGTTGGATGAATTAAAGGATAAACTTGAGAAATTGAAAAATCTTTCTGTCCCGAAAAAGATTCTCCAACTTTCTCTCACACGGTGCTTGAAACTCATACTATTAATCACTCTTTTAGACTAAAGCTCTGATAAGCTGAGTTAAGAATTGGTTACAAGATCATTACAATGCACCGTGCTACCTTCAGCCATTTGTGCCTTTGCATAAATTGTTTTGACCGATTAGCCAATCAGTCTCCAACAAGACCCAAGGAGAATGAGAATCTAAACAGATTGTCACCATTTGGTTGGTTTGAGGGCAAAACAGGGTAGATGCTAGAGCATTGGGGTCTGCTTTTAGGCTTCTAAGAGGCAACAGGGGGAAGGAGGGAGGGTTGATGGCACATAACAGCACCCAAACTCCTGGTGTGTCAAAGGCTGATTCTGGAGCCAAACTTAAAACCTTACATCATGTGCTCATGTTATCATTTAGCATCATTTGTGCTCCCCGGTTTTCTAAGTCTAGGCTGCTCAGGAAATTGATGAATAATAGAAGATGCCACTTTTCATCGAGAGGGACTGATTCATCCTAAAGAGAACATTATTTGGTGATTTTTGGAATGTTCTGTGAATATAGAAAAGCATTCCATCCATGCTCCAGTTCACAACTGCAACCCTCAGGGACCCTATTTTCATGGCATTGCCCAGTGCTCAGTCCTCATTCATCAATACCCAAGGGATAAGTCCATCTTGCTTCCATTCCACATTGTAAACTGCATCGTACCCAAATGCTCTGCACTACATGCCTTCACTCCAACCCTAAACCATTCTTTTCCTCTTTGGAATGTTTATTTGATTGATCAACATACTTCTTCATAGTCTCAGATTCTTTCTTAAATATTCTTTCCTGCTTCTTGTCTTAATCTTGGAATGATTTTACTTTTAAAATCACTAGTCCAAAGTTACTGTTCTCTGGTCTCAATTTCCCACCTTTCCAGCATGTTTGTTCAAGTAGCCCTACCATGCGTGTTCAGACTTACCACTTTGACCTCTGTTGGTTTTGCCATCCATGGGCTTTTAACCTGCTTTCACTCTTCTTCCTACCCAGCTTAGTTTGCTTGACCTATCATTATAATTAAACCCTACACAAATGCTAAATCCTTTGCCCCTCTGTCCTTTATTGCTCTTATCCAAACCCAAACCTTGGATGAAACTATTGCCACAAAATACCACATTTTCCTGGAAAATATTTCACATAACAATGTGATTCTACTGTGAATTTATGATTGCCAAACTCAGCTGAATCCCAATAATAGTACCATCCAAAAATTCTATTATGTTTGTGTGGTCAATTTCTCTCCAACTTTCACAATGGCTATTTTAAACTTCTTCCATTTTCATTAATCTTCTGGCTCTCCCTATCTGCCCCTTCCAATTCTCAGCAGATGATCTTATTCTTCACTTCACAGGGAAAATTGAAGCCATCGTATGAGAGTGCCTGCGTCTTTCTACCTTTCTATCTATACCCATTTTTCCCTCTTTATGACTTACTTAAAAAAAAAGGAATTATCCATCTTATTATAATGAGAATTCCTTCCTACCTATATAAGAACAATATGTTCTTGGTCACCATTCCTTTTATTAGAACTTTTGCCAGATCTTTTTACAGGATCATCCCAATTAGCAGATGACAAACTTTAGTCTCTCATAAATAAAATTTTACTCTCAACTCTACTCCCATCCCTGCTCCCCAATGCTACCCAATATCTCACTTTAAAACTAAAATTTTCAAGATTTTCATGCTGCTTCAATTTCTTTATTTCCCTTGAACTAAATTTTATTTTATTATGGTAAGAAAACTTAACATATAATTTACACTCAAATTTTTAAGTGTACAGTACATTATTGTTGACTATATAGTGCTGTATAGCAGTATCCAGAGCTTATTCATCTTGTCTGACTTAAACTTTATGCCCATTAATTAGTACCTCCCCATTTTCCTCCTCCCTCCCCCAGCCACTGGAAACTACCATTCCACTCTTTGATTTCATGGATTTGACTATTTTATTAGATACCTCATACGAGTGGAATCATGCAGTATTTGTATTTCTGTGACTGGTTTATTTCACTTAGCATAATTTCCTCAAGGTTCATCCATGGTATCAAATATTGCAGAATTCCCTTCTTTTGTAAGTCTGAATAGTACATATTTAATTGCATGTGTGTACCACATCTTCTCTACCATTTATCTGTCCGTGGACATTTAGGTTATTTCTACTTCTCGACTATTGTGATCCCATGAACTCTCGAGCTCACTTTGATCAGGCTCACATCAAAATGCCCACTATTCCACTCTGTGTCCTGGTCATCAAAATCTTCTATGCCCTCAAATCAATTTAACATTTTTTTTCCTTTTTTTTTCTTGACTTCTCAGCAAAATAAAACAGTTCTAGCTTCTTCCCCTGGAAACTCTCTTTCTGTTGTTGACATAAACACCATGCATATCTGTATTTACTCCTACTTCTTTGGACATTCCTTCTCAATTTTACCTTTAAATATTGTGATTCTTTAATGTTCAGTCTTAAGTTCCCTCACCCCTCTTCTTACCCTTACTCTCTACTGTATCCCCAGGAAATTATACTCAATCATAGAGGTTTTTCATTTGTTCACTAATAACTCAAATTTGCATCCCTATACATATACCCGTATATACAATTAAATAATATTTTTAGTTTGATATTTTGTAGATGCCTCAAAATCCTTACAAACTGACTTTATGATTTCCTACTTCCAACATACTCATCTTCTATGGTTTTCTCCTTTCTTTTCTTATCCCTCCTGTTTATTTTTCCTGTTATTGCATTGACTGAAACCTCCAATAGAATGAGTAGAAACAGTGATAATAGACATCTCTACATTATTCGTGACTTGAATTGGAATGCTTCTAAAATACCACCATTAAGTATGATGATAGTTATTCAGTAGCTGACACTGCTAGTTTCCTATGCAGTATTCATTACCCCCCTTCCATCTTACTAATAGGTAATTGATTTTGAAAAGGGACAGATTTTTTTTTTTTAAATCTTATTTTTTAAACTCAATTGCAGCTGAAAACACAGTTCTGGATAATGACATGCACATTGAAGGTTTCTGGGAAAGCTTTTTGCATTCTTGATATAGGCACTGCCCCTTCCCTCTTCACTTATTTCTGCTGAATGCATTGATGTATGCCTATCAGAGGAACGGTCATTTTTGCATCAAAGATTGTGTCACAGAAAAGTAGAAGGAGCTGAAGACATGGATGTCATCCTTGTGTTCTCTTACTGTCCTAAATTGTTGTTTCTCATAGCATGAAACAAATTAAAACCTTCTTCTGTAAGCCCTTTCTGATAGTATTTTGGTTATTCTTAGCTGAAAGCAATCTACTCATATGTTTGTGTGCATATAATGCTCCCAGATGGTTCACATCCTACCCAAGGTCGTTAATTGTAACTCACCATGAAAAGGACTAAGTTGCAAAGGGTTAAGATTGCAGCCTTAAATAATTCTAAGCTAAAAGCTATCTTATGGCTCTTGGCTTTTCTGATAATGTTATCACAAGGGTCCTTAAAAGAGGAAAAGGGAGTTAGAGGAGAAGATCAGGGTGGTGGAGTGTGAGGACTTGACCAGACATTGACTGTGTTGAAGATGGGGGAAGGGGCTGGAAGCCAAGGAATGTGGGAAGCCTCTAGAAACTCAAAAATGTAAGGCAGCAGATTCTCCCCTAGAGCCTCCAGAAGGAACACTGCCCCTCTGACAACTTGATTTTTGCCCAGTGAGAACTGTGTTAAACTTCTAACATACAGAACTGTAAAATAATAAAAGGTGTATGAGGCAGGGTGCAGTGGCTCATACTTGTAATCCCACTGCTTTGGGAGGCCAAAGCAAGAGGATTGCTTGAGGCCAGCAGTTCAAGACCAGCCTGGGCAATATAGTGAGACCCTGTCTCTACCAAAAAAAAAAAAAAAAACCCAAAAAACAAAAAAAATTTAAGAGTTATATGGGCATGGTGGTGCACACCTGTAATTATAGCTACTAGGGAGGCTGAGGTGGGAGGAACACTTGAGCTCAGGAGGTCCAAGTTGCAGTGAGCTGTGATTGCACCACTGCACACCAGCCTGGGTGACAGACGAGACCCTGTCTCTAACAACAACAAAAAAATAGTATGTATGGCTTTAAGCCAAGACATTTGTCATAATTTGTTACGTTAGCTCTAAAAAAAAAATATAGTACCCTTTATGAGCTTTATGAAGTTTCCTGATAATTTTATTGGCTAAAAGTTTTATCGTGAACAAATGTAAAATTTAATCAAATGCTTTTCTGCCTCTACTGAGAAATAAATATGATAAGATGATCTAATTTTTTATTTCTTCTTTTAATTATTAATATGCTGAATTACATTAGGATTGCTTTAATAAGTTTTCTGATTTAAACAATCATTGCATTCTTAGGATAAACAATGCATGAACATGATGCTGAAATTGGTTTGCTAACTGGTTTTAGGAATTTGTCAATATTTTCATCAATACAATTGGCCTGTAATTATCATTTACTATATTTTCCCTTGCTTGTTTTAGAATTAAAGTGAAACTAACTTTGAAAAGTGAGTTGGTAAACTAACTCACATGTCCTACTCTGAGAAATTCTAAAGAAGATCAGAATTATTTGGCTATTTAAGATTTTGGCAAAACTTGAACGTAAACTCATCTGTGACTGGTTTCCTTTTGAAAACGAAGAAATTTTATTACAATGTACATAATGGTTATTGATTTTTTATTGACATACTTTGGAAATTTATGTGTTGTTTTAAGAAATTGTTTATTTTACCTAAATTATGTATAATTTTTTTATTTTTAAAAATCCTTATTATATATGTATTTTTATTCTGCCTTCTAATCCTAATATTATGGACATATGCCTGCTCCCTTCTGAGCTTCCCCATCCCTCTCAATTTTTTTTCTATCAGACTTACTGGAGATTTTACTTTCATTATTTGTTTTTCTCTTATTTCTTTGATTTGCTGCTCTTTATTTTTTTCCTTTTTTATCTATGTTTTAAAATGTTGTGTATTTCTGTAACACCTTATTTGAACAAGTCATTTATTTCTAATCTTTAATTTCTTCCTTTTTTAAAAATTATTTTCTATAATGTTAAACTTACCACTAGTCCTGTGTTAGCTGTTAACCCCTAAATTTGGTTCCATCATGCTTAAATCATCATTCTGTTCTAAATATTTTGTAACTTCCATTGTTACAATTTCCTCTTTGACATATAAGTTGTTTCACAGTGCACTTTTAAATACACACTCACACATGTGACTGTTTGTATATGATGGAAAGGTGGGAAATCTAAATACAATTTTTTTCAGTGTATAGTCAATTTTTTAAAACTCCATTTATTTAATCCTGTATTGCCACATTTGTACACTGGTATGCCAGGCCATCTTTGTCATAAACGCAGAAGTCAGTTTTGATGTTGTTACTTTATTTCTTTTGTCAGTTTGCTGCTGTCTATACCAGTGCTTTATGGACTTAATTTCTATAGGTTTTTGGTAAGATTTGATGTCAGCTTGGACCAGTTCCTCTCTTCACTCTTTTTCAAAAGAGTCTTGGCTCATGGCTCTTTATTCTTTCATACATGTATTTAAAACTTCAATTTATCAAATCTACTCTTATACACTATTGGTGGGAATGTAAACTAGTATAACTGCTATGGAAAGCAGTATGGAGATTCCTCAAAGAACTAAAAGTAGACCTACCATTTGATCCAGCAATCCCACTTACTGGGTATCTACCCAAAGGAAAAGAAATCCTTATGCAAAAAGAGACCTGCACCAGAATGTTTATTGTAGCACAATTCACAATTGCAGAGATGTGGAACCAACCTAAGTACCCATCAACTGATAAGTGGATAAAGAAAATGTGGTACTACTCAACTATAAAAAGGAATGAAATAATGTCTTTTGCAGCAACTTGGATGGAATCAGAGACCATTATCCTAAGTGAAGTGTCTCAGGAATGGAAAAAAATGTAAATACAAGTTCTCACTTATAGGTGAGAGCTAAACAAGGGATGTATATGATCATAAAGAGGTGTAATGGACATTGGGAACTAAGAAAGGGGCAGGGTGTGAAGGGGATGAGGGATAAAAACCTACCTATCGGGTACAATGTATTCTATCCTGGTGATGGATACATTGAAAGTCTTGACTTCAGCATGCTACAATCCAGCCATGTAACAAAATACATTTGTAACCCCTAAATTTTTTGAAATAAAATAAATAAATAAAAATTTGATTTATCAAATCTATAGATAAACTGGAGACATAACTGGCAACTTTACAATATTAATTCTTTCCTTCTTTGAACACAGTATCTCTCCACTACTTTAGGCTGTCTTTACTGACTATAAATAAATACAGTATAATTTTCCAAGTACAGGTTTTGCATATCTTTTGTCAGATTTATCCCTGGTTACTTGGTGTTCTTTTATGTTATTGTTTTCTTTTTAGTTACATTTTCTGGAGTATGGAAATGCAACTGACTTGTGTTTGGTTTTCTTATTATCTAGCCATCTTCCTGAAATCCCCCATGACTCTAAAATTTATTCATGGTTTCTTTAAATTTTTCATATAAAGTCTCTTATCATTTACATTAATGAGATTTTGATTATTCTTTTCTGAAGTGTAAGCTTTTTTGTTTCAATTGCAGTAGCTAGGATCTCCTACACAGAGTCAGGAGGTTGCACTGATGAAAGTGGGTGTTTCATCTCATTCTCCATTTTTCTAACACTTCCTGCTTTTAATAATGCTAATGATGCACACTTTTTAATGTTAGAGAATTTCCTCCACTTCCTAGTTTGCTGGAAACTTTTAGCATACATTTATATTCAAAGATTCATTTATATTGAATCTTTGAAACAATTATTCTCTTTTAATTCACTAATATACATTTCTAGGATGAAACCAAATTGGCCATTATGTTTTCTACCTAATAGTGGATTCAACTGGATAATATTTGATCTAGGATTTTTGCATCTGAATTCATGAGTGAAATTGTTTGCTTTGTTATAATATCTTAGCCTTGCTTTACCACTTTGTCCCTCTGTGCTTGGGGATGGATTTTTCAAAAAAATTTTTAACTGTAAGTATTATTGTGACTGCATCCCATCTTGAGCTGGCATTACCTATACAATATTTTATATCAGTAGCAAATTTTGATCATACAACATTTTCTAATTTTTTTTTTAGTATCCACATGTATGTGTTTTATTTCTGCCAATTTTTAAACAATAATTTTTTCCTCTAAAATAATGAAAGGGCCAGGTGTGGTGGCTTATGCCTATAATCCCAGAACTTTGGGAGGCTGAGGCAGGAGAATTGCTTGAGGCCAGGAGTTCAAGATCAGCCTGGGCAACATAGTGAGACCCTGTCTCTACAAAAAATGTAAAAATTAGCCAGGCATGGCCATGCATGCCTGTAGTCCTAGCTACGTGGCAGGCTGAGGCAGGAGGATCATTTGAACCCAGGAGTTCAAGGTTACAGTGAGCCATGATGACACCACTGCACTCCAGCCTGGGTGACAGAGCGACACCCTGTCTCTAGAAAAAAGAATAAATAAATAAATAAATAAATAAGTGGTATGTCATCAGTTATATCCTTAAACATCTAAAACATAATTGTCTTAAATTCTTTGTCTGATTATAACATTAGTTTTATATAGAAAAACGGTGTCTTCTTCTTCTCCTTCCTCCCCCTCTTCCTCTAGTGTTTTGTCTGCCTTACTTGTTATCTGATTTTTTCATGTGTTTTTGGAATTTTGGGTTATAAGGGTGTTTTTAATACAGACTTTTTTCTCTAGTTCTCTTTCTGTCCCCATTCTCATCTCTCACTTCTAGTGGTTTTGCGACTATCCCTACTAGTTTTCCACATCTTTGTCTTTACCTGTGAGTTTGGTTTCTTGTCTGGCAATGGGGTTAAAGACCTTGCAGACCCGGCCACAGAACCCGTAGGTGTCTTGACTCATTTCCTAGTATAGCATCTAAGTATGTGTCTTTGTGCATATCATTCTGAGACATTTAATTTTTAATTTATTTTTAAATAAACATACAGCAAAATTCCTTGTTTTTGGTGTACAGTCAGGATTTTGGCAAATATGTGGAATCCTGAAATCATTACCATAATTGAGAGACAAACAGCTCCATCAACCTCCCCTCCAACACACACGTACACAAAATTCCCTTCTGCCGCCTTTTGTAGTCTCATCCTCGACCCGTTTCTGCCATCCAACCCACAGGAACCATGGATGTGTTCCCCACCCCTATAGTTCTACCTTTTCCAGAATGTCATATGCATGAAATCATAATGTATGTGGCCTTTTGAATCTGGATTCTTCATTTAGTATTTGAATGTTATACATGCAGTGGCATGTATCAATAGTTTAGTCCTTTTGATTGCTAAGGAGTTTCCCATTATCTGAATGGACCACAGTTTGTTTATCCGTTTCTCAATGGAGAGCTATTTGAGTGGATTCTGTTTTTTGGTGATCACATATAAAGCTTCTATAAACATTCTATATAGGTGAGCATATCGCTTTTTATTTCTCTTGATAGAAGACAGATTTTAACAATCAAAATTTTTTCCCGTAGCCCATTTGTACAAATGGTGGGGGTCCTTCTGTGCTTTCAAACAAAGGGCCTGGATCCAGCCACTTTCTAAAATTCAGTGCATTTAGTCTCCTTTTCCTAGAAAAGCAGAATTCCTGGCCTACACCATATTTTAAAAAATCTAGAGTGAGAAGACCTGCAACTTTAGCACCCATATTTTTTATTTTTAAAGGGTTTTTTAATTAAACAATATTTTTAGCTCCTATCTGCATTTTGCGTTCCCCTTCTGGATCATGGAAATAGTTCTTTTATTTTTTCCAAAGTTAGATTTTTGTGTTTTGCCCATTATATGTGTTGTCCATAATCAATGT
This sequence comes from Daubentonia madagascariensis, assembly GCA_023783475.1. NCBI lineage: Eukaryota > Metazoa > Chordata > Mammalia > Primates > Daubentoniidae > Daubentonia > Daubentonia madagascariensis. Next base: position 3,402,059 of record JAKFHU010000901.1, on the reverse strand, counting down.
GTGGCAAAGCAGAAGGGGTGATCAGAATACAAACTCAAAAGCCATCTGGAACAGGAAGCACCTGTAATTCCCAGGCAGTCCTGCCTCTGCAAAGGGCACCATCATCCATCTAGCTGAGCAAATCAGGGAACCAAGGGTTATCCTTGATGTCTCCTTTGCACTCAGATTCCATATACAATCAAATGCAACATTTTATCAGTTCCTACCATGGGATGGTCTCTCCCATCCTCCTATTCCTCTTGGTCTATTCTGGTTCAAGCTACCAGGTTCCTGCTGCAGCTTCCTGTGTGGTCCCTCACCATTACTCTTCTCCTCTTTCTGCCTAAGCTATCCCTCACAATGAAGCCAGAGATAGCTTTCTAAAAGCATATATATAACCTGATCACTCCCTTGTTTTAAATATTCTTGTGGCTACCACTGACCATAGTTTATAAATAAATTAAGCCTGGGCGCTCTGTCTGCTGCCTCCCTCATTAACCTTTTGTGAAGCCCCTTTCCCTTACCCTGTGTGTTCTAGTCATATCCACCTCCTCTCAATACTTTGTAAATGGCCTCAGGGCCTTCCCAGGTGTTAATCTGCCTTTGTAACGTGCTTTTGCTCTCCTGTCAATCTCCCCTTCATATATAATTTCTACTGGAACTTAGTAGGAAATTTTCAAGGAAGCCTTCCTTGACTCTCCAAACTTCTTCAGGCCCTGATTACATATTTCTGTTATACTTCATACTGATAGTAATTCTTTAATTTATTGTTACATGTCTATCTTGCTTGTCTTGGTTATTGCTGTCCCACTTATAACTTGCAGACAGTAAGTTCTCACCAAAGATTTTGTGTGAATGACTAAGTAGCTACAAAAATACTTTATATGTCAGAGGAGTCATTTCAGCGGTGTGGTTTGATGGATGTCCAGTACTTCCCCATCTTCAAATATCTCACCTACTGATGTCTGAAAGTTTATCAATCTTCACTGCTTTTGATTAACCACTGACCTGTCCAGACTCCTCATTTAAGAGGCAATTTCTTCTAGTAACACTAATGCATGATGTCCTTAACACCTTAGTGTAATGAGATGATCAGATATCCTTCATTCCCAAGAGACAGATGTGTCAGATAACATATATAACATTGGAGGGAGTTTTCTACATTAAGATCTTGCAAAAATGGGGTAGTCAAGAAAAAATAAAACTGTAATACCTACTTTGTTCCCAAAGGGTATACATAGTAAATACATGAAGTAGTTTTTATTGTAATAGCTTTATTTATATCCAAAAGTAGTCAGTACCATGTAGTTGAGTTGACTAGTGATGGTGTCTGTCAGGGCTTAAACAATGAGCTGCTGGTTCAGACTGCTTAATCTCGTTGCCACAAATGTCCTAGAATTGTTTCCGTTGACTTAGGCCAGATATTCGGCATCCAAGACCCCCAACAGTTTGGCCTTTAACTTGGAATAGAATTTCTTCCTGCTAGATGAAGGCCTTCTGAATACTAGTAAAATTGTTCCACAACATGTAAATTATAGAATACCAGACAACCAGCTTATAATAACCTTTAGATTTTTATTTATTCATTTATTTTTATAATAAGCAGATTTTGGGACAAGGGACTTCTGAAAATATTTATAATACTCTGAAAGAATGGGTCTTTCTTTCTGGAAATCAAGGAATGTTTTGACAAGGAAGAAAGATGGGTGAAATATGTATTATATTAATAACTAATATTAATTGAATATGTACTAGGTGCTATAATAAGCTCTTTATATTGGATTGTTGTACTTAATCCTCAACCTATGAGCTTTATGTTATTAATGCTTCTATTTTATAGATGAAGAAATTGTGTCCCAGAAAGGTTGAATAAGTTACTGAAGGTCAACTTGCCAAGTCAGAATTGAAACCCCAGAGTGATCTTCTCCCTAGGTGCAGACCAAAGGTCTAAGGGGCTTGGTGTGCAGCCAGTCTCAGATGATTCTAATGTGGCTGGCTGCCAGAATCAAGCTTGCTGTGAAAGAAATTATTGAAGGAAAAAAAAAAATAGTCCACACAGCTATGATTGTGGGTCACGTGCATGACCTGAGAAGTAAGGCAACAAAGTAGCATAAAAACGTGAGGTCAGACCTTTGGTACAGCTCCCCTGAATACAGCCACCTGCACCAGAGCATGAATGAGGTGGCCAAGTTTCTGGGGTTGGGCGATAGGTGGAGAAAATAACCTATCACTTGCTCTTTAGAAAACCCATCTTTCAGATTATAACAACATGGGAACAAAGCCTAAAGGGCTGGAAGATAAGTTGGGTTTTCTATAATGCAAAAGGAAACACATTTAAGAATCAGAATTTAATACAAGAGCTAACTTCCTGCCTTTGTGGCACGATCTTAGGGATCTTAGAGTGCCGTGGAGAATCACTCACTCTTTTTAATGCCCTATGCCTCAAAACTTGCTTCTATAAGCTTTATTCCTTTTACTTTATGCTCCAGTCCCTTTTAAAATTCAAATTCTTCTTCAAAAACTTCTCATTTAAAACAAGAGATTCTCACACTGTTTTTTTTTTTTTTTTAACCCAGCACATCTGAAAATTATGCCACACTCCATCTGCAACTGTGTTTCATTTTGGCAGTGATCGTCAAAAGTTCCCACAACTTCTGGGTGCAGAAGACATCAGAATTTTAGGGGGAAGCTGTGGGGAGAGAATAGGAAACCATGCTGTCAAGAAAGAAACTAAACATGGATTTGTACAAGAGAAAAGAGAGCAGTGGGCACCCGGAGCAAAGAGAAAGGAAGAGGATGAAAACCTTGCCAATAGCTCTTTTGGCTTCACAATGTACCAAAGATCAGTCTGCCAAGTACAATGATGCAGCTGTAGTTTAGGGATTATTTAGTAGCATCTGATGACATCAAATATCCTTCAAGTCCACTTAAAATATCACTTCAAAGACCTAAGCATTGCCCTTACTTAGGAGACAAGCTTGTAGGTGAAAAAGAGCTTGGGCTATGGAGGAAAACTTAGATTTAAATTTCTGCATCATCATTGACTGGCTCAGTAATCTGGGGTCTATTGATTAACCTCTCTGACAATGTTTCTACCATAACATGTTACTGATGGGTAACAATATTTATGTAGTGGAATTTTTGTGAAGATCAAATGAGGTAGACTCCAGAGTGTGTTTAGCAGAGTGCCTGCTCGGAGATACTTAGTATGACTTCACATCCCCCAGTTTCCTTTCTGGCCCCATGGCCTGCTTCTCTTCTCCTTCTCCTGTCTTCCCCAGGCTGTATCCAGGCTTTCTGAGGGCATGCCCTGAAACCTGCATATCTGAGTTCACATTTTACATATCACCTGAACTTTGGCTCATCATACTAGCTTATCTCAAGGAAGGTCCAATAAATAAATTCAAACCAACATGTTGCTAATTAAAAACCTAGTTAATATTACTCTCTGACACATAGTTGCATTTTAATAAAAAGCAGCAAATGAAGAGTTGGCGTTTCAATAGCAAACAAGAAAAAACATGAGGCACCAGTGACTTTCTGACTGATGGTTGGTTTAGGCTATAGGATGTCTGCCTGCCACGTTCCTAGATCAGAAGGCTGATTTCAGCTCTAGCTAAAGGACACTTAGAAGGAGACTGTGGGTACAGGAGAACTGAGGGTTGCGTGCAGAGTGCTGGGCACTCAGGCATTTATTATAAAAGTCAAGAGATGGGGAAGAGGCCTGAGAAGGAGCAGCTGGCACGGCTGGAGGAAAACCAGAGCGCTGATCCACAGAGTTGCCCCATATCCATGCTTCTAGCTGCTCACCTAGAAGCTGCCTTCAGGCTTGCAGAAGGTGATGTGTTGAAAGCTGTTTGTGTGTTCCACTCTTTTGTCCTCATCACAATTAAAGTTACCTCTGGTTTATCGTTTTAGTATAAATCATCTGCTTAATCCTTCCTTAACAGATTTTCAGCTAAGAGTTAGGATGTTTTCACCAGTTTGAAACATGATTCTCTCATTCTCTGTTGGAATCAGAGATACTGTTCTTCTACTTTTGAATTTATTTCATGTTTCATTATGACCTCCTTATCCCCTTTCATAGTCTAGTGCCTAAAGCTCGAGGTTTGGAGTCAGACAGTCATGAGGTTTAATCCCAGCTTCACTACTGTCTAGCTGTGGGGCTTAGGCAAGCTAAGCTTCCAGTTCTTCATCTATAATGGAAATAAAAATACTTAATAGTGTTATAATTTTTAAATACTTATGAAGAAAAACATTTCAACAGTGTCTGACACATGAACAGTATTGCCCAAGGGTCTGCAGCCAGCATCTGGGGTGAGGGCAGCTTGGGTCCCCAGGAAGTCAGAGACTCCATAGCATAGATTGATTGATGGCATTTTTTTGTACTTCTAATGTCATCAGGGAAAAAAATAATAAATAATCTAATCTTCTAGAAGGAGGAATAATGTTACAAGGAAGCAAAGCAGTGCATAGGTTGTAATTATGGTTTCTATAAAGAACATCCAACTCAAAAAGCCATAGTATATTTTAATAGATGTATCAAAGCTATTCAAAATGTTAACACAAAGCATCAGGACTGAGCCATGTACATTTCTGAGAAAATTAATTAGCCTTAGGAGAAGGTAACTTCAGAGAAAGTGGAAGTTGCCTCAAGCACTTAAGTCCACTCTTGTATGGAGAAGGGGAAAAGGGAGCAGCAAAGTTGGTATCAATTTGTAGAAAGTGAGTGAACTTTGGCTCAATGAAAAAAAAATAACTTTCTCTTATGTCTTTCTCTACCTTATGAAGTAAAATTGTGAAGTTTTATTGCTAGAAGCAAATCCTGAAATCATGTTAGCTCGTCTTTTCAATTGACTTGTGAGATGGCTGAGGCCAGGTTGGGTTTAGTGACTTTTACAGAGTCACACAGGAGGGATACAGAATTGGAAAACATGGCTTGACTCCCTGCTCTGCTTCTCTCTAGCTATAACACCTTATTTCCTTTGTTCTACTTTCAGTAGTACTGAGAGAAACTGAGGGCTTGGAGAGATGAGATTTGAGCCTACCTATTTTCATCAAAAGTATGGATAGAAAAGCTTGGAGATGCAACCAGAGCAGGCAGGGGCAATACTTTTACTTCGTAATAATATTAGCTTTATTGGGCCACCTGTACTAAGAACTAAGTACGTAAGTAGGAATAATATTAATGCCTCATGCACATCACTTTTCAAAGGACTCCTCAACAACAGTGAGAATTAAGATGTGCCCTCCTTTTATCAGAAAACTGGTGAATAGCTATGATATTTATCAGACAGAGAAGACTACTAAAATTGCCATGTGCGTAAATGGATTTAGGCCTTGAGAATTTCTGTTCCATGTTCTGGGAAAGAGGGATAGGGACCCAAGGAGAGGGTAGAGATGGTAGGGAGAGATCTTCAGAATGTAAAGGTCAGAATGCAAGAAACAAAGGATTTGGCATGGAGAGAGTGAACATCAGGGCTAAACCTAGGGTCCAGGGGACCCTCCAGAGACTTAGGCAGTAAAGTCACTCTCCTTTTTTTCTGGTTTTCTCATTTTCATTTGGGTGTCTTTGGGCAAGTCTTCCTAAATGTCAGATGGTGATAACACTTTCATCCAATTAAAGAATAAATAAGATGATGGGCTTGAAAGTGTTTTGCTAACTATAAAGTGATACACTAATGTTATTTAGAGCAAGGAAGGAAACTTAGAGACCCTCTAATAACTTACAATGCTGTTATGGTAAAAAGTTTGTCCATAGGATATATATTCAAAGACGGATGAATAAAGAATTGCTCATCAATTATCTCAACCTAGACAGACTGGGCCAGGGATGGGCAAAATATTAGATTCATGTCTTAGCTATATATATAATAGGAAGGGAGATAGTTTTATTTTACTACTCTCCTTCCTATAAATGTGGGGCTCAGAGCTGAACACTTGTCCCAACAGCCATGACCCAAAAAAGCTTGCTATGCCAGGAATCTAGGAGAAGAGATTCAAATGTATTAATATTTTGGCTTAGATATAGAAATGGGGAGGACAAGCCATGGTGGTGAGATTTCATTTCAGATACTTCAGATTTCCTGGATGACTCTGTGATCTCTCACTCTTGATTCTGTGCACGGCTTGTCTGTGGCATTGACTGTATCAGCTGCTCTTAGCCATGAACCAGAGCATCTTGGAGAGGAGCTGCTAAGTGCCTACTGAGTCTGTAGCATGGAAAACATGTCTGCAAAGTTAATAGAGAGCTTTGGCTTCTGGGGGCTGAGAGATTTCAATCACTGATATTGTCAGTAAGTGAGAATGGCTTGGGCCATCCTTGTCTGAAATAAAGAGCAGTGGTTTTGAAAATATCAAATAACAAAAACAAAAACAAAAAGACAACCTTGCTGAGTAGGTGCCAGGTCCGGTTGCGAGCCATTGCAGGTGCGTGAGCAGACTGGAGCTGGGCCGATTTCCTCCCATGGAGCAGGGAGCCCTCCTGCAGGGCCATGCAGCTCACCACAGCTCCACTGCTCAGAAACAGGAGGTTAATTAGCACAACGCTTAATGAGAGCTTCTGGAGGAACTGTTGAGAAAATACTAAAAAATAAATGAGATGGAGGAACAATGGCGGGAAGGCATAGATGTGCTCTGAAATGGCTGGTAGGAGAAATAATATGGCTGAGACAAATTGAGAATGACTGAGCAGCTGAGGCCTGGCCTCAGTGCTGCTGAAGGGGCACCCTTTTAATGAACAAGCAAAACAGAGGTGGAGGAATGTGTGGAGCTTGGCAGCTATGGTGGGGTGTCTGTGAACGAGTATGTGTGTTTGTGTTAGGGGCTAGTGGGTAATGCGAGAGAGGCTTTGTTTTCATTTTGAGGATTTGAGATTCACAAGACTTCTAAGGCAAAGGAACTATCATCGTCTATCTCTTGGATTATTTTTATTAACTTTCTATTAAGCTTGGCTCTTAGTCACTGAAAGTAAATATTTGTGGAATAAATGTGTGGATAGAAAAATAAATGAGTTTTATTAAGTCAATGCCATGGTTTTATGGCAGTTGTTTTCAAACCATACTCTGAAAAGTCCAAAAGTTCCATGGAGATACATCAGGAAACTCCATGAAATTGTTGGCAAAATTGGCCAGAAGAAAAGTACTTCAGAGTCCAAACACTCAGCAGAGTCCAATTTAGAACTGAGGGCCTAACTGAGCCAAATTTCAGCATGGCTATCAGAGCCCAAGGTCACAGGGAGAGCTGGTAGCTGAGTAAGGATTAAGTCAAGAACTTCTGACTTCAATTCCAGTGATCTTTCCGATTCACCATGCTTACGGCTGCATAAATATCAGAAGAATAAGCCAAATAATACATCAAAGGTTCATACAAAATTGTCAGTGCCTTGGAAATGAGGCAAAACTTGGGAGAACAAAGTGACAATTTAGCCAAACTTTCAGAGAAATAATTGTCCAAAAGTAGGGATTTGGACAAAAACCAATAAAGTCAGGACAGAAACCCCAGTAAAAATGCAAATACATAGCATTGACAAAAAGAAGTTCATAACACCGTGAAATCCTACTCTATTAATTTGGGCTAATATTCTTTGAGATAAATGATATTATCCCAGTGGTATGGTTTGAATGTTGGTATTTTCTCAAAATTCACATGTTGAAACCTAATTTTCAATATGATAGTATTAAGAAGTGGGGTCTTTGGGAAGTTATCAGGTCATGAGGGCTCCACCCTCACGAATGGGATTAGTGCACTTATATGAGTCTCAAGCGAGCTCCTTTGCCCTCTTCTGTCATGTGAGGATGGAGCAAAAAGGTGTCATCTTTCAAGCAGAGAGCAAGCCTTCCCCAGACACCAAATCTGCTGGCACCTGGATGTTGGAATTTCCAGCCTCCAATACAGAAAGAAATAATTTTCTGTTGTTTATAAATTAACCAGGAATTTTTTATAGCAGCAGGAGCAGACTAAGATACCCAGTTTACAGATGAGAAAACTGAGATTCAAAGAGATAAAGTAACTTGACCAAGGTCACAGTGCTAGCAAATGGCAGAGCCTGAACTCAAGCCTGCCAAGTACCAATATCTTAAGTGTCACTAAATGGAATAAATGAGCACAATCTCATTGTGAGATAATTAATAAAGTTCCAAAACAAATGGGCAAAATACTGTGGTGCCAGATACTCATGTGAATGAGAACCAAAACTGTTGATTTCCACACTCTGCCTGGGTACTGAGAACAGAAACCATCCCTTACCATTCACACTAACATGACTGTGCCATTTTTATGTCTTTGTTAGCTTGTGTTTGCTATTGCTCTGTCTTCATTAGCATGACCTTATTCTTTCCAGAAGTCTCCTGCCTGGGCAAATGTTTTGATTGTTCATTACAGGAACTTCCTGAAAGGCTCAAATCTTTGATGAAAAACATCAACGCTTTATGCCTCCAAATTTCTTGAATATCTCACCCAAAATATTCAATTTGTAGTTTCCACCAATCCTGGACTGTTGTATCACAATCATTACCCAATTTTAATCAAACTCAACTTTGAAAGATCTGCCTGAAATCAATAAATTTTGACCTTACCTTCTCTCCTCAAGACACTGCCAAAGGTTTTGCAAAGTGGTATTCTCCCTTACAATAATAAGCAATCAATTCAGGTCTGTCTTGTCAAGAGGTTTTGTTGGTATTATTTGGAAAGCCAGCTTTAGACAAAAAATTAACTTTAAAAAGTATTCAAATACCAAAAATAACTTCACTCTCACCTCTTTAACAAAGAGAGAAGTGAGGAACCCTGACCTATACACCAACAAACAGAGATTACAAAAGACTCCAATTCTCTGCCTTAAGTTCAGAACAAAGTCCAAATAGTTTGTCCTCTTTACCTTTTTCCCCTAAATAGCTCCTTCTGTAGTCAAAGTCAAAACCAATGCTGTTGAGGGGGAAGAGTGATATCAGGTCAACTGGAGGAGCCAGAGGCAAGAGGCAAAAGGAGGATGTCAGGGGCATCCCCTTGTACCAGAGCCAGAAAGATAAGAGAGTCTAACAGTGTTACACGGGTTGGCATGTTGCTCACTTAGACTTATAGTGCCATGGTAGTGGAGTGGGAGAGACAGATGCAGAAGTCATTGTCAAAGCAAAAGTCCAGGAACACAACAGAACACCTTTCCACTCAACTCTTTCTCACTTTTAAGTTCTATCCCAAATTTACTTATGGAAGTCAAATTCTATCTCAAGGCATTGCTTTTGGTCTATCATTAGAGACAGAGGTAGGAAATAGACAATAGTCTAGGAATGTAAGGATGTGGACTTGAGCTCTGTGTGATACATGGGGTTGTTGTATGAGGAGGCCACCGATATACCATTGCCTCCCCGTCACATAGTGCTCAGACTTCTTGACTCAGATGAAATCACACAACCTACCTAGCCTGCCTGAAAGTTCTGCAACTGAACTTTAAACGGAATTACAGGTGAAGTTGCCAAAATTCTTTCCATATTAATTTGCTTATTTGAATTATTTTAATCAACCCAGTATGATGTCTAGCACATAGTGGTATATTAAAATACCAGTCAGATGACCTGATCTTTCAAATTAGAAGGGGCTCTGAAGGCACCTGAGTACAGTGTGAGATGAATGGCTCATGACCTGATTCATTGAACAAATATTTGAAAGGAGTTACCACAGGCAAAGAACTGCTATAGTCACTAGGAGGGATGCCAAAATGCTGGAGTGGGGGATCAGAAGCTGGGTAAAACATGTATGCAAGCCCACTTCATGCAGGGAAACTAAGTGAAGGAGTAGGAGAAAACCTGTTCCATGTTCAGACTTTCTCCGAATCTGGCACATTTTTGGGTTGTACAGAAATAAAATAAAGAGCTCTCTTCTTGTTCTTAAATCTTTGTATGTGCTCTCAAACCATGTTCTTCCCTGTCCTATGGTATTAGTTACATCTCCTCTGTCTTCTTTTCAGCTTCTAGAAATGTACAGGTATTTCTTTTTAACTGATGACTCCACTCACATATTTGTTGTTAGTTACATTTTGTATTGCTTTTTTTAAAGTTTGCATTTTAGAGGAATCTTGAGGAGAGGCTATGAACAAAAGGAGGTAAGCATGAATATTGAGGCCTCTCCTTCAACTAGAAGACCTTCCCTGTCTGAAGCCTAGAGTATAGTAATAACATCCCAACGAGATTCTACATCCCAGTCTTGCAATCCTAACATCCATCTGCAGGTCTGTTTCTAAACTGCAGGTCTGTTTACATTATGCGTGTTTGAAAAATCCTTCAAAAGTTTCAAATAGTTATGAAATAAAGTCAAAATTTCTTGCCATGACAAAAAAAAAAAACACCACCCAAAACGAAAAACCTCACTATAATGTGCACTTGCCTATAACTTTGATCTTATTTCCACAGACTCTTAGCTTGAATCTCATGATCTAGCCCTCTAGAACTTCTTACAGCTAATATTGGTATGCTTTAATAATTAGTTGACTGGCACAGAACTTGCTCCTGTCTTTCCTTCCTAATGAACACTCTTTCTCTTTTCTGGCCCCAGTCATATTAATTATGGCCTGGCATATGAATCCTCACAACTCACCTGGGTTCAGAGTATCAGCTCCAAATTCACTACGGTTTCTGGGATTTATCCCAGATTGAGCCCTAACTCCTGGTTCATCTCAGTACCTTGCTCTTCTTTTTCCAAGCTTCTGCTTTCCTTGTCTGATTACTTATATCGAGTGTTTTGATTAATGGACAGGACATAGACTAGAACCAGTAAAATCTCAGCTGAGTTATGTCTCTCCCCATTAACAGCAGTTATGAACTTGGGCAACATACTTAACCTTTTCCGTCTGCAAAACAAAGACATGCCTACTTGAATTATTGCTTAAAGAATAAATTAGAAAATAGATGCACAATGTATTAAAATCCCTTGCATATCCCAAGTGTTCAACAAATATTCACCTTTTCCTGTTTGTCAGTCAAGTACTGAGTTGTACTGAGTCAAGGACTGTGCTAACAGTAAGAGAAGGGCAAACTTGTTTTATCATGATGTTTCATTTACTATTAAGTGTGTCTTTTGCAGAAAGAATCAATTTCCAGGACTTATATAAAATCTGTAAAAATAACACTGTTTGCAGAAGTGTGGTGTTTTAAATCAGTTTATTTCAACTTTCACCTATTGCGTCTGAACAACTGTGGAAGTTTCAAGTTTGAACACTGGTATCTTTTACCCAACAAATGTTTATTAAACTATTATCATTTGTATATTTTGATACAATATAGTTCTCATCCTCAAGAAGCTCCTTTTTAAAATATATTTTTCAATTTTTATATAGTAAAAATTCACTTTTTTGCGTATAGTTTCGAGTTTTGACAAATGAGTAGTCATATAACCACCGCCACAATCAAGATAGAGAATAGTTTCATTACCTCCTCCCCCAAAAAAATTCCTTCAAGCTACCCCTTTGTTGACAAACTTTCCCTCTACCCCCCAAATCTGCCTGAAACTGTTATGTTTTCTGTTGGGTTGTTTACAGTTTTGGTCAATTACAAATAAAGCTACTATGAACATTCATGTATAGCTTTCTACATGAACATGAGTTTTCATTACTCTTGGGTAATAACTGTGAATGAAATTTCCAGGTCATATGAAAAGTATAGGTTTGATTTCATAAGAAGGTGCCAAACTATTTCCCAAAGTTGTTGTGCCATTTTACATTTCCACTAACATATATGAGAATTCTAGTTGCCCTGCATATTTGTTTGGTACTATCAGATTTAAAATGTTATCTATTCTAATAGGTATGTAGTATCTCATTATGGTTCTAATTTGCATTTTCCTAATGATTAATGATGGTGAACATCTTTTCATTTGCTTGTTTGTCATTTATATGTCCTCTTTGGCAAAGTGTCTATTCAAAGCTTTTTCCCATTTTAATTGATTGATTTCTTACTTTTGAGTTTTGAGAATTCTTTATACATCTTAGATGCAACTTCTTTATTGATATGCAATCTGCAAATATTTTCTCCCAATCTTTGGCTTTGATCTTTTCATTCTATTAACAGTGTTTTTTGTTTTTACAGGGTGAACACGTTTAGTTTTATGAATTTCAATTTATTAACATTTTCTCTTATGAGTTATGCTTTTGGTGTTGCCTCAAGGAACTTTTAATTTGGCATCATGCTAAAGCCTTTACCTGAATATCCACAGGATATGCTACGTGATATATGAGTAATGTAAAATGCTAAAATAGTTCAGGGGAGGAAGAAATAACTGAGAAGTAGGTAATTTTGCAATGTTGCTTAACAGTTTTCCAATAAGCTGCTGCTGACTCCTGAATTTTCTAAGTATTGAGATATATTGTTAATGTTTCAAGATTTGGCTTGAGCACATAAAGTTTAAGAAATGTATCTATCTGTGGCCAGTGAGCCCCAAACTGAGCCATTAGTGATATAAAGTGCCAGAAATGTTCCCAAACTTTCAATCTCTGCCCAGCACCTCCTCCCTTTGCCCCAGTGCCAGCCATATATCACTTTATTCTAAAGGAGTTTCTTCAAGGTTTCAGTGGATTCTTTAGGTTTTATATATTTTCCTCTGTGATTTATGAGAAAAAAATTATCTGTTTAGTTTACTTATTGCTGTGATCCTCTGTGCCTCACTGAGATCTTTGATTCTGCTTATCTCGAACTTGTTTTTGAGGGACTGATGGCTTGCCTGATTAAAATAAAATAAATATTTTATTAGTTTATGCCTTTATCACTGTACCATGAGTGCCTTGTAATTTCAGTCTTCGCATGATTGGGATTCAACACATAGTAGGTACTCAATAAACCTTTGATAAGAGAAAGAATAAGGGATCAAACTCCTTCAAATCAGAAAAGAGTTGAACAGAGCTTTTAATCTTACACCTGTATATATCTATTTATATCAATATACATATAAACACTAAAACAAAGGGCATTACAAATAACCCTGAGATTGTAGGAAACATTTTTCTCCCTAATGCTGGAAGGGGAAAAAAAGTTTCTGCAGATGTGAAAAGCAGGGCATGTTTTATTTCTCTTAGCTGTAAAACAATGACATTGGCTTTATTATAAGCACAATGTTTTTTAGTAGCCATTCTTATAAGGTGAACAAGAAATCTAAATGTGGTAAAGCAATGGTCCCCAACCTTTCTAGCACCGGGGACTGGTTTCATGGAAGACAATTTTTCCCTGGGCCAGCGGGCGGTGGGGGGGGCAAGGAGGGATGGTTTCAGGATGATTCAAGCTCATTACATTTATTGTGCACTTTATTTCTATCATTATTACATTGTAATATATAATGAAATAATTATACAACTTACCATAATGCAGAATCAGTGGGAGCTCTGAGCTTGTTTTCCTGCTACTAGACAGTCCCATATGGGGGTGATGGGAGACAGTGACACCAAAAGTGTGTTGCTTATGTCCAGTCTACTCCATAATCTCATTTTGGTTGCTGTCACTGCAGAAAACCCTGCTTCACAAAGGTAAGATGTTGGAAATGGAAGCAGGCTTTTTAGTGCTTTTGTGGCAATCTCAGGATATTCCACCTTGACTTTAATCCAGAGTGTATGGAGATTTGAAGTTGTCTAAACATACTTTTAAGGCCACCGTCACTTGCGATCTCAAGTGGTTGATCCTCTTCTAGCACAAAGTCGATTCACGTGGCTTATTCACAAATGAGTCGCAGATCCATTCCTTCCCAGTTCAGGGGTCTTTTGTGGTTGGGAAGTAATGTTCAAACTCTTTTGAAAGCTGAGATGGGTGATCATGCACCAGCTCGGAGGAAAAGGCCCTGGCTCAGTCTCTTTCAATACCTCTGCCAATGTTTGAAACATGTCAAAAATCCCACTGTTCACTTGTTGCCCCTGTAATTCCAGTTTGGTTTTGAATGCAGCCACCTTATCTGCCAACTTGAACACAGTTGTTGTTCTCCCCTGAAGTGACAGGTTGAGTTTGTTGAGCAGGTTGAATATGTCACACAAGTAAGCAAGTTTTGTGACCCATTCTGTGTCACTGAAATGTGCTGCCAGTGGTGACTGTTTTTCTAAAAGAAATCTCTGGATCAGCTCTCATAACTCAAAAACTCTGGCCAGTGATCTACCTTTAGAAAGCCATCTCACTTCTGTGTATAAGAGAAGACGTGTGTGCTCTGCGTCCATCTCCTCACAGAGCTGCGCGAACAGACGTGAGTTAAGGGCATGTACTTTAATGTGGTTGATAATTTTAATTACATTATGCAAAACGCTGTTTAGCTCAGGTGACATTTTTTGGCTAGCCAGCATTTCTCTATGGATGACACAGTGCGTAGACTCACATTCAGAAGTGACCTCCTTGACCCAAGTGGTGAAACCAGAAAGCTGTCCAGTCATGGCAGCTGCTCCTTTCGTGCATATATCGACACAAAATAGCCAATTCAGTTGTCCTGATATGTAATCATTCAAAGACTTGAAAAGTTCTGCAGCTGTGCTGTTGGTTGGCAACAAAAGCCCACATAACATATCCTCATGCACATCCTCCTGAAAAATATATCACACAAAAACAAGCATTGTTGCCTTGTTGTCAACATCGGTACACTTGTCAACCTGGATTGCATACCACGGTGACTATTTAATCCTCCCTAACAATTGTGCCTCAATATCCTCTGCTATTTCACCAATTCATCTAGTTATGGTGCTAGCCGAAGGAGTAATATGTGCCACCTTTTGAACTGCAGCCTCTCCTTAAAGTTCACAGCAAATGTCCTTAGCAGCAGGCAGGATCAACTCTTCACCAATGGTAAAGGGCTTCTTAGCTTTAGCAATACTGTTAGTCACTAAGAATGATGGTCTCAGTGCAGACACATTTGATGGAGTGGTGGCCTTCAATAATTGCTTCTGTTCTTCGTGTTCACGTTTTTTTCTTTTGAAAAACGCTGAAGGCCTGTCTTTTAATGCAAGGTGCTTGGTCTCCATGTGGTGAACCAGTTTTGAAGGTTTCATGTCTTTGTTGGATAGCTGGTTGCCACATATTGTACAAAGCAGGCTTAGAGAATGTGAATCACCTGTTGCAATGAACTCATAATTTAAGTAGGACTCTTGGTGTTTTCTTTTAAATGCAGCTTTCATTTTGTTGGCAGTCTTAGAGTCTTCTGCTGTCTCATCATTGGGTCTTTCCCCCTTTTCAAAGAAGCTCTCCAGTGACGTTTGATTTTACTCATTTTTGCTAGGGTTAGCTTGTGGGCTCCCAAAACTGTGACTGAGACAAGGTGCACAGTGCAGGAAAGAGGCACAGATGGTAAATAAAATAATGGGCGGGCCACACATGGACTAAAACAAGTGTCAGATTCTGACTTAAATCCTGCCGCCAGATGCAGCTGTACAATTGAAGCACATCAACTCACTTGCCACTATAAAGCCAGCCACCAGATGCAGCTTCATTGTCACTTGCCACTCACTGATAGGGTTTTGATATGAGTCTACAAGGAATTGATTTATTATGGTCTCTGTGAAGCCAAACCTCTCGGCTGATGATAATCTGTATTTGCAGCTGCTCCCTAGTGCTAGCATCACCACCTCTGCTCCACCTCAGATCATCAGGCATTAGATTCTCATAAGGAGCACACAACCTAGATCCCTCGTATGTGCAGTTTACAGTAGGTTTCACTTCCTATGAGAATCTAATGACACTGCTGATCTGACAGAAGAAGGAGCTCAGGTGGAGATGCAAGCAATGGAGAGCGGCTTTAAATACAGATGAAGCTTCTTTCACTTGCTCGCCGCTCACCTCTTGCTGTGCAGTCTGTTTCCTAACAGGTCACAGACTGGTCCATGGCCCAGCAGGTGGGGACTGCAGCAGTAAAGGAAAAGAAGCCCCTGGCCTCGTTGCCTCACTGTGCATCTTTAACCAGGTGGATGATGTCAGCCTAGTAAGCCTTTCACCGAGATGTCTGCAGTGTAGCCTGGTCCTTGCTTTGTGGTGGTTACTGTTTGCACTCACACTAGGTGGACACAAAAGCCCAACCTGTTCCTTTACCGCAGCCTTCCACCACTGCTCATAACTAGCATATGCTCTGGCTGAATGACCTGGCTTCATTCACAGCTAAATCAGTACTAAAGCAGTCTGAATGATAGATAGCAGCTTATCAATAATTGAAAAGAAAGGCTCAGAGATATCCCATTATCTGAATAATTAATGCTCCACTTGGGTTTTGTAATTCCTTAATAAAACTGACTGATTGATTTGCTTAATTAATTCCTCCTTTGACAGGCTTATTGCTTTCTTTGGAGACAGGGATGGGCAAAAAGAAAAAAAAAAGATAATTCAAGCCAAGAGGAAAGATTTAAAATCTTCATAAACTTTAACCCCCCTCGGAGTATTATGGGAACAAGTTCTCTAGCATACCTTCTCCCACTATCTCTGCTTTGCTATAAAAGACCCCTATACCCTTGTCAACAGACACCACATGGGTGTATTTGGCACTGCCATTGATGAAACATTATGCTAAACTCTAAGGGCCCCAACCACATCTGTAGTAATAAACTCAGCTCAACCTTAAACACTTTTGAATAAATCGATTTGAATGAATGTTTAAAGCTGACTTTCATTTAAAGCAATGAGCTCCGAGTAAGGCAACGGCAGCTACCTTGATGCTAAGCGAGCTGATGTTTTTGCCTGCACGAAGCATCCCTCTGGCTTTACATGCACCTGCTCTGACTGAAGAACAGCGCCTGTCACTAGAATTTGGTCCAATGCCAATTCGTCCGCCATCCTTCCTACAATGAATAGGGTCGATCAGAGAGGGATCAAACTACCCCAGAAAATTAAATAAAAAAAAATCAGAAAAAGGGTTTGTGGGGTGAAGACTGGAGGGCAGAGATTGAAGTACAAAAGGAAGAGAAAGGAAAGCCAAGTTAAATATGTGAATGCAAATTGGTAGTACATGGCAGATGGAAGAAAAATAAGGGCATTTCTCTTAATTCAGGGAATCATGTACAATTTATTTTTTGAAAAATATTACTGTCATTCTTAGAAAAGTTTATAAAAAGGTTTAAATAATAGAAGATAAATTGTCCAACTGGAAGAAGAAAATAAGCCTTACAAGCAGACATCCCAATGACTTGTCTATAATTTTTGCCAAGTGAAATAATCAGGATACACAATAGAAATTTCAGTCCTGGATTCTATTTCAATCATCTCTAGTCTCCTGGCATTGATCCCTGTGGTTTTCTCAAGAACTTAGTCAAAGAGACTGGCTGGGAAGGTAGGTGTGGTGTGGTGAATGGTGGCCTAATTCTGATCAGAGGTTTCTGTGCAGGAACCCTGGGTAACGGCAGTGTCTTCAGAGTAGTGAGAACAGGTCTCTTTCCCTCAGAATTTCATGAATACAGGTGTACATACGACTAAATGAAATATGTTTTCTGATAAGGCAGGATCCAATCCCACAGTGGCAGCAGCTCAGCTGACTGGCTAGAGGAGGTTGAAATGATCAGAGCTGATCCTTAGCTGCCTTGAAACAAACATGTCACAATTTTGACTTTGGTCACAGAGAAGGCTGTTAAGTTTTTTCATTTACAGAATGAACAAACAAATGATTAAGAACACCTGAGTAAGCATTCTGAGCACAGGCCAGGAGCTATGCCACCACATACCATCTCAGTAAACTGTCACAGCACTCCTGTAAGATAAGCACCATTAGTTGCATTTTACAGATCAGAAATCTGAGACTAAAGAGGATCAATTGCAGAGAAGTAAAAGCCAAAATTGGGACTAGGCCTAGTCCATCTTTTTTGACCTCATTTGTTTATTTTAGTCACATTGGTTTGCCCCAATTTTTTACCCCTTTACCCAAATTCTCTCTGTTCTTCCAGGCCCCTCTCCTCCATGAAGACTTCGCTGATTGCATCAGTCTATATTAATCAATCTTTTCTAATTGCTTTCACACTTGTCATCAGATACCTTCAGGTTAACCCTAGTTTTTTTTTCTTTCTTCATGTTTTTCATTTTTATTTTTACCAAGTATATAAATATCTTTACTATTGTTTCTTTGCAGATAATAATTTGTTGGCTACATAGATAATATCAGTATATTTTAGGCAGTCAATTAATTGATAGCAACTTTAGATCTTTCCTTTGCAAAAGTTAAAATTAAAGTTTATTACACTTATCATGATACAGTTGACCAGGTTTTTATTGGAGGTTTGCTAGATATGTGGTTCTATGCTAAATATTGCAAGACTTATAAGAGCTTTTGGAAGGATAAGTTTCCAAATTCTCATGTATACTCTCATATACTATTCTACAATCATTTTATGTGCTGTTTCCCCATTGTGCATACCTATTTCTCCTCATCTGAATATCTGAAAGAACATGGAATTTCCTTAGAATACCACTCTATTCTCCACTAGGTGGTCTGTTTAAGATCGGCCACATCCTCAGCTCTAAGGGTAGGTCTGATTAGAATAATCTAATGAACATGTCTCCTTACCTGGGCATGCTAATTTGCTTAGAGATGAGCATGCCACTTTTGCTAGGATCTCTTCTTCTGTACTAAATTTTCCTTACTTTTGATGATTTTATTGTTTCCAGTGCCCTGGACAGAGCTACATCAAGATGATGATCAATATATGACTCCTTAGCTGCTTTACTGAAACTACCCACTATGTGGTCTTCTTGCTTCCTTTTTCTGCCTACTATTGTTTAGTTTCCCTTCTAAAATCTAAAGCTCTCCCATGCTTAAACACATAAATCAACTCTCTCCCATGCTTAAACACATTTGATGGCTCCCATTGCCTAGAGGATGACATCCACTTTATTCAGCATGAGTTATCATTTCTTCTAACTCTACCTAATTCCTACAATGTTCCAACCAGTCTTTCTCAACTAGGAGTGCTATTAGCACTTTGGGCACCATGATTCTTTCTTCTGTGGGACTGTTTCACACATTGCAGGATATTGAACATACCTGAATGCCCAATATTTAATGGCATCAATGTGCCCTATCACTGTAAAAACTCAAAGCACTGTAGACATTTCCAAATGTCTTCTGTGTCTAATAGAGACCCCAGATGAGAAATCCTGCAACATCACTCTTCTTTCTCCAAATATGCTGGAGCATCCATCAATTAGTTATCCTATAGCTCAGAGCAGAATGCTGAACACACATTAATCATTAAATTAACTTTTATTTGAATGAGTTGAATTAAAACAGCAAGAATTGACTCAAAGATATATCTTGACTACTTGCTATATATTAAATCGGACTGGATATAACCCAATATTAAAGAAATATTATTATATTTTATTCCTAACTTCAAGTTAATAAGCTCTTCTTAGGTTAAAAAACTTTTACCCATATGCAAAGTGGATTGAGTATAGAAGTGAATAGTAACCCACAAGAACAATTTAAAAGAACTTCAATTTAGTATAGGATTGAATGTCTACTGAGTTTATGAGTTTCTTTTTTTTTTTTTTAATAGAGACAAGGTCTCATTATATTTCCCAGGCTGGTCCCAAACTCCTGGCCTCAAATGATCCTCCTGCCTCAGCCTCCCAAAGTGCTCGGATTACAGGTGTGAACAACTGTGCCCAGCCCTAAAAAGATGTGTTTTTGAAGAGCTGTTTGAAACTTCAAGGTAAGTATTAAAAGGTTTTAAGTCTAGTGTCCTCAGATATGTTTCTATCAAATAGGAATATGAGTCAGTCTTCCAAGGCTTTAAAACTAGGTATAAACTTCTTAGTAATAATATTTTATCTTGCATGCTTTTCTAAAATATGCCAGTTCCATCAATATTGAAAACACAGGCAGGAAACTTCTTCCTTGGTGACATTTTGCAGATGTCATAAAAGATTCTTTTTTGTCCTCATTTTTTTTATTGTGCTAAAATACACACAACATAAAATTTACCATCTTAACAATTTTTAAATGTACAGTTTGGTGGTATTAATAAATAAATTCATAGTGTTGTGCAACTATCACCACCATCCATCTACAAAACCCTTTTTATCTTGCAAAACTGAAACTGTACCCATAAAAAAATAACTCCCCCTTCCTTCATCTCCCAGCCTACATTCTGGATATCCATTCATCCACTGATAGATATGGGGGTGTGTGTCTACATTTTAGCTATTGTGAATAATGCTGCTATGAACATAGTTGAAATATCTCTTTGAGCCTGCTTTCAATCATTTTGGGTATATACCTAGAAGTGTAATTTCTGGATCATATGGTAATTCTATTTTTAACTTGTTAAGGAATTGTCATACTGTTTTCCGTAGTGGCTGTACCATTTAACATTGCAGCCAACAGTGCACAAGGGTTCCAAATACTCCACATCCTTGCTAACACTTATTATCATTTCCTTTTCTTTTCTTTTCTTACTTTTTCTTCCTTTCTTCTTCTTTTTTTCCTTTTTTCTTTTTCCTGGCAGTCACTATCCTGAGGGATGTGTGGTGATATCTCATTGTAGTTTTTGATTTGCATTTCCATAATGATTAGCAATATTCAGCATCTTTTTATGTGCTTATTGTCCATTTGTGTATCATCTTTGGAGAAATGTCTATTCAAGTCCTTTGCCCATTTTTGAATAAGGTTATTTGTTTCTTTGTTGTTGAGTTTCAGATATTCTCTATATATTCTAGATTTTAATCCCTTATCAGATATAAGATTTGCAAACATTTGCTCCTATTCTGTGGGTTGGCTTTTACTGTGTTAAAAGTCTCTTTCTCTGTACTTTTAAATTTTTTTCATGCAGTCCAATTTGACTATTTTTGCTTTTATTGCCTATGTCTTTGGTATCATATACAAGAAGTCATTGCCAAATATAATTCCTGAAGCTTCTTCCCTATGCTTTCTTTCTAGGAGTTTTATAATTTTAGGACATACATTTAGATCTTTGATCCATTTCAATTTAATTTTTGTATATGGTGCTAGGTAAGAGTCTGATTTCATCCTTTTGCATGTGGGTATCTAATTTTTCCCAGCACCATTTGCTGAAAAGGCTGTCTTTTCTCCATAGAATGGTCTTGGCACCTTTGTCAAAAATCAAAGGACTGTATACATGAGTATTTATTTCCAGGATTTCTCTTTTATTCCATTGGTGTATATTTTTCTGTCTTTTGCAAATACCAAACCATTTTGATTACTTTTGCTTTGTGGTAAGTTTTGAAATCAGGAAGTTTGAGTCCTCCAGTTTCATTTGTCTTTTTCAAGATTGTTTTGGCCATTTTGGGATTCCATGTGAATTTTTGGACAGGTTTTCTATTTCTGGAGAAAATATCATGGGATTTTGATAAAGACTGCATTAAATCTCTAGATCACTTTGGGTGCTATTGACTTCTTAACAATATTAAATCTTCAAATCCGTGGACATGAGATGTATTTCCATTTATTTATGTCTTCTTTGATTACTTTCAACAATATTTTGTAGTTTCATTGTTCAAGTCTTTCACCCCCATGGTTAATTACTAAGTATTGTATCCTTTTTGATTCTATTGTAGATGGAATTGTTCTCATAATTTCCTTTTCAGACTGTTCGTTGTTAGTGTATAAATATGCAGCCGATTTTTGTGTATTGATTTTGTGTCCTGATACTTTACTAACTTCATTTACTAGCTCTGACAGGTTTTGTGTGTGAGTGAGTGTGTATAATCTTAAGGATTTTCTACATATGTGATCATATCGTCTGTGAACAGAGGTAATTTTACTTCTTTTTTTATGAATTGATTGTCTTTTATTTTTTTCCTTACCTCATTGCTCTGGCTAGAATTTCCAGCTCTATGTTTAATATAATAGAAGTGGTGAAATTTGTCATCCTTGCTTTGTTCTTGATCATAGAGGAAAAACTTTTAGTCTTTCACCATTGTGTGTGATGTTTGCTGTGAGTTTTTTTTATATATGGTGCTTTTTAAAAATTCAGAATATTACAGGGGTACAAACGTTTTGGTTACATGTATTGCTTTTGCACAGTTTGAGTCAATATTGTAAGTGTGCCCATCACCCAGATAGTGTGCATTGTACCTGTTAGGTGTGAATTTACCCAACCCCTCCTCCCCCCACACACCCTGCTTGATTTCCATTGAGTTTTACTTCCATATATATGGCTTTTGTTATGTTGAGCTAGTTTTCTTCTATTCCTTGTTTGTTCAGTGTTTTTATCATGAAAGGGTGTTGATTTTTTCTAATGTGTTTTCCGCATCAGTTGAGATGATCATGTGGTTCTTTTTCTTCATTTTGTTAATGTGATGAATTACATTGATGGATTTTTGTATACTGAACCATCTTTCCATTCCAAGAATAAATTCTACTAGGTCATGGTGTATACTCTTTTTAATATGCTCAATTAAGTTTGCTAGTGTTTTGTTAAGAATTTTTGTGTCAGTGTTCATATAGGATATTGATCGTAGTTTTCCTTTCTTAGGGTGTCTTTTCTGACTTTGGAATCAGGGTAATGCTGGTCTCATAGAATGAGTTAGAAAGTGTCCCCTTTTTTCCAATTTTTGGAAAAGTTTGAGAAGGACCAGTGTTAGTTCTTCAAACGTTTGGTATAATTCACTAGTGAAGCTATCAGGTCCAGGGTTTTTCTTTATTGGAAGATTTCTGATTACTGATTCATTCTTCTTACTAGTTATAAGTCTATTCATATTTTCTATTGCTTTGTGATTCAGTTTTGGTACAAGTTTTGTTAGGAATTTGTCCATTTCCTCCAAGTTATTCAACTTAATTTGTTGGCCTATAATTGTCCACAGTACTCTCTTATAATTCTTTTTAAAATTTCTGTAGAATTGGTAGTAATGTTCCTACTTTCACTTCTGATTACAGTAACTTGAGTCTTCTCCTTTTTAGTTCATCTAGCTAAAGGTTTGTCAATTATGATGATCTTTTCAAAGAATCAACTTTTGGTTTCATTGATTTTCTCTATTGTTTTTCTATTCTCTATTTTGTTCAAAATATATAATATTTTTATTTCCTTGTTTTTTTTTCCTGCTTACCTGAGTTTAGTTTGTTCTTTTTTTTCCCCTAGTTCCTAAAGTTGCAAAGTTAGATTATTGACTTGAGATCTTGGTAGGGAAATTTTCACCAGGCACAATGGTCATACTTTCCACCTAATCACTCACTGTAATGCTGTTACTTAGCACTATGGAACCATCCATGACAAGAAAAAAGGATTTTTATCAGCAGCCTAAAGATAAATTCCTGGCTTTTCTCTGAAAGAACATTATGTTAATTGAAATCCAATGTTCATTCATTCATCAAATATTTATTGAGATTCTATTATATGTCAGCCAATCTTTTATGAACAAAATGTGTTAAGTGGAGAAAGTCAAAATTTTGTATTGGCTAGTGGTGTTGGGTGGGGAGACACAGAGAAAGAGAGAGAGAGAGAGAGAGAGAATATGTCATGCTGGTATGCTGGAGATAAACTTTTCTGGCAGAGGAAATTGCATATGCCCTGAAATGGGAGAGTGCCTGGCATGTTCCAGGAATGATGAGGGTACCAATGTTTTAGACCTATGGGACAAAGGATACAGCAGAGGAGATGAAGGAAGAAAGTAACAGGAGGCCAGTTTATGTAGGAACCTGTAAGTTAACAGTACAGATAGCAAGTCACAGTAAGTCTTTACTCAGAGGGAAATAAGTAGCTGTTGGAGAGTTCTGCATGACACCTGCCCCACATATGAACACTCTAGCTTCCCTTTCCCAATAGTCACACAGGACTCTACCTTGAACCAACGAGAACACTCATTGGTAGCACTGTTTGACCTTTGGAGATTGGATCCAGGAAGAAGCCTGTAGAAGGCTTGGAATCAATATTTCAGTTACATAATCCCAGAAAACTCTACTGAGCATTTCCTTCTAAAAAGATGCTCGATTTAGAAAATTTCAACTTTATAGTAGCCTTTGTTGTAGATATGAATGGAAGGTATTAGGGGTTTAAATAGGTAAGTATTATCTAATTTAGTCTGGATTGAAAAAAATTCAATCCCAGGAAAAGAGTGCGGCAACTACTCCTCCTGTACCCTTCCAGAGAAGGGCAGTGTGTAGGCTTAGGAGTTAACAGACAACTTCTGAATCTGGGCTGCTCACTTGCAATGCATGGTGACTTTAGTTCAGAGTTAACCACTGTGAACATCACTGTCCTCATCAAAGTATAGTGTTAACGAACCCTACCTTATAAGACTGCTGGGAGGATGAAACAAAAGATATAAAGTACAGAAATGACATCTGAGACAAAATGCTTCTTTTAATACATGATGAATATTAATATTGTTGTAAGTACTCAGATGTTAGGGAACTTGACTATGAGAAAAATAAGAATGACCACCAAGACGTAACTGGCATAATCCACACATTATGGAGTAGAACAGAGAGATCAAGGTTTTGTGAAAGAGGCAAACTCTTTCCTAAGCTTGCAACACTTGACTATATCTGCAAGAATATAGAAATTGGAAAGAATTGTGTCAGCCATGGAGCAACAGGAGGTGAAAGACAATAATCACATGGGCATATGTTGGCAATGCTCTGCTCAGAGGAGAGAGAACCTTAGATAAAGGGCCTTGAGTATTCTGGTCCCTTTGCCAAGGCCATCCTTCTGTGGAGATAGAAGCTAAAGAAAATACTCAGTAGAATTCATGTATTCTAGTCCTATTGACAGAACCATTTCAGCCTTAGCCTGATATTAATTCCATTAACTCCCGTGTTTTTTAATCCCATGTTCACCAATTCTGATTATTTTCTGATTTCCCATATACACCTTCACCCTAAGAAGAAAAAGATTGGTCATATTGACTTTGCATACTTCACTCCCTATGAATGAAATTTATTCTCCCAGTAGAAATGTATTGTTTTCACTAAATGAATAAACTGATATCCTGGGTTTATTCATCAGTCTCACGAGTTTGGTTGAAGTGCCTATGTTTCAGAAAGATGGATGCAGTCTCAATATGCTGACAAAGTCAGGTTTCTGCAGCTGTAAGGATGAAGGTCACAATATGAGCCACTGAGAAAATTCAGCGAGAACATAAATGCCAACCTGTGAGGTCTTTTGGAAGAGAAACTGCCATCACTCTCCTGGAGGTCACATGCACATATCCTCGACAATGTCTAGGACTGTCTTGTTTGAATTACTATAAATATTAATACCATACACCTTTGTGTAGTCTCTACCACGTTCTGATCATTTTGTTAGTAAATAAGAATAGATGTCTTAGATATGGTACCCAACCCCAAAGACTTCATATTCTACTATACTACTTGTCAACAAAAACATTCTGGAGCCAGAGGGCTATTGCAGAGAACTACACATATTCTAAGCTATAAAACAACAGTTTTGAGGCACAAAATTGTATGTCATATTCTCTGGAAGGCTCAACTTCCCAGGAAGAGCTGTTCAAGTTCAAATAGACCAAATATAGGTAGTGGACTTTCTCCTTCTCTTGCTTCCCACAGGTTTACAACAACCATATGTTTTAAATGTATGGAGCAATTATTATTTCAAATTTCTTACATTTTCTGTGTCAGTCCTGATTTCAAATAATCAGTTTCCTTATTCCAACAAATTATGAACGTGCCCCAGAAATTATTGCTAACACATCAGCATTCAAATTGAGTTAAGCTCCTAGGAAGAACTAAAATATATATATATATAAAAAATAAATAAATAAATATATATATATATATATATTTCAGACCATGATTTGGTTTTGTACCTTTAAACAATAAAAGGTCACCTTATTCATAGTGTCTACCACACCACCAGCTACATAACAGATGTCCAAACAGTAACTGACAATGACTGGGTTGATTTTCAATATAGCATGATACTTTAAGATAAAGTCTCATTAAACACATGGAAGTATAATGCACTCTCGTTGTTCTGTAACTTGATGACCCATTTCATTATGTGTCTGGTAGGAGATGCTGGGCTGTTGTCAACTGCGCATCAATACCTCCTTCTACTGTCTCTTCTTCTGCAGTGCTGAGGAAAAGCTGGAAACTCTATTTCTCAGAACCCCCTCTTCTGGGTAGCTCCAGATTTAGAAGGTAGAGGAGAGTGGAGGGCATTATTCTTGCAGGTTATGGAAGCCAAATGGAGTGACTTCTCAGATTCATCAGTGAGCTTCCATTCTGATGATGTAGACTGGGACAGTGTGGGACCTTAACGTAAGCTTGAGAATTGAAGCAGTTTCTCAGACAACCACCCAGTTCATTGCTTCAGGCCAAAGTCATCAATGACTGTTTCTCCAACCTTGGGACTAGAGCCATTCCGACCCTCACTCTCCCTGCTCTTTTTACATGTGTGTAAACCTTAATTTATATATTAAATTATTTTTATCCCTGTAACTCTTAGAGATGCTCTGATTCCATGGCCAAATGCAGACTAATTCATAGGGATTAGCCCATATGGAAATTTCAAATGTCTTTTCATTTACTTAAGTGAAAACAGAGTAAGGATTCAATTTCATCCTGATAGGCAGATGTGCACCAACCAAGCAACTTCTTCTAATGAACTGCTCTTTGGAAATCTTAGGAAAAGCTAATATGCAAACATCTCTCAAAGAAGCCTTTCACTGGGGTGGCTAAGACCTAAGAAAACCCAGTCAGGTTGGCTGTGAAATACCCGTTTCATGGAAAACTTACAAAGCTCCAAATCTCATTTTTTTCAGCACTTCTGAAAGAACTAAATTTCAGAGGGCAGAACCTTTTCCAGAATTAAAAATTAACTTAGATGTCAAAATAAAACCCTAGAATTTAATTTATCATAAAAGCTATATTCTCGAATAGAATCTAATGGACCAAAACAGATAAAGCAATTAAATGGGAAATGCTATAAATTAATCTTATTTAAAGAAGCAGTCAATTTGGAATTCATATTTTTAAAGATACTATAATCAGGGGGAAAAAAAGCCTCCCAAGCTCAGTGAGCAGTGCCATAATTTAAAATAATAAAGCATTATAAGTACCTAATTTATTCATTTTCTGCAGGTGCTATTTGTTAATTTTGACATTCCTCTCAGTTTTGATTGCTGGTGACTTTCCTCTCTTTGGGGACATTTTACATTTTTTTCTGTTACTTGTTAAATTTTGGTGGTAATTGTGTGTATGCTAAGTATAGTGGAAGAGTATTGAAGCTCTGAAAAAAGTTCAAGCTCAGACCCAGTGCTTCTAGAGTATTCTATCAAGTAATGTTACTCAGATTCTCCTGAATGCCTCAGTTTCTCCTGTCAAGTGGTGAGAAACTCATACAATAATATTATGGTGAAAATAGTTTTTAAAAGACTCTATAGCATTCCCAATTATGACTCATTGATTAATGTAGTACCTATGTTTTGAGGTTTGGTTTTAGCTATTGTTTACTGTTGCTTTTGTAGCTGGATTGCTACTGGTTACCAGCATGGGCTATCAGGCAGACTGCCCCTCCTCTCTTCCTGATCCTATCACTTCCTATCTCTGACTTCATTGACAAATATATTCTCTCTGTGTCTTGGTTTCTTCACCTGTAAAATGAGCATAATAGTAGTACTTGCCTCATAGAGATTTTTATGCTAATAAAATAAGATGTTACAAGGAAAGTGCTTAGAATATTAGCTGGTGCAGAGTAAACAGCAATAAATGTTAGCTATTATATTGTTGTTCTTCTTATTATTATATTTTTCCTTTGACTTAATCTTAAATATGAGTCTTAAAATTTCAAAGGGTTATTTGTGCCTTTCTAAATTTCCTTCATACTTATAAATTGAAAAGGACTAACAAAAATAAGCAAAAAAACCCCTCAAAATGTTACTTAGCAGTAGATCTTAACCTTTAAAAAATTCACCACTGTAAAATATAATAAATCCTAATGTTTGTGAAATCTCAAATTAAATAGTATGACTTAAAAGAAATTGAGCAGTGAGGCAAAATGCTTCTCCCTCTCCATCCACAAAGGTGGGAACCTGGTGTGACCTTCTCTACTTCACCTTTACAGGAAAGTCATGGTTATGAGGTCACCAACTCTATCGATTGCTAGTTCTTCTCCCTCTTCCTTTTTTTGTTTTCTGTAGTCTTCCTCTCTCCAAAATATTCTCATGCTGTCAGCATATTTGTCTTTTTAAAGTGTCACTACCAACGTGGGGCCTCCACTGTTCACACACAGAGTCTGGCCTTCTGGCTTTCAAAGCCATACACAGGCTGCCTGCACCTGCCAGTTGACTACATCTGAGTCATGGCTACTCTATTCAGTATCAATTCAGTTCCTCCTATTAGCTTGATGGTCTTCTGATCACCTCCAGTCACATCAGCCACGACCCCTAACTATGCTGTGGATCATCCCCCTCCTTGGACTTTATGCCTCCTCCACATTTATTAAATCCTATCTGCCTTTCAGGATGGTTCCCAAGTACCTAACAACTTCACAAAGCCTTCTC
This sequence comes from Daubentonia madagascariensis, assembly GCA_023783475.1. NCBI lineage: Eukaryota > Metazoa > Chordata > Mammalia > Primates > Daubentoniidae > Daubentonia > Daubentonia madagascariensis. Next base: position 3,373,683 of record JAKFHU010000901.1, on the reverse strand, counting down.
TGTGCCTTGACTCTCTCAGAGATTTCTTTTGTGAACCCCATAGCAATGATAAAGGGAAACCCTCTTATTCACATTTTTTGTCTCCCTTACTGTATTTGAAGAGCCGTGGGGATAAAGCCTATGCATCGTATGCCTGATGACACAAACTTGCTGACTTAATTTTTTCTATTATTGTTGTTTAATTTGTTAGGACTGATTTTTTTTTAACTGAAATCTTTCCCTTTCTTCTGTATGCCCCCTCTCACATTATGTGTTTGTGGCTGATGGTAATGTGGTCTTCTGTCACAACAAAACTTTTTATTTATTGCAATGGGCTCTCGCAAGTTTTTGTTGCCAATATATATTGGCTTAATAGTTACTTCTTGGAGTCCTATTGAGTTAACAAAATTATAAAATTAACACTATGTATAAATAGCAGTATAGCTAAAGTCAAATTTGTTATATAAACAAATATAACAAATTTGATTTTATAACCAGTTTTGCTTCTGCTGTGAGATTTAGAATGGTACTTAACAATGGTAAATAAAATAAGTACATTGATTATGATGAGAGAACATTGACTCCCATTTTTTCCCCAGAAAATGGACAGAAGTCTAGAAGATTCTGTGAAGGATAAGGAATCATTAGGCAGTCCTTGAATAGACATTTCTGTGGTAACTAAGCCAAAATCATGAATATTTTAGTTCCTGGTTACAAGACAAAATACTGGAATTGACTAGAATAATGAATGTTATCTGCGAATGAATGATGCCTATTTACCTGAGAAACAAAGAAATACATAACATAAAGTTGTTGATTGGATTGTCAGGCAGTGTAATCTGAATAGACTTGTCTGAGTTCAATCATAGAACACCCAACTCTGCATTAATTAGATAATTATGGAAAAGAAGGCTTGTTGGAATGAAAATAATTACCTTAAAAATAAACTCACAGAATGAATACAGCTTGGCTATCAACAGTGAGATAAGATTAAAATTAGGAAGTACAGTTAAACCTGTGAAACCTTGATCAAATTAAGTAGAAACATATATTTTATGAGGTAGCAACAGCACAGAGTCTCATTTCATTTGCAGTATAATCAGATTCCTAATTATGATACAATTCTTTTTGGTTTGCGTGTGTCTGAGGTAGCCACTCTGTTAAACTGAACATCTGGAGCGTGGTTAGGAGGGAGGGAGTATTGCAGTAGAAGTGTAGAAAAGTGAGGCCAGGGTCTGACTGAGATCGCCACAGGAGCACATCTATGGAGGGGATGCGCAGATCCAAGGACTAAGTTCATCCCGCGTGGGAACTTACAAGACGCAAATAGAGATGGGTGTCCCCTGCAAAATCGTTTTGCAATAGGTACAGCTTGAACAACAACAACAACAACAAAACAAAAACAAAACAAAAAAACCCAAAATTAAACAAATAGTAATATCCAAATTAGACCCATAGGATCCTTAAAACATTTTTTAAATGAGGTATTTATTTTTTTATTGTGGTAAAATATACTTAACATAAACTTAACCATTTTAACCATTTTAAGTGTACAATTCAGTGGCATTCAGTACAATTTATAATGTGCGATCATCAACACTGTCCCCTTCCAGAACTTTTTTATTATCCCAAACAGAAACTCTATACCCGTTAAGCAATAACTCCTCACCGCTCATTCCCCAACTCCTAGTAACCTATTATTCTACTTCCTGTCTGTATAAATTTGCCTATTCTAGGTACTTCACCTAAGTGTGTCTGTCTTATTTCACTTAGCATGTTTTGAAGATTCATCCATTTTGTATTATGAATCAGAATTTCATGCATTTTTAAGTCTGAATAATATTCTATTGTGTGTATATACCACACTTTGTTTATCCGTTCATCTATTGATAGGTACTTGGACCGCTTCTACCTTTTGGCTATTATAAGTAATGCTGCTATAAGCATGAGTGTACAAATACCTGTTATAGTCCCTACTTTTAATTATTTTGGATATATACCAAGAAGTGGAATTTCTGGAGCATATGGCAGTTCTATGTTTAACTTTTAAAGGAACCACCAAACCGTTTTCCACAGTGGCTTCACCATTTTGCATTCCTACTAACAGTACACAAGGTTTCCAATTTCTACACCTTTTGGCTACACTTACTTCCCCCACTCTTTTGAAAATAACACCTAATGGGTGTGAAGTTATAAAATGACATAATTCTTAAACATTATTAATATGGAAAGAAGCTCAAAGATATATTTTTCAATTAAAAAAGCCAAGTTTCAAAGCAAGATGTATTATGTAAAAATATAGGTGGAAGGCTCACATGATATCCAAGGCTTTCCATAATTTGGCCTAACCCGTTTCCAAATTAGCCACAGGTAAGCATTTCTCATTAAGGAGGAGGATACGATCTATCTTTCAAATATTTAGACCTGTACTTTTCCTCACGTGTTCTGTGCTCTAGCTCAGCAGTTAAAATTTTTTCTCTGATCTACCACATAGAAGGTAATGACACATTTGCATCAGTGCCCTCTGCTTACTGTGATGATGGTTCCCACAGAGAGGAATGTCCCTTTGGGTGGAGACATCAGGTTGACACAGTGGAGGTGTGGAGCAGGAATGAGGAGATACAGGGGTTATATATGATTTCCAAAAAGTCCCCAGGTGATACTGGTGCACTGGTCCACACCAGAGTAGTCACTGCTGTAGCCATACTTGAGAAGCCATCATTTTCTGTAATTAATTAACTAATCAGTGAATCTCCCCATTATTTATTAATAAATGCATACCACGTGTCTCTTCTTTGGAGAGAATTCAAAGAAGTGTATTATCTGCGCAGTGATAGAACTCACAATCTGTGAAAGCAAAGAAAGTTGAACAGCATACTATGACAACATATAATTAGGTGTTGGATTAATATGGTATAAACTAAGTACTGCAAGAATTAAAATGAAAGGAAGAATAAAGATGTGAATAATGCTTCAAAATACAGATGAGAATTGAGAGGACCTTGAAAGATGGGAAGGCATTATTTACATTGTGGAGGAAAAGGTGAGCGTTCTGGAGATGATGAAAAACCTGAACAAAGATATAGTAATGATAAGTTATATAAAGGGTACTTGCAGGGCTGTTAAAAAATAAGTTTAACAGGCCTGAAGTAGATAGACTAGGAAGCCGAGGGAAACATATACAGGAAGTCAATTTATGAAGGTCCGTGATTATTTAAAATGATATAGCAACAAATAGGATGTTTGAGCTGGTGGGTTCTGGGGTGTGATACAGCTCCAGTTTTGACTAAGATAATGCTATTCCAAATGAAAGACACCTTCCTACTCTATTCATTGTAGACTGAGTCCATAAAACTAATTGCTATTTACCTGGAAGTGAAGATGATCTGATAAGAATAATGGATGTGATATTTATGGCAATACACTTTGTTTTTTGTTTTGTTTTGTTTTGTTTTGTTGTTTGAATAGAGGGGAATGACTTTAGAATGGGGATGGGCGTTGTCCACTCTGAGAAGCTTATAGTGCACATTCTGAACAGAATGCTTTGTTTCACTCTCGTCTAGTCACTTAAGAATGCTTTGAATGTGCACTGCCATTAAGCACTAAATGCAGTCTTATTCTAGGATCCAAAAGCTAGTTGAAAATGTATGAAATAATATTTGGATTTTTCTCTTCACAAAAAACAAAACAGAACAAAAACAAAAACAAAAAACTTCAGACACAAATTTAGAGAAACTTCATTTTTCTAGAATTCCAGAAAGATATTTTATTCACTAATGAAAGGAATGGAGAAACCCAGTGCAGGAGCAGGGGTATGCTAACCACGAAACCATAAGATGGAGGCTACTTTGCTTTCTCCCTAAAGGCTTATTATTTGACAGTAATATTAAATAATATAATTTGATGACTGTTTTAATGAAACTCAGTTACAGAAAAACTGGTTTCTGGGAGAAGAGATAGCACAATGATGTTCCCACACACAGATGTGCCGTCATTCCCACACACCTCAGACTGTGAACTGACAGTGAAAATGCACACCTACAGCCATCCACCTTATCCCCTGAGAGGAGAGTTCTGAGACCAGTCAGTACCCACCTGCAGAAATGAGACAATATTACTCCCCCCAAATATGGACAAACCTCAGGCCTCATTTAAGGACTTGGGGACTATGAAGTATCTCTATAACGTAAAAGTCATACAGACAGCACTCAAAATATGGAAGAGAAAACTTATAAGTGTATTTATTATAGCACATATTGACTTTAGATTTCCAGGATTGCCTTGCCCTCAAATTCATGTATAAATATACAGCATTGCATATATATTTATATATAAATAAAATAAATTATATTTTAAGTAACAATTGATTATAGTATGCTGTTCATGCAATTTTTTTCCACTTAAAAATACACTGTGAAAACCAATTTTAAATAAAGCAAAACAACGACGACAACAACAAATATATTGTGGGAAGATTTCCAGGTCAGTACATATAGGTAGATCTCTTTGATTATTCTAACGGTTGCCTTGTATTCCACTGTATTCTTTGTACCCTAACATGTTTGTCTCCATTTTTTGCTATTACAATGCTGCAACAGATATGCTTTTGCTTATTTGTGTGAGTTTTTCTGTCAGATAAATATTAAGAAGGACTAGTTGGGTAAAGATACATACATTTCTGTATTTTGATGGATACAGCCCTTTACTTTCTAAATAGGTTTTACCAATCTACAATCTAGCTAAGAATTTATAACAGTGATCATTTTCCCACATGCCTGCCAAACTAGGTATTAGTTATTAAATCAATTTTGCAAATATGGCTTTAAAAATGATACCTCTTGTTTTAATTTGATTTCAATTTTCTGTCTCTCTACATTTTCCCAGAGCTGCAGGAACACTGGCTTTCATTTAACAGTCAAGCCTGTTGTGCCTGTCTAACTTCAGGGCCTTGACACTTATGACCCCTTGGCCTAGAATGTACTTTTGCAAATTTTACATGGCTGACTCCTGCTGAGTATCCTCATTCCTCCATATTTCTCCTAAATAAGTTTTTGGCATCACCCTATTGAAATTCCCTACCACCCCTACCCTGTTCACCACTATTCACCATTTTAGTTCCCTTTATTTTCTTAAAAATACCTGGAATCATCTTACTTGTCAACTTGTCTCATCCCTTTATAACATATGCTGCTGGAATAAGGCCTAGACTTCATTTTATTTTTTCCAAATATATAACTATCTTCTTCAATATCATTTATTGAATAATCCATCAGTCAGAATGGCCATGATTAAAAAGACAAAAAATAACAGATATTGGTGGGGTTTCTGAGAAAAGGGAATGCTTATACACTGTTGGTGGGAATGTAACCAGTATAGCCACTATGGGAAACAGCATGGAGATTTCTCAAAAACCTAAAAATAGAATTACCATTCTATCCAGCAATCCCACTACTGGATATCTACCCAAAGAAAAATAAATCAATATATCAAAAGGATACTTGTACTTACATGTTTATTGCAGTACTCTTCACAATATCAAAGATACATAATCAACCTAAGTATTCATCAACAGATAAATGGATAAAGAAAATGTGGTATATACATACACAATGGAATACTATTCAGCCATAAAAATAATAAAATAATGTTATTGGCAGCAACATAGATGAAACTGGAGGTCATTACCGTAAGTGAAATAAACCAGACACAAAAAAACAAATATCACATGTTCTCACTTATGTGTGGGAGCTAAAAAATTTGATCACATGGAAGTAGAGAGTGGAAAGATAGACAACAGAGACTGGGAAGGGTTGGCAGGGGCAGGCTGTTCTGACTGGGGTAAGATGATATCTAATCACAGTTTTGATTTGCATTTCTCTGATGATTCATGATGCTGATCACTTTTCGTATACTATTTATATCTTCTTTTGAGAGATGGCTATTCATGTCCTTTGCCCACTTTTTAATGGGATTATTTGGGTGTTTTTCCTGTTGAGTTGTTTGAGTTCCTTGTATACTCTGGATATTAGTCCCCTGTCAAATGAATAGTTTGCAAATATTTTATCCCATTCAACAGGTTATCTCTTCACTCTGTTGATTATTTCCTTTGCTGTGCAGAAGCTTTTTAGTTTAAGTTCCATTTATCTATTTTTGTTTTTATTGCCTATACTTTTGAAATCTTAGTCATAAATACTTTGCCCAGATCAGTGTCCAGAAGAGTTTTCCCTGGATTTTCTTCTAGTATTTTTATAAATGTAGGTCTTACATTTAAGTCTTTTTTAGAAGAAAATAGAGACAAATATTGTTATGACTTAGGATAGACAACACATGTTTTTAAACAGGACTCCAGATAATTACAAACTAGGAAGGAAAAAATACATTAGATTGCATCAAAATTAAATTTCCTGTTCATCACAAATACTCTTCACGAAAGAGTGAAAAGGCAACCCATAAACAGGGAGGAGTTGTTTGCAACATATGCATATATGTAAAATGTATTCAGAATGTATAAAGAACTCTTACAAACCAACAAAGAAAGAAAAACAAACCAGTAGAAAGAAACCAACAGAAAAGAAACCACAAATACCAACCAAACATATTAAAGTCCAAAATGTTTAAGAAAGGCAATTTCTTAAACACCTTCTCTGGAATTCATTTAAATAAACTCTATTGAGTTTTGGACATACAGAACTACTGTGGGTGAAACAGAATCACCTGTTTGCTTCTCTCCTGGAGTTTACAATTTAGTGGGGAGGGAGGCTGACACATTAATTGTAAGATAATACAATATGAGATGTAAAACACTCTATAGTAGCTCTGTCCAGTGGAAACATAACGTAAGCCACATATGTCATTTTAAATTGTCTAGTATTCATATTAGAAGGGTAAAAAGAAACAAGTGAGATTGGTTCCAGTAATATATTTTATGTAGCCAAAAAGTCATTCAAAATATTGTCCAAAATATTGATATATAATCAATATAAAATTATTGAGATATTTTAATTTTTTAATAATATGTCTTAAAAATCCAGGCTGCATTTTTACACTTGTAAATGTACTTGTAGTACATTTTGATCTGGAATAGCCACATTATGAGAGCTCAATAGCAACATGTAATTAGTTGCCCCTGTATTAGACAGAACAGGTATATAGCATGATTGCAACTCAAACATGATCAAATGAAAGGGTTGAAAAGGGTTATTTTGAACTTGAGGGCTCTGAAAAATTCTCTTAGAGGACATGGTGTTTCAGCAGTGTCTGTACAAGGGCAGTAAATATAGTAGGAGAGGCATCACAGGGAGTGGGCAGAGCACAGATGACAGAAATGCAGTGTATGCCCACTGTGGCCGAAGTGGGCAGTGTGTGGGGTCAAGGGAGAAATGTCAACAAGGTGGAAAAGCTGGGCTACGTTGTAGAGGTCTTGAATGATTAATTGTTAATTCGTGATTATATTCCATATTTGTCGCTAGTTTTCCAAGAGCATTTTAGAATGAGACCTTTGACAGCAGCATGTAGCAAGGACAGAAAATGATATAAGCCAGCAGCGGGAAGGCCAATTAATGACAGTCTCAGCAATCCCAGCCCACGGCAATAAGGGTCTGGGCACAAGCATTGAGAGTGTGGGGGGCACAAGCATTCAGCAGGTATGGGAGGTATCAGAGACATGGATTTGGCAGAATGTGACTCATGACTAGATAGAATGGGAAGGGGAAGTCCCAGATGCTCCTAGGTCGAGGACTGAGCCACGGAGCAGGGGGTGGAGGAGAGACTGGGAGATTTGCTTTCAAATATGTTGAGTTTGAGGTACGTATATATAAAAACTAATGTTTTATTAGTGAGGACACAAAGGACATTGGGAAAAAAATAGTTTAACCTTTTGCTTGAGATAAGGAAGATTAGACCAATACACTAGTTTAGTGGTGTTAAATTAAGTTTAGCCTAAAGCTGCCTCCTTACATATTTTGAATTTGGCCTCAAGGTTTCTCTGTATATAGTGAACTGTAACCTAACCAGAAATGTACCCAGACTATAACCCACTTGTACCAATCACCAAGTTCCAGCCAATCACAGGCAGCCAACGGTTCAAACCACGTTCAAACAAGGCAAACGCCAAGCTGTAACCAATACAGCTGTTTCTGCACCTCACTTCCGTTTTCTACTCTTCACTTTCCATTTTCTGTCCATAAATCCTATCCGACCACGTGGTAGCGCTGGAGACTCTCTGAAACTATTCTTGTTCAGGGAGTTGACTGATTCACGAGTCGTTCTTTGCTCGATTAAACCCTGTTCAATTTAATTTGTCTAAAGTTTTTCTTTTAACAGTGGTTTGGAAGAGAAGTTGAATTCTTAACCAGAGAACCTATGTCCAAGTTTATGTCCATCACAATCAGAGGAAATGACACGTGAGATGGTTCCTGGTGAACTTACACACCTAAATTCTTGCCCAATCAACTTCTAATATGAATATCAAGTCATAACATGTCAAGTCCCCCAAATATCCCTGTTTATTTTGGGGAGCAGCTAAAGTGTAGAATCTTCCTTTCTCCTTCCTTCCTGCCTTCCTCCCTCCCTCCCTTCCTCTATGTCCTCCCTCCCTTCCTCTATGTCCTCCCTCTTTTTCTCTTTCTTAAAGCTTTTAATCCTTTGCTAGCTTCTTCCAACCTTTCTCCTTGACTTTTAGAACAAACTTTTTTTCTAAAGAAAGCCAGTCTGTAGCAGACTCACTCCCTTCGGAGTTTTCATCAGCTGCCTGTGACCTAGTTAACCACTGATTTCCCACTGAGGCAAGTTTAGCGAAGGTCCCGCAGGCCCTCCCAGAGGGAAGCTCCTGTTCAGTTTGTGGTGTCTGAAGAGCTGCGAGCAAGTGCCCAGGGTCTCGCGTCTGCCTCAGCACGGGTAATTTATGAGTCCCCAGCTAGTCAGCAAGCGGAGAAATCCGGATAGGGGACCCTGCTAATTGGCCCTTTCAGTTCCTGGCAGGCACTGCTGGTGGGAAGCTCCTGGGCTCAGACTTCTTATCTCCTTTTCAAAAGGCAAAGAGACAGTGTAGGTCGACAAATTAAAAAAGAAAACAACTGGGAAAAGCCCCCAGGTCTAGGGAGAGGCTGTCATTGGCTTCACCCAGCTGTGTGGCCACCTTCTGAGCATGGAGGAGCCATGTGACAGATATTGGTTTTTGTTTTGTGCAGGCTGAACAGAGAGAATGCATTGCCTGCTATAGATAGAGGAGTCAGGCCCATTGATTTAGGCCCATGTGTATCCGATTCACAAGTTCAGCAGCTATTTGGAGCTCAGGTGCAGCAAAGGACAGCCCAGAGAGGGGAGTCCCAAGGCCGCAGTTCAACCCTGGTCTGTAGTTCAGATGTTTACACTAGGAGCCAGAGATAAGGATACCCAAGTCACCATAGGGAACTTTGTAAGGAGCTAACAAGAACTTTAAAAAGAGTAAGGACGCATTGCCAACATCAGCATCTTACACTAAAATAATGAGGAAGCGTCAACCCTAATTGCATCACTAATTCTGATTTTCCTACCTACCTTCTACCACCCAACCCTATACCTACCCATGTTGTTTATTTTACTGAGTTTCAGCTGTACAAAACTGAGGCCAATCGGGGCAGGTAGAGCGTGAATGAACATCCTTATAGAATGATTCATTCCGTTTGCTCCTGGAAATGGCCTTTAGCTCAAGGAACCATTAAAGGAGCAGACAGTTCAGGGGGAAACAAAATGCTTACTGGACTAGCCCCCTCTCTCAGAGTCTGAAGGAGAAGAAAGAGAGACATGAGCACAGTTATAACAACATAGGTGAAAAATATTTGAATTTCCTTCAAAGACTTTTACACCTACACTGGCTAGTGAGGAGAAAACAAAGACATTGGATATCTGCATGGATTGGGGTTATGAAACATACTCAGATTAAAAATTGGGTTGGACCAGAAAGTAAGTCCCTTTACAGAAGGGGTCAGTTGCTCTCTTTCTGATAGCACAATTGCCAAACAGTGCTGGATTCAGCGTAGGGGATGAGTCAAGAACTGTTAAATTTGAATACAATGCTGAACATAATCTTTGCCTGACACTATTAGTAGAGCATATTATTTTTAAAAAATCTTCTTATATTTCTTATCTAATTTCTTCTTCAGAACAATGCTAAGAGAAGGTAATAATTATAATACCTAGCATTTATTAATTAATTACAGTGTGCCAAGCATAGTGCTAAAAAAATTAGTATTCACACTTAACCTATAAAATCCCCAAGATGAATAGGTATTAATTTAATTTAGTTATGGCATGCTTGTGGAGGGAAAGTTTATAAATGTGTGCCAAGAGTCTTGGATTCTCAGTTCAGGCCCTAACCATCTACCAGCTCTGTGGCTCTGGGCAAGCACTTCATATTTCTGGGTGTCAGTTTCCTTTTCATAGACAGCGACTTCTATTCACATGGCCCATGAGAGTGTATTATTTTAAAAAAAGAAAAAAAGAAAGAAAGAAAAAAGAAAGAAAAGATCACAGAGCAAATACAAGTGTACACCTGGACTTGAACCCTAGGTATCTGATGCCAGATGCTACAGATTTCTTCTTCATCTTGCCCCCTTCGGTATTATCACAAAGGCTAACATTTTAAGATTTTACCTTTGTGAAGTTTGATGACCTGAGAAATAATATGCAATTTTGGCAGAACCACAAATTAGTGAGGAGTTTGCTATTGAAAGCATGGGCTTTGGAATGCTCCGCTGGGTTGAAAACTCCATCTCCTCTGTTTCTGGTTGAGGCCAGTCTCCTAAGCCCTCTGAACCTATGTGTCTTCATCTAAATGTGGTAGTTATAGAGGGGTTTCCTGCATGGGAAAGGAAGGATTATATTATAGGGAGGATTAAATCTGAGACCTTAGCTCAGTGCCTAGCATTATTAGGGTTGTGTGATCAATATTAGTTACTGCTCATATGCTACAGAGGAGGGTCCTAGCTGCCTAGCCACATAGAGAATGCTAGCTTTGGGGATGCAGCCCAATGCTTATCTCAGGCAAGGAAAAAGAGCCAAAGGAGCTACAAGGGCCATGGTTCCATAGGAGGAAAAATTCATTCTTTTCCTCTGGATTCTTGAGACCATGATCATATTAAATTAAATTATGTCATTGCAGTGTCAAAAGAAACAAAAAACCCCAGTCACATCACTTTATACCATTACAGAAACTGCCAAGGTTTCCATAAGGTACTCTGGCTTTGGGCTTCTGTAGTGTTCATATATTGATTGTTTTCTCCTAGATTATTGACTGAGTATCTCCAGCACATTGTAAAATGTCTACTGATATTCAGTGACATGGTGGGGGCCGTTCTTTAAATCTTCTCAAGCACTGGGCACATTCTTGTTGTCTGTATGTATCCACAGCTGCAATTTTAATAACAACAAAAAAGAAGGGAAGAATAAAACATGCCTGATATGGCTCAGGATCAAGATTCTCTTCTCTTGCAATCTCTTTTGGAATTTCTCAAAGTCCGAAATGCAATTAATCACTCCTGTGAGGAAGTTTGAAATCGATCAATACATTTCAGCATTGCTTTAATTATGCTTAAGGCTGTTTGAAGACCAATGTTTCCTGCTTATGGAAAATAAATGAATAAACATAATCTTCATTAAGACCCCACTCACTCTCCTTTTCACCCAACGCAGAGCTGTGGGCAAAGACACAATATAAATAACAAATTATTTTTCCTTTTTTCTCTCTCCCTCTTCCTTTTCCCCTCCTCTTTCTCTCCTTCCTTCCCTTCCTTTCCTTTTCTTCCTTCCTTCCTTCCTTCCTTTCTTCCTTCCTTCTTAATGAGGAAAATAGAAGGTGATTTTCTTAAGGCTCCCTGAGGAGCACGTGACACGTCACTGAGCCACACACTGATTCTTGAATTCAACGGGAGAGCGAAGGAGAGAGGACGGTGGGTGGATGTGGTGAGGCAGAGGGATTAAGTTCCAGAATTCACCAAGTGCATCATTCAGTACATTTATGGTGGATAACAAGACAAGTCACCAGATGGGCCACACTAAGCAGATGACACAGCAGTGTGAATTGAAATTTTAAAGTGTAGACCCTCTACATTGAGGCCAAGCCTTTTGTTTCCTCACTTTATGTAAAATAAAACTCACATACACACACACACACACACACACACACACACAATACATGGCTTAGTTACTCACTATAAGGCAAGTACTCCTGACTTTACCACCCAGGTCAAAAAATGGAACTTTGCAACCTACTCCAGAAGCCTCTCTATGGGCTGTGTCCTAACCCAGCCCCTCCCTCCTCCCACAAGTAATTGCATTTCCTGACTTTCATAGTAATCACCTCCACGTATTGCTTTATGATTTTATCACCCCACTGTACAACTGCAGATTAGTTTTGTTTAGTTTTGCCTATTTTAAAACTTAATATGTCTCTTTTAGTCTACAAGTTCTCCTTCCATTCCTTTCTTGTCTTTAAAATTTGTCTGTTGAAAACTCTGTGGTGTTTGACCTGTAGAGTGGTCCCATGGTCTGCATGCTGCTGAGCGCACGTGCTTGCTGCAGTTCAACATGTTCTTCTATCCTCCGAATTCCCCACAAACTGACAGCTAGGTCCAGAGAATGGATCAGACTTAGGTTTGATTCCATTGAGCCAAGCTCCTTTATCTGTATATACTAACAATTAAAGTGAACACATCTAAACTGTAATATATGACTTTGTTTCATGGATTTTTATTTAAAATTACCTTGATTTAGAGATAGCAATGCTTTCTGTGTTCTCTCGAATTCATGCCCTGCTAAAAACAATAAAAAAATTAACCATTAAATAATTCACTCCTTTATTCATTTGACAGATATTAATCAAGCTCCTACCAGATCCTGGTCATACTCCTCTATAAGTAACACAAACTCAGTGTTCTCATGAATTTCACTTTCAGTTGGGAAGAGATAGATAATAAACAAGCAAATGAATGAATAAAATGTCAGGTGATGACAAGTGGATGAAGAAAACAAAGCAGGACCAGGGAGATTGACAGTGATGGTGAGAAAGAACCACTATTTTACACAAGGTGGTCAGGGAACGCCTCTATAATCAGATGACATTTGAGCACAGATCTGCTTCTGCTGGGAAGTGAGGGAGTGAGTCTGGCTGATGTGTGTGGGAGAAGCATTCCAACTAGAGCAAAGCCTGAGGGGGACTGTTCTTGAAGGTTTGAGGACTGACAAAGGAGGCATGGTAACTAGTAGTGAGTATAGGAGAGGCCAGGAAGAGATGGAGTCAGAATACTAGCAAGTGGACAGATCTTGAAACATTTATCCCCCATTCATTCGTCAGAGCTTCATTTACATTTCTTATGTGTCTGAAGCATGATTCCAGGCACAGTTCTAGAGACAGGGTGGAGTAGAGAATATTGTGATTTTGGCTCAAGAAGAACATGTTTACCTAACACGAAAGAGAGTTTGAAGACATTGATTGAGTCAATACTGAGTATTTTTAACTTACATACAAATAACTATAATTCAAGGCCGCATGCAATTGGTATTACATCATTAAAGGTCCATTAGAATTCATTAGAAAGTATTTTTCTGATTGTGACAATAAAAGCTTGCAATTGAGCTGGGCTTTGAGAACAGTTAGGATTTCGAAGTCAGGGATACGGGAGGAGATTATGAGTGGAGGAAATGCCAGGAGCAAAGTTTCAGAAGCAGGAAGAGAGAGCATAGTCTGAGAATGGCCAGTGGATCCATTTGACTAGACTTGTCAAAGGAGTAACAGATTGAAAAAGTAGGTTCAGATTAGATGTGGATGGGCTTGAGTGCTAGGGTAAACATTTTTGTGCTTTAGAGAGTAGAAACTTAGAGAAGACATTTGAGCTAACTAATGCCTTGATTAAAATGGAATAACAGGAATTGGAGACAAAAGAGGCAATGTTCAAAAGAAGAATTCATAGAATATCCAACCTAAAGCAATAATCCAGAGGTGAGGGGCTAATGACCTGAATCAGGATAGAAGAAATATAATTTAATGAAAAGACTGAAGACGCACTGAGTTTCAACTAAAACTTCAGTTAATAAACGATAGGAGGAGTGCACATTCGCTGTAAGTTCAGCTCTAAGAATTGAACAACTGCATATGGGAGCATAAATTATGATGTAGATTATACATGTATTTATACTGTGGGATAGAATATATATACACACAATATACTCATATATTTGCAAGTATCTATATTATATATATTTGCCAATTCCTTGCCTGTTCTTTCATTTTTCTTTTCTTTCCCTCCAGAATCCCAGTGCCTTCTCTTTTTCCCTAGGTTTCTCAAACTTCTTACTAGCACAACTTATCTTACTCTTGATGAGTCCTTGTCACCTCTAGATTTTTCTACTGATATACCACCAAATTTTAAAAAATTACCTGTCCTGAGTGCCTTTCTTCTAGAGCTCTGTTTTCCAAACAGTGAACTATGCAGAGGTAATAAGTTTAAATACTGTATTACCTTTCTTTCATAACATATTTGAACAGCACACACACACACACACATATGCATATTTCTGCTGAGAACACTGTCTAGATTCACTAGAACTTCAGGAACTGGTAGAGACAAAGAAATGACATTCTGGGACTGTTCTCCCTTTTTAAGTCACAAAACATGAGTAACCATCTATGGTATGCTGATTCTGCAGGAAGACGAAATAGCTTGGTGGTTAAAAGACCAGCCCCTGGAATGGTATTGCTTAGACTGCAATTCTGCTTCCACCTCTACTAACTGTGATGTTGAGCATGTATCCTGAGTCTCAGTTTCCTCATTCTGAATATTTATGTTATTTACAGCATCGTTCTGTATTAAGGATTTTATAAGGTTAAAATATGAAAACACTTATAACTGAGATTGACAGAGTAAGAACTCAATAAATATTAGCTGTTTTTGTTATATAAGTAATCCTTTTAAGACTCACTCTTCATCAAAAACCTAGTGAGCTTCATGTCAATAGTACACTAGGATACCTATGAAAAGCAACCTTCTAGGTATGACCCTCAGTATCCTAGAACCCATAATTCACTATTGTAGATGCACAAAATTAACTTCAATAGCAATCTTTGATTAAACCACCAATCTACTCAAGCTACTGAAAACCCATCAGCAGTTTGCCCAAAGGGTACTATGAAAGTAAGAGCATGGACTGCTGCCAAGTCTTGGCTCTGCCATTAAAGAGCTGTGCAACTGTGGAAGAGCCATTTTACCATTCTCCACCCCCCACGGCTTCAAGCATCCTGTCAGTATAATAAGAGAGTTTAATTGAAGACTCTCTAAGATCCCTCTCAGGCCAGCCTTTCTATACTTTTATTGTTTTCCTTTTTAGATTAAGTTTAGGAGATATAGAAAAAAATCTAGCAAAATGGGGTGTTTTTCAAATGTCTTCTTTCAGTGAAAGTATAAACACACACATGCACATGTACACACACATGCGTGCATATCATGGACTGCATTCTCTTTGTTTATCATGTTGCTTATTGCAGGAAGCTGAAGTTCTTGCCTGTTCTTTCTGTGTTAGCATCAGGGACACTCTACAAGTTTTGGTGTACAGACTTTCTGATCTCTTTGGCTTTTCATTTTAAATAAATTCAGGTTGACACGAGAGTAGATTATATTTGTCATATTTCCTCTTGTATACATTCCTGTTTGGGGGAACAACTGAAGGGCAAGAAAAATGCAGAATAGATTACTATCCCTCAGAAACAATGCCAAGAGAGCTGTGAGCTAGGACACACACAACCCTTTTATAAATAGGATAAGCATACATGAAACTTAAAACCAATAATAGAGAAAACCAAACTGAAAACTTATCCCAAACATTATCTAAATAACTGCAAGACAGAACAAATACCACCCTGCTGTCTCTGATATCACAAAGACTTATGTGTCGCAGGTAATCGAGTCCTCCCAGCATTTATACCACCCTAGAAATTCATCCAGATCTAGAACTTGGCAAACCCCATTGCTACCTAACAATAGGATGAGTTACGTCAGTATGGGGCCTCTTCCTCTGGCACTCTTTCTTTAAGAATGTTAATATTAAAATGAAATCATGATAAGAGTCCCTGAACTTCAGATTTAGAGGGTGATTGCCCTGTAGGCAACTTTACGAACCACTCCAGTCCTCATGTGTGAATGTCCTATGTCCTTGGTGCTCTTCCAAGCTCTACTTCTGACTCCTTGTCTCCTAAAGCATCTCATGCCATTGTAACCCAGAGCTACCCATTAGAGGTTTCTTCCTCATCCTGGGCTGAGAGCTTTATCTTCAAGCCACCTAAATCGGTCATAATTTCACACACCAGAACTTCACAGAACACATCAAATTTCTCTTCCACATAATAGGATCTCATATATTTGAACTAGACTACCTGGATTTCTTGACTTTTCTTGACCTGAATTTTGAGGGTTCCTAGCAGTAGGGCTAAAGAGGACCTCTACCATGTGGACCGTATTAGGAGTTAGAGAGGGGACCAAGTGTAGGGTGGGATGGACACGAAGATGAACAACCCACATCTTGAAAAACAGGCAACTTAATTCAAAAAATGTGTGTTTATTTGCTCTGTGTTATTCAGATCCTTTATAAATGTGTTAAATAGTTTAGCCCTGCCTCAGTTTTGCTACAGAGCAATAATGGAAGGTGATGTGTCATTTTGGGGAATAAAGCATACAGAGAGAAGAACAATACGCTAAAAGACTTCACTGATTTTGACATTATTCACTGGCACCCTGACAGGAAAGGGAATATCAGTGGGTGGATCGCAGGAGGTGCTGATCATGGGCCCGTCACCACTACAGGGTGATCCTTCTAGTAAAATGTTTTTATTCAAAAGGTAGTTTGGTGGAAGGATACGATATTGGAGTTAACACCTCCACTTTCCCAATGAATTAAGCCAGTATCAAAACTTCTGGGCACTCACTATGACAAGATTATCAAGCTGGGATGTTCAAGATGTACACACACACACACACAGGAGCACTGAGAGCATTCTTTACATCATTTAGGATCCAACCTACTCGCTAGAAGGCTAAGTTCACGTACATTATCTTCCCCCTTAAGTGAAAGCTTCCTTCATGTTTTGTGTCCTAATAATATGCCCATAAACAGGGGTATCCCAAGGAAACTTGGGCAGACAAATTTGAGGAGAGCTTGGCAAGATAATTGCTGAATTGTATTTCCATTTTTTCCCTATCGAAGAGTGCAGAGCCAGTTCTTGTGTATTGCAAAGAAGGTGCCTCCTACGATTTGGATTCATTAATCTGTCCCCATTTTTTTTCCTCTCAATATGTTACATTTTTCACTTCCCGATTAAAAATTGATTTATCACAATGAGGTCTTATTTGGAAGTGTAGACGACTGTGAGAAATTGGCATAAGTAGCTTATTTTTCTCCTGTAATTTCATTGAAAGAATAGAAATAGAGGCTAAAAGGAAGATGGGATGTGTCCTGGAAGAAATGCTGCAATGCCACCGTTGAGGGTATCAAGCTGGCTGATGGGGGGGGCGTTAGGGGTACGGGCAGGAAAGCAGGTCAGAGACAAGGAGGTAGGGGAGAGGGCCCCTGCGCCCTTGGTCATGAACATCCTGCTTCTCAGGTATGCTCAGGTGAAGACTCTGCCTCTGGCCCATGCAGAGCACCACGTAGTGGAAGGGAAGAGGCAGAGCGAGACCCCTGCTGTGCTTCCTTGTGTACTGCCTCCTCCAGCCCAGCACAAAGGATCTAGGGCTCCTGCAGGTGATTGAAAAGAGGAGCTTATTTTTAAGCATTTTACTTTAAAATGTACATTTCTTTCTGTTTACATCTGCATATATCTTCCTACTGATGTGGCAGCTTAAATGCTTTATTTACTTTTTAAAGCTCTGCAATTGGCTTTTAAGTTGTGGTTACAGCTCCTGTCCTTTTCCAGATGTGATCCAATTGTACACAAACACATAAACAATTAAAATGGTGAGATGAGGTGGGGAAAAGGGTAATAAAAATGGTCAGAGTCAATTAAACCAGTGAAATAAAAAAAAATTAAACTGTGGAATGGTGTACACAATAACCCATATTTTATTATTTTCCCCTTACAACATAGTAAAAAATACATAAGCCCTTGATGTATGTATGTTTCCTTGAGAAAGGTGCTCTATGGCTCAGAGGCGGATTGGCGGCATGTGATGTGGGCAGCTGTAAGGTAACAACATGTTTTCCCATAAAAAGCAGAGGAAATAGGCACATAAATTCCATATAAACTGTCAGTGTGTCAGCTATGCTAACACTAGGGAAGCAGGCGCCCTGGAGCTACACTAACTTATGCACCTTCATTTTTCAAGCACACACTTCTTGAATTCACAAAGCTAAGCTGCAATCAGGCTACTTTTTTTCCTTCTTTTTCTTCTTCTTCTTCTCCTGTCTAACAGCTTCCCCCTCCCTGCTCTTTTAGATACCTCTTGCTTTAAGAAAGCAAAGGCATGGGCCAGGAGTACAAGGGGGAAGAAGGCATCAAGAAGTGATCCTTACATGTAGTTACCAACTTGGGTCAGCACAGCTCCTTCTGGGTCCTTTGTGTTAAGAGCCAAATTCCACTGAACTGAATCTGAAGGGCATCCTGGTGCTATGTCTGTGGCTAAAAAATTCAGGAGCAGAGAGGGGACTAGGAATTCCTTCCTTTTCTTCCTCCTCCCTCTCCCCCTCCCTCTCTCCCTCCTCCACCTCCCCTTTTCCCCTTCCCTCCTCCCCCTCCCCTTCCTCTCCCTCCCTCCTCCTGCTTCTTTTTTGGCCATTTATTAGTCCTTCTGCGATGACTTCTAGGATATAAAATAAACTTTGGCTTGTTTGAAAATATCACTCAGGAAGTAAAAACACTTTTCCCTTACTGGTAACTCTATGTATAAAAGTACTGAGAGTTAATATCACAAATCTGAATTCAGGATCTTTTGTTAAAGTGAAGACCCTCCTGCCTCCTCCCTTGGGTGGTCTGGGTTTGCTGGGATGTGTGTGGTGGTAGTGTTCACACTTTTGACTCTTTTTAGATTTCCTTATTTGAAACATTTTCAGTAGCTATTTCGTGATATTCTAACACAGTCTAATTACCCAAACTCAAAACTTCTTTTATATCATGACAGCTGACCCTGTCAAGATTCAAACGTGCAAGGTCTCCATGTCTAAGACTCTGACTTTCTATTTGAACAAGTTTGCAAAGCTCCTGGGGCTTAAGTTTCTTTATCAGCCCACAGGGGCTCAACATGTACAGCATACAGCTGTTGTGATTACTATGTGAAATACGAAATGTGAGTAGTATATATTGAAAAGGTTCATGTGATCTTCAGGTGTGAGAAACTATTGAGTCTTTGATGAATTTTGAACTCAGGATTTTAAAGGGATGTTTAGACTAGCCAGAATAAAAACTACTTGGCTTTTTCTCTTCAAATATGGAGTTTAAGAGTCCCATAATTTAAAATGTGTCTAACATGGTCTGTTTCTCATCTGAGATTTTGATAAGATTAACATGATAGAAAGAAAAAAAAAACAAAAACAAAATAAAAAACACTATAAATAAAAAAATTCAAAAGAATAAATAGAATATAACAAATAGGGTGATCTCACAGTTGTTATTTTTGCATATCAGTAATGAGGTGGCTTTGGAGTGTGTCTTCTACATTGATATCTAAACATCCCTGTTCACATTCTGTGCATTGTCTATGCCCAGATCCACTCTTGTTATGGTTTAGCTATTAATAAAATCCTATAATTTTTTTATATACTAATTGTCAGAATCAATATCAGACAGCAGTGGATTTTCAAGAAACACATATCCAAGACTGCCAACAAAATCATTTAGATACAAGTCCTAATCACTTATTAATCACTTTGCATCGTAAGATTGTGATTAACATTTGCTTCATTATCATGCTTACTGAGAAACCGAAACACAAAGATGCTCTTGGCCTATTCACAGATATTGGAAGAAGCAACTGTACCAGGATTTTAACTTTAATTTCAAGCTATGGATAATTCTATCTATAGTTTATCTTGGCATGCATTTCCAAGATCTTTTGCAAATTTAAGTTGTTTATTCATGATTCTGGAACAGATTAAGTTAAGAGGGAGGGATGGTGTTTACCAACATAATTCAGATTAGAATGATAATAATAACCACTGGAGTTAAAGAAAAATAAAGCGGGGAGAGGGTGATTAATGAATCCCAGTGATCTGCCTACCCTTCTCCGCGTTGCTCAACACTCCATTTCAATCAACTTGTGTAACCAGGAAGCCAACTTCTTTCTCTTAGAGTCAGCTTCGCATATGGGGTCTCTCATCTTTCCACAGGGCATATCTTATACTGCCATAGGACCAAAATGTTTCAAGTTTAATTATCTAGATACATTGCTCTCTGCAGTAACCTTACTATTGTTCTCACTGTAATCTACCACATTATTAATGCCAGATTTTTCCTATTAGCTTTTAAACTGTTCTTTTACACTGAGTAGTTTGCCACCAAATTGTTACCAATAAAAATCATCAAATGCCTAAAGGTTATTTTAAACACAGTATGAGCAATGCTGGTTTCATTTTGCCATTTATTTTGTTGAGTCGTTATCGGTATGCATTGTGTGAACTTATTGTATGCATTTTTTATGCTGCTAGAATGGCGGTATATTTTTAACGATCCTGTTTTAATACGAATGTCCTAAAAAAATCCTTAAACCCGGGGTTTAACAAGGACTGTGCAAACTTCACCTATCGCCTCTGCTTGTGTCAAATATTGTTGAGTGATAACATTAGGAACCTAATATATTTGGAAATCTTGGCTTCTATTTCTTTTAGAGCTATAATGCATACTAAAGGATGCTATAAAAGAACATTTTCCTTGCAGTAAGTGTTCTCTGCCTCATATTCCCTAGTAGTCAGATAACCAAAGAGCTCAGGCGTAGAATAAACTTCTTTATAAATGTCAAAAAAAAGTAAGCATATGGTATACATTTAAAAAAACTTTTAAGTCATTGAAAATCTTATTTGAAACCTATCATAAAAACCAAAGGCATGTTCTTACCAATACTGTTGCTTATGAATATATATGCCAGCTATGGCCATACCACTTCTAGCTAAAATTTCATCGGAGTTTATAAACTAAGCAAAATTGAACTGGGTCAATATGGATGAAGGTTTTTAATGGAAAAAACAAAGACAGACAAACAAACAAAAACAATTAGAATTGGGATAAGAAAATGTGTTGTGTGAATATTTGTCACTTGGATAAATATTTTGTGTAATACAACAAACTCACTTTCCCAGGAAATGAAGAGAACTTGATAGGAGAACTTGATACTTCCCTGAGATTGTCGAAAACTCACCTAATCCATAGTACCATTCATAGACATTTTGTCCAGTTATCCTGGGAAATAGACTGCCCTGATGTGATGTAATAAGTCCCTAATTGCAAGGATCAGGAACAGTTTAGCATTATTATTATCATGGGTGTGTGCAGTGGAGAGGAATGCATAGCGTTGTTCTTCCAACAGGCATGCATTTCGTCCATTCTTCCATCTATTCGGTCTTCCAGCCATTGATTCAAATTAAACAAATTTTGTTGAGAACTTATTATGTGCCATGCCTCATAAATGCTTTTCAAGATATACCAGTAAACAATGCAGACATGGTCTCTATCCACAGGAACATCACAGTTTTGCAAAGCGAATTTTTCCACTTGATGGATAATATAATCAGACAGAAACATGTCAGGGTTACCAGAGTTCTTCCAGTCATGGCATAACTACACTTTACAGATAGAGATGTGAAGACTAAAATCTCCTAGGATTTCATTCTCAAAGTTTGTTATGTTATAGAAAACTGTAACCCAACTCAACTCAGACCTAACAGTCAGAGTGGAAAAGATAAGGAACGGTAGAGAGGGAGGCAAGCATTTTCTTTGGTGGCTCTGATGTACAGTGGGAGGAACATTGCTTTATTTGGAGGGGCTA
Organism: Daubentonia madagascariensis; assembly: GCA_023783475.1. Taxonomy (NCBI): domain Eukaryota; kingdom Metazoa; phylum Chordata; class Mammalia; order Primates; family Daubentoniidae; genus Daubentonia; species Daubentonia madagascariensis. Next base: position 3,351,709 of record JAKFHU010000901.1, on the reverse strand, counting down.
GTAAACTATGCAGACTAGGGTTCCTGGCATGGCCACAATAGGAGGGTAAGAAGAATGAATTGGGAAGGGGATAAAATGGGATTTAAGGCAGGCAAGCCATAGGTATTAGTGTAACCTGAGTGCGGTACTGGGGGCAGAGGGGTGGGCAAAGCGGGTATGAAAGAGGGAAGGCTATGGCTGCAAGTTCCTCCCAAGAAATTCAGATGCTATGTCTATTTGTAGTAAGACGTTGTTAAACCTTGCCTTGTGACTGAGCTTGCTGATTAATTCCTCTTTCCTGACAATGGGTTGGGAACCAAGATGGCCTGGGTCTACCTATAATGCCCTCCATTGATACGGTTCATTCAAAAACAAAGACTGGAAGAATGATGCTTTAGCCGACCACTTATCACTTCTACGTCTTTACCATGTCAGAGATGGCTCTCAAGTCTGATTCAAGAGGACATTCGGACCATGGCAGTGGTAAGAGGGCTATTTAGAGAGTAATATGGCAAGCACCAAGTGCTGGCTTCAGAGTCACAGATATGGTTTAAATTGCAGCTTTACCACTAGATATTTGTGTGGCCTTGGTGAAAGTTAATCTTACTAAGTCTTAGTTTCCTCATCTTTTAAAAAAACAAAACAAAACAAAACAAAACCCCACAAACCTGGGATAATTTCTATTTCATCTGGTGCTGAGATCCTTGAAAATTTTTCTAAGGTTCTTCTAACAAAGTAAATGGCAACTATCATTAAGCCTCCTTCCCTTCCATTAGCAATAAAATGTGTCCTTTAGGTCAGTATTATGCACAAATTATTCCAATAAATTATTGGTGAATTAAATGATTACGCTAACCTCTTTTCTCTTATATACTTTTGCTAGCATATACTAATATAGTCACACTTCTTGCTGGCTGACAGATAAGAGAGACATGTAATTCAACCACCTTGAAAATGGCTTTATGTCATTGATAGCTGGAGAGAAGTGTCCTCTGACAGAGTAGGTACCATCAGTTTGTAAATCATCAAAGAATGGAGCAGGATAGAATGCTTGATGGGATTTTCATGGCATTATCATATAGATTACAACATAAAGAAGAGTTTGAATATATCTCAAGAAGTGTTTCAGGATTTACATAATGAATTAAAATAAAGAGGCAGACTTAGTTCTGAATCCTTTAACCAACATTCATCCATAGCAGGGTCATGATCTTCACTGAGTTTCATCTACATTGAAGAGACCAGATGTGTCTTGTTAATGGTGTTAATGGAGGAAGAATATCTAAAATCTAGAAATAACTGAATGTTCTTAACCTTTACAAGGGTAGATAAAATGGAAGGGACACAGTTATTCAACTGTCTAGAAATTCAATAAAACCTCAGCTCTTTCAGGTAAACTGTATAGCCTGGCCATTGGTCAGATTGTGGAATAAAAAAAAAATTGGATCTTTACAGTACTAAATATTTCCTTTTAAAAGTACCCCACTTCCCAGACAGCCATGGGAAGGTCTTGTGAACCCTGCTTGATTCCCTTTATGGGCCTCCCAAGTTAGTTCTTCTCTCCCCAGCAATCGCGTTGGTCACATTTTTCCTGATCCCTCAATCCTGTTAAAAATTATCTAACTTATAGGATAGATCTAACTATAGGTTTTATGCCAACCAAAAATTTATATTGCTAATGTGTGTGGATGCCTCTGTATAAGGATGCATTTGTGTGTGTGTCTCAGGCAGGGTTTACTGATGTAGGAACCTCTGACTGCAGGGAAGTACACTTTCGCAGATCATTTAAGGATGTGTGTCTCTAATGCTCCTCATAATATACAGCCACCTTCCCATCCCATATGTGTGTGAGTGTATATACATATATATATCTATGTATATGTGTGTGTATATATACATATATATATATATATTATATATATATAGAGAGAGAGAGAGAGAGAGAGAGCGCGAGCTAGATTTGGATTTGAGACTGGACATGATTTGGATAACCTGCTTTTTTCTATGGAGGAAGTGGCCAAGAGTGGTTACTTCATTGGTAAGATGCTTCCTTTGGTAAAGTGATTACTCTACTGTGATCACAGTAATGCCTTACTGCCTGGATGGAGGACAAGCTGGCTTACACAGACACATGTAATGGATACACCTGAGATCTAGGAAGGGGTAATTTCAATCAAAATGTTTGCACTGAACCTGGAGGAGGAACCAGGGGCAGAAATTAGCACCATTCAGAATCTGCTTATGGCTACCTAATAGGTCCAAATATCAGTAGAAGTGTCTCTCAACAGGTGAAAAAACTATGGGCCTTGAAAAACCATGGAGCTAGGGGGAAAGGAGTAATAAGAGGCTTCCTAGAAGAGACCATGGGACTGGTTTCATTGAAGAAATTTTGTCCTTGATTGATGGTGGTGTTACCAAGTTGTGGTAGGACCCTGTCATCTCTTTCATTTCCATGAATCATTTCCTTTGTGATATGATGGTTATAGTCAGTGCCTAAATGAAAACTCAGCATTCTCTTCACTTGGAACTCACCAAGCAGATGTACAATTTTTCTGATTTGGTTTCATTCAATTGTAATATATTGGTAAGTAATACTTTAAGCACCCAATTCACCATATTCACTGCACAACTTATGCATTTAATATTCTGACATTCCTAAAAGGTATATAGAATCTTCCCTTTAAACATGGGAGATAATTTGCTATAGGGGTTGAATTACTTAATATTATCTGAGCCATTACTTGCTACATAATCATGTATTTCCTTATATTTTTACTAGTGAACCTCTATTGCTCTTTTATTATTAATAAAGCTTTCAAATGACTAAAACCTGTGTAGCAAGATTTTAAGTATTTTGAAAGAGAGGTATTATTTTAAACTTCTTGGTATCTACAAAGCACCAAATTGGTTCTTTTTATAGCATGCTTTCAATATACATTTGTTGTGAATAGCAGATGCTGAAAATATATTTATTGTATATAGCTGGTACTTAATATACAATTGTTCAATGAGTGTTTAGAAATGAGAGGAACTTGGGTTCAAAGGCTGCCTCTGGCATCAAAATTGATCAATGAAATGTAGTCCATGAATAGAACTGATTGTGGCTCCTACGTTAATTTTTAATTAGTCTACTAAATTACTTTATAACTGAATTTCACTTGTTCTTTCATAAAATATTTATTGATCAGTACCTATTATATTCTTGGCTCTGTGTAGGTGCCTATATGCAAGAGAATGAAAGTTATAGTGAAATATGTATATTATTTATAATCTCAGTACCATTCATACCATGTTCCTACTGGAATATCTCTCTGTAGCCTCCAGAATAGAGTTTAATCTTCACGTCTGGTATTTGAAGATCTTCCTTAACTGATCCTAATCAAGCTATTCAAACTTAACTTGCCTATTCCCCAACATGTATGCTCAAGCTACCTACCATGGAGTCCTTGGCATTCTTTAAACACCATGTTTTCTTCCATTGACAGATCATTGATTATTCATAGGTAGCATGGTGCATTGAAATAGTACTGACTTCAAAGCAACATGGATCAGTTCCAAGCTGCGTCACAAGTTTTGCAATCTAAGTTGATGAATATCAACTTTCAGGGTTGTGATGAAGATCAGAGATAAGATATAATATATATAAACATAAATATGAACAAAACTTTACTTCATAAATACAAACCTATTTATAAGGACAGTGGGTAAGAAATAGGTCATATCCGGATAACTTAGGTGTGTGGCTATCTTAGCAAAGGGAAAGAACTTCAGACACAGCTCCCCTTTCCTTTGTTTTTCACGCCAATATCTTCCCAACTCAGATTAAATCCCAAATCTTCTTAACCCAGTGATTTGCATTGTGCATGTTTATATGATTGATTTACATTGCTCTAACTTCTAAAGTTAACAAGAACTGTAAAACCTTAATAGGTCCATCATAAAAGGTTTTTATTTGGATATTGACAAGAAAGATTGCCTAAATAGACATATTTTTGCTGTTCCAAGTGTCTAATTCACATACCTTCTATAAGAATGACGAAAGTCCTCCAGTTGTATAAATTAAGAAAACAAAAGGAAAAAAGAGAAAAAAAAGGCTCATTTTGAGACCTTGGTGATCTGAATTCCATTTGTGTAGCATCTGATATTGGTTGAGATATTTCTTGAATTTCTTTTGCTTAGTTTAAGACCTTCAGTTTCTTGGATAATGTAGGAAGACTGTAGTATGATCAATTGTGGCAAAGCAGAATGGAGTCCGAAGGTAATTTTCAGCTAAGTTGAAGCAAGAAATAAAAAGCAAAACTTTCTAAAGTATATAAGTCTCTAAATAAAGTATTTTTAGGGTCTAAAGTCTCTAGGTGATGGCCCCAATTCCCAACTAGACTGTGTGTAAAGACCTGTCCTGAGCACAGGAATTCTAAAGAAGGAAAGGAGACTGCCTAACTCCTGACCTCCACCTCATCCCCATGCCTTTTAAGGATGGGGCCGAGTCTCCTCAAATAGACTCCAGCCCAGATAAGAAAGAACAATCAATGTCCCAGCTACAAGAGGTTTCTCTGGGGTTAATCTTACTAGTTATTGAAAGGCACATGGGACAATTGCTATTCATTCTTTTCTTAAGGGAAAGAAGTCTCCATATCTTACCATTGTCTTGGGAAAGAAAAAAATGTGGTCAGTCACAGTACCATTTCACTGCTGTCTAAGTTCAGGGAGGTGGTGCGGTGCAAACAGAAGCCAGCAAGCAAGCAAAAAAAACCAAACAAAGGTAAGGCAATCAAGGCCTCAAGGTTGGAACGATTTGTGCCAAAATAATGACAGTTCTTGTCACCTAGATCTCTCGCTTGCTTTACTCTGAATCTCTTTTCTTCATTTTTAAATTCACTTTTCAATGTTTTGATAAATAACTGAAAACCTGGAAGTTTATGAATTGCTCAAATTATTCATTGAAATCCAGATTTTTCTATGTATAGGCCCTAATTAACAGCTAAAACAGGACAACAAATGTCAATTTATTGCACATTATAGATTTTTATTGTTTTTTTTAAATTTTAATAGGTTCTTGTGTTTGATGAGTGGAATAGATTTTATAAAGACAAAGAGAAAGATAACCCAGGCATACACATGTCTGCAATCAGAGGCATTTAGAATAAGCAAAATCCCAACCCTGTCCTTTAAAACTGGAGAGTATTGTCCCACTCACCAGCCAAGGCATTTGGCTGGAAAGTCAAAGACAGGAATGTTTAATTACTATCAGCAAACAGAAACCTAGAGAAGAGTATTTGTGTCAGTTAGATGCCAATGAAACTAAGCCTTTCTGAGATGAAGAGAATCGATTTAATTTTTTTCCCCTTCTCCAGATTTTTGCTATGACAGAATGACATACTCTTCACTCAGCCACTCAAGCAAAAGAATGCCTGGCGATCCGGTGAAGGTCAAATAGTTTCTCAGCCAGTTGTTGCTTTTTCAGACAGACTTAACCCTCTTTACCTAAAATGGCTGGACCAGAAGTTTGGTTCTGAGACCCTGGGGGCTACCTTTCCAGAGACATCCTCCTCTTACCTCCTCTGTCTCCAAAACACACATTCAAAGAGAACTTTCCAGTAGGTAGTTTCATTTTCTCAGAAGGTTCTACCCTTTTCTTTGTATGCAGTTGAAATATCTTGTGACTTTCATTCTACTTTGCTGGAGTTACCCTGGTTGTGTACCATTGTTGGGTTCTGGCTTTATTTCTCCTCAATGTCAGTGTGCCCCAGGGAATTAGTTTTTCTCTTTCCCTGAATGAACAAATGCTTTCTCTAAATGAAATCTGGAAATATATGGCCTTTCTAACAAGGTCATAAGGAAGGACTCTCTGGGAGGTGGGAACATTTACATAAAACAAAATCTCAAAGGGACTGGTGAGCCCTTCAGTTCAGAGCTCCGTTCACAGGATAGACATTCTTGCCTCTGACCTCCGATTCTTCAGGCTGCACATTTTGCAATATCACTTCACAATCCTGAGAGCTACACTTAAGTGAGATAGTCAGGGGAGATTTTGCCAAATAGCATCAAGGGTGTAAAAATGTGACTAAGGCCAATAGACATGTGAATATAGTGGATCTTGGCATTTCTGGGTTCATAATCCCAGACATTATTAGCTGAAGTTAGTGAGTTCTTAATGTTTAAGAAAATTATCATGTGCCAAAGCCAGCCTGCCTCAGAGAAATCCCACTTGACTATTTGGCCCTTAGGACCCTCTCTAGTCTTTTTTTTTTTTTTAATTTCAGAATATTATGGGGGTACAACACTTTGGCTATATATATTGCCCATGCACTGCCCGTGTCAGAGCTACAATCATGATCATCCCCCAAACTGTGCTCCCCGCATCCATTCAGTGAGAGTTTTTCCCATCCCCTCCACCCCCCTTCCGCCTGCCCACCCCCTGATGAATATTATTGCCCTGTGTGATGTAAGTGTTGATCAGTTAGTACCAATTTGATGGTGAGTACCAGTGGTGCTTGTTTTTCCATTCCTGTGACACTTCGCTTCAAAGAATGGGTTCTAGCTCCAACCAGGATAATACCAGGTGTGTTAATTCACTATTGTTTTCTATTGCTGAGTAATACTCCATGGTATACATATACCACATTTTATTAATCCACTCGTGTATTGATGGGCACCTGGGTTGTTTCCACATTTTTGCAATTGTGAATTGTGCTGCTATAAACATTCGTGAGCAAAAGTCTTTATTATAAAATGTCTTTTTTTCCTTTGGGTAAATACCCAGTAGTGGGATTGCTGGGTCAAATGGTAATTCTACTTTTAATTCTTTGAGGTATCTCCATATTACTTTCCACAGAAGTTGTACTAACTTGCAGTCCCACCAGTGTAGGGACTGCAGTGTAGTGCAGTGCATTAGTGTTCCTATCTGTCCACATCCCCACCAACATTTGTTGTTTGGGGATTTTTTGATATGAGCCAATCTCACTGGAGTTAAGTGATATCTCATTGTGGTTTTGATTTGCATTTCCCTGATGATTAGAGAAGTTTAGAAGATACATCTTCTATTTTTAACCTCCTTTTTCCTGATTTTTCCACTTTGAAAAATGTGAAGAATTAGTGGATTCTTTTAAAATGTGTGTTAAGGTAAAACACAGCAATATGTAACAGTAAGTATATTTTGTATTTCATTAAAGAACTTGCATGGACATTAATTCATTCAAGCCTTTGCTCTGTCTTTTAGGAAGTAGAACAAGTGTTATAATTGATAGATGAGAAAAATGAAGCCCTGAGTGGTTACATTATTTTTACAGCATGACCTGATAAGTCACTGACAAACCAAGAGTATGGGTATAGCCTCCCTATTATTTGATGGGATTTATTGTACAAGTTGGTGGTGCCTCTCTATTTTCAAATTTAGTTGAGTATTACTGATTTAAAAAGTCATTTTCACGTGCATTGCTATTAACTCTACCTATATACAACACTAAGAAGAGTAATGTGGCTCCCATTCAGGAGAAAGAAACTTGGGGAGATAGGTGAGTTGGACAAAAGCCACCAATGGCATAAATTCTGTAATTAGTAAACAATAATTCTACCACTTAAAAAAAAAAGGTATTGCAGCCTTTAGTAACTGAGCTTACCAAATGAAAACCTCAATTTCACTATGAAGTTGGAATTGATTGAATCTATTACAACATACCCTTGAAGTGATGGAAGTGTTGAGTTTAAAGGGAGGCGATAGTGCCAGTTGATTTGCGTCTTGGTAAACGTATTACACATGTCAATAAACCTGGAGGGCCCCACTGCTCTGGTTGCAGCCACAGAGCCTGAGTAAGTTGGTCTTATGTATTTTCAGATGGACCTGACATAGAAGGCACGAATAGAGATGTGGGTTTCAGTTCTACCTGTGCCTTTTTCCAGCCGTGAAACTTTAATTACTTAATCACTCTTCATTTGTTTCCACCTCTGTGGAAAATAAGGGGAAGAATATCTGTATGTTAGTTGGAGGATTAAATAGAATTATCCACATATAGGATGTAATGTTTAATAAATACATGATAGGATAATAGTATTATTTTATTTTCTCTGAGCATTCTCCCTTTTTTCCCCCCACAAAGACAAAGCAAGTGAAGCAGCTAAGAAATATTGACACCATTAGCAAGCAAACAGCCTTTTTCTCAACTTGCCTTTGAATACAATAACCTGATCTTGAATCTCCCACCAATTGACTCAAATCATGAGCCATTCAGTTTATTAGTTACCCACCCCATCACACCATGATGCAAAATAGCTGAGAATGTGAAGGTCAGTACAATTTCAAGCAATATGTTGAACGGGGCTGGGGATGGGGAAAATGTGCTATATTTTAATCCAGGTGAAATCAGTCTAAAATAACTTTTAGTTAAACAAAGAACAGGAATCACAGAAAATGAGACCTTGATTATTGGAAACTCCACAGTATGTTGGATATAAGCAGGGATGAAGAAGAAAAAATGGCCTGATGCTATAAAATAGGTGAGACTCACTTGCATATGAAAATCCTGAATGTTATCTCCACTTCCAGTCCCTGTAGCAGACAGCTATTGTATTCTTTTGCATTGTTTCTGCTCTAATCTGTCCTGTTTGGTAGCCATGTGATACTCCATTAGTCACATGGCTACCGCTGAGTTTCTGTGTGAGCATCCATATTGCACAACTCCCGGTAACATTTTTCACATTGCCCTGCATATAGCTCATAATGTAAATGGTACCTTGTATAAATATGTAAGTGGTGGCCCTGCTACAATGACCCTGCCTCTGTCCACAATTGATTGATCCAGGAATTTACACCTGATCCAAGAATTAATACACAGAGAGAAGGCCCATTATCTCCAGCTGCTAAGACCCATTGATCTGACATAGTTCCTGCTCTTCCTGAAGTTTGAATATTCAACACCTGCTTGGATACTCTGGGAAATCCTAGTATTTTTCTGATAGATTCTCATTGCTGCATAAGGTAGCAAGATTCAGTAATTAAACCTGAGTGAAACAGTGAAGAACCTTGACCAATAAAACCGCTCTAACCCCACACGAACATCCTCACACATACCACACAAGTGAATCCTACTCATTTTCCAAGACCCAGATCATTTTGATTGAGGATGCAGGCCCTAGGTTCAAACATCATGTACTCAAATCCTAATTTCACCAGCAGCTGTGATGGCCTTAGGCAAAGTACTGAATTGCAGTGCCTCAGTTTTTTCATCTATAGAGTAGGAATAATAATAGTACCTCCTAGGCTTGTTGAGAGGATTCAAGGAGTTGAATGGAGCCTACTAAACTCTTAATAGATCAGCTGTTATTATTATACTGTAAAGTTGTCTGGAAATTCCCTCATACATTCTCCAAACCTCAATTTAATATGAGTACTTTTTTCTTTTCTGCTATCACTCTCCCCTGAACTCTCCTCCATTAGAGCTCTTATTCCATTATTTTACAATTATTTACTAATATTTCCTTTTCTTCACTCCTATTCATGATCTCCTTGGGGGTCAAGGTCCTTGTCTACCCAACTTTCATCCATAGTACATAGCTATAGCAATATCTGCCAAATGTTAGTGCTATATAAGTACATTGGAGAAAAATAATTAATAAACTTATAAAACACTACTATGCAAATCACATTGTTCTGTTTGTAATTGTAAGTTTTTTCTCTCTCATTATCCAAACACTTTTCCATTTTTCTATTTATTCATGCACTCATTTGGCAAATATGTGGGTAGAAAACTACAGTGTAGTATGTTCTGTGGAAATATAAAATGAATAACAAGCTCTCTCCTCTAAAGTAGTTTGCAATCCAAGAGGGGATAAAACAGGTACCCAAATTGCTGTAATATAAAGTGGAAGGTGATGGGTTTTATAATAGAAGCACTAGGAAATTGCCATAAGATCTAGAAGATGTAGAGATCATTTCAGGCTGCAAAGCTTGAAAAAAACTTGAGGGAGGAAGTGCATGTGAGGTTGTTCTTAGAGAAATGAGTATGCTTTCAATAGACTGAGAAAATATTTCCTCAAATGGGAAAGGTCTTCAGGTTAATGAATTTCTGCTAAGTATGACTGTTACTAACAGTTCCTATCTGTCAAATGGACTTTGAGAAATGCAACCACAGTCTTTGGCTTGGGTTTGATAAAGGTCAGGCCAGGAGAGCTGTGTTGGCTTCAGTTTCTACTCTCCCAGTGAGCCACTTTAACACTACCTAAATCTCTCTGTAGATTGAACAAATTGGTCTGTTTTAGTTTCACTTGGAACAGAAATCAATATTGCAAAAATAATTTTCACATCCATTATGAACAAAGATGATGCAACTGACATTCTCTTTGAGCTGTTTCCTCAATATTTGCTGTAGTTCTTTGCAGGGAAGAACCATAGATAGTGATTTTTGTCACTATCTGTTATCCTTCCTAGGAATAATATCATTCAACTCACATTTATTGAGTGCTTACTATGTACCAGGCATTATGATGTTCATTGGATATATTTTTGTCAAGAATATGTGATTGATGTATGATTTATGAACAATGAAATGCACAGATCTAATGAGTGGAATTTCATAAGTTTTGACAAATGCGTATGCCTGTTTATTCCATGCCTCTATCGAAAAATGGAAAATTTCCATCACTTCAGAAAGTTTTATTTCCCTATTTCTATTTTACCTCAAATACAACTACTTATTCAACTTCTTTTGCCATAGATTCATTTTACCTATTCTAGTATTTCTTGGGTGGAAACATACTGTACTATTTTATGTACCCTTTTATGTCTTATTTTTTCACACTATATACTGTTCTTGAGATTCATCTATGTTGTTTCATGTATCAGTAGTTCCTTTTCATTGCTGCGTAGTATTCCCTTATGTATATTGATAATCTACAAGTCACATTTGACAGGCTTCCAGATTAACCTGCCTGGGGGAGATCTTATAATCCATGGTTTACATACTGTCCTTGAGTAAAGAATCTTATGAGTTCCTCAAACTTGATGTACTGATTACTACACAATTTACAGACTTTGAAAAGGACACTGATTTTTTTCTAAATCATGAAATTTTGCTGATACATTTCTGAATCATGCAGTTTTACTGATTGTCTTGCACATAGAACATTTTAGCTTATATGTTATAATCTGTAGTCAATGATTGTAACTTCTCTATTGTACCCTCCAACCATAAGGCACGACTCTGATATGAGGAGTTCTTCTACCTTCTCTTAAACGTTCTTATAAAAACATTCCAACTTGTAACAGACTGTGGAACACTAACTTTGTTGGTGTGTCTTCCCAGGTCGATTCTCACATTTGGCTTCCAATAAACCTTTATCAAATTACTTTTGCCTCAACAGCCTTAATTTCAGTCAACAGAATAAAACACAATATATGTTATATTTTAATGTATTTTTCTACTGATGGACATTTGTATTGTTTTTGGCTTTCAGCTATTGTGACTAAAGTTGCTATGTACATGCTTGTACATGTTTTTTGGTGGACATGTGTTATCATTTCTTTTGGATAAATGACTAAGACTGCAATTGTTGGATCATAGGGTATATGTATGTTTAGCTTTGTCAAGAAACTGCTAGATCTGCCTATTTCTGGATCCCCCATTCCATTCCATTAATCTATTTGTGTTCCTTTATGCAATACCACATTAACTAGATTAATTTAGATTCATAATTGATTCAAAAATCAGGTAGCTTAAATCCTCCAAATTTGTCCTATCTTGAGATTACTTTGGCCACGTTAGGTCCTTTGCATTTTCATTTAAGTTTTAGATAGAGCTTGTCATTTTCTATAAAATGTTTGCTGTGATTTCTGTTTGAGATTACATTGAATCCACAGAACAATTTGCAGCAAACAGGCATCTTAACACTACTGTGACTTCCAGTCCATGAAAATTTATTTAGAACTTCCTTAATTTCTCTCAGCAATGTTTTGTAGTTTTCAGTGCATAGGTATTGCAAGTTTTTGTCCAGTTTTCCCCTTTCCATTTCATGGGTTTTGGTGCTATTATAAATGGTATCTTTATTTAATTTTTATTGCCAATTTTTAAAATACTCATAGAATTACAATTAGGTTTTATACATTAAACTTGTGTGCTTCAATTTTTTTAAATTCATTTATTAGTTCTAGTAGTGGTTTTGTAGATTTCTTAGCATTTTCTACATGCATTGTGAATAAAATATTTTATCTTTTCTTTAACTTTGTTTGCTTTTTATTTATCTTTGAATTTTACTGAACATGCTAACACTTCTAGTGCAATATTGAATAGAATTGGTGAGACTGAACTCCTTTTCTTATTCTTGATTTTAAGCAGAAAGCACTCAGTCTTTCACCATTAAATATGAAGTTAGCTATAGGTTTTGCACAAATGCCTTTTATCAGGTTGAGGAAATTTCTGCTATTCCTAGTTGCTGATAGATTTTTTTTTAAATCATAAACAAATGTTGAATTTTGTCAAGTGTTTTTCTGAATCTATTGAGATGGCCATAATATTTTATTTCTACTTTTGATAATATGGTGTCTAATATTAGAATGTTTTTGAATGTTAATCAAGCCTTGCATTACTAGGATCAACCTCATTTGGACATTGGGTTTTACCATTTTTAAATATTGCTAGGTTCAATTTGATAACAAATTATTAGTAATTTTTTATACAGGTTTAGGAGAGAGATTGAGCTGTAATTTTCTTTTTGTGCAATGATCTTGTCTTGATTTAGTGTCAGGGTTATGATGACCACCTAAAATGAGCTGGGAAATATTCCTTTTACCTCTAGTTTCTGAAGGAGCTTAAGTAGTTTCTATTATCTTCAAGTTCACTGACTTATTTTTTCTTCTGTAGTTTCTATTAGGTTTTAAGCTAAATATAGATATATATTTATATATATATACACACACACATATATATTCACATTATATTTTTCAAGTCTAAAACTTCCATTTTGTTCTTTTTTTTAATTTCAAAATATAAAGAGGGTACAAATGTTTTAGTTTATATCAGTCATTTTTGTAACACTTGAGTCCTAGCTATAGGTGTGCCCATCACCCAGATAGTGTTCATAGTATCCATTAGGTTGGTTTATTCCCCTCCCCTCCTCCCCACTCCCTGCTGGTTGCTTTCCACTGAATTTTACTTCCCTCTGTGCATCTGTGTGTTCATCGGTTAGTTCCAATTTAATAGTGAGTACGTGTGGTGTTTGTTTTTCCATTCTTGAGATAGTTCACTTAGGAGAATGGTCTCCACTTCCATCCAGATGGTTGCAAAAAGTATTAATTCATCTTTTTTATGGCTGAGTAGTACTCCATGGTGTACATATACCATATTTTATTAATCTACTCATGAATTGATAGGCACTTGGGTTGATTCTACATCTTTGCGATTGTGAATTGTGCTGCAATAAACATTCGAATGCAGGTGTCTTTTTGATAAAATGACTTCTTTTCCTTTGGGTAAATACCCAGTAGTGGGATTGCTGGATCAAATGGTAGTTCTACTTTTAGTTCTTTGAGGTATCTCCATACTACTTTCCACAGAGGCTGTACTAGTTTGCAGTTCCAGCAACAGTGTATAAGCGTTCCTTTCTCTCTGTATCCATGCCAGCATCAATTGTTTTTGGACTTTTTAATAAATGCCATTCTAACTGGGGTAAGGTGATATCTCATTGTGGTTTTAACTTGCATTTCCCTGATGATTAGTGATGTTGAGCATTTTTTCATATGCTTATTGGTCATTTGTCTTTCTTCTTTTGAAAAGCTTCTGTTCATATCTTTTGCCCACTTTTTAATAGGGTTGTTTGTTTTTTATTTCTTGCTGATTAGCTTGAGTTCTTTGTAAATTCTGGTTATTAGCCCTTTATCAGATGTGTAGCTTGCAAATATTTTCTCCCATTCTGTAGGTTGTCTATTTGCTCTGTTGATTGTTTCCTTAGCTGTGCAGAAGCCTTTTCATTTAATCAAATCCCACTTATTAGTTTATGTTGTTGCCATGATTGCCATTGGGGTCTTTTTCATAAATTCTTTGCCCAGGCTGATATCTAGAAGAGTTTTTCCTACATTTTCTTCTAGAATTCTTATGGTTTCATGCCTTAGATCTAAGTCTTTTATCCATCTTGAATTAATTTTTGTGAGTGGTGAGAGAGAGGGGTCCTGTTCATTCTTCTGGATGTGGCTATCCAATTTTCCCAGCACCATTTATTGAATAGGGATTCTTTTCCCCAGTCCTTTTGGTTATTTATATGTGGTTTCTATTTCTCTTTTGAGATATTCCATTTCTTCCTAGATCATGTTTATATTTTTCTTTAAATTCTTTAACATAATTGAAATAGCTCTTTTGGAAGCCTTAGTTGGCCACTTTCATCATTTTATGATCTTTTTCTCTAGGTTTTTTTCCCTTCCCTCCTTGTTATAGGTCATATTTTCCTGCTTCTTCACATGTCTAGTAAGATTTGATTGCATTTTGGATATATATTTATATGTTGTTGGGTATCTAGAGTTTGTTGTTTTTCCTTGAAGAGTGTTAAGTTGTACTCAGGCAGGAAGTTAGTTTACTTGTAGATAAGCTTGCTCCTTTAAGGGCTTGTTTAAAGTTTTGATAGACCGAGTCTAGAGTAGCCTTTGCTTTAAAATCAGATAAGCTCAGCTCCCAAGGTTTGTCCTTCTGAGGTCTCTATGGAATGCTTTAGCTATTCAGTAATTTCTTTGCACTCTTGCCATCATGACTCAATGTCGCCTGGTCATGTATGGTTCCCAGAAATTGCTGTGGTCACAGCTCTCCTATTGTTGTTGTTCCCATGGCAGTTGCTTTTGCCTGGTTTTGTAGAGTCTCATCTGCATATAATCTGAAATCATATGTGCTTTTTAGGGGGCTGTTCTTTCTAAAATTTGAAAAGTGTCTAGGTCTAGTAACATAGGTAGTTACACAACATTTAACATCACAATAATTTTATCATAGCATATCTGTTTAATGGTTATTTCCATAAAGAGGCCAGAATTAGACCTGCTCCATAAGTCCTTTAGAAAAATGAAAGTTGACCCTCTTGTTTGTGGAATACTTGATTTCTCCCAGAAAAAGGCAACAGTCTGGTGTTCATGAATTTAATTTGGCATACTGCATTATAGACTTTATACCTTGAAAATGCCCCCTTCTCGCTGCTATTTCTCTACATGTACAAAGGATTAAGTAGTGTTATTTCTAATGGTATTTTCTTGCAAAATGGCTTTTATGGCAGAAAGATTATTTCTCAAAATAGGACTATTATATTTAAATCTTCAGATTCTATATACAATACAGATTTTCAGAGTGTCATGATTTTCAAGTATATTGTGAAAAATGGAGTAAAGAATGCAGAGTTTTGGTTCCAAATAGATCTGGATTCTAATCTTGGCACTCAAATTACAAGTTTTATGACTTGGGGCAATTTATTTTACCTGTCTCATACTTAGTTTCTACATCTGTAAAATTTGAGTAATGAGAATACATATCCTGTAGTATCATTTTGAAAAAGAAGTGAAATCTGATATGTAGCAGAGTGCCAGGTACTTGCTGAACATTAGACAAATGTTTACTGTATTTTAACACATTAATATAATCACATACAATCACATAATAAGTAGTTAAATCAAGAAATTATATACAGTCATTTGTCATTTAAAAACAGGGATACTTTCTGAGAAATGTGTCATTAGGTGATTTCCTCATTGTGTGTGTGAACATCATTGAGTGCACTTACACAAATCTAGATAGTATAGCCTATTACCCACTGACGCTATGTGGCATAACCTATTGCTTCTAGGCTACAAACTTGTACAGTATGCTACTATACTGAATACAGTAGACAATTATAACCCATTGATAAACATTAGTGGGTCTAAACATACCTAAACATAGAAAAGGTACAGTAAAACTGTGGTATCAAAGATAAAAAATGATACACCTGTGTAACATATTTACTATGAATGGGACTTGCAGGACTGGAAGTTGCTCTAAGTCAGTGAGTGAGTGGTGAGTGAATATGAAGGCCTAGGACATTATTGTACACTTTTATACAATTGGCAGCACAGTAGCATAGCACGTTTGTTTATACCAGCATTACCACAAACCCATCAGTAATGCATTGGACTACAATGTTATGACAACTATGACATCACTGGGCAAAAGGAACTTTTCAGCTCCATTATAATCTTATGGGACCATGATTGTATATGTTGTTTGACATTGACTAAAATGTCATTATGCAGTACATGACCGCATATACATCTGCACACATATAATCAAGAGCCAACCGAGGTTTTGAGCAATACTAAGTGTGATGGCTAATTTTATGTGTCGACTCCACTGGACCATGTGGTGTCCAGACATTTGATCAAACATTGTTCTGGTGTACCTGTGAGGATGTTTCTGGATGATATTGCATTTGAATTAGTAGACTGAGTAAAGAAAATTGTCCTTCCTAATGAGGGAGACCTTCATCTGATAGTTGAAGACGTGATAAAACAAAATTGCTGAGTTAGAAGGAACTCCTCTTGCTTAACTTAGCTGGGACATCATTCTTTTCCTGCCTTTGGACTTGAAAAATCAACTCTTCTTGGGTCTTGAGACAGCCAGCTTTCAGACTAGCACTTACACCATTGGCTCTCCTGGCTCTTGGGCCTTTGGACCAGGACTAGGACAACACCATCTTTTCCCTGGGTCTCCTGCTTGCCAACTGCCAACTGTGTGACTTCTCGGATTCCACAATCATGTGAGCTGATTCTTTATAATAAATATGACTGTGTGTGTGTGTACATACACACACAATTGGTTCCGTGTCTCTGGAGAACTCTGACTAATATACCAAGTGTCTGTAACTTTGGACATTTCAGACAAATTCTCATAAGTAATAACGTAAGGAAAGAGAAATTTTCTGCATTTGGTACCACTTACAGGTACCAAAGACCCACAATATCCAGGTCTATATCCTGATGTTTTCTTTAATTCTTATCTTACCTGCTGTTACTCTGAAACTAAAAGGGATAATGACATATTTATTTACATGTGCTGAACAGTCACGATGTAAATAGCCTGGGGGTTGGGGGGAACTGCACAAAGAAACAATTGTTTTTCTATTCCAGAGGCCCACAAGATGAATTTATAATGTGAACAGTAGGGGGCCAGCCCATTTCCAACTTGAAATGTGTTTGCCTTGGATACTTACTCAGCCTTTTATGATATTAAACTCTCTTAGTCACCTTTAAAAACAAAGCAGACAGCTTTTTAAAGGCATTAAGGTGAAAGTCCGGTTATAATTATTCCTCAGACGCATTTAAACTGCCCCATCAACAGGCAGTTGGCATTTACTAGAGTGGCACAAGTTACCACAGAAACAGTGCAGGACTGAATCTGATGCTGAGAAATAGAACGTGAAACCAAACTTGAAATGCCACAATAATAAATGACAACTTCTTTCTTTACAAGAAAATTTTTTTGAGGTACACTATTCTGATGAGGAAAAATGCCTGTTGTCTGATACATTTCTCATATCAACTAATGGCTGGGTTTTGCATCTGAGACCCAAACCTGAAAAGTAGGTATCCTCTCCCCTAACAAAGCATTCATCTTTTAGAATTTAGCTCATGGATTCCCTCCTTGTTTTAAAGCAACATACAATCATAGAGTTCCATCTATTTGCAAAGCATTGTTTTAAACATTTTAAGGATGTGAATGTGATCAAGATATAATTCAGTCTCTCAAAACAGCTTACAATTCATTGGAACATTTTTAACAAGCATTTATTGATCATCATTATGTGCCAGGTAAAAGGGATGCATAGATATATGTGATACATTCTTATCCTCACCCATTGGGATAGAGATATACAACTAGATGATTTTTATAAAATAGAGGTACATACAAGAAGTTCAGAATGAAAAGGAGGTAATTCAATCTGGAAAGGGAGGCAGACTTGTTTAGAAATAAAAAGTTAAGATGAGAGAGTGGAGAGATGTATTTCACGGGTCCATCACCTTTCTAGAATTCACATTTTTAAAAATATGGTATACAGTATGCAGAAAAAGAGCCATGTTGCTTAATTCTGATCACAGCAAAGGGGATATTGGCAATCCTCCAGGGCCTGGCATGCCTCTTCTAATTTCAGGCCTGAAAGATATCTTTCTCTAAGCTCCTTAGAGTACAGTATGGATGGTCTTTTACATACAATTTACCTCTTACAAACCACTGGTTGCTTCCTAGGTGCTTAGTCTTAAGATTCTAATAATGGCCTTACTCCCAATTTGAGGGAAGGAGTTAGGACCCACATTTTCTCTGCAATCACCACAGTGTTTTGTGTAAGATGAATGTGATAGATACCTGTTGACTGATAAAGTCAGTTTTTCTTCCGTGACCAATGTATTCCAAGCTCACCTTCCTCAGCAGTGTTGAAAACATCCCTTGTGGCCATGAGAAGCCTGCCCTCCACCCTCCGTGTCCTGATCCAGGGGTTTCTGCAGTCCATTGTGATCATGCGTGTGACCAATAGAAATATCAGGGCCCTGCTTAAGAAATAACTCACTGTTTAGTAGCTAAGGAAAGAACGTTTCCTTAGAACATAAAAAGAACTATGGAATGCCTCTAAATGGAGAATATATAAAATGATGATTTTTGAGTACCCATTATTCTTTAGTTAAATTAAAAAATAATAAAATATGGATATGTGTACTAGGGAGACATAGGGATATGTTGGATACATTACTGGGCTAAGTGATTGTTAGGAGTTACAAGAGCTCTCAGAGCTTAGTTTGCTTCCAATTAAATAGGGCATATGAAAAATTATGCACCAAAATAAGCAAACTTTTTCTGGTTTTAGCATATACTTAAAGTAAATATTAAAAGAAAATACATGTAAACATAGCTGGGAGGTATAAGACAAGAGGTAAATTGTCTTATACCTACTTACTGCTGCAATAGGGACTGGCTAAATATTAAATAGTAAAGATTTAAAAGTAAAGGTGTCTGCTTTTCTACAGGTCAGACTCATTTAATTACCAGCTTCTCAACCTATCCAAAAAGATGCCAGTTAAGAGTATCTAACTCCTTATTTGGGGCACAAAATGGGACACTCATTTTACCGTCAATTCAACCAATCAATATATGTATATATTTTTTTATTCAACACCTCGTGTATACAAAGCACCACCCTAATTGTCACAAGGAGATTCAAATGGGCATGAGCTGTGCCCTCAGAAAGTTCATAACCCAGATGTGGAGTTGAACTATCAGATCCATATACATAGATATACGTATAGAATTATAAGAGGGACTAAATACTTTTATGAATGGGTTTGTCATGTTGCCCTCTACAGGCTTAGGATTGCAGGTGGACCTTAAGGGAAAATAGCATGGGACAGAAGCTCTGAGTGGTCTTGGAGATGAAGCATTGAATGCTCATGCTGACATGAAAGGACAGTCTCTGTAAGGGACTATTAGGAGAGGGGCTTGGAAGCAGATCTTCAAAGACCTTGGTATCGGGGCTGAGAAATGTGAGTTTTATCCTGTGAGCAATGGGGAGAACTTAAAGGATTTTGATCAGAAGAGTTACTTATCAACGAAGGCACTTTTGGATTTGGAATCTAGATGAACTATGTAATATGACTTTCAGAGAAGAGAAAGCAAGCAGACAAAATAATAAGAAACAACCAGATTTAAAACTATGAAGGTCCGAACTAAAGGCTCCAAGCAAAGTGCCTGGACTTGCCTGGCTCCTAGAGGTAATCTGAGGCTTCAGAACATCATTTCCATTCTCCTTGTGACAATTTGCTTTTCTTTTTTCTCTTATAACCTCAAGATTTGATTATAAAACCCTACATTCCTACAAAGCACAGAATTTTGAGCAGACATTTTTTCTGATCTTTTCATACAAAAAGACCCACACCAATTCCCCTAGATAAAGATTTGCTTAGATCTCCAGCCCTGTCCACTGAGCTCTAGATAGTATATTCCCAGGACACTTGCCTAACTGAACCTCACACATCTAAAGGTTGGGATTTAGTAGACAGTGGGATTTAAGAAGTTTCACTGTGTTCATTCCCCCATCCCTGGTTAGCCAAGGTCATGCTTCCTGGGAGTGAGGCTATAATCTGTCTGGAAACACTCCAAGACTGTTGAGCTTTCGGAAATAAATGGTAAGAACCTTACCAACATGTGCACATTGTATATAATTCTTATTTTAAAGAGAATGGGCTTCACAGAAATCCAAATCCTCTGTTAGACTCTCTCATTCATTAATCCGAACAACAAGTGATACGGAAAATGGCACTGCTGAGGAAGCCAGAGTCAGGGCTAGTGTCACCCCAGGTCAACCAGAGCCTTACAAAAGTCTGCAATCCAGGCAGGAAAGCACACAAGAAGGAACCATTCGATGAGTGCTGTATCTTCCTCCGATCAAAAAAGGAAGCTTTCCCCTTTTTCCTTCCTTCTCTCTTCCCTTTGTCTTTCTTTTCTCTCTTCCTCCCTCCTATTACCTTCCTTGCTATCCTCCTTTTCTCTCTCCATGCTCCTTTTTTCCCCCGTGTCTCTCTTTCTGATGAGGAAAATAATTTTATTTTTTTAATTTCACTGAACAAAAGGTTGAGGACGGAGTGCATCTTTCTGGTTGTTGCCGTTTTCTCATATCCTATAGCAAAAAAAAGACCTTTCCCTTTAGAAGCCCAAAGGTGGAGCTGTTGCAAAAGGAGAAAAGCAAGACAGGCCAGCCGTGCCTGGCAGGGCCACCAACACACACGCACCACACACGCACAAACGCAAACACATACATGCCGGGTCTGCACCGAGGAGCCGCAAATCCTGGAGGCTTTGCTTCCGAAACATAAACATTTCCCTTTTTTTTCTAAAGAGAAATAAAATCCTGATTACAGCAGATGCATTACTGCCAAATTGTGCAAAAGAGAACAAGTATTAAGTGTCTGCTTAACCCCCTTTAATTGTTAATTCCTTGTACTTTAGTAGATTCTTGTATTATCAAAATAACTGCAGGGAAAAATGATTCAAATTCATTTGGGTTCATTAATACCACCATTTATCAATGTAATGTCCTATAGTTAATGATTGGAGGGTCATTCTATTTTCTCCATTTCTACACTTCTCTTTGGTGTGCTCATATGCTATCTGTTGGGATGGTTACATTTCAGTGGGAAAGACTTAAACAAATGCTTGTTTTAGCAACTGGAGAGAAAGCTTCTGCCTCTGCATTTGGTGACCTCTCACGATATTTTCCACAGAAGTGGTATTTGTCTTTTAGGATTCTAATATGATATTTTGCTTTCAACATCTTAGAAAGAAGCAGCAAATTTTGGAAACCCATTTTATGGAGAGAAACACACAGAGAACTTGCTGGGTTGTTCTAGTTCCTCCCAGAGATGGGATGAATGATCACTATCCTTTTTCATGGACTCTTAGCTTTTGGCTTTGCCTACTAGTTTTGGCTGTTCTGCTTGAAAAACAGAAAGCCCCCATTGAATCATTTTCCTCTTCCTTTGCTCTGTCCCTAGAGCAAAGGCCTTCAGATTGATATCTTGAAAGCTGGTGTAGCAAACATTTTAGCTAAGTTCAAAATGCCCTCATTTACTCTCAAAATATGATTTTACCTTTATCACTTTAATGTTTACTTTCAACTCCAAGTTGCTGGAATAAACAGGGACAAAGTAACCTGAGATGTTTTATGCCACAGAGACAAAAAGGTATTGATCCTTTTTGCCTCTGGAAAAAAGGTTTCTAATAATTTCCAGATATATGGTAGATTGCATTGCTATCTTTAATTAAAACATGACACAGGACAGAAACCAATTATTTACTCTCTTAAACCACAGGCCCACCTTTATCCTAATGGATTCCGATGTCCCATTTGCAAATTGGCAAGTTTGTTCTCAGTACCACTGTGTGTGTTTGTGTGTGTGTGTGTGTGTGAATGCAGGCACACTTGTGAATTTCTTCTTGGCTTTGCTACTGGTGACATTTAAATGTGGGTTTATGCCAGGTGGTTAAAAATATATCAAAAGCTGAATTATACCAACCCTGCCTATCACATATGCCCCCAGGATGACTGAGGAGGGAGTTTCAAAAGTGGTTTTATTTATGCAGTTTTGGTGCACTACGGAATGGGACTTGGAAAGCAGGGGCTAAAGCAAAGTGAAGTAAAAAGAAATGCCTTGAAAGGGAACAGATTTCAGATACGGAAATAAAGCAACCTCATCCCATTACAAGAACACTTGAACTGGCTCAGTCTTTGCTTATTTCTCATTCTCTTCTGGCTGTTTCAAAAGGTGCATCTCATTGCACGTCTCTGGGGCTTTTCCTCTGATCCAGACCTGGCCTGTGTTCTGTTCTTTCCCTTTAGACACTGCTGGTCTTGAAGACATCTCCTCAGCAGCTTTTGCCATCTGAGCCGTCTGCCTTCAACTCTGCCGTGCAGGCTCAGGCTCCTCGAAACTGTCATCTCGAAACATATTTATTATGTCCCCATGCCTGGGCTTTTTGCTGCCACATTCCTTCTGCTACTTGATTATTCAGGGCAGAGGCAGTGTTATTTTACCATCTGAATTAGTGATAAAGGGTGCTGTTAGTGTGAAGCCTAACGAAGAAGAGGCATGAATAGCATGGTGCTGCCTCCCAGACAGCCCAGAGAAGTGTCACAGACTGCCGATGTTAGGTGGTACCTCATGCAGCTCTGTAGCTGGCAGGCAGGGGCACCTTCTCCTCCCTTTGCTGCCATTGACTATGCTGTGTAATACCATTGATGTGAAATGAATCTAATGTGACTGTTTCTCCCTCTCACCAGTGTGATAATGTACCTGCATACCTCAGGTGGTGATGCTTTTTAGGTCATTGCCTTTATTGGCTCTATCCTGTACACTAGTGGACTCACTCAGAGAACAGAGGGGGAATAGTTATAGAGACTAGAGAAGGAGGATGTTCTGCAATGTCCTTTCCCAACAAAATGGCAGACTTGCCAAAGTCTTGCAGACGAGATTGATCTAATCCACCATGAACAGAGAAAAATCCATTTGCTCATTTGTATTTGCAAAAATATCCTTGGGGTCTTCACCTTATGATCTAGTTATAGTTCATCCCATGGTACTGCATGGTCCTCTCAGTACTTCTGGTCATAAAATCACCTTTCAGGAACCCATGATATATATACTGAACTACAAATTTAGTGCTAGAGTGCATCCTGTAGTGGCAGAAGTCATATCTCATGGATGTTGGACAACGATCAAAACAGATTTTACTTTTATTTTTTTCTTTAAACTTCACTTGGCTCAATGTCTTCATTTGTACCATTGCTTCTTTGATGATGGTTGCCCTTTAATGGATAACATTAAGTGAGTGAAGGGGAAAGTGACTGCCAAATGTGTCCCGCTGCAGTTTTTGACAGATGCTCTGATATGAGCTGCTGTAATAAGGGACAAGGAGGGAGAGAGCTCCAAAAGGATTTTAGAGTTCAGCTTTGGTTCAAGAGGTATCATTAGTCACATGTGAGAAATAGTAACTTTTTTCCATTAATTCCAAAGAATTTCCACATTCATGTGGATTTCCATGCTTAGTATCCTGGTGGAGATGCAACAAGGCTTGAGGAAGAAAAAGAAACTGAAGTTTTTTGAGTGTCTACTAAATGTCAGGCACAGTGATATGACTTACATCTATTAGGCTGTAGCATCCAATAAAATCATCTCAGCAACTGTACTAGGCGGGGATTGTTATCCTCCTTTTACATGTGGAGAAACTGAGGCTCAGAGGATTAAAGGACTTGACAGAGGCCCTGCTACTAGCAAATAATAGATTGCAGGACTCAATGATGGAAAAGCAACACTGAAATCAAAGTGGCTTCTTGATAAAAAAACTTATCCCTTGGGGTGCCACTCTATCAGGAATGCACTTCACGGGCTTATCCTTTCAGGGATCCTGGAAAATAGATAATGACCAAATAATTAAAATCTCAAGAGATCAAATCATAGAAGGTAGGGACAGTGAGGTACAATGAAGCAAAGATAGGTCGGTGAATTCTACTTGTCCCTCAGAATTGCAAGAATAAGAGAAAAGCATCACAACCCCCAACCCATCTATTTTCTCACACCTCTCTACAAAGGACCAGCTGAGGACCAAGGCAATCTGAAGGAGAGTTTACCAGAGCACCCTCCGGGGGCCATATCGGAAGTAGAATAAAACAGTTTTGCCCTGTTCTTGGCTAATCCTACCTTAGCAAAGACAGAAATTGTATTGGATGGGAAAATAAAAGGGTAAGTTACTAACATCCTCCTGGACATGAAGGATAGAGTCGGGTTTCAAATGTCATTAAATTTTCACCGAAGATGGAAAAGAAGCAAAGGGCCTCATGTTGAATTATTATTATTTTTTAATCTCTGTTCTCATTCTTTATGCTCTTAAGAAAGAGATGGGTCAATGCCCTCAAAAGTAAAGGAAATAGAAAAAAGTGCAATGAAACACTCAGACAAATAAATAAAACATATGGAAAGTATAAATGGTGTTTTTTGAGCAATGGGAAAACCAAACGACCCTTGTTGTTTTGAGATTTATATGTCCGCATATCACAGATGCCCTGTTGCTTTATTCATACTATTAAAGGAGAAAGGCAGGCCCTACCCATCAGCACCCATCGTTAAATCATTACAGAAACACCACTGCTAAAGAGACAGGCTTTAAAAAAGACACATACATACACACACACAGAGCGTTGTGTAATTTTATTTTACTGGAACTCAGCGTGTTTAGATACTTTTTGTATTGCCTGGGCAACTCATAGGGTCCTCAAAGATGCTATTTTGAAGAAATAAATACATGCAAATTATATTTTTATGCATTTCTTTTTCCAATCTGATCATTTTTTTTTGGAGGCCCCAAATCAAGGGCAGGTTTAGAATGGGTTTAGGAGAGCTAGATAGATCAGAATGAGACGTGTTTCTTTTATACCAAGGCTACATTTCAGAATGCTAAACTGACACAAGTTGACTATTGATTTGACAAAATTTAAGAATTCTGATCAGAAACACTCCCATCTTCCTTGTGTCTGGACTCCATTGCTAAGGTTTCATCTCTGCTAATTGGATTACACATGCTTTAAAATTGCTGGGAGGGCCGTCGTATTCAGTACCAACTTGCACCAAACTTTCTATAATACATTCTAAATCAAAGAAAGAATAGGTAGTAAAAATATAATCTGCCTTCAGAGAGCAACAAAGAGTTGTGATTTCAGAGAGTGGTTCACGCTAAAGAAATGGTATCTTTTTTTGTATTAGATTTGTAAAGCAAATACTGTGTTTCTGCTGGTAAACATTATGGTGGCATATAAAAATTCTAGGTCTCTTGGCCTTTTTGTTAATGAACATTCCTCAGCCATTGAGATCACCCATCTTGTTAAATAGGTATGTATTAATTAGCATGGTTTGCAGCAAATTTCACACATCCATCAAAGGGAAGCTCAAACTTTACCTCTTGGGGGAAACACCCTGACCAATCAGCCCCTTCCCCATGACTTCTCCACCATTATCACTGCTGTCCACTTCACTATCTGTTTGGAACTTGGCATAGCCTTAGATCTTAATTTAACTCAACATGGTTGTGAAACCTCAACCAGAAGCTAAACTCCTCAATGATTGAATCATGATCTTAAGTTTTCCTTAAGTAAATTCCTGCTCCTATACATTCCTAGCAGTGTTTCACAGACTCATTTACTCATTCATTCATTTGCTTATTTGTTCATCAAACATCATTGAGCCCCTATTCTCAGGACTTATTGAAGGTGGAATAAGTGATTTCATCCACATAAATGAGATATTCATGGCAATATAATTGATAGAAAAAGAAAAAGTATACATTTACAGAATAAATCTGAGTGTCCCCAGTCAGTGTAGAAAGAGGAAAAAGGAGAAACTTTGATAAACAGCTTGGTCCATGGTGGTGGCAGGTATCAGCAGAGTTCTCCAAACATTATATGAAGTTCCACATGAAATTTGTAACTAGCAAAACAGTCTTGTTCGCAAAGATATGCCATTGGTCTGAGATTTGCAGAAAGCCCAGGACACTATTTCTGTTGTATTTTAAAGCCAAACAAACAACACAAAAAAAGTATGCAGTCCTTCCTTCCTTCCCCTCTTTCATGTCCTAGAGGAAAGACAGCTTAGTCAACAGTGAAAGTACATTTTAGGTGCCTTTGACTGAAAGAAGACATAGGTGGGAAAGCGTTATGCTATGAAATTTTAGAGCTACTTGTGGTGAGGATAGAAGGGTGGGAGGAGGCGGGATGGCGGGCTGGGATGTCAATGATTTTCTGATGAAGGGCTGAACTGTTGCAGAGAAGGGACCGCAGGCACCAGGTGGCCATGCTCACAACCCTGGAGGTGCTATTCACATCATCATTCATGTGAATGGTGCTTCCTGGGAGTGTGCAGTGGAGCTGTGCAGAGCACAGCTTACAAAGCCGCCCTGTTTAATTGCCTGGATCTGACCTTAGGGTTGGTATCTGGGTGTCACCAGTAGGACCATTTTGAGGTCCCATGTGTAAAGGTTTCTATCCAGAGCAGAGATGTTATTAATTGCTAAAGTGTAGAGAGAATATCCGTAGAAAAATCCATTCACCTATCATTGCTCCAGCAAATTATGTTTCTTCTTTGAAAAATGTTACTGTTCGTGCTCATATTCTTTGCTTTTCTATCCCTTGGGTGCCACATACTTGATGTGAGGCTTTTTTCCCTTCCTTTTTGGCAATTAGAGTGCAAAGGTGCCCACGAGGACTCAGAGTTTGGCAGAATTTTACTAGTGAACACAGGGGTGCCTACTGCTGGCAGACAGCACCACAACTTATTTTGAAAACATTCACTTGGGCTAAAAATGATAAATCTGTATTTATCTTCTTAAAATGCTCCCAAAGGGGAAGAAAAAGGAAAGAGGGTCTGGATTTGGAAAGTGTAGAGACCAGAGAAAAGAAGAAGGCAAAATCTGCTTTTCCCAATAATTTATCTTCTTTGATACTTCCCAGTGGGCATTGGGTACATTTCCAGTCTGTGTTTTGAAAGATAAAATGAATATTTCATTTAACCTTCTGTATTCCAGAATATGTAACTGTCCAAAGCCTCATTGTGAAAAGCTGGAGAGGTTGCTCTTCCTTTTCATTTATAAGCCAGAATGAAGTGTTTTCCAAATAAAAAATGGTAGATACCATGCCCGGGCATTATAGTAGCTGGCACTTTTGGTACTTCTACAATACTTCCTATCAGTTCTTTCTGGTTACTGAGATACCTTATATATTACCTTGGACCATTTCTCCCAATGTTTAGATATTTTGTAAGAAAGAAGTAATTAAATATTTTGAAAGAAAAAATTGAAATAAATGGAAGATTCTTGGATGTTCATAAGAGAACCAATAGCTCAATTTTCTCCTAAAAGGATAATCCATTGTTCAGAATTCAATATATAGTTCAATTATAATACAATTATATTTTAATAATATTACTAAATATAAAAATGAATATTTTTCTTTATAATCTAAGTAAAACAAACATGGTAATATTTTTTAAGATTTTCTTTTTTCTTAGTTAAAGGCCAGTGACTTTGTCTTGTTTTCTTATACAGTACTTATCCAACTTTGATATACATATGAATTAAATGGAGATCTTGTTAAAAATGCAGATTCTGATTTGGGAGACCTTTGTAGGGCCTGAGAGTCTGCATTTCTAACATGTTTCCAGACGGTACCACTGCCATCGGTCCACAGATGGTACTTGTATCCAGCCTCCCCATCCCATTACTTAAAATATTGCTTGGCAAATCATAGGCACTCAGTAAACATTTGCCAATGAGTGAATGAGTGGATAAAATAAATGAATCTCAGATACATTCTTATTTTCAAATTATTTTTGATGTTTTCTCCTAGTTGGGTTAATTACTGAATTTAGTTAACACACACAAGATTGGTATTTATACTAGACCAGCAAATACTAAAATCTATAGCTTTTCAAGCAAAAAAATACCTTTTTGCTGTGGGAATAATATAATTATAGCATGGTAGAGTTGGAAGGGACCTTATAGATTATGTCATCATATTATTCAACAGATTTAGGAAAGGACAGCCAGAAAAGTTAAATTCAGAAGCCACTTGAGGTAGTTGAAAATAAAAGTTGGGGGGTAAGGGGGAATGGTTATGCCTGACAGACTTGAGGTCAAACCTTCCTTATCTTATCTGCTGTGTTGCCCTGGGAAGTCACCTTACTTCACCAAGCCACAGGATCCTCTCCTGAAAATAGTTTTAATTCCTCTTGCAATTCCAATCTTTGAAGGACTCTTACCTTGTTCCTCTCCAGTTCACGGACTGTTGGTGTAAACCAATCAGCACATTCTATTCTCCTGGCTACACTCATTGAACATCCATTTTAAGCAATCTAATCAAAGTCAATTTTAGAATTCTTGTTAGGGATGCTGGGGAAAAATCCTCTCTTTATCTCCTTCAAGATGGTGTTTGGTATACAGATGTGAAGGCTGGAACTATAGCAAAAAATGTGTTTTCACTGGGGAATCCAATCATTGGAAGAGGCTGGCACTATAGAAGCAAGTGAGAAGGTAGAACTTAGTCAGATCTGAATCCATCCAGTTCTGAAGCCTGATCCACTGCAGGACTTCCACTTATATTAAGCCAGTTGAATTATGTTTTCTAACATACAGCTCTACAGTTCTTCTGTTAATTATTTTATCCTGATTTTTTTTTCCAAATCATCTTGGACCTAAGGATATGCAGAAAGAAAATACCTTCTGTATATTTAAATATCTTCTTTCATATCTAAATTTCTAAGCAACCCACTTTCCAAATACCTCTAAAAGAATCTGATCACCTGAGGAGTTTCTCCTTGGGCCTTACATTCAACCTTCCATTGTGTTTAGTTTTCCATTAAAATGTTTATCAATTGCTCAAATGTAGGGGATTCTATGTTAAATTCCACTTTAGTTTCATTTTCCTTAATCTCCTTTAGAGGCAAGGCATCCCCTCTCTCACTGCTGGCATTTGCATACTATTATTAGCTTGTTCCTAGTCTGGCTTAAGACCCAATTTCCACCACAAGCCAAGGGAGAAACTTCCTTGCGGCGAGGTGATTCAGATGCTATTGCTAATAAAATTGTGTCTGAAAACAGAGCTTAGCTTCTCAAGCATCATGAGCCAATCATTTCTCTCACTGGATTTTTCCAGTCAATATTAAGGGAAGAATTATAAATATTCAAGAAACAGAACCGACACTTAGGATGCAGAAAGAGTGGAAAAACTCTGTGAGATAATGGCATCAGTGTCTTGACACGGGTGTGGATCAGGCTGGCCTCTGCTCAGGGAAGGCTACCATATCCCGTAAGTGCCGAGGAGAGCATAGTTGGCATAGGCACAGATGTTAGTGGATGAAACTTGTCCTGGGAAGCAGAATGTGAAGGCCCGGAGGTGTTTCTCTGCTGTGGCACCACATGCCAGTGGTTTAGTGGTGTCTACTTTTCAGAGCTCATCCTGGTGTAGGACTGATCCTGGTGTGCCTGTCATTTTTCTCTTTCTCTTCTTTCTGTCTTTTCCCATCCAGGGTGTTTTCAGACAAAATCTAGGGGTAATATAAAGCCACAGCAACATTTTAGCTGGACTTGAGAACATAATGTGGTGTAGACTTCATAATCATAATAGCAAACATCTCCACTTGTTTTGAAATCAGGCACAATTTTTTTTCAAGTCTCTAGAAAAAAAAAATCCTCATATAGTTATTGAATCTATCAATTCTTTTCCATAAGTTTTTCACTTCATTTGTTGTGGCACCTAGACTCCACGTGGCTCCAGTGAGCCCCATCTCCTTTTTTGCACACTTGTGTAGTGCACTCGCACATCGTATGACCACAACTGTTGATGGCTGGCCTTTGGCTTCTCTAGGGTGGGAAGCCACGAGAGCACAGATTTATAACCAGGAAAGCAAGGCCAGAGCCACTGGAGGTGAGATGATGGAGAGGAGGTGGTGACTTTTGTGGAGACCAAGCAGAAAAAAATATTTCTAGAACTTTTTGAGATTTAGAACATGCAAACAGAGTGCTAGAAAGCTGGGAAATGAACTCAAAATTAATTAAATCACTAGGTCTTACGCTTTAATTCAACAAAATGAATAAAATGTGAGAAGGAAGGATGTGTTTTGTGATTGAGTTCAGTTGGTTTTCCTCACTTTGTATGTGCATACAATCTACCCAGATAATGGGTGGTAAATATATGGTAGAGCACTTATATGGATTTAACTTCTTCAAACAGCTTTGTGGAAGGAAGCAATGCTTCTTCATTATTTCATGACATTTCCAGTAGGGCAGGAAGAAGTGATATATACCACAAAGCAAGATTCCATGGCTCAGATTATATGTATGAATTTATTAAAATGTGGAGAGATAGATATGTTACTCATAATAAAGTGGTTTTCTCTTGTTATTCTAGAAAAGATAGTTTTACCACGTATTGATTCTGGTGCTTGTTTTGCCATGGAAGTGTGCTTTTGGGTATAGCCCTAAATCTATTTGAAGCTCAGCTTTTACATAAGTAAAATGGAACTCTTTAAGGAAATACTCTGAAAGTTCTTGACTAGTTCTAACATTCTGAGATTCTATCTCCATCATACTGTGGAGATAAAGTTTTCATTCACAAAGCTTCTATATACAACTACAAGAGATGTCTCCCCTCCACTCTCACCCATTAGACCCCTAGTAAATTGGGTTTAAGGAGTGAAAACAGGCTGGTGCAAGGAAGATTCCATGGTGATCAAAAGAGGCAGAAAATAGAATAATCTTTCCTTAAGTCAATAGTACATGTTTGTGTCAAGAGTTCCTGTGTTACCAAGGACAGTCCGAAAATTTTTAAGTGACTTGTACTTAAAAGCATACATTGCTATTTCATCCAAGTAAGTGAAATGGATCCAAAGATGAAAATCCCATTTTTTAATACTGTCACAAATCCAAATTAAGGAGAGGTATCTGCAAAAGCCTTTGATTATAGATCATAAAATCTCCAGCTTATATCAGACACTGTAAAATTGCTCAGTGACAAATGAAATGCCTATGCACTAAATATATCTTTTAAACACCTTGCAGTTCGGGTACGTTTATCTCTGAGATACAATAGTACTTCTGCAGGTCACAGGTACAAGGTCAGAAATGCTGGTTCTGCTGGTTTGGAATGTAGCATTTAATGGCCCATTATTTGAGGACGTACAGCAGAGGCTTCGAGCAAATACACAGACTGTATTTCATGTGGAAACTTCAGAAGCCAATAGACCAGCCATATTTAGAAATAATGATAGACCAGACCCAGCATGCACACGTATGGCTCAAAAACCACAGGGACCCACCGGGATTCAGCTTTATAACAATAGCTTGCATCTGTGCAGTGTTTTGTAGTGTTTCAAAGGACTTTCACATATAGTATCCCATTTGATCTTCACAGCAACATTGTGAAGTAGGCAAGGCAGGAATTATTTTCCTCATTTTATAGAACAGAAAACTAGACTCAGAGAGGTTAAGTGACTCGGCCAAGGTCACCCAGATGGCATGCAACAGAATTACAGGATTTGAATATATACCTGATGAGTTCAAGTTCAGTAATTGTTCCATTACAACAAGCAAACAGAAGCTGATAATGCCCATTCATCAACACTGTTGGCCATTTTTGGCTCTAAAAGTCTACACAATTGAGTGAGGCAGGAAAATGTTGTAGGCATTTGAGAAAATTGTTTTTATCTTCTCTTGCCATTTCCAAATGCCTAGAGGTGAAACAGGTCTATTTTGACAATGACAGTGGCAACACACCTCAGTTGGATGGCCAGTGTGAGAGGTTTCCCCAAGAGCAGGTTTGGGTAAGAGAGAAGGAGAGAAAGCAGAACACTACTGGATGCTGAAATATGACAGTGACAACCAAAGAAAAGGGGCACAAGTTGATAGTAAATGGAAACTGAAATACTGAAAACATCCTTCTCAATGTTACCTTCTAATCAAATGAACGCTTCCTTGCCTTCCTCCAAACCTTTTTCTAGCCGTTTGTCATTTAGTGGTACTTTTGTATGCCTCCTTGCTATTTTTTGGCTGCTGAAAAGCCCAAAATTCTGTTTTTCTCTCTTTGTGTAAACAAGTTAAATTTTACCTGTCCTCCCTCCAACTCTAAATGGCTAGCGCTGTCTCTCTCTTCCTGAGTGTCCTCCTTTGGATTCTACTAAATAAATGAACCAATCCACTCTAAGTGCAACATGGAAGAATAGTCTTCCAGGTCCTGTGCTGGTGTCCTAACAAGAAATGCCAAATCTGAATCAACTATGGATACTCACCTTCTTTATTCTCACTCCTATTGCATGCATCATTAATAGATCCCAGAAATGTTTTCCCCTACTGAGCTTAATCAGGATATCAGAGTCCTTCTTTACCTAGTGATTTAGATGGTTGACAATTAATCAGAAGAGGCAAGAGAAATGGGTCCTTTTTCACCCTTGTTCACCCACAGATCTTATGGGTACAGCAGGTTGGGAAGCTTCCTATAACCTCTTTCCCACCCAAATCAAAGCCCATAATTGACCTAGAAGGCAACAGCTGTTACAACTTTCCTCCACTTTTCTTAGCCTCATTTTGGTCCATCTCAGATTACTGTATTTAGAAGCACTAAAAGGATAGCTTGCAACCCGTGAATGAGAGCAAGAATTCTAAAATCTTGCATGTAAAAAATTAAGCATCTATGACTCAAAAGATCATTTTGTTTTTAATACTTCCTTCTGTCCTGTGATTCTAACTCATTTGACCAAAATCAAAATGCTAATCAGGGGTGGGGAGCAACAGGGCCAATTAACTGTGTCAATCAGTGACTGGAGCCTGAATATCTTCCATTTGCTCTGGATTTTTCAGAGATTGAAAGAAAAATTCTTCCTTCAAAATTTTGTTTGTTGAAAAACTAAAGAGAGGTCATAGATGTGAGTGTTTGGCAATTTCTTGCCTTCTCTGCATCATGAAAGGCTTGTGGACACTCCTGTCTTTGCACAATAAACGTCTGGCTTCAATTCTTTTCACCAAGGAAGCTCTAGGCCCCAGACAGTGAGGAAGTTTGGTTGAGATGAGCGAAAAAGGACTCCAAATTTCACCTTACAGCCAGGAGAGCAATCCACAGATACATTTTCAGAGAGTATTGGAAATAGAATTAGGCTTCTTTGTAGGAAGGAGAAGACCACAATTCTCCTGCCAGGACTGCTTGCATGACATTTCCAAAGGAACATTGGTGAGGAGTGGCTAGGGCCTTCTGCTCCTCCCAGATGTTTTGTATTTAGACAAGAGCAGACACACCCAGGGAGGCAGGGAACAGAAATAACAGAAGGAAACACGTGTAATAAAAAAGAGAATTAATTCAATTGGCAGAGAACCATTTAAGAACTCTGTGTTTTGTTTTCCATGGTGACTTTTGGGAAGCAGTGGGAAGAAAGAGAGGTGCTGGATTTATGAGGTTGTGCACTGAAACCAAAGTTTCAATGTAAGCTGTGAATAAACAAGAGAGGGCAGTGTTGATGCATCTAAAGCAAGTTGAGGAGGCTTACGCGCTTAGCCACAAGAGATTTTTTTTGTTCAAAATTTATGAATTCTTATTGTTGTTTGTCTCATCTCCCAATCTATACCCCCCAACACACACATTTCTCTTAGAAGTTTTTCCCGACCCCCTTCAAATAAGAAATCCTTAAGTAACATCGAGCTGGAACCCTAGCACTGATTTAACTGTGATGACAAAGTCGAGAATAGAAAACAAACCTAACCTGGGAAGAGAAAGAAAAACATGATAAATTACTTGTAACTAAATGGAATCATTTCAATCAAAAGCATTTTTTTTAAGTGAATGAACTTGCTTCTTTGCTTGATTCTAGCTTTAGCAAGAAGATCAAAGAGATTTATGACCTGTGTCTCTTCAAGCTTGATGCCAGAAACGGACATGTTCTCATTAATAGTCATTTTCTTGTCAAAAGAAGGCTTTTATGCAGACAATGTGCATTGCTTTCGTAGATTTATTGTTGGCCAAATTTTTTATTAGAAGTTGGATGTCACCTCTTAAGGGATGATGTGTTGTGTGTGTGTTTGTGTGTGGGTTGGGGGCATTTAATTGCCTTTATATTTCAAATATTCCAAACTTACATGGCCTGTATGTATATTTCAATTTTCAGAATTCTACCTATTTTGATGAAGTGGAAGATTCACTGACATGGTGAGAGGTTTAACAGATAAAGGTAAATCTCTAGCCATTTGGATGTTTTAAGTCTGATGATACGAAAGGATGAAATTTCCTTAGGAGTTCAAATTTTGCACATTTTAGTATGGCTAGCTTCACGCTGAGACTCCACAGGGTAATTCTTATGGAGACTTAAACAATTATCTGCTGAATTTGAGCAACCAAAGTTCAAAAGCTGAATAATGAAAAGATAAAATAAATAAATACAAATCTTTCTTCTCCAGTCAGGAACAGGATGTTTTGTTCCTCTTCATCGAATGGTTTCTGTTTGCTTGTTTGTTGAGTATGTCGACCCCAGTCTATGTTTTGCTATATATTTAGACACACAAAGAAATCATCAAGTAGGAGGGACTGAGGATTTCAATTAAACAACCAGTTTGAAATTTTGTCACAAAATTAACCAATGGACCAAATGTGTGGGGCATTATATAACCACAGATAAAGTAATGACATATATTTGGAAAATATTCTCAGGGTGACTGTAAAACGAAGATGATGCCAAGGCATGTTGCTACCTTGGGCCTTAAGTGAGTGCTGGCTGGCTGATGCTCCCACCCTACAGCAGGAGTGGCCTGTGCCCATTGCAAATTTTTAATCTTATTATTATTAGACAGAGTGTTCTCCCAAATTGACTGTTTTCTTTCCCAAACCATTCTCTTTTCTTGGCTTTTATGACACTACACATTCCTCATTTTCTTTCCATTTCTCAAGCCACTTTTGCTTGGCCTCTTTATGTTCCTGCTTCTCTCCCCAGCATCCAAATATTAGAATCTTCCCAGTCTTAGTCCTGGGTGCTTGCGTTCTGCAGTTTCTCCCTAGATGATCCCATCCATTGCCATGCTATCAGATCTACATGTTGATGACTGCCACACTTCAGCCCAACCCTGGCCTCTCCTTTGAGCTCCTGATTTATATAGCAACTACTCACTGAATGTTGCCACTTGGACGCTTCATCAATATCTCAAAATTCAGATGACCCAAACGGCATTCTCAGTTTTCTTTTTTCCCAAAACTCTCTCTCCCAGACCTTATCCAGAAAGGCGACCATCAGTTGGCCATCTGCTCAGTTTCATTCTGCTCTGTCATCACCCAACCCTACCCATCTGGATTAGATGACTAAACACACACATGTCCTAATGTGAGTGTATATGGGCAGATGTGTGTTTTAAATAAATATGTTTCTCCCCATCTCCACTGTTCTAAGCCTATTGCAAGCCACCCCAGTGTCTCATCTCAACTATTGCAAGTTTCTGAACTATCCTCCCTGTTCACATTCTTAGCCTCTCTAATCCAGTCTTCCTATAACAATCAGAGTAATCTTTTAAAATAGTTGCCTGCTTATTTTGCATCCCTCCTTAAAATTCTTTGGTATTTTCCCCTTCACTTTGAATAATATTTTCCCTACATACCATAGCTAACATGGTCCTTGCCTTCCTTTACAAATCTGTCTTGTGTCTCTCTGTCCATTGTTCACTCTGCTACAGCAGCTCAGGCTTTCTTTTAACATACTACCTAAATTCTTTTCTAATTCCGGCTTTCTGCACATGCTATTCCCTTTGTTCTTCCCAGGAATGACTCCTTCTCAGCCATCATGCGTACGTGTAAATGTCGACTCTTCCCAGAGACTTCCCCTGGCCACCATACGTCACTAGTTCCCTCCCTGTTTTTTACCAGTGTACCCTGTTTTGTTCTTTCAGCACAATACGGGAGAGGAGAGGACACGTCTGTTTTATTCACCAAGTATTCACTCAGTGTCTAGCAGTGCCTGTCACGTATTAGTCCCTCAATAAATATTTATTGAAGGAAAAAAATCTTTAAAAAAATAAGAAAGGAATGAATAAAACTTCCATAACTAATGAAATGGCTACTCTTAAAGGTGGGCTTGAAAAGGATAAATTTTCTTAATAAAGAAACCAACCATACACAAAGCTCTATAGAATCAAGTAGGTTTTGTGGTATTTTAAAATATAAATTGTTCCCCCTTCGTCAGGCTGGGGACTACCTGCCTGTGATATGGAGAATGCACAGGTAACCCGAAGATACTATCTGTCCTTTAGATCATGGTACTTTTTCTCTAATGAGCACGAAAATTTCTTCTTGAAAACATTTAATGTGTCAGTGCAAATATTATATTTAGTTAATGCTGAAATAAAGTTATTAATTCAAAACCACCTGTTTAATGTGATAGGAAAAATCATTTGAAATAGAATATATTTGGCTGGGCATGTATTTTAGCAGTCAGCAGTTGCTCCCCTGGGACTGGGCCTTTGCTTGCAATTTGCAGTATCTGCCTCCAAGTAGGGTGGTGTCCTGTTCATTTACATAGCCAAAAATTTTTTAAATGCCCCACTAGTCTAATTGGATAGTTAGAAATTATAAGAAACAGATAAAAAAATAAAATAAAAAGAAACAATAAAATCTAGATTTGGTCCAAACAGTGAAAACTTTAGAATATGTTAGAAAATTTCGAAAGGAAAACAAGGCAGGAAGACCTTGGGAAAAAATGTGTGTTATATATGTTTGGTAATCTGCATGAGGCCACCCTCGTGGTTATCAATGTTTCCATCATTCCTCAGGTTGTACTGTAGTACTTTAGGCAATGTGTAAAACTTGGCCTTTCTATGTTGTTCTACTGGAGAAGATGAGCTTATATTAGGAATAGCATACTGTATAAAACTTACCTAGAAAAAGGAAGCAAGAGTATACAGAATCAAAAAAAATAATGATG
Organism: Daubentonia madagascariensis; assembly: GCA_023783475.1. Lineage (NCBI taxonomy): Eukaryota > Metazoa > Chordata > Mammalia > Primates > Daubentoniidae > Daubentonia > Daubentonia madagascariensis. The sequence continues at coordinate 3,314,715 of JAKFHU010000901.1, read as the reverse complement.
CTGAAGTTCCTGATCAAGTCAATTAAAAGAAAAAAATATTTATTATTTCAACATTATGCACACATTAAGTAGCTAATAAAATTGAGCGAATATTTTCACATTTAAAATAACAATTTTTTTCACATGAAAACAATATGGGAAACTAAAGTAAAGAGATACAAGGGCAACATCTTTCATTCTGAAGAAATTGTCCCCAAACTAGAATTTGTAATTATCAAAGACATTGAAAGCCAAAGTGTTAAAAATATGATTAATTGAAGAGCTTTTACTGGAATCTGGGCAGGCTTTGTTCTCCAGAAAGAGGTGGGTAACAACGTACAGCATCAAAGATATAGGAGAGGGCAGAAAGCAAGGGACCAGTGCTCATATGGAGCGTTTCAAATCCAGGAATAAAAGTGAGTTTAAGAGCAAATGTCTGCCTGTCCTCTTCCACGTTAAATGCATGATGAATAGTTTTGTTCCAGGGCCCGTTGTTCCTAATGGGAATTTCAGAGCTTTCCAGTGCATTCCCCACCACACCTTTACACAGATCGAATTCTTCCACCTACTTCCTGAAGATAGCTGTACCTCTCCTCCGCTAGCATGCCTTTCTTTCTGTCTGAACATCTCTCCCTTCTTCCTGCTGTTTAACCATATCAAACTCATCCTCTGTGGCTCAGAGGATAGCTCATACCGGTTATCAAAACTTTTCTGACCATTTCATTTGGAAATAAAATTTTTCCTTTGAATTCCCATGAGATAATTATATGTACAGTGCAATTAACATTTAATCACACATTGTCTTTTGACATATCTTTTACCACTATCTCGAATTCCTATTTTTGTTTTAAACTATTATGTTCATTTTTTTTCACAAATTTATGTTGGCATATTAAAATTGGATTGTAAGTCTTGATGGTAAGGTCCTTGATTCGTATTTATTTTGTAATTTTCACAAAATTCCTTTTTAAGCCTTCTTGACCTGCTCAATTTTCTGCACACAAATCCTACAGGGAGGATTTAACTTCAAATTTTCCAAACTGTTTTGCATCAAGTGAAGACACATCAGATTTTTCTTTTTAATTTCAGATTTTGGTTTTTAAATTTAATTTTTAATATCCCTCCACCTCTCCTCAAATTCTACCATTGCAGTTTTTAACCCTGGGAAAAACCATCTGTAGTGATATAAAGAAGGAAAATGACTCTGGAGTTGAGAATGTACTAAGTGTCCTTGGCCTGCCTTGGAGATTGTTTAACAGTTCTCAACTTTCTTTTTTCCCTGTTTGTTTATTTATTTTCCATATTGTTTATTCTTCCTATTGTTTATTTTTTACGTTTCCTGGTTACCTGGATTTACTTGTGTCACAAAGTATGCAATCTAATTGGCAGAAGCAGATTTTAGTTTTGTTCTTATTATACACTATGTGCTCCATATACGGTAGTGAATTTAATGCTCACAACTCCTTAGTGAGATCCATTTTATTGTCCCACTTAATAAGATGAGAAACTTGGGACTTAGGGTTTTACCTAGGATGTCAAAACTGAAACTGCAGGACTGGTGTTTTGGTTTTTTGTTTTGTTTTGTTTTAAGAGAATACGAAATTTGTTACATATTGAATACAAAAATAAAGCCACCTAAATAAGGTCCCGGAGAGCTTCTTTCATCCTGCTTCAAATGCCCCCAGACTTTCCCACCCCACCCAGTGAAAACATCCTTTCCCTAGTCCTGCAGTTTTAGGAATGGATGCTTAAAAAGAACAAAAGATGTCAGTGGGTGAGACTATACAATAGATAACATAAGAAGAAGCCTGTGGGGTGAGGCTAAGTAATCTTGAAGCTAGGTGCCCTTACCATGTTTTCTATCTCTTTTGGTTTTCATGCCCCCTACCACTGTTAGGTTCTTCTGGTTAGCATTTGTATGGGTGATCAAATTTGACAGGTGATGGTCATTTGAGTTACAGAAAGGAAGCACGTGAAAGGGTTTGCTATAATGACAAGAAATTACAGAGCAGCAATATTCAGTGTGATGCAGCACAAAATCCTCTTCGTGAGAGCTGAAACTGTGTATCAAGCCAAAGCAGTGCTGGTCTGTGTGGAGCGGCCACCGGCTACCTTTAGTGATAACGTTGCTAGGATATGAAACTCCAAACGCACTGTTCGTGTGAAAGTGGGATTTCATATTTAAAAAAAAGAAAGGTGGACAGAGAAAGAAAGAGGAAGAAACAAAGAAAAGTCCGGTAAACAGTCAGTCCCTGGTGCTTTTTCCTGGGCATTAGAGGCACAGGGATGACATCACCAACAGCCTATCAGAGCTCTCCAGCTTTGTTCAGGTTCCGAAACCATGTCATCATCGCCGATGTAGCCCAGAAATGAAAATAGCACCATCTCTAAATATACAACAATGAGAGTCAAGCACTGCTTTAAAAGGATGAGAGAACCAAGAAAAACTTCTTAAATCATAAAGTCTTCCTTTCATAAAGAAACTAAAAATTTGGTTCCTGGAGCCACTAACCTTGGTATTTATTTTAGTCTGTGAGTTTGCAAACTGGCAGTCAAAGCTAATTGACACACAACCAAGACCACCACTCAGTCATTCCAGTTTTCCCCTGCATGTGGAACAGAGGCAGGTGAACTCTTCCCTAAAAGGCAGCAGTAGGATCATGGCTGCAGTGTCAAGGGAACAGTCGGTCTGGTTTGGATATAGGGATATACGGTTCCCCAGCAAGGTGGGCAAGTGGCTGTCGTTGTCAATACGTTCCACTTAGCTAAAAGGCACAGTTTACAGTTGTTGAAGTTTGATTGATCTGTTGATAAACACTAATGTTTTCCAGTTGACAATTTCTCCATGTTAATTTCTTTAACGCTGGCAGACCTGCCTGGCAGGGACCTATAAATAGTATCAGTGTCATCATCCTTTTTAAGTTATTAATGAGCCATCGTGTTTCAAGGGGCTGGGATTTGGGGACAGGTTGTGCTTGACTGCAGTTTCTGACATTGATACGTTAGCATTTGGAACTTGGTTGAGATGAGACATGTTTTTAAAAAAATTACAGCACCGACCAATGCATCCATAATAAAAGAGAGTTGTTCATAATTAGTGACTAATTAAACTTTGGAGAGAGGAATAAAGTGCCGAGACCCTCTATGAAGCATGTCCTTGATGCCGAGGCATTAGTACTGTCCCCACCTGAACTGCAGCTGCCCTCTGCTTTCCTTGCTACCTCTCTCTACACATACCCTGTTATCACTGAGATAAATGAATGCCTGACTCTGGAAATCAGCTTTGGCCCAGACTGTTCTGTCTGCCAACTGGTGACAGGGGACCAGAGCAGACTTCTCCAATTAGCAGATCCCCCATCAGGCAGCCCGGACGCACTGTGTGTGTGTTTGCACACAGCACATTGCAGCAGCTCAGCCTCTGACTGAGGCCTCCTGCACTGATAAATATGAACTTAAAATCAAGACAGACAAATGGATAAAGTAGCACAGTACCTTTTGAAGACATTCTCTCAATCCAACTCTCTTCACCCCTTGGAGGGGGTTCAAATGAGTACCAGAGGCATCACACAATAATGATGGTAGAGATAATTTATGTCGTGGCATCAGGACCACTGAGTAGGTGTATTGCTCCCTAGTGGGCATCAATATGCACAGGACACCTGAACAAGCAGGGTTTATTATAACAACTCACATATTTCTCTCATCCTGACTTCTGGCATTGCACAGAGATGACCCTAAGACCCTTGGCTAGGCCAGGATTTTCTCTTTAGATGCTTATCACCGTACCTTCCTTCTAATCATCCTATTTTTCTTCACTTTTAATAACTAATTCTTAATTAAATTTATCTATTTCCTTCAGGAGTTGCTTTTGGATTCCTGATGAATGAGTAAGTACATCACTATTCTGATATCAAAAGTTCCTATATGTATTTTCAGCAAACAATACTTTAATAAATATGTTTCTATTCAATATATCATATTCAGGAGATACTTCTCAGGTACCCTAATTTTAGAAAATGCAGGGGCTGATGATCTGATATTTTAACCCCAACATATAAGGCCTAACAGCTTGGGAGCATGGAAATACAGGGAAAAAAACATAAACATTTACCGTCCTTTAAGGATAGTTAGCTTAGCTTAACCAAAATGAAAGCAGACTTTCAGTTTCTCTGCTGAGTCTACCTACTTCCTGTTCCTTAGTAAGAGATCTCAGCAAAAATGACTTAGTATAAAAGGCAAAGCTGATAAACCATTTTTCTTTCTATAATAAGCTAATTGTCTATCATTCAAAGAACATTATAGAAAATTTGAGTTGGTACCATTCTGCAAATCAACAACTTCCAGTACATAATTATTAGTCATAAGCTGGCAACAAAGAAACAAATGTCTGAGTTCGATAATCTTAGTTATATTTAGAAGCCTTATAGCGTATTTTTGAAAATAAAGGTCACTAATCTCTTCACAGTTATAATAAGAAATGGCTTCATGATACTGAGATCATTTCCTTATAAAGGAACATAATTTGAGGTATTTAAGGAATAAGTTCAAATTAATGAAAATTAGTAGATTTTCATTAATCATATAACATCATATAACAGAAGACTTGATCAAAGTTGAGATATGATAAAACAGTAGCAGTTTGGAGGAGGAGGGGAAGCAAAAGGAGAGCAATTGTGTTCATTTCCTTGGGTGGATTCTGAAGTGGCTGTTAAGGCAACTCAACAGTAAGAATTACCAGAAGATCTGACTGGTGACATTGTTACAGGGAGAACTACATGTCCTCAGTAGGACACTATTGAAGAGGACATATACTCCAGTAAGCTTGTTTAAAGGAAAAATAGAAAGACTTCTAGATAGCCACTGTCCATTCCTTACGCCTCACTACCAGGTAATCACTGGCAGCCAAGAGGCAATGGGGATGGCTGAAGAAATTGTGGAAAAACAAAGAGGAATCAAGTGGTTATATTTACTTAGTCTAAAAGACTGTCTAATAACATGGTCTCATGTATGAATTCCATAAAATATTGGAAAAGTTGGGAAAAAGAAATGGCATGCTGCCATAATCAGAATAGCAAACAATGCGAATGTTAGGTGAAGCATGTGACTGGAAATCCAGAGACCTGGTGACTTGCGGAAGTCGTATTTTCTAGACTTTCTTGTGCTCATCTTCAAAATAAGAGATATTGCACTTAATGATCTCTATATGGCTGATGGCTTTGATATTGTATTGTTTTGCGTTTTACTAAGTTTTATGTATATCTCTGTTTATACCTGTATATATAGTTTTGTATATAACTGTCTAAATTGTACCATATATACTTACACTAGTGTGTGTGTGTGTGTGTGTATCTGTGTGTATGCATATGTATAAAGAAATGCATGGGCGATCTGGTTGAATATCTTCTCTCTGAAATCAAAGTATAGTCAACCAGTTATAGTAGTCACCTTCCTCTTTATAACTGTAGTCTTAATGTCTTACGACAATCTCCAAAGGTGGTCCCTATTTTTATATTTCATAACACATTTCTCCACCCCCAAATTCTTACAAGGCATGATTAAAATGTCTTTTCTTGGATGTAGAATAATTTAAAACAATTTTAAACAATTGAAACCAGAGAAAATCTATTTTAGGAGTTTTATTCTATAACCACAGATTCTGTGGCTCAAGGTATTAATAATATTATAGGTGAAACAGGACTTAGTCAGATTTTTTTTTAGGGGGGTGCTCTCAGTAATAGTCTCCCTTGGCTTTGATCTAAGAAAGATTCCTCTTATTCTCAACAGGACGACAGTGAGTGTTATAGGAAGGCATCGATGTTTCCCTTCACTGAAGCACTTTCCAGCAACTTTAAATCAGCAATAATCATACTCTTGGTACTGGAGAAAGAAACCTCAGTTTTTTTTCCCTAATAGTTTAATTTTAGAATAAAAAGAGGCAAGTTGCAAAGAAAGAAATGTCACTAGAGACTTAAATTCTGTTTTGTTAAACACTCTCTCTGACTGCAGGCTTTGGTCATCCCTCCTTCAGACTATTACTTACTCCAGGTTTTTGGAAAGATGAGTCATACATGCCTTAGATAACAAACATATATGTGTTGCCTGATGCCCATACTGCCGGCTGTCCCAGTGTCCTCTTTTCAGGGTGTGCAGTAGCCACCTACTGGCTACATTACAGGATGAGCAGCATGTTAGCCTCCAACATAGGCCTCCTTGTCCATGAAAGCAGAAATGTTCTTCTGTTTCCTCCTTGCAGTTGGTGAACACTTCACAGATCCCTCCTCATCTGATATAGCCACTTCATGGTCATCTCAATCATCTCCCCTTGCCTGAAACATCCCTCATGCACGAACCTTACATTTCAAATGTTACCTATTCTGTGCTACTGACTATTTTAAAATAGAAAATAACAAACAGTGGCAGCTATTGATGCACAGAATTAACCAATGGTTACCCCATTAGAATGATGCAGTTATGGTCGTCAAACTGCTCTGATTGAAGCAGAAGCAGAGCCTCACAGAGTGCTTAGAATAGTTGCCCAATAAATGTTATGTGGTATACATATATATACGAGGGCTGTCTGGAAAGTATCCAGCCATTGTTAATACAACAAGACTGGTTATATGGCTAGAGACTTTCCATACAGCCCTTGTATATACGTTTAAGCTGTTTTAAATGTAGGTCAGTACTGTCCAATGAAGAACTAAAAAAGAGACGAAAAGAGAGTTTCAGTATAATACTTTGTTTTTCAGAAATTCAGTGTCTTAGTCTGTTTTGGCTGCTATAACAAAATTCCTCAGACTGGGTAATTTATAAACAACAGAAATTTATTTCTCACAGCTCTGGAAGCTGGAAAGTCCAAGATCAACGCACTAACAGATTCCATGTCTAGTGAGGGCTCTCTGCTTCATAGATGATGCCACTTTGCTGTGACCACGCATGGCAGAAGGGATGAACAAGCTCCCTCAGGTCTCTTTTCTAAAGGCCCTAATCCCACTCATGAGGTTGGGATTGGGCTTTACCCTCATGATTTCTTCACCTCCTAAAGGCTCCACCTCTTAATACCATCACCTTGGGGGTTAGGTTTCAACACGTGAATTTTAGGGGAGCACAAATATTTAGAATATATTAATAGCATTCAGAAAATCTTTCTTAACCCAAGTTTTATAGTATTTGGTATTTAATTCTAATCTGAATTAATCTGTCTGTGTTATCAGCATCATAAATAGATATTTGTTAAGTATCTACCAGATAAGTGTTTTTGGAAGTTACACATGTAGACAAAACATATATTGTTTACAAGTCTGAATGATATTCTATTGTGTAGCAAAGAGGATGTCTCCAGAAATTTTACCTTAATCTAGAAAAAAGGTTCATGATGAGTTTACTTATAGAATGGTTGGCTAATTCGTATGGCTTTTTTTAGCTATTAAGTCCTCCACACAGACTTTAGTGGTGTTCTACTTAATACTATGCCAGGATTTCAGTGTAATGAGATTTGTATGAAAATCTTATGAGGAGAGTCCTGCAAAGGAAGGTCACTACCATTTGTTCTTATTATGTAAGAACAAAGAAAGGACACAAAGAAAGAACTCTCCTGATTTCTTACCTAGTAATTTTTCTGTGATTGTGGCACAGATTGTGGTTGTATAGATGCCATTTGTAAAACTAACCAAGTTTCAACAGTGTCAACATTGTGTATTATGGGAAATGGTCGGCTAGTAGACACTGTGGTGTGTTATTGCCTCTTCCATCCTGTGAGTGGCATATATTTAGAGAGACACTGCCAATGCCTCAGGATAAACACAGCCTTAAAACCTTCCACTCCAAAATATAAACTGCATGTTCCCTCAAGCTAAAGCCTTCCTGGAATACTCTATGCTTTATTGATTTCCCTCTTCTCTGAGCTCCCAAAGCTCTTAGACTCTGTATCACACCATTAAGAAAGCTTTCTCATACCATCTTGTACTATTAACTAATTGTTTCATGTGTATTGGCCTTGCTCAATTTGATTGTTAGTGCATCTCAGAAACTCTTCTTCCTCTTTTTGCCATCCACCACCAAGACAATCCTAGGAATCTATTGACACAAATAATACATTGAATTACTGGTTAATTGATCAATGTACCTGAATTAACAAATTATATCTGAAACTTGGGTTATGATTCTGGTTTTAGCTGGATTTTAATAGGAGAATGACATAATGAAGAGTCAAGAATCAGGAATTAAAAATAATACCTCAGATGTCAGCTAGCTTTCAGAGAGTCTATTCCCAAAGAACACCAAATTGCTTAAGAAAATAAACTGAAGTCTCCTAAACTAAGACTTTCAACCCAAGTTACCAGATTCAGTGTTTGCTTCCATGCAAAAAAAAAAAAACACACACACACACACAAAACCAAAAAACTTTGAAAGTAGTCAACTCTTCAAAGTCAAATAAGATAGCATCTCTTTGTAAGCAGATACATAAATGAGTGTTTGCGGGTTTGCATTAGAAGATAACAGTAAAGGTATACATGAAATATTAATGCATAGGGATCCATGAATGAGACAAATCTAATCAGATGAGGGTCTCAAAGAAAGAAATTTAAATAAAGGGGGTACTTACAGAAGTATGGCAGGAGTTAAGGGGTCCAGCAAGGCATGATGAAGCATCCAGAAACTAACAACTATTGGAAGCTTATACCATCTCTACACATAAAGAAACAGAAGGACTTAATGTTACTGGAACCCAGGGAGAGCTAGAACCATGGAGGATGGGCTACCTAGAAAGTACTTTAGTCATAGATAGAGACAGCCAGAGATATGGCTCCGAAGCAGGAAGAAACAGGGATGGGACCTGTCCCTCCTCCTGCCTTTTGATTTCCTATTTGTGTCTCTCATTTACTTAACTGGCAAACAGCCAGTAAAACAGTCGGATGTTTAGGGCCAACCTCTCAGGCCACAGAGTAAAGCCAAACAAGGTGGATAATAAATAAAGAGCCAGGAAAATGGAGAAGAACCAGCACAGTGTACTCTTTCAGCATCCATTCTTGCCTTTGGCACAAATGATAAAACTCTTATTTCCAATACAGGGGAGAAAGTAAGGCAAGTCTCAGGAGCCACTGTGTATCATCTCAGTGTTTTGTCTGTTTAGGGCTACTCCCAAATTGTTACTAATTAGTGATATTAGTTACCATCAGCATGCTTCATACAAGGTAGCAGGGGAAAAAAAGGTGAGAAAAAAATGATCAATTAACGTAAGCTTGGCATTAATACTTCTCCCCGCTTCTTTAACTGGTCGTAAGGCCAAAGCTAGTAATCATAACTTCCTTTTCCCACTATACATTCCATTTTACCTTTAGTCTGGGCCTCACCTAGTCAGAATTCTTTACTTGGTAGGATGACCCAAACTTCATCCCACAGAATCTGAATCTGTAGTGGTCTTGTCTATATTGGTTTGCCAAAGGTTTTCATAAAGTGGTATTAAGATGTTACTAAGAATAACTGCAATGCATCCTCTGGGTTCCAGACTTACCCCCACCCCCAAGTACCCTTATAGTGCAGCAGCAATCTGCTTTCCTCTGGGTATTAGTTGAATGGCTGAGGAACCCAAAATAGCCAGAGGCAAGATTTAGCTTTCAATTTAATGAAACTAAGGCCATAGTCTCCAGTGTTTCTGCATCAGTATGGATAGGCTAGGTTATGCTGTGGGAACAAATGACCTGAAATCTTAATTGCTTACAGGGTTGATTTCTCTTTTCTACTATCTATCTGTTTATTATTGGTTGGCTGTCCCTCTGTCCCACATATTTTTTATTCCAAGACTTAGGCTGACAAAGCAGCCTTCATCTAAACATTATTGGTCATGTGGCAGAAGAAAAAGAGAACATGTTGAACTATTCACTGATTTTTAGAGCTGCTACTTGGAAGTGATATATATCTCTTCTAATCACATTTCATTGGCCAAAGTAAGTCACAAGACCAAGCCTACTGTAATTAGAGCAGGAACGTATAATCCTCACCCAGGGTAGGACAGACAACATTTGTGAACAATAATACAATCCACCAAGTTTACTGAGTCCAGAGTTGCTGGAATTAGAAGCAAATTCTTGAATCTGAGTCATCTGGCTATGGGGGTAATGATTTGATGTATTGGCTATTTGTTTAAGACTAGTTTCACAGCCTGCAGAACAGCATTTCAACCTTGCAGGGTGCTGTTTCCCAGATAGATTCTCTGAGCTTCCTGAACAGGTTGGTGGCTAAGGGGGAGTTGCTTGTGTACCCTCTTCCTGCAATGCCATCTCCTTATCTAACCTTACAGATTCCATTGCTGCACTTCTTTTCCTTGTTCTGTGACCCAGGAGACTGACTTCTACAGCTTTCTTTGTATTGCTCTCTTCCAGTTGGGTTTGGCCAATGGAAAGGACTAGCAGAAATCAGAGGTAAAGAGCAGAGAGTTGGGGCTATTTCGTCCAAGCTTCTTTTCTCCCTCTGACATCTGGCAGTGGCTGCATTCTCCCCAAACAGATGGGAAGCCCTTTGTGCACAGTCTGTGCCATATCCATCTTCTACACCTTCTTAATAACTGCGTGAAGCCTGATGGCAGTGTCTCTAGTCAGTCCAAATTAGTGAAGTTTATAGATGACTACTGAAAACTTGCTTGTGGAAACTTGTTTGCCTAAGGAGGATGGAAAAGTGTTTTTCATTTTCATAACATACCATAGCACAGTATTATTCTTATATCCTAAACTGTCTATTGGTATATCTGGACCTTTATTCCTTGAACATTGTTATTTACATATGATGGAATTCCCAGGGATAGAACCAAGTTTTACTTTGCCTTTGGAAAGCCACATACCTGTTCACACCACTAAATAAACAAATCCCACTCTGCCTTCCATTGATCCTGGCATGATTCAATTAGTCTTATTTTATTACTCAGTCAACACAATGATTGACTGCATATGATTCAGGACATCTTGTTCTTAGGTGGATTCATTGTGTTTCCTCACTTTGGTATATCTAACCTTCACTTTTATCTTTCTATCATGTTTCTACCACAGAATTTCATATAATTGACTTCTTGCAAAATATTTCTTAGGAGCTGTGTTTGCTTCAAAGTCTCCTTAGAAAGCATTTATCACCTCAGGGTTTTTGTAGAGAACCTATGCATCTTTTTAGAGTTTGGAAAGATCTAAACTTTTGCTCTTACTACTTGCCACCAGAATTAAGTAAATTTTCAGACAAAACAAAGATTCTCTAAGGGAATAGGACTGGAATAGTTGCTTGGGAAGGGGGTATATTGGAGCAGATGTTTGGGGGAGGGAAAACAAAGGAATAAGGAAATAGTAGAAGAAGCTAAGGACCTGCTGCTCACCACACTATTTTGGTGAGCATGGTTCTAATGAGAACATCTGATATTTAGATAATACTATTTATCTGCATAGAGCAGCCCTCAAAATTTCTATAGACACTCACGTCAAATCATCATATGCAAGAAGACAGATTGGATGTAGCATCTCTAACAGCTTCTTTTGTAGTCTGTAGCTTATCACTGCCTCTAAACATGCATTTTTTTCACCCTCAATGTTTCCTGCTCTTCCTTTCCAGAGTACTTCTTCTGCCCCTCTACCTTTAACAATCCTCACCATTTTTCAAGAATTTTGAAAAATCCCCTCCAATGAACCTTTCCCATTCATCCCTGTCCTGATTAATCTCTCTGCTAAACTATATGATTTATTGCTCATAGGGCTCCCTGGCTAATTAATCGTATACTATTATATTGCTCAAACTGTTTTCTAGTATTATTATTTAACTTTTCAGGCATACATATTATTTTTCTACCTAAGAGGGGTGTTGAAAAGGTAATTTTTCAATTTAATGCCCTGGAGACTATACAATGCTTGTGTTGGTGACACACAGTTTGGTTGAGCAGGTGTGGCAGCCCCACCTGTAAACAGAATTGATTGTAGGTCTTCATGAGTTAGAGTATCCATAATGAAGATGGCCTTGTAGTTTGATTTTCAAATGTGAAATTGCTTCTGATGGAATAATTCCCTACCTGTTTACTCAGAGTGATGGAGAGAAAGAATGTTTTTATCTAACAAAGAATATCAAAATTATGGGTGGAAGTTTAGTGACATTATATAAGGAGGGACATCCAGATGGGGCCCAACATTTTGGGGAAAGCTGGAGTTAAGAAGGGGGTGGCACCTAGGTAGTTGGGAAATGCTTAACAGGGCTCTCTAGGGCTTCCTAGACTTATCTTTTCCTTCACAAGGGGTTTGTTTGCCAGCCTTTCAATGCAGAACTATTAAGGGAGCAAAACATGTTGTAGAGTGGGAAAAACCTACAGTTTGTGATCCAAAGATGTCATTCAATTAGCCTCCTATATTCTAAAGGCTAGAACACATGGGCGTCGATGTGAAAGGTAAAACACAGAATGAGAAAATAACCCTGAGGTGCAGAGAAGTGTGAGGCAGTTTGGGAAAAACTCCAGGAATATGATTTCTGATTGGCAGATAAGCCATAATGGAAGAATTATTACAGACAAAACACACAAAATAAACAAAGGTCCTTGAATTGTTTAATTATCATCAAAATGTTTATCCCAATAGGACACATATAAATCTATTAATTATTTAGAACAAGCACAATAACGTGCTCTAATACTTATAATGATTATTTGCCCTATAATAAGGTCTGTTCCTTAAGCACACATTAAACATTTGTTTTGTTTCAGCACTTAATGATTTCTGAAAACCTCCATCCTCACATCAGGACCACACACTGGGCACCACATGAAAGGAGAACTCAGACGCTCTCTCTCTTCACAGCCTTAGTTCTGAACCGTTGATCTTGACCCATTTTTTTGTGCTGCCTTCCAGCTTGCTTTTGATCATGTCAGCCTCAGCCCTCATTGCTTTCTCTTCTTCCTAGCATCACCTTTCCTCACCCTATATTCTTGATGTGTCGCACTATCCTCCCAAGTTCTCCCCCCAGTAATACTAACTCCACCGCCATAGGTTAAATGTTCCTCCTGTTATGACCAGGTTCCTGGAAGCCCTGGCTCAGTGCTGTGCCCTGCAGTCTCCTGTAACTTCTCCTGCTCCCCATCCAGCTAGCACCCCCCCTCAGCTTATCTCAGTTCACCATGGGCACCAAGAACATTGCTAAACAGGATACAGCTCTGCATTCCCTGTGATGAGGATGGTGTCCTATTCTTACTTGTGCCCACCATAGGACATGTCAAAAGTTGGATGCATGTTAAGAGCCTGAGACATGTTTTGTACCATATTCATAGACTAGACAAACCTCAAGAAGACAGGGGCAAATGGAGTTATAGAAATGGAAGGTGGGTGAAAATGCAAACTTCTGATTTCTCAATTTCACGTCAGCATAGACTTGTTATTTCTTAGCAAAATGGCTTTTAGATTCAAGAACGAACTGGTCACGGCAGACCGTGAAGAAGAGGAGAAGCTGCAGCAGGTTACCTTAGGTTCAACAGGTGTACAGGCAGGCTCAGACAGTGGCTAACTCCTCTCCTCATCTTGAGTGATGGAGCCATACTCAAGCCTCAGAGCCTCTGCTCAGCTCAGCTCTTCGCTCACCGAGCCACCTCCTTACTGAGCCAATACAGAAAAGACCCTCTTAGCTCTCTAGCACCAGATTTCTTTTCTAAAGATAATTTTGTTCAGCAGCCAAGTTGAATGAGAAGTTTTCAATTATTGTACTATTTAATTTTTTTTCACCTAGTATGTTATAAGAGTTTGCGGCTCTTATGGCTTTCTTCATAGTCAACTTCTTCATTGTTTCATGTTCAGCCAAGAAGAGGAAGAGGGAAAATCAACAAAATTCTTTGCAACATGGAGGCTTGGGAAGGGTAAAATTAAAGACCCAGGCAGATTGAGACATAAGTACATTGCTGTCAAGAGCAGCATTGAAGTTCGTCACTTGTAGAGATTTGGAGGATGCTTAGGTAAGCAGTGTGAAGTTAGTTCACAAACTCAGCAGTATGGAGATATTGCATTTTTCACTCTAGGGTTCAACTTAATAAGACTTCCAAGCCACCATTTTGTCATGCTGGTGAGACATTTAACCTTGGTCATTCTTGGGGTTTTCTGCTCTAGGAACCCATTACATGTTGCACATTACAAAGTTTATTTCTGGTCTTTGGTCATCTCTCTACTCAAATTCTTACCTAGTCCCAATCCCACAATAAACTATGAAAGAACATCAAGAAATAAATAACTTAGAGTTGAACAAGGACGTGCCTCAAAATGTAATGCATGTCATTTTGGGAATATGTCCAAATATATCATAGCCTACTATGTATGACCCTTTTGTGTTCCTACTTAGTTCCAAATAGTATAAAGGCTTTAGGAAGAGGCCTATGGTCAAAAATTGAGCTATTGACAGTTTCTAAATTCTATGATTTGGTTATCTTTGTTAGTTTGACAAGATAAAATAATCATTAATCAAGAAACTCCAGCCATTGAGAGGTTGGTAATAAATCAAATTAATATATGTGTTTACATATAGTTCAGGAATTTGCTGATATTGAATTTAGGACATTCATACCCTTGGAAGCAATTTTGACTCTTTGGTGAAGTACTAACCTTGGCTATTTATTTATGTAATTTATTTACTTCAAGTGGAGAGAGAACCTTTTGAGGGGGAGAATAACCATGTCTACAGATTTTGGAATTCCTTCAACATCCCAGAGCTGAGCCATAGTAAGGGTTCAATAAATACTTAAGAAATAAATTGGGGTCAAAAACATTGTATTTAACATATGTGTATTAGTGAATTTGATTATTTTGTCCTAACTCATATTTAACTTACATATGTACCCCAATTCAAACAAAGCCAATGAGAATACATTTGTAAACCCAAAAGTGTTACCTCACTATAGAAATTTTGCTTTCTTCACCTTTTTTCTAAGGGCAAACATGCCCATATTTTAAATGACTCCATATATCCTAATGTGGAAAAATGTCTTTCAGAGATTTAGGGGGGAAGTGACTGGAAATACCTCAAACCACAATATCAAGGTACCCAGATGAGTCAAGGAGCCTCTGCCAGGCATCAACTGAGGAGTGGTAAACAGAACCAGGATAAGCAAATAAGGAACAGTGTTTGGTTTGGAGTTTAGCTGACCTATAAGTGTTATAGATGAAAGGAATGATTCATCCTCTTGGAGGCAGACCTTTTGACCTTTTCTCTAAAACTTATCATTCTCAGCTGTGGATTTTGATAAGAGTATCTCTGAGTCATCACACCATAGAGCAACTGGAGAATTTAGAGTGCTCAGACTTGGGAATCTGGGGAGCCATTGTCAACCTATTAATCTCATAAGGGAACCATGTATATATTGACCACAGGACTCAGGACAGCATGTTCTACTGAAATGTTCTCCTATGTCCTCGCTAGTGGCACAGTGTGATGAAGGTTAGTCAAGTCTTGCATGAGAACTAAAATTTTCAAACCAGGAAGCAGGTGTTGTCTTGAGAATTACAGATAAAATTGGAGCTAGGCATGAATAAGGGCTAGTAAACCTCATCTAAGTTTAACAGGGCACATTTTGCAAACTTTACTTTGTCTCTACTTCCATGTTTTATAGTCCAAGGCTGTGTCCCACATTCACTGATCTTCAAAGGAACAGATCTAGTGTTTAAAAGCCTTAAGAAAGAGCCTTTCTGAGAACTAGGATTTGCCACTCTAAGACCAGAGATCGGCCTATATTGGCATAACACATCCACTTCCTCCCCCATCCCAGACCCTCAGAAAGTCTGTGTTAACCAGAGAGAAGCCAAGAAAAGGACAAATATCAGTGGTGTGGGGGAAAAAAATTGGGGCTGCATTAGCCCAGAAGATGGATAGGAGCAGAATGAGTGCTATAGTTTAGGGGAAGAAAATCAGAAATTCGGTTTTCTTTTCCTAAGACAAGAAGAGAAGACAATTACTACAGACCTGGTTGGCAGGCTTGCTTGAGACACTAATTCATGCCGAGCCTCACTCCTCACCCAACTTGGAGAGTTTAAGAGAAAAAGGATTGTTGCTTGAGGGGAAATCGAAGCCCTGTTTTCTTAATCTCCCCCAGGGCCACTCCTTGTGGACCAGCCTTAATTCTAAATTTGCTTTAGGCGTTCCACCCCACCAGTACACAGCCTGGGGCACAGCTCTACTGATAAGCTCTGGGCAGTGGGCTGCAGTGGGAGGAAGACTCCCATAGGAGGGGTGGGGCCAGCAAATAAGAACAGCTCTGCCTAGATCATGATAGAAACCTGTTGTTAGAGACCCTGATGGGCAT
Organism: Daubentonia madagascariensis; assembly: GCA_023783475.1. NCBI lineage: Eukaryota > Metazoa > Chordata > Mammalia > Primates > Daubentoniidae > Daubentonia > Daubentonia madagascariensis. The sequence goes on along the minus strand of JAKFHU010000901.1, from coordinate 3,298,445 downwards.
TCAGTTTAATGCAGTTTAAATGCACTAAGAAATAAGGGGAGAGTTTGGTAGAAAATGGGAAAAGTTCTTGTTAATTTATTTTGCTGCCAGTCAACTCCCTACCCATCTATGCAATGGTTGGATTTGACAATGTCCTCATAGGCTCACTAAGGAGGTCCCTAATCTTCTAGGTCATGAACTCCTTTGAGAATATATTTGAATTTATGAACTTTTGGAGGTGGAAAGGGGCAAATGATATGAGACAGATCAAATGTACACTGATTGTTGCATTCAATTTCAATCTTTGAAAACCATTCTTGAATACCTTAAATATTCTTGGATGTGAGGTTAAGACTCCTGCTCTAGAAATATGCAAGCCCTTTGATTGTGTCCAAGTATTTAAAATAAAATCAGTAATCAGCATGTGGGGATTATGGAGCAGTACAGTCTAACGGCTAAGTTTGTGGAGCCATCCTGTAAAGCAAGTGCTTCACAAGAGTTGGTGGTCACTCTTCCTTGCACACAGTTATGCTATATGTGCTTAATATCCTTGTACCTGTTATCTGCCCATCTCTGTGATACCTGAAAGAAATGAGAAAAGACTATTCCACTACATGATTTCTGACCTTAAAGAATTTACAGGGTAAAGTGAGGGAAACAATCTCAATGGACAGATTAAATGATGTAGCAAGACAGTAAGTGACTAGGTACTCAAGGTAGTACAACAAATATGTGCATAGAGAGGACACCTCAACTAGGTGGGGAAGACTGAGACTTCAACAGTGCCCTAGGTAGTGAGTAGGATTTTAGGAGAGGAGAGTAAAGCATAAAAAATAGGAAAACATCACATGGAAAGGTGCTAAGGTAGGAATCAGGCAGCCTACAGAATCTTCCTACCCGAATTAACAAGTAGGCACTGTAAAGTAGTAGTAAGTAAGCCTGACAAAGTAGAGATACCACAGAGTGATTCTTATTTTTTGGTTGAACTAATCATAAAGAACCCTGTAAACTTGCCGAGGATCTTGAAATTTATCTAAAGGATATGAGAGAACTATTTCAGGTTTCCAACCTACAGTTCAATCTACTATAACACTCAGTACCAGTGGATGATCATGAATCGAGGAAGATATGGCCAAGGGAAATTTTTAAAAAGTGAAACTGTGTCTCATTTAAGTCGAGAGCCATAGATAGTTGGAAAATTCAAACAAGAGTATTCAACATATTTCTTGTGCTTAAAATGATTAATCAGTAATGATATTAATAAGTCTGGAGAGCTCTCACTGGAATGGAAGCTATATCCTGTAGCCTCACAATTGGGATGAAAATTGGACTCAATAATAGCAGAGGAAAGGAGAAATTAAATGTTATAAGCTTGATAGAAAAGAGACAGCATGGGCAATGAGAGTTGAAGAGCAAAAGGAAGAAATTTAATAAGGATAATGTAATAAGCTCTCTTGTCTGGCAGAAAGTGAAGGAGATTACTCCCCCACCCAAAGGAGAAAGGATGACAGGAATGTCTAGAGAGACTGATTATTCAAGGGAAGTTCAGAATGATGTCCTAGATGAGCTGACTACAATGGCAAAAAAACACCAGGCCTGGGATGATACCCACTGGTACAGCTCTCCCAGCACCCACTACACCTGTACTGCAACTGTGCCTCTTTTTAAGTATTTTTAATATCAACTCTGATGAGCAACCAGATCTTTCCCATTGTCCCATCCACGCCATTGCTCAATCAGAGAATTACCTTAACTCCTCATACATGTCTATCACCACATACTTTGACACAAACCATTTTTATTTGACGATTTTGCTCATTATGATGACTCTAGGAAGTCTTTAAGTGGGGGAATTATTGTCTATGTTATACAGATGATGAAATTGAAGTAAAATATGGTAAGTGGGTTTTCCAAGGTTAATTGTGAAGTGGAACTTAAGTCCTGGTTTAGAGTTCTTCTAGAACACCTTTCTGTTTTGTCTAAGAGTAGTAAGGAAAGTAATAAGTATTCTTTTCCCCTCATGTCTCAAAACAGGCCAGAGAGCAGGGTTTTACACTGCTAGCCATGTAGAATAAAGTGCTGTTGGTGTAAAATCTGATTCTGGCATAAAGCTTTACAGAGACATTTTGCATAATAAAGTCATTCTTGTGTCTCGGGAGGAATGGGCTACAGTAATAGCATTTTGTTGACCTGGTCACAACAAATAATCTACAATTAATAACACTATGCAACAAATGCTTTCTCTCTTGGCTATTCATAAAACATGTAGTCTCCATAATAAAAGATTTGGTTTATTTCTAAATTATTGCCTAATTATTGCTTTTAAAAAAAGCATTCAATGGAGGAGCGTATTTTGCAGAACTGTACCTGAGAGAGATCTCCAGCTCTGCCCCAGCCAGCTTTCCTGAGTTCAGTTTCTGCTCTCAAACATTGCTGGCAAACTTTCTTCATCTTTCCGGTCTCCCATCAATCACCACTCAGCTGCCGCTCTACCAGAAGGATAAAATGATATGCAAACCCTAGTTATAACCAACAAATAATCTGGGAGGTGGGAAGGTATTGTGGAATTAACTGTCTCAGAAGATATCTTTTTCATTTCTGAGGTCACTTCATTCACTCAAACTCATTCACTCATATACTCAAAACTTATTTGAACTTCATTCACTTGAATGCATGTTCAAGCGCTGTATAAATGTTTGATGGGTTTTTTGTTTTTGGCTCTAGCACATGTCAAAGGTGAATATGGTTTATAGAAAAAATATTACAAGACTAAATAATTTGGATTTTTTGCAGTATTTGCTATAATAAAGTATGATTGGTACCTCCTTCCATGGTATACTCTTATTTAGAATTAGAAAAAAAGGCAGTTAATCCTTTCCCTTTGCAATATCTAGGAATTTTTTGAATAGTGCTTATGAATTTTTCCTTTTAATATGCTTTCTGCAAAGTTTTCTAACTCTTTGATCGTTGTCTAGTATAACGATTAAACATATGTACACATATACACACACACACACATATATATATGCATGTGTGTGGTTTTCTTGTAATGTATTTGGATTAAAATAATGACAAGTAGGATCTGGCTGGGGAAGGGATAGACTGTAAAATGTAGTCACCTTTAAGTCAGTGGGGAGGTTCTAAATTGGTTTTGATTGGGCTTAAAAGCAGGTGTAATTACAGCCTCCATGTGGAAGTGGCAATCCCAAACTCAAAATTAGAACAATCATAATACTCAAGGCTACACTCACTGAGAGTGCTCAGCCTGTATCAAACCCTGGCCTAAAAGACTGGCCTGTATTACCTTAATGGTTGTTCTTAACATTCTTAGGTGCCATTATTATTTTATTGTGCAGATTTAAAGAAAAAGCAGGCTGAGAGTGTTTGACTAGAACTTAATAAAACTAGGATTCAAACCTAGATTTTTTATACTCTAAGTTCTGTTTTTATACATATAAAAATTTATAGGAAACCTTACTGGAGATGAGTTAAGATAAAGCTACTGTATAACCGAAGGATTTTTAGGAGGTAAATTACTCAGTTTCTGAATCAAAACAGGCTAGCACAGACCAGATTTGAGCCATGACGTTTTAGGCCAGTGTTTCTCAATTTTTTTTTTTTTCATTAACCACCCCTGCCCCATAGAGCCTTTTTAGACAATTTTTTTTTCTAATCACTCACCTCCTGATATTTTCATTTCATAATATATTAAATTGCTATTTATTAATAATTGCTATTATATTAATATATACACACATGTATATACCTTCACTTTACACATACAAAGATTAAGACTTTTTTTCATCCCCAAGAACCAATTTACATCCCTGTTGAGATTGCAAGTTCTGGAGTAATCTAGGTGGTGATAGAAAATAGTCTTAATTTTCAAATATTTGGAGCCCAAAGTAATAACAAACATATTTAATCTTTATATTTATATAAAGATTCTACATTTATATGTAGAATTACAGTTAAAAGACTGAACTGGAGAATCTTTGGTACTTATGAAAAATAAATAAAACTTAATCAATATGTAGACCTTTGCTTAATTAATTTTTAAATACATTTAATTGACTATTTGTTATATTGCTTCGCTATCATAGATAGTATTTAAAAGATAATAAATTACTTGTTAGTACTAAATTTTCTTGAGTAGATGCTACCTTTCAACTCTGACAGTTACTTGAAGTGAACACACAATCTTTATTAGCATATTTTCATGTATTAGCAGGAAAACAAAGTAAAAATTTTGAAGGTCATAAGTGTAAAACAACCACCACTAGCTAAACAAAATTTACATGCAAAAATAAATCACATACATACATTCAATTTTTGCAACATAAAAACATAAACTCCTCAATATTGGTGTGCCAGAAATTAATGTATTTTCTTTTAATGTATTTATTGATATTACTTTGATGGTTTTGCCTTCTAAAAGTTCTCATTATTTCTTTCTATTACTCTCTTTACAGTTTTAACATATTTATCAACTGTATTATCTTTACTCCCCTATAACTCTCAACAATCTCAGAAAGCATCATCATTTTTCTCTCCTCAGAATTTGAAGTATTATCTTTTTTAAGTTTTTTTTAGGTACAACTTCATGATTTATTTGATCCCTTACTCTCTTCATTCCCTGACAAGTGTGCTACTCCGAAATTGCTCCTCTTTCATTTATATACATATTGAGTACCTCCTGCCATGTGACAGTGATATCCTGGGCCCAGGGCTTAACAGAATACACAAGTTGGGTGTGATCCCTGAACGTAGGACACACATGGTAGAATTAAAGAATGCCAATAAATGATATTCAGACGTGAATTTAAGATGACTTATGGCTTCTGAAGTTAAGCTACACTTCTCTCTCTGTCTATATGCCATTTAAAAATCCATTTAACTTCTCCCCACCTCAGTTTCCTCTTATGTTGAATACTTCTAATACTAGGATCATTAATAACAATGGTTATTATTATTAAACCATAGTGATAATAACAATAACAGCTAACATTTATGAGATGTTTGCTACATGCTAGGTACTATATTCATTTAACCAATCCAAGAATTCTGGAGCTATATATAATCATTATCTAAATTTTACAGATGGAGCCAAAGCAAAAAAAATGTAATTCTCTTGAGAGGGAAAGAGGTAGGAAAGAACTAACAAAGGGAAGGATAAGATTTGAACACAATCTTGAGTTGAGAGCCCATGCCCTTAGCTATTACATCATGTATACCAGAATAGATGTTCCCTAAAGTTCCTCCAAACTCAACTACTTTCTGGTTTTGTGATTTTTCATTATCTCATCCAGGTTTAGCTCAGCACTACGAAACACCTTCTTGCGTTTAATGATGGTGAGCGGTAAGGCTTTCTTGCAGTGAATACACAGAGTAAGGGCAGTGGGACATAACAGCAAGGGAGTCGCACAGCAGTGACTATATTTTTTGTCTTTTTTATAATTATGCTTTGTGTGATTTGTTCTTGCTTTCGTTTTTAACTACTGCTGCTTTCCCAGGTATTTTTCATTTTATTAATCCAATATGATTGGCAATTGGCCTTTGCCAAAAATTGGGAAGGACATATATCTATATACATATATATATATATAGAGAGAGAGAGAGAGAGAAATAACCACAAAGATAATAGAAATTCACAAAGAGACAAATACACAAAGGTTAAGGAGAAGGAATATCTAGAGGGAATGCAAAGATCCTGTATTAACGTGGGTAAAAATTTGGGAGGATAATTATTTTGGATAGATATTGAAAGTCTTGGTGCAATTGCTTACTTATAAACACCTAAGTTCCTCATGGTATATAACTAATGTATTGAATAGGCCCAAAGGCTGAAGTTCCCTCTTATTGTCATCCAAAACTTCATACAAATGGATTTGCTGTCTTTTTCTGAATTAACTGAATTTAGTGCTTGATTCGATGTCGGGAAGACCCTACAGTCTTTACCATCTCAGGGCTTCTGGTCTAAAATATATTTTATTGATATAAGAGAATCATATGTAGGCATAATACATCTTTTCTGCCTTAATAAAAGGAGCTCAACATCACTCAATTATTAAAGTAGATTTATTGAGTGTCTACCATATTCCCTGCTCTATGCAGAATGAAATGTCAAGACTCTTTTGCGGGATGCAGTAAAATGTCCTTTGCCTTTGAAGAGAAGGCAGTTTACTTCTGGCAAAGTCTACTCTTTGCATATGGCATGTGCTACAAAGAAGTGAGCTGTGCTTTTTTTTTTTTCTTTTTTTTTTAGCCAACCTGGGACAAAACCAGAACACAACACATTTAGATTTGTGTAAACGTCTTTGCTCCTGTTTCTTCATTCAGGAGTGAGAGTCTCAGCTGGAACGAGCCAGTCTAATTCCCAACCTTTTACATCTACCACCAGATGATAACCACTCACAACAGATATTGACTTTCCATGCATAAGGATTCATTTTATGTGCAAAACATTTCACAGCATTCTAGCCACAGCTCACTGGATCTTATTCCAGAAAGCATCTGTCTGAACCACTAGCTGGGTTTTCTTAAACAAACTGCATTAGGCATCCCTTACTTGGTTTTGCAGATTTATTAAAGAAAGAATGCAAGACTTGAAATGTCTTGCATTCATCATCAACAATAGTATCAAATATACAAGGTATGATAAGGCCAATGGTAGGAGTCTATTTTCTTCTGAGATTCATAGAGATTTCATGGAGAAATGTAAATTTCCCAGAAGGTATTCTTTCCAAAACCTTAGAACAGGATCTTTAGTTAAATAAATCTGGGAATAATACATACTGTATATCCCTCTTAGAAATTTACAACACACTCCGACGTATTAAAGGTTCTGTACACTCCTGTAGTAAAGGAACCTAGTTCATTATGTTTAAGACAAAATTTTCTCAATGAATTTGAATTTTCTTTTCCTTCTAACACATAACACCAACAAAGGGAATTAGTGCCCCATAGAACTATAGGACATGAGGACATCATGGGAACAACTGGGATTGAGAGTTTAGCTCCTACCCTAAAATGAAAAGCTCTGTGACCTTGGGCACAATGTCACCCCTCAGATCCAGTTTACTTATTTGCCAAATTCAGGTAAAAATATCTACCATGTCAGATAAGATACAGAATTTGCATAAAGAGCAATTACTGAATAGCTGTGAAAGCACATAAAAGTTGAAGAGCAATGTATATATATTTAGAACTTTTATGTCCCCAGGTCTTGGCTTCAGCACAGTTTTAAATAAATCACTGAAGATTTCTTCTGCTGTTTGTAACCCTCGTCTTCATAGCAAAACATTTACCAAAATAACAGTTTACAGCTGGCTAGGTCCTACAGACTGCATTTAAGTAACTTAGCCAGGATCTGTTCTGTTTTTGCAAAATTTACACTGCTATTGATGTAAATAAATCCCGAAATATAAACTGAATATCTATTTAGTTGAACATTATACAGGATTTATCCCCAAGTAGTGGTGATTGAGTACAACGTAGTACTTTATGACACTGATCTGAGGAAAGAACTTACTCCTTTTAATTATGTAACTGTCTTATACGTTCCTTTTAGAGTATGAAGCACTGATGTTTGGAAGAAGAAAACAAGTTTTTGGCAAATCAAGATTCATGACAGCTATATTGTATCAATTGATACATGGGGCTGTAAAAAGAAAACTATTGGCACCTTCCCTTGTTAATTCTTAAATTTTTTCCTTAAACATGTGTAATGATTGATGTTACTTCATAGATTAGGATTCTAAGGCCTACATTGCAAATTTCTATGCCTGTTATTGGGTAAATTGTCAATAGGTCGAGCAATTTTTTATATGTTTGCTGGCCATTATTCTGTCTTCTTTGAAAAAGTTTCTGTTCATGTCCTTTGCCCATTTTTTAATAGGGTTGTTTGATTTTTTCTTGTTGATTTTTCTAAGTTCTGTATAGATTCTGGTCATCAGCCCTTTATCAGATGTGTAGCATGCAAATATTTTCTCCCATTCTGTAGGTTGTCTGTTCACTCTAGTGATAGTTTCCTTGGCTGTGCAGAAGCTTTTCAATTTGATCAGGTCCCATGTATTTATTTTGGTTGCTGCTGTGATTGCTTTGGGGGTTTTCTTCATAAATCATCAGGGAAATGCAAATCAAAACCACAATGAGATATCACTTAACTCCAGTGAGATTGGCTCATATTAAAAAATCCCCAAACAACAAATGTTGGTGGGGATGTGGACAGATAGGAACACTCATACACTGCTGGTGGGACTGCAAATTAGTACAAGCTCTATGGGAAGTAGAGTAATATGGAGATACCTCAAAGAATTAAAAGTAGAATTACCATTTGACCCAGCAATCCCACTACTGGGTATTTACCCAAAGGAAAAAAAGACATTTTATAATAAAGACATCTGCTTGCGAATGTTTATAGCAGCACAATTCACAATCGCAAAGTTATGGAAACAACCCAGGTGCCCGTCAGTACACGAGTGGATTAATAAAATGTGGTATAAATATACCATGGAGTATTACTCAGCAATAAGGAACAATAGTGAATTAACACATCTGGTATTATCCTGGTTGGAGCTAGAACCCATTCTTCGAAGCAAAGTGTCACAGGAATGGAAAAACAAGCACCACCGGTACTCACCATCAAATTGGTACTAACTGATCAACACCTACATCACACAGGGCAATAATATTCATCAGGGGGCGGGCAGGAGGGAGGCGGGTGGAGGGGCTGGGAAAAACTCTCACTGAATGGATGCGGGGAGCACAGTTTGGGAGATAACCATGATTGTAGCTCTGACACGGGCAGTGCATGGACAATATATATAACCAAAATGTTGTACCCCCATAATATTCTCAAATAAAAAAATAAATTAAAAAAAAAATTTGTCAACAGGTCAACAGAAGTGCCTGATTATAGACCAAATACCCTGGATCTCCACTGTTCGATCAACTCGGAGTTAATAACAAACATTTCTGGTTATTTGACCTTTCCTTCAATCAAAACAAACAAACAAAAAATCTAGATTTAGCTACAAAGCATAAACATTTGCTGGACGGTGTATTAACACAAATAATACACAACTAAGCTATTGTGTGTGTGTGTGTGCGCACTCTGTTCTCTTACTAATTGTGAACAATCCTCAAATACTGCTTAATCTGACTGATTTACTCCAGAATTTGAATTAAATTCTCTACCTCTAAATTTGTAAGATTTCTATTGTTCCTCTACTTCATGATTTTCTGAACCCCAGGCCTCTGGGGAGCCCAATTTAGAAACATTGTTGCTTTTTATAGATAAAGAAAACAATGTCTATTTGAGCAATATTCTTGAGGTACACCCTTGGTGTCTATGTCTTTTTTAAATAAGGCCATTCTAAGACCTTCTCGGATCCTGAACACTCTTTCTTTTGGAGATCTTACCACGCATCCTACCAAACACCTGCATCAAACACTACACTTATTAATATATGAGTTAAGATACAGTTGATTGCTTGAAGTTTTGCTATCCTTTATAGATACCATAAAATATTTATAATTCTAATTTTTACTTTTTTTATTTTGGATCTATACCTATAGTTTTATGTCTCAAGCATCATTTCTGTAGACTTTAGAAACCTCATAGATTTTAGGCACTGTAACTACAGATCCTAACTGGTAAAAAAAAATACTTTTTCCTAAACCACCCAAGCAATCTCTGTTTCTGCCCTTCTTTCACCCCCGGCCAGTATGTTTAGCAAAATCCATCTGTTTTTTAGGGGCAAACCCAAGCCCTATTTATCTCATAGATTTCTTCCATCTCTGGACTTCAAATATGAGACTCTGTAATTGAACTTAATACTTAAGTATATCCAGTGCCACCATTTTCTACTATTGTTTCCTGGGTGGTGGTCTTGTTTCCTCTCTTAGCCTATGAATGTTCTACGTAGAAGAACTGCATTTCATTCTCCTTGCAGAGAGGGACATGTGCTCCAGAGCATGGTAAATACAATTTTAGAATGCTCTTTTGTATTTGAAAATCTCCTCTGGTGTGCTCTGGAGATGCAATCAGTGCAATGGACATCCAGAGAATATGTAGGACCATGATTGTCACTATTGCCCCTAGGATGCTTTGCCCCTATTTTCGTGAACCAGAAGACAAACAATCAGAGAAATGCTGCCTAAGTCTCTGTAACACACTTTAGTTTTCCACTTTGCTCTCCTGGATGTGGGGGGTGTAGGAATTAGGACACAATTGCTTACTGATTGCTATGCAGTTGCATAAAGGGAGGTTATAGAGAACCTGAGAACTACACTTGCTTCCCATCTGACCAGCATCAGAATAGATGTATTCTTAAATGCTTAGTCTCTTCTCCCCAGTTTCCAGTGGCCCTGGGTTTGCAGGTTGGCTTGGAGAAATCTTGCTAGAGCACAGGCCTGAGAGTGCTCTCCTGACAGTGACCTCTCATTCCGTCATTCCCTCACCTCTAAGTCCCTAGCCAGGCAGCCTCAACATTTTAGGAGGGCTGTTGACACAGCCAAGTCCGGGCAACACAGAGCCCTCTGTTGAGTGTGCTTAGATGTATCAGATTTGTGACACCAGAGGCCTTTGCTCCTTTGAGTCTCTGTGCATTTGGGGAAGACTAATTCCCATTTCAATTTTGCTCACTTTCACCCCTTCAAAATACCACTTGGCCTGGGCTGCAACCTTCTTTTTGTTCATCCTGGACCTGGTTTACTCCTCCTAGAGTTTTCTGGTTTGTTCCCTGCACAATTATTAATATTAGAAGGCAAAAAGCTTAGGTTTATTTCAAAGCTAGCAATTTCTGTGGATTTTAGCAATGTGCCATGTCTGGGATTCCCACCAGGAATAGAGATGAAGTTGGATGATATTTTCACATAATGATTCCTGACTTTCACCTTGTGTACATCTCCCAGCACCACACATCACATATTCTCACACCACACACACGTGTGTATACATACATATACTACACATTCACACTATACACACACCACAAGCATACACATACAGGCCACATACCCCCCATACAAACACAAGCCACACATACCACACATGCCATTACACATACAGCACATACACTAAACACATAAACTGTACACTCATCACACATACCTATACATTGAGACAGCTTCTGTTTTGGTACCAGATTTGGAATACCAGGGATGTTGCAGTGAGGGCTGCTTATACACAGAGAGTATGTAATGCACAAGGATTTAACCTGAATGCTGGATATACAAAGAACAGCCCCGGATCGCATACATTTGCATTAGCATATCCCTTTAAATCTTTTAAAAGTCATGTACCATATGTTATGTAAAGCTTGAAAACTATCCTGTGAGGGATCATCCCCAATTTATAGACCAAAAAAAGAGAAAATTCTAATATGGTTAATGACTTGTCCCAGATCTAAAAGGAATGGAATCAGAGATCCAGAATAGCAAAGCAAGTCTCTTGCTCCTATCTTAGTGCTATTTCCAGTTCTCATTTTGCCTTTGGCAATAGTGTGAAGTGAAGTCGACAAATCTGGGGTCTTGATGCCCCCACCCAGACTTGATTTTGTTGTCCTCTCCTGCCTTCCTCAGAGACCTCTTTCTTGGGTGACTGCGGATCTCAGGATCTCTCACAGTGACAGCCAGGGGAAGATAGGATAAACTCATCACGTGGAAGGGTAAAGAAATGATGAAATGAAGGTAGAGTGTGCTGGCAGCTTCCTTAGGATGCTGAAAGCCTCCGTACTTTCGTAAAAGCTCTTTCTTCACCTAGACCACTTTCTTCCCATTCTTCATCTGCGTGTCTACTACTTTGCTTTTGAAACTCAGCTGAAATTGCACTTCCTTAAATGGGCTTACCTTCACAATCCAAGTTATATGCCCTGGTTGCTCCCCACATAGCACTCTAGTCATTTTCTTCTTAGTACCCAAGATGCTTCAGCATTCTGTGTTTGTTTACCAATCTTCTAAATGCCTGGTCTCTCCGGTGTGTGTACTCCAGGAGAGTAGGGACCACATCTGGTTTTGCCTTTTTTTTTTTTTCATTAACTTCTAGCAAAATGCCAGATAAATGGTAGGATTTCAATGAAGATTTTTAAATAAATGAATTAACTTATTCTGGAAGTTGCTAGAGACTAGATTTTATGCTTCTCTTTTATCCAGTAGAGCTCCTATCATGTTGTTGAGGATGGAGAAGCTACTTCAAGAAGAAAGCTGGCCAGTTAACGATAATAGGTATTTTATAAAAGCATGACTCATTCATTGTATTTATTTTGTAGTATGTCACAGAGTGTTTATTCAGAAGATCACCTAATATAGGGGCATTTTGCAAAAATAAAACTTTGCAGGGCACAAGTGGGCAAAAACCCAACCATTTCACAAAAGGAACAGGACTCTATATCTTGCCTTCCTGTGTATAAAGAAGACATGTGGCACGGGTGCAGGTCCCCAGACTATAACCCAAACCAGTCTTTCTGTTCTCTGTCATCAGCCAATCTGTAGTAGAGAGTGAAACCAATCCCCCAGCTATTCCTTCTGTGCCTTTTACTGCTATGTTCTTTAAAATAAAAGAAAGAGCGAGCCAAGCCCTTTAAAAGGTCCGTATCTTGTGTTTGGTACTCAGTGCAAATTAGGAGGCCAAGTGCAGCAGTTAAATTAATTGACCTGTGCTTGCCAAAAACTGTTTTAGAAGAATCTCTACCACTCTTTTTAGTTTTACCCTCAGCTGACTTCGACACCTCAAACTATCTCCTAAAAAAAAAAATTGCCATGTACCTTAAAAGAACATAAATGCAGTAGGTGAATATATTACTTGCCATTTCTCATGCCTAATTATCTGGAAATCTATAGTAGTGTCGTGCATATTTGCTTCAGAAGCTATTTGCTCTTTCAGACTTCTCAATTCAAAAGCCGACTATGCATTAATGTACCCTTGTTCTCTGACGATTCTTTTCTCAAGTTGTTTCTCTTCTTCTTCTTAAATTTCACTCCCTCTTTTATGTAGTATGCCTTTTTACCACTTGGTCCTCATTTTTTCCTGAAATGCTTGCATGTGCGTTTGTGTGTGTGTGTGTGTGTGTGTCTTGATCCTGCAATAACTGAGCCATTTAAGTTTAATAGAATTACAAACTTGCCTTTGGAGATAGGAGCAGTTTTCCTGGGCAAAGAGGAAAAAATATAACCTTAATGAAGCAGGGAGATAGTGCCAGTGAGGAATAAGATGTCTCAATTTACAAGTTTTCTAATATATATGTCCAAAATCTGTCCTAAAAATTGTCTTCATAAATGCCACATAACCACATCATTGACAAAAAACAAAAGCGAAACAGAACAAAGTTTCCCAAAATAACAGACAAAACTATGGGACTATTTCTCAGGTTAGAGTTTCATTTTATTCATACAAAGCATTAATATGGATCTTCCACAGAGGGAAACGGGCGGATGTTAATTCATTTTTGCAATCATCTTAATAGGGTTTCAAACAATTTAACAGCTGTTGAAAGAAACCTGAGTTTTCATGAAGTAACAGAGAGGGGATTGTTGTGAAGAGGAGAAAGAGGGGAAACGGAAGGACTCATAGAAATTACAAATTACATGAAGAAAGAGCACAGTCCTCAGAAACGTCTTGGCCCCAGCAGCCAGCACGCAGCAGACATTTAGTGACTATTTGTTGGAAGGAAGCAAGGAAGGAAGGAAGGAAGAAAGGTAGAGAGAGACGCAGGGAGGGAGGGGAAAAGAAGAGGGAGAGGAACGGAAGAAATGACATTGTTTTCAGTCCTGTGACCCGTTTCAAATATGTGAAATGAAGAGCCACGTTGTTTCTGGGAGAAAAATCAAGAGCAGTTTGTCAGTAAGTGGAATCTGAAGCACCAGCCCCCTGTGGTCCTCCAGAGATCTTTGTTTTGTCCCCAACAGCTCACCACCTGATCCACTAGTTGTAAAATTGGACCCCCAGGCTGGAAACTGAGCAAGGGGTCAAGGTGGGGTCACAGAAGGATCTGGACTAAGATCTGTACACATATTTATTGCCCACTAGAGGACCCCCAATGTCCTACGGGCAAGGAAGAGTGCAGAGAAAGAACAGTGACGCTGAAGTTCACAGAGTTTGAGTCCCAAATCTGTTAGAAACATACTTGTACTTTCCTGGCCTGAAATGTCCACGGGGCATCCTTGAGAGTAACTTTCCTGGCCTCTCCTCACCTATTACTCAATGTCCTCCAAGGAATGTATTGCTTATCTGCCTGGAGAACATGAGATGTATCTGAGTGTGCTCACCTTGGAGAGTGACTTCCTGCTGTCAGGTCTACTTGCACTCAGAGGGTGTGCTCTGGTCTGTTCTCAAGCATGAGGTGGAAAGGGAGGATCATGGCTATCCGCCTGTGCCCGCGACAGAGTGGGACAAACTGATGTCTCATTAGGAGAGACCGTTATGACTGCAAACCCAAGCCATGTCCTCCACCCTCACTTTTATCGCCTCCATTATAACTTACTGCTAAGACCTTGTGTGAGTCACTCATTCTTTCTAGGGCTGGGAAGAATGTATCTTCAACTATAAAAATACTATTGTGGGAAGAACAATATAAGACAATGGTCACAAAATGCCTAATTCAGTGCCTCACACATCGTATTCCTTCATAAGCAGCAGCTGGACCTTCTTTGCAGTTCCAACCATGACTCTCATGTAGTAAGTATTCAATAAATATCTGTTAATTCATTTGCTGTCAAATACGGTACCCAAGATTAAATCAGATAGAAAAGCAAGATTTTAAAAGTGTCCTTCTAATCTTAATTACTCTTTTATATAACTTACTCCCACTAACCCCACAAACCTGAAGCAATATAGGAAAAGCAAAGTGTTAATTTAGGCAGTTTTTGGTGACGTTGATTAATGCAGAAAGATATTACTCACTAATTACAGACAGAACCCCCTCATTTGAACTCAATAACAGTTTTAATTAAAATTCTTAGACTCCCAAAGCATGACTCCCTTAACCTGGTTTAATTATTTGGCGGGTCTTGCCTATGACCTTGTGTTAATTTGCATGGTGCTAAACATGTTTCTCTATTTGTCTGGATATGTGCTATTATGAGGAAATTTCACATTTTAGCTAAAATCAACATTAACCAAAGATGCCAGCTGATTAATTGGTCTTAGAGATGTGTCATGCATGCACTTAAAATGCAAATAAATGGTGGGCTTTAATGGTGAATATTTAATAATAATGTGGAATGTTTCAGCTTGTTCATATAATTTTTGTTAAATGTGAATTTGTTAACTATATACCACTTAAATAGTGCAATATCAGAAGGCAGTCTTCTTTTAAATATTTTGTAACCTGTGTTGTTCCAGGATCGTGCGTAAATCAAATATAGAGTCTATGTCAAAATTTAAATGAGCCTACTACTTTTTAAAATTTAAAATCAGTTGCAAACATGTAAGTAACTCTACTTTAGGAATTTACCCTACAGCTTCATAAATATATGTACAAGAAGGTTTCACACAGAATTATTTTGAAATAAAGAAAATCTGAAAATGACATGAAAGTCTATCCATAGTGTGCATCTGTACAACAAGGCAAACATATAAGTACATCCATGAAACCACATTCATGGTACACTGTGCAGCATTGCAGATGAGTTGCAGAAATGAGAAAAAGAGTCCATGCCTATTACAAGGATGTAATTTATTTATTCAAGGTTGCAGAACTTAGAGAAAGTGAGGTGATGGCACAGAGAAAGTGTAGGCACAGCCTGCCTTAGTGCAGTTTGCACCTTGGTCTGGGTGTCCTACAGGGAAAGCCACTGCCAAAGACACTCTCCACCCAGGTAGGGTCCTGCTGATGTTGATCAAGAAATTGAATTCTTGCTTTGCCACTGACTTTGTATGCCAAAGTTTCTGTTACCATTCCAGAAGAACTTACACTAATAATCTATACTTTCTATTTAGGGTAGTGTTTACATGTGGTCCTAGTAGTCTTCTGCTGAGCCCAGCAAGACTACCTCCTAGAAAAGGAGAGAAAATAGAAGTAGTGCCTGGATGTCCCTCTCCAACATTTCTGCACTGAGCTCTCTGGGGTCCCAGAAAGCTTGTCTCTCCTAAAGTTATTTTTTTAAAAAAAGATGGCAAAGAAGAAAGGAAGAAAGAACATTTATGATGTAAACCCATTAGTCTTATATTCGCTGCAGAAAGAGTAGACGACAATACATGAAAGCATTAGCAAAGTTGGACTTTGGATGGTGAGTTCATACTAAGTTATGTTTTCTTTACTTTTTTCCTGTATATTCCAAGTATATTTTTAATTACACATGCATACCTTAACATAATCCTAAATTAAAATTAACACACTGATCATCTAATCTTTCACAAGCTTTCATGCAATAGAGTCAGAAATATTAAAACTTACCTATGAGTTATCCAAAACATGGAAGCAAAATTTTAAAAAAATTTAAAAGTCAGAAATATTAAACCTATTGCTTCCTGTTAAGAAAAAAAAAAGATAGAACAGAACAATTAATGTGGTGTTTGCCTAATCAATATAATAGCTACCTACTTGTTTTAGATATTACTCAGCTTGTGTTGAATGAAGAAGCTAAACATTATCCATCCCTCTCTTTCAGTCCTTTATTCTCCTACACATCTGTGTATACCCATAATAAATAAAAAAAGAATGCATATAAAGTAAACATATGTTAAGTTTATAAAAAACTAAAATAAAATAGGTAATTTAAGATTAGCCTTTTTCTAGCTGTGGAGTCGCATCCATACATTTCAGGCTTTTTCTTAGTTTTAAGACAAAATCTGTTAAAATAAAGACATAATTTAATTCCCTATAACTTATCAGAACACACATTGTTAAGGAGATACTCTCAAAAACAAAGTCATGCATGATTTTAAATATCATCTGCCCTGAAATGTGTTATGAAGAAACATAACACGTTTCAGGAAAAGGAAAATAAGAAATGTTTTAAAATATCATAAAGAAGAGACAATAACGCCCATTTTTGCGGGACACCTGCCCTGCTCACTGTCCATGCTTTACAATTATTCTGAAATCTGGAGCTCAAATGTGAGATATATTAGAAGAAAAAAGATTCCCATAAGCATTGCTTTAAAATTTGTGGTTTAACTAAACAGTTTAGGAAGAATAAATTATAAATTAATAAAATTAAAAGATTTAAAGAGAATTTTACCTTCACTTCTTTAAATGATATAAAGACAGAAAACAGGATGACACAGAAAACAGGAAAACAGGCTAAAAGAGATAGCCTAAGTTAAGTTTCACTTATGCATGCAAATCAAGGAAAGTTAAAGTCACTTAGGAGGCCTAACTCACTTTGTCTCCTCGGGGGATTCTTCAGGTCTGGTCTTCATTTTAATTTACTCAAACAGGAAATTTTAACTTTCCTGAAAAAAAAGAATCCTACTGCCTTGCTTTCTCTTTCCCCTCTTCTTTCCTGCCTTGAATCTGATAGATTTTTTTTTGATAGTTTGAGTTAAAGTGTATGAGGTAAAAAGACATAAGCTAGGATAGTGGACTAGAAATGTTACCTGAGCCTAGGTCCCTGATGACATTTCTAAACTATGGGACATAAGTCAGTGGCCAACTAATTCTAGACTCCATGTGTGAGAAAAATAAATGCTTTTAGAATTAAACTCTTGTAAGCTAGCTATTCTGTTTCTTGCAACCAAATGTGTTCCTCAGTCATTGTTTCTCAAATTGGACTGTTCATTAGAATCACAGGGTGATTGTTCAAAATCCAGTTTTCTAGGTGTCTCCTTTAGAAATTTCATTACAGCAGGTTTGGGATGAGAGCCAGAACCTATATATTTAACAAGCATTCCAGTTGGTCCTTAGGTCAGTGTTTCCCAAACTTACATGATCAAAAGGCATTTGGTAAACCAAGTGTTGTCGGTTATGTAGAAATTTGTCTCTATTTTCCACTTGGTGTTTGTCAATGCAGCCTTAAGTTAGGCCAGTAAAAATAGAGAGGTGGGAAATGTTCACAGGTGCTTCTCATTACTTTCCCTCCTCTGATGCCTGGGTTCCTGCCACTTTTGACTCACTCTCCCACCACTGTTCATCACCTTTCCCAATTTTTTTTCCCTGCAGTCTTTCTTTTGGCCTGCTAGAATTCCCACTTTCCCTGGAATATTCACCTCTCATGTGTCACTTTCTCACTTTACAGCTCCCCTTCTATCCTTCTGTTCCTCTTTATTCTATGATTGACTCTCCCTGAGAAGCCATTTGCAATCCCATATTATGAAGAATTCCCTATAAAAATAAATTATATTGTGCTGTGTTTGGGAGATAAACTTGATGGGGTAAACAGCTGTACACAGCAGCGCTATGCAAACAAGTTTAAAGCAAAATCCAACCAGCTGCTCAGCATGAACCCTCTGAGAGCTGAGATCAGCTGTTGTTCTACCCAACACAACAGTTGCCCTACAGAAAGCCAGACTTGCTGGGAAAGAAATGAAAGACCAGTATAGCCAGGTGATCAAGGCAGGGGTAGTAAAATGTGCCCTGTCCAAAACCGTAATGATAATCTTTCGTTATTCATATTGGCATATTTCATCAGAAGCAAAGCAAAATGATTTTAGGAGCTGCTTTATTTAAAGGAGAACATTGATATCGACACCGCTGAGGTATGTCTGTGCATATATATCCCGCTTTTTAAAACAAAATAACAGAAGTTGGTGGTAGAAATTAAAATCACCTTTCCCTTGGGAGGTTGTAAACATATAAGTTTCTGATAAAACAAATTCAACTAGGAGATTCCAGGGGTTTAATTTTCTTTCTGCAAATGTTGTGCTTTTTCTTTTTTAAAAAAGGTGAAATTAATCTGTATTTCCACGAAAAAAATCATAAATATCAAAGATTGATTTATATCTTAATGATTTTCTAGCTCAATTGCTTTTTGACACTTGAACCCCTCCCACCATATACTCAAGTGATTTCTAGGGAAAGAGAACTCCTGCCTCCAAATGCAGCCCATCTGATAGTATAACTTTGAACAGTTTACTTATGCAGAACTAAAATCAGACTCTCTTTATATTTTCCCCATCAGGCTTCTTGTGATCACACAGAATAAATGAACCCTTGCTAGCTGCTTGAAGCAAGCTAGTCTTTATACCACAATACGTCCAAAGTCTTCCTAATTCTAAGCTAAACTTCGCTGATGTCTTTAACAGAAACTCCTAGGTCATGAATTCAATTCCTTCTAGCATACATCATCTGAACAAGTTACAGTTCATTTCTCTAAAAATCAGGGCTCAGGATTATGTGAAGCATGCAAATTGAATTCTGATAAAAAAAGAATAAAGTGGAATTATTATTATCTTTTTTAATGTCATATGGGTGTTAATCCCAACCTATATTGATTTATGATTTTGGAGATGTTTCATAATATTTTTGATTCACATTTAGCATTTTAACTATTTTTATAATAAGTACTTTTTACCCCAATATTACATATCACTCTGCCACATCTCTATTCCTAGAATTGTGCAGGTGGATATTGGCTCAAACTTTTAAGTATTAATATTAGAACTGTTAAATTTTAACTTGTTACATTCAGCTCATATATACAGATTTCTGTGGATCTTGATTCTGCCATACAACATACTTTCTACTCTTCCAGCTTCAAGCCATCAAGAAATTAAGGAATCATTGTTTTCTATCAATTCTCCATTAAATTTCTAGCCCTCTATTAAACTAGGTCATCATCATAAAGATGCATATCATAAATCACTTTACCCTCTCTTTGTCCTATCCCATGCAATCCATACAAGGACTCCCATGTTGCCTTCACAAAGATATAATTTAACCACAGCTCTGGCTTTCATTGGCTAAGGGGTACTACAAGGAGAACACACATGTGTTTTTTGTAAGACCACTATTGGAGTACTACTTGTTAAGGCGCACAAAGCCTCCATATGAAGTTTGCTCTTTTCAAATTGTTCTCTGAGTTAAAGGCAATGAAAAGCAGAAGGAAAGAGAACATTTCCTTTCAATCATAAAATGAGAGCTATATACGACACAGAATTTCCCCCCTTGGCCTCATTACTTTAAGGCTCAGAATAAGTTTGTAGCAATTACCTATAACTTTCATTTGCATGAATATTTTGATAGCATTTTCCTTTTATATCACCCTTTATTGTTTCTTTTTCCCTTTTATGATACACTTGTTTGTTAGATTTTAAACTATATAAATATACCAATAAAATGAATTAGTTTGCATGTTGATATGATTGTTAAATGAGAGAGGATTAAGTACAGAATTTTCTTCTTTGTTTCTATAATCATTCTGGTAGGTTAACTTTAACCTATTCGCCTTCTTTAGTTTTCCACAGTCGGCTGGTTACTAATCCGTGTATACTTAGCAGAATGTAGTTCATACTCTTCTTTTTTAGATAACATGTCTGTATTCACAACCCCCAGTTCCCCATTCTTATACTCATTCCTCAAATCTCTCCAAAGCAGCTTTTTTTCTTAATAACTTTACTGAGCTACACTTTTCAAGATCACCAATGACCCCCCATGTGACTTAATCTAAAAATTACTTTTCACTTCACATCCTACCTAACTTCTCTTAGAACCCACACTCTATTTTCTTAGATAGTATGCAATGTTGGTTTCCTTCGCCTGGATTGTGTTTCCTCCCCAACTTCACCTTACTGGTCTCTACTGTAATTTAAATCTTAGCTCATTATATCCTACATACTCCATTTGATTATCCTTATTATTATTATTCTTAAGGAATTTATAAGCCAGGCGCAGTGGCTCACTCCTGTAATCCCAGCACATTGAGAAACTGAGGTGGGAGGATTGCTTGAGGCCAGTAGTTCAAGACCAGCCTGGGCAACATATCGAGACCCCGTCTCTGTAAAAACAAAACAAAACAAAAAATTAGCCAGGCATTGTGGTGTGTACCTGCAGTCCCAGCTATTCAGGAGGCTGAGGCAGGAGGATTACTTGAAGCCCAGGAGTTTGAGGCTATAGTGAGCTATGATTGTACCACTGCAGTCCAGCCTGGGTGACAGAAAAAGACCCTGTCTCTTAAAAAAAGAAAAAAAAAAGAAAATAAAAAGAAAAAGAATTTATAAATACTTGATTTTTTTTCTTGGTTACTGTTTATTTTCTTCTTGATCCTTTTACTAAATTATACATTTCATGACACCAAATGTTTGCTTGTGTTACTTACTTCTGTATTCTCAGTACCCCAAACAGCTCCTGGCAGATCATAGGTGCTTAATAAATATTAATATTAATATATGCTGAATGAATTAATAAAGCTGAGTTTTGACTTTACCAAAAAATTTCAAGTGAATCTTATACAAAATATATAGCATTTACATATTGCCTACTTTTTCTATATAGCAAATAAAAAAAGCTGCAGCAAGAATTTCCAATTATCCAGTTGTGATGATGAATGCATACAGTCAAATAAAACAGCTCAGTTAAAAATGATGTTGGTGCTTTTGGCATCAGTGTGTCATGTGGTTCATATATTCAAATAACACTTTATACCTTTCAAAATGCTTTCCCATATATCAAATCATTTGAATCTAATATCAACATGGTAAAATATCCAGAGTGATATTATGATTTTGATTTTGCAGATGAAAAACAAACAAAAAGCAATAATTGGAAAAGTTAAGTTATTTGCCTAGAGTATCCCTTTGTCTAGACCTGCCTTTTGTATATTTGCACGGTAATGTCAGGAAAATCCAGACGTCTCCATCTTAAATGCAGTCATGGTGTTAAACTAGCTATGTAACTTAGGCAAGTCAACACTATTCACTGTACTTAAATTGTATTATTTATAAAATTGGAATTAAAAGGCCATCCTCACCAGCTTTTTGAAAATTGTGAGTTCATTTGTCATGCAAGAAAATTAATGTGGAATCTCTTTGACAAATATTAAAAAGCTATAGAATCACATAATTTCAGAGATGGAAGAAAACTTAGTGATTAATATATGAAGGCCTTTATTTTTTATCAAAGAGAATTGAAGTCTAGAATGGTTAAATGAGTTGCTGAGGGCCACTGAGTACTTGGGTGGGGGTGATGGGACCAAACCCTGGACCCTGGACTCTTGGGATTGGGCTCTTCACATCATTCTGCTCTTATATTTATACATCTAATGTCACATTAACATGATAGTTGAATTCCTTTTACTTCAAGAATAGATACCATTTGCTGTTTTTAATAGTAGTATTTTGAAATAATAAAATAAATAATGTTACGTGAGAAAAGTGGATTCCAGATTAATGATCACAACATTCACAGTTCTAGTTCATGTTTGCTCTAGAACACAAGTTCAATAGTCCCCAAATTAATAACTTTTGGTCATTTTAGTAGAGTTGGAGGGAATTTGGACATGACAAAAAGTCCATATCAAATAAAATTAAGCTATCCCTGTGCTAAAGAATTAAAATTGTAATAAGATGCCATTAATACATAAAACAGATGGAAGGGATTGGAACACAAATACTTGGTTTGAAATGTCACATATTGAGGGATATATATCTTTTGGCTGAGTTAAAGCTTGTTAACAACAACAACAAAAAAAAACTTTAGACAAATTAAATTAGAGTTTAAATGAACAAAGAATGATTCATCAATCAGGCAGCCCTCAGAACGAGAACAGGTTCAGAGTAACTCCAGGGCTGCCGCAAGGTCAGATAACATTTAAGGACAGGAAATGGAAAGTGGTATACAGAAAAGCGAGGTACAGAAACAACCGGATTAGTTACAGATCAGCATTTGTCTTATTTGAACACTGTTTGAACAGTTGGCTGCCTGTGATTGGCCGAAACTGTGGTTGATACAAGAATAGGTTACAGTCTGTTTACACATCCAGGTAAGTTACAGTTCACTATGTACTGAGAAACCTTTAGTCCTAACTTAAAATACGAAAGGAGGCTGCTTTTGCTTAGACTTAATTTGACAAGCTGAACCTCAAATAAGTTAATAAGCTAGTTTAATATGTTGGTTGTGAACTTCTGCACCTCCCAGAAAAAAAGGCCCTTTCTTTCCTCAGTATTAAGCCCAACTCCTAAAATATAAATCCCAACACTTTATTTTCCGTCAAATTTCTCCCCTCCAAATCACGTGGGCTTAATTATAGTTATGGCTCTGTTAAAAACAAAGTGACAGTTTTACCTATTAGAGGATTTGTTATTTATTATGTGCAACATAAATTATAATTTTTATAACAGACATGCCAGCAGAGATGGGATGAGCTTGTGGTGGCTTCAGATACTTATTTCCCTACTTTTACTATTCTTTTCTGGTCATTTGCTGAGAGCCACCAAGAATCTCAGTATTTGGTCCTTGGAATGCAGCAAAAAAAGTAAATACAGAGGTTGATGTTCCAAGGTGGTGGCAGTAGCCCAAACCACAGCAATTTGAGTCACACATGCAATTTCTACAGATCTGGACGTGTCTCCCCTCACACACAGTGAGTCTGCACAGCTTATCCAGTAGCAGTGTAAATGTGTGATGCAAGTGATTATCCAACAGGTAGAGAGCAAATGGAGGGGGTTGTTGCGAGGTCAGCGGTTAGCTGTAGGAAGTCTAACATCTAAGAGTGTCACAAGAAGGCTTGGAATGAAAGTAGGTAAGATGAACAAAGAATAAAGGGATTTGGGGAAGAATAACATTCTGTTCTCTACCTCAGAGTTTTTTCCTCAGAGTCTCTTTAGATGATTTTTCCTGATTATGAGGATAGGATAGATGTGCTATCATGTGTATTTAGAAGAGTTAAGTCCAAACTGTTGTGTATGTATGAGTGTGTTTTAAAAATTCCATGTGAAAAATTCATATCTACTGCCTTCCACGGGGCCCAAGAGCATCTGTGGAAATGAACACCTGTAACTGTGCTCAGACATGATGTCGACAGACTTGGGAGATAAGAGAGATTCACTGGAAGCCAGGTTGTCCTTGAAAAGGGGGGAAAAAAGATAAAAGGAAAAACCCAAAGCTACAAGTGATGAGAGCCTGGCAGACCAGACTTAGCAACAGGTTTTAGGCGTGGGAGGGGCAGTGGTTCCCAGTGGAACTTCGAAGCTCTATTTGAACCCTTTCCGAGCCAGATACCAGTCACCCAAAAACTTTGGGAAAGAAAAAAACTGGGAGGGAAACTGACAAAGTGGTTTAATAAAGGTGAAGCTGGTAACATAGCAACGCGTGAGAAAGGCAAGGTGTTTTCTTACCAGAGAAAAAGAGAAGTGAATGATGGATATGCAAAAATAGGTGGTGCTGGCATTTTAAGGGATGCTAATAGAGAGAACTGGTGCTCCCAAATACTGGGGATGCTAAGAAGAGATCAGCATCACCATGTTAACAGCCCAGGAGGAGGAAGTGACAAGGGGAGATTAACCAGGAGGCAAAAACTGAATGATAATCTTGAGGTAAGACAGCATGGTAGCAGAGAAAACTGTGGTGCCTGGTCATGTTGGAGTATCAGACCCAGTCCCATCATGTGGGCATTCCAGTCAAAGAATCAGTGTTAAAGTTACCTTAAAGATACGGCAGCTCAGGAAGGGGGCAACAGCAGCTGGAACAGAGGGGTAGCAAAACCACAACAAGGAGACAGCCTGCCCCACCTGCCACTTTTGGGTTCTGAGAAGTTATTAAGCAGGAGGAAGCCACTGAGCTCTAGTATTTGCTGACTAGGAGTGTTGATGCAGTTACTGAGGGGTCAGTTGTTAAGATGGACTTTACTATGATCCATATGCACACTCTTTCCCAGATATGCAAATTTACTTTCCCAGAGTGAGCTTGGCAGTACTGTTTGCTCTCTCTAGGTTCTCTCATGAATCTTTTTGTCTGCCTTTTGTTCAGAAAAAAATATTAGGAGTCTCTGGGCACAATTTTTAATTCCAAGAAAGCTAACTTAGTCATATAATTTTGTCATCCGTTCCTCTCTTGCTAATGTGTCAAACCACTTTCTAAGAATGATCGTTTTCAAGTAGAGGCCCAAGTTGTTTCCAGGAAATGGGTGCACTGAGACACTTAAGACATTGGGTCATGTTTAATTTGGAGAAATGCTGGCAGTTTATTCCTTTGAAGAAGGTGCCTGGAGGGAAAATTTTGCTTTCATTCTCTCTCTCCCTTGAGTAGAATGTTCATAAATCATAAATTAAAATAGCTCATAAGCTCTTTCATATGGCCTTTGCCAGACTGACAAAGAGAGGTGCTTCTTATATGACTAGTGTCCGTCACTGGTGGACAGTGAGGCAAGGGCACCCAAGAGAAGAACGTTGCTCGGTGAGGTTTACCTTTCAGCTGGAGAGAACCTTTAGCTCAGGGGCATAATGGAGATTGGCATAATAATAGTAGAACCTGTGAGCCATTTGTTCTGTACTCTGAAAATATTACTGTAGGGTGACGGATGGGAATATGCTCAAATTTCACAAAGAGAAGTAAGGTTAGATACCAAGGAATCTTGGTATGAAGAACTACTTTTGCTTCTCACAAATGTACACTTCCCAACTATCCAAAGCACTGACTGGCATAATATACCTACTGTTACTTATTCTATTGTAGCTGTCACATTTATCTTGCAATGTGAACTAATTGCACATGTAACTTTGTTCAGGAGTCAATGTTCTGTCTAACACACACATGCATACATATACACATACACAATAAACTGAGGTCCTTCAGGAACAGGGCATGTCTTCTGTTTCCTTGCATGTATGATTTTACTTATTTAGTTATTTAGCAAATAATTTTGGAAGCCAATTGTATGCTAAATGCTATGTTCTTGGCATACAAAAAAGATAAAGACTGGCCCTGAGAGTTTAAAAAGTTTATTGGCAACAATAGAAAGATGGTATCAAATAAAATCAAGCTGTTCCTGTGCTAACGTAAACAAGCAAAAGATGGATTTGTACTTCAATGAGAAAACTATAGGATGCCACGAGAGCACGTAGAAGAAGCATCTGACTTGGGTCCAGCACTCAAAGAAGACATCCTGAGGGCGACAATATGGGGACCTGAGGTATGAGTAGAAGTTATTCAAGTAAAGATCTGGAGGAAGAATATTCTAAAAAGAGGCAACATCATGTATAATGGTTCAGCAATGAGAGAGAACATGGTCTATTGCAGGATCTTAGAGAAATACCTTGTGGCTGGATTGAAGAGAGCAGGTGGCAAGAGGAGGAGGGCAAGATGGGATTGGAGAGAAACGTTGGGAGAAGGGCAATCTAGGTCACGAAAGCCCTTTTGAGAGAGGTTAAGGAAGCTACACTTTTTTTAGAGACCTTGTGCTATCTGATTCTAACACATTTTTACAATTCATGTGACTTTGAACAAGTTATTTAACCATTCTGTGCCTCTGTTTCCTCAACTCTAAAATGGATCAAAGGATTCCAATGACATGCCCTCACCCGATGGTTCCAGGATTTGCTCTCAGGTCCTCTTCCATCAAATGCACTGACACTCTGTGCCTCACACTACAACTTTTTGTACTTATGGAAAAATTAAATTATACATGATTTTCTTTCTCAATAGCCCTATTATGTAAAATATGGGTCTACCTGTATTTTTTCTTTTATCTAAAGAACAATGATCAGAATATTTAGCTTAGAGAGGAAAGGCTTAGGGGAAATATAACTTTTTCAAATGTGTGAAATTCTGTCATTTTAAGATATAATGAGATTTCACTGCCCTAGAGAACAGAAGTAGGATATATAGATCAAATTTACAAGTAAGTAGATTCCAGCTCAACTGAAGTTTTGAATAATTTGTAATATTCTCAAATGTAATGGGCTTCTTTAAAGATAATGAACTTCCCACTCTGAAAGTGTCCAAATAGAGACTAGGTGACCATCTGGCAAATATGTAGTAGGGATAAGAGAAATTGGAATATACGACCCTTATGGTAAACAGATAGTGGAGTTACTTCCCTAATTATATCTCAGAGAATTTGCTTTCACCCATAATTCCAGCTAAGTGGTAAAGACTACTTAAGTGCCTCTATCCCCCATTTTCACCACACAAAGACAGATTTAGACCACAGCTGATTGAACAAGGGTACCCAAAAGGTACCATTCAGATTCGACCTTAAGAAAGTGAACTAATAGACTATTATCACATAATGAGTCATACTCAAACAGAAACTTCTTATGGTGCTAGAATCACAGATAGTGAAAATGGTACTAATGGGTACCAAAACCAGAAGTTTATAGTGGGACAGAGAAACCATAAATAGAAAAAATAAGCTTCAGAGATAGGCATGGAAAAGCATAGCTATGCAATGAAATTCCAAACAGCCCCATGAGAAGCCTAGGTTCCTGAAATCTTGGATTTTTAATCATATCCAATACACATTTAAAATCATTGCTTAGTGTAGCAGAAAGCTCAATCTAAAAGATAGAGCAGAACAAATTGAAAACTGAAGAACAGAGGTCATAATACTCATACAATGTTTATACTTTTTATATCTTCTACCATTTCCCCCTAGGCCTGAAAAAATAAAGGACATGGAGGAAAGAAGGAAAAGGAGAGAAAAGGAGAGAAAAATGAGCATAACTTCTTGTTTTGGGAAGGGTTGGAGAACACTCTACTTGTATGAAGCACACGCACCACAGGAAGCCTGCTAGAAGTGGATGGTAGAGTTTCCAAGTAGACCTGTCTTTCTCAGGTTGGCCTAATCACTGCTTTCATCATCTTTTGTAGGTCTAGTTTTGCCATGGGGCATTAATAGTCAGACAATAGTCCTGAAATCTCATTGCTCACAAGGTCTTCCTTTCTGCCTTGTTAGCATTTTGGTCTCCTATATTGACAGATGGTTCTTAATTATTTCTACAGATAGTTCCCTCTGTTGTTCAAAACATACATCATAATAAAACAATAGCAACAAAACTGGTAGTTTAAGCAAAATCTTTCCATGTATTAGGGTAGCGGGAAGTGGTCAGAAAAGAGCAAAGTTAAAGATTTTGTTCCTGCTCAAATACTCCTATACTTGATTTTTCTAGTTTCATTGCCTATATGGTCCAGCTATATTTCACTTCCTGTTTTTGCATGTGCACAAGCTTCTGCATGCCCTTTAAAAAATACTTTAAAAAACCCCGCAGTGTTGGTTTACTAGGGTTTCATTCCTTATAACAAAAATTTCCTTAATTGAATAATTTCAACATTCAAAAATTTTAGCAACAGAAACTTTTGGCATTGGAAAGCTAATTTGATGTTTAAGAAGGCTGGACAATGATATTAATACCCTATATTCATATGGTGTTTTAAACTTTTAAAATCGAGTTTTTAAAAACTACTGTCTCATTGTCAACAAACACAATTAGTGGCTACCATTAAAAATAAACTCCTAGGCTGAGTATCATGGCCTGCGCCTGTACTGCCAGCTACTTGGGAGGCTGAGGCAGGAGGATCATTTGAGCTCAGGAGTTTGAGGTTGCAGTGAGCTATGATGACACCACTGCACCCTAGCCCAGGCAACAGAGTGAGACCTTATCTCAACAAAAAAACAAACAAGCAAAAAAAACCACATAACAAAAAAAAAAATTAATTAAAGTCTTATTATTTTGGATATTAGGTGGTAATAGAGGATTAAAGGTCTAGAAGTTCACACCCATTATTTAAGAGAGGAGAATGCTGGGAAAATGTGACCATGTATATACCCTAAGTAAAATTTTGAGGAGGTGCAAAAAACTGCAACAGAAGATAGGTTTAATAAGTTTTACATGAGTTCACAATACATTTTAAGCAAATCCTGACGAATGGATGTTGTTTTAGTGATTTGAGTCATTGGAGACGACTGAATCATTTGGAGTTGGCACTTTCTAAAGGCAGTGACTATGGAAAGAACTGGACCCACTTCAAAAACCATCTATCCCTGCTAGTCCTGGCCTTCCGTGTCAGAGCTCTGAGTCGCCACCACTGGTGGCCTGCTTCTTTTCATTCTACTCAAGTGCAATGTTTATTAACTTTTCCCCCTTTATTGGTAAATATTGTGGTGTTTAAGACTTCCTTCCATGATTTATTCTTAACATTATAGAGAGTCCATAAAGTATGCCTCGTGGAAGTAATGGAGAAGGTGTGGCACAATAACCTGCCAGTGCTACCAACATTGTCACTCACTCTGTTGTGCTCAAAGGTTATCTGTCTCACTTTCAAAATGTGAATTTTGTCTGTGTTCAATGGTTTAAAACTGAAAGTGGCTTAAAATTGATCTTCAAGTATGTTAAGAACTGTCTGGCAGAAATATTTTACCTCTCTCCTCAACTGGAGAGTGATTACACTGCAGCATGAGGTGCTCTGGGCAGACACATAGTGCAAAGTCTATCAGACTTTTCTGTCTTTTCTCTTTATCGATCCTGCCAGATTGTTCAATAATTCCTCTTAGTTTGGGTTCAAAGTTTTCTGACTGGTTATCAATGTGTCCCAATCTATTTAGTTGTTTGTACCATTTTAAAATCTCTGAAAATAGAAAAAGTAACATAGGGTGAAGGGAGGGCTAGAGAGGAATGTAGCTCGTGGGGAGGACAAAAGCTTGGGAGAGAGATAAATAAGCTGAGGTATAGTCACAAAAGGTATTTCTCAACATCACGGAAAATTTAAGGACAAGTCAATAGAAGACCGTGGAGGAAACACAATTATAACATCAGTCAAGAAGAAAGAACAGTGGTTTTTTCATTCATATTATTCATTTAATAAATCTCGGTATCTTTGAATCTTTGGTGGGTTGGCTATTAGGAAGGTTTTGTTGATAGTGCTTCTTCTGTATCCATGCATTTGAGTACTAATGTGATATATTCCCAGTGTCTTGCATTTTCAAGATTTCACAGGATTACCAAAAGACTGCCTAAAATGAGAAAAGCAAAGTATAAAATAAACACTTGTATTGTAGGTAGATATGCTTTGCCTTCTTGCAGCAGTCTCTAACTTAAGCCACGAGGATGTATTTTAGAACAGCATATTTATGATGTATTTTGCTATTTTTAAAACTCGATTTCAATTTTTCCTCAAAGGCAACACAATCCTAGAATTATTTAGATTTCCCTTTACATTTTTTCTCCAATTCAGATGACTGCTAATTAGGTCTTTTTGTTTCAGTGCACCAGAACCTAGCTGGCTAAATTGTATATGGAAATATACATGAATACATAAGAGCTGAGGGTTTCTGTTAAATATTCATGGACTTTTATATGAGAAATCCAGTTTCAATATTTGGGTAAGTATTTCAGTTTGGAAAATTCATTTTTATAATAGCTGATTAAGAGTTTTTTGTTGTTATTTTTGGTTATAGGTGATTTGAAATTTGCAGAGGAGAAAAAAATCTTTTCTTTTTCCCTTCTAGTTCTCAGTCGGGGCCTCTGTAACCAAAAGACAGACTAACAGAGAAAAACAAGCAGAAATTTATTTACATCTATATCTCACATATACATGGGGGAAACCCAGAGAACCAACGAATAACCCAAATAGGTGGCTTAGAATTTAGGCTTAAGTACCATCTTCAACTTCAAAGAAAGAAAGGAAGGTGTGATTGAGGCCAGTTAAGGGAAGGTGACCAGGAAAAATGTGGTAAACAAGAGTAAGGTCCCTTAAGTATATTTAAATTGCTGCTTTCTCCATTGATAAGGGTCTCTTCTGATTTGTAGTCATCCTTCTCTTCCTGATACAGAGAGGGAGACACTCTTACAAATGACTATTTACTTTATAAATGTAAATTTCCTTTACAAAGGGTTATTTATGCTGTTTTCAGAGCCTTTCCAGTATCTGCTGCTTCTCAAAATAATCAGCTCAAAATTATCCTTATGCCAAAAAGGCACAGTTGGGGTGGCACATTCTGCTCACCCACAATCATATTTTGTGGTGGCGCATTCTGATCTCCTACAAATTCCAGCAAGGGAAAGCACCGTCCAAATGCCAGGTGGAGGGGTAGAAAGAAGAGACTAGCCTTTATTTTGCTGCCTCATGTAAAGAAATGTACTTATTCTACTCTGGTCAGCTTCACTGGCTGAGATGAGGATGGTAGAATAGTGGAAGAGCAGCTCACAAGTGCCATTTTGCCCAAAGATACCCAAAGAACTAGAGGAGGCAAAATGTTCTCCCTAATGTTTTCTCTTCTAATCAAATCTGTCTGGTTTTGGGGAAAGGCAATCAGCTTAACTCAAATTCTTTCCTGTAATCCATTTTTATATTTTAAAACTCACATTGCCTTGCTGTAGGGTGTGATGTTCTCTCTTATTATGTCCAGCTTAGAGCTTAGGTCACTCCAAGCTTTTCCTAGCTTCTATGTCTTCCTCACAGCTTCTATTCAGTAGAGTTGGAAATTAGCTTATTCTGTAAAAGCACCTTTTGCGTTCTTGAAGATCACTATAGAGTCACCCAGTCATTACATTAAACTCACATCAAATCAACATTGTTGAGAGCAATATAGACAGCACTGTCATGTCAAAATAAAAGAGCTATTTTACCTATATATGTATTTGAAAAGAAAAAAATAAGAATTAGTCATATATGGAGAGGATGAAATTGTATGGAAAACAAATCATTTTGTTTTGCACAACATCTTACTTTGCCCACAAAAAATTCATACTTACATATTGAAAATGTTAGTAATCTATTTCCTTACTTGTTATTCATAATATACCCATTTGTTGCAACAAATTTTCACCTGAAACAAATATTGTGTGGAGAAATCAAGCAACTTACTAAATATTACCCTTTACATAAATAACATTGATGCACACTCTGTCCCCTATGTAAATTTTATTGAGAGGACATCTTATAAGAGATACTCATATTTTACATAGAATGATCTCTAGCTTTTAATATCATGAGGGGCAGCAAAATGAAGTTTAAGAACTCAGCTCTGGGACCCGAGTGTCTGAATTCAAATTACAGGTTCATAACTTACCACCTGTGTGACCTGGGGTGACTTACTTGACTTTTCTGAGCTACAGTCTTATATGTAAAATTGGAATAATAATAGCACAAGTCTATGATTCCTAATGCAAAAATCCAAAATTTGAGATGCTCCAAAATCTGAAAATTTTTTTGAGTGATGACATGATACACGTGACACCACAAGTGGAAAATTCCATATCTGACCTCATGTGATGGGTTTCAGTCTAAACACACTCAAAACTTTGTTTCATGCACTAAATTACTGAAAATATTGTGTAAAATTACCTTCAGGCTATGTGTCTAAGCTGTAATGCATATAAAACATGAATGAATTTTATGTTTACACTTAGTCCCATCCTCAAGATATCTCATCTGACCTTGCAAATATTCCAAAATTTAAAAAAAATCCAAAATCTGAAACACTTCTGATCTACGCATTTTGGGTAAATGATACTCAACCTACGTTTATTTTTTTGATTAAATGTTTTCATGTATGTAGAGAAGGAAAAAATTTTTCTCTCGACTCTCCTAGATTCTCTGGCTGAGACACTACAAATTAGGCTGACCAACGGCAGATTAGCAAAAGAAAAACAAATGGAAGTTTGTTAACAAGTGCAGCACACATACGTGTGGAAGAAACTCAGGGATGAGTAACTCAAAGGGATGACTAGAAATTGGTAGAGAAGTGAAAAGACAAAGGAAAAGCTTTAGGCTTTTAAGGGTGGCAAACTATGGGAAGGTAAAATTATGGGGGAGAATAATGGAAGATAAGGGTCATCTTAGTAAGGCTTGTTTGTGCAGGTCCATCTCGGAGCCATCTCATCTCCAGTGACAAGGTTTTTGTTCCCTTACTGATATGAGCATGGGAAGTTGAGGGGGGAAATTCACCTTCATAAGGGGAATTTATGATCTGTTTTCAAGCAGATGGAGGTTGGCAGAGAGCTCATTGTGTATCTACCTTTTCTTAATTGCCTTCTGCTCAAAATAATCCTTATACCAGAGTAGCATAGTTTGGGGTGTCATACTTTGAACACCTTCTTGTACATAAAGTGTTTGGAACAGTGCTAGCTTATTATAAGCATTCAATACATGTTGGCTATAACAACTGTTTATATATATATATATATATGTTTTTATATATATATATATTTATATATATATAGCCATTGCTGAATGGCAAGTCTGACTGAGCTCTAACAGTCTTTAATATGAAATGACAAAGTTGAAGAAATGGTATATAACCCAAAGCTCTGCTCTTTAGTTAAACAGGGCTAGAACTATACCCTGGGGTCAGGATGTGTAACATATTGTCAAGATGTAAAAATATTTCTGGATCTTCAAGCTGGGCACTAGACAATTTGTTATTTTTCTTCCCCTGCTCCACCTGAATTGATTGAGGGTTTGTTTTTGTTTTTGTTTTCCATCTTGGATTATTTTACCCAATTTTTTATCCAAGGACAGTTTTGACCTAATTCCCAGAGTGGTATAGAAGAGTCATGTAGGCTGGAAATTGATATTGACAATCTGCCCAAATGATTACTGTAAATCCAAAAGAGCAACTAATTTTCAATTTCTCAAACCTCCAAATACCAGGTGGCTGAGCCTTATCCAGAAAAAAAAAAGAAGGAAAAAAATAGAAAAAGTCTTGATTAGTTAGCAGCCAAATAGAGAACACTTGAGGGTCTAAAAATATGTATTACTTGATGAAATCTTTCCTTTTGTTAAACTTATTGTGTCTCCTTAAAAGGGGTAAACTATAAAAGATTGAAATATAACATATGAGTGCTGACCATAGGGAATGGGGTTGAATATTTTCCACAAATTGCAAAACAATCACGGCATGAGATACCTTTCCTATAGATGTGAACTAATTGAATATGCTAAAAAGATGTCTTAGAATTTTCAAGGTGAAAATAATCTGTGATTCCCTAAGAAAAACTCTTTATTTTACACAGGAGGAAACTGAGGTCTTTTAAAAGAAAGCTGTGGCTAATTTGGAGATAAACTAGTTCTCTAAAATCTAACTCACTTTTCAGTCCCTTCTTGTTAGATGAGCAAATTATATGCATTTTCCTCCCTGTTTGAGTTTGCAAGTGGGCACTGCTTAACTCTTTGTCAGCTCTATTAAGGTAAGCTAAATTCTTAGGGCTAAACATATAACCATCTTTCATTTCTTGGCAATCTGTTCTATTAAATTTGCATATTCAAATATGCAGCATTTATGTCTGATCCCTAAAAGAAAACTCACTAAATTCCTTGTAGGATTATTCTCTCTCTTTCTCTATGGCTAAGGACAGAGATTTGAATAACAGCTGAGAGAGAAAGCAGAAGTTAGGCAGTGCTTTCATAAATGAAATTAGCAAGTTTCTACAATTTAAAGGTTCTATTTGTAATTCTAAAAACCTTTTCCCTTTCTCCTTGCTTAGCTTCAGGCATGAATAAAAGTGTTGAGTGGGGGGAAATGTTTGCTTTTTTTCCTCTTAATGGGTAAGGGATAACTAAACGCTGAATTTACAAAATACTTTGCTGGTTCTGGATTGTATGCATAAGCACAAGATGAATATCATGGCTTAGATCTTAACCGAGTAATATCTGCAAAGTCACTTTGTTGTATATATGAAAAATCTACATTGTTTAACTTGACAATCTTCTCAAATGATATCCACAAGTATTTAGCATTAAAAAGCTCGGTTTAGAATTTGAATTGCTAATGTTGAGTTTTCAATTCAAGGTTCTACAATCCAAAACAGGCTGGAAAAGGAAAAACAAAAAAGAATAAGTGTAATTGAAGGGAAAGAGTAGCACTGACTCCCACTTGGTTAAGTTGCTTGCAGGCAACCTAAGGGGTCCTCACTCTGTGTGACTTACAATTGCCTTACATTCTACCATGCTCTGGGGTGGAACATCCTAAAGAAAATATTGATGTTATTGTTATCCAAGCTGAAAACACACACACACACACACACACACACACAACACACACACACTCTAAACTAAGCAAAATCCCAATACAAATTTTAATAGGGAAGAAACCAGCCAGCTTCTCAAACGTATTCAGTTATTACCAACTTTGATTCTCTCGCTCTCTTTCTTCCTTCCATATCCCATGTTAGGGATGAAACCTCTCAACTTGTGCAGAGTTGTGTATAAAATTTTTTTCTTTGTGTCCTATTTTTTATTCTTTTTTCTAGATTGACCCTCCTCTCTCTGTGGGCATTCTTCCATTCCGGAAATTTGCTTTGACAAGATCTTGATTTTAAGTTTATTGTTCATTTCTCTGAGAATAATCATATCACTTTAAGGTCTATAGTTATCATGGTTATTGAAACCACAAGGGGGTTTCAGCTTAGGTCTAGTCGCTTGTCCCCTTTTAAAGCTTTATAGAGGGTTTTTGCTATTAGCCTGAATTTAGGGATCTAAATCCAGCAAAACCCAGTAATACCCAATAATCTGGCCATATCTAAGAATCCTCACAACTGTTTGCTGGTGCTAGTGACTGCTATTCAATTTACTGCCTTTCTCCAATCTGGGAGGTGGTTCCAAGTTCCAAGAGACAATTCAAGTTCCAAGTATTTGACAGTTGGAGGTGAGATGTGAACTTTTTCTGAGATACTTTATATCCTTTCTCAGCCAGTAAATTTAATATAATTACAGCATGTTGCCTTGATTCAGCTTCAGTCTCACTGGCTATCAGAATATTGTCTACATACTGTACATTCTTTCCCTTGCTTAAAACTATTTCCCTCAAATCTCTGGACAGAATTATTCTGACGATTGTTGGGGAGTTTTTAAACCCCTGAGGAGGGACAGTTTAGCAGTGCTGGCATTTGGTTTTAGACTTTAAGTCTTCCCATTCAAAAGCAAATAGTTCTTGGGATTAAGGAGCAAGAGAAATGCAAAAGAAAGTGCCTTTTAAATCTATTGCTGAAAACCATGCAAAATTTTAAGATAAAGTAGTAAGGAGATGAATATCCCCGTTATTTGGTTTATTGCCCTTAGCTATTGAACAAACCAGTAGGCATGTCCAAATCCCTTCCCTTCATGGCTGGGAACTCAGTGTTAAGGTTTGTTTGTTTGTTTGGGTTTCCTTGGCCAAGAGGGGTCCATTCAGTCGGTGGGTGGGGGGTTGCCCAAGATTTAATTTTAGTTTACTTTTCCTGTCTTTTGGCCAAGATTTCCCAGTGGCAGCATCCATGGCCAAACTTTTATTTTGTACCATCATTGGCAGAATGGTGTGGCTATTTGCCCCGGTTCCATCCTGTCCCTTGGTGGGAACTTTATGGCCAAGGGACTTAAAGTCAGAATTTAATTGACTTCTACCAAATTAAATCTTCTAGGCCTGACGGGAATGCAGGTAGATAGGCATTCATCAACTTTTACAATGTAAGTGTTATGGCAACTGAAATCAGATAGAATGGGAACACACCGAGCAGCACATGAGGACATAGAGAGAACAGGTTTATTTTATGCCAGCGGGCTCAGAGGGAACTATGCCACCAAATTCTGAGCATCACGCTTTAGATGTAATGACCTTTTGTAAAGGTCTATACCAGGAAGTATACAGATAAGGACGTTACTGTAATGTACAGATGAGGAAGTTACTGTAATGTACAGATAAGGAAGTTGCTGCAAGGGAGCTGCTGAAAGCTGATTACAGAAGTGAGAGTTGCAGTCGTTAAGCAGTTTCAAGGACAGTGGAATTTTCCATTCCCCTATCATAAGAGCAAAAAACCAAATGCCAAAAGCAAAGTTATAAAATTAACCTATCTATAAGCATTGAGCTATTGTAATCTTGAATTTCATTACAGACTTATTGCAATTTGTTATATAAAACATAAGCATTGTTAAACATTTAAGCTAAGGAATTTTGATACTTGTTGTACACCAATAATTTTTGCAGTTGCTTTAGTAATTTGTCCTAAGGTGCCTGATAAATTTCTTATTATATGTCTATTTGCATAAGCCTCATAACTGGGAACAACCCAGGAAGCTCTGTCACCAGGTATCTTAATATCTTCTCTGTAATTTTCTTAAGTCTATGGGAAGCAAGAAGTTCTTTGTGGTTGTGATGGATGCCTGCACCACGTGGCTCGAAAAGGCAAAGCCCCTCATTTTTGCCAGCTGTTTAGGAATCTGTGGTCCATCCTTGATCTGGAGGGTCTGAACTAATTCCCTCCCTTGAAATTGGCCCTACAATCTCCCATGCCTCCCTTTTCCAAGATAGTCCCTAGGCCTAGAGGGAAGATGTTTGTAGTTTTAGCAGCAGGGAGTTGGCAACAGAATAGTTTTAAAATTCTGGAGATATCAAGTAAACTTTGAAATACTTAATATTTGTCTTAACTCTGGAAAACAAAGCAAAAAGAATCAGCAGTGTTTTAAATAGAAAGTCATAAACAAATTTCATTTCTTAGTATTAGGTAGATAGCAAGGGACCTCTGAGACTTTCCTAGGGACAAAAGTGGGTGCCTTGCCTTGGTGCTGCCTGGAGCAATTGCCCCACCTGGAAAGAAGGACAAGGGCAGGCCCCAGTCTTGGTGCTGCCCCACCTTGGTCCTGCCCTGAGCAAATGCCACACCTGGGGGAAGTAGGAAAGTCTGCTAATCTGTAAAAGAATGTGTGGAGTCCCCATCCAGCAGGACAGGCAGTCCAAGCACAATAGGATTTGGAAAGTGACCTAGAGTAACCTAAGACTAATTATTATGTCATTAACTGTCCATCAAAGTGGTTCAGTGGTGGTGTCTGAACCACAAGGAAGGCCCAATCCAGACTATAAACAGTACCCCAGATGATAATCAGGGCCCTCTTGTTATGACAATGTGGGTCTGTTCGACGTTCTGTGGTGAATGTATCTTGCTCTTACTCTGTAAACCTACATCTTGCTCTTTCTCTATAAGCCTATCTTGTCCTTCCTCAATAAACTTAGTTTCATACTTGCCTTGGTTTTGGTGTGTCTGGATTCTCTGTCCAAGAGCACACCAAGAACTGAGAACAGACAAGATTACTGACCCTGAACCTAAACATTTCCATGATTTTTTCTTAAAGAAGCAAATCTTGGACCATAGCTAATTATAAACTGTTGAACTTAACCTTACGTTTTCAGAAAAGACACAGACACTTTATGATTATCTACTACTTAATTTACCTTAAGATTTCAAATTACTGAAAAGAATCTTGAAACTATGACATACAGACACACAGCCAGAAGCAAATCTTATAGATTTATAAGGTTTTTCATTTGCCAGTTTTCAAAAAGTTTCTCTCCCCCACTTTAGATTAGTGATTTCTTAATTACTTGTTTTATTGCCCTAAACAAAGGTAAAGTTTGTTATATAAACTTTGAGCCACCATCTTTTTTATCTAAAAGTTTTTAGTGGTTTGGGTGTGGAGGGGAAGGTGCCCTCACAAAAGGAGATTTTCTTTTTATAGAGGTAAAATTGATTTTACAAACAGCATTAAAATAACCAGCTAACTATGGGTTGATTTAGTTTGATAGGTGGTCTTTTCAATTTAGCTTGTTTCTTAATTAGATAACTGGCTTTAGGGTGGAACTCCTTAAAGGAACAGGGTGAAGAAAACCTGTAATTTTAGCACCCAGCTGGGAGGCAGAATACTTAAGATCCCAGTTATCATTTCAAGTTATTTTCTGTTAGCCATTTTTGTTGCCTGTGAGTATTTGATATAAAAGGAACATGATTAATTGTGCCCTCATCAGAGTCATTCAATGTCTAAACAAATTCAATATCTAAACATATTTTCTTGAACAAAATTGGGGAAAAAGAGAAGGGAAAGAAATTTAAAACATAGACTAAGAAAATTACAAAATATAGTTTTTATTATTACTTTTAAACTTAAGAAGAAAACCTACCATGAAAACAAATGTAAGTATTCTAGTAAGACTTACTATTTTGAATAATGTAACATAGTTAAGTTCTATTAATATACATATAGTAGAAGTTTTAGAACATATCCTGCTCAAAGAGATTAACTAATTAGATCTTTCTAAAAACCAAAATCCCAAAATAAAATTTATTGACATGACATCACCTGACTGTTGGCTGAATAAATCTCTAACATCAATCCTTAGCATCTCAAATAATGACACAAAGTCATAACATTTCTACATAAGGATCAAGATCAAGCTATTTTCAAAGCAATCTAAATGGTCTCAAACCACTTTTCTAGTTAAGTGTAAATTCAAGTACATGTATTAATAATACTTCCAAAGAGTAAGATTGCTTTGAGATTCTCTTTGGATTCTAAGAATAATTACTATTTAAAAATTAATAGTTCAGGGATTATTTTAAAAATTTTCTTAGGCAAAGGCATTTGCTGTGGAAAGCCAATATACACAAAATAGGCTGGCTTGCAACTAGTACTCAGAACAAATCAAGAGTGAGCCAGACCAAAGGGCAGCCTCCAATTTGATTTAAACAGATTTTGTGTGTGCCTTTCCACAGACAGTAAAGTTAATGTATCTAGAACTATAACAAAGAGACCAAAACCAAAATATCTTTATAAACCTTTGACCATAGGTTTCTGCTTTTGTGCTATCGTTTACTTAGAGTTTTATTTATTCTAATCATGACACTTATTTTTGTTTAGGTATGCCTACTTTTTACCTAAGCAAGAAACTTAATGTTAAACACATGAGTTACTTGGCCATTAACTCAGGAGATTTAGGTGTTTTCATTACACCGACTTATCAAAAATCACACAAACACAAATCATTTTGCTTTGGCTGGGTTTATAGTTTTATAAATTTTGTGTCAAATGCTGATACCTTCAAATGTGGAAATGACCAGTAAACCCAGGCAAAAATATATGCTGACAATTTTGAAGACATTGTAATTTTTATTTTACCAATAATTTTTTTTTAAATTAGCCTATTTATAAAAGATTACTAAATTCATGTGAACTTGAAAAGCATTTGGGCTTAATACTTAATTTTTGAGAGCTCCTTTTATTTATAAGCCAATTTTGGAACCATGTAGACATAACATAATACATGTACATACACAAAACATCTAAACACATACACATACACACAAAGTTTCGATAGCTTTTATCTTAGAACTCTAGCCATGAGATCCTCTGAAGTTCCATATATAACTGTATACATTATGTTTCTGTTCCTCTTTTTCGCTTTCCAACAGCAGGCACTCCCACTTCTTGGCAAGGCTGCCTCCATGGATGGAGATGTCTTTCAATCTCCTAGATCTCAGGACAGAGAAGCCTTCTAATTTCCAAGACCTTAGGACAGAAATGTCTTTTAACCTCTCATACCTTAGAACATGCTACAAGAGAAACCACCAACAGAAGTGTCTTTCACCCTCCTAGACCTTGGAATATTCTTATACCATCAACAGCAAATTCCAATTGGGCAGAAAAGATAATAGAGACAAAGAGCTTAACAGACTCCACATCTACATTTGACAAACCGATATAGGTAAATACTCAATGTAAAGAGAAATTCAAGAGGTTCCAAACAAATGAACTGCAATTCAAGTAATAAGCCCAGAGAGTGCCAAATCAAAACAGTTAGGTTGTTCCCACTCTCACAAACAGTCAGGGGCTTATCCAACCCAAGACAAATGTGAATTTCCTCAAAATTCCCCATTTTGAGAGGGGTGTCCCCTACTGTGTGGTACCTTCAAATAGCACTTATCCATCTGGGTGCAAATGTCAAAATCCAAAGGTCCTTTCTTTGGAGGCAATCATAAAAGTGTTGGAGGCTGCTGACAACAGAGCTGGCAGAAGAGTCCATATTTTCCTCTGGAAAATATGGCCAGGCAGCTGATAAGGGAGGCTTTTGATCTGTCTCCACTCCTCAGCCACCAAACCACAAGCAACACCATCCTGGATAAGCCCCCATAACTATTATTGAAACCACATGGGGGTTTCAACATAGGTACAGTTGCTCATCACACAAAGATCCAATTGTTGAGACAAAAACAATTGCCAGTGAAGCAAGGAATTTGTAATACAAAAGATGTCTTATAGGGAGAATAGGAGAAGCTGCCTCAAATCTGTCTCTCTGACTAAGGGAGATCATGGACTTTTTAAGGATTGGCCATGTGCCTTGGGCAAGTTGAGGGGGATGGTGAATTCTGGTGTCAGGAAGCCTGACCCTGGGCCTTCAGAATCTCAACTACTTTGTCTTGCAGAAAATCTGCCATTTCTTGGAAACAACTCAAAAGTTTAAGTAGTTAGTTAGGGGAAAGGATTATAAAAAACATACAGGGGTCATTGAAATTTGTTCATGGAGCAGGTTACATCATCACCAAATTTCTTATTGAAAACCACTCAGGAAACTCTTTAGTTAACTGCAATGGAAATAAAAATTGTTTATCTGTGATTAGTCTTGAAAAATGATGGATAGCAGGTTGATTACTTGTTATACAATAAAGACGTCTCTATTATACAATAGAGGAAAGGCCAAAAAGGAACCTGACAGTGTAATCCTTTATCTTGTGTTAAAGGACAATTTTTGAGCAATCTGTCCTTGTGTTAAAGGACAATTTTCAAAAAGGTGAAATCATGACTATAAGGGAGCAAAAAATGGCTTCCGTCCACCTTTCTGGGTTTTGTGGGTGGACTATGAATTAAATTGTCCTAACAGAGACTAACAGAAAAGAAAAACATATTTAATTACATGCCTATGCATGCATGGGAGTCCCACAAAATATGAGATTTGAAGAAGGGTCAGATTATTAAAGGTCATATAGCATCCTGAGCTACAGGAAGGAATAGGAACTTGGAGCTTCTGGGGGATGGAGGCAATACAAGTTACGGGAAAGTGAAGGGATGAAGTGTATGGTGAATATAGGTTGTCTTGATATGCAAATAAAGTCTCTCAGGTAATAAACATAAAAATTGTCCTAGAACAACCCTCTTCCTGATACAGATATTTTACTAATGTAGCTCTCCTTTATAGATGTATATTGCTTTTATGAAAGGACAGCTTTTCAGAGCAACTCCTGTGTCTGCAGTTTCTTAGAATAACTAGCTCAAAATATGCCAAAGTAGTATATTTTGGAGTGGCATATTCTGGTCCCCTACAGTCATATTTTAGGGTGGTGTGTCCTAAGCCCAACATGACTCTCACAGAAATATAAAATGAATGTGTGTCAAAGATTTTAGTAAGCTCATTAATTAATGAGAATATCAGTAAGGCATTGTTGGGGCCTAGAAATATATAAGTATCCTGAAAGTTCTGGCAAAAGTACACCTTAAAAGGTTACCAAAATGTGCTACTGCCTTCATACAAAGTGAATAATTCAATTCATTCAAACTTGTATCAGTGATGGGGTATTATAGCCTCTCAGATGGATTTGAAGAGTAACCAATGGGGTAAAAAGAACAAGTGCACACTGAAGTACGTTGCTTTGGCATGCTGAGCACCTTAAGTTAAAAGACATTGGAAGACCTTAGGAGATGCCTCAGAACCAAGGACATTCTAACCTCCTCTTGTTTCTCCCCCTCAAATGCAAGAAGGGGCTCTTTCTAAAATGTTTTTATTAGACTGAGGAAATTTTTCCAAAGAAAAAAATTCAATTGTCTTCCTAGGAATCTCATTAAACATGATATTTTGTATGGCTCCCATGCTAATGCACATTAATACATTTCTGTTTTTCTCCTATTAATATTATCAGTTAATTTAAGCAGACTAAAATCTTCAGAGGAAGAGGGAAAATTCTCTTTGCTTCTACAGTGTTAAAAGTAGGTTAAAGGAACATCTGAAGAGCAATTATATATAGGCAATTAGGAATGCATAAAGAATTTTTAATAAATGTCCCCTTTTGGAAGTAACAAAGACATTCTCCTTGAGCAAACTTTAATCAGGCTCCTCCAATTTCTCTTCTTATCTAGGCTTTTAATTGTTGAGCCTGCATCTCTCAGTTTTAACAAGAATTATGTCAGTTTAGAGAGAACCCCCAACCATTGATATCTGATCATGCTGGTCTGCCTTCAACAAGAATCCTGTCAAGACAGTTTAGCCTGAATACACCCTTACCTTTGATGTTTCCTCTTAGTAATTTTCCATCCATTAATATCCACTCTGCTTCTTGGCTATAAATCCCCACTTGCCAATGCTATAATTTAGGAATTGAGCTCAATTCTGTACTGAGGTCTCTTTCGCGTATTGTGATAGTTCCTGGATAAAATCTGTTTTTACCCTTTAACTACTACCTGGCTCTGGTTTTATTTGACAACAGTGAAAATCAATTGTATTTCCATTGGATAAAAATCATTTGCATTGCTATCAGTTTTGTACAATTTTCAGAATTATAAGATAGTCAAAGATGGTGGAAGTGGCAGAGCCCTATAGATTCAGACAACCCTGAAAGGCCTCCTAGACAATGCCCCTCATTCCATTGAAAGGATATTCAGTAGTTGCTATGTCTATTTCACAATCTTTCCCATTTTATGCTTATATCAAGTACTGGAATATCTGCCATAGTGAAAGCGTGGCAGTCGTTTCCTTTCCTCATTACCATGAAGTAGCTGTTTTCTTCAAAGGCTATGCTTGTTCTTTTTACCCTATTGGTTACTCTTTTTAAACCCATCTGAGAAACTATAATACCCTACACTAAGACAAGATTGAATGAAGTGAATTATTCACTTTGTGTGAAGACAGTAGCACATTTTGTTAACCTTTTAAGGTCCACTTTTTTCAGAATATTCTCAGGATTCTTACATTTTGGAGATATTGCTTCTTGAAACATAAAAAAACAGAAAAATCTCAATTATGGATGAAAAATCATTACTATCTGTGGTAGGCAGGATAATGATCCCTAAGATGTCCATGCCTTAAACCCCAGAATCTATTAATATATAAATAGATGATCTCAATATTCACTATCTCAATAGAAGCAGAAAAAGTGTTCTACAAAATCCAGCACACTTTCATGATTAAAAACCTTCAACAAACTAGGCATAAGAATATATCTCAAAATTTTAATGGCCATATATGACAAAC
Source organism: Daubentonia madagascariensis (assembly GCA_023783475.1). Lineage (NCBI taxonomy): Eukaryota > Metazoa > Chordata > Mammalia > Primates > Daubentoniidae > Daubentonia > Daubentonia madagascariensis. The sequence goes on along the minus strand of JAKFHU010000901.1, from coordinate 3,254,612 downwards.
CCCCAGCCAATATCATACTTAATGGGGAAAAGTTGAAAGTGTTCCTTCTAAGAACTGGAGCTAGACAAGAGTGCCCACTGTTACCACTTCTATTCAACATAGTACTGGAAGTCCTTGCCAGAGAAATCAGAAAAGAGAAAGAAACAAAAGGTACCCAAATTTAGAAAGAAGGGGTCAAACTGTCACTGTTCACAGATGATATGATCTTTCATCTAGAAAATCCCGAAGACTCTACCAAGAGACTCCTGGAATTGATAAATAAATTCAGCAAAGTCTCAGGTTACAAAATAAATGTACACAAATCAGTAGCATTTCTATATACCAATAACAGTCAAGCTGAGAGTCAAACCAAAGACACAATACCATTCGCAATGGCTACAAAGAAAATAAAATACCTAGGAATATACTTAACCAAGTGGATGAAAGATCTCTACAAGGAGAACTACAAAACACTGAGGAAAGGAATTGCAGATAACACAACTAAATGGAAAAATATATCATGTTCATGGATTGGTAGAATCAACATTGTTAACATGTCTATACTGCTCAAAGTGATTTACAGATTCAATGTGATCCCCATCAAAATACCAACATCTTATTTCACAGATTTAGAAAAAATAATACTACACTTTGTTTGGAACCAACAAAGAACCTGAATAGCCAAAGCTATCTTAATTAAAAAGAACAATTCTGGAGGCATCACATTACCACACTTCAAACTATGCTACAAGGCTATAGTAACCAAAACACCATGGTATTGGCACAAAAACAGAGACATAGACCAATGGAATACAGCAGAGAACCCAGATGTAAAAACATCTACCTATAGACAACTGATCTTTGACAAAGCAGACACCAATGCACACTGGAGAAAAGAAGCCCTATTGAATAAATTGTGATGGGAAAATTAGATACCTACATGCAGGAGAATAAAATAAGACCCTTATCTCTCACCACTCACAAAAAGTACTTCAAGATGGATAAAGGACTTAAATATAAGGCATTAAACTGTAAGAATTCTAGAAGAAAATGTAGGAAAAACTCTTCTAAATATTGGCCTAGGCAAAGAATTTATAACTAAGACCCCAATGGAAATTACAGCAACAACAAAAATAAATAAATGGGATCTAATTAAACTTAAATGCTTCTGAATAGCTAAAGAAATAATCAACAGAGCAAATAGACAACTTACAGAATGGGAGAAAATATTCACAAACTATACATCCTATAAAAGGCTAATATCCAGAATCTACAAAGAACTCAGCAAGAAAAAAAAAAACAATCTCATTAAAAAGTGGGCAAAAGACATGAACAGAAGCTTTTCAAAAGAAGATAGATAAATGGCCAATAAACACATGAAAAAAATGCTCATTGTCACTAATCATCAGGAAAATGCAAATTAAATGCACAATAAGATACCACCTTACCCCAGTTAGAATGGCTTTTATTAAAAAGTCCAAGAACAATAGATGCTACAGCAGATGTAAAGAGAAAAGAATGCTTATGCACTGTTGGTGGGACTGCAAATTAGTACAACCTCTATGGAAAATAGTATGGAGACTCCTCATAGAACTGAAAGTAGACCTACCATTGGATCCCACAATCCCACTACTGGGTATTTATCCAAAGGAAATGAAGTCATTTTATCAAAAAGATACCTGCAATAGAATGTTTATTGCAGCACAATTCACAATTACAAAGATGTGGAATCAAGCCAGTGCCCATCAATTCATGAGTGGGTTAACAAAATATGGTGTGTAGTACTCCACACACCATGGAGTACTACTCAGCCATAAAAAGAAATGAATCAATATTTTTTGCAGCAATTTGGATGGAACTGGAGACCATTATCCTAGGTGAAATACCTCAAGAATGGAAAAACAAACACTACACGTACTGTTTGATAACTTGGAACTAATTGATGGGCACACATGGGCAGAGAAAGAAATAAAAGTCATTGGAAATCAACAAGAGGGAAGGTGGGAGGAGGGGAGGGGTAAAAACCCACCTAACAGGTACAATGAACACTATTCATGTGATAAGCACACTTATAGCCCTGACTAAAGCATTATAAAAGCTATCCATTTTACAAAACGTTCGTACCCCCTTAATATTTTTAATACATTAAGTGCCATGTGAGTTTTATTTAACTGACACTAGTTTTGAGCCCGGGCCCTTGTGAAGCATACGTAACTCACATTTCTCTTCACCTTGGAAGCCACAAGAACTATTTTTCAAGTTGCTATAACTCATGCAGAGAAAACAATAAAAAATAACAAATTTTTAATTAAATTAGAAATGATCATTTTGTTTTTGAAGTTTTTATTCTATTTTTGTAATAAAACACATGGTCCCAAAGAAAATTTTTTTTTCTTGTGTGTTAGTCAATGTGTTAAAATAAATAAATAAGTAAATAAATAACTACCGAGACAAATTACTTTAAGCCTTCAAAATTTTATAAAAAATGTATTCACTTCCTCTGCTCTGACTTTGTCCACACTCTTGGTTGTGATTCTCTGTGCAATGTTGGTAGATTAGGCAAGCAATGTGTAATTTGTACAAAATAACTCCAGCCAGGGTAAGGCTTCAGAATATATGTCTTACAAATTAGTGATATAGTTTGTCAAAATATATTATTATTTTCTCTCAGCATATCTGTTTAAACAGCCCAAATATTAATAGCTAAGTGACTGTGTGAGTGATGTGTTCACAGAAAGTTCATTTCTTGAGCTAACAGATATAGATAATAAAAGTTAATAATAGCAGACAAAAAAGAGGAAAGAATTAAGAAGAAGAAACAAAAATCTCAATTATTGATGAAAATTTATTACTATCTGTGGTAGGCAGGATAATGATCCCCAAGATGTCCATGCCTTAAACGCCAGAATCTGTAAATATGTCAACATCATGGTAATTAAGAACACAGATGAAATAAAAGTTTGTAATTAGCTGACTTTAAAAAAGTGAGATTATCCTGGATTATATAGGTGAGTCCAGTGTAATCCAAAGGATCCTTAAAAGTGAAAGAGAGTGGCAGAAGAAGTGGGTCAGAGTGAGATGTGACTATGAAAGAATGGTCAGAGAGATGCAATGTCACTAACCTTGGAGATGGATGAAGAATCCATGATCTAAGGAATGTGGCTGCCTTCTAGAAAAGGCATAAAAAGGAATTCTCCCCTAGAATTTCGAGAATGGAATGCAGCCCTGCTGACAACTTGATTTTTTCCCAGTGTGATGCATGTAGAGCATCTAGACAACAGAAGTATAAGACAATAAATTTGTGTTTTTAAGCTACTAAATTTGTGGAAATTTGTTATAGCAGTAACAGGAAACTAATACTCTATCCCATAGTTAGACAATAAGACAATAGTAGCTGGAGATGATACATCTCAGAATGATGAATGTAGTCTATAAAAATAATAGCAAGACCTGAGAAAATCAATTATGATCTGTGTTCTCTAACTTGGCTATAAGTATAAAATATGAGAGAGAATCTAAAAGCACTAGGATGGGAAGATATGGGTGTTACATTGTTTGAAGAGGTAAACTCATGTCTCTCAGGCAAATATAAAATGAGCACATGTAAATATATTATTTTAATCATTAATTAATGTGGGAACAAGGAAGATGTTAGGTCCTGCTAAAAGAACACCTGCTAATCTCAGGTATTTAGAGGAAAATTAGCAAATAAATGTTAAGCTAATATTGCTTTGTTAGATATAATGTGCTTGGTGTCCAATAAGCCATAAAGCATTGGGATCATCTTATCCACCAAACTAAAATTAATGCATCTCTTTCAGACAAAATTACATAATACAAGATAACAATTAACTTTACTAAATCTGGAACTTTCAGTAAAGAGTAAACAAGGAGATAAACTGGGTATATTGCCACCCAACAGTTCTTGGGGGCTGTTTGCATCTGTAAGTGAGAACACAACACCCCAGTTTTTGCTTTATTTACAATTTTCAGATAACTATTCTAACATGGGAAATAAAATACTTTGTCAGTTGGAAAACATGGACTATCTGATTGCTATATTAAAGTCAAGGATGGAAATAGAAAACATAGAAATATAATAAATCAAAAAATATATAGTAAATAGAAAAAAGATTCAGTAGTTTCATAGCATAAGTGAAGGAAACTATCTGTTCTAAAAATGGAAAAAAGTTTACTGTGAAAATATTTTTATTCTTAAAAAGGAATATTTTTTCTGTACTTCCAAAGAAATGAAAGACAACTAAAATCTTTGGACAATGGCATAGTTAAGATGAAAAGAAAATCCAAGTACACTGAACATACACTGTACTCCCTTCTCCATTTTTAACACATAGAAATATTGATGAAATATTTTAAACAGTTATAAAGTATACATTGTAAATCCTGAAAGTAAGAAATAAAAATGGCAGTGCCCTAAGAATAAAGAAGAATCCCATAGTGCTGGTGTAAATTGAACTTAAACTGTCTACATAGGGACTGGAAACAAATGTCAGCCTTAAGAATAGGGTTTGTATGTCATTGTGGGAATGATAGTCCATGAAACAGAAGTACTACATGGGAATAATCTTTTACAATTTATACAGAAGCTGAAAATGCATTTCCTCTCTGTAAATTGGAAATTGAATCAGTAATAAAAATCTTCCAACAACAACAAAAAAAGCCCAGGACCAGATGGGTTCACAGTCAAATTCCACCAAACAAAACTCAGGGAAAACAATTCTGGACATAGTCTAGGCAAAGAATTCATGACTAAGTCCTCAAAAGCACAAGAAACAAAAACAAAAATAGACAAATGGAACTTAGTTAAACTAAAGCATTCTGCACAGCAAAAGAAATAATCAACAGAGTGAACCGACAACCTGTAGAATGGGAGAAAATACTTGCAAACTATGCATCCAACAGGGGGCTTCTGTCATCCAGAATTTACAAGAAACTCAAACAACTCAACAACAACAAAAAGAAATAACCACATTAAAAAGTGGGCAAAGGGTATGAATAGACATTTTTCAAAAGAAGACATACAAATGGCCTACAAACATATGATAAAATGTTCAACATCGCTAATCATCAGAGAAATGCAAGTTAAAACCACAGTGAGATATAATCTTACACCAGTCAGAATGGCTACTATTACAAAGTCATAAAATAACAAACGTTGGTGAGGATGCGTAGAAAAGGGAACACTTACTTATATACTGTTGGTTGGAATGTAAGTTAGTAAAACCTCTGTTGAAAACATTATGGAGATTTCTCAAACAAGTAAAAATACAACTATCATTCTATCCAGCAATCCCACAACTGGTTATATACCAAAAGAAAAGAAATCATTATATTAAAAAATACCTACACTCCTATATTTATTGCAGCAGCATTCACAATAGCAAAGATATGGAGTCAAACTAAGTGTTCATTAATGGATAATTGGATAAAGAAAATGTGAGAGAGAGATATATAGGATTCATTATATATATATATATATATATATATATATATTCTTTATATATGGAGTATTCATTATATAATGGAATGCTATTCAGCCATAAAGAAGAATGATATCATCTCTTTTTTAGCAACGTGGATGGAACTAGAGGCCATTATCTTAAATGAAACAATTTGGAAAAAGAAAGTCAAATACCACATATTCTCATTTATAAATGGGAAATAAATAATGTGTACACATGTACAAAGAGCGGGGAACAATACTCATTAGAGACGTGGAGGTGTGACAGGGTAGGAGGAGGTGAAGGATGAGGAATTACTTAATGGGTACAAGGCACACTATTTTGATGATGGTTACACTAAAAGCCCAGACTTCACCACTATGCAATATATCTGTGTAACAAAACTGAACTTGTACCCCTTAAATTAATACAAATAAACAAAAGGAGATGGAGGAGAAAAACCTCTCCCAAAGGGAAGTATAAGGAAATGACAAAGGTAAATAAATAAACAAGTAAATAAATAAATGACATGAAGAACAGATTGAGGAGTTCCAACATAATTCTAATAGGAGATCCAGAGAGAAAGCAGAGATAACAGGAAAGAAGCAATATTTGAAGAGATGCTGTTGACAATGCTTTAGAAATGAGGAAAGATAAGTTCCCAAATTGAAAAAAAAAATGACTGGGTGATCAGTGGGATTTCAAAAACCAAAACCTGCACTTAGAAACAGTAGTAGACATATTAGGGCATTAAAAATAAAGAGAAAATCCCTAAAGCTACCATGGTAAAAGAGACAGATGGCTTGCACAGAAGCAAGAATATTCGCAGCAGATTTTTCACCAGCAAAAACAGCAGAAGAAGAGTTAGGAGAAATAGATGGGAGAAAATGAGAATGAGAACTTTGTTAATTAGTTTTGTAAATTTAGCCATAAACTAGAGATAAAATAATAGACAAAACTATCATGTGAGTTGGTGTGGTGATGGAAAAATGCCAAGTTTCTTATTTTGTTTGGGAATAGAAAAGACACTAATCTTAGATTTGTTACATATATGATTATGAGTGCATGTGTATGTGTGTTTTGACACACATAAACATGTAAAGAATACATATTAAAATGTTAAGTATAACCAGAAAAATAACAGTGAAGAATTGGTGGCGTCCAATCTGTTCTACTTTGTACAACAAAGTATATTTTATTAAACCAAGATAAAATAAGAAAAAAGGAAAATCTAGGAGAAAACATAAGCAATTAAAAATAGAAAATGACCAAAACTACTACAAACAAGATTAATAGTCACATTCATGAGTTAAATTTACTATTGTAGATTAGAAAAGAAAGCAAACAAACATTTTTTTGTTTTGTTTTACAAGAGATATATATAAAACAAAATAACACTGTATGTTTGAAAATAATCATATAATGCTTGGGTAAAATGTCAATATTAGATAAAATTGAGTTTCAAGTGATATTACTAAAAGGGACCAAAAGGGGCATTTCATACTAAGAAAATACCACAAAGTAGATAGAACTGCTAAAATCTAACATGCACCTAAATATGTAGCCTCATATCTACAAGGACAAAAACACTAAAAAGTATGGCAGAATAACAACAAATTCATACTCAAATCGGGAGAATTTACCCAGAAACTAGTAATGCAATAAGACACAAAATAAGTAAGGAGAGAAGTCCTGAAAACATGATTTGTAATTTTAATTTAATAAAATCTAATTCTGGGAGTGTACATTTTTTAAGCATGAAAGAACATTTACCTAGGAGAGACCACATGTCACAACAAGTTAGCAAAAGCCAACTTTATACATTCCTTGTTTTCTAACCACAATGCAAAAGACTCAGACATAGCCAATCAAAACATGCCTTTAAAAATTCAGTAGATATGTGGAAATTAGATAAACAACTATATTAAGGGGAAATAATGAACTTAAGAGGAAATTATAGAAATTATGAAACATTTAAAACTTGAATCACCATAATATCAAAATTATGGAATAAAATTCAGCATTTAATAACAGGAAAATCTATTGCCTTAACTATATTAATGAGAAATGATGAATATTTACAGATAAATGTACTGATGTTATATCAAGTTTATGAGTATGCTGTGTCAAGCTCTGTAAACATCAGGTTCTTTTTATTGTATAATCAATTTTTGGATGAGTTTGTATCTATGCAACAACATTCCAGACTCTAGATATCTCATAACTCTAAAAATACTATGAATATAGTATATAGCCTACTTTTAAAGCAGATGTCAAGAGTGCCTAAGTCAAATCAAGAGAAAAGGCATTCCCAATATAAAGAGCCCACACAACCATATAGAAGGTAGTGATACTTAAATGACTTAATTGTATGATTACTGTGTTTTCCAGACCTTTTAGTAATATTAAAAATCCCAGAGAGGTCTATAGGAATGTAAGTTCAACATTTTATTTTTCCTTATGGCCACACATATTCCCTTCCAGAGGATAGTACATACTTTGAAACACTATCTACCTACTTCGGGACAGTTTTTTTTTAACCCTTTTAAAAATAATAACTATATATTCACAGGAATAGGCAAGGAAATGTGGGAGGTCCTGCAGACCCTTTCACCTAGCCTTTCCCAATATTAACATCTTGTATATCTATAGCAAAATATCAAAATCATGAAATTAGAATTGGTATAATTTGCTTATTCATATTTGCCAGTTATACATGCACTTATTTGTGTGTGTGCATGTGTGTATGTTCAAGTGGACGCATCACTTTCCTTCTGTCCCTAACTCTTGACAGACCCTAATTTATTCTCCATAGCTGTAATTATGTTATTTCATGAATGTTATATAGATGGAATCATGCATTATGTATCCTTTTGAAATTGGAATTTTTTCCCCTACTCAGCCTAATTTCCTTGAGGCTCATCCAAGTTGTTGCATGCATTAATAATTTGTTCCTTTTCATTGCTGAGTAGTAGTTCAGGGTATGATTGTTCCAGAGTATGTTTAGAAGCTCATGTATTTTTAAGTCAGCATCTTTCCTTAACATAACTCTTTCACTTAGAGGTCAGGGCTTTGAGTCCAAAACCAATAAGCATGTAAAAAGTATTGTAAGATAAGGAAGAGTCATTTGCTTATAATTTTTTTTTTGTGTGACCCGAGACGTCTTTCATCTATAAAGCTCACAAATTCTATCATTTTCCATTTGATATTTTAGAAAAGTGTGTTATTTTATAAACTTTTATTCCAGAATATTCAATTTGATCTTATTTGAATGTAACAGAAATATCAGATTGACTGTTTTCTTCCTGGTTGACAAGCTATACCCACTTGTTTTAATGACCAATCTAATTTCATAGTATAAGTCAGGGGTCCCCAACCTACGGTGAGTTTTATAATTATTTCATTATATATTACAATGTAATAATAATAGAAATAAAGTGAACAATAAATGTAATGCTCTTGAATCATCCCACAACCATCCCCCTGCTCCCCAGTCTGTGGAAAAATTGTCTTTCATGAAAACGGTCCCTGGTGCCAAAAAGGTTGGGGACTACTGGAAGTGATGGGTCTAAGTCAATTTATCATAAATTTATTTGGTAAAGAACATAAACAGAGTCATGGACACAAATTAAGTTATCCACTTTTTTATACTAGGTTTATAAAACCAAAAAATAGGCCACTCAATTAGATTCATTTTATTAGATAGGTTTTAGAGCAATCATCAGCAAACTTTTTCTATAAAGGGTTAGATAGTAAATATTTTCATCTTTGCAGGTCATATGACCTCTGTCACAACTACTCAGCTCTGTCATTGTAGCAGGAAAGCAGCCATAGACAATATGCAAACAAATGTTCATGGCTAGATTTGTCCCACAGGCTATAATTTGCTGACCCCTATATTAGACAATTTCAATATGTACTGTTAATTGCAATGGGGAGCAAAAAGTTATCTCACATGGTGCCAAACATTCTGACTTTCAAGCTAATATGACAAACACAGAAATGTTTATGGAGTGAACAGACATTGACTTTGGTATTGGAGATACTATGTAAAATTTCAGATCTTGCCACCATATTTATAATCTATTTTTTTTCCTTTCGTGATCTTAAAATTTAATTGAAATGAGAAGACATGACTCAATTAAAAACACTAAAAGGTCAAATGATAATGTGAATAACAAGTTTCATAAATATTCAAGGCAGGGAGGGGTCAGTTGCAGTGAATGGGGAAGTTGAAATGAGCACCATAACTTTGAGCCGGGCCATGAACGACAGATAGCATTTTGACTGGGAGAAAATAGACAGCAGGCATTCTACAGGGACTCAAAGTATAGGTGAGTACATCTATTAGTCTCTTAATATAGTGTCCTGCACAAAGTAAGTGAAGAAAAGGTATGTTTTTGTTGCTGTTATTATCATGAATAAAATGATTATGGAAGAGTACAATCTAGTGCAACTAGAGTCGAGTGTATCATGGGGTTGGAGCTACTCTTATAAAACATAAAAATATGAATTTGATTCTCATTTGTGGTTCCCAAACAGTCTGGTGTGTATATGTGGTCATGGCTTACATGGGGTACCAAATTTCTACAATTTATAATATCTTGTTTTGTAGGAAGATCCTTAAAATAAATCAGCTTAACTTTCTATGATTTAGCATTTAAACCTCATTATTAGTGATTCTTGAAATCATTCTAAGAGTACCACCCAAATATCTGACCACTAAAATCCCATTCTTTCAATTCACCTACTTGTATTTTATGCTTTATATTATCAACAATTTAAAATTTCTATAGGTATTTGTTGATTTTTTGTTCACCTCGCTTACTTTCTCCAGCAGAAAAAGAAGCTTACTGCCTAATAGAAGCAGCAAGACTAAAGACACAGGGAAATAATAATGACGGGACTCAGATACACTTTCTTCCTTTTGGTTTTTTGCCCTTGATACCTGCTGCTTTGTTAGGGCTTGAAGAAAATAGGTCTTTCACTCGTGCCAAGTATTCAGAGCCAATATATTAGTCCCTGTATTCAGAACTATGCTTCTGTGTCTGAGGTGGGAGAGCAGTCAGTAGGATAAAATTCTTCAATATCTGTTGTGGCCCTTTAAGTTTCATCCCAGACATAAGAATAGAAGTGCTCAGTATTTTTTTCATAGTTCTGCATCTGTCTCAAAACATTATGCTTTTCAATATACAGCTGCCCCTCCATTTGTAGATGTAGATTTTGTACCTACAAAATCTACAGATTCAACCAATCCCAAATCGAAAATATTAGGGGAAAAAAAAGAAAACTAACAATATAACATTTAAAAAAATAATACAATACAAACAAAAAGCCAATACAGTATAACAGCCATTTACAAAGCATTCACATTGTATTAGGTATTATAAGTAATCTAGAGATAATTTAAAGTATATGGGAGGATGTGCATAGGTTATATGCAAATACTATGCCACTTTATATAAGTGACTTGACCATCCTCAGATTTTGGTATCTGTGGGGGTCCTGTAACCAATCCCCCATGGATACTGAGGGACTACTGTTTATCCATATCACCTTCTCCTTCTCTTCCTTCTGTTTCTTCTCCTTTATACCACCACCACTACCACCATCTACAGTCAGTGATTCCTACAGCATGTTTGGAATCTTGCGATGGAAGACGCCATAAAACTTGGTCTTTTCCTCCCTTTAAGGACTATACAGCCATGGTGAGAGAGAGAAGTTACACAAGAAAGATCTATTGCAAAACAAGGTGACTAAGCTAGGTCAAATGAGTGTTATAACCAATATATCAAAAGACAAATGGGTAACTGAATGCTGTAGCATTGAGGTGATTTTATGCACTCTCTCTCTCAACTTTGTGCCATCCTTTGGCCTAGAACATTATTTTCTTTTTATGCTATCCAGTTTGATCTTCCTCCAAGAATTCTTTCCTTACTTCCACCTCCCTTCGTGTCTGTTAGGTACTCCTCTTATGTATTCTTATAGCAAAATGGGAAGACCCTCTTCAAAATACTTACTATTCCCTAATGTTTATTTATTTGTCTTCCTGAGCAAACAATAATCTTCTTGAAAACAGAAATTGTAATTCATGCTTCATTCTATCCCCAGCACAGTGCTTTATACTGGAAGCTACTCAATAAAGAATGACTGAGTAAGTGAATGCCTTTGGATGAAGGAGAAATTTCTTTAAATTGTGGCTTCATAAGAAAGATGAACAATGAACATTTAGGAGGATGCTTATACAGAGAAAAGAGGGGAGTTATGCCTTTTGGACAGGGAGAAATGACTACACATGAGTGAAAATAACCTAGAGTAGTGATTAAGAGCTTTGACTCTGAAATCACTTAGATGTGTGTTCAAATTACAGCTGACTATGACCAGGTATGTGTAGTCCTTTTAGAAGTTACTCAAATTTCTAAGTCTCTATTTCATATACTGAGAAAACTAATGACATCAACCCCACACATTTACGTGAGAATTAAATTTTAAAAATGCTTTTAAAGTGCTAAGTAAAGTATATGGTGGGGAAAAGTATAGTGTCAATAAGCAAATAGAAACTTGTTTTAAGCCACATAGCCAGGATGTCATTGTCACGATTGCATCCATATTTGGCTGCATACTCCTATTCCTTACATTACCTCTCCAGTTTACCACTTAAAAGGGGCCTTTTAAGACTACATTAGGAATTATGACTGATTCTTATCATTTCTAAAATATCTAGACCACCAAACCAAGAAGCTCCATTTGCAATGCAGATTTCTAGGGCACACATGCTAGAGCTAGAGCTCCAAGTGGCACCAGGACAACAGCTTTCCTCTTTACAGTGAGGAGGAAACAAAGCATGAATATCTTATATTTAAGTTTCCGCCAGTTTGAAAGAGCAAAGCCAAATGATGAGAGACTTGGCGGGTGACTGGTCTAAACTAGAAGGATGAAGAGAAAGGAGCCAAAATGCAATGTGATCATGCCAATTGGTTCCTTCAATGCTAGGAGGTGTATGGTGATGGGTGCCAGGGCACACAAGACACTGTTCATTCCCTGCACATGAAAAAATGGGAGCTCTAAATCTCCAAACACCTGTGCTCTTAAAACTGGTGCTGGATGAAAATCCCATTGTGCTCTGGGTCTGAGGGAAAGGCGGACTCAGTGAGCCAAGATTTCAGGCTTCCACAAGCAGTAAATTGGTGTGCCTTCCCTCACTGTTTTAGAGAGTACTAAAATATGAAACAGACATGTCCAAAATGCATCTGTTCACCCTCAAAATTATTTGAAATATAAAATAACTACCACTAGAAGTCAGGAGACAGAGAATTTGGAGAGTGAAACGACTCCCAAACGTGTGTAAAGAAAGCAGGAATGAAGCAGCATGATTTCCTGAGACGCAGCTTGCTCTCAGCAAAACCAACGGCAACGTTCTATTTTGTCTTGGCACAGGGATCAACAGTAGCACATGGGACCTCTTCAATGCACACAGAAGAATGCCATGCTAACTGTATTTCAGAGGTAAGTGCCGTAGAAGCTCAGATCAGGGAAAGATGGATAAGAGTTCTGAGCAGCATTCGAGGAATAAGACCCTGAGGGATTGTGAAGGTGGAGTACAGGGCGGAAGAACTTCACAAGCACAGGAGAACTTGAGAGAAAGCTGAGACAGAATCAAATACATAATTCGTATCCAGGAGAAACCCACTGGAATCCTGTTTTGTGTCCCTGGATACTTGCCTGGTACCTCTGTTCTCTGAGATTATACCTACTTCTTATTTTATTTGGAAATCACAACTCCACTCCCCACTCCCTCCCAATTTGGGCTTTTGGATTGGCTTTGAACTTTTAACTCTCATTTTCTTTTTCTTCAGTCAATAAATAGGGTACAGTGAGAAATCTGGAATATTGAACCTGTGACCCCTAGTTTGAGTCCTGACTGCCACTTATGTGCTAATTTCTCTGAACTTCATTTTTTTATCTGTAAAATTAAAATACATATAAGAATAATACATCAAAATATGTGTCTACTAGATCCAACTCTGTCATTTAAGACTCAAAGAAATGTAGGCAGGTTAATTTCTCTATATTGTAATTTCCTCATATATAATTTGGAAATAACAACATTGTCCAGCTTATTTCCAAAATTGGTTAAGATGACTAAATGAGATGATACAAGTAAAAGTGCTTTGATACTGGAAATATGTCATATAAATTTATGCATCTACTCAACACATTGAGGAATTACACTGGCTTTGTGCCTCCATACCTTTAATTGTTTCATTCATTCCTTAAATGATTGGCTATTCCCATTACAGATCCCCTTCTTATCCACATGTGAAATCTCAGCTCAGTATGCACCTCTTCCTTGAGGTCTTCCTGAGTATCTCAGAGCCCAGTGGTATCTCACAGAAAGAGTCTTGTGTGAGAACATGCTATCAGTTATTGTGCCTTATTGGTTATCTTCAGATGTTTTTAAATAATGCTTTGCCTCCTCTATTTATTAGGAAAGCTGGCCTTTCTCTCCTTATATTCACCTGAGCATGAGATTCTCTAGCCCCTTGATCTAGTAACCATATGGTTTGGTAGTAGCTAAGGGAATGCCCTAAACCAGAAAGGAGTCTCTCTGTGAGGTCAGAGAAGAGAACTTTGCTCATTAGGATATGGTTTTTCTGCTGGTTACATGCATTCATGCTTCTCAGCAACTTCTTGTGCTCAGCTAGATGAGTTCGTACTAACTTGAGATGGGGTCTCTAGAGATTAAGATTATTTTAAAATACCCATCTCTTTGCTGATATCTTGATGTTGGTGAAAGTCCAACTCAGTTTGCCAACTTTTATGATATTGTTGTGTTTTCTCCAGTATCAGACTACATGTCCACACTTACTTGCTACTGATTGGAGGAGTGACTTACAGGGTATACCCAAACAAGACAGTGGTTGAGAGGAAATGACATTTTGATTTGTAGAGTTGCATTTAGATGGGAAAATAGAACTGGACTTGCATAAATACTTTCTCTGGAAATGCACAGTTTAGGGATAAGGATTCTTGTGTTGCCCAGTGATCAGATACCTGACATTTGATGCGTTCTCAAGATACTAACAAACCCATGACAAATTGGCTGAAGACTTGGTAGAAGTGGTGGAGTTTGAATGTGTCCAGGAAGTTCAACTTATTGGCTACCTGACCTAGAACATCACCTTGACTATAGCTGAGACAAATTGTATTCTATTTGCATGAGATTGTTTTCTGTTAAATAAATAAATTCTTTCACTTTTTCAAGATCAGTAAGTTAGTCTACACTGGGAGTTGTGCCCCAGAGTCATGAGAAGGCAGAGGGGCCTGTTGTCCTCTGGTGCTGTGTCTATTAAAGAAAAATTAAGCATCCAAGTTAGTGCCTGAGTTACTCTTCAACAGTTGTACCTACATTGGTCACTCAAGGTAGAAAGGTCAAAAAGCCCAGCATACCGGGGACTGCTGTCCTGGAGTAATTCTCAACAGTGCCTCCTTTCACGTTCAGAAGTGTCCTCATTCAGGAAATAAATTATGTGGACATCCCTACTCTAGAAGTCCATCTGGAAAGCAAAGCCTAAGAAGAAAACTCTGTCCCTGAGCAGACAGCAGTTTCTTTATGGGGTTTCTTCAGGCATGTCTATACATCATTAGCCTATACCAAAGCCTGAACTTTACTCATTTTCTTCAAGGGATGATGAAATTTAGTATCAACGGCTAAAAATAAGTCCTCTTGTTCAGAACAGAAAAGAAGCCTTAGAAATATGTACCACTTTAAAAAAATGGTTTTGTAAATATGAAGAGAGAGAGAGAGAGCACGTGAATATGGTGAGACGTTAACAATTAGTGGGGTCAGATGATGAGTATAATATAAGTATTCATTATACTGGTCTTTTAACTTTTCTGCAAAATTGAAATTCTTCAAAATAAAAGAGGTAGGGGAAGTTTCCTTGAGTCTAGAATGGCCTACTCTACTCAGTAGGCACCAGGGCTTCCTTTAAGTGGCAGATAAATGATACACTTCACCTCTGGATCATACACAGGAATATGTGTATAATAACATTTATAGGAATTGATAGCAGGGACCACACCTCCTGCCTCTGATTGATCCCTTACAGTTGTGATTGCCGAGTTGGTGATATATGTTCTGAAATGACAATAAGATTGATTTCTGATGAACAGCACTTTTGGCAAATTGAACAATATGTGTGTGATAAGTTCTGGTAACATAGCAATATTTAAACATGTATTATTTTAATTTCTCAAATTCTAACTCCCACCTTTCCTAATTTCTACATCTAGTTTTCTTCTTAAAAAGCATTATAATATAAAGGTAACACAACCAAACCAGGGGAGTGGGGGGAATATCTTCATAATACTGTATTGTAAGCTGTTATAGTTATAATGAAAGATGCAAATAAGTTAGTTTTATTCAACACAAAGAACTTAAATTAGTATTGAAGAGACTTGAACATGAAGAACTGAAAAGATGGGTTTGAATATAAATTGAAATTTACTAACATTGTAAAAGGAAAGGTGTTGGCAATCTTCCAAAATATTTGCTCATAGCAGATATATTAATGAATATATAAATTTATGTACACTTTACAGTTAGCATTTTATGAAGTGTTCTTTGAAGTAATTATCAGTTCAACACCATACACTAGCTAATAATGTTTAATAACAATAATAATGCTTTGTGCTTTTGCGGAAGATTACAATGAGTTATCAAGCAATTCATTATCCTATAATATCCTGGCTGTGTGAAAATATCTCTGTGACTTGATTTTGCAAATGAAGAAACTGAAACCTAAAGGTGTAATGAAGAACATTTTCAAAAGTCATTAAAATCTCAAGGACTGATGACCAATATCTGATGACAGGTGGCCCTCCTTTACATTAAGTATAAAATTTAAATTAAGATAAATTAGAGATAATTACTCATTATATTCATTGTAGTAATATATTTTACATCCAAATATTCTGATACATTGGAAATGGATATTGATTTACATGCCAGGTTTAATCCAATTTTGAGGTAAGGCAAGGTTTCCTTAAGTATAGGGCAGCTTATTTTGGAGCCCTGAATTACTGTAATGCCTGTTCCCATTGCTATTTGGAGAACCTCACTGAATTGGAGATTTTATAGCAAACTGGACCTATTCCAATTATAGTTAGGGCAGATCAAAGAAAGGATAGAAAGACCTCAGTAGTTTGTACATCAAACACTGAATACACATATGTCTTTCTGTCTCTCTCTCACTCAGAAAGTTAGTGTTTTTCCTTTGGCTTTTATGATTTCTCCTACCTTTGAAGCATAGATTTGTCCATGATGGTCATATGAATGAAACATTTACTTCTCTCCTGTCAGTGATTTTTTTTAACAGCTATATGGTGGTGTAATTGTCATACAATAGATTACACATATTTAAAATGTACAAGTTAATAAGTTTTAACATATATGTATGTTAAGCCATCAATACAATTAGGATAACAAACATATCTATCACCACAAGTTTCCTTGTAATTCTTTACAGTCCTTCCTTCCCACCCCTCCCTAACTTCCCACTCCTAGGCAACAAATGATCTGCTTTCTGTCACTATAAATTAGTTTTAGATAAATAGAATCATACAGTATGTACTTTTTTGTTGTTCTGGGTTTCTTTTACTTAGCATCACTATTTTAAGATTAACCAATGTCTTTAGATGTATTTTAGTTCCTTTAACTTTTGAATATCACTTCAGCATATAGATATACCACAGTTTTATTGTTTACTTTCCTATGTATGGACATTTAGTTTGAATCTATTACAAATAAAGCTACTATGAACATTTATATACAAGTCTTTCTATAAACATACACTTTCATTTCTTTTCAATAAATACTTAGGAGTGGAATACAGTTGTGTGCTAGGTGTATGTTTACCGTTTTATGAAAATGTAGAACTGTTTTTCCAAAGTGGTTATAACAGTTTAAATACCTACCAGCAGTTTATGAGGGTTCCTGTTGATTCAAATTCTTGTAGCACTTGATATGCTGAGTCAATTTTAGACTTTTTAATGTGTGAGGTAGTATCTAATTGAGATTTCCATTACATTTTTTGAATAATGATGTTGAATATTGCTTATTGTGCATATTTTCCATCTGTGTATTTCTTTGATGAGGGTTGGTTAAAATCTGTTGCTGAATTTTTGAATGGGCTTTTTGTTTTCTCATTATTGAATTTAAAAAATTATATATTCTGGATACAAGTCCTCTTTCAAATATATGATTTGCAAATATTTCCAATAGTCTTGTCTTTTTATTCTCTTAACATCCTCTTCCAAGGCACAGAAGATCTTAATATTACTGAAGTTCAATTTATTCTTTTTTGAAATGAGTTAGGCTTTGGGTGGTGTTATCTAAAAACTCTTTACCTAAACCAGGGTCACAAAGATTATTCTAGTATGAGTTTGTGTAAAAATTCTGTAGACTTAGCTTATATTTAGGTCTATTATTAGATAATTTTTTTATATTGCAAGAGGTATGGATAAAAGTTTATATTTTTATGTATGGATATTCAATTGATCTAACACCTTTTTTTTTTTACACTATCATTTCTCCACTGAATTGCCTTTGGATCTTTTTTAAAAAATCAATTGTATCTACATATGTGAGTATATCTTGGGGCTTTTTATTCTTTTCTATTGATTTATTTTTTCTGTCTTGCCAATATCTCAGTGTCTTAAATACTGTAGCCTTCTATTAAAGCTCGAAGTCACATAGTATAAATCCTCCAATTTTGTTATTCTATTTCAAAGTTTATTTGATTATTCTAGATTCTTTGCATTTACATATGAATTTTAGAATTAACTATTTTATTTCTAAATATAAAGCCTCCTAGGATTTTGATTGGGATTGCATTGAATCTATAGGTGTATGATCTAGGGAGAATGACCATCTTTTTTTTTTTCCTTTTATTTCAGAATATTATGGGGGTATGACACTTTGGTTATATATATTACCCATGCACTGCCCATGTCAGAGCTACAATCATGGACATCCCCCAAACAGTGCGCCCTGCACCCATTCAGTGAGAGTTTTCCTATCCCCTCCACCCCCCTCCCACCTGCCCGACCCCTGATGAATATTATTGCCATGTGTGACGTAAGTATCGATCAGTTAGTATCAATTTGATGGTGAGTACCAGTGGTGCTTGTTTTTCCATTCTTGTGATACTTTGCTTCAAAGAATGGGCTCTAGCTCCATCCAGGATAATACCAGATGTGTTAATTCACCATTGTTTTTTATTGCTGAGTAATACTCCATGATATACATATACCACATTTTATTAATCCACTCATGTATTGATGAGCACCTGGGTTGTTTCCACATCTTTGCAATTGTGAACTGTGCTGCTATAAACATTCGTGTGCAGATGTCTTTATTATAGAATGTCCTTTTTCCTTCGGGTAGATACCCAGTAGTGGCGTTGCTGGATCAAATGGTAGTTCTACTTTTAGTTCTTTGAGGTATCTTCATATTACTTTCCACAGAGGTTGTACTAATTTGCAGTCCCATCAGCAGTGTATGAGTGTTCCTATCTGTCTACATCCCCGCCAACATTTGTTGTTTTGGGACTTTTTGATATAAGCCAATCTCACTGGAGTTAAGTGATATCTCATTGTGGTTTTGATTTGCCTTTCCCTGATGATTAGAGAAGTTGAGCAATTTTTTATATGGTTGCTGGCCATTATTCTGTCTTCTTTTGAAAAGTTTCTGTTCGTGTCATTTGCTCATCTTCTAATGGGGTTGTTTGATTTTTTCTTGTTGATTTTCCTAAGTTCTGTATAGATTCTGGTTATCAGCCCTTTATCAGATGTGTAGCATGCAAATATTTTCTCCCATTCTGTAGGTTGTCTGTTCATGTTAGTGGTAGTTTCCTTGGCTGTACAGAAGCTTTTTGATTTGATCAGGTCCCATGTATTTATTTTTGTTGCTGCTGTGATTGCTTGGGGGGTCTTCTTCATAAATTATTTGCCTAGGCCAATGTCCATAAGAGTTTTTCCAACATATTCTTCTAGAATTCTTATGGTTTCACGTCTTAGGTTTAAGTCTATTATCCATCATAAGTTGATTTTTGTGAGAGGTGAGAGGTGTGGATCTAGTTTCAGTCTTCTACATATGGCCATCCAGTTTTCCCAGCACCATTTATTGAATAAGGAATATTTTCCCCAGTGTATGTTTTTGTGTAATTTGTCAAAGATCAGATGACAGTATGAGGATGGTTTTCTATTTGGGTTCTCAGTCCTGTTCCATTGGTCTATGTCTCTGTTCTTGTGGCAGTACCATGTTGTTGTGGTTACTATAGCCTTGTAGTATAGTTTGAAGTCTGACAGATTGATGCCTCCCGAGAATGAACATGTTAATATTGAATCTTTCAATCCATGAAAATGGTGTATTTCTCCATGTATTTAGGTCCTTTTTCTTTCAGCAATATATTATATTAATAATTATTAGTTTATAAGTTTTCATGTCTGTTGTCAGATTTTCTCTTATGTTTACATATTTGGGGTGATATTGTAAACAGAATTTTAAAAATTCAACTTCCAATTGTTCACTGCTGTCATATAGAAATACAATTGATTTTTGGTTACTGTTTTTTATTCTATGGCATTCACAAAATCAAAATTTAGTGATAGTACCATTTTTTTTTTGGAAGATTCTGTGTGATTTTCTATATAGACAATCACGTCAATAGCAAATAAAGACAATTTTATTTCATCATATTCTATTGAGATGTCTTACATTTCTTTCTTCTGGCTTTATTACACTTACTAGAAACTCTAGGAAAATCTTGAATAGAAGTAGTGAAAAAAAATATCCTGGTCTTTTTCCTGATCTCAGTGCAAAAGAATTCAGTCTTCTACCAATAAACAGAATATTAAGTATAGGTTTTCCAAAGGTTTGTTTTATTAGGTTCAAAATGTTTCATTCTTTTCCCAGTTTGTTGAATGTTTCAGTCATGAATGGCTGTTTGATTTTGTCAGCTTTCATTTTTACGTGTTTGTTAAGATGACATACAATTTTCCTTTATTCTATTAGTATAGTATATTACATTAATTGATTTTTGTGTGTTAAACTGTTTTTACCAGGATGAATCTGACTCGTTCATGGTGTAAGTCCTTTTTATGTATTACAGTATGTCATTTGCTAAGTTTTTGTTGAGAGTGTTTCAGCTCTAAATTGTCTGTCATTTTATTTTCTTTTGATGTCTTTGTGTGAGTTACTTTTCAGGATAATGCTAGCTTGACAGAGTGACCTGGGTTGTATTTCCTTTTCCTATATTTTCTGAGTTTGTTAAAATTTACCAAGGAAGCCATATAAGCCTGAGAATTTGATGGGGAAATCTTAATTACTATTTCAATTTTTTTGTTATAATTCTGTTCAGAATTTGTAATTCTTCTTTAGCCAATTTTAGCCATTTTCCAAATTGTTTTCTATTTTTCTCATTTAAAAATGTTGTTTCTCCTTTACTGTCTTCCTTTGCTTTAAATAAATATTGTTTAATTTATTGTTTCAATTCTTCTGTTGATTTTTATTATTCTTTTGAGTTATTTTCTTAGTGTTTGCTCTTCAGATTACAATATAAGTGTACATTTTGTGTACATTATCTAGACTGTTTCCATAAAGTTCATAATATTCCTTTAAAATATTTTTAATGCCTATAGGTTTTGGTAGTGATGTTCCCTCTTTCTTTTCTGATTTTGATTTTGTCTCTTATTTTCATGTTTAACTTAGCTGTTTATCAACTTTCTTATTTTTTAAAATAATTTATTATTTTAATTTTTTATTTTATTTAATTTATTTTAAATTATTATGTGTGCATAATTGTACATATTTATAGGGTACATGTGATGTTTTGATACAGGAATACAATGTGTATTATGATTAATTGGGGTAATTGGGGTATCCATTACCTCAGACACTTATCATTTCTTTGTGTTAGGAACATTCAAATTCCACTATTTTAGTTATTTTAAAGTATACCCTAACTTATTGTTGATTATAGTCACTTTGTTGTGTTATCAAATATTGTTCATTCTATCTAGCTATTTAACTCTATTTTTGCCCTCATTATCCCTCCCCACTTAATCCCCCCTCCCCACTACCCTTCCCAGCCTCTGATAACCATCATTCTGCCTCTGTCTCCATGAGATCAATAGTTTTAATATTTAGCTTCCACATATGAGTGAGTACATGTAAGGTGTGTCGTTCTGGGATTGGCTTATTTCACTTAACATAATGTTCTCCAGTCCTATCCATGTTGTTGCAAATGGCAGGATTTCATTGTTTTTTTGTGGCTATTTAATATTCCATTCTGTACATGTACCAAAATCTCTTTTTCCATTCATCTGTTGATGGACACTTAGGTGGATTCCAAATCATGGCTATTATAAATAGTACTGCAATAAATATGAGAGTGCAGATATATTTTCTATGTACTGAATTCCCTTCTTTTGGATATATATTTAGCAGTGAGATTGCTGGGTCATATGGTAGTTCTATTTTTAGTTTTTCGAGGAACCTCCAGACTGTTCTCCATAGTGGTTGCACTAATTTACATTCTCACCAACAGTGTAAGAGGGTCACCCTTCCTCCACATCCTCACCAGCATTCATTATTGCCTGTCTTTTTGATAAAAGCCATTTTAACTGGGGTGAGAAGATATCTCATAGTTTTGATTTGAATTTCTCTAAAGACTAATAATATTGGGCATTTTTTAATATACCTGTTGGCCATTTATATGTCTTATTTTAAGAAATGTCTATTCAGATCCTTTGCCCATTTTTTGTTCAGATTATTTGATTTTTTCCTATTGAGTAGTTGGAGCTCTTCATATATTCTAGTTATTAATCCCTTGTCAGATGGATAGTTTGTAAATATTTTCTCCCATTCTGTGGGTTGTCTCTTCACTTTTTTGATTGTTTCCTTTGTTGTGCAGAAGCTTTTTGCCTTGATGTGATGCCATTTGTCCAATTTTTTTTTGTTGTTGTTGCCTGTGCTTTGGGGGTATTACTCAACAAGTCCTTGCCCAGACCAATATCCTGAAGCATTTCCCCAGTGTTTTCTTTTAATGGTTTCAAATTAATAGTTTCACGTCTTAGATTTAAGTCATTAGTCCATTTTGATTTGATTTTTGGATGGCAAGAGATAAGGGTCTAGTTTCATTATTCTACATATGGTTATCCA
This sequence comes from Daubentonia madagascariensis, assembly GCA_023783475.1. Taxonomy (NCBI): domain Eukaryota; kingdom Metazoa; phylum Chordata; class Mammalia; order Primates; family Daubentoniidae; genus Daubentonia; species Daubentonia madagascariensis. Next base: position 3,231,944 of record JAKFHU010000901.1, on the reverse strand, counting down.
GTTTTCCCAGAACCATTTATTGAAGGGACTACCCTTTTCCCACTGCATGTTCTTGGCACCTTTGTCAAAGATAAGTTCACTATAGATGTATGGATTTATTTCTGGGTTCTCTATTATGTTCCATTGGTCTGTGGGTATGTTTTTGTGCCAGTACCGTGCTGTTTTAGTTACTACAGTTATGTAGTATAATATGAAGTCAGGTAATATGATTCCTCCACTTTTCTTCTTTTTGCTCAAAATGGCTTTGGCTATCCTGGGTCTTTTGTGTTTCCACATAGATTTTAAGATTACTTCTATTTCTGTGAAGAATGTCATTGTATTTTGATGGGGATTGCATTGAATATGTAGATTACTTTGAGTAGTATGGCCATTTTAACAATATTTATTCTTCCAATCCATGAACATGGAATATCTTTCCATTTTTTGTGTCCTCTTCAACTGCTTTCTTCAATGTTTTATAGTTTTCATTATAGAGCTTTTTTACTTTATTGGTTGAGTTTATTCCTAGGTATTTTATTTTATTTGTAGCTATTGTAAATGGGATTACTTTCTTGGTTTCTTTTTTAGATTATTTACTGTTGGCATATAGAAATGCTACTGATTTTTATATGTTGGTTTTGTATCCTGCAACTTTACTGAATTTGTTTATCAGTTTGAATAGATTTTTTGTGGAGTCTTTAGATTTCTCTAGATATAAGATCATTTCATCTGCAAACAAGGATAATTTGACTTATTCCTCTCCAATTTGGATTCCCTTTTTTATTTCTCTTGTCTGACTGTTCTAGCTAGAACTTCCAGTACTATGTTGAATAACAGTAGTGAAAGAGGGCATCCTTGTCTTGCTCTAGATGCCAGAGAAAAGACTTTCAGTTTTTCCCCCTTCAGTATAATACTAGCTGTGGGTTTGTCATATATGACTTTTATCATGTTGATATAAGTTCCTTTTATACCCAGTTTTTTGAGAGTTTTTATCATTGGTGGATGTTGAATTTTATTGAATGTCCTTTGTTGGATGTTTAGTTTGTGAATATTTTCTTCCATTCTGTAGGTTGTCTATTTACTCTGTTGATCATTTCCTTTGCTGTGCAGAAGAATTAAGTCTTACTTATTTATTTTTATTGTTCCTATATTTATCTTTGTGATCTTGGTCATAAATTCTTTGCCTTGGCTGACATCTAGAAGTTTTTTCCTATGTTTTTTCTAGAAGTTTTATGTTTTTATGCCTTACATTTAAGTCTTTTATCCATATTGAGTTAATTTTTGTATATGGTGAGAGATGAAGTCCTATTTCATTCTTCTGCATGTGACTGTCCAATTTTGAATAGGGCTTCCTTAACCAAGGAGGTGAAAGATCTCTATAAGGAGAAATACAAAACACTGATTAAATAAATCATAGATGATACAAACAAATGGGAGAAAATCCCATGTTCATGGATTGGTAGAATTGACATTGTTAAAATATTGATTCTGTACTATCCAAAGTGATTTACAGATTCAACACAATCCCCTTCAAAATACCAATGTCATATTTCACATGTCTAGAAAAAATAATTCTAAGCTTCATTTGGAACCAAAAAAAATCTAAATTGACAAAGCAATCTTAAGCAAAAAGAACAAATCTCGAGGCATTATGTTACCTGACTCCAAATTATACTACAAGGTTATAGTATATTTGTAAGCAAAACAATATTTGTAAGCAAAACAGCATGTGTGGTACTGGTATAAAAGTAGAGACATAGACCAACAGAACAGAATACAGAACCCAAAAATAAAACAGTATAGCTACAACCAATTGATCTTCAAGAAAGCAGAGAACAACATATCCCTACTTTAATTATTCACTTATTCTTGCATGTTGTCTACTTTTTCATTAAAGATCTTAGTATATTAATCATAGTTTTTTAAAATTCCTGCCATATCTGTTTTAGGTCTAATGCTTCAGTCTCTCCAAATTGTGTAATTTTTTGGAAAAGTGGACATGATGTACTTGGTAAAAGAAACTGTGCTAAATAAAATGTGGGGGATGGGGAAGCATTCTATAGTTCTACATTTAGATCTCAATCTTTTGGTGAACTTGTGCCCTTGAACTGTGAACTTTACTAATGTTTTTAAGTCCACTATCCCCTCACTTTAGGTGGGACAGGTTGCCTATAGGGCACTAGAGTTAGGTAATTCCCTTTCCCCAATGTCAAAGGCTCAAGCTGGCTGGAGTCTCTGGCTATTCCCCTTCCCTCAGGTAGGTTAGTCTCTAAAAAAATCCCAATAGGTTACGTTCTGGCAAAATCATTTCTCCTGAGGCCAGCCTTAGTTACCAAAAACAGAATGCTCTGGCATATTTCAGAATGGTTTGTTTTTCCTCTCCCTTTGCCAAAAGCAAGAGGGGATTTTTCTCTGATATTCCCCGTGAGGACCTGATAAGGTTTCTGAAGGTAAAATTCACAAAAGTGTGGAGGCTCCTTATGTTTGGATCCTCCTGGAGTTTTTACCTCTCAGGTTTTCTACACGGAGCCTCTAGCAATTTGTTATTTACAGTTCAGATTTTTTGCCTTTCGTACTGGTTGTCTTGGAGGTTTCTGCTTGTGGGTTTTTGCTTTAGTAAGTTGTGATTCTCTCTATCCACCTGTCTGTTATGCCATTTTTGGGGGACAGTAGTTTGCCCTGTGACCTCCTTCTCTAACAGATCTAAGAAGAGTTGTTGGTATTTTAGTTTGTTTAGCTTTTTACTTGTTGTTATGACAAACTGGCAACTTCTAAGCTCTTTATATGCCAGACTAGAAATTGGAAGTCTTTGCTGCTTTTTATGTTATTATTATTTTTATCTCTGCGTCCTCTTCATTTGCATGTTTTTGTCATTCCCACGAACTATGTGGATTATCCTCTTCTTCACTAGCGTCCAGCATTCATCCGAACAGAAATTGTTCTGTTCTGGGATGAAAGAAAATAATGGACTATTTTAGTGCATACTGGACTTAATATACAATGCTATGATATTGGAGCAAATTAAGCTATAATTAGATTGCATAGTTTTTATGATCTGAAACCCTGTAATTTTCCTATTCTGAATTAAGGAATTTACTTATTTATTCAGCAATAAATTATTGAGAACCTGATATATACGATGCTCTGTTACGGACGCTTTGGATATTGTTTCTAACCATACTCTCCCACTAATAGAGTATCTGTCATTAAGTACATTAAAATTAAATCTAATTAATGAATTAAAAAATGAAGGAAGAACATTGTGATTAAGTATGAGGATGTAAAATCACACTTTAAAAATAATTGTATATATCATAGGCATGTCTGAGAATGTACATATTTTATTTGACTTTTATTTTACTACTTGGTAAGAATTTGTGTAATCACTATATATTAATATAAACATAGCATTAAATACATTTATTTTTAATACAATTTAGTCAAAATTAATGTCGGCAGGCTTTAATGACAGAGTGTTTTAAAATCAATTCAATTAGATGGTTTTCTGACATACACTGACTATGAATGACCCCCTGTCCTAAATCACCATTTGAAACTTTCATCTGCAGTTTGATTTTCTTACTCCAAATGCTTGTGGGGCATGTCCACTTTTCCAAATTTATCCTGTTTAAAAGTAAGCAGGTTGCCTTCATTCTCAAGTCTTCTTCTACTTCGTTATTTGTTAGTGGCACTGATGCTCCATCAGTCAGTATCAAAACTTCAGATTCATTATGGATTTATACTCACTCTCAATATCTGAACTCATAGATTCTAAGATTATTCTCTTTATTACTTGGGTCTTAGTCTTTAAATGGAAGAAACTGTAGAAGGGGAAACTGTAGTAATCTGGGGAAGAGTATGGAGCACAGTCTCCAGATACTGGCACATTCCCAGATAGGTATTCTTGAAAATAAAAGAAATGTTTCAAAGCCTAAAGCAGCACAAATAAAAATATAACATAAGCCACTGTAAGCCACATGTATATTTTAAATTTACTAGTAACCACATTGAAAACAAAACAGGAAAAAATAGGTAAAATTAGTTTTACTATGTATTTTAATTAACCTAATATATCAAAATATCATTTCAACATGTAGTCAGTATATAATTATTAATGAAATATTTTAAATTTTTTTCTTCAGACTAGATCTTTGAAATCTAGTATATATTTTATACTTATAGAATATCTCAGTTTTCACTAGTCACAATTTAAATGCCTAATAGCCACATCTGCCTAGTGGCTTTCCACTAGCAGGCCTAGAAAATGTCCCACAATCCTGAAATACAGTAGTCTAAAGTATGACATTTCTGAGGGCAGAGCCTGGAAACAGAACACCAGAAAATGTGAGGATAATGAGTCTTTCTGGAGTGGCAGTTAGATTCAACTCCAGAAGATGTAGAATCAGCCCATCTTCACAAAGCAGATAAGAGGTGAAAGATAGTTATCAAACTAAAATGTAAAATCTACATTTTTTTCCCTTTACAAAATTTCCCTTCCACTCAATTTTTTTAGAATTTTACATACTTCTCAGTCCATACTCTAGAATTCTTTGACTTTATATCTGTGTGTGTGTGTGTGTGAATGTGTGTGTACATGTAAATGTACAGTCACAGCGTTTCTAAAGAAAAAAATATGATCATAGATTATCTATAGTGCTCTAATTTGCTTTTGTCACTTGACCACAAATTTTGAATATCTTTACATACTGCTGTGTAGAAATCTACCTTAATATTTTTTATGATAGCATTAAATGTTATATTTTTTCTGTGAATTATTTAGCCAATACCTTGTTATACTATTTTGAGGTTCCCACAACAAAATGAATTAGAGCCATATACATTCTTATGCACACTGGGAATATTTAATGCACAGTAGATCCTTAAAATGCAAGTTGCTGATTCAAAGAATATGAGCATTTAAGTTTTTGTTACACACTGACAAATGGCCTTCCAAAATAGGTAACAAAGTTAACACTTCACCCACATGGCATTATGTGTCTGTTTCCCTATATAACAAACTGTAGTACAGGTTATTAACCTTTGAACAATTTTGCCAATCTAGTGGCCAACAATTGTATTATCTTATTTTTTTTTTCAATTTTTTTGTAGTACTTCTGAGGATGGACAAGTCTTTTTAATATTTATATTGCAAATTCATGCTCTTTTACTAAATATTGTACAGTTTTGTATTTGATTAATTTTTAATTTACTTCAAAAGTATTTTATGGATATTAGTACTTTATGTGCTATAAATGTTACAAATACTTTATCCTAGATTGCCACTTGTCTTTTATTTTTACTTATGATATATTTTGTTGTAAGATATTTACATTTTATGCATTAAAATGCATCAATCTTTTTTTCTTTATGGGCTCAGGATTTTGAAACTTGATTGGGAAGGCCTTACCAACCTAAGACTGAAAATAAATGTTTTCTCTAATACTTTTATAGATTTCCCTATTTAGATTGTCATTCCATTGAGAATTTGTTTTCTAAATACTATCTAGGGACTGAACTTTATTTATTTTTTTAATGTACACCCAATTTTCCTGACACCACTTAAGTTGTTTTGTAATTATGTATCTTAGATATGCAACATTTTGATTCCCCAATGATTTTATGTATTTTCTGCGTGTTACATTTTCCCATGGTCTCCATAGCTCACACTTAAATTTCACTTGGCTCAAAGAAAATAATAAATATTTGCTCACTGACACAATAACCAGGTTGATTAAATTCTGAATATTAATAATAATAATGCCTCACATTTACATAGCCTTTTGTCATACACAAAACATTTACACACATATATTTAATTATCATAATAACCCTGGGAATTAAATGGGGCAGGTATTATATTCTTACTTTATAAATGAGGAAACCAAGGATCAGGAAATGAAGTGATTTTTTTTTTCAAGGTCACACTGCTACTGTGGGATGAGTAATGATCCAGAAAACAACTCCATATCCAGTGCTTTTATTCCTTTCTCCAGTCAAATCTGCTGAGAGATCATGCACATTCAGTCATTTGTATTTTCAACAACTATTAATTGAGGGACTCTTAGTTGCCTATCCAACATCCATCTTTTCCCTGATTTCTAAAAGAATCCTATCCTCCTTATGCCCAGGTCTACACCCTTTTCATGACAATTCTCAGAGGAAAGGTGGATATTGCTAGGACCACTCATATGATAATCCCACGTCCCTTCCAGGTGACTGGTTAGGAAAGGTATGTGATTATTTTTGGTCAGTGAGTCCTTTGAGGACTTCTGCTTGGGTTAAAGGGCTTTTTATTCCCTTCCTTCACTCCTAAGAAAGGGACACCAGCTGTGCCAGTCCTTGGTCTCTCCACAGCATAGACCAGGGCTGATTGTAACACTCAGAGCTGCTATAGCCCTCCTGCTGCTGGGCCAAAGAGGAAGTCATCATGGAGGAATGGAGAATAAGAAAACTGTGGGCAGGGCGCTGGAGCCTCTTCACCCTTGAACTTCTTGTGATGCAAAATATATGTTCTAATGGTGCATGCCATCTTGATCAGAGCATTCTATGAATTGTAGGTGGAAGCATCCCTGATACAAAGGCCCACTGAATGCACAGAATAGAAAGACTGGAGATGCAGAGATCATTAGCACAATGTGTGTCAGAGTCTGCTTTTCCTACTGAACTGCTAAAGACCCTTACTAAGATGTCTGGTGTCTGGTGCTGCCTCTGGATATGTGAGAGGTTTTTGTTTTTTTTTTTTTTAACTCTCCCATGGGGTCTGTACCTTATTCAAATCTGAGAAACAGTGTTTTGTAATATGTGTCTTCTTGAAGGAATTTATATTTAACAGACACCAAACTTTAAGGATGAAGATGCATTGTCTGCTAGTAGTCAAAAGAGAACTTTCCAACTTTGAGACCTACAGAGCTATAAAAGGTGGAAAAAACTGAGTGTCAGAGTAGCTTTGTTGAAATCACAGCTCTCACTTACTAGCTGTGTGATCTTGGACCAGTTCTAAAATGTCTCTTAACCTCGATTTTCTCAATTTAGAAACAATGACAATAATAATACCCTGCAAGCGTTGCTGTAGGATTTGACAAGATATCACATGTAAAGTTTCTGACAGAGCCTGACCCATGAAAAATACCTGAAAAATGGAATTTCTTTTCATTTTTAAAAATTGAGCCTCATTGGCATTGGCCTGCCCTGCAGTTGGTGCAATGGAGTTATGTTTGTGTCCCCCCAAATTCGTATATTGAAATCCTAATCCCAAAGTGATTGTAGTAGGAGGTGGGTCCTTTAGCAGGTAATTAGGTCATGAGGGTGGAGTCCTCATGAATGGGATTAATGCTCCTATAAAAAGGATTCCAGAGAGCTCTTTCACCCTCTTACCACCATGTGAGGATACAAGATGACGGCAGTCTACAACCCAGAAGTGGGTCCTCACCAGAACCTGACCATGCTGGCAGTGTGACCTGGGACTTCCAGCCTTTAGAATGATGAGAAGTAAATTTCTGTAGTTTATAAGCCACCCAGTCTATGGTATTTTGTTATAGCAGCCTGAACTAAGACAGTCAACCTCTACTTTCTTTTATAGTCACCATATAGCACTTTTCTGAAATTTCTCAGGGAAAAGACCAATGCTCATAGTGCAAATATTTCCTGCCCCAAGACCTACAGAGGGAGGGATTTGCAACAGACACTCAGACTGCAGAGGCCACATATTCTTGGGGTTGCTCCTCTTGGTTGCTTCTTGCCCCACTGACTGCTTGGTGCTGCTTCAGGGGTGGTGAGGTTCTTTACTCAAGCCTTTTCCCGGGTAAGGAATGTGGGGTTTCCTTGCTGCTGTTGCATGTCACCTGCGTAATGTCTGCTCGCCCCTCAGGACTGCCTCCTATTATTACCCTCCTGCTACCCTTTCCCCTGGTAATTGTCAGTGGATGCCCTCCATCTGCCCTCTTCCCCTGGCTAATTGCCTTCTCATTCTCCCTCCCCACTAGTCACATGCCTGGCTCTGCCCTCCTGTCACCCTTCTTACCTGCTAACCTCTGCCTGATTTGCTGCCTGGACGAAGGTGGCCTGGGCCTTTCTGCCCTTCATGCTGCCTGCTGCCTGCTGGTTTCCTGCACTGCTCAATCCACCTGCTGCGTGCCTGGGGTCACCTTCCTGCTGCCTGCTCCACCTGTCCCTGAGCTGGTTGATTTTGCCCCCTGAAAAGCACAGATGGGATCTCGCCACCTTCCCTGTGATTATCTAATGGGGAAGTAAGATGCAAATAACTGTGCAAAATAAATGGAAAGGAAGAAAACACAAACCCAAACAAAAAAAAAAACAACTACAAATGCCCAGATAGTGATTAAGAATCCAGAGTAATTTGGCTAAATAAAGTTAAATCTAAGAATCCAGCACATAGATACAAAACAGAAAGAGGGGAAACATACTTGGAAATTGGTTAAAATAGGCTCTCCTCTGCATGGGAAACAGCCAAATTTTGAAGGTAAATGCCAGAGGGTAAAGATTTCTCTTCCACGTCCAGCTCTGCAAGTGAGCATCAAGCTTTGGTGATACATAGGCCTATTCATGGGTAATGATTGCATTTCCCTGCACAGGATAATTTATCTGAACTCTAGGGGCCCCTTAAAACTGCTGGTGAGTATTTGCAATTTATATCTAAGTTTTAGCCTTCTGTATCTATGTTAGATGTTCTAAGGGCACCATGAGCAGTACTTTCTTTTTTGAGTGGTGTTTTCCTTTGATTTTCTCTAATTGTTTGTTTACACTGGCACTAAACACTCACAAATTGGGCACAATTGCAAGTTATTAGAATCTTTTATTGAGAACTTTAGTCCCAAAGACAGAGTTCCATTTAGAGCAGAGAAATTCTTCTTAGGCCAAAAATTAATTGTGTCTCCCAGAATACAAAGATCTTCTTTTCTTTCTTTTCTTTTGAGTTTTTTAAAATTTTATTTTTAATGGACATAATAATTGTACATATTTATGGGGAAAATGTGATGTTTCGATACATATATACTGTATAATGATCAAATCAGGGTTTAATTTACATATCTATCACTACAAACACTTGTTATTTTTTGTGGTGAGAACATTCAAAGTTTTTTCTTCTAGCTATTTTGAAGTATACATTGCTGTTGATGATAATCACCCTATTGTACGATAGAACACCGGAACTTATTCTTCCTAATTGTGACTTTATTCCCATTGATCAACCTCTCTGCATTTCCCTCCTACTCTCCTCAGTCTCTAGTAACTGCTATTCTACCACTATTCTACTCTCTACTTCTATGCAATCAACTTTTTTTAGATTATACATATGAGGGAGATCATGTAGTATTTGTTCTTCTGTGCTTGGCTTATTTCACTTAACATAATGTCCTATAAGTTCATCCATGTCGTTGCAAGTGAGATGGTTTTGTTCTTTTCTGGCTGAATAGTATTTCATTGTGTATATATACTACATTTTTTAATCCATTTATTCATTGACATATAGGTTGATTCCATATCTTGGCTATTGTGAATAGCCAATACTTTCTCCCAATAAACATAGGAAAAAATATTTACAAACTAAGCATCTGACAAGGGGTTTATATCCAGAATATATAAAGAACTCAAGCAACTCAATAACAAAAAAAAATCATATTTAAAAATGGGCAAAGGATCTAAATAGACATTTCTCAAAAGAAGACATACAAAAGGGCAACAGGTATATGAAAAACTGCTCAGCATAACTAATTATCAGGGAAATGCAAATTAAAGCCACAGTGAGATATCATCTCACCCCAGCTGGAATAGCTATTGTCAAAAGGACAAAAATTAAAAATGCTGGTGAGGATGTGGAGAATGGGGAACTCTTATACACTGTTGGTGGGAATGTAAATCAGTCTAGTCATTACGGACAACAGTATAGAAGTATTTTAAAATATTAAAAATAGAACTATTATATGATCCAACAATCCCACTACTGGGTATATATTTAAAGGAAATGAAATTAGTTAAAGAGATATCTGCACTCCCATATTTATTACAGATTTTTTTAAATATATATTTGAGTATGAAGGTGCCTCAGAAATCAGATGTTACACCTCTTGTGAGAAGACACAGGCATGAATACTGGTTTTGGACATAGTAGCTAAGATTTGTTTGTTTATGCTCTTCCTCTTCATAGCTAATGGCTTGCTCTTCATCTATAACTTTCTCAAGCAAGAAAGATTTGAAGATACACATGCCAGTATCCACAGAGGTTACGCTATGAGTTACTCTGAATTTGTGCAAAAGCTTCTACTCCAAAATAAAATGTATGTGTTACCTTCAACAGGAAGTCTTGTCATCCTTCTCCTCAAACTGACAATCAGACCAACCAGGTAATTATACCATTATTTAGTTCTTAAAGTTTTTTTTCCTTCCTACAAACCAATTATTTGTATGGTGATAATGTTAGCAATGACAACTAGCCCTAGGTTGCCTTCTTTTGGCTTCAGTGTCCTCATTTGTAAAGTGCAGCAGAGGACAGGAAAAACTGTGATTCCACTGAGCTTAATGATATTGGAATAATTTTGTATCCTAAAACTCATGAGACTTAAAATTATTAGGTTAGTCCTGAAATATATCCATGGTCACCATTGATCATAATTGGTTATCAACACCTACTTTTGACAGAATTCCTAGTCCTCATATTCCTGGGATGTGAGGAAATAGGCTGTAGCAGATCCAGCATTTTCTCTGGGAGATGACTATGCATAAAAATTAAGCTCCAATGATACAGTGAGAGATGTAGAATCTATCCTTATTAATCACAGAAAGTCTGGGGTGAAGGAAACCTTAGTAATATCTAATCTTATTTTTTTGTTCTGTGGATACGGTAGTCAAGGTCTCAAGAATGGCAGTGATTTGCCTAGTGTTAGAGCTGGTATAGGGTTAGAGCCTTTGCTGTCTAGTTTTGATCCGTAGTCTCATCATAATTTCTTTATGTAAGATTTTTAAATCATCCACTTTTATTCAATCCTCAGTATTTGGGCTAGTGATAGTAATAATAATTTCAATAAATCAAAAAGTGTTGCTGATTTGGCAGATGTGAAAAGAAAAAAAAATGGAATTTTAGTCCTTAGCTTAATTGAATAAATGTGAGATCAGGTCACAGTCCATATCATTTGAGCAATGGGAGCGCTGATGTCTTCAAGTTGACACAAGAATCATTTACTGCCGCTCCCCCATCTCACAGCAATTAAGCACATTGCCTCCGTTGCTCAACACTATTTCAATTTTCCACCACAGGTATTTTTAATTGTCTCCATCCTTAAACCAAAGGAGAAAGATGAAAATAAAGGAGCTAAGAGCTTTTTCCAGTGAATGACTGTTCAGAAAAAGAGAGAGAGAGAGAAAGAAGTGGCATCTATATGCCATACTTTTGAATTCAAATTAGATTTAAAGACTTTTAAAGATCTTTTTAGAGGTCCCTAGTCCCATCTACTACAGAAAAGCTTGTTATTACTGCCCCCAAAGTGGTATCTTAGACTTTGTTTGGACATCTCTGATGTACAAGTCCCATTCTTTCATTAGGATGATGTTTCTCCCCCCTCATTTTTAGCAACTCCTGTTGATCAAAATTGTCTGATTATAACTCACTTCCAAGTTTCAGTGTTTATTCCCACTTCTACCTTCTGGAGTGGCAGTGTCAGAGCCTCAGTCTTGGGAAATCCTCTAGACACTTTAAGGTTGGAGGAATTTATATTTTATCATCTCACATGAAAGGACATAGAGAGGGGTAATTTCTATTCCTATATCTAAAACACAGGTGACAGTGCGGATTACCCAGGCTGGGCCCCTGCAGCATGGTACACATGCTCCCATGAAAACCTTGCTCTAAATGGCTGCTAGGTCTTACGATGTCATTATGGTCTTATAATTAAGGTACATCACTGGCTACACTGGCTTTTGTTGGCTAATCTAGGAACTGAACCATTATTAACAATGAATTGTATTCCATTATTTTCTATACAAATGCATTCTGAGTTCTAAACATGTGAGTAACCTGGAGGTTTTGACTCGCCCCTCAGAAGGGGACTGCCTAGAATCCAGATTGGCCTCATCCCTGCACTGTAAAGCAGAATTGTTATTTCTCAGGATCTGAGCATTATATGCACATTTGTCACTGCAATCTAATGACTCATGTAACTGTGTTACATTTCGATTATACTAAAATAATGGTCAACTATATATTGAAGATTTTTCTTTACATTTCTTGCCTCCAGGCCACTTAAGTCTTCCTTCCAAGATGGAGTAATGAGTAATCTATTGGTCACAACTAATGTAACTAAAAATACTCATCAAATTTTCCAAAATTGAGTCATAATAGGATTAAGTAAACATTACTTTTCTGTATTTGCCCTAAAGAACAGAAAAGACTTTTTCACTCAACATCCTTTTCCCATGAGTATGCAATTCCACAAAACAATCTCATAATCTCATAAGCATACAAATAACAGAACAAATGAGGAAACAAACAAAAAAAGCTTTTTACCTGCAATTTTCAACATAATAAAGTTTGGAAACTAGAAAGTGTTTTCTATTAAGCAACATAATATTTTCAAAGACACACAATGAATCTCACATCCATTCATTTATTCAAAAACATTCATCAGATGTTTATTGGGTGCCTGCTACGTACCAAGGACTGTCTTGGGTGCTGGCTATGTGGTGGAGAACTAAGCAGAAAAGCAAACTTCTTTCCTGTGTTCATGGGGCTGACAGGAAAGAGTAAGTAAACAAGGAAGTTTGGATTGAGTTACAGTGTGGATTGAATTGCAGAGAATTCTAAGAAGGGACTTTATGGTGCAAGACTCAGAAGTATGAAAGTTTAAGGAATGCTCAGACTTCACAGAGAAGGACCATAGAGGTATTACCTTGGGTAAAAGCAGAAGCAGCAAGCTGGGCATTAAACTATAGCCTATCATAAGGCAGCATACAAGATGAGAGTTTCATTCATTGACATTTTAAAAAATTATTTTTTCAAAAACAATTTTCCATGGTTTACATAAAAAAGCAAACACAAACTGTGCAGGAAATAGTTAACTTTTGCACGCCTGATGTTGCTCTTTAGAAGGACCTGCTTACACAGATGGCCCTTATGTGGCATCTGGGAACTAGACTTTTAGAATTCTTCCTACATCACTAACTGATATCTGTCTTGTAGGCATGGGACACCGAACCCTGCCATATCACCTTGTCTAGACTGTGCAACAATGTGATTTATGGTGAACACCTGCTTTCCTTCTGGGAATGTGAATTTTGGTAATCATGACTGGTCATGCAGGCAGAGAAGGCCTATGTGACCAGCCCCTAAGAAAACCTCTGTACTCTAAAGAACATTGGGAAGAAACACTGCACACGTATTGGTGTATTTCATTGCTGGAAGAAGAGCACATACTGTGTGACTACCCTTCTTTCCATTTCTGTGACAGAGAATTTTGGAAGCTTGAGCCTGGATTCCCCCAGACTATGCCTAATGCATCTTTTCCTCCCCACTGATCCTTCTGTTTAACCTTTTGCTGTAATAAACCATAGCAATGACTGCAATTTCCTCCCAGTCCTGTGAGTCACCAAACATGTGGGTGGTCCTGAGTCCCTTAAAAATACACTAAACAAAAACAGGCAAATAAAATAGAAATATTTAGAAAGGCATGACTAAGGAAAAGAGTATAAAGTCAACTTTCCCACCTTACAGGTTGCATTTCTGTCTACTGTTCCTAAATCCAAGAGGCCTGTAATGTGCCTTAGAGAGAAAATATGTGTGTTAGATAAGCTTCATTCAAGCGTGAATTATAGTGCTGTTGGCTGAACTCATCGTTAGTGAATCAACAATGTATGTGTGCCTGTGTGTGTGTGTTTAGGCTTGTAGGAGACTATCCATGCCTTTCCTCTAGGAACAATGGTTCAGTATTCACTACTTCAGTGTTTGTAGTGACTTTATAGAACGTAACTACTGCAAATAATGAGAATTGGCTTTATTTTTTGCTAGGTTTTTTTTTTTTTAATATCTTGTCCCATTAGTGTTTAACACAGGGACAGTAAATGATTTTGCTTTCAGATCTCCGTGACTTTTTAACCATGCCATGGGACACTAATTCCTTTAACCTGTAAGTGCTATGCAGGGTATGACTTGGTGTGGTCTTTTGTTTAGTCATTTCCTGCAGTGAGCAGCCCTATTTGGGGCTCCTGGGAAGATGATTTCAATTGAGTGGGGCTCAGAATGTGTGTCCCACCACCCCTCAGGTACTAGGCTTTGTGATTAATAATGCATTAGGTGTCTTCTACCACATGGGCAACTGTTGTGGTAGCAACTGCAGAGCGCACAGTACTGCTTTTTCAGAGACGATCAAAACAGCTGCCCAGTGACTACTAACTCTACAAAGTAGAACTTCACCATTATTTTGAAATTCTTGTTATGGCAAAAGTTCAACTGTATTTAAAATCCATTCACGTTTATTATGGAAAAATTCAACACTATTTTGGCCAATGAGAAAAATATTTCACAATATTCAAATCTAATTTCAACTCTTGACATTGTTTCTATAGTTGTAAGAAGTATGATTTAACATTTTTATCACCAACTGTACAAAGTTTCTCATCAAAGGTGACTGAATAATTTGAAGAGGTCATTATCAAAAAAGCAATTACATGTAACAATTACAAGTATACAACCTAATTTTTAAAAAGTTACAACCACAGATGCATACTCAAACTTCTCATTAAAAATGTGAAAACATTTTATATGGAAGTTTTATACATATTCAATATTTATTATCTTTCTTGATACATTATATTTAAATTTTTATTATTTTAGTGGCTGTGTTGTTTCCCTTCTTGGACCTCCCCCTCCTTTTTGCTGAGGTCACTAGTCCCTTCCTATCAGATATGTTGCCTGCTGATGGCAATCAGCTGAGTCCCTTCTTAAAAACTGTCCTTCCCCAGAGGGAGCTGCTTGGCTAAGGTTATATCCTCTTCCTAGAGAGCAGTTGGTATCCAGTGACTAGTTGGTGTGGGAGTACAAAGGCTTGGCTCTCTTGCCACCATTCGGGAAAACTCTGAAAGGCCACTCCAGCTGCCAAGGCCTCTGCTATGCCATGTCCCAGTTCAACTTCTCCCTCCGCCCAATTCCGCTTTCTTAACCCTCTTACAGGTATTAATCCTGAGAGCATGCCCCAGTAAACCTCCTGCATATAAATCCTTGCCTTAAAATCTGTTTTCCAGAGAACTTGTGACTCTAACCATAATTATATAATTTATATAATATATTAAAAAGATAAAGCAAGATCAGTGAATTTAATTTTCCTAAGCCCCATGTAGCCCCCAATTCACCCAAACTTACCATAATATGTTGTTCAGATTTTGTGTTTTCTATAGGTGTCATTTCATACAAAAATTCTGGAAGTGTCATTCTAAGGGAAAGTGATCTGAAGAAATCTTATTCATTCATATTATATTTACTACTACGTGTATGGTGACTTCTGAAGTTATATATCTAGCCCAACTTTCTCCTATGATACCTAGTATAGATTTGCGTATCTAAATGTCTTTTTGATAACTCCCCGTATATTTCTCATATGCTTCCTGGACTTGACGTGTTTAAACAGGATTTAACACCCCACATACTGCTCAGCCCACCAGTCTTTTTCACAAAAGTAAAATGTACCACCGCCAGGCATTTGCTAAAGCCAGAAACCTGGAATCAATCTCTAATTCCTCCCTCTCTTTTATGCTGTCCCTCACTAGCCTTTCAGCAAGCCCTGCCCATAGAAAAATGAAAATTTTCTATTCTCTTTTCAGTAGGTCACCAAGGCACCAGCCAAGACTATTAGAGCAGCTTTCTCAAGGGTGCTATTTTTCTGCTCATACTCTTCTGACTTTCTTCCATATAGCAGAAATAGTAATTTTAAAATGTTAATTCAATCAGGCATATCCCATGCTAAATGTCTTAAAATAGCTCCCGTTTGCCTTAGGGTAAAAATCGAAACCCTCCCAGCAACCTATAAGGCACCTACATGTGAAGCTTGCCTGCCTTTCCCATGCATCTCCCGCCATTCCTCCCCTCCCCTCCTCTGCTCCACTGGTCTTGTCTTGGTCTCATGAATAAGCTGAGCTTCTTTCCTGCTCCTAGTCTTTGCACATGTTTTCCTTTCTGTTCGACAGGCTTCTCCCCTACCTCCAACACATTCACACTTAGTATATGATTAGCTTTTTATAATCCTTGAGTCGCCAACAGCATAACTGCCATTCCTTCCTTATGTGGCCTTCCTCAAGCAGAATCTCTAAAGGTATGATTTATTCCTTTTGCCTGTCTTTTAGCTCATTTTCTTTTGTCCTTCATATATTTCACCACAATTTAAAATTATCTCTTTTGTTCATTTGTTTTGTTTTTGTTTTTGAGACAGGGTCTCACTCTGTTGCCTGGGCTAGAGTGCAGTGGCGTCATCATAGCTCACTGCAACCTCACACTCCTGGGCTCAAGCGATCCTCCTGCCTCAGTCTCCTGAGTAGCTGGGACTACAGGCACGTGCCACCACACCTGGCTAATTTTTAAAACTTTTTCTGTAGAGACAGGGTGTCCCTATGTCGCTCAGGTTGGTCTCAAACTCCTGGCCTCAAACAATCCTCCCGCCTTGGCCTCACACAGTGTTGGAATTATAGGCATGAGTCACCATGCCCAGTCCATTTATTTACTGTCTCTCTGCTCTATCACATTGTTATCTTCCAGGAGGGAGGGGCTTTATCTGATCCTTTACAGCCATATTTGTAGTGTACAACATAAGCCTTAGCACAGAGTTGGCATTCAACAAATATATTTTGGATTAATGAATTATTAATGAAGTGAAGAATGTAGCTTATGCCTATATGAGATACTAAATCTGCAGACCCTGACTTAACTGGCCTGACTTGTAAACTAATCAGAACAAGACACTCTCAAGCTGTGGAAATGATATTTCTCCTGTAAAGTCACACTAATTTGATACTTTTTTTTAGCAAGAGGCACAAAACCTTTAGAGAAAAATACATTTCAAAATATAAAATTTAATAGCACTTCTGAGGAATCAACTGAGCGTGATGTTTTCTCATCATTTATACTTTGGTTGGGATATGAATTTCAGAAAAGAGATTCAATAAATAACAGACATCAACGAAGCAAGGAAAACATAACAGAATATTAAGTAAAAAATGGACTGATGAGGTGCAGCCATAATTTCCAATTCAACTGTGTCTTTTGACCATGATTAGCAAATCAACTATTTATGTACGGTCAGTCGACCAACATTATCTACGTATCACTACTATGGAGTAAGTTACTGGAGATATCAACATTAAATACAAAGGGTTCTACCCTCTAGGAGCTAAAACTTAAGTGGATGATATACACATTGTCACCTTTAAGTCTCATCAAGGATATTTAGAAGATTCTGCATCTGATCCACAAAATGTGTTCAACCTAATATTAAGCCAGGATTGAGCTTTACTACATGCCAGCAGTATATCCAGGGCTTCTTATCTGACTCATCTGGACCTGATTAAGATGATGAGATTCTGGAATTTAAGCACATGTTGTAATGAGATAGGACTCCTGGGGACTTTGAGAAGGTGTCAATGCGTTTTGAATATAGGGGACATGACTCCCTGGGAGTCAGAGGGAGCTCTGCGGGAGACATCTCTCACAAAGCCCCTCATAACTCCTTCCTCCTGCTGTTCAAGCCCTTGTGTGATCCCCTCCCCTTGAGTGTGAACAGGACCTGTGATTTGCGTCTAACAAATAGAATATGGTGAGATGATAGGATGTACACAATTACATGTGTGTGATTACATGATTATGTCACACAAAATTCTAGTACCCATTTTGCCAGTCTCTCACTCTATCTCCTTTGCTGGCTTGATGAAGCAGTCAACTATGTTGGAGGTCCATGTAGCAAGAAACTAAGGGTGCTACCGAGGGTTTGAGGGAAGCCTCTGATTGGCAATCAACAAGAAAGTGAAGCCCTTGGTCCTACAACAAGAAACTGAATTCTTCCAACAATCACATGAGTGAGGGAGCAGACCCTTCCACAGTCAAGCCTCATGTGAGAATACAGAACTGGACTACACCTGAATTGCAGTCTTGTGAGATCCTGAAGGAAAGAAACCAGGTAACACATGCCAAGACTCCTGAACTACAGAAATTATGAGATAATAACTGCACTGTTTTATTTTTTATTATTTATTTATTTGAGACAGAGTCTCGCTCTATTGCCCTGGGTAGAGTGTAGTGGCATCATCATAGGTCACCGCAACCTCCAACTCCTGGGCTCAAGTGATCCTCCTGCCTCAGCCTCCCCAGTAGCTGGGACTACAGGCACGCACCACGATGCCCAGCTAATTTTTTCTATTTTTAGTAGCGACAGGGTCTTGCTGTTGCTCGGGCTGGTCTTGAACTCCTGAGCTCAAGCAATCCTCTCGTCTCGGCCTCCCACAGTGCTAGGATTACAGGCGTGAGCCACTGTGCCAGGCCCTGTGTGTTGTTTTAAGCTGCTTAGTTTGTGGAAATATTTTTCTGTAGTAATAGATACAGAGAATTCTCCTACATTCTACCTGGAGATTCCTTTATTTTCCCTGACTCCTGGGCCAGGTGTGTTGGTGTTCAGCTGCATAACTAAAAGCCCTGATTTCTGCAGGATACTTTCTCATTACTAAGGCCATGGACAAGAGTAGACACAGGATTCAGGCCCCTTGTGGTTTACAGGTATCCTCATCAGGTTCCAGTCTGCTCCTAATCTTTCCTTCTCAATTGCCTGCTCTGGGGACTTTGGGCTCCAGCATTAGACACTAGGACACCCCTATGAAGGTTGGTTACCCACAGTACTTGTGTAAGCCAATTCCCTGTAATCAATCAATTAATATCTACCTATTTATCACCTATATATCTATCTATCCATCTTTCTTGTTCTGTTTCTCTCCTTGAATTCCAATTAGAGTATGTGCTGGCACTGAGTAATGTGTTGGGAATTCAAAAACAAATGACACATCAGTCCACCCCTTTATGAACAGGCCCTTTATGAATTTATCTTTATGAAAAGATAAATATACAAATAGGAAAAAAAATCCAACACAAATTGGTAAGCCAAAATGACTTGCAATATAATGTTTATTGTAGATGTAATGGAGAAATAACCACCGTGCCTTTGAAACCCAGAGAGTGATGATCCTAATTCCTATGGAAACACAAAGAACAATTGATGAAGGTGAAAACATCTGATTAGTAAGGATTTACTAGAAAAAGAATGGAGATAATGTTGCAGGGAAGAAAGTGGTGGAATAGAAAGGCAGTGTTGAGGTGCTGATAAAAGCAGAGAGACAGCATCGGAAAAGAAGTTTTGTGATCAAGCATAATTTCCATTAAGTTGATTCATAGGGTGCTGGAGTTGTAGAAAGGCATTTAGTGATGGATTGTACAAATGCTTGTATGCTAAAGTAAGAAGCTATGATATTTTCCTGTTGATCACAACAAACTAATGAAAAGTGCTTCAGGAAGTTAACTCCACAAGCAATTTGGAAAAGCAGTTGTTGGAAAGACTGAAAGTCTGGGGGTAGATAGAGAAGCAACCACGTGTATTAGAATTGTCCAAGGAGAGAATGATTACAGCTTCAACTGCGAGAGAAGTATGGAGGTCGAGAGAGAGAGAGAAACATTTCTGAGGTTGGCTTTTAGGATTTAATGACCGGAGAAGTGGCTGTGGGAAAGACGGAGATTTTAATCATCACTTGGAAGTTTTTGTATCATGAGATAGCATGGGTATGATTCCGTTAAGTGAATCTAGTAAGTACCTTTCTAACCTTAGAGTTAAAAAGAGAGTTTGGGAAAGAGGCCAGGATTGCCTCTCTTTTCTTCTCTTCTTACCTCTTTAACATATTTGTAGGGTTACAAGAAGGAAAAGTGTTGGAGAGCCTCAAAATAAAGCAAGGGTGAGCATATCGGCATAATTGGAAAGCACGGTGACAAAAGGTGAAATATCAGGCACAGATTGAGGAATAGCTTTTCCTTTTAGAAAGATAATGAATACTTTTGAAAATTTACATGTAATGAGTTTGATAAGCTGTGGAGAAATAAAAAACGTGCATACATTGTTAATGGGGAAGTAAAATTGTGCAGCTACTTGGGGAAACATTTTGGCAGTTCCTCAAAGAGTTAAATGTAGTTTCCATATGACCCAGCAGTTCCACTCCTAGGTATGTGCCCAACAAAATAAAAAATATGTCTACACAATAACTTGTACAAAAATTCTCATAGCCCTGTTATTCATAATAGCCAAAAAATGAAAACAACCCAAATGTCCATGTGTTATAGCCATATAATAAAATATTCTTCAGCTATAAAAAGGAATGAAGTACCAATTCATGCTACAACATGGGTAGACCTTGCAAACATTATGCTAAATGAGAGAAACTGGACACAAAAGACCACATATTATATGATTCCATTTATATGAAATGTCCAGAATAGCAAATTCACAGAGACAGAAAGTAGATTAATGGTTGCCAGGGGCTGGGGGCCAGAGAGAATGGTTAGTGACTGATAATATATATGAGTTTTCTTTTCTGAGATGGTGAAAATGCTCTAAAATTATATAGTAGTAATGGCAGCATAACTTGGTGAATTTATTAAAAATCACTGAATCATATACCTTAAAAGGATAAATTTCATAGTATGTGAATTATATACTAAGAAAGCTGATATATATATTATTTTATTTTATATTATTTATTTATTTATTAGAGATGGGATCTTGCCCTGTAGCCCAAGCTAGAGTGCAGTGGAGAGATCATAGCTCACTGTAACCTCGAACTCCAGGGCTCAAGCCATCCTCCTGCCTCAGGCTCCTGAGTAGCGAGCACTATAGGCATGTGCCACCATACACAGCTCATTTTCTTCATTTTTTTGTAGAGACAGGGTCTTGCTATGTTGCCCAGGCTGGTCTCAAACTTGTGACGTCAAGCAATCCTGCCTCGGCCTCCCAACATGCTGGGATTACAGGTGTGAGCCACCACACTCGGCTGAGATATATACATACATATTTTTAAAAAGAGAAGATACAGTGAGGGACCACCCATTTGATGTCCTCCATTTTCTCTGAAGAACCTGCAATGGTAAAAATTCTAAGAAATTTCAGGGAGTCTTGTCACCATATGTGCATTAAAGGGAAAGATAATATTTCATCCCCTTGCTAAACCTCAATAAGTCACAATTAAATCTTATAGGAGGCTGCCTTTCCTAGTGTCCAGACTCTTTGGAGTGTTGTATCACAAAGAGTAATAAAAATATGTAGACAATTTCTTTGAGAGCTGGAGAACCTGATTCAGGGGGGCTTCCAAGTAAGCCCTGAATTTTTCTTTGGTCGTGTTTCTCATGTATGTATGCTAGAATTATCTGTGTTTCAAGTCCTGCCCATGTCTTTAGTGTGACCTACACTTAGAAATCTTATACCGATACATGTTTGAGATTGATTTGACCCAGGAAGCACAGTGTTTTAAAACAACAAACAAAGATTCATTCATCTCTGGGAGTGAATTTCATTCTGTTTTATATGAGTAATCTTATTTAATCTATAAACTGGAATTCAGAATTCAAATTCAGTAAGGAGTCTCTGACTCTTGTAGTTTTGACATTTGTATATTATAAACAAACCAACAAACAAATAAATGGTTCAGGACTATTAAGAATCCAAATCCAAATTTCTTACCAGGGCTCTCAGATTTAATCTAAAATACCTAACAAGATCACTTCAGTTCATACCATTCTTTAGATTCATTGTCAGAATTAAGACTTAGGATGAAAAGGAGCTAGGCCATGCTAAAGGATTAAAAACCTCATTGTCATAATCAAGAGAGAGCGAGAAAAATAAACCAACAGTTTATAAACACCAAGTGATAATGTAAACAAACAATTTATCTTCTAAGGATACTCTATTCAGAATTCTACCCTTCTTGTGCTGTTTTAATATGGCCATTAAAATAAGTATGCACCTTGTTTTCTCACCCAGAGAACAACCTTCACATGGCATTCTCTGGGTACACAGTAGTATCATAATGAATCTCTTCCTCATCATTAATGTCTTTTACTAAATGTATAAAACATTTTACTTCTCATTAATGTCTTTCATTAAATTAAAAAAAAACTGAATGCATATATTTCTGTTAAAACCAATGGGATCCTAAATTCACTGAAAAACTTTTGCTAAGATACATGCTGCACATTTTTATCATGTACCCTAATTATAGCAAGGCAGAAATAGTTTCACTTGACAACATAAGACAAATTGTGCAAAGGGGGACAAAAAAAACCTGTTTGGGGAGTGGGCTCTAAAGAACCCAAATACCCTCTTGTACTTCTTCTAGTAACTAGAGACCTGGTTCAAAATCACCAATGGTAGGGAGTTTTCTAATAATCCCTTGACCAAGTTAAGTACACCAGTTTACTTCATTCTATGTATTTCCACAAAGGAGGGTGCAGTGACCTATCATGCATTTGTCAGAGTTCACCCCATTTTCATTTCTTTTTAGCCCAATTCACCAGGTTACTTGCCCCCTGGACCTTTTCAAAAGCAGGTAGATTAGGAGCTTAACAGAGACCTTAATCATCCAGGATTTCTGCTAGCCCTAGATATCAGCACCCTCTATTTCTATTGGATTGGAATTATTGTAATTATACTTCTGTGCATGTGTGATATTGTGAAATATATATTTGGTCTTCATCCCTATTTCCTGGCATACAACTGCTGAAATCCTTGGAATCTCCAAAATGCTGTTTTTTTTTTTTTTTTTTTTTTGGTAAGCTAATGTTGGCTAATAGCTTTAGGATGGGGGCTGGTCACCAGAAAGACCAACCTCCGGGGAGGAAAGAGGGGCTGAGGGTCAAGTTGGCCCCCGAAGGCCAACGGTTTAATCAATCATGCCTACATAATGAATTCTCCATAAAACTCCCAGAGTACAAGATTCGGAGAGCTTCCAGATAGCTGAACAGGTGAAGGCTCCTGGAGGGTGGCATGGCAAGGGAGGGCATGGAAGCTCCACGCCCCTTTCCCCATACCTCACCCTACTCATCTCTTCATCTGTATTTTTTGTAATAGCCCTTATAATAATTCAGTAGGTAGATGTGTTTCCCTGAGTTCTCTGAGCTGTTCCAGCAAATTAATCAAACCCAAAGAGGGGGTTGTGGGTACCCCAGCTTGAAGGCGGTTGGTCAGAAGCTCTGGAGGCCCGGACTTGTAACTGTTCTCTGAAGACCATGCAGTGTTTGGGGCTGAGCCCTTACCCTGTGGGATCTGATGCTATCTCCAGGTAGATAGTGTTGGAATTGAATTTGAGGACACCCGGTTGGTGTCCACTGCAGAATTGATTGCTGGCTTGCTGGTGGGGAGAAATCCCCACATGTTTTGGGTCCACAGAAGTCTTCTGTGTTGATTGTTTTTGTTGTGGTTTGAGAGCAGTGGAAAAATGGTTTAGGTTTGTTTCCCAAACAGTATGATATTAATATTTACATTTTCAATTTTAGGGTAACATCCCAGAAGACAGGGCCAAGTCTGGCTTGTTCAGCATAGCATCTGGCACGCTGAAGTACTCAGTACATATCTGTTAACTGACTGGCTTGGACTAGAAAAGCAAACTTGGTAACTTGTTGTCCCGCTACATACCATCATCAAATTTATGTCCGATATGGCTCTGACATCACTCCAGCATGACCTAATCCCACCTCACCTAGGAGTGGGGAATGCTGTCAGATGATGGGATCAGAATTCCAAATCCTAAAGATGGATGGTGGCAACCACTTTATTTGGGGCAGAATCCTAACTACTACTATGTAAGATATTTAGGCTGTGTCCTTCCCACAGTTCCTTTTGCATTTTTGATACTTCTTTTTATGATTTTGTACCTCAACTAATTCAGGATTTGTCATAAACACTTCCATAATAGCAGGACCTAATGAAGAGTTCGTGAAGAGGCAGCAAAGGTAAATTTGATATCTCTAGTGGTATATTCGTGGTTTCTAATTATGACTATGCCCCAAACCCTATTTTGCTTAAATAAACAAAATTCTGGTAAATAATTGATCTCTGGGAACTTGACTTCATTTTTCATTGTCCTATAGGTAGGTCTTATCAATCCCAGCTTGATATGAACCCAAAGTAGGACAATGGGCCAATTTTTACAGACTTATTTTCTCTTTTTAATGGGTGTTAGGATTTAACAACATTATAACTTTCAAAACAGTTTTCTTCCTCACTTTTTACAAATTTTATCCTTAGAATTGAAAATCCTACTGTATTTCAGACCTTCTTATAGCTGCATTGATTAGTCTTCTAAGAAGCACAGCTATGGCAATAATCCCGTCTCTGCATCTTTGCAAGCAGGAGGGAAGGCAGGAGATAAGAGTTGCCACAGGGAGTCTATATTTAATCTACAACTGGCTTATCCAAGTGTCTTATTGCTCCCTGAGGGTCTCACCACATGCACTATTGTGAGAAAAAAAATGATACAGAAGGAAGGAAAGAAAAGTTCACCTAGGATTGGTCTTCAACTAATTAATTCATTTCAGAATTGGCACAGGAGAAGTTTTTGCTTTGCTAGTAATGCAGACTGAAGAAATTATACCTTCCCTATACCAATACAGCTCACCTTTCTGACTTGCCTTGTGGCTGATGTTGGGGGATGGCTGGCCTTTTCCTTAGCAACAATCCTTAAGGCTTCTGGGAGGCAGCTGTAAATGGCATCTCTAGTAGCTCCATCAAGGAAACCCCACTGATCTACACTGCAGATTTTTATAGGCATTCACACAGTGGAAAAAAGTAGGTATCTGAAATAATTATAAAATCAATTATGAAATAAGTAAATACATAAATAATTAAAACATAAAGCAAAGTAAATAAATCTTCTGCCTTGAAGGGAGAAATAGAGGAAAGCTACCCTTCTTTAAACACAACTTCCATTGTCATTCCATTGCTTACAAGACTATAGTGATTGTCTACCTTATCTGACATCAAAGAAAAACATGCCTGACTTTGCAAATTGTCTGTCATCTGGCTTCACCCTAAATCTTCAGATATTCTAAAATGAAATCTCAGTCTGATGTCATCGTCATGCCGTAACACCACATTTTTAACTACCTGAGGATCATTGTGCTATTACCTTCTCTTTGAATGGCCTCCTTCCTGCTGTGTGCCTCTCCTAATTTCTTAGTGAACTCAAATACATCTATTCCCTAAAACTTCCATTGCTCATTACCCCTTCCTTCTCTGAGCACCTTTAGCACTTATTATTATTATTATTATATCACAGAATTGGCATGTAATGAGCAGGGACTTTGGGGACCAGTTAGGAATAAATTAAGATCAGTCAGAACTGTATAATGAATGTGTTCAGCCTAGCCACCAAATGCTATCCACATTGCTTATGAACAGCAAAGGACTGAATGAGGAGATTTCACTTCTTTTCTTTTATAAGTCACTAACAATTATGAACTCCCCCATTTTTAGACTCTATTTATATTTTATTCCTCTAGAGAAAAAGGTAAGACATATTCAAAATCACTGAATGAAACTTGTTATAAAACTAATATTTATCATCATCCCCATTCAGCCCTCAGAGAGTTAATAGACTAGGGGAACAGAAATAATAGAGCTCTTCGCTGAGGCCAGCAGAAGCTAAACAAAATGAACAGTTGTCACTTGAAGGTATAGAATTCACAAAACACAGGAAGGGACCAAGACAACGGGTATTGTCATTGAAGTCATGAACTTCTATATTGATTATTTTGTAGGGAAGGCTGATGCACACCTGAAAAAGAGAGAGATGGGTACCCTGGATGAAGCAAATCTTAAAAGACTGTTAAGAAGATCTTAGAAGGGAAGGATGAGAGAATGGTGCCTTTCTTCTTGGTGAAGTATAAAAGGTTCACAAGGTCGGGCCAGGAGCTAAATACATTATACTCCCTACCGCCCCCTCAATGCAGCTTTGGGACAATTGCTGAAATTGTTCACTATTTAGGGCAGTGAGTTGGGAAGTCTTTCCGCAGAAGACACCTAGTAGTACATTGGGGAAGCAGAGCCCCTGCCTTTCTTCTCTTTGTGTAACAGTAGGAGGTCCTATCTTTGTGTACACAAGGAGAGAGTATCTCTAGCTATCTGAATACTAAACTGAAAGCACTAATATGTTGTTTGATCAATGCTATTTAGGCTGTGGTTCTTTAAAAAACTTCATGCTGTAGAAGCTACATCCAGATGTTCCCCCACCAAATTCAATATGAGCAGGTTTCATTGGTTTTCAGAAGTAAATAGGTTAATAGAATTTTCTCAAGATTCCATTTTTCTCTCATAAAACTTAACTGAATATTTAATGTCTGTCATAACATGCTCTAATAGACAAAATTTTAAAAACAAGTGAAATAAAAGAATAAGAAGCAAACATTGAATATAGCTGATTATATTAAGACCTATGTAATCTAATGAACAAATGTTCTTTTTGTGCATAAACGCAATATAATCAATTTCTGATAGGTGGTTCATAAGATAGAATGGCATCACCAAATGGAGTGCCATGGACTTTGCCAGATGATCAAAGTTAAAAATTAATGCCCAGAATTTGTATTAAGTATATAGAATTTAGTTGCTATTATCTCTGCATTATTTAGAAGTAGAGAATAGAATATTTGTATATGTGTTTCTGCATAGATAAAATCTGATCTAATATCAGTCTCTCCTTTTTAACCACTATACTGCCAAAAATTCTTGAACATTGTAATCACCATGGTTAACCAAAACAAAAATTTGTTTGACCAAATATTGTCTCCATGATACAAAATAGCTAGTCTTTCTCTTAGACTGATGCTCCCAAACTTCTACTTTAAATTTTATTGGTATGAGTCACTTGAATGGTGTTTTCTAGTCTCTTTCGGGTGCCTCACCTATAGGCTTTAGCAGCTCTCTGGGTATTCCTTAATCCAGTAGAGTTGACACCTAAAATTCACAATCACAATGGTTAACTATCTGTATGCATGTTTCCAAATTACTTAATAAGCTATAACCATGAGCTTCAGCGCTAGGGTATAAACACAAATATTTTATGGGATAATGAATGAAAAAGTGCTTGGCACAATGCCTGGCACATGGTGTAACCACTGAATAAATTATAGCTATTGTAGCCATTAGGCCAAATGTGTTTTATAAGATATTTGTTTACTCATTAATTTAATTGTTCAACAATATTTACTTAGTTCTTATCATATATAGTGCTATATAGTTAGATATAACCATGAAAGATAATTATAAAAAAGAAAGTCCTCCATTTTAAATAAATCATGAGGATAAAAACAGTACAAAGAAAATTCTTTTCTGTCCGTGGAAGAACTGGTACCACATTTGTCTTCCCACATTAAGCAACTAGAGAAGTAGATATAATATTATGAAACAACTGCTTTCAGATGCTGGACAACAGGCTGCACAAGGCAGCACAGGACTGTATATACATATATATATATATATATAGAGAGAGAGAGAGAGAGAGAGATAGTATATTGTGTGTGTGTGTGTGTGTGTATATGTAGTAGAGAAGCAGAACAAATAAGGTGAACCACATGATTACCTTTGCATTCTGCTTGGAGGCACTTTCAAGACCCTTGTGCAAGAAGGGGAACCCCAAGAAAATAACAACAGTTTCACTGAGTTGAGTATATAAAGGTCAGATATTGGAAAGGTAGAGATGGCTAGAAATTACAAGACAGAATATTGTAAATGAGGGAGGTAAGCAGAGAACTCTTCAGAAATCTAAATAAGGTTCCCTTGAGCTATTGAGTAATAATAATTTAAAAAAAAAACTATTGAAGATTTGTAAGCTGAACAATTTCAACAGAGAGAGCTCACAGAGAGCTGGAATATATTTGAGTTTCTATTAGCTAAAGTGAAAAGACCTCATTGAACATCTGTGTTAGAAATTTCAGTAGAAATCCCCCCCAAAAATTTATTTCTTAGGATTAGGGCTAATTTAACCCTAGAAAAAAATATATATTCTCATACTAAGAAATCTTAAAAGTAATTCTGAAAAAGAACGTATTTATTCATAAGTAACTTAACTGTCTGCTAAAACAAATATTGTGACCCTCTAATGAAAGATTACTGGATGTGCAAAGAAACACAAAAAGTAACTTATAGCCAGAAGAAAAATCAATCAGTAGAAACAAACCCAAAATTACAGAAATGATAGAATTAGAAGAAAATAACTTTAAAATAGCTGTTATAAGAATGTTGAAAGTTTTGAAGAAAAACATAAACATAATGGGGAGAGAAATGGATGATATGAAATAGAACAAAAATGGCAGTACATGCACCATAACCATCTTTTAAATAATTATTGACCTCTAATCAAAAATTATGAAGTTTTAGAAGACAATGAATAAACATCTTTAAAATGGTGATAGAAACATAAACTGTAAATCCAGAATTCTATATCCAATAAGTATATAAATATATGATAAATATATTTATAAATGTCATTCAAGAATGAAGATGAAAGAAAAGTGTAAATAATAGAAAACTATACTTAGTTTTGTTGCCTGGGTAAAGAGAAATAATACCATAAAGAAGCTCAGATTCTCATGAAGGAAGGAAGAGTATTAGAAATGTAAATATTTGGGTAAATATAAAAGAGAATTTTTCCTATTAATATCTTTAAAATATTTATGAATGTTTAAAGCAAAAAACATAACAATGTCTTGTGGGTTTATAATGTATGTAGATAGGGTATAGTAACCTGACCTACATAGTCGCAAGCTTTCTACAGTTTATGCACTGTGGCTCAATGTTAACTTTAAAGTAGACTGTGAAAAATTATAGATGCATTAAAATTTTAGGAGAAAATCAATAGATAACTTATAATGGAATTCTGAAAAATATACAGATAATTCAAAGGAACACAGGAAGGAGAAGCAGAAGTAAAAAATAAAAACCAGAAGAGAAAACCAGAAAAAGCATGTAATAAAATAATAGGTGTTAATCCAATCATATTAACAATTACATTGCATTTATTGAGGTAAACACTACAAGTGAAATGCAGAAATGTTAAGAATAATGTGAAAAAAGCACTTCCCAATCATATACTGTCATTAAGACATGCATTATAAATGTAAAGAAGACTAGAGTAGTTAAATGGATAGAAAAAGATGAAAAACAAAATCAAATAAAGTTTGGAGTTGCTATATTAAATAAGTCAAAATAGGCATCAAGACAAAAGATATTAATGGCAGAAGGATTTTCATAATAAGAGTTGATTCAGTAGGATGAAATAACAATCATAAATATAAATGGCTATATAGCTGATAATAAAACTTCAATATACATGTGATCAAAATGGAGAAAATAGAAAGAGAAATAGGTAAAGTCACAATCACCATTGAAGATTTCAACATATCTCAGCACTTGAGAGAATGATTAAAGGAAAAAAAATTAGTGAAGACATAGGTGATTTGGGTAATTGTATTAAACAAAGTTAATTAAATGATATTTGTAGAACAATACATAAAAGAAATGCAGAGTACATATTTTTTTTAAGTGTTCAAAAAACATGTACCAAGATAGACCATAAACTGGATCTTACTACCTACTGGCAACAAAACAGACTGTCTTAATACATTTTAAAAATGAGATTATATAGTATAGGTTTCCTGGCCATGATAGAATTAAACTAAAATTAATAACAATAAGATGTAAAAAATTCCCGAATATTTGGAGACTAGCAAATTTCTAATTAATAATTACATCAAAGAAGAGATCATAAGGGAAATTAGAAAATATTTAAACTGAGTAATGAATTTTTGAGATGAACTATAGCAGTGTGAAGGAATATTTACAGTTTTAAATTTTCCTATTGAAAAAATACATAAAATCAATGATCTTAGCTTCCACTTTAATGAGTTAGGTACAGAAGAGTAGAATAAATCCAAAATAATAGAAAATAAACATAAGAGAGAAAATCAACAAAACAGAAAACTAACAAACTCTAGAGAAAATTAGCAAAGTCAAAAGTCGGTTCTTTCAAAAAGATCAACCAAATTTATAAAGCCCTGGATAAACAGATCAAGAGGGAAAACATAAATTACAAATATCAATAACAAAGGAGAGCATATCATAAGAGATACTAAAAGCAATAAAAAGATAATAAGAGGATATTATGGAAAACTTTATGCCAACATATTTTCCTTACATTAAATAGGAAAATTCCTTGAAAACTAGTACTTAGCAAAAGTGATACAAGATAAAATAAACAGTAAAATAGCCCTATGTCTGTTTAAGAAATTAAATTAATCATCAAAAAACTTTGATAAACAAAACTCCAGGACTAGGCCAGAGGACGACAGGAAGATGGTGGAGTACGAAGTATCAGGAATGGGTCTCTCCCTCTAGACAACAATTACACTGGCAGAATCTATCTGATGTAATTCTTTGGGAACTCTGGAGTCTATTGAGGGCCTGCAACTTCCAAGGGAAGGTTTATACAGTAGATTGTAGTTAGTTTTGTTCAATTGCAGCTCTTAGGACACAGCAGCTACGGCTACTCTTCCCCCGCCACTGGCCAGTGGCAAGCAGTTGTGCATGTGTTCCTGAAGCAACCTGCAAAAAGCTTGCCAAAGCCAAGGTGGGCAAAAGCAACCTCTCTTCCAAATATCGGAAATCTGTGCTCTGATTGCTGATTGTTGCTTCTAAGCATAGAGGTACAGACAAAGAGGCTGGAGGCCACCACCTCCCATTGTTGCTAGTCCCCCCTACGTCCAGATGAAGTCACTTATAGGGGACTTAAAGGGCACATGTTTGAGGTGATAGATATCTCAATTATCCTGATTTGATCATTACACATTGTATACATATATCAAACTATATTATGTACCCCAAAATATGTACAACTATATCAACTTTTAAAGTTTAAAAGGAGGAAAAACTATTTCACCAAAAATACCACAAATACTTACCATAAAAATAAATCCATTGAGATGGAAAATAGTTATATTTTTCTAAATTAAAATATCACAGGGACAAAAATGGGTTAATCACCTGTCCTTTCCCCAACCCTATCTAACACGCCACACAGATAAATAGGCACAGCATAGATTCTTAGGAAAATAGACCCTCACTCACATGTATGCTCTAAATGGTTGCTGTAGATACCTTCTTTTTGTGGCCTGGAGTTTGCTTATTTTTTGCTCTTTGTGTCTGTGAAAGAAAAAAATATATATAAAGAAGAATTTTGATGTCTTTTCCAAAATGTAGAGAAAATTTGAATCTTAAGCTTTCAGAAGTCATAGACATATACCCTTCAATATGGGAATGAAGACAGATTTTGTTTATTTATTATGATTATTATATTTACTTTTGTTCACTGCCTTGAAATTGCCAAAGGATAGTTCTAATACAGCTCTGGCCACAATGCCCTGGATGCCCTCCTCTGGCATCTGCCTTTAATCACAGACAATATGGTTTGTGTTTAGAATCGAATGGCTGTCATCATCTAGCACTAATGTTCTCTGTCACAGGGACTTAACAACCCATTTGGGGAACACTCTCAGAGACTTTCAAATTCAATATTCTCTCCAAACTCCTGGCTTTTCATTAACCATGCCATGTGAGTTTCCAAGGCGTGATGCCCAATGGTATTATTTTTCCAAAGAGGTCATGGGAGAGAAGTGTTTTTTTTTTCCAAGTGCATATTTTAGCACATCTAAACATGCAAACCCACCGTAGTCCCTGTGTAGAAGTCTCCGTTCACAGATAACCAACATTCATGATTCAACCTGATTTTTACAGTAGAAAGTTCACATGCTTTTGGATTGCATAATATGCAATTACCCAGCACATGATGGAACTGAATTACAAACTGTTGTTGATTTTCTTCATGGAGCTTACTTGGCTCTTTGATATATATTTCCTCATTAATTTTCCTCTGATTTATTTATAATATTGCTGTGCATAGAAAGAGAAGACTGTTGAAGTTCACGTTGCATTGCTGAATTAGCGGTTGAAAAATTAATGGTTATGATGTGCAAATGATTCTCTAAGTGTTCTGAAGGTGTGCTCTAGTCCTCCCTATAACTGAGAAGCTGTCAATTCTATCTTTACGACACCTTTCATCTACCCTCTCTTTACCTTTCTCATAACCACCATTTCAGAACCTCGTCATCGCTTGCCTGGAAACTTGTAATATTTTCCTAATGATGTTCCACACATACAGGCTAATCCCCTTGAAGTTTATGCTTCTTAGTACTGCATGATTGATCATCTCAAATCACTATCTTGTAATAGTTATGTTACTCCCATGCCCAAGAGGAAAGATAAAAAGAAAAGCAGATAAGGAAGAAAAGGAGGCACAAGAGGGAAGGAAGGAAATAACGGTATAGGTGAGAGGAGGGCAGGAAAGTCTCTATAAGAAGAAAATAAGTAATACAAATAGGAAGGGAGAAGGGCAGGGAAAGAAAGGAAGGCTGAAGGACAATAACCATACATGTGACAGTGGAAAGGTAGCAAAGATCTATGGGTTTCCGTCAGATATCACTTTTCTTTAATAAGACTCGCTCTTATGCAATTGGAATATAGGCAGATGATGGTTTCTGCAGTTAGGCACTTCAGTGGAACATTTCTATTTAATCTGCCTAATTAGGGACTTCCCCACCAGTGTATCTCTCCACTCATCTACGCGGAAAGCTATTGTCACTGCACCCAAGCACAGGACAATAAAATTAGGCCAATTTCAAATATTTATGTGAAAAAGAAAGGTATTCTTCTTCCGCACCCTCTCAGCAGGGGCCATTATTGACTGGATGGTGATGAATTAGTGAGATGTGCTGTGAGGATCGGTCGGGGGTGCAGAGGACATAAGTTGTTAGAGCACGTTATGCTACATGCATTTAAAATCTGAGGCATATAGTGAGAGAAGAAAGTTGTTGAGCATCCTTAATTTTCCCACAGTATGAGAAATCGTCTGAGTTAGTACATGGAAAAAATAAAGATGTCATCACGTGTTGGGAGTGGAAGTGATTTTTTTTCTTTCTTTTTTTATGATTGTAAAGGCCGACTCACAAAGAACCACATATACAACTTTAAAAATTCTGAATTACATGACAGAGATTTAGTGTCTCACAAAATCAAATTAGAAAAGTAGAAACCTTAATAGCTACTTTTAAAAAAATGAAGAAAAGGAAGAACTGAAAATGTTATAAGAATTCAGTAAAATTCGTAGTTGTAAGACACGTAAAAGAATAAAATCTCTGAAACAGGATCAGCAGTTTCTTTTTTAAGAAAAGTTGTGGGTGGAGAAGTTTAGTTATGTGGCTTTAGAAATCCTTCCGTCAAATCGTATTTCAAACGACATAAGCTGAAACCAAGAGTAAGAGTATAGAGGGGAAAAGAACATACTTCACCAATTGAAATAAATGTTGCTACCTTTATTATCTCTGTTCTAATAACACACATTCCTGAACGTGAGGATTGAAAGTATGTTTAGGTATTCACCAATATAACTCTCTTTTTAGCTCAGAAATGATCATGTAGCAATTACTAAGTTGTTATTGTTTGCACAAATAAATAACAATTATATTTTTGAGCTGCATTTTGTCCTCACCATTCTTTGGGAAAGATGGAATATGGGATCAAGCATTTCTGTTACTTATGATAATTATTAGCTTAAAACTCTTATTGAAATGTGTTTTTGTACCCAAAATACATTTGAAATTGAAAGAAGTAGAAAGGTATGGTTCATTGAGGGATTTTTCTTAAGAGAACATATTTTGATACTAGTGCCAGAAAACAGTAGTCCTTAAAATGTAAATGATCTCTTGATTGTAACATAAGGTTAAAAATGAGTCTACAGCAACCACAATGTGCTCCAATAAGTGAATAAATAAACAAACTGTGGTAGATCCATACAATGGAATATTATTTAGCAATAACAAAAAGTGAACTATCAAGTCATGAAAAGACGTGGAGGAACTTTAAATGCATATTGCTAGGTGAAAGAAGGCAATCTGAGAAAGATATGCACTGTCTGATTCTAACAATACAACAGTCTGCAAAAGGCAAAACTATAAGGTAAAAATATCAAGAGTTGGGAAGGCGAGGGGAGAAGGATGAGTAGGTGAACCACAGAGGATTTTTTAAGGCAGTGAAACTATTCTGTATGATACTGTAACGGTGGATACATGTCATTATGCACTTGTACAAACCCATAGAATGTGCAACACCAAGAGTGAACCCTAATGTAAACTATGGACTTTAGCTAATAATAATGCATCAATAATGATTCATCAGTCATAACAAATGTAACACACTCACACAAGATGTGTGATAGGGCAAATTGTGAGAATGAGAGAGAGGTTATATGGTAGCTCTTTATACTTTCTCCTCATTTTTTTTCTGTATAACTAAAGCTGTTCTAAGTAATAAGGGGCCTATTAATTTTTTTAAGGTGAGGCTACAAAATATGTGACAGAATAACAGCTAAGGCTCTTCCTTAGTGAGCTTCTTTTATGAATGAGACTCAGAAACAAGGGTAAATAAAGGATTCTAACAAAATATATATATGAAAACCTCAAAGGAATGCCCAGATGTTATCTGGAATTGAATCTTAAGATGTGCTTCCAAGTGAATTTTAAATAGGCTGCTGGTGTAAGTAGAGAAGAGTATACTAAGCACCTAAAATTGAAAATAGGATACTACATTATTAGGATATACCATTCATTCATTTATCATGCAGTTGTTGAACAAATATTTGTCAATCACTCACTGTGAGTATTGGGCATCAGGTACATAATGGTGAAAAAAATTTGATGTTGCTGCCCAGCCTCAAGGAGCTTCTGTTTAGGTAATCACTTGTATGTTCACCTATGCCTCAGGGGCTGCTTCTCAGGGTTCCATGTGCAATTCCACTGCAAAAGAAAGTTCAGAGGAAATCTCTGTTGTGGAAACAATGGTTTTGCATGCTTGGCTCTCTAAAGTTCCTTGCTCCTGGTTCCCCCTCTCTCCAGTCTGCCCCCATGTCTATGTCTCAAAATTCTAACCTGTTCCCTAGGCACATTTGAAAAGATATTAATTTACAATGGCAATATATTTAGCAACTTCAATGTGCAAAAATAATGTTAAGATCTTTAGATATTTTTCTAGTCAGTTTGGGCTACAATAGCAAATTACCAAAGACTGTGTGGCTTAAACAAAAAATATTTATTTCTCAGTTTGGGAAGCTAGGCTATCCAAGTTGAAGGTGCTGGCATCTGGTGTCAGGTGTGGGCCTGCTTCCTGGTTTATAGATGGCCATCTTCTCATTAAGCTACCTGTGGTGGAAAGAAGAGTGCAAGAGCAAGATCTCATGTCTCTTCTTATAAGAGCTCTGGTCCCATTCAAGAAGCCTCCAACCTCCTGACCTAATTACCTCCCAAATGTCACAGCTCCTGATACCATTACAGTGGGGGTTAGGATTTCAACATGTGAATTTGGCAGGATACAAACATTCAGTCCATAACACATTTTTTTTTTTCATAACAACCTCATTAGGTACAAAATAAAATTTTTATAGATGAGGAAACTGAGGCTCAAAGAGATTCTGTGCATCACTCAAAGCCTCACAACTAACAAGTGGAAGAGTCAGAACTAGCAGCCAGAGCTCTGATGCCAGAGCCTTGTCTCTGCACCACTATTGTCTGCTCGCCTTTGCTACAGTAAGGCATGTATAGTCTGGACATCTCTTTAAGCAACATCTAATCTGTTGTCACCTAAGTATTCAATGTGATACACATTGTGACTGGAGATTTATGGGAATTTTCCTCAAACTGAATTTTATCAATGATAGCTTTGACATGCAGTGTTTTCATATATACTACAGAAATTACTTAAACAATTCTGGAATAACCACTAACGTTTATTAGCTAAGTAAAACATTCTGGCTAGTGGCCATATAACGACTTGTGTCAGTACTGCTTATGATCAGTAGGTGTCAAAACACTTATTTTCTTCTGGATGAGCACAATATTTATTAATTCAGAGTCAGTTGAATTTTTGCTAAGTCCTAATTATCCCAGTTGAATGACTGCAAGTCTTAAAAAAGTGCTATCTAACTAATTGTGGGAGAGACACCATATAAGAGTAGGAAAGCATCTAGTCACCTTACAAGGTTTTCTCTCCATCTGAAATAAGCTAGCACTGATAATTGTTAAAAATAAATAATGGGTGTGGTATATGTAAATAGAAAACCTACAATCCAAGAAAAGGCTTCGGTTCTACATTGAAAAATTGGCAAATGAAGCTCATAGCAATAAACATTTACATAAAAATGAAGGTTTCAAATAAGCCATCTAACATTATGTATTAAGGAACTAGAAAAAGAACAAACTACACCTAAAGTTAGTAAAAAGAAGGAAGTAATATTCCTATTGGTATATAGGAATGGTACTGATTTGTGTACATTGATATAACCTGAAACTTTCCTGAATTTATTTATCAAATCCAGGAGTCTCTTGGTGGAATCATTGGGGTTTTCTAGATATAAGATCGTATCATCAGCAAAAAGTGATAGTTTGACCTCCTCTTTCCCATTTTGGATACCTTTTATTTCTTTCTATTGCCTGATTGCTTTGGCTAGGACTTCCAGCACTATGTTGAATAGAAGTGGTGATAGTGGGCACTCTTGTCTTGTTCCAGTTCTTAGTGGGAATTCTTTCAACTTTTCCCCATTCAGTATGATGTTGGATGTGGGTTTGTAATATATGGCTTTTCTAATTTTCAGATCGGTTCCTTCTATGCCTAGTTTGTTGAGGTTTTTGTGTTTTTTTTTTTTTTTTTTTTTTTTTTTACCATGAAAGGGTGCTTAATTTTGTTGACTGCTTTTTCTGCATCTATTGAGATGATCATATGGTCTTCGTTTTTGCTTCTGTTTATGCAGTGAATGACATTTATTGATTTACGCATGTCGAACCATTCTTGCATCCCTGGGATGAAGCCAACGTGGTCATGGTGGATTAATTTTTTGATGTGCTATTGAATTCTTTTTGCTAGTATTTTATTGACAATTTTTACATCTATATTCATAAGGGATGTTGGTCTCTAGTTTTCTTTTTTTTGTTGTGTCCTTTCCTGGCTTTGGTATCAAGGTGATACTTTCCTCATAGAATGAGTTGGGGAGGATTCCCTACTTCTCGATGTTATGGAATAATTTCTGTAGTATGGGTACCAGCTCTTCTTTGTAGATTTAGTAAAATTTGACTATGAATCCATCTGGTCCAGGGTTGCTTTTTTTGTTGTTGTTGGAAACATTTTATTACTTCTTCAATCTTTTTGTTCATTATTGGTCAGTTCAGGATTTATTTCTTCCTGATTGAGTCTTGGGAGGTTGTGTGTTTCCAGGAATTTGTTCATTTTTGGGTTTATGTGTGTAGAGATTTTTATAGTGTTCACAGATGTTTTGTATTTCTGTGGTATCATTTGTAGTATCTTCTTTTTCATTTCTGATTGGTATATGATTAAGCTCATTAGGGTCCCTTCTCTCATATTCCTGGTTAATCTCATGAGAGGTCTATCAATTTTATTTATCTTTTCAAAGAACCAACTTTTTGTTTCATTTATCCTTTGTATTTTTTTGTGTTTTCCATTTTGTTTAGTTCTGCTCTGACCTTAGTTATTTATTTTCTTTTGCTGACTTTCAGTTTGGTTTGCTCTTCCTTTTCTTTTTCTTTGAGATGTGTCATTAGATTGTTGATTTGTGATTTTTCTATCTTTTTGATGTAGGCATTTAAGGCTATGAATTTTCCCCTTAGGAATGCTTTTCCTGAATCCCATAGATTTTGATAGCTTGTGTCCCCTTTGTCTTTCAGTTTGAGGAATGTTTTGATTTCCATATTAATTTCATTATTGACTCAATAATCATTCAACAGCACATTGTTTAATTTCCATGACTTTGTGTGGAATTGAGTGGTTTCTCTTGGAGTTGATTTCTAGTTTTATTCCACTATGGTCTGAGAAGATGCATGATATGATTTCTATATTATTTGAATTTGTTGAGATATGTTTTATGGCTTAAGATGTGATCAGTCTTGGAGAATGTTCCAGGTACCGATGAGAAGAATCTATATTCAGTAGTTTTTGGGTAAAATGTTATGTAAATGTCTGTTAGGCCCATTTGTCCTAGAGTCCCATTTAAGTCCAGTGTTTATTTATTTTCTGCTTGGATGGTCTGTCCAGTTTTGTCAGTAGGGTGTGGAAGCCCCTGACATTTATGATGCTGTTGTCTATGTCTTTGCTTAGATCTAGTAGGGTTTGCTTTATGAATCTGGGTGCTCCTGTGTTAAATTCAAAAATATTTAGGATTGTTATGTCTTCTTGTTGTATTGCTCCCTTTACCATTTTATAAAGGCCATCTTTGTCTTTTTTTACTATTATTGATTTAAAGTCAATATTATCTGATTTGAGAATGGCTACACCAGCTTTCTTTTGGTTTCCATTTGCGTGGATTTTTTTTTTCCATCCTTTCACCTTGAGTCTGTATGAGTCCTTGTGGGTTAGATGTGTGTCCTGGGAACAGCAGATAATTGGGTTGTATTTTTTCACCCATTCAGCTAGCCTGTGTCTCTTGAGTGGGGCATTCAGTCCATTCATGTTGATTGATAGGATTGATATGTGGGATGCAGTTCTGTTCACCCTGTTGGGCAGTACCTTATTACTTTGTTTTCCTCTTGTGTTATTGTTTTAGATGAGCTTTGAGCTTTAGTTTTTGGGTGGTTTTACACTGGTGGGTGTCTATTATGTTGGTCCATGTATAATGTAGTTCTGAGTATTTCCTGAAGGGTAGGTTTGGTCTTGACAAATTCCCTCAGTATTTGCTTTTCTGGAAAAGTCCTTATTTCTCCTTCATATATGAAACTTAGTTTTGCAGGATACAACATTTTAGGCTGACAGTTGCTCTGCTTAAGAAGACTGAAGATGGGGCTCCAATCTCTTCTGGCTTGTAAGGTCTCAGTTGAGAAGTCTGCAGTTAGCCTGATGGGTTTTCCTTTGCAAGTTACTTGATGTTTTTACCCCATGGCTTGCAGGAATTCCTCCTTCATGTCTACTTTGGCCAGTCTGATGATTATGTGTCTTGGTGATTGCCTCTTTGAAAGGAATTTCCCAGGTGTTCATCAAGCTTCTTTTACCTGGATATCTAAATTTCTGGCAAGACCAGTGAAGTTTTCCTCAATTATTCCCTAAAATAGTTTTTCCAGCCCTTGTGTGTTTTCTTCTTCACCCCCAGGGATGCCTATGTTTTTTGTATTTTGCCATTTAACATAATCCCTTATTTCTTTTAGGCTTTGTTTCTTCCTATTAATTCTCTGTTATTTAGTTTTGACTGACTGAGTTAATTTGGAAGAGTTGTCTTCAAGCTCTGAATTTCTTCCAGGCAGATTCTTCTGCCTGGTCTAGTTTATTTTTAAAATTTTCTACTGTGTTTTGTATTTCCTTACATGAAATTTTCATTTTCATAGGTTCCATTTTTTTTTTTAATATGTTGATCTTTTTAGTGAATTTTTCATTCATTTCCAGAATTGTTTTTCTGGTTTCTTTGAGTTGGTTTTCCATTGTCTCTTGGTTTTCCATTGTCTCTTGGTTTCATTGAGCTTCCTTACAATCCATATTTGGAATTATTTATCTGTCATTTCAATATTTTCATTTTGGTTGGTATCCATTGCTAGAGAGCTGGTATTCCCCTTTGGGGGTGTTCTTTTGCTCTGATTTTTCATACTTCCCATGTTTTTTCACTGATTCCTTCTCATCTGTGGCAGCTGTCACTTCTTATTTTAAGATTTTCTTTTGTATAGGTGGGAATTTTTTTTCTTCTCCTCTCACTCGTAAGACAGTTTTTGCAGCACATGTTGGCTAAGAACTTTTGGCTTTGGTTGTGGGTGCTTTGATGGGGGTCTAGGTTCTGTATGGATGCCTTGGTTATAGATATCCTTAGTGTGGTGGTTTTCTGAGTTGCTAGCTGTTTGTATGCTGTTGCAGTGATGAGCTATGTGTGTGGGCAGATTCCCTGTCTCTCTTTGATGAGGGGGGATGGAGTTCCTTGTTATCCTTTCTCTTTCCCCAGCCCTGTGAACATCTTAATGGTGTGAATTGTATTGGTATGCCCAGTTTAATCTCTGAGATAGTAGGTGGTGCTTGTGAGTAAGAATGAACCACACCATGTATGACTGAGCCAGTAAATGCAGTAAAGGACTGTGCAAATTGACCTCCCTGTCAGTGGGTTTTGCTTGCTGGAAGGAACAAG
This sequence comes from Daubentonia madagascariensis, assembly GCA_023783475.1. Taxonomy (NCBI): domain Eukaryota; kingdom Metazoa; phylum Chordata; class Mammalia; order Primates; family Daubentoniidae; genus Daubentonia; species Daubentonia madagascariensis. The sequence continues at coordinate 3,191,636 of JAKFHU010000901.1, read as the reverse complement.
CTGTGGTGTTGTTTTTGAGACTTATGACTTGCTCTAGTCCCTCAGAAGAAACACTCAAATGACCCAGGTGGTGGGTGGGGCCCTGTAACTTCCAGGTGAGTCCTTATTCTCTGCCACAACAGAGGTGTGTGGGAGATTGAGGTTGGGTGGGGCTGGGTTAGGTAAACTTGCCCTCGGGCTCCACAAAAGCTGGTAAGGTAGCTATTTTGGCAGGGGTCAAAGGGCTGCTCCCAGTTTCTGGGGAAGGCCACCAGAGAGGGCCTGAAGAGTCTCCACCTAGCCAGAAAGTCTGCTTCTGGAGACGGGGCCATCTGAGATTCACAATCTGGCTACCACGAGTGAGTTCAGCTCTTTTCCCTGCCTGCTCCACAGTCTTCCTCTGACATCTGCCAGCAGGTAGGAGCTCAAACTTGCTGAGCTCCCCCATGGTGATGCTGTGGGGCTGGGAGTTTCCCTGTCCAGGATTCCACCCTGGGCTAAGAACACAGACTTCCTATGGGGTAGCGGTGCTCCATGAATGTGCTGCAGTTGGGATCCACATTGTGCTCTCTTTTCAGTTCTGTCCATATGGGGTCTCTTGCCTGCCAAGATTATTTCACAAATCTCCCCTCCACGCCCCCAAACAACATGAGCGAGTCTTGGGGGTACAGGATCTGAACTGCGGGCCTGTCTCTGGGTCCCTGAAGATCAATCTCTGACCATGCCAGGGAGAAGTGTGCTGGTCCCAAGTTGCATATGGGGTGCTCAGGCAGGTTTGATGTCCCTCTGCTTAGGGGGTGTGCCCTCCCTGCTCTGATGGAGCAGCTGGGCAAGAAGCACCAGGGAGGGCTGGTGATCAGGGAGCTCACAATCTGAGCACCCCTTAGTCCTCTGCAGGTCTTTAAGAGGAAAGGTTTGTGCCCCTCTCTCTATGGAAACCCCTGTGTGGTATATGTACCAACAGGAGTGGGGGCAGAAGAAACAGCTCCTGAGAGCCCTGGCTCACTATTCTCTCTTGCCAACCACAGGCAGGGGAGGGGAAGGGCAGGAAAAGAGTCTGGATGGAGGAAAGCTAGCACTTTGGTCATCTCTGTCCCTCTCTCTGGAAGGAAACCTACCCAAACTGTCCAGACTCTAGGGTCACGTAGATCCCCTGAGACCCAACGGCCCCCTGAGGCTCCCAAAGTCTGGGCCAGAGTTGGGAAATATTTGTGTGGGAATGAGCAAGACAGAAACTGAGGGGCTAAAGCCCCTTAGGGAGGACAAAGGCACACAGTGGGTGGAGAAGCAATATGGCACCTTCTGGCTTGGCTCTTGTCTGTGTTGATGGGAAGCACCTCAAGGGGGCTGGCAGGCTAGTGCTTTGTCCTCAAGAAGCTCCTGGTTTACTGGTGGCAGCAGCTTTGGGACTTGTGAGGGTAGAAAGACTCTCCGGCAGCTCAGGAGCCTACTGACTTCCAGAGATGTGAGTGAAGGAGAAACAAACTGCTCTACCTACCCTTTTGCTGGACTCCAAGCCTCTTGGAGGTTGTCCTCTGCCAATATCTTGCTTCTTCTTGTTCTACTCTGAAACTTCTTCCCATGGAATCTCTTGTAGGTTCTGGCTCTTCACCCCTGTAAATACACCTGATCTATGATTGTTTATTTGTTTCTATTTTCTTCTAAAACTTTTCTTTCTTTCTGAGACAATCTGGCAGCTGGTGTCTCTGGTCAGCCATCCTGTCTCTTTTCTAAGTGTTCTCACTGTAAAAATAAGTATGTGAAGTAATGCATGTTAATTAGCTCATTTAGCTGTTCTACAATATTACATATTTCAAAACATCATGTTGTACATGATAAATATATACAATTTTATTTTTTAATTTAAAAAATAAATTAACATAAATAAAAAATAAAAATATTCATATACTCTGAACCACCCCCCTTCAACTGGAAAATCAATACAAACATATATAATTGAAATTGAAATGTGCAAGGAAAACAAGTGTCTTTTCCATGATTCCAGGTTTATCTTGGCTTTTTCTATTATTTAACCAAATATAGCTCTTAAATATACTGAGTAAAAGAACATCTACTGTATGTTGGTATTTTAATTTTTATTTTATAGAAGAAAGCCAAACAAAATGCTTTCAGTGTGTGTACATGGGAGGGTGCATTTCTCAATTTTCTGCCTTTTATTCCTAGGGAAATGAAAACACATAGATTATTTTCCATAACCAAAGAGATTATGGCTTTCTCAGTGATGAATACTAAAATTGAAGGCAAATGACTAATAGAAACTGGCATCTGTAATAGTTGTTTTCAAGCTGTGGTTGAAAAAAGTCCAGGAAATCTTTGGAGCTTTCTTTGGGACAGTGGAGGGGGACGAAAGAAGGGGAGAGCACATGCAGAATGCTGAGCATCTGACAGCCACATTAACAAAACAGCACCATTTTGCCTCGTTTTATATTTTGGAGTTATATGATTTTGTTAAAATAAATGCTTTCTTGGCTAAAAAATTAGAAAATTGTTGGTCTAGATATTATGCTTTGAAAATTCAACCTAATATAATAATGGCATATGTCACAAAATCAAATCTAAGAACAACCATTTAGAAAAAAATGAAAAGAACAGTGTGAGATAATGCTAATATAATGGGGATAAAGGTGAAAAATGCTAAATGGATTTTGCAAATGTATACTGGGGAAAAAAATTGCAGAAAAATAGGTCTTCTAACAAATGAGAACAGTCACTGAAAAGCAATACTTTTAAATTTTTGAGATATTAGGCTAACTTAAATCAATTTAATAACAACATAAGGGAAAGTTAAGTTTGATCCTTTGGAAAGAATGCAAAATGTCTTTTAAAATGTATTTGATTATTTACTTGTGGAAATTTAAACTTGCATAATTTTATATGGCATCACTTTGGTTGTATTTTTAATGAATCATTTCAACTTTAATTTATAGATATATGGGAAAGTAAAAGAAACCAAAGGATGTACTCCTTAAAAAAAGAAAAAAAATAGGTTTGAAGTGTGTTGAAAGTGGCATTAGTGTAATAGATAATTATTCTAGTAGTCAAGTAATATTAGTCGTATCCCCAAACTTTTAGATTCAAAGACATTCAAGGTTAGAGTAGAACAATATTTTATATATTCCCCCATTGTCTTTTGGATCATATTCGAACTCCCTAGCCTAATATTTGGAGCTTTCCATTAACAGATCCAACATTCATTCTTTGTTCTTACTGGGAAATAGTTATTAAATACTCACAATGTGCAAGGCGATGCATGGAATAATATATATGTTAATTTTAAGCTTTTATTCATATTATTCTTTTTATTTAGAAAATGTCACCTTTTCTTTTGTCAATTCAAATTCTATTAATTCTCTAAAATCCACATCAGGTCTTGTTCTATGGAGCAGTCTTGGAAAACTCAGATCCAAAGGTAGATATTCCCTCTTCTTCTGAATTCCTAAAATAATCAAAGTGTGAATTTTAAAATATATGCATTATCTCATACACACACACACACACACGCATATATGTCTGATTATCTTATTTCATGTTCTCTAGCAACTCCATTTATTCTCTTATCTCCGAGTGGGTTTTAGGTATTTGCTGAATGCTTAATGAATACATATTTGTTGTGTACTAAAGGAATTAGAATTCCTTGAGATTAAGGTCTTTGTCTATTCTCTGCTACCTCTTCCAAAAACTACCATATAACCGGACAGTCACATAGCATCAAATAAATGTGTGTTAATTTTTCATTAAATAATTAGTAGAATGAAAGGGCTTTTTTAAGTTAAAAAAATCCCTTGACATTGTTTTTCCAAACACTATTCCATTTTTAACCTCTATTTATTTAACCTCTAGTGAAAGACGTTTGCTGTAGTGAAGTAAGATTGCATAATCCTGATTTTTGAGTATACTCTTTACATTGTAGAACTATTTGATCTTGCTTTTTTTCAAAAAGAGGATGCCATGTAATGGATAGCCAGTGAAACTCTCGATGTTGAATAATTATTGTAAGAATAATAGTGGGCAAACCCGCTACTACACTATATGTTTTCTGAGAGGTATCAATTGAAGATGCCAGTGCAAATTGTTTTCACAATTATTTTTATAATCATCACCATTTTTCAGTTTATTTACTTAAAACTTTACAGTTTTAAAACCACTTTCACATCTGTTATTTTTATGATATGGTATTATCATCAGAACTCTACATGGAATATATGTTAATAAATATTACTTCTCTTTGCTGTGTGGGGTAAGGGAAGTCTAAGGCCACTCAACTCATCACTGTGAAGTAGTACTTGGCCAATACATACAGGTTCTCATTCCAAGTCCCATGACTTTAAGATTATGAAGGAAAATCATTAAGGTTTAAACTCTGGGAAGCATGTATATTTTCTTAAAGATATAGCAAATGTTTGCTTCTTAATTTTCTTTTCTAATCTTTCTAGAAAACTTTCTTTTCTTTATTCTCATCCACTAGTTAATATTCACTGTCAGAAAAAATTAGCCCAAGAATACACATAATGTAAGTACAGAAGCCCAGAAATAACAAATTTTCCTGACTTTCCACCTTTAACCATCACTTCTTTGGAAACTTGGTGCTTCTTCTATGTCCTGTCTTTAGATTCTAATGTAGTACTTTCTGTATATTTTTACTTCCTCTTTTTGGGTTCTAGTCATCTTTACGACAGAGACTAAGTCATTTTCATTCTAGTGTCCCACACTGCCTCTGGCCCAGTGCCCCCAACAGGGAAGGCTTTCAATACATGTCTGCTACAAACAAAAGGGTGTGTGTGTGTGTGTGTGTGTGTGAGAATAAAGGAACAAAGGAATGGCCAATGACACTATAATCTAGTAAACTTTCAGGACTCAAGGAATGTGTAAAATTTGCATATTTTCAGAATAAAGAAAAGAGAACAGAGAAAAATGTCAGAAAAAGCATGGAAACATAATTGAGAAAAACATTTTTTGGGATAGAGAGGAGAATAGTTTGGCTGAATCGTAGGATTTGGATTAGAAAACCAATTCAGCCTTATTTGATGAAGCATACTTAGGGGGAAAAATCCCTTTTCTTTTCAGGCTTTTGATGTCCAGTTATACATCTTTCTGTTTTAATGTATGAATTCTTCATTTTAAGCACGTTCTCCATCACATCGGAGCGTTACTACCAGCCACCTGTTGTGCCTTGGAAACCATAAATTCCAGTAATTGACTCTATTATAAAAAGCTTTTAATTTTCCAGTTTTCTTAGGACCTCAAATTATTTCTTGTCTTAGACTTTATGGACACTTCTGTTCCTTCAGGCCTCCATTTCTCTCTAGTCTTCAAGTCTTCTCCTGGCATTGACACCATTGATACCCCATCTCCACTTTGTGGGTAATCAGCTAAATCGCTCTCACCTCCACTCTTGCTCCTTCTTCCTTCCAATACCTCAACATCACAAAACTTCACTTCCTGTCAATCTTATGTCTACATTTTGTTTCTACATGTACTTCTGAATACTAATAGAGAATATGTACAAACCATGTGGATTTGTGTTCTTCCAAATTTATTTATCTATTTTAATTATTGTAAGTACATAATAGTTGTATATCTTTATTTATTTAATTTATTTTAATTTATTTTTCAGAGACAGGGGTCTTGCCATTGCCCTGGCTGATCTCGAACTCCTGAGCGATCCTCCCACCTTGGCCTCCCAGAGTGCTAGGATTACAGGTGTGAGCCACCGCGCCTGGCCAACTTGTATATCTTTATAGGATATGTGTGATGTTTTGGTATAGGCGTACAATGTGAATTAATCAAGTCAGGGTAACTGGGGTATCCATTACTTCAGGCATTTAACATTTCTTTGTGTTAGGAACATTCCAATTCCACTCTTCCAGTTATTTTAAAGTATACCTTAACTTATTGTTGATTATAGTCACTTTGTGATCACCTGGGCTAGTCTTCAATACTACTTCCCTTGGAAAAGGAAGCCCCCTTTTCCAAAACTTCACATTTTTGTCTTGCTCAATTCCTCACCTTAATTTACTGTCATTGAGATTTTAGCAATTATCTACAGCCACCCTTATATCTCCTCCTTCCCTCCCTCCCTCCTTCCCTCCCTTCCTTCTTTCCCCCTCTTTCTTCCCCTGTTATTTTTAATCTTCCTCTTTTTCTTTATATTTCTCTCTTTCTCTCTTTGTTTTTCTTTCTTTCTTCCTTTCTTTCAGCTTAAGTCTTCCCTGGTCCTAAAGGTCAACTCTTAGCCTGTGCTCTTAACCCCATCCGTTGGCTTTCCTCTTTAAAAGTTATTCCAGCCAGGCACGGTGGCTCTTGCCTGCAATCCCAGTACTTTGGTATTATAGGAGGATTGCTTGAGGCCAGGACTTCAAGACCGTCTTGGGCAACATAGCAAGACTCCATCTCTACAAAGTGGTGGTACATGCCTATAGTCCCAGCTATATGAGAGGCTGAGGCAGGAGGATTGCTTGAGCTCAGGAATTCAAAGTTGCAGTGGGATATTATCATGCTACTGCACTCCAGCCTGGGCAACACAGCAAAACCTTGTCTCCAAAAAAAAAGAAAAAGTTATTCCAAAATTGCTCCCTCCTATATCTCCAATCTCTCTGTTTTGACCTCTTACTAGTTTAAGTCTTTCCCTTCCTAAGACACAATAAAGCAAAGAAAAGAAAACTTCACATTGGCCATAATGTCCCTTCACCTTCAGTTCTTTCTATCTCTTTCAAGTTTTGCCCAAGTGTCTTGTTAGGGTCATCTAGGCTCTCTGTTTATAATTCATACCACTCCCACCCTCACAGAACTAGAAATTCATTGCAATCCAATTTACATACACTCCACGCCACTAAAAGTCTTCAGGCGAATATTGCTAATGACTTCTTGTAAATGCAGCAGAAATTTCTCAAGTATTTTCATATTTTCTTCTGGTTTTTACAATATCTATGATAATGTTTATAATTATTTCTTTATCTTTGAAACTCTCTACATCTTTTTCTTCAGTGATTCACTTCATTTATCTAACTCAGCTGTACTGGACTACAACCAAGTCCCAAGTACCATTCTAGATGATGGGGATACTAACATGAAAAAGAAAGAAAAGATTATGTTCACAATGAACTCATACTCAAGTGGATGAAAAAGGTAAAATATAAATAAATAGAAAAATTTGTAACCAACACTTATTTGTGGTAAATTCTATGAAAGAAAGAGACAAGGGACCAAAGGAGAGATTGACAAGGGTGGAGCTGCTTAGATCTTGCAGTTGTAGAAATTCTGGGTAGCAAAAGATGATATAAAACTATACTAGTATGATGATCCCATCCCATGAAGAACATGGAGCTATGCTCGCTTGTCAGGGTATAGCATAGGTAAAGCCCCTGAGGATGGACCAAGGAAGAACCCAGTGACTAGGTGTGGGGAAAGACACAAGAGTTGGCAACAGATGAAGCTGGAGAAATAAACAGAGGCCAGATTATTCAGGGCCTTGTGAGGTTGGGAAAGTGAGCAGGTTTTATTGAAAAAGCCATGGAAAGTCTTGAAAGGCATCAGGCCAAGGAATAACCTAATTGAGTGTCTGTTGTTTAACAATTACACTGACTGCTATGGGAAGTAATGATAGGAAGGAGAAAAGAGTGGCTGTCTCCTGGTATCCCTCTCTAGTCTCTGATAACATCTCCAGCTGTTTATTCATTCCTTCCACCTGACTCTTACACATGTGTTTCCCTATGCTTGGTTTTCACACCAATGATGTTTTTTCTTTCTTCATGCATTATCCCTTGAAAATCCCACCTAGCATTATGGTTTTAACTCACACTGATAGCATAATGATTTCTAAATCTAAATCTCTTAGACAGACATCCTCCTGGCTTCTGTCATATACATCTGCTTTCTAGCTGAACATATTTATTTGAATATCCATAACAGCTAAAATTCAAATGCCCAGAATAGAATTAATTCTTTCATCTTCTATAGACTGACTCGTACTAATTTGTTTTCTATCACATTTTCAGGAAACTGAAATAGGAATTGTCAGTCCAAACCCAAAACATGACATTTATTTGGAGTTCACTCCTCCACCATATCTAACAAATCATGAATTCCCATATTTCTTGTAAATTCTTCTCGAATCCTTCTGCTTTTCTTCAACCCTACTGTAATAGCTCAAGTTCAGGCTTTCATTCTCCCGATTTGGTCTTAGTAGCATTGAGCCTTCATTCTTGTCCTATGTATCTAGACTCACCCTTCTCAGTCATATCATTCTCAAGCTTTCTGAGCTTTCAAGACTCAACTTTGAAGACACAGGTCAGGAAAAAAGATTCAACAAAGCAGGTCATGACATTTTAAGAGGCAGAAGAGGGGTTTCTAGATTCAGCAGATCACCAGAGGATCTCCTGAACATCCCTGATGAACCACTTTCTATCGCTCCCTGGTGTTGCTGCCTTTGTGCAGGCTTGAGCCTTCTCCCTTTGGGAGTTTTGCTAGAGTCACCCAGTATCTATCCTGGATATCTGGCATTTCCAATTCATTCTCCATGGCAGTCTTTCTAATACATAAACTTGATTACTTCAATCCTCAGTTTAAAGTCTTATTTAATGGTTTCTTACTTTATATGGGTTCAGATTCAAGCATGTTAGCTTGTCTCTAAGACAAGCTTTATCTAATAGTCCAAACTTTGCATTCTGACTCTGCTGTCTTCCATTTTTCTTTTTACTGAAACCACACCAGAAGCCCACTATTACCTGAAACTTCATGCTCTTTCATTCTTCTCTGAGTTGGATATTTTCTATCATTCTACAATTGAAAAACTCACAGTCATATTTCAACATCAACTCAAATGTAACTTCCACTGTGGAACTCCTCCTTTCATTAGACAGAGTATGCACAGACTGCCATAGAGACAGAGAAAGGAACACCCGACACTGCTTAGCAATATTCACCCTGCAATGCATTGCATTATAGAATTACAATTAGACCATGGACTGTGTAAGCCAAGAACCATGTCATATCTTATTTGCACTTTTATTATGTATAGTCTGTTGTTTTTTCATTTTAGAAGTGTGTATCACGTGTTTATAGAATGAATGAATAAAGATGACCGTAATCATAGGATTATGAATATATTTAAATATTACTTGGTTAAAAGGAATAGAGAAAGTAATGAGACTAATAAAAATGAGATTCATTGTGTGAGAAAAATGCCTATCAGTGGTGAAAATCGAGACCAAGATAAAAGCAAATAGGCCAGAAAGAATTCAATGGTTTTACCAGGAGAGATAAAACAGTGATAAGGTAGAAATATTAAGTGTGGTTCACACAGAAAAGTTATAACATGTGGCAGGTGGGCAGAAAGTACAAAGATATTGAAAAGATGCAAAAATGAGATAAAAAAGAAAGAATGTGAAGAAAAACACCAAGATAGAGGCATGATGAAATTGTAAAGAAACACACAGGGAGAAATAGAAAAATACTGCAACAAAGACCACTATAAGCCTGTGTTTTATACTCTTTGGATGCTCGAGTGTGGGGTGAGAAAAGATACACACCAAGGTTAAGAGAAGACACCAGAGTTAGAGAAGTTTAAGTTGAGGCATTTTAAAAAGCAACATAAACCAATTTCCACCCTCTGTCTCTAATGAGATGCAAACACATTTGTAGCCTTGGTTAGCAATCCTGTTTGCAAGAAAGACCTCTGCAAAATAAAACTACATTTACTTTTTAAAATTAATTTTTGTACTTAAAAAAAAATTGCAATTTACAGAAAAGCTTGAGTTGCAGTACCAAAAAAATGGCTTTTATTTTCCTAAAACATTTGAGAGTAAGTTGCCAACCTGATGGCCCGTTCCTCCACAATATTTTGGTGTGTACTGCCTGTACACCCTCCTTTATAGCCACACACAATACCCAAATCATGAATTAGTAGTGATACATTTCGGCCATCTACTCCTCAGATCCATTCACATTTTTCACGATTGCCCTAGTAAAGTCCTGCTTGCCAAAAGGATCCATTCACAATCTTGAGCTCATTAGTTATCATATCTCTTTAGGCTGCTTCACTCTGAAAGAATTTTTTAGTCTTTTTGTGACTTTCAGAATCTTGAAATTTTAGGAATATTTTTGAAATTAGTTTGTAAAATAGTTCTCAATTTAGGTTTGCATGATGTTCCCTTCAGGTTATGTTTCTTCAGCAGAAAAAATCTCAGAAGTGTTGCCAACTTCTCATTTCATCCTATCAAATGGTGCATGATTTTTATTTGTCCCATAACCGATGATGTTCATTTTGATCATTTGATGAAGGTAGTGTTAGCCACGCTTCTCCAAATAAATTTACTCTACTACCCTTTGTAATTAATATATATTTTGTGAGATGATACTTTATAACAATATACATACCTTGCCATCAAATATTTACATTTATTTTTATTTCTATCTGTATGCACTCATAGTTTTCTATTTTATTTAGTGGAGCTGTCATCAGCAGGATCAACTGAGAATTTGTTAGGCGTTCAAATCACCAGTCCCCATTGTTATTTATCTAATCAGAAATTCCTGGAATAGGGCCCAGGAATCTGTGTTTTAATGTTTCCTTCAGGTTGCAAGGCATGCTAAAGATGAGAATCACTGGAATACTGGGTCTCTATCCTGGCTGTACGTTAAAAATCATCTGCAGGAGCCGGGTGTGGGACTCACTTCTGTAATCCTAGTACTTTGGGAGGCCGAGGCAGGAGGATGGCTTGAGCCCAGGAGTTTGAGGCTGCAGTGAGCTGTGATCATGCCACTGCACTCCAGCTCGGGTGACAGAGTGAGACCTTGTGTCAAAAAAAAAAAAAAAACCAAAAAAAAACCCTGCAGTATCTTTTAGGAACTACTTATTATTGGGTCTAATTCCCAGAAATTAGACACAAATTGCATGTAGATGATGCTGCCAGTCATGAATATTTTTTGTCTTTTAAAATAATTCTACTGTTCAGCCAGAAATTGAAACCACTGATTTTATCTGAAACAGTGGTCCTCAAACTTGGCTCTACCTTATAATCATCTAGGGAGCTTTAAAAAATGTTGATGCTGGGTATTACCCATAGAGATTTTGATTTATTTGTTTTGGAATGCAGCATGAACATTATAATTTAAAAAATATTAGAAACGCCTGGAGAATTGTTAAACTTACTGGTGCCCAGTTCATACTATCCTCCACGCTAGTTAAATCAGCAACTCTAGTAGTGGGATCTAGCATCAGTAGTTTTTAAAACTCCCCAGGTGGTTACAATGTACAGGAAGTTTGAGAACCAGTGCTATGGGTCCTTCTATACCTCACAGCGTATTCTTCCATAACAAGGATACTACTTACAGTTATTGTTAAATCTATCCTGCATTGAACCATAAGGTGTGCTAGCATGTAGCTAAGAACTTTGCATTTAAATATCATTATCACAATATCTTCCTGAATTGTATGGTATTTTTATACTATACAGAGAAGGTAATTGAGACAGGGCAAATAATCACCTTGGCCCAAATTATACAACCAGTAAGTGGAAAAGCAAACATTCTGACCTAGCCTCTGAAACTTCAGAAAGTTTGCTCTTAGCGGTCACACGCCATTGCTTCCCATTCTTTATGGGGGAAGCTTGTGTTATGTGGGCTCATTTATTTAACTTTAACAAACATGCCTTGATCATAATAGAAAGTGTTCTAGGTTTCAGACATGCAGAAATTAAAAGAACAAAATAACATGCACAAAGATTTCAGAGATCTAAGGAGCATGTCTTCAAATAGGAAGAGTCCTGGTTTGGGTATAACACTCCATGGTGACTCAGGAAAGAATAATAAAGTAGGGTAAATAGCTCAGGATTTGGGGTCAGACAGAAATTGGCTTATCCTATCTTTGTCAATCTCTCTCTATTTCTTTACCTATAAACAGGGGAAATAATAATCATTGCCCAGAATTTCTAAAATTTAAATGATGAAAAAAATAGCTACTGCATCATGCCTGGCACATAGAGGATACTTACTCAATAAAAGACTTGGATCCAAGTCTTCCTTTATAAAATTGTTTTTTTTCCAGGTGTAGGAAAGATTGGAGGGGCATGAGCAGTAGACATTTGTATAAACTTAGGCATCCTTCTCGGGTCAGCAGCATCGGTGTCACCTAGGAGATTATCAGAAATGCAGAATCTTGAGTTCTACCCTATATTTTGTATTTCAACAGGAGTCCCCTGTGATTTGTACGTGCAGTCAAGTTTAAGCAGGTACCCTAGCAGGTCCCTGATAGAATGAAACACATTGGTTAAATTTTGATGAGACATGTGGTGAGGTTGGTGGTTAGAGGTTGAGGTGGGGCTGTGGAGGGAGTTTGGGAAGGTTTCAGAATATAAAATGTAAGCCTCAGTTATGCACAATTCTCCTTCAAGCCAGCCCTAAGCTAGCACTTTCTTTTTCACAGAATCTGGCTACAGGTTTTAAATTCCTTTTGTTATTACCATCAAGTTAATATCCCACTCAATTGTTTCTGACTATCCAGTGAATCATGTTGACTGATTACTGAGGGTTTTTAAAGTTTTGAAATAAGTTGATGTTTATTTTCTGGCTGAGAATTTGTTCTTTTCTCCTAATGAGGAATTGAGGGGTTTGAGGGGGAAATGAACTAGTCAGGTGTTTGTATTTTCCTAAGGAGGGGATAGTTCAGAGGCAACAGAGTGTATAACTTAGTGGAGGTTGTATACCATCCTGGGGCCACATCCTTGTGACAGAAAAGAAAACATTATCTAGTCCTAAGATAACAACTTTGTATATAAGGAAATGGAATGTCAGGAAGAATAAACCCATATTGTCCTCATAATGTTAAATGGTCTTTTTTGGGTAAGGTTGTTGTATGTCTACAGGCTCTCTTGGACACTTTCAAGGCACAATCTACAATATTCATAATTATGATATTCCTAACTTTGTGCTTGAAGCTGCTTGAAATTTTGAATGTTCTTGTTCCAATTATATACATTACACTGTGTGTTCTTTTATTTTTATTTTTATTTTTATTTTTGCTTTTTTCCTGAATGGCAGTGAAGGTTGCTCTTTATAAAATATTTGGAGGGAGGGTGAGGATAAGACAGTGGGAAGGAGAAAATGTCATCAGAGAAGAACTGCAAAATAACACCATGAAAAGGATAGCATGTTGTAAGATGTGCAGATATGGTAAATGGTCCTTATTCAATGAAGAGTGAATCTCGGCCTAACGACCAGATGGCAGAGCTGAACACAGAAATTCCATATGTGTGATGGCAGCGAGGGATGGCCATTGACATACTTGCTTTTCCAGCCAAATGCCTCGGCAGATGCAGACTTTTACACTTTAACATTGCAATATGGCACTAAAACCCAGGAGAAGAGTTAGATGCAAGATTCAAAGCTGATTTAAAGTGGCAGAGTTTAAATCTAGTCCTATTCTATTAGGGTGAAAGCTATGAACAGAAAATGAGGGAAGATTGGTCATCTCTCGAATTGTATTTTGAATTTGCTGGTCTTTTCATGTTGTGTAAAGATGAGCCAAACCTGGTCGTATTAGTTATAAGCCCCTTCCTGTCCCCCAGTCTTTCTAAAATAATAAATAAAAATTAAATTTAGAAATGAGCTATCAAAGCAGCATTAATGTGCTCTGCCTGGAGTCTGAAAGTTTGTAGTATGAGTTATTTTCCACTTTGGATAAACTGTGAGATGTACTTGAAAATTAGATTTTCATTTAATTGCACTTTTCTGTGTGAGGAGCTAGAGGCAGCCATCTTTATACAAAAGGGATGGTGTCTGTGCTGCACTGTCTAGAAAGAAAAATTTACTAGAATTTAACACTCACAGACTTTTACTGTTTTAATATGTATAGTTTTTGGAATATTGACAAGCAACAAAGTTTTCTGAAATTATTAAGCTATGAGCTGGGATATCATTGCAGCCTCTTTGCCTGGGTGTTGGTTGTCTTCCGTAAGGGATGACTGCCAAAGGCAGCAACAGCAAACCCGTTTTCCCAAACACATCCTGAGTTGAGCAGGAAAAGAAATTCTTTTACGCTTTTGTGTTAACTTGATCAAGTTCTTGGTATTGATATGTTGTTCAAAGTTCATTGAAAGCAATAGTGAAAGTCAACTTTGGCCTTATCTAGCCTTGCTTCTGCCACAGGTCCTAATGTTCCGTTGAGAATAGGAAATGTCTTCGGTGACAACTGCCTTCCTTTTCAACTAATATCCCTCTATTTTTCTACATGAATTTTAAGATCCAGATGTACAAAACTGCTATCCATTCACCGTACATACCTGGTCTTTTCATATCACTGCATTTTTCTTCATTGTGTGCCACTGAATATTTTCCCCATCCTTCTGTATTTTATTGGTTTCTAGTGTTTTATTTTTGAACATGAATGAATGTGCTCATAGTTCCTTGGAGGACAAGAATCAAGACTTTAATTTTTATATCCCCATAGTACCAGGGGCACTGAGATGTTTAATTAATATTTGTGGAATTGAATTAATGACCATGAGACTTAGTGGACTTATGTCTACTTTTCTCCCTGGGGGAGGGAAGGGAAGTGGCAAAGATAAAGTTGCATTTGTGTGACTCAGAGGATAGGGGAAGTGGAGTAGACTTCAAAGGTACAGATCATCTGCTGCTACCAGCAATAAGTTTGATGACTATAAGTAGATATGCACCCATCATGCTCACCACATTGTGCCCAGTTCAAACTCTACCTGCAAAAACTGTCTCTGATGACACTAATGATCTATATTTTCTCTGCCTTTTATAAACTCCCAAAGTAAATCTTTTAAGATAACAAACAGCAGTGATCATACTCATAGTAAAAATAGCAATAATTAACATTTATGAGTATGTACTACATGTCAGATACTGCATTAAATATGTATTATCTCATTTAATCTTCCCAACAATTCTATGGGGTAGGCGTTATAAGTTTCTTTATTTTTAAAATTAAAAAAAAAATTTAAAGCTTAGATTCAAGGAATATATTTTAGGGAGATTACATAAGCTCTCAAAGGTCACAGATCTGGAAAGTAATAATGCTGGGAATTAAAGGCTTTTATACTTAATTCTGGAATACAAATCCTAATTACTATGGTATTATATAAAAATATGATCATTGCACTTTCAGCTAAATTTGTGTTGGAATCTCTCTAGGTCAATATTCACAGTCTGTCTTAGTCTACTTAGGCTAACATTCAAAGCTTTTCAAGTCACAAAAACACAATCAAATTTTTCTATTTGTTAGCTCTGGAACATGGCCTTAGCAAATTCCAACGTGCATTTATTTTCATATGTTGTTTTCCTTACTTGAGCTTTTCTTACTCACCTCACCACATGCATGCCATATTTACCTGTTCCTCAAGATTTAATTCCATTTCCATATCCACATAGAAACTTCTTCTGACCTCTTAAGCCCAAGACGACCAATTTATCTGATGCAGCTTTAAATCTCTCCACCTCCCTTGACTGCCCCAGGACCTGCCCTAGTCCATGTTGCCATCATTTCTTGCCTTGACCACTACAATACTCCTTAATTGAATATACTGTTTCACACCGTCCTATGTTAGCTGTTTTTTTTTTCCAGAGTGATCTTTTCAAACTGTCACCTACCTTGCATCCATATGCTAATGACCTTTCAGATAAAGACCTATATTATTAACTTAGGCTGTACCCCCCTGGCTCCTGAGGAACTTTTTGGATTCAGCTGCCCTAGGCACAGCCCCTAACTCTTTGTGCTCACTACCCCAGCCTTCTTTCCCTGACTCTTCCCTGTCCTTCTTCTATCTCTTACCCCAAGATTCTCCACAGGCTGCTCCTTCTCCCTGGAGTCGCTCCACCTCTGCCTAGTTTACTCTTGTACCTCCTTCAAATTCAGAACTCTTTGAGTATAAAAAAGAAGAGTCAACAACCTTCAAATCATAGGCTAACTTTTGGCCAACTACTGAAGCTAGTGCTAACACTGAATTTTTTTTCTAACTTGAGTTAGATTAATCATCACTTTTAGTAAGCTGCCCAATATTTAAGAGGGAGAACTGAGAATTAGTATCTTTCTCCCTCCTTGGAGGGATTTATATACACCAAAGCTCTTAACAGAGTACATTGCCTGATTCCTTGCTCCCCGTACACCTGGGGCATGATGCCTACAACCATACATATTATCTGATATGCTTTTCCTACTGTGTGACCTTGGCATTCCTCCAATTCAGTGTTGGGGTCCATATCCATTTCATTGATCACAGGCAGAGTTCTGTGACTGCTTTGACCAATTGAGTATGGTGGAAGAAAAGTGATGTTTTATGACATTAAATCAATCAAAAAACTCTATTTCTTAGCTTCAAAATCTGGTCTTAGCACATGAGTAAAAGATGCACACTTCCTTCTTGCTTTTTTGGGGTACTCAGTCTTGGAACTGTTGCCATTGCTATGAAACAGACCCACAGAAAGGTTATACAAAGAGGCCAGAAGTAGGAGTTCCAGCTTTCTGTCCAGCCAAGGTCCCTGCTAATAGCCAGCATCAACTGCCAGATTTACAAGTAAGGATGCTCCCAAGTGATTCCAGTTCACAGACATTGAGTAACCTACAAACATAATGGGGCAGAGATAAGCCAGTCTCACTGAGCCCTGCCTGAGTTTGTGAGCATAATAAAACAGTAGTTTTATATCATTCATTTTTGGACAGGTTTGTTATGTAACAATATTAACTGGAACAACATCCCAATTTTAGTGGTGATTCCTGCCCTCTTTCAAACAGGTCAAAGGCATAAGACTTCTAAGGAACTTACCCTTGGTCCAAAGGCTGGTGGTAGGGATTTCCATAGGAAAGGTAGTTCCATGAAATTTCCTCTTCCAGTATTCTGCTCTCTTTTAATCCTTTTTTTTTCCTTTTACTAATCTGCAAAGTATTTTCTATGTAGCTGCTGATAATATAGACCTAAGGCCAAGTTCCACTTTGTAAGTTCTAATAAGCTCATTTGGGGGTCCGGGATAAGGAGGCTTGGGTTTGATATCTTAAGGCAGCTTGGCTTAAAAAAATTGTCTTTGGAATTTTTTTCTCTTGTCTTCCATTTACCATAAAAATGGTTTATCTTTAAACTCAGCTTATAGTTCGTTAAATAACTACAGTTAACTTGCTTAGGAGTTTCAAAGAGAATTATCAGTTAATATTCAGGCAAGGATTAGAATGTTTATTTACCTGGAATGTTGTTTCTTAATGTAAACTCCTCTGAAACCTGCAGCTGAGATGGGCAGATGGACTTTATCTGGTTATGGGTCCAGGGAGTCAGTTTGCTGACTTTCTTTTTCTTGAAGACGTGCTTAAGGTTAGCCTGTTCCTTTGTCTTTGCTTTTGCACACAGCCACCTCCCTGGTTTCAGTCTTATTTATGCTTTCTCTGCAGGATACTGGAAACAAACAAACAAAAAACCAAATATGTTCCAATCTCTACCCATCTCATTCCATTCTGCCATATGATGGAATTCAAGGCCATATAATAAAATAACTATTAATAAAGGCATAGGAATAATACTACCTGAGGTAATGTCCTGGTTTTGCCTCTTATAAGGTAGATAACTTAGGTCAAATTTCTTAACCACACTGAGTCTAAATTTCATCATTTGTAATATGAGGTTTAAAATAGTGCCAACCTATAGGGTTGTTGGGGGGATTAGTTAAACTAACATATGTAAACCACTTAGAATAGTGCCTGATATGCAGTAAGAGAGGACTAGCTAGATAGTAAAACAGGATGTGTGGAGGTCAAGTGATAAGAATACAAGAAAAGCATATGTTAAATATTAATAATTATATCAATATATATGAAACATCTACTCTAATCCAGGAACTATGCTAGGAATATCAAAATGAATTATATAATTTCCCAATCCATTAAGGAGTTTGAATCCCAAGAGACAGAGTCAATGGTGGAAATGCAAAAGAAGTTACAGGGAAATATGATTTTAGATTTGAACACTTTGACTTGAAGTCTGACTGACTCATCTGTGTAGAATTGTGAAGAACTGAAAAATTCCCTATCATTGTTTGTCTTCTGGAATTTCCCTGCATTTTCTCCACTGGAAAATTAACTGTTTATTTAACTATTAAATATACATTGCTTTAATTAAAAAAATTACTTTGTTCTGTGCTTGATTCTTGTCTTGCTTTACAAACTAGATCAAGAATGCCTTGAGGCAGGACTATGCTTTCTTTGTTACATCTGGTATAGAATTTTTTTATTTTTGTAAATACTTGGGTCAGGAAAAGTTTCCTAAAGCTTGGGAATAAGGCAAAAGAGAAAGTGCTTGTTCTTTCAATGTCATACTGAGGGCATCATTTAACAGGCTCACACAAGGACTATTTAAGTCTCTAAGAGAACACACCTGTATTTAACTTTCTGTTTAATTAAAGCCCAAACATTTTGAAGTCATATATTTACTTGTAAGTTCTTTGTAAATAGAAAAGGTAACTCAAAAGATGATTACCTTGAAGGATACTAACCAACTTTGTATTTAATCTAGCAATTTTATTTCTAATATTCATTTTTTAAAAATGCCTATAATACCCAGTTTCTCAAATTCTCTTGGAACCAGCTTTATCAGCTTACTTACTGGTTTTCTCATTAACGAGTTAAGAACTCTTTGGCATATATTCACTCTATATTTGTATTGGAGTGGTGTCTTTAACTTTTGAAAATTATATTCTGACTCTTGTTAGCTACATGTGAACCAAGAGTCAGAAAACTATCATAGATTATTGAATATAGCTGTATATTTATTTCCATAAATTTCCCTCTAAACATATTTTTATCTGTATCCCATAATATATGAGTTATGGAATTTTCATTATCATTCAGATGCAAGTATATTCTAATTTTCATTTTGATTTATTCAATAGAACTATCGGTTAAGAAGTACATTTCTTAATTTCCAAACATATAGTGATTCTCTAGTTATTTATTTATTTTTATTATTTTCTAACCAAACTGCATTGTGGTTGGAGAATGAACTCTGCATGATCTTAACTATTTTAATTTTGATGAGACTGGCTTTATGACCCTGTATATGTTTTAATTTTAGAATTATTCCATGGTATATAAAAATGTTAATTCTATAGTTGTAGATGATGAATTTAAATTCCATCTATATTTTAAACTCAAAAGTAATTATTATTGTTGTTTTCTGCAGTAAATATTTAGTTCAAGTTACCAGTTTTCTTGTTCTTCTTGCAGTTTCAACCTTCCGCTTGGGATGATTTTTCTTCTGCCTGAAGAATATCCTTTAGTATTTCCTTTAGTGCAATTCTGATGATCATCTTTTGTTTCTATATTTTAGGTTTTTTAGCCCCCAGGTTTTAATATCCTTCACTCTGGAAAAATAAGTTTTGCTGGATTTAGAACTCTAGGTTGAAAGTTATTTCTTTCAGTGTTTTAATGGTATTTCATTATATTTGCCTTCTATTATTTCTGTGTTGAGTTCAGCTGTCAGTTTAATTGATGCTGTCTGGAAACTCTGATTCTTGTTTCATGTTGGTTTTAATTTTTTCTATTTGTTTTTAGTTTTTGGCAATTAAAATCTGATGAGCTTGGATATAGATTTATACCTTGGTTAGAATTTTCAGGGAATCTTTTGTATGTGGCTTACTGTCTTTCAGCAGTTTTGGAAATTATTAGCTATTATATACTTAAATATTACTTTTGCCCTATTCTCTCTTTTCTTTCCTTGTAGGACTCTGAGTACAAACAAGTGAGACTTTCTTTCTTCATTCTCTATCCATTTTGCACTATATTTTTGATCTGTTTTTCTCTCTATTTTTCATTTTAGATATTGTCTTCTAGTTCACTAATTATTCTCTTCAGCTGTGTCTAATCTGCTATTAAACTAATCCCCTGGGTTTCTGTTTTTAGTTATTGCAATTTTCCTTTACAGTATTTCAATTTTTTTGTTAAACTTCCAATTCTCTGAAAGAAATTCTCCATCTTTATCATGGTAGGAATAGACATTTTAAAGGCCATGACTAAATAACTCCAATATTTGGAGACTTTGAAGATGTCTTATTATAGTGTTTCTTTTAGGTATTTTTTTAAAATAAAGTTCACATCTTATTTTTTATATCTATTATTTTTTAAAGACCCAAGTGGGTCTTTTAATTGTTTATTATATGTTGGAGATGGCAAGAAGAAAAGCATTTATAGGATATTTGAGACCTAGAATGCTGTTTGTTCAAAAGATGATTTACCTTTGCTCCTGCTAGGCACCTAGAGGCACCAGAAACCCAGGGCATCTTTGTTCAGTTCGGGGAGATGGTGTGTATGAAGCTGAGTTACAGTCTCTAATAGGGCCTTTTTACTTCCTGGGTTCACCCTTATTTCTCTGATGGTGCTCTTATGGAGGGTTCCAATTCAAAAAATGGGTCATCACACATTCCATGGAAATGTCCTTGATATTAATATTTATATTCCCAGCATCTCTGAGATATCAAAAGTGTTTTCCTCCCTCCCAGGTTCCACCTCTGGATTTGAAAAACTCTCCCATAGGAAAAGCAACTACAAATTCTGGAATAAAATTTCTAAGTCATCTCCATGCTACTCTGGTATCAGGTCAGGAATTTCTCATGATTTTGTTAGCTCTTTGGTGCTTCACTCATGCACACACACATTATATACATATATATACATGTGTGTATATATATGTGTGCATGTGTTTTTTTTATATATATATGTTATATATATATATAGATAGATGATAGATAGATAGATAGATAGATAGTACAGCATTTCTAGTTGTAAGCAGTTGGAATATTGGTCTGAATTACCTACTCTACTCTCACAGAAAGGAAAATCATCTCCCTTTCCCACTTTTCCACATATCTTTTATCTGATAAATTGAACTCTCCAAAAATCAGAAACTCAATACTAAAGTCTATAAGCATCCAAAGTAAATATCACAAAATGTACACACTCATTTCTTTTATTTGTAGTAGATTAATTTAAGACTGTGATTCAATGATTATTTACTGTAATATTACACACCATCTGTAACAAATTTGCAGTCTGATTTTCTAGTCTATGAAACATTACAGCAACAAATTTGGTAGGGGTGGGAATAAGAAGTAGAGTGACTTTGCTGGAAGTAAACATACCAGCTACAACTGAAGTAACAGTTGTCAAGGAAAAGACTGTCAAAATTGAAAGTAATATATAAAAACAAAATAATATAGCAATGAAAGGAAAAACAGTCCCGCCTACCTCAATACCACGGAAGAGCCTTAATGTGCAGTAATGAATATTTATAATGATGGCTCCATGCCCTGCATAAAAATACCAAACATTGTCTAGTGAGTTCTACCTGGTGAGGCTTGTGATACGTTTCAGTATGAATTTCATTATTAATTTCTAAGCTTAGATTGGCAAATTTCAATTGTTTTCTTTACGAGCAGCTCCTTTTGTGATTGCCACTGAAAGGGTTTCCTTTTTGCTGCCAATTACCTTCTTTCATTACCAGTAGTAACTAATCCTTTCAAATCCACATTTCTTCATTGGTTGTAAAAAAACTATTTATTTTCTATTTTCTGTATGGATATATATTAAATCTTTAACTATTCTTGAAGTTGGAATACATTTTTCAAGGCCATTTTTCACTTTATACCAAATAACAATGAACTGTTTTCAGTACAGAAAGAAGAAACAAAATATTGCTGGTATAGCAAATTTCTTTTTCTTTTTTTTGCTGAGTCTTATGCATTTTGGCCAGTGGTACACATTGGAGTCTTTAAATTATGACTTTTCTGTTTATATAACCATGATGTATAACAAATTAGATGTCAAGCTGAATGGATGTACTTTATTTATTTATTTTGACCACTAAACTAAACCAATCTAGTCATTTATCTGACCCTAACTAAACTTGCAGGGGACTGGATGTATCTCTAAAGAGATGAGAATTTGGCCAAGAAACACTCTTTAGTCTCCTCTACCAAGCAAATTATGTACATTTATAGATGGAAATAGAAAATAGAAAAAAAAGCAAGAATAATATTTGCAGGCCCAGCATATTTTGCTAACATAGACTGCTAGTCATCCATGCTTCAAGAAGTTGGCCTTAGCAGTGGTGTGTTATCTTTTCTTCCTATTAAAAAAGGTTATTTTGTATTTGAGATTGTCTAGAAACTGTTGCTAGAAATAATAGTGTATAACAAAACTGTAAATATCTTGAAAAAGACCCCTGATATTTATATCTTCCTCTTCCATTTTCTTGAGTATAGAAACACCAGTATTTGAGAAACTTAAGTGAGCCTCCCATCTTAATTAAAAAGATAAGTGTTTAAAGAAAGTCTATTAAGTATATTTCATCCCCATTTCTAACCCCTAAATCCCACATTATCGTAAAACATGCACACGTTTCAAGTTAGAAAAGTAGACAGTTTCAAAATATTTACCATGAGAAATGACTGAGGATTCTGCCTGGTCTTTAGTGCCCAGGAGTCAAGGATGGTAATCACCCTACAGTGTGCATGACAGTCACTCATACAATAACAACAAAAAATCAAACCTCAAAATAGGAGGTGATGGAACAAGTTTTTTGAAAGAATAAAAAAGATTTATGGAGGAAGAAAATTCAAGAAATTTAAGGCGTAGAATCTATGGGGGATAAATATAGACATTAAAATGTCTTGAACACTCAGGAGACAGAACAAGAGCCCTGGGTCTTTGGAAGTTTAAAGATAGAGCAAAAGGCAGGAGATAGGGAACCCTGAGAGGTAAAGTCATTGAAGGCAATTTGCCCCAGGCTGGTTTTGCTTCCCAGAATTTGAAAAGGGATTAACAGGTTGGAATTCAAAATGCTTTTCTGCCAAAAATGGAATTAAAGTAAGGGAGTATTGTGAGATCTAAGTAAAATTACTACTTACTGACAATGGCTCTGAAAGTATAGCAAACTCTAATTCTGGGTAAATTCTTGGGGGAGTTTCTGCCCACAGATAATTAGATGTTTTCTCTTAGTGTCACTAACTTGTTCTCTTGTACCGAAGATAAGATATCCTATCCTGAGGCATTGAGTCTGGCTCTTGGAACTCTAAACACCAGAATTCTATGAAACTCAAGTTCTTATAAGTATCATCTGGGGAGTGCCTCTTCCAGCAATCCCAGATTTGATTGTTTTGGACTACGATTCCTGCTGAGAACAACTAGAGACATTAAAGAAAATATTATAAGTAGATCTGTAAGAAAACATTAGGGAACATCCAAGATAGTGACAATTTGGGAAGCCAATATCTTGGAGAAAAGTAAAACCCAGAAAGGTGAGCTCAGCTGTTGGCATTGCCTTTCCCCTCCAGCCAGCCATTTTCTTATTCCTAAAGCTACAGCTGAGGGGCCAAGGAAACTGAAATAGTATTTTCTGCAGACTTGTGTGAATAAAAATTGTAATTCAGGGACTTCCAAGGAGTAATTTTTGAAAATAATCTATCATGTTTCCCAATTATTTGATTTTATTCAGTTAAACTGAAAGTATATAAAACTATGGAATTTTAGGAAGTTTCTACTTATTTAATCCTGTGTCTAAAAATAGAAGAGATATCAAAACTCTTTTCATATAAATTCCCACACTATAACCTCTTTCTCAGTCTGAGCAGCCCTGTTTCTGTTAATGTTTTTACTCTTCTACTATTACCTAATTTTTTCACTAAGTTTCCACTGAAATTTATGGTAACTACCATCTGGCTCAATACCCTTACAATATTCTTAAATTTATTCATCAATTTTTACTAAAAATTAACCTAATGGAGGCCTGCGATTTTGTGATGTTTTTTAATGGGCCTGGTGACTTGAATAGGGTTGAGTACAACATATACTTAATAAATGTTCCTTTAATTTTTAATTAGTTGATCCTTTGGTTCTCTCCTATACCACTTATTGTCTATACCATTTATTCCACCATAAGATCCCATAGTTTTTTAAATTCTCCTATTCAACACACATTTATTGAACTCCTACTGAAATCCAAGCTCTGTGGATATACAAAGCGTAACAGACAGAGAGACAGACTTCCAGAAGCTCATAGCCCAGTGAAGAGATAAAACATACAAATATTCATTTAGGCATACAATTTGAATTACTCTGAATTAATGAATATAAAAATATAGTGGAGATAAGTGTAAGGTGGTTCTTTTAGAGACAGAACATAAAACCTAGAAAATGACAAACATAATTGGTTGAAACATGGTATCTATACCAGATCCAAACAGCATAACTCATTAAATCATCAAAATCGTGGTATTTTGAATATATAACTCTTTCAGTTGTTAAAAAGATTTAAAATTGGGGAACCTAGAAAGAATCTGTTTCCTCCATTCAAACTGAGAGTAAACATTTACAAGAAATATTTTGTGGGCAGTAAAGCGCTAGGTGTGGAACACGGCGCTCGTCAAGAAACATATGACTAATCTCCATGGGCTTGTAATTCTTTGGAAGAAATAGAGATAATCATTTGAATGTGATATGCTGCATCCCAAGCCCTTACTTCTGCTTTTGCCCACCCTTCACACGCACGTTAGAATAGTAGTCAATATTGAGTCTCTAGAAGTTGCATAAACAGGACGGTCTCTCTCGTGTCACGTGATTTACATCTTCTTTTGTACAGAACATTTTCTCCTCATCTTCATCCTACTTTCAACCTCCTTTCGCACCTTGCTCCACATATCAGTCAAAATGCAGACAGTATCTTTAGGAATTTTTCCTTTATTCACCCTTACTGGGCACATACATAATAGTTGCCTGTGTTTGGATCATAGAGTGTGGAGGAGAGAATGGCAAAAGATGAGCCTAGAAGGGTAGAAGGTGACTGGACAACTTTCTAAGTCATTTTAACATGTTTGAAATCTATCCTGTGAGCAATGGGAAGACACTAAACAGTTTTAAGCAGGGCATGAACATTTCAGCCAATTGTTCTCCACCCTTCTCTTACATTACCATGGTCAAGTTCATATTTTCCTAAAACGCCAGTAAGAATATTTTGACGGTTGAAATCCAAAGTCTATTTAAATTAAGTTCAATTACATATTCTTATTGCTAATCTCTCTTCT
This sequence comes from Daubentonia madagascariensis, assembly GCA_023783475.1. NCBI lineage: Eukaryota > Metazoa > Chordata > Mammalia > Primates > Daubentoniidae > Daubentonia > Daubentonia madagascariensis. The sequence continues at coordinate 3,166,565 of JAKFHU010000901.1, read as the reverse complement.
GAGTTTTAATCTCTCGTTTGTATCTGCTTGTGGGCAATTTCCACTTAAACATTTGTCACATCAAAATAGGCCCATGTAATGTAAGCTCATTAACAATGTCCTTGTATGACCCTATTTTAGTTAAAAGTGGTTTTCTATTTCTACTATTCCAGGATTGAATTTTTATTGTTGTTGTTGAAGTGTAGCGAAATCATGAACTGGAAAGTAGAAAACCTTCTTAAAATTGTTGTCTTGCTACCCAGGGAAATTGTTTAAACTTTCTGAACTTCACTATTTTCATCTACATAATGAGAAATTGAAATAAAAGACATACCATGGCTACTTTCAGTGATAACTTTTTTATTCTTTAATTACTATTCTTTTATCATGCTCATTCAGTCCTCTTAGCTTTTTTTCAGTTCAATGTACGTCTAATCAACTCTTGCTACTCATTCTCATTGCTGCTGTTTCCTGCCTACAACCCTGACTGCCATGATCCCATCCCATGTTAAATTGAAAATATCATTATCCTATTTTTGATCAATTATACCTTCCACACTGGATTCTCTGGTTCTTCTTAGCCTCTTCTTTGTCTAAAACCAGCTTGAGCACCTTATGTTATTACTCTCATCAAGAAGTTTCCCTTGCCTACAGGATAAAATTAAAATTTATAAATTGGCATTCAAATCCTTCTAAGGTATATTGTTCCTTTACATATTTTTCCCAATGATTCCTATACAAACCTCTGCTCCAGCCCCAAAGAAACCCAGATATTCTTACTTTTTATAAAAGTATTCTCTATTCTCTTTTTCTGCAAATTGAAGTTCTTTCCATTGCTTAAAGGATAATCCCTAAATCTCTGGGCAAGTCCCCAATGATGAAGAACTCCATCCAGGAAAGCTATTTCTATCCCTTGAACTCTTATGATAGTGATTCTGTCTCCTGCTAGCCCCACACTATTATCCTATTGAAAAAAATTCATATCCAGTGTCATCTCTGGACACATAATACTGATGGTGGATTTTGAGAGTTGACACAAGGCAAAACAAGGAGTCAACATCTATTTTATGGCACAACAGCTACTAACTACATACTGCGTTATAGATTATGACAATGTAGATTTCACTTAAACGATACACTTTACCTAATAATGTATTACCCCATTGTTGTGATGGGGAAGATGCTGTTACCCTCATTGCTATGTGAAAAAACTGGGCTTCAGGGAATTTACATAGTTTGCCCAAGGATTCACAGCTGGTAAAGTGCAGCCAATGCTTGAATGCAGATTTCTTGACATGTAATTTCAGGGTTTCAGGGTAATCGGTATCAAAAGACTTGTCATATTGTATGGAAACAATTTTTGAGGTCAGAGATTATGCTTAAATCATTATATGCCAGACCCAATCATAGGTCAACAAACATTTCCACTGGCTGTCTATTAAAATTATATGTCTTATATTGATGCTACGTCTTCCCTGAGTCCCAATGCCATTTGTTAAATGACCAAAAATATAAAGCTGAACCCAGAATGTCACTTGTCTTGAACATCTCATTACCTTCTCCCTTCCAGCCACTTCTCACCTGTGGATTTTCTTTTTGAGGAGTCTGGTATTAGCTAGTTATGTTGGAAAAGAATTGAACTTCAATCAAATAAGGTATTAATTGCTGATTAGGCTTATAGTGTTTCACTTTTCAGGGAAATTTCCAATTTAACTAGAAACAGTCCTGTAACCTGAAGGGACCAATTTCTAATAGAGTGATACCAGATAATTTGGTAAAGAGAGAAGGGAGATGTTTATGAGTGAGAATTCCTTTAAACCACATTTATAGTGATTGCCTATTTGGCCTCAATCTAAAGTTAGACATGATTTCAATGTTAACTTTTTCTTCCCTGTTTTCTAACAATTGTGTCTATGTTGTGTACAAAGATAAAGTAGTTGGAATTTTAAAAGCTTGCAGAAAGAGATAGGCTGTAACCATCTTTAGATGGTTTAGGACATTCTTGCATAATTTCATTTCAGCAGAAGCAGTCAGTAAATATCCATTAACTCAACATTTGCAGAGGGAGAGGGGTATTTTCTCCCTGCTCGACTTTGGCAGCTACCAGAGCATCATTCTTTTTCTTTCTTTATTGTCCTCTCTTAAAATGTATAGCTATTTGGGGATGGTTGAATGTATATTTGCAATAGGTGTAGGTAGAGAGTGTCCACACTTTAAGTAAAGCTTATCAATTATTTACACCTAAATACAAATGAGTTTATATTAGATCTTTTTATTACAGCAGTTTTGAGAAAGCAGTTGCAGAGCACTGGAATGGAAGACGGAAGTGGTTTGATGGAATAGAATAAAGAATTCAGGAAGGAAGAGAGTATTGGAAATGCTAGAAGAGAATCTTTGCTTTAGCCTTGAGCTGGCAAAATTTCACCACTGATAATACAAAATGGTGCCATGAAATCAAGAGTGTGACCCAGACAAATCTTCTTGTCAAATGCTATGTTTTTCCTGTTCAATACATCATCTCTGGTTCTTTATTTTCTCTCAAATAAATTCTCTCAGAGAAAACACACATTCTAGAAAATAAAATGTTCAAGCAACAAAATGACATCTCAATTACTTGCACATTCAATCATTCTCACAAGTAAAACAAAATTGATCAATAATGTTTGCAGTAGTGTGCACCATTAAGCAGCTTTTCTTCCTACTATATCTCAATAAAGCTTTCTATTCCCAGAAGGACAAGGATTGAAAGAAAAACAAATATATATCACGGAGAGGAAAAGTATATGGTGTGTTAGATGTGTTTATGCTAATCCTAATTTATCCCCTCTAAAGTGAATAAAATGAAATTCAGAAAGCATTTACTTTTCATTCATGAACTCGTTTCCTACTCTGGAATTTGTCTTTTCTAAGATGCATTTGGAGGAAACCATAGTCATTGACTTGATATTCTAGATGTTCAATTTGTTCTTGGTTTCTATGGCCTTATTATATTAATTCTGACTAATTATTTTCACTGTTTCTTAATCTATATAATTTACAATTTCATCTACCCTCACCCCTCCCACTATAATACATTTTCCTTCAGTTTTAGCTGTGGTTTTGCATATGTTTCATGAAGTAAATCTAAACTGGGTAGTTGATCCATAAATAATTTCTTTTTTTTTTATCCTTTTCCTTTTCCCTTCCCTTTGTCATTCTTATCCAAACATATTCACATATTCTTTAATATAATTGTAAGTAGCAATGATAGCAAGAGACTATCTTTTAATTAATTTTTATAACACTAGTGAATGGGAAAAATAATATTATCTATCATGTATTTATTCTCATTTCATTATTACTTTTCAGTTCTTTCTCTCTTCCATTTTCTTTCTCATCCCCTTCTCCTCTCTATCTTTTGGGACTACAATCTTCTAAAGTCAGTGATCCCAGTACCAGGCATGTAGAATGTGTTCAAGAAATGATTGTTGAATTAAGGAATGAACTATATACTATAACACTCCATTTTCCCTGTTACCATTGGTTTCTAAACCTTCTTAGCCTCTTCTTCCATCTCATGAATTTTATAAGCTCTCTGACAATATTATATTCAATATGATTCACATTTATTGGGCATCAATAATGTGCCAAGTACTGAGGATACAGCAATTAACAAAACAATTAATAATCTTAGCTCTTTTGATGCTTTCATTCCAGTGAAGAAAGAGAGCAAATAAAGAAAATTAACAAGTACAATACACAGTGTGTAAGTTGGATATAAATGTAAAGGGAAAAGGCAAGGAAAATGGATAGGGAGTATTGTAAGGGGTTGCAATTTAGAACTGGTCAGTGAAATCCTCACTAACAAGGTGCCCTTTGCAAAATGGCTTGAAGTAGATGAGGGAATGAACCATGCCTGTAATGGAGGACACAGCATACCCGTAGGATTGTGGAATGAGTCTACCTGGGACATTCAAGGAAAACCAAAAATGATTGATGTGGTGGAGTGGAATAAGCAAAGGAGAGTTCAGTCAATGAGTCGATCATACCCTTATGGTCCTCTTAGTGACAAAGCCTGTCTTAATCTGCCCAGGTTGCCCTAACAAAATATCATAGACTGTCTTAAACAGAAATAATTTATTTTCTCATGGTTCTGGAGGCTGGAAAGTTCAAGATCAAGATGCTGGTAGATGTGGTTCCTGGTCAGGGCTCTCTTTCTGAGTTGCAGATGGCTGCCTTCTTGCTGTGTCCTCACACGAAGGGTTGAGAGAGAGATTGAGGGAGAGTTCAAGAATGTCTGTTCTTATAAGGCCACCAACTCTATTGTATCAGGGCCTCTCTTTTTGACCTCATTTAATCTTAATAACCTCTTTATAGGCCTTGTCTCTAAATACAGTCAGATTAGGGGTTAGGGTTTCAACATATGAATTTTGTAAAGACACAATTTAGTCTATAGCAAAACTCAAAGGAAGAGTGAAAGGCCACTCTGAGAGACCCAGGAGTCCTATACCCATGGACTTCTCTGTGCACTGGGCAAATAGCTACTGAATGGCACCTGCTGTTCCAAAGGCCAAGAGGCTGGGGGGCACTTTGTGATGCCTCACAAAATGCCTCAGTGATTTGTCAGGAGCTGTTTGTATGAGTGTGTATTCACTAATGAATCTGCTACTCTCAGTTACTTAAAGTACCTATAGTGTCCTATCCAGCATGCAATCTTGTGTTGTGTCTCTTATAAATATATTGTGATTCTCCCTGCTAAAGTGCATGTAAAAGAGAAAAAGTAATACCTTTTTCTCACCCATTGCAAGAGTCATGTCTGATACTCCTATAAAATAATACATATTAACAAAAAAAAAGCATACAAAATTAATTTAAGCAAAATTTTAAATGACTTGGGAGACTTCAGAAATAAAGACCCAGGGAAAATTTTGTATTTTTATGCTTAGCTTCAATGAAGACTAGACAGTTGTGTAGAAGTATGATTGGACAAAAAGGGTATGATCAAATGCTAATTGCTTCAGTGGGGGAGGAACCCAGCAAGGTCTGTCTGTTCAGATTTTTCTTGGCCTCTGAGTACAGGTCAGGGCATAGGTAAGTCAGAGAATTCCTTAATGGCCACCTTTTACACAGAAAGGCAGAGGAAAGTCAGAGTGACCTTTTTGCTTCTACCGTTTTCTCAATTGTTAAGGTGCCATATTTGAGGGTATTATGTTCTGAGCCCCAACATGCACAATCCTTAAGTATCACCTTTTTTATTTTTCCTAAGTACAGTACCCAGGCCATGGCAGAGTTCAGAAATGGAATGCCAATAAATACCTTCACTACAGGGATACTTTATTTTTTCTTTCTTTATTATGAAAGCTTTCATAGCCAAGATATAGTAAAATATTCATAAAATACAATTAGATCTCTAAATGTGTTTTTAATTTCATACATGCATATTCATGTGTGTATCTATGTGTATATATAACACAACAACAGCTATGACAGAAGCAAACATTTATATATAAGATGATTTTGCTGCCCAAGATATTATGGTGATCATTCTAAAATTGTGTTTTCCCAGGGATAAGTTTGGATAAATAAAAATGCTCCATGAATATTCAGCTGTGCTCTTGGATTGAGATTTCTACTGTTCTGAATAAATTCCAAGAGCATTTCTACATTTAAAGTCCTATTGCATCTTGAAAGTCTAGCTCACTGTAGAGAAGAGAGTTTGATTTGCTGATTCTTTTAAGGCAGGTTTGTGAGAACTACGTCAAAGATATCAGCTGGAGAAATAAGTTGTGTTGTAGTCATGTTGTATGACTTTAGCATTTCTACATATTTATTTTTTTTTACTTTTAAAATATTGGAGAATCATTCTTACCATTTTTTGTAATCCATCAGGGATAGTATGAGCCTATAAATATATTTTATAATTTATAAAGTGCACATCACTTGTAAGAATTTCAAATATGAAATATTTTTGGAAACCCAATATTGGAACTACCAAACTGGCTCCCCCCAAAAAATTACAATGATAGCCCATTAACATAGTTAAAGTGCTAGTGATCATTAGACTTGAAAACAGGAAATAGAGTTATATTCCATCCTTAGCATGGTCCATTTGAGTGACTTTGGGCAAGTCATTTCTGTTTCCTTGAAATATTTACTTGGAAAGAAAATGAAAAGTAATATTAACCTGATGATGTTCTTGGGAAGATTCATTAAAACTATGTAATGTATGACATAACACTTAGTAAGCTTAACAGCACTATTCAAATATAAGGTAGTTTTTAAACCATCCAAAGTAGGAATGTTATTGTCACTACCTTTGAAAAAGATCACCCTCTTACTGTTGTGAAGTAACATTATAATTAAATATATTTAATTAAGTATATAATTAAATCTATGATTTAAATATAGATCCTGAAAAGGAAAGCTTGTGCATACTAGAATATTAGAGGTTCAAATTGCTCTTCCTCTCTTTCAAAACTGACTACTGGTAGAGGAAGTTATTATATGTCAAAAAATTCCCCCTAAACTTTCCTTTTGTAGTTTCTGGACTTCCTTTGGGCACTAGAAATGGGACTGGACAGGCGTCTAGAATCACCCGTTGTCCTGGCTATGATTTGGCATCTCCCAGATTGGTCCACATTAACATATCCCTGGATAGCAGAAGTTATCGTGTGCCTTCATAGCATAACTTGTGCATTTTGGAAGGCATTTCTGAGAACAGATTTTTTCAACAATGAACATGCCAAAGGCTTGACATGAAAAGTACTTATGCCTAATGTCTGTCATTCTCTCTCTGCCAGTTCATCTTTCCTGGGCTGGCCCTCTGCCACACTGGCACCTGAAATGCAGCAAACAATGTTGCTGGATGCTGAAGGTGTGACCGTAAGTTGTGGTTTCCTTCCAAGCAATTACCATATGGCGTGCAATTCAGCTCTTCATCTCCCTGTTCGATGGGAGAATAATAACAATGACAATAATTCCATTTAATAATGTATTTTATCTTTATGGCCAATTTCATTCCCATATTTCTGTGCCTTTGAATAAATTGGTGCAGGAGACCTTAGGCAACATTAAAGTTTAGTCACCCCTCCAGAATAGGAGGCTATTGTATATGAGACAATTTTAAAGCTGGCTTGATGAAGGAATGAGGGAGATTAGCATATTGAAACAGGATTAGGGAGAAATTTAAGAAAAACAAGTTACTAACTGAAGCATGCCTTTATACAAAGCAGGCCCCATATCCATGCTTCTGTTTTTCACTATCATTCCTGAGAAATATTCTGTGATATGCCTATAGAACAAAATAAAGAAAGAAATACTTTCTGAATGTATCATGCCCTCATAAATATTTCTTGAGTTTTCTACCAGGCCTCAGATTCAAGTTCCACCACTGTTGATTTTATGAAACTGGACCACACTTTTCACAAAATTGCAAAATAGAAGATCACTGTTTCAAAATTCATAAGGGATTGAGTCGAGTCTGAGGTGTTTTTTAAAGTTTATTCATCTGGTAAACATTTACTGAACACCAATGTGTTGCAGATTCAATGGTTGTCTAGCTTTTAGTCCCTGCAAAGAAGGACATTTTGTCATCATGATGGAGACTGAAAGTTAAATCAAAAATTATTATCTAGTGTGAGAGGGGCTATTGTAGAGCATATAGTAAGTGTGGTTATCTGTGGAGTCTTTCTGGAGAAGATGATCATTGTGCTTCACTTTATAGAGGAAATTAGAATTAATCATATAAAACAGGAGAATGCCTTCTCATGTCAGTAAATATGCACATAGTTATGAAGGCTTGACCTCCACTACATATTCAGGGAACTAAAATAATTAGATGGGATAAAATGTGTTATTTTAAAACATGTCATCCCTTTTGATTTTTAAAATAACACTATCAAATGGAAAGCAAAGGCATTTTTTTTTTCCATTTTATGGAAGAGGGCATGGCGTTTCAGGCCACTAAGTTACCTGCCTGAGTGAAACTATAATGAAGAGGAAAATCTGGACCTAGAAGCATAGCTTTGAAATTTTTCATTTAGTACTCTGTGTCATGCACTATCTTGCACTAATTCATATTCCATGAGGAAGATGGACTATGATAAAGAAACACAGGATGATTAATTCATAAAACGAGAAGAGACTTTTGAGAAATCTCTAGAGAAGAATGTACAGTCACTCTTCTTATTGCAATCTGCCAAGAATTTCTTCCTGGCCCCATAGACACTGTTTATTTATATTTTCCTATCTGCTGCATAAAAATTAATCTCCGTGAGGTCCTTCATACATTAAGCACAAAATAGCCTTTTCTACCAAGTGATATAAATATTAAATTCAATACAATTTCACAAAGTATTGTTGGATAACTTCTATGTACAAAATACTTTGAAGTTACTAAATGAAGCATATGTAAGATTACAAATGTGAGTGTGGAACTATTTATTCCTGCAGTAGGAGAGGACTGAGTAGAGAACAGTGACTCGAGGAGCTCTAACAGAATATAGAAAGGTACAAACTGCATAAGTGTACTCTGAGAATTTGCAAAATCACAATTCTAAATCTATTGTGGGGCTACATTGAAGATTTCTTGGAGAAGGGAGAGTTTAAGCTGAACAGTAGAGCCATAACTCCAGTAGATGTTATGGAGTCAGAGTCATTGCAGAGAAAGGGTACAACATGTGGAAAGGCAAGAGATCTTGGAAGCCTAGGATATATTTCATAGATAGAGTAATTAAGTGAGACTGTTTATATGGTGAGATAAACTAGAAAGCTTAAAAACTACAGAGATGTTTACATTCCAGATAATTATTAGGAATTGAAAACTATAGTTTTATTAAAATGTATTTATTTTCCTTCTGTATATATAGATTTATTTTTATGTACATATAGGTAAATATATGATATAATGATATATATGATATAATTATAGATACAAATTTAGTCATAAATATAAAACATTGAGAGAGTTTTAATCTCAATTCCATCATTTATAGATAAGAAAACTAATGTCTGAGAAATTATGGGGCTTATACAAAGTTATGCAGACAGTTAGCAACAAAAACAGGCTATAAACAAAGTGTGCATTATCCACACTCTAGGACAGCATTGGGCAGAGGAAAGTCCTTTAAGTGGCATAGAAGCTTTTCCTAATCTAATCAGAATTTACATTTCTGGTTTCATTTCCCTCAACATGCTCTACCTTCTCACTTGAACTCTCACTGTTCCGGAGCCTGTTTTTCAAACCTTCAAGCCGTCGCAAATGCTGGTCTTTCTTCCAGGAAGTTCTTCTTTTGTGTGGATACTCGCATATATCCACCCAATTCTGTGAAGGAAAAGAACTGTAATATGAAGAGAACCCTGACCCTAACTACAAGGGATAGGATGGGGTTGGGGTGGGCAAACTTTGATTTGGGACATATTTGGATACTACCATGAGATTTATTTATTTATGTAGTTATAATTTATAACCTGCTTACTTCCGGAAAGGATTTGAGTCAGCTAGCTAAAAGTTAAAATACTTGGAAAAAATCCTATTTTGAAGTTCTTTGATGTGAAAATTATACTGCACAAGTTGGCACACCGAGAGTTTCTCCTCTGATTTCTGCCTCCATGTCTGATCCATTTCAGCAGTGCAATTGCTTGATGATTTTTTTTTTTTTTAAGAAAATTTAACTGAACAACTCACACTCTCAGAAATGCTTTGATTTTACTTTGGTTTGTGCTCAGGGCAAAGATTTTGGCTCTGGTTTTCCCATACACAATTGTGAATTCGCTTTAAATAAAACGCAAGAGGAAATCAATGCCCAGTGTCTTGGCTGAAAAATAAATGAAAACAAACATACAGGATGAACTAAGCAGCCAGATTTCTGTAAACTCGATCAAAGGACCAAATGTGAGGAACCTAGGGCAGTCTATTTCCCTCTGTTAGGAAATGCCCAAAGGCTAGTAATTAAGGAGCTGAGATAGTCTTCCTCTCCATTGCTGGCCCTAACATTTTTTTCATGAGGTAAGAGATCTTAAATTTTCCTATAAGTATTTCTCTACCTATTGGTTGTTTTGTGATACCTTAGAGCTCTCTCTTCACGACCCTCCCTCCCTTCCTCCTTCCTTACTCTTGAATTTGGGTTAAGGTTATTGAAGGGCCTTTCTGATGTAATATATGATTCCAGAGATGGGACTTATAATGCATTATAATAAAGCAAATTAAAGCATGGATCACTTTTTATTCTAAATTCTGTAACAATTTAGTTATTTAACTTAAAATGTACTTTTTTATGAAGTCTTACGTAAAAAGCACTGTTTTCAGGTACATCTAAAAGCTGCAATAATAAGTCATTTGTAGCTATTGTGTTTAAAAAGAAAAACATCAGATGAAAAGCAGAGCTTTGGAATGATTCCTTTCTAACACACTCAAAAGGAAAAGAAAAATAACCAACCACGGTTGCAAAATTAAAGAACAATTTGGGATTCTAGAGTTTGTCAAAGGAAGAGGTGAGGACTTCATAAAATATCTAAAGGAAAGATATAAGAGCAGGAAAAGAGAGGTCATAAGTCTGAAAAGAGCCATGAAAGAATCACTTGAACCTGAACCTGAGTTAAAATAATAAATCCTGCTAATAATTCTTTGGTCCTTGATTTCAGGTTTTTTGCAATATGAAATAATCTTCCGAGTTCCTGTCTCATCCAACCATACATTCCGTTCTTCTCTGGGATAAGCACTGGATTCTAATTCACTTCCAAATGTCCAGGCCAAACTACCGAAAATACATCCTCACTCAATAGAATTTATGCTTCTAAACTTTCATTTATTGCACAATTTGTTCCACATAGGCCCACGTATTCACAGTTTTTTCCTCTTCCAAATTCTAAGAATTCTGGAAGAACAAATGGGAGAAGCTGAGAAAAGCTATGTGGGTATAGATCAGGAAGAATAGGGAGAAGACATTGGGCTTGGATTGGAATCAAAGAGAACTAGATTTAGAGGCAGTAGATGGTGAGACAGTGTCAGGAGAAAGAAGAAAAGAGTTTGGGGGCATTTATAAAGCCAAGGAATGTAACTCCCTTTGATGTGTCAGTAAGAGACTTCCGCAAAGATTTAAATTGTATTTTAGTGTTTTTTGGAAGTCATGTTTTGCGTTTTATACTGCATCACCATACAGGTCTAAACATTGAGGAGAAGAGATACAGTTCTTGCCCCATGAAATTTGAGATACAAATGATAATGACCGCCCCCGCCACAATAATAACAAAGTGTCATTAAATCTCTTGTCTCATTTTATCTTCATTGTCTCATTTAATATTTTCTGTGATTTCTCTCATTATCATCTTAACTTGCATAGATGGCCCTGAATTAAGATGCTTAGATTTATAATTTTTTGACTTTACAATGGTACACATAAAACTGTTCTGTCTTTCACTTTCAGTATAGTATTCAATAAATTACATGAGATATTTAGCACTGTATTATAAAATAAGCTTTGTGTTAGATGATTTTGTCCAGCTGTAGGCTAATGTAAGTGTTCTGAGCATATTTAAGGTAGGTTAGGCTAAGCTATGATGTTTGGTAGGTTAGGTGTATTAAATGCATTTTCATCATATGATGGGATCATCAGGATCTAACCCTACCATAAATTGAGGACCATTTGTATTGTCTTTAAGGCTTTACCAATCTGAAGGAAATGTTCACAGAATAAAGTTAGGGTGGGTGAGTCTTCCCTATCCCAAACATACTCTGCCCTGTGTCTTATCTACACTCAAAAATAGAAAGATTTGAAAATCAGAAGACAGACCATCCTGATTTCAACTTGAATTCTTATCTTTGTTTCTGGGCACCATCCTTCTAGTACAGTCTGTAAAACTGTGAGGTAAATAAAGGTTTTTTTTAAAATAAATAACCAAGCCTCAGGCATTTCTCTATAGCAACACAGACTAAGACCATACCACTGCCCATTTTTGTCAGCAATGGGGACTAAATATCAGAAAGTTTATGTGACGTGCTGCATCAGAGCTGATCTGTGCTATAGCCCAGAATCAGACCATGTGGTTTAAAATATTCTAAGTCTTTTTTGCCATATTATATTGACTCTTCTGACTCCATGTCCTTCCAGAACTGACAGTCTGAGAAATATCCTAATTAAAGCTTATCAGAAGAGAAAAATAATAATAAAATGTGAAGCAAATGTTGTCGGAAAATCAAATGTTTTTACTTAGCACAGCCCCGAATACTCATCCATGACATGAGGATCAGTCTCAAGCATGTCCACATGTTTTTGATTTTTTCATAAAGAAATTTTGATACAATAAGGAAGTATGAATTATTTCAATGATTGGATGAATTAAATTATAAAGTAGGTGGTGATAATAAGTTGCTAGGACTGAGAAAATAAATTTTTACGAAGAACACCCAAAGCAAACTCTGTAGGCCTGGCTACTAAAATATAAGCAAAAGACAACTTCCATGAATGTTTGATAAGCAAGGAACAAAATTACTTGCACCTTCTTCAGCTGACAAGACAAACTAACTTTGAATGATAGAATCTGCCTCTGTGACACACCTCTTACAGAACAAAGAAGATTTTCAAATAAGAACATAATCTTGATCCTAATGATAGTGATAATTTTTTCAAGCCTTCATTATTTGATTCATTTCTCAAATAAGGATTTTTATCTGTCCAGCAATTTTGAGAAGTAGAGGCCATAATAAATTCTACCACCTCTGCCAATCCCACCTCCCACCTCTGCATTTTGGTTCTAAAAATCAAGAAATTGAACTGGTCTTTATACTGTCAAAACTGAAGAATTCAGAAAAAGTTGAGATATGAAAGATATGTTGCATTTCTTTCTCAGATTTAACTGGAACAAACATGAGATTAAATTAATTTTCTATTTTGATTTAAGGGCATATGTGTACATATGCATGGCTACAAAAGTAACAATGTAATTAAATTTGTGGTTTAGCATTTTCAGAGGATTTTATTTGATAGATATACACAAATATATATGAAAGGTATCCTGGATAAATAAGGGTAAAATAAAATCACATTAACTGAGTCAAGCAAATGCATTTAAACAATTATGATACAAGTTAAAATTAAATAAATGGTTTGCTTGTAAAGAATAGGTACATGCATTAACAGATATCATAGCTTTCTTATTAACAATTGATTCATTTTTCTTAAAATCTGACTGATGTTGTCACCTAATGTTGTGAGTAAGGAAGGAATAAAAGGAGAGTCAAATGATTATCTTAGAATGTTTTGTAGTTTGGACCACAGAGATTTACTTTTCAGATTGAAGGGCCAAATGATTCAGAGATAGGTTGAAAATAATAAAACTTAAAAGATATAAAGAGACAAAGAGAAGACAGAGAAGTATAGTAAGTTAGATCTGCATAGTAGAAGGTGCTGAATAATTTTACTTAAAAAAATCAAATGTCTTATCAATAATACCCAAAGACATTGGGTAACCAATACATCTCCATTTTATCTCATATTGGGGGTCCTGGCTTCAAAGGCAATTTTATTTTGGTTAAATGATGCTTGTTTTAGGAAAATAAAAATGACCAAAGCTGCTATTTGGAGTTTAAACAATAAAGGAGGGGAAAGATAATTCCACAGCTTGATTTATTTCTGTTCTGTCTCATGATGAACAAAAGCTACACTCATCTGCTCTTCTATGTGGCTATGCTGCCCCTGTGTAGACTCTGGTATCTCTCTTTCTCTCTCTCTCCCCCCCACCCATTATTAATCACATTTGAATTTCATGCTGAGATCTTGCTGTTCAACCACTCACTTACTTTCTGATTAGACTGGAAAATTTAGTACCAAATTGATGTGTGTGTGTGTGTGTGTGTGCGTGTGTGTGTGTTCTGAAAGGGGTGATGTGGGTGGAACTGATGACAAGGTTGGATAGGGAAGTGAGCAAAGGGAAAAAAATTTTAAAAAGAAAGGGAGAGCAAGATAAATAGGCTCTGTGGCCTAGAATATATATAGAAGCAAAGTCCTCCAGGTCTCCTGTGAAATTTCAAGCAATCCTGAGGGGAAAGAGAAAGTGGAACTCCTTTCTGGTGGAGAAGGCATTGGGAGGAAATGGTGCCACCACCAAAGGCATCTTCAGCAGGTTCTCTCCTTCCTGCTGAGCTGCAACTAATGACCTCACCAACTCCAGCATAAAAGAAGATGGCTAGATTAACCATTTCGATTGCATTGATCAGCAAATTCAATACAGCACCAGCTTATCTGACTTTTAACACACAGGCATACCCTTAATTGACCAATGTTTTATCTGTAGTGACTGGTCGTGTCCATTAAAATTGCTGAACCAGAAGCAATGTTCAAATTTTTTCCCAAATGATTTGGAAGACGTTATGAATGTCTCAGTGTGACCAATTTGTACCACATGTGAGCCTCATTAAAGAGATGAGAGTATTTTTACACAACTCGGTTCAAAAGAGTCTATTAAAGTTTAATTTTTTAGTGAATGAGACCTCTTTATAAAGCTAAGATTAGGATGCAGGAGAAATATTCAGATTTTGGTCAACCATGTTAGATCAGGCTGTGTTTCCAGAAACACAGTCTGACAGGGCTGGAGAAGAGGAGTTATAGGATGAACGATCAAAATTGAAAGGAAAATTTGTCTGAGATGTCAACCACTTATAAGTGATAACCCATGTCATTGTTCAGGAATTCATGGTATGGACTCTAGTAAGAACTCTTTTTTTATTTATTTTTTATTTATTTATTTTATTTTTATTTTTTTATTTTTTATTTTTTTTTCCTTTTATATCAGAATATTAAGGGGGTACAACATTTTGGTTATATATATTGCCCATGCACTGCCCGTGTCAGAGCTACAATCATGGTTATCTCCCAAACTGTGCTCCCTGCACCCATTCAGTGAGAGTTTTTCCCATCCCCTCCACCCGTCTCCCGCCCGCCCGCCCCCTGATGAATATTATTGCTATGTGTGACATAAGTATTGATCAGTTAGTACCAATTTGATGGTGAGTACCAGTGATGCTTCTTTTTCCATTCTTGTGACACTTCCTTTCAAAGAATGGGCTCTAGCTCCATCCAGAATAATACCAGATGTGTTCATTCACAGCTGTTTTTTATTGCTGAGTAATACTCCATGGTATACATATACCACATTTTATTAATCTACTCGTGTATTGATGGGCACCTGGGTTGTTTCCACATCTTTGCAATTGTGAATTGTGCTGCTATAAACATTTGCGTGCAGAGGTCTTTATTATAGAATGTCTTTTTTTCCTCTGGGTAAATACCCAGTAGTGGGATTTCTGGATCAAATGGTAGCTCTACTTTTAGTTCTTTGAGGTATCTCCATATTACTTTCCACACAGTTTGTATTAGTTTGCAGTCCTACCAGCAGTGTATGAGTGTTCCTATCTGTCTGCATCCCTGCCAACATTTGTTGTTTTGGGACTTTTTGATATGGGCCAGTCTCACTGGAGTTAAGTGATATCTCATTGTGGCTTTGATTTGCATTTCCCTGATGATTAGAGAAGTTGAGAAATTTTTTATATGTTTCCTGGCCATTATTCTGTCTTATTTTGAAAACTTTCTGTTTATGTCCTTTGCCTATTTTCTAATGGGGTTGTTTGGTTTTTTTCTTGTTGATTTTCCTGAGTTCTGTATAGATTCTGGTTATCAGCCCTTTATCAGAGGTGTAGCATGCAAATATTTTCTCCCATTCTGGAGGTTGTCTGTTCATTCTAGTGATAGTATCCTTGGCTGTGCAGAAGCTTATTAATTTGATTACATCCTATTTATTTATTTTTGTTGCTGCTGTGAATTCTTTGAGGGGCTTCTTCATAAATTCTTTGCCTAGGCCAATGTCCATAAGAGTTTTTCAGACATTTTCTTCCAGAGTTCTTATGGTTTCACGTCTTAGATTTAAGTCTATTATCCATCATGAGTTGATTTTTGTGAGAGGTAAGAGGCGTGGATCTGGGTTCAGTCTTCTACAAGCGGACATCCAGTTTTCCCACCACCATTTATTGAATAGGGAATCTTTTCCCCAGTGTATGTTTTTGTGTAATTTGCCAAAGATCAGATGACAGTGTGAGGATGGTTTTATATTTGGGTTCTCCGTCCTGTTCCACCGGTCTATGTCTCTGTTCTTGTGCCAGTACCATGCTGTTTTGGTTACTATAGCCTTGTAGGATAGTTTGAGGTCTGGTAGATTAATGCCTCCCAATTTGTTCTTTTTGCTTAAGATTGCTTTGGCTAGACAGGGTCTTCTCTGGTTCCACATGAGCCATAGAATTATTTTTTCTAGATCCACAAAAAATGATGTTTGTATTGTGATAGAGACTGCATTGATTCTGTAAATCACTTTAGGTAGCAAAGACATTTTAATGATGTTGATTCTACCTATCCAAGAACATGGTAGGGTTTTCCATCTGTTTACATCCTCTGCTATTTCTTTTCTCGTGTTTCATAATTCTCTCTACATTGGTCTTTCACCACCTTAGTTAGATATATTCCTAAATAATTAATTTTCTTTGGTGCTATTATGAAAGGTATTGCATCTTTAATTTGTTTCTCAGCTCGACTGTTATTGACATATATGAAGGCTATTGATTTGTGTGCATTGATTTTGTATCCTTAGACTTTGCTGAATTCATTTATCAATTCCAGTAATCTCTTGGTTGAATCTTTGGGGTTTTCTAGATATAATATCATATCATCCATGAAGAGTGAAAGTTTGACCTTTTCTGCCCCCATTTGGACACCCCTGATTCCTCTCTCTTGTCTGATTGCTCTGGCCAGGACTTCCAGCACTATGTTGAATAGAAATGGAGATAGTGGGCATCCTTGTCTGGTTCCAGTTTTAAGGGGAAATGCTTTCCATTTTTCGCCATTCAGTATGATATTGGCTGTGGGTTTATCGTATATGGCTTTAATAATTTTGAGGTATGAGCTATCTATGCCTATATTGTTAAGAGTTCTTATCATAAAAGGATGATGGATTTTGTCAAAAGCCTTTTCTGCATCTATTGAAAGGATCATATAATCTTTGTTCTTGCTTTTATTTATGTGGTGAATTATATTTATAGATTTGCATATGTTGAACCATCCCTGCATCTCAGGGATGAAGCCCACCTAATCGTGATGAATTATTTTTTTCATGTACACTTGAATTTGGTTTGCTAGGATTTTACTGAGAATTTTTGCATCTATATTCATAAGGAATATTGGTCTGTAGTTTTCTTTTCTTGTTGTGTCATTTCCTGCCTTTGGTATCAAGGTGATATTGGCTTCGTAGAATGAGTTTCGGAGTATTCCATCCTTCTCAATGTTTTTGAATAATTTCTGCATTATAGGCACCAGTTCTTCTTTGTAGGTTTGGTAGAATTCAGGTGTGAACCCATCTGGTCCAGGACATTTTTGGGTTGGAAGATTTTTTATTACTGCTTCAATTTCAGTGCTTGATATTCGTCTGTTTAGGAATTCTATTTCTTCCTGACTGAGCCTAGAGAGGTAGTGTGTTTCTAAGAATTTGTCCATTTCCTCCATGTTTTCATGACTTTGGGCATAGAGATTTTTGTAGTATTCAAAGATGATGTTTTATATTTCCATGATATCAGTTATGACCTCTCCTTTTTCATTTCTAATTGAGCTTATTAGAGTCCTTTCCTTTCTGCTTCTGGTCAACCTGGCAAGTGGCCTGTCTATTTTTGTTTATCTTTTCAAAGAACCAACTTTCTGTTTTATTAATCTTCTGTATTTTTCTTTTGCTCTCAATTTCATTTAATTTTGCTCTGATCTTATTATTTCTTTTCTTCTGCTGTCTTTAGAATTGGTTTGCTCTTCCTTTTCCATTTCCTTAAGATGATTCATTAGTTTATTGATTTGCGACCTTTCTGTCTTTTGGATGTGAGCATTTAAGGTGATAAGTTTTCCTCTCAGTACTGCTTTTGCTGTATCCCACAGATTTTGATAACTTGTGTCCCCATTATCGTTTAGTTTGAAGAATCTTTGGATTTCCATCTGAATCTCCTCCTTGACCCAATAATCATTCAGCAACAGATTGTTTAATTTCCGTATTTGTGGATGAAGATGTGAGTTTCTGTTGGAATTGATTTCTAATTTTATTCCACTGTGGTCTGGAAAGATACATAGTATGATTTCTGTTTTTTAAAATTTGTTGAGATCTGTTTTGTGGCCTAGGATGTGATCAATTTTAGAGAAAGTTCCATGAGCTGATGAGAAGAACGTATATTAAGTGTTATTTGGGGGGAGTGTTCTATAGATATATGTTAGGCCCAAATGTTCTAGAGTCCTATTTAGGTCCATTGTTTCTTTGCTTATTTTCTTTTTGGAGGATCTGTCCAGTTATGTCAGTGGGGTGTTGAGGTCCCCTGATATTATGGCACTGCTCTTTATTGTGTTGTCTAGATCAAGCAGTGTTTGCTTTATGTATCTGGGAACTCCCGTGTTGGGTGCATAAATATTGAGGATTGTTAAATCTTCTTGTAAGATTTTTCCCTTCACCACTATATAGTGACCTTCTTTGTCTTTCTTTACTTTTGTTGCTTTAATGTTTATATCATCTGCAATAAGGATGGCTACTGCAGATTTCTTTTGGTTTCTATTTGCCTGGAAAATTGTATTCCATCCTTTCACCTTGAGTCTGAATGAGTCCTTGCATGTAAGGTGTGTTTCCTGGAGACAGCAGATACTTGGCTTGTATGTTTTAATCCATTCAGCCAGCCTATGTCTCTTCAATGGACAATTCAAGCCATTCACATTTATTGAGAGAATTGATATTTGGGTAGATATGCAGGTCTAAGTACTTCTTGCAGGACTGGTCTGGACTTTGCAAATTCTATCAATGATTGCTTGTCTGGAAAAGTCTTTATTTCTCCCTCATATAAGAAGCTTAGTTTGGCAGGATAAATAATTCTGGGTTGGCCATTATTTTGTTTTAGAAGACTGAGGATGGGTCCCAGTCCCTTCTAGCTTGTAAGGTTTCAGCTGAGAAGTCTGTAGCTAATCTGATAGGTTTCCCTTTGTAGGCTACCTGCTCTTTTTGCCTCACTGCATGGAGCAGTGCCTCTTTTGTGTTTACTTTGGTCAGTCTAATAATTATGTGGCATGGTGAATGCCTTTTTACTTTGAATCTCCCAGGAATCCTGTGTGTTTCTTGTACTTGGATATCGAGATTTCTGTCTAGACCATGGAAATTTTCCTCTATTATTCTTTCAAATAGATTTTCCAGCCCATGCGAATTTTCTTCCTCTCCCTCAGGGATGCCTATGATTCTTATGTTTGGCCTCTTTACATAATCCCACATTTCTTGTATGCTTTGTTCATGCCTCTTTTTTTTGTGTTCTTTCTCTTCAACTGATTTATTTAGCATATAGGAGTTATCTTCCAGCTCTGAGATTCTTTCCTCTGCGTGATCCAGCCTATTTACTATGTTTTGTAGATACTTGAATGCCTCTTTCATTTCTAGAATTTCTATTTGATTTTTCTGTAATAGTTCTATTTCTTTAGAAAATTTTTCATTCATTTCTTGCATTTTTCTGGTGGTTTCTTCATTCTGGGATTCAATTTTCTTTTGAATTTCATTGAGCTTTCTTATAATCCATAAATGAAATTCTTCTTCTGTCATTCTACCCATTTCATTTGAGTTGGTATCCATTGCTGAGGAACTAATGATTTCTTTTGGGGGTGACTTTTCACTCTGATTTTTCATGTTTCCTGAGTTCTTTTGCTGATTTTTCTAATCTGGTTTCTTGGTCGAGAGCTGGGGGTGTTAGGGCTAGTTTATGGCCCTGTCTCCAACTCCCTGAGGTTTGTTCCTTGGCAGAGCCAGGGAGAGGAGTACTGGTCTATATTGCCTTAGGTGTATTTTAGCAAGGTTGGTGAATCTCTTGGGTTGCCTATGACCTGTTGTCTTTACCTCTTCCCAGTGGAATGTAGTGAGTTTGTTCTCCCAGCTTGAGCTCCAAGCTGGTTGATTGTACTTGAGGGTATGAATTCACAGCTCCCTAATGGCTAGGTATTCTGTTGTGCCTGTGGCAGACTCTGGTCACCCAGGTGGGGTATATGAAAGCCTGAAGCTTTGGGAGGGGCCTTGTAGCTCCTAGAGGTTACTTTGACCCTGTTCTTCCTAAGGTGGGTATAGAAACACAATTGCTTTTGGCTGCAGTATGAGAGATGAATTGGAAAAATTCTATACAGCTCAGACGTTGCTTATCTGGCCTCATTTGTCTGGCCCTCTGACGTGCATCTCCACGTGTCACTGGTTGATGGGGGGATCTCCAATTGTGAACCCCTTTTCCACCACTAGACCCCAAGGTGAGGCAGGTGGGCATCTCTATCCCCAGAAGTCTCCACCAGGGGCCACCAGGGGGAATAGTGGCCACTGGAGGCACTCTTGGATCAAGCGAAATTCCCTAATGAAGTGGGTGGGGTTAGGGGGAGCTGCTCTGGTTCAGCCTGTGGCTCTTGAGGCATTTGGTTGCCATGAGAACTGGTACTTATACAAAATGAGTCGCTATAACCAGCAACTTTCAAAATGACTGATCTCTGTGGTACAGGAGGGTTGGGACCTGAAGAGCAGGCACTACGATCAGCACATAGCGGACTTGTAGGAGGCGAGAGCAGGACCGGATGGATGGGCTGCAAACTGTTGCCAAAACACACAGGTTCTGCCACTACTGTTTCAGGATCTCATCCCACCTGGAACCCACAGATGCAGCTGTCCCTGGCCACCAAGGGCGAAGCCTGTCGCACCCAGGCCAAAGAGCCCCTGGGCCGGGGGGGTGGTGGAGCTAGAGTCCTAGCTCACAGCTCTAGGTGGGAGACTTTAAAGATGGCTGCCAGCCACCAGCCTGGCACACAGCAGGGCTCAGATTGGGCCCATAAATACAGCTCTTCTCAACCAGCCTGGGTCCTATGGAGGCAATTGCCAGCAGCCCTTAAGGGTGTATCCCGCTCTCCGTTCAACTCTAGTGCCCAGTTCCTGCTGACTTCCAGTGGCAAGGTGCCTGTCTGCAGATTCCCACGTATTGTTCTGGGAAGCTATATCTCAGCCCAGTCCCTACCAGGCCCTGAGCAGTCCCTGTATAGTGCAGCTGAGAGTTCCGTATGGCTCTCACAATTGCTTCCTCTTCACAGAGCCTGCTGTCTCAAGCAACAGCTTTGCCCCAACTCTGGGCTTGTCCCTGACTGAGTGGATAGGAAGTCTGTGGGGAAGGTGCATAAGCACTTGTAGGTCAGGTCACACTGTGCTAACCTGGCGAGCGTGTCCTTCCTGCGCTCTGGGCTCTATTGTACTCCCTGTGCTCTCCGTTCTTTTTGAATGAATCTCCCAGTCACCTGTTTTCTTGGGCTAGTGTCCCACAATGTTTCTCTGTAAATTCATAATGCTGTTTTCAGAGTGAGCGATCCGTGCGCAGGCAGCCGATGGCGTTTTTCACCTCCTTCCCTGGGAGTGGTGAGGTGGGAGGACTCTATCAAACAGCCATTTTTCCAATATCTGTCAGAACTCTTTTTTTATTCAAACGTGGGAGCAAGGCTGGCTTTGTGGACTCATTTAGGATCTCATTTCCAGAAGGGCCTTACATGTGGTTTAATGTTTTGTTGTTGCCATGTTAAAATTCTTAATTTTTGAATAAGAAACTATATTTTTATTTTGCACTGGGCCCTGCAAATTTCATAGCCAGGTTTGCAGGGGGGTGGGATGTTATTGGAAATATAGGAAAACGTGATCTTTATATTGATGCTATGTCTGATTTCAAATTATAGTTTCTAAAACAACAGAATTAGCTTCAAAATCTATGCCATCCCCCCACCAGGCCTAACAACTTATGTATGTTTATAAATGTAAAGAATTCCCTGGGCTTACTATGCTATGGTCCTTTGATTCTTGTGAAGGAATAAAAACAAAACAGGAATTATGGGTGTATAATTCCATTAAAATCTTCCCCCTAAACTTCATACAGTAGCAGTTTATATAGTAGCAGTTTGTTTGGCAGAATACCAGAGATAAAGTTACACAACCTGGACAGTTCACATTTCTTCACTTTCCTTATACCAAGCAGGAAAACTGGTTATTGCATTTTCCAGAAGATTGAATTGTTATAATTACATTACATGTTATAACAATATTCAAATGGCTCCCAGTGTTTGGCGGACATTTATGTGATATATTCTCAAGGGTTTCTTAATGTTTTTTTTTTCTGCCTTAGAACACTTTAGGTTGCCAAATGTGGAGATGTTGGGTATCCTTGGGAAGCACAGTTCCTTGACCTATTAGACACACCAGGACATCATTAATTTAAAATAACAAATGAGATGACTGTTGTTATATTCATGACTCTAAGAAAACCACTTTCATTGCCAATCTAGACTGTATTTTTGTCAAATTTGAAGAGACTAATTATTAACATTTTTCTCACTTATTAAGGGAAAAAATAGAATATGACTTTTTTTAAGTAGGGAAGTTGGAATTCATCTTTTCTTTATCTGAAGATCAACAGAACTTTTTTTCTCATCCCCACATTTAGAGATAAAAATAAAACAAACAAACAAAAACTCAGCTGTATTCTATCGATTTTATTTCCTAGGTATTTCTTGATGTTTTCACTGCTTTTTATTCCAACTGCCATCATTTTAGTACAAACTAGAGTCATATTTAACCTAGGCTACTACTAAAATTGGTGGCTTTTCCCTTCAGTCTTACTTCTCTCCAAGTTACTTTTTTTACATTGTAGCTAATATGATCCTCCTAAGCCACAAATCTGATCAAATGACTTCCCAACTAAAGCCAGACTTCCAGTGGTTTCCTACTCTGCCTGTAATAAAATCCAAATCCCCTAGTTCTTTATCTGACCACTGTCTAACACAGACCTCATCTTTTTTATTAGTACTATCACATTCTATTTTCTTGACTTATGGAAATTCCTTCCAAAAACTTTTAGAGGCACTGGTTTTAATACTGTTGAGTAGTCATTAGTGCTATGACAACAACTAACACAATCAAACTAGAAGGTGTTTATGTAAGTAGATGGAGGAATTGGACATTCCCAGCAAGAATGGAATAGGATACTGTTCCTTCAAATGCACAGACACCAACTCAAGGCTATAAAGATTATGAAGAATCAGGCAAACATGACACTACCAAAGTAAACTAAAGCTCTAGTAAGCAACTCTAAAGAAACAGAGGCTGAGCACCTTGGCTCACGCCTGTAATCTCAGTGCTTTGCAAGGCTGAAATGGGAAGATCTCTTGAAGTCATGAGTTCGAGACCAGGCTGGACCCCATCTCTAAAAAATAAATTAATTAATTAACTGTGCTTGGTGGTGCACACCTGTAGTCCCAGCTACTAGGGAGGCTCAGACAGGAGGATTGCTTGAGCCCAGGACTTCAAGTATGCAGTGAGCTGTGATTACACCACTTCATTCTAGCCTGGGTGACAGAGCAAGACTTTGTCCTTAAAAGAGAGAGAGAGAGAGAGAGAGAGAGAGAGATACACAAATAGCCTCACAAAGAATTCAAAATAATCATCTCAAAGTATCTCAAAGAGCTACAAGAATCATGATAACTACAAAACAGACACAAAATAATTATTAAAATGGCAATGGCAATATAAAGTCCATCTCTAGCAATAATCACTTTAATTGTAAATCAACTAAACTCCCCAACAAAAAGACATATGGTGGCCAAATAGATGAATAAAACAAGAGATAAACAGAAATTCTGGAGTTAGAGATAAGAATATAGTGGCATTTAGACTACTATAATACTGTAATGGTGGTGTATAGATTACTTTTACCTTTAGCTTAAAAATTAAAAGACAAACATATTAAAAATAATTATAGCTACAATAATTTGGCAATGCATACATGATATGTAAATGTTGTATATTAGGACATAAATAACAAAATGTGGGGGAGGAGAAGTAAAAATGTAGAGTTTTTGTATGTGATTGACATTGTCACCAGCTTAAACTGTTATAATTATAAGGTGTTTTATGTAAACCTCATGTAACCACAAAGAGCAGAACCTGTAGTAGATATACAAAAGACAAAAAGGAAGAAATCAAAGAATATCTCTATAAAAATTATTAAATCATAAATGAAGACAGCAAGAGAGGAAGAATGGGACAAAGAAACTACAAAACAATAAAAAAATAACAAAATGGCAGTAGTAAGTCCTAACCTATCAATAATTACTTTAAATGTAAATGGATTAAATTCTCTAATCAAAAGACATAGAGTGGCTGAATGGATAAAAGCAATAAGATCTAACTATATGCTGCCTACAAGGGAGTCACTTTAGCTTTAAGGAAATACCTAGGCTGAAGGAAGGTGAAGGTATAAAAAAAGATATTCCACCCAAATGGTACCAAAAGAGAGCAAAAGTGGCTGTACTTATATCAGACAAAATGGACTTTAAGTCAAAAATTATCACAAGAGACAAAGAATTTCATTATATAATAATAAAGGAGCCAATTCATCAAGATAGCATAGCAATTATAAATACTTATGCACTAAACATTGGAACACCTAAATATATAAATCGACTGTTAACTGAACTAAACAGAAAAGTAGGCATCATTGTAAATATAGTAGGGGACTTCAATGCTCCACTTTCAACAATGGATAGATCATTCAGACCAAAATTTCTTAGAATAGGAAACAATAAGAGAATAAACACAGGGATAAAAACTGCAAGATATCCTATGTGGCCAGAATAGTGTGAACACAGGCAAGAAGGAATATAGCTGGGAATAAGATCACGTAGACACATGTAGGTCATGGGTAGAACTTTACATGTTAGTCCTAAGTGTGGTGGGAAACCATTAAAGGGATGAAAGTGGAGTTGTCACATAACCTTATTGAGCCTTTAGAAGGTGTCTGTGGTTCTTTCAAGAGAATGTACTGTAGCAGAAACAGTGGCAGCAGGGAGGACAGCTAGGAATTAGGACTTCATTTCAGTAGTCCTGGGAAGAGATTCATACAGCTTGGACAAGATGAGGGTAGTTCAACGTGTGACAGAATTCACTGATAGATTTGAAGGATAAGGGAGCCAGGCATCACAGATACCCACAAGGTTTTTGCCCAATAAATAGGTGAATGATTCTAATATTGACTGAAGAAGAGATGGATAAAGGGGAATATTTGAGAGTGGTGGAAATATGTGTTATATAGTTCACTTTAGAACATAGGAAGTTTCATATGTTGTTGCAGAGACTGGCTAGATGCTTACCAAGCTCTTCCCTTCTTCCTTGGAATGTAGGAATACTACATTATCAGCCTCCTCTGTACCTAGTTTGGAACCCTAAGATGTGACAAGATGTGACATCCATTTCTGAGCTGTTTATCTCTGTATCTCTCTGTCTTTCTGTCTCTCTTCTGAACACTTGAAAGTGAAAGACTTGATATAACAGAACCTGTTCCAACCTATTTTCTTGGAGGAGAGCTGCTCAGAAGGGCCACCTGGATCTGTGTTAAATTGTATCATTCAGGGTCAACAACAAGATAGAAACCACACAGTTATATGAACAGGAAAAGTATAATATAAAACAGAGAATTAGAGTAACAAGAGTTAGGCTAGAAAGAATTATGAGAATTCTGAGGAATGTAGGAATAGCAAATACAAGGAGTAGCTTTTACCCGTAGGGATGAAATAGAGCACTTAAGGAAGAAACCTCCTCCCAGGACTGAGATTCTAAACTTATTGGAGAGGTCCTGACCTTGGCTCACTGAATGTCAAATTTACTGTAGTGCGACTCTGGCAGACCTTGATGGAAATCCCCTATGTGGGCCTTGGCAGAAATGTGGCCTCTAGGGTGCCAGGAAAGGCAAGATATCTCATTGGAAACACTTTGCTGTTCAACCACCCAAGTGGATTGTTGAGGTAAGCCCCCGGTGGGTGGATGCTGCTGACCACTATTCACATTAGTAACTACATGCTGGAGAAGCCATCTACGCTGCAGGAGATAACACTGGGGAAGCATGGGGATGGCAGGAACCTGCCAAGAAAAGCTCATTGGAGCCCCCAAATTACTTTCTCCGTAATGTCTACCTTGTACCTTTTTCTGACAGAGCTTAACATTATACTAACTAATGAAAGATATTTAAAGAATCCAGTTTTATTTTTTACAAGTCAGGAAATTAAGGGTCAATATGGAACTGAGAGAAAATAAATGGATAACTAGAATATTATTCTATTGTCTTCTGGCTTGCCTGATTTCTGACAATATGTTGGCTATAAATCTTATCTTGTTCTTCTGAATATATGTTTCTTTGTTTTCTCTTTGATTTTCTTCAAAATATTCCTTTTCTTTTGTTTTCAGTGATTTCAATAAGTATGCCTAGGTGGATATTTGTTTTGTTTGTTTTATTTGTTTGTCTTTTTTGGAAGCTTGGGTGGAATTTATTCTGCTTGGTGTTCTCTGTGCTTCCAGGATCTGTTTGGTGTCTATCATTAATTTTGGAAAATTCTCGGTTAATGTAACTTCAAGTATTTTTTCTAACCTATTCTGTCTCTCTTTTCCTGTTGAAATCTAATAACGTATGTATTATAGTGTTGATTCTGTCCCATAACTCTTGTATGCTCTTTTTTTTTTTAATTTTTACTTTTTTTTCTCTTCACGTTTTAATTTGGATAATTTTTCTTGACTTATCTTCAAGTTCTTTGATACTTTCCTCAGTTATGTTGGTTCTACTGATGATCCCATAGAAGACATGCTTTATCTGTGGTACATTTTGTCTCTTGTACTGAAATTACCCCTCCGATTTGCATGTTGTCCATCATTTCCATTAGAGCCCTTAACACATTAGTCACAGTTACTTTAAATTTACTATCAGGTAGTTCCATCATCTTTGTAATATCTAAGTTTAGTTCAAATAATTGCTTTCTCTTTTCTGAGTATTTTTTTTTCCTTGCTATTTCTATGTCTTGTAATTTTTTTTGAAACCTGACCATGTTATATAAAGCACTGGAGAGTGAGGTGAGATGGATTTTATGCTTGGAAATGGGTACAACCTCTGGTAGTCTTTTGGTGTAGGCTTGGAGTTAGTCTAGATAGGAATTACACTGGGTTTGAGAATTGTTGTTGTTGCAGTTCACCTGTGTACCATGACAGGCTTCAATTAGGGCAGGTGTTGGTTTATCAGAACAACGTCTATTCAATTTTGAATTTTGGGTCTTCTTTTTATGCTGTGCCTTGGAGTGGGTCTCTTTGTTCATTGTTTTTTCTCTCCTGTCTCTTTTCCAACAGTATTCTGCTGTTACCTGTTTTTGAAGCTTATTAGCTTGGTGGTAGAGGAAGTGTGTTCTTTGTTGTTTTGATTAAGCCTCTAATAAAGAAATACTCTTTCCTTGGATCTTGCTGGTGTGGCTTTCTCCATTTTTCTTCCCTTCCCTCAGCTGTAGCTGTGGTCCACCTCACAAGCCTGTCCCTCCCTTTTATTACCCTTGCTCTTGTTTCCCAGATACAATGATTTTTCAGCAATGTCTTAATGGTAGCAGTACTTGGTGTCCTTTTCCTAACAGTTTAAGACTTTTGTTCTGTAGTGGAGGTAAACAAGAAGAATCCAAGAAGAATTTCTTGCCCCTTCTGCATGCTTGATATTCCCCCATCCTAGCCTGGCACCACAAAATATGTTTTTTAGAATTTTAACAAACTCTTTCTCTGGTGGGGTTTGTGCAGAAAGAGCCTATAAGAGCGTGTGGACTCTACAATTTTTTTCAGTGCTCAGGAGTTTTACACTGTCCTGTCAACTTACACTTAGCTTTTACCAAACTGTCAACTCTTCTGGATGAACTCTTCATCAGTTTCTATTGCTTCTACCCAGTACGAGAACATGCTCGCATCACTATTTGCCCTGAGGCATCAATTCCTTTTAGATTTTGAGATAGTTGTTTGCTCTCTGACTTTGTCTCTCCAGAAGATTCAAAAAATGCTGGATTTTTGAAGTCAGTTTGACTCTTTTTCTTCGTAAGGATTAGAGTGACTTTTCTTTCATTTCTACAATGTGGTCCAGAAGCCCAAAACTCCATATGGTGGGTTTTTATATAAATACTAAATATATTTTTATTAACATGGATAGATCTGTAAACATTATTAAGGAAAAATCAATTTGCTAAATGACACATATAGTATGCTAAATTTTTTCAATTTTTAAAACTCACAGAGCAATACAAGATAGTGCTTATGTATATATTCATATTTTAAAAGTGTAAAAACAGACTGGAAGGGTACACAGAAAATTTATGATAGTGATTACTCTTGGGAAGAAGGTAATAAAAGGAATTTCAACTTTATCTGCAATGTCCTATTTCTTTTTATAAAAAAATTACTTTAATGTCCAACTAGCACATCAAATGAAGTATCCCCAAGGCCAAAAATATCATCTATTCCTTATGATGTGCCACTATGAGCTTAATTAGTGACTCAGTTATGGCAGCCATTTTGCAGGAAGATGATAGACAGTTGTCTTTAATACTCCATAGTGTTGAAGTTATTCCAAATTTGTACGTTTTAGATGATATGTGAATTTCATATTTTTTGTTTTATACACATCTTCAAAACTGATTAAATGTTATATGCTTCTCTGGGGAGCATTTTTCTTACTTTGAAGCTCAGCTGACATAGACCTGGAGACTCTGTGCCTCTAGAGAGTGTTCCACGTGAATGACTTCATAAGCAATTTCTATTCCTACTCTTAATTTTGACTTCATATAAATGTATTAAGTTTATTCACCTCCCAATATGGGTTTTACTGCATAAACCTCTTCCATTAATGTGATAAGGAACAGTATCTTGCCCAATAGCTACTCACTGCTATGAGTCTGTATTTTTATAAACTAAAAGAATATAGACTATAAAAAAAGGATAACACACATTAAACTTTTACATAGCCATAGGAGACAAAATTAGAAGTATGTTAGAAGGAATGTATTAATCAGTAAGTAGTAAAAGTATCACCATTATATTCCATGACAAGTTCCAGAAACCATAAGAGAGATGCATGTGATAAAACAAAGCTATTATAAGGTCTTCAAAAGAGTAAATGTAGCACCCATGGACATTCTCAAGATATCTTCAAAGGAAAGATATGAAACCTATCTTCATCATTACTTTAAATTACTCTCAAAAGTATATAGTTAAAGATATTTAGGGGATGGCTTCTGATGAAGAAAGAGTAAACAACTTTTACTAGTAAATTTAAAAATCTACTTTCATATAATCATTTTATTTATATCTAAAGCATATTAGAATGCTGTAACTATAGTATAAAAGACCCAAATTATTGATAAAATAATCATTAGTTTTATCCATATAAGTTAGACAAGTTTTGTCACTGATTTATGCCGAACACACCCTTTGAAGTATTAGTAGAAAAGGCAGTGCATAGTTGTGGCTACAATAAATTAAACACATTAGTGTAAAGTACTTTGAATGTTTTCCAAAACAACTCAATTTAAGTAATTGTGAAAATAACTCTGCTTTTCTGTGTTGTATGGAGCAGATGCCAAATGGTTAAGAATTGAGAAAATGAACCAACTCAATGAAGGAAAACCAAAAAAGAATGTTGGTTTCTCAACTTTTAGAAAAACAACACAACAACAACAAAACCACAAAGAGGTAAAGGGGGATATTTATACCAATGAATGCTTTGTCAACTTTTCTACTGTTGTCCTTTCTTATCCAGGAGTCACAACAGGATTTAGATGTCCACTTTAATACTCTTTATCTTATTTTACAACTTAATCTTTATTATCACCATCACCCCCACAATAGCAATAAATTAAAAGAAAAAAAATAATGAAAACCTTGCAAAAATCCATTTGCTTCTCTTTGCTGAGCTACTGGTGGGGTATTTGTATTCAAGCCATCCATGCTGCCTCTTAACTCTCTTTGATGCAGGAGTGTCTGTTATACTCCTGTGCCCAAGGGGCAGCACATTAAGTGTTGAAATGGAAGATAACTCACATCTCAGATGAGTCTCACATCATCATTACTAGCAAACATAGGCAATGAAATAAAATATGGATTATCTTACCTCTTTCTCACAAGCCTTCCTAAAGATATTCGGTACAGTAAGCTGCTTGCAGTTCCTGCCTCATATAGGCCTGTGCTGAGAGTGACAAGTCTCTGTGCTCAGCCCTGCTGTAAGGAGTGAACTTCTATCTACATTCAAGACATTAACATGTCTCAAGGGTTGCATTTTCCTGGAGAGCAAAGAATAAAATGTAATTAGAGAATCATTTCACAGTGAGCCTGAAACCCACACTACACTCCATGAAGGAAATACACAATTAAGTGGAAGAAGAAGAAAAAGAGAAGAAACAACAAGGCTAACTTACTGTTCCTTAAATGGGAGAAGTTGACAACAAAAAACTTAATGTCTTCAGCCAATTCAATTAATTGTCTATAATGTAATGGGAAGATTCTTCATTGACCATAGTAGAATGAATCTGCTTTCTCTAGTGACCAAAAAAGTCAAAGGGAAGTGTATTCCACGATCAGCATAAGATGTCGTTATTGAACAGTATGGATAAAACATAATTTAAGGCCAATTAACTATAATATTTTCATCCTTGTCTCAATTAGTCAGGTAAAAGTGATGAGATATCATCTTGATTTACACTGTAATTATGTTTGTAAGAGACATGATATAGGTAACAGCGTTCATGACTCCCAATAAAACTGTTTCAGATTGTCATATTAGTAAGTAAAATATTTTTCTATCAAAATCCAACACAGAACCTTCATTTCCAACCAAGATGGAGTAATAGGGACTAGATTTACACTCCCACCTGAAATAACAAAACTGAAAGGGAAAAAAACGAAACCACACTCTCGAGACATTAGATAACAAGTCATGAAAAACAGTGATCTTTGAGGGATGGGGAAAAAGTTGAGCTCTAAAATAACCGATTTACTGCCTGGAAAAAATTTCTAGGCTGCAGTACAGGTAGAAGGAACACAGCCAGTGACTGACTATCTCTCTGAATTGAAGAAACAGATGGGGGAGTCCAGAGAGGCCAACATGGCTTGAATTTGAAAGGCATCTTATCAGAGAGGAGAAAACTGCACAGCAAGAGGATTCTGAAGATCTGAAGGGAATTCTTCTTGAGTATTCAACAGAGTACAGGTCAGAGCATATGTGTAAGGAAACACCAGAGACCAGAAAAAGAATCACATAAATGATAAAATGGAAAAATCATCAAAGCACACACAGGGCTGGGCATAGTGTCTGTCCTCTCCATCCAGAGTAGCAAATTTCATAATTAATGGGAGCTCTTAGAGTATGAAGAGGGTCTTGCCACTAAAGTGTGAAAGTTGAAATGCTGCTCTGGGTCTTGCCCAACGGAGCTTAAAAAGTATGAGCAAAAAGGAAAACACTGTTTTTGAAGAACTACATCACACACACAAAAAATGATATTTATAAAAATACAAAAACATCCAGAACCCAACAAGGTAATGTCATGATGTATGACATTGACTAAAAAAATTACTAGGCTTGCAAAGAAGCAAGAAAATATAATCCAGTAGGGGGAAAAATGTAGATCCAGCAAAACTAATCCAGAAATTAAATGGGTGATAAAATTGCTGGACAAAACACTAAAGCAGTTATTATAATGCTATTCTGTATGTTCAAGAAGCTAGAGGAAAGAGTGAACATAGTAAGTACAGACATGGAAAATAATCAAACACCTGGAAATGAAAAATACTATGTCTGAGATAAAAAATAAAGGTGGGATTAACCAGCAGAGTATAATAGGTAGAAGAAAAAAATGGTAAATTTGAGACATAACAGTAGAAACTGCAAAATAAAATGAAAAATGAAAAGAACTGAAACAACAATAAACACAGTATCAGTGAGCTGTGGAAGAACTTCAAGTGGCCAGAAAATCAGTAAGGATATAGAAAACTTGAAGAATATTATCAATCAACTTGACCTAATTGAAATTTATGGAACTCTTCAATCCAAAACAGGAGAATTCTCTTCAAGTACACACGTAACATTTACTAAAAGAGTCCTTATTCTTTGCCATAAAACAACTTTCAATAAATTTAAAAGCATTCAAATCATACAAAATATATTCTCAGACCACAATACGATTAAATTAGATACAAGTAACGGAAAGATAATGGGAAAATATCAAACATTTAAAGACCAAACAATACATTTATAAATAACTCAAGAGTCAAAAATGAAATAAAAAGAAAAATTAAAATGTATTTTGAACTGATGAGAAATGAAGTCTCAACATATCCAAATATGTGGAAGGTAACTAAAGAAATACTTACAGGGAAATTTATAGCATGAAATGGCTATGTTAGAAAAGAAAAAGGTCTCAAACGAATAACTTCGACTTCCACCTTAAGAAACTAAAAATAAATAAATAAATAAATAAAGCCCCAAACAAGCAGAAAAAAGAAAATAATAAAGCTTACATGGAAATCAATAAGCCAGAAAAGAGAAAATAGTTGAGAAAATCACCAGGAAAAAAAGATGTTCTTTGAGATATTTGATAAAACTAATAAATCTTTAGCCAGATTGATTGTGAGAAAAGAGAGAGAAGACATAATTACCAATGTTCCATGTGGGAGAAGAAAGATTACAACAGATTGTGCAGTTATTAAAAATATTTTATACTTAACCAAAATGTCAACAAAATATGAAGTTTCAAAAAACTTTTGTCAGACATATAAGAACTGAGAATATTTATTTTTTCATGTACTTGCTTAAAAAACTATGTTTAAGGAAAAAAAGTAAGAAAAAATTGCAACAAAAGTGCAATGACATAGACATTCTCCAAATTATAGACTACAGCAAGAATGCAATAAGAAAACATCCTGTAAAAATGAGTATATTCCTAAAATGTAATTGGTAAACATTGCAACAGACAGGGATGTGGAAAGGATGGCTTTAGGAAAGAAGTGTGTTTCATGCATAGTATGATTGGAGGATGAACAATCTGAGGAATCTAATAGAGGACATGGACCTTAATATTTTAGCATGAGAACACTGAAACTAATGCTCTAAATATTAATAAAATCAATAAACCTGAGCTATAACTATATACACAATTATACTTACACACATATCTAAATAGATTCCATATGTTGGAGAAACTAAATAGCATATAATTAAATAACTCATGAGTTAAAAAATATCATATAAAGTTTCAGAAATACATAGAAAAAAATGATAATGTAGTACAACCTGTCAAAATTTGTGGAATGTAGCAGAAACTTTACTTAGACATAAAGCAAAAGGAACATGAAAAAGTAAAAGAAAAATAGTTAGGCACTCAACTCAAATGTTGGAAGAAGAACAATTATACTAACGCACAAAATAAAAAGAAAGAAAGAAAATAATAAAAATTTAAAGGCATAAATCAACAAAATAAAGAACAAAAATTGTGGAAAAATTTACAAAATAAAATGGTGTTTTTTTAAAAGGTGAGATAAAACTTTGGTGAGACTGACAAAGTAGGCAAAAGATACAAATAAACAAACTTTAAAAATAGATTAAATGGCCACACACATGTCAGAGATAAAAATAACAGAGAGGATCATTTTAAAAATGTATGTCTTCACATTTGAAAACCTAAAAGAAATGAATAAATTTCTAGGATAATATAAAATGCTCAGCTTGATGAAAGAAGAATCAGTGAAAAATGTATCAAAGAAATAAAAATCTTAGTCTAAATCCTCCCTTCATCCTAAAATTCAGGCACAGTGATTGCTACCAAATTTTGAACAGATAATTTCTATCTCATAGATATTGGTCTGGAAGTAAACAGAACAAAAATGGCCCAGCTCATTTATGAAGCCAATATAATTCTGATTCTACAATAAGTAGATAAAGTCAGTGTAACAAAATAAAAACACAGGTGCATTTTACTTATGAAGAATACAAAAATTATACTAAATAAAAGAACCTAACAGCACATTAAAATTATATTCTGTAATCAAACTTGGTTTCTACAAGAATACAAGGATGGTCCAGCAAATAAAACATACCAGCATAATTTGTCTTAATAGTAAAATAAAATATTAAAAAGTCATATAATTATATCAATAAGTGTAGAAAAAGCTTTTGATAAAATTCAGCATCTCCCAGTAGTAAAAATCATCTCAGGACCCAGATTTTGATTTTGAAATACCATTCTACAATTAAAGGAATCAGGAATTCTTGGAGAAAATGCAGATTTTGTAAGAAAGTACTATAAATAGATAGACAGATAGATAGATAGATAGATAGATGAAAGAAAGTATGTGACATGGCAAAGCAACCCAGGATCTAACCTGAAAGAGCTCCCAATGGCTAAAGCTAAAACAGTTTGAAGCAACAACTACAAAAATCAATTTGCATTACATCATAACCAAAAGTATAAAATAATTATACATAATGATACAATTAAATGATTGAATAAAAAAATGAAGAGATGAGACTTCCTTACAAATGAGTTTCAGATGATGTATGTATAATAGATACTCCTTTCTCCAGGAGGTGGAGCTTAACCCTCCCCACCCCTCTTGAGTGTGGGATGAAGTTAATGTCTTCCTTCCAGAGAACACAGTATTAAGAGCAGTGGAGGAGAAGGAAGGAAGTTACTTTTCAGTGGAGAAATCTGGCAACAGAACCCTAACCAAGTGATGGAGGTTAATGTCACCAGTGATGGCATGTGGTTATTACATACTCCCCGATGTGATGGGATGGGAAGGGCTATTCCCCTCTGTCATATTCTTTCTTCAAACCCATAGCCCCAGTCTATTTATTAGAAAATGAATTAATCAGACCCAAATTGAGAAAAATTCTACAAAATACCTGACTAGTACTCCTCAAAACCATCAAGATAATGAAAAACAAGGAATGATTGAAAAACTATCACCAACCAAAGGAGACCAAGAAGACATGACAACTAAATGCAATGTAGCATGCTGGATTGGATCCTGGAAGGAAAAAAGGACATTAGTGGAAAAACTGTTAATATTTGAATAATAACTGGAATTTGGTTAATAGTAATGTAAAATTGATCCTTAACTTGACATATGTACCACAATAATTCAGATCATAAAATTAGAGAAGTATTTGGGAACTCTCTGCACTACTTTTGCAACTTTTATACAAACCTAAAATTATTCCAAATAAAAATTGTATTTTAAAAAAAGCAGAAATAAAGTCCTTGAGCTATACTTTTGAGATTTGTGTATTTTTCTAAATGCATATTTCAATTAAATGTTTACTTAAAAATTCAACATCAATTTAT
This sequence comes from Daubentonia madagascariensis, assembly GCA_023783475.1. Classification (NCBI taxonomy): domain Eukaryota; kingdom Metazoa; phylum Chordata; class Mammalia; order Primates; family Daubentoniidae; genus Daubentonia; species Daubentonia madagascariensis. The sequence goes on along the minus strand of JAKFHU010000901.1, from coordinate 3,131,328 downwards.
GATTTAAAAAACAACTTTTTGCAAGTAAGAAATAGAAGTGAATGCCTTAATTTGGCAAGAGTTCTATATCACAAATCAATGACAAAATATTGAAAGACAAAATACTAGATGCACTATCTTAAGATTATGAACAATATACAGATATGCTATTACTATTATTGTCTAACATAATATAATAACAGTCTCCGCTGTAATGATAGACTAACCAGAAATTGGTATACTGTAAACATATATATATATTTTTTATAACAGCATCATGATCAATCAAGTACTTAAAATCTATCCTAATAAAAAACATATAATAATTCCTGAGGAGAAAAGTTTAATACCCCATTAAAAAGACAGATGATAAAAATTAATTCTGTGGTGTTGGATGAGATGATTTAATTTTTAAAGATGCTACTTCTTACGTATTATCTATATAGTAAAAGCAATCTCAGTGTAAAGTTCAGTTGGATTCTTTTTTTTAAGACCATGACAAACTCATTCTGAAATTTATGTGAAAGAATAAAGTCAACTCTGTGAATTTGTGTGGGAAGATTGCCTATCAGAAATTATAACATACTACAGTGACATAGCAATACAAATTAGTTAGATATTAGCACAAAACTAAACAAATAGACTAATGGGGGAGTAGAGTACAGAGTTTAGAGACAGATCACTTATATATGGTGACTTCAGGAACTTAATACACTATAAAATCAATACTTAAATCAGTGGGGAAAATAGAAGATGTTTATATGCCTCACAACATGGAGACAAATAAATTTAGATATCTAATAAAGACCACTTACAAATGAATTCCTGATGGATTAAATACCTGCATATAAAAGGCAAAACTGTTAAATTAATGGGAGCAAATATAAGAAAGCATCTGTGCAATCTTGTGGGGAAAGATTTATTAAGCATTCCTTCCAAAGAACAGAGCATTAAAAGCAGTGGGTGAGAAGGGAGGGAGTTACTACACCATGAACTATAAAATTAAAAATTTGGATTTTTATTTAATGGAAAATACCATGGACAAAGTTTACAGATGGATAACAAATTGGGATAAGATAGTTTTGATTTCTAGAAATGGCAAACAACTAATATCTTGAATATAAAATATTTTCTGAAAGTTAATAAGAAAAAGACAATAATCACAAAAGAAAAATGGGCAAGAAGACACAATAGGCTGTCTGTAAATAAGACACTCCAAACCCTAACAGCATACAAAGAAATGCTCAAACTCATTAATAACTAGTGAAGCGCATTAAAATATCACTTTGCATCTATGTAGGGATATTAGAATGCATAATGCCAAGTGAGGTGAGGGATGAGGTGGTATAAGGGTGGGAGTATGCACAGGTCTAATTGTTCTAGACAGCATTCTGGCAGAAATTCATCAATTAACTGCATACTCTATGAGCTAGCAGTTTATCTATTAGATATAATATTCCAAAGGAATTTTCACACATTTCAAAAAGGAGCATGCAAGTGGATGCTCACCACACTATTTTACATGGTACTGGGTATTTGGAGGGCATCCCCGGCCTGCGGAGTGACTGAGTCAAACATGGCACATGCACTCCATGGAGGACTCTGCAGTTAGATGCAACAGACTAGATAGTCACAAAGCAATGGATTCCAGTGCCATAAGTAACAGATTGAGATCTATAGCATAATATAATATGCACAATTTAAAATTTATGCTCATATACCAACAATACACATTTTGCAAGACAGTTTACCAACAAAAAGATGTACTTTGTCTATTACAGTGATTGCCCTTGGGGAGTGGACTGGGAAGGGGAAATGGTAATAAGAGAGAAAAGCAAATTTGAAAATACATATCTGTGGGAGGAAAAGGTCAGTAAAAAGAGCAGTTTTCTTTAGGAGTTTGGTGATGATAGTAGTTGATGTTTCCCTGTTTTATTTCAATACATAACAATGGTTGTGTTATTTTGACTCCCATGGAATTGTGTGATGGTTAATGAGATATCATGTTATGCATCTACTTATACCCTTAAATCCTTGAAAACCCCTGACTCACTTCAGGAGTCATGATGCAGCTCCTCATTAAGCCATTCAAGAAAGAAAGAACTTTTAATTAGGTGGTTTGATAAAAATTCTAACTCCTAATTGATTATGTAAGTTTTCTGCTCTGCAACAATTTCTACTACGAAGTGAATCCTTTGAGATTAGCTCTGTCTGATAGCCTAATAAATAAATGCATGTATCAGAGAAGCTGTGTGGAGAAGCATGCTTCCTTCTATCCTCTCCTCTAATTCATTACCCAAATGTGACAACGATGTGAACAGTTTTGCAAAAGCCTGACAAGTGCTGATTTATCTCCCTTTGATACAATTTTATGAGCATAACAGGTGTTTTCCCATCTCTCTATTTGTGAAAATCTAAAGTTCCTAATTAGATTTGCTTTCTTGGGGTTGGATCCACCAGAATTATCTTTCATATAATATTTATTATAATTTTTAAGAAAGAGATGTATGCTTATTATAGAGAATTTGGTATATACATGAAGAGGCATAAATTGGACAGTCATAAACGAGAGTAGGCACAATTTTTCCTTTATTTTTCTCTCATTTCAAATTGTGTCTTTTAGACAACATATTCTATTCCATTTTAGGGTATTCATTCTGCCCCAGAAACACTTTTTTTCAGCAAAACTCAGATACTATCCCAATCATTGACAAGTTCAAAGTTTAGTCACTGGTTGAAATACTATATTCTACTGTCTTTCAGAATTTATCTACCCTACTCCACACCCCTACTCCAAATCTTGAATGTTTTCTCTTTGCTGCACTTCCCATGGCAGTATAAGGCTGGCCTCCCCATCTCAGACTTAGTCATTTTTTTCCCCAGGAGGGGTGTCCTAATCGATATTCTTTTTTGTCCCAATTACCTATATGCCAGGTGTTTTGACTGCTTTTTCCACACCACACATAAATGTGCAAAATCCTGTAAGTGTATATTGTTTAATTAGTAATCAAAATTTCTTCTCATTGCATTTTTCTTTCCAAGCTATCCTTATCCATTTACTCTCATACATAAATTTTACAATCACCTTGTCAACATTCAAAATAATCCTGCTTGGATTATGATTGAAATTGCACTATCCTTTTAAATTCATTAGGGAGAATTGGCACCTTTACAATATTGTATTTGAAATTTATTTAGGACATATTTATATCCCTCAGACAAATTAGTGTTTTTTTCATATAACTTCTATTTGATTTCTTTTTTTTTTAATACTGCAAAAGGTCTTTTATTCAAATTCTAGATTAAGGCCTCAGAGAAGTTAAATAGTGGAGACTTTTCTATCCAAAAGCTTAGTGACTATGTGCTAGAAATTATCATTTATAAGGTTAAGCCTGCCAACTTGGTCTTTTTTTTTTTTTCAGAGTATTATGGGGGTACAAAACTTTGGTTATATAAGTTGCCTTTGCACTGCCTGAGTCAGAGCTACAAGTGTGCCCATCCACCAGACAGCACACACTGCATCTGTTAGGTGTGAATTTACCCATCCCCTCCTCCCTCCCCCACCTGCCAACATCCTATGAATATTACTTCCCATATGTGCACACAAGTGTTGATCGATTAGTACAAATGTAATGGTGAATATATGTGGTGTTTGCTTTCCATTCTTGTGATACTTTACTTAGAAGCATGGGCTCCAGCTCCATCCAGGATAATAAAATAGGTAGTTCACCATTATTTTTTTAATGGCTGAGTAGTAAGTACTCCATGGTATAGATATACCACATTTTATTAATCCACTCGTGTATTGATGGGCACCTGGGTTGTTTCCACATCTTTGCAATTGTGAATTATGCTGCTATAAACATTTGAGTGCAGATGTCTTTTTTATAAAATGTCTTTTTTTCCTTTGGGTAAATACCCAGTAGTGGGATTGCTGGATCAAATGGTAGTTCTACTTTTAGTTCTTTGAGGTATCTCCATACTACTTTCCATAGAGGCTGTACTAGTTTGCAGTTCCACTAGCAGTGTATGACTGTTCCTATGCACTTACTTACTACATCTTACTACATCTCTGCATCCACACCAACATTTGTTGTTTTGGGACTTTTTGCTAAAAGCCATTATCATTGGAGTTAAGTGATATCTCACTGTGGTTTTGATTTGCATTTCCCTGATGATTAGAGATATTGAACATTTTTCCATATGTTTGTTGGCCATTAGTCTTTTTGAAAAGTTTCTGTTCATGTCCTTTGCACACTTTTTAATGGGGTTGTTTGATTTTTTTACTGCTGATTTTCCCAAGTTCTATGTAGATTCTAGTTATCAGCCCTTTATTGGATATATAGCATGCAAATATTTTCTCCCATTCTGTAGGTTGTCTATCCGCTCTGATGATAGTTTTCTTGGCTCCTTAACTTTTTTCTTAGTTATGTTTTTTGTATGCACTTGCAAATACAATTTTATTCCATTTTTGAATTGTTTATTCCTAATTCATATAAATGCAATTATTTTTATATGTTTTTGTATTTGCTTTATCATGCTATTTCATTACTTCTGCATTCAATAGATTATTTTAGTTTTTATTAAAAAATATTTGTATCATCTAAAATGTGTCAAATTTTTTTCTCTCCAATTATTATCCACCAATATTTTTCTTGTCATATTATTGTCACATTTGTTAGAATTTCCAAAAAGAAAAAAAGAAAAAGTAGAAAAATATCTTGATCTTAAATGTTAATGTAATTGGCTCTAAAGATTTATAATTACATATAATATTGGTGTTTAGGTTTAAGTGGTAGGTTCTGAATCATATTATAGACTTACTAGAGATAACTGATTTTAATTTCTACAAAGCTTAAGGAATCACTGGGAGGTTGGGAGGTAAGTGGCTGTATGGAAAGTAAATTCAGAGGATGTAGAATACATACATAATCCTGTTTTGTTAGAGGGGAGCTCTGGTCAAATCTGTGCTTTTTTGTCTTCAGAAATTTTGGTCAACAGTCAAGAAAGGATGTTTAGGTTGGTGACTAACTTCACTTTGCTAGATAAACAATGAGGCTTACTAAACTCACAAACTAATCATTGGCTGTGGAAATACAAAACATAAATATTTATTAAAAACTGAATACAGGTCAGACATTATGGAAAACAATAGTTGTCTTCAAACATTTGAAAGGTAAAGTGTTGACATGTTTTTTCTTATTAATCCCCCACCCTCTCTCTGACTCTCTGTCTCAGTCTCTCTCTCTCGTACACACACACACACACAAACACACATGCAGACACTCCTGAGAGGTAAATCCTATTATCTTTTTACAAGAAATTGAGCCAAGAAGACATAAAGTAACTTGTACAAGGTTATCTAGCTATTAATAATGGCATTTGGATTAAAAACTCTGTTGTTTTTAGCGTAAAAGAAGATTCTGGGACTAACTAAAATACAAGTACAGTACTATGGGGCTATGTAGGAAAAAGAGAAGAATTTCAGCTAAGGAAATTCAAGAAGGCTCCCTGTGTACAGTTTAGGATGCAAAAGCGATTTCAGCAGTAGATATCAGTGGATCAAAACAAAAAACATATTTCTTCTTCTTAAATTATTTTAACTTTAGAATCCCATTAACATACATTTAGATCAAGAGAACAAGGCTATATTTGAGAAGTCCATGTGGAATCTATAAAATCTGATAAACCTGGCCTGATGTGTACAATAGATCTCTGTAACCCCCCTACCCTTTACTTATAAATTTCTAAAACACTTAGGCTGATTTGTTTCAAATGCTGTTATACTAAGTAGTGAACCTGCTCTAACTGTGTAGTAAATTCAAGGCATTAACTGCTGTGAATGTGAGTCTATGGGGGCAAATATAAATTTATTTCCATTCATGAACTCAGAATATATATGTACATATGTATTTATATATGCATATATATTTAATGAAATATATGTTGCCCTCATTCTCCATCAGTTTCTCATTATTAAATATCCATTTTAGGCCCAAATAAAATCCTAGTAACCTTCTCTAATGCCATATGATGTGAAAATTGTTCTTATCCTTTTCCTGTTGTGTGTATTTGTTTGTGTGTGTGTGTGTAATTATGGGAATAATAGCAATCTGTGGAAGAATTTAGGCTGCATAAATAGAAAGAAAATATGATGTCTAGGAATAGGCTTGCATTCCTTCAATTGTCTTAGCTGGTGGTACAACACCTAGATTATTTTATTTAATTTTGGATGATAAAGTTCAAAAGCAATATTGACAAATATTGGTGCATGGAGAGGGTTCCCCTTGTAGTTGAATGGACATAAAATCTTGCCAGGTGAGTAGTTTAAGGGATTTGGCATTTTATACTTAGAGAACATGAGAATCAGAGAGACAGCACACCTGTCTTCAAACATTTGAAAGGCTGTCATGTAGCCAAGGAAAAACATGGATTCTGTGTGAACAAGTAGGGTATATTAAAGCCAAAGGATACGAGTTACGGTGGAAAAGGATTCAAAGCTATCACCACATGATTTTTCTGAAAAAAAAAAAAAAGAAATATATGTTCACCTTAGCAGGCACTGAGTTTCTTGTTATCAGAGGTATTCAAGCTGAGTTATGACAATAATGTACAGGGACAGTTACAGAGGGAATTCAATCCCTTAGTGGAGGATGGGAATAGATGCTTTAGTGCATTTTGTGTTGCTAACAAAATAACTGAGACTGGATAACTGATGAAGAAAAGAGGTTTATTTAGCTCACAGTTCTTAGGCTGGGAAGTTAAAGATTGGGTGGCCACATCTGGAGGCTTCTGGTGAGGGCCTCATGTTGTGTCAAAACACGGCAGAAAAATTGAAAAGGAATCGCATAAGAAAAAAGAGCAGAACACTAGAAGCAACCTTGATTTAAAACAACCTGCTCTTGCAGGAACTAATCCATTCCTAGGAGAACTAAACTAGTCTCACGAGAAAGATGTTAATCCATCTTAAAGACCCAATCACCTCTTAAAAGCACCACCTTCCAACAATGCCACATGGGAACCAAGACTCAGCATGCGTTTTGGTGGAGACAAACCTTATTTAAACCATAGCAATTCCTGATCTCTTCTGACACTGCATCTATGATTTTATAAAAAATCCACACACAAATCACTTCCCTATTTTCTTTGATGATAATTTCAATCATGTTCAACACCAATTCAAACCTCAAGACTTTTGCAATCAGAACCAACACCTTTTTCAAAATTCAAGGGTTTTCTCCCTTTTTTTTTTTTTGTCCCTGTGGCTAACATGACTTCCTGTTTTGAAGAAGGGGAAAAAAGCCCAAAGGTACCATACACATCAAAAAGCTGTTGAAATATAACATTTTGATGAGTTAAGAGTAAAGCAGTAAGAAATAAGTATGGATTAAATGTCTCTTAAAAAAATGGGTGTTAAAAATTGATGGAACAGCACCTGGCAAACCACACTAAGGATTTTGCCAAGCCCCCAGTATTTGAAATATTCTTTGTTACACTTGACAAAGTCAACCCTGCTGAGTATCTCAAAGATATTGCCTCTACGGGCTGGCAAAGCAACCCATAAATACACAGTCCAAGTTTTCAAACAGTTTCTTCAGTTCAGAAACAAAATTCAGTAGAATTCCTTTTAAGAATGAGGGTTTCTGGATATCTTCCAGTTGGGAGAAATAAATTTGGTAAAACACAGCTATTGAAAATAGCATTCCTGATATAATTATTGTCCTTCTAATCAATGAAATACTCATACCTCAATTTTATATACTATATTGTTGTGTACCTGTTGGTTTTGGTTTTGTTGTTGTTTTACCCCAAGGGAATATATATATATATATATATATATATATATTTTTTTTTTTTTTTTTTTTTTTTTTGCTCTTTCTAAAATCACAGCATTACTGTTATGGCCACTATCTTGCTCCTTCCTTTGCTGTTTATCCTCTTTTCTCTCTCCTTTCTTGTACTTTCTATGTCCCCCTTTCCCTGACAACTGACCCTTATCCTCTAGACCACGTTGTATCAGCCAGGAAGTGCTCTCATTTTCCCTTTAATCTTTTTGCTTTTCTGGTGCCTGAACCACAAGTGTGACAGCAGAATCCTCTGCAGCCATACTGTACTGAGAAGTGAACTTCAGGATAGAAGCTGAGCACCAAGAATGGCAGCGAGGCAGCTCTGGTCACTGTCACTGGTGAGTATGGAGCCACCACATCAGCCCTGGGGTGACTCTTCTGAATTCCTTTTATTTGTGAGAAACATAAACACTTCTTTGTTTAAGCTACTTTTGATTTGAGTCTCTGGCTATACATAGCCAAATTTTATTCTAATTTATTTATCAATGGGATCAGAAAATAAGCCATAAGTGAGCCCTACATGTCCACTGAACTCAAGTGACTTCTGCTCTATAAAACATTAATTGATCTCCCCAAACAAGTAATATTCCCCCTTTTCTGTTCTCTCATATCAGCTCTGTGACACCATTTACAGTAGTACTGTGATTATTGGATTAGTTGTCTCTCTCCCTTACTATATAAGATTGGTGTGCCCAGAGAAGTAACAAAGTGCTAGAGGGCCTGGAATGCAGCAGGCAATCAATATATGCTGAGTGAATTTATGAATAGAAAGATTCAAGAAGGTAGGCAAGCAAATGATCTGTACCAGGAAAATGTGGTAGCTAATAATGTGGCTCACAATACTGGCAAAGCAGTGCCAGTGATAAGAACAAGGACCTGTGAGGGAGAACCAGAATACCAAGAAGGCTACCAAGGCAGCACCTGGGTAAGGTATAAAGACTGGGACCTGGCTTTGGAGCTGACATATGAGCAAGCACCTGGTCACATGACCAAAGCAGCAGCACATTATGGCAATTGGAGCTAAAGTTTGCACAGGATTGATCCATCCTTAGTTAGGGATTCTTTAATTCCTTTAATGGTTAGATCTACTGTCAAAGATCTCACTTTCAAGTGCTCACTACTCTCACGTGGCTAGCGAGCACGTGAAATGTGCCTAGTCCGAATTGGAATGTGTTGTAAATGTAAAATGGGTAATAGATTTTGAAGACATAGTACAAAAATAAAGAATGCAGTATATCTCATTAATAGTTTTATGTTGATTGCATGTTGAAATATTTGTGAATAAGATCTATTATTAAAATTAATTTCACCCTTTTCAAACTTTTTAGCAGTGTGGCTACTAGAAAATTTAAAGGTGTATGTATGGCTTGTATTTGTGGCTAGAGCTGTAATTTTATAGAACACCTTATATTAAAAATCTGGCAGTCTCAGATGAGGGAATATTGGAATGTGGTTGGCACAAAAGGGAAGCATTAAAGATAAATACTAAAACATGTCCTTAGCATTTTGGTCTCTGTCTGCCCCACCCTAACCTCACTGAGTTTGCTGCAATGATAAAGTGATAATAAAACAGTCCTTCTTGTCCATTCTCTAAACCATCAGAAACCAGCATTTGTCTTTGTGCTTCTAAAATATTGAGGTGTTTCAGAATTTTGCCCTATATTCTTTTAGCTCTTATTTTATATACATGCTTCATATGATCTCATATATCCCATGACATCAATTACCAGATCTGGATAGATGAATGCTACAAATATTCTTCCATTCCCACTTCCGTGTGCATGCAAACTTTACTAATCAATTAACACTGCCCCCCCAAGAAAGAATATTGCCTCAAAGTCGTATTTCAACTCAGAACTCCAAGAAAATGCACAATGTTTCAGGATAGAAACACAAGATGAAACATATTTTTGCCATTCCTGAGTCATATATTGAATGTCTTCAAATCTGCATCTCTACCCTAGATCTCTTTCCTGAGCTCCACACTCAGAGCCAACTGCTTGTGCACCCAAAATTAATGTTGTAGTTGAATTCATTCTTTCTCCTCTTACCCCCAGCCCCCTCGTCCTAAGTTTCCTCTCTTGCCACCATGAATGGTGCCACTTGCTGGACGGTACTCGGAGGAGCTTTGGACTGCCCCATTTCTTTCCCCTTTCCCTCTTGCGGTTCTCAAGGACAACTGTAGACTGTACTAGGAATGCAACATCCTGAGAGAAGGAAGGATGGGCCAGCAAAGTCTGTGCTCTGATCCAGTCTCCTTCTAAAATCAGCATGTCCTTCAACACTCGAGCCCAGCAGTCACACTACCCTGGTATAAAACCCAGGGATGGCTGCTTTTTGAAGTCCCTGAGCTGTGGTGTAAGAGGGACATGTGTAAATGAGATGTCATCTACCACGGGCAGCTTCTCTGAGCCTTGGGGCATAAGCTCACAATGCATGTCAGGCTTCCGTTGGCCTTTGCTGCCTATTTGCAAGTAATAAATCTGCTGCGTGTAACTTGTTGTGTGTGTGGTTGTTCTGCCTCCCCATACTAAGACAAGCGGGTAACCAGTGCCCAGGGAAATCATTTCATACCACCATCCTCTCAGATGTCCAAGCAAGCATCTTAACATTAACCTTGATTCATCTTTTTCCCTTACCTCCACTTATGATCAATTACAAAGTTCTTGCCATTTCCACTTTCTAACTGTATATTAGTCCTTTCATTACTCCTTTATTACTGTCCTAATTCAGGGTTGCTTGCCTAGATTACAAAAGTGGACTCAAGTTTTGGTCATTTCAAATTCATCCTGCATATTGAATCCAGAGTGATTTTTCTAAAATTCATTTGTATATTTTTTGTTCTGTAAAATCTTCCCACTGACTTTTGAATGAAGTCTAGCTCCATAATAATGTTTACAAATATCTTCATGACAATTACCTCGTCACACTTTTACTGTGTCCCTACCATCCTCTTCCAACTCTATGCTATAGTCAGAGATTTCCAATATTTTGTGCATGCTGTTCCTTCCACTTTCTGACTCCTTCTCATCTTCTTGATGCATAGTTTATATTTCATGGAACTCTTTGGGGATCTATACGCTCTTCATTAATTCATTCAGCAAATATACTTTGAGTATACATCATCTGCCTGCTCATTATGCTGGTGAACAAGAATGAGAATAATACTGTTCCTACACACACACAACTATTAATCTACTAGAAAGACATACAGTAATCAATAATTGTACAGCTATAGAAATATTATACTAACTACTGGATAAAATATAATTTTTAAACATTATACTAGCAGTCATTGTATCTACTTACCTTGGAGCAAAAGTTCTCTACTAAGAAGGGAAAAACAAAACAAAGCAACACACATACATACACTTACATGGCCACCCATAAATATATAAACCCAACATCAACAGTCAACCTTGTGCAAGGAGAAAAAGTATAACTGGATCTTGAGAGAGAGAGTGTGTGTATGTGTGTGTCACTGAAATGACCACTGATCTTGGTATACAGAGTTTAAGGGAAAAGGTAGAATAACATTTTCTGAAGTATTAAGGGCATTTATGGAAAAAAATGAAACTAAATTTCATCCTCTCCTCTTTAGGGAAGTAAAATTCAAGACACTTGTCAGAACTGGCTGGATGAATCTGGCTAATGTTCACTAGCAAAGGAAGGTATTGAAAGGAAACTCACGGCGAGGGAACAAAGTACAAGCTGTTAATCTGGTTGCTAAACAAGGGCTCAGAACTCATGAGGCAGAAGGAATTCTGAAAGAATACATACATGAGGCATAAAGTTTCTGAGTGAGCCACCCTACTGTCTTAAAAACTGGGCTTTGGGTAACATGAGCATAATCTTTTAGGTCAAATATGGGCTAAAAGAAACCTGGGTCAGAGGGACATAACCACAGCCCTTTGTGTAGGACCCACATTTAACAGGATACCAGCTAGCAAAAACAAAGCCAAGTTGTGAACGTACTATTTGGGCATCCCAGTTGCCTCTCCTTTTATGCCTAGAATTTGGAATCACTCCTTTGGACTGAGTGACCCTTGAAGAACTTGGGAAATTCAGAAGAAAGAGGTCTCAAGAGAAAGAGAACCTCCTGCTAAGAAGAGCGTGTGAGAAAAGTAATTTTGATCTCCTGGTCTTTGTAGTTCAAGTTAGTGAAGTATCTATACCAGTTGCATTAAGCATTGTGAAAATTTCTATAAAATAAAGGTAAAAAGAGCCACAGGTGAGTATACATTTTCCCCTAGGAAATAGGGAGCCAGAGATATTCCTGAGTAGGGGATTGTCATGATTAGATTTACATGTAAAGTGTAATTCTGTGGATATGAGGGGGATTTTAGAGAAATGAGACATCAGGGAATAACCAGCATTGAAATCAATAGGGGAGGGTTGTTTATGTAGTCACAGTGTAGGATTACTTGCAATAGTCTCCTACCCTATCAAGAAAATCCCCTCTGTTCTCTCTGTAACATCTAATAGTTAAGGTAGTCATAGAAAACAAAGCAGAATAAAGCAAACAAGCAAGCAAACAATAACAGATCAGAACCAAAACAAACCTTGTACAACTTAAACATGGCAATCATCCTAGGGTTTACTCCACACTTCCTCCCTCTGCTCTTCTTTACTCTCAAACAGAAGAGTTTAGAAGAAGCTTGCCCACGCTTCTCAGACATAATAAGAGAATATAAATTTAAAGACTGATGGAATTCAATAAAAACCCCAAGATCATCTATTTCAAGCCTCCCATTTACAAATTGAGAGGCTCAAACTCTGGGAGGAAAAGTGGCAAATCTGGGACCAGAATCTAAATTTTCTGATTCTCAATAAAACAATCTGGTAAGGGACCTTTCTGAGAGGGCGGGGTATCTGGGAGAGAGTGAACCTTTGCAGACTGTGAAAGGAGAAAGTGCTGATCTTTTGCTTTCTCGGGGGGGCCAAGCTCCATAAACTGTAATTGGGCAGATGTGGAGCTACTCTCAATTTCTCTGTTGCTACCAAAGCCGTGCAGGGCTACTCTGTTGACACTGATGATCAAAATGCTAGGAGAGGGCAGCAAGAGGCGCTTCTCTACGCATCTCCTGAGACAAAGCATAGCTTGCCTTTCTGGGTACAGGGAAGAAAATCCAGCTCATTAAAAAAAAAAGTTTTCTCTGACATTTTGCTCCCTCCTTGCACATTTCCCCTCTTGTCTTCATTTCTTAGCCTGACCCTCTCATCTCACCTTTGCCCAGAGAGTCAACATAACTTCATGGTTGACACTGATTTTTCTAACAGCAGCAATTTTAAACTAGTAAAAAGTATCCCCAAAGCACAAAAGGTATCAAATTAAACTGCCTCTCCAACAACTTGATACTGTGGCTAATTCACAAAGGCATAAAGTGAGGAATGTGTTGTTCTGCTTTTGGCTTTTGCAAGCAAGTGAATGCTCATCTGTCCTTGTCTCACCCTTTGGCTTTTATCAATAATCACTTCTTAAGTGTGATATTTCTGAATCAAAGATTCACATTCATGAATTTGCTCTGTAGTCTAATGTCCATCTTCACATTTTTGCCACTGTAATTATCTTTCTAGATAACTCTATATAAGTTCAAATGCACTCAAGGATCCAACTCTCTGCTTTAATTTATTTATTATTCCTTAAATTTATCATGGAAAGTTTCAAACTTAATCAAAAGTACACAGAATAGTATAATGAATCACCATGAACACTTCACCCATATTAAACTTCCGTCAACTCCCATCCAATCCTGTTTCATCTACATTACTCTCTTAACTTCCCCTTATCCTATATTATTTTAAAACAAATTCCAGACATCATATATTTTATCTACAAATATTTCAATATAAGTATCTAAAAGGTAGGGAAACAAAAATATAAAATCATCACACCTCAATACTACCTGAAAAAATAATAAATCGTTCCTATTATCGTATATGCCAATTATCTTAAAAATGTTAAAAATTTTATTTATTTAATTAGTATTCAACTGTGATTGTTGCTATGTCTTTAATTCTCTTTTAAAATGTAAAGATTCCTTCACTTTTTCCCCCAATGAAAAATTATTTGTTTCTTAAAAATCTAAATCTTTGGCCTGTAGAGTTTCTCATAGTCCAAATTTTTCTGATCACATTTCCCATAGTGTTTTTATATTATCTCTGTCTCCTCTATTTTCTAAAATTGAACAATTTTTGATCAAGAGGTTTAATCAGATACAGGTTTGATCTTTGTGACAACGAAAACTTGTAGGTAATGTCATATACTTTCTGCAGAAAGCATATACTATGTGGCTGTCTTTTTAAAAAAATACTGTGCTTTCTTCCCCAAAATTGATTTTGTCCATGACTTAGATTATTTAAAATTATATTAATTAATAGTACATTTGCTTATGACAAACCTTAATTGCTAATTTTACACAATGACTTATGTTGCTAAAGCTGTCTTCTACTACAACAAAGAAATATAAATGATGGAGAATAGAGAGACAGAGGGAGAAGGGAGGCAATGGATTAAGTGTCTTCAAGAAATCAATTGATATTTCAAATCCTAACTCTTAAAAAATAAATATGCAACTGTGAAGGGTATTAGTAACTCTGGGGTTGTCATTGGAAATGCTGTCATAGACCATGATCATTGATCTAATCATAGCTACACATTTTAATTGAACCCAAAGAAAAATGGCTCTGTGTTGATGGTGGAGGTACAAATGCCCAGTAATGTGTAATTTTGAATACCTGTAAAAATAAACAAACACACACAGCACATACACATACATGCATGCATATAAATTAATATTAATATATGCCTTATTAATTTTTTATTGATACATATTGGTTGTACATATTTTGGGGACACATGTGGTATTTTGATACCTGTACACAATATGTCATGATCAAATCAGGGTAATTGTGATATCCATCACCTCAAATATTTACCTTTTCTTTGTGTTTAGAGCATTACAAATCTTCTTCCCTATTAAATAGCTATTCTGAAATATACAATAAACTGTTGTTAATTATAATTTCCCTACTGTACTATTGAATACTAGAACTTATTCTTTCTATCTAACTGTATTTTTGTACCCCTTAACCAATCTCTCTTTATTCCCCCTCCCATTTTTCCTTCCTAGCCTCTGATAAACACCACTGTACTCTGTATTTCCATGAGATTCTCTTTTTCAGCTTCCACATACGAGTGACAACGTGTGATATTTGCCATTCTGTGTCTGGCTTATAATATATTCTTTTTATTGAAGTATACATATGTAGACAAAAGTATACAAATTATATCCAGCTTGATGAGTTTTCTCAATTTGAATATGCCATGTAACCAGTACCCCAGTCAGAAAACAGAACGTCACCATTAATCTAGAGGCTTCCTTATGCTCTTTATAGTCACAGCTTTTCTTTAGAAGGCAACCTTTGACAACTAGTAACGTATATTACTTGTGCCTGTTTTTTTACCTTTTATATAAGTGGAATCGTTCACTATATTCCTGTTTTGTCTGACTTCTATTGCTCAACATTTTGTTTGTGAAAATCATTTATGATGTTACATGTAGTTCTCTAGTATAGCTATACATATGGTATTCTGTTTTTTAATGATTTCACATTTATTTATCCATTCTACTATGGGTGCATAATTAAGTTGTCTCTAGGTTTTGGATACTATAAATAGAACTGTTGCAACCACTCTATTATTTGTCATTTGGTGAACACATGGATAGATTTCTTTTGGGCATATACCCTGGAGGGAAATTCATGGCTTGTAAGATATGCATAAGTTCAGGTTTACTAGATACTGTCAAAGAGATTTCCAAAGCAGTCATACCAATTTATACTTCAAATGTATAAAATAAAAGTATATCAAAATGTCAGTTGATTCACATCCTTGACTATATATGGTAGTCTGATCTTACATTCTAGGCAATCTAGCATGTTTTTAGTGGCATCTCATTATAATTTTCTTTTTCTTTTTCCTGGTGTCTAGTTAAGTTAAACCCATATGTTTTTTGGGCATTTGAATATCCCCTTTTGTGAATTGCCTGTTCAAGTCTTTTGCTCATTTTTCTTTTGGGTTGTCTTCTTTTTGTTGATGTTTTAAGGTTTTATGTTTGGAATTACTGTTAAATCTGAGGGTAAAGAAATATAAGGTATTACAAGAAAGAGTAAGAATGTAAATTCTGTAACACTCATCAAGTTTTACACAGCCAGTTGTAGCTGGGCACATTAGCTATTATTCTAAAACTTACCTGAAGCATGACTCTTCAATGACAAAAAAAGTTTTTGCTTAAATCTGTATACACAATTAGAACTTATCTTTCACGGCTTCCTATCTAGCAATTTAATGGTTCTGCTTTCTTTTTATCCACACACTCACAAATAGAAAAGGGCTATCAGAGTCTGGGATAATTTTTTAGCTCTGGGTCTCACTTTTTTTTCTTCTCTTGTCCATTTGAATCTTCAGTTAGAGTCTAAACACCAGAGATCCTAGTTTGGTCTGATGCATAAAATTAGTTGATTACTAATTCAGAAATATGAATTACATATAAATCACTACAGTTCACTTTCTTGAGTAAATTTAGAGAACTTTATGTTCTGGTATGTGAAAATAAATCAGACAAAACCAGAGGGAGGAAAAGATAGGGAATTATATCCACTGCAATCACAAGACAGCTGGGTGCCTAAACTATTCATTTCACTTCCCTGGCCCAGTGCCTTTGTATGAAAAAGAATAATAATTCTCTTCCTACATAGTTTTAAAATGAGATAATATAACATATAGAAAAATATTTTAATGAAAGTGGCATTAAATTTTTAGGTGGCATCATTAATCTGACAAATAATTCATAGACTCTATGATGCAGCTAGAATTTACTTTAGCAGCAGACTATTTTAAAGGTAAGTAAATTAAAGTTTAAATTAAATTAGTCATTCAAGGTCTTATTGCTGGCTAGTTTCTCAATTATAAATCTTGTCCTCTTTCACTTATAACATACAAATATTGAGTAGCAACTGTGTCCCCACAACCTAGAACATCTCATGAAATTGTATTTGTTACTTGCTACTACAATTTGCATATAGAAGATAGAAGAAAACAAAAGTTAAAGATTAAGTTGCTGAAGCTTTCATTGTGCAGGGATATGATCCATTTAAATATAAACCAAAATATTTTAGATAAAATACAATTGCTTTATTAATTACTCCAGATCCAGGGAAGAGGAAGAAGTTCTTGAGAGAAGAAAATAAGGAAATGCCAAGGGGAAAACATTTTGTATGTTATTTTTTGGTGTGTCTAGAAGTTATTTACATAAGATAACATATTTGGGTTGTATAAGATCTTAGAGGTTCTCCAACCTATTACTTTTGTTTCGTAAATGATCCACTAAAGACACTGAGAAATAAAGATATGTTTCTAAATGATATCTTTAAGGGAAGAGCCCCCAAGCCTCCTAAATCCTAGCCAATGCTCTTCTTAGTGAGGAAGAGACATTGAATTAGAGGATGGAAGAGAAGATCTCTGCATTGGAACACACTGGAGTGACACTAGCAGCTGTGAGACAGCACTACAGTCACCATGGTAAGCAGGGAACCATCTTCTGGGATACCATGGACTGCCTGATATCTGAGATATCAGGGCACCATCTTCTGGGATATCACTATCTTCAGTGGTTTTCCTAAGATGCAGGTCACTACCTGACCATAGGGTCCAACAGTTAGTCTCTTAAGAAATATGACATTCAAGACACCAAAAAAATATGGTAATTAAGGCATAGAAGCCAAAAAAAAAAAAAGAGCAAAATTTTGTCTTGCCTTTAGAGGTAGGGTACACAAAAGGAAGTGACACAAATAAGTAATGCAAAAATCAGCACAAGGTAGAATAATCCAGTGATTTAGTTAGCATAGAGAAATTAACTAAGGTGCTAATTAATTCATTGAATCAATACAATTGATAGGATAAAAGAAGAATCATCATTTTCCTAAAAGCTCATAATGAATCTACTCAGCATAGTGATATATAACATCAATGTATAACTGTAAAGTGTTAGAGAGAAGGAAATAAAATAATAGCTACAGAGTAATAACAATAGTGGCAAGAATAGTGAAGGCAAATTGAGTTTTATGTATTATAAAAATAATTTATGTAAATAGTCTGAGATGCTGGAGAACCCTTATCACCAGAATACGTACAGAGACTGCTATCTCTCAAAATGCTGCCCATGACTGTCAGCAAGGCTGAACTGGGATAAGGTAAATAGATGTAACAATTAAAATATCTGTATTCATTCATCATAATCCCTCAGTGAGGAAGAGGGATTACATAGAACTGATCCTGTGATACACATGTTCCTATCAGTTGCATGCAAAACTATTTTGTCATCATTTTTATATGTGTTTATTTAACTTTTTAGTAACTGGTATATTGCTTTAGTGCTTTTTTTTGGTATGTTTATTTGTTTTTTACTTTGCTTTTTGGTCCAGTTCCTTGCATCCACAATGTCCAATTCAGATACTGATGAAGTTATCATATATTGGCTACTTATGTGTCTGCCAATATACAAATTATGTGAATGCTGGCTCTAAGACAAATATCCAAAATGGTGAGCTGTTTTCAATATTGCAAAGTAGGTACCCCCCTCCCCCAGCCTTCCTCTCTAAAACACAGCTCTCAATGTGTGAGTCAAGCCTTATATTAGTTTATTACAATCATATTTTAATGATATATAAATCTTTTGGTTTTGAAATACCATTTTAAGGTTGTCATTAAAACATAATAGATTACCAGTTCTTACGACATTTAATGACTCACTGTGAAATTGACCCAGTTGCCGGGTTGATAAGGGAACAACCTATTTATATCTCCTTAATGAACATTAAATGTCTTTCTGAAGTGATGAAGTGGGAGACAGTAATACAAGAGGTCTGAAGATGGCAAAGGAAACTGGGCATTCCTGCGAGGGTCGTCCCCTCCTCTGGGCCCCCACAGTACTGCGTATGCCACAAGAGGGGCTAAATACTTTGTCCATCTCTGCAGGGAAGGTTAGTGCATCCTAGAAAACAGGTAAGGTATTTCTAATTTCAATTAAGCTACACCAGTCTTCCATTATCCAAATTCGAAACATAGGTAATACTTTTGAGTATTTTCTTACTCTTACCCCTATATCCAATAAGGCATGAAGTGCCTTATTGAACCACTGCCATGATGTTGTTCCTTTTCCCTGCTTTTCTTTCGATTACCACTGCCACAGCCACAGTGCAGGCATTTAGCTCTTCCCTATACCATTATTCCCATCTTCTTCCTAACTGGTCTTATTCATGTCTCTCCCACATCCCATCCATTTCAAATAGAGCAGACTGGTAAATTTAATGTGTGACACTGATCACTGCGATCCTCCTGTAAAGGCTTTGCGTTAACTCTTCATTGTATGAAAAGTAAAATTCAGTATTTTGAAGTGACTGACTATACCTCTCTAGCCTCATTTCTCTCCATCTCTCACTTACTCCAACATCCAGACCAGTGTATACAACTTTTTATTGTTTTCAAACATGCATGAGGACTATGCGACTCACATCCAGTAATGCTGGCTCACTGAGGTAGTGATACGCTAACAGAGGGGCGTGGGCAAATAGGATTAGATCACACATCCTGGAGAGGTGTATCCCCTCTACCCATCTTGCAGGTCCCTCTTTGCCCTTCCTCCTACCCTGTCCCTTTCTTCCAACTTTCTCTATTCCTGCAGCCTACAATGATCTTCCCTCCATTTCTCTCAATACAAGTTGAGATTCATCTCAAATTCCTCATTAAATGGTAAATTAGGGAAATATAAAGTTAAAATAAGATAAATGCAGTTTTACAAATTGTGTTATAAATCATATTATTGAAAATTTAATAGACACCACTGGCTGTTCACCAGAATCTGCTCTATTTTGGGATGCATCTAGGTGACATTTCCCAGGTTCTCTAGCAGTTAGGCATAGCCAGATCCCTCACAAAGAATGTAAACAGATAACGCTACGTGCCATTTCCAGATCTCTAAAACCTTTCTGGTGTGTTCTTCTTTGCATTCTCTTTCTGTGCTCTTTCCTCCCTGTCAACTAAAAGAGGAAGATGACAATGTCATAGCTACCAGATGGAAGGAGTTGGAGGGGGGCTTTTTGTGTCAGTCAGTGTTCTACTGAGAAACAGACCAGTAGGATTTAACTATACACACACACACACACACACACACACACACGTACACACACATATATTTATATATACACACATAAAAATAAAAATGACTAAAACTTTATAAAGAGATTTATTTCAAGGAACTGGTTCATGCAATTATGGAGGCTGACATGTCCAAAATTTGTAGGGCAGGCCAGCAGGTTGGAAACTTGGGAAGGAACAGATGCTATGGCCTTGAGTCAGAATTTCTTCTCCCTCAGAGAAATCTCAGTTTTCTTCTTCTGGCCTTTGCACTGATTGGATGAAGCTCATCCACGTGATGGAGGATAAGCTCCTTTACTTAGTCAATTAATTGTAGATGTTAATCACATCTACAAAGTACCTTCATAGCAGCACCTAGATTAATGTTTGATTTAACAACTGGGTACTACAGCCTGCCAAGCTGATGCATAAAACTGTCACAGAGTCCCTATATGACTGTGTGAAAGTGGGCTCCCTTAGCAATCTGGGCACCCACACAGAAATGTTATATAAGCAAAAACTAAAAGTTTATTGTTTTAAGCCATTGAAATTTTGAGATTTGTTACCTCAACCAAACCTATCCATATAATATGCAAAATATTGCTAGATAGAGATCTTTTTAGGCCTGCTTCAAAGAATAGATAAAAGTAGCTTGTAATTAAGCATTAAATGTTGATATGCTAGTAAATTTTACTCTGAAGTTGAAGTTGGTTTATTATCTTTAGCAAGTTAATCACTTGCTAAAATGTGGATGATGCTTTAATTTGCCCAAGATGAACACATTTTTCATGGTACTATTTAAAGGTGAACATCCACCAAGCTTCATTTTGGATTATCACCTCTTTGAAATTAGTGGAGTGAATTTTACTGAGGTTTTAAAAATGTTGTGATTTTGGATTAAATGTTTCCAGGAGGAAGATAGCTATTAACTTGGATAAACCCTTGATGTAGTTCTCAAGCAGTCAAAGGGGTAAAGATGCAGCAGTCACGCCGTTTTAGGATGTAAACCTCAAAATTGCAAAGGCAATAGCTTGCTTGATTTGGTTGATATTCAGCCAAAATCTATGCACTCATATTCACCGGTACTAACTATATTTACTACTACCAGAATGAAATTCAAATCATTCAGTGTGTAGCCCTAATAATAATCCTATATGACTAGGGGCTGCTTCTTCAACATTATTTCCACCTAATTTATAATCAAGATGTTCAATTAATAATTTCAGCACTTTACGCACTGTTAAGTCAGCTGAAAAATATGTGATTTTTCCACTTTTCATTTTTCACAATGCTGAGGAATGCATAATAACCTGACAAAATGGAGATGCCAGGAAAGCAACGATTACTAACAGACTAATGAGAAAAGGAAAGGATTTTAAGAGAAAAGCTGAAAAGTTGATTGAGTTTTGCACAAATGTAAAGGCACAAAACTATTGCAAAAATAAGGCGGCCATGTCTACAACACTGTTTTATTTATTAAGAAGATTCCATTGGAAATGAAAATTGATCCAGAAATAGGAAAAAATGGTCACCTATTTGGATGTTTTCTACATTGAATCTACCAGAATTCTGTTGAATTTGCTTGGTTTTGCCTGCGTTTATTTGGAATATTGTAGTTTCCTTCTCCATTCCCCATTTCTGGTGCTATTTTCTATATTTTAAAGCTAATCAATTGGCAAATGTTAATCTAAGTTAATTCAATTTCTTATTAATTTGACTAAGAGTTATGTAAGACTTTTCTCTCAGTGCTGAAGGGATAAAAAGAGATCTAACAAGTAATGTAATAATAATTACCATTTATTGAGTCACTATGTTAAATGCTTTATGTGCATTATTTCACTGAATTCTCACAATCCTATGAGCTAGATAAAAACAAAATTCTATAAAAGGGAAGATTCAGAAAAGTTGAAATGAAATTGCATTTTAAACCTAAGTGGAAAGGAGAACTGATTTTTTTAAGTGGAGATAATAGCTGTTCTTGGGAGCCTTGACTAGTTTAATTTGACTGAAGGGTACAGACAGTGGAGAGTTTTTTGGGGGAGGTAAACCTAGAAAAGAATTTGAGGGCTGTATACTACGGATGCCACTACAATAAACCCGTACAAATGAGCACTGGGCTCAAAAAAGGAAAAAATGCAATGATGACACTGTCTTTCAACTACTGAATCATTTGCGCTAAAGTGATACGCAGCTGACACTTTGGCATTTGAGGGAGAGTTAATAAAATAGAACTTATTTCAGCATTATGTTGGGAATATTTTCCCACTTAGCTAGTATAATTAATCAGGGTCTTTGGGTGAATAGAACACAGTGGCATCTCCCTTAAGGGAATCATTCCCATCCTTGCAGATCTAGAAGAAGCACCATCTGTCAGTGGGTACCTGGAGTGGGAGTGGGGGTCGGAGAGGCATGGAGGGTGGAACTTGAGGGCACTAGGCACTGGGGAGAGGGGTGGTAATCGCAGGATAAAGGGCATTGGAAAAGGGAGGCATGACATATCAAATTTACTGACTCACAATATATCCACCCAGATTCTGTTCTGTTTTCTTGTATAAACTGGTCTGTCTCAGAAGGAGGCCATTTCAGAAAGAGGGCTAAATTAGGAACAGTATCCTTGATACTTCACAGCTCAGCTGTAGCCGTGCCTGGGAGATTCAGAAATGACATCATTCTTCCCGAGCTAGTCTTAGAACAGTGTTAGATTAAACAAATTGCTTCAGGGGCACAGCCACTACTTGAACAACAAGATTAACAAGCAAATAAAAGAATTATAGGAGATCACCAGGGTTAAAGGCGGCTTCTCCTCCTCCTCCCCCTTCTCCTTCTTTTCCAGAGGGATAATTGTTAGAACTGCAGGAGTTTAGTGAAATGACGTATCCAGGGAGCAGAAAATTTCGGAGAATATTTAGCCTAACTTTCCATTTATTTTTATCATGAGCAAAACTTTATATTTATAAATGAGGGAACTGATGGTAGGAAGCTTAGTGATGTGCATAAGGTGACAGCAAATTTGTAACAATTATCTTCAAATAAATACCTCACTATGCAATACAGCCTCTAAAATAAGTCTAAGGAGAGAATTTTGTTTTTCCTAAAGATATGAAAGCAATATAAGGGTTTTACATTAAAGATATAAGATTTTCTGTTGGTGCTGCATCACCCTTGTACGTGATTGGCCATTACTGATGAAGCAGGAAATTCATGATGGAAATTAATCCTCTTGATATCTGAGAAGACAGAAACTCCTTGAAAGGTAAAACAAGAGATACTGCTGACTCTGTTGAATATATTCCAATGCCTACTATATTGAAATAAGTATAAACCCTTAACTAAATAGGAAATATTATGGTTTTTCTTTTATGAAAAGGAAAAAAATATTAATAGGTATCTCCGGAGGTGGAAATTAGTGTTTATGTAGATTTAGCTGAGCTATTTGGAATTAGTTATTGAAAGGTAGCCTCAATCATTTTCAAAGCCAGGGAAAAACAAAATATTGCTCCCCAAATATCGATACTTTCTTGTGTATAACAGACTTCCACCTATAAGGTAATGATTTGAGGGGTATCAGATGTTTACACTGCTCCCAGATCTCTTCAGCACCCATGTCACCAATACTTGCGATTAAATCTTTAT
This sequence comes from Daubentonia madagascariensis, assembly GCA_023783475.1. Lineage (NCBI taxonomy): Eukaryota > Metazoa > Chordata > Mammalia > Primates > Daubentoniidae > Daubentonia > Daubentonia madagascariensis. The sequence continues at coordinate 3,107,673 of JAKFHU010000901.1, read as the reverse complement.
ACATTTCCACCTTGGATCTCAGTGTTTAATCTTCCCGAGTTCCTTTTTGAAATGGAAATGCCCTCTATGAGCTAATAGTTTAAGCCCTTATCAGCTAAAAATCCCCTGGAATTTCTTAAGAGTGAGCTGGAAGCACATAGCCATCTAAGGGTAATAAAAGGAAACAGGAGGACCAAAAGTAGGAAGGGAAATACTGAATACTGGGAGCTAGGGCTATCAAAAGTGAACCTTCAGGGCAGCATAATTTTGCCTGGGGCTCATTCTGACCTCCGAAAGGGCAATAGAGGTTGATAAGTGTATCAGAGGGTTACGATGTTTCATAACTGTCCTGAGTGGCATTAAACTTCACAAGTGCATTAAATTAACTTCTTCCCCTACAAAAAATATTTAACAATTGCTTATGTGATACATGCCTTGACATATTGAAGGATTACTCAAAATCTTTTTGTATTTAGGATAATGACTTTCAAAGCACTTCCCATCTTGTGTCAGTCAAATGCAAACACTTTGCTCATCACTGTGGGGGTATTAAGTATGGAACATGTAAAAATCATAGAAAGGTGGTGACACAAAATGAGGAAGAGCATACTATTTGAAATTTAAGAATCCCAATCTTAGTCTCTAATGACTCCTAAAGCAAGTGGATAGAAGTCCTGAATTTTAAGTGAGACCTTATATCTTGCTTAGCCTTTACTTTTTCCATCTTATATGTGTGTGTATATGTGTACTTATGTACACACACACGTATATACATACACATGCATACACACATGTCATGGAGTTTGAGGCTCAAGAGAAGTATGTATGCCAAAGCAAGCAGAATGATTAATGAGGCCCTCCGTCTTGCTGTATGTTCCACTGCACCCCGAAGTCTGGGGTTTTGCCCCCATCATTCTAATGGTGTTGCTATTACAAAGATCACTGATAACTTCCTAATCACCAAATGCCTGTGACCTATTTTGCTTCTTGTTCCCCTTTGTCTGTGGCATTTATACCTACGATTACCGTCCATTTCTGTAAGCTTTCTTCTCGGTTCTAATGCTGGGGAAGTATTCTGAGATGCTTACATTTCTGTTTTTTCTTTCTTCCTCTCCTTCTCTTCTCCTTTCTGTCTTCTATGTATGGCTTTGTCCACAATGTTCAGGTTCTGAGTCTTTTATGAGAAATCATAAAATCTTAATTCTAAATTTTAAGATAGTAGTATTTTGCAAATGCCAGTGAGGTTAGAAAGAAGAAATGACTTTTAAAAGTGACAGGGATAAGTTTCAATTGGCCATGTACCATCCAACCTCATAATTTCGACTACCACATTTATGATGACACATAATTCCAAAACCCTCCCATCTTCTAGGACTACATTCCCAACCACATAAATGGTTTTTCCACCTTGGATATCTTAAAACAATCTAAAAATTAAGATATCCTGCAATTTATTTTTGGCCCCAATTTTCCTTCCAGAGTTACAATTTTAGTTAATATAATCATAAGTCTATCCATAATTCTCTATCAGACTCAAGCCATTGCAACATCTTTTATTGTCCTTTCCTGTGTGTGGTCACTGAATCTTTCCGTACTTGATTTGTAGGTCTCTTGAAGTAATTTTTGCCACATTGCCAGAATACTAGCTCCTGCCCTTCTATTGTTGTTTCTATATCAATTTTGTGACAAATATTTATTGGGTACCTAAAACCTTTAATTGTAATTCTAACTGTTATAGTAAATTAACAGCTTTATAGACACAGGTCTTACCCTCTAGGGAGCTTATAGTCTAATAAACTGTGATGGACATTTGTCTGTTCTTTCAGCCTACTCTTCTCTCTGCTTAATACATTTTTCCTACTTCTTGTTTGTTTGGTCAATATACCATTTGAATGATACTTTAAATACCTTCAATATTTCCCAACTTTAGAAAAATCAATAATTATTTGGGTTTTGAAGACTTCTACAGTTTCATCTCAACATATCTCTCTAATCTTATCATTTCTTTTCTTTTCCATAAAACCTGCACTATCAGACTTTTCTATTCCTTGTTTCTCAAACATGCCACATGTAATTTTTTCTCCAAAATTCTTGTTACTAGCTGGCCTTTGCTGTCCTGAGTCTAAAACACTGCCTCAAATGGTGTCCTCACTCACTATTCTACATGACTTTCATATTCTTCCCAGTGAGCCTTCCTTGCCCACCCTCCATGCCTGACACCAACACTGAGCTTTCTTTTTCATTTTTGTCTTAAAAATCCACCGTTTAAAAATTTATACATTTTAATTATTTATGTTTTTTATGGTGCACCTCCCTATTAGGATGTGAGCTCTAGGAGGGTAGGGATTTTTGTCCATTTTGCTTACTGCTAATCATCAATGCCCGGAGTGGCATTTATCATATACTAGGCATTCAATAAATTATTTTGGAAGGAATTAATGGATTAATTAATTCAATCTTTCAGACCTTTGATTTTCTAATCTAGAAAATGAAGATAATAACTGAAAACATATAATGGTTGTTGCAGAGAACATAAAATCTATAAAATCTAAAGAGATTTAACCATATATGATATTATCTCATTTATTAATTTTACTTTTTAGATATGTAATGTAGGGATGTCTTTACTTTGGAATTAATCACCTATCATTAAGTTGAAATGGACTTTAATTGGCCAAAATTCATTATCTAGTGTCTTGTCTGTGGGATCTGGGAAAGAAGAGGCTAAGCCTAAAATGTTTCTTAAATCAGAGGACAGAGGGTTTCCTTAGATTAGGGACTTTCAATTCTTTTGTCTTTTTTTTTTTCCATAATCAATCCCCTAAGGGAGACTTTTTAGACATTTTTTTTGGTATTTGCCTCCCTCATGAAATTTTAATACCGCAGATATATTATATGTCTCTTTTTGTATTGCAGCCCTTTGAGGACCACTAACTATTAATATTATGATATCTAAGATTTTTTTCCTGTCTCTCTCTCCCCCTAAAAAAAATTTTTTTGCCCCTGGGGAATGATATTGCTTCCATTGAGAATGTATGTTTAGATAGAATAACAAGTAGCTTAACAAAGCCTCTACTAGGCCTAGTGGTATTTAGCCCAGACTAGAATGCACGGTCTTTGCTTGCACAAACACCTTTAAAAAGCAAGACAAAGTATAATTTTTAAAACAGAATTTCAAAGCCTAAATAACAAAGCAAACAGAAAACCCATTTGATTTGGCTACTTCTCTATTTAACATTTTAAAAAGAAACCAAACATAAGTCCACTCCTGTAGTTATCAGTGTCTCTATGCTGCAGCCCAGTGGATCACATACTTGAGTATATCTCATAATCACGTGGACATTTTGTTAAAATACAGATTGCTGGGCTCCGCTCCCAGAGTTCTTGATTCAGTTGGTCGGAATTGGGGCCCGAGAACTTGCATTTCTCACAGGTTCCCAACAGATGCTGGTGTTACTTAGAACATACTTTAAGAACCACTGCTATAGCTTATGGTGGAGAGAAAAAAAATGTTACTAAATATTATGTTTAGAATGTTCTGTTGTTGCAATAACTAAAGCTTCTTCAAGGTTTAAATGGATTACTAAAAGTCATGGATAAATCTCTTTCTTGAAGACTTTCAAACGTTATGCTGATGGTTACACAGTGTATATAGCAAATCAGGGGTCAGAATGGAGTCTGTTTGCCTCACAGCCCAGTGACTTCATAAATAAAAAGACTCCTTTCTGGTGGAATTTCAGGCTAAGAAGGTCTTCCTAGAGATCTTCCATTTTTATTTCAAAGACAGCAACTCGTTTTGTACATGTAATAGCTACTCTGTTTCCCTTTACCTCCTGATGTGAGCTAGTTATTATCTCTCAAAGAAGGTTTAGAGGACTCTGTGTAAAGAAATGCAAAATTTCATGGTTTCTTCTAAGCCAGGATTCTAACCGCTTAGTGCTTTGAATCCTAGGAATGCAAACAAATGATTATAGATCAAAGTTGTTTGATTAACCTTGATGGAGCCTCAAAGAAACTAGAGAAGGATATGAATTCTAAGGTCAGAGATGTAGAGAAACACATAAAGTGAGTCACACTGTTTTTTCCAGTTGGATTCTGTCAGTGCTGAATGGGATAAAGTCTAAATTAAATTTGCTTAGTCTAGATGAATTCAATCAGTCAGTTGGAGGGTGAGTGCATGATATAAATATGGTTCCTCTTTTCAGGGTAGAACCCAAAAGAGAGGTGGAATAGTCTTGAAGTTAAAACAGAAATATTTTCAAAGTCCAAACACATCTCCAAAGAATACAAAAAAAAAAATCACTTCCTGTTTGATACTTAACGAGTGCTGTACAACTCAGTGTATCTCAAACTGTGCTTTTGTGTCTAAAAGAGCCAGGCTACAAATTAACACTGACTTGCCTTTATTAGGCCCAGGGGTATTTAGCCCAGACTAGAATTCATGGTCTTTTACTTGCATGAACACCTTTAAAAAGCAAAACAAAGTGAAATTTTTTAAAATAGAGCTTCAAAGCCTAAATAACAAAGCAAACAGAAAGCCCATTTGATTTGGCCACTTCTCTATCTTAAGGATCATGCTATTGATCCATTGAACATAGATTAACTCCGATGCACTACGACTCATCGTCTGAGATAATCTTGTATTTTCCTGCACACCACTCTACCTGGCTTCTTGGATAACGATGCCCAGGAAATGAGGGAGGCTGTGGCAAAGCCCTGGATAAAGAGAGACACTGCCGTCTGTTTCTCATACCTCTCTGTCTTCTCAGCTTTTCCTCCCTCTGCCTTTCATTTCTATGTTTGCCAAAGAAAAGAATTAATAGAATGGGATGTTTTAAATCTGAGGCAGGTTTCATTGGCATTAATATTTTTCCCAAACTACTCTCAGCTAAGTGGCAGGTCACTGGGAGACTGTCTATATGCTAAGCTGCTCTTTTTGCTAGAGGTTTTTCTGAGGGGGGGGGATTATTATTTGCCCACTGCTGAAAAGCAGACATTCTATGTGTTCCTACTTTAGAAAACCTTTAAAGCTGTTTATTTCCATCTTGAGATTGAACAACAATTTTAAATGACCAGAAAATAAGTCACGCTGTGGATGTATACAGCAAGCGTTGTTCATTGTATGCCCCAATCTTCAGGTAACTTCCAAGCTCGCTCTTCCTTGTGCCTGTAGAATGGGCATCCATCACTTCACAGCATACTTAGGAGGAGGATTTATTACTGTTTGTAATACATTTTATTAATCTCTAGCATGTTATTGTACCATATAATTCTACCTGAAATGTAATTAGGCATTCTCATTGGTTACGCCTGCATCTCCTCCTTAGTAGCTTATGGACTACAGTTTTTGCAAGCCTCAAGTGAGTATTTAGTTATGTGAGCAAATACACACAATTTTGCTCATATTTTAAAGCAATTTTAATACCTACAGAGGCTGGAAATGATAGATTTTTCATGCTCAGTTATTCATTGTTGGGGAAGCAGCCCTCATGAGACCTGCTGGCACTATTGCGGATTGTTCAATCAGTGACGTGGGCCTAGAACAACCCCCCATATGGAAGCTGGGTGCTGAGCTGTCACTTGGCCCCAGATTCTTCTTCCTTAGTAGGAGGAAATGTTCCTTTGCCCAGAGAAGGCAATGAATTTCCATGTATTGCTTAAGCGTGTCTATCATATGGCACATGGCCAGCCCCACCAGTACATCTGTCCCCTCTAGAAGAGATGGGGTCTTTTGCCCACAGCACAAGAAGCAAGCAAGGCGTCCATCACTCTGTGTTGGCTATCAGGAGGGACCTACAGGCCATGGAAAACTGGTGCAACTACAGATTCTAATCCAGCTGATGTCTTCTCCTTTCTGTGAGTAAAGCATTGTTCCAAACAGTGCCTTGTGGATTAAGTCTTCCTTGGCTACTTTGAACCGAGGTCTGTGGGCTCTGCCTTCTGGTTGTTGGCATTGTTAGGATCTTTGCCATCTTCCATGCACTGGGAATCCTCACTTGAGACTGGTAACTGGATCTTCCTGTTAATTGCCTTCAATTGAAACACATGTTTGTTCATGTCTTCTACCCGCAAATTTAATGCCTTTTCTATCTTTACTAAGCATTTATCACACAGTGTGGCTGAAACTTTTGTAGTTTGGGGTGCAACAGCAAAACTAGCACAAATTTCTTTTTCCTTTTTCATAATTTCACAAATAGAAGATTTGTTCTTACCATATATTTCAGCAACCTCAGTATACAATTGTTTTTCTTTCTTTATTAAACCAAGACTTTTACCTTTTCATTTAAAGGAAGCACTTTACAGTTTCTCTTTGGCATATTTGAATTGCCAGCATCACTACTACTATGCTTTGGGGTCACTATTAAATAAAATAAGGGTTAATTGTACACAAGTGCTGTGATACCACAGCAGTCATTTTGATGACTGTGATGGCTACTAAGTGACTAACAGGCCTGTAGTATAGGCAGAATGGATATGCTAGACAAAGGGATGATTCACATGCCGGGTAGGATGGGGCAGGACAACATGAGAGTTCATCATGCTACTCAGAATGGGATGCAGTTTAAAGCTCATGAATTGTTTATTTCTGGAATTGTTCATTTAATATTTTTGGACCACAGTTGACCAGGGCTAACTGAAACTATAGAGAGTGAAACAGCAGATAATGAACAACTTCTTTAATCCAAGCCAAGCTTTTAGGGCTTGGCATTGAACAACGATCAATAGCTTCAGACTCTTCTGTACCCCATACCTTCCAAGTCTCATACCCTAATTATCCCATCAGACTAGTTCACTTAATATTTAAACAGTTTTCTTCCCCACCTATTTGAAATAAGTAAATATTCATCATTCAAAATTTATATTTTAAAAAATTTTTGATGGAAACAAAAATGTTCTTTAATATCACTTTCATTTGGTCTACTTACATGTATTTTTTTATTCCTTATAAATATACTATATGTATGAATAAATATTATATATACATAGATTAGTACATTCCTATCAATTAATACGTGGATGCATACAAGTGATGTGTATCCTTAGGTATTTTATATATATACATATATAGACACATATGTAGAATACATATACTTACACTTATTACTTTTTTTCTAATTTTGAAATAATTAGAATATTGTGCTGAATTATTTTCCGTTCTTAGTGGGACTTTTCAAACTAAAGTGCAGTCAAGTTAATAGTAGGTTCAAGCTTATAGTTTCAGCTTGAGGTTTGTAAATATCTTCAACTTTGCGAACTTATCTAACTTACTTAACATCAGGATCATAAAACAAAAAATAATTATTATCTGGGGATAGTAACAAATAAACTGAAAGGGGAACATTTTGCAACTCAAATGAAGTCCCTGAAGTAGAGACGATCCTCCATCCTTTTCATGCCCCCTCCCCTTGGCCTCTTCCACTCCCATCCAGACTGCAGCCAAAGCCTTTTACCTGGCCTCCAGAGTCTTCAAACTGTAGTATTTCTTCTGACTACTACCCCGGTTATCTCTGTTATGCTTAAACTTTATTACGTCACAATTCCATGTAAAAGTTGTGCTTGCTTCTCAATATTTGGAAAAATCTACTCCACTCTATCTTATGCACTCCCTCTTCACACCACATTGAAAAGCTTGCTTTTCCACAGAGAATGCTAGACTTTCCTGTCTTCCTGCCTAATTGCCACTGTTTAAAAGTAACATTCTACCACACTTTCTCCTTTCCCAGCTTAGATGTCACCTTCTTTTTGAACATTTTCTGATTTCTTAATTTTGTACATTTTCACAGCAAGCTGTCCGTCCATTCCTTCATTCATCCAGTCTATATGCATTAAACTCTGTTCTTAACCTAGAGTAGTAGAAAAGAAAAATGCCATGCTTTCTAGGAGCTTGCATTCTACGTAGAGAAGACAGATGATGGTAACATAAAAACAAAAGAGATAAATTCAAATAGTGATAAGAAATAAGGAAGGTATAGAGTAACTAGGATGGGGTTAGCTACCAGAGATCAGCTAGTCAAAAAGGGTCTTTATCAAGGGTAATGCCTAATGCAAGGGTAACTAAAATTAGAGTTAGGAGAATAAGTCAAACATGCAAAGAGCCAGGGGAAGAACAATGTCAGGTGGGAGGTGGGGGGCAGTAAATGAAAAGATCCTGAAATATTTGCTTCAGGAACAAAAGGTAAACCTACTTGAGAATAGAAAACGAGGAAAGTGGATGATCAAGGCAGATAGGAGGGCATTTTCCAGATCATGTGGGAATTTATATGCTATGTAGTCTATGGAAGAACTTTTTAAATTTTATTCTAATTGAAGTAGTAAGTCATTGGAGGTTGTTAAGTGTGTGTATATGTGCTGGAGTGGGTGGGTAGTGGAGGAGCTGATATATTCATTTGCATGCTTTCCAAAAGATTATCCTGGCTTTTGAGTATAATCAGTGGGGAATGAACTATGGAAAGGAGCAAAAGGCACTGGATAGGAGGTAATTGCAGTAGTCCAGAGGGCAGGTGGTGGTCGTTTGCATTGGAGTTAAAATGTAGAAGATAAGAAGTGAGAAGGTTCTGGATATATTCTAGCAGCAGGATTGATAAGACATTGATGGATGGAGGAGTACTGAGAGGTAGACTCCAGTAATGACTCCCAGCAGCAGGCTGGATGGCAGTGCCACGTACTGAGTTAAGGAACATTGACAGAACAAAAAAGTAGCTTTGGGAATAAAATTCAAGAATTCTGAATTAGATATATTGATTTTGAGATGTTCTTATATATCCAAAAGGGTATATGATACATTTATTGGACATTTAAGTTTAAAGCTCAAAGAAACAATTGAACTGGAAATATATTCTTGGGGACTGAACACTTTAGAAAAGTATTTAAATTTATGGGGTTACATTACCTCACCTAAGGATAGATTTTGGATAGACAAGATGGCCAAAACCTAAGCCTGGGACATTCTAGGATTTAGATGTTGAGCAAAAGAGGAAGCAGAAATTGGGACAGAAGAAATAACTTTTTGACATAAGAAAAGAAAAAAATAGAGTTTAGTGTCTAAAAAATAGTGAAAAAATGTGTTTGAAGAAGGAGGGAATGGTCAGCTATGTCAAATGTAAATATAAGGTCATTTTGATGTGGACAGAAGATTACCACTTGGATATATCCCAAGGAGGGTCATTTATGACCTCCAAAGAGCTATTTATAGAGTGTTGGAGATTTAAGTCAGACGGTAGTGAGTTGAGAGAAAATGGGAGGTGACAAAATGGAAACCAAGAGTACAGAAAATATTATTAATAGTTTCCTTTTTAAGGGAAGCAGAGATGTGGGGTAAAAGAGAAAAGAATGATGTCAAAGGAGGATTTTACAGTAAAGATGATATTAAGTCATGTCTTTATAATTAATAAAAAGATCCTGTATTAAAGGAAGAACTGATAATTTGAGAAAGACGAGTGGGGGAAGAATTGTGAGTCAGCATTTGGGATTGAGCACTAGAAAGGTGATAAAGATCCACAGCCCATCTGGAGGGGTTGGCTTTAGATAGAGACAGGAACATTTGCTTCATTATAACAAAGGAGAAGGGAAAGTAATCTGGGTGGAGACGTATGTAAGATGATGGGCCACTTGATGGATAGATGAGGCCATTTTTCTCTTTGTCTATTTTCTTAATGAAAAATGAGATGATGTCATGAGCTGTGAGTGATAGATTAAATAGTTAGCTTTGGATATTTGAGAAGAAAGTAGAGTATAAAATAGTTTTTTACAGTGAGAAGGAATTTACTAGAATGGTGTAGTAAGATGTTCTTTACATATTGATAAATTTAAAGTGATATCAGTCAGTAGAGTTGTGTGCTCTTCTCCTATTATATTCAGCTTCTCAGGCATACACGTGGAGTAAGCAGTCCGTTAGATTTAACAAGGATCGGCATTTTTAATTGTGAGCATCTCCTTCTTCAGAGTTGCCCTAAAAGGCCAAGGAAAATACTTAATTTATTTGAAAAACAAAAACACAAACAAATCAAAACAAATGAACAAACAAAAAAACCCTAGTAATTATAGGGGTGAATGAATGGAGATGCTTAGCATTTTAGAGATGAAAAGAGAGGGACATACATTTCAATGCACTTATTTTATGGCTCAAATAACTGAAACCCAGAAGATAAATTTCTCAAGATTACATGGCTTATTAGTGCATGAAATGAGACTAGATTCATATACTAAGACCCATGGATTTTTTAGGAGAAATCTCTTAAATACGTGGTCGGTACTTAAATTTCAACATCATCAAAAATAGATAAAGGGAAAAGAATAAAGTTTGAATCAAAATTTCAATATTGTTGATGAGATAGATTTCCTGTGCAAACTAAGAGTAAAGCACAGCTTTTCCCCAACCTTTTGGAACGTCACCATTCTATTCCTCCCTGTTCTTATGTTTATTTGCAAAGCAAAATTTATATTAAAATATCATAAAACTCTGTGATTGCTCTAAGTAAACTATCGGCTAGGGAATCTAAAAATTGAATCAAAGTGTTATTTTCACAGTGGGATATGAAAATCCCTGGCCAGATGTAGTTGCTGGTGGAATTGGTGAAGAAATGGGACGCGTCAGTAAAACATGATAACAATTTGAGGGCCATAGTAAAACAATTTATGGTATCAAGACCTAGGGGATTTCATCAGTGGAAGGACCGAGCCACCACAGAGATACATTGACAAATTCTTCTTAAAACTCTTATTTTTCCCATCCCATGATATAGGTTCTTCTTATAATGTCATCTGTCAATATCAGAGCATCTATCTGAGTCGTCGCAAGTTGCAAACTCCAAGTTTGCAATTCCATTTTCAATGGTTACACAAAAGTCTTGGACTTAGTTCACTCTTCAATTTGAAGGATGACTACATTCATTTTACTTCTTCCCCATCACTCCTCAGCTTCAGAGTTCTAAAGTGTCCTCTACACTCTGGAATTTAAAGGACTAGTCCGTTATCATTTATGAAGACTGTTTAGTCTAGTTTTTACATGAGCAATGATTTCAGTGGTTCCTGAATCAGAAAAAAATAGTTATAAAATAAAATAAAATGAAGTGGAGACAGATAAAGAGACAGGACAAATGGAATGACCTTCATTTTCTGTTTTCTTTTGCTTTTTTCTGGGGTGTAAATTCTACTTTAGTGTTTTTGCTGAGTGTGTGAATGAGCTGTATGTACGCGTATGTGTGTGTGCGTGTGTGTGTGTGTGTGTGTGTGTATGCTGAAAAGAGGGGAGACAGTGGCATATTTATCTTATACTTAGCCATAGCACTAAACTCAAACTGGCAAAATAAAGCAATCTAGGCAAAATTCTGAGGTCAAGGAATATTATTTTTTAAAATAATTCTATAATATCCTTAGTAGAAAGTAAGTATGTCTGTTGGAGCCAGACATTAAGGGGGGGTAAATTCTGGCTCCTGCACTCTCTTCGGCTCCCTTCAGCTTCCTTCTCCCTATAAAAAGTTGATACATTTACTACTTCTCTATCTGCCATAGTAAAGGCTAAAAAAGTGTTCATTCCTTTTACCCATTCCCTATACCCTGGAGACATCATATTATAGAATCAGGTGTTCTATTAAGTCAAATACCGTTGATGTATTCATAATTCGTGACACTAGCAAAATATAAAAGGTGCACGATATTGAACCTGTCCCTAAAATACTTAAAATTTAACTGAAAAGATAAGATGATCACAGAAATAATAATTACAATTGATACAAATAATAAATGATCCAAATACCCAATTAGCCTTTCAAACATTGCATCTTGAATGCTAAGATTTCTACACAAGATTGATGAAAATAGGGGTTAAAATTATACTTACAAATTCTTAGAGTAGGAAGGTCTCATAGTGATTTTTTAGTTTAGCCCTCCTATTTTAAAATGACAAGGTCAAGACTCAGAAAAGGATGTGATTTGTCTAAGGTGTCATTAGTATCAGAACAATTAAACAAAGCAAGCACAGAAGCAGGAACTATAGAAGTAATGTCACCAAATTACATTTCAGTGAAGAGTATATGTTCCAAGTCTGTTGTTTAATTCATCCACAATCGTGTTAGTATACAAATATATCCCTTTGGCCCAAGCAAAATACCTTTCAGACCTAATCCCTTTGATTGTGACATGAACGTTAAAAACATTTAAACAATACAAAGTGATATGTTTTGGGTGTTGCATGAGAGAAAGTAATTCATCTTTAAAGCTACCTAATAAGATATGTTAGCTGCTGTCACCCCGTTTGGCTGGGATAGTCCATACATACAAAGGTTCAAAGACACTATCAGTAGTTTCAAAATGAACTTCCAAATTGATGATTGCTTTAGACCAGGAGGGGCACAGTGTTTGACATCAAAGTTTGGCATTGTGCAACTTCTGTTAATCAAAACCTTTCTGGAAAAGAGATGAAAAGTCGAAACATTAGAAGATCTATGGAATAGGTGTCCTAGTTACAAAGATGAATTAGAAGCCAACTTCTATATTTTTAAGGGTAGCAAAAACTAATCCTATGTGCTACTAAGGAAGAAACAAGATAAGAATGGGCCTTTTCTAATAAGCACCATTTGTATTTCTTTGAAACAGAAAGGGATTTGAGAAGCTGTATTTTATGTAAGTCATTTTCCCCCAGTGATTCCTGTATCAGTGGGTTCTTTCTCCTCCTGGCTTTTAGGTCAGATTCCTGCACCCTGATGAAATGGAGATTCCAAAGTTTAGGTCAGTGAAATAGGTAAAATAAGAGGCTTCTTACTCAAAATGGTACATAATAAACATGTGTAGCATGTGAAGTGAAATTGGCAGAAAAAATTAACTGATTCCAAAAGGGCTAGAAAAGTTAAAATGAATTCATTGTTGACGATGAAATCTAGGAAAGCTGCAATTTTTCTAGTTGTTAAAAGTTATGTCAGTATGCTTCTAATCACACACACACACACATATATCTATAACTCCACCTTTATTTATGATCAAATATAATGCCAAATGATATTCAGATATTCAGACATTATCCAAGCGTATGTTTTAGGAATATTTTCAAACAGAATTCTGGGATTAGTAGGCTTTGACTTTCATCTAGCGTAATGCCACCTTTTTTCTGTAGCCCTCACATGGTACTTAAGTACAGTTTAGTCCTTAAATATATAGTATCTTCTAATCACTTGTTACTGAACCTCTTGGGTTAATCCTGTCACTTTAAGTGGATTTTAAGCTTCTTAATGACAAAGCTTATGTTCTATTTTCCTTCTTATTTTGTGTCCTTCACAGTGACTAAATTTGGCCTTGGAGATATGGTGGGGACCTGAGGAGTACCCTATGCTCTGAATTGAATAAATAGTCTTGCTTAATATCTCTTTAATTCAAAGGAGAGAGTCTACTTATGTTTTAGGGAATGAAAAACCCTTAAACATGTAATACAAATAGCAACTGAAATATATTTAAAAAACTAAAAGGCTAATGTATTCTCTTAATTTATGAATGGCTTGCAGTATGCTAGGGATTTGTGTAGAATTTAGCAAAGCTCTCCTTACATTGTTCACAGACATACATGGTGACTCCTTCCCTGAATTTATGTCTTCCTCTTTATATGATCCTTAATGTTCTGAATGCATTTTATGCTTCCACATTGAATTGGCCACTATTCATAGGTCATGGCCTACAATCTGCCTATATAGTCACAAGTGCCATGGTCACTTACTATTTACTTTCTTCTAGAATAACTCCAAGTTCCACTAGAAAAGAGAGCGTTCCACATTACAATTTTTATGTTTGTAGCAGGAAGCTCATAACAAAATCCCCACTGAGGCTTCTACTTTTTGCATCCAGAAATTTGCAGAGTGTCCTCATGGAATAGAGCCCTTAAACTTATCAAGTCTTAGAGCTTGAAAAGATTTTGGAGCAATTCATTTTACAGAAGAGAGGATGGCCCATAAATGGAAAATGACTTGGCCAAGGACATATAGTCAATCTTTCAAACTCTCATGGATGTGCTAGCAATTGTGAAGTATCATTTGGGTTACCCTAGAGTAGTGGTTCTCAACAGAGCATGGTTTTTCCTGTCAGGGGGAATTTGGCAGTGTCTGGAGACAATTTTTTTTCACAACTTGTGGGGAGACTTCTACTGGCAGCTAGTGGATAGAAGCCAGGGATGCTTATAAACATCCCACAGTTCATAGAGGCCCCCACAAAAAAGAATTATAAGGTCCCAAATATTAACAGTGTTGAGGTTGAAAACCCTAACCTTGGGAAAAAAGAAAAAAAAAATCAAAAACAAAATCTTCTGTGATTCATATAATCTCTCTCTCTTAACAAACTTCTGTGTCCATTTTTTCTGTACCTGTGGCCAAGGGCACACCCACCAACTCCTATTGCTGCAGAATTCATTTCCACACTCCTTAAGTTGGGGGCTGTGGTGAGGAGGGGGGGGATTTACCACCAGGAAGAACAAGACTGAGCGTCATGGCTATATCCAAATTCCATTACCTAAAAGAGGTTCAAAGAACCCCAAGATCCTGTTTATAACTCTCTTTTCCCTTAGAAATCATGGGCACAAAAGACAATTCAGTCCAGAAAACCTCTTTGGGCAAATTAGGGAATTTTGCTAATTACTTAAAACACCAATAAATACCAATAAAATCTAGGGCTTATGTGGAAATACCATCTTGCCTGCTCAGGGTTCACTATGACCTATTCAATTTTCTAAGCCTTTGTATAGTCAGCCTCCATTGCATGTGTGTGTTTTTGGTTGTTGAGGATGCCATTTGTTCCTAAGTAAGAATTCTGGGATCTCAGTAAAACCAACACCTTACAGATCATGAACCAATTCATAATTCCCTTAAGACAGTCAGGCATGGGGGTCCAAATTAGATGTGTACACTTTATCTCTATATGATGTCAGTATTACTAGCCCCCAGAGCTGTGTTTACATTTGTAATAGGAAGTGAAGTTTCAAGATAAGGATTCATGTGCTCTGTTTTAATCCACATATTTGTCCTCATTACTCCCCGAACTCTCTGTTCTTTGTCTTTTCATCCTTCTTCCTTCTCCCTCCTAAGTGCACTAATGTTCTCTATTTTCTCCTTATGACTACTCTTGCCCTTACAGAAGGATCTCTCATGAGGTATTTATACATTAATATTAATGTAGTCTGATTTTTCATTTTTCCTGAAGATGTATGTGTCTTGAGTGGTGAATATAAACCATTAGGAAGCAGATAACGAAGGTGTTTTTGAGTGTCAGTTGATTGCCCACCTTACCTGTAGACTTAGTTAACAAGTCCGTCTGTGGTAGAAGGTTAGTTTTAGAGAAACAGTAGAAGAGAAGATTGAAGAGATTTCACAGCTGTGGTGAGGCTAGATTGTGAAAACTTGTGGATTCTTCTAGACAGAGGAAATTAAACTTTGAAGGTAAGTGGAAGGAGCATGACGAGGTAAGCATGTTGTGAAATTGAAGGAAGTGCTAGATGACAAGGTGAATTGTGTGAGAAACAGATCATAGGCAGAATAGCCATGCATTAAGATACTTTCCGTCTCTGTTCCTTATCTTATTCTATGTTTCCTCCAAAAGGCTTTTCTCTCCCTTTGTTTCATTTCCGACCTTCTTCTCTTAAGCCTCTAGACTTCTAGACCTGTAATCTGCAGACACTCGGTGAGGATGTTTGGTTGGCTACTCACGTCTTACTTCACCTCCACTAGCAACAACAGCAGAAAGATGGTTACATTTGCATAAGGAGATCCAGGGCAAGTCTGAGACACTGTAACTGAGTCATCTTTCCAGATGATCGCTTGTCCTCGGTAAACATGAAACAGGTAGTCCAGAATCCAAACTCGCACGTCTGTTCTGGAAGTCAATAGTCAGGGCTAGTACAAGAAAGAAGCAGGGGAACTGGAAATGAGGAGAAATCTGACTTTGAACTTCAGTTTTCCTCACAACATTCATGAGATAAGGTCCCACACAGACCGATTTTCTTAATACTTTCATCCTTTTTCATTCAATACTCAATTACCCTGAATAAAATTTTCTTTTTTTTAAATGGCGCTCAACCCTTCATCCTTTCTTCTCTAACTTTTTAGTGGCATACTTGATATTGTGGATTTTTTTTATTAGTTTTTAACAAATGCTTAATAAAGAAAAGGTACTTTAACAAGAAAAGTAAGTAAATCATTTAAAATAAGGGGAGACAAGATGGATGTGGTAAACAAAATACTATTTTTTTTCTAATGGTATATATTTCCATTAACTGAATTAAAAATTAAGTGATAAAGTATTGCAAACATGTAAAAGGAAAATTCAAATAATTTTTTCTTCATGCTTCCAGTTCTTTATAGTACATTACATCAGTTAATGGCAATTTGTGTAATTTGTGTAATGACATCAATTGCCACAAACCCTCATTCAGTGAAGTGCTGTCAGAGTCATAAATCAGGAGTCAGAGAATGAGCTTTGGGAAGCATAGTCTGTCAGCCTTAGGGTGAAAGAGGAACGGGTCAGGGTGGCAATCATTCAGTGGGTAACTGTGCAGGGCTGAGAGGGAAGATGAATGGAGTAGCGTGAGAAAAGCGTGACTGAGCCAGACCTTGATGAGCTAATCCTCCACATCAAATGGAATAATGCTTCATGGCTACATGTTGTTTTGCTCAACTTCTAAAATTACTTTCCCTGACTTATGATTACTTCTCTGCGGGGGTCTAAGGACAATATTGAGAATAAATCTCAAATCCTTTCAGGGACTTTCCAATACAGGCTACTTATTTTAAATGGAAAAAATTACACACACACACACACACACACACACACTTTTTCCTTCCATCAAATGCCCAAAGTCCTACTGGTGAATCTTACCAGCAGGGCCATGTTTGTACTTCTAGTCAACCACAGAATTTGGCCTTCTTCATGTACACATGGGAAATTGTTTATGGGCAGATGGTATACCTATACTTAAAATAAATACTAGAACAAATATCCTTTTGTGTATCTCAGAATCTTTCTCTCTTTTTCTCTCTCTCCCCTCCACAGTATGTTTCTCTTTCAGACGTGCACACACGCTCATAGAGCATGGGATTTTTGTTAGATATGTAATTCTAGAATAACATTTGTATAGTGCTTTAATAAACATATGTTCTTGAGTAGTAAAGGGGGAATTTTTCATTTCTATAGAAGATTATTCCATGTAAACTGTTATCAACTTCCTAACTCATGTGTGTATGTCTAAAGAACTCTCAAAGTTTTGAGATTTTACCCTACAATCAAGCTAACATTTAGCCAGCCACAGCTTCATGGTTGCTAGCAGAAGACATGAGACTCCTGGGGCAAAGACAAAGGATTTTTTTACTTAGGGCAATAGTAAAAAATTTTAGCAATCTTAGCAGTAGCCAGATTGTCAGCAGTTTTTACACCAGTTTCATAAGGCTCAAATCCCTCAGCATGACACAAAGAGAGCCAGATGACACAAAGAGGTCCAGGTAAGTTACATTATAGGAGAAGAGTCCTGAGCATAAATAATCCAAATGTTTTATAATGGGCAGTAAATATGCCTGCCCTTTTTTTGAGAGGAAGACATAATTGTTGTCTGCCAAGACTGCAAGTAAACTTGCCCTTGGCTCTGGAGAGAGACAAAATCTCTATCTTCCAAGGCTATTCAGTAAAAGATAATCCAAAACAAAGGCAGTCAGTGCCTTTGCTCACAAGACATGAAGAAGCATAAGACATTCATGGAAAATTATCTCCCAAAACCTTGTAAGTGGAGAAATGCTCTAATAAATCCACTGACTTTGACTCCCCTTGTGATGTGAATCTATGTTCTCTTTCTCATGGAGAGATATTTCTCACCTACCACTGCCCCCATTTTTGGAACTAATGAACTTGAGCTACCTAGACAGTAGAAAACGAAACAAAACATTAACTTTGGTCTTTTAGCATTGGCAGAGGGTCTAAAGCAATAATCCTTGACATTTATCTCTTTACCTTTTATTGTCTAAGCACTTTGTGAAATTATCTAGTTAGTTAATCTTCCTAACACCTTTGTGAGTGAGGTTAAATGATGCAGTTTCTAAAATAGATATATACAAATTATAACTTGATAGGCCTAGTGATATGAGTTTGTACTATAATTGTTCTTGGTGTTTGATGGGATTATGGCCATTTTATGGGCCACTGGTTATAGTTTCTTCTTCACGTCATCTGTTTTTATGGTCTAGCATCTGAAGGAACAATCCAAAAAAGACTCAACAAAACCACTACCCCTTCTAAGTAAGCCTATCTTATAACACATAATCTTTTAAATATTTTAATTCCCTGCTATAACTGGCCTCAGTTGTAACTCCATTTCTAATTCAAGAAATAATAATCTGAATAAATATTATAAAATCTTAGAATTAGATTAGAACTTGAAAGATCATGTGGATAAGATTCCTTTCTTTAATGAGTAAATTCCTCAGAACTGATATTTATTCTTTTGAAATAACGTGTACACTAAGTAGTTTTTTAAGTAAAATAGGTAATAATGTAACTTACGTTTAACATTGTTAATGCAACCTTATATGCTCCTGGCTTCTCAAGATTGTTGGTATATAAAAAGTCACATTATCTCAAAATTTCACAGGCTTATTTTTTTTGTTTGTTTTACTTTTCACTGATGAATGCCTAATACCTAAAACAAGACGGCACATGGTATGCACTATGAATATTTGTTGAATGAATGATAGCATAAGCTTTGAACCCTCTACAAAGTCTGTCTGTGATGCAAGCCAAATTTACCTAGAAATCCCCACTTATGTAAAAGAGTCTGCCATTATCAATGACAGTTCTTGGTCAAGCTTTACCATTGTTTCCTTTTCTTTCCACCTTACTCAACAGTTGCTCTCAGGAATCCACATAGACACCCCAGAGCTCTCATGTTACCAGGCATATGCTGTGCTCCATACAGTACAAGACAGAAAAAAGGAAGTTTTTCTTCCCACTCCTGCTTGTTACTCACGGGCTCCAGAGAAAACGTTTAGATCCACGTCCCATTAACTTTTGTGAGTCCAAATTCTTCAGCTCGAGTCTAAACCTGTGCTCTGCAAATACTCAGTTCTCATCACGCAGTCAAAATACGGATAGGATTCTTCACTGTCCTCCTCTGCCTTCTCTTCTCCTTTCTGTTTTAACTGTTTCCGCACAAAACTGTCTCCGTGCAGATTGTTTCTCTTACCCACGTGCAAATTAACTCTTGCTTCAGGGACCCTATTTCCTCCTATTCAGTCATATCTGAATCTTTGTTTAGCTTCGCTGCAACATCACCTTAATAATAGTTTACATTCCAAAGTAATTCTTCCTCTTTTGATGTGAGAAAAAAAATAGTCACCTTTGTTTTGAGCAAATCAAAACATTGATTTCAACTCCACGTTGGTCAAAATCTTTCTAGAGACATTTTCTGAATCTCCTAAAACAATGACACAATTTATTCCCTGGATGTAAATCTAAATTTTTGTAATTTTTAAGGCCTGGTAAGGAATGTTGTTGATCAAGACACATAACACAATCATTTTTGCTTTCTCTCTTCTTTTAATAAGATGTCTTACAACCTCCTTGAAAAAAAAAGCCATAAACCCGTGTTTTCCAGTTGAATCTGAATGACTGACTCTATGCAGCATTCATTCTATTTTCTTTCATCTCAGTGATCACATTATCTGCTTTATATAGATTTTTTTTAAGTTATATCCATCTCTTCACATTTGCAGTCTCTTCCTCTCTTCCTTTCCACGTAAATGATGATAAATGTGATCAGCCTCATCACCTAAACACAGATGACTATGAAAAAAAGGCATGTGGCCTAAGAAATAAAAGTTCAGCCTGTTTTTGACACAAGTGTCGAGACGAACCAAGAGTTGCCCTTGCGACAGATAATTAGGGAAAACTGTCAAGCCTGCAGCTTAATCCTGTGTACATCTGCTCAAAGTCAGCTCTAAAAACTGTGGGATCTAGGAAGACAATCTTTTGTAATTAGCCAAGGCCACTATAATCCATAAAAACATCTGATCAAATTGATTTCCAGTCCATCAAGTGGTATCTGTCAACAGCAACCTTACAGATCATCCTGGAGCTGTGACTACCTCATGTAAGCCTCTAAGGTCATTTAAAGGTTCCTTTGCCTTGTAAATATAAAATCATTTTCACTTTTTGACAGGCTGCCTTTTCATGTAGGGCAGTAGGGAAGAGGGGTTGTAAGAAAAAAATAGAATGTCAGAAGCATTCACAATCTGTTAACATCAGGGAGGCAGAAATCCACAAAATGTCTTCTGTAGGATCAGTGTTCTGCAAAGGAGTGGCCAACGATATGCATAGTTTATGAAGAGAGAAAATCCCACCATCTCTGCTTCCAAAGTTGCTGTGTTGACTTTGTTCTTATGGTGTGTGTTGCCGAATATTCCACCCATGCCTGTCTCGCAACTTGGACGTGCTGCCTGTCCCACCCGTTTCACTCTCCAGACTTTACTCTCTGAACAGTCTCAAATACAGGTGCTAAAACAATCTTCCTCAATCTCAGTTTTTAAAAATGGGTGAGTCATGCCACTTGTCTGTCTCTGTCTTCCTGCCACGACTTTTCTAATCCTTTTCCCAGCCTGGTGTCCTACGCATTTCCTTTGAGCGTTCTTTGCCCTAACTTTCCCCACAGCCACACATAGCGCCTCTTTTAGGCAAAATTCTCCTCACTCATTTCAAAATTCCAGTCTTGAATCATTTTAAAATCTCCCTTACCTCCTGTGGATTTCAACTGGACATGCTCTTACCCCTCAGTGTGTATGTACTTATTGAAATGGTCTAACTCTGCGGTCCCCAACCCCTGGGCTCCAGACCTGGGCCACACAACAGGAGGTGAAGCGGCAGGGCCAGGGAGCAAAGCTTCATCTGTATTTACAGCCGCTCCCCATCACTTGCATCACTGCCTGAGCTCCGCCTCCTGTCAGATCAGCAGGGGCTGATTCTCATAGGAGCATGAACCCTGCTTTAAACTGCACACGGGGGGATCTAGGTTGCATGCTTCTTGTGAAAATCTAATGCCTGATGATCTGAAATGGAGCTGAGGTGGTGCTGGGGAGTGGCTGCCAATGCAGATTATCATTAGCAGAGAAGTTGAACTGCACGATAAATGTAACTCACTTGAATCATCCCAAAACCATCCCCCCTCCGTCCCCTGCTGTCCATGGAAAAATTGTCTTCCATGAAACTGGTCCCTGGTGCCAAAAAGGTTGGGGACGGCTGGTAACTGACAGTTTGCCTTACTGTGTTTTCTTTTCCCAGACTCTCAGATAGCCCCTCAGTACTGACTGGCCTTCCTTCTTGTAACTCTCCTTTTGCCCTCTGAGCCGAGGCATTTTTCTGCCTTTTCTCTTTCACTTTTCTGAAAGATCCCTTTGTAAGACCATCCCCTAAGGGAAGGATACTCCTGCAAAAATTCTAGCCCTTGATTTTGTATTTTTCTTTCTGCATCACCCCTGCAATTCCTGCCTTGTCTAAGTCAATGACTC
Organism: Daubentonia madagascariensis; assembly: GCA_023783475.1. Lineage (NCBI taxonomy): Eukaryota > Metazoa > Chordata > Mammalia > Primates > Daubentoniidae > Daubentonia > Daubentonia madagascariensis. Next base: position 3,086,182 of record JAKFHU010000901.1, on the reverse strand, counting down.
TCATTATTGTGTCTCCAGCAGCTTGAACTTGTGTCTCATATGTTCAATTGCCTCAAGGCATCTCCACTTAAAAGACCTTGTATTCCTGCAAATCTCAACGTATTCAAAAGTGAATTAATCTTCTACCCACAATTGGATTCCTTTTTCAAATTACTTTTTTTTTTTTCAGTAAGGCAATTGTCCCTGGCTGGTTGTCTTCCATTGTCTATATTCAATTTGTCACCAAGTTGTTTCATTTCTTCCTTCAAATTTTGCCACGTATTTATTACTGGAACTCTTATTTTTTTTTTTTTTTTTACTATCACCTTAGCAAAGGTTATCATTATCTTCCTCCTCAAATTACGAACAATTGTATTATATTTCTTTAGTGAGATATAATTCACATACCATAAAATTAACTATTTTGAAGAGCAAAACTTTGTGGTTTTTTACTGTATTCATAAAGTTGTGCAACTATCACCACTATCTGGAACCACTACTCTAGAACATTTTCATCACCCCCAAAAGAAACCCCATACTGGTTAGTAGTCACTCCCCATTCTGTTCTCCGCCCCCCATCCTTCAGCCTCTCATAACCACTAATCTACTTTTTGTCTCTATGGATTTACCTATTCTTGATATTTTGTGTAAGTGGAATCATACAGTATGTGGCCTTTTGTATTTGGTTTCCTCCACTTGGCATAATGTTTTCAAGTTACATCCATGTTTGGCATGTATCAGTATTTCATTTCTTTTTATTGCCAACTGATATTCCACTGCATGGATATACCACATTTTGTGTGTACATTCATCAGTTGATGGACATTTGGGTTGTTACCACTTCTTGGCTATTCTAAGAAAATAGAACGCTTACTGTAACAAGTAAAATGATGTGGAGATGTATAAAAGTGTGCAAGTGGAGATGGAGAGTGTAGACTTGGTATCTATATTTGGAAGTAGAATCAACTGGATTTGTCAATGGATTGGATGAGAGGAATGAGGGACAGAAAGTAATCAAAGATGAGTCCATAAACTTATGGGTTCTACAGTTCTTTTTCCCTAGTGGGGAAAATATACTTAATGGCATAGAGAAAATTGTGCCTACAGAAGCATACCTGGAGTCTGAGTATCTGTACCTTGGTGAGAGGACACTTGTTCTGTACCTTTTCCTTCAAAGAGCTCATCTATGTAGATGGATTTAAATCCAAACTTTCATATATTTATATATGGTATAATATATATGTATGTGTGTGTGTATATGTGTGTATATATAAAAAAGATCTGCTGAATATTTTTATGTGAATGTCCAAATACTACAGAGAAAATACTAAACTTATAATAATACCTCCTGAGGACATTCCTTTGGAATATGTTTGTCTTAGTTGTATATATCACCATTCACTCCTGTCGCACATACTAACAACGTAAGCCTTATGCTTGGCTGTGACCTTTATTCTAAATCCACTCAGGCCCCTAACCATGCCTCTACTCTTGCCATGATCAGTAATCAAGTACTACTAATTTTACCTCTGAAGTGTTTTGTAGAATCCACTTCACTCATATTCTTACCCTCGTTCCTGTTATTTCTTACATATACTCAGTCTATGACATATCTCTCTCTGTCTCCAGATTTGTACCCTTAAATTTATGCTCAGAACAACTGCCAACATTATCCAGATAAAATGAACTCTGACCTGTTTTGACACTTAGAAAGTTTTAGAGATTTCCCATTGCCAAACTGCAACCTGGGTTAGTGCTCTATACATTCCTAAATAAACTGTGTATCACTATAATACATATGGTACATACAGCACTTTTTATGTACAGATATTGTTTTCATGAACAGATATGGCAATTATCTGTTCATATATTGTCTTATTTTTTCTTATCTTAACATAAAAATAGAAATTTTAGGCTAGTGCCTAGAATCTAGCTTCTTGTAAGCCTCAATTAATGCTATTTAAATGAATAAATTGTATAGATTAAGATAGACTAGTATAAAACAGATTTTTAAAGTATTATCCCTACTCCAAGCAAAAATAAAAATAATAACACTGTCTGCAGTGCTGGAGAAAGATATTTCATGTAAAGATTTAGCATCTGAACTCTAGTACCTTAAACCTAAACCTGGTAATACCTACCGGACTGTTGTACAACAGCACAAATTAGAATACTGGCAATTATAGGACTACTTAATAATTCAGTGCTTAAAGTGCATGTTTTCTTATCTTTATAGTGGTTACAAAAATAAAAACAAAGAAAAAAGAGTTTAATAGAGAATTGTCTGCTCTAATAAAAATATATATAAAAAGAAAAGTGTGAATATTATTAGGAGAAAAATATAATAACACATACAGAGCTCCAAATCACACTTTAATGAAGTAAGCAACCTTTACAAAGACAAATTCACCCTGAGTCATTCAGAAACCTGGTTATTACATATAGTTAATATATTCTTTAATTGCTTTCAGGCTGAACTTAAATACTTCCAGCCTCAAGGCTGAAGGTCTCAAGGCTATCAAATTTTGAATTTGGAAAACCTTTAGGTCATACCAGCGTTTCCCACACAAAGTGTTATAAAACAGCAAACTCCCAAAAGCTTCTGTGCTTAAAATTTAGACTGATTTTTTTGTGGTTCTTTTCAGTTCTGAGATTTTGAAATCTTGTTCATTTAGGTGAAGGTGTTGGTTAGTCTTCATACTCCAGGATGGGGCATTTATAAAAGTGTTAACAGCGAATAAATTCTCCTTCTGTTTCCAAATTAGTGTGATGGATACCAGATCAGTATATTGATACTCCTCTCTCTATCTCTACTGCTCAACCAAAACTCTGTTAATTCATGCTAACATGCTTAAGAATTGATCAAATCTCACCTCTTTCATGAAGCCCTCTTTAATTAATTTGATCACTTTTCTAATGATCATGCCCCTCTCTACTCTCTACGGACTTGAATTTTCAGTTTCTCTTTTATCTTTTTGTATCTGTTTGGACTTATGACTATTTTCCCATTATTTCTTCCAGGCTATAAATGTGAGATTGGTGGTGTAGTAGACATGGCCGATATCGATGCCATCTTTGAGTTCATCTGGAGCAAGTCTTGACAAATTCCAGCACACTGAGAGTTTCTCATCTCTTTTTTGTTCTTCTCTCTTGAGGAATTCTTTGGTACCAGAGGAGCTTGCTTCACCACTCATAGACATAATCAAGAAGTTCAGGGAAATAAATAGGCACAAGTAGTCAGTAGAAACATGACCCAACCTCCCTCGGCTCTGAGGGATGATTTAGAAGCACTATTCACTGTCAGATGATCCCCTCAGTTAATTTGCCCAGTAATGTGCATTTTTGATATTTTGTCCTTGTTATTCTACTTTCTTACTCATGATTCTTGTAATAACCTTCCAAGTAAATTAGCTGTCCTTACGTTTTTGTTATAAAGTTAACTTTTGAGTGAATCCAATTTGTGACAGGTTTTCAACAAGCCCTTGTAGAGTGAACCAGCACAGTGCTGTGACTCAGACACCATAGCAATCAAAGATCTATATGAGAACAAGAGAGGTACCACAGTCATATTGTGATATAGGCTACATTTTTTTTCAGAGGTGTCCCACCTCCTTCTTTTGAATTCTCTTCCCTCCTTTTAGAAATTCTTTTTTCAGAGGTTTGGGGTTATTATGCTTGCCCCACCTTCCTGGACACTCACTGTTGTTCTTTAACCATCTACTCTCTTGGGGCAACTTCCAAAGTTCCTGATCTCACATTTATGATTTCTTTCCTTCAAAATTTCTTAGGTTGCAAACCATTTTCTCTAAGATTTGCTCTATATAAACACATTTATGTCCAGATCCAAGGCATAGTATAGTATCTTTTCAGAATAATTTGCCTTTTAATGGGGGTCTTTGAGAAATTCATTGCCATAGAAAAGTCACAAATTGCATGCAAACATAAATTCTAATTGGAAAAATTCCAGACACTGTGTTAGGTTAGTAGAAGAAATAATTTTTAGAAAGGAGGGAGATATTTACATTAGAAGAAACATACAGTGGCTTATTCTAACTGTTACCGGGCTGGATTTGGCTATAGACAACATTCTGTCTATCTTAAAATCTTCTTTATAGTAAAACAGAAATTTCCCCCAAACTATGAGTGAGTTCTTCTCTTTGTTTCCTTTGCTGCCCCTCAGTGTAGGTGTGGAGCAAGACTGGGTGAGGTGCAGAATGGTAGAAGGCAGCAGGAGAGAGGCTGAACATGTTCACCATTCTTTTCTACATTCAATAACATAGAAACCTATACTTCCACCCAGTAAGTGGGAAGTATAGCCATCCAACCTAAGTGCAAGAATCGTTACATTTTTACTGTTAAAAATTTTTGGATGCTTGTGCTTTTACCTTTAGTATTTGCAAATTCAGTTATCTTTAAATTTTCATAAGGATGTTCATGAAAGGATGCTCTAATAAAGATTTGTACTTTAGTTTAAAAGTGTCTTCACATCCATTTTGTCATTAAAATTATTAGATTGTTCCCATGAGATTAGCAAGGAAGACATTCTCTCTTTCACTTTAAATGTATAATATAAATACCAAATACCTACAATTAATTTATTAGTTGTACCTGACCATAAATTCAGGAAATTTGGATTCTGAAATACCTCACTTGTGAGCTAATTCTATCAGTCAATATGGAACACGGGTTTTTAGCCTAATTTCAGCACTTGCCACACCATATCATACCTAATATTCCCAATAAAATCATTAATCAATATGCTGTTCTTGTCAACATCTAGCCTAGAGCTTTTCAACATGATGATTCACACCCTCCTACTATTTGACATTGATCATAAATCACAACTCTCGAGGTATAATCACTCAAGCCATTAGGAAGACAACCAATTGGACACTTATTTGACTCAAAATGGCTTAATTTTATCTATAAAGATATTTCTTTATAGCATCATTTTGATACCCTCTTTTAGAAGACAGCCTGATTTAATATTGGGCTTATCCCTTTATGGTTGGCAGATTTTACCTCTACTCCAGAGATTTGCCATTATTTATGATTTCTTAAATCTCATCAGCTTTGAGAACTCTTCAAAAGTATTGGGGAATCTAATTTTGTGACTTGGGCAATTAGAGCACATTAAAAAAGCCAGGAAACTGAAGGAGAGGGTAACATCTTTGAATGGGGGTTATGTGTCAGATGCTGTGCTAAGAACTTCGATTATGTTTCCCAGATGGATAAGCTGCAGATCCAAGTTTCAGTGATCTGTGTGAGGTACCACTGCTAGTAAGGATTATACACATGGCTGTTGGACTGATCCAGGCCTGTGCTTTAATATTGAGGCAGTTAAACTCTTAATTCTGAAATTCAGTTTCCTCTTTCCATGTCTCTCTCTATATATTTATACACACACACACACACACACACATATACACACACATATATATGCACATATTTTTTTTTTTATTCATCTGAATTCAGAAAAAAACATAAAAAGTTTTACTTTTTATTGTTTACTAATATAACATCACTGGCCTCTATGATTGAATCAATCAGTTCCTTGTGTATTTGGGGAAAGAGGGAAATGTATATACCTCCTTCCCACTTTTTAATTGCATTTTTATTTATTTGTTCTTCATTAGTGTTTTGCTCTAATGTTGATACATTCTGGACTATGCCTTTCAGGCACAATTTATAGATCTAAAACATTTTTTTTAATGTTTGTTCTCTACTATAGTCCTTCCTGTCCTTCCATCTAAGCTAGCTCTTGCTTATTCAAGCTCATTGAAAGGTCCCTGTACATTGACATCATTGTTATTATTTATTATAATTATATTTTAAACAGATTAATTATTCAATTGATATACAATAAACTTCACACATTTAAACTGTAAATTTCATAAGTTTTGATTTATATAAACACCTGTAAATCCATTACTGGAATCAAGATAATGAACCCTCAACATTTCTCTCATGCACCTTTGTAATTCACCCCTCCCACAATTTCCTCCCTCATGTACCATCCCTAGGCAAACAGTGATCTGTTTCTTGTCGCTATAAACTAGTTTTCACTTTCTATAATTTTATATGAATAGAATAATCCAGTAGGTACTTATTGGTCTGCTTTTTTTAACTCAGCATCATCATTTTGAAATCCATCCATGTTATTGTATGTGTCAATAGTTCATTTATTATTACTACTGAGTATGATTCCACTGTATGAATATACCACAATTTGCTCTATTCGCTGTTAATGGACATTTGTGTTGTTGCCAGTTTTGGCACTAATGCAAATAAAGCTGCCATGATCACTCATGCCCAAATCTTTGCATGGCCATGTGCTTTCATTTTTCTTGAGTAAATACTTAGGATTGGAATGACTGAGTCACATAGTGGATGTGTTTAAATTTTTAAGAAACAACCAAACTGTTTTCCAAAGAAGTTAAACACCTTTCTGTTCCCAGCAGTAGTATATAAGCGCTCCAGTTTTTCTATATCCTAGCCAACACTTTTACTTTTAAACATTGTAATACTTATGTAGCACTCTCACTGTGGTTATAATTTGAATTTCCCTAATGACTAATGATGTTGGCTATCTTTTTATGTGTTTATTTTCCATCCATAACTGCTGAACTCTTGCACATTTAAAAAAATTGGGATTTTTCTTCTTAAGTTTTGAGTGTTCTTTGTTTACTTCAGATACTAGTCTTTTACTAGATATATGATTTGCAAATAGTTTCTCCGTATCTATTGTTAATCTTTTGATTCTCATTACCTTTCAAAGGAAACTTCCACAGTCTGGAAACTCTCTCAAGGCAGTCATCTGGGACAATCACAGAGCTCACCTCATGTAGTTCTTGTCTCTTTAGGTATCACTGTCCTTGTTGCTTGATAGCCAGTGTCTTCAAAACCAGTATTTCATATATTTTTTCTGCTCCTTTGGTTGTTTCAGGAGGAAGGATAAATCTATTCCTTGTTTGTCCTTCTTGAGTGGAAGTTGGAGTCCCCTGACCCATATGGATGTTTTTAGAGACCTGTTTCTTTTCTTCTTCATCAGAAGGCTATGCAAGTACATTCTTAGAATTTAATCTCTGTAAGACACTTAATTCTCTTCAATGTATTTTCCATTTTTTCTTTTATTTTCTTTATTTTTTTCCCCTCTGTTGCAACCTCACCTGCAGCTTAGGCCAAGACTTGAAGTCTAATGTCACACTATGATCCAAGGGATATGTTTCCTCCTCCCTCCATGCTGTAGCCCACTGATTTTAGAGAATATCTGTGCACCAGAAGTTTGTGTTTGGTCCTTTGGCTCACACAGCATCTTGAGCTTCTTACTCAACCTCTCTGAAACACTTGACACAACCGGCTTCTCCTAAGATAAAAATATTTTCCTCCAGCTACTTATATCTAAATCTCTGAATGTTTCAGACTTTTAAAACCAGACTTCTACTCTTTCTATAACAATCTCTTCCTAAGTGTATTTCATTCAGACCATCTCTATGTGTAGATCTCTGAAATTATTTCTTTGATATCTCCCCCAAGACTCAGATTTGCATATCCAATGCCAAATTCCAATTCAACTTTTCTGTTTGGCTACCTAATAAACATTTCAACTCAATCTCAATACTTTATCCTTAAACACTTCTCTTTCCTCTCATCCTCTGCCCAGGCAATCAGCAAAACTTCTGGGCTCTACCTCTAAAGTAAATCAAGAATCTGACCACTTCTCTTTTTCTCACAAAGTCTAATTTTATCCTATGCCACCAACAACTCTCATCTGGATTACTAAAATTGCTGTCTTACTGGTCTTCCTTTCCCTATTCTTGCCAATATTCTTATATAATAGCCTTTCTGCTTCCACTTTTGCCCCATATAATACATTTGATTCATAATAACCAAAGTGTTCTTTCAAAACATCACATCCCATAGCTGCCCTGACTAGATGCTTTAATGGCTTCCTGTTACACGTAGAACAGAATCCAATTGCCTTTCCTTGGCTCACAAGGCTGTGCCAGTTCTGGCCTGCTCGCTCCTCTATCTTTAGTAAGTTATAGCCTAACAGGCCATTTTCTCTCTTGCCAATGAGCCAAGCTCTTTCTTTTCTCAGCAACTCGGTGCCAGCTGATTTCTGCTCTTCCTCCATGTGTTCACACAGTTTCCATGTCCTTGCCATCTAAGTCTCTATTCGCATGTCACTTCCTTAAAGAGAACTATTCTGATTCCCTTAACTAAAGTAGCCTCACTCACACTGTAAACCTGGCATCTACTGCTCTACTGCCTGCTTTGATTTTCTTTCTTGCACCCAGTAATATCTACAATTACTTCAGTTATAATTATTTATGTCTTTATTGACTGTCTCCCCCCTAAAAAATACCCCATTCCTCTTTTTTCCTTATCTATCCAATGCTTAAAACAGTGTCTGATTCAATAAACACTGTTAACTAGAATAATAGACGCATAAACATTTTCTTACTGAAATTGAATCTATTTATTAAAGTCTAAAGCACGTCATCGATCATCTTTATTCTTCCATCCTTACTACTCTTTGAAGGCACGGGTAGGTCTTCCTGGTGTTTCTGTCATATTCTCTTCCTCTCAGTGTTTCTACAGGTGATAGATTTATTACAAAGATGGCCCCAATATTTTACCCTTTTCTCTGAGCCTGCCCTTTCCTATATGATTTTATAGTTCCCTCCCTCATGATACGGTTTCGCTTTAAATCTGAACTGAACTATGGCTTTGGCCCATAGAAGGCAGCAGAAGTGACCCTCTGCCAGTTCTGAGCAAGGGAATAAAGATGCCTTGTGTGCTCTTCCTTTCTCAAATCCTGTCCCTTCCATGGGAACAAGGTTGGGCTAGCCTGCTGGAGGGCGACAAACTGAAAAAGAGATGTAGAGCTGGCTGACGGCTAGACATAAAAGAGTGTTCAGTCAAGATTAAGAGAGGTGCCTAACTGACCCACAGCTGATGACAGATGAATGAAGGAGCCAGCCAGTCGTGCCAAGAACAATTCCCTTCCCACCCATAGATCTGAGGACGCTAATTAATGCTTATTGTTTTACACCACTGGGTTTTGGGGAGGTGTGTTACATAGCAATAGCTAACTGATACAGTCTCATTTCTACTTTGTCCCTCTTGTTAAAATTAAGAGTTAAATAGTAATTCTTCTATAAATAGGTTAGTGGATTTCTAGATAAGATTATACTTTTTGAATGTACAAATTTTGAACAAATTATACATAGTTATGCATATTAGACTCTCAAATTCATTTTGTTTATCCCCATGTTTTATGTATTTTCCTCATATATCCCATGGTAGCAAGAACTAGATCCCTCATTCACCCAACACATAGTCAAGTGTTTATAACATTATGGATGCTTGACATATCTTTATAGAAGGAATGAACAAATGTAATCAATAGATATGTATTCACAGTGCTCTTCCAAATTATTTTAGCAAATAACCTTTCATATTTTAGTGGCACATGTGATGCTTTCCATTGTGTATAATTTGGGATTTTTTTCCTCTGTCTGAATTTACCTATTTATAAATGCTTATTAGGTACATCCTGTGTGTCAGGCACAGGGATTTTCTCTGGGCTACATCAATGAACAAGGCAGGCAAAGTTCCAGTCCTCAGGAAACTTAGAGTGGATTATAGAAGATAGATTTTAAATATATGTGACCAGAGTTCTCATAAGAACAAACATGTCTTTATTTTATTTTATAACCTCTTCTCTCATATGGTATGCTCTTGCATATATTAATTTTAAAAAAAACTTCCTGTGTTGGTTTCTAAGCATAATGGTTGGTAGCACTTTTAGATTATCTTCTTTTATTCACCTCAGTTTTATTTTCCCATATGGTATCTCTTTCTGTTCATTTGTTTACAGGTTACTTTACCAAAGAGGCCATATGTGCCAGACCCTGTGCTAAATGCTTTTAGGTTACATGGCTGGATGGACTGCCCTTTCCCCTCACTAATAATGCCCTATTTTCTTCATATATGTTTGTTATTTCTGTCTTGAGCTGCCTTGAGCTGCAACCAAGAATTCCAGAAAGGAGAAGCTAGAGTAACCTCAGGCAGTCATGATCATAGAATATTCTGCCTGTATGTGAGTGTGCTAGAGAGAGGGCTGGGGTGTCAGGTAGTGATGCCTTTCCTGCCCACAGGCTTCCGCCAGCATCTGGGCCAAGAAAGCAGTTTCATTTCCTCCCACCAGGGAATTTCACTGACCACTTCTGGCCAACCTTAGAACAAAGAAGGGAACATTATTGTTGCTAGTACTGCAAGGGACTCCTGTTGCAGAGAAAGGGTCCGGAAGGACAAGCTGAGTGAGGATAACTTGAAAAGGGAGTGGTGACTGAAATACTGTTTGACCTTGACATTTAGAGCTGCAAAATCCCCCAAACTCAGTTTGACTCAATTGCTGAAATCCTGTTTGACCTTGTATTTAGAGCTGCAAAATCCCCCTAAACTCAGTTTGACTCAATTGTTGAGCATTCCAAGGTGACTTCTCTTCTAACAGTGCATCTGGCTTCAATCTCTGGGAAAGTAAAGTGAGCATAAATCCTTTTCTTATTGTCTTGAAATCCTACTGATACATTGGCATTTATCAAAAATGGATTGGAATTTCCTTTATTTATGAATTGGGAGGAAATATCATGATGTAAGGCTTAGAAATATATGTGCTTTATTTAAAAAATCAAGGAGATGATATTAAAATTGATCTATTTCTTATAAAGTGACTTCTGTCTAAGTCCATTTGTGCGGGCTTCACTATTACCTCAATAGTATTTTTGCTCTTATATAAGCTTATAGTTCCTGTTTTCACCTACAACTAAAAGCTCTAGAAAGTTAGGAAGTTGTTTTTGTTTAGGGATTTTAATTTTGCAATTAGAGATTTGGGATAAGTTCTATTCTCAAGGGCATTTATGGGAAAACAATATAATAGTTGTTATTTTCAGACTATCTTCCATTTGCCTTACCGTAGTTTCCTATCCAAATGTGATATCTCTCTCTGTCTCTCTGTCTCTCTCTCTCTCTCTCTCGATGTAGATCAGGCTTTGTGCTAAGTATCATTACGTTATACTAATTAGACCTAGATGTGGTCTGCAACCTTTTGTGGGTAACAATTTAGTTTGAAATTTTAAGTTTCTTAGACCTAGTGATTCCTGTCAAATCATGCTGCACAGGGATCTACCATTTATCCTTATGGCTAGTAATTTTGAATAAACCACAACATGGGTGAAACAATGAACAGCTTATAGTAATGAGAAAAATACTACTTTATATTTCTTTTATATTTTAAAGTTTTAAGTGTGATTGCTCATGCACTTCCTTTCATCAACCCAGCAGTGCTCTGAGTAACCAGGATGTTCTGAAGGATTTGCACTGTCATTTTAGCTAAGCTGAATCTACATTTTCTAGACATTCCTTTCTTGGGTTAGCATGGAACCCAAGAGATAGTTTGCATTATGTGGTAGAAGTGAGACAGCAGCCATCTTCCTTTCACAATCAGAAGCTCTGTGCAGGGGCTCTAGTGCTGTTCAGCTCATAAAGCTCCCTTACCTGTTGGATCACCTTACTGGCATGGGGCAGCAGCCAGGTCCACAGCTCCTTCTGCATCTGTCAGATTTTGCTTCACCTTTTCTGACTCCTAAGTCCAGCAAATATTTAGTTCCATGAAAAAGGGCACCAGCTCCTCCTGCAAATAACCTGTATCATTGAAATTGAAAACTTGGACATGACAGTTAGATACCAACCTGGGGTCCATTGTATCCTGTGATTCTTGGTTGGTTCTTCTCTTCCTCATTTTATATTTTTTCCTTCCCAACAGCTGATATTAGGGCCCAGAATCATAGGGACAAACCACAGGCTTACATAGATGTTTAACCAGCTCCCACAGTTGTAAAGTTAAATTCCTGTAATAAATCCCTTATTCTGTACCAGTCTTAGTAGTTCTCCTTCTCTGACTGAACCTTAACTGACAGAGATAGAGAGTAGTCCCCCCTTGTCTTCAGGGAGCATGTTGCAAGACTCCCACAGATGTTTCACACTATGGATAGTACCAAAACCTATATATGCTACGTTTTTTCCTTATTAAGCTGAGAACTTTCACCTTTTCACTTAAATGAAGCACTTCATGGCTTCTCTTTGGCATATCCAAATTGCCAGTATCACTATTCTCTCGCTCTAGGGCCATTTTTAAATTAAACAAGGGTTACTTGCAAACAAGTTCTGCCAAGCCGTGACAGTCAATCTGATAACAGAGGCAGCTACTAAAAGACTAATGGGTGGGGAGTGTAGACAGTGTGGCTACGGTAGGCAAAGGAATGATTCACATCTTGGCAGGAAAGAGCAAGATAGAATGAGATTTCACCTCGTTACTCAGAACAGAGCACAATTTAAAACGTATGAATTGTTCATTTCTTGAATTTTCCATTTAATATTTTTGGACCACAGTTGACCACAGGTAACTGAAACAGTGGAAAGTGAAACCATGGATAAGGAGGGAGGACAATGAATTATTAAGCTACATTTGTATATAAGGAAATGGAGTCTTCAGAGGAAATTAAGTAGGTACTAAATAACAGACATAGACAAAACTCAGGTTGATATAAACCCATGAACTATAATAACTTAATGAATTAAGAGTTTAGGGTAGGATGGAATAGACTGGGAAATTTGTTAGAGGTGCTGGATTCTTTACTTGCATTCTCTAAACTAGAATCAGAGGTCATTACATAAAGAAGAATTAGCCCACGAATCTAATTCATGGTTTAGAGCTTCAGTTTTTAATATCTCTGGTAAATTCTCTTTTCTTTTCTTGTATTGCTGCTACCATTTTTGCTTTCCTCTAACCATATTGTTGAAGGTACATCTAGAGTCTAGCAACTCTTTAATTTCTACTGCTAAGCAGCAGATCTTTCTTGCAATATTTTCTCAGAAACCACTCTACCTTCTATATTTACATATTGCTTAGATCCATGATTGTCACATACATAGCCTATCTTAATTTTAGATGATCAGTTTGGCCATAGCTTTCAAGATTAGAAAATGTCATTCAATAAGCAAAACTAAGATATTAACTATGCAATTCCTCTATTGCATGTTGGTAGACAGAGTGTCAAAGGGAACATCTCCAAATAGGTCACTTAGAGACAAAAGAAGATTCTCCCCCCAAAAAATGTTTTTTGAAGGCAGTGCTTTTAACTTTTCAATGTATTTCCAGTTAAATTTCATCCCAAATTATTGGCTTTGGATAATAAATGATTCTAAATACATTTTTACATTTTGACATAAAATTCAGAATTATTCATTCAATTTTTCACTTTATTCTAATTGTTAAAATAAATATTATAAATATTAAAAAACACTGAACAATAACCAGTGTCTACCACAGAAGAAAATCATTAACAAATGTATTATTCAGATTTTAGTAACATAATTTTATAATGGATAACCTCTTACCTTGACTATAGTACAGAAATGTATGGAATATAAATTTAAGATTAAGATGAATGTCTCTTTTAGATGGGCAATATGCCTTTCCAAAAGCAAAGTTTTCAATGAGCAAGTGACTGGCATAGGAAATGCAGCTAGATGCAAGGTCTACACTCATTCACTTGACAAAAATTTTGACACCATGTTCTGCATTGGGAATTATCCTAGGGCTTTACATGGTCCCTTCTTTCCCCTAAAATAGGAAAGAACTAACTAAACACATGTTTTGTGCAGTACATACAGGCTATGATTAGGGATACACATAGATAAAGTGAAGAGTCTGAGGAAAGGCCAAACTAAACCTCTCAGATGGACCCCGAAGATATAGGAGAACACGTTTGTGTTGGATCTTAAAGCACAGAAGCCTCAAGTCTATGCTTCAAACCAAATGGGATTACAACATGAGAAAAGTCAGTCTACAAAGAAAAGGACGGATTAAGAACTGCAAGTCATTCAGTGTGCTTAGAATAGAGGAGTTCATGAGGAAGAAAATCAGAATATAAACTGAGAGAAATGGGTAGGATAGGGGCCAAAACATGATGTATTTTTTAAAATAGTTATTTTACAGTACAGCATTAGAAAAGTAAATGGTAGAAGAGCAGCTTTATTAGCAAATTAATTCAGATTTTCCCTCCTTAACTTTAGTTTCCATTGAATAAGCCAGGATGCACAGTGGAAAAAAAATTTCAGTATATTCCCATGAAATGTATTTGGTTTCTTGAATAGAAAATCGTGTTTTTAAAATCATCATCACCATCATTATCATTTTTTAATTCAAAACATCAGATTCATTTTGTCTTCTGATCTTGAACCTAAAATACTAAATGCTGGAAAGAGTGATAGATTTCCTCTATTTGAACAATGACTACATTTTTATAAGTGGGTTCTTCACCTTAATTTCCCCAGAATGTAATGCCATATGTGCCACGGTGACAGATGAATTCTAATAACGGGAGGCAGTTCCTGAACTACAAACGTGGCAAGATGTATGTTCGTGGTGAGTAAGAGCTCAGATTCCTAGTTATTGCCACAAGCCAGTGTTCACTGAGATCTAAGTTACATGAAGTAGATCAGAGGCGAGTTGGTATATCCACCAGAAAAGAAGAAATGAAGCCTCTATCTCAAAGGACGCTACCATTCTGGGGATATGGCTTGTAGGGAATCATAGTGAATACTAAGGTTCCCTGGTGCACATTGCTAATTGCAAAAAAAAATAAGTTTTTAAAATTCCATGTCAGTGGCAGTAGAGTCAGTACACAGCAAATCATTTGGGATTCATTTTTCATCAGTGAGGATTTAAGCAACAGATACAGCACATATCTCTTCAAATGCAGGTGCTCACACTTACCTTCCCCCAGCTCAACATACACACTCCAAACAGTGAACCACAATCTCTGTTCTTACTTCTTACCATCTGATTTTGATGGTAGAAATGACAATAGAATATCATTCGAGCCTTTGCCAAAAAAGCTCTGGTTAGAAACAGGAATTTCTTTAAAGAAATTAAACATGCCTTTCAGATAGTCTCTAAATCCCCTAGTTTTTATGCCCCACTATAAGCCAGAGAGAGAGAGAGAAATTTTTTTTCTCTCCCTCTTTCTGTCTGACCTTGTAGAGTTGCAGAAGTTAAACGGAGCACAGGTTGGGAACATCCATTGTTCTCATCCCAGCTGCTCCGAACTCATAGAGCACATTGTCAGTGAAATGGAAAAGAAATTAGCAGCTCATTTTGTGCAGAGTGAACTTTCTCTCTCTGCCTTGCTCATGCTTGATGGGCACACTCTCGTTGATAAATCAGTTCCTTATGCCTTATTGCCATGCATGAGCTGGAAGTAAGAAATGTCAACAGTACTCCCCTGCTTCCCTCAGAACTAATCAAGTTTCTTTACCTGCCAAGTAGTAGTTAACTTTGATTCAGTTGTCTCTTTTGGGGGGATCGGGTTGAGAGAGCAATTAGGAAGATAATGGGGGACATATCACTCAAATATCCCAAACAACTAGGCATTGAAATAGTTATATGCTCTATATGTTAGTGGTGACTGTGGTAAAAGACTGATTGTGTGTACTGTTTGGAGGAGACTGTACCTCACTGCACACTTCTAGAGTCCTTGCAAGCAGAGTTCAATTAGCAGTTAAGGATGGGTTCAAATAGATTTAAAGAATTAGTCACTTTTGAGACCTTTATGGGAAACTTAACTGGGCTGTGCTTTCAGCCAGCCAAAAAGAAAAAAGAAAGAAAGACAGAAAGAAAGAAAGTCAGCAGGAGTCAGCTGAATGTGCAGATGTGGCATCATTGGAGCATCTAGAGATGAGGGCAAACTCAGTAATTGCTGAGTAGCCAACAGTTCCAGGACAGTAAAGGCTGTTTTAAGGTCACAGGAATCACTGTGTGAATGCAGTGCATTGGCAATAGCAAATATTCAGGGAAAATTGGTGCTCAAAAAAGACTGAAGGTCAGCATTTCTAAGAAAAAAAATTTTTTTTTTGAAAGTGAATACGTTCCTTTATAAATCTGCATTTCATGAATAATGCCTTGCGAAAGGTGACCTCCTCTGGCAGTTCCGTACAGGGCCACTGTTCTTAATCACTCATTTCTGGGTCTCAAAGTACACAGCCTTTAAATGATAAGAAAAGATAAGTTTTCTGCAGCTATGCCAAAATCTGTTTTGGGTTCACTGGCAAGAAAGTGAGTGTTTGGGAGAGAAATAGATGGCGCATTAGTTAGGGTGGCTCCAGAACCAGAGGAAGCTGGGTAATCATTCATATCGTTTCTTCTTTACTGTGTGTCAGTTGGGGTAGACCTGTATAGGAGCTCGTTTGTCATCAACAACATCACAACCATCATTTGTATCACTTAGAAATTGCATTTGTGTGCATAGAAAAATTAGAAAATTTAGAAAAAAATAGAAAATTGAGAGGCAGTTTTTAACACTAATTCACTATGGATCCAAGCTTTTTATACCTTTTTTTTTTTTTTTTTGGAGACCGAGTCTGGCTCTGTTGCCCTGGCCAGAGTGCAGCAGTGTCACTGCAACCTCCAACTCCTGGGCTCAAGCGATCCTCCTGCCTCAGTATTCCTAGTAGCAGGGACTACAGGTTCATGCCACCACACCTGGCTAATTTTTCTATTTTTTTGTAGAGATGGAGTCTTGCTTTTGCTCAGGCTGGTCTCGAACTCCTGAGCTCAAGCGATCCTCCTGCCTCAGCCTCCCAGAGTGTTAGGATTATAGGCATGAGCCACCACACCTGGCCCCAAGCTTGTTATACCTTTATGCCCTACATTTCTTATCACCCATATTTTTCTATTTTCAAACACTCACAAGATAATTGATAGTCTCCCAGCCTTCACATTTATATTTCAGCCAGGAAACAGGAAAAACAGGAAACAATGAGATTTATATACACTTTAAAGGAGCCCAAGTTGGAGTTCATGGCTTCTAATTACATCTCATTAGTCAGAATTTTGTCACATGGCCACACTTAACTATAAGGCAGGCAAGGGAGTGCAGTCTTTTTACCAGTGCACATAGCTACCTCAATAAAATAAGGGTTCTTGGTAGGAAGGTTACTGATTAATCAAGTTCGTTTTTGCCATCTTATGCATTAAAAAAATGAGTAAGTCTTAAACCAAACAACCAATATATTTCTTGCTAAGAACTTATAATCTTATAAACCGTTAACAATATTATAGAGTATTAATGTAAATACCATAGTAAACAAGAGTAAATATAGAAAAACATATGTACTATAAATAAAGATATAAGATATCAGCAAAAGAGCTGATGTTGAATAACAGTTAATTATAATATTCTAGTGCCTCGAATAGCTCCTAGCATACAGTAAGTAATAAAGAAATATTTATTGAATAAATATATCACAGCATTTATTTATTTATTTATTAACTCTTTATAAGAAAGTAGTAGTAATATTAAGGACTTTACAAGATTAGAACACAAAGATTGTAACAACAAACAGGGGCATTTGTCATGATGAAAATATCAATACATCAGAGAGATATAACAATTTATAAATGAACATAATTTTTAAAAGCCCCAATATATATGAAGGAAAAACTGACAGAGTTGAAAAAGAGAAATACACCAATTAAAAAAATAATAGTTGGAGAATTCAATACTTTTTTCCAATAATTGATAGAATAAAATAAATAAAATTAGCAAGGACATGAAGACTTGAACAACATTATCAACCAACTTGGTCTATCTGACATCTATTGGATATTCCACCCAATAACAACATAATGCACATTATTTTCAAATGCACATGGAATATTCTTCAGGATTCCAAACCATACCTTAGACCATACAACAAGCCTTAACAAATATATAAGGATTGAAATCATGCCAAATATATTCTTCTACCACAATACAATAAAATTAGAAATCAACAACTGAAAAATATTGAAAACTTCCTAAGTATTTGGAAAAATAAACAATATACATATAAGTAACAAATATGTCAAATAAAAAATCACAAGGGAAATAGAAAATATTTTGTAGTTGGTATATATGAAGTCAAATTATATTAAAATTTATGGAATGCAACAAAGTCAATTCATAAAAGAAAATTTAGAACTCTAAAGGTCTGTAATAGAAAAAATAAAGTTCTCAAATCAAATAAGCTTTCTGGTTATTAAACTAGAAAATAAGAGTAAACTAGACCCAAAGAAAGCAGAAGGAAGGAAATAATAAAGTTCAGAGGAGATATCTGTGAAACTGGAAAGACAGTAGAGAAAATGTGTAAAACCAAAGTTGGAGCTTTGAAAATATAAATAAAATCGACAAAAATGGTGTTAGAACAAGAAAAAAAGAGACTTTGCAGATCACATGATCTTATATATAGAAAAATCTAAAGACTCCACCAAAAAACTCTTAGAACTGGTAAAAATAATCACTAAAGTTTCAGGCTACAATATCAATATAAAAAACTCAGTAGCGTTTCTATACACTAATAATAAACTAGCTGAAAAAGAAATCAAGAAAGCAATTCCATTCATAATAGCTACAAAAAAATAAATAAATAAATAAATAAATAAATAAATAAATAAATAAATAAATAAAATACAATACCTAGGAATAAGTCTAACTGAGGTGATGAAATATCTCTACAGTGAAAACTACAAAACACAGATGAAAAAAATAGAAAGACACCCAATGCTCAGGGATTGGAAGAACTGATATCGTTAAAATGGCAATACTACCCAAAGCAATCTACAGATTCAATGTGATCTTTATCAAAATACCAGTGACATTCTTTACAGAAATGGAAAAAACAATACAAAGGATTAACGAAACAAAAAGTTGGTTCCTCAAAAAGATAAACAAAATTGACAGACCCCTTGCTAGATTAATCAAGAGCAGAAGAGAAAGGACCCAAATAAATACAATCAGAAATGAAAAAGGTGACATTACAACTGATACCACAGAAATACAAAACATCATCTATGAATACTATGTAAATCTCTACATGCATAAACTAGAGAATGTGGAGGAAATGGACAAGTTCCTGGAAGCACACAATCTCCCAAGACTCTATCAGGAAGAAATAGAACTCCTGAACAGGCCAATAACGAACAGTGAGATTGAATCAGTAATAAAAAACCTCCCAATAACAACACAAAAAAAGCCATGGAGCAGATGGATTCACAGCCAAATTACATATATTACAAACCCACAGCCAACATCATAATGAATAGGGTAAAGTTGAAAGCATTCCTCCTAAGAACTGGAACAAGACAAGGATGTCCACTGTCACCACCTCTATTCAACATAGTGCTGGAAATCCCAACCAGGGCAATCAGGCAAGAGAAGAATATTAAGGGTATCCAAATCAGGAAAGAGAAGGTCAAACTATTGCTCTTTGCTGATGATATGATCCTGTATCCTGAAAACCCCAAAGATTCCTCCAAAAGCCTCCTGGGATTGATAAATTTAGCCAAGTCTCAGGATACAAAATCAATGTACATAAATCAGTAGCATTTCTACATACTAATAGCAGCCAAGCCGAGAGTCAAATAAAAGACTCAATACCATTCACAATAGTCACAAAGAAAATAAAATACTTAGAAATATACCTAACCAAGGAGGTAAAAGATCTCTACAAGGAGAACTATCAAACTCTGAGGAAAGAAATCACAGAGGATGCAAACAAATGGAAAAACATACCATGCTGATGGATAGGTAGAATCAACATTGTTTAAATGTCCATATTACCCAAAGTGATTTATATATTCAATGCAATCCCCATCAAATTACCAAAGTCATACTTCACAGATCTAGAAAAAATAACTCTACAGTTTGTTTGGGACTGGAAAAGAGCCCAAATAGCCAAAGCAATCTTAACCAAAAAGAACAAATCTGGAATCATCACATCACATCTTTGACAAAGGAGACAACAATGTACATTGGGGAAAAAAAGCCCTATTCAATAAATGATGCTAGGAGAATTAGATAGCCACATGCAGAAGAATGAAACAGGACCCCTACCTCTCACCACTCACAAAAATTAATTCAAGATGGATAAAAGACTTATATCTAAGGCATGAAACCATAAGAATTCTAGAGGAAAATGTAAGAAAAACTCTTCTAGATATTGGCCTAGGCAAAGAATTTATGACTGAGACCCCAATGGCAATCATGGAGACAATAAAAATTAATAAGTGGGACCTCATTGAACTGAAAAGCTTCTGTACAGCTAAGGAAATAATCAACAGAGCAAATAGATAACCTACAGAATGGGAGAAAATATTCACAAGCTACACATCCAATAAAGGGCTAATAACCAGAATCTACAAAGAACTCAAGCAAATCAGCAAGAAAAAAAACAAACAACCTTATTAAAAAGTGGGCAAAAAGTTCTAACCAGAAGCTTCTCAAAAGAAGAAATCCATATGGCCAATAACAATATGAAAAAAATGCTCAACCTCACTAATCATCAGGAAAATGCAAATTAAAACCACAATGAGATATCACCTTACCCCAGTTAGAATTACTTTTATTAAAAAGTCCAAGAACAATAGATGCTGGTGTGGATGCAGAGAGAAAGGAACTCTTATACATTATTGGCAGGACTGCAAATTATTACAACTTCTATGGAAAACAGTATGGAGATTCCTCAAAGAACTAAAAGTAGGCCTACCATTCAATCCAACAATCCCACTGCTGGGTATCTATCCAAAGGAAAAGAAGACTTTTCATCAAAAAGACACCTGGACTTGAATGTTTATTGCAGCACAATTCATAATTGCAAATATGTGGAATCAACCCAAATGCCCATCAATTCATGAGTTGATTAATAAAATGTGGTATATGTATACTATGGAGTACTACTCAGCCATAAAAAAGATGAAATAATACCTTTTGCAATAATTTGGATGGAGCTGATGAACAGTCTCCTAAGTGAAGTATCTCAAGAATGGAAAAACAAACACCACATTTACTTAATATTAAATTGGAACTAACCGAAGAGCATACATCTGCACAGAGGGAAGTAAAATTCAGTGTAAATTAACCACAGGGCAGGGAGAAGGGGAGGGGAATAAACTAACTTACTGGGTAATATGAAAACTATTTGTGTGATGGGCATACCTATAGCCAGGTCTCAAACATTACAAAAACAATCCATGTAACCTAAAACATTTGTACCTTCTTAATATTTTGAAATAAAAAGAATAACAAAAAATTCTAAAATTAGTGTGGAACCACAAAAGACCCTGAATAACCAAAGCAATACTGGGGAAAGAGAACAAAGCTAGAGACATCACATTCTGTCTTCAAAAGATATTGCAAGGCTTTAGTAACCAAAACAGCATGGTATTGGTGTAAAACAGATGAGTACATCAAGGAACAGAACAGAGAACTTGGAAATCAATCTGCATATCTATAGCCATCTGATTTTTGACAAAGGTACCAAGAACATACATTGGAGAAAGGATATCCTCTTTGATAAATGGTGCTGGGAACACTGGATATGCATATGCAGAGGAATGAATCTACTCCCCTATCTCTAACCATATATAAAAATGGATTGCACTTAAATGTAAGATTTGAAACTATAAAACCACTAGAAGAAAAAAATAGGGGAAATGCTTCAGGACATTGGTGCAGGCAAAACTTTTGTGGCTAAGATTTCAAAATCACAGGCAAATAGACAAATTAAAAAGCTTTTACATAGTAAAGGAAACAATTAACAGAGTGAAGAGACAATCTGTATAATGGGAGAAAATATTTGCAAACTATTTATCTGACAAGGCACTAATATCCATAATATACAAGGATCTCAAACAAGTCAAAGAAAAACCAAATAATCTAATTAAAAATAGGAAAAGATCTGAATAGATTTTTTCAAAAGAAGACAAATAAATGGCCAAGTACATGAAAAAATGCTAAACATCACTGATTATGAGGGAAATGCAAATAAAAGTCACAGTAAGATACCATCTTTTTCCAGTTAGAATGGTTATCATCAAAAATGGAAAAAATAACATGCTGGTGAGGATGTGGCAAAAAAGGAGCTCTTATACACTGTTGATGGGGATGTAAATTAGTATAGCCATTATGGAAAACAATATGGAGGTTTCTCAAAAAACTAAAAATAGAACTACACTATGACTCAGCAATTCCACTTCTGGATATTTATCCAAAGGAAAGGAAACCAGTGTGTTGAAGAGATACCTGCTACCTCATGTTTATTATAGGTCTGTTCACATTAGCCAAGATATGGAATCAACCTAAATGTCCATCAACATATGGATGAATAAAGAAAATATAGTACATGTATGTAATAGAATACTATTCAGCCATACAAAGAATGAAATCCTGTCATTCACAGGAATATGGATGAGACTGGAGAACATTATGTTAAGTGAAAAATGTCAGGCACAGAAAGATAAATACAGCATGTTTTCACTCCTATGTGGGAACTAAAAAAAAATTGACTGCATAGAAGTGAAGAGTGGAATAGAGGTAATTAGAGGCTGAGAACAGTAGGGGGAAAGGGAGGCTAGGGAGAGGCTGGTTAGCAGATATAAAATTGCAGCTAGATAGGAGGAATACCTTCTAGTGTTCTGTAGCACTGTAGGGTGAACATGGTAACAATGATCTAGTGAATATTTCCAAAAAGCAAGAAGAAAGGAATTTAAATGTTCATAACATAAAGAAAGATAAATGTTCAAGGTGATGGATATAGTAACTACCCTGCTGTGATCATTATACATTGTATATGTGTATCAAAATATCACAATTTATTCCATAAATATGCACAATTATTACATGCTAGCTAAAGACAAAAGGAAAAATAAAGATGTAAAAGACAGAGAAAGAAAAGGAACAAATTACAAAAATTAGTAATGACAAAGGGGACATTACTAAGGACTTTACAGAAATTAAAAAGATTTCAGGGAAATGACATGAATAACTTTTTGCCAACAATGTCAAAAATTTGAGTGAGAGTAAAAATTTGCTAAAGACACAGATTATAAAATTGACTCAACAAAGAATAGAAAATCTGAATAAATATATAACAAAGAAATTCAACTGCAAATTAAAAATCCTACCACAGAGAAAAACCCAAGCCAAAATGCCTGTGGTAAGTTCTATCAAATATTTAAAGAAGAAATAATATCCCTCTCTCACAAACTCTGTCATAAAATAGAGAAGAATGCAAAATTTTTCAACATGTTCTAAAAGGCCAGTGTTACCATGAACAAAAGCCATATAAAAACTTTAAAAAAAGGCACAAGCATCACTAATGTTTAGAGGCACAAAAGGCTTCAACAAAATATTAACAAATATATAAAATAGATTTATATACCATGACCAATATATAACATGACCAATTGTGATTTATATTCCAACCAGGAATGCAAGGTTGGCTTGATATCTTAAAATCAATTAATGTAATACATCATATAAATACACAAAAGGCAAAAAACACTTTATCACCTTAATAGGAAAGCATTTGAAAAAAATCAAACATACATTCATGATCGAACAGTCTCAAAAACTTTTAAAAGGCAATAGCCTCAAATGATGAAGGGTATGCATGAAAAACCTACAGATAAGTTTACACTTAATGGTGAAAAAATGAATGTTTTAGTCTAAGATTAGGAGCAATGTGAAAATGTCTACTCTTGTCAGATCTATTAACATTGTACTAGCTGTTTTTGCCAGTTCTGAAAAATAAATAATTGTAGATTTACAGGAAGTTATTAAAATAGTACAGAGAGGTACCAGCCACCCAAAGGTAACCCTTTACATGCCTATATTCAAACCAGGAAATTGACATTGTTATAATCTGCAGATTTCACTCAAGTTTCACCAGTTGTACATGCAGTAATTTGTGTGTGTACATGTGTGTATATGGCTCTAGGAAAATTTATTATATGCAGATTTGTGTAACCATGACAACCATCAAGACAAAACTGTTCCCCTCACCACAAAAATATCCTTTATGTTATTCCTTCATAGTTATACATCCTTACCTTACCTCCACCCTTAACCTTTCTTTGTCTTGCAAGCATTAATCTGTTCTCCATTTCTATAATTTTGTTATTTTCAGACTTTTATATAAATAGAATCATGCAGTATGTAACTTTTTGAGATTGGCTTTTTTCCCCCACTCAGTATAACTTTTATAAAATACATTCTATTTGTTGTATGTGTAAATAGTCTGTTCCTTTTATTGCTGAGTCTTATTCCATGATGTGGAATTGACACAGTTTTTTTAATCATTCCCCCCATTGACACTTGGGTTGCTTTCAACGTTTGACTATTACAAATTAAGCAGCTATGAACATTCATCAACAGGTTTTTGAGTGTATATAACCATTAATTTCTCTGGGATAACATCCAAAAGTGCAATTGCTGGGTCATATAGTAAACATAGGTGTAGTGTGAATATGCCAAACTATTTTTCAAAGTGGTTGTACCAATGTTCGTTACCACAAGCAGTGTATAAAAATCCAGTTTTTGACATCCTTAACAGTATTTGGTGCTGCCATTTTTGAAAAAAATTAGTTGCCCTAATAGGTACATAATGATATCTCTTTATGATTTTAAATTGCTGTTTTCTAATGGCTAATAACATTGACCAGCTTATCATGTGATTATTTAGTGTATGTATATCCTCTTTGACAAAATAACTGTACATGTCTTTTGCCCATTTTCCAATTGGATTGTTTTTCCTTTGATTTTTAATGTTGAATTTTGAGAGTCTTCTACACAGTCTAGATATGAGTTATCTGTCAGATCTGAAATTTGTAAATATTTCTCCTAATCTGTAGATTGCCTTTTCATGCTCTTCACTAAAGTTTTTGCAGAGCATTCTTAATTTTTATGAATTCCATTTTATATTTTTTTATTGATCATGTTTTTTGTGTAATGTCTAAGAACTCTTCACTTAGCCCTAGGTCCCAAAGATTTTTCCTATGATTTCCTCTAAAAATTTGTAGTTTTATATTTTCATGTAAGTCTATTATTTATTTTGACTTAAATTTGGCATAAGTTGTGATGTTTAGGTTGAGGTTCATTCATTCTATTTGTTTATTTATTTATTATTTATTTTATTTATTATTTATGCACATGGATATCTGATTGACCTTGCTCTTTCTCTACAGCTGTGGTCCCCAAGCCCTGGGCCAGTCTGTGGCCTGTTAGGAACTGGACCTCACCTGAACTCCCCTGCCCCGCCCCCGCTGTGGAAAAATTGTCTTCCATGAAACTTAGGAACCAGGCCACACAGCAAGAGGTGAGCAGCAGGCAAGCGAGTGAAGCTTCGTCAGTATGTACATCCACTACAGAAGCTCCCTATCACTCACATCACTGCCTGATCTCTGCCCCACCTCACCCCCACCTCCTGGTCTGTGGAAAAATTGTCTTCCATGAAACTGGTCCCTGATGCCAAAAAAGGTTGGGAACCACTGCTCTACAGCATTGCTTTTGTATCTTTATCAAAAATCAGTTGGTGGTTTTTTTTGTGGATATATTTATGGATTCTTTATTCTCTTTCATTGATGTTCATGTCATCTTTCTAAAAATACCACACTGTCTTGCATACCGTAGCTGTATGTAAGTCTTAAAAAATCTAGTGCAGTGATTCCTCCATTTTATCTTTTTTTAAAAAACATTGTTTCACTGATTCTAGTTCCTTTGCCTATTTTTATAGTAAGCTTGTCTGTATGAAAAAGCATGCTCAGGTTTTGACAGGAATTATAGTAAACCTATATATTAATTTGTTGAATATAATCATCTTTACCATTTAGTCTTCCAAACACAGAGCATCTCTATATTTATTTGACTTCTTCTATCTGTGTTTTATAGTTTTTAGTATATAAATGCTAATCATGTTTTCTTAAATATATACAAAAAATGTTTTATATTATTTTGAGTAATTGAAAGTTGAATTTTGTTATTTTAAGTCTCCTCATGGTCATTGCTAGTTTATGCAAATGAAATTTATGTTTTCTATCTTAATCTTATATCCTGTGAGCTTGCTGAACTCATTTGGTAGTCCTAGAAGTTTCCCTTGTTTTTTAAAATTATTTAGGATATTCTGTATAGACCATCCTGTCAACTACAAATAAGTACTGCCTTACTTTTTCCTTTCATATGTGTGTGTGTGTGTATGCACATGTGTGTGTTTATTTCCTTTTCTTACCTTATTGCACTGGCTAGGACTTTGATACATACATACATATATATAAAAATATATAAATATACATATATATATTTCCTTTAGCCTACTAATAAAGTGGATTTCATTGATTAATTTTTTTGAGTACCAAACCAGTCTAGCATACCTGGAATAAACCCCATTTATTTGTGATATATCACTGTATTAAGTTTAATAATATTTTGCTGAGAATATTTGCAACGATATTCATGAAAGATATTGATCCAAAATTTTCTTATTTTTTATTTCTTTACTCTTATTTTGGTATTATAATAAAATTTATAAAATGAAATCAAGAGCCCTGTCACCTCTCTTTTCTGGACATGATTGTGTACAATTACTGCTAATTCTCCTTTAAACATTTTTTCGAATTGTCTAGTGAAAAATGTGGGCTTTGGGATTTCTCTTTTCAGAATTTTTTATCTATAATTTCAAATTATTTAATAGTTACAGGGCTATTTAAATTATTTGTTTTATATTAGGTGAGTTTTGGTAGTTTGTGCTTTTCAAGCAATTGGTTTATTTTATCTAAGTTGTCAATTTATATGTGTAGTCTTGTTCATAGTACACTCTTATTATTCTTTTAATGTCTTTATGGTCTATAGTGATGATAGTACTTAATTCCTAATATAGGTAATTTGTGGTGGCTCTGTTTTTCTCTGCCAGTCTTGCTAGAGGTTTGCCTATTTTAATGATACTTTCAAAGGACCAGCTTTTAAATTATATTTATTTTCCTCTACTGTTTTTCTATTTTCAATTTTTTTGATTTCTGCTCTTTATTATTTCTTTCCTCATGTTTTCTTAGTGCTTATTTTGCTCTTTTTAAATTTATTAATGTGGAAGCTTAGATTATCGATTTGAAACCTCTCTTCTTTTCTAAATTAAGTACTGTATGATAAATTTTTGCTTCAGTAGTGTTTTAGCTTCATTCTATACATTTTGATATGTCATATTTTCATTTTCATTCAGTTCAATGTATTTTTTATTTCACTTAAGACATGCTCTCTTACCCTCAGATTATTTAGAAGTGTGCTATTTAATTTCTAAATATTTGGAGATTTTCTTCTTATTTTCCTGTTATTGGTTTCTAGCTTGTTTCCATTCTGGCAAGAACTCATTTTGGATGATTTCAATTATTTTAAAAATGCTGAGGTTCTTTTTTTATTGCCCAGAATATGGAAAGGGATGTTCCTTTAGCAAAATTGTAAACTATAAATTTGTATGTATCTAATATGAACTATAGTTATCAATTTAAATAAGGAAACAAATGAACAAAGTAAAGAATAATGTAAAGAGGATAAGGAAAGCAAGTGAATAACTTGTTTTGAAATTGAATTTGTGATCTTTCTGATCATTCTTTCTGGCTATAACCATCACAAATATTTCGGACAATCTTTTCTGTATTGCAAGTATGAGTATGAAAGAAGGCTTAATTGGTACAAGCTTTTAGTGGCTGTGCCACTTCTTTGCCAGCATCTATCCTATTCCCTTGATAGCATCCCAGTATTCCTGTTGGGATACACAGTATTCTCCACTGTGTGTAATATAATTAATGTAATTTTCTTTATATAGAGTCCAGTGAAGGATCATATTAGTGACTGAGTTTCAGTCGTCTTGTCTAAGAATTTAAATCTTGAGCAAATACATGGAAAGATTGGGGAATGACTAGAGGCAATTTACGTCTGAAGGGTCCTTCACTGATACTTCTTTACCAACTCATTCTAGTTGTTAAACAGCTGTCTGAATTGTTCTTTTGTGTGTCTTATTTCTTGCTTATTGTTCTTTTAGAATTTTGGGGTTTTTTTCCATTTCAAATAATGACACTCAACTTCCCATTTTTTCCTATGAAAATGGACTCCCATACCAATAACCTCCCACCAAAGCCACATGTTTAATTTCAAAAGAAATAGTTATAGACATTACAACCAAAAACTAACTTATTGAGGTGATAAAAAGGAATATTCTTATTTAGACTCTGGGGTTGCTGAAAGATAGGATATCCTAGTGTTTAAAAGTTAATGTTCTGTCACGTAGTATCTGAGAGACCTTCAGAAAGTTACTTAATCTTCTGACCTTCCAGTTTCTCATCTTTCGATTGAGAATATTAACATTACCTACCTCGGTGAGGTATAGTGATGTTAACATGGGTTAGTATTGGTAAAGAGCTTGGAACAGTGCCTAAACCCTATCAAACATTTAGTAAAATATTGGAAACTTGTTTCTACCAGTTACCAGTGAAAAGTCTCACAATATATTTCCAATTTCAAGAGACATTTCAATATTGGAAGGGGGTTACTACCTTGAGAGAAGTGTTGAACAAGGAAAGATAAAAAAGAAACTCAAGTCACTAAGAAATGGCAGTCCTTGGAAACATATTTTTAAAAGTGAGTTAAATTTGAAGGTAATCAGCAAATCACTTTAGGTCATAAGAAGGCAATTGTTCAGTGAAAATGGAGAGGAGCTAACTTTACTTGTAGTGCTGAGGAAATACTTAGGGAGATCGTTAAAATTTCAACGCATCTGACCTTACACATCATTCAATTCCAGGAGTCTCCTGCCAGAATCTTTGGGGTTTTCTAGGTATAAGATCATATCTTTAGCAAAAAGCAATAGCTTGACCTCTGCTTTCCCCATTTGGATACCTTTGATTTCCTTCTCTTGTCTGATTGCTCTATCTAGGACTTCCAGCACTATGTTATAGAAGTGGTGATAGTGGGCAACCTTGTCTGGTTCCCATTCTCAGCAGGAATGCTTTCAGTTTTTTTCCTGTTCATTATAATGTTGGCTGTGAGTTTGTCATATATGGCTTTTATAATTTTTAGGTAAGTCCCATTGATACCTATTTTGTTAACCATTCTTATCATAAAATGGTGCTGGATTTTGTCAAATGCTTTTCTGCATCTATTGAGAGGATCATATGGTCTTTGTTTTTGCTTCTATTTATATGGTGAATCACATTTATATATTTGCATATGTTGAACCATCCTTGCATGTCTACTGTGAAGCCCACTGGATTGTGGTGGATTATCTTGTTGATGTGCAGTTGAATTCGGTTTGCCAGGATTTTATTGAGAATATTTGCACACATATTCATAAGGGATTTTGGTCTGTAGTTTCCTTTTTTTGTTGTGTCCTTTCCTGGCTTTGGTATGAAGGTGATGTTGGCTTTGTAGAACAAGTTTTGGAGGATCCCTTCATTCTTGATGCTATGGAAAAATTTCTGCAGTATAGGTACTAGATCTTCTTTGAAGGTCTTATAAAATTCAGGTCTGAAAGCATCTGATCTGGAACTTTATTTTGTTGGAAAATTTTTTTATTGCTGCTTCAATTTCAATACTTGATATTGGTCTATTCAGGAATTCTATTTCTTCCTGATTGAGCCTGGGGAGGCTATGTGTTTTCAAGAATTTGTCCATTTCCTTCACATTTTCAAGTTTATGTGCATAGAGATTTTTATAGTATTCAGAAATGATATATTGTATTTCCATGGTATCAGTTGTGATTTCTCCTTTTTTGTTTTTGATTGAGCTTATTAAAGTCTTTTTTTTCTCTAATTCTGGTTAATATAGCAAGAAGCCTGTTAATTTTGTTTATCTTTTCAGAGAACCAACTCTTTATTTCATTAATCTTCTGGATAATTCTTTTATTATCAATGTCATTTAGTTTTGCTCTGATCTTGGTCATTTCTTTTCTTCTACTGGGTTTGGGATTGGTTTGTACTTCCTTTTCCTGTTCCTTGAGATGCTCCATTAAGTTGTTGATTTGTGATCTTTCTGTCTTTTGAATATAGGCATTTATGGCTATGAATTTTCCTCTCAGGACTGCTTTAGCTGTATCCCACAGATTTTGATGACTTGTGTCCCCTTTATCCTTTAGTTTGAAGAATCTTTGATTTCCATCTTAATTTCCTCCTTTACCCAACTATCATTCAGCAGTAGGTTGTTTAGTTTCCATGACTTTGTGTGTAGATGAGTGTTTCTGTTAGAGTTGATTTATAATTTTATTCTACTGTAGTCTGAGAAGATACATGCTAAAATTTCTATTTTTTAAAATTTGTTGAGACATGTTTGTGACCTAAAGTCTTTATTTCTCCTTCATAGAAGAAACTTAGTTTTGTGGGATACAAAATTCTAGGCTGGCCATTATTCTGTTTGAGAAGACTGAGAACAGGGCCCAGTCCCTTCTGGCTGGTAAGGTCTCAGTTGAGAAGTCTGCAGTTAGTCTGATAGGTTTTCCTTTGTAAGTTGCCCAGTTTTTTGCCTTACTGCACATAGGAGTGACTCTTTTGTGTTCACTTTGGCCAGTCTAATTACTATGTGTCAGGGTGATTGCCTCTTTGCAATGGATCTCCCAGGAATCCCTTGATCTTCTTGTACCTGAGCATCTAGATTTCTAGCAAGGCCAGGGAAAGTTTCCTTGATTATTCCTTCAAATAAATTATTCAACTGTTATGTATTTTCTTCTTCATCCTTAGAGATGCCCATGATTCTTATGTTTTGGCTGTTTACATAATCCCACATTTCTTGTAGGCTTTGTTTGTTCCTCTTATTTCTCTGTTCTTTCTCTTTGACTGAATTGTTTAGCTCAAAGGTGTTATCTTCAAGCCCTGTGATTCTTTTTTCTGCCTGATCTAGACTATCCTTAAGGCTTTCTGCTGTGTTTTGTAACTCCTTGAATGAATTTTTCATTTGTAGAAGTTCTGTTTGGTTTTTCTTTAATAATTCAATTTCCTTAGAGAATTTTTCATTCATTTCCTGCATTGTTTTTGTGAATTCTTTGTGTTGGATTTCTATTTTCTTTTGTATTTCACTGAGTTTCCTTATAATCCATATTCAAAGTTCTTCATCTGTCATTTTAATGTTTTTGTGTAGGTTGGTATCCATTAGTAAGGAGTTATTGTTTTCTTTTGGGGGTGCCCTTTCACCTTGACATTTCATTTTTCCAGAGTTCTTTCATTGGTTCCTTCTCATCTGGCCTCTCAATCAAGAGCTGAAGTTGCTAGGGCTGGCTTATGGACCTGTTTCTGAATTCCCAAGGATCAGTCCCTGACTGTGCCAGGAAGAGGAGTGCTGGCCCTGAGTTGCCTTTGGGGTACTCTAGCAGGTTTGATGTACCTCTGTTTACGCCGCTGTGTTGGCTCCACTCTCTGTCACAGGTTCAGCCAGGAATGCACCCCTGTTGCACAGAAACAGGTGTCTCAGCACCAAGCACTGGCGCAGTTGCTATGAGGGGGAGGGGCTGCGGTTTTTCTGCACTGCTCTCGTGTCCTGGGGGCACCTGGCCCTGCCCACCTGTCCAAGCCACCAGCGGGCAGTCCTGCAAAAGGCTGCTGCTGTGGCTCCACACCCAGTGGGAGGCTTGGCCAGGAACATGCCCCTGCTTCAGAAAATCAGGCTTTTCAGTACCGAGCACACTCGAGGTTGCTCTGGGGGGGGTAGGGGTCATGACTACAAGCCAGCTTGGGCCAAAATTACTTTATGTGATGCCAGCAATGGCAGACATGCAGAGGAGAATGTGTCTAGGCATAAGAATGCCAGCTCTCTGGTCTCTCATGCCTCTCTCTCCCAGGGGTTGAGAGTTTTGTGTCCTGCTTCCTGATGGAGTCACCCAGGTGGGAGAGGGGAGCCCCCTTACCCTTTCACTGGGCCCCAGGACTTTCTGGATTTGGTGCATGCTGCTGTCCTTTCTTCTCTCTCTTCCCCCTTCTTGGTTTCACAGCCCTTCTTGGTGGGGCCCCCAGATGCCTCTGCTGTCTCTCCCTGTGGTCCATACCTGAGCCACAATTGTTCTCCACTCTCCGGAGGCCAACCCTCTACACTTCAGCCAGGACAGTCTGATAAGCTATGGCCGTAGTCGGTCATCTTCGCTCCCTCCTTACACATCATTCAAAATCTAGCTTAAGTCTGATTTCATTCTGAAACCTTCCCCAACAATTCTATTCTCTTCTTGACCTTAGGTGGTGCAATTAACTTGGAAATTAATTATTGTCTGCAGGAAATCTTTGATGGTTATTGGTTCTCTTTTTCCTCTTCACATTTATTTACCTCTGAATTATATGTCCAATTCATTCCCTTTTCTCTAATCCCATTACTACTCCTGTAATTTAGGCCCTCATCGTTCTTACCTCGACATTGCAATCACTTCTTAACAAGTCTTCTCACTCTAGACTTGACACCTCTTGCCCAAGGACTTGTCTTCATTTATTTTCCTTTTCCAATGTATTTTATATTCTTTCACAAGAATAATGTGATTCAAAAATCCACAATTTCTACCTCATCTCCAGTCTTTTCAGACAACTATGTTCCACTAAACAAAATTTATTAATAGTTACTTTCTGTGTGTTCTGTTTAGCACTTAAAAAGAACTACCATGGACTGAAAAAATTCTAGTTTTCCTACCATTTTTGTCACATTTGGAGTTCTTAAGAGCAAGATTACATTTTATTTCTATTTACATCCCTCATATACTAACACTATATTTTTACATAGTAGTATTGCCCAAATCCACTCTAAATTGAAATAAATTGCTATCTAATTGTTATTTATCTGTGCATCTTATCTTCCTCCTTTTTCTTCCTTAAGGTTGGGGATCATACCATATTTTCTCATTCCCTCCACAGCACCTAACACAACACTATGCATAGAGATTCATTAAATTCTTAAATTAAATTCAATTGAGTTGGAAATCTTAAGACAGGGAAAAAAGTGACAATCAAGTTCTTTTTCTTTGATTTTGTTGCTTATTTACTGCAAAGTTTTGGACTACTCACCTAAATACATAGTACTTCATTTCCCTCATCCCTTAAATGTCAATAATGATACTTTTTTCCCTGGGTCCATGTGGAAATAATTAATGTATTTTGTAAGGGCTTGGAGAATGCTGGAGAAGAACACTATTAATCATCATCAGTAGCAGTGGAAGAAAGGACATGTTAAGTACTGATATGTGTACGATTCTCTGCAGAGCAAGATAAGTGGGCAAGTTCCTTGCCCTCTGGGAGCTGAAAATCAAAGTGGACAACATATTCAGAGGTAACATACTCAGAGGAAACATGCACACAAGGCACCCAGGGAAATGCCAAAACAAGATTGTGAACTTCCTGAAGCCAAGTCTTAATACAGATGGACTTAACATGGTAAATAAACTAATTACATCTTGAAAAAATAATTTTCTCATTGGCATGTATTAGGCAGTCTTGGTGCCAACTCTTATTGACACCTTAACAATAAGGGTCAAATAAAGATAGAATCCAGGCAGGTAAAGAAACATCAGGTTCATAAAGAATCCTGGATATACTAGACTGCTGGACTAGAAAGAGAATGAGGTGTGTGTGTGTGAACTGTGTGAATGAATATGTGAATGAACACAGTTTAGTTGTGGGGGCGGAGATAAAGGAGGTGACATGTATAGAAAGCAACAGGAGGAAGTGGATTGTCGTGATATAAATGTGGCCCATTAATGATTTTTTAAAGCTCATCACACTTGTTTAAGAAGAATGCCCTGACAGGTGGTAAGGCGTGGCAGGAGAAGTTATTTAGCAATAGTGATGGTATACATAATTCCAGTTTGAGCAAGATTACAGATTTGGGATAGTAAGTAATAGATTCTAACTTCCTATGAGCTAACCAGAGTGTCTGTCATCCTAGCTCAATGCTTTGGATAGATCTCTGGCACTTTTAGGAGAATAAAAAACAATCAAGAAACTGAGTGTTTTACCAGAATTATCACACAATTAATTGGTTACATAGAAGAAAAACATCAATGAAAAAGCACACTGAGTAGTTTTACAGAACGTTCAGTTTTTGACCAGCTATGGTGGCAATGTGTTGACATGTAGCCACTGCACTGGTTCCTATTAATCCTGGGCTTAAGATGGTCTATAATGGTGTTAGTCCCAGAAAAAATTGAGTAGGACTATTTGGCCCCTGGCTGCAATGGGCAGCTCAGGTCCAAAGTGACTGCTTTGTGAGTCTGTATTCTAGGGGGCTGGCAGGACCCTGGGCACTTCACAACTGAATCACTTTGACCCAAAGTCATTTGTTCAATCATGGTTGACAAAAGGTAACAGAGACTTTCTACTGTTCGGAAAACAAATGGATCTCTTGGCTGTTTTCATAAAGATCGACGGGGACTTAAAATAGCCTGAGGTTAATATTATAAATCTTTCTAAAAGAGATTTTCAGAACATATTCTTTATCCCAGCATTGGATCAATCTCACAAAATGACATATTTTCAAACTACAGTAAAGCAAAACAACTTATTCTTGAAAAAGTTGAAAATATTAAGGAAGCTTTTCTTTTCCTTTTTTTTTGTTTTGTTTGTTTATTTTTTTATTCTTGAGCATCAGCTGAAGAAAGAACTTAGACAAAAATGTGAGACGAATACAGACTGACCTTTTCAATAGCTTTGTGCTTAGTCACCTCATCATTATTGGTATCCGGAGTTCCTTGGATGCTCATAGTGGATATGAGCCTGTGGTAGGCTGGTGTGATGTGTGGGCTTTTAACATTGTATGGGACGGGAAAATCAAAAACAGAAACAGAACAGGATAAAGGAATCCTATCCCTAACCTATATAGTCATGAAGACCTGCTACAAAATTAAAATGCACTGGAAATATTGACTAGTAAATATTTCTGGCACTGTCCTATACATGATGATTAAATAAGAGGACCGTTAGTAATAAAAATTAACTTTGATCTTTGGATGAAAGTATATTTTTAGGTGATATGAAGGAGTCTAAATTAAAATTGAAACAGTGAGCATAGGGATATGGACTTCAGGGAAAGAATAAATACTGTAGATAAATAGAGCAGACTACATCATTTTTACACCACTTCCTGATAGATTTCACCAGTTCTATTTTACAAAATACTAAAAACTTGCCCTTTTATTTGTGCATGTATTTCTTTTTCAAAACTTATTGATGTCTTCTCTTGCATTGGAAATTTTTTGGAGGAAGAAAGACCTGATTTTCAGTTGTGGCAACATCACTTGCTGGCATAAACACAAGGTAAGAATGTTCAGATCGTCTGCTGAATCACAGTCACTGTGTTTAGTGCCTAACTCTGCCCTTCTCCTTCCATGGCTGACAGTCTCAGTTTGCTTATTATTTGTGTGTGTGTTCAGAGGAGATATGGGACTTGCTCCTATCCCATTTGAACAGTAACTTGGACTGAAAGCAAAGCTTGATCTCATTCCCTTTTAGGTTGGAAGACAGCATAATAGCTACAAAGATTGGTGGTTTTAGAATGACTTATCTTTTAGGCAGGTTGTCTGGCTGAGAATCTGCACCATGAAAGAATTCTGGAGGGTCTCTCCACCAGCTATTACAACCTGAGCACAAGGACATTGCTAGGGGAAATAACCCCTCATTCTCCTGATTTTGAAAAAAAAAGAGGTTGGTCACAAAAGCTCTCTATGAAACAGTATACTAAAATAAAGCTATTTTTAGTAATAGTAATGAAAATGAAGAGAGAGTGAAGAGGTCTACTAAAATAGTGGTTCTTATTCAGAAAATACAAATTTTAGAAAAATTTTAAAACCTGTCATCAAATTTAGATTGACATTTTAGATTTCTGATACAAAATGAGTCCATTATCTATGCATGTGTGTGTATCCATATGTGTGCATGTATGTACAAAAATAATGACCAGTTCAAAAATTCTTGTCAAGTCAGAGATGAATATTTAGCAAAAGTTGGAAAGCAAATTTATCTAGAGTATAAGAATATGTATGGGAGACTGTTGGATCTCAATGGAGATGTAATTCGAGAGAAATTTATTTTAACGACTTTAGTCTTATATTTATAGAATTATTAAGGGTGTGAAGAGGTCACTTGCATCTTTAATACTTTATGGCTTTTTATAGGGGAAATTATGTGAGAGTAATATCCAATTGGATGATAAAAGAGTCTCCTTTCCATATATCTACAGGGGTTTTTCTTTCTTGTCTTGCTATTACCCTCTACAGTGTCTATTATAGTGTCTATTATAGGATCAACTGAATGTGTTTTTCATCAAAATGTTATTGACTTTAACATAGCTTGAGGAGACGAAGTAGCTCGGACCCTCCTTCAATTCTTTGGGATCAAGGCTATCCTTAGGTAAGTCAGATCTTGGTTTCCAGTTCTGACTTTCTTCTGCTATTTTCTAGGTTTTCAAACTCGAGGAATCTTTCTGAGACTCAATTTTCTTGTCTGTAAAATGAGGTAATTGAATGCACTGGTCTCTAAAATCATTCCTAATATTTAAAAGAAAAAGATAAAAAGATAATAAGAGATCACAAAAGTAGGATACTGAAGAATATTTGAATACTGTTGCTTCCTGGTCTGCTAGGGAGAGACAAAATTTGTTATTCACAGATGATGAACTGCAGAAAATGCAGTGATAAGGTAGGGAATGCAATTCAGTTTTAAGGCCAATGCACGCTCATTGTTATGTTATGCAATTTTTCTTCAGTGCCAGGTGGGTGCACTGTTTGCCAGGAATTCATACTTTAGAAAAACAACAGTGCACACCCAGACAAAGGGCTTGGTTGGGATGTCTTTGTTCAGGGAACAATTAAAATGTATTTGTACTGAGTGATAAAAGCCTTCCCTGAATGTAAGGCACTGCAGCAAAGCACAATGTGTAGTTGCACTTTTCAGGTAACAATGCAATGCTATTCGCCTTCACTTCCAGTGGAATTAAGGCAATGAAAAAGAAAATTGCAAAAGTATTAGAAGAACAGCCTAAATCTTCATCAAGTGCCCAACTGCTAAATATACTGCAGTTTTTAACTCCATGTGGAATTTGGGATTTATGGAATTTTGTGGGATAAATAGAACGGACATAAGATTGATAATTTGAAAAAATGTTGTTGATCCCAGAAGTCTCCTGGGCAATCACTCTCCTTGGAAGTAGTAGAAACTTTATGTCATAGTTCATTTCAAAAGTTGCTTTCACAAAACCGAAGTCTTTGGACCAAGACTCTTTTAACCATTTAATTTGTTCCCCTTGGCAACTTTACTCCTGAACTAGGGATTTGCAGCCCAAACGCCAAAAGCTAGTGAGAATAAAAGAAAGGGCTTCATTTTCTGCAGATGAGTCATCCTGCTAATAATAAACCAGGTTTTCTTCACCACAGACCTCAGGCACCACTGTAAATTTTGCCTTACGTTGTTCTTAAGTGTAGCCTCAGAAACAAAAGGGTTTTGGAAGAACTTTCTTGGGCCCACCAGGCAAATCATTCCAACATAATATCTGTTTGTCAGGAGGCTGTCCCCTTTTGTGGCTTGAACTTAGTTCAATGCTTGAAAAAGTATCTCAGCCACAGCCACATTTTGTTCTCCTCAGAGCAAATTTTGCAGCATCATTTGTGATAGGAGCCACTGTGTGCTCACCCAAGCCAGATCATCTCTCATCCAGAAAAAGAAAATCAATTTTAACTCTTCAAAGAAGAGCAGCAAGTGGTATTTGTTATTTGTACAGTATTTAAAGGAGGGTCATTAAACACTCTTCCCTTTTTCCTCCTCTCCCTATCTATGGCAAAGTCAGTAGGTCATACCACTTATCTGAGATCTGTATTGTGGCTTATATTTTTATGTGATGAAGTTTAGCCTTCATACAGAGAAAAATTTTGTTCACAGACAAATTCTCTTGGAAATGTCATTTTCAGCAATTTATGTATGTTAGCCACCTAGTTACATTCAGTTACAGAAAATAGTAGGAAACAAGCACTCAATATGTATTTATTGATTTGAAGGAATGATTACGCAATGCATGTTCTGGGACATATGGGGTCACAGATGTTGTCTGTTATATTGAAAACAGTATATCTTTCAGCTTTAGTTGACCTTCTATTCTTGAACTTAGCTTTTCTTTTCTTGGAAGGGCTATTTAATTCTTTACCTAGTGACTGTATAATAATAAAATACATAAAATATGAAGCTATGTACTTATAAGGCCAGGAGGAGTTAAAGATACTAACATAGTCTACGTTCCTTTTCTGGGGCCAGGCATTCCTGGAAATATCCCAGGAATACAATGAGAGTTTCAGATAAAATGTGTTTTCTTGGTATCAAGAACTAAAATGAGTGATAAACAAGCAGAATAACAACATAGAGAAGAGTATAAACATATCCATGAGTGGCAGAGAGCAAGATTATGGATCAATAATTAGACAAATATTAATAAATATTGATGTTGAGTACCTAGCTTAAAGTTGGCACATACTTAGATAATAATTAATATTTGTTAAAAGAATGGATAATTATTTAGATAAATAGGTTCATAGACAATCAGACAGCATGACACAATATGCAAGAACACAGTTTAGCGTCAGACAATCTAAAGATCAGGTCTAAGTTCAGGGACTTTCTACTTCTGCAATCTAGGTCAAGTAACCTTAACCTTTACAAACCTCACTTACCTCATCTCTAAAATGGGATGACAGTAATAATAATTATCTTCTAGTGATATAATGAGAAAATATGCATATATTTACATATATTGTGCTTAGGAAAAGGTCTAGCAGTTAAGATACCCTCAACTGACATTAGTTTTTGTTCATGTCAATTTTATTTTTATTATTACTAACAGTTCTAACAACTACCATCTATAGTAGAGACAAATTGCAATTTCTAGCTCTAAAATGTAAAGAATATTTATGAAGAAAAACTTATATTCTTGATGAATCTAGATGTGATAACTAGTTTTGGACTATTAACCAAAATGTCCACTGAGCTTTAGTGGTCCGTTAAGTATTTCTCTGAGTATACATTTAACATTTCCTGTGAACCCAGTTCTCACCTATATACTCAATGGGTTTCTGGAGAGCTCAATTTATTTGGGGAGGTAAGACCTAAGCACATTAAACCTGTGAGACTTATAACTTGGAGTCTACAAACCTCCCAAAGGATTAATGTATAGATTTCAGTGGGTTATGAATTTGAATGAAGAAAAAAATTGTATCTTTCTCTTCACTAACCTCTAACTAAAATTTATCATTTCCTTCAATTATGAATGTAGGCTGCAGTCCACAGTATTATTAGCAGTATCTAAGCCTGTCAACAATAGACACCACAGATATTTTCACATTACATTATTGTTGCTGCAGATACCTTGAAATGGCATTCAAAATTATAGTAGTTATTAGACCTGCTGCTGAATCATGTTATATGTGTGACAATCATACATAGTAGTACATCACAAATTTGGCTTCTGTAATATAACGTAACTGTATTTTAATATAATTGGTTTCTTGTATAATCTTAAATATTTTATTTTATCACTTAAATTTTTCTGAGAAGGAATCTTAGCCTTCACTAGACTGCTAATGGGGTTCATGGCACAAAAAAAGATTAAGAATGTCTGGAATAAAGACATGAGTTGGAGGAGAAAGAAAAGTGATTATTGTTTAATGATTAAATTATATTGTGTAATGAGTGTGTTAGGAAGCTCCAGCAGGAAACCAGATTTCCTGAATTTAAAAAAAAATGCTCACTTACGAGTTTTAGGACTACCTGGAAGGCAATGGAACAGACTTACAATAATTGGTAATGTGTTCTGGGAAAGAGATCTTCACACTAGTTTGATTATGTACCCCTTAGAAGAAAATTTTAAGTTGGCTGCTAAAATTTTCATTGTAAATATAAATAGCTGAAAGAAGTGTTAATTCTGGTATATTATAAATAACAGTATTTTAAAATAAAACTATTACATCATTCTCAAAACATTTCACATGAAATATAAATAGAAAGATGATTTAATACCCACGAATATTTATTTATTTAATATATAAACATGCTTTTTTTTAACCATTGCAAATTTTACATCCATCCTTTGTGTCTCATACTACTCACAGAATTTTTTTTTTTTAGAAATAGTACAGTTAGCACTACTGATTCATATTTTATGGATCAACCTATCATAGTTTTTTGAAAAACAATAAGTACATAAATTGAATTTTTAATTTCTTTAACAAAACAGCTCTAAGTATTTAAAAAATTTTATAGAATGTATATTCCATATACATGTATAATTGTGGTGATTATTATTAAGGAACTGATCATAGCATAAATGTAATGAAATTTTTGAGAAATAATTATTATTTACAAAAAAGTAGTGCATTATTTGGAATGTATGACTTAATGAGATAGTTGAAGGAATGTGGGTAGGTAGCTTGAAATAATGATCACAACCTTCCTTCCCATTCTGCAGTTGTGACTTTGTATCTTCTCTCTCTAAGAGATGGAGTCTATGTTGCCTACTATTGAATATGGGCAGGCTTTCTGTCTTGCTTTGAGCATCAAATGTGGCTTCAGTATATGCAACTTCTAGGGATAAATCTTAAAAGGCCTTGAAGCTTCTATCATGGCCTTCTTCAAACCCTCTCATCACCAAGTAAGGAAACCCAGACTAGATTTCTGAGTGATTGGCAGCTATGGAGAAAGAGATGTCCTGAGACCACAAAGAGAGGGTGAGCCTAGCCCTGTCAGTATCTCATCTGAGCCCCAATTCCAGCCAACACTATAGCTGAATGTAGTCACATGAGCCCAAGAAAGACCAGCAGAAGAACAATGTATAGAACCATGAGAAAGAATAAATTATTGTTGTTTTAAATCACTAGGTTTTGGGATATTTTGCTAAATGGCATTAGATAATTTTAAAAATAGAAATTATAGTACCTTATAAAGGAAATGATCTAATTGCCCTTTGTTTGGGGATCTGGTGGTTTTATACTTGGGTCAGTGAATCAGATTATGGCTGTGAAAGGGAGGTACACCACAAACACGCTCTCAGGCAGATTAATTTTAAAGGTACCAATAGAAGTTGAAGATCTGGAATCTGATTCTCTTAAATCTATCCATGTCCTGGTACCTTCCAGAAATTCTTTACACATACTAATTGAAGACCACTGTTCCAACATGAAGGGCATGATAAAACAGGCTCCGCAAGGGTGATAAGGCATTTCTAAAACAGGAGTAATAAAAAAGCAGGAGGGTCTATGTGTTCATTTAAGGAAGTGCCCTGAACTATTCCAAAGTGAAGTCGAAGCATGAACTCCACTTGGGTAAAGTACAAGTTGAAACCAGAGGTGTAGGGGTAGAAGCATCAGAATATTTGGTTTTATCCAAAGATTTACTCTCTATTTTGGCTGGCTCATATCAACAACACTGAGTATGATGGCTGTTTTTCTTGGGGTAATGCCACAGGTACCATGGGGCCTCCAATTGTGCATATATTGATATAAGATGCCGTCATTTCTTGGTCAACTACTTGAGAATAATGTATTATATGTAACATATATATAATATATATAATTTACATATTTCAAAGTAATTTTATACTGTCATTGTTACCATTTAATAAGTGAGAAGGATCAGAATAAATAACTTATCTAAGAAACCAGTCAGTGACCAAGGTGGATTTCATTGGCAATTTTACATGATGCCAGTGTCATGCTCATGCCACTGAGAGTGGAAGATTGGACTCATTCACTTCTAGGTACTTCCCAAGCAGAAATTTTATCTTTTTCCCAAGGTGAGTAATTGTATCTTTTTTGCTAAGAAAATCATCATGAATATATGGTGTTGTGTAAGGTCCATTGAGGATAAATGACTATAAGCTGGGTGCATTGGAGACAGTGTATTGAGGACACAGGACCTGAAATACATCTTCCAACATACATACAAGTGGGTAAGGGAAAAGGCTGAGGAGCGTTTAGATAAAGTAATGTGGTAAGGAAAGGCATAAAGCAGAAATTAACCGTCTTTGTAGAAAGTTCATTGTGAACACTGGCCTGACTAGGGAGGAGGGAGTACATACAGGAGAGAACCAAGGTGCATTTGACAAGCTAGAAGGTCTTGAAAGCCAGGCACACATAGTAATGTAAATGGAGGGGGAGATTTTACAATTGAAACATTAATGATATTTGCTCATTAGATACTGAAAAAAAGATTTTTTTCCAATGGCCTCAAAGAATAGTGCATTCCAGAATTTTGTTTTCAAATTTTTCTAAAGATAGTACATAGTCTGTGACTTCATCAATTTCCAATATTTAACACATATACATACACACACACATAGACACACACAAGCACACACACACTCAGGATTTTCTGTTCTTGAAGCGGTGGGCTTGCCCCTGTATTTTCTACAATTGAATAAGTAAAATCAGCCAAGGGAATGTAAGGTAAAATAAAAATAGAATGTCTGCAGTCCAAAGGAAATCATGTATTGAAGAGAAAAAAACTAAGTAAGATTGTAGGAGGTCTCAGACAAACTTCAGGATTTGGAGAAGGAAGAACTACAACAAAAGACAAGAAAAAGTCAACAGGTTGCAGTGGCGAGGGCAGCTAAGGAGAACTTAGGAAAAAGCCAAAATAATTACTGCTCCAAAGCAAAGAGATATATTGATGTCTTTTTCCTTTTTTAAAAAAGTCTTTTATTTTAAAAGTCTGAATCTTCTAAGATTAACACTGGGAGAAATAGTACTATGGTCTAACCTTTGTGGATAAAGTTTTAAGTCTTAAATGATGATGATTTTTTCATTTGTTGTTTTATATTTTGAAAGCTATAAAATATTCCTGTTTTAAAGTACTCATTACCTTGTCTTTGCAAAGGGAAAAATAAGTTCCTTTTAGACTGCCTTTCTGAGAAAACAATGACCACAGAGCTGAAAGTAACCTCAAAATGTTACTTTGTCTCCTGCCCAAGCAACACCCAAGGCATTGTCTTTCTGCACACTACTCATTCTTTCCATGGTATATATTAGTATCCATTAATTGAACAATTGGTCTGTCCCAGGCATTTAATTTTCACCATTGCACTGCAAAGTATTAATAACTTTGGAGAATTAATAAGGCTAAATAGCTTCAGTTTGTAGCAGAGCTGAGATTGGATCCAATGCCAGCAAGCTTTCCACCTATCATGGGGTGACCACCTCTCTTCATGGTCCCACAGAACTAATGTCCTTGTATTCTGCCATTCCTATCCTCCCCAACCCCCCCAACCCCACTGTCTTCCCTGGCAGAGATGTAAGATCCATAATATGTACATTTCAGTGAACATAAATCACATTGTTTTCTCCATGAATATTACCTGTTGTTTAATCCCATGAAATGGAAGACTTGACTCTCTGTTGGTTGGTATTTTAAGCTTTAATATTAAATTTCCTAAGGGACAGGTTTGCTATATACTCTTGGTTACCTTTCTTTCTAGGTTTAATCACTCTTCAGACCAAAGCTGATAAAAGTGTTTTTAGACATAGCTATTTAGACCTCCAGGGGTTGCTCCTGCAGC
The DNA here is from genome assembly GCA_023783475.1 of Daubentonia madagascariensis. NCBI lineage: Eukaryota > Metazoa > Chordata > Mammalia > Primates > Daubentoniidae > Daubentonia > Daubentonia madagascariensis. The sequence goes on along the minus strand of JAKFHU010000901.1, from coordinate 3,042,731 downwards.
TAAACCTGACCTTGAAGTGCTGTTGTCAGCACATCCATCTAGCTGACAGTATCTTCAAGCTTGTTCACTTCCTGGGTATGCTTCCTTTTCCATCTAAATTCCTTTCTATTTTCAGAGTTGACTTAGGACATGGGGGATGTTGTTGTAAGTATGTGCACTGCTCTCTGTTTCTCAAGCTGTAAGTATACAGCACTTACCACATTCTGCCTTGTATTGAAGTTAGCAGTTAGTTCTTTGTTAGTTGATTCATTTTTTTACGTTCCTGCCAATGCTGTCAGCCCTCTTAAGATACCTGGACACTGCCTAAGTAATTTAGGTAATAGCTCCCTGAGTGGACAGTAGTCTTTCAATCTCATACCACAAACTATGGAAATTCCTGTGATTTCACAAATTCTGAGGGGATCGTGGTCCTAGAGGTATTTTTTTCACTCTCATTTCTGTTGTTTATGACCTCTTCTCACATAAGCCACCATTTCCCATGATAGTGAGTTTGCTTTGTTTCTCCCCTTTTTAAAGATTAATCGGAAGCATCAGTGACCCAAGACTCTTAGACATATTTAGCCCAGTACTTCTAGAAGTTGGCACTCAGAGAAAGGAAATTAAATCTCTGAATAGCACAGTATGTAGCAGACCATCATGTAATCTGAATCCTGTTTTTAAAGCCTGAATCCCTCCCACCATTGTGGATCTTCTCCTTCCCACCTTCTCTGCGGATCCTCAATTTCTTCCATATGGCTCATTCTTCAAACTCAGTCTTCCTCCTTTCAATTCTTCAACTGTTTCTTCATAATCTTCATTACCAGGCATAATCACCTCTTCTCTCCCAGGGTACTTTGCATGAGGAAATGTCAAATTTTAAAAATTGACAATAAAAATTAATTAGTTTAAAAATTGACAAAATAATAATATAGAGCAATTTTCTTTCCTTTTTGTTTCACTTTTATATATTGCCTTCCCTACCCCTTCTTTGCCTGTCCTCCTATAGGCAAAACAGTCCATCAAGGTGTTTTAGAATTATGCTCCAACTTTAAAAACATTTTTTGCTTTCTCCTTGCTTAGCAACATTAAGATGATGAAATTTTGGAATCAAACTAAATAGAGGACAAAAAAATTGTGATTAAATGAAGTCTAATCTACCCATATTTAAAATATCATGCAGCTATTAAAATATGTTTTCTAAAATAATACTCAATTACAGTCACCCCTTGGTATCCACTGGGGATTAGTTCCAGGATCACACCAATACCAAAATCCAAGGATGCTTAAGTCCTATAGTAAGCCCTGTGGAACCCCAAAATACGAAAATTCTCTGTATCTGAGGGTTCTGCACATCCCGTGAATATTGTATTTTTGATCCACAGTTGAATCCATGGATTCACAGAGGAACCCATGGATATGGATGGTCTACTGTATACTTTATATAAGAAAAGATTCTCTCATACATATACCTCACACACATATATAGAGATAATTTTGATTTTTAAAATAAATTAAATATTTATTTAAAGAAACATTTAAACCACTAATAAGAGGAAATATGCAAATAAGAAACTGTATATCATTGTTCACCAATTTATATTTCTGTCTATATCATTTAGAAGTACAATTTGCCTAAACATTTGCCAGAATTGTATTTGTAACTTGAAAATATAAATATTTGCCAATTTAATTGGTAAAAATGGTTTGTTACTGTAACTTTACATTTCTTGGATTACCAGTGAATACCTTGAAGACTGAATAATCTTTCAAAAATATTGAAAGCTTATATTCTTTCTTTCATGTTTTGTCTACTCTTTTTCTTTAACCATCTGAAGTAGATATTTGAAATTCTTGATTGATTACTAAGTGTTTTTTTCTATGATAAGAATACTAACTGTCCAGCAGCCACGCATATTTATGCATTGTTTTCATGTACTTCCTTCTGTATGGGCATATAGTTAAATATATCTACCTTTTTCTTTATAAATATAATGGTAATGATATTTACTAAGTGCTTTATATGAGCAAAGCATTATAATAAACACTTCATATTTATTGTCTCCGTTAGTTATCTTAACAGGTAAATGACAAAGATCCTATTTCCTCTGAATTATGGCTTAGAGATGTTAAGTAACCTTCCTGAGGTTACATAGTTTGTTAATAATAGAAACATAATTAGAATGGTTTGACATCTGAGAATATATTCCTAAGCACTATACAATACTGCCTTTACAGTATCTGTCTTTGTGTTAATTGCTTAAATAAGGTCCTCTTCATCCTAAGATGATATATATAGCTATACACATTTTTTCTAGCTTCCTATGGCTTGGATTTTATAATTGGATATTTAAATTATTTTAATGTTGGTATAAGTTGTAAGATGTATATCCAACTTTATTCAATAAACTATTTTGGGCAAACCACTGAACATTTTAGAAGAAAGAGAATCTATCTTTTACAGATTGAAAAAAATGGAAATTGAGTAGAGACATAAATAACACATTAAAATGGGGATAGAAAGAAAGATGGGACAGAATGTTTTGTAATAGGGGCTTGGCATAAGCTGGTATAATAAAAATGATACTATTGAATAAGAAAACTGCAGAAGCCTGCTTAAGTGATACATGAGAATGAACATTAGCTTTGCATAAATTGGGGCCTGGTCTTTAATGCAGGCTTTTTCTGTGGAACTGAATAACGCAAGCATGCTCCCTGGAAACCATGAAATAACAATTATTTCATGTTTATACCTAGAGCCCCAGAGCAAAGTTAAAGGTAAATATAAAATATCTCTGATTTCTCCTCTCTTAATCACTCTGAGAAGTGCCTATTCTTATTTGACTAGTCTCAGGTAGAGAATAGACTAAAAAGTGACTTCCTAAGAGAGAGGCAGTCCTTTGGTAACATGAGACAACAAGAAGCATAGAACTATTAGAACATTGGCCTAATATCATTTATTTAGGGAGATGAAAATGTACTTTTTATTTACAATCATAGTTTACCTTTAACATCGGTTTTTGGTTTAATTTCTCTCTTGGGAGTCCTCCTAGCATAGTGAAAGAAGGCAAGAAGTTTTTCCATTTCTTTGTCTTTTTTTTAAATTTCAGAATATTTTGGGGGTACAAATGTTTTGGTTACATAAATTGCTTTTGTACAGTTTGAGTCAAAGTTATAAGGGTGCCCATTCCCCAGACAGTGTGTGAGTTAACCCATCCCATCCTCACCCCTCCCACCTGCTTGATTTCCGATGAACGTTATTTCCATATGTGCATGTAAGTGTTGATCGATTAGTTCTGATTTAATGGTGAGTACATGTGATGTTTGTTTTTCCAATCTTGTGATACTTCACTTAGAAGAATGGGCTCTAGTTCCACCCAGATTAATACAAGAGGTATTAGTTCACCATTTTTTTTTTATGGCTGAGTAGTACTACATGGTATGTGTATACCACATTTTATTAATCCTCTCATGTATTGATGAGCACTTGCATTGTTTCCACGTCTTTGCAATTGTGAATTGTGCTGCTATAAACATTCCAGTGCAGGTGTCTTTTTACAGAATGTCTTTTTTTCCTTTGGGTAAACACCCAGTAGTGGGATTGTTGGGTCAAATGGTATTTATACTTTTAGTTCTTTGAGGTATCTCCATACTACTTTCCATAGAGGTTGTACTAGTTTGCAGTTCCACCAACAGTGTATAAATGTTCCTTTCTCTCCTCATCCATGGCAGCATTTGTTGTTTTGGGAATTTTTGCTAAAAGCTATTATCATAGGAGTGAAGTGATATCTCATTGTGGTTTTGATTTGCATTTCCCTGATGATTAGAGATGTTGAGCATTGTTTCATATGTTTATCGGCCATTAGTCTATCTTCTTTTCAAAAGCTTCTGTTCATGTCCTTTGCTCACTTTTTAATGGAGTTGTTTGATTTTTGTCTTGCTGATTTTCCTGAGTTCTATATAGATTCTGGTTATCAGCCCTTTATCAGATTTATAGCATGAAAATATTTTTTCCCATTCTTTAGGTTGTCCATTCACTCTCATGATGGTTTCCTTGGCTGTGCAGAAGCTTTTTAATTTGATCAGGTCCCATTTATTAATTTTTGTTGTTGCTGTGATTGCTTTTGGGGTATTCTTCATAAGTTCTTTGCCTAGGCTGATGTCTATAACAGTTTTTCTGACATTTTCTTCTAGAATTCTTATGGTTTCATGCTTTAGGTTTAAGTCTCTTAACCATCATGAGTTGATTTTTGTGAGTGGTGAGAGGTGCAGATCCTGTTTCAGTCTTCTACACATGGCTACCCAGTTTTCCCATTGCCATTTATTGAATAGGGATTGTTTTCCCCAGTGTATGTTTTTGTCTGCTTTGTCAAAGATCAGATGACAATATGAAGATGGTTTTATGTCTGGGTTCTCAGTCCTGTTCCATTGGTCTATGTCTCCATTCTTGTGCCAGTACCATGCTGTTTTGGTTACTATAGCCTTTTAATATAGCTTGAAGTCTGGTAAACTGACACCTCCCAATTTGTTCTTTTTGGTTAAGGTTGATTTGGTTATACAGGGTCTTCTCTGGTTCCATATGAAGCATAGGACTATTTTTTCTAGATCTGCAAAAAATGATGTTGGTGTTTTAACAGCAATTGCCTTAACGTGGAGATCACTTTGGGTTGTATAGACATTTTAACAATGTTAATTCTACCGATCCATGAGAATGGATGGCTGTTTATATCCTCTGCTAATTTATTCGTCAGAGATTTGTACAGGTCCCTGTAGAGGTCTTTCACCTACTTGGTTAAATATATTCCTAGGTATTTTATTTTCTTTTTTGCTATTGTGAAAGGTATTGTGTCTTTGATTTGGTTCTCAATTTGTTGTTGGCATATATGAATGCTACTGATTTGGGTACATTGATTTTGTAACCTAAGTCTTTGCTGAATTTACTTATCAATTTCAGCAATCTCTTGGAAGAATCTTTGGAGTTTTTTAGATATAAGATCACATCACCAGCAAAGAGTAATAGTTCAACCTCTTCTGCCCCCATTTGGATACACTTGATTTCCTGCTCTTGTCTGATTGCTCTGGCTAGGACTTCCAGTACTATTTTGAATAGAAGTGGAGACAGTGGGCAACCTTACCTGGTTCCAGTTCTAAGGGGGAATGCTTTCCATTTTTCCCCATTCAGTATGATGTTGGCTGTGGGTTTGTTGTATATGGGTTTTTAATATTGAGGTAAAACCTGTCTATGCCTACTTTGTTAAGTGTTCTTATCGTAAAAGTATGCTGAATTTTGTCAAATGCTTTTTCTCCATCTATTGAGAAGATCATATGGTCTTTGTTTTTACTTCTATTCATGTGGTGAATTACATTTATAGATTTGCATATGTTGAACCATCCCTGCATCTCTGGGATGAAGCCCACTTGGATGTGATGGATTAGTTTTTTTGATAAGCAGCTGAATTCCATTTGCTAAGATTTTATTGAGAATTTTTGCATCTATATTCATAAGAGATATTGGTCTGTAGTTTTTTTTTTGTTGAGTCCTTTCCTGGCACTGGTATCAAGGTGATGTTGGCTTTGTAAAACATGTTGTGGAGGATTCCTTCCCTCTCAATGTTGTGGAATAATAGGATAGGCACCAGTTCTTCTCTCTTTCTTCTTTTCCTCTTCTTTTCCACACAAACAAATCTGCCTGATTTCACCACTGGGATCCTGTGAAGTTTGGTTGCTGGTGTAAACCCTGGGTGTACCTCTCTGTCCGAAGCTAATTATACTTTACTAATTCTGTAGGAATTCTTAGCTTTAGTTATATTATTAAATATGGTCCCACAAAGTCTCAGTTTGTTCTCCAAGATGCAGTGACAGCTTCCAAGTACATGGCAACAATAAGAAACACAAATCTGTATTCATGGCTTTATAGACCAAGGAAAGGAAATATGTACGTCAAATAAAAAATGACTCACTAGGGCAATTTTTATTGAACTTGTTGAAAAGAGAATGCATTTCTATTAGTCACCATTTCTTGAGAAATTTTTCATTTCATATAATTACTCTATTTCTATTGTTGGTAGTGTTGAGGTTTTTTTTTTGTTTTGTTTCATTTTGTTTTTAATTGGTTCTGGATAGAAATGCAATGAATAGCAAAGCATAGAAATACTTCCGAACAACTTATGTGTGATTTATGATTTCAGAAAACCTGCGACGTCATCGTAAGCTATCAAAGTGATATTTGCATAATCTTCAGTGAGAACACGTTTTATGATGATGACAGAGGGAACATTGCAATGTGTGATAGGGCACAGAAGAAAGGTGAAATCTTTTACTGAGAGAGAAGGGAGCAAATGAAAGATAAAGGAAAAACTATGAGGCTAATATCTACCCTACTTTGGTGGGCAGATTCTCAGTCATGAAAAATTCTCAGCACAAGAATTTAAACTGAAAGTTGACATGGTAATAAACAGCACCTTCAAATCTTATTATATCTATTTGGAGCAACTTGAAGTAAGTTTTTGTGGGAAGAGGCGATAAGAAGCAGAGTGTGGGTCTTAATTTCTGGTGTTTGTCAATGCACTGGCCAGTATGGAGACAGCGATAATCCTAAAGTGAAATTCCCTGAGGTCTGTGAGGCTACTGTGCCAGTTTGTTTGTTTTTAGGAAAATATGCTATTTGCATGTAATTTTGGCTTCAAGTGAAGGATATTTTTGTTCTGAGAAGAAAAACCTAGGAGTTACTTTATGCACAGAGCTTTAAGACATGGGGCCATCACGAGGAACTAAATTGATTGTTAAAATAAATGGATGGATGGAGAGAGGATAGCTAGATAGACAGATGATATATGTTTCCAGGAAAAGGTCTGGGTTTGGAAGATAGTAATTACCATATCACACATCCTCTTTATCCTGACCAACATTTATGGGCAGTGATTTTCTGGGTGAATCCTATAGATCCTGAAAATTCTACTAGAAAAGAACATTATATTTTCAGACATCAGACTTTTACAACAAATAAAATGAAGAGAACCAACATTCTAATACTGCTGTATTTTATAGATGTAGGAGTCACCACAAAGACCATTACAAAATTAGAACTACTTTTAATTATCTTTGAGTGGTTATAATTTGCACATGGTTTAGAGCCCAATAGGCCTGGGTTCAGATTCTGCCTCTTCCACTTATTTTCTGTATGAATTTGGACATGTTACTTTATCTCCCTGATGCTCAGTTTTCTTGACTGTAGTAAGATAAAATATCTCCTGGAGATCAAAAGTGAGTGAGATAAAACATACGGAACACTGAATACTGTGCCTAATTCAGAGTAAGTACCCTACACATCATGATTATTAGTAATAGGTAATATAAAAATACATATTAAGAAGCGTAAAATATATATTTGGTACAGACTGCAAATTAGGCAAACAACCATGAGGACATCTATTATTTTATGAAACTCAGCTCAGACTGTGTGTTGATGTACCTACTTTCAGCTCCCTTTGCTTGGAGTTTAGTTTAGTGGGATTTTATTATAACAGGAGAACTAGAATGGCACAGCACTAGAAGTTAAATTTCATGTTAAAGTTTCAAAAGTTCAAGGTTAATATGCTTGTTATCTTCATTTGAATCAACTCTATGATTTAATTACCTCCTCCCTGCCTGTTGACACCCTGCCCAAATTCTGTCTCATATTTCTTGAGCTATAGAACACAGTTGAACATGTAGGAGCTGGTCAATACACATCGATTGACTGACTGATGACATCTATCAGGGAAGTCAGTTCACTCAGGGAAGAACTCCCAACTCTCCTGCACCCAGAGGAGAGTATAGCACATTTATTGCATAACAACATAAAATGTGGAAGGACACCTGTTTGTTCAGTTAAAATCATCCTACTCCTTAAGTATCCTCAAACACATGCACACCCTTAAACAAGTTCACCAATGCCATTACACAATAATTTAAAAAGGAGTTCTAGCTCTCAGGCTTTCTGTTCTGAAGTTAAAATCTAAACCTTTTTTTCCCTCCAAAAAATACTAACAAAAAGATAATTAGAGAAGTTCAGATCTAATCATAAATCTTTTATAGTATGCAGATAGACTCATAAACCCCTTGTAAACATCTTCCTCTGTAGCGCAAATTAGATTTATTAGAAATTAGAGTCTCAAATTTGGCCTTCAGTAAATATGTTAGATGAAATGGACAGTTTTCTAGAACTGGAATGAAAGATGCTCTTATCTTTAACTTTCATCTATTTTTTTTGTTCTAAAAATTTCTTCCCAGTTTCATTTACCATGTGAAAGGGGACAAATTTCCAACCAGACCTAATTTTTGTCATCTGTGTATAGGTAAACAACAGTGAAGGAAATACAAACACCCTTGACAGCCCCATGGCTTTGATTAAAACTTTTTTTTCAGTGATTTTCTTGGAGTGTCTGGAACCATACTGAAACAAAATCAACAAATAAACTTAGACTACTATAACAAACAAGAATACAATTATAATAATAAAATTGTCAGAGTTCTAGAATAAAGGAGAAAAAAAGTGTGTTTTTTTTTTATCTTGGAGATCTTTTCCAAGTAAGCAAAGAAAAATTATAATCTTCATTGGCTATATGAGTATCAAATGGTGCTACTGGCATCTTTGAATCTCAGAAACAGGCAAACCATCATAGAGGATATCTGGTATGGTATAAAGAAGTCCTTTTGTAGGTGCAACTAAGTATTGTTCTTCTAAAGTCCAGAAGTTGACTTGCAGTGAACTTTTGGTTAAATAGTCTAAGACTTTGAGTGAATAATGAAAAATGGCCCACTTACACTGCAGTAGTAGCAATGAGATTTGTGTGTGTGTGTCTTTTGGAGCCAGAAAAGGACTTGGATGACTAAGGAAAATAGCTTACATCTTAGCCCATTGAACAAAATTAATACTTATTTTTATCACTCTCAATTTCTAACAGATTGCAAGAAATAACTGTATGAAAAGTCAGTGCATCTCTAAAGAACAGAGAAGAGCAATACTAGGCCCTGGTGAATTATTAGATATGGTTGAGTAGAACCGATTTTATACAGCCCTTAATATACATTCCTATGTCACAGAATTTCTAGGAGATTCTGTAAATGTAATGCATGAAGTGAGCCAAGAAGAGTTGTTCAAAATAAGATAAGATAAAGTACAGGGTGGAGAATAATTAGATTCATTTGAAAATGAATTTAGATCAAACATATATTGTCTAGCCTCAGATAAAAAAAATCTGGAGAATACTGTTTTGCTGACAAAATTCTAGAGGTGATATTAGAATCGTCCCTATCATAGTGCACTTACCAAGTAAGCTTCGGCTATCAATATGACACTCTTAACTTCACCTAAAGATTATGGGTTTATAATATATTATTAGATTAAAGTAAAAATGACTTATTGTTAAACTCTTTTCATTGTGGTAAACCCCAGTCAGGTTCCTGACAATCCCTCATCCCCATGCCTTGGCTTAACCTCTGCAACTTAGTATTTCTTATTAGTAAGAATAGGTCTTGGCCTTATTATTTATTAATACTTTGAATCTTAAAACTCATGATTTTTACCTGTTGCCTCCTTGCTTGCCTGCTGCCCCTGACTCCATCCTTAAATCAAATTCTAGGAACTGCTTGAGTGTAGTTCATTCTCATGGCTGGCACCTCATTTTATATTCATTCATTTTATATTCAGCATTCTTCAATTGGTAATTGAGACTACAGATGTGCTACTTTTATAAAATAAAATATGTAAATAATTTTAGCTAATTTGATATCCTATAATAGATACTCCTGTCGAGTGCTAATTTTTATCCAAAACACATCATTATTGTTCTCTATCTAATCTATTGCATATTCTTCCCTAACTGCTTGAAATAATTCTCTTTTAACTCCCTTCGTCTACCTAACTTCCTTCTCTTCTCTTTTCTTCTTCTCTCCTTCCCCCTCCCTCAGTTATTTTATTCTCCCCTACAACTGTTTGTTTTTCATTACTTGGATAGAAGGTTTGAAGTTCTACTAATTCATGGCCTCTCCTCCCTCTTCCTTCCTTGAGTGCGGATGTACTATTTGGAGATATGGAAATATCTAGTGAACAGGAGGGAGCCGTCATGGGGTTGAGGCCAATCACCAAGAATACAATGGCAGAATGAATCTGAGTCCCTGATGGCATTGTTAGACTTGCCGTTGGTTCTTATTGTGGAAGATTAACAAAATACACATACGTAGACAATAACAAAGAAAAAAACAAAAAAGTCTTATTTTAGTCAATCTTAGTTTTTCCATTAATTTCTGCCAAATTTATTTTTAACTGATAAAATAATCAATAAATATTATTGAATGGATGAATAAATGAATGAATATAGGCTTTTTCATTGCTAGATTTTTGCTTCCAATAATCTTTCTCCTGTAAATTCTTGTACATTTTGCTTGGTAACATTCTATACAGAATTATTACCAGGTCTTCTACGCATATGTGTGATCTCATCAGAATTAATTATAGACCTTTCAGAGGCAGAAGATGAGACTGACTCTTTTTCTCTATCTCCACTATCTTCATGAGCAGTATATAGTAGGAACTTGATGATTTTCATGATAACCATGGTGATAATGCTGTTAAAGATAGGGGTAATAAAACAGCTGCAGTGAAAAGAATTTAATTCTACTGTATACTGCTCACTTACTTCAAGCCATGTCTGGCTATATTTTATTTTCAAAGAAAGCCACCATGATAAACATTGGAGTTCATTGGAACTATCACAACAGCAATTGACCTTAAATTTGCCACTGCTTCTGTCTCATGTTGAAAAGATCTTTGAACAAGGTCTCTGATGAATACCAGCATTGACATGAACCTCAGGCTCACAAGAGTTCCCATACAAGCTTACAGACAATCCAGTGATTCTCAGGGAGAACAACAGTTAGCCTAAGCTCAATTTATTACCAGCACAGCCTGTTCTTCCACAATTAAAGGCTTTTTACTCTCAGTTTTGCTAGCAAAAATATGGTGCTTTTTTCCCCACTCTGTTTAAGGTCATTCTGCCATGGGTAGAATACAAATGAATAATGATGGATCCAGAAATACAAGAAAATGAAAGGACTTCCTCACTGAAATGTGCCAGAGTAGCCAGAATCGTTTTATAGTCAGTGTCTGCTCCAAAGTATAGTCTACTTTCTCCATCACTCTGTCAGTCTATCAGGCATCATGACACAGCTCCTTCGCCCTGGAATAGTTCTTAGCCGGGTTAGGTTAAAGAGTGAACACAACTTGTAATGGGCATCCTTCAGGCTGGAGCTTTTCATGAAACCCACTTTATAAATACCACTTCGTTAAAAATAAAACCTGCCAAAGTCAGTACTTAAAGGCATTTAGAGGTAAAGATTGTGGGATATTGATTCCCCCTTCACCTTTTCTGTTAGTTGTTTTTGTAAAGTGTACATTAGGCCTCATTTACTCTGGAACAAACATAGTCATCACGGCTTCTGCTCTTGTCCAGCTAATTTTACCCCAAGTGACTATTAAACTCTAGAAATAAAGCTATTGAAGGACAAGAAGTTGTTGAGTTGAGTAGAAAAGACTTGGGATTAGGTTTTGAAAGTGTGTCAATTTGGAACAAATGCCCCTAACCAACTCATACTGATATCTTAAGCATGAAACAGAGATTTCTCTTTGCAGGTTACAGTATGCCACCTTCACATAGTTCAAAAACAAGGCATAGAAGAACTCAGCTACTCTCTTTTCTATCTCATCCTATCTTTTTTCCTCATTACTCCTACAGGTTATGCCTTTTTCCAGTTCCTGAATATAAGCAATTTCTGAGCAATTGTAGCTTGACATTGTATTTTGAACTTGTAAGAAACTGAAAGACATACAAATGAACCTAAGATATTATACAGCAAAGCATAGGTGCATTGACGGTAATAATCTCTTACTTTGTTCTGCCTTTTAATAAGGCAAAACAAAACAAAAAAACCCCACATTTTATGATCCTCAAAACAATTCTGGGTAATAGGTTGAAAAGAAACATTATTCTGAGAATTTGGATGAGGAAACTGAGGTTCACAGAACTTTTTCAAAGCCTGACAGCTAATAAATGGTGGAGCTAGAACATCATGCTGGGTCTTCTGGTACTGAAACTATTTCCTGTCTCATGCAGAGCTGCCACTCAACCTCAGTGAAGTACTGGGGTGATTGCTCCCAAACACCTAGCAAATACCAACTGCATTTTAAGTATGCATCCAGGGTTTATAAAAGCCAAGAATAGTTCTTTTTTTATTCCTTCACAAACAGCAGCTGTTGAAAGTCTACAACACTTCCAAAAACTCAGCAAGACACTTATATTAGAGTACTTTGAATATGTAAAATTGTGCTCCATAGAATTCAAATTCATCCCTATGTTTCTTATGTCAGATCTTAGAGGTTCGCTACTGCTCCTGTTTCTGTTTCTTTGGAATTTTCCCCAAACAGGAAAAAAAAAAAAAGGCCACATCAGCAAAGAAGTGTCAATGTGGTCAATTCTAGAGTGATAAACCAACTAAATGAAAGGGCAAACCTTAATACATGTAAGTAACAGCCAATTTTTCTATCATATGTGTGGCAGTGTGTGTGCATGTGTGTGTACAGTTATTACTATTATTATAGATGATATTAATGATGATCAAGGAGTTCATTACATTAATTTAAACATTTTAATAAATCAATGAATGATAATAGAGGTCAATTTTTACAAAGAAGAAAAGAACATATTAACTCTTCCAATGCAATTTCTATACACGTAAAAATGGTTTAGTCGATGACTTATTATACAAAATTAATTATCATTAACTACAGATAGTTCTGTTTAAAAAAAAGTCAGTGTCTCCAGCGTGTTGAAAAAGTACGTCAATGGTGGAACACAAACACTAAGGGCAGAGGCCAATTTTCTGTTTTTCTTTGTATCTGGGTTGCTTCCTCAGTACCTGTACACAACAGGCATGCACTGTCTTTACGTTCAATTCTTGTGTAGAATCCAGTAATTTTGAATTAGGAAGAATCATGAACGTCTTCTCATACAAACTCTCACCCAAAATTTTCTCATAACCTTTTCCCTTATAAATATCTCTTTGCTGAAATATTTCAGTCAGAGGAGTTCTCTGTTATATGATGCAGAAGACAAGCTCTTCAGTTGTTGAAAACTTTCTCATTTGAGTCAAAACCAGAATCTTTGTAACTTTCTTGGAATGGTTTAATTTGAATCATTTGGAAGAGAAGAGAAAAAATCTGTTACATTCCTATTTCTCACTGTTTCTAATATTAATAACCTTTAGTTTTGTCTTGAAGCAAAACATAGCTAGTTTCTTTGATAGCTTTTAGAGTAATACAATTTCTTGACCCTTTGCAATATTTAGCAGATTCCTCTGACCCCCATCTCGCATTTTGCCAGTATGTCCCTAAAAATGCATAACCATTAGTGAGGCAGGAGCCTCAGAGGTGATCTGACCTATGCAAAATGCAGCAGAACTATGCTCATTATGTCAACAAAATCCATACATTAATGAAGTCTAAGTCTATTTGTATTACATTATGGCTTCCTATTCATTGACAGTAAGCTAGAAATCCCAGATCTTTTCACGTAGAAGTTTTTAAGCCAGGTTTTCCCTACCTAAAACTTATTAATCTTTTTGGAACTAAATTCAAAACTATAAAAATCTATCCCATTTCTTATGCTATTGGTGAAGAAATATTTTAGTCAGAAGGGTAATTTTGAATCTAGAGTCAGCTATGGCATTATTTATTTTTCTTAGTTTTGTGTAATCACAATTTTGATAAACTTACCTTTGATATCATAATTTAAATCTTTGATGATTTGTGTCATTTTCAGGGTCAAAAGCAGAATTTTGGAAACACCACATAGAGGACTATTTTAAGTTAACAAAGAACTGTTAAATGGCATTTTAAATGGGGAGGACTTCTGAGGTAATTTTTCTACCAATTGTGAATCTGTATATCTTTGTTACCATATAACCCACAATTTTCCATTTAACAACAGGATGTTAGACAAGACTTTGAGAGAAGTTGAACAAAAACAACACAACCTAGATCTAACAAATCCACTTGTTCCAACAAACTACCTTATAAAAATGTTTGCAATGACAGTTTTAGCATAACAAATCCAAACTGACTCATCAATTATCTGTATAATAATATACCATAGAATTTGAATGTAATAAAACAGCAAAATAGCTTCTCTAATTTCTAGTATCAATTTTTTTTGTTTGCCAATATTTTGTTTTGGCAGAGGGTAGAGCAGTGTAGGGGGAAAGCAAGTAACACAGTTTTGTTTATTGTTTATTATATTCAATTTTTCATTTGTTAATCATTTCTTGGAGAAAATTATCTTTTTCTTCAAGAGCTTTAAAAATTTTGGTGAATGAGTTCACAGTATATATTATGATATTTTCAGCAGATTTTTTTATTTTTAATTTGGAGATTTTAAACTGATTATATGCTGAAAGACTTTCCATGTCCTGGCATCAAATTTTTCCTGCTGTGTAAAATGTGAATAATGACTCCCCTGTGGGGGAGACCCCTATAAGTCTACTTTTTTCTTAGCATTTTTTGAAGTTACTCTGTTTTCTTCAAGTTTTAGCAAGTATCTTTTGGGTTTTCTTTTCTTCCCTCTAGTAAAGGTTTATTTGGTGTTAGCCAATAAGCCAACCAATCAACCAACTAACCAATCAATAAAAACAGGATCTCTGAATTTTTGTGATTCTACTGATGGACCACTTGTGAGTTCATTTGTGAGGGACTTCTATTCTATTTTCTGTCTTGCTATTGTGATAAAGTAAAGATTTACAAAAAGGTGAACAGGACCATGAAGGTAATATACACAAGAGGAGAGTAAGAAATGTGTCCATGGGTATTTATGTCTCTACTTTCTAAACATTATTAAGCCCAAGGTTATGTTGTGGGGTCCTCAAACAAAGCCTTAGGAGTCCAAACTCTAAACAAATTGCCCCGGTATAAATGTGGAACTCTCTATTCTTTCAATAATGAAGATGGTCTCCAAAAAGAAGGTAAATGACTTGCCTGGTAGTGTTACTAAAAATTGATAGTAGAAATTAGAGGAGCTATTTTTCTGTTTTATTACATTCAAATTCTATGGTATATTATTACACAGATAATTGATGAGCCAGTTTGGATTTGTTATGCTAAAACTGTCATTGCAAACATTTTATAAGGTAGTTTGTTGGAACAAGTGAATTTGTGAGATCTAGGTTGTAATATGCAACAGGAAAAGGAGGCTAGGAAAGAGTCAACAGGCTGGGAGGAGTGGAAAAAGACATAGTGAAAAGGAGGAAGAAGGGACTGAACGGATCTAATTAAGAAGCAGAACTTGATAAACTTTTGAGGAGATGGATACCCCAATTACCAAGATTTGATCATTACACACCGTATACTTGCATCAAAATATCACATGTATCCCATAATTATGTAATTATATGTATAAATGAAAAAAATTTTTTAAAAGAAGCAGAATTGAGTGTCATCTATCAAATATACTACAAATCTGTGTAACACTTCAAATATTTTTGCACTGTATTCCTTTGGGGTAGAAATTCTTGGCTTTATGTGAAACTTGGCTACTTGCACTGGCATTGCAAATGAATTTATCTGTGTTATTATCTTCATTTGAACTCCCTCATTCTTCCTCTTTCACTGTGCTCCCCATTTTGCCAAGAAAATTCACTTTCAGTTACACATATATCATAACCCTTAAACATTAGTTTCCCTTGCCTCTGGTTAATAACTCACCTTATATTAAACATCCATCAACATAAAATCAGCATAACAACTTGTATGGATCCCTTTATCATCAGCACATTCTAAATGCTTATACAATTCACTCTCCAGATTCATGTAGGAACTTGCTTAATAGCCCTTAAAGTTACTATAAACCTTGGTTGCTTTCCATCATAGGAATATTTTTCATGTTTTCATAGTGAGCACATTTTTGGTAATTGTTAAAGTTTAAAACCACTGGGATACAGATATAGTTCTCCCTATAATCCCCCCAATTTTTTTTTTTTTCAAATGGTCATGGAATCTCTAGAATATTTAGCTGGCTTTTCTCTACCCAGGATTCTTCTTATCTATCTTGAATATAGGCTTGAACCTAGAGACCAATACATATGGTAGGAGTTTTCAATGGGGAAAATTTCTGAATGCCCCATTCTCTGGTTTGGCATGACAGTGGAGCAGGTGGTTCTGTTTTGACTTAAAGTTAATTCACAGCCACCTGTGGAACCTCACCTCAGTTGTCCCATGGTGGCAAAATCATGTTTAGGTGAATGATATTACTGAGTGCTGAATTGGTTTTCAGGCAGCCAATAAGCTCCAAACGAGCACTATGTGTGGACAAAGGAATGTTTCTTGAAGGCTTAAAGCATAGAAAGGGAAGGCGAGGGTTGGGCAAAGAAGTATTTTCCCTACTTCATCTGTTCCTGTGCCCATCTTTGAATGATGCTAGCTGTTTTCCTTGCAATTCAGCAATGATGCATATGGAAATGGTGTAAGCTATTTAAAAATAATTACATTCATTGAAAATGGCAATAAATATGATAACAATAGATACAAAATGAATTTTAGATGTCATAATTTTTTCTGCCTGCCACTAGCATTTTCACTTTATCTAGACTATTCAAAGAGTAAGACATAATTTAACAAAGTCTGATCCCTATAATAAAGTTGTAATATTTCATATTTAGCTCAGTCCATATCTTCAAGATGACATGTAGAAATTGTATGGGAAGGAATAGAGCAACATACAAAAAGATCACATTTTTTGTTTTATTGAACACAAACTTGTGAAAAACCACGATTTGTCCACTGTATGCATACTTGGATTAACTTCCATAGAAAAGACAAGAGAAGTTGATGCTGAGGTCTTCATCTTTGAGTACTTGTTGGTTTAGCAAAACAGTACATGAACAAGATATTATCTTAAGCAATAAAATATATTTAGTACCTTGACACAAATGACTATGATGACCTTGGGCTAGTTACAACTCAAGTCTGATTTCAAATTATCTTCCCCCAAGTTTTTTCCCCACACCTAACTTTGATGATTATATGCTTTCATATCCTAATGATAGATCATCATGTTCAAAGTCCTATGCTAGTTTCTGGAGATACAAAGGAGATACTTAAGATGCTTTCCATTTAGTTAGGTAGACAAGATATATATTTTCCCTTTTTGTGGTTTTTATTTTTCAGTTCTATTTTTTGCTTCTTTTTTTTTAATGTAAAGAAGCTGATATTTCTTGCCCTAGGAAGGGTTATGTGAGTAAACAGATTTTTCATTGCAGGATGAGTGGGCCTCCACTGCTTAAAGATTATATTTTAACAGAAAGTTTTGTGACTCCATCAAAATTGCCACTCTCTGAGACTCATGGTAAATGAAACTGACCCCTCTAGAGTATCATTTGCCTAAAGATCTTGTGAGAATGAAGAACATTGAGTCCTAATGTCCAAGATTTGAAGTAGAGAGACCCAGCCGGTGGGCAGAGTGGCCTCTACCAAATCCCAGTAGAAGGAACAGACAATGAAACTCCTTGAAGTAAATTGCCCTGCGAAAAGGAGAAGATTCTAGATCTAGGCTTAAGACAAAAATGTAGGAGGCAGTGGGAAGAAAGCTGGTTCCAGAACTGGAAGTTCTTTCCGACTCAGTACCCTTGGCAAACAAAACCCTAAGCAAAATGTGGTGAAGTAATGTAATTTTGTGATCATCTTATGACAGAACAGAATACAGGTACACACACGCATGAAGTATGCAGGGAGTCCAAACATAGGACATGATTTTTGGAACTTATTCCTGAAGGAATGGGGTCCTTTTGCTTTATGGCATCCCTATTGCCTGTGCAGGAATCTGAACCACCCAGGGAGATATTGCTAGAACCAGCTTTAAATAGTCACTCTTCAACAACCTTATCATATGATAGCAAGAAGCAATGCTTGAGACAATCTTATTAAACTCATTCTCCCAACCCCCAGGCTTGGGTTATGGGAAGGCAAGATTCCTGAGTTTTGAAAAGGGAATACATTCCTGTTAGAAACTCTTTAAGGATATAAAATATTAATTAGAAACATTAGGGTGCTCTAACTATATTTGTTCTCCAAGTTGTAAACCAGGTTATGTAAAACTATATAATCAGATAATTTTGAATATATGAAATAAATGGGCTGCCTTGGATTGTTCTCTAAGAACCAAAGGAGAGATATGGGTGGATGAAGCTGCCCAGGTAAAGATCAGCTTTGTAGGTGCAGAAGCAAGAAGGCACCACAGTGAGGTTGGAGCCTAGACAGTAGCCAGTCTTTGAAAGTCTGGAGGAGTTCAGAAAAGCAGAAGGATTTCAGTCAGGAGGAAGGTGTAAACAAAGGTATAGAGAAAAGAATATATATAATATATACTGAGGGATAATGAACAGTAAAATATAAAGCACAGAGAAATTGCTTATGCATAATTGCCGAAGAGATAGAACATGAAGGAATTCATGATAAAAATTGACCCCATCTAGCAACATCTCATCAAAATGGATATTTTGTTCTAGATGTTCAAATGGATATTTTGTTCTAGTATGTAGTACTAATATTACACATTGTGTATGATTAATCATCAATGGACCATGTATGAGTGAAAATGTGTCAGACTGACATTTATTTATTTCATTGGACCAAGCTCCATTTTGGCCATTTAAATAGAATAATGACCATTGTTGATTTCAATAATTCACAATCCACCAGACCCCATTTAGGGTTATTGATTTTCACAATTCCAGAGGTCATCACTCACCTTGTGTTCTATGTATAGGAAACTCCTGGGTTGAGAATTGCCTGGTATGTGTTGCAGTAGATGTTTACCCTTACTGTAATGTTCCTTTCATTATGTGTGTGCATATGAGTATGTGAAATGCCAAAAAAAAAAATAAAAAAATAAAAAGCTAGCATTTCTTTGAAAAAGTATTTTCCTGGTCTCTTTAAAGATGTCATTCTATGTAATCTTCACAAAATCTTTTTTGAGTAGATATATATCCCCCCGTTAACAGATGAAGAAACTGAGGGTTACATCCTCTCTTGGCCAAAGTCACAGTTTTGTGCTTGATGAAACTGGGTTTCATATCTAGATCTATCTTAAACCTTGAAATATCAGGGATTTTGTGTGAGTGCATGTACATGTGTGTGTTGGGTGGTTTTTTGGGAGGTGGGCTGCAATTATTATGAATAGCATTGTTTTATCATCTAAATAGGATTCCAAAGGATATAAAACAGAACTTGTCCTCAAGGAACTTACCTAGGAGAAACAAGGATGAACAGATATGAAGTTTAAATTACAGTCTCAGAGATTTAAAATAAAGGAAAAGCAAAATCAAAAAGCAATGCATGACTTATTAAGGAATTAATCTTAGTGACATTGACTGTTACGAGGTTCAGTCTTCAAGGAAAGAGGGACTGTAGCATCATTCATTCATTTATTGATTTATCTAATCACTCATTTCTGGGGTATTATATTGCTGTGCCAGAAGTGTCGTATCAAGATAAGCAAGAAATTATATAAAGAATGTTTTAAAATTTATTTTTAATTTTTTGGACAAATAATAGTGCATTTTTATGGGATACATGTGACATCTCAATATAATCATGCAATGTGTAATGATCAAGTCAGGATGACTGGGATACACATCACTTCAAACATGTATCATTTCTTTGTATTTCTTTGTATCATTCCAAACCCACTCCTCTAGTTATTTTGAAATATACAAAAAATTATTGTTTACTATAGTCACCCTATTGTGCTACCAAACACTAGATCTTATTTCTTCTATCCAACTGTATTTTTTTACCCATTAACCAACACTTCTTTAGCCAACCCCGAACTTTTCCCAACCTCTGTTAACCACATTCTACTCTCTACCTCCATGAGATAAATCTTTTTAGTGCTTTCCTATATCTCCTACCCTACTGAACCTTGTACAATGTTAGACATACGGTAATTTCATAGCAAAGATTCACTGATGGAGTCTCTCTCCATCTCTGTCTCTGTCTCTGTCTCTGTCTCTTGTGTCTCTCTCTTTATATATAAATAGATACACAAATAGACATAGATACAGATGTACTTGTTAGACATATGTATTTGTTTATATTCTTCACAACTTGAACACACATTTGATGGATCTAAACTCACTGTCATCTGACAATACTTTACCTCACAATCATCAGTGAATTAAAATAAAATAGAGAAAGGAAATGAACAATGCTCTTCATTCAGTGTGACTCCTGTGGAAAACAATTATCCTTAAAATGTTTGGACTTCTTTGTTGTTGTAAACTTGCCTGCAAGACTTAGATTTCTTTGATCCTCAGGCCCATGAATATAATGGAGAAAATAAGCAATTTGGTGTGTAGGACTGCTAGAATAAATGTGAATTAATTAGAGCTTTGTGATATGAGTGACACCATGTCTTTTTACACTTATCCCCATGATCATGTGCTCAAATCACCTTATCTGGTGATACACTCATCCAGTCATTCCTGCAGTACACATTTCCCTAAATGTCCCCTGGCCTGAAACAGAGAAATATTGTCATGATCAGATCTGTTTCTTCAGTTTCCTTCACTGTAAACTTTTACTAACTTCAAAGAGAATTTTGCCGAATGAGTACTATAGTAATTATTCACTTCTGGGCCACAGGCATTATTTCACCAAGACACTACTTTTCTGGACTGATGGACAGTATTTTTACGATTGCTCATAGAAATATGAAATCACTTGCTACAATTTGATTTTTATGTTGCTGTGGTTCAATAGAGGTTAGTGTCAACCACCTTGCTTTTAGAATTGAGCTAATCTGAAACAGTTCACAAAAACTGCTGTTCTCACAAAGGAGAAAAAAAAATGTGAGGTCTGATTATAGGGCAATCAAGACTCTAAAATATACAGCCAAATTATGAATAATAAAATCTGTTTTTAAGAAGTTGAGCTTACTAAACACGTATCTAATTTGACATACAGACATATTTTTCAAGGCTATTGTCTTAAGAATTCCCTTATGTGTCTGTGCAATTCTCATCCCTGCTATAAAATTAGTCACTCCTGGCAATAGAGGTTTATTAAAATGAAGTGATGATATAGGTAATCAATCTGGAAAAGGTAAGGGTCACAGGAAAATGTCCCCACAGGGTCAGCAGGGACCTGTGTTTGGCATCCAGGAGCAAGACTCATTGAGAAAGGCGGCATGGCTTTGCTTACTTCTGAATTGCTTTAACACATAATCTTTATGCCACAGCATCATCAATGAGTACACTATTATATTATCTTTTTATCTATATTAATATACTGACTCTTCAACTAGACTGAAAAGACTGAGCTTTGGAATCAGAGTTTTAGTTAACTGTGTGTCCTGGTCCAACTTACATTACTTTGTTGAATCTTTTAGGGTTTTTTGTGAGGATTAAATAAAATACTCATATACAATGCTTGCAGGGTGTCTAGTTTATGGTAAGTGTTCAATAAATGTTTTACTCTGTCTCCCTTTTTTTTTTCTTTACCTTAAGATCCTTAGGTAATTAGTGGGGTGGCTCTGTAGCAAAGTGTAAAAATTTGACTGTCTGGGTTCAAATCTAGGTCCCACTACTTATTACCTCTAAGACTTTGAACTTCAAGTCTCCATGTCTCAGTTTTTCATCTATAAAATAAGCATCACAAAACTTTTACCTTATAAGATTCTTGTGCACAGCCCATGTGTTAGTAGGTATTAAATGCTTATAGCAATGTCTGGCACTAAGTACATGCCATAGAAATGGCTGCCATTTAAGAGAATGATTATGTGCCCTGGGACTCTTGTGCCAGAGTGTGTGCTTGATGGGAGCAAGAAAGCTTTCACGTGCATGTGCCACTGTGATTAATGAAGGAAGATCTCAGACATGGAAGAGAGCTAGAATCCTTAACCAGTAAAGGCAAAAGTTGCCTCTTTTGGCAAATAAGTTGAGATTTGAGATCTTACACAGACAAGCAATTGGCACTTAATGAAAAGTCAAGGAAAGTGCAAACAGGAAGACTTAGAAGTTGTCTTCTGAAAGTAGTAAAGCATTTATGTGTTGAAAACAGGCTCTGGTTCAGATGGAACTTTCTATTGAGTTACCCCCTACCTGGGAAGACTGAGCTGCATCTAGCCCGGACATCCAGGTATAGAAACTGGACCTCAAAGAGATGCAGGCTTATCCCTGACAAAAAGTTGCAGACAAAATATGCCCAAAATATGTTTTGGGGTACAGAGAGTACTGGATCAAGGGCAAAGTAGGATTTCTAGCACCCAGACTCAGATACCACCATGCAGGATAAAAAATACACAAAAAAGAATTACTTCATAATTTGATACCATGAGTCAGATGAACCTGAAGTTGCCTCTGGATTTAGCAAAAATAAATAAATAAAAATAATGCACCAGAAACGAAAGAGTGGAGTACAGCTTCTACTTAGGGTTGCCTTATCTAATGTGATGTTAAAAGGAACCTGAGGTGGACATTCTTTAAAGGATGCCAGCCAAGCTAATATAAGAGATGTAGAACATCTTATATCAAGGTCTAGCAAGAGTGAAAAGAGATATGAAATAGGATAACATTGGGATTCAGGTCAAAGTCAAGTTGCTTAATCTCCCTACATTGTCTTTTGCAATAAAAAAATGGAACTCCTCTCTTCTTTCTGCGCCTCCTCTACTGACTCCTCCAAAAACCTCTTTTAAATAGGTTATTTGGTAACTATATCATCACAGATGTGATGTTTGCATTCCCACAGGGGAATCTTAGGAAAAGGGCAATGGTTTAAAACACAAAGGAGTACCCTTATAATGGCAGACTTTTAAGCAGCACGTTGCCGTTTGGGAAAAAAAGGTGCTCCTTCTAATCACGGGCACTCTGCCTTTCCGTAAAGACCAGCCCGGACTCAGGCTACATGCTCCTTTCTCTCACAGATCCCCTCTGCAAGAGAGAAGAACATTTAGGTCACTTCAGACTGGAACATTAAAACAAATGCTGATAGTTCAAGGTTAATAGATGCATAAAACAAAAGTAATTCCGTGTCAAAGCTGAGATGACAGGCGATTTGACTTGAGGCAGCCTTACAATCACTCTTTTACATGTGCTCCGTGCTGAGACCAGGCGAAGGCGTTATGTTTCTGACATTTACTTGTCAGGAAGGTATGACAATAGAGATTGTTTCTATCTCTGCTGCTCCCAGATGTTAACCTTCCAGCTTTAGTTTGTAATTGGGGTTCTGTGGAGCTTTAACATTTTCTATTGATTCAATAGAAGCGATAACATTTCCAATCATAAGACAGCATTATAGAAATATCAGGCAATTCACATATCAGAGTGTTTGATAGCTGGGCTCGCCGCATTAATTTCTGTCACCTTTGCCAGGAACCTTTTATCCTCTTTTTAATACTGAAGGACACGTGGGAGTAGTTGCTGCCACTTTTATTGTTCAATAAAGTAGACAAAAGTTTCAATTAACAACCAAGGGGCCTCTAGGAAATTGTGAATGAGAATATATTTTACTCATTTTACTATATTTCTTTTTTCTAATGTGCCATCTGTGACTTCGAGGCTGTACTTCACTTAGCATGCGCACACATACACACACACACGTGCGCACGCACACCCACAGTCCTCCCAATCCGGTTTGATTTATATTAAAACATTCCGCTGAGGAAAGCCAAAAGGGGGCCAGTAAGAATGTTGAAATAAAATTGAAGTAAGAAAAAAATTGAACTCAGGCAAGTGTAACTAAAGGGACAAATGTCTCCAGGTATGTAGCACTGTAGGCACGACGTTCACCAACTCCACGTCCCTGCCTTTGATTCCGACACTGAACTACCAAAAATCCTCTTCCACCGTATAACCGGTACCTCTTGAAAAAGAAAAATATATATCTTGTATCATGTATTCACTAAGAGTCTCATTCTTTTATTAAACATTTGCTTTATGGGGGTTCAAAATGTTTATCAAGTATATTTAAAAACAATAGTTAATGAACAATAAGTAAATGGATATCTATAAAGTGAAATTAAACATGTGACAATAGAATGATTTTTCTAGATGCCGTGTTTTGTCTCACTGCAACACAACCTTTTCACCCTTTATGAATAGTCTCTTCCATATTTCTACTCAGGCCATGTGCATTTTTGATCCCACACCTTTCTTTATGCAATTCCTCTCAGTATTTTCTAATGTAAACAAGCACTATCATCTGCCCATCTGCCCATCTGTCCGCCTGCACCTGCACTTCACGGGCAAGCTCAAGTCTACCTCCATGATGAAGAGCTTCTTCACTATCCCCTCTCTTTCCCTATCTTGGATTGTATAAACAATGATTCTTAATTTTCAAAACACACAGACCTCTTCGAGAATTTTTTGTTATAAAATTTTGCATTTTCTCTTATGAGTTCATATACTTAAGCTTTACAATAGACCATAAAATAAATACCTTTAAAGAACAGCATTCATTGACTTTTACACAGGTTCAATATATGACTTGTCACTTCAGCCTGTCAATATCTTTGCTATCCCCCACAGTTCAATGCTATATAAAATGTGGATGTCAATGTCTCTTTATTATAATTATCTAATACAGTCAGACCTCCATATCTATGGGTTCTACATCAGTGGGTTCAACAAAACGAGGATAGAAAATATTTGGAAAAAAATTATGTCTGTACTGAACATGTGCACTTTTTTCCCTGTCATTATTCCCTAAACAATACAGTATGAGAACTATTTACATAGAATTTACATTGTATTAGGTATTATAAGTAATCTAGAGGTGATTTAAATGATATAGAGGGATGTGCATAGGTTATATTCAAGTACTACGCCGTTTTATATCTGGGACTTGAATATCCAGGCATTTTGGTATTTGTGGGAGGTCCTGGAACCAATCCATCACAGACACCAAGGGACAACTGTATGTTAATAAAATTGTTAGACAAAAAAGAGCAGAGCTAACCTATTAGTCCAACTCTAGAAATATCTACCACTGTGCCTTAATCAATTATTCAGCCTTATTTTGATATGGTTATTCAAATATTAATCATTAAAAACAAATTTCCTTTTATTTAGTTTATATTTTTACATTTTATTCTCAAATTTAATGACAGTGACATTATCAAATATTTTGTGGAAATCTAGACCAGAAATATCTACTGACAAAGAAACTCAGCTTTTGCAACGTGACTTCCGTGTAGTAGACACTCAGGAAGTCCTATTTTTGTGGCTAATTTTTCTTAGGCACTTACAAGCCAGCCCCTTAATAACTATTCTAGAATCATGTCTAGAAGTTAAATTAATCTTACTAGTCTGTAGTTTGTAATAACTTCTTTGATCCTTATTTTGAAAATGGTAATGACATTTTCTCATGTCCTGTTTTTTATGAATGATTAAAGCCATGCTTAAGAGAAAGTAAATTAATAATGCCACTGCATTTGAAGAATAGGGGTTTGATATTATTATCAATATCCAGAAATGAACTCTATGGACAAACACTGGAATTGTACCAAAAAAAATTGGAACACAGTTTCTACTTTACAAAATTTATGTTAAATCATTATTTTTCCCTACTCACTGTATTGGTGAAGATATTGTCCACAGTTTTAGAATTCTTTGTAACATTGTCTAACCTTCCTTTTCTCGGCATGGTCAGTGGGCCAGTACCATTGACATCATTTGGGAGCTTGTTAGAAATGCAGCGTCTTGGGTATTAACTGAGAAATTCTGAATCAGAATTTGGATTTCATCAAGACACCCAGAATATTCGTATTCCCATTATAGGTTGAAAAGCAGTGGTGTAGTTGGTCTCCATCTTTAAACCTGTTCCCTTTACTCTAAGTACCCTTGCAGCCAATCACCTACCTGATCTATGTCTTACCTGGCCCACAATAATATCTACACCATATAACTTGTTCCAGCTATCATCCAAACAATCCTCAACATGAACAAATCACAGTACCAGATATAATCCCTATAATTAATTTGACATTCGGCTCCCAGAAAAACTCTTTTAAACTTTTGTACATGTCAGAAGTTAAAAACCTGGTTATTCCTTTGAATTACTTGGTCAGTTTTCCACAAGATAGTTCTTTCTCCAGAGGCTAGTTGTACTGCCTTAGCTATTAAGAAACTCAGGCCATACATCTGCAAGGTAAACCACATATGAAAAAAATATCACTCAATATGGTCAGTGTTTGGGGGTTATCTTAGATGCAGATTAATCACAGAATTATGTTATGAGTATTCAAAGGGGTCTTAACAAACTACTTCTTAATAATACTTTGTACAAAGTTATATGTTCAGTAAGTGTTTATGGAAAGAATTAGAAAGCTGAAAGGAATTTTGTGATGTAGCAATATAAATTAGCCACAGTATATAAGATGAAAAGACTGTGCAGTGTTATCCCATTCAATAACAATTATATAGACAAGGGCCTTTATTCTTTATGCTCCATTCAGTTGACCTCTTCCATTTCCACCAGGGAGAGAGCTCCTCCATCTCAGAGCTTTGTCATGCAGGAGACAGACATTTCCCCCAGTCACAGTATAGAAGCCAGACACCAGTTTTTTGAAACCAAACAAATATGCAATTTGTCAGTCTGCAGATAGAGTGTTTCCACCTTCAGATTCAAAATGGTTTTCATTTATTCACGTAAAAAAGAAGCATTTCAGTTATAGTTGTAATATTTACTTATCTGGTTTCCTCATGATGGATAACAAATGTACCTAGAACCTCCATGCATCAAAAAGATGCCATTTCATAAAATGGCAATACAATTCCATATTACAATAAAAACAGATACAATTCAAAATGCCTCAAATAGTTCTAAAAGCAATTATGACATTTCAGAAGTAAACATTACTTATAGATTCATAACCACCCGTCAAAATTATTTCACTAGGGTAAGCTAAGGAAGCATCTGCTACAATTTATGCATTTGAGTCTTTCTTATTTTTCATAGCCAAAAAAAAAAAAATGCTTCCAGCAAGTACTGCAGTCCCGAATAGGGCAGTTTGCCATTAACCTAGGAGCACATACCCTTTTTAAGCTGTAGCTCAACTCTTTTACTGTAATAAAGGTATAAAATTCACATTTTCATCTAAAGGAACAAGATCTGACCACTACCATCTGTGGGGGAATAGTGTCTAAGATTAGCAGTCTTATTTCTTTGCCTAAAGAATAGCAGAATAAGCTCCTTTTAAAGGCTGAAAAGAGTCATTCTTCATATCCTGTCCAGAATAATGCTGAATTATTTCTCAACTACAAGTAGTGTTTCATAAATCACAAAAAGAATAAATCTTATTAAATCAGTTGTAGATTATAAAAACCTAAAGGCAAGGTCCATTCTCCAAAGGACAGTGTTGTCCTCATTGATTTTTTATCCTTTTACTTATTTAAGAGGAGACAGCTTCTTTGAGACCTACTTAACTGAAAGAAGAACCTTTTTTTTCTTTTTATGGGGAGTCAAGTGGCAAATAACCATGGTGGACAAATGCATCCACTAAATGTCTAAATACTACAACTTTTAGCATTTTATATGTATATTTATAATGGAAAGCATATTTATAATGCATAATGTGCAAATAAATAACTTGTACATTGAAATTTTGAAAAATTGTCATATTTATTACATCTATTCAGTAAGATTAAAGGAATAATAACTTGGTATACTCTACACATGTTGGGAAACAAAACAAGTAACCTTACAATTAATATGAAGTAATAGACTAAAATCTATTCTTCAATAGTCAAAATATTTTTTGTATCTAGCTCTTAATCTGATGCAGTATTATATCCACAAAACTTTAGTTTTATGTTTCAGGAAAAATAAACTCACTTTCGCATGTCACAGAACAAAATATGAATGCAAAAGTTATGGTTCTCTTAGCAGTGTGAACTTTGCACATTACAAATAACACATTCAACAAGGTAGATATTTTATAGTCTGCCTGGTGATGAAAAATTCAATATGCATATATTTATGTATTGAGTAGATTTATAGCCAACACGCCCACTGCCACTTGGCCTCAGTTCACTTTCACATCCTTGAAAAGAACACATTTCACGCATTTTAAAAAACATTTAGAAGATTTAAAAGCATTTGCCAATGTCACAAAGCAACAGTAAATGGTGTATGCATGTCTAGTAAGTTAGCCTAGAAATATGGAATGGGAAATGTGCAATGGGGTGTTTTGTATTTGGAACTGAAAGGCTTTATAACTTTATTGACTCACATTGAGGGTGAGGACTGGCTTCAAAAATTTAAGGATGGGTGGATTTCATTTTGCTCCACTCTGACACTAATATGGTACCATTTGACCTGGATAGGAGAAGTTCAGTTTTACTGAGGGTGTTCCACCATAATAGAAAATGAGTTGCAACCAGTTTAAGGATCATTTTTCATAGCACACAGTATACTTTTACTCATTTTGAGAGGTGATACAAAATGTAACATAACAGGGATCATTATTATAAGGGAGATTCACCACATATCTAATTGGTACCAGCACATGGAAAAACGTGATGGGAGAGATGTTGACCTTGCAATTAGTGTTCCCTTCGCCCATGCAATTAGTGTTTTAGCCCTATGTGATTGCCCACTGTCTATTGCTCTGTGATGTTCCCTGCTTCCATTTGTGGCCTAGAGAAAATGCTTTTCTCATTAATATAGTCAAAACAAATATTTTCTAAGTACCTTCTATGTTTTAGTCACTGAACTAGACTTTGAGGATGCAACTATGAACAGGCTGGACACAGTCCCACGCTTAAGGTTTATAGCATAATGAAGAATACATACAAGTAAACAGGCCCTTAGAATATGGGGTGGGAATGAATGCAGTGGCAGGAGAAGTACAAGATCTTATGAGGGCCAATTAAAGGGGTATGTAACAATAGCTTGGAGAATGGGAGAAGGATTCCTTGAGGAAGCAACATTGAATCTGAGAACTAGAGGTTGAGTAGAATAGAAATAGGCCAGATAAAAGGAGGAGAGAAAGAAGCATGTTCCTTGAAGAGTAGTTGGCATGTGCAAGAGTCAGAAGGTTCAGACAGAACATAGTCCAACTGAGGAAATGAAAGAAATTCTGTAGGGCTGGAGTTGAACGTACAAAGGGAGAAAGTAAAAAGAGATCATGGAGGAGGTACAGAGAAGGACCAAATCAAAAAGAAATATGGAGTCTAAAATCTATCCTAAAAGTACCAAAGACATCACTAAGACAGGGAATTAAACAGTGCACTAATATATTCACTATGTTTTAATTGGTTCTACTTTGCTGCAATGTGAGGATTGAATTGGTGAAAGAGAGGATGAAACACAGTGAGGAGGCAATTTTAGTTACCCAAGAAAATATGATGGTTGCCTGGATAGAATAAAGGAAAAAAAAAAGAAGAAAGGAAGAAAGGAAAAGCTATATCTTCAGCAAGTAATTTTGTGGCAAAACAGAGAATATTAAGCATTAATATGAGACAGTATCTTAGGATATTTTTGCCAAAAAGTCCCAGAAGTCGTTCATGTTGTAAATATCTGGAGTTCAGATTTCTTTGGGGACCTTTTTAAGTCATTCCAGCTGAGTCTATGTTGGTCCCTTCCCTTTACAGAATTTTCTTCTTCTTCCACATCCTTTCTTATACTTTCTCTTCCTTTTTAATCTTCATTTTGATATGTATAAATTAACATTGATAGCAAATACTCCACACTACTTCAGGGTAAAACATTACCTAGCTTTTCCAGAAATCACTGGTGCTGCCGCAGTTCAAAAATGGTGAAACCTACTTTGGACTGGAAGTTTGGGAGAATTTGCATTCATTGAGTCCTAGCATGTACTAGTTTCTCTCTACACATCACCAAATTAAATAATCACAATATTCTTAGAGGTTGTTATTATTATCTACATTTTGTAAATAACAAACAAGCTCAGAACTGTTCAGTAACTTGCCCAAGGTCACAGAGTTATTACTGAGAGATAGAGGAAAAGAGAATAGCCTGTCAACCTCCAGGCAAATTTGGTTCCTTTCTATTAGCTTACTCTGCTAGAGACATCCAGAGTCGTTTTGTGAAAGCCCTTAAACCACTAGGCTTAAACCAGCCAAAAAAAATGAAGAGGGCATTTCAGACAGGTAAAGAATACAACTCAAAAAGGTAGAGATGGTGATGCTTGTGGCATGTGCAAAGAATAATGAGTAGAACAATTTCTTTGGAAGCAGATTATGTAGGGCAGCTCCTTCCAAATTTATGTCCTGAGGAGTACCACTCCCAGCATGCAACATATAATAAACAATATAAAAAATGTTCACTGCTCAAATATCTTTGAAAAAAACTGGGTTAAATAAAGTTATCCAAGTTTCTTTCCTGCTTATAAACTTTGAATATCTAATATACTGCTGAGCATCATGAATCTGCAATAAAAGGTACTCGCACACTGCATTTCCTACATGTATTCATCCACAGAAAAAAATTTTTATTGGGTCTACAAAGCACGAATTATGAAAATAATGCTTTCCCCCACACACATACACAAAGATAGGAGGACATGTAGATGATTGCCAAGGTTAGGGTTGAGGGAGGCTTTGTTACGGGATAATTAGAAGGTGTTTCTTTGTGGTGATGGAAATGGAACACTTCAGTGTCCTGTAAATTGTGGTAATTATGTACTATGGTTATGGGCAACATTGTCAATGGGGAAAGCTCAGTGAAAGGTACATGAGAATTCTCTGTACTAGTTTTGCAACTTCTTGTCATCCTAAAATCAGTTTTTAAAAAAATAGAAAGAAAAGAAGAAAACAATTTGGGGGGATAAAAAAGTTGGTCATGAGCCTAAAGCGGGCAGCTCTAAATTGCCTCTCCCAAGTCTTTCACAGATTGGGTAAACCCCCATTGCCTAAGGAGGCCAAGGCTCATTCCATGTTGCCCTGATGTGGGCGAATTGAAAGAGGGACCCAGTGGATGTAACTTTGAAAGAGACCATGACTCTGACATCTTGTTCCAATCAATGACCTGGAAACTGATAACTAATTCTTGTTCATGCAACTCCTCTTTGCATCTGAATTAGGTTGGGATTAGGGGAAGAGGGACAGGCTGGAGCTTTCCCTAGTAATCCAAATCACCTAAAGAGAAGTAGAGAGATACTGAGGAAACTTACGGAGAGGTTGGCAAGTATTTCTAATGCTTAATAGAAAACTATTAATGATGCCATGGAAATGAAGAACTTCCATTTTCTTGATGGAAGTTGTGTCTATACTGTATCACTCAAACTGAGTTAGTTTATTCACAAAAACAGATTTTTTGGTCAAAATTATTTAGTTCCAATAGTAACCAGATTATTTGACTTTTTTGAACAACCTATTACTTTTCTAAACTTGAGATTTTTTTTCTTTTCAAAATATTTCCTGTAGAGAAGCCAATAAAGAACTGGAAATCTGAAATTCTTCCTCCTGCTCTCGTAGATTTGCTAACAGTCTTAGTTTCTCTGGAACAGAAGAAAGAATACGAGGCTAGTCCCATGGAGAGATGCTCTAGTGCCGTTCTAAGGGGACGTTGACTATCTACCATGTGGGTAGGACCAGCTGAGGGCAAGGTCATTTTGACACTTGAAAAGTGCTCTCTTCCCCTTTTTGTTTTCCTGTGTTTTGTTTGCTTTTCCTTCCTCTGTAGGTCCAGTCTTATGAACTTTACAGTAAATTCCCTTCCGTGGTAAGTTTGCACAAACTTCCAGTATAGTGATAGAAATGCTATACTTCATGAATCTGAATTCTAATTTGTAGGAAATAATGTTCTTGTGTATTGCTCCTGTAATAATATAAATGCTAATCGTTTGTTTAAACCATTGAATTCCTTTCCTTCTTGAAGAGTTCTATAGTGAGATTCCAAAGGAATAATAGAAACACTAATTATTTTGATTAGCCCAAAGGGGAGATTCTATTAAAAGTTCTT
The DNA here is from genome assembly GCA_023783475.1 of Daubentonia madagascariensis. Lineage (NCBI taxonomy): Eukaryota > Metazoa > Chordata > Mammalia > Primates > Daubentoniidae > Daubentonia > Daubentonia madagascariensis. The sequence goes on along the minus strand of JAKFHU010000901.1, from coordinate 3,010,753 downwards.
GAAAACAGTTGCTTCTTTAATTTTACATTTTTTTGGGCTTCTTTTAAGATGAAACTGAAGCTGTATTCCAGGATTTTACTTTTTATGTTAATGGTTTTACTCAAAATGCCCTTCTAAGGTTCTTATTTTTAAATGGACTCTATGTGAGAGACTGAATCAATATCTATTGTGTATTTCAAATCTCCATAATTGTATGGAATAGACGGAACAGTCAAGCAGAGAAATTGATGAATATTACTTTGGGAGAAGGAGCTGGTATTATTTGAAAATTTGTTTGTTATGTATGTGTGATATGTGACTGCTTAAAGTGCTTCAAATGAAAGCTTCATTGAGGTCAGTCTCTTTTCAAAGTATTTAGGATTTTTTTTTTAATCTGCAGGCTAAGAGGATGTCTATACAAGGATAAATGTTCTGTGTCTAAACAAATCTAAAACAACACATTATTCTGTATTTTTAATAAAAAATGAGCTGTTCAATGAAAATATAATTTAACTAGTACTGGAAGGTGGGGGTGGGGGATGAGAGAGGTGGAATATTAATGGTAAATAGAATGGACTTTAGAATCAGGTAACTACGGATTGAATTCCAGTTCCATCACATTCTAGCTGTGTGACTCCGAACAGGCTTTTTTAAAACTCTCTTAAGTTTCAGTAACCTTATCTGTTGTGAAGATCCAATGAGATAATTCACACCAAAAGAGAAGCACATATCTGGGACACAGGAAGTGATTAGCATTTGAGTTACTCTTACTTGTTGTATTAGTTATATTGGTTAACTAGCTACACTATTACCAGTGTTGTCATTTGCTGTTCCTACTGTTGTTGTCATCTTCACTGCAACTGCTTTAACATAAGCAAAGTCATCCCAACGGAGCAGTGCTCTATCTATATTTTTTGTTTGTTTGTTTGAGACAGGGTCTCACTCTGTTACCTGGCCTAGAGTGCAGTGGCATCATCATAGTTCGCTGCAGCCTCAAACTCCTGGGCTCAAGTGATCCTTTTGCCTTAGCCTGTACTGGTACTATAGGCATGTGCCACGATGCCTGGCTGGTTTTTCTATTTTTTGTAGAGATGGGGGTCTCGCTCTTGCTCAGACTGGTTTCGAACTCCTGACCTCAAGCAATCCTCCTGGCTCAGCCTCCCGCCTTAGCCTCCCAAAGTGCTAGGATTACAGGCGTGAACCAGTGTGCCTGGCCTCTATTCACCTTTTTATTTCTAATTGTCAAGCACTTCTTTTGGTTTTAGCAACTTTGATATAATCCACAAAATAAAAATCCTTGTGTACCTACTGGATATCAGGCTTTATGATAGGAAGCACATGTACAAAGCCATGCATCTCTCACAGGATTTAGACAAATAGCACATTGTGAAAAGTGTGGTAAGTGAAGCGTCTGTGGGGATAAGGAGGTAAAGAAGGGGTAGCTCTGTCTGGGGTGACAAAGAAGGATTCCCACGGGAAAAGACATGTAGTATAATCCTTGAAAAATGATGATGGTACTTTTCCTAGAGACAAAAGAGGGAACAGAAATTCAAGCAGGGGGAACAGTATGTGCAAAGGCCACGAGGTTTAATAAAGCTGACCTGGTTTAAAGCATGCTTTATTGTTGTTACTTATTGCTGGAATAAATATGCAAGATCACAAAGTAGCAGTATATGTGGTTGGAGAGTTAAGCAGGGAACAGGTTATGAAAGGACTTCTGGGTCGTGATGAATGGCTTAGCTTTACTCAGTAAAAATACAAAGCAGTTGAAAAGTTACAAGTGGACCAGTGATGACTCTGGATAGTCCCAGAGAGAAAGAGTTGAAAAATGTGTGTTGGGAGCAGTATTTAAAGAGGAGGAGAAGACAAACTATGAGGCTATGGCAAGAATCCTGGTAAAAGACAAAGAAGAGAGTAACAGTGGAACAATAGCATAAGACTTGAAGCAGAAAAACCCCTAGAGGATGATACAAAAAGGTCGTGGTGATTGACTTGGCATAAGGGGTTTGGAAGCTTAGGAAATGGAATGGGCAGTATAGTCTGGCTAGTCTAGGGGAGGGGAGGAGGGAGATTCTGCCTCTGTGGTTCCTGTGCGAGTGCACATGAAGATCTGAGGGGCTGAGCCCTCCATTTGCTGAGGCTCAGTAGGGTTTTGGCTGTAGGTTTTGAGGCTTAGAGAAGAGGTCAGGACCAGAGATTTAGCTCTGAGATACACAAGAAGTAGATAGAACTCCACTGGGAAAGAATGGAGCATAGGAATGAAGGAAGAATGAGGCTGATATTGTTGGTATCGCTGACGTGGATAATGTCAAAAAAACCGAGGCAGCTTTGAACGTTGGCAAAGATTAAACGAGTAGAGAGTTTCTTGATAAAGAAAGTGGTCGGTGGAGTCCAATTCCACAGGAAGGTCAGCAAGGTGAGGTGTAAACTACACCTATTAGACTGGCAATTAGTGTGACCTCGATGAAGACAGTTTCAATGAAGGACAGCGAGCAAAGTCCCGATTGTGACATTTAACAAATGAATGAAGGGGACTGAGAACATTGTCAACTTCTGTGAATCAAGTTATAATTCAGGATCAAGAATGGTACTAACAGAGCTAACATGTGGTACCTCAGCCACACGTCTGATGTAGCAAGTGCTCTGCTAGATCCCAGCTCACTTATCTTATTGATCACCATAACAGCACATTGTCAGCCAAAGCAGAGTTTTGCTGTATCCTCTGTTATTAAGAAGGGCTAGAGAATAAAGATAAATGTTCTGACATCCAATATCAAATAAATATTTGAGTCTCTGGTTACTTGACTATCAGCTATCAGCTTGAAAATGGTTGATCTGGAAGTAGATCTACAGGCACAATCCCAGTCAGAATGTTCACATCTGAACAAAGTTTGTCATTCCAACTTTCTAAACTGTTCTGTTGGACTAGAAGAGTAAAGTACATTATCTCCTGCTATTTCATTTTTATTAAAACTGTTTGAACTTGGAAATGAGGCCTGATGGTCCCATTTTCAGAAGGCTGAAGGTCACTGGGTGTTTCTGTTCAAAAAAAGAAAACAATGTGTAACCCCTCTGGCACCATAATCGAAAGAAATAGTGTGGTGATTACAGCCCTGCGCTGAGCTGGCGGCTGCTACAAATACTGGAACCGAATTTGATAGGATCCTGTATTACCTTATAACAGAGTATCATTCCTTACAGTTCCAAGGTCAATGTCTCTTTCTCAAATAACATTTCGGACCTATAATTGTTCATCTACATGCCAGCAATTATGGGGGAATTGATCAGCCAGTAATTAATGCCATGCTATTACACTTTTTAATTTGTAGATTATGCAGCTGCAAGCGTTCTCACATTTTTAATTTGTATATTATACAGCCACAAATGTTTACAATGCCCTTTTTAATCTCCTTACACTACCACTGCCATTATTCACTATAGATTAATGATACCCCGGACGCTGGGGTTTATTTCATTTACCACGCTTACCAGGAGAGCAGTTAACATTACTGTGCTCTATTACTTAATGTCTTACTGCAGCTGCTAGTGAGCATTGGTTACCCTTTAAAATATTACCAGCCAGTTATTCTTTCCCTATTTTTTTTTTTGTTCTCTTGTCACCAACAATATGACTCTGTGGTAGTAGTATATTTTATTTCCAAATTTCTTTCAACTGGTTTTATCAGAGATATTTAAATAATTCATTTTAAATAACACAAATGACCTGAGTTCCTCCTTACCCACCCTTGTCTATTTAAGAGCCTATTTGGGGGTATGTGACTAATACAAAACTTCTTTCTTTTTTTTCCCGCCCCACCTATATTTTTTCCCATACCTGCAAGCCAGATGAATTATAAAGAAAATTTCAAATAGTACTGGGCTCCTTTTCAATTAGCCAGAAATAGATACTCTCAGTATCGATTGGGCATAAGTCATCTTAATATTTTAAGGTGACACAGATGCTTCTGGCTGGAGTTATTATGGAGCATACATCTCCCTTGGTTTTCCTTAAGGTGATCTTCAGTTTCCAGGGGAGGGTTGTATCTGTCTCCTTGATGAGGCATTGCAACAACTTTAATGGTGGTACCACTCTGAGCCATCAGAATATGCAACATCCACATCACAGCAGAATTCTATGAAACAGATCATGTGTAAAATACTGTATTGGTTACTGGACAGGATACACAGAAGTAAAAGAGCATCTTTACTCTTTATCTCATTATCAAAGCATTTATTTTCTTCTTTGTAGTATGATAAAAGAAATATGTAAAAAATAATAATCCATACATAACTAAACTATGGGAATGAAATAATTATATGAGAGCACAGTGAGAAGGATCTTCCAAGGCATGTGGTAAATGGACAAAGAGCTTTATAACCTATTAGAGAAATGGCTTTTCAGAGGAAGGAGAGAGTGAATCCAGGAGGAGTGACTTGAGCTGTGTTTCCAAAGAAGGAGGCCTCAGAGTAGGATGAAAGCAGAGAGGAGGGCTTTCCTTGCAGAGAACACAAAATGAATAGGCACTTCAAATATATATTTGTTATATGTTCAAGGGACAGTAAAGAGATGACTATGGCTAGACGAAGTTTCATGGTGAAGACTTAAACTCGAGAGGAGGCTCAGTCACAAAACAATGGGTGTAGAACACCAATATAAGGGCTTTGGACCTCTGTGGGGCATTTTTGATTGGCTTGTGTTTGTTTTGTTTTTACTTTTTGCTGTTGTTGTTATGGAAATGCTGTTATCAAAGCAGTTTCTGGAGGAGAATAAAATGGTAGAGACTGACATCGGAGTTCACCCAGAGACTGATGAATTTAATTCCGATGTGCAATGATGAAGGTGTCAACACTGTCAATACTTACCCAGAAGTTCCGAGACACTTGGATCCTTCCTTGTTTCTCTTTGCCTACAGTGCACACCAACCCTTCACCTACCCTCTTCTTTGCTCCGACTTTGCAAATCCTATCCGCTTTAAAGGTTTAGAACGTCAACCTTACATCAAGTTTTATTCGCTAAGAGATTTATTGTTTATCTGTTTGAATGCAATATTATAGATGCATGTGTCTTGTTGCCTAAAGTAAAGTATTAAAACCGTCATAAAAATTATGGGTCAGGCACTATTTTAAGCATTTTATACACATTATTTTACTTTAATTCATTCCTATAATCACCTCAGAGGTAGGTGCTTCTATTTCATTTTTAATAAAAAATTAAACTGAGGTTTATGTTATGGTTAGTAACTAATGTCAGAGTCATAATTTGAACCCCATTCTACAAATTGTATTCGTTTCTTCACTCATGAGTTTATTCGTTTATTCATTTTTTCATTCATTCATTCATCCACTGATATTTGCTAAGTTTCTACTTGATAACAGACTTAATCTTGTGCTAAGGATACTTTAGTAAATAATTATAGATGGAAACCCCATTGCTTGGTCTTACAGCTGAGCAAAAAAATAAATGCAACCTGTATGTTGAAAAATTCCTACTCATAGAATTTAATCAGAAAGTACTTTTCAAGAAATTTGTTTTAATTGATACATGATAATGACACATGTTTATGGGTACATGTCATGTTTTGATACATATAAGGTATAGTGATCAGATCAGCATGATTAGCTTTCCCATCATCTCAAACATTTATCACTTCTTTGTATTGGGAACATTCAATATCCTTCTTCTAGCTATTTGAAACTATATAATATATTATTGTTAACTATAGTCATTCTACAGTGTCATAGAACATTAGAACTTATTTCTCTTATCTAGCTGTGAAAGCATTTTTTTAATTTCCCTGTGTCTTTTTAAACTTATTCTCCTCCCCCTGAATGGAATGTAGGTAAATTTCCATAAATTGGGAGTGATTTTTACATAATAAAGAGCCCCTTATAGATAATTAATAAGTCTAGATATGATAAGAATCAAAACCTTACATTTTATCTAAAGACATGGTTACTCCTCTTTTCTAACCTGTCAGGCTGCAGGCCAGACCTTCACAATGGAAGAAGAGTGGGTTGGCTGCTGTCTGCAGGACCCCAGCTTGTGAGTGGCTTCCTCTTTTTCCAATTTGTCAACTTTGACCATGCTGGTCCTTCCAGGGTAAGAGCAAGGAAGGGAAGAGCAGAAAAGTGAGTACAGACCTTACCTGACTAAAATGTGAGATAGCTCCAATCTCCCTGGGCCAGGCAGGTTGGTAAAACTGACTCTTGCTTGAGTTGGCTCTTAGGACACTTGTCATTCCTTCGATGTGGTTAACTCACTTTCCTATAGCTGGTTGCTCAAAGCACCTTCTTTAGCCCCTGACTGCACACAAAGACTCCTTGCTCTTTTCTACTTAGTTTTTTTTGTCCCTTCTAGTAGAACTTTGAGTAAGCTTAAAGGGATATCATGTGACCCAAGGGGCATGTTTTTTATTTATCCTTTTCCTCTTCAAAGTCTAGGAGAACAGATTGCCCAAGGCAGCCAACCAGCTTTCTTTTCTTCACTTTATTGTCAGAACAGGTAACCAGCCCTTCTCTCAAACTTAAGATTCTCTCACACACAAATCCAGTGGCCCTGCAGCATATGCAGGGGACACATCTTAACTCTCAGAGAGGTTTCTGTGGAGCCCTTTGACTTTTAATTTGAGATGTTGAGGAAAGTGTACCTATCCTTACCTTATTCTGAAGGGGCTAGAACCCAGAGCACACTAATCATCTCTACACCCAAACTTTGTACTACACAGCCATTTCCTTAGCCTCTCAAACTTCTTTTATAGACTGGATTTGGATGGTTTCATAAGGGTACAAACTGGTTTCTATAACTTCTTTTAGCAAGTCCTGTAGATAGTTTCACACCCCACTTTAGAATGTGGCATTTATTGTCTTAAGACCTCATTTCCAGTCTAAAATCTTACTAGACATATAAAATAAGGTCAAATAGTGATGAGTGCTATTAAAAAAATAAGAGAAGCTAATGTGAAAGAAAGGGATGAGGAGGAGAGTATTATTAATAGATGGAGTGGTCTGGGAAACATCTCGGAAGGGATAGTATTTAGCAGGAAACAGATTGATAAGGAGAAAGCCGCACAGAGATCAGGGACAGGCACATTCTAGGCAGATAGAAGAGTTAAAGGCACTGACGACAGAATGGCATTCAACAGTTCAAAAAACAGAAAGATATCCTGTAGGTCTGAGGCAAACCCAGCAAAGGAAAAGGGGCTGGGGGGCAATGGTTCCCCAATTCCAGCATGCACTGGGGGTGGGGGGACCTTTGGAAAATGCCAATTCCTGGGCCTCATCTCAGAGAGTTTAACTCAGTTGACCTGGTGTGATGTTACTTTCAAGAAATACTGTTCCTGCTGAGTGGCAGTGCTGTAGGATATGAGGTGAGAAGAACAAGCACAGAGCCAGAAGGAGTTTGGATTTCATTTTAATTTATTGGAAAGGTTTGAGGTACTGAAGGGACATGATCTAATTTGGAGTTTCTAAAGGGGACTCTGGCCATTTTTGAACAAATATGCTGTAGGGGATAAGGCAGGTATGGGAAGAGATAGGGCATTCAGGAGGCTACTGCTTTTGCCTTAGAAAAGAAGGGTAGTGGTTTGAATGAGTATGGTAGTGGTGGCGTTGTACAGAAATAGCAGGAATGGAACTCTATGCTAGACGGTGGAGTGACAGGAATTGTTTATGGATTGATGTGAGCAAAGTATGAAAAGGAGGAATCCTCTCTGAAACCTAGACTTAAAACCACATCCTGTTTTTTTAGGTACAACATCACATTTTACACTTCCTTGAGGTCCCCATAGTCCTTACTGGATGGTTTAGAACATAGTAGACCCTCAGGGTATATAAGAGGATTGAATCAAATAGAACTCAAGAAATTTCTACATTAACAGTTTATTACATATAGTGTTTGCAGTATTTTCTAATATAAATAAATAAAATAATCCAAAAAACTTAGTGAAATAGACACAAATGGAATTTGAGAACAACATATTTGTTAATAGTAGTAATTTGGATAAAGTGCATACAGTGGAGTTTGGGAGTGAATTAATTTCAGAAAATGTTAAAGATTCATTTTATATATGTCCAAGGAAACCACTCTGTGTAACGCTTCATTCCCACTGTGGGGGTGGGTGATAAAGGTGTTTAGGACAAACCTGAAGCATTTGGTCCAGAGCAAATATCAGAGTAGGTACACCCTTTGCACCTCTCCCTTGTTCAACCATATCTGTTCTTCAGGTTAAGGTGAACAGCAAGACCAGTGTCAGAATTTAACCAATGAATAAAAGAAAAAGAAAATAGAATATGTATAGAATATCTAGAAGTTTTTATTTATGATGACAGGTATGTCTGCATGTATGAGGGTCTGAAGAAGGGGATTACGGATAGAGTGTCACAATTTTGGGGGGTCATGTGTCAATTCCATACATCTTTCCTCCATCTCTTCTATTGTGGACTTGCCAACCGCATGGGCTCTGAGGAAGTGTAGCCTTCAGTACAATCTTCCTTACTGGGCACAGTGACTTAGTTTTATCAGTAAAACGTGCTAGTATTGATCTAGTTAAGGAATAGACCATACTAACTACTAGGAAAAGTTCTGGAACTTCTCCTAAAAAAAAGGTTAGGTAACTACTTTAGCCATCCAAGAGAGGTGGAACAAGTAACACATTTTTAAAGGAAATCTCTGCAATGGTAACTGAATTCTACCCCATTGCCAATACATCCTTCTCTCAGGGACTTAAAATTCTAAATCAGGAATATAAGAATTATATAGATAAATTTATTTATTGTAAGCTTATTCGACCTGAAATTTTATTCTTAAGTGCCAAAAGGCTCAACATTGGAAGAAAAAAGGAAAGCGTTTCCCCAATCACCTGGATTTTCTTCTTTAAAATCTTATCCCACTAAAACCCATAGAGAAAGGGTTTATATATTTTCTCTGTTGACCTATAATTTTCAAAGGCCCAATCGATGCTTATTCTCTCATCAAATCTCCACTCAGCGATGATTGAGAACTAACATAAGAGGTTGTAAAATTAAAGGACTCAGCAATCAATCTAACTCTTCTGCCGATGGAGTCACTACAGATGTGTCTTAGAAATCACCAAAGTCTCAAATCAACATGATAAAACAAAGACAGGAAATGTGAGTTAATATAAACCATTGAGTGGCCTAAAGGAGGGTATTTTCAGGTTGAAAGAGAATAGGTACTTCAAGTAGATGGTAGAACACAAGGAATTTCTTTTGAACTTCAGATCTTACAAAGGTAAAGACATACATCATATTAAGGCCCTGACCTTGCACCCCAGGGACCTGAATAAGAGTAGCCAGAGTGCAAAGCTGAAGGGGCCTAATGTGCCCCGACACTGGTCTCCCTGGGCAGAACAAGGTAGACATGCATCTCAACCCAGGGCGTTCTTGGTGTCTCTGGTACCCCACTGTGGGACGAAAAAATAAAATGAGAATAATCCTTTGCTTTATCACGTTTGTAGAGATAAACAAAAAGGGAGTTCTCAGCTAGTGAGAGCTCTACAAGGGAAGAAACGTTTGCAGGGTTCCTCCAGGAAAGCCAAGGGAGAGAAAAGCTGATGAGTATTCTCAGTAATTCAGCACCCAGAAAGGAGGTCTCCGTTAAAATAGGGTTATTTCCTCTGTTTTTTGAGAGACCTAGATGAAGTATTTCTCAGCTCAAACAATCTTCCCTTATAAGAATCGTTTCTCAAATTCACCCAAGAATGATCTAAGGGACTGGTGGGTAATTAAATATTCATGTATTTATGGGAAAACAATAATAATGAGGAAAATGATTTTGCTTTTTTTCATGTAAAATCTATTTGATTTTGCGGGATTATCTTTCATCCTAAGATGAATTGCTTTCTATGTTTTCAGCATTAAAATACCATGTGTTTTATGAAAAAGGCACTATAGTGCCAATAATTTTAGAAGCACTTTTGAATTAGACAGCACTTTCAAATTTTTTTCAAAATATTTTTACACATATTCACAAAAATAGTACTTAAAGAGATAAAGGAGGGTTTTTTTAATTCCTAAATGAAGTAGTAGGAAGATTTCATGGAGAAGGTAAGGTGGGTGTTTTCTTTTTCTTTTTTTTTCCTGAGCTAGATCCTAAAGAATAGAAAGAGGGAGATAGCTAGAAGTAAAGAAGAAGAACATTCTAGGCAGCATTAACCTAATGAGCAAAGGTGGAACGGGCTTTGCGTATTTAGAAGAGAGTGAGTATCCCAGCCTGGCTCTAACAGAGGGTTTTTGGAGACATGAACTGAGAGGCAACATGGGAAGATTGGATAATGCCACATTCTGGATGACCCCAGTTTGTCAGGACAAGAATTCTGAACTTTATTTTTTTTAAGACTGTAAAGGATTGATTGTTATGCAGGGATACAAACCTCTAAAACCAAAACTGGCAAAGGAGGAGAAAGGGAACTCCATTTTCACTTCCTTCCTTTCCTTGCTTTGCATAAAGCTATCTAATGCCACACAAATAAGATGCGTCGTGGCTCAGCAAACTGAGTTCTGAAACTTGCGTAGAAAGGAAGCCTTGTTTCTTCAAAATTCTGACATGAACTGAGTAGGTTTCTAGAGTGTCCCCAACAATAAAGAAAATGCCAAATGGGCTGAGCAAAAAAAGGTTCTAATGGACCACTGTAATGGCCCTGAAAATAGAGCCATCTGATGGAGCATTTCAGTCCATTTCAGAGGTAACCTACTTTGGAATGAAGTGATATGAATTGTATTCCTAAAATTGCATTCAGCTCAGGATGTCCCCTTATTATCACCATTCTCCTACTCATCCTGCCATCCCTCACCTCTCTCAGATTGATCCGAGATTCATGACTTCAAACTTGCTGGCCCCTTCTTGTGACAGTCAAAGGAAATTAGTCCCTGGTGAAGCCAAACACAGGGAAGCCTCATTCAGTCCAGGTTGGAAGACCCACAGGTCACCATTTTGTCATTGAAATAAGTTTGTGGAGAAAGATTTTTTTACCCATTCAACTTTCAGCTTCTCTGGTTTGAACATGTGAAGTTTTCAATTATGATTCATACTAAGAATGGGATTTTTGGAACATCCCAAAGCCCCTTAAATTGGTTTCTTTCTCACCCTCTCCCATCACCTCCTTTCCTATTGAGATTAAGGAATGTATAAAATACAACCTGTTATTGCCAGGAGGGATTACTACTATATATTATCACTCACAGCTCATTAACCTCAAAGCCCTGCTAACTAAGAAAATCCTCTCTAATGAGGTTTCCCTTGACTGCACTAAAGAACAAAAGGTCTAAAAGTTTTCCCTATTACCAATGTTCTTCAAATTATTGCACTGTAATTAAAATGTAACTCTGAGGCCAACGAGAAAGAAAAAAAAACTTTAAATTAGACCTTGTGGAGAACTTCTGCTTTGTCCTTCGGTAGCAACTAAACCATAGGAAACGATTCAGTTTGAGGGAGATGATTTTTCTCAGAACACTTGGATTGTACCTACATCACTCAAGACAGGTACGCATGGATCCAGATGATTCAGACTTAAATACTTTTGTAATACAGGAAGTAAAAGTGAATTTCTCACTTCAGCGATTTAAACATAACTTTTATCTTGCTACAATAACCCCTTAGATAATAGTACAAGTCTATTTTCCTTGGCTGAGAGAGACCTAGTAAGCTGGAATTGGGATTAGTAAATTGATGGGTCCTAATGTATTTCTTATGCAGAGCCCTAGAGTCAGGGTTATTTGTATGGTTGTATCACAGGAATCTTAAGGGGTAGAGATATAGACAAAACAAACAGAAGGAACTGCATTCCCAGGAGAAATTTATAATCTGGTGAAGTAGCTAGAATTAAGTATCCTCACCTCTGAGCTTTGAGTTTTTGAATGCCCCAAATGCAAATAATAATTACTTCTTTTAGCTTCCTTGGAAGGCTGATTTATGTGTGTAGCATGTCCTCAGAGAGACAGACTAAAGAGTTAGGGACTCTTAGTCTGGAAAATGAAGGCTGGGAAGGGAATACAGCTACTACTTCTAAAATGGTGAAGGGACCAGCTTGAGGGAATACAACCTTGACCACTGAATCCTGGAAGACTAATTAACAAGAATAGGCCTTCTTGAAATTCAAACAATTTAAGTTTAAGACATTAAGAATAAGTCTTATTCCACAAAGGAAGAGTAAACACATGGCACTCAGTAAACAAAAATCATTGCAATTTGAAAAGAGAGCAAACTTCCAAATTTGGATCATATTTTCATAATAAGTCTCTAAAAGGTACTAAAATACTTAGGACACATCCCTGATTTTTGCATTCAGTTCAAGAAGAAAAATCTATGGACAATCCCATAGTGCAGCAATAAAATTCTGGGTTATAAATAATGCTGGATTTATTCATGGTTTGTTTTCACGTTTTCCTTGAAACTGCAGAAATGGTCTGCTAAGAGATAATGCTAAAGCAATACAATAGGAGATATCCTCACTGTGTGCCCATGATGGGAAAAGGTAAAAATTAAAATAGGTGGTGGATATGCTAAACAATGATCATTAAACCACTGCCTTCAAACTGATGGGTTCTTTAATTTAAAAAAAATTTTTTTTCAAAGTACAAATAGACACTTTGTGCTATTTGCACTGTAATGAAAATTAAAACACACCCTTCCCTACTGTCAAAGAGCTTAAAAGTTTTTGCATTTTGTGAAAAACAAATGGATTGTGATCCCAAAGGCATCCATTCTAGTCTTAGTTCTAGCATTAATCTATATTAATACGAGAAACTGATTTACCCATCCTGGGATAAAATGTCTTCATGCTATGTTAGACATAATAATACCCATCTTCCTATATCACCAGATAATTTTAAAAACTAAATATAATAAACATTATAAAAGTGCCTTGAAAATAATTCACATTCTTAAAACACTACACGACTGCAAATGATTTTTAGTAGTGGCATTATTATCATAATTCAGAAAATTTCATTTTGCTTTACCCAAGCAGGTATGTCATTTAAAAGCAAAGCAAAAACTACAAAAACTACAAAAAGCACAATACTTCTTGGGCCGTCTTTACACTTTTGACAAATTGAGTAAATACTTATGGCCAAGTTGGTCTTGACATTCTAGGAATCACAGAGTCTTTGGCTAGAATATCTGAAGCCTATCTTGGGTAAATCCAAGGTTTATGAGGAGGGCGTCAGTAACCTCTAACTAGAATGAATTGATTAAAACTTAGGTATATTCAGAACTGCCATTTTGCCACTGAAGCCCTGGTGCATGGTGTGAATACTAGGCATTCGGTGGGATGGGGCTTTCATCAGGAATGGCAAGTGTGACTTCACTAGAGTCTCAGCACTGTAAATGGAGTGATCTGTGATGGCAGTCAGGGTGTCTGCTCTAAAACGGTTTTTAATTTTCTGTAGAAACAACCAGCCACCAGAAAATGATTAGAATCCAATGTAAGAAATTATGTAATTGAGTGCTAGCTTTTGTAAAGCAAATTTTAAGGAATTAGAAAAGGAAGAATGATGAGATTTAATAATTTGTGATAGAGAGTGGTAGAGAGAGTAGCTGACCTCCAAATATATTTTTCCCTTGCTCCTTGTTTTTCCTTCCATAGCAAAGACTTGTGGCAGGAGAGAAAGACCCAGCTAGGGATATTTCCCAGCTCCCTTGCAGCCAGGAGTAGCTATGTGACTAGAAGGAAGTTTCTTTCCAAACTCTGACACCACCCACTGACTGGCGTTCAGCACAGCGCTCACAGGTCAATTGCGGAGGGAGGCATGAAGAAGTGCATGGATCCTTGCCCTCTGCATCACCGCAGACCAGAGGAAAGCCACCACGGACAAGGAAGCCCTGCGTGAGAGAGAGATAATCTTTTTATTTTAAGCTAGCATATTCAGGGATTTGTTTGTATAGTAGCTAGGTTTCCCTAACTAATACATTGGTCATTAAACACAAAACAAATTGAAAGTAATTGTTTATTAAATAGAATCCTCTCCCCCCAAAAAAAATATTCCAAAAAGTTAATCTTCACAGAGCAATACAATGTGAGCCAATTTACAAATTAATGGTTTTAGGGAATCATTTCTTTTACAAAACGGAGGTACTACTGCAGGGATTATCTTGATTTAGACAGTAAGAAACTAGGCCCAATCCAGAATTTAATTATTTTCACAGCCTTCTGAGTAGCTTGTAAGTAGAAAACTCTGAGTTAGCATAATGGCTTCCGTTTTAAGTACTGACAGTCCCCCCTCTTAAGTTTGACTGCAGCACACCTCTGAAGGCTTCTTTAAGTCCCAAAGAGAGGAGTAAGATAGTCTGAATGAATCGTTTGGGGCTAGATCCAATGGCAAAAAGGCAGAGACTCAGAAAGAGACAAAGAAATAAAGCACAAAATCTGAATGAAACATTGTGCAATTTTTCTGGACTGGGGTTTGGGGCGGGGGTTATTTTAGAAATAGGTTTTCTGAGACAAAGAATGCTGCTCCTCCATTCCTTGAGTACTGCTGAGAAGGAATCCAAGAGATAGGTTCCAGTCCTTTTTGTGTAGGATCCAAGAAGCACTTCGTGTCTGCAGGTACCTCACACAGCCAGCTCCCGCTAAGACTGACCTATTATTTAGTATTCAAGGAGCCCTTGAGAGTTCCAGAGAGCTCTCTAATGGCTTGATCATAAGTCTACCCAGGGATAATGCTTGGATTAATAAACTATTGATTAAAAAACAAATTGGATATACGTATTTACATATATGTAGACATACATATTACATAGGCATACATATTACATACATGCTATATGTAACATTTCTTCACATTTAGAAATTTGTTTTGATTTTTCTCATAAATACCTAAATTGAAGCCATGTTGTTTTGTGGACGAAGTATGTGGTAACTCACACACACACAGCAAGTACATTATTAACTGTGCATATTTAATCTCCAGAAAGCTACAATAACTTGGCATCGCATGTTGAGTTTCTTGCCAGTCGGAACCAATTGCTATTATTTTTCTCTCTGTTAAATGTTTGCTTAGTGGTACAAAAAGGTGTGAAAGCAAGTGTTGGGGGAAACTATGAAGACCTCCCCGAAGTGCTCTGTGATTTTACACAGTTACCCAAGGAAGCAGCAGATATTTCAGCCTGTATCTGCAACAATGCTGGGGTTAGTCTCACAAGAACAAATATTTGTGGGGATATCAAATACATTCAGCTTAGCAGGCCACAAATGGCTCAATTCTTTCAGCTCCTGGGAAAGTGGAAGGCTAAATGCTTTCACCAAGAGCAAATGCAATATTCTCAAATAAAATAAGAATTTTTTGACCTACACACACACACACACACACACAATTATAATCCACTTTCTTTTTGTACATTTTTCCATTAAAGAGCAAGGGAAACCATAACCATTTGTGAAAGACACAAATGCTCATGTGATGTGAGACCTTGAAATATAATTCACCTTCACCTTTACTCCAATAAACACATGGTTCATTCTTTTCTACAAACCTTAGTGGTTTATTAGTGTTGCTATCTTCTAAAATGTGGCAATAATATAGACATCTATCCCACCTCATCAATCTACCTCACAAGCATCACTGTAATTTCAAAATGAGATATAACAGGTATAAAACCTTCTCAGTTTTTACTCTTAGAATCAGAGCTATATGCCTGGCTGCTTTAGCTCAAAGAATATGGACCACAACAAACCAAGGTTTAAAAGTTTCAGCTAGTGATTTATGGAAATGAAGCATGTAAATGTATATAAAGGTAGTAAAATTATATAATGTATAAAATATGCCTACATTTAATGACTTAAAACAATTCACATGTATCTTCTCAGTTACTATTGATCAAGAATCCAGGAAGAGATTACCTGGGCCCTCTGCTTCAGGGTCTCTCACAAGTTGCCAATGAGTCCTGGGGTCTCATCTGAAGGCTTAACTAAAGAAGGATCTCTTTCTAAGCTCACTGACCTGGTTGTTGGGAAGATTGAGTTCTTTATGGATTGTTGGACTGAGGGCTTCAGTTCATGGCTGACTATTGGCCAGAGGCTACCCACAGTTCTTTGCCATGTGGGCCTCTACAACACGACAGCTTTGTTTCATCAAAGCCATCAAGAAAGAAAATCTACCAACAAAATGGAAGTCACAGTCTCATATAACTGAATCACAGAAGTGATATCAGCTCACTTTTACAATATTCTATTCTTTACAAGCAAATCACCATGTCTAGCCCAGACTCAAGGGGAGATCACACAGGACATGAATATCTAGAGTCAGGTATCATTCAAAGACATATCAGAAACTTCCAGGTGTAATTATTATTTGCTTTTCTGTAATAATATGATATTTTTCTTTTTAAAATTCATTTGCTACTAAAATGCAACAGATACAATATTATGCTTACTTTGTAATAAATGTAAATTTGTAACTACAGATTTTTTTCATGTATTCAAATTCTAAATTCCTGTATTCTATACGTAACAATAAATCAGCAAATCATATTAATGGATTCATCAGCAAAAAAGCCACAGAGCTATATGCTGTAAGGAAAACTAGACACATATGATAGTGTCCCCACACTCTATCAATTTTCTTTGGGAAGAAAATTGAATGTTTACATTTTTTAAAAGTTAAATAATACAATAAGATGCTTAAAAATCCTAAGGCTCTGAAAGATAAATTGAACAAAAAATGTAACAGAGATATTAAATGCTGTGATTTTAGAATTGGGACAAATCCTTATGGGGTGGAATGGTTCATGAAACTCCATGGTCGTAGGGGGACTGTAAAGCTAGATCAATCAACAAGGCTATGTAGTATTTAAAAATGAGAAGAGGAGAGAGAATATTCCAGATAGAACATGTGATGTGAGCAAAAGCAGCCAGAGGTAAGGATGTGCACAGTGCCCTTGGGAGAGAGTAAAAGGGACATTTCGACTATAGCAGGGGTTCATTCAAAGGAGTAGTAAGGGGTACGATAGGAAGTTAGCATAACTCCATATTGTGGAAAATCAATCTATGGAATTTGGACTTAATTCCTCCAACATTGTGGAAAATTGAAGGCTGTTGAGAAGATAAAATATTTTAGATGGTTTAATGGACAGTACTCTGTAGGATTAACTGTTATTTGAGTCAGAATAAGAGAGGTTTACCTATAGGAGAGGGATGGTATAGTGCAGATAGAGATGCCTTTTGGTATCAGGTTGATTTAAGAACAGGAAGCGTCTTTGCCATTTAGTATACATGTGGCACTGGAAAGATATGAAATTTTTATAAGCTTCGCTTTCCTCATCTGCAAAATAGGGGACAATACCAAAATCTACCTTGTTGATGTAAATATTAAACAAAAAGTTGGATTTTATAATGTTAGAAAAGTATCTGAATAGAGTAAGTTCTCACTAATGGTTACCTTTTATCACCAACATCATCACTGTCATTATTAATATCATTTTAAATAATTAGGTAGAGTTAGACAATAAAGTGGTAGACAACTAAAGAATTAGATATTAGGCAGGCAAAAGTCAGTTTTCTATATATTAGAATTCAAACATTAATAACCTAAATAGAAATGAAAAGATGACTCCTGCACCAAATTTTATCCTTTTCTTTTTAAGTGGAAAGAATGTGTACTCAGTGCCAGACAGATCCTGGTGTAAGTTCTAGCTCTGCTTCTTTTCAGCAGTGTGGCCCTGGGCAGGTCACCTCACCTATCTCAGTTGGGCATTACTCGGTTCTTGCCTGGTTCACTCAAGTGAGTACCCCCCACTATACTGAGTAAGGTATTGTTTATGGTAACTAGGTGGGTGGACTGTTTTAATTTCAGAGAAATCTGCATCTTTCTCAAAATCAACAGAAGCACGTATCCCTTGATAAGTTCATATGTTGTTATATAAGAAAACATTCATTGTGATTTGAGAGTATAACTGCTTTTTGTTTCTTTATACATATTGTTTTCTTATGTATTTTCCTTTTTCTTTTCTCTCTCTTTTTCTTTGTGGTTCAACTTGAAGTTAACCTGAAGCTCAATATGTCTTAAAGCAGGTAGATCATGTTACTTTTTTGGCTCCTTGAGCTCATGCACCTTTAGGAATAGGAGCTGAGAAAAGGGTGGTTCGTTCAGTAGAGCAGATAGAGAAATAAAAGTGAAAGACAGTGAGAAGGGCAAGAAAATGATTTCCCTTAATTAAAAATAGTTACCATCTCATGAATACTTGGTGAAAGTGGATTTTTGCTGTTAGTATGTTTTTGTGGCTGGAGATAGAATAAAAAATACTAAGCCAAAGCTGGAAGCAGCCTTGAAAACAGAGCCACTCCTCTGGTACCTCCTGCAGCCTATGTACCATAAAAATCAGGGTCATACTCTGAAGCTTCACAGGATGTGGATGTTCCCATCGTTTGAGGAGAAGGGAGGTTTTCAAATGGCATTTCTGTTATAGATAATTTGGGTAGATATTAGTGAAGAGACAATAAAACACCTTTGCTTTATACATCATCTTTTATCAAAAGTCTTAGATATGTTGTTGAGTTTCTGATTCACTCTATTGGTACCACCAAATAATAACTACAATGTTCAGTATAGTAATGATGAGAAAATACTTTTATTTAAGTTTGGTATTTTGATCTATGTAAAAATAGTTGTGCATATCCAAGCATGTGAGAGTTAGTCTTCCTGAAGGCTCTCCTTCTTCAGCACAAGTGAAAAACATTTTTCCTGAATAAAGTTTATCCCACCATTGTTCATTGGCCATCTGGAATGTGAGGGCATCTTACAACTTATCAGGGGAAAGAAAATTGCCAAGAATACTTAAAAAAATGTCATTTACCAAGTACCTTATTGTAAATATGTGGCAGAAATCACAACAAAACCTTATTAACTAGAATTTGTCTGTACAAATCCTAATTTGTATAGAATTAGGAAGGTAAATAGAGGGAATCTGTACTCTTGGCTTCATATGTAAACTTCAAGTCTATGTGTTTCTGCTATAGATTTTTCCATGACTCTCCTGATTATATGTCTGACTAAGTCTGTACTTATGGCTAAATTTGTCTTCTTTCCTTTATTTCTACTTACTATAAAACTTTTACTCAATATCATATTTTATTGAGCTTCTTACCTGTGCCTGGAAACTGACCTGATAAATTTCCCCTTTGGTTTGTCATTTGGTTTTGGTTTTTCTAATCTAATCAGTTGTTCTCAAGCATCTCAAATCATTTTGTTGGATATAACAAGAAAGGGAAAATGTGAATAATTCCAGGCAAAGGAAACAGCAGGAGCCAATGAATGGATGATGGGATAAGTTGATGTAACCTAAAGGCAACTCACCTGGTTTGAGATGAATAAAGACAGAAGTCCTGAGATCATCATAATTTTTATTATCCCTTACTAGCTCTATTATAATGATATATGATAATGATTTGATTAATTTTAGAATAATAAGGCTGACTTATTCTTGAATTTGTTCAAAGACTAGAAATAGGACATCACATCATTCTTTCTATAAGTAAAAAAAATATACCAAGTCATGCCACTACTTTTTCTGTGCTTCCAGATAGGACCCTGATATATCTGACTGAGTCCTTGACAGTGCTACTTTCCAAGGGGATGTCTTGGCAGCCTATCCCTTCAAAATTGTATGGTATGATATTAGTTGAAAATTCCAAACTGACTTTAGTGGCCATTTGTTATCTGGGCATTCAATGCACATCTTTGCTGATAGGAGAAATCCCTCAGGAAGCTAAGGTTGGGACCCCAGTCCCATTGGAAATACTGAAAAGGGTTCTAAAGATTGAGGGTTATTGTATGAGGAACATACATGAGAAGGAAACCCACCCATGAAAATGGAAATAGTTACTTTTGAACAAGAGAAAGCTATTCTGTTTATGCCACTGTATAAAAGTATGTTACCCAAACCAGGAGACTTTTAAAGTTTCCTAGAAAAGGTCTTGAAATCAACAGATAAAAGGCTTAAAAAAAAACAAGTAACATGATTGTTTCCCACCAACATCAATGATTCTGGAAAATTTATTGCAAAAATATAGACACTATTTCCTGTCCCTAAATTTATGAGCCTCATTGATTCCTTCCTTTTGGTCAGTGTATTCAAAATCAAATGGAAGTTTTAACACAGTCTTCTACAATTCCAAACCAATTTTTCACTTTTTTCATCTGATTGGCAAATATATTGATTCCCAAGTCACTATCAGGAGAGAGTGCCCACAGGATGAAAGGATTAGTTTTGTGTGTGAGAATACCCTGAACTCAAGTTCAATAAAGAATTCACGGAGGCTTTCCATTCTCCTAGGTTGACAATGCAAGTTATGCTAAGCAAATACTCAATTTTGAAAGAATCACTTGAGCATGTTTTACAGGGGTCAGCAAACTAAAGGGCCAGATAGCAAACATGTAAATATGCAAATATGGTTTTGTGGGCCATCTGGCCTCAGTCTCAACTACTCAACTCCAATGTAGTACAAAAGCAGCCATAGACCATTGGTAAACAAATGAGCATGGCCTTGTTCCAAAAACCCTTTATTTACGGACATTGAAATTAGAGTTTCACATAATTTTCATATGCTGTGAAATATTATTCTTCTTTAAAATTTTTTAATAATCTAAAATTTAAAAAAAAATTCTTAGCTTGTGAGCTGTATGAAAACAGTAAGCAGATTTGGCTTGTGGGTATAGTTTACCTACCCCTGGTATATTTTAATGAAATGTGTTTTATTATTTTTTTATTTTTTTTACTTTTTGAAATTTTAAGAAATTAAAATGTTCTTACTATAGCTCCTAGTTGCAAAAATAAAAGCCAATTTGGATATATTATATAATAAAAGGTAAGAAGTATGCATATGCACAAAAGTAGCTTTTGTAGGTAGAAATGAAGGTAAGAACCAGAATCCTGACACTAGTTAAGGGCCTAAAGTAGTTAACACAACTAACCCCATCTCCAGACAAGTACAGAGATTACATAGACTTCTTCCAAATACCATAGTCACAGTGGCTCACCTAGGACATAAAAAAGTATTCCTTAGGTCTTAGAAGAAGGACAGTCTGTGTGGCCTGTGAAGAGCCCAGATTGTCAGGAAGCCTGTAGGCTCAGCCCTGTTGTTAAACAGTGATATCTCAAACAAACACAGAACCCCTCTTGGCCTTGATCTTACTTCAAAAAATGAGACATAATCTTTGATCTCCAGCAGTGTTCTTGTTTGAGTTCCAACATATCATCTTATTCCACTGGATATTTTGTAGAATGAACACACTGTTTAGTTTCCTTCTCATAAAATCTACATTTTAGGAGTAAGCACTCATCAAGGCAACATTCTTTTGAATCCCTATAGATTTTGTCCTTTATGATTTGTACTATTTATTTGGCAAACTCTGCCTGATATATTTCACATCATGAACGTTGTAATGATGATAACACAATTAAACAAGCCTAATACAAGGTTAAGCACTCAGCAAATGCTCAACTAATTCTCTTAATTTCTATCCTGGCAACTGTCTATCCCAAGTATTCAACAATATGAGTTATGCATGTAATAATGAATTTCTAATGATGATGACAGTAATAAAGTCATTCCTTATTCTTTAGCTTAAACATTTCAATTGTGTATGTGTGTGTGTGTGTGTGTGTTGCCAGCAAAAAAGAGGTGCCATAAAATAGTCTGGTGAAACAGTGAGCTTTCCTTTCCATTTCCTTTATTGTCCAATGAGAACGATTCTTAAAAAAGAATTTGCCATTGATTTTCTAGGGACAGTCTACCATTATTTTTTTCTTTCTTTCTTGAGTCCCAATCTCACAGCCTGGATAAAATAATCATAAAACAGTTTATTCTAGTCCTTGACAACTTTATAATGGATTACAATAGGGTGACCCATAGAGTACTTTAAAAAAATGTAACAAAATTGGACTTTCCATATCTATAGAGAAGTTTTCTGAGTTGGAGTTTACTTCAGAGGCTTTCTGTCAGTGTTTCAGCATGTCTATGTCTGCTCTTTGCTTTTATTCTACAAATAGGACAGAGGTTCAGAGGAGGTCATAGTCTTATTTTCTTTCCAAGTATTTTGCCCAGTCTAAATATATTTCTGGATTATAGTGGGTCAAGAATCCCATACAGTTTCTAGATTTGATAAACTAAGGTTTAAGACAAAAAAGAAACCAATAACATCTGAAAATAAAGCTTTAGTCAGGCAAACTATTTTTTAAACAAGAAAAAATATGATTCCCTGCTCTGTAATTTTTTTTCTTTGCTATATAGTTATCAAGTTTAAGTATGAGGGAGGAACAAAGAGTAAAAGTTAATAAAGCCTTATTAGAAGATATTAGAAATGAAAAAGAAATATGCCTTTTAAAAGTATATTGTAAATGCAAATGTTGTGAAATCTGTGAGAGTTGGAGGAAATTAAAAAATTTATCCTGCCATCTTTTAGGGAATAAATATGGGCAAATTAAGAAAACCAATTAAGATATAAAAACAGCAGGCTTGATGGTTTTCAAGGCAAGAGATAGCAGATCAAAAGTTCTAGGAAGAGACAGACAGATCTCTTAGCTTACAGCAAATATGAAGTTTGTCAGCCTCAGCAGAAACTAGTAGGAGGTGAAAGCGTAAAAATGAAATGACCAGAGAAAATGAATATGGACCTTCAGAGTAGGAAGATTGGGAAAGTTTTCCTATATTTAATTGAGAGCCACAAACAGAAAGGAGACAAAGAACAAAAGGTATATTTAGGATAAATTTTTGGCAAACACCCATGACTTGAATAAAATAAAAATTCCAAGTGTTACTACCTAAGAGTTATGATTATTTTTTCTTCCTTGAAGCTAAATCAATGAAGAAAAGCAGAAAACATTTTAAGAATCAAAATAGATTCTAAATCCTGTCCAGTAAAAATATATAGAAATGTATAACCCCAAACACCACCTTTCATTATAGGCTTATAGCTGATCATACAAGCTAAATCAATTAAATTTGAACAATCTGTGCTAAAAACTATATTTGTATTTCAACATTTACTGTGGTATATCACAAATGTTTTGATACTGCTCCCTTTGAAAAATGAGGGTCTAGGTCCCGTCCCCTTGAATCTGGGCAGTCTCCATGACTGCTTGACTAAGAGAATAAAGCAGAAGTGATATTGTGCCAGTTTCTAGGTCAAGTCCTTAAGTAACAGGTAGCTTCTACTTCCTCTTTCTCAGAACACTCAGTCTTCGAGTCCTGACCTACTAGGCGAAAAGTTCAACTACTCTGCTAAGGAGAACACTTGCAGATGTCCTGAGACTATATGGAGAAGGAGAGAGGCTCAGAATAGCCCACTCTTCCTGCCTTCTCCATTCTGGTGTCAAACATGTGAGTGAAACCACTAGTAACCATCAGACCAGCCTGTCTGCCAGCTAAATGTCAGGTGAGCATGGCTAAAGTTCCGGACCAACAAAATTATAAGGTAAAATAAAATAAATGTTGTTTAAAGTCATCAAATTCTGAGGTTGTTTCTTACTCAGCAATAGACAGCCAGAACAGAATTGGTTCCTAGAAGTGGAATGCTACTGCAACAAAAATCTAGGACATGTTGAGTGGACACTGGAGGAAAGAGCTTGCCCTTTATGAAGTGGCCAGATGTTTGTCAACACTGTGGCCTGTGGCAGCATGGGAAATAGAGAGGACACCTAATGAACTCATGGATTTTATGGGGTAGATTTTCAGGACAGAATGTAGAAAGTTCCAGTTGATTTTTTCCAGCTGCCTATGGTAAAATATGAGGAGAGAAATGAAGGAGCTATTAAGATATTGAGCAGAACTTAGAGGAAATATAAAAGAACGAGAAGTATAAGGGTTTAATATAGACTGTTCCTCATTAATAATCTCTTAGATTTTCAAAGAAAGAAATGATTTTAAGGTGAAAACCAAATCCGGCAGCCTACCAGAATGGGATGGCCTCATGGTAAATGTCTTCACAATATGACCAATTCTGTTTTTCAGAACTGAAGAGTCTTAAGGGCATGCCTATTAGGGCTTTTAATATTCCTAAGAGTGTGCCTTGTAGTTAAGCAATAGGATTTTTAAGAATCATAAAGGTGGTGTCCCACAGTAGCCTCATTGGAGCCCAAAGTATAGAAGAGCATTATCCCTAAGAGATTGCCATTGAATCGGTTTTATCTAATGTAGTGGATTATATTTGTTTCATAGGAACTCTATCACTTTTCTAAAGTAATTATATTAGCATAAAATAAAAAGTGCAGAGATAATAAAAAATGAAAAGAAGCTTTTGAACTCTTCATCTACTACATCAGAAGACGTTTAAGAAAACCACTCATCTGCAAACATGGGGTATTTCTGATAGAAAATAAAGGATAATTCAGAGTACAGAGCCAAGAGCCATGGCAAATAATTTCCAGGGAGCAAGACTGAGCAATAATCAATGAACTGACATTATGTGCCTAGCTAGGTTTTAGAAATGCTATGAACCAGTGAATTCTATGTATGTCCTAATTCTCCTCCTTTTCAGTGGGATGGTATAGATAGGCTTTTATCCTGTCACTCACCATATTTTTTGTATACTTTAGGGTCACATAACTTCTCCGTTAGATCACAGGACTTGAAGAATGAACAGCCACTGTGCTGCAAGAAAGCTCCAGCAGCCCCATGGAGAAGTTCATTTGTAGAGGGACCAAGACCCAGCCTAGCTCTCAGCTGACAACCGTCACCAACTTTTCACATATGTACGTGAACCGTTTGTAAGTGAATACTTTAGCTTTGGTCAAACTGCTCCAGCTGATGTCATGTGAAACAGAGATGAGCCATCCACACTGAACATTGCCCAAGTTGATGATTCATAAATAAAACAAAGTATTGGCATCATCTTAAGCCACTGAGTTTGTCATGTAAGAATAAGCAACTTGCACAGTTATATGAGGTAGAGGATGAAATGAACCTACCCTCGCCAGGATAACAAGCAGGAGTGGCAAGAAAGAAGCCCCTAAAAGTGAACAGTTCTCTTCATAGACAGCACAAACACACAACTTAGGAAGTAAAGGAAATAAGTGAGGCATTAATATCAATGTAGATTGTATGTTATGTATACACATAAAATATTATAGATATAATTTATAAGCAAAATGATTCAGAACTTTCATAATGTTAATTTTAGATAAAAGGCATTCCTATAGCAAAGTTGAAACATTAGGTTGGTTTTATGTATCCCTGAAGATCTGATTACCTACAAACAATAGATTTCATCAATACTGGGTGCAGCAGAAGTAGACAAGTCTCTGAATTGAGAATGCAGAGTGCTTATAAAAGTAAATAGGAAACAAAACAAAACAATGAATTGTAAAGAAGGAAAGGTATTATAAGCAATCCTAGTGTCAAAAAAACTTTGGTTGTAGGTGGAAGAGATCACTTTTGACTTGAAGAACTGTTTCCTTGGACAGATGATAAGAAATGATCTAAGAGTAGAGATTATATAAAAGCTGCTAATAAACAAGCTGGACGCTTTTGAACTTCATGAAAAATGACAGTAGATTGGATCTGCCCCTGAGGATAATTTTAAATGTACTATCCATGGGAGTTTAAAGAATAGACTTATACATACTATAGCTTCTGCCATTATTTTCTTTATAAGTATGTGATTTGGAGGATTCAGAAAATAGAATAAAACAAAAAAACTACAAATTTAACTATATTCATTAAGAAAGCTATATCTTTTATTTATATTAAAATTTTTTTTTATATTTCAGAATATTATGGGGGTACAACACTTTGGTTATACATATTGCCTATACACTGCCCAAGTCAGAGCTACAATCGTGGACATCCCCCAAACTGTGTGCCCTGCACCCACTCGGTGAGAGTTTTCCCATATCCTCCACCCCCCCCACCTGCCAGACCCCTGATGAATATAGTTTCCATGTGTGACATAAGTATTGATCAGTTAGTACCAATTTGATGGTGAGTACCATTGGTGCTTGTTTTTCCATTCTTGTGATACTTCGCTTCAAAGAATGGGCTGTAGCTCCATCCAGGATAATACCAGATGTGTCAATTCACGATTGTTTTTTATTGCTGAGTAATACTCCAAGGTATACATATACCACATTTTATTAATCCACTCGTGTATTGATGGACACCTGGGTTGCTTCCACATCTTTGCAATTGTGAATTGTGCTGCTGTAAACATTTGAGTGCAGATGTCTTTATTATAGAACGTCTTTTTTTCCTTTGGGTAAATACCCAGTAGTGAGATTGCTGGATCAAATGGTAGTTCTACTTTTAGTTCTTTGAGGTATTTCCATATTACTTTCCATAGAGGTTGCACTAATTTGAAGTCCCACCAGCAGTGTATGAGTGTTCCTATTTGTCCGCATCCCCACCAACATTTGTCATTTTGGGGCTTTTTGATATGGGCCAATCTCACTGGAGCTAAGTGATATCTCATTGTGGTTTTGATTTGCATTTCCCTGATGATTGGAGAAGTTGAGCAGTTTGTTATGTTTGCTGGCCATTATTCTGTCTTATTTTGAAAGTTTCTGTTCATGTCCTTTGCCCGCTTTTTAATGGGGTTGTTTGATTTTTTCTTGTTGATTTTTCTAAGTTCTGTATAGATTCTGGTCATCAGCCCTTTATCAGATGTGTAGCATGCAAATATTTTCTCCCATTCTGTAGGTTGTCTGTTCACTCTAGTGATGGTTTCCTTGGCTGTGCAGAAGCTTTTTAATTTGATCAGGTACCATTTATTAATTTTTGTTGCTGCTGTGATTGCTTTGGGGGTCTTCTTCATAAATTCTTTGCCTAGGCTAATGTCTATAAGAGTTTTTCCAACATTTTCTTCTAGAATTCTTATGGTTTCATGTCTTAGGTTTAAGTCTGTTATCCATTGTGAGTTGATTTTTGTGAGAGGTGAGAGATGTGGATCTAGTTTCAGTCTTCTACATATGGCTATCCAATTTTCCCAGCACCACTTATTGAATAGGGATTCTTTTCCCTAGTGTATGTTTTTATCTACTTTGTCAAATATCAGATGACAATATGAGGATGGTTTTATATCTGGGTTCTCAGTCCTGTTCCATTGGTCTATGTCTCTGTTCTTGTGCTAGTACCATAAGAATGCTACATCTTTTAAACAAAAGTTTCTTATTGGTAATTATAATGGCAGACTTTCAGAGAGAAATGTATGACTCTTGATATTCACATTTTTCAAGGCTGCAGAAATGCCCTGTGCTCTTCCTAGCATGAAGGTTCGTTTTGTTGGGCAGCTGGATCTTATTTTCTTGCACAATCTGAAGTATATTTTAAGGGAGTATTGAGGAACATATTTTAGATAGGAAAAGCATTTAAACACAATCAAGTCCAGTACAAAGAGTAAGTGTATACACAAACGATATACCCAAACTGTGGCAATAGTCACTTTCAACTCATTGATCTCTTTTAGGAATAATAGATCATTCAAATAACCTCTCATCACAATCCTTGCCATGTATATTTTAATGAATAGATGAAATGAAAAGGCACTCAGTTAATTTGCAGTGTAAGATTCAATAACTGAAAATAAAATAGTTTTCTATTTACAAAACTACTCAAGGTGCTTGATTTAATTCAACTAAAGTAGAAGAATCTAGATGCTAATGTTTTATGTTTTATGGATTTAAAAATATTATCCAAAACCCATTACATGTAGGAGAGTGATGGAGTGTAAGTTGGAAGAAAAGTTTCTTTTTCTCTTGTACCATTGTCATACTTATATGCTCCATTCATATAAATTGACTGTACACTGTGTCTCAAACACTCCCACATTTCTTCCCCAGTGGCTGTGTAACACCTAGAATTCCCTCGTTATTGGTCTCTATATCTCTAAGTTTTACCCAGATTTAAGACTCAGCAAATGTCACTCAAACTCTGAATGGCCTATTCTGGCCACTTTTTTTTGACAGACTCTTTTTCCCTTCTAAAAACCTAGAACACTGTTGCCCTTATTATGCATGTGTCATTATTATTTACTGATTTGTGTCATTATTTGATGGTTTTAAGTATGCATCATCTTCTCAAATACATAAAGCAACACATATTTCTGAGATGAATAAATGACCATTGAATAGAAATATACCATAATTAATCAATGAGAAAATACTTATGGATAATCTACTAGATAAAATTCCTAGGTAGAACTTGTTTTCCTGCCAATGTTCTCACCTATATCAATTAATATATGATTCTTTAGTAGTGTAAAGAGTTATTTTTCTTCACAACCTGAGTGATCCTGGTCATAGCCATTTTCTCTGAAGCTCATCAGTTTGAAAGGTAAGAATATTAGTTTATTAGTATTCTAATTTCCCTTTCTTTAATT
This sequence comes from Daubentonia madagascariensis, assembly GCA_023783475.1. NCBI lineage: Eukaryota > Metazoa > Chordata > Mammalia > Primates > Daubentoniidae > Daubentonia > Daubentonia madagascariensis. Next base: position 2,982,451 of record JAKFHU010000901.1, on the reverse strand, counting down.
ATTGTGAGAGTATACATTTTTAATGTTTTTATCAATATTCTCAATTCCACTGCACAGGCATTATATTTTATGACTATGATGGAGAGAAAACAAATCCTTCTCCTTTTCTTGCTTTTCCCCATACTCTAGGTTTTCACTAGCTCTGTTGGAGAAACACACTACTCTAAGACTCACCACCCCTAAGAATGTAAGTTTCCCACATTTCTGTAAAATCTCATCAACTTTCATTGTCTCTTCGTCCTTCTTCACTTGATGCATATTATGGATTTTATCAGCACTAGGAGAATAGGATTGCCTCAAAGTAAAAGTAAAATGAATGTGCAAAATTTCTTATAGGAGAATAATGAAGTCAATACTAGATAGCTTAACAACAACCTCCAATATGTGGGTAGGCAGCAAAATCAATCTTTTCTTTTTCTAAAGAAGCAAGTAATAGTTTGAACATTTAGAAACAAACATAGAGTTTCAATTTAGCATTGGTAGATTTTGATTCTGAGCTCCCCGTTTTGTTAAACAGTGACCATCTTAATGCCTATCCAATTATCCTTACAGGGTTCTTTGCAAGGGTCCAATGAAGAAACATGTAAGCATGAAGCTGCAGAGTGCCAAAATTTAGAGATATATTAGACATGATTAAGGATCAAATTATTACAGTAAAATCATAGAAGTGTAAGTTGGAAGGAAAAGTGATGTGAATTATTTACCTTGACTTTTTATCATATCTAAACTCAGAAGCAAACAGAAGTTTAAAAAAATCAATATCTTTAACTATTGTGTTGCTTATTCTTGGTTGTTCAAATGAAACAATCTATTTTAATATTTCTCAATGGGATCTGGGTAAATTAAATGGGATATTTGATACTTTTCAATGAAAGTTATATCCTTTATGACTTTTAACATCCTACACCAAGGTGTTAGTTTCATTTCAGAACCACAAACAAGGATCTGGTATCTTATGTTCTTGGCAAAGCTGAGTCCTGTCTTGTCTCCAGTGGCTGTTCTCTGGAAGTGAGTCTGAAGGGCATCCACGGAGCAGAATTATCTCAGTAAAGTGTATTGCCATTTAGTCTTTGGGGATCAGGAGAAGGTGTGCCATTTCTCTGCTCCCCTCTCTAGAGTCTAAACTAACATTATCATTTGGGGAATATATTTGCCAATTAGTCCTGAACACAAAAGCTATTTGCATAAAGCAAATCTTCAATTGCTCTTGAGGGGGGAAATGTAGACTAGCACTGTTTACTATTGTATGTCTGATGTGATGGTGTTTATCAGCCTGCAAGAGGAGGACATGAGGGGAAGAATTGCAATTGCCCAGCTTGGAAAACGAAAGGAATTTGAAAGTCAGATCAGGAAAGTTGTGGCTACTCACTGGATACATGTTTTATAAGTTATATCTGCTGTGAAAATAAAGTAAGACAAAGATTATCAAAATGGGGGGGGGGTGTTCCAAAAGAATCAATGTATTTGAGAAATTAAGGTACTAGCATCTGCTTCCTGTTGCCTGGGGAAAATGATACAATGTGAAGAGACCCAGAATTGATGATGCCTGCCGAGAAGGCACTAGGGAGAATATACTCAGGCTAGAATCAGCCTTAATAATTGGCTTTTCAATATGTTTCATGGAAAATATTTATTGAAATTTCAAAAGAAAATGGGTGAAAGAAATCAAACAGGAATAAGCAGAAGAATTCCAGGGTTTATAGTAAATAAGGCCTTGATAAAAGTCAAAGTTGCTAGCAAAAAGCAGAATCACCTAAATTTTGAAGCAGAAATATTTGGCATCTCGATAGGCAACTCTCTTCTTAATCTGGGAGGCAAGGACTCAGTGCACTGCTTAATTGTGTTGCAGAGTTGCACAATGGGAAACAGAATGAGCCAGGTTAACGAGAACAACCTGGAGATGTTGTTCTGCTCAGCACAGGAGGGCGGCTCCTCCATAAGAAGGTTCTGTCTCCTGAGGCGTTCAGAGTGAAAACTACTGAGCTGTCAAACAGAACTCTGTACTTTTCAGGCCACACAATTCCAACATTAGGCTGAGGTTCACATAAAAATAGGGGGAAAAACCACTTTTTCTTTTGAACTGCCTAATACTTGGTCACCTGGACTAGGAAGCACCACAATTTTGGTGCCTCTAATGAAGATTACACCTTCAACTTCCATCTACAGAGGCTCCCTATATGGGGGAAAAAAAACAAATTCTAGGGCAAAACTGGAAACAGATTTCTCATTACAGGCAGGTTGTTCTAATTAGGGATGGTAGAGATAGACCAGTGGTCAATACAGCAAAAACAAACAAAGCCAGTGTCTTTATCCATTAGAGGGCTCAGTGGGACACCTGGCTCCAGAAGTTTTAGTAGAATTTTGCCTGTTTTAATTTATATTTGAATGAGACCAGATACAGATATTATATTCAAATTCTTCTTATAACTTGGGAACTATACTATTAAATAATTTATTATTCTCACCAATTTCCATTTTTTTAATATTTATTAGTAAAAAACTAAAGAAGTATTGCTTGTCTCAGAGACAGCAAGTTAAGAAATTAAAAAGTTCCCTTTTTCATTGACTCTTAGAATAAATTAGTTTATGTTTAATATTAGGCTTGGGTATGCTAGAGTCAACTCTTACCAGCTGGTGAGAACTGATTGGGCGTACCTCTTCCAACTCTGCAATGTGATGTTATGTTGATAGCTGGAAATCAGCCAAAGAGGGAATAATTACACCACAGGAATTGGCAAATGCTATAAGCCAGGGTTTCTCCAGTTATTACATGTTTACCAGGATACGACTGATGGTGGGTGGTGGCAAGTAGGTGGGATCAGCTGTATCAATCTCTAAAAGCCAGGAGTAAAATTAAGGTCACTGATGGAAAGACAACTGAGGCCAATAAGTAACCTGAAAACTGTTCAACATAGGACATTTTATTCTTCAAATACCAAAAAAGTAATTAATTAATTAAAGCAAAACAGTGGGTAATTACATAGTTAGAAGAAAAAAAGCAATATTTAACTTTATATGCATTATGTATCTTTACATAGCAGTTTTCAAAGCACAAGCAGCAATATCATATTAATCGCTACATAGTAGCACTTATTGTACTGAGAGTTATTATTAACCATATTTTATAGGCAAGGAAGCTAAGGCTCATTAAGGCTAAATCTTGCCCTTGGTTGTATAGCTGATATAGGACAAAAACAAGAGTAGCATTTTTCAGCTGATTTTCCTACTATTTGGCGCCAGAGAAATTGCTGTATATTATGATTCAAATGTTTTCCTAGAAGGCAACTATTATCAATTAATATTACTTTAGGCTCATTTTATTTTCTTAGGTACGTATGAGGAGATTAGCCACAGCCCCAAGCTCATTCCTCTTCTACTGCACACGCTCAGCTTCATTGAGGTTCCGCACTGGTTGTCCACCAGATGTTCAATGTTATCTCCCTACTGAAGGTTGTGACAAAACCCCAGGGAGTAAAACGACAGCAATCTGTCAACCAGTCATCATTATACTTTTTTTTTTTCATTTTCCATTATTCTCCACCTTATGCCACTGTTTTTAGTGTGTAAATTGCTCATTGTTTATTTCTGCTCATTTCTTCCATCAGTATTTTTAATTTTAATGACATTCAACTGCTGAGAGTATTCTTCAGAGTAAAGCTACACTTTTCTTTATTGAAGAGAAAGGCAACAAGGATATACCCAGTACTCTGAGATATCCAGAGGAGCAGGGTGTTCTGCCATCAACAACAGGAAGTGTGATAGATGCCCCAATTGACATTTTAATCCCATCACATTGTTCCTGAAAATTATAATAGGGTAGTTATGTACCCACTAAAACTCTCATGATTTAATTGAAAAAGGTTGAATTTGAAGAATCCTGCAGGCAGGCAAAATTTTGGTTGAGTACTTAGAAGTATAAAATGTTAAATTTTTACCACATTTTTTGTTTTCTTCTCTCACGTGCTTCCTCTAATACAATAAATCAACAAACTTTATTAATCAAAATTAAATGCCAGCTAATATAACAAGTACAGGTTCAACAAACATGACCATATCAATAAAGGTCCTCAAGGAGTTTATGGGTATGTCCTAAAAATACTGTCAAAAAAACTATTTATAATAAAAGGCAATAACAGACACATGAGAGATAGAAACAAAAGGACTATAGGATAACAGACCAGGAAGTGATTAATTTTCATCAAGAACTGGGAAAGTCCTCACAGAACTAATGACATATATGGACATTGAGTTGTGAAAGCAATTTTTCTATATACATGAATTAAGAAGGGTATGCTGTGGGCTAAGTAAAATATGGCTAAAAGTCACAGAAGGAATGAATGCTGGTCTTATAAAATAGTATGCAGTAGATTTGGTAAAATAGTAGGAGATAAGGATTAAAATTTAGTAAAAGATAAACTGTGAAGAATTTCAAATGCTGGGCTAACTTTTCGGAAAGTTGTCTAATAAGTGCTGCAGGTCCCATTAGAAGTTTTTAATCATTCTCTTTATGTATGAGCCCCACAAAGGACTGGATTTTAATCTCATTTTGATTTCATATTCTAAATATTAAGTGAAAACAGAACATATACTTGGTCAAGTAACCCTTGAATAGAAACTTTCTGTTCAGTTAATTTATACCACAAATATTTTGGGTACTTCCTCTGTACCTCAGATTCTGCCAGATAATGAAGTATAGTGGGGAACAAAAAGAGACAAGTTTCATGACTAGACAGACAGGACTCTTCTTTGCAATAGTTAAAACTGCTGTGAGTGTTCATCTGGCTATACAAAATGATTCTAGCTTAAATATCCAGGATTTAAGAAAAAGTTTGGGATTTTTAAAAAGATGATCTTTATGATTACCTATCTTACTCCACTTGGTATTTTTGGACCCAATTTTCTGTTGCTGAGTCAAAAAGTATTATGACTAATTTTCAAAATCCATTAATTATTTAGAGTTACTGAATGTTACCAAAGCATTAGTAGATATAGGTTCCTACCATTTTGGGGATGCCTATTAGAAACTGGGTCTTATACTTGTCAGTAATTTAGTTAACACAACCCTGTAAATGAGGTATAGGCAGTATTACTATCTCTATTTTGTGTATCAGAAATCCAAGGTTTTGAGTGATTAGATAAATTGGCTTGTTTGTCATTGGTAATTGCTATAAGTATATTTATTTATTTGAATGTGTTTATTTGTTCATATATTACACAGGGAGCTAAGAGGCCATCAAATGGGCTGGAAGTAGGTCTTTCCATTTTTACCTGTTTAAATACTAGTAATAAAATAATTATTAAATCTTAACCAAACACCCATTAATCCACCCTCAAAAAGTAAAGATTACATGTTTGCTTGTTTCTATAGGAAATGACAGATATCTTTTGCTAAACCAATCAAATTTGTTACATAAAGCCGTCTCTATCTGCCTTTTGGTAAGAAAACCGTTTGAGAAGATTCATAGACTCTTACCCATTTGATGAAATCAAAGCCATTCCTGTTTGACTAACACTCAAAATTTAAACATATTCCTGCCAATTAAGTAAAAAAATTGCTAATGAATACAGTAACATTTCTTTTAAGAGTGAAGAAATACATACGATTGAAGAATTATAAGAAGAAATGTATCTTCTTATAAAACATGAAAATTCCATACATACTCAACCTGTTTTGATTCTAGAATGAAAGTGGAGTTTTACATAAATATCTGATATCCTTTTTCTGTTGAAAAAGAATTCAGACTCTGTGTGTATGTGTGTGTGTGTATATAATCAGAACACACAGATAGATATTCCAGAGATGAAAACCTAGAAACTAAAGTATCCAAGGGTAATTTTAACATTCTACTATACATAGTTTTTCAACTAATCTTCATCTTGTTTTATAAATATTGGATTTTGCATAAGGCATTAGCTGAAACTTTATTCACAATTGTCTTTTCTCAGTTCCTTAAGGCTCTATGAACATCAGAGAAATTTTGCTATTGTGACTGAGGACGAGAACTTGAAAATGGCATTTTGAATGTAGATGCAAACTGAGTCTGCCAAGGAAATTCTTCTGCTTACCCATTCACTGCAGACAAAGTTTTATTTGTGTGGGCACTGCAGCATTAAAAATGGGAAGTGTAAATTTAAATCTGCTGTATTGTGATCTGTGATAATTGTAAGTAAGAACACTAGACATCCTGTAAATCAAAATAAAATGTCTCCACCGGGCCCATTACCCCAGATCCTTTTGTTGGCTTTTTCTTGAGCTTCCCATTATTTGTTCATCTGTGATTGCATAATATAGCTATTCCCAACCAGCAGCTGACCTCTTAAGAGGTGAAAAGGTAAACTGCCAGAAGACAAGCTAAATTTGTAGTTTTGTAACAGATACCACATCTCTGTCTTTACAAAACATTAAAATAAGAACAGTACAAAGAATCAGTGGGCTCCAGCACATGAGGTGGAGACCCGCCATTGCATATTGATTACCTGCTAGTAGGTCTTTGGTGAAAGTTGCTTCCTTTTATCCCTAGAGATATCCTTAACCATGAAAATCAGGTTATGTTAATTCCATTTCATGATGATCCCAGGAAAGGACACAATGTGTTATTCTCATTGCTGGACTCTTCAGATTTCTTTGCATGCATTAACCTTCATGGTATTTGTTGAGTTATTTGACTCTTTGTATATCATGAATAATTTCATTAAACATTAAGAATTTACCCACATTGTATCTTTGTGTATTTTTAAATATTTACAATTTGTAATACTGAATAAATATGTAATAGGTGGGTCAGGGTTTCTAGGATTTAATATTGCTTAAACCTGTCATGTATTATAACCTTTTGGGGCTTATATAATATTCAGCTCCTTAATTCAGCGTCAGAGCTGTTATCATATGTTGATGGGAAAATAACAGCCATGTTGGGGCTCTCCAGTCACTAATAATTCCTATTTTGATTTGATTAGCATATAAATGTTCCTAGATTTATGCAGTGTCAGGGGAAATTGTATTAAAAATATTCCTCAGGGTTCTCTCTTTCTCTCATTTTAATCAGGCAAGAGAGAAAGAATCTTGTCATGCATGAAGCCTAACTTGCTTTTCTTCAAATCCTTGACTTATGGAAGTTTCCAAAAAAAATTTGGTAAAAGATGATATCAAAGGAAACTTTATTTCACAGTTTATGAGCCAGGGTCATTGATAAAATAGACCTTTTTTTTTCAGTTTGCTTTTCCTAGGATGTCCATAATGTGCTGGAAGAGTGGATAAAGATTCTGCACATAGAGACATCTCAACTAAGCCCTATCCTGTAAATGAGTACCCTGGCTCTCAGCTTGGACTCTGCCCATAAAGGAGCTTGGAAAGGAGCAACTTAACCAAAACACAAGATTGTGAATCATCAAATATAAATTAATGTCTACCTAGGCATGAGTGAGTCATCTCTCAATAAATATACTAGATCAAAAATAAAATTCTAATTTAGATGATAAAATAGAAGGAAAACAAAATCAAGGATAAAAATCAAAATTGAAGTTTAGAATATCTTTATAAGAAAAATGTTACTTAAAAGGTATGTTTAGAAAAAAGATTAAGGAAATTATCTCACCCTTATACAGTTAAATTTATATTTATTTTGCTGATCAGTTTTACATTGTTCTGTGTTCTTTTTTGATTGCTGACCATTTTTAAAATCATCTTGCTCTGAACATATTTCTAGGATCAAATTTTGAAGGTCCAAGAATTTTTACTCCAAACTTTACCTCATTTTGAGTTTTATCTGTCTTGACACCATTCACTACACATTTCATACACCATTCAGAGAGATATTTCCTACCTACCCCTTGTAAATTGTCTTGTTAATTTTTTTCTTGCTATTTAGATCACATGTTTAAAAACTTTAATTTTTTTTTACCAGAGGAAATTCATTGTCCTCATAGGCTACTCCCAAATTCTTCTTATCAGAATCATTTAAAAATGTGATTGTTTCAATTATTTGATATAATAATCATAAACCTGTTAATGAAAAATTTGCTTCTCTTTGGAGTTTTTTTTTAATTTTAATTAAACACATGTAATATAGCCTACCATTTATTTGACCTGTGTGCAATTTGCCTTTGCAAGTCTAAGGTAAAATTATATTTCTTCCCTGGCAATCAGGCTCTAGATGGCGTGATCACTTCTTCCCAAAGTTCCTATCACTTACACTCTGCCAAGTTATTTCTCCATATTATGCATGAGTAGGGCTAAAGTCATAGTTCCCCTGCCATTTCTTTGCCTTTCTGGAAGATAAAATTGTCAATTAATATATTAAGAACTTGCCAGAATAATCAGAGTAAAGCCACTAAATTGAATAATATGCACTTTATAAATATTTATAACATGGAATTGTGAAAATGCTTATGTCATAATTTTACCATAAATAAGAAAGTACAGAATTTTATGTGCAATGTGATTAGAATTTTGTGAGAATGAATTAAACGACGGATGAGGAACCTGCGACCTTAAGGCCACACGTGGCCTTCTAGGTCCTTAAGTGCAGCCTTTTGACTGAATCCAAATTTTATAGAACAAGTCCTTTTATTTTTATTAATACATTGCTGTTCATATTTTATATTTTTATTTTATTTTTTAAAATGAATATATTTAAAATACTAAAGACTAAAATAAGTTTCAATGAAATAATCCTCCCAGATTGACCAGAACAATTAGAACGTTAGTAAGCCATAAGGGCTAAATTGACAGCTGCTATACTCATTACTTAGTACTAACTTCCCCACCTTACTGGTTGCCACTATCATAGGAGGCTGGGGGAGGAGTACACCAGTCTATTATCAGCTTTTGACAACGGTACACTGTGTTTCTGTTTGAAGTGGAATTTGTGAATAGTTGCACAGCTCAACAGTAATTTTTAATTCTCTCTGCTTAACAGCCAATCATGTCAGAGGAGACCAGAAGAACACTGAAGGAAGAAAACAGATTTTTTAAATGAGGATTGGGAATTGCAATATTATCTTGTTTCTGCTAAAGATAAGATGATTTGCTTGCTTTGTGATACTGCAATATCAACATTAAAGAAATTCGATTCTCATCAGCATTACAACACCCGTAAGGACCACAAATCTTTTAAGTTAGAGGGAGAGGCATGAAAGGTTGTATAGCAGACATTAAAAGATGAAAAACAAAAGCAAAGACAATCCTATGAAGCAGCAATAAGACCTGGAAATAATGCCACCAAAGCAACTTATAAAGTAGTTTATATACTTGGGAAAAAAGGGAAGCCATTCAGTGATGTAGAAATTGTGGAAGAATGCATTGTCAAAGTTGTAGGATGCTTAGACCCCAATAACATTTCAAAGTGCAAACAACTGCCTCTTTCAAGGAGAATCATGACTGATCACCAGCGTGAATTAGCCTTCAACTTAACAGAACAACTTCATGCAATGCTTCCAAAGGAAAATATATATTATTTAATCACTTTGGATGAATCTACTGATACTACTGACTTGGCACAGGTTTTATACTTCATTTGGGTCATAACAGAAGATTTCTTTTGCTATGAAGAGTTACTCGCTTTGGGTACTCTTGAGAACAGAACATAGGGGATAGATATCTCCAACAACTCTCAGGATAAATGTGGTGAAGTTGGACTAAATTTGGTAAATTTAATGAGTGTATGTACAGATGGTGCACCTTCCATAACAGGAAAACCTGAAGGGTATATTGCACAGATAAAAAAAGTATTAACAGATCCAGATGCTCTCATTTCTTATCATTGTATCTTGCATCAGCAAATCTCTATGGTAAAGCTACTATTTTAAGCGACACTTTGCAACAAGTTATAATTATTGTTAACTATATTCATGCAAATGCAACATGGCATCATCAGTTTTATAACATGCTAAAGTTGAAGGTTGAGGTATTTGGTGTGGATTTGCTATATCATTCTAACATGCATTGGCTATTGTTGGGACTGGTGTTAGCCAAAATTTTATCTCTGCAAGAACAGATAGTTAAATTTTATGAAGAACAGAGTCAGCAATGTGAATTATTGAAAGAATATTTCTATAGGAATGCAGCATTTATGTGTGATATCATGTCAAATCAAAACAACTTGAATATTTCTTTACAAGGTAAAACTAAGTCTATATATGATATGTGAGGAAAAAATCCAAGCAATTTGAAAAAAATCTATCATTTTTCAAAACACTTCTTCAAAAGGAAATTTTGGATGAACACTTTCCCCAGTTAGCAAAGGTCATTGATGAGCAGGATGATATATGTGAATCATTTGAAGAATATGCAGCTGTTATAGACCTATTAATTGGAGAATACAATGGATGGTTCACTGACTTTGAAAATCATGACATCATACTCAAATTAGCATTTCAGCCTCACCTAGTTGATATCACCAAAGCATCTGAAGAACTACAGATGGAATTGATTGAACTCTCAGTGGATGACATTTTAAAGTCATTGTTTGGTGCTAAGAAAGATCCAATTGAAATATGGAAAAATGCTGTGGAATACCCACACCTTCAGCAACATGCACCAAAAATACTTTCTTGCTTTAAACCACTTATTGTTGTGAATCTGCCTTCTTCTATCTAATGCAAATCAAGATATACTTAAGCTCACAAATGACTGATACCTGTCTAGAAGATCAACTGAAACTGTGGACCTCCATTCTGCAACCGATTATTCAAATGCTTTCCAACAAAAAGCAGACAAAACAAAGTCATTAAAAGGTCAATTAACTTTAAAATCAACAGTCAGTGTTTTTGAAATTATTAAGTTCATAGTAGTTAGACTTTTACAAAATAATGTACATTTTTAAGTATGTCTAACTTAAGGTTGTTGAAGCCTTATTTGATTACAGCTAAATTAATGTGGCCTTCCAACATAAAAATGTTCCCCACCCCTGAATTAAACTAATGAATTATAACTAAAAAAAAAAAACTCTACAACTAAAAGTAGCAATGAAATGATGGGAAATAAGGTCAACAGAATACAGAGGGAAATGAAAGATATGTTTGAAATAAATACTCAAAATAAAGTACAGAGATCAAAAAGATAAAAACATTTTAATAAAAACAAATGCAATATAACGTAAAGGGCTAATGTAGGTTTAATTGCAATACAAGAAGGAAAGGAGAGACAAAACATGATGTTTGAAGAAAAAAAGGCTGATAATTTCCAAAATCTACTGGAATTGATAAATAAGTTCAGCGAAGTCTCAGGTTACAAAATCAATGTACACAAATCAGTAGCATGCATACATGCCTACAACAGTCAAACTGAGAACAAAATCAAAGACTCAATAACTTCCAAAATAGTAACACATAAAATAAAATACCTAGGAATATATTTAAGCAAGGAGCTGAAAGACCTCTACCGGCAGAACTATGAAACACTAAGGAAGGAAATAGCAAGGGATGTAAAGAGATTAGCAGAATCAACATTGTTAGAATGTCTATACTACCCAAAGTGATCTACAAATTCAAGGCAATCCCTATTAAAATACCAACATCATTTTTCACAGATTTAGAAAAAATAATTCTACACTTTGTATGGAACCAGAAAAGACCCCATATAGCTAAAGCAACCTTAAGCAAAAAGAACAAATTGGGAGGCGGCAATTTACCAGACTTCAAGCTATACTACAAGGCTATAGTAACCAAAACAGCATGGTACTGGCACAAGAACACAGATATAGACCAATGGAACAGGACTGCGAACCCAGATATAAAACCATCATCATATTGCCATCTGATCTTTGACAAAGCAGACAAGAACATACACTGGGGAAAACAATCCCTATATGATAAGTGGTGTTGGGAAAATTGGATAGCCACATGTAGAAGACTGAAACAGGATATACACCTCTCACCTCTCACAAAAATCAACTCATGATGGGTAAGAGACTTAAACCTAAGGCATGAAACCATAAGAATTCTAGAAGAACATGTTGGAAAAACTCTTATAGACATCAGACTAGGCAAAGAATTTATGAAGAATACCCCAAAAGCAATCACAGCATCAACAAAATAGACATGAAGACATGGACCAATGGATCAGAACAGAGAACCCAGATGTAAAACCATCCTCATATTGTCATCTGATCTTTGACAAACTAGACAAAAACATATACTGGGGAAAAGAATCTCTATTCAATAAATGGTGCTGGTGAAATTGGATAGCCACATGTAGAAGATTGAAACAGGATCCATACTTCTCACTACTCACAAAAATTAATTCATGATGGATAACAGACCTAAGGCATGAACCTATAAGAACTCTGGAAGAAAATGTTGGAGAAACTCTTATAGATATCATCCTACACAAAAAAATTATGAAGAAGACCCCAAAGGCAATCACAGCAACAACAAAATATATAAAGGGAACCTGATCAAATTAAAAATCTTCTGTACAGCCAATGAAACAATCAATAGAGTGAACAGACAACCTACACAATGGGAAAAAATATTTGCATGCTCTACATCCAATAAAGGGCTAGTAACAGAATATATAAAGAACTCAAGCAAATCAGCAAGAAAAAAATCAAACAACCCCATTAAAAAGTTTGCAAAAACATGAACAGAAGTTTTTCAAAAGAAGAAAGACTAATGGCCAGTAAAAATGAAAAAATGCTCAACATCTCTAATCATCAGGGAAATCCAAATCAAAACCACAATGAGATATCACTTAAGTCCAGTGAGAATGGCTTTTTTCAAAAAGTCCCAAAACAACAGATGCTGGTGTGGATACAGAGAGAAAGGATCACTTGTCCACTGTTGGTGGGACTGCAAACTAGTTCAACCTCTATGGAAAGTAGTATGGAGATACCTCAAAGAACTAAAAGTTGACCTACCATTTGATCCATCATTTGCTCCATAGGCATTTACCAAAGGAGAAAAATAAATCATTTTATAAAAAAGACACTTGCACTAGAATATTTGTAGCAGCACAATTCACAGTTGTAAAGATGTGGAATCAACCCAACTGCCCATTAATACATGAGTGGGTTAATAAAATGTGGTATATAATCAAAGGCAGATGGTGGGGGAATCACATCATTTACAATAGAAAATGAATAAGAATTACAGCAGACTTTTTAAACAGAAGCCATGGGAGCCATAAATAATGGAGTAACACATTTAAAGTACTGAAAAAGAAAAAAGCCAACTCAGAATTCCATACCCAATGAAAATATCCATTAAATTTAAAAAGAAATAAAGGCTTTTTCTTCAACAAAAAACTTATTGAACCATTGGTAGTAGATGTAATCTAAAGGAAGTTGTTCACACTGAGGGAACATAATAAATATCAGAAACTTGTCTGAAGAGAATCAGAAAATGAATAAATAAAAATTAAATAAAATATTTTTATTTGTAATTTTTCTAAAAAATAATTGATAGTTCAAAGCAGGGCTTGTAACACTAATGTGTTTTACATAAAAGTAAAGTTTATGGACAAAAATAGGAAGAAAAGATTGAAAATACACTGATATATAGATTTTTGCACTGTGCATAGAGCAACATGATAGTATTTAAAGCTATAATAATATTGTTTCAAAATGAACATTCCAAAACTCAAGTGGAGCCTTTTATATTTTTTTTAAATTATTCATTGAATTCTTCAACTCTAACATTTGTTTGGTTGTTTTTTTATGATATCTATCTCTTTATTGAATTTCTCATTCAGATCATGAATTGTATTTCTGATTTTGTTGAGTTATCTATCAATATTCTTGTATCTATTTACTTTCCTTAAGATCATTGATTTGACTTCTTTTTCAGGTATTTTATAGATTTCCTTTTCTTTGAGATTTGTTATTGGAGAATTATTGTGTTCCTTTGGAGGTGTCATGTTTCCTTGCCTTTTTGTGTTTCTTGTATTCCTATATTTATGTCTACATCTGGTGGAAGAGTAGCCTCTTCCAATTCTATGGAGTAGCTTTCACATGGAAGACGTTTTCCTGTGGATGTGTCCTATAGTGTCTATCGTTTAGGGTTCTTTGGTTTTGGTTCTGGGTAGGCACAGTAATGTAGTCTGTCTGTAATTTCTTCAGCTGTAATCAATATCATTGGTGTCTGTGAATACCTCAGTGGTCTAGGCTTCAAGTGTTTATGAAAACAGTGGCACAGCTTTGCTGGGAGCAGTGGCCACTGGGCAAGCAAGTCCTCAGTCTGGAGGGAGGGCATGCCAGGTGTGACAGCTCCTCTGGCCAAGAGGGTGTGTTCACCAGTGAAGGTGAGCATGGGGGAGGGTAATTGTCCAGTTCTGGGTAGTGTGCATGATTTGTAGTGCTGCTGGTATGGGGCAGGGTTACTGTCAGAGAGGAGCACCAGGTGACTTTTCCTCAGGCCCTATGTGGCATGCACATTGGTTCCTCCAGTCTTGGGGAAACCTTTCCCAATCTGTTGGACCTCCTGTTCTTGGTGGTGCAGAGAGCTGCATGGGCTTGTGTTTCAGGGTCACAGTTGCATCACTGAACCTAGTTAGGGTAATGGCATTGCATCTTTTTATGTAGACATGGTGGGACGATGGGAGGGCCTCAGGGATGTGGACATGTAGAGGATATTAGTCCCCAGGGTAGGATGCACTCTAGCATTGGCTCTGTTCTCAAAATGGCACCATGACCAGCATCTTGGGTCCTGGGGAGATGGGAGGGCAGTGTGACTTTCTTCTCTGGGGCAATGCAGGCAGCTATCTGGGATGGGAGGGCAGTGTGACTTTCTTCTCTGGGGCAATTCCAGGCAGCTATCTATACTGGGCTCATGGTCAGTGATGACTGTGGAGCTTTGCTCTAGCTTGGATTACAGGCATTCATAGTGGTAATAAGGAGATCTTGGTATTTCCCACTTATCTTTTCCATGCAATGGGGAGTACCTTTTGGCCTCCAAGGTGATCCTGGCTGGTGACTTCACTTCATTCTCTATGCTGCCATCATAAGTTTCTGGGCTTCATAGGTTTTTTTTCCCACTTTCTTGCTGAATTATGGTGTTCTCCCATAGAAACTTTACTCAAAGTGTTACTATCTGTTTGCTGTTTTGGTCCTTCTTTGTGGAGGAGATGAGCATTGGAAACCTCTAGTCAGTCATCTTGATATCATCATGCCAACATAATGTTTTGATATAGGTATACATTGTGGAAAGGCTAAATCAAGCTAATTAATATATTTATTACCCCACATACTCATTTTTGTGGTAAGAACATTTAAAAATCTAATATCTTAGCAATTTTCAAGTATATAATACATTTTTCTTAACTATAATTTTCTATTATAAAATAGATATCAGCTTATTCCTGTTGTCTAATTGAAATTTTGTATCATTTGGCCAACATCTCCCCACAGCCCTTCCCCAACCAGCCCCTGGTGACCACCATTCTACTCTCAATATTTATGAGTTCAACTTTTTTAGATTCCACATATAAATAAGATCATTTGTCTTTCTGTGCATGGCTTTTTTCCATTAGAATAATGTTCTCTAAGTTAATCCACATTGTTGCAAATGATACAGTTCCTTTATTTTTAAGGCTAAAAAGCATTTCATTGTGTATATGCGCCATGTTTTCTTTATTCATTCATCCATTGATGGGTACTCAAAACTGATACTGAAATGAAAAAGACAAATCCAAAATGATAGTTGAAAAACTCAATATCCTTCATTTAGTAATTAAGAGAATTAATGGGCATGCAATCCATAAGAATATAGATAATCTGAAGAACACTATCAAATGACATGATTTAATTGGCACTCCATCTCAGAGTAGAATACACAATTTTTTCAAGTGTACATGGAATGCTCACCAAGATATACAATGTTCTAGGCCAATAAAATAATCCATAACAAATTTAAGGCAGTAGAAATTATATGAAGAATGCTGACAACATACTTCTTGATTTTTAAATATCATTCTCCACATAAAGGAATTGGGGAACCCTCAAGAAATGGCTAATTATATAACTGAACAGAGTAAATGCCAGGTTATTCTGGATCATCCAGTAGTTCCAAAAGTTAAAGAATTGTATACAACAAAGGAAGAGTATATTCAAATAACACACAGGAGGCAATCTGAAAAAATTTCTAAGGGCTAAAGCAAAAATAATTTAAGCAACAAAATAAATACAGAGAGTAATGAAATAATTAAATAATAAGTAGTACAAGACAATCTTCCCTCCAGAAAATTTTCAATAAATAAGTGTAGAAGGAATGAAGGAAATAGAAAATCATCATTAGAACACTTCAGGCAATATCCACTGAGGCAAGCTAAAATTAGTGGGTGAAATTAGAAAGGGAGATAGGAAATTTGCATACGCTTAAATTGATTTTCCATAATATGTATTAATAACTCAGATGGTTTTAACATATGTTCACAAATTATTTGATACTTCTCCCTCCAGCAGGTGGATCTTAATTTCTCTTCCTTTTATTGTGGGCTGGACTTAGTGTCTCAATTGCAAGAAATAGAGTAGAAAAAGAAAAATACAGTTACTTTACAACAGAGTAGTCTGGAAGACACCAACACAACCAAGTAATTAAGATTAACATCACCAGCAGTAAGCTATTTTGATATTATGTACTCCCTGATCTGCAAAAAGGACACTTAACTCCTTGGTATACTTTGCAAAAATCCACAGTCCCAACTAATCAAGAGAAAACATCACACAAAGCCAAATTGATGAACATTCTAAAAAATACCTGACCACTGCTCTACAAAAGTGTCAAGTTTATGACAAACAAAAATACCAAGAACTTGTAATATATTTCCGGAGACTAAAGAAACATGACAACCAAATGATATGTGGTATTCTGAACTGGATTCTGCAACAGAAAAAGGATATCAGTGGAAAAAGTGGTGAAACACACATAAAGTCTGTAGTTCATTTAAAAGTATCATACCTTTGTTAATTTCTTGGTTTTGATAAATATATCAAAATTATGTAAGATCACAATAGTGGAAGGAGCAGGATGATAGCTATGGGAACTCTAATGTTTTATATAGCTCTTCCATAAATTAAAAATATTTGAAAATACAAAGTTTAATAAAATAGTACCCAATTTCATTGGTAATAAGGGAAATGCAAATTTAAACCATATTAATAAATAGTCAGAAAGACAACTTTAATAATATTTGACAATACTAAGTGTTGGCAAAAATTGTATAGTGCAATGAGAACTTCTACAAGGTCTAGAATCACTGCTCCTTCTGATTATGTAAATTGATGCATACATTTTGAAAACTGTTAAATCTAAATGTTATGGTTACCTATGACCCAGAAAATCTGCTATTAGACATATACCTAATATAGATAAGCACACAAATGGAAAAAGAAGAATATCCATAGTGGACAAAAACCAAAATTAACATCTAACTACCAAACAGTAGAATAAATAAATAAATTGTGTTAAATTCAAACAAGGAACCACTCTAGCTAAACAAAATCAAATAACCTACATCAGCACAAAACATAAGTGTATTTCACAAATATGTTCATTAAAAGAACACAAAAATAAATATATATTGTATTTTTCCATTTAAATAAAGTGAAAACTAGTCAAACAAATATGTTGTGATTTAAGTCAGGATAGAGGTTAACTTTGATAAAGACAGCAGGCATGGTTATGGAAGAAATGAGGGAGGACATTCTAGGATGCTGATAATATTTTATTTCTTTATTTGTGTGGTGGTTACATGGTTTACTTAGTGATAATTTATTAAGTTGTCCATTTATGATTGTGGACTTTTCTGTGTGTATTTCATACCTTGACAAATATGTTTTAAAAATATATGAGTGAATAAAAGATTAACAGAAGTCAAATGCATAACTGTGAAACCATCAGTAGAAAAAAAATGTGCAAATAATACAAACAGGCCTTGCATTGTAAGAATCTAATATGCATGGATGTCAGTTGCCATGACTTAGTTAAATAAAATGAGACCCTACAACATGATTCAAATTTTATTTACCACGTATATTAACTGTGAGTAATTGCATAAAATACAAAGTTTACTGCTAGCTCTTCAGGCCATAAATCACTACATAAACAAATGATACACATCATGATCAGTGGTATCATGTCACTTCTTTCGAAGTCTGCTGAGGGTTGGTTACTGCACATCTGTTATTCAGTTTATGCACAGAGAACAAATGTGTAGTTTTTGTTTCTCCTTGTCTCTGAGTGTTAAACCTCGTGCCACTTTATAAAAATAAATAATCAAAAGTGAAAATTGGACAATGACAAAAGTGCAGCAAACAAATGAAAAGTGATATGTTGTGAGGGAAATTGAATTGTACATATATGGTGTTATAGAAGAAATAGCTTATCAAGGAAATGTTGACACTAATATCATTTGAGAGATTCTAGATATGCAGCCAGAAGAATTTAGTAAAGACAAACTTATTAACATAAATTAGGTAAGTGATTGTGATAAAAAAGTTGAAAATGTCTCACAGGAAGTAAAATTAGGCAAAAACTTCACATTAAAGGAACTCTAGATGTTTCAGAATGTTAAAACACAATGTATAAAATATTAGAAGTTAAGGCATTGAAAATATGTTCACTCAGTTATATTCAATTTGTACAGTAAGAAGACAAGTACTGTTTAAACTACTATTGATTTTTTTACAAATAAGTAAAACACTTTAATTTTCAATGTTTCACTGTTTGAAATTACAATGTACTGAACAACAATTAGTATAACTTTTAGTAACTATTGTGTAATTTTTATTTATCTATACATTCATAACAGACAGTAAGAGTGTTTTAGAGGTTTTAAGCAAAAATTTATAAAGGGCAGAGAATAATTGTAATATTTCTGTTGATTTTTAAGATTGTGCAGTTTAAGTTTGCACAATCATTTTCAGTTTGACCCTACTGTGCTAAATAAACATTGACTGTATTTACTCCAATACAGTGAGATACAGGAAAATAAAGTAAATGTCAAAAAAAGGCAGAATAAATATAAAAGAAACCAAAGTATCACAAAGTCTAAATATATAGTAGTAACAAAAAGTGTAAATGGAATAAATTGCTTTTTAAAACTCAGAGGTTCTCAGATTGAGTTTGAAAGGTTTTATTATACTATTTACACAAGGCACATATAAAGTGATACCATGCAAAATATTTCAAAATAAACTGACACACACATGCAAGTACATACCTAATATAAACCAAAAGAAACCAAAGGTAGCAATATTAATATTACATATACTGGCATTAAAATTTAAGGTGAAAAACACAACAGGGAAACCAAGTCACCTTATTCTTATAATGAGAAAAATGATATAATAATTATTACAGTATATTAGGCCACAAATATCAACTTGAAAAGAATTGATGCAAACAAATGTCATTCTTTGATCATGTGCTACTCATTTTGAAATAAACAACACATCATTTAATTTAAAATTTCATCTGTTTGCAAACTTAAAAAATGTGAAAAATCTATGCCTTAAAGAAGAAATTGTAATGGAAATTAGAACTTAACTGAACTGCAGTGACAGTCCTAGATTTCAGACCTGTACTATTCAGTTGCAAGCATGCTGGAAAATTATCAACTTCAATGCCTTTATTAGGCAACAAGAATATATGGAAATGAATGAATTATTTGTAGAACTTATGAAATTTTGTTAAAAACTTTAGTGCAAAGCTTCAGAGAAAAGAATATTAAAGAATAAATTAGGCATATTGAGTGTTAATAAATAAATAATAAAGCTAAACAACCAATGGGTTACTGATAACTGCCTTAGTAAAACACAGGAAAATAAAGCCAAAGAATTAGTGGCAGGAGAAAAAATTTGAAGCCAATTAAAACCAAACCAATAAGAAACAAAACATTTTGTGCCATAGACCCATAGTAAATTCTAGAACTCTGAAGTTCAGAGTGATGGTTGGGATAAAAAAGAAAAATTGATTGAAAGTTGTATAAGCAGGTAGACACCCACAAATATTCTCCAGTACCAGAACAGAACAATTAGTTAAATTCTGAAGATGATTGTGTAACTGAGTACAGAATGGCTTGTCTTACTAAAAATGGGATCAAGAAGTGTCTAAGTGTTGAAAAATGGACAATTTCTCTCTGAGGAAACAAATCAATTCTAAAGAATGTCATAGAGACGCTGACCAATAAATTACCCATGTATTGATTTGCCCTACTTATGCACACAGAGCTTTGAAGATGTCTTTTTGCTGTCTCACTGTTCAATATGATGTATTTTTTTTAAATTCTCAAATTCTATACTTTTATTTTTCTTTCTGGTATCAATATTATTTTATGAGGATATTTCTAAATATATAACAAATACAGTAAATAGGAACCCCTATTGAAAATTAATCAATTGGCCTTTTGGTTTATGTATTTGTTTGTCTGATGTTTGATTACTAGAAATCCGTGCCCTTACGTCTAATGACTGCCAGCTGTGCTAACATATTCTTTCTCAAGGACACACAAATTTGAGGATCTAAAGCCAGGAACTGCCCCCCACCAAACCTAGTGTGATACTCAATTTTAATGTGTTGACTTGAATGGGTCATGGGGTGCCCAGATATTTGGTTAAACTTTATTTTATTCCTGGGTGTGTCTGTGAGAATGTTTCTGGATGAGATCAACATTTGAATTGGTAGACTGAGTAAAGTAGCTTGCTCTCTCCGTGTTTGTGGGGGTGGGGGTGGGGGCTCATCCAACCCATTCTAGGCCTGAACAGAATGAAATAGTGGGTAAGGAAGAATTCACTCTCTCTGCCTGACTGTCAAGCTGGGCCAATGGTCTTCTCTTGCCTTTGGGCTCAGATTCAGACTGGAATTCATACTACTGGCTCTTCTGCTTCTCAGGCCTTCAGATTCAAACTGGAACTGTATCTTCAGCTCTCCTAGGTCTCTAGCTTGCAGAATGCAGATCTTGGGACTTCTCAACCTCTATAACCATGTGAGCCAATTTATTACAACATATATACATATATGTATATCCGCATATATGTTCTGTTTGTCTAAAGAACTCAGACTATTAAGACCAATACACCTATTTTCAGCAAAGACTTATAGTCATGTACAAGGCACCTGACATGCAACTTCTCTCTAGGTTCTATAAGATTTCTTCATAGTTACTGCACATACACTCAATGCCATCTTCAAACATTTCCTCAATCTGTTCTCACCTGTAACTCTCTCCTCTTTTCTTCACCATTGCAAATTCTACCCATTATTTAGAAATCTGCTGAGATGTTCACACTTTCACAATGGGGAATTTAAAGAAAAAAGCAAACAAAATTTAAATAACTCAGAATGACAACCTCTTTTGCACAAAATTAAGAAATTTCCTTTTCTATTTTCTTTTTCTCACATTGATAGCCTCTTTTTCTGAATTTCTTTAGTAGTTGGATATTGGTCCACATGATTCAACAATTTCTTTCATTCCTTCATATGTTTTTAGTGGAAACTGCTACTTGTTTTCTAGTATACATTCTCTTTTTGTTCCTTAGTAATAAAATCAATTTCTAACTGGTGACATTGTCAACCAGATAAAGATCACATTTACCAAACTCTTTGCAGCTGTATCTGACCATGTGACTATGATTGGCTCAATGAAGTATGAGAAGTGATGTATTATGTGACTTCTTACAAGAAGTAGCTCTCTTGTCTAAGCCATTAATTTTAGTTCTTTTTTTCCTTGAATCCACAATTAAGCCTAACCGATGCATATTGCTTTATAATTGTTTCATGTTTACTTTTATTTATTTTTTCCTTCTCTATAATACTGTAAGCTCCTCAAGTGGCTATTGTACCCCTCAGAGGAGAATGGAACTCAATTCTCAGTTCCATAGTAATAATCAGTAAAAAATGTAGATTGATTGATAATCACCATTCTGCTCCCCAATACCCAGGGGTAAGGCTCCAAACTGTGGCAGAGTTGTGAAATAACCTCTGTGGACAAGTTTATAAATCATTTAAAATTTACATGTATCTGTGAAGTTTCATAGCACTGTCCTTTAGGCAATGTTCGAGGGAGTGTACATATGACTCCCTCTGTTTCTCGAGGTACTTTAAAGCTGCATAGCAAATATTTAATTCCATACCAAGTTCACTGTTAAGAACACAAATGGCTATTTGTGTCTCTGTTCATTTATTGATACAGCAGCATTTATTGATTTGTATGCTCTGCTTGTCACTCTGACATTAATCCTTATTAACACTAATACAGCTTACCATAAGGCTAATTAAGATTCACCAGGATAAAATGAGATTGGGACAATCCTTATTTTTACTTAAACCAGCTTGTCCATTCCCATTTGTTGGACTTTTCCTATTTAATTGTTGGAACTGTTGCTTTTCATCAAATCTGCAAAGTAATGTTTTGTTTTGATAGAATGTTGCCTGAGAAAATCAAATGGTATTTTTAAAATTCATTTACAAAAATAGAGAAAAATGAGCATATGAAAGGAATCAAATAGTATCATTAATATTATTAATAATAATAACTACCTTTGAGAATTTCTCATTGTATTTGGGGATTTAAAGTCTGGAATTATGTTAAGCTATAAATCTAATTGCTTGGTTCCTAAATGGAGAAAACTGTAATTTTGACATCTCGGAGGGTGGGGTCATGGGGCCACTTTGCTGTGTTGGTATGTCAGTTACATGATGTGATTCAGGAGGTAGAAATACACTGTAGGGACACTTCTACATTCAATCAACCACCATATATAGATTCCTTTTAATGAGTAGGGATGGGGTCTTGAAATAATGTTTTCCCAAAATTTAGACTTCTAAATATATAATCTACGCTATAAAATATTACATCACACAGTAAGAAGACTTGTAAAGACCATCATGCCTTTTCTTTGCCTCTCAGTAACATTCTATTTAAAACATTTCCATTCATATAAGATTTGCATAGAGAATTCCGTAAGAGAGCAGTTGAGCTATCTCCAACTAAATTATGCCTTGTGAACATCAGGGCATTCTTATCATGCTATTTGATCCTCAACAATGACAGGAAGATTGCTTCCCATATGGTGCTAAAAGATGATGAATTCTCAAGCAAAATCTTTATCTCAAGAGATATGCAATTACATTTAGGAAACAGTATAACAAAACTTTTGAAAATATCTGAAATAACCACCCAATTTTCTTTATTTAATTAATTTAATTTTTACTTTATTACTTTTATGTGTGGTCTGACAGAGTTTCCCATCTATTTTAAACATTAATTTTACTTAGATTTTTAGTTAACACATAAACTAAAAACCAAAATCTAAAAAAGGGTTTAACTGTATAAAGAAAATTAAATGTTCTTCCCGTCCTTTTTCCAGGTCATCTAATTCCACTTTTAGAAGGCAACTACTGTTACCAGTTGCACATATACATGATCAAAGATATTTTGTATATATTGGTATACACATAAACACATATATAGTAGCAAGTTATGTATACTGCATGGAACTTTGATTATTTTACTGAGCAATTAATCTTATAGATCTTTCTATATAATTACATGGAGAGATTCGTCATTCTTAATAAGTTTTTTTTAAAGATAATTAGATGTCCAATTGTACTCCGTAAAGACTGTACCAATTTGTATTCAACCAGCTTTATAAGAATGCTTATTGCCTGGTAATCCCACCAACACTTTGAGTAATACAGCATTTTGTTCTTTTCCAATAGAATAAATTATAACTAGTACCTCATTGTTTTAATGTGAATTTGAACTATCTGATTCCTCTGCCCATTTTTGTTGTTGGTTTGATTATCTTTTACTTATTGACTTTTAAGAAATCAATTTATATTTTAAAAGCTATTCATGTGTTAGGGAAATGTGTCCCTTTTCTGAAATATAAACTGCAAATATTTTATAGTTTATTATTTGATTTTTTACTTTATATATGGTTTATTTAAAAAATTTAGAATTTTATGTAACTAAATTTTATCAATATTTTCTTTTATGTCTCTTGAGAGGCGGTACTTCTAAAGTTTTCCTGCAGACCAAGAATGCATTTAAAAAGCTATTATATTTCTCTAGAACTTTAATATTTTTTTTACATTTCAAATTTTGATCCATTTGGCCTTTATGTTGATGTTAACTTGATATAGAAATTCATTTTATTATTTTTTCAGATTACTAATCAGCTATCTCACACTCATATATTGAATAATCTATTTTCCTACTTATTTGGAATTCCATTCTTACTGTATGCGAAATATTATAAAGATAGTACAGAAGAATACTTACCATGGTCCAGACCATCCTCAGAAGTTTACATACACTAACTAATTTTATACTTAATATCATCCTATTCTAATTTTCTATGTATTTCTTTGTATATGGAACTGACTTGTACTGGCTCCCAAGAGAAAATTTTTAAGATTTATGATGCCAGTTCTTAAATATAGTCATTTAAAAAAATTAAATTATTAGCATAAAATTAAGCAATCTATACTAAAAACAAAAGTAACAAACATTTTAAAAATCTCTATTTAATTATTTTACTATTATTTATGCTTTTGAGGTGATTTATATCTGCAGATCTAGACATCTCTTTCTAATTCTGCTTTTGGTAACATCAAGTTTATAGCTTAGAATTTATCATGGTGGAAGTATTTACATAATAGAAATTGGCAAATGCTAAAAATCAACTCTTTTTTTCTCCTCGGTAAACCTATTGCTAATCATTTACCAGCACACAGTGGTAATTAAGTATATATTTATATCCTTCTGTGTATGTATGTGCCATGTATAAGCATGTTTATATATACGTGTGTGTGTATAAATGTACATATGTGTATGTTTGTTTATACATTTCAAGGTGTTTTTTTCTATTAATCTTAATCTGTTTGTCTATTTATCTGCTGGTATCAATGGCTCTATAAGATGTTTCTATATGGTATGAGAGAGTCATAGATCCTTATTTTTTACATTCAGAATTTTTTCCTTCTATTAATGCTTTTTAAATTTTCCCCATTATTTTTCTTTTGTTTTCATCTAGTTTTCCCAATAATTGATGTGCTATTTTTTAAAAATTGGGATTATATTAAATTTATAGATTACTGAGGGAGATTGGCATGTTCAAAGTGTGAAGTATATTTACCAGGAACACAGTATTTGTTTTCATTCACTAATATTTTCTTTTGCTTTATTCAATAGATTTTCTGAGCCTCCTTTGCTTTTCCTCTACACTCTTATTAAATCATGTAGGCCTTATTTTTTCCTTAAAGATTTGGTTAAATTTTTCTTTTGAACCTTAGGCCTATTTTTCTGGTTTGTTTTGTTTTGTTTTCAAGTGTGGAAGTTGGTAATGGGGGTAGTAAATCACTTGGCTATTTTCTCTTTTACTTCTATGGCAATTTGTCTGTTTAGATTTTATTTTCTGGGTTCAGCTTTAATAATTTTATATTTGTCCTGAAAGTAATCTATTTTATGCACATTCCCAAACAGATATGAGCAAAGCAGCCCACCGAGCAGCAGCAGTTAGTGTTCTGCCCCATCCCAAAGGAATTTTCCAGTCAGCATCTGCATCTCTTTTCATAGGGCCTTTGTCTAAACTGTGGAAGACAGCCAGAAAATGTCTGGGAATTAATTAATAGCTCCTGGGAGCAGCATTTAATCAATGATTGATAGAAGATGGTGTGTATATATCCCACATTCCACACCCCATGAATGAGGTAAATCTGAGCTTGTGCTTTAAACCCATTCTCAGATTAGGCTCCAGTGACCATGGTGATGGCTGTATTGATGACAATCTTTTATTAACTATTTAGTCTTTGTCTTTTCCCTTTGCCGTCAAGTGCCTTGAGCCTCCCAAATAAACTCATCTCGCCAGAATTTTTATCTGGGAATCAACTTCTGGGCTAATCCAAAGCAACATATAGATTAATTTTCTTATCTTTTTATCTGTATTTATGATTTTTTTAAAATTTATGTTTACTTTGTTAAAGTATCAGCTTACTATCTCTCTTATCTTTTTTATTACATCAGAACATTTATCTTAATGGTTCTCAACTAGGGAGAACCTAGGGGAAACTCCCACCTCAAGAAAGTTTTGAAAATGTATAGGGCTTCTTGATTGTCTACACGACTTTACTTCTCAAGCTCAAGAATGCTAAATTTTGTTCATTTAGCATCATATAGCCTCATAAAACAAATAATCTCCGGCCTAAAACACCAATAGCAACCCTGTTGATAAGTCTATATTGTTAGGTCTTCCAAAGAACCAAAGTGCTATGATTTTGGGGTTGTTTTAAATTCATTAATTTGTGCTTTAATGTATACGTATTCCTTCCTTCTGTTTACATTAGATTTATTTTGTTTTTCTATTTGTAACATATAATTGGATTAATAAGCCTTTATTTATATTTTAAATGCTTAAATCAATTTTTTTTCAAATATTTATGGCTATAAACCTTTTTTTAGCTGTAGCTTATAGTTTCTGCTATGTGTTCACTACTCTTATTTCCTATTAAAAATTTATTTTAGATTTCTTACCTCCAAGAATTTTTAATTTTTTTCAAAAAATTTTCTATGTAGTATAGTTTATTATTATTATTTTGTTGTTGCATCATTGTTTACTATTAATTTCTAACTGTTGAATTATGAACATAGAATAGACTATGTAGGTAGGTCATTAAATACGAAATGCCCAATTTCAAATCAAAAGTGTAGTTTATTATGTCTCACACAAGAAACAGTACAATTGATCAAAGTATGTGCCTAAACTATCGACACAGTTTTGCCATCTTAACGGTAGCTTGTTTATGCCAGCAGTGAAGAAGCCTGGAGAGCGAGTGGCGATGAAATCACAAAAGGCGTTTTCCACAGCTTGTTGAGAATTGAATATTTTTCCTTGCAAGAAGTGGCCCAAAGCCTGGAAGAAGGGGTAGTCAGTTGGTGCGAGGTCTGGTGAATACGGTGGATGACAGAGAGTTTCCAAGTCCAGCTGCTATAGTTTGAGCAGCGCTGTTTGTGCGACATGTGGTACAGTGTTGTCTTGCAAGAGGATTGGCCTGTCTCTAATGACCAATTTTTGCTGCTTAATCACAAACATCCACATCCTCATCGTTTTGTCCAATTGGTTGCAGTAGACATCCGCTGTAATGGATTGACCAGGTTTCATGAAGCTATAGTGGATAATACCAGCGCTGGACCACCAAACAAACACCATTAGTTTTTTTTGATGAATATTCAGTTTTGGACCGTGTTTTGGCACTTCATCTTTACCCAAACATTGTGCCGAATGCTTGTGATTGTCAAAAAGAATCCATTTTTCATCACACATAACCATAAGGTGTAGAAATGGTTTGCCTTTATGTTGTGACAGCAAAGAAAATCAAGCTTCAAGACGATTTCTCTTCTGACACTCCTTTAATTCATGAGGAACCCATCTTCCCAGCTTCTTTACATTGCCCATTTGTTTCAAATGGTCCAATGTTGTTGGAATAGTAACGTCAAACTTTGCTGTTAATTCCCACATAGATTGAGAGGGATTCACTTCTGCTACAGCTTTCAACTCATCATTATCCACCTTGGTCTCAGGTCACCCATGTGGCTCATTTTCAAGATCAAAATCACCACAACGAAGTTCTCAAACCATGGATGTACTGTGTGTTCATTAGCCACATGCTTCCCAAACACTTCGTTTATATTTCAACTGTCTGTGCTGCATTAGTTCCACAATGGAACTCATATTCAAAAATAACATGAATTTTTGACTTATCCCTGGTTTCACAAAAATTGCTTTAAAAAATATTTGAAAGATAATCACAAGCCAAAATATGCGTTTGCAAGACTGAGGATGTGCGTTCACAATAAAATTAAAACAAGAAGTGTCAAAATGAAATGCCAGAGATATCAACTGTCAAACTTAGCACTTAAGGAAATCAGACATTTCATACTTAATAAAATAATACTTCCACATTTGAAAAGTTCCAAGGTTTTCTCTGTGGTTTAATATGGGTCACTTTCATTGTGATTATTCATACTTGAAAATAAGATGTATTGTGATATTGAAGAATCACATGAGAATCGATAAGTTCTTTGAAATGTTAATTATACTGTTCTTTGATATATTATACTACCATATTAATAGATTATTTTTTGATGTATTTTATTTCTTTCTGTCATGAACTGAAAGAGTTTAACATTTTGTTCCAATGTATTTTTTGCCTATTTGTCCCTATATTGCTTTATAAATTTTGATGCTGTGCTATTTGTTACATCTGTAATCACAACAGATCAATCTTTTTGTGTATTTTACTATTTGTCATTTTAAAGCATATTTTTCATTATTTTTAACATTTTTACCTAAATTCTATATTTTTGACAGAATACTATTGTTCACTCCTTTCTTTTAATTCCATATGTGACTAAGACTTTTGCCCATTCTTTTTTCTTTTAACACTTCCAAACTCCTAAGTTTTTGCAGAGTCTCTTGAATTCAGGACTTATATAAAATATGCTTTACGATCATTCTAAAATTCTTTACCTTTTAGTAGTTAAGCTTAGAGCATTTATATTTATTGATATGGAACATATGTTTAATTGTAATTCTATATCTTTATATTATTCATTCTACTTTTTTAAAATTATTTGTTGTGGAGTTGGGCTTCTATGTTTATATTATGTGGTCTATAGTCCCCTTATGTTGTTAAGTTATGATTATGCTTATTCTGATGAATTTGATGGTTTGAATTTTGATTGTGATGTTAACTGTGAATGTAATTTAAAATATTTATGTATTTTAATTGACAAATAAAATTCATATTATTTATCATGTATAACATGATGTTTTGAAATATGTGTATTGTGGAATGGTTAAATCAACCTAAGTGATGTATATATCATTTCACACACTTACCATTTTTTTGTGATGAGAACAAAATATGTAACCTCAATGATTTTCAAGAATAAAATATAATTTTATTAACAATAACATAGTCATTATGTTGTACAATAGATTTTAACTTTTTTCTTCCCATCTAAATGAAATTTTGTATCTTTTGACTAACATCACCCAACCCCTTCCCCAGCTTTCTGTAACCACCATTCCACTCTCTGTTGCGACGAGTTCAATTTATTTAGATTTCACATATAAGTGAAATCATGTGGTAATTGTCTTTCTTTTCCTGGCTTAGTCCATTTAACACAATGTCTTCCATGTTCATCCATGTTGTCACAAGTGAAGGGATTTCCTTCTTTTTAAAGGCTAACCAGTATTTAATTGTATATATACCACATTTTCTTTGTCTGTGCATCCACTGATGAACATTTAAGGTTGAATTCATATCTTGGCTGCTGTGAATAATTCTGCAATGAACATAAGAGTACATATATTGCTTCAACATACTTATTTATTTTGGATATATACCTACTAATGGGGTTCCTGGATCATGTGGTGATTCTATTTTTAAAATTTTGAGGAACTTCTAGATTATTTTCCATAATGGCTATACTATTTACATTTTCATCAACAATGTGCAACGTTTCCCTTTTTTTCACATTTTCACTGACTCTTTTTACATTTCATATTTCTGAAAATAGCTATTCTAACAGATGTGAGATCTTGTTGTGGTTTTAGTTTACATTCCCCTGATAATTAGAGATATTAAGTATTTTTTCATATAACTGTTGCACATTTGTATGTCTTCATTTGAAAAATGTCTATAGAAATCCTTTGCCCATTTTTTAATTGGGCTATTTGTTTACTTGTTACTGACTTGAGTTCCTTATATATTTTGTATATTAACTTTTTATGAGCTGTATGGCTTGAAAATATTTTCTCTTATTCCATAAGTTGTCTCTTCACTCTATTGTTTCCTTCACTGTTCAAAAGTTAGTTTGAGGTGATCTTTTTTTTTAATTTTCACATTGTTGCCTGTGCTTTTGGAGTCATATCTAAAAAATCATTGCCCAGACCAATGACATAATGCTTTTTTTATATGTTTTCTTCCAGTAGTTTTACAGTTTGAGGTCTTATATTTAAGTTTTATATTCATTTTGAATTGACTTTTTTTTAACAGTGTGAGACAAGGGTCTAATTTTCTTCTTCTGCATGTCAGCTGTCCAGTTTTCCTAATATCATTTATTGAAAAGACTGGCTTCTACCCATGATGTGTTCTTGGCATCCTTGTTGAAAATCAAGTGAGTGTAAATGTGTGAATTTATTTCTGGGCTCTCTATTCTGTTCCATTTGTTTATTTTTATGCCAGTAAATGATGTTTTGATTACTGTAGCTTTGAGGTACATTTTAAAGTCAGGTAGTGTGACACCTCCAGCTTTTTTCCTTTTACTGAAGATTACTTTGTCTATTCAGGCATTTTATTGGTTTCTAATGAATTATAAAAATAAGTTTTCTATTTCTGTGAAACAAGTCATTGGAATTTTGATAGGGATTGCACTGAATCTGTAGAATTCAGCAGTGAAGACTTTAGGTCCTGGGTTTTGCTTTGTTAGAAGGTTTTTGATTACTAATTCAAACTCTTTACTGATTATTGATTTGTTCAAATTTGCTATTTCTTCCTGATTCTTTCTAGGTAGTTTTTCTGTGTCTCAGCATTTATCTATTTCTTTTAGGTTATCAAATGAACTGGCATATGAATGTTTATAGTATTCTCTCATGACCCTTTGCATTTCTGTGGTATCAATTAAAATGTCTCCTTTTTGATTTCTGATTTTATTTGTCTTTTCTCTTTTTTTTCTTAGTCTAGGCAAGGGTTTGCCAGTTTTATCTTTTTAAAAAAACAATTCAGTTTTGCTGATCTTTTCTATTGATTTTCTTGTATCTATTTCATTTATTCTGCACTGATCTATTTCTTTCCTTGTAATAACTTTGGCCTTAATTTGTTCTTCTTTCTCTAGTTCATTCAGGTGTAACATTATGTTTTTTATTTGAGATCTTTCTTCTTTGTTGATATAGGCATTTATTGCTATAAACTTTCCTCTTAGAACTACTTTGTTGCATCCTATAAGTTATGGTATGTTATGTGTCTATTTTTGTTTATCTCAAGATTTTTGTAAATTCCCCTTTTCATTTCTTTTTTTTGACTCACTGGTTATTCAGGAGCATGTTGTTTAATTTCTGTGTATTCATGAATTTTTAAAAAATTCTTCCTGTTATTGATTTCTAGTTTTATAACATTATGGTTGGAAAAAACACTTGATATGATTTCAATTTTCTTAAATTTTCTAATACTTGCTTTGTTGCCTAAACTGTAATTTATCATGGAGAATGCACTTTTAAGAAGAAGTTTTATTCTGCTGCTGTTAGATGGAATGTTGTGTATATGTCTGTTAGGTCCATTTGAGTGAAAGTGTAGTTTAAATTCAATGTTTTCCTGTTGATTTTTTACCAGATGAACTGTTTATTGCTGAAAGTGGGATATTGAAGTCCCCTACTCTTATTGTATTACTGTCTATCTCTCCCTTCAGATCTATTAATATTTGCTTTAAAGATTTAGGTGCTTTGATATTACAATTGTTATGTCTTATTTATGAATTGATCCTTTATCATTTTATAATAACCTTCTTTGTTTCATTTTTGTGTGAAAGTTTGTTATATCTGATATAAGTATAGCTATTCTTGCTCTCTTTTGGTTAATATTTGTATAGAATATCTTTTTCCATCCTTCTATTTTCAACCTATGTGCATCCTTAAAGGTGAAGTGAGTCTCCTTTAGGAAGCATATGGTTGGGTGTTGATTTATTTTTGGCCATTCAGTCACTCGTCTTTTGATTTGAGAATTTAATCCATTTACATTCAAGGTAATTATTGATAGGTGAAAACTTAATAAAGCCATTTTGTTAATTGTTTTGGTTGTTTGTAGATCCTTTGTTCCTTTCTTCCACACTTACTCTCTTCCTTTATAATCAGGTAATTATTCTCTATTGGTATGCTTTAATTCCTTGCATTTTATTTTTCATGTATCTACTATAGGTTTTTGCTTTGTGGTTACCATGAGGCTTACATAGAACATCTTAAAATAGGCTATTTTATGCTGATAAAAATTACCTTTGATTGTATAAAAAATTCTACATTTATATTTCACCTCCCTCCCCATATTTTATGTTTTTGAAGTCACAGTGCAAATATTTTTATATTGTGTATTTTTTAACAAATTCTTCTAGCTATTATTATTTTTGTTTTGTCTTTAAGCCTTTACACTAAAGATATAAGTGATTTACACACAACCATTACAGTATTAGAGTATTCTGAACTTGAGTATATGCTTATTTTTTTATTGAGTTATATATTTTCATATTTTTTAACTAATTAGTGTACTTCTCTTTTAGTTCAAATAATTTCATTTAGCATTGCTTGTAAGACAGGTCTGTGGGTGATGAACTCCCTCAGCTTTTTGTTTGTCTCTGAAAGTATTCATCTCATGTTCATTTTTGAAGGATAGCTTTACTGAGTAACATATTCTTTGTTGGCAGTTGTTTTTTTTTCCTTTACCACTTTGAATATATCATCCCACTCTCCCATGGCCCATAGGTTTATGCTGAGAAGTCTATCGCTAGCCTTAATGATCCCCCCCCATACATGATGTATTCTTTTCTCCTGCTGTTTTCAGGTTTTTCTGTTTGTCTTTGATTTTTGACAGTTTGTTTGTAATATATCTTGATGTACCTTTCTTTAGTTTGAATCTGATTGGAGACCTTTGACCTTCCATTGGCTGGGTAATTATATCTTTCCCCAGGTTTGAAAAGTTTTCTGCTATAATTTCTTTAAATAGGCTCTCTTCTCTTTGTCTCTCTCTTTTCCTTCTTGAACTCCTATTCCTCAAATATTTGCTCTTTTGCTGATGTCCCACAAATCCTGTAAGCTTTCATTATTCTTTTTCATTCTTTTTATATTTTTTCTCTGACTATATTTTCAAAAAACCTGTCTTTGAGGATAGAGATTCTTTCTACCTTGATCAGTTCTGCTATTGATGCTCTCCATTGTATTTTCATGTTTTTCATTATATTTTTCAGCCCAGAATTTCTTTGTGTCATTTTTTAAAATAATTTCAATACCTGTCAAATTTATCCTTTTGTTTGTTTATTGTTTTCTTGATTTTGTTGAAATGTTTCACTGTATTTTCTTGAAATTCACTGAGTTAAAAAAAATTATTTTGAATTCCTTGTCAAGCAGTGCATACATCATCATTTCTTTAGGGTTAATTACTAGTGATTTATTTTGTCCCATTATGGTTGTCATATTTCTCTGATTGGTCTTGAATCTTATGGCCATGTATTGGTTTCTGAGAATTTACAAAAAAAGTAGAGACTTATTCTACTTTTTTCAGGCTTTGTCTGTGAAAGCCCTTCAGAGGTCAACCCATTCAGCAATTCTGTCCAGGCAGTCTGATAATGTCTGTGGATGGGCTTGCTACTGAAGTTCTTGACAGATCGGCCTGGTGCCTAAGTCAGCAGGTGGGTGTGCTTGGAGCCTGGATCCACTGGTGTGGACATGTTGATTGGTCTGAGGATGAGTCCATGAGGATGGGCTTGGAGCCCATATCCACTAAAGCTGGATTCAAGCCTGGGTTCACAGTAGATGGGTCTTGAGCCTAAGTCTGCAGGGGCCAGCCAGGCACTGGGATGGGTCTGATGTGTGGCTCCACTGGGATGGGCCTGGAGTCTGAATTGACAGGGGCTGGCCTAACTCCAGGGTCCACTAGGGTGGGCTTATACCCTGGGTCTGCTGAAGGAGGCCTGAACACTGGGGCCATGGGGACTGATCTAGAGCCTGAGGCTTGCCTGGTGCTGGGGCAGGCATGGAGCTTGGGTCTGTGGGGGCCAATCTGGAGCCTAGGATCATGTGTGTTGGCCTGGTGCCTGGAGCTCATGGGACTGTCCTGGAGACTGGGTCTGTGGAGGACAAACTGGAACCTAAGTTCACAAGGGCAGTTCTGCAGCCTGTGTCCATAGGGGCTGGGCCCATACAAGTATATATTGGAATGGCTCTGGACCCTGTATCTGCTGGAGTGGGGGCAACAGGGCCTGGAGGGTAGGGACATGGAGGGCTGCTCAGTGCTAGGTTTAACTATGGTGGGTCTGGTGTTGGGTTCTGAGGAAAGTCCAGTGTTCATTTCCTTCTTTCCTCAAGCAGAGGGTGGCTCTCTCCATGCTGTGCTGCCTGTGATTGGTAGAGGGATGAAGTGAGTAATGTATAACTGTCCTTTCTACCCTCTTCAATGTGTCTTTTCTTATTTCAGTGATACACTCCAGTGTTGTAATCTCTCACCTGCTCTCCTTAGGTCTTATGAGTTTTTGTGCATGGATAGTTGTTCAAATTGATATGTCTGTGGGGGGATGAGAACTAGAAAGTCTTATTCCACAATCTTGCTGACATCTGGGCAGTAGAGCTCTAAATTAAATTTTATACAGTGCTTAACCTGATCTCTTTAAATAGTAACTATTGACTCTACTTTTTAGCATAATGGAGTAGGTGCATTTTACTTCCTCCTTTATCCTATATTTAATTTTTTATCCTTAATCCATTACCTAATTTTAATTTTGTCATTTTATTTCTTATAGTTTAATTTTATCTTCAAATATGTATATTTTTATCTTTATCAATTTTATATATTTTGACACCCACCTTATGTATACTCCCTTTCTGTTTCTTCCTCCTTTTTCTGCTGTTATCAGTTTTTCAATTTCTATATTATTGGAATTAAAAATTTATACTCTGTTGTGCAACCATCATAACCACATTTGTTTTGGTCTTAATTTTATACTAATTAAAATTCAGCACCCTGCACCATTCCTTTTGCTATGATGTTTCTATTATTTCTTGGTTAATTAAAGTTTTTTCTCTGGAAATTTCTTCATGGTGACTTATGGCAATTATATTGTTAGAATTCTTCAATTTTAAATGTTCTTATTTGTTGTTTTTATACTTTAACTATTATTTTGATTATGTATCAAATTTTGGGTTATAATTGTTTTTCCTAAAGACTTTTTAGACATTACTCCATTATCTTATGGAAATGACTATTATTTTCTGATACTTTCTTTTCTTTCTGTCAGGATACTCAAAGAAGTTTCTTTATCCCTGAAATTCAATAACTTTATGAGAATGTGACTTGCTAGTTAAGTGTTTTATGTGAATTATTCCTGGGATAAGTTATGCCTTTCAATCTATTAATTTAAGTGGCTTTCCCCTCAGCTCCAGGAAAAGGCTACTGAGTTGTATTTTTACATACTTAATTCCAATTTTTTTTTATTTTGAAAAATGCAAAAGTTACAGAAAAGTTGAAAGAATAAATCAATTAAGAGCTATCTCCATTTCACTTGCATTCACTAATTGTTAACGTGTTGTATCATTTGTAGTTTCCCTTTTATTTTCTTTCTTCTTGCTTAATCATTTAAAAATAAGGCAAAATTTTTCACCCCTAAGTATTTTATAATGTTATTCCTAAGTACAATTATAATTATCTACACAATTGCATTAACATCATTATATACAGGACATTTAACATTGATTCACAATTATCTAATATATTTTCCATAACAATATTTTTTCAATTGTTTAAAAAATGTGCCATATAAATACATAGTTCTTTTTGATATGGAATACAGTCAAGGTCTATGTATTTGTTTTTGGTTGTTAAGTTTCTATACTTCTTCAATCTTGATACATGTTCCAACCACTTTTGTCTTTCATATATTGCCATGCTGCTATTTTAGTGAAGAATTCTGACCAACTGTCCAGTGAAATATCCTACATCTTTAATATATCTGCAATGATTGTTTATGCCAAACATCCAGGCTGAACATGTTTAAAACAAAGTCTTCATAGATGTTATGTACTTCTCATTCCATCACACTAGGAGGCTTATAATGTGTTTTTCCCCCCTAATGTTGATGATATTTAAATTGATTACTTTTTTAAGGTAGCATCTACTAGATCTCTTCATAGTAACAATGCCATTATTTTTTGTAATTCAAAAGGAATCTGTACTAAAGTCCTCTTCCCAAATAATAAATGGTTTTTAGCATCTATTGTTATACAACCAATGGTTTTAGAATCTATTTAGCATCTATTAATGTGCAATACCAGAATTAATTATTTTATGGATGTAGTAGGGTCTATGTTGCAAAACGGCTATTTTTTTCTAGTTTTGTCATTTGTTTTACTTTTACTAACTGTCAATCCTATAAATTAGAGCTCTCCTCCTTATTTTTCTTCATTTTCTTCTCTTCCTCTCTTTGATATCATATCAACTTTCACATGCTTTTTAAAGTTTTATTCAGTTTTTTTATAAACATTATGATTATTTTTTAATGCTCTAATTGTCACATATGTAACAAGTGTTTGCTCCTTTTGATATATCCCTATTAGTTTCTCAGAACTCCCTTGATTTCTGGCCCCTTTCCAAGCCCTTACATAGAAGCAAACATTTCTTCAAGAAGCCCTTGTTTCTTCTAGTGAAGAATGATAATTAGAAGTAAATATATGGCTGCTAGGTTGATTCATGGTTGATTTTATTAGTGAATAGAGTTAGGCATTTTTTAAATCATAAGTTGATAGTGATAGTTTCAGTTCAAATCTATTGGCATAGATTTCTCTCTCATTTTCCTCTTTCTATATTTTTATCTCCTTACAATCATAGTGAGAACAATGGTCCCTAATACATGTATTCATTTGGTTTATCCTACAACAACCACAAAACTGTTTTAGAATTACTGCTCAAGAACCATTACTAAGAACAAATATTTTTGTAAAATTTAAGATTTCTTCATAAATCTTTTTGTCCTTAAAATATGTCACCTAAAAATGGACAGTTATAAGACTGTGTTTCCCAACTTGAATTATTTTTATTTCTATATGGTTATATCATGAAATCGAAATACTGTTTAGTTCGTTTGTCTGTTTGTATTCAGTTTTGACATTTTCATTCCATTAACCTTTTTAGTTTTTTAAAAAAATATATACCACATTTATATTACTTAAAAGTTATAATACTATTAAAAGTATACATTCAGAAAAGATCAATCAATGCCCTTTCCACTCTGCTGTTACTTACACCTTACAGGTAACTGCTTTTTATTCTTTGTGCATTTCTTTTTAAGAAAATAAACAAATATATCATATTACTTTCAAATAATCTTTGTAGATGTAATTCCCTTTCTTTTTTACACAAAAAACCTAGTAGTCTGTATATAATACAGTCATATGTACCTGTAAATCACTCCATATCACTTCATAGAGATCATTTTTATTCAATGTTATAGCTCTTTAGTATTCATTATAGGATGTACTAATGTTTATTTACATGGATACCTATCAATGGGCATTTAGGGTTTTTCTATTAATAATAATTTATAATACTAAGCAATTAGCAACCTTGTGCTTATGTTGTTTTGTATTTGTGAAGTTATAAAATCATGACAAATTTTAATAAGTTCACATGGTAAATGCGTATGTAAATGTATATGTAGTTTAAATATTAACAATTTCCTCCTTAGTGATTGGATGATTTTGTTCTACTACCAATAATGTTTGAGTACCTGCCTCTTTCTTCATAAGCTTATCAATAGTATATGTTGTGAAGCTTTTGAATTTCTGCTAATCCAATGAGAAATATATAAAATTTTTAATATGCATTTCTCTCATTTTTAGTGAAGCATTTTCCTATGTTTAAGGGAAATCTGTACACCTTTTTCTGGGAAATTTGAATACTTGTTATCTATTATTCTATAGAGCTGTAGGCTTTTTATTCTTCATCTCCTTATATATTGTGGATATCATCCCTTTATCAGTTATATAAGTAGCAAATATTTTCTCTCAGCTTGTCATTTGTCTTTTGACTTGACTTGCATTGTCTTATTTACATGCAATTGCTTTTTATTGATATGTAATTAAATTTTCAATTTTAAATAGAACCTGAAATTTTAATTAAAAAGTTTTTCCACACCCTGGTTATAAAAAATACCCGTTTTCTTCTGGTATTTATTATTTAACATAAACTTTATTTATTTATTTGTTTGTTTATTTATTTTGAGACAGGGTCTCACTCTGTCATCCAGGCTGGAGTGCAGTAGCCTCATCACAGCTCACCGTAACCTCAAACTCCTGGGCTCAAGTGATCTTCCTGCCTCAGCCTCCTGAGTAGCTGGGACTACAGACGTGTGCCATCATGCCTGGCTAATTTTTCTATTTTTTATAGAGACGGGGTCTCACTCTTGCTTAGGCTGGTCTCAAACTCCTAGCCTTAAGCAATCTTCCCACCTCAGCCTCCCAGAGTGCTAGGATTACAGGTGTGAGCCACTGTGCCTGGGCTATAAACTTTATTTTTAGCATTAGTTATACATCCATGTCTTTCTTCTGTTCAAGTTTACATTTATGTCTTTCAATAGTATTTTGAACTTTTCTCATATAAGTTTTAGTTTTTTCATTTTTTATTTTTATTACTCCTAAGTATTTCATTTACTGTTGTTAATGTAAATGGAGTTTTCTCTAGCATCATATTTTTTAGCTTGTTATCATTTCTACATATGAAGATTATTGATTATTGTAGGTTAATGTTATATCTTGCTATTTCACATAATTCATACATTATTTACATATTTCATTATTTATTTTCTTACATCATCTGTAACAGAGATAGTTATTTCCACTTAATGGAAATAACTTTATCTACTGATTGTATGAAAAATTAAAAACCCACAAAATCCTAATTTGTAAAGCTTGCCAAATTCCATAATGTAAATTCCACCACAGTTGATTTAATGTTACCCCTGAACCAGGTTAGACAATTCCTGAAAACCTAACCATTGGATCTAGATGGCCAGTTTGACCAGGTATGGGTGGGCTTCCACACACCAATTGGTTCTACTTCTTCCTTTCCAATTCATTAGCTAAAACTTGTTCTATTTTATCCACATCTTTGACTAATACATCTAACTAAATTTTGAATAATAGTGGATATTGTAGGCATAGTGCCCACTATTGTATGAACATTTCTAGTGGGCTCAGTGCATAAACCCTCCTGTCTCCCAAGAGTAGAGATTTTCTACCAGTTCCCTTTCCCAAGCTGCAAAGAGTGTTTACCAATGCCCTAAGCATAGCAGTACTTATTGGTCTTCCATCCACATATGATGGCGTTTGTTCAGTAGGGAAGATTAAAAATAATCCAAGTAGAGTTTCTTGCTCCTCTAGCCTGGCTGCTGTTCTCTTCTTCTGTGCCACATAGATACATTTAGGGGTCTTTCTTTGAGCCTCCAGTGGAATTCCTGGGGGAAGAACCTACGAGACAACATGAATCTCCCATTTTTGTTTCCCAAGGATTTCAACTCTCCTTCCGGCTCACACTGTACCTTCACCAATTTGTCACATATGTTAGCTAAAACGTTCTTAGTGGTAACAGGTTATACCTACCCGGAGTGAGAAAAGACTCCATTCTCATCTGTGTCTTCAGGAAGCATCTCTCCTTCTATTTTGGACACAATTTATTGTTCTTTGATGGCTTCAGAAAAAGTCATTAATTTGAAGTTAGTCTGGTTCCCTTTGGCTGTAAGGGATGAAAGTGCCATTCTTTTCTGTCTCTATGTTCTGGGACTGAAGGCAGAAACTCTAGTACACTCTCTTTTGGCATGTTCTCTATTAAACATCAAAAAAGAAAGGAAATATTAAAAATCCTCAGAAAGACCATTGAATAGGAGATATTTGCACATAAAGTTCTCCTTCAATATCCATGAGGGATTGATTTCAGAACCCGCCATGGAAACCAAAATCTGTGGACACTCAACTGTCTTATATAAAAGGGTATACTATTTGCAATATAACCTCTGTACATCCTCCTTTATACTTTAAATCATCTCTAGATTACTCATACCTAATACAATGTAAAACTATATAAATAGTAGTTACACTATTTTTAAATTTTTATTGTCTTTTCTTGTTGTATTGCTTTTTAAAAATATTTTTGATCCACTATTGGTTGAATCCATAGATGTGGAAACTATGGATACAAAGGGCCAACACACACACACACACACACACACAAAATATCTATATCTATACTTGTATATACTCATATGGTTTTATCTCCATATTATAGAAGATATTCATATAGATAGAGCTCAATATTAGAAGAGGTTGAGAAAAAGTTGGGGAATACTACACCATTATATAAATATGTGATAAAATGTTATTTTGTGTATACATATAATACTCTATTATGTACAGCACATACAACATGCATCTGTATATAAATGCATAGACAATTAATAATCTAAGTGATGTCCACAAAACTAAAAACAGGGAGATAGGAAGTAGTCTGAATGTGGGAGTAGTAGTCAAAGTGGACATTATCTTTTTCTGGTACATTATAACTGGTAATTTAAAAAAAGAGAGAAAAATATTTCTGGATATTATTTCTATTTTTATTATCTATAGAGATGGTACAAGTGATGATAATAAGAAGAAAATAATAATGGCATTTGTTGTAGATATAGGCAAGCTGATGGTGAATTTATATGGAAAGTAAAATAAATGAGAATAGCCAGAGAATTTTTGAAAAAGAACAAAATTGGATCACTCACACTACCTAATTTGTTTTACAATAGTAGTAGTATCCAGACAGTGTGGCATTGTAAAAGGCAAGACACATAGATCAATAAAACAAAATAAAAAGTCTACAAGTAGATCCACACAAACATGGTCAATTGTTTTTCAACAAATGCAAAGGAAATTTGATGGAGAAATGATCAATTTTTCAAGACTGTAGTATTAGGGCAATCAGACAGACATATGCAAAAAACCCAAAAACCCAAAAAACAAGATTCTTAATCTGTATTTCAAGACTTATACAAAAATAAACCCAAAGTAGATCATATATGTAAATATAAAACCTAAAACTGTAAGAAAACAATATAGTCTCTGTGACCCTGGGTTACATAAACAGTACTTAAATATTATACAAAAAGAAAAATTTGTAATAAATAATTTGAAAAATTGGACTTTATAGAAGTTAAAAATAGACAAACTGTTATCTGCAAAAGTCATTAAGAGAATGAAAAGACCATCCATAGACCAGAAGAAAACATTTGCAAATCACTTATCAAAGGAATTGTCAGAATAAATAAAATATTTTTAAAACTCAGTACAAAAACAAACAGCTCAATTTAAACAAAAATATAAGCAAAGATTTGAAAAGTCATTCAACAAGGAAGATATAAGGATGGTAAATGAACATATAAAAAATGCTCAAAATCATTTGTAATTCTGGAAATGCAAATAAAACCTATAGTGTGGTACCATCTTTTATAATGGCTTAATAAAACTGAGATTACCAAGTGCTGACAAAGAAAGAAGTAACTAGAATTTTCATACTTTGCTGATGGAAATGTAAAATTGTATATTTATTCTGAAAAAAAGAGTTTGGTGGTTTCTTATAAAGTTAAATTTACTTTAGCATTTGAGCTAGGATTCTCCTTCCAGGTACTTGCCTAAATGAAATAAAAACTCATGTCATGCAAAAACCTGTACCAAAAAACATTTGTAGCAGTTTTATTTGTAATCTTTAAAAACTGGATGCAAAACAATTGTCTTTCAATACAATCTGAATATTTTTTCATACACAAATGTCTAAAAAATGGTCGTATATATGTAGCAGAAGACTACTCATCAATAAAAATGGATGAGATCATAGTTGCCATATAAAACAGTAGTTTTATTCCTACGTACTTGCTCAAGAGAAATGAAAACTTGTCCACAAAAAAAAAAAAACCTTGTGAATGAACAGTTATTACAACATTATTTATAATAGCCAACTCTTTCTAATAGTTGGAAGCAATCCAAATGTCCTTGAACTGGCAAATGGATAAATAAAAAGAGTATATCCATACAGTGGAATACAATTTGGCAATTAAATATAAGTGAAGTACTTATACATGCTACAACATGGATGGGCCTTCAAAACATTACGCTAAGTGAAAAAATCAACCACATATTGTATCATTTCATTTACATGAAATGACCAGAATAAGAAAATCCACAGAGACAGAAAAATTGGTGGTTTGCTAGAGCTCTCAGTTTGGTGGGGGCCTGGGGGAGGGATAGAAAGTGACTGTCAATGGTTACAGGGGTTTTTTTGGGGCTGATGAAATGTTCTAAAATTGATTGTTCAGATTGTTGCACAACCCTATGCATATATTATACTAAAAACCATTGAATTGTACACATTAAATAGGGGACTATATATTTGCAACTCAACAAAACTTCTAAAATACAAAAGGAATGAGGCATTAATAAATGCAAAAACGTGGCTGAATCTCAAAGGCATTATTGAGTCAACTGAGTTGACCCAAAGGGTCCAGTCTCAAGATGTTACATACCATATAGTTCAATTTATATGACATTCTGGAAAAGACAAGACTATAGAGATGAAGACTGACAGGGGCTAGGGTTTGGGAAAGGTTTGATGATGAAAGGGCAGAATGAGGAAATTATTTTGGGTGAGAGAAATGTTCTGCATCCTGATTGTATTGTGGTTACACAAATCTGATTATGTGTTAAATCTCATAGAATTGTATAACCAAAGAAAATTATTCTGTCTTTCATAATTTTTCAAAAAGAAAAAAGGAAGAGGAACATGACACAAAACATAAATACGTAGGAGATAAATTTTACATTTTTCTTATCTGGAAGTAGTCTTTTTTCCTTTATACACTTACAATGTGTTTGTCTTATGTACCGAATGAACGCCAACTTGATGAGAAGTTGTCAAAAGTCAAAGTTCACTTACCAAGGGCATTATACCAAAACTAACCTGAGAAAACAAGAAAGATCTTTACAAGTCCATCCTGAGCTCCTTGACACCTGACCAGACTTCTGACCGGGACCTGTATTCTCCCCCCAAAAGCTCTTCAGGGTTCCTCTGAGCTTATTGTTACTCAGTGTTAACGTCATCAAATACCTCAGCCTCTGCCTCTCTAATCTGCCCACCTGTTTCATTCTGAGTGGAATATGTAATATTTCCATTATAAGTCTAGCAGAGTCTTAAAAGTAAAGACCGAAGAATGTGTATCGTAAGTCTTAACTCCATCTTATTACCCAACTAAAGAAATTAGACAGATCAGTTTATCCTATCAGTAATTAAATTATGATTGTTCCCAAGTCCCTTAAAACATTAAATTAACAGGGAAAGTATTACCAAAGCTGAGGAGATATTTGATGGAATTCATTGCTTGCAGTACCACCTGCATCTCATTCCTTCCTAATATATGTAGGGTCTGGATTTTGTCAAAGTATTTTACCTTTATCTTCAGATGAATAAAGATAATTACCAATTCTAAAATTGATTAATGTTTCTCTGAACCACACTTTGTATTTTATAGATTCCTGGAAGTAATGTAAGTGTGTGATCACGGTGACTTTATCATAAGGTGTCCATCCACTGATGGGAGTTTAAGCCAATCTATTTCAACATGTTGTCATATAAGTATCTTCTTGCCTTGGTTTGACTAAGTTTAAATGGAGATGGTATAAGTGGACTACTCTAACTTCTAGGATTTCAGTTTCCTCATATTTAAAATGATGGTAAGATATCTACTTGGACTGCCTACATCACAAAATCATTGTCCCAGTGTTTTTATTAAGACCATATGTGATCATTCATTTAGTCACACTGGGCAGAAGCCAGGGGATCATGACAGAATCCCCTCTCTCATTCAATCCTCTACAACCATTTGTGCAGACCTCTGATGGTGCAGTCTCTGTATCCTAAGACTACCACCTCCTGATGCCCTCCTTTGCATTCCTCTGCATTGTCTTAGATAAGGCCTTCATTCTCGTATGGATTACTGCAATAACTTTCTGTCTTGATTTTCTGTTGCAAATAAATCGTTTACAACCACCATGATCTCCTATTGTCACCCTCATTTTATCCTTATAATAATGTCAGAGGTCTAACCATGTCTCATGATGTCTTTAAATTTCACTAAAGGGTCTTTCTCAGGATAAAGCTCAAACTCCTTTCATTTATCACATTAAAAAAAAAAATAGTAGCAATCAGGCCTCTGGTTGCCTCTGCAGTTTCATCTCCCACCAATGCACATATAAGCAAGTTTTGTTCAAGTCAAATAACCACTCATGATTGAATAAAGACATGATCC
The DNA here is from genome assembly GCA_023783475.1 of Daubentonia madagascariensis. Lineage (NCBI taxonomy): Eukaryota > Metazoa > Chordata > Mammalia > Primates > Daubentoniidae > Daubentonia > Daubentonia madagascariensis. Next base: position 2,938,362 of record JAKFHU010000901.1, on the reverse strand, counting down.
TATTTCACACCTGTGTGGCATGGACTATCATTTACATGTTATATGCAAAATGTCTATCTTCCCTCCTCACATCCCTCCTTTTTTTTCTAATTCTACTTGTGATTTAAGAACAAAAACAAAAACAAACAAAAAAACAAAAACCAAAAAAAACTAATTTAGTTCAAGGTACTAGGAAGATTTTTCTGATCACTGAGCTAAGTTACAGGACCTTTATCATCATTTCCTGAGCACTGTGTTTCCCTTTATCATAGTTCTTATTACAGAGACTTATTGCCTGTCCTCCATCACTAGACTGTAATCTCCATAAAGGAAGGATTACCTTTTTTCCCACTTGTGTGTCCAGCACATGACGTTGTACTTTGCACACTATAGGTACACTATAACTTTTTGAATGAATGAATGTTACATGTGAAAATATTTTATAAACTACAAAAAAGTCTTCGTAATATAAATAGATATTATTATTCCTACCCAGAAGGTAAATATTAGGGTAGTATAATAACTTACTCCTCCTCCGAAATATAAGAGCCCTCTCTTACTGATACTTTTCTGATGATGCCAAACAAAACAAAACAAAGCAAAACAGACAAAAAAAAGACAGGTTCTTGTTAAATAATGTAAACTATTGGGATCTAATCTCAGCTTTGTTACTAATTTATTGTTTAATTTTGGACAAAATACTTAATCTCTGTGAACCACAATAACTTCATCTACAAAATGGTGATATTTAGTCCTATTTTACAAAGTTACTAGGATTAAAAGTAGATATCCGTGGGTGTGTATGTATATGCATATGGGATTGGCACATTTTTCTCTTTATATCATTTGAAACATAATATGCAGGCATCCATTAAATTGTAGCTGCTATTATTGTTATGGTTACTTAAAAATGAATTTAGTAGAATAAATAAGAAGTTTTCTTCATATTTGGGTGGTAAATTTATATCCCATGTGCATTTGTGGCTTGGGGCACTATTCATAAAACAGAAACATATGGTGCCAGATATTGTGTGCTGCCAGGTGAGTCACATTTTATCCTTAAGATATAAGGAGAGAAAAATTTTGTGGAGAGATGAATTGTCTGTATTATTTATTGATATACATGCAATTCTCTCATACACACCAACTGGTCTAGGTATTGGGTTTATTTTTATAAATGAACTTGATAAATAATTGAATTTGAAACTGCCCCTGCTATTCTGTCCTTGGACTCCTGGGGCATTAAGAATTCATGCCTCTCTTAACCTGCAAGCTTCTACTCCTATTCCAGTAACCCTGTGTGGTATATGAGAGAAGACGTGTTGCTCAAACTGAATTGTATGGTGTTTTTCTGATGTGCAAAATGTTGACCCAGGGGAAGCCTCTGAACTCATCTTCATTAGTGATCTAAACACATTTGGAGAGTAGAGTAGGGGTTGAGCAACAGATTATTTGCCTCTCAGCATGGCAAAACCATCCTTATTGTCGCTGCCCACTGGCTTGGAAGAAATCAGCCTTCTAAGTATGTAGCTTCTTCTGCATTTCATGGGGCTGATTTGTGCTGTTATTTTGTTCCTGGGGATCATCAGTGAGGGCCAACTCTCCACTGATTAATCAGGCAGAACAGAGGCCCTAGGAATGGGGATATAGTCCTTTCTCTGAGCCCCTTGCTCCAAGACTATGTTCATCTTGAGTCTTTATTTGCATCTGTCTTGAGTTGTGTGCAGGCAAGAATGTCAGCTAACTTACATTAAATAAAATCTTGTTTTGAATAAGTTATCAGACACTTTGCTACCTAATCATTCAATATCTATGAACCAGCTATTAATGTATTAGAAATGTGAAACCTGTTTCTCCCCTAGTTGGTATTCAGAAATCATTTTGCCTTGTCTTAGAGGTACGTTTTAGGGCTCAGTTTGATTATAGCTCTGGGTATGTGCACCGCGTTGTCATAACCTCCTGTAGTTTTCATACTACAGAAAACTCATGGGAAGCCATGAGGTTAGGCTTATTGCAGCCTAAAGTTAGAAAAGAATAGTAGTGGAAGAGGTGAGGCCAGCAAGGATGATATTTGGTAATGGTAAATATTGCCCTGGATATTATAAATACCAGAGGGACAAAGTAGCATCACTTCTGGACAGAATGGTTTGGATAGTTTCACAGCAAAGGAGAAAAACAAAAATTCCTTCTCTCATGTTTCAGAAAAGAATTTAGTTATCTCTCTGCAGAAACCTCTGTCATTTATCACTATCTTTCATCCATAAAGAATTTTTCCACTAAATAAATTTCTTTCAAAAGCTCAAAATAATAATGGAACAAAACCATTCAAAGTCCATTTAAACACCAATCATACTAATTTCCAAATTTTTCCTGGGATTGTTGGAGATCAGACTTCAGTACTGGGCAGGGCTGTTGAGCAAGTGAGCCAAGCAACAGCAGGGACTCAGCCGTTCGATTCCTCTCTCAGGTCCTGCAGAGATGATCACTGGTCATGGGCCTCCTGCCGACCTCTGCTGCTGTCTGCCTGTGTATCTCTCAATCTGCACCACCTCCCTCCCTGTCTTTCTCTCTAATTTTTTTTTAACCAGGAAAGAAAATATTTTTTTTCACCAACTCTCATCTGATTTTGATGTACCTGAAGTTTCACTTTGCTGGGGTGACAGATTCTTCAGGCCCATTTCTGAAAGATTTCGATACAAAGGCGGGGGTGTCAAAGAGTCTGCATTTTTAGTCAGCACTTAAGTTGATCCAGGTACAGTGATCTTGGGAACATACCAAGAGCAACATTGCTGTATAGGAAGAAACCCTTTTTTCTTTTATTACTGTATATATTTAAGGTGTACAACGTGATGTTTTGATATACATATACACAGTCAAACAGTTATTACAGTTAAGCAAGTTAAAATATTCTTCAACTTACAAAGTTATCTTTTTTGTGGTAAAAGCACCTAAGATCTACTTTCTTAGAGAATTTCCAGTGGACAGTACAATAATATTAACAAAAGTCTTCAGGCTGTATATTAGACACCTAGATTTATTCATCTTACACACCTGCAACTTCATACCCTTTGACCTCCATCTCCCCATTTCTGCCCCTGGTGACCAGCATTCTACTCACTGTTTCTGTGTATTCAGCTTTTTCTAAATTCCACAAATAAATGATAACATGCAGCAGTTTTTCTTTCCATGTCTGGCTGATTTCACTTAGCTAATGCCCTCCAGGTTCATTCATGTTGTCACAAATGGCAGGATCTCCTTCTTTATATATATCTATATATACACACACATATTCATATATATGTATATGTGTATACACAGCCCCCCTCACACACACAATTTCTATATTCATTCATCATCAATAAACTTTTAGGTAGTTTCCATACTGGGGTTGTTGTGAATAATGCTGCCATGAACATGGGACTACAGATATCTCCACGAGATATTGATTTCATTTCCTTTGGATATATACCCAGAAGAGTGATTGCTGGATCATAGGGTAGTTGTATTTTTTGAGGAAACTCTATATTTTTTTCCATAATGTCTGTACAAATTTACATTCACCAACAGCATAAATTGCTTTCCTTTTTTTCATACCCTGGCCAGTACTTGTTTTTTCTTGTCTTTTTGGTAATAGCCATCCTAACTGGCATAAGGTGATATCTCATTGTGATTTTGATTCGCCTCTCCCCAGTGATCAGTATTGTAGAGCATTGCTTCATATACCTGTTGGTCATTTGTATGTCTTCCTTGGAAAAATGTCCATTCAGGTCCTTCGCCCATTTTTTAAATCAGGTTATTTGGGTTTTTTTGCTATTAAGGTTTGTGAGTTCCTTATATATTTTTAATATTAACCCCTTGTCAATTGTATGGTTTGCAAATATTTTTTTCCCAATCCATAGGCTTCCTTTTCATTTTGTTGATTGTTTCCTTTGCTGTGCAAAATCTTTTTAGTTTGATGTGGTCCCACTTGTTTGTTTTTGCTTTTGTTGCCCGAGCTTTTGGTGTCACATCCAAAAAATCGTTGCAAAGGCCAATGGCAAAGAGTTTTCCCCCTATATTTTCTTCTAAGAGTTTTATAGTGTGAATCTGGTTTGGGGGATATTTTTCGTTTTTTGTTTTGTTTTGGTTTTTTGTCAGGACCAATTTTGTCAGGATGTTGCAGGATGATTTATATTCATTATCACATTCCATACTCACAAAACACCTGTGAGTTAGGTTTTATTATTAGCTACATTTATCAGATGGGGAATAAAAACAACTAAGGTTGAGAAACTTTTAAGTACTTGCCCAAGGTTACACAGTTAGTGCACAGCAGAGCTGGGATTAAAACTCAAGTTCGTCTGATTCAAAATTCACCTCTTTTCACTGCATCATGCTGCCTCCTCAGGTAAGATGTTGCCAAGATGCTTGCCAATGAATCTGGCAACCACTCATGCTGGCATTCTCCCTCTCTCATCTCTACATCCTTCTGTGCCTCCATAAGGACTAAATACCCATATATTTTTGGGCTGTGTCCCAAATAACGTGGGTGAGGCCAAAGAAAATTGAAAATACATTATCTGCTCTCCAGGATTATGAATTTTATTGGCAAAGACAGGTGTCACACATAACAGTATTTACAAAGAGTAAATGACAATAAATGTGATTATGACTTGGGACTAACTTGGTTTTGAGATAAATAGTGCTCTGTTTTTCACTTAAAATTAATGTTGATGTGATGGAGTTTTCCTATATAGCCATAATGTCATATGTCAATGTCAAAAAATATAAAAGTTTCTAATTCTGGTTTTACCAGCAAAATCTCTAAAATATTACGTCTACTAAACTTTATGGAACACATTACTTCTGAGGGAAACCTTTGGAAAACAGGAAATTTGAGCAGTACTTCACAATTAAAATCATAACATACTCAAGGTAAAAATTATATTAAAGAAGTACAGATCACCTTGGAGAACTAACTGCAAAAAAGAGAACCCTCTCTGGCCACAAATACAGGAAATGGGTCACAGGCAACAAATATGATGCACACCAAGAAACAATCAATGATGCAGAGTCAATACAGCAAGCAAAAGTGTTAGAATCTTAGGAACACAAAGTAATAAAATGATCTGAAAAATATGATAAAATAACTGAACAAACTACAGATTTAGAGCTGCACTCTAAAGAAAGAAAATACAAAGATGCTAAAATAGAAGAGAGCAATCAAGGCAAAATCAGTAATGAGAAGCTGATACCCCTAAGATTTATAATAAGCTATAGGTCTTAAAAGCTACAGACTGGGATTCTAACACACAGAGAACAGGTGTAAGAAATAGGGCATGAGCCTGAATAGGGTGAATAAGTTAGAACTGAACCACTTGCATAAATCCCAGGGTTCCAAATTCTCCCTATCATTTTAGGAAAGTACTCTGGGACACCGCACTTGGTTATTGAGATCCCCCATGAGTGGAAAAAAAAATATTCCTCCAGCTACAGCAGACAGCCCTCACTTAACACCACTTTTGGGGGATTGCCTCAACTGAGAAGAGCTAGTGTGACCAAATTTATACCCTCTTCCTGGGCTGGCCCATGTTCGATATCTGAGCATGGGGATATAAAAGTCCTAGCTCCTAAACCCAACTCAGGAAAAAGTCTGTAAGGTCATTCTACCAGGAGAACTCCTCACAGGGGCAGGCAAGTCACCTACGGGTAACGCATAGCTTGCAGTCTGGCTCTGCCCAATACTGAATTCTTCTCTTCCCTTCCATAGGTGCTGGTTCCAAAAGTACTCTTAATCAGCCTCCTTCCAGGAAACTCCTTCTGCCCTTCTGCAGAATGCTTCTGTTAAAGACTCAACCCAAAGGGATTCACAAGGGTACAAGCAAGTTTGCATTTTATTTTTCATCTCAGACATTGGATGTAGAAGAGAAGAAAAGAAGAAAAAGGAGGAGGAGGAGGAGGAGGAGGAGGAGGAGGCAGGGGCAGCGGGAGGGGGAGCAGGAAAAATAAATGAGCAGAAGTTGTAACTTCAGAACAATGCACTGCACTGGGTTTGGTCTGAGTTTATACTACCCGCTCAGTGAGTAAACCAAAGTCACCAAATCGATATTAAAACTGTTCTGTGATGAATAAAACTACTAGACTCAAGTAGATACAGGTAAGGTATTTCTGTCATGACACTTTCCTATACCAGGGCATACAGGATTTTCAAAGAATAAACAACCTCACTGAAGAAAAGCACACAATCAAAAGTTCAGTATTACATGAAGGCATTAAAAAAAAAAACTGACAATGTTGAATGTTATCTGAGTCTCATATTCCCAGAAAATAGCAATGTCAAGAAATACTTCCACGTCTCTGTGTCCTGAGAACTGGCTAACTGGTAAGGGCTATACTACTTTTGCATATTCAGAGAAAAAGGGCTATCTCTATTCTTCCTCATGGCCCCCATGAGGTCCCCTTTCTTTTCTTTGAGAAGTTACTCATTAATGAATACTCTCTGTTATAATAGCTTGAATAAAATCATCTCCTTAATCCTCTAGTGCATTTTGTCATTCGCAGTTTTGGTGCCATGGTGACTCACGTAGGCTGGGAACCTGCCTGCAGATCACAATTTACTCAGACCAAGTAATGAGGCCTCTTGGAACCCTTGTGCTCCCAAAGGTTCAGGACTCAACAGTGAGCCCCGCTCTTTATCCTATGTCACTGACTCTTCTTCTGTTGAATGATAAGGAATCAATTTTGATTCTTTTTGATTTCTTACTTGACTTCTTGTGGCAGACTCTTTGGCTTTATTGTCTAACCATTTGGCTTTCTCTGTAAATCGATTGATGGTTTACAGAGATCTTGTATCTGTCAAGAGAAAGACAGAGAATCTGGTTTGCTAATCTTTTCTGTTTGTCTCTGTGTTTATTTTGAGCTCAAATCAATTGAGAATTGCATGCCTACCAGGAAGTGTGTATCTGGACAGGTAAATTTGTATTTCTGTGTTTATGCTTGACCAACGACTAAAATTTTAGAGTTGAAGTTGTAAGCTTTCTCTTCTGTATGATGTTTATGTGCCTCTACCATAGAAAGGCCTTTACCTTTCCTTGTGTGAGTGTATAATATTTTCCTACTTCTAAAAGTACTCCCAAATTCAATTAAACAATCTCTTAAAGGAGTTTTATTCTAATTAGTGTGGAACTAAGTAAACACTAATATAAATTGAAAATTCCTAAATGTCCTAAGAAATAAAGAAATTAAACTTTTAATACTTTTGATGTGGAAAGTAAAGGTTATTCTTGTAATTCTGAAATGTTCTAAGAATTCATGTTTACATAATTTAGGTGAATCTTTGGCTAACTAGCCTACTTTAATATGTTTGGTTTAATAATAACAGCTGTATCTTCTCTTATTTATCAGTGTTAAGTATAATATGCAAGCAGATTTTTATTCTACTTACTAATTGAATGTCACTTCTATTAAATGTTTAAGTTTATTAAAATGTAAATTTGTGAAGCCACATGAATCATTATTCTGACAAACTTCATTCTAATACCAATTATGTTTTCTAATATGTCATCTTGAAGGTGGTTTTTAAGATCTTTAGGAAACTGAAAAACTTAAACTGATACTAAATTGAGTTAGTTCATAGATATTCATTATATACCTAGATTATTTATAAGATAGAACACTGAAAAATTAATTGCTCAGTCTAATTTTAAGTTTATATACTTTTCGCTTCATTTTTCTATGGTGAAGAGTGCTATATGTATTTGGGTCTGATACAATGAACATGTTCATTTTGCCACTTTGAAAAGTTGTACAATATGGATATAGAAAGTTGTAACGGTATATGAAAATGGAATTTTCTTTACCCTGGTCCACTCTGGCTAAGATTTGATGGACTTACTTATAAGACTTTCAGAAAGAGCTTTAGTATCAAACGTTATATAAAAACAAAGCTAGAATTTGGTTTTTCCTTGGTTAAAATGAAAAAAAAAAAAATGGTCTGCCCTTAACAAGAGACTGTAAAAGGTGTGCTTTACCTTCTGAGTAATCTGCCTAGGTAACAAAGATTCTGTGTCTGAAGAAAATAACTTTTTATAGTTTATTTTGTTATATCTTTGATTATTTAAGTAAATAAAGTTTTCTCACTTAAGAAAGAACTAAGATTTTTAAGAAATCATGTTATCATCTTTGTTTTCTTTTAAAATATTTTATTATCACTTTAATTAAATAGGTTATAAAGTATCACACAGCAATCCATCGTGCTGTATTAATCAAGTGTTCAAATCTGACAATTTTGATACTTTGCCTTCCCAAAATCAAATCCTAAATGATATCTTTTGCATCTAAAACTGTCCTTCAGATATCTCAGAGGGTTCCTAACAAATCACAAAGACTTTTTTCTTTCTCCTTGTAAAAATGAGATGATATAAATAATGAGGTTTATTTGATATGTTACTATTGAGTTATATGGGCATTGTCATATCAGAAGAGATGTTTAGCCTTCCTTTGGTTACATTTATATGGGTGAAATTATATAAATATAAATAGTTTGGAAATTGTATGCTGTATGGAAAGTTCCTAGAGATTTGCCAATGCCCTCCCTGGCCGTGATATGATTCTATTTATCAGTCTTCATGTTGTTTTGTCTGATATTAGACAATAATAGTACAGGTTATTAGTCATAATTTGTTATTTTTTAAAACATTAAATATTCATATCTTTAGTTCTTTAATGTGAATCTAGCATTTTGCCATTGGTATTCAATTGGGGATTTATACCAGTTACTTATTTTTATTTTATTAATATACAGATATTTAGGGCCTACTCCAAACTTACTGAATCTCTTTACTTGATATTCTTGGTATATTCTATTTATAGATATACTCTTACTGTATGAATAGTATATTCAAGATTTATTATGTCTTGGGATAATTTTACATTATATTTGAAATTTTTTTCTCTGTAAAAAATATTTTTTAAAAATTTAGACATAATATTACTCTTTTATGAAAATAGTGTTAATCATTATATTAATATTTATAGTTATTTTGTCTAAGCAGTTTTTGAGTTGACCATTATCTTGTCTTGCATGCCACAGAAACAACCAAATTTCCTTGTCATTTGTATTATAAGTTGGGCACCCGAATCCAAAAATCTGAAATCTGAAATTCTCCAAAATCTGAAACTTTTTGAGTGCCAACATGATGCCACAAGTGGGAAATTTTATACCAGACACCTTGCTTTCTGATGGATTAACATACACAAACTTTGTTTCATGCACAAAATTATTTAAAATATTTTATAAAATAACCTTCAGGCTATGTGTATAAGATATATATGAAACATAAATAAATTTCTGGTTTAGACTTGGGGTTCCTCCCCAATATATCTCATTATGTATATGCAAATAGTCCAAAATCTGAAAAATTCCAAAATCCAAAACCCCTCTGCTCCCACACATTTCAAGTAAGGGATACCTCAATGTGTGTTCTTGTAATGGACTCTCATTAGAGACCTCACTTTTGAAAATTATCCATACTGAGTTCACCACAGCCATTTTAAGTCATTTCGTCATCTACAGATAATTTTTTGTTTGATGGTTTGTTTTACTCTGGTGCTCTCCTGAAAGCTCTTATAATCAGTCACAGGCTAGGAGTGCTTCATCTTCAATAAAGATTGACTGCCTCAGAGCATCATGTAAGACTATGGCAGGTACCTGTAGGTGCAGGATTCTAATGGCATCACTTAAACATGTTTGAGATCATACCAACAGACTGAGTCAAGATTTCCAGAAATTTAGTCGAGAAGCAGATGAGTTCACGGCATTGCTATGCCAAGAGCTATGAAAATAAGAATTAATTACATGGGACTGAATCAACTGATGAGGGCTAATTATTCTTTTTGTTTGGATTATTGTAGGTGTTTTAATGTTCTGTTTTTGGGATATTTAATGAGCTCTTTCTTCTTTTCTCTTAAGCTATCTATAGCTATCTGTAAGTTATCTATAATTCATAACAAATTAGTAGACTATAATTTTGCAAGTTAAAATAAAACATTTACAAACGACATATTTTATTTTCCCTATTTGACAATCTCGGAATCATGAGAATTATGGACAGATTTGGCAATAGTTAAATATTTAGCCAAATACAACGGAGAGATAAACTAATGAAACATTTGGAGAGTGGTGAAGCATACACTGTCAGTTCCCCACTCATATCTCCAAACCAAACACTATTCATTTGTATGTGAATGATTTTTTTAGTCCCAATCTTCTGTGGCTCTTTGCCTGCAGGCATTCCCTGGCTGCTAGAGTATACCTGGACCACACACAAACAGCTGCAAGTGTCAAGGAATTAATATTTGTGGCAGTATTCTTCAATAAATATTAGCTGGGAGTTGGTAGATAAATGCCACATGTGTTGAGGTATGTTCAGCAATGCCTCCCTAGAGGTCCCCAGTAGGGACCATTGAATTTCCATTGCCCACAGTGGTAATACCCTTATTATTTTTCCCTATATTGGCTTCCTTCCTGTATTAGTCAACTAAGGCTGCCATAACAAAGAGTCACAGACTGAATGACTTAAACAACAGAAATGTGTTTTCTCATAATTTTGGAGGCTAGAATTCTGAGATTAAGGCATCAGCAGGGTTGACTTATTCTAAGGCCTTTCTCCTTGGCTTATAGTGGCTGTCTTTTTCAAGCATATTCACATGGTCTTTCCTCTGTGTATGTCTGTTATGGGATGAACTGTGTATTCCAAAATTCATATATTGAAGACCTAACCTTCAGTACCTCAGAAGGTGAATGTATTTTGAAGTATGGCCTTTAAAAAGGTTGGTAAGTTGAAATGAAGCTTTTAGGGTGGCCTCTAATTCAATTTGACTGGTGTCCTTATAATAAGAGGAAATTTGGACACAAAAAGAGACACCAGGCATGTTTGTGCACTAAAGAAAGACCATGTGCAGACACAGTGAGAAGGAGGCCATCTGCAAGCCAAGAAGACAGGCCTCAGGAGAAACCAAACTGTCAATGCCTTGATCTTGGACTTCTAGCCTCCCAAACTGTGAGAAAATAAATTTCTGTTGTTTAAACCACCCAGTCAGTAGTATTTTGTTATGGTAGTCCTAGCAAATAATACAGTAACTGTGTCCTAATCTCCTCTTCTTATAAGGACAACAGTCAGATTGGATTAGGGCTCATCTATATATGATTTTGATTTACCTTAATTACCACTTTAAGGACCCTATCTCCAAATACAGTCACATTCTGAGATACTGGGAGTTAGGACTTCAACATAACACATGAATTTGGGGGCGGGGGAACTCAATTTGGTCCATAACACTTCTTTTCCCGACATCATGCTCTCCTCTCTTTTATATGTGTTTCTCTAGGATCATTCTCTAATAAACCAGTTGCAGTTAATTGTTTTGTCTCAGACTTTGCTATTAAGGAGTCTCAAACTAAAGCAAAGTAGTTAGAAGACCTGGGGAAGAAAAGGGAGAAGTTTAAAACGTGTTTTTAAAAACTCACAGAACAGGAGATTGAAGAGAATGAGGAAGAGATGTTTGAAAATATAGTGATCTAGAACCTTTAAAAATTGAAGAAAGACATGGGTTTTCAGATTAAGGATTACACTGAGTTCTGAATAGGATAAGTAAAAACAGTTCCTTTGTAAATGCATTTTATTAGTTAGGGTAGATTAAATTACTCTACAATATAATGACTCAAATTATTTTGAAGTTTATTTTTTCCTCATGAAACCATCCATGGCAGGTGCTCTAGGATCATGAGTGGCTTTCCCCTATGTGGTAATTCATGGACTCCTACTCAGGCCATTCTGTTGCTCTACCTTTGTTATGGATTGTTGCCATCTATACCTAGCCAGGGGGATGGAAAGGGTCATGAAGAAGACACAATTGCTTTCTTAAAAGCTCATCCATTGTAGAGAAATTTGTTCCTTGACCACAATTTACTGCAAAAGAGGTTGGCAAATATGGACTATCTGTGTGCCTGGGCTACAGTATTATTGTTATGAAATCAGGAAAGAACACATTTTGTGGAAACCAAATATTTCTTCCCCATGCATCATAATGGCATTAAAGAATAAAAATCACAAAGGCAAGAAAACAAAAAAAAAAAAACCCAAGAAATAATAAAAAATTGTCACATACCACAGAGGAAAAGAAATTACATATGATCCCCATTAATGATGGTTTGACTTATGATTTTAGACTTTGCAGTGGTATGAAAGCAATAAACATTCAGTAGAAATTGTACTATGAGAACTCATATAACCCTTCTGTTTTTCCTATCAGTACAATATTCAATAAATTACACAATATATTCAACACTTTATTATAAAATACCCTTTGTGTTGGATCATTTTCCCCAACTTTAGAATAATGTAAGTGATCTGCACATGTTTAAGGTAGGGTAGGCTAAGATATGATGTTTGGAAGGTTAGGTGTACTTAATGAATTTTCAAATTATGATATTTTCAATTTACTATGAGTTTAATGAGGAATATCTGTATTTACAAAGGGACATAATCAAAACTACAATGAGATATCACTTAACTCCAGTGAAGATGGCTTTTGTCAAAAAGTCCCAAAGCAACAAATGTTGGTGTAGATGCAGAGAGATAGGAACACTCATACATTGCTGGTGGGACTGCAAATTAGTACAACCTCTATGGAAAGTGGTATGGAGATACTTCAAAGAACTAAAAGTAGAACTACTATTTGATCCGGCAATCCCACTACTGGGTATTTAAAAGAGGACCCGAACAAATGAAAAGATATCCCATGCTCATGGATTAGAAGGATTAATATTGTTAAAATGATCATACTACCCAAAACAACCTACAGATTTGATGTAATCTCTATCAAAATACCAATATCATTTTTTACAGAAATAGAATATATAATCCTAAAATCGGTATGGAACCAAAAAGGAGCCCAAATAGTCAGAGTAATCCTGAGCAAAAAGAGCAAGACTGGAGGCTACCTGACTTCAAAATATATATAACAACAAGGCTAGAGTAACCAACATAGCAGGTATTACTATAAGAACAGACACATAGAACAATGGAACAGGATAGAGAACCCAGAAACAAATTCATGTATTTACAGCCAACTGATTTTTGACAAAGGCACCAAGAGCACACATTGGGGAATGACACACTTTTCAATAAATTGTGCTTGGAAAACTGGATATTCATGTGCAGAAGAATGAAACTAGACCCCTATAACTCACCATGTACAAAAAATGAACCAAAAAATGGATTGTTGACCTAAAAGTAAGACCCCGAACTATAAAACTATTTGGAAACACTACAGGGCATTGGTCTAGGCAAGATTTTATGGTTAATTCCTCAAAAGTACAGGCAATAAAATAAAAAATAGACAAATGACATTATATTAAACTAAAAAGCTTTTGCACAGCAAAGGGAACAATCGAGTAAAGAGACAATCTGTCAAATAGCAGAAAATATTTACAAACTATTCATCGAACCAGAGACTAATATCCAGAACATACAAGAAACTCAAACCATTCAACAGCAAAAATACTAATAATCCCATTAAAAAGTAGGTAAAGGATATGAAGAGACATTTCTCAAAACAAGACAAAGTAATGGCCAACTGGTATATGAAAAAATGCTCCATAAAATGAATCATCAGGGAAATACAAATCAAAGCCATAATGAAATATTATACCCCATTTAGAATGGCTATTATTAAAAAGACAAAAAATAACAGATGTTGGTGAGGATACAGGCAAAAGGAAAAAACTATACACTGTTAGTTGGGATGTAAACGAGTACAGCCACTATGAATAACAAAATAGAGATTTCTCAAAAAACTAAAAATAGAACTATAATATGATCTAGCAGTCCCACTAATGGGTATTTATCCAGAGGAATATAAACTATTACATCAAAGGGATACCTGCACCCCCCCACGTTTATTGCAGCACTATTTATAATAGCAAAAATATGGAATCAACCTAAGTGTCTATCAGTGGATGAATGGATAAAGAAAATGTAGTATATACATGATGGAATACAAAAAGCACCCTATAAAAATACCTAAATATTAAATATCAATAAAAATTTTAAAATAGTATAATTTCTAGATAATAACAAAGATAAAAATATATGTTTAAATCAAAGGAATATTGCTAAAGCAATGCTTAAAATAAATTTCTTAGCATTAAATATCTATATCAACAAATAAAAAATAAGTTACCTATTAGTGACAATGTATACTATTTGAGTGATGAGTACATTAAAGCCCTGATTTCACCACTATACAAGTCATCCATGTAACAAAAAACCATTTGTTCCCCCTGAAACTATTGAAATAAAATAAAATGAAAATAAAAACTCATTCTCATGTCAAAATATTAATTAATAAAATATCCAACTAAAAAATATGAAAAGGAATACAATAGTAAACCAAAAGGAATCAGAAGAAATACATCAATAAAAACAAAAGCAGAAATTGTGAGTAGAAAAAAAAGCTTAAATCTTAGTATGTAAAATTTAATACATTTAGTACATTTAAAAATCAACCAAATGCAAAACTCTAGTTTATATAATAAAAATAAGAGGATATATAAATTAAACAAAGTCAAGAAAATTTGAATAGAATACAAAAAGAGGAACTCTTTACAAAAAAATATTGGCAACTCTTTTGTACAACACTACTTAAACATTTAAAATTCTAATTGAAGAAGATTACTTTCTAGGAAAATATAATTGATCAAAGGTGACTCCAGTAAAGATCGTCTATACTGTCAAATTACCAGAAAATAATTTGATAAAACATTAGATATGGAAATGGTGTGTACTGGGGACATCTTTAGTATCTGATAACTCTGTAAATATTCTTTGCTAATCTAATAAAATGTTGGAAGGACATCATCTTAATGGTATCCTGGATTTTTTTTTGTCATCTTCCTTCAACTATAGAAATTATTTTTAAAAAATTTGTTAATTTGCTATGAAATGTTAATATGTTCTTTACGTACATGTGATTCTTTCATCTTTTAACCACCGCCACAATCCCCCCCACAAAGAAAAGAGAAGCACTTTAATTCACCCCTGTTTGCATGTGTTTTAAAAATTTTAGAGTTATTTAAATGTTAGAATATGCCAGCACACTAAAACAATTCTGATGGAAAGTTCAGTACCTATGACAGTTATTTATTATTATTCGTATTGATTACATTCCATTTATATGTTTGCCTTTGACATTTCTTTAAATTGGGAGAAGTCATTATTGTAATTTCTTTCTGTATTGATTTATGTATCTTGTCTCCTTGCTTGTTTCTAGGATAGTAACTTCATTTCTCATGAAGGATAGCACAGCCCATTAAGTTTAGCAATCTGTATCCCAAAAGTTTTATGCTCAAATTATTATTTTTTTAATTTTGTGAGATATTTGTTTGCAAAATTTCCATGTGTGTATTAGTCTTTAAAGAGGAAAGATAAAGGTTTATCAGAAACATGAATCAATTTCTGTAGCTCTCAGCAACTTTCTCTCACTGAGTCTACTCAGAGCTATGCAAAGGGAGTGAGGTTTGGGCATATTTGGAGCTATTTCCCATTCCATACTTCTCATCCCTCCCTATTAGAAAGCAAAAATACAAAACAAAATGAAACAAAACAAAAATATTAAAATGAAATAAATGCAAACCATGGGAATGTGTGCAGGTGGTCAAGAGGAAGTATTTTAAATTTTATAGAATAGACCCAAGCTTATTTAGTGCCAAGCTGAGTTAATTGGGATAAAATGCTGCTATTTATGCTATTCTATTAGGTTGGATTTGAAGTTATTACTACAGGAGATTAGGTCAGAGTGTACTACAAAGCCAGCCAAATTTCATCTCAGTTGTTTATTTTCACTTCTCTTTTCAAGCTGTGTATGCACATGTGTATAAAATAGTCAACTGCATATAAGATTTCACATTGGTTTTAAATTGCTCTTATTTGCCAAGGGTACTTAGTAGCCTTGATAGCTGGATCTTTGTGATTTAGCCCTCTGTCCTAGCAATACTTTATTAAAGCTAAAGGGCATTCTTTTGACTCCTCTACACAAAATGGGCACTGGGACTTTGGCTCCTTTTTGCATAGTAAATAAGCTTTAAAATGTTGGGTCAGCTTAACTGGCGGTGGCTTTTAAAGACAAGTTAAAAAAGGAATAAACACAAGCAAAAATACTTTTGTTTCCTGTTGAATTTTAATTATCTATGGGGAAGGGAAAAGTGTCATGAATTCTGGACACCACGTGAAGCTATTTATTGAATGATTTTGAAGAGGGTGCTCTCTGCAAATTTACAAATTGGATAGGTGCTTTCCCTAAGCTAGGGAGTATTTTCTCCCCTTGAGGTGACGCATGTTTGACAGGAGAAAAAGCTCTGGATATAGATGATGCGGAAGGTGGTAGAGAACAATCCAAGCCACATAAATGCCAACAGTTTGTGTCTCATGACATTTGTCTCATTAACTGTTTTGTAGCAAAAAATGTAGTGCTCAACTTAATCACCTCTATTTTTTTCAACAGTCTCAATTCTAAGATTTGCTAACTTTTACACAGTTCTTTAATATATCAAAGACACTGTTTGAAGCTTTTTAAGTGTATTAATTTATTTGATTCTCCCAATGCCTCTAGGAGGTATTTATTCTAATTCTACAGACAGGGAAACAGTTACAGAGAAGGTAAATAACTTACCCAAGGTTCCCAATCTTAAGAGACAGAGACAGGATAAGCATAGGCTTTCTCATTTAATTTTACCTTTTAAAAAAAAAGTTGAAACTTTGTTATGATAAGAAATCTTTGAAAGAAATGCATCATCAGCTTTATTAAAGGCAACATCTAAAGGGTCATTCCAACGATGTTTGTAATAATGTAGGGTTTTTGGAAGACGTGTATACCCTCTCAGATTCACATTCCTCTTTTAAAAAAACAACACTCCTATAGATGCATAAGTTCTCATTTGTATTTCAAAAATGAAAGTTGCATCACTTTAGTCATCCCTGGGTTGCTTGTTAAAAGTGATTCATTTCTGGGTAAACATCCTCCATCAGACTGTCCTTTACCCTCTACCCCCAACACACACACACACACACACACACACACACACACACACATTCTACTCCAACTCATTTCTCTCTGTGTCAAAGTATATGGTTACTGGTGTTAGATTTTCACGCAAACTCATTTGCTTTGAAAAGAATCTCACTTTATCCGGATCGGAAGTTCTTTCCTCTGCAATTTGTCACTGAAGTGAAAGCCCATGAGGACAATGAGAGGGACTTTCTCCTACTCAGGTCTGAAGGCTGCCCTGCTCCTGCCATCCACGTCGGCAGGTCAGATAGTCAGCATGTTCAAGTCCAGATTCTTTGACCTCTGGCTAATCAGGAAAGAAGCTTGGGTAATGAGAGCAGATTAATGCAGATCTGGAGTTAAGCCCGCATGGACACTGAGCTTTTCACTCTGGTCAACAAAACAATAAAACTGTTTCAAGGGTGTTGGGGTCAGTACTTACTGTTGATCTCTGTAGCCCTCAGCTTCCAGCCCAAACTCATCATATTATATAAATATCATTATTCATTATAAATTTGCCCAGCTCTTCTACAACACAGCTCTGCAGTATTTGACTTTGTGACCTATTCTTAAAGTGACTCTTGGGGGTTGACCCCATGCTGTGTGTAGAGAACATTTTTTTCCTTTTATTTGTTAAACATATCTCAGTCATTAACCTCCTCCCTCACCCTTAAATCTCCCCTTTCCACTGGTTTAAGCATCAGAGGCAGAAATAATTGACCTGTTGTTTAGAACCATTTTAATAGGAAATCCCATAATGATGCCTTCTTAGAAGCAATTTCCCTAGTTGGGGATGAGCTATCCTGACCAAAGTCTTGCCTTAATGTTCTCCTCACTAGGGGTTAATTCAAGCACCCCAAACTGCCCAGCTACATGGCAAGTAATTTTGTAGTTTTCTATGGTGATGTAAATCATCACACATTTGGGGGTGTAGGTCATATTCTCTGCTCTTCACTGAATTTTCTGACCAAGTTTAAAGAGGAGAGACAATATTTTCAAAATAAAGTTAAACAAAGTCACCTTTGGTAGCCAAAATCTCTGGCTGAAGAGGAGGTATCCAAGAAATGAAATGTAATGTACTAGAGACAGAGCAGATAGGGCCCAGCCATGTCCACCAGCAGATGGATCAATGGCAGGAGGCCAGGCCACTGGAGTCAGCCACTGAGTACCAAATTTTCCCTCCTTAACCTGAAAAATATTCAACAATCCTTTGAAAGTGTACACAAAGGGCATTTAGCCAAAGCACAATATCCTTCTCAAAATTTTCGATGGTCACTGTGCCACATTCTGTTGGTGGGAGTAGTGGGAAGAACATTCCCTTGTCACTACTAGTCAATAAATATTTGCTGGATAAAAATATTGGAATATTTCAAGAAACTCTGAATCACTCTAGGCTTCATTTACTTAATTTTTCAAATTATGCGGATGCGGTAAGATCACTGATTCTAGAGCAATAGTGTCAGCTTCACTGGGTCACTTGTTAGAAATGCCCATTCTCAGACTCTGCTCCAGGTCTATTAAAGCAGGAATGCTGGGGATGCATGTTTACCACCATATTTTGGAATCCATTTTGCTACTGAAAAACCACTGGGTTTCATCTACACCTTAGCTACCTTCAAAGTAACTCACTGTAGCCTGTAGTTGATAAAGGCTTTAAATATTGCTCTAGCCCAACCAAAACCTCCAAATTCTCAGGATTCCCAGGGAAATGATTCATGGAAAGATAAGAAAGGTTATTTTATTTTGTGTGTATGGATTTGGGTGGTGTTGATGTGGGTATGTGCAAGTGTAATGTATTGATGTGTCTGTGGTGACGGTTAAGTTGAAGAATTTATTACACAGAATATATAACAAAAATTGGTAATTGCCTATTCTGTTTTCGTATAAGCTCAACCGTCAACCAATTTGGATTTAAAAAATTTGCTTTTCTACCTATACATATTCTTGGGTTACCCTTGATAATTTCCAGGTATTAGGCTCACAGAGATACTTCTTACTTTCTTTGGGGTTCTATAAAACTTTTGGCATTATTGAACTAGGAAGCCAGGATTTCACAACAACCTTTAAGGGTACTGCAGGGTAGACGATGTGATTGAGCTGTTTGTAGGCCATGAAAGGGCCTCATCCTTCTTGGCTTGGGATGGGTTTTATGAGCCTGTTCCTATTTACATTGTTGGTTGATAATGCTATTAGAGAACTCAGGAAATTGGGGATTGAAGTAGCTTAGAATATGACTTAAAGATTTTTAGAATTTTCATAATCTAAAGATCGTTAATCTTAGTTTAGCTAAGGACTTGCCATTCAACACTTGAAAAGTTCATTCCTTGATCCCAAACATTGAGCATACATTAAATTATTTTTACCAAAAAAAAACCACCCAAAAACAAACAAACAAAACTACAGTTAGAGAGAAGTTACTGTTCTGTTCTCTCTCACATGCTAGTTTTGCCTGCTTCTCACTTTTTATTAATATATCCTCTTATACCTCACACATTTCTTCTGAAAGCCCAGGACTTGTAGTTTTCCCTCCTCTCACTATAGTGCAAGGTCAGTCTCCTTCCATGCCCAGCTCCCTCGGGTGGATTCCATGTCCTTGCTAGATCTTTCCTCTTCCTTCTCCCCAGCTTCTTTCTATCAGAAGGATTCGTTCTTTTCCTCCATTCTTCAGTGTTCGTTTTGTTAAACATTGATAAAACTATTTTTTCTAATTTTATTAATTTCTTCATTCAAGTAGGACTTATGGAACCCTGCTTTGTATAGGATATCATTCTCAGTGATGGGGACACCCAGAGAATTAGGACATTGCAACAGTAACTACAGGGAGATGTCTACTTTAGACTGGTTGGGGGAGGGGGGGAGTCAGGGAAGGCCTTCTCTGTTAGATGACATTTGAGCTAATACCCGAATATTGAGAAGGAGTCAGCTATGTGCGCGTCTTGGGAAGATAACTCTAGGGAGATGAGACAACAAGGTCAAAGCTGCTGAGCCAGGAACAAGCTTCTCACGTTAAAGGAAAAGCAAGAAAGTCTGAGAAGGATTAGACAATAGTGAGTAGGTGAGCGAGAGGGAGTGGTAGGAGTTAATGTTCCAGGCTGCAGGCCATGGTAAGTAGTTTGAATTTTATTCTAAGTGCTTGGGAAAACTGCTGGAGATTTTAAAGCAGTGACATGATTTGATTTAAAGGATCACTTGGGTTACTGGTGGAGGCTAGATGGCAAAGGGGTAATGAGGAAAAAGTGAGACAAGTTAGAATGATGCAAAAATGCAGGCAAGGCACAATAATGGCTTGGCTAGTTTGATAGCAGCGGAAATGGAAGTGGCCAGATTCAGCACATATTTTGGAGACAGGGTTTCTAGGCCCTGCTGATGTATTAGTTGCGCTACAATAAAACAAGTGAGTTACATCCCAGTGGAATTAGCCATTTAAAGGAAGAATCTTTAAACCTGAAATGCCTTAACTCAGACGAATGCATTGCTAATGGTGCAATTCTATTTAGGGCCGTATTAGGGCAGGTGCCTTTTACAATCCCCCAAATAACACCCATAGGTAGATTGAGTGTGCTATTTAATGCTCAGTAACTTGCTTAACCAAATCCAGCCTTTTCCTCATCTGCATGGCAAACAAAGGCTAATTATGCTTGCTAGATGATTGCAATTTACTGAAAAATAAATAACAAAAAGCCAAGTTATAAAAAAACAGGGGTAGAGAGAAATAGAAAAGAAAATAAAAGTAAATATTTTTGTACACCAGGTTGATGCATCCTGATTTAGGCCTTGTTAAGTCTTATGTTCCTTGACCACCGTGATCTGTGCTCACCCATGGACTGGATTCTTTTGGGAGGCAGCTTGCCCAGGAAAGAAGCAAACCCTGTTAACATCAGTTGACCTTCCTATCACTTTCAAAACAACCACAATAACAACAGGAGTCACAATAGCAGTAGCTATAAAATCCACTGGCCTGACTCTCCCCATTTTTTATTTTACTCCCCTCCTATGGCAGTGAACAAAAAGGACAAATCTGTCATTAACTATTTGCAAATGATCAGCTACCCACTGCAGCTGTTTGCTCACCAGATCGCCATGCCAAGCACAGCTGCTCAGATGTGCCAGCCCAATTGGATTGGGTCACTTACCACCTACCCACAACTGCCCCCAAACTGCCTCAGGAAGAACAGAACAGGCCAAATCCCAATCTGGCAGCGAGAATTGAGCTTTCTCATCCCAAAGGATCTCCACATTTCCACTTTCCCGTGCCTTCTTGGACCACATGATGAGACTGGCTAAGCGCTGCTTGACCAGCAGCCTTACCTCCTGTGGAAGCTGCTGGTCTGAGGACTGAGGGGTGATAACTCTGGAGAGGTTTCTGGCCAGTTCCTAAGAAAGGCAGCCTAACTGCTTCCTGGGTCCTCTGGTTGCATTTTTAAAAAGCGAGCAGCTTTGTGCTTTCACTTATTAATTTTCGCAGCTTCTAAAGGTCAACGACCTGGCAAGCCGAGATTCACAAATAACAGGTGCAGAGACTCCACCGCCTGCCTCCGTGGGACATCGCTCTGTCACTTTTATTTACTGAATCAATCCACCAGTGTCCAGCAGGAGAACAACAGCTAAATGGCCATTAATTGTGGGCTGATGTGCAGATGAAACAAATCTCCAAAGGGACTGTAAACCTTTGTTCCTTCACCTCCTCCTGCTCTTGCTAAGGGATTAGCAGTAAATCATTCAGCAGCCTCATCTCCTTATTATAAATTTACCATTAGGGTCGTCCCAGGTGAGCTAGTGCTAGCCTCTGTCTGTCTCTTTTCCTCTGTCGTTCTTCCCTCCCTCCTTCCTTTCTCTTCCTTCCCCTCCCCCTCTTTTCTTTCTTTTTACAAAATCTTCTTCATCTCTCCTTGAACAAATTTTCTGTCTCTGTTTGTCTTTCTTTCTCACACATATATGTTCGTCCCCAAACATATTGGCCTTTTTATTCAAGTTGCATCACTGTCCCAGGGAGCATCATTTTCTGCCATGCCCTCATCTGTCTGTGCCCTTCTTTCACATGTGTATGTAGAGACACACAGTATGGATACCGCTGGGATTCCTATGGAAGGAAAAAAAAAAAGTTCAGTTCCATTCAAAAGGAGTACTTCCTCTCTCCTCCTTTCTGTCATTATTCTTCAGAAAAACTCTTTAACTCCTCGGAGTCCAAAAGGAGCTTAATTAAAGTGTAAAAGGGAATTTGAAAGTAAGCAATAGACAAAGGAGAAATACAATGGATCTGAGCTCTCTCAAAGAGTCTGGGGAATGCACAGGAAGATTTTTTTTTTTTAATTTCTAGGACATGCACAGCACCGACTTAGCCTCTGGTGGTCAGGCATTGGTGCAGTTTGATTGGAGGGACCTTAGGGATGCAGCCCCCAGCCTCAGAATAAATCTCCAAAGGGATCTCCACGTTGAGCGCAAATCCATAATGGATTTCAATATATTTCACATCTTTGTATTAAGCATGATTTCATGTTCCCTTTAAAAAAATGTATGTTTTATGTTAATCAGTCATCTATACCTTAACATAAAGTTTTTTTCTGTGGTCACAGGAGGATTTAGAGAGCAGGAGAGTAGTAGTAGAATGGATGAGAGTGGAGTGGTTATGAAAGGCCCCAGAAAAGACATTTCCTCAACACAGAAATGGTGGAGAAAATGAAGGAGGAAGGGCAAAAAGTGTAAACTTTCCATATTTCATATCAGAGCTTAAGAAAGAGCTGGGGAGTAGGTTGCAATAAACTCAGTCTCCAGAGTTGGGGAAGGGGTACAAATCATACTTGTTCAGTGATCACTGCTGTTAATTAAGTCCAATTACAAATGGACAGAAGCCCATCCTCAGTGAGTTATTCATGACACATATTTTTGTAGATGCACAACATAGCACATTGTGTGGGACACAGGAGGCAGCAAAACTAACTTGCAGAAGTGTAGTAAAATATTGATGGCTAGGAATATTCACAGATGGGATTTCCTGGTTATTCAACATTCCAGGGTAACTGAAGAATAACCAGATTTTAAAAATTCATATTGCAAATGTATATTTAATGTTGTTTCCCTAATAATGTTTACAAAATGTTTTGGAAAGGAAATATAGTGTAGTTTTAAGAATACAGTCACTAACTCTAGACAGCCTGGGTTTATATCCCACCTCTTCCATGTATTTGTTGTGGGATCCTGAGTATTTTGAGCTTTCATTAATTTATTCAACAAATACGAAGAGCGTATGGTTTCTAGAGATACAACAGCAAACAGAAATTGACAATGGCCCTGCTTGCAACAGACTAACAGCCTAAATAAAGGTAAAATCCTGACTCCACAAAGTGCTAAGAGGTACGTGAGGCCATGAGACAGGATAGCTGGGTTTTGAGGGGTGAGTGGTTAGCAATATTTTTCACCTCTGGGATGTGGGGTAAAAACAGGTTACAGATGTGTCTAGAATTTGATCCCCTTCCCCTGAGGGTGACTGGGTGGGTTCAGGCTAGATGGAGACCCAGCGATAGTTGCTCCCACTATGGGCAGTGCCTTCATTTTACTCTGCTTTTTGTCACTATGATGTGAAAAAGTCCGGAAACAACAGAGTTAAGAAAACTTCACTGAGAAATTGATTATTTTACTAAAATTAAAGTGATAATTAAGAGTTAAGTAGCTCAGGACAGGTATTAAAGGTGGGTTCTAAGCAGAGTGTGTTTGCTGGTCCGGGAGCCAAGTGATTTGGGCTTCTCCAAGGACAGTGGAAAGCCATCAGGACAGGAACACAGAGTAAGGGGAGGCAAAGGGGAGGCAAAGAGGAGGCAAGGTAAGCTATGGAGGGAGGATGAGAAGAAGCCAAGTTCTGAGGACACAGGCCCTTGTCAGGACCACACTGGAGACATAACCTGAGGGCAAGGGAATGTGTTTTAAACACATTCTGGTAAAGACTCTTTGAACTTTCTGCAGTCTCAGAACTATGAGACGTGTGGGACGTTATTGTGCACCAATACCAAAGCTACAAAGTAACTTTGTGACCCTGATAACATATTTGGTCCTCAGTTTCCTTATCTCTAAAATTATAGCTTTTAAGATCATTTTATCTAAATTGTTTCCAGCTTTACAGTTCTGATTACCAAATTTATTGACAGAGATACAAAGAGTTCAGAGGATTGATCTTGGAGGTATGCCATCATACATCACAGAATTTACCTGATTTTTTTTCTTTTATATTTTTGTTTTCTAAATACATACTGACAATTAAAAATCATGCCACTTGACCTGATAAAACAACAGTAAACTAGTCTCTTGTAGCCAGAGAATGTTATTAATGAGAATAGACAAACATCT
The DNA here is from genome assembly GCA_023783475.1 of Daubentonia madagascariensis. Classification (NCBI taxonomy): domain Eukaryota; kingdom Metazoa; phylum Chordata; class Mammalia; order Primates; family Daubentoniidae; genus Daubentonia; species Daubentonia madagascariensis. Next base: position 2,913,960 of record JAKFHU010000901.1, on the reverse strand, counting down.
AGGTTTCAGTAGAAGATTTATCCATACAATTAACCAAATACATATAATTTCTACAATTTCTTAAAATACAGAATTAAAGGGAGAAATTCCAAATATGGAGTATTTCCTTTCAAGTGTTTAAAAAATCCCTTGATTAAAGCCAATCATAGATTTGTAGGTAGTCAAAGGAGCTGGGGACATTCAAAGTCCAAGAAGGGAAATTCTAGCCTAGCTTTTATGAAAACCAGCCAGCCTTTTGAACTTTGTATGTGTGGAGTAAAGCCAGGTTCTGCTTAGTGATGATTTATGTCTGATCCTCAGTTGGATACCTTTGAAGCTGAATATATTTCTAGTATACATGATTATAGGGAACCCTTGGCTAGAAGAAACCATTGAAAATTTTTTAAAAAATCAAATGTGAAGAAAAAAGAACACATTGGCAAAGCTTTATATAAATTAACTGATCATTCTGAAATAAGGACATCTCACTTACTGAGTAGTTCATATTCAAAGGCCCCTCAACATCATTGCTGGTAGTATAATTTTATTTTCAGGTTACATTAAGAACGAAAAGTGTTGGCATTCTTACTGAAATTTAAAAAAAATTATTTGTTTCCTATTTTACTTCATGCTAGACATAGCTATATTTAACTGGAAAACCTACCTGGATCATTGTGGAAACCATGGAATTATTTGGTAGTTAATTTGTCAAGCAAACTGTTAAGTGCTTATCAGATGCATTGTCCAGTTCCAGATGCTGACAGACAAGACTCAAAATTTCTGCTTTTGTGAAGTTTATGAACTGGTATCTGAGTGCGAGGCATGGACACTAGCCCACATACGAGCATATAAAAGGGAACCCTAGTCAGGAAAAACTCTGAGAAAAAATGTTTAAGCTGAGACCTGAAGTAGAAGTTCATGAGCTATTCCTAAGAACTTAGGAAAAGTTTCAACTTTTCAAGAGTTTGGGAGCCAATCAATCTTGAACTTTTGTCTTCATTTTAAGAACACCATCCAAGATGCAAGCTTTACCAGGTTTTTGACAGTGAGAACATTACTTGCAGCACTTTTAACTTTGTTAAAAATCTCCTGGGTATCTTCACATGCATTTCAGCCTCAGCACCATTAAGGGATTGGACATGAATATTCTTTAAACCTTTGATCATTTCAAGAGGGTAGGATGGGATAGGAGGAATCTTTCATGCTGGAAATTCTTATGTCATTGTCCAATGTAATACATAACATACCTGTCATCTTCACAGGAAAAAGCCACATTGCCTTTTAAAAATTCAGCCCTAAGGGTCTCTCCTGTGATATGTGACCTAGAAGACAGATAACTGGGGGAATTCTTTAAGTGAAGGAATTCTGGGTTTTATTGCTTTCGGATGTAACCACCTCAGAGCTGGGGAAGGAGTTGTTATTTAATTAGAAAGACGAAACCAGAATGTACTTTTCTCCCAACAAAAGAAAAGGCCTGGAGCTCAGGGGAGTTCTGGGTGTCTACACCTTGCCTGGAAGGCAGGATTTGCTTCCTTAAAATGACTCAACCATACATCTGGATCTGGGCAGTCTATATTCACCTTGTTTTATTCATACTCATGAGTGACTGCCCAGTGCCCAGGAGATAGTGGACACATTTACATATCCGTTCTCACTGATGTGGTTCATCCTATAATAAAAAGAACTTGAGATTGCTTAATAGAACCACTGCGATAGAAGTAACTGTTTATATAAACCAGGGCAGAAACAAAAAAAAGACTACTTATTTTTATGGAACTTTAGGGATTCACCGAAGGATTTTGATTTAGGGAATATATTTGCCTTTGACACTTTGTTTTTCTATCTCTGGAGAAAGAAGCAATGTACAGATTTAAGATACATAGGGACTATAGGTGAGAATCACACATAAAAGGTGTAGCTAACACTAGCCATGTAAAGGGATTTACAATAAACTTTGTAGGCCACAGAGACCCACTCACAGTTTCCAACAGGAGATCACCATGCTCCAGCCTTGTTTTCATAACAATGGTAAGATGTGAGACAAAATCCAATGTAATGGATCTGAGCAAGGTTCCATATTATTAGTATTAATGAGATCCCTAGGCTGATTGGAATTTCAGAGTAACCCAGATGTCCCAGAGGAAACTCAAACAACAGCAAATACAGTTGTAGTGGCTACCATCTTACTGCATTAGACAGATGTAATCCCTGTTCATTGTAACCAGTAAAGCTCCTAATCATGTGCTAATCATTCAACACTGCATTTCAACTTCAAATTTCATGCTGTTCCAGACCTCTCCTCAGGTAAACCCCACCAAATCCCTTTAACCTCAGCTACTGTTCCTATATCTTATTTATCTGATAGTCCTGTCCTAGTGAAAACTTTATAACCATTTTAATTTGCATGTACTTTCAAACTTTCATGTGTTTGAATATGGTGTTCCCTTTGGTCAAAATTCCTTTTTTTTCCCGCTGCTCTTCTGTTTTCATCAAATTTCAGCATATCTTTAGGATACAGTTCAAACATTATTTCCATTTTCAAGAACACTCTGCCTTTCTTCAGTAGGCTTAGTACTTCCACTTTCACGTGAACATGTTTGTGCCCCATTTTAGCACTTCATCCATTTAACAAAATTTTTTTAGCAAATATTATGCACCAGGTACACTATTAACACTTAGGATACCAGGGTGATCATGTAATATTGCAGTTAATTTTTTTCATATAGGATTTCCCCCCTAGACTGTGGATATTTTGATGATGGGCTCTCTTTTAATTTGTATGTCTTAAAGACCTAGTATAATTTCTGTTATTTAAGTGCTTAGTAGTTACCTGATTAATGAATTGATTGAATAAGTATATTTTCATGGGCCCCTGATTTTGAACACAGTGATACTATCTGCATCCCTTGGAATCAACTGTCCTCTTAATGTACTTTGTGTTTTAGGGAGTTTGTAAAATGATTCATTCATTTATTTGTCAAGGCAGTTTTGAGCACACAGTCTAGATCTTTCTATTATCCTTTTTCTCAAACATCTTTCTAGTTCCTATCTTCTAGGCCATTTCCTTGGGACTCGGCCATTGGGACCTTCTCCCCCCACCCCTGCCCCAGGTAAATGAAGTAGAAATAGGGAGCTAAAGAGGACCTTTTAAAGATCACATATTTTCACTGTACTATGGGACTACGAGGAGTGGTGAATCTTATCGTAAGTCATTCATATTTCATATTGGACTAGTTGGAATTTATAGAATTGGGAGATTTTATAGGCTACCTAATCCCATATCCTACCACAGCATCTATTTCATCCCTGATAAAGGTTCTAGGCTCTATATGAACACTTCCACTGAGAGAGGCCACACCGTGTCTCAAGACATTTTAAGCCATGTTTAGTGTTTTTAAAGTTGTTTTTTGTCGATGTTGATGTTCTTATATTGATCCAGTCTGTCCTTTTATAACTTCCTGGTACTGGAAAGTCATTGAGGTAAGTAATAATTAACACGTAACAAGTTGCAAAATCTTTTAGGAAAATTAAAACTCTTATCTTAGAACAAGGTTGTTGAGTTGAACTTAAAAGTCAGTGTGCCAGTGTCCAGGCTGAGCTCTTACCCTAATTTTGCTTCTATGTGACCCAGGGTAAGGGGTGGAGACTAATAGTCCTTAAAGCAATTAGGGACTCTCTTTGCAAGTTTCTGCTCTATTGCACCACTGGAAGCTCTAACTCACCCCCTCTGGGTAATTAACTTGCCTGTTGGATCTTGGCCATTGACATGTTTTACTTTCCTAGTTTGTGTCAGTTAATCAACACTTACACAATGCCTGCTGTGACAGAACTCTGTGCTAGGCTCCACAGAAACATTAACCAACAGTGGCCATGGCAGTCAGGCCTCTTTTTTTTCTTTTTTCCCCTAGGGGCTTTGGTTAAAGAGAAGGGAAAATAGATATGGAATGCAACGCTCAATTCCTCATTCTTAGTCTTCTTTCCGTAAATCTTGTGGTGCATCTACTGAGAACAATGAAATATCTCTTCCAGAAATCTCTGGGGCTTAGGTTACAATTAATTTGCTTAAATATTCTTTAAGATACAACCACATTATTCTTTCCCAAGGTACACATTGGTATATGACTGAATGCTCTAACTCTATAGAGAGAAAGCCAGGTGTCTGACCATGTTTGCCTCAGACACTAAATTTGTCACTCAGCAGGGATCGTATCTGGTTGTATCAGAGTCCTTAAGCCAAGGTCCATGAATCCACAGCATTTCTACAAATGGGCTTCATGCTTTAACCCTCCCCCAAATTACATGAAAATGTATGGGAATATGAGAGTTCATGACGTCATCAGAAAATAAATGCTGGGTTATACGAGCTGCACAAAACCATGCCACACAGAACGTGAGTATGAGCAGCCCCTACTCTATTTCCAGTAATTGTCTTACTCAAGTAATTAGTTTTCTCCTTATGGTGGCTTTATCTTTTTGCTTTCTGCCTAAAATGCAGAGCAACAAAACAAAATGAAAATGGAGCATAAACAAATCGTTTTGTAGACTTATTTTTTTTAACAGTTCCATGAGTATATGAAAAAAGTTAAAAACAGAGCTATTGAGGTTTTCCAAACATAGGTAAAATGTTCATTTGAGGTTAACTTCAGGGTCACTATACATTCAGCATCAATCAGATGATGTCCTATCTTCATTATTTACCAGTAGAATATACGTTTTTAAACGGAACAAAAAGTGGAAAAAATATGGAATTGTAGCTAAAGCTAGTGACAAAATGGATCAACTATCAAAGCTTTGCTTGATAGATTTTCTTTTCTTTGTTTCATTATTTCTGGGCCCTGTCATTTGCTCTGGGGAGAGAAACGGTGTGCTGCTATGAGTTTTCCCGAGGAGGGGGTGGGGGGGATGCAGTTAAAAGGCTTTTGAGATCAACAAATGTGTCCTGAGAGCCAAATGGAACAGGGGTGAAATCCTAGCTAAAACCCGTGGGGAATAATTTGTTGTTAGTAGCATCTGGAAAAGACGTGTGACAACGGCTACAGTTTTGTTTACAGAACAAACGGAAGAAAAGGGGCTTTACAATGGTAGGTTCGAAGGTAGGAGGAGGGGGGCAGAAAGTGACGGAGGCCTCGAATGAGTTTGGGGATTTAGGAAGGAGATTTAATAGACTGAATAGCTGGTCAGAGGTAAAGAAGTGAAAACCTGAGCGAGAAGCATCAGTAAGAACACGCGGTGTTAGTGCACGGGCTGCGAACCTAAAGCAAACTCAAATTAAATAGTTTATTATTCCTCCGGCTGCTTCTACCACTAATAATGTGTTTTCCCTTAAGAACTGGGCATTTTGAAAATCCAAATTAATCATCGAGACCAGTGTTTGCGCTTATCCCGTGGGCGGCCCATTGTTGAAGCCGCCTTAATTCTCGCCCCGCTGCTGCCTTCCCGGAGCGGCCGAGGCTGCGGTGGCGGCGGGGCTGGACCCGCAGCAGGGGACCGTGGACCGGGGCGGGACAGGGGCTGCTCCGGCTGATCCTGGGACAGAGGTCGCCGCCGCTCTTGCCTGTGCTGCTCGTTTACCTGCCCTCGGCTCTCCGGCGAACGAACAAAATTTCAATTACGGGGAAAGGGGAGCATAAAAGCCATGAATATTGAGGGAGGGGATCCAGCTATTCTCAAAGGCCTTTGGCCGCCATCCTAACTTTGTCTTTTCTTCCCCCATTCCACAGCTGTTCAGAGTCTGGGCAGATGGAGCCGGCGAGGAGGACTCGTGGCCGCGGCTGGTCCCGCCGCCCCCACGGCCGAATCTCGGTTGCACAGCCAAGGCCGAGGGCGTCCCAGGCTGCGCAGGCTTGGCGCTTGGCTCCTTAGGTCAATCCTATGAGAATTATTTTGAACCGATCTGGAAAGCTCGCTTTCCTTCTAGCGTCAGGGGCAAATAGTGGTAAAGAGCGAGGGGAAATTAGGACTGAGCCAAAGTTCACTTTTTGGTCTTTGTACTTCCCTTTTCCTCTCTCCCTAACTGTGGAGAATTTGGGCAGTCGTCCCTTCAGGCGCATCTTCTGTTTACGCCTAAGGGTCTCCCCAGCACGCTTTACCTGAGCGGGAACTAGGCTGGTGCTAGCCTTCCTATGCATAGTTAACTAGTGCAGGAGATTCAGGTTCAAAGATAGCTGTCATTTATTGGGAGGGTAATACAGCGTGGTGTGCGCTGCCTGCATGGACTCCCCCACTTGCTAGCTGTGAGATTTCAAGCGAGTCCCTCAACCTCCCAGTCTTTCAGTTCCCTTATCTGTAAAATGGGTTATTGAAGGGAATAAATAAGATTATACATATAGTGTATAGGCTACAGCTAGGATCATAAGTCTCACTACATGCGTGTTACATATTCCTATTACATATAACAGCATTGCCATTTTTATTGTGTCCCGGTAGTGCGTCAAGTGTTTACACAGTTGCTTATTTTATCTAAACAGTGTCATGGTGTGTATTTCACTTATCATTAAGTTTACACATTAGTAAGAGGCAAAGCCAATATTCGAACTTAGGTTTCCAGACCCTGTGCTTTCCACACGAAGCATGTATTTCACTTATAAAGAAGGTAAATTACAATATTAAAATTTCTGTCAAGATGACAGATGACAGAAGATATTTTAGATATCTGATGATATTTTATGTATCCTATAATAATTTTCTTTTTCTTTTTATTTATTTCCTTTTATTGCTTACTCTGGTACCAGGCACTATATGAAACCATCAATATTTCATTTTATTATAAACAGAACCCTACAAGGCATCTTTGATTATTATTCCCATTTGACAGATAAAGCAGCTAAGGTTTAATGGGGTTTTTTTTTTAAAGCTACATAGAGTTACCAAGCTATAAGTGATAATGATGAATTCATATCCCTGTTTAGAGCTCAAATTCTTACAAAGGGCCTATTGTAGAAAATGGTGACCGCTGCATGCTCATGAGGTAATGATTAAAAGTGCAAATATTAAATGGCAGTTGGGTGTTGATGATTAAAGAAACCCAGAAGTTCCTGGGCAATGATATTCAATAAAACAATTTGGTAAAACTTTGATGCTGAATAAAAAGGATAGCATTTGAAGTTCACATCCAGCCCTTTTGCCTAATCTTCTAGAGCACTCCTGGAGCAATCATTATCATCTTAACAATAACATAATAAGCACTGTCTTTTATATATTTTTAAGTAGCCTCATGTGCACTATCTAATTTCTCCTTAACCACATATCTTTGAGCCACTTAGAATTATTTCCATTTGATACATAGGGAAACTGAGACACAGAAAGGGTAGACAACTTGTCAAAGCTAATAAAGATGTGACCCAAATCTCTTGATGACTCACTCCATTCTCTTAACATTTATTCTGGTCCACTTCTGAGAAATATACCAAAAATATTGGACATTTCTCTCCCCTACTCCTCCACCAGTAACTTCTAGTTTGGGGCTGAGATTAAAGTATGTGCATATGAGTGTGAAAGGCAAACCAGGTGGCAGAATAATAAAATAATAATAAAATTAAAATATGCTATTAATTACTTTAACACTTTCATTGAGGAAACATGTTTTGGTCAATTTCTCTGTACTAGACAGGATTTAGTTGCAGAAATGAATAGATATGATGGGCATGGTCTCTGAGCTCAGGGATTTGAAAGTCTGTGCGTAAAATAGATACAGCTACAAATAGCAATGACACAATGCTGCAAGAGAGTTGTGAAGCAGGGCTATGAAACCACCAGGGTTGAAAAGTAGAGTCTGTCTTAGAAATCTAGGGAGACTTCAGAGAGGAGAGGGTATTATATTTGGGACCTGGGGGAATTACCAGTAATTCACCAGACAGAAGAGGGATATGAGGAAATGTAGTTACCATTGATCACATGTGCAAAAAGGCTCATGTGCAGGACCATTACCCAAGTCATCTCTCTTGATTAGAAAGAGTTCAGTGATATCAGTGTCTGGAACCATGTGACCACAGTCAATCCTATTTGTTTACTCCAGGTGAAGTTATTTGGGAATAATACAGGCCTGAGTATCAAGAAAATTCCCAATGCTATATTCCTGACTTGCCACTAATTAGCTGTGTGGTCTTAGAGAGTCACTTTACTTCCTAAGACCTTGGTTTACTCATTCATCAAAAAGAAAATAACAGAGAGAGAGAGAAGAGAGTTGGCCTTAATTCTCTAAAATCTTTTAGTATCAGTGCATAGTCTTCCAAACCATGACTATGACAGAAGCATTTGTCTTTCCCACCCAGTTCTGTGGGTGAGCCTATGACCATTCAGCCCAGGTGTTTTTATAATTGTGATAAATTGAACAAATACTGAGTGCTCAGTGGCCTTCAAATATCATCCTGCCACCTGTGTCCTAAGCTGTCCTTCCAATAGTTGTTGAAGAAGCCATCTACCCATTGACCCAATTCTACTAGTTTGGCTATTTCAGATGTGAAATTTTATGAAATTTTATGAAATTTTAATGGGCCAATATAATTTTCCAGATAGGATACACACATATGTATAAATTTAGGAATTAATTTCTCTCCTTTGAAGAGTGCAATGTCAGGATTCATAGCAGATGCTTTCTATTACTGCACACCTGAGTTATACTTCAGAATTCCTTGGACTTTTTTGGTTAGGCCCTCTAGCTTGCAAACAAACAATCAAAGAAACAAAGACCCATTCAAGTTATATGAAGAAAAATGAACTGAATTATAAGCACACATACTTGACCTAGAACTTAGAGTAAGTAAACTACTCAGGAACTGACATAGCTAAGTGAAGGCTTATCCTCTATTTCTCTGTCTCATGTATAACAAGATCTCTCCTTCCTGTACATCTAATTCTTATTTTCCCTTTTCCCTTTCTATAGTTGCTTTCTTTCTTTTTTTAAATTTTCTTTTTATAAATGAAAAGTCATACATTTTGCAAGACCATCAAGATATACGGTTCTAACTCTCTTTCAGAATTTGCAACCTCAACTCCTACCACCTGCTGTCCATTCTCACATCCCATAATTCAATTTTATGAGAAATTGTTCCATGACATATTTATGCTTCACAACATCTTGCATATGCTTTTAAAAAGTCTACCAGGGTATTTGTCAATTCCTTTTCTCCAGAGCCAATCACCATGATATAATTTATGGAGTTATACATCTTAATGTCTTGTGGAAGGATGAACTTGTCTAGGGTAAGGAAAACCAGAATATGACACAAAACTAACTAGAGAATTGTGCAGTCCTTGAAGTAGGAAGCCACCCATGAGAAGTTAAGAAGGCAAAGACCCTCTGGTCATTGGGACAAATCAGAAACCAAGAAAAAGTGTGCTATAAAAATTGATAGTTAAAAATCAAGCCATGCTGACCTATTTTGATAAGGAGACCACATGAGAAATAGTAGATGTTATTGGAATAATCAGCTGATTAATTTTATGGTAATCTGCTGTGATTCTCCAGGTCCTATTTGTCTTTGCCTAGCCACAGTGGAAAAATAAATGGAGGATTTTATTCATTTATTCAGCAGTTATTTTTTGAGCATTTAATCTATTCCTACCATGTCTTTTACCATTAGAGGATGCTTATCACTTGAGGTTGTCATGAAAAAACAACAGAGCCTCTAGATGAATGCTGGAGTCATTAATTACTTTAGGATGATATTGTGATTACAGAAAGCCAAAAAGAAAAAAAAGGAAAAAAAGTTTGCCTTGAACCAAATAACCTGACTTCTTTTCCCCATTCTTTCTTCCCTTGTCCCTTCCATACCATTTCCACTGCTACCAACACCACAATCACCCCTAGTCTCTGAAAGATCACCAGGAAAGATATATGTTCAGAAGAGGAAAAGTACAATCAAATAAATGTGTTTTGCTATCTTGGAATTTGGATTTCATTGCTTACTTAACAGGACCCCCTTTTTGGTTAAGCTGGGTAGATCTAGATTTTAAAATGTATATATAAGCATATTTAAAACTCTATACTTCATAATCCCAAACAAAACCTAGACCTGCATTTGAAGTTGTACCACTGCAGTTGCAAAAAGTTATATGCAGTCCACACTTATAGGAGGAAAAAAGATCCATAAAAAATTCAAAATGTAAATTAACTGCAGTGACTATAGTAGACTGGTCCAGGCCACCCAGCAAACATTTTAGAAGATAGAATCATTATTTTCCAATGAGTAGATAAAGAATGCTTTCAAGGGAAGTGGCTCGTGAGCAGGACCTTAAAAAATGAATAGGAATGGGACAGGCAGAGAGAAGGGGTAGAAAATTCTAAGCAGGTGAACACCAAGACTAAGGCACAGAGTGGCCACAACCCTGGAGAATTTACAGGACACAGTAGAGAGTTTAGTTTGGCTACAGCTAAGGGTACATGGAGAGTAAAGTAAGAACAAAGGTAATAATAGCAGCCCATGACATTTTTGAGTCAGAAGGAAATTATTAATGTTCTCCTTCAGGAAGATTAATATGAGAGAAAAGCATAGGATGACTATAACTGAGAAGTGATTGGAAGTAGAGACACTAGTCAGGAAACTACTAAGAGCATACAGGAGAAAAAGAAGTAATGAATGCTACTCAGGCTGTTAGAATGGAAACAGACAATGAATGGGAGATGTGTTATGAAAGCAGAAACTATTGAATTGGAAACAAAGTCAGTGGTGTGGGCAAGGAAAAGGAAAAAATAAAAATGATGCAAAGATGAGAGTTTAAATCTGAGATCCTGGGAGAAGTGTTGCATCATTACTTAGAAAGGGAAGATAGACTTTGCAGGTAAAATTGTATATCCACTCTTAAAGGTAATAAATGTAATGAATTGAAAAAGGCTGTAGAACACCCCAAATAAGAGTTCTTGCAGGATATTAGGAACATAGAAATATAGTTCCAGAGAGAGCTTAGCATTGCAGTATTTCTCATAGAGGTAATTTTTAAATTTATAAGACTGGATTATATTTTCTAAAGAGTCAGCACAGGACCAAAAAGAGGGTGGTGGCAGAGTAGATGTTTAGGAAACACATATATTAAAGTATAGGGCACAAAAGAGAAGAAAAATAAGGAGCCAGAAATAAGAAAATTCAATGTCAAAGAGAAAAAGAAAGAAAAAACATATATAAGTTGGTAGATACTAAAGGACATGGAAAAATTAAGGATGGTGGAGAATTAGATAAAATAAAAAAATATATTTTATATCTGAAAGTGTTGCAATGTTTTTTAAAAAAGCCATTTGAGGCTTGAATAGTGGGAACAAAATTCAGACTGTGAGATATTAAGAAATATGTTGTCAGTAATCAATGTAATGCATGATTTGATCAACCCTTCGTCTGCAAAGGGGCCAACGGTATGGAGATGAGGTACCTCCCGGTATCAGGAGTCTGTGATTTTATTAATATTCACTTTGTGCATCTGATTTGAATTGAATTCAGGCTTATACTCTCCTAAGGTGATGGACAATGGAAGTACAAAATAGATTCCTAAAGTACTTAAAATCTTATCAAAAATAGTATGGGCTATGGAGTAAAATGTACCACAGGCTTTATCTATAGGAGACTAACACGAGGTTCAATTACCCCCATTAGTCAGAACTCTGGGTTCTTAGTGTATAAAAAGATCTGGTAACTATTTTTGAAACAAAATACCAAGTCGATTTCTTAAAGATTTTTTTTTTCTGTTTTCAGAAGATATTGCTTTTTTTCTAGCACATCTTATTGGTATTTCAACAGCTAGTTCTAACCAAATTCCAGCATCCACAGGGCATTGATTGCAGAGTGAGGTTGACGAGGGTAGGGATGGAAATGGTGATAATTGCCACAATTACAGGAGCACTTACCATATTTCAGGTGTTTGATGAGCTGATTTATGTATATTATTCTCATCTCCTACTTGGAGAAGAGAAAGGATGCTACACTCTTTCCAGAAAGCCTGGATTTGGTGGGACCATCTCCCTTTAAGCTCATTAGCCTGCAATAAGCATGACATTATAGTAATACTATTCAGCACTTCCCATCCTCAAAGTACTTGGCAAATATTAGCTAATTAGTTCTTGAAACACTCAGGAAAGTTTTCTAAGTATGTATTATGGTTCTTATTGCCTTGTCACAAATGGAAACCAACCATCGATATAACTTTTCCAAGGAAGTGGAGGGCATTTTTGGAAAAGCCAAGAAACTAACTCATAAATATTTAAGTTTTGAGGCTTTCATCTGACCCCAGGACCATATGTCTCTCTTTCTCTAGAAAAATTTACTATGATGCAACTAGTCATGTGAATTTTAAAGTATATCTGAAATATAACAGCATAGCCTTCATTAATTTCATGAGCATTTAAAAGTCTCCCTCCTCTTCCCCTCCTGTATAAATCCAACACACAGGTAAAAATAATCTTATTTTATGGCTTTCATTTTTAACTCTTGACTGATGGTTTAGGCATTACTGGAGCTCATGTAGAAAAATGATCTCATCATCAGAGGCCATAGAGATCCTCTTCTTACTGTCCTCTCCTTATTGACTGGGCCTTGTCTCTACCACTTTTTATCCAAGTTTTGATTCAGAAAAGGATACAATGATGATGGAAAAATTTACAATGAAAGATTCTGTAGCTCCCAATCCCTAATAAGCCTTGTTGACTTTTGACTCTAAGACATAATACAAAAGCTTTTATATGATTTTATGTAACTTTCAAGGTGCCTTCTTTGGTATTTCTCATCAAAATTATTTTCTTTCTTTTCCAAATTAGCTTCAAAATTTCCATCTCCATGTTAATTTCTTAAACTTGTTTGCCAGTTTTATTTTTGTGTCTCCCAGTTTGACATCAACCTCAATTGAACTAAAACAAAATTATTTATATTCTTAGCATGTCAGCTCCTTTTCTTAGTTTTTCTGTCAATAGTTACTGTCTCTCTCCAGGTTGTCTCAGCCTCAAACATTGGGTTTGCTGCTTCCTGTATCTCTCTTTAAGATCCCACAAAAAAGAAAAATAACATCAAATCTTTTCTTCATAACTTCGTGGTATATACCGTCTCTTCTTTCCTTTTTTTAATTTCCATGGCCACCAACTCAATACAAACCCATCATAACAGGCTCCTGATTTGCATTCAAAATGCTTTGCCATGGTTATGTGATCAAATCTTATATATAACTCTATAGGAATAATCCTGTGTTTTCTAGCAGAGACAGGTGGAGGTAAGGCAGAAGAGGGGAAGAAATGACTGACTTTCTGTGGAAGCTAATAAAATTTAGTGGGCTATATCAACTGGTACCTGAAAGTTCCTTACCTTCCAACCTTCCATGCTGGAGGGTGTGTCTTCTAACATCCAGGTGGGTAGGTCGCCAGGCCAGCAATGGAGAATTCTAGTAGTCACATGCAAAATAAAAATCAAAAAATCAAAAAAACAACAAAACAAACAACAAACCAACAAGCCACCATCACCACCACCAACGAACCCATGGATCCAGAAACACAGAAGCTATTGTTCCAGAAAATTACCTAGGGACATATTAGCAGGACTCAGCAACTGAGAAAGGGAATTTTCCCAAGCTAGGTAAGGGACACAAGGATGCATCCAGTCCTTGTGGATGTGAATATCTGTTTTCTAGGATAATGGTCATACTATTTATTATTTTCAATGTTTTACTTGCTGGTTACCCTTGTTTGGTTTATTTTATTTTGTTTTGTTCTTGGGTTTTGTCATTTGTCAGTTTAAACTGAATTTCAACTATTGTTTTGGATGTTTGTCCCTAAAGAGTATTATTCCACTGTGAGGATTTGGTGAACCAGTCTTCCTAAGGTAACCAAATCTTAGTCAACTGAAGATCCCACTAGGATTCAGGATGAGCTTGTAACATCAACTCACATCTCTACAGAACTAGAGAAAGTGTCTGAGTTGGACCAGCTGTGTGCTCATGCCAGAACATTATTTTCTTTATTCTTTTATTTCTGCATTTCTTTTCTTTTGTCAGCTTCTCATTTATTGACATTTTGCAGAGAAACAACAGCAAGCAGAAAGTGGCAGTTATTTGGGCAATTCAATTATGTTGGTTGCTTTCTTGTTAATTGGCTAGTTACGTGTGTTTTCATAAGCCTTCAATGTATTGCCTGCTCTCTTACATAGCTTTGTTCTACTTTGTTGGTCCTGTGTCAGCTATTGGAGTATATGTTCTTCAAGGAATGACAAGCTAGGGCAGAATTTAGCATAACATTCACACTAAATGGATTTGTACAACATTCTAGATTAGCAATAAATTCTTATGAAGTGAATAAGTCATATTGTAGAGAAATCCATACGTAAGCCTCAATCTTTGCTTACTACTTTCCCTGTGAATTATAATAAAGTTAATATGTAGAAGTACTTGTATTTAGAGGAATTTTGGGAAAAGGCCTACATATATATATATATAAACTAGAAAATACTGAAAAATCTAGAAAATATCTTGATTGTGTGCAATGGAGTACATACCTGAGTAGTTAGTGAATGTGAAAGGAGAGGTCAGTTTGTGTTGTTTTAAACAAAAAAGTTATGAGAGCAAAATAAAACACATAATCCAGAGAACTAAAATAAAAATCTATTTCTTCTTCCCCGCCTCCACCTTATTATTTCATCTCTCATAATATTCTGTATTTATTAATATTGATCAGTCCCATATTTTCATAGGTATCCTATTATATTGCTATTATATGTAGATATCTGTGCTTATAAATAGGTTGCAAATTATGTTCATTCCTTTCATACTAACCTAGAAGGAAAGAGTGCTGCTGTTATTGTGGGTTATTATTCCTGCACAAGAGATGACAGGAGAGGCAGAAACTATTTGGAGCTCAGTCTGAATTGCAGTTTTAAGCACATCTGATGTAGTGCATGTCTGGAGGTGGCATTTCTAACCTTTTTATCAACTGGGTTCCGTGGATCAGAATAAATGATAACAATAGCTCACCGCCTTCTGCTGGACAGATTCGCTACTTGAAAAATATCAGGGCCCTATTAAGAGAAGCCACACCGCCCTAATGGGGAGCGGATCACAGGCCAGGTCTCTTTGCGCCTGTCTCTCTCTGTGTGAGGGGACATGACCTTGCCTGTCTTTTTCCCTGGGATCAGTTGAATGGTAGACTTTTTCTTTCTCTGAATTGTTACAGCAAGAGGAGAGGAAGGATTGCAGATTTTTTTTTCTTTTTCTTCAGAAAAGAGACATGGCCCATTTTAACATCCCCATTATCTAAATGTCTGTCCACAAAAGCTCTATTTGAAAGGGACCTATGGTTTCACAATGATGACAAGCCCTTTCCAATTCCAGCCTCCCTATCCAGGGTAAACTTAGGGCTCCATTTTCATACTTCGAAGAGTAATACATTTGCTAACTGCCCCCAAACCCTCCTTTCACTGACCCACCCCTCAGAGTTTGCTCTGGTCTTCACTTTCATGAATGACATCCTCTTCCTCCTTTTATGTCCATATATTGTAGTTCTCCTTCAAGATATAATTTAAATTTTACATTCTCTCTGAAGCAATCCTTACCCATTCTGACTCAGAATACTATCTCCTTCTTTTGAACTAACTATACATTATTCTCAAGACCCAGTGTAGACACTGAAACTTATTATGGCATGTTCATTTATTTATGGTGCAGAACGCAAGACCTGATCTTGTTATATTTTATTTGATTTCCTCCCCTTTATTCCCTATGCTTCCTTTCATCTCCCCCATAATTACCCAATTTTATGTGTTTCATCTATAACTTTAAGAATGTATGTGTATGTATCCATTAAATTTTTAGAATGTTATTTCATGAGTATATGAATTCTTTTTAACATTACATAAATGGTATTGTGAGACATTTCTTATTTTATTTCTAGCATAGTACTCTACCTTAAACCATAAGGAAAAAAATGGATGATAGATAGATAGAGTAGCAGATAGCAGAAAGTAGATAGATAATAGATAGATAAACCAAGGAAAACTTCACAGACTCATTTTAAAAGTCCCAGTGGAACCAACGTGGGAGAAGAAAGCAATCAAACCAAACTCTCTTGTTCACTGCATAGCCCTCATTTTAAACTTCAAACAAACAAAGGAACAAACAACAAATGGAGAATCCTTGGTCAGGGAAGGTGAGTATTTCCCAAAAATTTGCATGACTCAACAAAGAATGAATGAGTTTTTTGGTCCTACTCTCATTTAAAGACAACCACTGAACTATCTCAGAGAAAACTATTTACCTGGGTTTTTGGACAAGTTGATGTGTGTCTGCCTATACTCGAGGTATAGCTGTGAATGTCCACATTAGACCTTTTATTCATCCCAGGCTGAAATAAATGTTAAAATTCTAAGATTTTTAGAAATGAGTCTACTTCAAATAGACTCAAAATACTATGTGCATTATTTTTACATAGAGTGAAGGGAGGGTTGTATTATGACTTTTGTGTATCCTAAGCACTTTTGCCTTTGTGGGTTTCTTCTACCATTAAAAAAAGAAAATAGTAACAATAAAAAAATACCCAACTAACCAACAATGTATATTACATTTAATAACTCTGTTGGCATAAAGATGAATATAATAATCCAGGCTGGACTCATTATTATATACTCATCATTGTTATAGTCATTTTTCTTCTGATAAAATAAAATTAAAATTAAAACATTTTCCTGGCTCCTAAAATTTTCACGTGCTTTAGGCACTGTACCTACTGTATCCAATGAATAAGCCAGCCCTGAGTGAGGGGAAGAAGGTGAATTAACTGTCACTCCAACAACATCAACAATTAACAGTAACACTTTACAGTTTGTAAAACATTTAGGCATTATCTTAATTGTTACTTATAGGAACTCTGTGTAATATGTAATAATAGCACTACTTCTAGAAATGTTGACACTAAAGTTCTGCCAGTTGTGCTATAGAAATCACTAAACAGCCTAATGTTACAGGAACTCATCTTAGTTCTTAAAGGTCCAGTGCATTTTTCCCCCGTTAGAGGATCAGTGTTAACTTCAGAGTTGCTTCTGTTTTATGCTTAGCTATCTCATCTTATCACAATTTAGACAAGTTAATCCCCCCCTTTAATATGAAACATGGGTTCTTTTTTCTCTCGTGTATGCTTTGCCAGACATGTAAATATACATATTTATTAAATAAATGTATCTTATTGAATAAATGAAGACAAATAAAAGAGTACTCTTTAGGAGCTTAGCCTTTCTTTCTTAACAACTGGCATCACCACCTGCATCCTTCCCCCTAGCAAAAAAAAAAAAAAAAAAAAAATGAACGCAAAAATTCTAACTTTACTTAGAAGAATTTATTCATGAAAAGTTTTATGCACCTCAGAGCTTAAAATAGTTAACAGGGATTGGCCTGTTAACATATTGTGTCTTTGGACAAAACTTATTTTTGTAAAATATCTGAACTCTACAAGCTTTGTTCCTGAGTGAAATGCAGGTAACACAAGTTTCAACATTTTCAGGAGTATTTATAAAGTGAAACTCTTCCTACTGTTTGAGAGTTGTTCCTTTGTCTTTGTGGGGGAAACTACATTTAGGAGAGTCTCTGGCCTCTGTAATACAGAGCACCATTCATCTGTCAAGCTCTTTCATTTGAAAATAATGAGCAGCCAAGAGTTTGAAAAACTAAATCTATTAAGAATATTTATGCAGTAGAACTATCACTAAACACCTCCATTCACTCATGTAATGAGATTGGCATCACGATAAAATTCTTGTCTTGTAAGATAATGATCTTATGGCTTTTTCTGGCTCTTAAACCAAAGATAATTGGGTTAATCTCTGCGGGAAGTCCATCTGTTTCCAGTAAACCATTTTAATTGTGGATGACTTTATCTCAGAAACGTGGAAAAGGTCTTGCCATTCGCTTCCTGATCCTGGGAAATTACAAGAATGGATGTCAAAATTCAAAATGTAGATGCATGGAAAATATGACTGTCACCATGGAATTGCCTGTCTGCAAATAGTGTGATACTGGCAATATTTTGTATTTGTTGGGTGCTTTTCATTAAGGATTTAAATATTAATTTTTTGGCATTAAAACTTGTGCCGTGTTCCTGAGACAAGGACAGAGAAAAGTATTAATGTTGACCAGGTAACAGAAGGTTGTGCATAGGCAAAGTTATAAAACTAAGACCATAAATTTGCCTCTGCAAAGCTTTCATATATAGTGCCATGAATGTAGCATTTGGCCATAGATAGCAACATATTGTGCTACATTCTAATTGTTTCGTGTGTGAGAATCCAGTTTGTCCAATTCCATTTTGTAAGCTCTTTGAAGATAAAGACTAGGTATATGCTTCTCTTTTACAGCCCACAAGTAGTAGGCATATTATTATGTGCTTACTATATTTTAAAATATATTATCATATTTGAGTTAGATAATAATTCTTTTAAGAATGCAGTGAATTTTACGTGGTAAGTTAGAGAAAATTGCTAAATACATTTGCCTAATTTTCTTTCCATAAAAGAGTATCCAATGGATAGTCACTTTCTCCCTTTCAGACTCTAGATCTTATCTGGTGGATTCAAATCCCAGCTTTGCCACTTACTAGTGTTAACAATCTGACAGCATTATCACAATGACCAGAAGAGTTCAATGCATGTAGCACATACTATATGTGCCTTAGCCATTGTTGTAGCCATTGTTACACTTTCCAGTTATGACTATGGAGAGAATTATGCTTTGTGCAGACTTCCGGCTGAAGACAAGTTGCCGAGGATTCCCCTCCTTCTCTTAGTCTCTGTCTCAATGGGAGGAAGCCAGATCAAGAAGTGCACCTATGACTCTTGGTCTCTATCACCAGTCACTCCATTTTCCAAGAAGCAACCTCTGCCCCAGTAATACAGGTCTATACTTCACTTTTTCAAGGTAGAAAAAATTCATTGTTCTCTATTCCTCATTTTATATTTTGGAAAGTAAAACCTAGTAAGGGTGATCTGCTTGCTGTCATACGAATAAGAGCTAGGGCTTTCACTGAAAGAAGATAACAGGGAGCACAAGATACAATCTTTGGCTTCACTCATCCAATATATATTTATTGAGCATCTGCCTTATGGCAGGCACTATACTGCAAGCAAAACCAGAGATGTTTTTGCCATTCTTGGCCAGGCAAAGTCTGAGGGAAGAAACAGCCAGGTCTCAGAATCATAATAACAGAGATACAATTACAGCTCTGACCAGGGATCCAAAGGAGAATTACTCGGTGCTGCAAGGGTGGATCACAGAGGGGTTTAACCTGGAATGGGTACCCAGGAGAGGCTTCTTTGAGATAGTGATGATTGATCTGGGATTTGTGCTGGCTACTAGGAAGCAGGTACTATGCAGGACAATGCTTTTGGCAATGTTCCGGGAACAGAGAGTGTCATGTGGGAAGCTGTTTTGATGGAAGAAAGCAGAGCTTGTATGAGAGACTGGAAGCAAACGCAGACTGGAATATAGACTAGAGTGGACCTGAAAGACAGAGTATGGCTGTAGAAATGTGTAGAGCCCAGACCAACCAGGGCTTGAAACCATGAAAAGAAAAGTACAGGAAGACCACTGAATATGTGTGTGTTTGATAATTAATCAATCAACCAAGCATTTTATTTATCTATTTATTGAAATATACATAATATAAATTGACCATTTTAACCATTTTTAAGTATACAATCCAGTGGTATAAAGTACCTTCACAATGTTACACAACCATCACCACTATACATTTCTAGAATTTTTTTTTTTGTCATTCCAAACAAACTCTACTCATTAAATAATATCTCTCGACTTTCCCCTTTCTCCATCCTTAGAAACCTTTTGTCTTAGTTCATCTGGGCTGCTATAACAAAATACCATAAACTGGGTAGCTTATAGACAACAGAAATTTATTTCTCACAATTATTAAGGGGGGAAATCCAAGATTAAGGTATATTTGGTGTTTGGTAAGGGCCTGCTTTCTGGCTCCTATACTTTCCTATTGTGTTCTCAGATGGTGAAAGGAACAATAATCCTTTCTCAGGCCTGTTTTATAAGGGCACTAATCCCATTCATGAAGGCTCCATTCCCATCACCTCCCGAAGGCCTTACCTAGTATCGTCAACTTGGGGGTTAGGATTTCAACAGATGGATTTGGGGGGGACACAAACATTCATATCATAGCACCTCTATTCTACTGTCTCTATGAATTTGCATGTTCTAGGTAATTCATATAAGTGGAATCATTCAATATTTGTCCTTTTGTGTCTGGTTTATTTCACTCAGCATAATGTTTTCAAGGCTCATTCATACTGTCCAATGAGTGTGTACATTGAGTGAGGGAATAGAGTCAAATTTATGTTTCTAAATTTCCCTGCAAAGGCAGGATGCGGAATATAGGAGACGGATATAGGGAGACCCTCTAGGAGGCTGTTGTGATGTTTGTGATGGGAAATAATGTAGTCTGGATGAGGATGTAGCAGTGGAGGTAGAGAAAAATCAGTAGATTCAGGAGACATTTAAGAAGAAACTATTATTTATTGCCTTCAATGAGCTTACCATCTATTTGAAGGAGACAAGATGCATTTAAAGCATAGAAAGTCTAATTTATTATGATAATTACAAGGCTATGTACAGAGTCAACAGACACTAGTTTAACAGATTTGTGACAGATGGATGGATAAACAAAGTGCAGTTCAGATGAGAATACTAGAGATCAAGTGTGTGACAGTGAGAAAACAGATAAGGCAACATGATCAAATGTTAAATCCTGGGATTAAGACAAGATCCATAATAGTTATAGAAGTTCTGATAAGGGAAAAATGAATGGGAAATGGAATAAACAGGGAACTTCAGGAAGGAGGCAGGACTAAGCCAACTCTGACCAAGTGGTACGGTTGACACAGAGGAAAAGAAAGAGCATGTTCCAGGAAAGACAAAGTCAGAGTGTTAAGAAAATGCTAAATTAGTCCACAGACACAATAAAAAAAGTCAGAAATGGATGAGAACTTTCTCAAGGAAAGAGAGGCAATGTTTCCACATATATTTAGATAATAATAAATAATGCAAGAACAGAAAATAAATTTAGTGAAAGACAATCCTTCTTTCAACTTATCCCCAGAATGTCCTAAAATGATCGACTTAAACACTTTTTCACCCTGAAATGACTCCATGGGGATCAGTGGAAATCGTTCAATTTGGAACAGAGTCCCCAGCTCAATGTGAAGACGAGTTTCTATTTTCTAAGTTTAATGTACTTGAATGTCTAGAACAAAGAGCCAGAAAATAAATGTTTTCTGTAACATGCTGGAAAACTCAGATCTGACATTCAAAGAGCTGAATCTACTTCACACTGCCAGGAAAATTGCATTAGTATCTGGAGCAACTAATATCAGTGGGTGAAGGAGATAAGTAATAAGGCAGAAAAGGAACAAGAAGAAGACTAGATTTACAAAGCAATCCATGGTGAGGCAAGATATTGATTTGAAATTACAGTTGATTACACTGGTAGGGGGCAAAGAAGGCAGCATTTTCTCAGATGTTGTGAACAAGTGACATTTCAAAGCACTTTTCATGTGTTTGAACTCAGACCTCTCATTGGGCCCTGTGTCGGCACAAAGAGAGGAGAGGGAAGTAATTGCATGAGGTCAGTTCTCTTTGTTTAGCTAAAAAAAAAAAAAAAAAAAATCCTGGTTAAAAATCTTCTCTGGGGCTTGAACACCAATGGATGAAAATATATTATCATAAAGCCACAACACTTACCTTTGGCTTTAACTACAAATTTCCCCATAACATTTTTTAGCTTCTTTATCAATCAATCCACCAATTAGTCAGTTAGAAATTATTTCCTGGGTATATAATGGAGCAAACAAAGCAGCAGATCAGGCAGATTACTAAGGCTACCTCCAGAGAACTAAGCACAGAACACAGTATTATAAGTCACATGAGTGGTAAAAAAACAAATGTTTTAGGATTTGAAAAGTCACTAGTGACTAATGAGATCAGACGTGTTATAGACCATGGGCAGGGTCTTGAAAGGTGAGTAACATTTTGTCAGGCACAGGGAGAGAATGTGCTTTCAGGAGGGGCAAGCTTGTGAGCAAAGAAAGAGAAACCATGTTTCTGAGGATAGTGAAATTGAGGGTTTAGTGGAACCACGCAGTTCTTTCCGGGAAGTCCTTGTTGGAAGGGCAGAATGAGGCTCTTTCGAGAAGTATTGGCAATCAGGCTACCAAAAAACAAACCAACAAAAAATAGAGTGGCTTCATCATATACATAAATGGGGCCCCAATGATCTTTGAGAACACTAGAGATTTAATAAAAGATGGTATTTTAGTAAGTTTGACTAGTGAGAAAGGAGTAGGTTGGAAGAAAAGCTACTTTAGCTGTGGTTCAGATACGAAGGGGTAACAACCTGACTTATGATAAACCAAGCCAAGTTAGAGGAAGTAGCAAAGAGCTGAATTTGTAAAAACATGGCCAATTTCCCTCCCCTGGTTGGACTCAGGCTCTTTCCTCAGACTAGATGGGCTCAGTAACCTGTCACAGACCTGCTCAGGAGTTCAGAATTCCAACATAAAAGCTTGAGAAGACTAGGGTAGGAGGTGGAAAAGGCCCACTGCAGAAGCAAAGCCTTTGGTGCTACACAATGGAATGATGCCTCTGAAATTGTGCAACAATGAGGCTTTGGGCCCAGAACCAATAGAATGCAGAAAGGGTAGAGGTGTTATTAGCAGGCCTAGGACAACTGAGTGGTGGTAGAAGAGGGTAGAATTGTGGTTAGATGAAGGACAACACTCACTTATGTCAATGGGAGCTGTTGCTGAAGGTTGCTTCCTCATGGAGACACCTAATGTCTCAGCTCTACAGAACTGTCTTTTATTATTTAAGCAATGCTCAATTAAGGGTGTTGATTCTACAAAGATATATACTGGTGGGTTTTAGTTAATGAAATTCTCTCCTGAGAGGTAACTCTGGCTGTCAGAGGGCCTAGCATTCAAGAGGACTCAGATTATTCTCAAGCTAAGCTATAATTTAGAACCACCTTGGGGACTTTTACAAGGAAGATGGGAGGTTCTCCTCAAACCAATTATATCAAAGTCTTTGGGGGTGGGACAGCAGCATTATTTTTTAATTACACAGGTGATTCAAAGCGGCTTACAAAGAATCTGGATTCATATTTTTTCTAACATGAATTACTCACATCAGAATTACCTTGGCACTTGTCAAAAAGGAAGATTCCTCAAGGTCTCTGGACGTGGGCTAAATAATCTGCATTTCTGAAAAGCAATGCATTCTGGAATCTACTAGCTGAGATGGATGTGAATTCCCTTGAACATCCCTTGTTGGTGGGTCCTAAGTAAGATCTGGAAGAGGTTCTTAAAATGAGATGTTCCTCTGAGTACTTATTATGAGATTCTGAAACAGCAAAGACAGCTTTAAAACTCTTTTCTGAAAAACCGTGATGATATCTCTGCACCTAGAGGTTACGCCCTGAGTAGATGCTGTTTATTTTAGCTATAGAAGAGTTTTCCCTAAAGCTGCCACATATTTTAAATAAATGATGACTAAAACTCTTGAAGTCCTGAAGATATTAGTGAACCTAATCCTGAAGAGTTGTATCTTCCAGCATAGTCACCTACAGACATTTACTAAGCACCTGCTACATGTAGGACGCTGAGAAAGGCCCTAGAGATACCATGTGTGTGAAGAACAATCATGTTCTAAGGCATATTAGAGTCACATTAGAAAAGAAAACCAAATACATAAATGTAAAAATATAATATTTCTAAGTTTACATTTTAACATTTCAGATGTGGAAATCAAGTTTTTCATTCATCTATCTTTTTTCTTACTGTTTACATCCCAAGGGAAAAAAAAAAAACCTATTGCCTTATCTTTATCCAGTTTCATTTTCTTTGCTTGTATTTTTTAGCATACTTCAATCACTTCCCTTCCCCACATGGTTAGTAAACAATCTCCTACGTTCATGAAGCCACTTAACGATCAAATATTTTATATTTACTGCCCACTGGAATCTAAATCGTTATCATTACCATTAACCAACTGCTCTGAAGCATCAACAAGTCCAGTGCATACATTGCAAAGGGAAAATGGTTGCCAGTCATGGGCAGTGAACAGTGGCCAGATGAGCTCAGTGCAAAAGAGGACAAGGTGGTTGGACACCAGACTAGCAGCCAAGAGGGAGTTGGTGTCTGCGTTTTTATTTCTGCCCCTAAGGAGTTGATGCAAATTTAAGGATAATGGGTAGCCAGAATTTGGCTTAACTGATTATAAGAAAACACTGCCAATCATTTGGAGTTGATTTATCTAATCTGGGATGATTGATTGCATAGCCCTATCAATAATTTTACCAATAAGATAATTTCCCGTCCCATAAATAAATAGGATATAAACTTCCATTGCTCACTGTGAATGTTATTTATAAAAAGTTGTTAAGTGACTTGGATCAAAAATACCTGTGTGGTTTGTTGTTGTTTGTTTTTTGTTTTGTGTGTGGTTTAGGATTACATCAGTTACTGCTATATATCTCTTTCACACAGAGAGCAAGAAGAGGTTTGTGTAAGTATTAGGCAGAACAAAAACACTACAAACCCTCTCTCTCTCTCTCTTTCTCTTTCTCTCCCTCTTTCTATTCCCCTCATAGCAATTCTGTAGCTTCCTGAAGACATGTGCACAAACACAACCACACATACACACAAAGTCATACATACACAAGTATATATAATTTGTAAGAGAAGAAACACATCTCTAATATGAATCACTGTGTAAAGTTTTGTTTAGTTTTCTTTTTCTTTAAATTTCCATAAGACATATCATCCTCATTCAGTTCAACAGAGACCCACTGGGACTCACGCTAGTCACTGAGGCAGCTAATCAGTACTCACATGATCAGGATCTGGATGTCATGAACATCATATGAACAGAACATAGATAACTATGTGACTTATCCTTTCCAGAGCACTTACATATCAGACAACTTATGTACATCTTATAACTCATTGTTCATATTAGCATTACGACTGAGAAAGCAGTGTTCCATATTGGAATGGTCCTTGCCTGTCTTAGTCAGCTTGGGCCTTATAACAAAATATCATAGATTGTGTGGCTTAAACAACAAACGTTTATTTCTCACAATTGTAGAAACTGGGAAGTCCAAGATCAAGGTGCTGGCAGATTCAGCGTCTGATAAGGGCCCTCTACCTGACATACAGATAGCCGTCTTCTCATTATATCTTCATGTGGCCTTTCCTTGATGTATGCAGGTGGATGAGGAGAGAAATTTTGTGTCTCTTTCTCTTTTTATAGGGGCATTAATCTCATCATGAGGGCCCCTTCTCATGACTTATGTAATCTAACCCTAATTATTATACTGCCCCACTTTCAAATATTAATACCATCACATTGGGGATTAGGCCTTCCACATATGAGTTTTATGGGGAAATAAACATTCAGTCCATAACATTGTCTAAGGATCAAAAGGCTAGAACATTATCTATTTGATTTTGGGCCAGTCATGACTTCTTTGGTTCTCAGAAGCCATGCATGTTAAGTTCACTTGCCTTGCCTATCTCATGGGGTTGTGGGTGAAGTTCTAACAATAAAAAAAGGGACACCTCAAATCATTTTTAAAAAGAGATAAATTATAAATAAGTAAATACAAAAATGTATATTAAATATTTTTAAAGCATGACTGCTGATAGACATGCATTTTTGTAATGGGAAAGTGAGAATCTCAACCTTTAACCCAAATTTCTTCACTCTCAGATACAAAGTAGCTTTACTGCACTTCAAAATTGAGATTAAGTTTAGGATGGCAAACATATTCTCTATCTCATGTCCAGGGTATGGGTACTGAAATATGCATCATAGTGAGAAGCCTATGTTGTTATTGTTGTTGATAAAGTTTTTCTTTAGGTTTTCTCATCCACTATATGATCCTTTATGAAGAGAAGAACAAAGACTATTTTGATCACACATTTAGCAGTTGGGTAACTGAGGAACTGGATGAAAACTGGCTAATACCCCTTCCCCAAAATTTGAGTTCCAGCTTGCTAAAGAAAACTGAAGGGGATAAAAGTCATTCAGTCAGGCATTAAAAATGTAAATATTGAGTATTTTCTATATGATTGGCCCTCAGACTAAATACTTTGAAAGATACTGCAATCACTCTGCACAGGGAGGATGGACTCAAGTCAAAATTTGTTTCAGATGTCAAGACAGATGACTTCAAACATACACAAAGAGGTTATGAAAAGGTTCACTACTTTAAAATGAGACTTTCTGGGGAGAGGGGAGCAGGACTCCCAAGCTGATATGAAAATGGCTTGAGTAAGCAAGAAAAGAGACTGGTTTGGGGTTTTTATTGTGATTAGGGGATAAGGCTGGAGTGGGGATTTCTTTGTGGGGGTAGAAGTTTGCATGGCTTGAGTCCACCATCTGCAGCAAAGGAAAGAGCACCCAGACATTCCTATCAATTCACCTAGATGTGGAGGGTAGAACAGGAAGAGGGAGTTGTGAGGTTTAAAATCTATCAGTAGTCAAAGATCAAAAAAATGGGGTCAGACATTTTATTACAAAAGGTTAAATCTTGGGCCCCAGAAACCTTAAAATATAATTGTCACTGCAAGTCACAGGTAAAAATTTAAAACAACAAAGATAAAAAATGTAGTTCATGTTAACTAGTTGTAATTTGATTAATTATCTAAATATGTTTCAGATAATAGGTAATATAGAGACTTTGAAGATGGCCAAGTTGTGAACTAGTGTGGTCAGAAAATGTTACAGAAAGTAGGTTAATTAGACAGGGCTTGAAACATGGTTAAGATTTGATTAGGCCGTGAAGACAGGGGGAGGAGGATATTCAAGCAAAATGCCCATTTCAATCCCTATTGAAAATGTATCCATTTTTCCTCTTTTTATTTTTTTTAAATTAATTATATATACACATTAAAAAATCAGCTTTGGGCAAAGTTTGTGATAGAATATATGGCCGACTGTGCATGGAATGTTCCGACAGAGACAAAGAAAATAGATTTTAACTTTTGAATTGAGTATTTATTATTTTTATGACTGCTTTCTCTTTTGCTCCATGCATTTCCCCTTTGCACATTTGTTTGGTGATTCTCACAGATAGGTGGGAAGAGGGGTAGGCATAGATGTCCAAACCATAAAGCAGCTTTCCCTGGGGTCAAAGCAAATCACTGCATAAATCAACATACATGAGAATTTCACAGTCTCTTAGCCTCAGGAGGACTTTTGAAAACTGACATGCCGGAGCTTTTTAAGCCACCTTTGTATAATTTGCAGGGTATTCTCAGCATTACTCCCTCACTACTTCCTACAGAAATGTTAGAAAACTTCAGACAGCAGCTTTTGCCTTTGAAACTTTTGGATATTTTTTCCACCCACAGCTTTGTTTTTGAACCTCGACTGCCACAAGCAGCCTTATAAACTGGATTGCCGGAGCCCAGGGATATTGGACCCTTAGTTGGCCAAATATGAAGGAAATTTTGCCGAAGAAATCTCCTAGTAGGCTTCTCTACCTTACAATGAGGGTTTGGAAAGAACTCAGAAGTCCTCCCACTTCCCTCAAAAACTGAGTCCACAGGGCCTTGAACAATTTGTAAAACACAACAAAAGAAATCAAGATAAAAACGCTCTATACCCTCCGGCAGGGTTTTATGTATTCATACACAATTTCAGTGGGCATTAACAGCTGTAGGTGGGGAATTGAGCTGCATGGAGATTGTTTCCTTGTTTTGTTTTTCAGTGAAAGAAGCAATTCCATGTGTTAGGTGTTAAGTTAAAAAATGTGTTTTTAAAAAAAATTTTAGTTTTGTTTAGTTTAGCTTAGATTATCAGTGGAACAATGAGGTGAAAGGAGATAATGGGGTTCACAGAGATGACTGGAGTTCAAGGTGATAATGAGCTTAGTACCCTGTTGATGGGAAAGTGCTTCATTTTGCAAGTGCATCCTTATTCTTAGGACGCACAATACTTCTAATCTTTTTCCTCTACCTGGAAGAGAGTGGCTGTAGACTTGTTAAGGTTCATTCAGCACATATTCATTGGCACTTAATATTTGCTATTCTATTTTCTGAGAATACAATATTGAATATGCATTTTTTTGTTTTGTTTCCAGGAAGCTCTCTATCTGGTGTGGAAAATAGCCATACGAACAGATAATTGTAAGACAGTTTGGTAAATTTAAGGAAAAAATCTGTGTTGGTATAGGGGCTAAAAAAGGAAGTTTACTATGAAAGAAAATTTACTAAAACCACGTGTCTTTCACATGGATCAGGTGGAAAGATTATTGCCAAAGAACTCACAAGCAATGGTGTTGGTCCCTGTGTTTTATTGACAAGGTGGAGATAACGCACATGTGCATACACATATATACATAGTATTTTAAAGGAAAGGACAAGTAACTACAAAAGTAGTCATATCAGAAAATAATAATACATTACCACAGCATTTTACTACTTGAAAGTCCCTCTCTTAGACTTACTGTGACATGTGACATTGTAGTTATTGATATTCTTGTTTCATGACAACAAAAGCTTACAGTACATAATCACAAATGACGTTAACAATAGAATATCTTGATTTCCAGTTTTTTCACTTCTAGGTGAATACTCTTTTTAACAACTTTAACTTCAGCCAGGAAATATTTTATTGGAGTAGAGACAATAGGAAGGCCCAGGTAGAAGTACAGATATGAGCCAGAGCCTCCTTAAGGAGATGTAAATTTGAGTAATTTGATTAAGTGAGGAATTTAGAAAAAAAGCATTTGGCTGATCTTGACATCCTAGTGATCAGAACATCAGAAATAGTTTCCAATCACGTAATAAAATATATAAAGTACAATTAAACAATGAAATAGAATACAAAATGGTAATATGATATGAAGTAATGTACAGAATCATAAAGTCCTGAGCATGCTGCTAAAGAGATCTAGAAGCGATGGAGAGATTGACAATGAATCAGAAGTGGGGAAGGTGTTGAAGGAGGAAGAAATGAGCAAAACATTAACTTTAGAAAGTAGGAAGATTTTTCTCTCAGATGTAGCAAGAATGGAAAAGGACAAAGGTAACAAATATGCTGAGAATTTAGGTGAACAAGATAGAAATAAAGAAAACTCATTTTGGATAGTATGAAGAGGCTTAGCAAGTTGAGAAGTTGAGGCATCTCCTAAGACTAAAGGTGTTAAGAAAGGGGTTTAAGAATTTTAAGACTCCTCATAACAGTGAGGGTGGGGAAAAAATGAAATAAATAAGTAAATAAATAAAAGACTGAGAATATGACAGAAAGTATGGAATATTTAATCTGAGGAATGGGACAAAAGATAAAATAAAAGGATTGAGCAGTGGGTGAAGATCAGACTCAGATTAGACAGAAAGGATGACTAAGAGAAGCAGTCAGTGTGTTGGATATATACGGTTATACCAGACCAGAAGCAGAATTTGTGAAACTGGGAGATATGTGACCTGTTTGGGGGCATTGTTTTGGACTAATGTGAAAAATATTGAGTGGCGTGATAGTAAAATGAGTGGATACCCGAGACAGCAAATCTCAATGTTACATTAAGATGAACTGAAATAAGTACTTGTGATGGGGCTGGCTGCAAGAAATTGTGAAATTTCTAAAATATTTTTGAAAGTAAAGATAATAGAAGTTTAGGGATGTAAGTAATGTAGGTTGTAACAATCATGATATTTATAAGAAAGATACTAAATAATATAGCCCAAACAAAACATCAGTAAAACATAGGAGACAAAATATCTTAGAAATATAAGGATAATTGGTAGAACAATGATAATAATGTAAAGCATAATTCATTTCTGTGAAAATTAAAAGACCAAAGAGCCAGTGCATGAATATGTGAAATTTCAACAGCAGAACCAATACACGCTGTTGGATGCAACTATTTGGTAGTCAACAAGCAAAAACTATGCATTATTTTGTGCAAATGAAAGATTTAAAATCAGTCCAGGCACAGTGACTCACGTTTGTAATCCCAGCACTTTGGGAGGCCTAGGTGGGAGGATTCCTTGAGGCCAGGAGTTTGAGATCAGCCTGGCAACACAGCAAGACCCCATCTCTACTTAAAATAATAATAATAATAATGATAATAAAAAATAAAATCAATCATGTACGTAGTCCAATTGGAAACCTCACTACATTCTTGAAAGTAAAGAGCTGACAGTCTAAACTCTCTAACCACATGTTGCAAAGATAGAAATGAAGAAGAAAGTAATTGTTAAGTGAATTTAACCACTTCGTTCATCAAATAACCCTCACATTTTATATCAAAAATTAGAGATGTGGCTAAAGGTTTAATCAGAGGAAAATGTGTGAATTTATAACCTGTGTTATTAAATAAAAAATGTTGAAAATAAATATGCTAAGTCTTCAACATAAGCCACTATGAATAGAAAAACAATACGAAGCAAAAGAAAGTAATAGGAGAAAATTAATGACAAAACTGAAAGTTAATAAATCAGACAATAAAGTAAAAAGTGTATTTGGGAGCTTCTGGATAGCGGAACACGTGGAGGTTCCTGAAGGATGGCTCGCGCAGGAAGGGCACGGAAGCCCTGCGGCCCTTGCCCCATAGCTCAACCTACACACACATCTCTTCATCTCTAGGTTGGTGAGACCACTTCAGTGAAATTCCATTGTCCCCATTGACCTAACCTTTGACTCTGGAAGGTAAATGTTAACTTTGACCCATCTATATCGGAACATAAAGATCTACTCCTCCTGTACACATGCTCCTTCCTAGTGGCCAGCCCACCTCACATGTGCAGCTGGCACTAGGGACCAGCCCTACCACAGCAGCCCGGTGACAACCACAGGGGAACAGAGAAGATACAGCAGAGCAGCAGCAGTGTGAAAAGCTCATAGTGCATCTGGCCCTTTCCTGCCGGAACAGGAATAGGACCTAAGCATGCCTTCTCTCTTCACCGAGCAACAGAAGTCCCAACAGAGGAGAAAAAGTGCACCATATCTGCTTTCTATTTTGAGCTGAGAGAAGAGGGCCCAGATGAAAAGGAACCAGCGTAAAAATTCTGACGACATGAAAAAACAAGCTGTCTCAAGAGCCCCAAAGGATCACAACAGCTCTCCAGCAATGTACTCCACCCAAAAGGAAATGGTTGAAACGACAGATATGGAATCTAGATTATGGATGGCAAGTAAGATGAACAGAATTGAGTAGATGATAGAAAACCATCTTAAAGAAAATCAATTCAGGACATAAACAAAAAATTCACCAAAGAGCTAGATAATATTAGAAAAGTGATAATAGAACTTAAGGAAACCAAAAAGTCATTTAGGGAATTTCAAAATACAGAAGAAAGCTTTAACAACAGACTAGACCAAGCAGAGGAAAGAATTTCAGAGCTTGAAGACAAGGATTTCAAAGTTATCCAGTCAGTAAAAAAATGTAGAAAAAAGAACAAAGAAGAATGAATGAATGATGGGACTATGCAAAATGAACAAGTAAGAATTATAGGTATTCCTGAGGGAAAATAAGAAAAAGTAACAAACATGGAAAACCAATTTGAGAGAATTATAGAGGAAAACGTCCTTGGTATTGCTAGAGAACCCAGAAATAACACCGTTTACCTACAACAAATCTGATCTTCAACAAAGCTGACAATATACACTGGGGAAATGAAGCCCTATTCAATAAATGCTGCTGGGAAAATTGGATAGCCACATGCAGAAGACTGAAACAGGACCCTTATCTCTCATGATATACAAAAATTAATTCAAGATGGGTAAAAGACTGAAATGTAAGGCATGAAACCATAAAAATTCTGGAAGACAATGTAGGAAAAACTCTACAGACATCGGCCTAGGCAAAGAATTTGTGACTAAGACCCCAAAGGCAAATACAGCAAAGACAAAAATAAATAAATGGGACTTAATTAAATTAAAAAGCTTCTGCACAGCAAAGGAAATAATCGACAGAGTAAATAGACAACCTACAGAATGGGAGAAAATATTCTCAAACTGTACATCCCACAAAAGGCTAATAACCAGAATATACAAAGAACTCAAACAAATCAGCAAGAAAAAAACCAAACAACCCCATGAAAAAGTGGTCAAAAAACATGAACAGAAGTTTTTCAGAAAAAGATAGATAAATGGCCAAGAAATATATGAAAAAAAAAATGCTCAACATCACTAATCATCAGGGAAATGCAATTTAAAACTACAGTGAGATACCGCCTTACTCCTGTGAGAATGGCCATTTTTAAAAAGTCAAAAAACAATACATGCTGGTGTGGATGCAGAGAGAAAGGAATGTTTATACACTGTCGATGGGACTGCAAATTTGTACACCCGCTATGGCAAATAGTATGGAGATTCCTCAAAGAAATAAATGTATACTTACCATTTGATCCAGCAATCTCACTGCTGGGTATCTAGCCAAAGGAAAAGAAGTCATTTTATCAAAAAGATGCCTACACTTGAATGTTTATTGCAACACAATTTGCAATTAATAAGTTGATTATTTAGCATGGATTGCTGAATATTTTAAGCCAACTATTGAGACCTATTGCTCAGAAAAAAAATCCTGTTAAAATGTCACTGCTTATTGAAAATGCACCTGGTAACCCATAAGTTCTGATGGAAATATACAAGGAGATTAATGTTGTTTTCATACCTGCTAAAACAACATCCATTCTGCAGCTCAATAGATCAAGGAGTAATTTCAGTATTTGAGTCTTATTATTTAACAAATACATTTCATAAGCCTATAGCTGTCATAGATAATGATTCCTCTGATGGATCTGGGCAAGGAAAATTGAAAACTTTCCAGAAAGGATTTACCATTATAGATACCATTAAGAACATTCATGACTTGTGGGAGGAGGTTAAAATATCAACAGAAGTTTGGAAGAAGTTGATTCACACTCTCATGGATGACTTTGCGGGGTTCAAGACCTCAATGGACAAAACAACTTCAGATGTGGTGGAAATAGCAAAGAGAACCATTAATAGAATAAGAAGTGGAGCCTGCAAATGTGACTGAATTGCTGCAATCTCATGATAAAACTGAAAGGATCAGGAGTTTCTTCTTGTAGGTGAGCAAACAAAATGGTTTCTTGAGGTGGAATCTGCTCCTAGTGAAGATGCTTTGAACATTGCTGAAATGACCACAAGAGAGTTAGAGTATGACATGAACTTAATTGATAAAGCAGCAGTGGGGTTTGAAAGGATTGACTCTAGTTTTGAAAGAAGTTCCACTGTTGGGAAAATACTGTCACACACTATCACATGCTACAGAGAAATTTTTAGTGAAAGGAAGAGTCGATCAATATGGGAAACTACATTGTAGTCTTATTTTAAGAAAATGCCACAGTCACTCCCAACCTTCAGCAACCACCACCCTGATCAGTAAGTCAGCAGCCATCAACATCGAGGCAAGGCCTTCTATCAGAAAAAGATTACTACTCGCTGAAGGCTCAGATGATCATTAGCAATTTTTAGAAATTAAGTCTTTTTAAAATTAAGGTATGTACCTTGTTTTATAATGCTATTGTGCACTTAAAAGACTACAGTATAGTATAACACAACATTTATGTGCACTGGGAAAGGAAAAAAAAAAGTGAGTTACTTTATTTTAATATTCATTTTAGTGTGGTGGTCCTGCAAGTGAGCCCACAATATTTCCAAGATGTGCCTGTATATATAACAAATACTAAATGAGAAAAAAATTATTTCACAGTAAATTTTTCTGTTATTATTTTTATTTTTAAAATTTCTTTTGTTTAAATTTTGGCCATCTGAAATGTCACTCATTGTTTCTTGTAGCAAAGATGATGTATGGGTCTGGAGGATGAGGGTGGAATTCAGACTAATTGGCAGCTAATGTGTTCATGTGGCTCAAAAAGAATTGGGAACAGTTGTTAAGAAATCCTCATTCATGTCATCTAGCACTAATTGGTGGTAAAAGAATCCACATATGGGAATGAAATTAGAAACCCAGGGGAAAAGAAGTCCAAGCTAAAATGAAAGCAAATTGCATAGCAACATTACTTACATTATGATATCAAATAAAGGAAAACTACTAAGAAATTAAGCCATATGAGCAAAAAAAAAAAAAAAAGAAAGAAAGAAAAAGAAATTTAATTCTATTTGCATGCCAAAATTCCTTTTACTTAGATGCAAATCTAAAACCCTAACATTTGGTCCTTCTAGATTGGCTTATTTCCCCTTTCCCATTAGTTTAATTGTCTATATCTTACAAACAAAGAAACATTATTTTTTAAATAATTTGATGAAAATAATTGTCTCATTATAAAATTCTGTGACTATCTTAGCAGTACTGTCAGATGAGAAACAGGATATTGTAATGAGGACCACAGGAGAGAACAAGGGGGGAAGTACTGTTTGTTGTCCTAAGGGAAATTTAGGATAGACATTTGGGCAAATTTTAAGCCATGAAATCCTAGGATTTGGAGAAACTGTAGAACAGTCTCCCTAGAGACTGACCCAATTTTTGTCTCTGTAGTGTATAACATCCTTGTTTGAGCACAAAGTAGGGGGCAATTCTGCTACCTTACAAACAGAACATAAAGGGCATACTCCTAACATTATTATTGTATGAAAAATGACAATAACACTTCTCCTCTACATATTATTTTACAAAACTGAATATTCTTTCATGCATGTTTTTTGGGGTTTTTTTTTGTTTTTTGTTTTTTTGTTTTTTTGAGACAGAGTCTTGCTCTGTCACCTTGGCTAGAGTGTAGTGGCATCATTACATCATAGCTGACAGCAACCTCAAACTCCTGGGCTCTAGCAATCTTCCTGCCTCAGCCTCATGATTGGCTGGGACTACAGGTGTGCACCACCATGCCCAGATAATTTTTTTTCCTATTTTTAGTAGGGATGGGGTCTTGCTCTTGCTCAGGCTGGTCTCGAACTCCTGACCTCAAGCGATCCTCCTGCCTCGGCCTCCCAGAGTGCATGCATGCTATTTTCTTATTTTCATAAGTATTTTTAATCCATATAAAAATTAGGGAGTAAACAAATTTAAAGTTTTTTCCATAAAGAAAATCAGAAAAAAATAATCAAATACTGCACCAGTGTTATTACTTTTCCTATGCTTGAGTTTTTGTTTCTAAATTGATTTACCTTTTAGCTGTGTTTTTCCCAATCCTTTTATAATCTTCACTGGTTTCCAGAGAACATTATTATTATAATTATTTAATGAGCTGCTGGGTCACTTTAATTTTTTAAATATTTATTATTAATACCTAAATATCTACCCTGAACATCCCTTAGGACAACAAACATTACTTTCCCCTTGTTCTGTTCTGTGGTCTTCATTTCAATATCCTGTTTCTTATCTGATGATATTATTAAGATATTCATGGAATTTTATGAGACAATTGTTTTTATCAAACTTAAAAAAAGTTTGCTTTTAAGATACAGACAATTAAGTAATGAAAAAGGAGAATAAAAGTCAATTAAATGTTTTTATTTTTAATATTTCCCCATTTCTCTTTTAAAATAAATTTATATTTTTCCATTCTAAAACATGTATGCAGATTATAAAAATGTTGGAAATGTGAAAAGAACAAAATGAAGAAAAAGATGCTCCTCCAAAGAATTGTTTTAATGTATTGGTTCATTTACTCCTGGAATTTCTTCTGTACATGTTTGAACACTGGTATATTCAAAGTTAGACCTATATAATTCTAAAAAAATAATGTCTGTTTGTCTTGTAAAAGATATAAAATATTCTTTTTAGGTTTATATGTACAAAAAGAAAAAAATAGCCTTGGAAGAATTTTTTAATTTTTTTTTGTAAAAAATGTTTTACCTCTATCCTGAATAATATACCTAATAAAACTAAATCCGATGGGACATCTGAACTTCAAGTTCATATCATATAAAAGATAATCTTTTATTTACAACATGACTTTCTACATGTCGAGTTATTATACATATTTATTCTGTACTCATTTGTCTAAAACCTTTTTACATAACAATGTACTATAGTGCTCAAGGTGCCGCAGCTAGCTTACAGGATCACCTCATTATTTTAAATTTTCAAGAGAAACACAGTAACATCTATTAAATACTACCTGATCTACCAGCTTGAGGTAGTTGACAGTTTCAACATTAGATCACATACATATCTTTGTAAAGCTGTGTTTTTCCATGGATTCTATGATTAAAAGCAAATATTACATGTCAATCAGTATGGCACAGGAAATGAAAGTAGTGGTAAGTCTAATTTGACCAAAGTTTGAAAAGTTGTGCTACAGATGCAAAATTCCCATTAGCATGTCACGGAAATTATTTAAGAATGAAATGAAATATTATTTATTTTGTTGTAAGTGTATTATTTTTTCAAACAGCTACTAAGTTTTTAAAACAAATACTTTTTAAGTTTTTGTACATAACTTCTTAATAAATGGACCAGTTAGGTATTTATTTTGGTAAGGGCACTGTGAAAAAATTACTGAGAAAATTTTCCAGTCATTACTGTAAAATATTGGGAACCTGTGGCCTAGAGCATGTAAAGTAATATATTTCAAAATTATTAATGAATGATAATTATTTAAGTCTTTATGCATTTCTAAAGCTGTTACTCATGCAAGATAATTCAGTTGGGTATAAAATATTGGGTTTTTAAAAAAATTTCAATAGATTTATGGGGTACAAGTGTTTTTTTTTTTTTTTTGTTGTTGTTTGTTTGTTTCATGGATGAATTGTATAGTGGTAAAATCAGGGCTTTTAGTGTACCTGTCACCCAAATAGTGTACAATGTACCCGATAGGTAATTTTTGATCTCTCACCCCCCTCCCTTTCAAAATATTACAGATTCATTTCCACTATATAAACACTGTATGAGAAGGTACATTCAGAACTTAAAAGTATATTTAATTTTTAAAAAGCTGTTAGTAAGTGAATATTGAATTTGAATAGAAAATTATTGACAGAATGGGGACTATATACTATCTCAATAGATTTTAGCATTAATAGAGTTTTCTCTATAGGACAAGCATTATTAACCTAGAATTTATTAATCCACTGAAATAATACATATTTTTGCATGATGTACATAGGATACTTTTCTTGAAAGAAACCATAGTTTTCATTAGTTTTTCAATGAGTTCCATGATCAATCCTACCTTCCATTCCCAACTATATTTTTTTCCACCAAGACATAAAGTTTCATGACTACTAAGTCAATTGGTATATATTCTGTTTTGTCAGATTTGTTATATTTAGAATAAATCATTTTATTTTTACATTTTCTTTATTTTAAACTTTTTTGTGATAAGTAAATTGAATAAAAGGCACTTGAATTTTTTATTGTTGTTAAATTTTCTGACTTTCTTACTGGATGAAAGTGAATATGGAGAAGGAAACATCACAAGATAATCTTTCTGGTGAATTTAAACACTGTTTTTTCTTCCTGTGTGGCAAGGTCAGTAGCAATCCTCAAAATGAAAAGCTTAAAATAGAGTCACAAAGAGAAAGGACCCTGTAGATGCAGCTTGTTATGGACAAAGCTATGTGATATTCTACACCTTGATCATTAAACCCAGTTGTCATCCTTTATAAGTTCTGGAGACTTTGTGGTTCTGGCAATGCCTATGCTGCTAAAATTCAGCATGCTGGACTCATTGAGATTCATTTAAATTACTCGTTTGGGTTCCCAAGGGCCTGTACTTCAGTTTTATTTTGACTTTCAGGCATCACTGAACCAAAAATAAAAAGCAAAGAACAGCCAAAACCATAGCATCTCATTTCATTTTGCGATTGAATTTGGGAATTTGCAAGAGAAATGATCTTGACACAGAGGAATGCTCAGTATTGTTGGGAATACTTGTAAAAGCCAAGAGCCTTTTTAGGAATTGAGCCTGATGATTTGGTTGATAACAAAGGGAAGAAACCAGGTAAATATCAGGTGATTATCACCTGATTTGGGGTTTTGCTGCAAACATTTTGCAGAGCTCTAACTGTGATGTGCATTAGTCACGCTACTGGAGCAGAAAATCAATAAAACGAGGTTCCAAAAATAAAATATTCTTTTGGAATGTTGCTCTGAACTAATTAGCAATGAGTCATTTAAGAGGACTTACCTGTCATTAGGGGGAGAAAAAAGGTATTTACAAAAATCAGTTTCCTGACAAAACATTTTTCGAGATTGAGAAGGAAAAAAAAAGATTAAAAACTTTGATTCAGAAAGTGACTTTTATTTTGACAATAAATAACACAGAAGTCACATTGTGAAATAAGAAACTTAATCATTTTTCTGTCATGTTATTTGTCAAAATATAGAGAGGAAAAAATGATAACTCATAAATAAAGGGTACCTTTATTTCTTTTTGCTTTTGAAAGTTATGAGAAAAAAAAGCTTCATTTGTTGATGATTTTGGATCACAGACCAAACAGTGAAAAGAGATCACAGTTGCTTGCTTTTGAATTTTATTTGGAGTTAAACTTTTTAATTTTATAAGCTTTCCCACTCAATAAAAATCATTTTTAATCAAATAATTCTTGTATGCTCCACTTAAAAGTAAAATTTAGCATTACACTGTATAAATATATAGTCTCTACATGGAGTAAGATGTCTATCTTCTCATAAGTATGGTTAGATATATACATGTATAAGTATACATACATATATATGTTTTAATGTTCTATAGTTAATGGAAGACTTAGGTTTAACATTATACACTGCTTTAAATGATTTCTAGATCAGTTAGACTTGCTTAGCCTGATATTTTTCCATTTCAGGAAACTGTATTTAAAATATGGAATTTCTATGTAGCTTAGAAATAGTTGAAGGAGATACAAGATATTTATCTTTAAACGTTCCCACCAATAAATAACACAAGGGTTCAAATACCAAAAAAATTCAGATTATTGTGTTTATATACTAAGAATTGAAATTGAATGCTTTATACTTGTCTTCAAATAATAGCAATGTCCCCAATATTCTGACAATTTGCAACTTCTCAAAACAAAATGACAACCAGTAAGCAAACTACAGAACTGTAATTACTCAAGAGAACTAAATATCTATCAGTTACTTCTTTCTAATCTGTTGTTCAATCCCTCTCTAGGACCCACCAGGTCACCTCTAAAACTGATGAAAAAATCAAAAGCTCAATATGAATCCCTCTTTCCCTCTACTTTTCTCCAATTTCCTCTCTCTCTCTCTCTTTCTTCCCCTACTCTTCGTTTGATCATACTTCATATATTTCTCTGGGGAGAAGCTTCTGTTCGGATTCTTCTTTCCAGACACTTGGAGCCTGGATTTGTTGACTTCAATGCCGCCCCCATCACGCTCGGTCTCACACATCAATGCCCCACATGTGTGGGTGGGCACACATGTTGATCCATGCCCACTTTAGTGAATCACTCAATCCCTGGCTCAAGTACACAGGGCCAAAGGGAGAAACACAGCAAGTTCAGCAGAGTCATCAATCTGAAGTTCTAGGCAGAGGGGAATTTAGACAATGGGATTGAAAGACAGGAAAATGGGGTAAAATGAGTAAGGGGTGGGTAGGCAGTAAAGCACAGTGTGACAGGGCAGGTAGTGGAGAAAATCCCCCATATCTGGAGATATTTTTGATGAAATAGCTGTGGCTTCAACCTTGGGCAGCCAGAGAGTTGTCATGGCACATTACAACAAACATTTTTATTTCCCTGTTCAGAATTATTTAACTCAAAAAATAGGTAGGGCAATAGACCATATTAAAGACAACCATTTGTTAGTTTACAGTAGAAAAAAGCAAAGCTATGTTTAAATTTCTTGCGGGTCTATGGGAGACTGCTCAACTTTGTATCTCATGTATTTAAATATCCCTTGTGTACAGAAACCCCACAATGAGAAAGGGCACCAACCTTTTTGAATACATTCAGTGAAATCAATTTCAAATCAGCTTTTATATGGGATAGAAGAAAGGTATTAGAAATTTATTTTGTGAAAGTGATTTTAAAAGAACTCTAAACCTGAGAACTGATAAATTAAGAATTTACTATCCAATTTAATTTAATAGTATGCAGCAAAGAACCAGAGGATGTGGAAGGGGAAGCAGAGAGAACAATGCTATTATGAACAAGGGAGAGAATGAATACTTGGAACATAAATTGTATCAGATTAAGGGTTACAAAATAAACTGATGAAAGAGAGAAACTATATGAAATATACTTGGCTTTTAATTTATCATTTTATATAGGATTTTATAAAAGTTTCCTTGCAAATTAGTTTAAAACTATTCAGAATTTTTTAAAAAATTTCAACCAAGAATTGACAAAGAAAAGATAGATTAATGACAAATGGTAATATATGCATTTGGGAAAGGTGCCAAGGTTAAATTCTGCCTTACTTTATATTTTAATGAATTAGAAATACATGGGATTGTGGATCAAATTAAGTTGGGGTGATTCTAACCCCCCACCAAGACTAGAGAAATCTCTGCTCACAAGTCTGAGCTTTCCCTTCAGTTTTCTTTCTTAATGTCTATGATTTTATTCTAACTGGTTATGCTTTGAATAGAAGTGGACAAGCAAAGCTAGATGGAAGAAGGAGCTCAGGAACCGTGATCAGTATTCATGAACTTCTTGTGGGATTCATTTCCTTATCAGTTGCTGATCTTGAACAAATCACTTAGATTCTCGGTATCAAAATTTTCTTGTATAATATGGGACAAACAATATCTTTTTAATAAACCTTTTGTTGTTACGGTAACATAAGTAAAAAAAAAAGTATCTGGGCTTATTTTTAAAAGCACACCTAAAGAATCATCAGTAGTTATGCTATTCAATAAATATTAGTTTCTTTCCCTTGTTTTCATGTACGTTTCCAAAATGCTCATTTTTCAGATAGGGAAATGAGAGCTCAGAGACAGATACAAGGTCATAGGGTATCAAATATTACAATTTCTAGGCCAGCACTCTTTCCATTTTACCATTCAACCTTTTATTTTTGATTCTTTACTTTCTCTAAAACTTTTGTCTTCCAAAAGCTTATGGTGGCTAAAAACATTGCCTTTTTTTTCACCTAAATCAGTTTTAAGATCCATAGGCAAAAGGCTTCTGTTTCATCTGCCTATAAGCCATATCTTCTTGAATGTTCCTAACTTAGGTCAAAATCATTGCTTTAAAAAAAAAAATCTGTGAGTTTTTTTCCCCCTCAAAGTCTTGATTTTCTCTCAAAAGGTTATATCATGGTGAATATTACCTTTATTTTACATTACCTAAAAGCAAATTCTTAGGGTTACTTGTGAATCTCTCTCCTTCTTTATCAACACATATTTACAACAACATTCTTATTCTATTAATTTTTCTAAAAGGTGTTTTCTATTCATAACATTTCCATAACTAATACTGAATTCTAACCTCATCACATATCCAATTGGGTAGTGGAGATATTTTAATACATTTTCATGGGTATGTTTCTAAATGTCAATAAATTATTTTCATGCACAACTTTCTCTCTTAACACCTCCAACTTTTAAAACTGCTATTATCCATTCCTGTAGGAAAGATAGGCTACTACAGAACATCATGAACATTAATGACCAAGAAAGTTAATTTATGTCTGTTGAGTTTTAAAACCCAAATTCTAAGGACAAGTAGTATATTTAAAAGAACATTTGCTGAGAAAGTTTATTTTATTTTTCTCTGTCCCTGAGGAAATATACTTACTTCTCTAGAATGGATAAGAAGATGTGATTTAAATGTAAGAGAAATATGGTTCTGCTTCCAGTATGATGGTGTATGCCAGCTCTTAACAGACCACAGATGACAGCTATAAACTATGACCAACATACAAAAAGAACAACTTGAAATCTCTGAAGAATGAACAAAAGCAGGTTGATTTTGGTGATAATCTAAACTTAAGAAAATAGTGTTATGGAGTGAGTTTCCCATTATTACAGATTTAATGGGAGGGCAGATTTAGCCATGGAACAGTGTGATCCAGAGTGTCTAAAACTCTCATAGAAAATATGTTGTCTTTACGGTCTAAAGAACCAGACAACTGGGCCAGGGTCAACATAGCTACCTGAAAGTACAGATTGGAAAATATCTTAAAGGAGGGAAGCAGAAAAGCCAGGTTCCAATGTCTGTGTGTAAACTCTGTCCAAATATTTGGCTAATCCTTGTACCATGAATGAACAAAGCAAATTCAAAGCCATTTGCAGTTAATAAGAAGAATTCAACTGATATCTGAGTTGTCCATGAAAGATGAGGCAGATATTGCAGGTTTAGCTAAGTTAATTTCTTGCAAAAACTAAAAATCACCCCTGTTTTGAAGAAGTAGAACAAAATCCAGAGTCTCTACAATCCAATAATCATAATATCCAGGGTAAAATCTAAAGTTATATAATACACGAGGAACAGGAAAATGTGACTTATTCTCAAGGGCAAAGATAGTCAACAGAGAGCATCTATGAGATGATACTAGAATTATCAGATAAGGAAGCAACTGGGATAAAAATGCTAAATGGGATAAGGAAAATAAATTTGGAATTAATGAAACATAAATATTCCCAGGATAAAAACAGAACAATTTAAAAAATGAAAAATTTATAACTGAAAAAAAAAAAGAAATTAAAAATCCTCTGGATGGGCTTAATAGTATTAATGGAAATG
Source organism: Daubentonia madagascariensis (assembly GCA_023783475.1). Taxonomy (NCBI): domain Eukaryota; kingdom Metazoa; phylum Chordata; class Mammalia; order Primates; family Daubentoniidae; genus Daubentonia; species Daubentonia madagascariensis. The sequence goes on along the minus strand of JAKFHU010000901.1, from coordinate 2,871,369 downwards.
AGAGAGGAAAGAATAAATGACCCTGAGGTTAGATTAAAAATTTTCAAATTGAAAAAAAAAAGAGAGTAAGAAAAGTCTTAAAGAAATGAATAAGCCCTGAGGTGTCTGTGAGACAATATTAAAAAAAAAAACTCATGTAATTTAAGTTGGAGTGGCAGAAACAGAGGAAAGAGAATAGGGTAAGAAAAGTAGTTGAAAAAATAATTGCCTAAAACTTCCCAGATTTAGTAATAGACATAAATTTATAGATTTAAAAAGTCCAGTTAAATCCAAATAGAATAAATAAAAAGAAAACCATGCCTATGGCCAACATAGTCAAATGGCTGAAAACTAAATATAAACATTAAATTTTGAAATTAGGTAGGAAGAAAATAACATGTTCATTACCTATAGAAAATAAGAATTATAATAAAAAGACCATAGATGTCTCTTCAGAAACTATGGAGACTAGAAGACAGTGAAACATTAATTTTAGAGTGCTAAAAGAAAAAAAAATATTAACCTTGAATTCTTTATCCAGAAAAGTAACCTTCAAGGATAAAGGCAAAATTAAGATATTTTTAGATTAAAAAAAAAACTAAGGCACTTTGGTGACAGCAGACTGACCCAAAGGAAATGTTAAAAGAAATTCCTCAGGGTGAAGGGGAATGACAGCAGAAGGAAACTTGGATCTTCAGAAAGAAATAAAAAAAATTGGAACTCACAAATATATATTTAAATATACAATGATATGAATTTCCATAAATTAAAATAATATTTAATGAAAAAATATTATCAAGGGCTGTTTATAATGATATAGAAGTAATATATTTGACAATTACAGCATATACAATGCCAGAAGGGTGTTAAATGAACCCATATTGATACAAGTTTCTATATTTTGTGTAACTTTAATCTGATAAATATTAAGGATATATAATGCAATCCTCAGAACAACCACTAAAAAAATAATAAAATGAGGTATGTCAAAAAAGCTCATAATTATATTAAAATAAAATTTGAAAAAAATGTTCAAATAATCCAAAATAAGGCAGGAAAAGAGAAAAAAGGAACAAAAAAAGGCAACAAACAGGAAACAAATAAAATACAATCCAGCCATATTAATAATTACATTATAAATGATGTGGACGAAACACTCTAAGAGAGCATTTATAAATATGGAGAAAAAAGGTAACACCCAGCTGTGAAGATTCAGTTGAGAGAGAAGAAATGGGTCTGGGGAGGGTTGATTGTTGCATAGGAAATGGAGAGGACTTATCACCAGAAAGCCTGATTACCCTGGCACTGCTCAGGTGAGAAAACTCATTAAAGGATACTCAACCCATTGGTTAGCTTTTGAGTCATTAGATTCCTCTTTTGTATTTCAAATTAAAATATAAAGAAATGCAGCTCCATGTGGGCAGTTGGTTGATATAAATGGTAACATAGGCAGAATAGAATGGTAATTAAGAATTGAGCTTTGAAGTTTGACATTTCAACCTTTCCAAATTTCACCTTTCTTCTCAATAAAGTGGTAAAAATAACAATGTATTTTTGGAGGGTTATTATAAATGTTTCAGTAAATAAAATATCTGTAAATGACTTAATAAAGAGTCTATTAAATAATAACTTTAAATAAATGTTTATAATCTCCATCATCATCATCATTGGGGCCAGGATTGATCCACTTTCAGAGTTTCAGGTTCAGAGTTCACCAATATTACTTTTTCTCCTTGATTTCTATAAGAATGTCCTCTACTCTTTCAAGAACATTCAATTTTAGTTGAACAAGTTTGGATGGGTTTTGGTTCCTTGAGATCATGTGATCCCTGTATAAAAATCCCATTTGCTCTTCAACATGTACCCTTAAGTAAAATCAAAAGGTAAATTGTCTTTGTTTTCTACACATGTCATATTCATTCTGATGCTTTTTAGTACTGACTTCTTCCCTCTGAATAACCCACTGCTCCCTCAACTGTCTATCAGTACAAATCCTACTCATGCTTGCTTCAAAGTCTAACTGAAATGAGTGCTCATTCATTAATTCATATCCAACCTTATTTGTTCTCATGAATCCTTCTGTTTTCTGAAACATTTTACCAATATGTCCTCCTCTTCATCTACTCTTTGCACATGTACATATTTTTAATTGTTCTTTAGCTGTTGTCTCTTTGTCAGGGCTTATATCTCAAAAAAAAAGAAAGTCCTTGAGGGTCATAATCAAGTCTTTGAATTGTGTCTTGTAAAATCCTCTTTTTCAGTACATAAAATAGGTTCTAGTAAAAATAGTTTGTAGTTAACCAATACTTAAATGAACAAATTAAACAGACACTGTCTCTTACCTCCAAAAGATCACAATACAGTATATAAGATACATTAATCAACCAAGGAAAACAATACAAGAAAAAATGTAGTCAGGGACGTATAAACTTCACAGAGAATGAATATTCTGTCAATCTATTATCTTGCCTTTAGAAAGATAACCACTTAAATGTCTCCAAAAGCTGATTAAAACTGATGCTCTCCCACAGGTCTGTTTCTTTTCTTGTGAATATTTTTGTTGTTTCTTTTAACAGATAAAATGTAAGAAGTTGTATTGGAGAAGAATACTTGGGATTTGTTTGCTTGTTAATTTGAAACAATATATTTAAAAGATCACCTGAGTTGGACTCAAAAGACCTGGATTTTACATAGTCTTACTTGGTCATTGAATTATTATGGTAACTTAGACAAGGGAATTAATTTCACAAATCCTCAGTTTCCATATCTGGGGAGAGAAAAAGTTATAAAATCTAACTGGATACTTATTGTGCATTTCTAATATGTGCTCTGGAAAATAAAATTAGATTGTAGAATAAGATTAACTCTAGCTCAACCATTCCATAAAAACACCTAACATTTTCTTAACATTTGATAAAGGAGGCATGGTATGTCTGCTATCAAGTATTTTAAATGAACTTAGTGTTTTAATTAGAAAACTTTTTTTCCATATCTAAGAGAGTTCAAATTCAGCACATTTGTAAAAGCTATAAATAACAAATGTGTGCACTTATTTGACACAATCTGAGAAGTTCACACAATTCTGTAAATTAATTAATTAAGGAAAGCAAGTTAAATGGCACTTATTTAAAATAAGACAATGAAAAATAAGAAGTAGATTCCAGATTGATAAATTATATTTCTTCACTCTTCCATTTCAAAACAATAACCTTTTAAAATGCTGCCTTTTAATACCATGGGTATCCTACTATCAATATAATCCAAGAAGTTCTCTTTAAGAAATCTCATGGACTAGGCTTACCTAAGGTCGTTCATGCCTTCACACTGTGGGCTAATTTTTAGAAATGACATGGTTTAGTGAAGGCTGACAAAAAGGAGGTCTTTAGACTAGAGTTCATAAATATAAAGAGTCTAAGCAACCTCCACCCACAAGATTTTCAAATTTATGACCTTAGCCTTATTAGTACTATAGTATAGTCCATTCGTAAAATAAGCCACATGCACTACAGTATGTACATATGTCTGACTGTATGTATATACAGATGTACATATATCCATTCATGTGAGCATATGTAACTATCCTGTCCATACATATTAGAGATGGCTTTCTGAAGAGAAATACCATCCTGACAGATCACCAAATACAAAGTGTGATTTCTTTTATATACATCAGTTCAGTGAAAAGCGAGAGTTGGCATGTATTAAAAAAGGTAATGATCCAATTTTACTTAAAATCATGATTTTTAACTAGATTGTAATACATCTATGCAACATATCTAATTTAATCTAACATTCATCATGATGGGCAAGACTTAATATCTTCACAAGTTGGAGACTGACGGTTACATAAAACAGGGCTATTTTTTGTTTATTACTTTGTTTTCCTCTGTTATTACAATTAAGGTTTGGGTTTTTCACTGGTCTCTTAGTTCATTTTCTGTTACTGTAACAGAATACCTGCGAGTGGGTAATTTATAAAGAAAAGAGATTTATTTGACTCACAGTTCTGGAGCCTGGGAAATACAAGGGCATAGGAGCAGATTTTGGCAAAGGGCTCTGGTATTGTGTCATAAAAAGTGGAAGGGCAAGTGGGTACATGCAAAAGAGATGGGTTGGGTTTGCTTCTATAACAACCTGCTCTTATAAGAACTAACTCACTCCCCTGAGAACTAATTCACTCTCACAGTAACAGCATTAATCCAATCATGAGGGCTCAGACCTCATGACTCCATCACCTGTTAAAGGCCACCCCTCTTAATACAGTTACATTGGCAATTAAGTTTCCAACACATAAAATTTGGGGGGACACATTCAAACTAAAGTTACTGGCTTTGTTTAATAGTTATTCATGATGTTATAATTTATTATGGATTACAACATTTTTAGGATTAATTTTTCTTGGGTGTGCAGGCCCAAAATCTTAAGGATATTCTAGACTTCTCTTTTTCTTGAAGGACACTTCTAATATATCAGCAACTGCTTTCAGCTCAATCTTGACAATATATCTTAACTCCACCCAAGACTATTCAACTTAACCTCTACCACCCTAGTTTAAGACACCATCAGTTTGCCTTGGAATTCAGCATCAGCTGACTATTTGGTCTCCTTGGTTGTAATAAGTCTCCTCACCCAAAGGCTTTTTTTTTCTATTATTAAAGCCTGAGCAATTCTTTAAAAAATGTAGTAAGCATGACATCCCCCTGTTGATAATCTCCAATAGCTTCTCATCACAATTAGAATAAAATCCAAAATCTTCACTTCAGCCTCCATGACCTAGTACTTGGCTAGTGTTTTCTATTACATTCCTGTTTCCTCACTACTCTCCAACCGGGATGCCTTCGCCTTTCCTAAAACGTGCATTGTCCTAACTCTGGCCTTTGTGTGCTCTCTCTCTCTCTCCCCACACCCCCCTTCTGTTTTTGCTGTTATTTCATTCAGTCTTTGTTCAATTATTACCTTCTCAAAGAGGCCTTATGCCACAACACATTTAAATAGTTTCTTCATCTCTCTGGATCCCCTTTCCTTGCTTCGTTTATCTTTAAAGCAATTTCCAATTCCTAAAATAATATTTTATTTTTGACTGTTTCATTTATATATTGTCTGAAAGCTCCATAAGATCCCAAAATGTTGTTTTGTTCACCACCTCTCTCCCCAGCACCTAATCAATATGTACATAATAAGTATCTGTAGAATGAAAAAATAAATTAACTTATACATCCTCTCAGTGACACCTCCAAATCAAAGAACTGAATTTATTACTATATTACATATGTATTATTACAACTTTCTGCTTATTTATATTAATGATAAACCAGAATATATAATTACATAAGCAACATTCATCAATTTATACAATTTTATCATGTTTCCTTTCAATATTCAAGGTTTCAAACTAAAAAATAAGAATTTATTTCTGTTGCATTGCCCTATTATCTCTAATTATTTTATTTACTTTTACATGAGCTTTCCAAACTTTCTTAGAATATAGCAGCCATAATTTCTTCAATTTTGTCAAATACGTTTTGTTTTAATTAAATGGAAAAATGTTCAGTTTGGAGTTTTTAATAACCCTGTATCAAAGATTTTCAAGTTTTCTTGGGTTTCAACATTAATTATATACATGAGTGAGCTTCTTAGGTAACTTTCTGACTCTTTTTTCTTTTTCCTGGAATTTAAACCCTATGCGAAGTCATCTTCATTTTGCATACTTCTTTTACAGGTTCAATCTGATAAAGAGGATGTGGTGATTCTCCTTATTAGAAAGTTCTCTTCAACAACTAGCCATTTCACTGCATATTCCACATGTTCCTTATGCCCTTGATCTGGATATGAGACCCATCACTTCCAAATATGCATTGATTCATTCTAAATAGCATTTAAATCATTCTTTCCTTATGAGCATGCCACAACATTTTGTAGCATTAGGTTATTTGTTTAAGTTTAAAATAGCATTTGGCCTGGTGTGCCTATTGCAGATGCTCCTAATTTCCCTGAAAACAAACAAACAAACAGACAAAAATAATGACAGCCAATAGGAAGGAAAAATTTAAAATTTTGCTTCACAACTAAACACTTACACTGGCAAACAACCTACTGCCAGAATTGATGAGTAAGGCTTGGACAACGAGATTAAGATTAATATTTATGGGCTACACATGCTGCATCCCTGAAATAAAGTATCTATGTCCACCAGCAATAAGATATGAAGAAAATTCACAAACTCACTGTCCTCAGAGCAAAAAGGCAGGATTTGTGCCTACCAGAAAGATGATCAGGTGTAATGTCTGTCCCTGATTTTCTGTGAGTCCATTGTGCTGCTTTGCCTTTGCTGTCTCCTTTTCATACGAATTCAGAGTAGGCAGCTCCTTGAAAACCAGCAGAATTAGCAGTGTTGGGAAAGGAGCACAACAAATATCATCCCAGGAAGCATATTGTCCCAAACATAGAGTGTTAGAGGAAATGGCAGAACAGGAAGAACCTGATATTAGTGCATGCAAGAGTTACTCATTTTTCATTAATTTATTGATTCAGACTGCTGGAAAACGTGGAAGTAGAGTTGGAATATTATCTTCTATTACGTAGAACCACAGTTCTTAAATGTTTGTCAGCACTTGAGAATCTGGTAAGCAATTGTATACATCAACAACTGTGCTGGGTGTGAATTAAACAATAAATCCAACCAGAATCAAATTATCAATGAGTCATCAGAAGCTAAGAGGGGAACCTGGAGTTATGCTTCTACCTGTCTGCAATGATGTGGTGCCCCCATTCCCCTATCAGTGCAGTGTCAGAGATATCCAGCTAAAACTGAAGAATTAAATAACATCCAGAGTCTCTGGACATTAGAAAAAAATGTTCAGCTTTCAACGAAATAATCATTCCTCGTAAAGAATTAGGAAGCTCTCAAACTGAATGACAAAAATAAACAAACAAAAAATCAATAGATTTCAACACCAAGATGACAGAGACATGAGCCTATAAAATATTTTAAACTATCCATGATAAAAATGTTTACATGAGCAATTATAAATATGCTTAAAATGAATGAAAAAATCAAAAGCTTCAGCAAAATAACAGAAGATACATAGAAGAACCAAATGGAAATTTTAGAGCTAGAAAAAATATAAAACTTATAATCAACTCACAATGGATAACAGACTTAAACCTAAGACATGAAACCATAAGAATTCTAGAAGAAAATGTTGGAAAAACTCTTACAGACATCAGCCTATGCAAAGAATTTATGAAGAAAACCCCAAAAGCAAACTCAGCAACAGCAAAAATAAACAACTGGGACCTGATCAAATTAAGAAGCTTCTGCATAGCCAAAGAAACTATTGCTAGAGTGAATAGACAATCTACAGAATGGGAGAAAATTTTTGCATGCTATACATCTGACAATGGACTAATAACTAGAATCTATATAGAACTTAGGAAAATCAGCAAGAAAAAAATCAAACAACCCCATTAAAAATGGGAAGAGGACATGAATAGAAACTTCTCAAAAGAAGATAGACTAATGGCTAAGAAACATATGAAAAAATTCTCAACATCTCTAATCATCAGGGAAATGCAAATCAAAACCACAATGAGATATTACTTAACTCCAGTGAGAATGGCTTATATCAAAAAGTCCCAAAACAACAAATGTTGGCGTGGATACAGATAGGTAGGAACACTCATACACTGCTGGTGGGACTGCAAACTAGTACAACCTCTATGGAAAGTAGTCTGGAAATACCTCAAAGAACTAAAAGTAGAACTACCATTTGATCCAATAATCCCACTACTAGGTATTTACCCAAAGGAAAAAAAAAATTCTATAATAAAGGCATCTGCACTCAAATGTTTATAGCAGCACAATTCACAATAGCAAAGATGTGGAAACAACCCAAGTGCCCATCAATACATGAGTGGATTAAAAAAATGTGTTATATGTATACCATGGAGTACTACTCAACCACAAAAAACAATGGTGAACAAACACCCCTTGTATTATCCTGGATGGAACTGGAGCCCATTCTTCTAAGCAAAGTATCTCAAAAATGGAAAAACAAGCACCACATGTACTCACCATCAAGTCCATACTAACTGATCAACTTATATGTGCACATATGGAAGTAACACATTAATTGATCAACTTTCATGTGCACATATGGAAGTAACATTCATTGGGTGTCAGGCAGGTGGGAAAGGAGAGGAAGGGACAGGTAAATTCACACCTAAGGGGTGCAGAGCACATTCTCTGGGAGATGTACATGTTTGTAGCTCTGACTCAGGCAGAGTAAAGGCAATACATGTAGCCTAAACGTCTGTTTCCCCATAATACTCTGAAATAAATAAATTAGTTAATTAATTTTAAAAAACCTTACAATAAAAAGCTCAGTGGATTGGATGGGCTCAATAGGAGAATGGAGGCTACAGAGAAAAGAATATATTAACTGGAAGATGTAAGAACAGAAAATACCCAAACTGAAGAACAGAAAGAACATAGATTGAAAAAAAACAATAACTGAGTCTAGTGGAACTGTTACATAAGCTACAGCATTCATATAGTTTATTCACAGAGTTTCAGAACAAGAGAAAGAAGGTGTGGCTGAAAAAGTACAAGGAAAAAATAATGGCTGAAAACTCTCTAAATTTGGCCAGACACATAAACCTACAGATTCAAGAAACTGGAAAACCCCCAAACAAGATAAACCCAATGAAATTCAAGCCAAGATGAATCATAAGTAAAACTCTGAAAACTAAAAGTGAAAGCAGCCAGAGAAAAAATAATATCATACCTACAGGAAAAACAATAATTCAATGATAGAAGATTTCTCATTAGAGAACATGGACTATCAAAGAAAGTGGCACAATATTTTTCAGATGTGAAAAAAAAGAAAAAAGAACAAATGCCAACACAGAATCCTATATCCAGGGAAAATATCCTCAGAAAGGGAAAAGAAATCAATATATTCTCAGAAAAAGGAAAACTTGTCACCAGCAAGCTTATAGTAGAATAATGGTTAAAGGACTTTATGTTTAGAAATGATAAAAGATGGAATGCCAGAACATAAGAAGGGGAGAAAAAACATGGAAAGCAAAAATATGGGTGAATACAATAGACTTTCCTTCTCTCGAGTTTTGAAAATTATGTTTGATGGTTGAAGCAAAAACCATAACAATGTCTGATGTGGTTCCAAATGTACGTAGAGGAGATATTTCAGACAACTATATTATAAACAAAGAAGTTAAGGGACATAAAGGTGGTAAGGTTTCTATACTTAAACTGGGAAAATTATGATAATGGTGGACAGTGATAAAGTATTTATATATAAAGGAATACCTAAAACAAACACTAAAAAGCTAAAAGAGTATACAAAGTATACTCAAAAAACACTATAGATAAATCATCAGGAAAATGTAAATCAAAACCACAATGAGATACCATCTAGCTCCAGCGAGAATGGCTTTTATCAAAAAGTCCCCAAACAACAGATGCTGGTGTAGATGTGGAGAGAAGGGAACACTTATACACTGTTGGTGGAACTGCAAACTAGTACAACCTCTATGGAAAGTAGTATGGAGATACCTCAAAGAACTAAAAGTCGACTTACCATTTGATGCAGCAATCCCACTATTGGGTATTTAACCAAAGGAAAAAAAGTCATTTTGTCGAAAAGGCACATGTACTCAAATGTTTATAACAGCACAATTCACAATTGAAAAGATGTGGGATCAACCCAAGTGCCCATCAATACATGAGTGGATTAATAAAATGTGGTATATGTATACTACAGAGTACTACTCAGCCATAAAAAATTGGTGAACTAATACCTTTTGTAACAACCTGGATGGAGCTGGAGATTATTCTTGCGAGCAAAGTATCGCAAGAATGCAAAAACAAATGCCACATGTATTCACTATTAAATTGGCACTAATTGATCAACACCCATGTGCACATATGGTATTAAAACCCAATGGAAACCAAGCAGGTGGGGTGGGAGGATGGGTAAATACATACCTAACAGGGGTACAATGCATGCTACCTTGGTGATGGGCACACTTATAGCTTTGCCTTAAACTGCACAAAAGCAAATCATGTAACCAAAACATTTTGTACCCTCCTAATATTCTGAAATTAAAAAAAAACACTATAGATAAAAAGAATTCCAGAAATTGTTTAAGTTATCCACAGGGATACAGAAAAAATGAAGCAGAAAAACAAAAAGAAAACAAACAGAAAACAAAACAAAAAAATAGATAAAATGGCAGAGTTAAGCCCTAACACATTGACAATTACATTAAGTGCAAATGGCCTAAACACACCAATTAAAAGACAGAGATTGGAAGAATGAATGAAAAGACAAGACCTGATTGTATGTGATCTATAAGAAACTCACTTCAAATTTAAGAATATAGGCAGATTGAAAGTAAAAGGATGGAGAAAGATTTTCATTCAAACATTAATCAAAGGAAAGCAGGGATGGCTATATTATCATTAAATAAAGCTGATTTCAGAACAAATAAATTTACCAGGGCCAGATAGCAACATTATATAATGATAAAGAGTCAATCCTCAAAGAAGACATAGCAAGCCTAAATGTGTATACACAAACCAACACAGATGTAATATATGGGAAGCTAAATTTATAGAACTGAAAAGAGAAATTGTAAATTCTACAAATATATATGATATTATATATTATAATTATATTACATTTAGATATAAATAAATACATATGGAAAAATTAATGTATTTTTTTCTCTCAACAGTTGAAAGAGCAACTTTATAGAACATTGTCACAGATATAGAAGAAAACAACACCATCACCTCATAATGTCAAATTGGCATTTGTAGACTATTCCACCAAACAAATTTAGAATAGACATTCTTTTGAGGTGCCCACAGAATATATATCAAAATAGACTATATTATGGGCCAAGCTCAATAAATTTAAAAGTTCAACTTTGAATGTATTTAAAGCTAAAATAAATTTGAGTCAATGTTAAACCTATCATGTTTTTAAATGGAAAGATTAAATATTATAAACATAAAGTTCTTTCCAAATTATTTAAAAGTGAATGAAAATCTTAACAAAAATCCAGTCAATTTTTTATTGTGCTTTTAAGGACTTGAATGCATGAATCTGAATTTCATCTGGAGAGTAAGCATGGTGGTCATAAATAATACTTGTAAAGAATGTGGACTTTTAAGGAAGTTGGATTCTAATTTTGACTTCACAACGTATTTCTGATAATTTTGGAAACACTGAACCTTTCTAGGATTATTCTATACAATTTATATGATTTGAATAATCACTTATAATTTACAGTGAAATTATGATAATTAAACACATAAAGAAAGCATTTAGCACATATAGTTAGCACTCAATAAGAGGTAGAATTTATTCCAGAGTTTTCTCAAAGCTGGAAAAATAGCCACTAGATTTTAAAAGAAATTCAAGAAATTCTTGCCTTTAGGATAAAAATTAAAATTTATATTTGGCACAGCTACACCCTTAATTTTTGGAAATGTGTGTTATAGAATTTTCAATGCTTAAATGTAAAGCATGTGACAGAGATGTGACATCCTACTTCTGCTTCAGAAGAGAATATTCAGTGTATTATTTCACAAATTCTATTAGGTACATCTTTTAGCAGACATATATTTCAATAAATTTTTTAAAAGAATTTTTCTTCACCAAATCTAGATTTAGACTGCCTTACACCTATAAGTGCATATGTGATGTCTTGTGAATGTTTTTGTAGAAGATAGGAAATGTGGATAGAGAGGACAATACATTTCATAAAATGGTGGAAAAATAAAAAGGCCGTAATTAACAAATTGACTGAATTGGTACAGTGTAGCCAGGGGTAAACGTTTCACATGAAATGTGCTTTAAAATCAAACAACTTAGACCTCGGCAACAAACTGTCAGGTGATTGCCTCGGCACATGGGATTTTCCTCCATGCTAGTGGAAAGGGACTATATCAGGCCTGGAGATGTGGGCTTAAGGAAATGAGACTTAGACAAGAGAGGAAAAATGCTTCTTAATTTAGTGAAACTCAGAAATAGAGAGGCGTGGAGAATTTAAAGGATTGACCAAATGCCTTGCGGGCCAGGGTGAAAGCAGAACAAGGGTGAATCAGGAAACTGACCTGGTAAGGATGCAGCCAGAACTATGTGGTAGAGTTTGGTTATTCCCCTCCAATAAATCAAAACCTTCTATAAAGTTTTCCTGTTTCAGTCACTTCTCAGTTGGGTTGTAGAAAATCAGAGATGGGTATAATATACAATTTTTTATTGGGTCTGTTGAGACCTTCTATTGTGTTTATTTGGGAAACACTCCTTCCTCCATTAAACAAGTGATTTCAACTGGTGGTCTAAAGTCACTTGTTCTGCCCCAACCCTGTGCACAGTTAATTGATAAAGGCATGGGTACTGCAAGTAACTTTAGTTCTATATCCTAGCCATAAATGATAGGTAAGGGAAGAGACAAATCAATCAGTTGGAATTTGTCAAATTATTTAAACTTAAGCCCAAACCCATTGTGACACTAGTCAATAATGGTATAACATAGGAACTTTCAGTGGTCAAGATTATGTGACACAACTTAACATGATAAAAAGGAGTTCACAGCACTCCCCAAAGGGGTGAGAACATCTACTCTAAACCAACTTGTTAGACCCTTATGTGGAACATTTGTGAGAAGCCTACACACCCTATCCCTTATATTGCACTTTGATTTAACCAGAGTTAAATCAGGATAATGATTGAGCTCTACTACATTTGCTTACAGAGAGCAATAGATATAAAAATTATATAACCTCATCTTGCTCTATGGATGGCATGTTTGCCAGGGAGAATATGAATGAATACAACAATGTGTGCCTTGTCTCCAGGACAACATATCACATCCTAAATATGTGCTATAAAGAACATTTTCCAGTGTGATTTATATAGCTGCTCCCTGAGTTTTCCAGGGAGATAAATTATCATTCTCTTTGGTTCTGACCTCGTCAACCACTTGACTTATACTGGGTTACCCAACAGTTGCCAGGTTCCAGAAAATTATTCACAACTGAACTTTACATATTATTATTGTTAAAAGAGAATGAGAAATAATCTAATCCATCTGTCTTCGAGTATTGAGAGTGTACATATATTGTTTTGATTTGTTTTGCTTTGTTTAATGCTAAAAAAACTACAGTGAACAATAGTGAGGGCATATTCTGTTACAAAATTCACTTTAATATTTAATAGACTTTGGGGATTAATGTTTTTTCTTTCCTGCAGGAGTGGTGGCTCTTTAGGTCTTTAGGTTTCTTGCTTCACACGCACACACACACACACACACACACACACACAAACCTGCTTAATTCATGACTATACCACCAAGTACTGCCTTATACTTATATTAATGGGACCTTTATTCTTCTTTCAATATTTTAAAATATACTAAAATATACTTCCTTTGTTGAAATTATAAGAATTATATGATATAATATATTAAAAAATTAAGGAATCTTTAGATATAGCTAGTTAGGGGCAGAGTGGGCTGGATCTTAGGAGTCTTTACTCTTAGTCTGATCTTTCTTGAAAACTCTTGCTGCCTCTTGACCAAAAATAAGAAATACATAAAAAAATAATAAAAGTAAAAACTTAAGGGAAGGGTAATCAAAAAAAAATAAAGGAAAAATAAAGGAAAAAAGGAAAAAAAGAAAGGAAAAATAAAACCTTAAAATTGTTTCTCATTTGTTCCAAATTTGAAGAAGAAAGGTATATATTTATTTTATCTTTTTTTTTTAATTTATTTTTTTAATTTCAGAATATCATGGGGGTACAACACTTTGGCCATACACATTGCCCCTGTTCTGCCCGTGTCAGAGCCACAATCGTGGTCGTCTCCCAAACTGTGCTCCCCACATCCATTCAGTGAGAGTTTTTCCCATCCCTTCCACCCCCCTCCCGCCCGCCCGCCCTCAGATGAATGTTATTGCCCTGTGTGATGTAAGTGTTCATCAGTTAGTACCAGTTTGATGGTGAGTACCAGTGGTGCTTGTTTTTCCAATCCTGTGACACTTTGCTTCGAAGAATGGGTTCTAGCTCCAACCAGGATAATACCAGATGTGTTAATTCACTGTTGTTCCTTATTGCTGAGTAATACTCCATGGTATACATATACCACATTTTATTGATCCACTCGCGTATTGATGGGCACCTGGGTTGTTTCCACAACTTTGCAATTGTGAATTGTGCTGCTATGAACATTCGAGAGCAGATGTCTTTATTATAAAATGTCTTTTTTTCTTTTGGATAAATACCCAGTAGTGGGATTGCTGGGTCAAATGGTAATTCTACTTTTAATTCTTTGAGGTATCTCCATATTCTTTTCCATAGAGGTTGTACTAATTTGCAGTCCCACCAGCAGTGTATGAGTGTTCCTATCTGTCCACATCCCCGCCAACATTTGTTATTTGGGGATTTTTTGATATGAGCCAATCTCACTGGAGTTAAGTGATATCTCATTGTGGTTTGATTTGCATTTCCCTGATGATTAGAGAAGTTGAGCACTTTTTTATATGTTTGCTGGCCATCATTCTGTCTTCTTTGGAAAAGTTTTTGTTCATGTCCTTTGCCCATTTTTTAATAGGGTTGTTTGATTTTTTCTTGTTGATTTTCCTAAGTTCTGTATAGATTCTGGTTATAAGCCCTTTATCAGAGGTGTAGCATGCAAATATTTTCTCCCATTCTGTAGGTTGTCTGTTCACTCTAGTGATAGTTTCCTTGGCTGTGCAGAAGCTTTTCAATTTGATCAGGTCCCATGTATTTATTTTTGTTGTTGCTGTGATTGCTTTGGGGGTCTTCTTCATAAATTCTTTGCCTAGGCCAATGTCCATAAGTATCTTGTTAGCAAATAGAGTTATTTCCCCCACTTCCCCCTGCCTGGTTGCTAAAGTAGGAATTGGTCCAGGCAAAGTTATCAGTGTAGTTGTCAACCACGGCACTTCTGTTAGTTCATTTGGGAGACACCAATTAATGTATAGACATTTTAGCCACCTCTGCCACAACTGAGACAAAAGTTGTTAGTATGTTCTGCCGAATTTAGCTTCCCAGTCATGAGAGATTTTCTTAAAATATATAAATGATTCTGAGGAAAACTTCTGCAAGTCATAAATACTGATTAGATATTACCAGTGGTTAAAACTTAACTACAGAGAAGACAAATGTCAGAGTTTGGTCAGGGAGAAAGAGAATGATCTCCAAAATAAACCTTTATTATATGAGGAAATGAATTAAAAGAGAGAAAAATTTTTAGGCTATATTCCACAGCAGTAACCGGGGTTCCCAAAGCAGAGGGGCTGTTGGTGGTTATGGAAAAGCTATTTTATAACGTGCTGTGAAATTGGACTCTACCTTATTTCTCTTCACTTTCTTTTTTGATTCAGTACCTTGCTTCTCTATGATGCTGCCGCTCGGTTGTGTGCATTCGACCAAAGGCGCCCTGAGAAGGCTCAGCTGTGTTGCTGGAGTCCCTGGATTTATGAGTACTGCTGTGACTCCTTTCTGTGACGCATTTAATATCTCTGTCGCTTTCCTCACCTTCCTTAACATGAGCCCAATTAGGGGAACTTCTTTCCTTAATACAGAAGGATCGGGCTTGTTCTGCAGCCTGGATTCTGTCTAAGTGCTGGTGGTGTGTTGTTAGCATGTCTAACTAGTACAAAAAATAGAATTCTTTCCTCACAGAGGTGTTAGGAGAATTAATTCATGTTTATGAAGCACCTCAGATCCTTGGATGAAAGAGCCCTGAAGTATTCTTTCATTCGAAGGTGGTAATATGGCATTATCCGATCCTGTGGTAGAGCAGGGAGATTAAAAATAGCCCTCTCAAGTACAGTAACCCCGGTCTAACCCTGCCAGGGAGGTATATTCAGTTTAGTGTCTGGGAAAAGGCATTCACTAAATATTTTCAGGGAAAGATGGACCCCTGTAAATTTGTGGATTGTACAATCTTCTTTAACAAAGGAAGTTCCCATTTCTATTCTCTTTTTTTTAATTGATTGAGACCCTGTTTCTTCCCCAGTTATGAAGACCAAGAATGTACTCTTTTTTCTCTTTTAAAATTTAATAGTAAAATAATATTAGCAGTTATGTACAATAATAAATAATTGGTAAAGCTTAAATTGATACTCTTAGAGCAAGTACTATTCATATCATAAAGTCCATACCTAAAGGATTAAAAAAAACTGTTTAATGGAGGGATTCTCAAATTAGGAAATTAAAGAGTATTTTCATTAGTTAAGGTGATTTTGTTGCCCTTCCTAAATTCATAACACATTGCCTCACATTATATAAAAACCAAGTCATATGGAGTTAGTGGCAGAAAAATAATTGGAACTTAAAATTTTTCTCTCCTGGAATAATGCTTTTGACTATGCTAAGCTATCCTTTATTTCAAATCATTAATAAAATCTGTTCTGGATTGGGAAAATTTATTTACCCATAGCACTTTTGTGAAGGTAAAGTAATAAAAGTGAATTCATTAACAATAATAATAAAAATAGCATTTATAAATTATTTTATTTCAGGGACTCTAAAATACAATTTAAGATCTTTATCAACACTATATCATTTAATTCTCCTTCTAACTTGAGAGGTAGTTGCTCCTATTTTTAGTGTCTTACAGATGAAGATATTAAGGCACAGAAAAGTAGAGTAACTTGCCAAAGATTGGAGACTGGAAGGTGGTAGAGGAAAAGTTCAAACTCAGGCTATTTGACTCCAGAGCCCCTACAGATACAGAATGTCACTGTGCAGCATCATGAAGGTCCATTCAATAACTCAGCTCTAAGTGTGAGTAATTATAAAGATTTGACTCTTGAGAAACACATATTTAAACAAAATGTGGAAAAAGAAAAGGCATTATCTTCCTCCCTTTAGTCAGTGGTATACCTCACTGCATTTAAAAAATATTGGTCTCCATGAAGTAAGAACATGGCTTTCTGCCAAATGAGAACTTTAGGGCTAACAGCAGGACAGACTGTGAGCCTGCAGACAAAGGAGGACTGTTCAAGCTTGTTCTCTATTTGGTCTTGTTCCATCTTAGCCAGACAAAAATCGTGTCCTTGGATCTCTATTTGAAGAACTCGCAGTTGGCATTCTGTTACTGAGTGTCTGGAGAAGTTTGGTTATCTCCCCTCAAGGAATCCTAGGGCTGGACTTGTGACCTTGTCACAAAGACTAAGCCTCTGCTTCCCCTGAATAAAGATAAACAGATGTGTCTCCCCTGGTTAAATGGGGTGTAAAACAGCACTTAGGCTTGTCACTGTTCTTCCCAGTATTCATCAGCATTGCGCTACTAAATAGTGTGCTCCCAACTCAAGCAGCTGTCGTCAAGGTAGGAGGTGACAGGCTCTTGGATGGCAAGACTTGTTTTCAGATGGGAGTAGTCAAGGCGCCGACATGAGTAACCTGTAGGAGGATTTAGCCATGGTGCTTTTATTTTCAGGGTAATGAGTCAGAGGGAAGGGCCTGCCCATGTCGACTGGCATCCAAGAATGAGAGTCTAGTAGTGGAGATTATACCTAAATAAATATTTATTTTCTGAAGAGATCTGGGAAACTTGCTTGACTTCCCCAGCGTACTTATCAGATGGTGATAATCTGTACTTAAGAATGCTTGTATGAGCATCATTGGACACCACGAAAGTGATCACCAGCAGAATGGGATATTTGACCTCATGCAGTCTCACACCTCTGGCTTTCTTGCCACAAGATTAGGGAGGGTTATTACTCACCCTGCTTTTAGATGGAAGCCCAAGGAGACGCTGCCCTCACATCTAACAGGCATTAACAGATTCAGGGAAGAGGAAGAGAAAATGCCTCCATTTCAGTCCTTTATGAGTTTTGGGTTATGTGGGCCAACACAAAATAATATCACATGATCACTGAGAGCAAACCCTTCTCACAATTTTATGGATTCTGTGCCTTAAGTATTACGAATATTTCCAGTGATTAAATTTGCCAGAAAATTTACAGATTTTTATTGCACTTTGTGCTATATAATGATAGGAGTAAGACGCTAATTAAAAAATCACATTTTTTTCCAGTAGTTAAATGTCAAGGTTGAAATTCTTAGATTCTCTGTAGATATCCCAGCCATGTTCAAGCTTTTGCCAATGATAGATAAATCCTTCAAAATCTTCCCTTTTCTCAGTCATGGTGGAAGTATAGAAGAGGAGAAATATGGAATATGGTTATTGAAATAAAGGAACTTACTAAGTCACTGGGGATAAAGTACAAAATAATATTAAGAAATAGTAAAGAAGGGAAGAAAAGAGGAAACAATATAAAAAATATATATCCTAGGCCATAGAGAATAGTAGTTCAGAATTTGGACTCTGAAGTAGTGGTAACCACATGGCAATAAAGAGTTACCACTTGATAGCCAGATATCCTTATATAAATTACTTTAAGCCAAGGTTTTTTTTACCTGTAGGGTGATCAGTAGCATATACCATATGAGGTTATTGTGAGGATTACATAGAACAATGTAAAAAAAGCATTAACTTAGTACCTGGCAAATAGTACACATTCAACACATATTTGATATTATTGTCATTAGTATTAATATTATTTCACTTTAGATGAATTATGATATTATGGCCCTGTAATCCTAAGGATAAAATAATGCTTGAAAAGCCTATCGAAGTTATCAATGTCATTTAAACTTAGATTCAGATAATAATAACAAATTATCTTTGATAAGTCTCTCTACCTCAATTTGCACACTTAATTTCTAAGTCATGTCAATTCCTGCTCATATATATTTTTATTTAAGACACAAATACTGAAATAGGTACACAGTCATACTAAGCAGTTACCACTGGATAGTAGAATGTGGAAATTTACCCTTTCTTTTTTAACTTATATGTATTACTACTTTTTCTACAATGATCATGTGTTAACATGCATCGTTTATACAATGGGAAAACAAGAAGACATGTTCTTGAATTATTTTGCTTCTCCCCAATCTTACTGCTAATGTCTTAGTTCATGTTTCAATCATTTCAGCCATACTACTGCAATAGCTCTTTTTGTGACTGTCCTCCATATAGACACTTTGGTGGAAACTACCAATTGCAACTGTATGTACCTCTAGTCCTCAAGGACAGAGACCATGAGTTATTCACTTTGAATACCAGTCATCTGACTCTAGCACAGGATATGGTATCTGTCTCTCTATCTCTGTCTCTGTCTTCTCTCTTTGAATGAAATAAATGAAAGAAAATAGAAAGTATTTTCCCATCGTTACAATATTTTCCCAAAAGACTATAGATAAAAGGGCATATATAAATTCTCAGCCTTATACTTAAATTGAGTTTCAGTTTTGAAGTACCCATTTTTTTTAAGTTAAAAATTTCCACTCAGTAGAAGTTGGGTGATAATAATTTACTTTTCTTAACTATGTTTAAATTCCTTTGAAAATGAAATGGAATGAAAATATTCAAAAGAATTATAATACATTAACTTTGAACAAGAAAATAATCAAGATTTCACTACTTTTTTCCTTATAAAAAGTGGCTATTATACCGCAAAACGTCAGTGCCTGGAGTGTCTTTCTGCCAAAATGCAGAACAGATGTAGGAGGGCACCTAGGGAACTGTAGATTATTGAGTGTGGCTGAAGAACTATTTTCACACCTCTCCCAGCCCTGTCTTCACCTGTTTATGCAGGAAACAGACCTGTGGATTTTAGTTCATCTGGTTCCATTCCAATGGATTCCCAGTGGCTCCAGACAACTGCTTTCTCATTTGAAGTTCTGTTCTTTTCCTCCCAGCTTTTGGCTGACAGTTGCTCAGTTTTGGCTGCTGGTAGGATGTCAGGGGCCTCTTGGCTACAGGTTGCCTTAGTTTAAGAAGAGTAGGAAAAAGAAAAATATTTCTAAGAATAAGAATCAGGAGTTAGGGTGTCATTATTTTAAAGAATGGAGGGCCTTCTATGTAGGCACCTTCAGAAAGACAAGCAGACATTTGGTTCTCCCAGTTTCCCACCACCTGCCATGTGCCTATGAATGTGGGGAGGGCAAGATTACACCTGTAAACTCTAGACATATGTCCATACCCATCAATTAACAAAACCACACAGTGTAACAACATCTAAACAAGGTCCTGTAACTAATGATTTCCTTGTTATATACTCACCAAATAATCAAATGTCTTAAAAAACTCAGGTCATATGTATTAAGTTATAATATTAGTTGTGTTGACATCTAATAATTAAAAGAGAATTAGCCATGAACTCCTATGAAGCAGAAAACTTTCAAACTTCAAGGCCTTTGGGTCATAATGAATAGAAGAGTCTAACAATCAGCTGTAAGAAAACACAGGCCAAAATTCGACATTTCTACCCCTTATATCTTCCCTGGCATAAGAAACATTGCAGCTGCTTTCCCCGGGGTGTGGCAGTTAGTACCATGAGGGCTCTGCTTGTCTCACTTTTGGTGTTTTATTCCAGAGGACCAGAGAGATGATGTGAACTTGGTTGAACAAATGTCCACATTCACTGTTAGAGACCCTCGTTGGATGAAAAGAATCTGAATGATGAGATATCTATGTTTCTTTCTCGTTTTCCATCCCAGTGGAATTAAAATATCTATGAGGAAACAAACAAAAATGCTGCCAGATATTTATAAATAGGGCTCTAGATATGACTGTGGACTATGTTTCAATATCTCTTGTATGTGCATCTTCAGGCTCCAAGAGACATGGCATGGGTAGGGGTTGGAAGGGAGGACAAGATGTCTTATAAAAGATTCAAGGTTTTTAAAATATGTTTCTGTATGGAGACCAAATTGATGAAGTGTCAAGAGGTTATAAGGACAAGATCAGAGATCTCTCAGGACCAAAGGTTAAGATTATGAGCCGTCTTGACAATGTTCTTGTGCCCTCCTTCCCTTTTTCACACGGATATTGGCCTCAGGGAGTGGCTTGGGAAGTTATACTGATATTGGCACTTCTGACATTGTTGGAAAGCACTCCCCGCAACTTGAGCCAGGCTTGGATTCAGAATTTAGCCATAATCTCTAACCATTGGAGGAAATCACTTGGCAAAATAAAATATTTAATACTCTGTGGCCATGAATGTGTCTTAGGGGATGGTATATTAGGGCCTGACAACCCTTAAAATGCAATATCCTCAGAGCATATTACATGCCTAGAAGTATAACATTATAACAATTATTGAAAGAATACCAAGAAGTCTAGACAAGAAATCAGCAAACTTTTTTCTTTTTGGTAAAAAGCTAGCAAGTAAATATTTTAGGCTTTGCGGGCCATACAATCTCTGAGATACCTAGTCAACTATGTTGTAGCACAAAAGCAGCCATAGATAAGATGTAACAAATAGCTGTTGCTAAACTCCAATAAAACTTTATTTATAAAAATAGATGGCCAATTCAAGTTGGCAAGCTGGATGCGGTTTGTGGATCCCTGTTCCAGATTCCTGCCTGCAGTGAGTTAACAGTCCAATTAGGCAGCCACAAAAGCATGTAAAGAGACAATTAAAGGTGATAACCTGAGGAAAAATAAATCTTTGGTACAGATAATAAGACGTGCAAAAGCCCAGGGGAGTAAATGATACTTGAGAATAATAATTCTGTTTTACATGAGTCATTGGATAGGATCACTGGTGTGTGTTTAAATTTTATAATCCCAAAACATACTATCGACATAGGTTCTTCTCTGTTAGGTAGATCTCCTTTCCAGGTGAGTATTCCTCACTAACAAAGGAGAGTACATTTGTATTTAGAAGAAGTAGGGCTAAGGTCCAGAAAATCAAGGACTTCTAAAATTTAAGTTGATGATTAAATGAACTTAAAAGTACTTTAAATATGAAGATTGTGCAATTGTCATTTTCTCCATTTTACCCATTCCATATCAAGTCCTGGGAGGCTCAGAGTTTGATGATTGCGTTGTTTAAGAAAAATACATATGATGATTCTTGGAAATATTTTGGTTTTCTGTTTTCATTACTGGCAAACATGGAGCTCTTTTCAAACTAAAAATCAAACTTATAACTCCAAGCAAATACTGTGGCCAGACAAATTTATTTCTGATAAAAATGAATGTCAATTTAATTGCAAATGAGGTTCTCTCCTTAGACTCCTGGCAAATTGCAATCCTGGCCCTCAATGCTGAAAGTTTGTTTTTTTTTTGTGCTGCATTTTCCTGACCTGGTTTAGAAAATAATGTCCCGAGTTTCAACCAGCAATATTTAAAAAGGCATCCTGTGCAGATTGTTTTATGGAGATGTGAATAAAAACGAGTTGAAGATGTCTCAAAGCAGCTGTAGTCTCTCATTCAGAGCAACCAAAGATACCAGAGATACTGTGCAAAAGCAGAGGACTTGGCCATCTTCCTTATTGGGGAGCTAAGTTTCCTATCAATGAAAAAAGTTTCTTTACCTTAATGTGATCGAGATGGGCCTCTGAGGGTCAAAATTGAAGTACGTTAGTGGAAAGATTCAAACCTACCTTGTGCCCATCCACATTTTACCTGCCCACAAAATATAAAAATATTTTAGACTCTGGTGAGCTGACTCAGTCTCATTTTCTCTCTCTCTATGAACACAGAATTTATTTGCAGCGATATGATCTTCCTAGTCAAAAACTGCATCCTCATTGTCATTTAAATGTTAAAAAGGGAAACCAGATGCTATAGTTATTAACTTTTGGAATCAACTATAATCTTCCTATTAAATTCTTCCATCCAGGTATGGGCAATTATTTGCTTGATCTAAAGGTGCAGAAAATGCAGGCACACAGGGTTTCAGAAAGTCCAGTTTAATAAGACAGGTGGGTAACTAATAATGTGGAAAATTACCTGCAGATTGAGGATATTGGGAATGACTAATGGCCAAAACTAAGCGAGTAAATTAGTTGCAAAATGATGCCATTTGCAGTAGTTGTGTGAACGGGGGACGGGAAAGCACAGTGGCATGTGGCAGAGAGTGGAGCCGAGCAGAGTTTGAATGTGGCCCAGACTCGGGAAGGCATGCCATCAATTTATGCCTCTCTCCCACCCCTAGCCCCACCCCCACCACCCCAATGGCCTCGGGCCTTTATTTATTTATTTTTGCATGTTTGGCAAAATCTGTGCTGTGAGTGTAATGTTTAACTCCACTGTAGGCTCTGGAGTCTACTTAGCTTTGAGAAGTCTAACACAAAGTCACTACCAAGGTCAAAGCCATCGGTTACAAAAACCTGAATTTTCTTTACAAACCCAGTAGATTTCAGACAACCAAACATGACCAATATTTGTAGAAAAGGGCAAGGGTTGAGCTTTGGAAAAATTAACACTTAAGTTTAATTGTTATTAATTAGTAATGTTCTGGGATTAACCTCTTAGATAAGGTTGCTGAGCAAATATAGCATGGAACACTTTCTTTAAAAATATTTTGGAATGACATATAATCTGAAAGCAGGTAATGTCTTATAATTGATAGATTTGGTTTATGTGCCAGTGCTTCCCTTTTTTCCAAAGAACTGTAAATAGATTGATGGTGTGTTTTGCATTCTGTTATTCCTTAAAATAGATAAGACATACATCTTATTGATATTAGTCCATTTTAGAATGTATTTGTAGAACTACCTGTTTTCCCTTTTACCAAAACCTCTTTGAGATATCTAGTACTAGCAGGACTGGCGCTTGAAAGCTGGTGACACATAACATTTCAGTACATTGCCTAATCTTGCCTCAATGAATGACAATAGAGGCAATTGTAATTGATAATATTTTATTATTATTGTCTGTTCTATAAACTGTGTAAATATGAGAAGTACATCTCAGATCTAATGTTCTTACTACTGAAGTGATAACGATCTGGAGGCAATGCTAATTAACTAATCACCATTTCTCTCTAGCAATCATGTAGTGAAATATTACCATGTCCAGCCCTGTGGGAGGTACTGTGATGTGTTTAAGAGAAGCACAAAGCAAGATGTCTACCCACCAATACTCATAAAACTAACATGTTTCATTGTGTAAGTATGTCATAAAGTGTTGCATTGTGTAATATATTTTCTTATGTCACACGGTAGGTGTTGTAAACTTTTTCTCCATAGCTAACGTGAAGATATGAAACACATAGTTACATTCTTTATATTCTCACTATCAAAGAACATGTTTTCAGCTCTTTCTGTGTAAAGGTAAGAAATTACCTTACATCCAGGCCATGGAATATATACACATATATTGTGGCTGTCTAATCTAAGTAACTGGTTTAAGACTCCCTGTGCTGACTTTATCAGTAGACACTGTATCCCTTTGCTAGGTCAGTTGGTCTATTTATCTAATGAAAGAGCTTTGAAGCTTTCTTAGTGTTTTGATGATCAAATCATTCATGGACTTTTGTAAAATGTCATGAAAGACTTCACACTACAACTCTAAAAGCCATGGATTAATTCCCTTTTTCAGTTTCCTTCTACAATGGTTGGTGATATGGATGGGCAAAGAGGAGGAGCTGTCTTTGCTGAAATCTGCCTTTTGATATTTTTACAATTATAAACAGAGGCATAGCCCTAGAGGATTGGAAGCTGAAAGAACAAAAACATCTTAGATCTGCTGCATTTGAGTGCAGGCAACTCAGCTGGTGGGGCAATTTGAACCATTGCAACAAGTATTTTATAAAGCAAAACTGCAACTTCATTAGGAGTTAACAACTCCTAGATTATAATAACTTTAAAATATTTTAGGTTATTAGGTATGAAATGTCCAATTTCCTTAAGTGCTAAGTTTGACAGTTGGTATCTCTGACGTTTCACTTTGACACTTCTTGTTTTATGTTTATTGTGAAGGTGCATCCTCAGTCTTTCAAATGCATTTTTGGCTTGTATTTATCTTTCACATTTTTTTAAAAGCAATTTTTGTGAAACCATGGATAAATCAAAAATTCATGCTAATTTTGAATATGAGTTCCATCATGGAACCAATGCAGCACAGACAGCTTGAAATATCAATGAAGTGTATGGGAAGGATGTGACCAGTGAAAGCACAGTACATTGATGGTTTGAGAAGTTCCATTCTGGTGATTTTAATCTTGAAAATGAGCTAGTTGGGCGACCTGAGACCAAGGTGGATAATGATGAGTTGAAAGCTGTAATGGAAGCAAATCCATCTCAACCTATATGTGAATTAGTGGCAAGGTTTGACATTACTATTCCAACAATATTGGGCCATTTGAAACAAATGGGCAAGTTAAAGAAGCTGGATAGATGGGTTGCACATGAATTAAATGAGCGTCAGAAGGGACATCGTCTTGAAGTTGGCCTTTCTTTGCTCTCACAGCATAAAGGCAAACCATTCATACACCGTATTGTTATGTGTGATGAAAAATGGACTCTTTTTGACAATCACAAGCATTCAGCACAATGGTTGGATAAAGATGAAGTGCCAAAACACAGTCCAAAACCTAATATTCATCCAAAAAAATTAATGGTGTCTGTTTGGTGGTCCAGCACTGGTATTATCCACTACAGCTTCACGAAACCTGGTCAATCAATTACAGTGGATGTCTACTGCAACCGATTGGATGAAACGATGAGGATACTTGTGATTAAGCAGCAAAGATTGGTCAATACAGACAGGCTAATCCTCTTGCAAGACAACACTTGACCACATGCTGCACAAACAACGCTGGCAGCTGGACTTGGAAACTCTCTGTCACCCACCGTATTCACCAGACCTTGCACCAACTGACTACCACTTCTTCCAGGCTTTGGACCACTTCTTGCAAAGAAAAATATTCAATTTTCAACAAGCTGTGGAAAATGCCTTTTGCAATTTCATCGACACTTGCTCTCCAGGCTTCTTTGCTGCTGGCATAAACAAGCTATCATTAAGACAGCAAAACTGTGTCGCTAGTTTATGTGCATGCTTTGATTATTTATACTGCTTCTTGTTTGAGATATAATAAACTACACTTTTGATTTGAAATTGGACATGTCATATTTAATGACCTAATACTTGCTAGTCTACCTATTTGTTATAAAGTGAACTTTTCCCCCATGCAGTGTATATACTATTGGGATTTGTAATGCACAGATGAAAAAGATGAAAAATGACTCACATTTGTAAAATTATTTTAATTTGTTAAAAGACTTTGACCTTATCTAATTTAACTTTTCACTTCCAGTGTTGAATCCATAATCTTCCATCCAAAACAGTCCCTTCCCCTGCCTTTTATCCATATTATAGTTATTTATGCTTAAAACCTGAAAGTCATCTTGCTTAGTTACTAAATTCTATTTATTCTACCTATACAGTGTCTCTTACACCTTGAAATTTTATTTCAATTTCTATTGTCCTTATTCTTTTACTATAAAAATGTCCTGAATCTTCTTCTATCATTATTTACTTAAGTTTAAAAAAAATAAACAACTCAAAGGGATCAATATTCCTAGAACTCATTTGCAGCAGGATGGTTTTCCTACTCAAAATTTCCATCCTCATTTTCTAAAAAATAAAGTTCCTATTACAATCAATTACTCAGAGTTGATGGAATCAATCTTCCAGGAAATATCCTTTTCATCATTCTTTATCTGTGCCACCTGGTTGAGGATAAAACTAATTTTTAAGATATATACATAGACTATTTTCTACCTCCTCTTACTCTTTTCTCTCTTTCTTCAACATCTGTGATGTGGGTCTGTTTTATACTTTTCGTAGAACTAGTGGCTGCCACTAAATGTGGCCTCTTCCTCTACCTGACACTGGCTGATTTAAACATGTGCACACTCCAATTTCTAGTAAGTGAGACAGGTTGAGGAGGCAGCAGGGTCTAGAATTGCCTGCTGCTCTTGCAATTTTGGTTGGTATTATAAGCCAAATGGGATTCAGGAAAATATAATAAGTTAGGATGGGACACAGAGAAGGATCCTGCAGGTGGGACATAGAGAAGCACTCTGCCACTTCCCTGGATTTTTACCTTCATATCTTCACTCTTTGAGAGGAGAGGATGTTTTAGCACAATAAACCAGTGGATTTTATTATGATAAGCAATCAGTTTTAGCCAGAAAAAAAGTTTGGTTGGCATTGAAGAATGTGAGATTTCAGGATGCCTGGGACTTACTAACTCAATTACAAGGGATCAGGCGTGATGAAGCAGGTGCCTTGCAAAGATGAGAGGAGGAGAGGTCTGCAGAACAAAGAGGGGGCCCGTGCACTCGTGGGAAGCAAACTCGAAGTGATATAAGAGACGGCTGATAGGTTTCTTTTCAGCGCTTGATTCTGTTGGACTGCTGTGTCTGCTTTGCTTAAACAGGATGGACTTGCATGCAAACTTTGACTTGGCTGTCTAGACTGATGACATCAAGCACACACATGTCCACCCACATACGCACACACACACGCAAACACACATATCCCAAAAGGGTGTCAAAATATTTATTTCTTACAGAATGAGGCTTACTGGGGAGAACAGGGTGGCTCCTAAGAGGATCTGAGAATGGATTAAGAGGCCAAGAAAAGGAGACTGGCTTGGGGTTTTTATGTGGTTTAGGGGACGTAGGTAGTGTGAGGGTATGTGTGTGTGCAGGGGCTTCATGGTTTGAACTTCTCACCTGCACCAAAAAAAGTGAGCCCCCAGGTTTTTTATAAGCTTGCCCAAATGAGGGGCATACGGGTAAAAGGGAAGGGTTAGGATTAAAAGGGGTCTGCAGGCTAACATCACAAAATGAAGTCAGACACTTTATTATAGGGACTTTTATTCTGCAAGTGCGATACCCAGATTTTTACCTTCTCCAGAACTTTACCTTCATATCTTCACTCCTTGAGAGGAGAGGATCTTTTACAACAGCAAACCAACGGATTATGTTATGATAAGCAATCAGTTTTAACTGGAAGAAATGATTCATTTGTGTTGAAGAATGTGAGATTTCAGAATGCCTGGCCATGGAATATTCAAGGTGGTAGGGTGGTGATGGAATTGGTCCACTCCAATGGGAAGAAACATTCATCATTGATATGTTTAAAATTGCTGGTGCATGGTGATAATAAAAAGAATATCAACGTGTAATCAGGCTTTTATTATTTTTCTAAAATGTCTATAGACATAGTACTATAGTACTGCACCCACATAGTATCTGAACCCACAGTGTACAGCTCCCGTACCACCCTCCCCACCCCACTTTGGTGTGCCACTTGCAGCTAGAGAAACACAGAATCTCTGTTTCTTGCATACTCCCAAAACATTTTCCTGATATGTCTAAGGCTGCACATTTAGAATAGGGCCCTGATTTTATAATCCCACTCATCATGGAAAAAGGTAAGATGGACCTTTCATCATGATTCAAAAAAGAAAATGCCAGATGGTTTGTGTTTGTAGATGGGGGTGATATAGGACAGGGGTAAGCATTTGAAATAGGTCTTGCAGACTGCTAACAAAGCATTCATCTTCCATTCACACAGAGGTGGTTTCCTCACTTACAAAATCTGACAGAATGTTTTCCCTATCTTGTGGCAGTTGACACACCTTGCATTGTATTATAGTTATTTTTGTGCTTTTTATTTTTTCATATATTTTTAAATTTTTGGATTATTTTATATTTCCAGAAAATTTCCAAGTATATTACAGAAACTTCCCATATAACCCTTATCCAGTGTTCCCTAATGTTAATATCTGACATTGCCGATGGCACATTTTTTAAAACGAGGAAACCAGTATTGGTACCTTATTCCAAACTCCAGACTTTTTCTGGATTTCTCCAATTTTTTCACTAATCCCTTTTTCTCTCTGTTCCAAAATCCAATCTATTACCATATTTCATTTGGTCTTTACATCTCTTAGTCTTCTCTAACCTGCAACAATTTCCCAGTCTTTCCTTGCTTTTCGTGACCTCGATGGTTTGAGGAGTACTGGTCAGATACTTTTTAGAATGTCCCTCAGTTTGGGTTTGTCTCTTGTTCTTATGTTTAGTCTGGAGTTATGGATTTGGGGAGAAACAAAACAGACATCAAATGTCATTACTATCATATTTTATCAGGAAGAGCCAAGTTTTCTTACTTTTGGTTTTTTTGTTTGTTTATATTTAATATCTTTTCTGCTGGACAATACAAAAACTCTTTGAGATGAGGAAGAACATCTTATTCATTTTTGTATCCTTTCATGCTGAATAATAAATTTTTTTCTGCACACAGTATTCTCCTCTTATCCACGACAGACACATTCCAAGACCCCCAGTGGATGCCTGAAACCATGGATAGTACCAAACCCTCTATATACTTTGTTTTTTCCTAGTCAGTCATATGCCATATAATGATGTTTTGTTCAAGAACCAACCACACATACCACGATGGTCCCATAAGATTAGACTATCATATTTTTATTGTACCTTTACTATGTTTAGATATACAAATACTTACCATTGTGTTACAATTGCCTACAGTACTCAGTACTCAGGACACTATCATGCTGTGTAGGTTTTTAGCCAAGGAACAGTAGGCTATACTGTAAAAGCCTAGGTGTGTAGTAGGATATACCATCTAGGTTTGTAGAAGTACACTGTACGATGTTTGCACAATGACAAAATCACCTAAGGATGCATTTCTCATCACATATCCCTGTCATTAAGCAACACATGCCTGTAGTGTCATCATTAAAGTTAGGAGAATAATACATACTTTGCAGTTTTGGAAACAAATTATTCTGTTTGTTTGCTATGATAAAATTTAACTTATAAATTAAGCACAGTAAAAAATTAACAACAAAAATAATAAAATAGAACAATTATAACAATGTGCTAGCACCACTACTCTTGCTTATTTGGGGCCATTATTGAGTAAAGTAAGGGTGACTTGAACATAAGCACTGCAATATTGTGACAGTCAATCTGATTACTGAGGTGGGTACTATGTGACTCAGGGGCAGGAAACTACATAAGGTAGATATGTTGGACAAAAGGATGGTTCACCTCCCGAGCAGGATGGAGCTGGACAGTGTGAAATTTTGTCACATTAGTCAGAACTGCACACAATTTAAAACTCATGAATTGTTTATTTCTGGAATTTTCCATGTAATATTTTGGACTGTGGTTGACCACAGGTAACTGAAACCTTAGAAAGTAAAACTACAGATAAGGGGGTAACTACTTTATTAGCTACCCAAGACATGTGTAATGAATTAATAGAAAAACAAATAAATCCTCATAATAGCCCTACTTGGAGGGAAGATTAGGGAGTGTGCTATTTTAAATTAGAGTCAAGAAAAATGAGGCTGAAGCCATAAAGCCCAGTTAATATAAGAAAACAGGTTTTTGTGACTTTTATATTTATGCTGAGATTAATGAATCAAATTTCCTTCTATTGATATGTGGTGTGCTTAGTTCCTCAATTACTAGAGTTTGCTTTTTGAAAGGAACTGATCAGTTTTCTGTTCAGGGAAATCTCAAAAATCCAAGAAAACTAATCCTCAGGGTAATTTAAAAGTTAGGGAAACTAGAATGTTAACTGATGTTTTACACTGCTCAGATATATCCAGTTACAATTGGCTCCATGATGTTACATGAAGTGGGGATTCAAGATTGCTGCTAGTTCAGGAGGAGCAGATATTTGTGACCCAGGAGTCTTTTAACTTCTGCTGAGTTATACATGTAGTTAGCAGCCTCATCTGCCCACATATTGTTTGCCGACACTCAGGATTAAAACTGAAGCCACATCTGGTCTCCTGAAGGATTTAGAATTTGGTGGTTTAGCATTGATATTTTTAGTCCTTAGCATGCCATTTTTCCCCTCCAGTCAGATTTTTATACAAATATATTCTTAACCCATCTAATATGAACTAGGAAACTAAAATAAAAGTTTCTCATTCAAGAAGCAGACACACCGATAAATAAGGCTGCCGTGAATGTGCATTTCTTGAAACACTTGCTATAATTCCCTGAAGTCCTATAACCTTCCCTGACATCAGTGAAAATTATTAGTTTTGTTCTTTGCTGTCATGTATCATGGTTACCTCTAATTGAAATGGAGGTACTCCGAATAGCACAATCAGTTAAGAATCTTGCCAAGTGCCTCATTTGGATAATTTATAGTAGGATTCGAAGCTGATGAGTTCAGAGCCCATGAGTCCCCAGAGTCCTTAATCTTTGATCATATTTTGTGGTGGGACAATGCTTGATGAGAGTGGAGTTTGAAGATAAGTGCTCCCTGTAAATGTATTTATCAAATACCAATGTTCCCAGCAAAGTGATTTTATATGGGGATTACCTATCACTGGAAACGAACCACAAGAAGTATCTTAATTTGAAGAAAGTACAGGCACGATACTTTTTAATAAATTCCCGATATTGAATAAAACGTACCACAGCTCTCAAGTTTAAATGACTTTTTTCATCAGAGACTAGCAGAAAGTGGGAAAATGGCTAAGAAAGAAATGAAGGAATTAACATCTTTAGATAAGATTCTGCTGAGAAGTGACTTGAAAGTGGAAACAAAAAAGAAAGTAATAATAGATCATGTCAGGGACACCTTCTAGCCCATTGCTTCTTCTGGCAGCTCAGAGGTCTTCAAAGTGGGGTACACCTAGCCCAGGAAATTTGCAATACAACCATTAGGGCATGAAAACAAATCATTAAAACTTGTCAGTTAGTTTTTTTAATCATGCCTTTTTCAAATTTCAATTTTTTTGCATCTGTTTTATAATGCATATATTGCCGTAGGACTTGCGTAAATATATGCTTAAATAGATACACATATATTTGTGGGTACATGCTGCAATTCTTTTTTTAACTGAGATAGGTGTGGGAGGAGAAAATTTTGGAGAATACTATCAGACCATCCCGGCAGGATTTGTGGTAGTGTATGACTGTTCATAACAGGAACAACAGAACACTTTTTAAGTATTTATTTTTTCTTCATCTGTCGATTTTTACCATCCATGGATACGCTAGAAAATTTTCTAAATCTGTGTATTTCACCTGCATTACTTCTTGGATTACATGATTGACTAGATTCACTTGGATTACTATGCTTACTAGACTCTGAAAAGTACTACTTCTAATGTTTATCGTATTTTTATTTCCAGATTTAATGCATATGAGGGCTCCATGGCAACTAGTCTTCTGGTTCAATTCCAGGTTTCTTTTGTCCATTTATTTTATAATTTTATGAACTATGAGCAGAGACAGTTTTAACATACCAGTCCTCATATAATCGATCATTACTCTATTTAATCTTTGGCACTTTCCTGGATTTGAAACTTTCTGAGGTATATTGATCAGAATGTTTTACAATGTTACAGATATAGATGATATATCTATAGTGACAGTGTATGTCACTATTAGTATTAGATAGTGGTATGGTTTGAATGTTTGTCTCCTCCAAAATTCTTGTGGAAACTTAAGCCCCAATATAATGGTATTAAGAGGCAGGGCCTTTAAGAGGTGATTGGGTCATGAGGACTCTGCTTTTAGGAATGGATTAATCCATTCATAGATTAGTGGATTAATGGATCATCATGGGAGTGGTTTAGTTATCATAAAAGTGTGTCTGTTATAAAAGCCAATTTGCTTCTCACTGTGCCCTTTTTGCCCTGTGATACCTTCTGCCATGTCATTATGCAGCATGAGGCCCTCAACAGACGCCAACCAGTTGTGGCTGGCTGATCTTAGACTTCTCAGCCTCCAGAATTATAAGAAATAAACCCCTTTTTTTATAAATCACCCAGTCTTAGGTATTCTGTTAAAACAACATAAAACAGATTAAGAAAGATAATATGCCATTTATTCATTTATTTATCAGATATTTGTGAAGTATCTAGTATGTGCCCTAAATATGCTAAGATATGATTATTGACTTCCTTACAGGGAGAAATATACCTTTAATCTAATCAACCATGATAAGAGGTATAAAACAGAGCTGTAAAGAGGAAAGCCTTACTTAGTTTAGAGGGCAAGGAAGGTTTCTAAAGAAAAGTCATTCTTAAACTGAGATGATGAAGATGATGATGCTCAAAATGATATATGATGGAGAGGAATATAATGATACTAATATATACTTTTATTGAGTATGTATGGGTATCAAGCACTTCCTAAACACTTTATGTGAATCAGTCCATTTAATATTCATAATAAACCTAATAACTGATTAATATTTTTATCCATGTACTTCAAGTGAAGAGACTAAAGAACAAAAATGGTAATAATTTGTCCATGGTTGCATAGCTATCAGGTAGTGAATGTGTAATATGTATACTGTCCACCTGACTCCAGAAAAAATTTTTAATCACCATAAGAGTTATAATACCAAATAGAACTGCTTTGTCTATAAGTTGCCAGACACCCAGGTTAATGGATTTTTTAACACTAAATAGATTAGCCGTCTTGAAGTTAGGGGCACCAGTGTACTGTCTTTGGATACTTGATTATCTTGTTCATATGTTCATCACTTAGACCTCTGCTCAGAAATGTGTAGAATTGTGGGTCTATTTG
The DNA here is from genome assembly GCA_023783475.1 of Daubentonia madagascariensis. NCBI lineage: Eukaryota > Metazoa > Chordata > Mammalia > Primates > Daubentoniidae > Daubentonia > Daubentonia madagascariensis. Next base: position 2,837,914 of record JAKFHU010000901.1, on the reverse strand, counting down.
TTTATGTAAAAATGTTTTATCTATAGTGTGTGTATGTGTTTGTGTTTGTATGTGTGTCTTTACCATCCTGTTGGCCTTTATACTTTCTTCTTGATACTCTATGACTCTTCAGGCAATCTCCTATGGAAATGACAATCCTAGATTTTTCATTTTGCAGTTGATGGGGTAGTCGTCCTGTAGACACAGATGAAAAGACTCATTTTATTAAGCTGAGACTTCTTCCCAACCCCTATCACAAAATCCCCACATTTTTGTTTTTCTTATGTTAAAACCTCCATGAAGGGCCAATTTATCAACTCCCCAAGTAAGGGTGATGGCAGCCATAGGGGAAAAGAATGCCTTTTGTTTCTTAGCATAAGAAACCTTTTGAATTCACTACAATGTGTGAGCACGCTTACAGCATTATATATTTTCAATATAACATTAGAGTGTGAAAGAGAAAAGGCAGCGATCACCCTGGGAGAAACACTATTGAGAATAACTGGAAAAAAGTCGTCTTCTTCATGGTAAGATTCACAAAATACTTCCATGGCAGAAAAGTAAAGGTAAATATTTACTCTGAGTTTCTTCAAACCTGCAGGAGGCCAAAACCTTCCCAGTTTCTATTTTAATACTTATCTCATGCTTTTGTAAATTAGTTGCATGACCACCATTTCCCAAAGGGTCACTGTTTGAGGGAATTGCTGCATGGGGACCATACTCTTACACAAGTGAAACAAAACTTTATTTTTTTCAACAAAGTGAAAAAGTTTCCATTGGTCCTTTGGCATAGAAGAAATCCAACTATTCTAGACATGTCATGGATCTCCCACCCAGAACTTTGGTCACTGGTATCATATGGGAAAATACAAGCTATTTAGCTTTTTAATTTGTCAAGAAACTAGAAGGCAATTTCTGTGAAGAAAGGTTCAGAATGAAGGGGCTATGGCTAAAGGACCAAAGAAGCAAACTTGAATATTGCAAAGTGTTGTGATTTTTTAGGATCCAATGCACAAAGCTCCTGTGAGTGATTGATTTCTTTTTTGAGCAAGGAAATCTGTGATTAAAAAAAAAAAGTTTTTGCTTTTTACTCCCTTAACCACTTCCCTAGCCCATGTACTTTACCTGAATCTATCATAATAGCAACTGTACATAATTATTTAGGTGTTTACTTTGAATTTAGTCAAGGATACAAAATTGTCAATTATTTATCAATCTAGAATTCAAAACAATGAGCTTATTTTGTATTAAACCAATTATGTCTGGGGTGTGTATGTGGGTATGTGTGAGTGTATGTAGAAGATACTCTTCACCTTTTTTTTTCCTACTCTTGACTTTTCTTAAATTTCTTAAATCAATACAATTTAGAGGTTAGCCATATTTTGGAAAATGCTAAATGCAGCCAGAAAAGGGAGGCTATACCATCCTCGCTGCCAGGAATCAGGGGAAATTGTACAGAAAGGTGTCCACAGAGTCAGCTATAAGGCTGAAGCAACAAGACTTCTGGGTAAATTCTGCTGCGTTGTTTATTTGGATTACAGATGGTTACATCATGGTTTTTGAGTCAAAAATTTAAGATAACAGGTTAGATAAGATCTAGGATTTGAATTGTGCCTTCATCACTTAGTATTAATTTAATGTAATCTTGAGCAAATTACTTTATCTCAACGACCCATAGTTTCCTTATTGGTAAAATTGAGGTGATAATATCTCCCTTATTGAGTTGTTAAGAAGGTCAAATAAAATAAAGCTTGTGAAAATCCTTCATAAATTCTAAGTCGTTATACAAATACTAGTAATATCACATGTTGAAAAATCTCCAAATAGATCTCATCTTAAAGTTCTTCCCATGTTTGATTTATACAAGAATTATATGAATGGCTGCATCCCCCGACTACCTTACTGGTAGAAAGTCCAGTGTCTTCCTCTTAACCATTGGCCAACACCAGTGGGAATACAGAATCCTAAAAGGGGTCTATAGCTGGTTTTTACTCTATGTTGGAAAGAAATTGGAATCCCACCAGTGCGCTACTGCCAGAGTTTCTTGCTGTGACTTGGTATTGCTCTTAAAAGTTGATCACACACAGTCTACCAGCTGGTGCTGGGCCACTGCTGATATCCCACTCAGGTCGTTATGGCTTTGTGGGGAGGACAATCCTAGAGCACTAATCTTTCCTTTACATAGTTAACACTTCCATTTCCACACATTTCCAGGTACAACCAGGCCCAGGGACCCCATTCCCCTCAGATCCATGGTCACCTACATCCTAGACCCAGAATTGTCATCCTTTTTCGTTCCTGTCACTACATGCTCTCAGTAGAAACCAGAGTTTCTCCTAAACTCCTTGTACTATGCATATGCTCTATTGCCCTGCTATGGAAGGCTAACTGCAGTGAATTTGGAGTGATTTAGTTTTCTAAGAATATCCTCTAAAATGGTTCCAATAAACTCTATACCTATCTTTCAGGGGGAGCTACCTTCAGCCATCTCCAGAAGATTTTCTGCCACCTCTGTCACTCAAGAAGAGAAAGCAAAAACAAACCAAATAAAACTCTCAAATCTAATTACCCTTCCAGTAAGATACATAGCTAATTCAGTTCACTATAAATCAAGGATTTTGAGGATCTTATGTATTAGCTGGGTAGTGCAAGCTGCTATATCAAATGCTAGAATTTCAGTGGCTTAACACAACTGACTTTCGTTTCTTGTCATGTGACAATCCAGTGTGGCTCCATCATCCAATGGGCCTGTGTTTTCTGACAATGCGTTAGGGCAGAGAAGGCAGGGTGGTTTCTTAACTGACATGCCTCAGAAGTTGCATCACTTATATGCTCACATTCTATATGAGAGAACTACTCAACCCCCTTTCAGGCACGGGTTAGTAGTGAGGGGACTGGGAAATATAGTTCTTGCATTGATAACTGCTAACTAGCAACAACCCAATACCATAAAAGAAAAGCATAAGTCTTTGGTAGAAAGCAGTGTATCTGCCACATGATGTTTACAGTACCTCCCTCTGAATATTTTAAATTTTGTTCCAGAGTAAAACCAACACATATCCTTGCAACTCCTCTGCTCTCCCACCTTGATGTATCAAGAGAAAAGTAAAACCCCTGATTCTAAATTTGGCTGATAAAAGTTAAATATAATTAATTAGTGTAGTTTGAAGGGGACATACCCTCATATAAGATCCTAAAGGACCTCTGTCCTTCAAATTTTGAATTTTGGGCTGCATGACCAATGAGGGAAGGTGCTACTGAAAGACTGAAAGTCAGAAAGGAACTGAGCAACACCGATGCCCATCAGCAATTCCTATGTTCCAATTTTGTGAGAAACATTGAGAGGTATGGCAACTATTTTCAGTGAATTGATTTAAATTAACATATGTTTGTTGAGATAACTAGTTTGGAGTTTGTACGCTTTAGGTGCTCACTGTATTCACTATGAAGAAATTTGTGTGCATGGTTTCAAAATCCATTATTAGTTTTTTTCCCCTCATTCACTTTCTGATAGAAAGGTAAGCAGCATATAAATTCTAACAGAATTCAATGAGCATGCACATAACAAACAAAGGCCATTTTTGCTTTCTGATGCTTGTATTCTGTCGAGTAACTGAGACACAACATTTCCAAACTCATCTGCTACCACTTGCCGGCTTTCTCTGTAAGTACTCCTCACTCTTTCCAGGCTTCTGGGCTCTGTGCTCATATTCCCTCGACTGGGCCTTCCCTTTTCTAGCCTCTTGCCATAGATGACTTTTCTTATCCTTTAAGAGCCTAAAATCTCTTCTTCCCGATCTCACTATCTAAGTAACAGCCTTCCAACCCTACCATCTCTTCAGAACCTTTCCATCAGTAGCATCCTATTTGTTTTCTCTTTGCATTTATTTAAACATCTATAAACATCTGAAATCATTTATGCAGGCATGAATCTCTGGCTACATACTCACATGTTCAGTTTCTCTAGGATTGTAGCTTTATGCTTTCTTCTAAAACTGAACTGAATTCCTGTAAGAAACTTCTAAGTTCTATTTCACAAAGTGGCAGAAACTTTATCTCAATACATTTAGAAACACCCCTGCCTATTCCCTCCTCTTGGCCAGAATTCAAATTGCAACTGGATTTTAAGGGTTCACCAAATCCCCTTGGACAGAAGGTGTATGTGGTGTGTGTATGTGTATGTGCTGGGGACCGGTGGATCATGTTGTCCTTTCTGTGAAACTAATGAAGCTAAGCTTCAGGACCTTTTCCATGGCCTTGTACTCAATTTTGCATATTTTCTGTTAAAAGTAAAGCCTCCAAATTGTGTGTTAGGCCCCACTAAACCCTAATCTGCTCTTGATAATATTACTAGAAAAGCCATGGAACTAAGCACTGTAGTTTATACTAGTTTACCCATCCATACAAGTATCATTTTCATTTGGGGAGCTTCAGATTAAAAGGAACAGTGACAAATTGCTTGCAGTGATATCTTTGTCACTGGAGGGATGTTTAACACTTCTACTGAAATGTTTACTCCAAAAAAAAAAAAAAAAGAAGAAGCCTTTGTGATCATGGTGGCCATGCTTAAAAGACTGATGGACTCTCATGCAAAAGGGAGGTGAAATAAATTCTGGTAACTCCAAAAGAAGGATTAGACAATCAAGGAAAGAAAGAAGGAAGCACACGTATAAGGGGACCAAATATGTGCCAGACACTTTACATTTCCTCATTATGTCTCACACACTGAGAAATGTATGATGGATGTTATTCACATCTCGTTACAGAGAAAACTTTAGAAGGATTGATGCTACTTCCCAATGTCACTCACCTAGTAAGTGGCCAAGCAGCCACACTTAGTTATTTATGGCTCCAGTACTTTCCATGTAAAGACCCTGGGGGATGTATCTCCAGTAGTGTGATGTGCTTAAGAACAGCACTGTTATTCAGTATGAACTTTGTACGCATGTTTTTAATAATAAAATAATGATATGCCTTTTGTGGCCTAGACATATTTTTGAAATTTCCTATATATTTTCACCACAGCAACCAAATAGACTAATGAAATAAAAACACAGATAAGTTGAAGTATGCATATTTACCTTTATATAAAAAGGAAGGGGGGTGGAAACTCTTCATTGTGATGCAACCTGTAGCCATAAGAGAACCACCGTGAAGAAAGATAGAAGAAATAAGACTGGATTGTATTATAGAATGTGGGTGAGGATGGCAGGGGTGGGGATCTTGTGTCCAGGGAAGAGAAAGCTGCTTTGGAGAGAGGACTACAGGGAGGGAACAGAATAAAAAACAACTCACAATGGAAGGAATAAAAATAAAAGAAAACAAAGCTCTTCCATTATTTTGAGTCCCATAAGAAACACGCAAAACAACAACTTGCTGTCAAAATGAAACTCTGAGTGCTCCCATCAGAACTAAGTTACGTTAAACAGGAGCAGCTCTCATGGCATTATGCTGCTGTCATTTCTTGGTAAATCCGTGTCATTAGCATTGATTTCTTGAGGAGAGATTTAAAGAGGTTTAGTTAGGAGAGTAAGGCAGGAGAGGATATTATCCAAGCCAGTGTAGCTCTGGGTCTCAAAGATGACATTTTCCTCTCTGCTTCATTAACTTGCAGAGCTTGTTGAGCTTTGGCTGTTTCTAATTAATTCTTTTACTAGCTTTTTTTTTCTTTTTTTTTTTTGAATGTGTATCATTGCCGGCAAACCATATAAAATGAAGAAATCTCTCCAAGGTTTTACCCTTTTAATTATTATTTTTATTGCTTCAATGAAGCTCCAGAATTGCAAATGTTGACATTTTGGGTTTATTCTAGTCATTAGGGTTTTCAAAGAGGGGAACAAAAAGAAAAAAGAAAGAAAGAGGAAGAGGGAAATGTTAAGAGGGGGAGGTGGTGTTAAGCGGAGGAAAGGAGGATGAGGTTGGGTCTCAATTGCAGAGACAAACACCAAGAAGGGAAAAACACACAGGTTTGTCAAAAGTGATCTCTGTGATGGTTTTGCCCTTTTAAAAAAGAGCAGGAAATGAAATGTCATTAGAGGTAATTCCTACTGGTTGCTTACACCAGCCAGTGCTCAGGTTACACAAGGCTTGCTGCTGTCTGTGCCATTTGCTTTTATTTAAGCAAGCAGTTCCTAGCAAATACGGTACACGACTTTTTTTGTTGCTGTTGTTTTTGTTTCCGTGTGGCTATTAGAAAGAAGAAGAATACCTTTGGAAAACAACAGACTTTACTCAAAGCAAATTAGTTGACAAGCAAATTTGCTTTAGTGATCAAAAGAGCAGTTTCTCAGAAAAGCCAGCTCTGGCAAGCCTAATAAGTCAGTTTCAACTGCTGTTAATTGAACACCTATGTAAAAAAAAAAATACTCTGCTGGACATGTATATCAATGCTGGAGGGTATGTGTAGTGGAAGTGTTATAAAGAAATTTCAGAAAAATCTATCTTTTAGTACTCTACATTGAGTATGTAATATAAGATAAATTCAAATAAAAACATAACACCTGCTATTACCAATAGCTCCCTTCCCATATATTGAAAAGAAGTTTGATTTACAAGTCCATTTTTGAAGTTGGGCAACATTTTTTCTGTAGAAATGTGTTTTATATATGGTGTTTTGGTTCCCCAGCCACTCACAAAAGCCTATTTAAGTCATAATGTAGCTGAACTATAGTAATGTCCTAATAACACTATGGAAACTAAATACAAAGCATAGCAATGTTTCTATGGGATAATGCAGGCAGAATTTAAATTTGCATCTGCACGCTGCGGTAAAACGGGAGTTATCTTAGCTGCAAGTCCTTAGAGCCCCTTTCATTTGCGCTTAAACCTTCAGCAAGGCGGGTGCTATAGACATGCAGAAGCAGGTATGGAGATACAGCGGGAAGCATCAGAGCATTAAGGTGAGACGTCTTGTCTTGAGAAAGGGAGGCTTCTGGTCTGTGTTGATCCTGTGGAATGGCTTGGCTTGGCCAAACCTTGGGTTCTAGGTTGTTTTTCATCTGTGTACCCCAAAGGAAGGTGGGCTTTTCCTTCTTGAAATCTCATGAGCATTGATCTCACAGTATTTTTCTTCTCTTATCCCATCTCTGAAGGAATTGTATACTTCCTTTAAGAATTTGTAAAATTTGAGCTCTTTTTGTTTTTGTTTATACTATTTATGTGCAAGCAAGGAAGATGTGTAAGAAAAAGCTCTTTCCCCTTCAACTCCTTACCCATCTCCTCTTCCTTCATTGCCTTTTCTCATGTTGTAGCTTAGGCCCCAGAGAAGAAAGAATAAATCTTTGCAGAACAATTTACATTTCAAAGAACAAACAGAAACCAGTCATGCCATCCCAACCCAGGAAAGGAGGAAATTTACGGACAACAATATAAAAACAAACAACAACTCATATTTATTGATTGCATACCATGTGCCAAGTGGTGTTTCAGATAATTTGCATGTGTTAACTCATTTAATCTTTACAATAATTCTAAAAGGTAAGTACAATTATTATCCCTAGTGTATAGACAAGGAAACTGAGACACTGCCCAAGATCACAGAGATTCATAGATGATGACAATTTTTTAGAAATGGATGAGGGAGTTCTGTGAGGCCAAAAAATGCTGCTGAGGGGACCAGTGTTGAGACCAGGACACCCAAGGCCACACTGCTAAGAAGATTTTATTAAGGGGATTTGCTGTGTCCTTCCAGCCTCCCTTTTGTCCTAATCATCTGCTACACTTGATTCAGCCCCTGCAAGTCCAAACTGACTCTAAATTCTAGCAAGGTAAGACACGGGAAAGATTTTCAGAGCACCACCTTAGGTGTATAAGAAATATCTTTTCTTTATTTTTCTGAACTCAAATTCTTTTCCAAATATGATTCACCATTCCACCATGTTTTGAACAATTTACCTTAGTTGTTCTTAGAGTTCCCCTAAGGTTTTGTAGGATTCTCTGATTTTAGGCACAGGTTGAGGGCTTGGGAAAGCACTGACCCCCCCATCATTTGTCTATGTTGGTTATCTCAGAGCAATCCATTATTCCTGAGTACAAAATCTCTTCAGGTTCCCAGGCTCTGTGCTGCTTTAGATCCATGCTTGGGGGTTGGAAATTTTGACTGAGCCTAGGAACCCTATACCCAATGCCCATGTAGCCTACTGCCATTCCAATTAGGAGGTCTTGCCATTGACCAACCGTGCTGCCCAGATTCACAGACTAGAGCCTCATTGCTTGGGACTTCCATAACACTCTCTCCTCACTTCCATCACAGCTTGGGAGAGCATCCTATTATAGCAGGTGGGGGTGAAAGTAGATTCCTTTTACACATTTCTTCTTTCTACCTCCTTCAGACCATATCCTTGTATCACTTGATCTTTGAAAATTTTTTACCTGGTCTGAAGGATTTAACTTTCTGGAAAAAAAAATCAAAACATCTATAGGCTACTCTAACCTAAAATCCCCAGCTGCAATTTCTATGATGGAGGAACAGGCAATACCTACCCATTATGTGAGGAATGTTTGGAATGGGTAGTGAAATTATTGAAGAAGGGAGGGAAGCTTTCTCTAGGTTTTAAAAGATGAGTAAGATTTGGAAAAGCAGATGACAGGGGGACACATTAGATAGCGGACTCTCTCTCAAAAGAATATACTATTAGTTGCAAACGTGTAATTTGGGTGGGTCCATTACAGCCACCTAGACAGGACAACAAAATCAAAGCAACACTCAAGGGGCACAGGTCTCACACTTGAGTTGTTGTTCTGGCTCCACCACAAACACAATGAGACTTTGTGCCTGGAGATCAGATTTCTCCTGTAGAACAAGGAAGGTACATTCTTGGATTCACTTGCTTCCTTTAACTTCTGCAGTTCTATGTGTGATCCCGAAAAATGGGTTCACCATCTAGATATTGGGAAATGAAGATGTCCATCTTCCTAACTGGGAATTATGAAATGATAATATTGCATGCGCTTCCTTTTCTCAAGGAATTTACATTCTCAAGGTAAAAATGACCATTAGAAGTAAACACTCAAGGAAGCAAAATATTGTTTCCTTTGCTTTTCTGGCCTGATTTCAAATGTCACCCTTCCTTTCTCTTATTCCTGGCATAAGCCACAAAACTTATTTTTTAGCCTGCACCTCTCTCCTGTTCCTCTTTCCCATCTTTGTGAAATTGGTCCCAGTGAGACCGTGGCCATGAGTACAAGTATGTAGATGGCCCACTGAGGAGCTGGTACAGCTTCTGCAGCTGTACTAATGAACCAATTCTCTACGTACAGAACTATTGGCATTGAGCATTTGTTGTGTTTCTACACAGCACAAATTAATTTTCCAGGGTTACTGAATGGTCTGACTCTAAAATGTTTACTTTTGCTTCTCTAAGATACTAGGCTCTGTTGTTCAGCTCTCTCTTAATAAAACCCAAGAGTTCCAAGCTTCAAACTGCATCTGCCCTTTTCTTTGAAATTTCATATAGTTTGCTTCAAGTGTCTACAGCTTTACAAGGAGAATCCTCTGTAATTTTTTTTAATGAAATAAACAAAATGATTGTATGGGGTTTGACAAGAGGGTAGGATTTTTCAGCATCAGTCAAATTTATTTCTTTCTAATAGATTTTGAGATTTTGTTTAATTATTTTTCATCCATGTGTTTTTATTTTTATTTATTTATATGTTTGCCTCCTTTGGGGAGCAGGGGAGAATTAGAAAGGAGGATGAATCTGTTTGCACTTGGATTTATCCTTACATAACCATCAGGTGTTCTGGCAAAGACAGATACTGAGTTTGAAGGAATGCTGGAGAGCAGTCATCCGGAAGAAAATAAATTGGAGATTAAAAAATGTCTGGTTTTTTGCCATAGTGGTTTTTTGAGTCAAATGCCTTTGACTTGCATGAAGATCATAATGAATAACATACAGAAATAATCCAGTGTTGATGAGCGTCTGAGTTTTGGAGGAAGGAGGCAGGGAGGTGGCTGAGGGGGTAAAATTTGCTGGTGAGTAAAACTTCTTCCAGGCAGGTGGCTAAATCTTGACAAACTGCCAAAGCACTTAACAGCAGCCACCGTTCCTGAAGGCACTCTTCTGCGCTTTCAATGTTTTCCAGACTGAAATATCTTGAGCAAAAAAAGCTGCCAGCCATTGCTATCAAGAGGATTGTATAAGTGACAGAAAGAGAGTTTGAGTAAGTGTCTGAGCCAGGTGAGGCCATAGGTGGGCCTTCTGGTAATAGAGAAATGGTAAAGAACAAGGTAAATGGAAGTGGCTGCATGAATATGAGTGCCTCAGGAAAGCATGAAATTTGCCTTTTAATCTTGCTAGAGGTTAAATGGAAATTCAGACCTTAGTAATCCTGAGAGCAGGGGTCATGCCCATTAGTTCACTGGTATGTCCCCAGTTTCTGGTATATAGTTATTAATATTGAACATTGATTGAAAAGGTGGAATAGGACCCAACTGGAGTCAGAATGGGATAGAAGGACATGACTAAGCTGAATTGAATTGAATGACAAGCTGTAAGTAATTCCAGTTTGTCTTGAGAGCAGAAGTTTTTGCTGTGAAGGCCTGGCTTCTAGTTCTAACTCTGCTGTGTCTGGCCATGTTACCTAAGTGTCTCCAAACCTTAATATCTTCATCTTTTAAAGAAAAATAACAACAAAGAATGATAAAATCATGTTTAATATAACTTCTAGGTCTGATATTATATTTTTTATGAGAGATTTTCAAAATGGCAGGTGCTCAGGAAGAGAAAAGGAGTGTGTTATAATATGCTTGAAATTAATACATAAGCACAATAATTACAACTGGAAATTTCAGCATCAAGGAGGTTACCTATCCACAGGGGGAAGTGAGCTATTACAAAACAAACCCCTGACTCTTCATTAACATGATTGAGAATTTATTTTAAAACTCAAGCAATATATAATTTTACCTGTAAATGTTCCATGACAAAATGAGAGCTTTAAGCAGGAGCATATTTGAGAGACCATAAATAGCTTTGGGTGAGTTTACTAGGACTTACAGTTTTATTTGTTTGTTTCTTTAAGTATCTGGAAGATTACTTATTGGGAATACAAGCATCCGGAGTTTCCCTCCTTCTCCCTGTTTTCTGCTTTATTTGCCCACTAGAAGGCTTATGCAAATTGGGCACATATCCTCCTAGACTGGCTAAGGAAAACCTCAGTACACAGCTTGGAACGAAGATTCATTCAAAATGACATAGTCGCTATCTTCTTTCTGAAAACTAAGAACGGGAAGGGAAGACCAAGCACGTAGCCACCAGGATAGTATGGCCAGGGATTCTCCAGGAGAGGTACTAGCCCTAGAATATACTTTACCTTCTTAAACAAACTGCTTTACCATGAGACAAAATATTTCCTTCTCAACATCACATTTCAAAAGCTCCAATTCATGCAGCAGTGTAAATAGAGAATAGCCAAATATCCTCTGAGGTTGATTTGAATAGGGGTAGTGGAACAGAAGACAGTGCCACACAAGGCCCATATGTTTGAAACCATAGATTTTTATCATAATTTTGCCACAAGCTGGTTCTAAAATGAAAGGCCAAGTAGGAATTACTCAGTGTATTTGTTTTATTTTACTTTGCTATGTTTTATTCTATTTGAAATGATTTACCTACAATCCTAGTAGGAAATATAGATCAACCTCATGATAAAATAGAAAAAGCACTGGCCTTGGAATTAGAAGACTCAAACTCTAGATGAACGTCTTTGGGCAACTCAGTATGATTAAATTGTTTTATTTGTTTGTTTGCCTTTTTAAAAAATAAATTGTAAAATACGGGGAGGTATAACAATTATTTCTATGGACCTTTTCAGTCCTAAATATTACAACAGCCTATAATTCAGAATTAAATTACAGAGTATGACATTTTAGATTCAAAAAGAGCATCATCACATATTCACAGGATGCATAGGGACAATGAGACATTTTGTTTCAGACTGTAGAAGATGTGGTTGAATAAATAGGATTGAATCAACCTATGGAGAACCCTGAATCCTGGGCTGGGAATTCTGATTTGGTGAATTTAATGTTATCCTCAAACTATTAGTGTACAAGGAATTTGCTGGAGAAGATGAATCTAAAAGACAAGAAATGTGTTGATTACTAGAATAATCACATTCTTTCACAAATCTGGGTCTGGTTCTCACACTATTTCCTGAGATAAGATTCTATTATTATTTCTACCTTACAGATCAGAAATTGCAGGCCAGAGTTAAGGGATCTTTTCCCAGTATCTCCAAGCAAGTTAAGCAGCATATTCAGGATCCGAGCGTAAATCTCAAAATCAGATTTTGAGCTAAAAGAACGTTATCATCACCTAGTTCAAGAATGCAAGTACAGTGCTACTTTGACAAAATGGGTGGTTCAAGAATCTTTTGCTTCAAATAAAAAGAAAGGCAGATGTAGAAAAGATATCTTGCAACTTTATGACTAAAATTTCCCTTATCAAAATACTTAATTTTCTTTGCCCAATATAACCTAAAAAGGGCATTCTTTCGACAAGCCATAGCACTTTCAAAATTCATCTTCTTTGACCTCACTCCCATTTCCTTAACCATTGTATTTCTCCGGTAGTAAAAATTCTCCCTACTTCAGGTCTTACTACCTTCCAGTTCTTTTCACTCAGCCTAACCAATAATCCTTATTTCATGATCTTTTATCTCTGGCTGGCATTTTCTTACTTATTTTTGTTTATTTCTTATCATCCTAAGTTCCAGCATCACTGGCCTGCTGGCCTTGCCATTGCACCATCTCCAAACTCAATGCAAATATAGCCTTCCTCTCTTTTTATTGTAAGACATCCAGACCCATAATATTTGCTGGATTACTTGGCAGTAGTTTAACTTATATTCTCAGGGCTATCACATTGTAACTAATTTTAAATGATGTCTTTCATATGTTCCAGTGCAATACAATCTCTAGTTCTTAGGTCCCTTTTTATGCCTTCGTATATAACTAGAACCTGTCCTCTTTCTTAGAGGTCATTGCTTGTCAGGTCCTTTACCCCTGTATTTGTTCATATGGAGGAGCTGGAGTAAGACGAATGAATACTTTAAAGAATGTCCATGTCAATAGAGTCATGTTTGAGGCCTACATCCCTTTGAAATGTATAAAAATCTTGTGTTCATTTAAATAAGTACTTATTGTGTTATTTCCAAGTTAGGCCAAAAATATAAGACAATGTCTACCTTAAAAGAAATTTACAGTTTAGTTTGAGAACCATTTGTGATCAGAAAAGATGAATAACACTTTGCAAATGTTAGGTGTAGTAGGTTAAAGATGATCAAAAATTATTTTCTATGGCACTTGTGGCCTCTGTGACTGCTTAACCAAAAAAGTATGGTAGAAGTGACACTGCCAGTTTATGGGCTTGGGTTTTAAGAGACTGGAAGCTTCTACTTCCTGTATCTTTACTTGAATTAGGAACCTAGCCACCATTCTTGAGGAAACCTAATCAGCCCCATTAAAGGACTCATGTAGAAAACAACTAAGGCTTTCAGCTGAAAGATGCAACAAGCTCCCAGCTGGCAGGAAACACCAACTTGCTGGCCATGTGAGTGAGCTATCTTGGAAATGAATTTTCTAGTCCCAGTGGAGCTCTTGAGATGACACTGGTGGAGCATAGACAAGCCACTGTAACAAAGCTCTGTCCAAATTGCAGATGTGTGAGCAAAAAAAAAAAAAAAGTGTTTAAAGTTTTAATCCATTAAATTTGGAGATGATTTGTTAGGTAGCAATAGATAAGTGAAACACCAGGTTTTTACATTTTATGTTTTGTTGTGTTGATGATGTTTTTGATATTGTTGTTTCTAAATGCTTTTCTCTCCTTAAGTTAATTTGGGTTACTCTCAAAATTGTATTTCTCAGAGGAGTCTTCCCTGATAACTCTACCTAAAATAACTTTTACCCCACTATTCCTTATAACCTAGCTTTATTTGTTGTCATAGCATATATTTCTACCTCAATTGTTATAGGTATCTATTTATTTATTTTATTCTGCCTCACTAGAACATAAAATCCATGAGTAGAAAGATTTCTTTTTGTTTATTGTTGTCTCTCTACTTCCTAGACCAGTGCCTGCCATATCGCCAATGCTTAATAACTATTTATGAATAAATGCATAAGTGAAATGCAAAGTGTCACTTAGAGATGGAAGAGATCATAGTGATCAGATTAAATAACAAAGATGAATTTGTTTACAAGCTCGACTGTGAAGTATGAGAAGGATTTGGACAATGGAAATGGGGAGGAAGAGGAAAAAGTAGAACTTTTAGTTGAGAGAAAATAATAGTTCAAAAAAGGGAAAGTGTGATATAGTCAAGAAAAGTAGGTAGAGTATTGTGAATGGCAAAAGCAATGTGTGGTCATGTAAAAAAAGATTTTTATTTTACACTGAGGGCTACTCAATCTTTTAGACAGTCTTCTTCCCTGGTGTGGCAACTATTGTCCAAGATGGCCCATATTCTGGTATTTATGCCTTGTGTAGTCTCAGATCACATGGAATGGTATGACCTGTATAAACAGTTGGATAGTGTGAAGATGAAAATATATGATTTCTGAGACTAGGTCACAATGGCATTACAGCTTCTTCCCTCCTTTGTTGGATCACTCATTCTGGGGAAATTCAGCTGCTATATAGTGCCTCTCCTTTACGGAGAGGTTCACTGGTGAGGAACTGTGGCTTCCTTGACATCAGCCATATAAGTGGGCCACCTTGGAAGTAGAGCTTCTGGCTCCATTCAGGCTTTCAGATGACTACAACCCCAGATGACATCTTTACAGCAACATCATGAAAAGATCCAGAGCCATATTCCCAAATTCCTGAATTACAGATTGTGAGATAGCAAATTCCTACCGTTGTTTTAGGTTTTTCTCTGGCCACACCTCAGTTTCTTCTGTGTATCTTCTTCCTTTGCCTTCATTTTTAATGTTAGTGTTTCCCTGGTCATCATCTTGGTTCTTTTCTCTTTTCTGACTATAAAATGCCTTGGGGAGGTACCTTCCATTCCCACCATCATTGGTCATTTACCACCATCATGTTCATGTTTCCCCAATCTGTATTTTCATCCAAAATGTGTACTCTAATTTATAAATTGTATATTCAGGTTCTTCTGAATAAGTCCACTTGGATACTTCAAATTCATGTCTAAAATTAATTTCAGCAACAACCTTTCCCACCAAACATACTTCACAGATAGTATTCTTTGTCAGGTTCAATGGATGGGAGATAGACTCCTCCTTTTGATGGGGGAGTGGCAAGTTTCTGGAAGAGCATGTGGAAGCACTGTTGCTATGTTTGGAGAATCCAATCTGACACAGTACCATTGTTTGACACATTGGACATTGTATTTTATTTTGTAATCTTTCTGAATTAATTGCAATTTCCAAAATCGGTAACGTACTTGGTACATATTCCTTTGCACATGTTCATCTCTTTGGGTGGGTTATCTGCCAATTACTTCTTTCTTATCTCCTATTCGTCATTCAAGATTTGGTTTTGCTGACATTTCATCCTAAACTCTCTCCATGAAGCCTTGGTCTCCGTTAAACTTTTTCCTCTGGGCTCTTTCAACACTCTGCTTTTACTCATATGTTCTTTCTGCTTGCCTGATATCATATTTTACTCACTTGGGTACTCCTCTGTCTCCTCCACTGTACTCTAAGCAACTTGAGGTTGGGCATACATCAAATTTGTTTGTGTATGTTCTTTGCTTGTGTATGTTCTTTGCTAACTGCCTAAAAACTGGTAGGAATGCAATAACTTCTGGTCAAATAATGAATGGATGAGCCTACAAAAGCGATATGGGGTCCCGTTGCTGAAGACCTTGTATGTCAGACTAGAGTTCAGCATGTATTCTAGGCTAGTCTACTAAATCCTTGCCTTCAGGAGTTAAAGATGAGTATTTATTTTGATGGTATTAATTAAAGAAGGTATATAGAACTAACATGATGGCAGAATAATATGTGATAAGCCAATGGTAAGATGTACGGTGTTCTCTGATGATCCATAAAAAGACAACAGTAGCTCTCTCTCAAGAAAGGCTTTACACACAGGTAGAGGGAAAGACTCAATGAGCTCTAAGATCTGTTGCAGTTATATGATGCTATTAAGCATTTTGTTTAAAGGGCTATTGTTATATTGAGAAGACTTCATTTCTAAATTGAGCAATTCCTGACCTCATTTTTTGGAAGCTGGTAAGTCAAATACTTATAGACTTAGAGGCTTTTCTGGTAGAGGTTATTTGTAATGTGCAATGCTCATAGCTTAAATTAACATGGCTTTTACAGATCCCTTAATACACATAATATGACCCAATATTGAGATGGTCTTTAGGAAGATAGAGAGTTAAGGTGAAAATATATATGAAGTGAATTTTGAAGATTTCCCAAGTGCTATCAGAATAATTTGAAGGACTTTAACTGAATTGTGATCAGAACTTCTCCAAATCTCCCTGTCACACCTGAATTTGGCCATCTGGCCACTTCATTTTTATATTTCAAAATCGTGACTCACCAGTAGGGATGTTGGATTTAGGCTCAAAACTGATTTTACCCTTTTAAAAAGATTTAGACAGTGAGGTAAAGACTTTGAGAAAAAAAGAGAGTAAGCTTGATTGTGCATGGCTTAATTGACTTTTCCTAGCAGAGAATTAATGAAAATGTCAAACACATGACTTTTTTTGTGTGCATAAGTAATGCTTTTAATCCAAATGACTGTTTGGCATTCATATGTAGTATTTTGATAATAAAAAATTCAATTATTATAGAATCCATTGTGAGCTAAATAATGTGGAGATATAAAGCAAGATATAGTTTTTACCCTTAAGACATTAAAATAATTTGAAGGATAAGATACATGACAAATAAGAATCCAAAGAGGTGCCTGGTTATTGTGTAGTGCAGTAGTATTGCAACACTAAACCTGAAAGACATTTTGGAGGGAGGAGAACTGAGGCAACTTCATGCCAACTTCAAGAGGTGAAATGGCATAAACATAATACAGGATGTATCATTCTTTATTTTTTTACCTGGCTTCTTTCATTCAGCCTAATAACTTTGAGATACATCCAATTTATGTAGATCCACAGTTAATTTTTATTGCTGATAAGTATTACATGGAAACACCAAAATTTGTTTATTCATTCACCTCTTGAAAGACATTTGAGTTGTTTCTAGTTTGGGGCTATTAAAAATAAAGCTCCTATGAACATTTACTTATAAGTGTATTTCTGGACATATACTTTCTTTTCTCTTTGCTAAATAGCTAGAAATGGTATGGCTGATCATATGGTAAGTATATATTTAAATTTATAAGAAACTGCCAAAGTGTTTTCAAAGTTGATACACCATTTTATTAACACATTCCCATCAACAGTGTATGAAAGCTCCAGTTCCTCTACATCCTCACCAAACTTGATTTACTCAGCCTTTTAAATTTTAGTCATTCCAATAGGTATGTAGTAGTATACCATTATGGTTTTAATTTGCATTTCCCTAATGACTAATGATGTTAAGCACCTTTTCCTGTGCATATTTGCCATTCATATATAGTCTTTGGTGAAATATCTGTTCAAATCTCTTGCCTATTTTTTAAACTAGGATGTTTGTTTTCTTATTATGGAGTTTTGAGAGTTATCTATATATTATAAGTCACATATTAAATGTATGTCTTTCAACTATTTTTACTGAGGCTATGGATGGCCTCTTCATTTACTTAACAGAAGTAAATTTTTTGTGTATGGTATGAAGTATGGGTTAAGATCATTATTATTGATATGCATATGGATATTCAATTGTTCCAGTATCCTTTATTGATCTTCTTGGGTTTTTAAATAGATGAAATGAAAGTTTCAATTTTACCAAATAAATTGGCGAGTTCCATTACCCTCATATTTTAATTATAACATATGAATTACTCTTTACAACTGTTTTCTGAAGCAGGTAGTTGAAATGGAGATGCATTAAAGTATGTTGGGGTAATTTTGTAAGGTAACATATAACTTGCCTTTTCTGGTATTGTTCTAAAGGTAATAACCATTAATTTTACCCACAGGAAAATTCTGGTATCTTTCCAGAGATAAGAATAAGCATTTAAAAAATACTATACATGTTTTTTGTATTAAAAAATCAGTGACACACTGTTATCTACAAGAGTATGCTCACAGGAAATTCTTTTAAACTGTTGGAATTTTGTGGCTTTTATGCACAAACTCTGAGTGTCCTGTCTCTTCCTCATGGTCAAGATGTCAGTTATAATTCAAAAATGTTTCATTGTACCTGTATTTAGCAGTTTCCTGAATTATATTTTCTAGTTTGGGATTTCATATCCTCAAGAGTTAAATAGTAAACATCATATGCAAAATTTAAGTCAAAAGTCTTTTAGAGACAAATATAAGCTTTAATGTAGAGATAGCATGGTGGCCATATTGGAAACTTTTTTTTTCTACTTTTCCAGAAGAATTTAACCTGGTTATCTGCCCAAATCTGAGGAAAGGAAGTGATATTTTCTTACTTGTATATAGTAGTTTGTATTTTACTATATAATTACACATATTAACACATTCAATAAACATTATTATATTGTACCTTATTTAATTTCCCCCACCACCCTATAAGTGAGTGAGACATAATATATATATTTTTACTGACATAAATACATATATATTTTATAAACATATATATATATAAAGCAGTAAATGAGGTACATACAAACAAAATCAGTGAACTAAAGCAGGACTTGCTAACCCAGGGTAAAACACCAGATAGATTCAGAGAGCCAATGAGCTTAGAGGGGGGAAAAATTATATCTTCATATTCATAAAACTCTAATTGAAATTTAGAATTTTAATTAATTGTGAATGAAAGCAACAAACTATAGTTTTGTTGGTAGTACCTTAATTTTGTCACCACCAGAGGTTACAATTATCTTCAAATCACATTAAACTTGTTTTAGACATCTCAAAATGTTGCATCTACTAATCATTATAATGAAATCATGGTGGTTATTAAACTGACCATTAGATTGTATTTTTAATGTGCTAATAAACACATATATTGCTATGCTACACTCTTGTTTTCATATTTTGATAACTTTATTTCAGTATACTTGGTTTATTTTGTAATCCTATGTATTTGACTATATCCACTATAAGTTATCAAGTGCTTTTGGTCCACAGGGTTCAATAAAAGATTATTTTGAGAAGCAGCCCAGGCTGCCAAAGGGGTCTACAGAGCAAAAATGTTTAAGAACTCCTAAAACAGTCATATACAGGATCAAATACAGACATTAAAAACATAGGATTGATAGTGAAAAGTAATTAGGTTGAAATATAAAGCACAATACCCTTATTTTCATTGAAAAATCAAAATAATACCACTTTAAAAATGCACAAAAGCAGATATGCATACATATACTAAAGAGAAGAAAGTGAAGGGTAAGTGCCTTTGTGGGGGTAGGAGTCAGATTTAGGTAGACAGATTAGGTATGGAAGATAAAAGTAATAAAATAAAGACCATGTAAATACCTGTGATTCTAAATGTCTGCATATGAGGGTCAAAAAGGAAAAAATAAAATGAAGATTTGGACATTGGTTCCAGACCCATCACCTCCACTAAGTCACTCAATCTCCAAAAGAATCCTTAAGAGAGAAAGTTCTTTATCTCTGGATTTAGAATCATCAGACTCTACTTACATAGGATAAAAAGTCCTTTCCTCTCTCTCTCTCTCTCTCTCTCTCTCTCTCTCTCTCTCTCTCTCTTTCTCAGCACCAAGGGGTGTGACACATACATTCTCTTGGAGTGTCCTATTTCTGCTCTCATCAACAGAGCCAAGATTTTTTTTTTCATTACCATTTGTCACTTCACCAACCCTTAAAGCAGCCCTTTTTCTAAAACACCTGGGACTTGTCTTCCCAGCACAAATGGCCTTTTAATGGCTCCTTAAACAAACAAAAAGTGTTGGTTTATGAGTGTGTCCATACATTGAGCCCAAATGTAATATAATTTTTCTATAAGAGATCACATTCTATTAATATATTCTACTTTTATTCCTCACAGTCCCTTCATTTTAATCCTGAACACATAATACATTGCCTTTAATCATCTGTCAATTCAACATACATTAGAATTGTTTGACAGCAAAGAAGACAACTTTCCCTGTATAAATTCTGGTTTATTTACATCTTTAGCCATGGGAAAGCCGTATAAATACTTCCATACCTGTCAAGATTTCTTTTCGTGGATTTGAATTAGCATCTTATCTTCCATCATTTACCAGAAATATGGCCTAACTTACTGTGAATTTCACGAATTTGACCCATGCCAGGTTGTCTTGAGAGATTATTCTTGATACACAAGTTTGCTGGCCATACTTTTTCCTTGACTAGGCTGGTTACTGTGCATCCTAACATTTGATTTGACAATGGTTAAAAAAGTGAATCTATTGAGAAAATGTTTCATCCTTCTCTGTATAAAATTTACTACCTTTAATCCACTAGAATGTACGTGCTATAAAGGCAGGGTTTTTCCTTTTGATTCTCTTATGTATCCCCAATGAGTTGACCCAAAATAAATATTTGTTTCAGCAACTATATGAAAATAAAGAAAAAATAAGTAATTGACATTTATTTTGAATTTCCCTGTAGCAGTCACTATCTTAAGCCCTGAGATGGGATGCCAGATGTTGAAGTTGTCCATGTAAGCGTATAACCCTGGTGACTGTGATTTTCTTCTTTATGATACTTCTGTTATTTTTAATTTTCCATAATTTATGA
This sequence comes from Daubentonia madagascariensis, assembly GCA_023783475.1. Taxonomy (NCBI): domain Eukaryota; kingdom Metazoa; phylum Chordata; class Mammalia; order Primates; family Daubentoniidae; genus Daubentonia; species Daubentonia madagascariensis. Next base: position 2,817,163 of record JAKFHU010000901.1, on the reverse strand, counting down.
GGCTGAACATATGATTTACTAATAACAAATTAAAAAACATCAGTTCACTGTTTTCAGTGGTCTCCTTGTTTACAGCCTAGCAATTTTGGATAAACTATGGTGACCATTTTTAAAACTTACTCAGGAGCTGATGAAAGCAGAATAACATTACCATCTCTAATTTGTTCTAATTATTTAGAAAATAAAACTTATTATGATTTGCTATTTTAAATCACATATTGTATTCTGCTTGTTTAAAAGATATATTAATTCCAGTGAGAAAACATGTAAATCTTCAATATATTCTTCTGCCAGTCATTTCTATACTTAATATTTAAATTCATACTGAGATATCTGTATGCTATACTTTCCTAATATTCCACTCATAAAATGTTTCTGTATCGAGTTGTTCAAACTAAACAATAGATTTCTCATGACTAGTTTCCATCATGCATTGAATTTTTTTTTGGATGCTTTTAAATTTATTGAGATGTATTTTATGGCCCAATATATGACCTATCTTGGTGAATGTACTATGTACTCCTGAAAAGTATGAGTATTCAGCTGTTGCTGGATGCAGTGTTCAATAAATGTTACTTTGGTAAAGGTAGTTTATAGTGATGTTCAGATCTTCTTGATTATTACAGATTATTTTGTCTAGTTAATATAAAAATTTCTATGATGGGGCATTAACAATTGCTTATTATGATCGTATAATAGTCTATATTTCCATCAAATTCTGTCAGGTACTATTTCATATATTTTGAGGCTCCATTAGTAGGTGCATACTAATCTCCCCTACAATCTTTCAACTTTTGATTATTTTTCAAATTTTTATTTTGAAATAATTGTAAATTCACAGAAAGTTGCAATGATAGCACAGAGAGGTTCTGTGTACCCTTCAGCCAGTTTCCCCCACAGGTTACATTTTATATAATTGTAGCACAATATCAAAACCATGTATTTCATATTAGTACAATGTGTTTGTATAGTTTTGTCATTTTATCAAATGCATAGATTCATATAATCACCACCACAATCAAGATATAGAATTATTCAATCACCACAAAGATGTCCCTAATGCCACCCCTTTAGAGTCTCACTTGAAGGCTCGCCCCCATCATCCCTAACCTACGGCAACCATTAATCTGCTTTCCATCTATGTAATTTTATCTCTTCGAGACTCTTATATAAATGAATCACATAGTTTATGGCCCTTGATACTTTTTATTCAGCATAGTAATCTTAAGATCCATCCAAGCTGTTGCATGTATCAAGAATACATTCTTTTTTATTGATGAGCAGTATTCCATAGTATGGATGTACCACAGTTTGTTTAACCATTCACATATTGAGGAACACCTTGGTTATTTTCAGTTTTTGGCTATTACTAATAGAGCTTCTATGAACAATCACATGCAGAGTTTTGTGCAGATATTAGTTTCCAGTTCTATGAGATAATGCCCAGGAGTATAATTGCGGGGTTGTATTTTTTTGTAAGTGTATGTTTAAGTTTTTCAAAAACTGCAAAACTATTTTCTGATGTAGCTCTTGACTTTTCAATACCTTTATTTGTTACACAGTTTTCTGTCCTAAAAAGTAAACACATTATCCACTATCAAAGTTATTCCCAGCAAGTGATTTTGGCAGATGGTATGGCTAGCAAACTGTTAAAATCAAAGCTATTTGTCTTCTCTGAAGATTTTTTTCAAATAACCTATTAGGGATTTTAAAGATTAATCCGCATGTGTGTCAGAGTAACCCATGTAGGTAATTTTTTCAGATTTTAAAAGAATTTGTGACAATTTTAAATCCAGTTATTGAAAAAAGAGAAAACAGGAATAGAAAACAAAAGTGTATGAGCTCCTAGACAAAGTAGATAATTTAATTAGGAAAAAGTGGACAAAAATTTCGCTTGCAGGGAGGACAAGAACAGTGGTGAGAGACCAGTTTTATGAGGTCAGCCCATTGCTTGCCAATCTTATTTAAACTTTATAACTTTCCAGATTGGAAAGGTGAGTTTCTAATTAGCTCCTTTTTCATCAGTCAAGGCTCAGTCTCTCTAAACAATCTTTGGGTAATGATCATATCCCCACTTTGATCAACTTCAGGGAAATTGCAGAGCCAAATATTAAACAAGTGCTTATGAAATTGTGCTCAACCACCTGTTCTCTTGACCCCTGGCCGACCCAGTTAACAAAGACCAGTGTACTTCAATTAGTCCAAGTGATACCAAATATAACCAATCCCTAATTAACACTGGGCACTTTTCTCTCAATCTCACAATCTGATTTTCTCAAATTAGTCTTCAGGATATTTTATATCTTGATGAAAGTATCACAAAGAACCCGTAACTTGATTCTGACAAAAGTAGGTATAATCTTGACTACAATAACAGGGCCTATAATCCCCCCCACACTTACTTTGGGTATTTATTTAATTTGCTCATATTCATACACCTTGGGGCTAAAACAATTGTCTGTGAAAAACTGTTAATGCATTTTCCTTATGTCAAAAATAAAAGTCTCACACTTTGATGATCACCTGGGGAATCAGTAAACAAGCAGAATCCCAGATCCCAGGTCACACGTCAGAACTATGGAATGTGCACAGGTGGGATGGGGCCTTGGGGTTTGTAGTTTTAACAAGTTATACAGGTGATTCTGATGGAGAACAACACCTGAGGGATATGGGAATGAACTTGTATTTAGAGGAAGACAACTTGGAATGAAGCATCTCAACTTTGGGTTGATTATCTCTTTCTGCTGTTTTTATTGGAGAGGATATTTGCATGTATAGCGATGAGCTATTTCCTAACAAAGAGAAATCCAGTGAGAAATAGATGGAAAGTGTTCTGGGGTAGAGAAGCAAAGAAACAAGAATTACTCTTTAGTTGCTCTCTACACTCATCTCAAATTAGTTCCATCCTTTCATTCATTGTTAAAAAAATCAGTGTCTGTTATTTGCCAGCAAAAAAATATATAGATATGTATACACATAGGCACAATTGGGAACAAGATAAATGCCTTTCTACATAATGAAGTTAGAATATTGCAGTGGTTAAGGATGGTTAATCTGGAGCCTGACAACCTGCATTTGAAACCTGACTCTGCTATGTACCAGAACTTGGCTAAGTTCTTTATCTAGTCTAAATCAGTTACTACTTTTTCGTCTGGAAAATAGGGTTAATGATACATATTTATTAAGGTTGGTATGATGATTAAATGCTTGGCTCATAGATAATGCTTTTCATATGATTGTTTACTGACAAACAGATAACACTGTTCTCTCACTTTTTACTGTTCACACCATCATATTTTTGAGATTTAACTATTAATTTGGAGTTTTATTATTACCTAGTATTATATCCTAAGTATGCCATATGCATAAAAATCCCTATTTCTTAAAAAAAAGAAATGTTTCTTCAAGGACAGCCTAAGCTCACTCATGTGGTTGTTGGCAGGATTCAGTTCCTCCCACACTAGTGGGCTGAGGGCCTCAGTTCCTTGTTGGGAATTGTTCAGAGGCTGCCCTCAGTTCCTCACCACATATGACTCTGAAGCCTGCTTCATCAGAACGAGCAAGAAAGAAAAGCCAAGGAAAGAGTGCCAGCAAGATGGAAGTCACAGTCTTTTGCGCTCTAATCATATCTACGCTCTACTTATTCTAGGCAAATCCCTAGGTCTAGCCTATGCTTAAAGGGAATGGACTACACAGGGCATGAATGCCAGGAAGTGGTCATAATTGGAAGCCTTGCCAGCTAATGTTAAATCTCTCTCTCTCTCTCTCGCGCGCGCGCGCGCTCTCTCTCTATATATATACACACACACACACACATATATATGTACACACACACACATAGTGCACTCATAACCACCTGGAACCATTTCGGATTCAGTAGGTCTGGTGTGGGACTGACCATTCACATTTATAACAAGCTCCCAGGTGATGCTATTATTGATTTGTGACCAAGCTTTGAGAAACCCTGCTTTAGAGCCTATACCATGCCTTAGTATACAAGGATAACCAAGACTCACCTCCTGGCTGTAGTTAATGTAAGTTCGTTTATCAGTCAATCTGGCACACCCCGTTCTCTCTGCTGGAAGAACTACCTATACATGCTGCCAAATAGGGCAAGTTCTGAAAGGGACATTAAGGTCTGTTCTCCCGGGAAGGGTTTTCTTTACTAGCCATCTACCTGATGGGTAAATAAACCTAGGGTGTAGACAAATCATATGCAACCCTTGTCCATATTTCTTCAAAATGTTGAATTTAGGATGGATATTAAACAATAGAAGAATCTTGAGAGACAGAAAAGGAGATTCAATGAGTGACCTAACAAGATCACTCTTTTCTTGTCCATTGCAGCACATTCTTCATCTCCACATAAAAAAAAAAAAAAAAAAAGAAACCTAAAAGACCAATTAACACCCTGGAAAGCACTTTGGAATTGCTTTCTAAACTTGGTGTAATGAAAACAAATGGACGTTTTGATTAAATAGATATCATTAGGGTGACATGTTATGATCTCAACCCCTGGTTTAATGATCTAATTAAGACCAAGAAAAATTCATTATGGACTCTCAGATCAAATAATTCATTTTACAGAGCCAAAGAAGAAAAGACTATCTGTATATGTGTTCAGGATAGGAAGACTGTCTTGGATGAATGAAGAAAAGAAATTCAACCCTGAGAAGTTTTATAACTATCTTTATTTAAAAGAGGAAAAAATACAGACAAAGAAACCAGCAGTGAAAGGTACAGAGAACTGGGGTGGAAAAGGGCTTGGGTCCTGGAGACGCTTTTGCTTCCAACCATTTTTTGCTATATTTTACCTCAGCCTGTGCACCCCAAAAGGAGGAGTTGTATGATGAGGTTGTGAAATGGATGGACTGCCATAACCGCAACCTCATAGCTTTCACTTGGGGAAGGGGGAGGATGTATCACAACAAGGGGATTAAGGCAAAGCAGGCAAGAAGTGTGAAAAAGGCAAATGGCAGACAGGAGCTCAGGAGAAGCAGGGGTAAGTAGAGGAAGATAACAGCATGGGAACCAAAATAGTGAAAGGGAGAAAAAATGAAACATGGTAAAATTAAAGCCACGAGCACCCGTGAGACTCGTAGGGAATGCCATATGTAGTCTTCTTGGAGATAGCGTTTCTCCCTAAAATGTCGAGTATCATTAAGATCTGTACTATAAGGACTCATTACATTCAGAAAGATTATTGAAAGTCTTTTGGCTAGTGTCTTCACCTAAATATCTGAAGAAAAAAAATAGCCTATTAGACTCCTGAGGAATTCCCACTTGAAAGCATTTAAGATCAATTCACCTAAAACCTGAAGGACAAAAATTTAACAACTTTGCCTGTGGCCTTGCCCATGGCAATCTATTTGCTGTGTCTTGTCAGAGGACTGAAGGGAGGTTATAGCTAACTGTTAGCAATCTTCTTCAATGTCTCTCTTGAACACAATACCTCAAGCCAAACCATCTTGACATTGCTTTATCTGATCAGGTGTGGCTACATGGAGTGTTAGGACCTCAGCTTCACCTGAGCAGGGAAGGGAAAAGATAGAAGCTGAGTCAGGCACAATGATGGATAGGAAAATTAGTCTAACTATAGATGTGGCCCCTTTAAGGTAGCCAACTGGTGTGCAAATTTTGTGAATTCTGCTTAGTCAGATTAAGAATTAATATCTGAGAGGGTTCAATGCACTGTGAGGTCTGAAGGGTAAATTATGCTCAAACTCAAACCAATGGGGATGCTGTATGTTTTATTATGAGTGGAAACAATGGCTTAGGTTAGAGAGCAGGGCATATCAAATATGACTAGAGGCTAATGAAAATTCAGCAAAGTGTCAAAACCTCTACCCTTAGAATAGAAGGAGAAGCAAGAAAATGAGAATAAGAGCTGAATCAAAATAACTGGGCCACATGACAGGGAACTATATGTAGGTTGTGACTTTATACACTTACAAATGCAAAGGTTTTGCCCTCTGGCACAATGGAATGGTCATAGGGTCCACGGTCTAGAGAGCTGAGCCTGTTGATAGCCTTTTGTCCATTTCCCATCTAGTTGAGGTGGAAAAAGCATCCATGAGTAAAACTAGCAGACAAGAAAGACAGGAGTTGACAGAACACACTACCACATTTGATAAGGTCATTGCCTCTGCTTCTCACTGCTGATGGGACTTCCTGTCTGCTAGACTAGAAGGTCCCATGTGTTGTGCAATTACTTCTTCCAGTCACCTGTATATTACCTTGTTACCACTTCCTTCACAGCCATAGTGAAGAGGGATCTTCTGTCTTTCCTTTAGACTGAACTTCATAACAATCTTCCCACTAGATCTTGTGGTCAAGTAGAGAAAGCATAAGCTTTAGAGGCAGGCAGAAATTGAGTTTAAATAACATAAATGCTGCTTGGGTTCTGTGTTTAATTTAAGGCTCAGTTCCTCATCTGTAAATGGATATAAAATTGTCTACCTTATTGTATTATTGAGATGATTAAATGAGGAACAAAAACCTTTAAAATCCCTAGTTCATTGGCTGACACTCGGCAAGTGTGAATTTCCTCCACCCCACCCCATATCATCTTTGCCTTTCTTTTATACAGGGTTTCTGCCTGTTTATGTACTCTGTCTTTGTGGCCCTCCACGGCATCTTACCTTCAAGCAAAGCACATGCCATTGGATATTATTTTACTCAAGTATGGCCAGGTGTGTGCCTCTAATGGCTCATGGGGAAAAATAATCTCTCTGTTTAATCAAGGGTGTTGTTACCAACCAGATGTTTGAATACCTAGAATTAATCAGTTATTGGGTACCTGTAGAATTTAAAAAAACAGAAGGCTGCCAAGTTAAGACAGCCTTGACAATTTGTATATACCTTGAAATTTTGTACACATATTGGCATTTGTAATATAATCTTTAATTCATATCATTTCCATCTTATTGCAGAGTTGATGCAAACTGGAACTCTATATGCCTTAGATCTCATTAAATGATGCAAATATAATCTACATATTCTTTCCTTTGCCATATTGTTTCTTGTTGTTGTTTTGATATATTTTATTTTATATTGTGTTGTTTGGTTTTGTCTTACAATGGTTACAAAAAGAGGAGGTTAAATTATTCCTGAAGGTGAATCAGTGAATTATATCTGATGTCTTTTAGTCAAATAATATAATGAGTCACATCTTTGCATTTATAATGCTATTATGTTTTTGTTCAAAATACTAAAGGTACTGACTGGGAGTAGTGTTCCAGGGAATATGCCATGTCTAAGAAGAGGCAATTTTTAAATATTTATGACTATATAAAAACATGGGTGATCCTTGAGGAATAATCACAGAGATGGGCTAGTCAGTTTCAACCAAAATGAATAAAGGAGATCCAAGAATTTCTTTTGATTGGAGACATAAAGTAATTTACTTGCAGAGGTAGGCCTGTTCAGTTCCAGTGGGAATATTGGTAAGAAATATTCAAATAATCTAGGCCCCTAGAAGAGGTGAAATTTGGAAAGAATCCTATTGTGAGATAAAGGTAAGACATATGGCCATTTAATGAGAAAAACTACTGGACTGTATATACCAAAGAATCCAGAAGCATCTCATGGTGGTGGACCAGTCCTCAGAATAAAATGAATAGGAAGCTTTTGGGTAGGAATATCATCAAATTGGAGAAATTAGCACTGGAGCCTTAAAGCAGGGCTTGAGCCTTCTCAGAATAGTGTTCTGTTCTTTTTCCCATTGAAAGATGAACGCAGTACCTCAGGAGTTGGCACTGACTCTGAGAACCCTGCAAACTCTCCTAAATGGGGTCAGGATGAGGATTTTCAGCAGGAGTGAGGCTCTGAAATTGCAAGGGTATCAAATGGGCTATATAGGAATTTAGATGTAAGGCTGCAGAGATGATTTCAGGATCCCTCTTTTCTAGAACTTTCAGGGGAAAAGTAAACAAAAAAAAATCTTGACTTATTGATAAAAAACCTAGGGACAGACACTGTCAAATACCCTCTGAATGTAATATTTATGATATTCCCCTTCACATTGTATAATGATCTATTGATAAAGAGTGAAATTATTCTCTCTCTCTTCATAACGTAGGTTGGGTTGGTGGTAAAGAATAAAGAAAGGGTAACTTATTTCAACAAACGATGTGGGTTATTTCTGGTGGTAAGAAATCTACAGTTTTTCTAAAAAGTAGCACTATCTAATAGAAACATAATACATGGCCCATATGAAATTTTAAGTTTTTTAGTAGTAACATCAAAAATAAAAAAGAAGCAGGTAAAAATTTTTAATATTTTATTTACAGATAATAGCAAATTCACATGCAGTTGTAAGAAATAATATATTAAGATCCCTACACCCTTTATTCAGTTTCCTCCCCAAATAAGATCTCACAAAAGCTAGAGGACAACATCACAATCAGGATGTTAACATTAATGCAATCCTCCAAACTTATTCTTATTTCTTCAGTTTCACCTGTCCTCCCTTAGGTGTGTATGTGTGTGTAAATTTAGTTTTATGCAGTTTTATCATACGTTAGTTTATGTGTTCACTACCACAGTCAAGACACAAGAGTTCCATCACCTAAAGAATCCTTCCTGCTGTCCTTTTGTAACCACAACCACCTCCCTCTAACTACCCTGTCCCACATCCTTAATCCATATTAACCCCTAATCAGTCCCTCATATCTACAATTTTCCTGGTAAAATTAATTGATTTTAATAAAGTAATTTATTCAACCTAATATATTTAAACTATAACGATTTGAACACATAATCAGTACAAAAATATTAATAAGATATCTTATATTCTTACTCTGGTACTAAGTCTTTGATACCAAATTATATTTTGTACATACAGCAAATATCAATTTAGACTAGTGACAATTTGAGTGTTCAATGGCCACATGTGTCTTGTGGTGACTGTATTAGATAGCTCAGGTCTAGGAGATGAATTTTTGCCCTTAGATCTTCCATGCTATCCAGTTTAGAAGTTTTAAACTTGAGAAAAAACAGGGAATTCTGGACAGTTGGAAACAATCTTAATATTTAGCACTAGAAGAATGATTAAGTAAAAGGTTGTTCAATACTCTAATGGGACATTAAAATTATGTTTACAAATAAGACAAAATAACCTGGTGTAGGGTGACTGTCTTTCAGTTGCCTGGGACTGAGGATTTTCTTGAGACATGGGACTTTCACTGCTAACTAACCTGATGGGAACCCTGACCCTAACATGATGGGAAAATCCTTATCCTTATAATAGTTTATATAAAATATATATATATATATATAGAGAGAGAGAGAGAGAGAGATGTGGATATATACATACATACATATCACATATGTGTATATAGCACATATATACACATAGATATGTACACTCTATATATGCTATACATACAAGGAATGACAACAATATTCACAAAAACATTTTAGAAACAAATATAGTAGAGAGTCTTTTTAGATTTCATTTTTAATTATTATGGCTACATAATAGTTGTATCTTTATAGGGTACATGTGATGTTTTGATACAGGTATACAATGTAAATTAATCAAATTAGGGTAACTGAGGTGTACATCACCTCCTGTATTTATCATTTCTTTGTGTTAGGAACATCAATTCCACTCTTTTAGTTATTTCAATGTATACCCTAACTTATTTTATATTATAGTCACTTTTTTGTGCGGTCAAGTATTGTTCATTCTATCTAATGATATTTTGGTACCCATTAATCATCCCTACTTTATCCTGTCCTCCCTGTTATCATTCCTAGCCTCTGGTAACTATCATTCTGCTTTCTGTCTCCGTGAGATCAATTGTTTTTAATATTTAGCTCCTATATATGAGTGAGAACATGTGAGATTTGTCTTTCTGTACTTGGCTTAATTCATTTTACATAATATCCTCCAGTTCCATTCATCTTGTCACAAATGGTAGGATTTCATTGTTTTCTGTTGCTACATAATATTCTATTGTGTATATGTACCACAATTTCTTTATCCATTCATTTGTCGATGGACACTTAGGTTGATTCCAAATCTTGTTTTATTGTGAATAGTGCTACAATAGACATGAGAGTGCAGATATATTTTTGATATACTGAATTCCCCTCCTTCAGATATATACCCAGCTGTGGGATTGTTGGATCATATGGCAGTTCTATTTTTAGTTTTCTGAGGAACCTCCATATTGTTCTCCATAGTGGCTGCACTAATTTACATTACATTTGCACCAGTAGTGTACAAAGTTTCCCCTTTTTTCACATTCTCACCAGTGTTTGCTATTGCCTCCTTTTAACAAAAGCCATTTTAACTGAGGTGAAATGATATCTCATTATAGTTTTGATATACATTTCTCTGAAGACTAATGGTGTTGAGCATTTTTTCATATACCTGTTGGCCATTTGTATGTTTTCTTTTGATAAATGTCTATTCAGATCCTTTGCCCACTTTTTAATCAGATTATTTGATATTTTCCTTTTGAGTTGTTGGACCTCCTTATATATTCTATCTAGTTAATAATCCCTTGTCAGATGGGTTGTTTTCAAATATTTTCTCCCATTCTGTGGGTTCTTTCTTCACTTTGCTGATTTTTTCCTTTGCTATGCAGAAGTGTTTTAGCTTGATATGATCCCATTTGTCCAACTGTGCTTTGGTTGCCTGTGCTTTGGGGGTATCACTCAATAAGTCCTTGCCCAGACCAATATCCTAACATGTTTTCCCAGTATTTTCTTTTAGTAGTTTCAAAGTTTCAGGTCTTAGATTTAAGTCTTCAATCCATTTTGACTTGATTTTTGTATGTGGTGAGAGATATGGATCTATTTTTATTCTTCTGCATGTGGATATCCAGTTTTACCAGCACCATTTACTGAAGAGATTGTCCTTTCACCATTGTATGTTCTTGGCACCTTTGTAGAAGATAAGTTCACTATAGATGTGTGGATTTATTTTGGGTTCTCTATTGTGTTCCATTGGTCCTTGTGTCTGCTTTTATGACAGTACCATGCTGTTTTAGTTACTGTGGCTCTGCAGTATAATTTGAAGTCAGGTAACATGATTCCCCCAGTTTTGTTCTTTTTGCTCAGGATGGCTTTGGCTATTCTGGGTCTGTTATGGTTCCACATAAATTTTAGGATTATTTTTTCTATTTTTGTGAAGAATGCCATTGGTATTTTGATGGAGATTGCATTGAGTCTATAGATTTCTTTGGGTACTGTGGACATTTTAACAATATTGATTCTTCCCATCCATGAGCATGGAATATCTTACCATTTTTTTGTGTTTTCTTCAATTCCTTTCATCAATGTTTTATAGTTTTCATTATAGAGGTCTTTCACTTCTT